>CM038671.1:595177652-597796759 GCA_021605145.1 Aegilops bicornis | reverse complement strand
GGTGTTTTTTTCTGGACTTCATAAAAAAGCATATATGTTTTTCCTGTAATATCTAGTAGAAGAACTAATTTGTATGTCTAACAGATGGACATGACTTGGATAACTTCTGCTCGAAGATTCTCCGCTGCATATGTCGAGGGGGTTGAAAACTTCATGAACTTTATCAGAGCTGAGTACGGTAGTTTGAAATCAGATGTGCTCTGCCCGTGTAGCAGTTGTATGAATTCAGTTACAAGACCCCAGTCAACTGTGCAAAATCATCTACACTTGTATGGGATGTCGGTCACATATACTAGGTGGGTTCATCATGGTGAAGCTGTGAACGTCAATGTTATTGACTACGTGGAAGCGCAGATCACCATCTTGATCTCGCCTGATGCTCGGTGGAAGAGGAGGAGGAGGTGCCGGTGGCGAGCTAGTGAGTTTGACCAACATTGAAACAATGCTACGAAATGCTCGTGCATTCCGTGAACTTTCACCTCTGAGAAGAAAAGCGGTGGGCCCGCATGTTGGAACAATGCAACATTCTTTGTTACCCCTGTGAAATAAGCCGTCGGTATTCTCAGCTATGGTCACCTTTCTTGGTGAAGACATCTGAGCGGATGACCAACAAATCATTCGATGCGATGTTGGCTGCTTTCCGCAAATCTTTCCCAGACAAGGCTCGAGCTGCCACACACCTACAAAGAAATGAAGAATTTCCTTCGTGTAGTTGGAATTGGATATGATATGATCCATGTTTGTAAGAATAATTGTGTTACATTCCGGAAGGATTATGCCAACTTAAGTGAATGCCGAAATACAAATCATCAAGATGGAAAGATGGTGATGCTGTGAAGAGGGTTCCTCATAATGTTACGAGACATTTTCCAATTACACCAAGATTGCGAGAGGTTGTTTCATGATCTTTGAAACAAGAGAGGATGTCTTGTGGCATTCTAGGAACCGAGTACAGAGATCGAGAATGTAATGAGCCATCCATCTCATGGTAGTGAGTGGAAAATCTTGATGATAAACACAAAGAGTTTGTCTTGACCGAGAAACATTAGACTTGCCTTAGCTTCGGATGGATTTAACCCATTTGGCCACGGGCGCCACATATAGCATGTGGCGATTAGCTTGTTATCCTTACAACATGCCTCCAAATGTCTCGCACCAATGAATCAAACTACATGATGGCCTTGCTCATCCCAGGTCCAAAAAGTCCTGGAAAGGATTTTGATTTGTTCATGGAGCCTCTTGTGGAGGAACTTCAACAGCTATGGAAGGGTGTTCTCACTCGAGACCTATATAGCAGCCCACCGGCTGATTTCTGCGTCTTTGTTGTAATTTGGTGCATCCATGATTATCGTGCTTTGGGCACTATGTCGTAGGCGAGCGACACATGGTTACAATGCATGTGTTCGCCGTGACAGAATCCTTGTCATACATGCAATACTTAGCAAGATCTGTTACATTGGGCACCGCCGTTTCCTTGCCAAGGACAAGCCGCATCCTAGAAAATACCGAAGAAATGTGTTCAATGCAAAGCATGAAAACCGTGATCGCCAAAGAGGCTCACCGCCGATGAGTTGCAAGTGGAATTAGAGAAGGTTAGGCATATTACACCAGGAAACCATCCTGGTAATGGTAGTGGGAAAAGGAAGCGTGGCACGGAAGAAGAGAGATTATTGTTTACCCACAGGTCCACTTTGTGGGACTTGGAGTATTGGAATGATTCAGATCTGCGGCATAATCTTGATGTGATGCACATCGAGAAAAATATATGTGACAGCATTATCGGCACACTTCTTAACATTGAAGGCAAGACGAAAGATACCTTAAAATCTAGGATTGATTTGACACGCCTAGGTATCAGAAAGGATTTGCAGGTGCAAGATGAAGGTAAACCACGGGATATGGCACCAGCTGTGTACGTCTTGGACAAGGTAAAAAGAAAAGAATTCTGCGAGGTCCTGTCACGTGTGAGATTCCCACATGGATTTGCTTCCAACCCTGAAAGGAGAGTCCGTGCAGATGGAAACAAGGTACAAGGGTTGAAAACTCATGACTGCCACGTCCTACTTCCAAGGGTTTTACCATTATCTTTAGAGCATTGGGCATACGACTTATACTGAGCGATTGCGAGTTGGGACAATTCTTGAGGAACTCTGCAGTAGAAATATCAGGATAGATGCTTTGAAGCGTCTTAGAGACAAGATACCAACTATCCTATGCGACCTTGAGAAGATATATCCTCCAGCCTTCTTTGATGTGATGGTGCATTTGGCTGTTCATCTACTTGATGAGGCACTACTTAGAGGTCCAGTACAGTATGGCTGGATGTACCCTATTGAAAGGCGGCTAGGCACTTTCAAGGGCTATGTTACGAAACGAGCTAGACCCGAGGGTTCCATTGCAGAGGCCTACATTGCTTTCTGAAGCGTTGACATTCTGCTCAAAATACATTGAAACAGTGATCGACTTAGCAAAGAGGTGGGTGAAGACAATCCGGGCTCAATGTTTTTGATTATTCTGTCGAGTTACGAGGAAGAGTCGACAAGAGGACAAACCTAAAGATTTGGACAAAATGGTTTGGTATGTGTTGAATAAGCGTCACGAGATACTACCTTATATCAAGTAAGTGTAGTACTGCAGCTTATACATCGTAATCTACTAAACTTGCAACACATTCTTATATATTTAGATGTTTGACGCTATCACTATGTTGTGCAACATGTACAAAGAGGAGTTACTGCCGCAAAATCCAAGAAACATTGACAAACTGGTTATGGCAGGATTTGCGAAATGGTTCAAGAACCATGTAAGCTTTTGAAGTGCACCCTCGGTTTTTTAATATATTGAGTACATAAGATGATCAGCTTGTCTATTTTCTAACCATAGGTTAAGAAGATGCGGGAGGATGGGCAGGCGATTGATGATGTCCTTTACTCACTAGCAATGGGTCCCGATACTCGGGTAAGACATTATGAATCTTGCATTGTTGGAGATGTGCGCTACAACACCCTTTGCGAGAGGCAAGGCGGAAGACACAAAAGCAGTGCCGTCATGAGCACGGATACGTATGACAAAGAGACAACCGAAATGTATGCTAACATAATGAGACATTGTTCAGCTTGCGATTATATCTCCGATTTCAAGGATCATCGGTGTGTGGTTACATTGTGTTGTCGTTGGTATAACCTGTTTTCCGGGATCGCAAAACCCAGAGTGATGATTATTTCAAATCCATCAATGTCAAGGCGTGCACCGGACCACCGAGCCTTTTATTTTGGCAAATCAAGCAACACAAATATTTTTCAAGGAAGACACATTTGCACGTAGCGATGACTGGAGAGTATTGCAAAGGTTTGAGCAGAGGAATTTGTTTAATGAAGTTGCACAACAAGATGATGCTTACACTGCTCCTGATGTACAAGATAACACAGATGTTCCCTAATATCTTTGAGAAGCATCACGTCAATGATGCCGGCGAAAAGATTGTCTGTCGTGCCGTGAACATACAAGAGTTGATCAAGAAGAAGCCAACGTTCGAGGACGAAGAAGAAGATGACACCGTGGGGAATTACGATTCAGACTGATACACATGGCGAAGATGTTGACGCTGCTATTGCGGATGATGATTACATTACTTTTGTCATATTTGCCTGTCAGAATACGTTTTTTTTATCTACTATGTGAAATTGTGTTTGCTATGACAACTGAAACCTGATGAACATGTTGTTTAGTATTTTGCTGTGAGAACATCACTTGTTATGTATGCTGATTTGTGTTTGGTGATTGTATGACAACTAAAACATGATGACATTGTTGTTTAGTTGTACTCATATTTGGCTGTGAAACTTGAATTTGATGACATAGTTTGCTGTTGGACTACAATTTGCTCGACGTCTTCGAATGAGAACAAAGCTGACCCGACAAGGCCTCTGCTATCTATTTATTTATATGAGAAAAAGGGGATACCCCCTAATTTCTGTTAATAGAAATCATTAGATGTTCACAACACTACACCCGGCCTGCTACACAGGTTTCATTCATTACTAGTTTCAGCAAAGTGCTCATGTCGTAGCCACTGAATACATCACGAGTGCTACATACACTGCAAATAAAGAGACAATCATCCTACAGAGCACATTGATTTTCCCCATTATCTTCACAAGCTCTTTCATCTCCTCATTGTTGTCAAGGCCGTTCAGCAGCTGTTGCTTGGCCATGATCGGAGGAACTGCATCTTTAACCTTACGCTCTGCATCTTCCTCTTCTCGTTCCTTGATTACTTGTCCAACACCCCAACCTGCTGGTATTGGGATTCCTCGGCTAACCAAATAATCAGCGTAGTTGCATTCCCCCACATCGACAACTTCCCAGAAATACAAATCACACGAATCTTCCCTTTTCAGCACAAATCAAATTGGAAGATCATCAACCAAACTATTAAAAAATCAGCAACTGAAAGCAGCAGAACAACATTTAAACATATTATTACCCTATGATTTGGGCATTTGTAGAAGACTTCGGCGGGGTTGCCGATTGTGGTTGAGACGCGACGGATGACTCTGCGTGATTTGCGGCGGTGCCACCACACCAACGGCAGCGGGTTGCGATGAGCAATCGGCTGCGGTGCGTGTCTTGGCGAAGTGTGATGAGACCCACAGCGATGGTGCGGGTGGCGACTTGGCGCATATCTGGTTGTTACTGTCAAGAAGCGGTGGACGAGTAGCCAGCGGACATGGTTGATGCGGCCAGAGCTTCTGATGCTAGGTAGAGTAAGTAGAGAAGAGGAGAATCGAATGTTGGATATGTCAGTTTCATTACTTGCAGAGTAGCATAGCACCATATATAGTCATAGTCATTAGAGGGTGCTAGTCACTTATGTGGCGAACGTTCCCTGTGAGGAGGACGGCAGACGAACACATTGTCCTTGCAGTTTTCTTCCTATATATAAAAAAGTATGCTACTTGGTGTCCGCTTAGTAAAAAAACGATTGTGGCAACCTTGACCGTTCGATTGACAGTCAACGTCTGTCGCGTTTCTTCAGTCTCTTCTTCCTCGAGCCGCCAAAGCCAAACCAGCGCCAGCGGGACCGCCTGCTCCCGCCTCCCACGGCTGGCTGTGATCTTCCCCGGCTCCTATTCGTTCCCGTCCGAGGCCTCACCATCGTCCTCCGCACTCGCCGCGGCGCCACCCTTCGGTGTTGTCAACATGGTCAACAACCGAGAGGAATAAGGAGATGACTGTACATGGTGAAGATGACAGTAGGGACCCAGCAGCGCGCGCAGTAATTTTGTTTTTTCGGGATGGAGAAGGGTATCAACTGGGTTGTGCGGGACCCGTGGGTCTGCCTAGCCCAGGCTTTTATTTCATATGTTTAGCACATGACCAGCCCAGTTTGTTTTTTCCTTTACGAAAAATGGCTAGCCAGCTATTTTGTTTTTGCAGAATGACCAACATAGGCCTACTTGCTTTTCTACGCCTGCCGGTGAAATCTTTCAAGACGAGGAGGGATGCATTTTGCCCAGAAAATGGGCTATAAGTAATAAGAAATGGGCTATAAGTAATAATAAATGGGCTGTAAAATGAAAAAAAATACAGCAAACAGGCAATTAGTTCCAAAATACTGTTTTCTTTCGGATTTTGATAATTTAAATTTCATTGTTTTTGTGCTGGTAAAATTTCATTGAATTTAAATTAAGGTATATTTAGATTTAAAATTAATCTGAATCCGGCTAGAAATTTCGGGTTGTATGCTGTTTGGGACAGATTTGGAGGCTCTTGTGGGTCTACTAGGTTGACGTGTACTTTGGCTTTTTCAACTTAGTCCACAAACGATTCTAGCAGCAGTGACCGTTGGATGTTAATCCAACGGCCGTCTTCTTCTTCAATATATGATCTTCTTGCTCCAGCCCAAACCAGCTCCGGTGGGACTGCTGCTCCGCCTCCCGTGGCCAGGTCTTTGCCAACAGCTGCACCGCCCCACCCTACTTCATTGTTGGCCAGGACATTCCTCTACTCACCCACACCTCCTGTTATTTTCCAGCGACGGCAGCCAGACCAGTAAACCCTCGTATTCCCCACCGCGTGGGCAACCATTGCCGAGTCTTCACCGGCTCCGTGTCGTTCCCTTCCTAGGCCTCGCCGTCGTCCATCGCCATGGTGCACTCGGCGCGGCCTGGTCAACATGGTCAACGAATGACATTCATCGGCCGTGAACTGTACGCGCAAAATAATGATTCCTCCACCTGACAGCTGGGACCCACCGGAAGGGCCTCTTTATTTTGCGAAAAAACGTTCCCCCCGCTGACATGTCAGACCCACCAGCTATATCTTCGCACGCAAGGAAGTGCCTCCTTATTACGCACAAAAAATGAATACCCACCCTGCTAGATGGGACCCACCATAGTGGGAGGATGACTTAATGGGCCAACTAAGTTGACGGGGATGGAGGGCTTTGTCAACTTAGTCAATATGAATGATTCTAGCTCCAGTGACCGTACGATGTCCATCCAACGGCCATAGTGCTTCTTCAACCACTGGTCTTCTTGCTCCAGCCGCCCAAAGTAGCGCCGGTCGTGCCGCGTGCTCCTGGCTCTCGTGGTCGGCTGTGATGCCGCGGAGGCCTCACCGCCCCCTACTACTCCCACCGCTGGCCCAGGGTATCCCTCTACTCACCCACACCTCCTGTTATTATGCGGCGACGGCAGCCTCACGCCGCAGCCGAACCAGTGAACCCTCGTACTCCTCTCCGCGCGGGCTACCACTGTTGCGTCTTCCACAGCTCCGCGTCGTCCACTTCCTAGGCCTCGCCATCGTCCAGACCACCGCCCTGGTGCTCTCGGCGCGGCATGGTCAATGTGGTCAATGACCGACTTCCATCGGAAGAAATCTTGTGCGTGGAGAGGCTGACAATTTGGGTCCAGCGGCCGCAAGGAAGTGCCTCCTTATTACGCGCAAAATAATTATTCCTCCACCTGACAGCAGGGACCCACCGGACGGGCCACCTTATTTCACCAAAAAAATGTTTCCCCCCTGACTGCTGGGACCCAACGGACGGGCCAGCGTATTTCACGAAAAAAAACGTTCCTCGCGCTGTCAGCTCGGACCCACCGGAAGTGCCTCCTTATTACGCACAAAAAAATGAATACTCCCCTTGCTAGCTGGGACCCACCATGATGGGAGGCTGACTTGTGGGCCTACTAAGTTGACTAGGACGGGGGCCTTTGTCAACTTTAGTCAATATGAACGATTCTAGCTCCAGTGACCGTACGATGTCCATCCAACGGCCGTAGTGCTTCTTCAACCTCTGGTCTTCTTGCTCCAGCCGCCCAAAGCAGCGCCGGTCGTGTCGCATGCTCCTGCCTCCCGTGGTCGGCTGTGCTGCCGCGGAGGCCTCACCGCCCCTACTATTCCCACCGCTGGCCAGGCCCTGCGGCGACGGCAGCCTCACACCGTAGCCGAACCAGTGAACCCTCGTACTCCTCTCCGCACGGGCTTCCACTGCCTCGTCTTCCCAGGCTCCCCGACGTCCCCTTCCTAGGCCTCGCCTTCGTCCACCGCCCTGTTGCTCTCAGCGCAGCATGGTCAATGTGTTCAAGGAACGACTTCCATCGGACTTGGACTATACGTGGAGAGGCTGACAGCTGGGTCCACGGCCGCAGCAAGGAAGTGCCTCCTTATTACGCGGAAAATAATGATTCCTCCACCTGACAGCTGAGACCCATCGGACGGGTTATTGTATTTCGCGAAAAAAATGTTTCCCCCTGACTACTGGGACCCACCAGCTACATCTTCGCATGCAAGGAAGTGCGTCCGGGCAAACAAAAACCAAAGAGATTCGCCCCCTGACTGCTGGGACCCACTAGCTACATCTTCGCACGCAAGGAAGTGTCTGACAGTCGGGACCCACCTGGTCGAAGCGTACGTAGCGTTGTCATTCTGGTCGCGAACGTGTACGTACATATATACTGGTGGATGTAGAGGCGCGCATGTGTCATAGTAGAGGCGCGCACGTAGCATGTACACGTACATACAGCGGCGAGGGTGCAAGAAAGAAAATACGGCCACGTACGTACATACGGGCAGGGTCTCTAACGGCTATCGTGCATACGTACATGGCTGGGTCAGAACGGAGAAACAACATCGTCGTCATGTTCATGGGGAGCCAACTGGCTGGGTCGGAACAGAATGCGTGGTCGTGTTCATCGGGAGGGCTTGGACGGAACAGGCGATGGAAACGAGGCCTGGCGTACCGCACAACGGAGAAAACGGCCTTATGTTCGACCGGCCACGTTCGAAACGGGGTCTTGTTGATCGGGAGGGCTGGCGTGCTGCCAAAAGCGGAGAAGCGGACCTCCTACGGTCGAAACGGGGTCCTGTTGATCGGAAGGTGTGTGGCGTACCGCCAAAGCGGAGAAGCGGACCTCCTACGGTCGAAAGCGAGGTCCCTGTTGATCGGGAGGGTGTGGCGTACGCAAAATGGGCCAACGGACTTGTGTTGGGCGCTTCTGTCGAAGCAGGGGAGGGTGTGGCGTACCGCAAAAGCAGGACTCCACAGGATCTGTTCATCTCCACCGTCGACCTCCTCTAGCCTCCATGGGCTACCGTCGACCTCCTCCAGCCTCCACGGGCTCCTGTTCATCCAGCCTCCACCGTCGCTTCTCCACCGGCCATCGTTCAACCACCCCTCCACGGGCATCCCTCCACCGTCTACTGTTCATCCAGCCCTCCACACCACGGGGTCCTGTTCAACCACCCCTCCACAGCCACCCCTCCACCGTCTACTGTTCATCCAGCCCTCCACAGTACGGGTTCCTGTTCATCCAGAGGCAACGCCACCGCTCACTGTTCATCCACCCCCCCGCAACGCTCACTGTTCATCCCAGAGGCAGCATCGATCGGCTTCAGTTAGCAGCAGTAGCGAAGGAATCGCTCCATCGGGTTCAGTTAACAGCCATCGATCGATCGCTCGGGTTCGATGTCGTAACTGCGTCTGTCGCCGGGTTCAATTAGAGCCCAACGCCTCGCTTCGGCTTGATTAGAGCCAACGCCTTTGCACACATGCGCCGTCGTCTGAGAAACGTGCATTGCTCCGCCCACGACCTCCCACCGTAACCGGCAACTCCCTGAAATTTTCCTCCCCCTCGCTTCTACCACGGTTTTTTCCGTCATGGACGACCCAAAGAATGTCATGCAGCTGCGTCTCCGGTCCGCCCAGGACGAAAAGCCCATTTTCTGTCATGATTTTTTGTCATAGAAGTAGGAGCCCACCACATCTATGATGATACCGGGTTTTGTCACAATTATCGTCATAGAAGTGTCATATGTATGACAGAAAAAAATTTCGTTCGGCCCAAAATGTCACGGATGTGTCTTTTTTTTGTAGTGTGATGTTTGAGTAGATTTTCGTTGTCCTATCGGTGATTGATGAATTGCTATGATTGGTTTGAGTTGTATGTTTTATTATTGGTGTTGTCCTATTGCGCCCTCCGTGTCGCGCAAGCGTGAGGGATTCATTTGTAGGGTTTGCAATATGTTTATGATTTGCTTATGGTGGGTTGCGTGAGTGACTGAAACACAAACTCGAGTAAGTAGGTTGTTTGCTTATGGGATAAAAGGGGACTTGATGCTTTAATGCTATGGTTGGGTTTTACCTTAATGAATCTTTAGTAGTTGCGGATGCTTGCTAGAGTTCCAATCATAAGTGCATAGAATTCCAATTAAGGGATGATATGTTAGCTTATGCCTCTCCCTCAAATAGAATTGCAATATTGATTACCGGTCTAGAAACATAGTCAATTGCTTAGGGGCAATTTCATAACTCCTACCACCACTTTTCCACACTCGCTATATTTACTTTATTGCATCTTTATCTAAACAGCCCCTAGTTTATATTTACGTGTTCTTTATTATCTTGCAAACCTATCCTATCACACCTACAAAGTACTTCTAGTTTCACACTTGTTCTAGGTAAAGCGAACGTCAAGCGTGCGTAGAGTCGTATCAGTGGCCGATAGGACTTGAGAGAGTATTTGTTCTACCTTTAGCTCCTCGTTGGGTTCGACACTCTTACTTATCAAAAGAGGCTACAACTATCCCATATACTTGCGGGTCATCAAGACCTTTTTCTGGCGCTGTTGCCGGGGAGTCATAGCGTGGGGTGAATATTCTCGTGTGTGCTTGTTTGCTTTATCACTAAGTAATATTTATTTGCTATTCTTAGTTGTTCTCTATCTTTAGTTATGGGTAGGAAACGCAAAATACCAAAAAATTAGTTGTACCTACTGCTCCAATGGTTGAAAAACCACTCAAAATCTATCACACTACTGAAGCCTTTTACTTGGATCATCTTCGATCCCTATGTGCTCGTGCTGAAACCCCAACTAGCTTAGTTGAGGGCAAATCTTTAGATGAGCATGCTTGTTATGTGCGACACTGTATATCTGAAAAAGGGAAACTATTATGGGATCAAATTCAACGTTTGCAATGCTATGCTTGGAATTTATGTGAAATTTATGAGTTTACTTGTTTTTAGTGATAATGGAATCGTATCTTCGTATGCTAAGGGTGTTTATAATTACTATGATGTTCAACAAATTGAAGAATTTGTTGCTTTTAAGGGTGCTTATGAGATTGCTTCTCTGATTGAAAAGTATGATGCTACTCTTTACAAATCTGAAAGTTATGCAATATTTCAATATTGTTATGATAATTATGCTTCTAATGCCTATGTTAAACCATATATTGAGAAATTCTCCGCTGTCCAAGAAGAGACTAATATTTTGCAGGAAGCTATGGAAGAAGAAATTGATGAAACTGTGAGCTCATTGGATGAAAAAGATGATGAGGAGAGCGAAGAACAAAAGGAGGAAGAGCGGATTAGCTACCCGTGCCCACCTTCTAATGAGAGTAACCCTCCAACTCATACATTATTTGATTCCCCTTCGTGCTTACCGAAGGATGATTGCTATGATCCCTTGAATTTGTTTGAAATATCCCTTTTTGATGATGCTTGCTATGCTTGTGGCCAAGATGACAATATGGATTATGCTTATGGAGATGAAATTGCCATAGTTCCTTATTTTAAACATGAAATTGTTGCTATTGCACCCATGCATGATAGTCCTATTATCTTTTTGAATTCTCCCTACTACACTTTATCGGAGAAGTTTGTGCTTATTAAGGATTATATTGATGGGTTGCCTTTTACCATTGCACATGATGGTTTTGATGAATATAATATGCATGTGCTTGCTGCTCCTACTTGCAATTATTATGAGAGAGGAACTCTATCTCCACCTCTCTATGTTTCCAACACGATAGAATTGCAAGAAACTGCTTATACTATGCATTGGCCTTTACTATGTGTGCATGAGTTGTTCTTTTATGACATGCCGATGCATAGGAAGAGAGTTAGACTTTGTTGTTTCATGATATATTTTACTTTGTGCTCACTACTAAATTACAAATCATTGTTAATTAAAATTGGCTTTGATATACCTTGGGATCCGGGTGGATTCATTACTTGAGCACTAAATGCCTAGCTTAATGGCTTTAAAGAAAGCGCTGCTAGGGAGACAACCCGTAAGTTTTAGAGAGTCATTTATTTCTGTTGAGTGCTTTCATATAGTTTAAAAACAAAAAAATTAAAGAGGGGAACCGAAAACTTTTCAAAAAGGAAAGTGAAAGTGAGGGAGACAAGCATTGTTGAAGTGGAAGCTAGCCTTGAACTTTGTTCATGCTCACGGAAACTTTGTGAATCTTGATTACAGAAACTTTTCATCAAAAATAATTATCGCATTGTATAATTCCATTGTATTATAAAAATAATGTGCCAAGGTTTGCCTTTAGGATGTTTACAATGCTTGTTGGTTTGTACGGTGCAGGACAGAAACTTTGGCTGTAGTGCGCGATTTTAAATTTTTAGTTGGAACGTCAATTGGTTCTGATTCCTTTTGCACTGTATTTCTATAAAACTTGTTTATTTTTCCTAATTTTTTCAGAATTGTTCAAGTATCGCAAGTATGGTGAATGTTCAGATTATTACAGACTGTTCTGTTTTAGACAGATTCTGTTTCTGATGCATAGTTTGCTTGTTTTGATGAAACTATTGATTTATATCAGTGGATTAAGCCATGGAAAAGCTATATTACAGTAGACAAAATGCAAAAACAAAATATGAATTGGTTTGCAACAGTACTTAGAGTGGTGATTTGCTTTATTATACTAACGGATCTTATCGAGTTTTCTGTTGAAGTTTTGTGTGGATGTAGTGTCTAATCGAGGATGTCTCGATATGAGGAAAAGGAAGAGAGGCAAGAGTTCAAGCTTGGGGATGCCCGAGGCACCCCAAGTAAATATTCAAGGAGACTCAAGCATCTAAGCTTGGGGATGCCCCGGAAGGCATCCCCTCTTTCTTCAACAAGTATCGGTATGTTTTCGAATTTGTTTCGTTCATGCATTATGAGCAAGTCTTGGAGCGTCTTTTGCATTTAGTTTTCACTTTTTATTTTTTGCACCATGCTGGTATGAGATAGTACTTGGTTGATTTATAGAATGCTCATAGCACTTCACTTAAATCTTTTGAGTATAGCTTTATAGAATGCTTCATGTGCTTCACTTATATCATTTGAAGTTTGGATTGCCTGTTTCTCTTCATATAGAAAACCGCCATTTGTAGAATGCTATTTTGCTTCACTTATAATTATTAGAGCGCGTGCATATCTTTTGTAGAAAGAATTAAACTCTCTTGCTTCACTTATATCTATTTAGAGAGATGACAGGAATTGGTCATTCACATGGTTAGTCATAAAATCCTACATAAACTTGTAGATCGCTGAATATGATATGTTTGATTCCTTGCAATAGTTTTGCGATATAAAGGTGGTGATATTAGAGTCATGCTAGTGGGTGGTTGTGGATTGTAGAGACACTTGTGTTGAGGTTTGCAAGTCCCGTAGCATGCACATATGGTAACCGTTGTGTGACAAATTTGAAGCATGGGGTGTTTCTTTGATTGTCTTCCTTATGAGTGGCGATCGGGGAATGACGATGGTCTTTTCCTACCAATCTATCCCCCTAGGGGCATGCATAGTAGTACTTTTCTTTGAGGGATAATAAACTTTTGCAATAAGTATATGAGTTCTTTATGACTAATGTGAGTCCATGGATTATACGCACTTTTACCTTTCCATCATTGCTAGCCTCTTCGGTACCGTGCATTGCCCTTTCTCACCTCGAGAGTTGGTCCAAACTTAGCGGTGCATCCAAACCCCGTGATACGATACGCTCTATCACACATAAGCCTCATTATATCTTCCTCAAAACAGCCACCATACCTACCTATCATGGCATTTCCATAGCCATTCCGAGCTATATTGCCATGCAACTTCCATCATCATCATATTCATGACTTGAGCATTCATTTACATATTGCTTTGGATGATCGTAAGATAGCTAGCATGATGTTTTCATGGCTTGTCCGTTTTTTAATGTCATTGCTACGCTAGATCATTGCACATCCTGGTACACCGCCGGAAGCATTCATATAGAGTCATATCTTTGTTCCAGTATCGAGTTGTAATATCGAGTTGTAAGTAAATAAAAGTGTGATGATCATCATTATTAGAGCATTGTCCACAAAAAGAAAAGGAAAGAAAGGCCAAAGAAAAAAAGAAAAAAAAAGAAGAAAAAAATAAAAAAATAAAAAGGGGCAATGTTACTATCTCTTTTTCCACACTTGTGCTTCAAAGTAGCACCATGTTCTTCATATAGATTGTCTCCTATGTTGTCACTTTCATATACTAGTGGGAATTTTCATTATAGAACTTGGCTTGTATATTCCAACGATGGGTTCCTCAAATGCCCTAGGTCTTCATGAGCAAGCAAGTTGGATGCACACCCACTTAGTTTCTTTTGTTGAGCTTTTATACACTTATAGCTCTTAGTGCATCCGTTGCATGGCAATCCCTACTCCTCACATTGACATCAATTGATTGGCATCTCCATAGACCATTGATTAGACGCGTTGATGTGAGACTTTCTCTCTTTTTGTCTTCTCCACATAACCTCCATCATTATATTCTATTCCACCAATAGTGCTATATCCATGGCTTGCGCTCATGTATTGCGTGAGGGTTGAAAAAGCTGAAGCGCGTTAAAAAGTATGAACCAATTGCTCGGCTTGTCATAGGGGTTGTGCATGATGGGGGCATTTTGTGTCACGAAAATGAAACATGGCCAAACTGTATGATTTTGTAGGGATAAGCTTGCTTTGGCCTTGTTGTTTTGAAAAGACATGATTGCTTTATCGATGCAGCTCAAGTATTATTGTTTTTATGTCAAATGATAGACTATTGCTTTGAATCACTCGTGTCTTAATATTCATGCCATGATTAGACATATGATCCAGATTATGCTAGGTAGCATTCCACATCAAAAATTATCTTTTTTATCATTTACCTACTCGAGGACGAGCAGGAATTAAGCTTGGGGATGCTGATACGTCCCCGTCGTATCTATAATTTTTTATTGTTCCATGCCAATATTATCAAGTGCCCTGTGCCAGTTCCTGTCTGTTGCATGTTTTTTGTTTCGCAGAAACCCAATATCAAACGGAGTCCAAACGGGATAAAAACGGACGGAGATTTTTTTTGCAATATTTATGATTTTTGGGAAGTAAAATCAACGTGAAAGCGGTGTCGGGGTGGCCACGAGATAGAGGCGCGCCCTCCCCTGAGGCGGCACAGGCACTCGTGGGCCACCCGTAAGGCGGTTGACGCTCTTCTTTTGACGCAAGAAAGATAATTTTATGAGAAAGATCTAGGCGAAAGATTCGCCCCAGTCGAAGTTACGGATCTCCAGATATAAAGGAAACGGTGAAGCGGTAGAATCTGGGAACGCAGAAACAGAGAGATAGATCCAATCTTGGAGGGGTCTCGCCCCTCCCATGCCATGGGAGCCAAGGACCGGAGGAAACCCTTCTCCCATCTAGGGAGAAGGTCAAGGAAGAAGAAGAAGAAGGGGGGCTCTCTCCCCCTTGCTTCCGGTGGCGCCGGAACGCGCCGGGGGCCATCATCATCACCGCGACCTTCACCAACACCGTCGTCATCTTCGCCAACATCTCCATCACCTTCCCCCTTCTATATTCAGCGGTCCACTCTCCCACAACCCACTGTACCCTCTACTTGAACATGGTGCTTTATGCTTCATATTATTTCCCAATGATGTGTTGCCATCCTATGATGTCTAAGTAGATTTTCGTTGTCCTATCGGTGATTGATGAATTGCTATGATTGGTTTGAGTTGTCTGTTTTATTATTGGTGCTGTCCTATTGTGCCCTCCGTGTCACGCAAGCGTGAGGGATTCCCGCTGTAGGGTTTGCAATATTTTTATGATTTGCTTATGGTGGGTTGCGTGAGTGGTGAAACGCATAAACCGAGTAAGTAGGTTGTTTGCATATGGGATAAAAGGGGACTTGATGCTTTAATGCTATGGTTGGGTTTTACCTTAATGAATCTTTAGTAATTGCGGATGCTTGCTAGAGTTCCAATCATAAGTGCATAGAATTCCAAGTAAGGGATGATATGTTAGCTTATGCCTCTCCCTCAAATAGAATTGCAATAGTGATTACCGGTCTAGTAACATAATCAATTGCTTAGGGGCAATTTCACAACTCCTACCACCACTTTTCCACACTCGCTATATTTACTTTATTGCATCTTTATCTAAACAGCCCCTAGTTTATATTTACGTGTTCTTTATTATCTTGCGAACCTATCCTATCACACCTACAAAGTACTTCTAGTTTCATACTTGTTCTAGGTAAAGCGAACGTCAAGCGTGCGTGAAATTAAATGTCGATGGCCGATAGGACTTGAGAGAGTATTTGTTCTACCTTTATCTCCTCGTTGGGTTCGACACTCTTACTTATCGAAAGAGGCTACAACTATCCCGTATACTTGCGGGTCATCAGGGGCCTCTGGCCTAATAGCACTAACCATCACATGGGCATAGTATGGGTGTTCTGCGTCGTATGCATCAGCCGAAGCTTAATAGACGTCAGTGACTGAGTGGCGCGCGCCGGGTTGGACTGTGTAAGAACCTACCTTTCTGAAGGAGGTAGCTAGGTCTGCTCACCGGCCGCGTTCGCAACGTGCAGGAGTTCCCGAGGCGATGGTCCATGACCCCTACGGGCATAGGTTTAGTCCGGCGTGCTAACCTCTCTATTAAGCCTAGGTCGGGTTGCAGCGTATTGTTTGGACGAGGCCGGGCATGACCCAGGAAAGTGTGTCCGGCCGGACTTAATCGAGCATGGTGGGTAAGTTGGTGCACCCCTGCAGGGAAGAAAACATCTATCGATAGCCTGTCCTACGGTAACGGACACTCGGAGTTGTAACCCAATCTATACAACTAGAACTGGATACTTGAGATGAGAAATGGATAGTATGGCTCTGGGATTGCTCTCTCGCAGGGAATCGAGAAAGGATCTCTGGCCGAGGTTTATAACACTACTACTACTTTACGTTATGTTGATCTGTACTCTTCTAATGTTGCAAGACCGCGGAAGATGTTGAAGATGCTAGTCTTCGATAGGACTAGGCTCTCCCCCCTATCCTGGCATTTCTGCAGCCCAGTCCACATATACAGCCTATCTTTGATAATGTTGCATATGTAGTGTAGATCCTTGCTTGCTGAGTACTTTGGATGAGTACTCACGGTTGCTTTGCTCCCTCTTTTCTCCCTTTTCTGTTCCTCTCGGATGTCGCAACCAGATGGTGGAGCCCAGGATCCAGACGCCACCACCGACAACTACTTCTACCCCGAGGGTGCTTACTACTACGTGAAGGCCGCCGCTGACTAGGAGTAGTTAGGAGGCTCCCAGGCAGGAGGCCTTGCCTTTTCGATCTTTGTTGCTTTTATGCTAGCCTTCTTAAGGCCAACTTGTCTAACTTCTGTCTGTACTCAAATAATGTTTCTTTCGCTGATTCTTGTGTATTCGATCTTCTGTATTCGAGCCCTCGAGGCCCCTGGCTTGTAATATAAAGCTTGTATTATTTTAATTTGTGTCTAGACTTGTGTTGTGATATCTTCCCGTGAGTCCTTGATCTTGATCGTACACATTTACGTGTATGATTAGTGTACGATTGAATCGGGGGCGTCACAAGTTGGTATCAGAGGCAACTGCCTATAGGTAGCCCCCCTTTCCAACTCCTTGGCTGAAGTTGAGTCTAGTCGTCCAAAACTATTTTACTAACTTGGCTGTGTGGCTTACGGGCCCACATCACCATTGGGTGGTATTAGGATCTTTTATTCCTCATCTATACTCTGGGACTCTGATCTCTCGTCTATTCGGGTTAAACATTTTACTAACTCTGACATTAGGTTCTCGTAACCACTTCATCCCAGAGAGCCCCTTCACCACAGATGATCGGCTGTTTCATCAGAAGACTCTGAAGATACTCCTCGATGAGTCTCGAGACCCTGTGCCCACTGCTTTGTAATTCCTAACCACCGATAAACTCCGATGGATAACTACTTACACTCGTCGTTCATATATTCATTTCAGTTACTCCCGAGTTCCATCCGACATATCGAAATACTATCCGACATTTCGAGAATTCTCTGAGCCTACTACCTTGCAGCTTCTTTCGCACTGGAGATAATTCCTCACAATTACCGGGGATCCGTCCATCCCCAGTTGTTAATGTGTTTCGCAAAATACTTCGTAATGCTATCCGTTCTTTCGATAACCCTCTGCAATCTATTGCTTTGGAAAGTCTTGCCTGCCTGCATTATGGTTAATTCCATATGTCTAGCAACATTCATTAACCTCCTTTGCCTCTATCATTTTGAGCTTCTTGGTTCATTGAGTTGTGAATTCTCGCAATCATCAGTCGAACCCTAAAATTTTTTCTTCCTGCTCAGACGTCATTTTGGACCTGAGCGGGTTCTCGGGCAATCAAGTTGCAAATGATTGTGCATCTAGTTCTATTCTACTTACCCATCTTTTGATCTGAGCGTCTCCTTCTGATCCCTTGCTCTGGAAATCATAAACCCCTTATAATTGAGCACTGAACTATTCAGATGCTTCTACAGTCCGATGCCTTTGCATTCTTCCTCTTCTAGTTGAGTACCGATACTCACATCAGATCCTTTGCCAACCAACTGATCTTCTGTTGGGTTATTATCTGACAGAGTCTTTCATATTCAATAACCTTGCGAGTCCTTTTATCGGATACATAACACCTTTGGTAAATGGTATCCTCTGCTTTGTCAACCTTGCTCTGCTTCCGAGCTCGAGTTCATTACTCCTGCAGTTTGAGGGATATGTTCCTAAGATGCCCCGATGGGTTGAACATACGCCTTCCGTAATCTGTGTGAATTGAAAGTTATGCGGAATATATCTACTCGCGTTCCGTTGGATAAATTTTCAACTCTACAACTTCGTCAAAAGCGAGAAGTAAATGAGACATTATGCATTGAAGTGGGAGTCGACCTTGAACTTTGTGTTCATGCCCATAGACACGATGTAGATCTTATCATGGAAGCTTCTCTTATAATCAAATGTTCCCTTGGTATAAGCTCATCCTGCATCTGTAAATTGATTCTTTGCAATCATGGTTCCGACCATATTTTCTCCTTGATTCCATTTCCCAGACAAGTTAAAATACTTGTCTTCTGTAGATCATTTCATTTGTCCAACCTCTATTTTTAATCTACCTCGAGTATTGCCCCTTGTTATCTCGGGGATATTGTGTCATTGCACTACCTCTTGTGAATTCTGCTACGTCTTGAGCTTGCATTGGTTTTCCTCGAAGAGGAGAGGGTGATGCAGCAAGTGTAGCGTAAGTATTTCCGTCAGTTTTGAGAACCAAGGTATCAATCCAGTAGGAGGCTCCTCAAAAGTCCCACGCACCTACACAAACAAACTGAGAACTTGCAACCAACGCAATAAAGGGGTTGTCAATCCCTTCACGGCCACTTGCGAAAGTGAGATCTAATAAATATAGTAAGATAAAATAAATATATTTTTGGTATTTTATAATATGGATGCAAAAAGTAAAGATGCAAATAAAAGTAGATTGGGAGCAAATATGATAAGAGATAGACCCGGGGGCCATAGGTTTCACTAGTGGCTTCTCTCAAGATAGCATAAGTATTACGGTGGGTGTACAAATTCATCGACCTATTGATAGAAAAGCGCATAGTTATGAGATTATCTAGGCATGATCATGTATATAGGCATCACGTCCATAACAAGTAGACCGACTCCTGCCTGAATCTACTACTATTACTCCACACATCGACTGACTCCTGCCTTCATCTAGAGTATTAAGTTCATAAGAACAGAGTAACACATTAAGAAAGATGACATGATGTAGAGGGATAAACTCAATATGATATAAACCCCATCTTTTTATCCTCGATGGCAACAATACAATACGTGCCTTGCAACCCTTTTTGTCACTGGGTAAGGACACCGCAAGATTGGACCCAAAGCTAAGCACTTCTCCCATGGCAAGAAAGACCAATCTAGTAGGCCAGACCAAACTGATAATTCGAAGAGACTTGCAAAGATAACTCAATCGTACATAAAATAATTCAGAGAAGATTCAAATATTATTCATAGATAAACTTGATCATAAACCCACAATTCATCGGATCTCGACAAACACACCGCAAAAAGAGTTTACATTGAATAGATCTCCACAAGAGAGGGGAGAACATTGTATTGAGATCCAAAAGAGAGAAGAAGCCATCTAGCTAATAACTATGGACCCGTGGGTCTATGGTAAACTACTCACAACTCATTGGAGGGGCAAGGATGTTGATGTAGAGGCCCTCCGTGGTTGATTCCCCCTCCCGTGAGTGCGTGAAGGCTCCAAGATGGGATCTCGCGGATCTGAGAAGGATTCTGGCGGTGGAAATTGTGTTTCGTGGTGCCCCGGATGTTTTCGAGTGCGTGGGTATATATAGGAAGAAGAAATGCGTCGGTGGCATGAGGGGCCACGAGGCAGTCTTGGCGCCCTCTGATGCGGCCTCCTATCTCGTGGCTGCCTTGGCTGCTTCTTGACTTGCACTCCAAGTCCTCTAGATCACGTTCGTTCCAAAAATCACGGTCCCGGAGGTTTCATTCCGTTTGGACTCCGTTTGATATTCCTTTTCTTCGAAATACTGAAATAGGCAAAAAAAAAGCAATATGGGTTGGGCCTCCGGTTAGTAGGTTAGTCGCAAAAATGATATAAATGTGTAAAATAAAGCCCATAAACATCCAAAAGGGGTCATATAATAGCATGGAATAATCAAAAATTATAGATACGTTGGAGACGTATCAAGCATCCCAAAGCTTAATTCCTACTCGTCCTCAAGTATGTAAATGATAAAAAAGAGAATTTTTGATGTGGAATGCTACCTAGCATAATTCATAATGTAATTTTCTTTATTGTGGCATGAATGTTCAGATCCAAATGAATACAAAATAAAAGTTCATATTGATAAAAGAAATAGTAATACTTCAAGCATACTAATCAAAGTAATCATGTCTTCTCAAAATAACATGGCAAAAGAAAGTTCATCCCTACAAAATCATATAGTTAGGCTATGCTTCATTTTCGGCACAAAAATAGGTTCCCAACTTCTATACCCCCGATGGCAAGCCAAGCAATTGTTTCATACTTAAATAATCTCAAACTTTTTCAACCTTCACGCAATACATGAGCGTGAGCCATGGATATAGCACTATGGGTGGAATAGAATATGATGATGGGGATTGTGTGGAGAAGACCAAAAAGGAGAAAGTCTCTGTCACAGCCCTAGAGCTTGCTTGTAACTAGTGGCATTGCATCCATGCATCATGTTTAATTTTCATGAAATTTGAAATGGGGATGACCAAGCCCTAGCACCAAAGCAATTCAAATAGGTTCAACTAAGAAATATTTTTCAATGAACCCAAATGGCCTTCAAAAATGTTCACCATTTTTGGAAAATGCTGGAAACAGTAACCAGAGATGTTGCACATTTTTCCATGACATTCTGGATTTTTTGAATTAATCCATAAAGTATTTGCATTTGGGTATTTAACTACTATAAATATTTTAATTGCCCAAATAATTCTGAAGATGGTTGAGGGCTGTTGAAAAACATTTCAACAGTGCCCACAATTTATTTCAGGATTTTATAAAGTGGTTTAGTATTTTACTAAATTAGAAACAAATGTCAAAAAATAGAAAAAATAGAAATAAAGAGAGAGAGAGGCATAGTACCTGGCCACTTACCTGGCGCCCCAACAGGCCCACCTCTGTAGCAGCCCGACTGGGCAAAGCCAGCCCAGCCCACCTCCCACGCCGCTGATCGTCTTCCTCTGCCAAGATGGCGAGGCGAGGTGTGGCGCCGACGATGCCTTGCCACCTCTTGCTGCTTGTTGGAGGCACCCGTGGGTGCCACGCACACCCCCGACCCCCTCGTCCTCTCCCCTCTCTCCCTGGACCCCATCCCCTCCTCTGCTCCCCTCTCGCGCGCACCACCGAGCGGAGCTCGTCGCCACCGACGCCGTTCGCCGCGGCCACCGGCCCTCCCTCGCTTCCCCGACTAGCCCACAAGCTCCGCCACCATCCATTACACCTCCTGGAGCAAGCCCCGAGCGCCGGACGACCCAAGACGACCGCCTCGACTCCGTCTTCAAGCTTCGGTCGCTGGCGATCTCCCTCGACGATTCGTCATCCTCAGCACGCCCCCGGCTACCCCAAGCATCGCTTCGTGATCTACGTGAGCCGTGCCGTCTTTCCCCTCTCTTCTCGCTGCGGAACGCGTCCCCTAGTCGTGGTTTTCACCGGAGCCGATTGCTCCTCGCCGCCGGCCATGGCGTAGTCGTGGCCACAACCGCGCAAGCCCGCTTCCGAGCACACCACCGCCCTCACCGCACTCGCAGGAGCGCAAAACGCCACCCCACGCGCCTCGCCATGCTCCCTAGCGCCGTGTTCGACCTCGGCCGAACTCCGGCGGCCGCCTAGGTCGTCGCCGGTGCCGATTCCGGCCGCCCCGAGCTCAACTGACTCCACCAAGAGCTTCGGCTCTTTCCCAGCTCCACCTAGATGCCCTCCGCGGCCCATTTGGTCGCCGGAGCGACCAAATCCACTATCACCGCCGCGTTCGGCCTCGCCGGCGGCTAAATGCCGGCGAGTTGACCCGCTAACCCCTCGTTTGACCACGGGTGGGCCTGGTTGACCTGTGGAGCCTATGACGGTGGGGCCCGATACATTAACTATTTAGGATTAGTTTTAATTAATTTTTAGTTAAACTAATTACTCTGACACGCGGGACCCACTATCAGGTTTGACTCGGACCGTGTCCCGTTGACCCGCTGACGTCACACTGACGTCAGGCTGACGCAGTAATACCTTTTCTGGATTTATTATAATTCAGGAAATTTCAGAAAATATTCTAAACTTCTAAAATCCATAGAAATTAAACCGTAACTCCAAATGAAATAAATTATATATGAAAAATGATCAGAAAATTATGAAGAATCTGTTTATGGCACTTTCATGCATGATTGAAAAAGTTAACCTCACTGAATAGGATGAATCATGATTAGGGCAACTTATGAACTAGCATTTGGAGTTGGAGTTTAACCTTGTTTGAATTCCACTTCAATTAACTTGGCTAGATATTGCATTAGGTCAATTCAGCTCCTTAACATGACATGTCATTCATGTGAATGTGCATTGCATTGATTGTGTTCTTTCTCTGTTGCCGGTGGTTGTCCCCTCGATAGGCGTGGTTAGGCGATGAGTTCGATGACACTGATGAAGAACTATATTATCTTCAGAAGTGCCAGGCAAGCAAAACCCCCTTGTTCATTCCGATATAATCCAACTCTCTCGCTCCTGCTCTATTTTACTGCATTAGGACAACAACGACTCATGTGTTACTTGCTGCGGTAGCTGAACCCCTTATCCTCTGCATGACCTGTCATTCCACAGTAATTAGATGAAACCCACTAGCATGAGTAGGAGTTGTTTGAGCCATGTTGTGCCTACTCATTCATGCTTGTTTGTCATGCCTGCTACTGCTTAGAGTTGAGTCAGTCTGATTCATCGGGAATGAATTGGAAAGTGGTGAACATGTCCTCTCGTGTGTGAGCTAAGTGTGTGAACACGATTTGGTAAAGGTAGCGGTGAGAGGCCATGTAGGAGTACATGGTGGGTTGTCTCATTGCAGCCGTCCTCGAGGAACTGAGTTACGTGTTTGTGATCCATGAACAGTTACTACCACACATTGGGTTCCGATAACTCGACCCCTCTCGACTTATTAATCAACTTGATCTCTGTCCGGAGTTGCAACTAGTTTACGGTGTTTGTAGGTAGTGTTAGTAGTCTACCAAGTGGCACCCGATGCAATTGGGCTTGGGACAAACTAAACCTGATGGCCCGGTGTACCAAGTGGCACCGGTTGGTGGGCTTGGGAACCTGCACACATCGTTTGGGGCCGTGGCGACACCCGGCGGATCTCCTTGCGGATGGAACCCGAATAGGCGATAAACCGGACGAGAGACTTGTGTGGTTAGTCGGTCGTGGCCGACTCCCTCGCCCGGCTTCCGCTTGAAGGTTGCCGAGGTACATGACGTGTCTGAGGCGATAAGTGGCGAGAGCGTGTGTGAAGAAGTACACCCCTGTAGGGTTATCATTATCTATTCGAATAGCCGGATTCCTCGGATATGGAAACTTGGACCCCTTCCATAGTTCATAGACAAGTGAAAGTGCATACTCCAAAATGCGCAAGATAAGCGTGAGTGCTATGGATGGCGTTCTCGTAGGGAGACGGGAGCGGATCCATAGTGGTGTATTGATATGGTGAATATGTGGACTCGTGTGCGCCACCTCAAAAGAGTTACTTGCGATCGTAGTTTAGGATAGCCACCGAGTCAAAGCTGGCTTGCTGCGGTCAAACTCCACCACCCCTTTTGATAATGATGCATATGTAGTTAGTTACGATGTAAGTCTTGCTGAGTACAATTGTACTCACGTTTGCTTATTTTATGTTTTGCAGAGAGACTTCAGTCTCGCTAGTAGTTCCGCGTGGACTTCGATGTTTAGCTTGTTACCTCAGCTACGATCTTGTGCCCTCGGTAGGATCTGGTAGATAGTTGGGCTTCTCAGCCTTTTTCATTTGTAGATGTCTGTACTCAGACATGTTAAGCTTCCGTGTGTGCTTTGACTTGTATGCTCTGAGTGTTGGGCCATGAGACCCATGTTTGTAATATCTCGCTCCTCGGAGCTTAATGAATAAATATTTGAGTCGTAGAGTTATGTTGTGATGCCATGTTGTATTTACACATATTTAGCATATTGTGTGTATGTTTGAAATGCTTGGTATGTGTGGGATCCGACAATCTAGTTGTTTATCCTTGGCAGCCTCTCATATGGGGAAATGTAGTCTAGTGCTTCTGAGCGATAGTAGTCCGCTTCTGACCAGTTCACCGAGTCCTGCTAGCCCAAAGCACTACTGCTTTGGACACTTGGCCGGCGGCATGTGTTTCACTTCGTTCCTTATGTCCTGTCCCTTCGGGAAATGTCACGCGGTGATATTCGAGTCCTGCCTAGCCTACTACAGCCCAGGATACCGAGTCCTGTTAGCCCGGTGCTACAGCCCGAATTCATACGTTGATGACCGACATGCTCGATGTGATTCATGTATGCCTGTCCCCATGGGTTAGTGCCGCTTTGGGTTCACGACTAGCCATGTCGGCCCGGGTTCTTTGTCATATGGATGCTAGCGTCACTATCATATACGTGAGCCAAAAGACGCAAACGGTCCCGGGCCATGGTAAAGCGACACCCGTGGGAATACCGTGCGTGAGGCCGCAAAGTGATATGAGGTGTTACCGGCTAGATCGATGTGACTTGGAATCGGGGTCCTGACAGTCTCACATTGACGAGGATAATCAACGGGCTATGGAGATGCCCATCAATTGATGTCAACATGAGGAGTAGGGATTTCCATGCAACGGATGCACTAGAGCTATAAATGAATGCTCAACAAAACAAAACTAGTGGGTATGCATCCAACTTGCTTGCTCACGAAGACCTAGGGCATTTGAGGAAGCCCATCATAGGAATATACAAGCCAAGTTCTATAATGAAAAATTCCCACTAGTATGAAAAAGACAACTTATGAGACTCACTATATGAAAAACATGGTGCTACTTTGAAGCACAATATATGAGACTCTCTACATGAAGAACAAGGTGATACTTTGAAGCACAAGTGTGGAAAAAAGAGATAGTAACATTGCCCTTTTATTTATTTTTTCTTTTTTTTCTTTTTTTCTTTTTCTTTTTTGGGCCTTTCTTTTTTTTCTTTTTGGCCTTTCTTCTTTTTTTCTTTTTCCTTTTTCTTTCTTTGGGCAATGCTGTAATAATGATGATCATCACACTTCTATTGATTACAACATATGAATTACAACTCGAAACTAGAACAAGATATGACTCTATAAGAATGCCTCGTGATGTCTTTGGGATGGTGCAATGAATCAAGAGTGACATGTATGAAAAATAATGCATGGTGCTTTGCCACAAATACGATGTCAACTACATGATCATGCAATGGCAATATGACAAAAGTAAAGTATGTCATGCTGATGGTGAACGGAACGGTGGAAAGTTGCATGGCAATATATCTCGGAATGGCTATGGAAATGCCATAATAGGTAGGTATGGTGACTGTTTTGAGGAAGATATAGGGAGGTTTATGTGTGATAGAGCGTATCGTATCACGGGTTTGGATGCACCGTGAAGTTTTCACCAACTCTCAAGGTGAGAAAGGGCAATGCACGGTACCGAAGAGGCTAGCAAAGGCGGAAAGGTAAAAGTGCGTATAATCCATGGGCTCAACATTAGTCAAAAGAACTCATATACTTATTGCAAAAATTTAGAATTCATTAAAAACCAAGTACTATGTACATGCTCCTAGGGGGATAGATTGGTAGGAAAAGACCATCGCTCGTCCCCGACCGCCACTCATAAGGATGCACAAGCCAGGTACACTTCATGTGTCAATTTTGTTACACAACTTTAACCATACGTGCATGCTACGGGACTTGCTAACTTCAACACAAGCATTATTTAAATTCATAATCACCCAACTAGCATGACTTTAATATCACTACCTCCATATCTCAAAACAATTATCAAGCATGAAATTGATCATAGCATCCAATTCACTTCCTATGATAGTTTTTATTATACCCAACTTGGATGCCTACCATTCTAGGACCAATTTTATAACCATAGCAAATACCATGCTGTTCTAAAAGACTCTCAAAATAATATAAGTGAAGCATGAGATACTAGAAATTTCTTCAAAATTAAGGCACCACCGTGCTCTAAAGGATATAAGTGAAGCACTAGAGCAAAAACTATCAATCTCAAAAGATATAAGTGAAGCACATAGAGTATTCTAGCAAATTCTAATCAAATAGGCTTCTCCCAAAAGGTGTGTACAGCAAGTATGATTGTGCTAAACTAAAAAGCAAATATTAAAATAATACACGACGCTCCAAGCAAAACACATATCATGTGGCGAATAAAAATATAGCTCCAAGTAAAGTTACCAATGAACGAAGACGAAAGAGGGGATGCCTTCCCGGGGCATCCCCAAGCTTAGGATTTTGGCTATTCTTGAATATCTTGGGGTGCCATGGGCATCCCCAAGCTTAGGCTCCTGCCACCCTTTATTCCATAGTCCATAAAAGCTTTACCCAAAACTTGAAAACTTCACAACACAAAACACAACAGGAAATCTTATAAGCTCCGTTAGTGAAAGAAAACAAAACCACCACATAAGGTACTGTAATGAACTCATTCTTTATTTATTTTGGTGTTAAACCTATTGTATTCCAACTTATCTATGGTTCATAAGCTATTTTATTGGCCATAGATGCATCAAAATAAGCAAACAACACACGAAAAACAGAATCTGTCAAAAACAGAACAGTCTGTAGTAATCTGTAACTAACGCAAACTTATGGAACTCCAAAACTCCTACCAAAGTAGAAAGACCTAGGCAATTTGTTTATTGATCAGAAGAAATTGGAATCACTATTTTATCACGTTCTGGTGATTTTTAACAATTGTTTTCGTGAACCAAAAGTTTCTGGAAATTACAGCAAGATCAAATAACTATCATCCAAGAAGATCCTATAGGTTTAACTTGGCACAAACACTAATTAAAAGATAAAAACACATCTAAACATAAGGTAGATGGATTATTTATTCCTAAAGAGAAACAAAAACTAAAAACTAAAAATGAAATTGGGTTGCCTCCCAACTAGCGCTATCGTTTAACGCCCCTAGCTAGGCATAAAAACGAAGATAGATCTAACAAGTGCCATCTTTGGCACTAAACTCATAAGTAGCACGCATGATAGATTCATAAGGTAATTTAACTTTCTTTCTTGGAAAGTTCTCCATGCCTTTCTTTAAGGGAAATTGTAATCTAATATTCCCTTCCTTCATATTAATAATCGCACCAATCGTTCTAAGGAAAGGTCTACCAAAAATAATAGGGCAAGAAAGATTGCAATCTATATCAAGAACGATAAAATCTACGGGAACCAAATTTCTATTTGGAACAATAAGAACATCATTGATCCTTCCCATAGGCTTTATAATGGTGGAATCCGCAGGGTGCAAATTTAAAGAACAATCATCAAGATCATGGAAACCTAGAATATCACATAAAGTTTTTGGAATTGTGGAAACACTAGCACCCAAATCACACAAAGCAAAACACTCATAATCTTTAATTCTAATCTTTATAGTAGGTTACCACTCATCATTAAGTTTTCTAGGTATATAAACTTCCAAATTAAGTTTTTAATCATAAGATTGCATCAAGGCATCAACAATATGTTTGGTAAAAGCTTTGTTTTGACTATAAGCATGAGGAGAATTAACAACGGATTGCAACAAGGAAATACAACCTTTTAAAGAAAAATTATCATAATCAAATTCCTTGAAATCCGAGATAGTAGGTTCAACATTATTAGAAGTTGAGGATTCTCCAATCTCACATTTACCAAATTTAACGTTAAGATCTAAAGACTCCGAATTCTTGGGACGCCCTCTAGGCAAAGTTGATTCATCATCAGTCCCATAATCATTAAAATTCATATTGCAAAACATAGATCTAATCGGAGACGCATCAATAACTTTAAGATCCTCATCATTATTTTCACGAAAACTAGAAGAACACACCTTTAAAAAGCTTTCTTTTTTAACACTCAATCTAGCGGTTCTTTCCTTGCACTCGTCAACGGAAATTCTCATTACTTTGAGAGACTCATTGATATCATGCTTAGGATGGGAAGATCTAATCTTAAGAGAATCAACATCAAGCGAAAGTCTATCAACGTTCCTAGCCAAATCATCAACTTTGAGCAATTTTTCTTCAAGCAAAGCATTAAAATTCTTTTGAGAAATCATAAATTCTTTCACACTATTCTCAAAATCAGAGGGCATCTTATTAAAATTACCATAAGAATTATTGTAGGAATTTCCATAATTATTAGAGGGATTACTAGGGAACTGTCTAGCATTAAAATTTCCTCTATAAGCATTGTTTCCAAAACTATTCCTACTAACAAAATTCACATCCATAGATTCATTATTATTCTCAATCAAGGAAGACAAAGGCATATCATTGGGATCAAGAGGAGTATTTTTAGTAGCAAACATCTTCATAAGTTCATCCATCTTTCCACTCAAAACATTGATTTCTTCTATAGCATGCACTTTTTTTTACTAGAAGATCATTTGGTGTGCCATTAAGAATAATTAGCCATAATATTATCAAGAAGTTTTGTAGCATCTCCTAATGTGATTTCCATAAAGGTTCCTCCCGCGGCCGAATCTAAGAGATTTCTAGAAGCAAAGTTCAAACCGGCATAAAATTTTTGTATGATCATCCATAAATTCAAACCATGAGTATGGCAATTGTGAAGCATCAATTTCATTCTTTCCCAAGATTGGGCAACATGCTCATGATAAAGTTGTTTAAAATTCATAATATTGTTCCTAAGAGTGATGATCTTAGCGGGAGGAAAATACTTAGAGATAAAAGCATCTTTGCACTTGTTCCAAGAATCAATAATATTTTTAGGCAAATACGAATACCAAACTTTAGCATGATCTCTAAGTGAAAACGGAAATAACTTCAATTTGAAAATATTGTTATCCGTATCTTTCTTCTTTTGCATATCACACAAATCAACAAAATTGTTTAGATGAGTAGCGGCATCTTCACTAGGAAGGTCGGCGAATTGATCTTTCATAACAAGATTCAACAAAGCGGTATTAATTTCACAAGACTCAACATCATTAAGAGGAGCAATCGGAGTACTAAGGAAAACATTATTATTGGTATTCCAGAAATCACACAATTTGGTATTATCTTGCGCCATGGCAACAAGTAATCCAACACACAAGCAAACAAAAAAACGGCAAGCTAAAAGAGAGAGAATAAAACGGCAAGGGTGAAGTGGGGGAGAGGAAAACGAGAGGCAAATGGCAAATAATGTAAATGCGAGTGAGATGGGTTTGTGATGGGTACTTGGTACGTCTTGACTTGAGCGAAGACCTCCCCGGCAACGGCGCTAGAAATCCTTCTTGCTCCGTCTTGAGCTTGCGTTGGTTTTCCTCGAAGAGGAGAGGGTGATACAGCAAGTGTAACGTAAGTATTTCCCTCAGTTTTGAGAACCAAGGTATCAATCCAGTAGGAGGCACCTCAAAAGTCCCACGCACCTACACAAACAAACTGAGAACTCGCAACCAACGCAAATAAAGGGGTTGTCAATCCCTTCACGGCCACTTGCGAAAGTGAGATCTAATAAATATAGTAAGATAAAATAAATATATTTTTGGTATTTTATAATATAGACGCAAAAAGTAAAGATGCAAATAAAAGTAGATTGGGAGCAAATATGATAAGAGATAGACCCGGGGGCCATAGGTTTCACTAGTGGCTTCTCTCAAGATAGCATAAGTATTACGGTGGGTGAACAAATTACTGTCGAGCAATTGATAGAAAAGCGCATAGTTATGAGATTATCTAGGCATGATCATGTATATAGGCATCACGTCCATAACAAGTAGACCGACTCACTTTGCATCTACTACTATTACTCCACACATCGACCGACTCACACTTTTGCATCTAGAGTATTAAGTTCATAAGAACAGAGTAACACATTAAGCAAGATGACATGATGTAGAGGGATAAACTCAATATGATATAAACCCCATACTGTTATCCTCGATGGCAACAATACAATACGTGCCTTGCAACCCTTTTTGTCACTAGGTAAGGACACTACAAGATTGAACCCAAAGCTAAGCACTTCTCCCATGGCAAGAAAGACCAATCTAGTAGGCCAAACCAAAATGATAATTCAAAGAGACTTGCAAAGATAACTCAATCATACATAAAATAATTCAGAGAAGATTCAAATATTATTCATAGATAAACTTGATCATAAACCAACAATTCATCGGATCTCGACGAACACACTGCAAAAAGAGTTTACGTCGAATAGATCTCCACAAGAGAGGGGGAGAACATTGTATTGAGATCCAAAAAGAGAGAAGAAGCCATCTAGCTAATAACTATGGACCCGTAGGTCTGTGGTAAACTACTCACAACTCATTGGAGGGGCAAGGATGTTGATGTAGAGGCCCTCCATGGTTGATTCCCCTCCAGCAGAGTGCGTGAAGGCTCCAAGATGGGATCTCGCGGATCTGAGAAGGATTCTGGTGGTGGAAATTGTGTTTCGTGGTGCCCCCGGATGTTTTCGGGGTATGTAGGTATATATAGGAAGAAGTACGTCAGTGGCCGCCCGAGGGGCCCATGAGACAGGGGGCGCGCCCCTACAGGGGGGACGCGGCCTCCTATCTCGTGGCTGCCTCGGCTGCTTCTTGACTTGCACTCCAAGTCCTCTGGATCACGTTCGTTCCAAAAATCACGCTCCCGAAGGTTTCATTCCGTTTGGACTCCGTTTGATATTCCTTTTCTTCGAAATACCGAAATAGGCAAAAAAACAGCAATATGGGCTGGGCCTCCGGTTAGTAGGTTAGTCCCAAAAATGATATAAATGTGTAAAATAAAGCCCATAAACATCCAAAAGGGGTATGGAACAATCAAAAATTATAGATATGTTTGAGACGTATCAAATTCTCATTGGAATGATACTCCATCACATCATTCCTAGCCTGATCGGCTATATCATTATCAAGCTAATTTTAACTATGCTAACCGGTCCTTTCTTCCCGAAGCACAATCTTCGACGATGAGATAAGCTTACGTCGATCTTCCTTTGACTTGACGTCATCGCCGAGTTTGTGTCGTACCTGAAGCACAATTTTCAATCCTATCGTTTCGCCTTCAACAACAAGCTTTATTCCGAGTTTGTGTCGTACCCGTGGTTCCAATAACCTTTCACTTTATCATTCCTTTGACTTGACGTCATCGCCGATTGATTACATCTTCATGAAATCTCTCGACAAATGTGTCGTGATCATCATCAACATTCTGAGCTCTTCCAGGATATCGATTGAACTCATGATGAGAAATACCATCCTTGCCCCTCGATGATTTGTGTTATCATCGACAACATCCTTGCCTCCCCCAACTCGAATTTGTTCATGTAAATTTTGGAAATACATCCTTTTTGACATGTTGATGGATTTTTGCTGAAACCATCGGCCACCTCCTCATCTTCCCGGATAAAACTGCTTGAGGTGTTCATGTAATTCCCGATGGATCCTTTGTGTTCCCAAGGTCCGGCCTTTACCTGATGACCATGTAAATGCTATCCAAAAGTATGGTTGTGTTACGCCGAACTTCAACAAGAACATTGGAAGCACATTGTCGAATGTTTCTTGATCTATTATCCAAACACCGTTGTATGGGTAATATCATGATTCTTCCCTCGCCCCCTTTATCTAAATGCTTTTGAACTTGTTGTAATATCATGTATATCCTTCTCCGCTTCCCCTTGGGAAGGATATACTCCCAATTCTTGTGTGTAAACACATTTTCCTTTCCAATGTTCTGATTAATCTAATGATCACTTTTTTCCCATTGTTTTGTTTAACCTTTCTTGTGATCTATATGACCTAAGCAGAATTAATTCTCTGCTTATGCAAACACCCCGGTGTACAACCTTGTCAGTAAGACCTTGTTATTATCGTTGTTGACATTCTGGTAACCACCGATGGACGAGAACTTTGCCTATTGGTCCGCCTTGTTCAACGAGCAGGAAAATAGTTCTCTCCGTCCCTCGCCCTTGGTACCAACATTGTTGACAACATAACTGACAGGCTATCCTCTGACCCGCCTTGCTATCATAACTGTGTAACATGTCACAGCTCTTTCTACTTTTAACCCACATGGTGGGCCCATAACCCACAGTTCCACAGGATCGAAGCCTGACTCTCCTGTACAACCTTGATGCTGAAGTATCTTATCCTCTTGGCTTTGTGTGTTATCACGAGCCACCCTCCGAGAGATGATCTATTCCCGATGCTCTGAACCCCTTCTCACACTCTGTTCAGGTATCGATCGTTTGTCCATTCACTTGAAACTTCTTATTGTACCTTCATATTTTGCTCTCGACATTTTCTTAAATTTCAACACGAGAGATACTTCTGTCACATTCCCTGCATTGTTCACCAGACAATTAACCCTATAAGGTCAGTTCTCCCAAAGTTACACTTTACTTCCCCATTTAAATCTCGGGACGAGATTTCTTGTAGTGGAGGAGATTTTTAACATCCCCAGCATCACACTACAGTAATCTCCCCCTAATGAAGGTCATGTCATCATGATCATCATGCCAAAATGCCACTTGTCCAAAATCTGCTTCAAATTCAAATTGCATGTCAAATTTTGCTTCTTCTTTCATGCAAAATAAAATGTTCAAAGTGTGGCAAATAATCTCTTGATATTTGTCATGTTCGAACCAACCTCTTTTGAATTCCCAAAATGCCCTTGGGAATTAATTTTTGGTCCAGCAGCATTTAAAATTGGCATTTTCAATTTCTAAAAATAGCTGGTCACTCCAAATGCTTTGGAACTTTTTGTAACAAACTAGAATGTTGCGCTGTATTTTTGTGCCAAATTTTGTATTAAACAAAACTCTTTTAGTAGCTCAAATAAAATGCAAAGTAGGAAAAAATAAGAAAATCGAAAATAAGAAAAGACCTAAACTACTGGAGGACTGTGACTAGGTCAACAGTGGGAGCCCAGCCCACCTCGTCACGTCCTCCTTCCTAATGCTCACCAGGAGCGCCGTGGACGCGCGCGCCTCGTCCATGCCCGCGGATGGCCACGCGGCGTCCATCCCGTGGCTCTCGACGCAGATAAGGTCTCCTCTGAGCCCTCTCGTCGAACCCTAGCTTCCTATTCCCCTCTCCCTCGCGTCTCTCTCAATTTCTTCTCCACCCGAGCGCCTCCTGCCTCCGTCGCCGTCGTCCACCACGGCGACCGTCGCCCCATCCCTCTCCGACGTGCCTCGAAGTTCCGCTGCCACCGGCTACTTCGTCTACAATGCAGAACGCGAGGCGGGACCCACTCTTCGTCGAGATCGAGTGCTTCTTCCTGTTCAGACCCGCAACTACCTCGCCGACGTCCTGCTACTCCGGCGCCTCCCCGACCTCGTCATTGCGCTCCACTGTGAGCCCCTTCACCACTACCCCTGTCTCCCCTCCGATTTCTTCGCCGTAGGCCGCCGTCCCAAGCTGTCCCCGTCATCCCCGGCCGTGACCGCAGCCCCACGCACGCACTGCAGCGCGTGCCCTGTGCCCCATCTGGCCCCTGCTCGCGCTACTCTGCTTGCAGCTTGGTGCCGCCCGCTACTGCTTCTGCTCCGCACGCGGAAGGCGCTCGTATCGCCCCTAGCCGCACGCGCCCGACGTCGTGTCTCGCTTCCGCCAGCGTCGCGGCCTCCCACAGCCACCGCACCGCACTTTCGCCTCCGCAGCCGCCTTCGCCGGCCCGCACTGCTCATCGCCCGCTTCTGCCCTATGCCCTCCCGTCGCCGCTGTTGCCGTGATGCTGTCGATGTTGCTCTTTCTGCCACTGGTCGCCGGACTCCGCCATGTTAGCCGGCCGGAGCTCAACTCCCGCGCCCGGCCGTGGGCTCCCCGTGCCTTCCTTGCCGTGGCCTCACCCACAGCCTTCCTCTCCCGCTGCTCGACCAGCCACGCCCCGGCCTTGCTGCCAGCGTGGTCGTGCCCGCTCCACCTTTGACCAGGCCGCCCCAGCTGCGTAGCGCGTCTTGCCGCTAACCCGTTGGCTGCTGCTAGCCTGCTACTACTGGCCATGGACGTGGCCATGGCCGAGCGGCCGTGCGTGTGTGTGCGTGTTGTGCGTGTGTGCGGTGTGTGTGCGCGATGTGTGCGTGCAGTGTGTGTGTGCTCTGAGTGTGTGGCTGCGCCCACCTCCGGCCTCGCCCGCCTTCGGCCGGCCTCGCCGCGCCGCCGCTTTCTTTCTGCCCGCGCTCGACTCTGCTGCCTGCTACAATAACATTCTCATATCAGAGCAGAGCTAGCTTTTGCAACTATTACACTGACTAGCCCTTTTGACAGCCTCAAAACAGCAACTAAACAAAGCTTAACATAGCTAAAATAAATATATGCACGTAGTACACTTGACAAGGTCCAAAGCATCCCATTGGAACAAATTCAAATAAGGCATGGATTAAATCCTGTGAAAATCACAAAATCCTATGTTCGTATATTTTAACAGTTTCTGGACTCAACAACAAGTGGCACTTTTCAAGCAAAGTTTTGTTTAAGCAAATGAACACTAGCAGTGATGCAATTGATACCTTCTTGTAGATCACAGGGAAATGGTCAATATTGATATAAGGTACTAATCCATAGGATGGGCAGAACCATAGTTATAAATTTGGAAATCAGCTAAGTGAACTTTAAAAACTGAACAATTCTCAGACTTAGCCAATTTTCAAGAACTCCAAATAGCTGTTTAATTCTTCAAAAATTCATAGAAATTCATCCGTAACTCGGATGGAAAAAATTAGTACATGAAAGTTGCTTAGAACGACGAGACGAATCCGGATACGAAACCCGTTCGTCCACCACACATCCCTAGCATAGCAAACACGCAACTTCCCCTTCTGGTTCGTTTGTCCGAAAATGCCAAACTTCGGGAAAGCATTCCCGGATGATTTTCCCCTTCGCCGGTAGGGTGTAGCACCGCGTTAGAACATGTCTAGCTTTGCCTGTTGTCCTGTTATGCACTTGCTTGCTCTATATTTACTGTTTCTTCCCCCTCTTCTTCCCCCTCGATGACGACCCCTCCTTCTCGCCTGAGCAACCAGGCAAGCCCCCCCTTTGATCATCCCGATATCGCCCATTTCATTCTCTCATGCTTGCATTAGATTTTGCTAATGTTATTGTTTGCTCCTATTCTGATGCATAGCCTATTTATTGTAACCTGCTGTTGTTACCTACCTACTTATCCTGAACTGTTTAGTATAGGCTGGGTAGAGACCCATCAGAGACCCCCACTTTGTCTGGACTGCCCCGCTGGATTATCAGAAGACCCGATCAACAGGATCAAAAGACAAGGCCCCGGCACCGCACATTACTATGGTTACTATGACTTTACACCGAACCATGTTACTAAAGACGGGTCGACCCTGAGGGGTACCCACGCAAGCATATTTGCGAGTGATGAGGAGTCGGGTTGACCTGGAGGCTGCCCGCGAGATAATTACGAGGCGTGGCCGGGCATTCTTAGCCCTTGCCGCAAGTCCTCGAGATGGGGCGACGGGGTCACATCTTTCATGAATCTCTGCTTGTTACCGCTGCGTTCCTAATCCACTACGATTTGGGTATTTGATCCGAGGGCCTCGGCCTGATAGCACTAACCATCACGTGGGCATAGTATGGGCGTTCTGTGTAGTATGCATCAGCCGAAGCTTAATAGACGTCAGTGACTAAGTGGCGCGCGCCGGGTTGGACTGCGTAAGCACCTGCCTTTTTGAAGGAGGTAGCTAGGTCTGCTCACTGGCTGCGTTCGCAACGTGCAGGAGTTCCCGGGGCGATGGCCCATGACCCCTCAGGGCATAGGTTTAGGCCGGCGTGCTGACCTCTCTATTAAGCCTAGGTCGGGTTGCGGCGTATTATTTGGCCGAGGCCGGGCACGACCCAGGAAAGTGTGTCCGGCCGGACTTAATCGAGCGTGGTGGGTAAGTTGGTGCACCCAGCAGGGAAGAAAACATCTATCAATAGCATGTCCTATGGTAACGGACACTCGGAGTTGTATCCCGATCGATACAACTAGAACTGGATACTCGAGATGAGAAATGGATATGAGAAATGGGTCGTATGGCTCTGGGATTGCTCTCTGGCTGGGAATCGAGAAAGGATCTCTGGTCGAGGTTGATAACACTACTACTACTTTACATTATGTTGATTTGTACTCTTCTAATGCTGCAAGACCGCGGAAGATGTTGAAGATGCTAGACTTCGATAAGACTAGGCTCTCCCCCCCTATTCTAGCATTTCTGCAGCCCAGTCCACATATACAGCCTCTCTTTGATAATGTTGCATATGTAGTGTAGATCCTTGCTTGCTAAGTACTTTGGATGAGTACTCACGGTTGCTTTGCTCCCTCTTTTCTCCCTTTTCCGTTCCTCTCGGATGACGCAACCAGATGGTGGAGCCCAGGATCCAGACGCCACCACCGACAACTACTACTACCCCAAGGGTGCTTACTACTACGTGAAGGTCGCCGCCGACTAGGAGTAGTTAGGAGGCTCCCAGGCAGGAGGCCTTGCCTTTTCGATCGTTGTTGCTTTTGTACTAGCTTTTAAGGCCAACTTGTCTAACTTATGTCTGTACTCAGATATTTTTTTCCGCTGACTCTTGTGTATTCGAGCTTATGTATTCGAGCCCTCGAGGCCCCTGGCTTGTAATATAAATTTTGTATTATTTTAATTTGTGTCTAGAGTTGTGTTGTGATATCTTCCCGTGAGTCCTTGATTTTGATCGTACACATTTGCGTGTATGATTAGTGTACGATTGAATCGGGGCGTCACAACGTACTACATGATGCTGATGCCGGAGCGCCGCGTAGAAATTGCGGCGGCGGTCGGTGCCACAGACCTTCGTTCCCTAGCTCGCTTTGCGGCGGGACAAGCCCCGAGTTCTCTGGATCCAAGCTATGAGGAGGAGGAAGCCGATCCAATGTTCATGGCGGAGGTCGCGGCGCAGAAGGCCCCCGATGGGTATGAGACAATGGACGTCGACTTCGTGACGGCATCTGGGTCCCCCATGGTGCAGGTGGACCAGTGGTTCAACCTGGTGATACTAAAGGAGGACCGGGAGGCAGAGGCTCAACTCGACGCGGAGCGCGCGCATGCCGCTGCCATCGAGGCTCTCCTGCAGGTGGAACCGGATGTCGTGGATGTGAACCGGGCGGTGGAGGCTCAACTCGACGCGGAGCGCGCGGATGCCGCTGCCATCGAAGCCCTCCTGTGGGCGGAACCGGACGTCCTGGACTTGAACTGGGCAGCGGAGGCTCAACTTGACACGGAGCGCGCAGATTCCGCTGCCATCGAGGCCCTCCTGCGGGTGGAACCGGACGTCCTAGACTTGAACCAGGCGGTGGAGGCTCAACTCGACGCGGAGCGCGTGGATGCCGCTGCCATCGAGGCCCTCCTGCAGGCGGAACCGGGCGTCCTAGACTTGAACCTGGCGGTGCTCTCGTCCGTGCAGAGCGCCCGCACGCTCCCGTGAACGAGTAGCTGGATGTCGAGGACAACCACGGTGCGGAGACACACGTCGGCAACTACGGCTGGTTCGCGCCAGCAGCCAAAGACGACGCAGTCGTCTCGTTCCGCGAGCAGTGATAGTTTTTCTTTATCTTGTTGTTTTTAGGGATCTTTTGCTGTGTAAAAACATATATTGTTATGCAAGTCGCCTGACTTTCATCATTTGGGTCAGTCTACCATTTCAGGCGGTTAGATGAATATCCTACGTCTCCTAATCCTTCTTCCTCACCTCTTCTTCTTCCCCAACAAACCACCACATGGGCCGTACGGATCCTCCCCAACATGCGGTAGGATGGCTGAGTTTGGTTTGTTCACATGCGGTAGCACGTGTCAGTGAGGGTGTGTTCCCTTGGTTGGGTTTGCGGCATGCATGAGCGACTGTGTGAGGGTGAGGCGCGACCGCGGCGTGCAGGAGCGACTGTGTGAGGGTGCGGTGCGACCGCGACAGCCGTGCGCAAGTGTACCTCCTTTTCATTTTGAAAACTTTCGGTAAGCTTGGCAAAAATGTGTGGCGAAGTATGGCAATGCAAGGCCTAGACCCAAACAGGATACAAGTACATACATACTAGGAGTACTAGTGTTAAAAAAGAAAGGCGGGGTTTTCCTTCACGGGATTAATCGATACAAATCCTCGTTTGACGTGTCAATTAATGCGTATTTTTTCTCCAAAGCCCAAAAAGCTAGCCATCTCACTCCTCATCGCTTGATTAATGTAGTGCCATGCAAACCAACCTTCTCACTTCCGCATGCATGCAAGGGTATATTAATGTCCTTGGTTGCTAGTACGAGGCAAACCCCATCAATTTTGCCTTGATTAGTGTTAGTGGCCTTTTGCAAATTGTAATTTTGATATACTGGCCTTATGTACAAAAAAATGGAGGTAGTAACTATTTGACTTCCTTCCCCATTGCGGTGACATCAACGATATCTCAAACGTTGTGGTTTGGCGAAGTGCGTTCGACGGAGAACACCATTGATGGAGACCACAGTAAGTCGTTTGCAAGTGCCGCCTTATTTGCATCCAGGAAGTCCGTTGAACCAAAGGACCCGTAAATGTACTAGTACTACTAGTACACAATAGCGTCGTCCGTCCGGCTTGGTGCGGTGAGGTGGTTTCTCGAAGAAGACGATGGAGAAGCGGAGTCAGCGAAGAGTGAAATGATGGTTGCTTCGTCCGTGCTTTGTGATTTGACGGCTCATTGCTTTGTGATTTGTGATTGAAGGCATACGGGAGTAGACTCTGTGCTCTATACTGTACTTGCGTCCAAGCACAGAAGAAAGAGGAGAGACGTTGCATTTTTCTATTCCTTCAATCAATCAATCAATCAATCAATCAGTGAGCTTCGGTTCCATCTTTTTGGCTTTGGCAGCACCGTCCACAATGGTTCCCATCGATGCCAAAAGCTATTTCACATTTGGCTACACATTGTGGATGCCCTTAATCTTACCACTTGGTTTTGCTCCTGTGTGGTATATATACAAATCTCAATTATATTGATCAAAAAAATTATAGAATCAAGATTAGTAAGAAGGAGGTGATTTTGCCGCGCGGATGGTGGGGGAGGTTTCTTATTTTTAGAGGACGTTGGCCTGGCGGTTTGCTAACATGCGGTCCCATGTCTCAGTGCTTTACCAAGCCGATCCGCGTCCCACATGAGGCAGAACAACGACAGAAGCAACACGTGGTTAACTTGAAGAAGATGAGGGAGAAGCGGATTCAGCAATGAGCGAAATGATGGTTGCTTCATCCCTCCAACTTCTTTTTTTAGCATTATTACTGTTGGAGTAAATGACCATGGGTAGCCTAGCCGGCTCCCCCTGGCTCTTCAGAAAAATTACAGGCCGATCGAGCCTTCAAGCACCCAAGGCGTGGGGCCGCCTTCCCCTGGTTGGCAGTCTCTCGGGCCGACTACCGGGAGGCGGCCCGGCCCTAAACCCTCATGAAGAAAGCCACGAGAGGGCCGACTCCAAGAAGCCGGCCACGAGAAGGCCGACCCCAAGAAGCCGGCCCCCAGCAGGCGGCCAAGATCATACCCACAAACTCTGTACCCACATAACGGCGATGAGAAGGGGCGTGGCTACAGTGAAGCCTGCCACCCCCGAATCCCGGAGAACGCATGGCCACAGTGCACCGTACGGGGCGGCCATCACCCGTCCGGCGTGGCACTGTTGCCATGTTGACCATGACTTAACCCACGACAAGCTGTCAGTACGGCCCGCAGGCGGCGGGCCCCTTCAGTCAGAGAGACGCCTGATGGCCAGCCTCCCCCAGTCGGCCTGGGATGTGGCCGGCTCCCAATAGCCAGCTTGCTCCCTCCCTCGAAGGAGGCGCCCCATTAAGGAGACAAGACGAGGTAAGGCTACAGTGAACGCCCGCCAGGCGGTGGCACTGTAGCCATGCTTCACTACAAAAAAATACACTTCCGTGATGATACGTGTTTGTCACAGTAGGTCGCGTTTTTTGTCATGCATGTACATCCATGACAAATTTATGACAGAATCAAGATAGTCATACCTGTGTTGTCGTAGAAGTGTTCCATGACATTACCAAAATTATCATCATGGAAGTGTCCACTTCCATGACGATAAATCACGCGTCACAGAAGTGCTTTCGTCAAGGGTGACCGACATGTGGCATCCACCGTAACGGAACGTCGTTAAGCTATCGGGTCAGATTTTGGATCCGATAACCCGTTAACAGCCCCGACCAATGGGAAATTTCCACGTGTAAAATCATCATTGGATGGAGGAAACACGTGTCGGCTCGTCGTTGGGACAGATGTCATCCACTCATTGGATGTATACTGCCTATGATACGTCGACACGTGGCACGGCCCATCAAGTTTAAATGGGCCGGCCCAACTAAAGGCCCATAAGATTTTACGGACCATAATGGGCCGGCCCAGTTAAAGGACCACGAGATTTTGCGGACTATAATGGGCTGGCCCAGCTAAAGGCCCACAAGATTTCGCGGGCTATATTTGGCCGGCCCAGTAAAGGCCCACAAGATTTTTGTGTGCCATAATGGGCCGGCCCAGGTAAAGGCCCACAAAATTCTTGCGGATCATAATGGGCCGGCCCAGCTAAAGGCCCACGAGATTTTGCCGACATTAATGGGCCGGCCCAGCTGTAGGCCCACAAGATTTTGAGGACCCTAGTAGGCCGGCCCATTAATTGGCTGCCATGTTTTGGGCCAAATGCCGGCCCATATTTGATCCGGTCCATTAATGGCCTGCCACGTTCCGGGCCTAATAATGGCCCATATAAGATCCGGCCCGTTAAAAGCCTCCCACTTTATGGGCCAAATCACGGCCCAGATCAGGTCCGGCGCTTTAAGAGGCTTTGGGCTCAATTATGGCCCATATCAGATTCGGCCCGTTGACTGGACGCTATGCTTTTGGGCCCACTTGCTAAAGGCCCATTTAGTAATTCGGCCTGATATTAGTTTTGGCCTATTAAGGGCTCATTTAACATTTCGCCCTATATTAATTTCGGCTGTTAAAAGCCCGTCATATAGTTGGGCCTAACTACGGCCCGGTTTGCATCCTTTGCTACCGCCAACCGATATCTGGTTGGGCCAAACAAGGACCGAGACAACTTTGCATGTTAAAAGCCCGTGAATTGATTCGCACAATCATGGGCGAGGTCCATTTTCGGCTGCCGCCGCTCGTGAGCTATTCGGCACGCTTTCTGTGTCCAAATTTACTTCTCGACCTCCTAAAGCCCATTGAGTTTTCTTGCGAAAAGAGGGTCGGGGTTACTCAGCCTATTAAAGGCCCGAATCTACTAGTGGGCCAGTTTGACCTGGCCCATGATGCGGATCATATATCGTGATTGCATGACGGCCCGATTATGTACCGTAATTTTAAGGTTTGGCCGGTTTACTGCAAAGACATGATATATATACAGTAAAATAACTGCAGCATCGTGAATAAGAAAAAACCTAGACTATACAATAAAGAAATTACGGCATATTACATCCACTAGGCATCAAAGTTTGCCACTATGATAATAAAACACAAGCGAATGACGATTACATACACTTTGGGCATCAAAGATCGCCACCGGTGCAAATAAACACGCCGACAAACTAATATACAAAACCGACAAAGACTTCAATAGAGTTCAAGAAAGGTTAGCCCGTTGGGGAGCTGCAGTAAGCAATGAGCAAGATGATGAGATCAAGGCTTGTTCAACACTTATATCTTCCTCACTCTGAAAGATAAACAAGCAGACAGATGACAGGTTTTGCACACAAAAGTAACAGTGCTGACAATTCATCACATTTCTTACTGACGAATAAAGTGACATAGTTTAAAATTGAATTAACACAATATGGTATTGTTCAGGTCAAGACATGGCAGGAAATGAGATTGTGAAGGAGTTGGCAGCTTCACGACACCACTGGATTACAGATCAAGAACTCATAAGTATCAATGGTTAGTGTGCTGTCAATTTATCCCATTTCAGATTAGCAAATAAAGAGATGGTTTAAATAATACTCCCTCCGTCCGGAATTACTTGTCACCAAAATGGATGTGTCTAGAACTAAAATACATCTAGATACATCCATTTCAATGACAAGTGTCTTCGAACGGAGGGAGTAGTAGAATTTTTTTTTGCGGGTGATATGACATTGTTCATAGTTAAGACATTGCAGAATATGACATTGTGCTGTAGTGGGTAGGTTCACCACACCACTGGATTATGGATGAAGAACAGAAGCATACATGCAGTGCAAAAGAAGATCACTTGCTCTGTATCGTTTAATTTACATGGTATGAAGAAGGAACTTGGTTGTACAACTGAAAACTTAAATTGAGAAGGACAAACTTATGTTTATGAACTACATAATAAACTTTAAACATGCAATTTGATGCAAACACCAAAAATAAACAATTTATTGCAGTCATGCCTAACCAAATATACACAACAAAGTTTGAAGGCTTGAGAAGGACAAACTTACATTCTTGGTGAAGACAGGCTCTATAAAGCCCTTGTCCATGCCGATGGGGGCAATTCAAGAAGTTTAGCACGTAATGTTCTTCATAAGCATTCCCTTTATTCTACATTTTGTTAAGAGTAAATATAGATGTGATAATATACGAAAAAAATGGAGAATATTTAAGATAAGATGAAGAGTGATGCTACATAACCAAGTAGCTATAAATGTATGTCTTGATACGAAGGCAAAAGGCATAGCCAAGAGCAATGCATGCTAAACTTCTTCAAGACCAACCTTATGGTAAGAGTAAATATAGATCTGATGTGTAGAAAATGGAGGGCAAAGGAAAATAAAATTTGGAGAGTGATGGTACATGAACAACTACTTTTCAATATAAGTACACTTTGCTAAAGGACAACATGTACTTACAAGAACAATGCAGAGCTAAAAAATTCATTGGCATTGGATATATTCTACACTAATGTAACCATTCATACAGATCGAGATAATTTGGGCGAACAATTGATAAGCAAGCTATCATGCATACTTTGTTACATAATGAACCATGTATGTATGCAAGTACAAGATACAGACAACAGGTACTAGCAAGAGCAAAGCAGCGGGTAGCATATTTGCGATATCCTGTTGTTCTTTTCAAACCGGAATTCTTCTTCGAGCAGATTTCCTGCAAAAAGATCCGTAAGGCACATGCGGAAAAGTAGAAGTTCAAATTGTCATGTGATTTCATAGACAGTACCTCATCACAGGAACAAGACCAGTGCATAACAAGGTTTTTCCATTCAATGTCTTCTAAATTTAGCACAGGAGACTTCACCGGAAATTCGTTTATAGACTTGCCATCAAAGTGTGATTTCCTCAAGTAACACCGATACTGCTGCAATGCTTCCTTGAAAAGCACAAGCAAGCCTTGCTCGTCATGACTATCCAGATTGACCCTCACCTAGTTACAACAATGTAATGTAAATCATTGATGTGTTCGATCAAAGAAAACAGGAAAATAATAACCATGAATAATAGCACTTACATGTAAGTTGGACAGAATATGTGAAAATAGTGTTTGTCTTCACTAAAATCTTCCCATGACGGGAATATATGCACGTAGTCCCTAACAACATTGAAAGCATTGTCTTTTAAACTAGGAATAAATGGAATGGGGTTCCAATCTGCAGGAATTGGCCGTCTCTGAAGTTGGGATAGGTCTTGGCCCGTGGACTTGCATTTTTTTTCTTTGAGTGGGATTTTTCTGTGGTACGGCTGGTGCTATGGCAAATGAAATCGGTATACCTTTTGCTGGAGTGCAGGTCCTATGTGGTGGGGCTAGTGGTGTGGCCAGTGAAGTATGGGTACATTCTGCTGGAGTCGCTCCTATGTTTTGTGTCACTGGTTGTACAGCCAATATAAGTGGGGCGTTGTCTGATTTCTCCGGCACCACCATGTTTTTCAAGAACTTTGCTGGTGCTCCTTCAGGTTCGGCAATCGCCCTCTTCCTTTTTGATTTCTGATGCACAAGAATAGCATTTGAGTGGAGAAACATGGTATGACGATAGATGGAATATGTATTGATAATGGATGGGCATGGCATCTCGAGTTATATGATGAGTAAACTAAGCAGATGGTGGTGCAACAAAGTAGAAGAAATGCAAGACAACATATGCAAGATACGCACAATCAATAAAACCTTGCCAAATTAGAACAGGCACCTTTATGGGTGAACATGACAGGCCATCTGCCTTTGACTCCTCGAGGTTAGAATAGTCATTAGGATGATATTCTGAACAAGAATCAACAGTTGGGGAGCGTACGAGTTTCATTGCTTCCAGAATGGCACTCAATGCCTTGGTGCCAATTTTGTAAGTCATTGCAGTGTTCCACAATATTCTTCCGATCGCCGGATTCGATATTCACCGTAATTATGCGTATAATATCCGAGAACCATGAAAACATAAATAGTTGTGAGATTATCTTTGTAATGCAGATGATATTCTAATATAGGGCGCCTGTAAACACTTATGTGCTATCACTTTGGATTACGATGAGAGAGCTCATGTGTGCTGTAATATCGTCGTGCATTTATATAATCCGCACAAGTACACAAAAAATAGGCTCCGTAAGTAAGGATAGCTGGCGGATGATAGGTTCATAATATACGTATACGTAGTTTATTGCCAAACCATGATAACAAGAGCACACAGCAACTAGGCAGATCATAGTGTACATAATAGGGTACACCATAACCACGATATATAAATCGGGAAAGTGGAACCGGCTTGAAAATACGGTTTTGTATTGCCGCTAGTAATTGAAAGCCTATCGATCACGCATGAGCCAGCACTATCGAACATGGTAAAGAAGAGCAAGCAGATTTTGGATAATAAAATGTTGGTTGCGCAGTGCCCACACAAGATGAACCAGGCGCATTAAGAATGCAACTCCCAGCTGTCTCGACCATTTCAAAGGCGGTTGGATGAAGATCCCACGTCTCCTAACCCTTCTTCTTCCTCGTCTCTTAATTCTTCCCATACGAACACCGGACGGGCCGCCCGACCACCGCCCCCACCGCATGTGTTCCTCCGCCACCCCACCCCCACCCGCGTCGAGTTTTCTTAGATTCGGCGAGGCCCCACAACCACCCGAGCCCTTGGATCGCACCAGCGAACTCCGGCGAGCTCTGAAAAATCGACTGACACAATTTTGAAATTTAGTCTACTGTGATTTAACTAGTGTGGAATATAAAAGGGGAAACCCATAAGCATTGGGAGTATAGTGTTGAGCGTGCCATGGCGGATCTGAAGGTGCAAACCGGACAAAGGCAACTTCGCAACCAAGACAAGAAATCAGAGTAAAGCAGTGGCGATCTATTTTTCTTGCTGCGATAAATAAGTTGAGCAGATACGAAAGAGTACCGCCTCTGGTGCGGCGCCGTGTACGCATCTGTTGAGAATTTGACGGTGCTGCAGTAGCGATGGCTGTCGACGGCGTGGAAGCAGATCTAGGAGGGTAGACGGTGGCGGCGGGCGCGGTGGGCAGGAGACGGTCAGATGAGCGGCGCCCGGCAAGGTGGACGACGGCGGGGATGAAGCGAGAGGACGGGATGCAAGGATCCCGGTCTGAAGGCGTGGGTGAGAGAGGTCGATCTCTTGTAATGGACGGCGGCGTCGGGGTATCAGCTCCGGCATGGTGGAGGAGGACGACGGTGGATGGGGTGGCGGATGGCGGCGGACGGAGGAGGGTGGGGTGGAGAGGGTGTTTTGGCGCCCACGGAGTACGAATGGGGAAAAGGGAGGTAGAGAGGAAGGGGGAACCATGTATTCAGGGCGCGCTTGTCTCAAATGCGAGGAAATTTAAAAACTTAGCCCCCGTTTCAAATTTCTACTACATCACAGCAACATTAGTCGGTTGGGGATAGGACGGTAATCTCGCATACACCGAATATTTGCCGACGAGAGTTTGTTTTTGGCGCCCACCGTGTATGAATATGAATCGGGGAGGGAGTCGATTTCGGCCGAGGGCCCACTGTGTTTTGGCGCCCACCGTGTATGAATCCGGGTGAGAGGCGGTTACGTCACGTTTGGGTGAAATTACAAACCTACCCCTATCGAAACCTATAGAAATCCAGTAGATAGGCTTTGCGTGGCAGGCATAGGCGGTAGTGATTTCCATCTCACAGATTTTGGTTTGAGGCGGGGAGTTCTTCGACTTTCCCCGCTTCGTTCAAATTTTGCACGATTGCCGTTTACCGTGCCAACTCAATTCGAATATCCTTTGTATTCTACTATTTTTTCAAGGGATCCATTTTCAATTGGAATTACATTATATATACATCATTTTTATATATACTTTCAAAAGCACAACACCATTTATACATAAATATGGTTTACAAATGGCATGATCTCAGATTCATAAGGTTGTATCCATCAATTTGGATTTTCAAATATTTGAAACCACTTTATGTTGAAATCCAATGTATGCATTACTCGCTAACTGTCTCCAATCAATGTGTGTTTCATGCGGGTTTTTTTTTAACTTCTCAAACATGTATAATGTGTTTCACACACGCAACATATAGTTTAATCCTGTTTAGACATTAATTTCATATAAACCAAGCATTGTTTGTAATTGAAGAATCTATGGATCACCAATATTGATAAACTATATAGCATTACACGTGTGCCCAAATTCAAATGAATATGCATGTTTGATACACCAATTTGCGTTATGATATTATCGATGTCGTGATCTCCAGTTTAAATATTTGAATCCCCTTTAATCCGGATATCTCTCATATAGCTATCACTCATGCTTATATAGGACTATCTCTCCGGACCTATACGTGTTCATCGTCTCTCGTGCATCTCTCGTGCTACCTGTATGTCGACAATGATCTTTTATCTTCGTAACACCTTGTGGTACTCTCTCCCTCAACCTTCATCACTCTATCTCTTTTTAAGTATATCTCGCTCCCTGATATGTGTCTCTAGCTATGATTCTCCATGTGGAATCTCTTTCTCTCACACAAACACAAACCTTTGTCTCCTGGGGTCTCATTTCTCTCAACTATTCCCATGTGTGCCACTCGCACACCCCTCATCTGAGAGATATCTTTCGCTCCTTAGATATGAGAACCTCTCGACTCTTCCTCTTCAATATCTCTTTCTCACACACAAACACAAACTATGTCTCCTGTGGTCTCATATTTCTCCATTGTTCTCTTGTATGTCGCTCAAACACACCCTCTCTCCCTAGAGATATCTTGTGTTCCCTCATATGTCTCTCTAGCTATCACTCTCGTTGTGAAATATCTTTCTCTCTCATGAGACACAAAACTCCGTCTCTCTGGATCTCATTTCTCTCGATATCTGTTTGTATGTGACTCACATGCACCCTCTCTCTATCTCTCTCACACCCACACACATAACCCAGCGTTCTGATCCACTCGACTCCTATCTCTAACGCACACTAGCTAGCATCTTTATCTTTTTATTTATCTGTTTCTCCATCAACCTTCTTTCTCGCCCTCACTCTTGATTCCTATCATGCACACTACATATGTTCCTCTCTACATGCAGTCAAGTGCCCTCTCACACACATATATAACTTCACCCTTTGAACCACTCGACGGTCATCTCCAACACCCAAACTAACGGATGTCCCTCTAGCTAGAATCTCCATCTCTCAGATCTATCTCAGAAGTTTCTCCGTCAACATTTCTTTCTCGCACGGAGTCTTGCTTCCTATCACCCACACTGTATATGTCTCTCCATACATATGCATTTATAGGTTGACCTCTTTTGCACAATCGTTCAAGATCACCCCTCTCGCTGCCATAGATGCATGCTCCAGCCCATGCCACTATCTCTTAAAGACAAAAAACACATGCTCAATTGTCGGGCCTTCTTCCCTGCATTCTCACATGCATGCGTATTGTCATACCGACCCGTCTCTCCCATTTCGTTGATCTTATGACTTATGTCTTCTTTCTTTTATCTCGATCATGCCACAAGACACACACATATCCCACGTATACATGTATACCTCTCACACATGCACGTTCAAGGTCTCTATGTCTCCACACGTAGTTAATTACCCTCAATCCTAACGCCACATCGAATCATTCTCCTCTTTTGTGCACATAACTTCCGCCTGGATGGGCAAAACACACACTCACATTTAACAATCTCCTTCTAGCTACCCCCCCCCCCCCCGCGCCTCTCACTCTTCCCCTATATCCCCGAAACCAATAAGACCATCCCTTTGTTTAATTCCCGCCTACATGCACCATCGATATATAGTAGTCTTCCACTGTGTCTCTCGAACAAACACGTTCTCTCGATGTCGACTCCTCTCACGCGCACACACCTTCTCTTCCCTCTCTACGGGCATTTTCTCTCTCGCACCCCATCCTTGGTGGCCTCTGCCATACACATCACCTCTTTATGATGAAGCCATGCACACTTAAGTTACATCTGCCACAGAGGACCCCGCGACACACACACGCACACACGCACACACACACACAAACACACACACGCGCGCACACGCACCCCCCCACACACACACACACTAAGACTCCATCTCTCTCTCTCTCACACACACACACACAAACACACACACACGCACGCACTCCTCCTCCCCACACACACTTAGACTCCATCTCTCTCTCTCTCACACACACACAAACTAAGACTCCATCTCTCTCTCTCTCCTCTCTCTCTCTCACACACACACACACACCCCACACACACACACACACTAAGACTCCATCTCACACACACATGCTCTAGGCAGAGCATTTGTTCCTACCACCCTTCATCCAACCTTACCCGTATGATAAACAATCACCTTTATTTACTTGCATAACATGGACAGATTCCACTTTACTTTAGTACTAGTCAAGAAACTTATCATCTGTGCCCTTATAAAAAATGAGTTGGCGATGATGGTGTGCATGCCATCTTGTAATGTCTGCACCGTATGATCTATATCCGACGGATAGAAAGCAAACTATGATAATTTTACAAAAGATACCCGCACCTCTCTCCACATCATTATCTCCATAACCTCATTGCTCAGCAATTAAAAAAGGAATAAGTCTCGAACAATCTAGCATGCATGGTGGCGCTGCTTTGCCGGCGCCGTCCATCCCCATGCCTCCGCCCATTCTGACCACCAGTCACCACCACGCTCCACTCCTCCTCGCCTTATCTCTCATCTTTCATTTTTTCAATGACATTCTCGAGATACCAGTTTTCCGATAAAATTCTCGAGATATCATTAGTTTTTACACATGGGATTACTCCTGCATGGGTCAATCACAACAGTTGTTTTGTAAAAGAATGCATATTGATGTTCCGTGCAATGCACGAGAATCTTGCTTGTAATTATATAACGCAAATCACGAAAGGAAGTGACATTTTTGACACAACCACATTAACATGGCCACGTAAATCACGAAAGGTGAAGGAGAAGGGAAGCGGGCTGGGGAGTAACGTTTTTACCACAATTTCTTAGGAAACTGAGTGCAATAATTAAGTAGTTTTGCAAACTACCATTACTACTACACCTGAAACGGTTCAAAACCTATACTCCCTTGCCAGCGCGCGCTTCCCACGTGAAACGGCAGCGTCGCCCTAGAGCGTCAGTGTCGCATTAATGCCCGGCCAGAGCAGAGGCGACCTCTCACTGGCGCCGGCTTTGAAGTGGCGCGACGGCCGAGAGAGCGCCGCTTCCCGGTGCACGCGACTGCTTCGCGTCGAGACTGGCCATAGGCCCTGTTTGGATCCATGGGTTAGAGTTAGTTTGAGCTAGTTGGGGCTCAAATAGCCCTAAAGTATCCAAGCATGAGGGTTTAAATTGGAGCAAGTTGCACCGAACCCACACAAAAAACTATCCCACCCAAGAGGTGCTAACTGGAGATAGTTCTCATTGGGAGCATCAAAATCACTTTCTCTCTCCATGAAGTGCATTTATTGTCAATCTAACCTGTCACCCAAACACCTCTTTGGCTACAGATTAGTTCAGTGGTTAGTCATGAGTTAGTCTAACCTCTAGCTAAGTTAGAGTATCAAACAGAGTAGTATAGGACATGCAAGTTGCTCAAAGCATACAAAGCGAATTCGTACGTGAAAGGATTTTTCTTTTTGAAAACGGAACGTGAAAGGAATTTTTTTAGAATGCTCTTGGCATGTCGCTAACATGTGATAGTTAACCGACCTCAATAGACGGCAGAAACGCCAGCCCGCCGCACTTTGATAGAGACGAGGAGGGAGAAGCAATACATGCTGCTGGATTACTAGAGATAGGTGTTGCACAGAAGCCAAGAAATATGGTGATAGCGTGGGTTAGCCATGTACTAGTATGATGTAACTACACTGGGCTGCCGTGTTTCGTACTCATCCAGTCCACTGTGGAGATGATTGGTTAATTTTATATCGCTGAATAATATTAAATATTATGAGTGCAGACGCTCCACCACGAGATTCCTTGCTCCTTCTCGGTCGTCCGAAATCTATTGTTCTTCCACTCTATTTTTTTACGTGAGCTTTGTTCATCCTTTTGCCAACACGCGAGACATCTAGCATCAAGGTGCACGTGTTATGCAACGGTCGTTCCATCTATATGAAGAACACGTGGGACTGGAACTACGAGGACGGACATGTACCCGTGAGTGGACGCATTTAACCTGAGTAATGTAGTGCAGTAAGTGAAGTAGAAAGGCACAAATGGTATGAACATGCGTGGCATACAGGTGTGTTTGGTTGCGTTCGCCTCAAAGATAGTTGTTCCTCTTCATGCATGCTCAACTCAACACCCTCTTCATGCATGCTCTCTTCATGCATGCTTCTAGTGTATTTGTGCTAAACTAGTGTGGACTCATGCACCCTCCATACACTCTACCAAACACCCAAAAGTAGGTCGAGAAGGGAACTCTTGGGTGGCATTTGTCTCTTACTACATACTACCACTAAATGTTGTACGTGCAATGCACGATGATGTTATGGAGTACGTGCCTAAGTACTCTACTACTACTATATTAGTTGGAGGCACATATTAACTTTTACATTTGTTTACGTGTATGCCCCGAGACCTTCCAACTAGACGTGTCTTTCTCTCCAGGTCGCACTTTGTATCGTTCATACCACTAAATACAACTCCCTCCGTTCCTAAATAATTGTCTTTCTAGAGATTTCAACAAGTGACTACATACAGAGCAAAATGAGTGAATCTACACTTTAAAACATGTCTACATACATCCGTATGTTGTAGTCCATTTGAGATGGCTAGAAAGACAAATATTTGGGAACAGAGGGAGTACTACTATGTGTGGTCTCCGACCCAGAAGTGGAAGAAGTGGAGACGCTCTACTGCTGGAATTTAGTCTATATTGGGGCAGCCCAATAACTATTTCAGAAATTCCTAATAAATCCTAGAGGCCCACTTAGCTCATTTGTGCAAGGCAAGGGATACTACTAATGTTTAGTCCCACATTGCTAGTTTAGTGGGAGTTGGACTTCCTTATAAGGGAGGTTCTTTCCCCACTTGTATGAGCATGAGAACAAGAGGGACATCCACGCGCGCTCCTCCTTTGCCGCCCGCCTCGCCATGCCACGCCACGCCTCGTCACGACGCGACGTGCCGTGCAGCGGCTTGCGGGAATGAGCCGAGCCGATGTCTAATTTTTTCCACGCACTACATGTAAACGAAAGGTCACTTGGGAGCTGAAAAGTTTTTGTGGTAGTGGATAATGAATACGAACGGCACACCTCTTCGCGTGCTGCCTGTTCACTTCGTCTCCCTCCATTGCTTCACCTCCCGTTGCAGCCTGTTCGCATCCCTCTCCTGTGCCTATATAAGAGAGGTCGCTCCTCTCCAGAGACACACATCAGAAGGTCCTCTTCCTCTCGCCACACAGTTCCAATCTGTGCGCTACTGCTGTCTTCCTCATCCCGGCTTGCGGTGTGCACCGCACGTCAGGACAGTAGGCCTCCGAGACCGCACCTTTTGAGTCATGTACGGGAGAAGGGTGATAAGGTTTTTGGGGAGCGCTCAGCGCGACTACTGGTTGTTTCATCACGGTCGATCCGGTCGCCGACGACTACTTCCCCGACGACGACTTCTTCCCCGACGTCCACGACCTCCTCGACGACATGGCAGGCGAGGACACCGACCCCAAAGTACTGGGCTTGCTGCTGCTTCAGCCGTCACGTGTTCTTGTCCTTTCGTTAGAAGTCCTCCTACAGTTCTTGGCTCTAGTTTCTGCCCTCACGTATGTTAGGTTCTGTTTCAGATAAGCAACTTCATCTAGTGTCTGTTCTAGATGTGTTTACCTCAAGTTCATATATGCGCATTTATGTTTACCTTCTCTCTGTCAGATTGCATGACTTGCTTTATATTTGCTATTTTAGTCATGCTTTATCTAGTATTTTTGTTAATAAAATCATTCGGTAATTTGCTCATATTTCAAACAACCCAAAAACCTTATTATAGGCAATTTACCCCGAGTGGTTTTGCTGCTTCCATGAGACCTCCTATGTTTGAGGGTATCCACTATAAGAGGTGGCGGCATGAGCAGTCTTATGGTTTCGCACCATGAGCTGTTATGACGCCACTCTTGGCAAACCTGAAGGAGAGCAAGATGCCCAATAGGCACAAGCTTTTCAGAAAATGGATACTCTGTTTAAGGCTGCTCTCTTGAGTGTTCTTGGTGAGAATATAGTTGATGCTTATGCATCAATTGACAAAGGAAAAGATATGTGGGATGCACTCGAGGCCAAGTTTGGGGTCTCGGATGCCGGCACTGAGCTGTACATCATGGAGCAATTCTATCATTACAGGATGACTGAAGAGCGCTCCGTGGTTGAGCAGGCTCATGAGATACGCCATTTGCTAGAGAACTTGAGCACTTCAATTGCATACTACCGGACAAGTTTGTTGCCGGGGGTATCATTACTAAGCTTCCTCTTTCATGGAGGAACTTTGCTACCTTACTGAAGCATAAGAGACAGGAGTTTTCCGTTCCGGATCTCATTGGTACTCTTGATGTGGAAGAAAAGGCAAGAGCAAAGGACACACGTGCTCGAGGTATTGAGGGAGGATCTAGTGCCAATGTGGTATGTATGTAACTTCCAGCCTCACAAGTTCAAGAACAAGGGCAAGTTTGATGGTAAAGGAAAGTTTGATGGAAAGAACAAGGCTGTACAACACACGAACTTCAAGAAGAAGAATGCAAGAAGAAAGGTGCTTGTCATGTGTGTGGAGATCCTGATCATTGGGCTCCTAGTTGCCCTAATCGCTATGACAAGCGTCATCCTGGGAAAGGTGGCAAGACCGCTAATGTTGTCATTGGAGACACTGACATGAAGGATGCTGGTTATGGTATATTTCCCACTATTCTTTCAGTATGTCATTCTCCTGATTGGTTGATTGACACGGGTGCTAATGTGCATGTATGCGGTGATATTTCCATGTTTTTGTCTTATCGTATCACAGGGACTTCAACCGTCTTGATGGGCAACGGTTCAAGTGCTTCTGCTCGTGGTGTTGGCACGGTTGATCTGAAGTTTACTTCGGGAAGATCGTCTTGGCTGAAGAACGTGCATTATGTCCCCTCCGTCAATAAAAATCTTGTTAGCGGATCTCCTTTGTGTAGAGATGGCTACAAGCTTGTCTTTGAGTCGAATAAATTTGTAATATCCAGGTATGGAACCTTTGTCGGTAAAGGCTATGACTCAGGAGGCCTGTTTCGTTTATCCTTGTCAGACGTTTGCAATAAAGTTGTTAATCATATTTGCAACAATAGTGAATCAAATGTGTGGCATTCACGTCTTTGTCATGTTAACTTTGGTTGCATGTCGCCACTAGCGAAGTTGAACTTAATCCCTAGTTTCACCACCGTCAAGGGATCTAAGTGTCAAGTGTGCGTGCAAGCTAAGCAACCTCGTAAGTCTCACGGATCATGGAGACGAGAAATCTTGCACCACTAGAACTTATACATTCAAATCTATGTGAAATGAATGGTGTTTTGACAAAAGGTGGAAAGAAATGTTTCATGACGTTAATTGACGACTCCACTAGATACTGTCGTGTGTATCTTCTGAAATCTAAGGATGAGGCTTTGAACTTTTTCAAGATCTATAAAGCTGAAGTGGAAAACCAACTTGATCGAAAAATCAAGAGGCTTGGGTCCGACCGTGGTGGAGAGTATTTTCCCAATGAATTTGATGCTTTTTGTGCGGAACATGGTATAATCCATGAGAGGACGCCTCCCTACTCATCTCAGTTAAATGGGGTGGCCGAAAGAAAGAACCGTACTCTAACTGATTTGGTTAACGCCATGTTAGACACATCGGGTCTCTCCAAGGCATGGTGGGGGGAGGCGATATTGACAGCATGTCATGTCCTAAATTGAGTCCCCACAAAGAACAAAGAGATAACTCCATTCGAGGAATGGGAGAAGAAAAGGTTAAAACCCTCTTATCTGCAAACATGGGGTTGTTTGGCGAAAGTCAATGTTCCAATTCCAAAGAAGCGGAAGCTTGGACCAAACACTATGGATTGTGTTTTCCTGGGATATGCTTTTCATAGCATTGGCTATAGATTCTTGGTTGTAAAATCTGATGTACCTGACATGCATGTCGGTACGATCATGGAGTCGAATGATGCGACTTTCTTTGAAGATATCTTTCCCATGAAGGATATAGGCTACCTCATCTAATCAGGAGATGCCTAGTTCATCGAATTAGGAACCAGTTACAATTATCGAACCTGGCATTTCGATGGAACACTTTGAAAGTCATGTGGAGGAGAACAATGAAGTTCCTACTAGGAGCAAGAGACAGAGGACTGCAAAGTCCTTTGGTGATGATTTTCTTGTGTATCTCATAGATGACACTCCAGTTCTATTTCAGAGGCCTATGCATCTCAGAGATGCCGACTACTAGAAGGAAGCAGTCAGAAGTAGATGGATTCCATCTTGGCGAATGAAACTTGGAGATAATCGATCATCCTTATGGGTGCAAACCTATAGGATGCAAATGGGTATTCAAGAAGAAGCTTAGGCCTGATGGTACTATCGAAAAGTACAAGGCTCAGCTCGTGGCTAAGGGTTATACCCAAAAGGAAGGTGAAGAATTCTTTGATACTTACTCACCTGTGGCTCGACTGACCACTATTCGAGTTCTACTTTCACTAGCTGCCTCACATGGTCTTCTTGTTCACCAGATGGATGTTAAGACTGCTTTCCTAAATGGAGAGTTGGATGAGGAAATTTATATGGAACAACCAGATGGGTTTGTAATAGATGGTCAGGAAGGGAAAGTGTGCAAGTTGTTGAAGTCTTTGTATGGACTCAAGCAAGCACCCAAACAGTGGCATGAGAAGTTCGAAAGAACTTTAACAACTGCAGGCTTTGTTCTGAACGAAGCTGACAAATGTGTGTACTATCTCCATGGTGGGGGCGAGGGAGTTATGCTTTGCTTGTATGTTGATGACATACTGATTTTCGGAACAAATCTGATTGTTATTAAGGGGGTCAAGGATTTTCTATCTCGCTGTTTTGAGATGAAGGATTTAGGAGTGGCTGATGTCATTCTGAACATCAAGTTGTTGAGAGATGATGATGGTGGGATTACATTGCTTCAATCCCACTATGTGGAAAAGATCTTGAGTCGCTTTGGCTATAGTGACTGCAAGCCCTCTCCAACACCATATGATGCTAGCGTGCTGCTTTGAAAGAATCAAAGAATTGCTAGAGATCAATTGAAGTATTCTCAGATTATTGGCTCGCTTATGTACTTAGCTGCTGCTACAAGACCTGACATCTCTTTTGCTGTTAGCAAACTGAGTCGGTTTGTCTCAAAACCAGGAGATGTGCATTGGAAAGCTCTAGAGAGAGTCTTGTGTTATTTGAAAGGCACTGCAAATTATGGAATTCACTACACCGGGCACCCAAAGGTGCTTGAAGGGTATAGGGACTCAAACTGGATCTCAGATGCTGATGAGAATAAACGCCACGAGCGGATATGTATTCACTCATGGAGGTGGCGCTGTTTCTTGGAAGTCTTGCAAGCAGACCATCTTAACGAGGTCAACAATGGAAGCAGAACTCACATCACTAGATACAGCTACGGTTGAAGCAGATTGGCTTCGCCGGCTCTTGAATGACTTGCCGGTTGTTGAGAAACATGTACCGGGTGTCCTTATGAACTGCGACAATCAAACTGTGATCACGAAAGTGAGCAGCTCAAAGGATAATAGGAAGTCATCAAGACACGTTCAGAGAAGGTTAAAGTCTGTCAGGAAAATGAAAAACTCCGGAGTTATTGCGTTGGATTATATCCAAACGTCTAAAAATCTGGCAGATCCTTTTACAAAGGGTCTATCGCGTAATGTGATAGATAATGCATCGAGGAGATGGGTATGAGACCCACAATATGAGTTGTTCACAGTGGTAACCTATTCTTTGTGATCGGAGATCCCGTGAATTAGATGTGGAAGACAAGATGTTGGTCAACTGAGAGGAGAGTATCCCTACTATTCACAATACCACTCCATGAAGATGCAATACTCTCCTAATCTGCATGGCAGGTTGATGTATATCTTAATGTGTTCTAAGTGGCTTATTTAAGCGGAGATGTTATCCTGCAGAACATCTTTTGAAGAACACACCTATATGAGTCGATTGTCAAATGTCGCAATCTATGAGAGTAGGGTTTCTCTAGTAAACTCATGAAAGGTCACGGAGTATGACGATAAGCTCCACCATGGGAAGACCCACGGTAGCCACGTGTCGGTCAAGGCTTTATGTGAAGCTAGATTCGCAGAAAACTTGCGATTCAAGGCCCAAATCCATCAAGTTGCTTACTAGTGTAGCATAGAGTTCTAGGTGGAAGTTCAACTTAACAGTCTCCACTGCAGTACCGGTATATAAAACCGTGTTTTGGAATCAAAGGCAAATTTATGTGTGCCTCTGGGATCTGGTGGGGGATTGCTGGAATTTAGTCTATATTGGGGCAGCCCAATAACTATTTCAAAAATTCCTAATAAATCCTAGAGGTCCACTTAGCCCATTTGTGCAAGGCAAGGGATACTACTAAAGTTTAATCCCACATTGCTAGTTTAGTGGGAGTTGGACTTCCTTATAAGGGAGGTTCTTTCCCCACTTGTATGAGCATGAGAACAATAGGGACATCCACGCGCGCTCCTCCTCTGCCGCCCGCCTTGCCACGCCACGCCTCGTCACGACGCGCCGCGCCACGCAGCGGCTTGCGGGAATGAGCCGAGCCAATGTCTAATTTTTGCCACGCACTACAGGTAAACGAAAGGTCACTTGGGAGCTGAAAAGTTTTTGCGGTAGTGGATAATGAATACGAAGGGCGCACCTCTTCGCGTGCTGCCTATTCACTTCATCTCCCTCCATTGCTTCACCTCCCGTTGCAGCCTGTTCGCGTCCCTCTCCTGTGCCTATATAAGAGAGGTCGCTCCTCTCCAGAGACACACATCAGAAGGTCCTCTTCCTCTCGCCACACAGTTGCAATCTCTGCGCTACTGTTGTCTTCCTCATCCCGGCTTGCGGCGTGCACCACACGTCGGGACAGTAGGCCTCCGAGACCGCACCTTTTGAGTCCTGTACGGGAGAAGGGTGATAAGGTTTTTGGGGAGCGCTCAGTGCGAAGACTAACTGTTTCATCACGGACGATCTGGTCGCCGACGACTACTTCCCCGACGACGACTTCTTCCCCGACGTCCACGACCTCCTCGACGACATGGCAGGCGAGGACACCGACCCCAAGTCCAGCGCTTCTGCTGCTGCTGTGCCGTCGTGTTCTTCTCCTTTACATTAGAAGTCCTCCTACAGTTCTTGGCTCTAGTTTACGCCCTACGTATGTTAGGGTTCTGTTTTCAGTATAAGCAACTTCATCTAGTGTCTGCATTCTAGATGTGTTTACCTCAAGTTCATATATGCAGACGATGTTTACCTTCTCTCTGTCAGATTGCATGACTTGCTTTATATTTGCTATTTTAGTCATGCTTTATCTAGTATTTTTGTTAATAAAATCATTCGGTAATTTGCTCATATTTCCAACATCTACCACGCTGTTTTTTACGCTGGGCTCTACCACGTTGTTCATGTCCCACTCCTTTCGCTGACATGTGGGACATCCAGCACGTGCCGTGTTGGCACCCTTCGTCGTAAGAGTTGAAACGCTAGCATTCATCAGAAATAAAAAATAATTATAAATCGGCAGTGGTACTATTTTTTTGCGAACCAATCAACAGTGATACTATACCACGTGGTTTCCTTGCTCCTCGATATCGGAAAGAATACTTCCGTTCGCCAACATGTGGGACGTCGACCATCCTGGTCCACTTGCCATGCACGCAGAACTCCAAGGGAGAGTCACCCAGGTCGTCGTGCCTCAGTAACAATGACTAATGAGCCGTCAAATCACAGGCCCACTTCCCACTTTGAAGTTGCTCGGACGAAGGAACCATCATGACTTCGTTGAATTCCGCTTCTTGAAGAAAACTACTATACCAGTAGTACTGCTAGCTACAATATTTACTCCAACAGAGGCCTCCTTTCGTTCATAGGATAGGAATATGAAAATCATAGGAAGTGAGATGACATGCATCTCAATTCCTATAGAGAAAGAGATGCCATTTGATGCATAGGATAGGAATGTTTCCATTTAGTCTAGGCTAATGTACTGGTAATTTTCTCTAAAAACTACAGTAGTAACTAGTAGTACTAGTACATGCTCATACTCAGACACAGACACACACACTAACTACTACTAGTACTACTACTTCTCACATGCTGGCTAGACGTCGTCGTTCTCCTTCCCGGCTTCGTCGGCGACACCCCACCGTGCTTGGATCTCCGCCAACCTCTCTGCAACAGCGCGTGCGTCCTTTTCTTTCTTGTGGTGGCAGGCCTCTCTTTTCTTGAGTGCTTTCTGACTTTTCCGCTCCCTCTGTGCGGCTTTGGCCGCCTCTTGCTCTACCGCCCATTCGGCCTTGGCATCTTCAAATTCCTCCCACATAGTTGTGAGGTCGCGAGCAGCGATGAACTCGGCACGGCGGGATGCCGTCGCTTCCCTACAATTTTGTGTGTGTTCGTGGGCGGCGAGGAACTCGGCGCGGCGGGATGCCATCGCTGCCTTACCGGTTAGTGTGCGGTGCGGTGGCATGAAAGACGCTTGGTGAGAGCTCTGGGGTGGAGTGGCCGGACAACCGTATAGTGCATTGGTTTGTCAAGAGCTCAAGGACGTAAGATTTAAGCAAATTAGGATTCCCCTTCAATCCTGGTCATTTATTACCGAGTAAAATGCATTGGCGGTCATCGAACTTGTCTTGATAGCTCACTTTGATCATTGTATACGAGATATGGTGATTATATGGTCACTGGCTCAGCGTATAGCTCTGTATTTGTATGGTTGACTAGTCAAACAGTCTGCATGCGCCTCATCAGCTCGTGTTCTTTATTGATCTACGCGGGCCTACCTGTGAATGGAGAAAGAAATACTGTAAAAACCAAAATTATGCATATGTGGGGAATCAAACCACGGACTCGTCGCTGCAACGCACCCTCGTCAGCCAAATGAAAATGAAATACTTCGCGTCAGACACTCACGCTCACGCTGTCAAAGCATGCTAATGCATGCACGTCGCCCTCTAAATCAAAGTCCTTCTCATGGCGCAACGCAAATGGTGAGCCCATCACCTGCGCGCCCCGGCGTTGCCTGACATTACTATTTAGACGTTTGATGGAGGCCTACGCGAACGCCGAGCATGTATTCACCTAGGTCAACACCAACGGTCATACTCGGACCGCCTTGCTCATGTATATCGTCCACCACAACGACAATCTATAAAACAACCTAAGATAGAGAGAGTACTATGGTAGTATGGTACGGAGTATGTACTATCGTGAGCGACCGATCTTAGTGCCACTGCACACCGAAACCCCTTCCGCCGCTAGCGCTTCCCACCTGAAACGGCCACCGTCTCTTCAGAATGTCAATGCCGCATTCACCGGACTTAACTGCAGGTGCAATTGGTGTGTCACTGACATGCGGGCCAGACGCCTGTTCTGCCCACATGTCAGTAACCCAAACGCATTTGCAGTTAAGTCACTGAAGCAGCGTCCCCATTCACGCCCGACGAACCTACTCTGGCACCAGTTGTCCATCCGTCTGCCGTGGCTCATTGCCATCCGCCCGCTATATTAACTTGAGCCCCAGCTCCCAGCCATAGCCAAAGACCCACACTTATTCTCCTCCGGTCCCTTCCTTCTACCGGCACCACTTCAACCATGGCATCCTGGCGCTCCGAAGCTCTCTTGGACGTACTGTCGCAGGAGTAGACGAGGGACATCGACGGCTCCGCTCCAGGCGCGCTCCAAAGCTCTCTTCGACGTACTGTCACAGGAGCAAACGAAGGAGATCGCCGGCTCCCACCCGGCCGCCCTCCGCCGCCACGACCACGAAGCCGGCGCGCGTGCGCGGGCGCAGCCGGCAGCGAGGAAGAGTAGTACACGGTAGGTCGCCGTCGCTCTATTCCTAGGAAGGCCACGGCTCCTCCACTCAGTCGACGCCAAGCTTGGTGGGATAAAAATCGGCGGCCGATTAGCCGCTTGATGGCGACGTGGAGGCAGAAATCTTCATAACCTTGTGCTCCGGAGGAGGAGGTTATCGAGGCGGATAAGGAGGAGGCAAAGGCAATGGCCTGCTTTCTCGGGTTCATGGCCGGACATGGTGGTCGGGGCCCGGCGATCGATTAGATTAGGTTTACAGTAGGGTTTAGTACGGTTTGTGCAAAATATGTAATGAATTTCATCCAGTTTATAGGAAAAGTTCTCGAAATGTAATGAGTTTCATCCGGTCAATTTGAAATTTGCTTTGTTTGCACGAATTTCGTCCGGTTAGTTCATATAGTTGTCGAAAGGTATGCGGGCAGCATCGGATGGCATCCATCAGTGTCCTCGGATAGATGCCGGTGTAAATTTGTGGGCAAGCGCTGGAGATGCCCTAACTATCATGCTATAATCGCTAACAATCCTCCATTACTTGCAGGGAACAGTTATCCCTCGATCAAAATCAGATCCGCGGTGTTTGGCGCTCCTCCAGCGTAAGAGTGTAAACTCTTGCTTACATAAAAATGGAGCAAGTGGGCGGCATCAGAGCCCGTCATATCACTCGAACTAGCCCGCCTAACGAGCGGGAAAGCACCGCCCTCATCATTTTGTTCTGGATTTCTATCGATCGACCGCGCGAAAATGTTACGCTTCGCAAGTTTTAAAGGAAAAGGCGGCACACTTACGACTCGTACGCGTCGCAACCCCGACAGTCCGGCTCGCACGCCGCTCACCAGAGGGGACACGCGTTGTCTTGCAATTTCACTGACATGTGGGATCGTAATTGAATAAACCGTCGATAGCCGAAATCTAATCGCTCGGCGGGCGTCGGTTGAGAAGAGAGAAACGGGGGAGGGAGAAGAGATCGCCCGCCCGCCACGCACGGACTCCAAGAAATATACGGTGATAATGTGAGGTGGGCCATGCTGGAGTCCGGACCGCTTCCAGAGCCCGCTCTCACCGCCCTGGCCCCTCAAGACGCCAGTTGCCCGCTGCATGCATAGCAAGTACTCCCTCCATTCCTAAATAATTGTCTTTCTAGATATTTTATTTCAACAAATGACTACATACGGAGCAAAATGAGTGAATCTACAATTTAAAACATGTCTACATACATCCGTATGTTGTAGTCCATTTGAGATGGCTAGAAAGACAAATATTTGGGAATGGAGGGAGTAGTCCAACTTATGTGGAGGAGAGAGAGGCATTGACAAAGTCAAGGAGTAACAATGAGACAATAGCTTTCATAAAAATAAACAATGAATACTCGTTGCTCGTCCTCTATATCGGAAAGAATACTTTCATTCGCCGACATGTGGGACGTCGACCATCCTGGTCCACCTGCCATGCACAAAATTATCCTGGTCTACCCCGGTCGTATCGCAGGCCCAACCTTTCCCACTGTAAGTTGTTCGGACGAAGGAACCATCATGACTTCGTTGAATTCCGCTTCTTCAAGAAAACTTACTGTACTCACAATACTGCTACCACACGTGAAGACTGGACGGCACTGTACCACGTCATATCACTAAAACCCACTAGGCCAAACTAGCCCGCCTAGGTCATCTATTTTGGAACGGAGAATGCGTCTACTGCCTTTGCTATGATTTTGTGTTGCACGTTCTCTGTACTTTTGCTACGATTTTCCTACCCTATGTACCAAATGGCGCTTTGAATGTATATCGACTATTATACGATCGATCGCTAAGCCTACAATTTTAGGAGCTAGGGCTATTGGTCGATCGACAAGGGATAAGTATAAGCGTGCCACGAGCTCATCAAATTTCAACGTTTCTCTTCGGTGAGTGTTTTGCAAGTACTATAGCTCGCCTGAGCTAGCCTACTAACACCAAGAATCATCAAACAAGCCCTGTTGATATGATAAACAGTTCAAAATTACATCTAAGCATGCCATATATTACATCAAAAGCTGGTGAGGATACATCTGTTTCCATAACTCGGAGAGGGTTCGCATGATTCACTATCAAACAAAAGTAGCAAGATCCGCCCACACAAGACGAGGCACTAGCCCTAAGATGGTTTGATAACACGCATCGTTACGGTAATTAAACACAGGGCAATGCAAACTACCCTAAAGGATTAGCGCGACCAACTATTTCTTGTCATCGATCTCTCGGGCAATGACCACAACACGGACAGCGGCATGGGGATCGATTTCTGGGGCGATGTCCCCAGGATTGACCGCGACATCGGAATCGATCTCTGGGGCGATGTCTACAGGATGGACAGCGGCATCGGAATCGATCTCCGGGGCGATGCCAACAGGACGGGCCATGACATCGGAATCATCAAGGACAACCACCGGCTCCTGCACAACCCTGACATATTAGCAAGCACATTGCAAATAATCAAAAAGCAAGCACATTGCAAATAATCAAAAACCACAACTATGGTAATAAGCCATTATTTTTTACCTTGTGCAGCTCACCGGGGGATCTCATCCCTCCGGGGCCATCTCCTCGTCCTCGATTGGGGCCATCACCTTGCTAGGGGAATACTGCTTCTCAACGGCGACTATCTCCTCAAACTCGGTCTTGAGCCTCACATAGGTGGCAATCGAGTTCTGGGGTAGGCACGGTGGGGCCCTTGCTGTTCTTCCAACTTTCTTTGAGGAGTTCGTCCGCCAACATCCTCAACTCTTTGGCGGTGCTTGTTTCTTGGAGTTTTTCGTCTCCATGGGTTGGCCCGCCAACATGGTCAACTCGTTGGTCGGTGCTCGCTTCCTGGAGATCTCTGTCTCCAGTGGGTTGTCCGCCGGCAACTCTTTGCCTAGTGCTCCAAGATCCATCAATGAACTGACAAACAAAAATCAATCGAAAGGAAACCACAATCGCAATGAAAACGGGAAAAGAATAGGATGTGAGAATCGGTGATTGCTTCGCAAAAAGAAGATTATTGGAATGAAAATATAGCAGCATAACTGATTCGCCCACCTTTCCTTCGTCGATAGAGAAGAAAAATGGCGAAGTGAGTAGCACAGGTGAGGTTTTCTTCAAGAAAGGGAAGAAATGGCGAGCAAGCGTTCCAATGAAATGATGGTTGCTTCGTCCGGTCCAACTTGGAGGCCACCTTACCACTTTGCTAAAGGTGTCGGTTTTGTGATATGATGGTCATGACGGCCACACCGGTGACAATTGAGTCTCATTGTAGCACCTCGCTGTGATTTGGTGGATGGCACGCGGGCCCGAATGCTTTGAAATGTCCTGCATGTAGATAGAGCGGCTAGTCATATAGGAGTGCTCAATGTTGTGCACCGCGACCAAGGCGGAGAGGAAAACAAGAGAACGACGTAATTAATGCATGAGTTTAATTAGGGTAGTTTTTTAAAGTACGAGATACAGTACATTCCTCCAATCGCAAAATGCCTTGGTTCGTGAGATTTGAGATTTGAGCCCTATAAACCGGAAGGGAGGGGTATCGCACACGGTGTAGTCTAGTCACTTGTTGAAATCTCTGGAAAAGGCAAATCGCCTTTCCGGTTTCTGAGTCTATACTACTCCCTCTCTAGAAAGTCATCTTACGAAAACCAAATAATCCCAAAACACTTAGACGCGGTGCATTAATTTCTACCTTGTTTCTTGTTTCTTGACATACGTATCAACCAATAAGAGATGAGAGGTGTGCATGCTTTTAATGACTTGCAATGGCTAGTTCATTGAATGGAATGCTATTAATTAGCAAATAAACATTGGTGACCCCAGGAGGAAACGGTGCTAAGCGAGTGGACATATGCAGAATGAGTATCAACCAATGGATAATGGAGTTTAATTGTTAAACAATACTCCCTCCGTTCCCAAATAATTGTCTTTCTAGCCATCTCAAATGAACTACAACATACGGATGTATGTAGACATGTTTTAAAGTGTAGATCCATTCATTTTGCTCCGTATGTAGTCACTTGTTGAAATCTCTAGAAAGACAATTATTTAGGAACGGAGGGAGTAGCAATTTTGTCTCATGCAAGAGCCTGGCTAGTACTCCAAGGAACCGCACCATGCGAGCGTTCGCAACTGCCACGTTCGGTTTGCGCTTGGCTCTTCGCCTCTTCGAGAAGACGAACAATGATGTTACTCCTACTTCTACAGTATCGAATCCACTTCTGCATGTCCGTCCACCTCGTGCGGGAGAGATAGCGTGTAGCGAAAGCTTCTACTTACTTCTCCTGCCTTTGCGTCTATGATAGGTGGGCCCAACAGGTGGTTGTCCCACCTGTCATGCAGCCAAAGGCAGGTGCAGTTAAGGCACTGGAGCTCGTCAGCGAGGGAGAGGGAGTCGTAGTAATCAAATTTCTCGGTCTTGTACGAGTTGACGCGACACATCAAACCACTGCACTCGATAAAAGTCTTTTTACACATTTCAAATGGGCTACTTCGTACTATGTAGGAGTAGACATATTCTGCTTCGTATTTAGTCACTTGTTACAATATCTAAAAAGACTTATATTTGGAAACAGGAGAATTACAACACATGCATGCATGTCGTGACTTTCCTTTTGATACTTGCATGTGTTGATTTGATGCACCTTGCCAAATTTTGACTATAAATTTAACTAACCAAATTTTCATGCATGTCACAAAATATTACGGGGCTGTTTGGATTGTGACTATGTTTGTCTTATGTTGCCACATTATTTTTCCCACACTTGCCACACTTGCCTAACCTGAGTTGCTCAAATTGTTAGACACACTTTGGCTTGCCTAAGGGAATCTTGCCACAATTTTTGTGTCTATGACATGTGGGGTTCACTGCTAATAAAAATAATTCTTGTCCTAGGTGTGGCTAATAAAAAAGACTTATATTTAGGAACGGAGGGAGTAGAAAATATAAATAATAATGCATGTTGGGGCAACCCACATTTCCGCTAATTTTAGCCGTGGGCTTGTTCACAATTTTTACGAGGGGGTGGTTGTTCATTTAATGGAGGGACTTGTAGTACCAGACTTGAATGATACAAAGTGCGACCTGGCACACCGTAACACCACTTGGAACAAGCGGGTAGCTATCTAAAAAAAATCAACAACTAAAAAAACCGCGACCTGGCATGTAGGAGTAGTACACAATTTTAAACGATTGTTTTGATGGAGTGAAAAAGGAAAACCACCCCACTACTTATATATAGGCCGGAGCCTCCGCGCTTGCTTGCTAGGGCTGCTCTATTAACACACTCTCATCCTCTCCAGATCTAAACAAGATAGGGGCAGTAACACTGTCTTTCTCCCTTCAAAAAACACTGGCTTTCTATCCTCACCGCTGGTTACAGATCCAGACGTATACCCCTCTGCCGGTGAAGAGGAGGAGGGGCAGCGTTTAGGCCGTCGTCGACAGCGAGGGAGGAGACCCACTGTCGGCCGCACCGTTATCTCTGGCCGAGCGCCCGCACGGGAGCTCCTCCGATCCCTTCGTCGTTGCCTGTGGGCGGATCCGGTCTCCCGCCGCCCACCTATCCACATCTCGACGACCTTCAGGTATATCTTCGTTCGAAACCGCCTTAGCTCTACTTCCCCAGCTCGCTACATTGCTGCATGTGCATCATTTTCTACCTCTCAGCCCTTCTCGATCGGATGGTCCAACGTCACCTTTTTTTTCTATTGTTAGAGGTAAAGCTACTTCATGGAGTCGAATCTTGTACTCCCTCCGTCCGAAAATACTTGTCATTGAAATAAAGTGGGGTGGGGAATTTAGTATGTACATCGGACTTGGTACAAACAGGAAGGAAAGGGGATGAAAGTAGTACAGATCTGGTCATCCAACGGTCTCTTGGTCGAAAAAGGAAATATAGGGGTAACGATGTACTCGATTGGTATGACCAGGACTAGATTTGCTATACACACATAGGAGTAGGTGGCTAGAGTGAACAAAATGGGACCAACCCAGATATGTTTCTTGGATGTTTGTTTCTCGAGGCAAAAACTATGAATCGCCACTTTATGCCCCTGTTTACGTACATGGTGCTTTGTCTTCTTTGGTGCACCTTGTCCCATGCCCTTATACCAAATATTTAGGCTCGATTAAGAATAAAGGGGCAGAAAAGAGGACCAGAATAGGAAAGGAATGTAGGTATAAAACTATGGAACAACGAACCGGAGGAAACTCTCGAGAGAATGTGTTCGGATGGACTACAAAATGTACATATTTGTTTTTTTAGAGTAGCATGCTTGGCAGTATGAGATGCTATTTGTTTATTCAGCTGCACAGTGACTACTCTTGTCCTCACCTCACGTAGCACACATAGGTTGATTTTTTTTATTCGGGCAAACACAGCACAACAACTTGTCTAACGCATGGCAGTGAGCGCCTGCCAACAGCAACCTGTCTAACGCATGGCAGCGAGCGCCTCCAGCAGGTGGAGCAGCGCGTGGATGTTTCTAATCCGATGGAATCAGTACTACCAGACCAGCTTTCCTATGAAACACTAATCACCTTTGCCGTGTTCCGAACGGTTGGAAGGGAAAGAATACCGTAGGAATTGTGTTCCTACAAAAATCCTGCACCAAACCTGTGAACCGAACGCAACCTTAGTTGTTCTTAATATAATGTCTGCCGGTGTCAAAACCGGCGGATCTCGGGTAGGGAGTCCCGAACTGTGCGTCTAGGCGGATGGTAACAGGAGACAAGGGACACGATGTTTTACCCAGGTTCGGGCCCTCTTGATGGAGGTAAAACCCTACGTCCTGCTAGATTAATATTGAGGATGTGTGTTACAAGAGTGGATCTACCACGAGATCAAAGAGGCTAAACCCTAGAAGCTAGCCTATGGTATGATTGTTGTCCGTCCTATGGACTAAAGCCCTCTGGTTTATATAGACACCGGATAGGGTTAGGGTTACATAGAGTCGGTTACAATGGTAGGAGATCTACATATCCATATCGCCAAGCTTGCCTTCCACGCCAAGGAAAGTCCCATCCGGACACGGGACGAAGTCTTCAATCTTGTATCTTCATAGTCTTGGAGTCCGGCCGATGATGATAGTTCGGCTATCCGGACACCCCCTAGTCCGGAACTCCCTCAGTAGCCCCTGAACCAGGCTTTAATGACGATGAGTCTGGCGCGTTGATTGTCTTCGGCATTGCGAGGCGGGTTCCTCCTCCGAATACTTCATAGAAGGTTTTGAACACAAAGATAGTGTCCGGCTCTGCAAAACAAGTTCCACATAACACCGTAGAGAGAATAATTTTTGCACGTATCTGGCGGCGTATTCATGGCGTGTAATCACACCATGGCCAGGCTTTTATATGAATCGTTTTTTATTGTTCCACCTCAGCGTGCTTAACGAGGCGGTTTCCTTGGCACGTCTTATCAAAGCATAGATCGTGCCCCCTTATTCCAGGAATCTCATCAATACGGATGTGGGTAACCCAACCGTGCCCGTTGGCACGCCTCCTCTATCAAAGGCGAGTCCTAGTCGACCACGGGGTGGGCTCTTGGTATTCAACCTCTTTATAACGAGACCAAGGCCCTCTCCTTTTACACCCTCTATCGAGTTCGCCTCGGCGCTTGAGTTCCAACACCCAAAACTTCAGATTCAGGCGCTTCGGACTTTCGGCGATGTCCGGCTCCGACCAAGACGGCCGATGGATGTCTTCCTCATCACGTAAGAAGATGTGCTAAAGCTGCGAGACGCCAGGTATCTAACCGGCGAGATCTCGCACAGGCTGCCTGCTCCAGGGCAGGTCATTCCCACTCCCGAGCTTGGTGAGAACATGGTGTTCGTGTCTCACTTCAATTGGGGTTTAGGCTTCCAGACGGGTCCCTTTGTGCGGGGGCTCATGTTTTATTATGGGCTTGATTTCCATGACTTGAATCCGGAGTCCATCCTCCATATCTCGTCATTCATTGTCGTGTGTGAGGCCTTCCTCCATATTACCCCCCACTTTGGATTGTGGCTCAAGACCTTCAAGGTGGAGCCAAAGATGATCTAGGGGCAGCAAGCGCGATCTTGGAGGCGGTCATAAGCAAATGTGCTGATGCTCCGTGGCCCGAGGGCTCTTTTCAAGAGGAGCTTGGTTGGCAACGGGAGTGGTTTTATATCACCGCTCCCAGGGGCACCAAATGGGCGGCGCTCCATGCCTTCCGCTCAGGTCCACCACAACGGCTGGTATCACGGGCCAACAAGGGGGCTCGGCGGGGGCCGTCAAGGAAGTTCCCTGCTGCAGGCGCATCCGAGATCTCCGTGAAAGAGGGATCAATCTAGTTGCGATGGCGCGGGTTATGGTGATCCGGCGCCTTCAGCCACTGGCGTCGCCCCCCCTCACTTTGTGGAATTCAATCCGGAGGGACCACGAGCTCTCCAAAATTTTATGGGCACGACGCCAATGGAGATGTATAAACTGTTCTTCGGATCACAAGAGAAGTGTCCGGACTTGACCGAGGACGCAGGGCTAAGCTGCAATCGCCCAGATACTCAAGTAAGTAGTCCTGTAACCGGACAAACTGTTCATCCATTTATTATATATATATATATATATGCCCTTTAAAGGAGCCGTTTCTTGAACAGGAGTGGATAGCCAAGGCAAAGTTAATAAGGTGTCCGGCTCCCTCCCAGAGACCACGCCGGATCCCATGCTGACCAAGATGTTGAAGGTCGCGCCCTTTGGAGAAGGTGAAGGGGGGAGCGGGGAAGCGACTGCCCCCACGAAGGAGGCTATCAAGGAAGGAGGGATTAAAAGTCCCGTCTTTTTGAGGGGAAGCGGACTGCTTGAAGATCCGGAGGTCAAGGCCTCAAAGAGGGAAGGGAATCTTCGTCGGAGAGTCCAGTGACTGAAGTAACCCAGCCGCTCTATTTCCCCAAGGGGATCAGCCCTCCAGCGAGCCGTAAGTAAAAAAGAAGGGGTCTTGTAAATAAGGAAAATCCCTATATTTATTTATGAAGATAACCCAAATTGTACCTTGTAGTTCGGACCTCAGCCCTTCTCGTGAGCTTCGTCTTGAGGATCTTCTTCCGGAGATGATGGAGAGCCAACGCCTCCACCTGTCGCATCCTCATGTGAAGCGGACGACCGGAGGTGTCGCCATGAGGAGGTTCCCAAGTCCGTGAGGCGGAAGGTCCGGCGCCAAATGGCATGCGGTCGGAGGAGTGAAGGATCTGCTCGGGCGGCGGCTATTTCAAGTCACCGTGCTCTAATGGGTACGGTGATTGAAATAATTGCATCCGCAGAGAGCGGATTACCGCAAGCCGTCGAAGCTTCTTGGCGGGGTTTGAGGTATGCAAAAAATAATGTACCTTCTGACAGTTATGCATATAAAATGCGCCATGTATAGATAGTAGCCCCTGAGACTCGGTATGTTGTCAAAATTGACGACGTGTCGAGGATCAAATTCTCAGTTGTGACATATCGTCGCTCCTAAACAGGTGGCGGGGCGTCCGGAGGCCAGCCGGACTGATGAATATGCCGAACTAAAGCGGCAGCTTGATGAGGCGGATCACGGACATCGCTACCGTCAATGAACAGTTTGACGAGTCGCAAGGTATGCGACTTCTATCACGGACACACGGTAAGGGAGCTTGGCGCCCATGTCTTCTTGTTTGTATGCTTAATGCAGATGGTGCCGCTGCCGTGGAGGAGCTGCGGCGGAACTCACCCGAGCGAAAGAGCAAGCCAGAATTAGTAATGCGGCGGCTGTAAAAGGCGGCCGAAGAGCTAGAAGCTGAGCAGGGCTGCTTGCCCGAAGCAAAGAGGATATGGCCGATATGGCCAAAAGTTAAGGAATACTACTGATACGCTGCGCAGTTCTTGAAAAGGAACGCGTCAAAGCGGAACAAGAGGGCCTAAAGAAGGCCGCCACGAATCCAAGAATGCCCAATCGGCTTTGAGAGCTGCCAAGGAGGAGCTGAGTCGGGCCGGGCAATTGCGGCCGGAAAACCGTTTTTTGCTGCGGAGGAAATATCTGAGATCCAAAGTATGCTCGATTGGATAAATTGTGGAGTTCGAGAGGATGCTTATCTGGACTTGGCGGCGGCCGTGGACGCGGTTGAGCACTTCCGGGGCGGAAGGGGCATAGAAGGGAAGAGCTATATTGGTCGCCAATTTCATAGTCCGGGCGTCCTCTGCTGGCGACCGATCGGTTGGCGAATGGGCCGAGCTGAATCGATTGTCCGGATTTTCCATGAAGCATGTCTTGACTCACTTGTGGCGAGCGGACCCCCACCAAGAGCTATTTTGGTTTAGTGCAGCAGTTTCTTGGTGCGGTGCAGCGTGTCGGCGCAATGAAGCGATCGGCGTGTATTGAGGAGTGCGGATGGCTCTTGCCCGTGTCAAGACATACTTGGGTAGAGATGAAGGCCAGCGGCGTTGCATCCCAGATTCGTACAAAGGCAGTACCTGCCGAGCACTACTTTGAAGAAGTCCTTCCGGCGCTCGTTTAATAGAGACGCGATGATCGAAGGATATTATGTTTAAATGACATGTATGATTTGTGAAAACAATGTTTCAATGTAATATAAGTGCTTTTTATACTTGTGCGTTCAAGTAGTAAACTACTCCACAATGTCTTGGCCCGTTTATGTATATGTATATAACTTTGAAAGATGGCAGTCCTTGGCTTCAGCCATTACGCACATAGTGCAGGGGTGTTTGCAAAAAAGTGCTTTTTCACACTTTATCCAACGTCTTGGTCCTGTTAAGGAGGTGATAGCGTAGCAAACCAGGCAACCAGACTATAATGCTTTATCACTTTCACTTAGCCATAGGAGTTCGAGGGTGGGGCTACTATATAGCCCCTGGGGGCACCGCACTCTCCCGAATTTGGGGTGCGTATGTGCACGACCGAAAACTGGTCCTTCGTTAATGCGGAGGAATTCTAAACATTCCTGTGAGTCATCGAGTGGTTGACCAGTCTCTCGCTATATCATGACGGTCAGTTTTCGGCTTTCTCTCTTGAGGTGCTCGCTTTCGGCCGAACCGAGGCACAATCGCGATAGTTCTCCACAGTGCCGCGTTAGCCGTGAAAGCGGACTGTAAGGCAGCAAAACATAGGAGCCGGGCAACCCAACATTTGACCAAAGACATGATTCGAGCTGATGCATATAAGGCCTAACTTTCGAGGCGCCGAATACTCCCTAAGGTATTCGGTCTTTATGAAAATGGGCAGAATAATGCCCTAAGCCCTGGTGTCCACGTCTGCGAAAAATTCGTGCGGCCAATGCCAAAGCACCAGCCTCCTCCTCGGTTATATTAAGGAACCGGGGATGTATATCAACAAGAGACGGTGAAAAAAGGTTTACGCAGGTCTTAATCTGAAAAGAATCCTTGCAACGGGTCCCTCTTGCGTTTGCGCTTTGTGTCTCCGTTGTGCCGTATCACGGGCCGGGTGTATACGTTGTTCATCTGTAAAAGAGAGGAACTTAGTTTTAAAAGAAAAAGGATCGTGCGAAAAATGTACTTAATATTAAATAAACAAAGTACGGTTCGAAGAAGTGAATAGGATGGAGTTTGATTGTCTCTTGTTATACATGTGTGCGGCCCCTCGTATGGGGGTATGCCGCTAGTAGGCGCCGGACTCGTCTAGCCGTGTCCGGGGTTTGAATGACCAATTCAGGTTCTTTGCCTAGCAGAGCCGGATAGCTGTGGGGCTGTCAAGGCGGTCTCCTGTTCTTCCGTGCTCGAGTAACACTTAATACTTCCTTTTAATCGAGATCATGCCGCGTGGACCGGGCATTTTAAGTGTTAGAGATGCATAATGTGGTATTGCGTTAAAGCGGGCGAAAGCTTGGCGTCCCAATAGTGCTTGATGGCTACTTTTAAGCGGGCGACATGGAAGAATAACCTTCGCGACGGAAGTTGTCGGATGAACCAAACACAACTTCTAGCAAAGTATGGAGCCCGTCTTGAGGAGGGCATATGGGCGAGCGGTACTCCTTTAAAGGAGGTGTTGCTACGGCGAATTTGGTTTGGTTTATCCCCATCCTGCGGATTGTGTCACGATATATCAGGTTTATGTCCTTTGCCGCCAGCCATGAGGACATGTGTAAATTGGAATCCTTCGATTATAGGATCCAATATCAAGGCAGTCCATCCTGCGTTCCGTATATTATCGGAATAGTCCTGATGGTCGAAGGTGTTTGGTTTTGACAACCAGTGTGCGGCGCGCCTTTTAGGGGTCGCCGCTTTGTTTTTCCTTTTGATCACGTGAAGTGGTTTTACTGTTTTAACCTTTTGTGGGAAATTCTTTTGTTTTCCGGGGCTCTGCTTGTGGTGCTCGTCATCATCTTCCCTTGGTGTGTCGAGCCCCTTGTGTTCGGCGTTAAGTCGGCCGGACTGCTTGAAGACCCAACAGTCTCTATGGGTATGGTTTGCAGGCTTCCCGGAGGTACCACGTATTTGACACAGTCTATCCAGAATCTTGTTTAGGTTGGATAGCTCGTCCTTTATTATTGTTTAGGGGCTGTGTTTTGTTGTTCGGCCGAGAGCTTTTGAATCCGGCGTTGACCGCCGTACTATTTGGGCCATTTTCCTTATTCCGGCGCTGATCTTTTCTGCGTTGTGATTTCCCATTTCCATCCCTGATTTCGGATGTACTCGGGTCGCTGGTGCTGCATCTAGCCAGCCAGCTGTCTTCTCCTGCTCAAAAGCGGGTCATGAGGTTTGTTAATGCGGCCATTGTTCTTGGCTTTTCTTGGCCGAGGTGTCTGGCGAGCCATTCGTCTCGGACGTTGTGTTTGAAAGCTGCTAAGGCTTCGGCGTCCGGACAGTCGACTATTTGGTTCTTTTAGTAAGGAACCTGTTCCGAATTCCGGGCTGACTCTCCGGGCTGTTGAGTTATGTGACTTAGATCGTCTGCATCCGGAGGGCGGACATAAGTCCCCTGAAAATTTGCCCGAAATGCGTCCTCGATTTCTCCCCAGCTTCCAATGGTATTTTAGGGGAGGCTTTTAAGCCAATGCCGAGCTGGCCCTTTGAGTTTAAGGGGTAAGTATTTTATGGCGTGGAGATTGTCTCCTCTAGCCATGTGTATGTGAAGGATGTAATCCTCGATCCAGACTCCAAGGTCTGTTGTTCCGTCGTATGCCTCTATGTTTACGGGTTTGAATCCCGCTGGAAATTCGTGATCCAGCACCTCATCGGTGAAACATAGGGGGTGTGTGGCGCCCCTATATTTGGGTGTGCCGTGATCTTCGGAATTTTGGCGTATTGCATTGCTTTGACGAGCCTACTTTCTTGGCCCGTAGATGGACCTAACTAGGCCATCCTCTTGATGTGAATCCTTGCGGATCGCATATTGGCTTGTATCTTGATTGCCATTCACCGCTCTCTTTTTGCCGTGGGGTCGTCCATCCGACCGGGTGGCCTTCTTTCTTTTTAATTGTGGGGGCTCTAAGGCCTCCTCGTCGAATTCGGGCAGTAGCTTTCTTTTCGGGTAGCTCTTTGTTCGGCGAATGTCGCCGTATTTGTCTGCGGTGCTGAATACTTTGCTCCATCTGATCCTGAGTGCATCTTCCGCTGTTTTGAGCTTCCGCTTCTGCTTTTTTAGGCTACGCACAGTGGCGACGAGCCTTTTCTGGAGGTCATTTTGCTCCAATGGTTTGTCCGGCGTGAGATCGTCCGATTTATTATCTTCGCCGGGACAGATTGTTTATCCAAGTTGTCTTGTTCGGACGATTGCTTTCGATAGCTTGTTCGTTGTCGACCGGTTTGCCCTGCTCTATGGCTGGGTCTTTGTTGAGGCGGGACTTTGTTCGGCGTTTACGTTGCCGTTTTGACTGCTTTTCGAGGGATTTATCCTTCGTAGCGTCTCGTTGCTCCTCGTCTTCATTTCCTTTAGGTGTATCCACCATGTATACGTCATGGGATGAGGTTGTTCAGCATCCTATAGGTGCTGGTTCATTGTTGTCTCCTACATCGTCGTCCATACCATCGATGTCTTGGTCGAAATCGAGCACGTTGTGTAAGCTTTCGACTGTGGCTATGAAGTGGGTGGTGGGTGGGCATTGTATTTCTTCGTCGTCCGTATCCCAACCTTCCTGACCGTAGTCCGGCCAGGGCTCTCCGGATAATGAGAGAAACTTTAGTGAATTCAGGATGTCGCCAAAGGGCGAGTCTTTGAAAGATGTCATGACCGTGAACTCCATAACGGGCGCCCAATCGGATTCGATTGGCAAGGGCGCGGAGGGTTCGAGTCCGGAGAGAAGTCCGGCACCACAGAGTCGAGGTCTTCGCAGCGACAGGGATGGAGTTCGGCTCGATCGTCGTGAGATCAAAGCCCCGAGGCGGTGTCCAACCACTCGTCCTTGATCGGGAATCCGGCTCCGGATTAAGGGTCGGAGTGGATTACAGTGCGGCCTCGAGCCTTTGTTAACTGCGAGCTAGATCATGCCCATCGAGACAGTGCGGCGCGCTTGGCTGTGGCTCGAATCCGTCGAAGATCAAGTCTCCGCGGATATCGGCCGTATAGTTTAGACTTCCAAATCTGACCTGACGGACAGGGGCGTAGCTTTCGATCTGCTCCAGATGGCCAGGCGAATTGGCCCGCAGTGTAAAGCCGCCGAACAAGAAGATCTGTCCGGGGAGAAAAGTCTCACCATGGACCGCGTCGTTGTTGATGATCGAAGAAGCCATCGAGCCTATTGGTGACGACACAGAGGAACTCTCAATGAAAGCACCAATGTCGGTGTCAAAACCGGCGGATCTCGGGTAGGGGGTCCCGAACTGTGCGTCTAGGCGGATGGTAACAGGAGACAAGGGACACGATGTTTTACCCAGGTTCGGGCCCTCTTGATGGAGGTAAAACCCTACGTCCTGCTAGATTAATATTGATGATGTGTGTTACAAGAGTGGATCTACCACGAGATCGAAGAGGCTAAACCCTAGAAGCTAGCCTATGGTACGATTGTTGTCCGTCCTATGGACTAAAGCCCTCCGGTTTATATAGACACCGGATAGGGTTAGGGTTACACAGAGTCGGTTACAATGGTAGGAGATCTACATATCCGTATCGCCAAGCTTGCCTTCCACGCCAAGGAAAGTCCCATCCGGACACGGGACAAAGTCTTCAATCTTGTATCTTCATAGTCTTGGAGTCCGGCCGATGATGATAGTTCGGCTATCCGGACACCCCCTAGTCCGGAACTCCCTCAATGTCCCTTTTAAAAATGAAGCCATGCCACTGTTTTTGCCTGTAATTGTTTGAGACTCTAACAAGTTTAGCCAAATGTTTTTGCCTGTAATTGTTCGAGACTCTGACTGTTTCCTTTGTGCCTTTTTGTGCAAACAGGGATATCCAATTCACCTGGTTGCTGTTGTGACCTTTTGGTGCCTTTGCACAAAACTCTTCTTAAAAGAAGTGACTTTTGTGCTGTTTAACTGGAATGTCATAATGGACCAGTTGGTTCATTTTGGTGGAACTGCACAAAGGGAGATCTCTGTTCCAATCCTCATCATCCATATTGGCGCCATAACCTTCCTTTAGGTAAGAATGATATTTAATGCATGTGTTCATCTCTATTTTCCGACTGCCATGAGAAAATAATGTTGTTTTTTACTAGTACACTTGTACTCCCTCACTGACAAAACCAATTCTGAATTAGAAGGCCAATCATGTACTTGGTTTCACCAACTGGTGAGGAGAAAGAGAAAACGAGCATGAAGAGGAAGAAGAAGAAGAATAAACAATTGCCAAAGGCGATCTTCTTGTCAAGCCAGAGGCCTCGATCGAGGTTATTCATGGGCTCGGCAGCGACTACCTTACATGTGAGACGATCCTCCGAGAGCCCTTCCACTTCTGCTGTCTCACTTAATTAATTAGGAGTACTTAAGTACCACTAATTTATTACTTGCCTAATTTTCTGTTGGAGTTAAACAAATCTTTAGTAGGACCCTATGTTGAATTATGTACGTGTGAATGTTTGTCTATGGAGGTGAATCATGTGGTGGAGCAGGGAGGGAATATTATTAGTGTCATGACATAATAGTACTATTTTTTTGCATGTCAATTTATTGCCATTGGTTCAATGAGGCAATGCTTTGCGTATTGTCCATCATGAATTTGATGCTACTGTTTGAGTAATATGCTAATGTCTTCCTATCCTTTCTCACTAAGCTAATGAATGTTTCACCTTGTTCCTACTTGTGCAAACAGGGATCATGTTGTGCCAATCATACATTTTAGTGGAACTACACAAGACAATACAATGAACTGTATCCCAGCCGATTGCTTTTAACTCTGCTGGAAGTTCTTGATAATCTTCGATATAATCTCAAAGCCTTTGGTAAACAAGAGTGATTTCAACCATACATTTGAAGTGCACAAAAGTATATACTATTTTGTGATTCCAGTGAGTGCTTTATCATCTCTTATGGGACTACATGAATAAGCTTTTTTCTTAGGTTGGTATGCAGCCTAAGGCCTTCATCCATATTAGTTTCTTTGTCATCTCTATTTGTATCATGCTACTTGTCATGAGAAACTCCTTTATCTTTGCACTTTAAAGTTTTGCAACCTATGATAAATGGCAATATGCTTTGAGTGTTGAGTTGAGCTAATTAGCACTGATTAAATAAACTAATACCTCTCTTTAAGCAAGACTACTATGTTGCTAACTTTACCATTAAGATAATGAGGGTGCTTCTATTTGTTAGTGTATGTTTCATCAACTAGTCCCACTATTACAGTAATCTCACTGAACATATGTGCCAACAGGGATGCTCGATTTTGGTGGAACTGCACAAAAACTTTGGGTGCTTCATTGCTTCGACAGCTTCCGTCCTTTCCTCTCAGTCGCTAATCTCCACTTGCTTTCTTCCTTTGCTGTCAGTCGCTTGGCTTATCTCGGCTTCCAGTCAAAGGAAATAGTAATTGATATGCTACATCACACAGGTTGGTACTGGTCTTTATCCTGATTATTGTGCCTGTCATATGTATTGGTAATTTGGTATTGTGCTACTGTTTGCCGATTTCATAAAGGAGTAATTTGGAGCATGAACTCGCAGGCAAATCATTACATCGGGTGATTTCAGTAGAACTGCACAAAATAATCAGATGGACAGGTACTTATGCTGCTGCTATGTACTCCAAAGTTCACTCAGACAAGCATCGATGTTGACAAGAAGTGCCTATATCCATTCGAGTATCAACCGGCGTCAACCAATTGTCAAACTCCAAGTATTAGGAGAGTGAACACCAAAAATATTGCTTGGTGCATAGCCCAGAAAAACGTCGTCCAGTCTTTGGTCCCAACTTGTGCCGGTTGGTTATCGGCACATATGGTAGCGAACTATATGGCATGGAGTCTAAAGATTCCAGACAAGTTGGTTGACGCGTATATTCATCTCGGCACTTAATCGGGCCTTACGCCAAGGATGCTCCATTTTAGTTGAACTGCACAAAAATTTGGGTGGTTCATTTTCTCAACCGCCTCCTTTCTAAATGCTGCAATGTAGAATTTTGGCGAGATACATGACCAAGATGAGCCGATAAACTAGTTGGATGAAAGTAGTGGCCAAGTTGCTCAAACCTCCTCGACGCGAGGCCACTATTTGAGGATAAACCTACAAGCAAAGTGCTGCCTCTTATGTACTCGAAAGTTTACTCGTACAAGAACTAATTTTAGCAAGAAGTACCTCCGATTGAACACCATTTACCAGTCTGTACCCTAGGTAATTAAAGTTCGTCCCATATTGGCTGTGATCTCAATCATTTGGATGCATAAACATACTGAACATGTGTATATCTGAATCTTTTTGTGAATTATGTATGAATATTGTCGTGTGATCTATCAATCATTTGGATGCATAGATATCTTTGAGCTTGTGTATATATGAATCTTTTGAGTTGTTGATAGTGAATGTTGGCTATGAATATGAGCGTGTCACTGTGAACCTGAGTTTGATATGAATGTTTACCTTTTACATTGTATTTGTGTGTGAACTTGTTAGTATGCCTACTGTCGGGTATAAAACGCAGGTCTCTTATAAAAGTAATGATGTGTCCAAGTTATGTTTTTCCTTCTAACCACATTATATATATTTATATTATTACTATTATCATATATTTTATAGAGTCTTATATATACATTATAAAAACATCCACGTGTCATTAACTTATAAAAGTAAATGTTTAACAGAAAATCCTGGTTATTTTTGACTCACAGGCAAGGAAAATCCTGGTGATTGCGTACAAAAGCTTGTGAAGATTTTAAGGACCAATTTAATAATAACGCGCTCATTTTTATTTTGAGCAATAACTCGCTAATTTCTTAATTATATATATATATATAATGTGCCTCTCCGGTTTATTCTTTGATAATAATTGCTCCTTCTAACATAACATTATATATATAACAAGCCCACCTAATACGTGTATTTCAAGGAAGTGCAAATGGGCTGGGATTTCTTAGAAAATATAAATGGGCCTGATTGACGCGAAATTATTTGTTCACCCAGCCCAGCAAATGGACTGTACATTCTAGAAAACATGGGTTAAATATATGCCACATTTTTGCAGTAAGATATGTGGGCCAATAGGTCGAAGGCTACGCAGGGCGTTGTCAACTTGGTCAACAAATGATTGTGTCATCCACAGCCATTGGATTTATATCGAACGGCCGGCATGCACCTTCAATCTCTCGTCTTCTTCCTCCAGCATCACCGGGACCGCCTGGTCCGGCCTCCAGCGGCTAGCGGCTCTGCTTAGAACGCATCACTGCAAAGCGCTACCCCACCGCCGGCTAGGCTACCCCTCCACCCCTCAACACCTCCTGTTATTCTCCACAGACTACAGCCCCACGCCGCAACAGAACCAGTTATAACCCTTCTCCTCCTCTCAAAATGCGACTCCACTGCCGCGTTTTCCCATCTCCTAGTCGTTCCCGTCCGGGGCCTCGCCGTCGTCCAGCTCCTCGCTGTGTTCGGTGCGGCGTGGTCAACAAACGAGAGTCATCAGAAGAGGACTGTACGTGGAGAGCCTGATGGCTGGGACCCACGAGGTCCATGGTCGCACGCAAGGAAAGTTCCTCCTTATTAAGCTGAAAAAATGTTTCCTCCACCGGCAATTTGGGACCCACCGGTGTATCTTCGCATCGGAAGGAAGTGCCTCCTTGTTTTGTGAAAAAATTATTCATCCCGTTGACAATTGGGACCCGTCGGTTGGTGGATCGACTTGTGGGCCTGCTAAGCGGGGCGATGTAATGCGGCTTTGTCAACTTAATCAACAAATGATTCTAGCAGTTGGACCGTTGGATGTTAATCCAACAGCCGTGCTCCTTCTTCAACCTCTGTTCTTGCTCCTGTCTCCCGTGCACCGCGGCTGTGCTACCGCGCACCCGAACCAGTAAAGTTTCTCACTCCTCTCCATCTGCGACTCCACTGCCCCGTCTTCCCCATCTCCGGGTCGTTCCAGTCTGGGTGCGCTCGGCACGGTGTGGTCAACGTGGTCAACAACCGAGAGTCATCGGAAGATGATTTGTCGTGAGAGGTCGACGGTGGGGACACACCACGCCCATGGGCGCATGCAGCAACGGAACGCGGCGAGGTCAACGTGGTCAAGGAACGACTTCCATCGGAAGTATAATCAGACGTGGAGAGTCTCGGCTAGGTCCACGGCCGCAGCAAGTAAGTGCCCCCTTATTACCACGGAAAATAATGATTCCTCCAAGCGATAGCAGGGACCTTTGGGCCGGGCCACAGTATTTTGCGAAAAAACGTTTGCCCCTGACTGCTGGGACCCACCTGACGGGCCATCGTATTTCATGAAAAAATCCCCCCGCTGTCAGCTCGGACCCACCGGAAGTGCCTCCTTATTACGCACAAAAAAAATGAATACTCCCCACCTTTAGCTGCGACCCACCTTGGTGGGAGGCTGACTTAATGGGCCTACTAAGTTGACGGGGACGAAGGGCTTTGTCAACTTAGTCAATATGAACGATTCTAGCTCCAGTGACCGTACCATGTCCATCCAACAGCCATAGTGCTTCTTGAACCTCTGGTCTTCTTGCTCCAGCCGCCCAAACCAGCGCCGGTCGTGCCTCATGCCCCTGCCTCCCATGGCCGGCTATGCTGCCGCGGAGGCCTCACCGCCCCCTACTATTCCCACCGCTGGCCAGGCCCTGCCGCGACGGCAGCCTCACACCGCAGCCGAACCAGTGAACCCTCGTGCTCCTCTCCGTGCGGGCTTCCGCTACCGCCTCTTCCCCGGCTCCGCGTCGTCCCCTTCCTAGGCCTCGCCATCGTCCACCGCCGTGGTGCTCTCCGCGCGGCGTGGTCAACGTGGTCACGGAACGACTTCCATCGGAAGAGTACTGTACGAGGAGAGGCTGACAGCTGGGTCCACGGCCACAGCCCAGTTTTTTTGTTATTTGCCAAGTTTTTTTTTGTTATTTGCCAAGTCGCTTTGTTAGGCCTATTGGGCTGCAAATCTTTCAAGACGAGGAGAGCTTTCATTCGGCTGGCCGAGAAAATGGCCCATCAGTAATGAGAAATGGGTCGTACATTTTTAAAACACATCAAACCGGCAATTAGTTTCAAATATCTTTATTTTCATTTCGAGATTTTAAATTACATTAATTTTTATGCGTGGAGAATTTGTTGGATTTTATATTGATATACATTTATTTTTAAAATCAGTTTGAATGTGAGTCGAAATTTCGGGATTAAAAACAGTTCGGACCGCTTTTGAAATATGCAAAATTTCGTATAATTTTTTAACCGTGGCCACAGTATGGGCTGTAATGCTAAGAAAAAGAATATGGGGTCCAAAAAAACATTAAGAATTGGCAAATGGGCTGTAAATTATTAGAAATAATGGCAGATGGGTCAGTATCTTTGTTTTCCCACAGTTGAGGCTTTCCTAAAAAAAGGTTGACACACAAGCGGTGACTCTTTGGATGGCCATCCAACGGCCGTCGTGCTTCTTCAATCTCTCGCTCTTCCTGCTCGGCCCGCTCAAACAAGCGCCCGGCGGGACTGCTCCCTCCTCCCAGGCTGTCTTGCCATGTGAGCCTCACCGCCCCACCGTACTCCCGTCGCTGGCCTAGCCATCCCTATACTCACCCACACCTGCTGTTATTCTCCGTCGACGGCAGACGAACCAGTAAACCCTCGTTCATTCGTACTCCCCTCCGCGTGGGAAACAACTGCCGAGTCTTCCCTGCTTCCGTGTCGTTTCCTTCCTAGGCCTCGCCATCGTCCACCGCCCTGGCTCTCGGCGCGGCCTGGTCAACATGGTCAACGAGCGACATGCATCTGAAGTGGACTGTACGTGGAGAGGCCGACAACTAGGTCCATGGCCGCACACAAGGAAATGCCTCCTTATTACGCGCAAAATAATGATTCCTCCATCTGACATCAGGGACCCATCGAAAGGGCCTCTGTATTTCGCGAAAAAAAACGTTACCGCCGCTAACAGCTCAGACCCACCAGCTATATCTTCGCACGCAAGGAAGTGCCTGCTTATTACGCACACAAAAAATGAATACTCCGCCTGTTAGCTGGGACCCAGTATAGTGGCAGGCTGACTTGTGGGACTACTAAGTTGACGGGGACGGAGGGCTTTGTCAACTTAGTCAATATGCACGATTCTAGCTCCAAAGGACCGTGACGATGTCCATCCAACGGCCGTAGTGCTTCTTCAACCTCTGGTCTTCTTGCTCCAGCCGCCCAAACCAGCGTCGGTCATGCCTCGTGCTACTGCCTCCCGTGGCCGGCTGCGATGTGGCGGAGGCCTCAGCGCCCCCTACTACTCCCACCGCTGGCCAGGGTATCCCTCTACTCACCCACACCCAGTGTTATTCTGCGGCGACGGCAGCCTCACACCGCAGCCGAACCGGTGAACCCTCGTACTCCTCTCCGCGCGGGCTTCCACTGCCGTGTCTTCCCCGGCTCCGCGTCGTCCCCTTACTAGGCCTCGCCGTCGTCCACCGCCGTGGTGCTCTCGGCCTTGGCGTGGTCAATGTGGTCAACGACCGACTTCCATCGAAAAAAAATCTTTATGCGTGGAGAGGTCGGCAATTTGGGTCCATGGCAGCCGCAAGGAAGTGCCTCCTTATTACGCGGAAAATAATTATTCCTCCACCTGACAGCTGGGACCCACTGGATGGGCCACCAGTATTTCGTGAAAAAAACGTTTCCCCCTGACTGTTGGGACCCACAGGTTGGGCCACCGTATTTCCTAAAAAAAACGTTCCCCCGCTGTCAGCTCGGACCCACCGGAAGTGCCTCCTTATTACGCACAAAAAAATGAATACCCCCTGCTAGCTGGGACCAACCTTGGTGGGAGGCTGACTTGTGGGCCTACTAAGTTGATCGGGACGGAGGCCTTTGTCAATCAGAGTCAATATATGAACGATTCTAGCTCCAGTGACCGTACGATGTCCATCCAACGGCCGTAGTGCTTCAACCTCTGGTCTTCTTGCTCCAGCCGCCCAAAGCAGCGCCGGTCGTGCCGCATGCTCCCGCCTCCCGTGGCCGGATGTCTTTGCCGCGGAGGCCTCACCGCCCTACTATTCCCACCGTTGGCTGCCTCAAGGGCGGCGGCAGCCTCACACCGCAGCCAACCAAAGTGAACCTCGTGATTCTCTCGGCGCGGGCTTCCACCGCCGCGTCTTCCCGGCTCCCCGTCATCCCTTCCTAAGCCTCGCCGTCGTCCACCGCCCGGTGCTCTCGGTGCGGCGTGGTCAATATGGTCAAGGAGCGACTTCCATCGGACGTGGGATCGTATGTGGAGAGGTGATACCGGGTCCACGGCCGCAAAGAAGGAAGTGCCTCCTTATTACGCGGAAAATAATTATTCCTCCACCGACAGCGAGGGACCCACCGGACGGGCCACCGTATGAAGCGGAAAAACGTTTCCCCACATTGCTGGGACCCACCAGCTACACCTTCGCACGCAAGGAAGTGCGTCGGGCAAAAAATGATTCGTCCCCACATTGCTGGGACCCACCAGCTACATCTTCGCACGCAAGGAAGTGCGTCCGGGCAAAAAAACAAAACGATTCGCCCCCCCTGACTGCTGGGACCCACCAGCTACATCTTCGCACGCAAGGAAGTGCATCCGGGCAAAAAAAACAGAACGATTCGCCCCCTGATTGCTCGGACCCACCAGCTACATCTTCGCAGGCAAGGAAGTGCCTGACAGTCAGGACCCATCTGGTCGAAGCGTACGTAGCATTGTCATTCTGGTCGCGAACGTCTACGTATATATATATACTAGTGGATGTAGAGGCGCGCACGTGTCGTAGTAGAGGCGCGCACGTAGCATGTACACGCACGCATAACGGCGTAGGGTGCAAGAAAGAAAATCTGACGCACGTCGTACATACGGGCAGGGTTTCGAACGCCTACTCGCGCATACGTACATGGCTGGGTCGGAACGGAGAAACAGCGTCGTCGTTGTGTTCATGGGGAGGCAACGGAATGCGTCGTGTTCATGGGGAGGCAACGGAATGCGTCGTGTTCATCGGGAGGCAACAGAACGCGTGGGAACCAACCGGCTGGGTCGGAACGGAATGCGTGGTCGTGTTCATCGGGAGGGCTTGGGCGGAACAGGCGATGGAAACGAGGCCTGGCATACGGCACAACGGAGGAAACGGCCATGTGTTTGACCGGCCACGTTCGGAACGGGGTCATGTTGATCGGGAGGGGTGTGGCGTACCGCAAAACGAAGGAAACGGACCTCCTATGGTCGAAATGGGGGTCCTGTTGATCGGGAGGGGTGTGGCGTACCGCAAAAGCAGATTTAAACGGACTGTGTTGGAGCGCTTCACGGTCGAAACGGGGTCCTGTTCATCGGAGGGGTGTGGAGTACCGCAAGCAGGACTCCACGGATCTTGTTCATCTCCATCGTCGACCTCCTCCGGCCTCCACGGGCTACCGCCAACCTCCTCCCCTAGCCTCCACGGGCTCTGTTCATCCAGCCTCCACCGCTGCGCTACTTCACCGACTCTTGTTCAACCACCCCTCCACGGGCACCCCTCCACCGTCTCATCGCTCATCCGACCCCTCCACACCACGGGGTCCTGTTCAACCACCCCTCCACCGTCTACTGTTCATCCAGCCCTCCACACCATGGGGTCTTGTTCATCCAGAGGCAACGCCACAGCTCACTGTTCATCCAATCCCCCCCCCTGCAACGCTCACTGTTCATCCAGTCGATCGGCTTTAGTTAGAAGCAGCAGCGAAGGAATCGCTCCATCGGGTTCAGTTAGCAGCCATCCATCGATCGCTCGGGTTCAGTAATGCGTAGCCTGCAGTGCAATCACTCGGGTTCAGTTAGAGCCAACGCCTTGCACACACGCATGTACATACGAGAGAAACGCGCATCGCTCGGCCCCCGACCGCCCAGCGTATCCGGCAACTCCCCGAAATTTTCCTCGCCCTTGCTTCTACCACGGTTTTTCCGTCATGGACGGCCCAAAGAATGTCATGCAGCTGCGTCTCCAGCCCGCCCAGGACAAAAAGCCCATTTTCTGTCATGATTTTTTGTCATAGAAGTAGGAGCCCACCACATCTATGATGATACCGGGTTTTGTCACAGTTATCGTCATAGAAGTGTCATATGTATGACAGAAAAAAAATTCGTTCGGCCCAAAATGTCACGGATGTGTCTTTTTTTTGTAGTGCTTACCTCGACAAAGCCCTTGTCATCAGGAGTGAGGCAACAGTAACCAGCCCCCGACAAGACCCACGAGCGGTGAGACCTGCTTGTCAACCAGAAGCCTTCAAGCGGCAAGTGATTCAAAGTGAGAAGCCGGCGAACATAGACACTGACGGCTAGGGCCCGCGCCCAGCCGGATTACCATTGTAACCCTGGCGGTAGGCCTATATAAACTCCCCAGGGAACCCATGCAAAGGGTTGATCTCTTAGAGTTTTAGACACCACATTGAGGGGAGAAGAGAGCTAGCCTTGCCCTTCTTCTTCTTCTCGCCGAACAGCTCAAGGAGCCTCTTGTAGCTACTTGTTGATCTAGTAATCATGCGGAGACCCCGCAGAGTAGCAGTAGGGGTGTTATCTCCCCGGAGAGCCCCGAAGCTGGGTAAGATTCGTCGGCGTGCATGTCTGCGCCTTATCCCATTACCAGGCACCGGCGATGTCTTATTGGCTCCCACAATGATAAGCCACCCGTTGGCATATGTCGCACCTACCACCCGACATTTGGCGCTCACCGTGGGGCCAGGTGCACCGTCGTCCGGAGACCTGCTTCGACGGGAACCCTTTTTCTTCCCAATGAAGCGTAGCCAGCCCGCACGCCTGATGGCGCTGTTCTGACAAGGCGCAGGCGTCGCTAACGTCACAAGGCGAAGCTGCCTCGCTGATCTTCTCGGCAAGGCTCGCATCTCCGACGAGCCTACATCCGACGCGGGCTGCCCCGAGAGCCACCTCGTCAGCCTCCTCGACCAACTCCACTCTCCAGCGAGCCTGCTGTGGACTTGGAGTCGATTGGCTCCACCGACCCGATGCTTGTCGACTCCGACACGGCATCGCTTGACGCTTTCCCCACCAACGTTGTGATCTTCAACGATCATCTTCCTCGAGCTGACTGCTGTGGCAGCGCCATCACCGAGGTACTGGTCATCAGCCACGGTGTCGCCTCTGGCGAGAACGCCCGCGACGCCCTGCAAGCGGCGCTGCACGACTTTTCCGCCCCCATCCCGGCCGACGCCAACGGCGAGACACTGGAGGCACGCCGCCTCGCCCTCATTGCGGAGGGCCAGAAGCTAGCCTCCATGAGACGCCTCACTGAGGCTCACCAGAGCGAAGTCGACCACGCCGCCTTTGGCATGCCGCCCCCTGGCGGGCCGAGCCGAGTCGGCCTCGTCAAGAAGCGCGACGCGGCGATCGCCGACATGCTGGGAGCAGACCGCCCAGTCTATGCTACGCCCCTCGAGAACCTACGCGCCGCCCAGTCGGCCGTAGACGATCTGAATGGACTGGGGGCTGACGAGCTCCCCTACATGACTAGACGCATCCAGCAGTTGATTGACGCAGCCGCAGAGCGGCATGAAGCCGGCGTCTGCGCTGAAAGTCCTCCCCCACGCCGAGAGCACGGTGCGACATCACGGACGCCGACTACGGGCAACACCCGCGCAAGGCAAGAAAAGGAGCCGGCTGCTAGCCGCAGCCGGACTCGAATCTCCATCGAGCGCGACGCAGAAGGCCGCCCTCGAGCCGTGCAACAACGAGGCAACCCTCCTCCTCCTCCGCCTCGTGGGGAGAGATATCCCACCCCACCGCCTGTCACGCATCCGACTCTCAGCGGCCGACTAGGCCGCCGCGAAGGAGTCGGCGAGAACGACGCCCGCCATCGGATTGACCGCCTAGCGCGATCCCTGGCGCTAGAAGAAGAAGACGATGTCGGCCCGCCTTGCTTTGGCCCCGCATCCGTGACGAGCCCTTCCCCAAAGGGTTCTCACTCCCAAGAGACACACCCAAGTAAAACGGCTCCGTGAAGCCGGAAGATTGGTTGATCGACTACTCCACCGCAGTTCGCATAACAAACGGCAACCGGCGTGTTGCCGTGAAGTACGCCCCCCTCATGCTCCAAGGCATGGTGCGCACCTGGCTCAACAGCCTCAAGCCTTACATCGTCAACAGCTGGCTAGACTTCACAGAAGCCTTCATCCGCAACTTCACCAGCACCTACAAACGGGCTCCCAACCCTCGACAGCTCTCCTTGTGTGTTCAAGGGCCCAATGAATCAACTCGCGACTACCTCACGCATTGGGCCGAGCTCCGCAACTCCTGCGAGGGGGTGCACGAGGTTCAAGCCATAGAGTACTTCACCGCCGGATGCCGAGAAGGCACCCTCCTCAAGCACCGACTCCTCTGTGACGAGCCAACTACCCTCGACGAGCTGCTGGTCATAGCAGACAAGTATGCCACGGCCGACTCTTCGATGAAGACTGAGCTCCGAGTAGACGCCTCCGAGAAGGTACTCGCCCCGACTCCCAAGACGCCGGCTGGAGACTCCAAATTGACGCCTGCATCTGAAACGACAACAAGCGCCAAGACCCTGCCGCCTTCCACCCGGTCGGCAGGTGGCCACAACCGAAGACGAACAACCCGAAGGGCGGCCTAAGAAGCGAAGGCGGCGGGCGGCAGCAGCCGGCTTTCTCCTACGAGCAAGCCCTTGATGCCCCCTGCAAGTTCCACAGTGACGCGAAGCCATCCAACCACACGACTCGGAAATGCCACTGGCTCACACGAATCTCCAAAGGCGAAGGGCTGGTGCCGCCTCCGCCTGCCGGTCAGCCGCCTCGGGCCCCTCAGCAGCCGGCCGCTTGGCCAGCACTCGAGGCTGTTCAAGACAAGTTCCCCGACGAGCATGCCGCCTATGTCGTATTTACAAGCCAGCCCGAAGACCGGCGCAGCCGGCGCCGACAGCACCAAGAAGTCAACGCGGTCGCCTCCAACAACCCCGAGTTCATGCACTGGTCAGAAAGGCCTATCAGCTGGAGCCGGGCCGACCACCCAGAGGTGATGCCGTCTCCCGGCTCTTATGCATTGGATTGTGAACGCCACCCTCGCGACAGAAAGGCGAGCTGCCCGTTTCTCCCGCGTACTGATAGATGGTGGGAGCAGCATCAACATACTGTACTGTGACACCATGGAGAAGCTGAACATCAAGACGAAGCAACTCGTGCCTAGTCGGACTGTGTTCCATGGCATCGCATCCGGCTGTCACTGCTCACCAATCGGCAAGATCAAGATAGATGTCCTCTTTGGGGACAAGGATCATTTCCGCCGAGAAGCAATATGGTTTGAAGTAGTGGACCTGGAGAGCCCTTACCATGCACTGCTTGGCTGACCTGCTCTGGCCAAGTTCATGGTTGTGCCCCACTACGCCTACCTCAAGATGAAGATGCCGAGTTCCAAGGGCATCATCACAGTAGCCGGAGACTACAAGAAATCCTCCGAGTGCGCAGCAGCTAGCTGCCGGTTGGCCGAGTCCCTCGTGATCGCTGAAGAGAAGAAGATGCTGGATTGAGTCGTGGCCATGGCCGGCAAGCAGCCGGCCCTGTCCCCTGACCCCAAGGAATATGATGCCCAAGGTTCTTTCCAGACGGCCAAAGAAACAAAGAAGATACCTCTGGACCCAGAGAACCCAGAAAGGTTTGTCGTCATTGGGGCAAACCTAGACAGCAAATAGGAAATCGAGCTCGTCGATTTCCTCCGTGAGAATCGGGACATCTTCGCATGGTCCCCCAAGGACATGCCGGGTGTTCCGAAGGAATTCTCCGAGCATAAGTTACACGTCCGAGCAGATGCAAAACCAGTCAAGCAGCCCCTCCGCCGACTGTCGGAGGAAAAGAGAAGGATTGTAGGAGAAGAGATAGCCCGGCTTCTGGCAGCCGGCTTCATTATGGAGGTGTTCTTTCTAGAGTGACTTGCCAACCCGGTCCTCGTGTTGAAGAAGAATAACAAGTGGCGCATGTGTATAGATTACACCAGCCTCAACAAAGCCTGCCCCAAAGATCCCTTCGCTCTGCCAAGGATTGATCAAGTGATAGACTCCACAGCTGGATGCAAGTTGTTGAGCTTCTTGGATGCTTACTCAGGCTACCACCAGATAAAGTTGGATCCAGCTGACCGCCTGAAGACCGCCTTCATCATACCATTCGGAGCTTTCTGCTACCTAACTATGACATTCGCCTGAGAAATGCGGTGCCACTTTTCAGCGTTGCATGCGAAATGCCTCCTCAAGCAGCTCGAGAAATGCCCACGCCTATGTAGACGATATTGTGGTGAAGACGGAGAAGCGCGGCAACTTGGTCGAAGACCTCGAGAGAGACATTTGAAAACTTGCGCGGTTTCGGATCAAGCTCAACCCGAGAAGTGCGTGTTGAAGTACCGGCCGGCCAGCTTCTAGGCTTCTGGTCTCGAGCAGCGGCATCGAATGCAACGCGGTGAAGATCAAGGCCATAGAGAGAATGGAGATTCCTACCAAGCTACGAGACGTCCAAAAGTTTACCGAATGCCTGGCCTCCTCAAGCCGTCTCCAGAATCTGATTCCATCTTCGTACCGCCTGACCCCGACGCAGTGGGACCTGACTCGGGGAACCGAGCAGGCGGCTCGGGGACTTTGACAGGCGGCCCGGGGACTGCCATAGTCACATCTGGCCCGGGGACTTCAGAACCCGTCCCGGGGACTACGGCAGTCGGGCCGGGGACTGCATCGACACAACAAGCGGCGGCCGACTCCAACTCTTCACCACCCAGCCCACCCGCCCTGGTCGGAGTAGCCGTATTGACAACAGAAGAAGTCACAACTCCATCATGGGCCCAGCCCATCCTCAACTTCCTGGTAAACAGAGAGCTGACGACTGACGAGATCTCGGCAAGACGAGTCCAACGCCGAGCCGGAGCATACACAATAGTTAACCGAGAGCTCGTTAGGCGCAGTGTCACTGGAGTCTTCCAGCGCTGCGTCGAGCCAGAGAAGGGCATGGAAATCCTCAAGGACATTCACCTAGGCGAATGCGGCCACCACGCGGCCTCAAGATCACTTGTCGCCAAAGCTTTCCGCAATGGATTCTTCTGGCCGACTGTTTTGGATGACGCCAAGGAATTAGTCAAACACTGCAAAGGGTGCCAAGTCTTCAGCTCCAAGCAACACCTGCCAGCTTCTGCACTCAAGACCATTCCCCTTACCTGGCCTTTTGCCGTCTGGGGACTGGACATGGTGGGGCCATTCAAGACGGCACGCGGCGGCATGACACATCTGCTCGTCGCCGTGGACAAATTTACCAAGTGGATTGAAGTGAAGCCGATCAAGAAACTGAATGGGCCGACTGTCGTGACATTCATCGCAGATATCACAACCCGGTACGGCGTACCACACACCATCATCACCGACAACGGCACTAATTTTGCTAAGGGAGCACTGGCACGTTTCTGCGCGACACAGGGCATCTGATGGACCTAGCGTCCCTTGCCAACCCGCAGTCAAACGGCCAAGTTGAGCGAGCAAACGGCCTCATCCTCTTCGGCATCAAGCACCGACTGGTCGTGCCACTGGAGCGTTCGACCGGCTGTTGGCTCGACGAGCTGCCGGCCGTCCTCTGGAGTCTGCGCACTACCCCGAACAAGTCAACCGGCTTCACCCCTTTCTTCCTTGTATATGTTGCCGAGGCTGTCATCCCAACTGACATTGAGTTCGACTCACCTCAGGTCACCATGTACACAGAGGCGGAGGCCAAGGAAGCACGAGAAGACGGTGTCGACCTGCTGGAAGAAAGCCGGCTGTTAGCCCTCAGCCGGTCTGCCATCTACCAGCAGGGTTTACGCCGCTACCATAGTCGGAAGGTCAAGCCAAGATCCTTCCAAGAGGGCGATCTTGTGCTCCGGCTGATCCAGCGAACAGCCGGCCAGCACAAGCTCTTGGCCCCTTGGGAAGGCCCCTTCGTCATCAGCAGAGCCTTGGGTAATGACTCCTACTACCTGATCGACGCGCAGAAGCCGAAGGCACGCAAGAGAGATGATTCCGGCAAGGAGTCGGAACGACCATGGAACGTCAATCTCCTCCGAACATTTTACAGTTAAAATGCAGTATGTACCACGCTACCTTTTGTATTAAGTAGGAGACAACGGCCCCCCTGTGACGCCCCCAATTCAATCGTACACTAATCATGCACGCAAACGTGTACGATCAAGATCAGGGACTCACGGGAAGATATCACAACACAACTATAAAAATAAAATAAGTCATACAAGCATCATAATACAAGCCAGGGGCCTCGAGGGCTCGAATACAAGTGCTCAATCATGGACAAGTCAGCGGAAGCAACAATATCTGGGTACAGACATAAGTTAAACAAGTTGCCATAAGATGGCTACCACAAACTGGGATCCAGATCAAAAGAGGCGCAAGCCTCCTGCCTGGGATCCTCCTAACTACTCCTGGTCGTCAGAGGCGGCCTGCATGCAGTAGTAGGCACCTCCAGTGTAGTAGGAGTCATCGTCGAAGGTGGCGTCTGGCTCCTGGGCTCCATCGTCTGGTCGCAGCAATCGGGTAAAGAAAGGGGGGAAAGGGGGAACAAGGCAACTGTGAGTACTCATCCAAAGTACTCGCAAGCAAGGAGCTACACTACATATGCATGGGTATATGTGTAAAGGGCCATATCAGTGGACTGAACTGCAGATTGCCAGAATAAGAGGGGGATAACTAATTCTGTCGAAGACTACGCTTCTGGCAGCCTCCGCCTTGCAGCATGTAGAAGAGAGTAGATTGAATTCCTCCAAGTAACATCGCATAGCATAATCCTACCCGGCAATCCCCTCCTCGTTGCCCTGTTAGAGAGCGATCACCGGGTTATATCTGGCACATGGAAGGGTGTGTTTTATTAAGTATCCGGTTCTAGTTGTCATAAGGTCAAGGTACAACTCCAAGTCATCCTGTTACCGAAGATCACAGCTATTCGAATAGATTAACTTCCCTGCAGGGGTGCACCACATAACCCAACACGCTCGATCCCATTTGGTCGGACACACTTTTCGGGGTCATGCCTGGCCGCGGAAGATCAACACGTCGCGGCCCCACCTAGGCCAACAGAGAGGTCAGCACGCCGGTCTAAACCTAAAGCGCCGCGTGGGTCTGCGCCCATCGCCTTAACACACCTGCGTTGCGTCGGCGGCGGAAGCGTAACTAGCCCCTTAATACAAGAGCGGGCTTACGTTCCAATCCGGCCAGCGCCGCCCGATCGGCCGACGTCCGCGAAGGCTTCGGCCCGATACCATGATGTCGAAAGTGCCCATAACTGTTCAGCGTAGCTGGTTATCACAGATAGACCAAATGGCGGACTCGGATCAAATACCAAGATCTCGTTAAGCGTGTTAAGTATCCGCGAACGCCGACCAGGCTGAGCCCACCTCTCTCCTAGGTGGTCTCAACCTGCCATGTCGCTCGCCATACAAAGTAACGATGGGGCCGTCAGAACCCGGGCCCACCTCTACCGGGATGGAGCCACCGCCCCTTCAAATTTCCATCTCCGAACAGTATCATAAGTAATGTAACCGTATCAAGTATATAGCATATGCCCGTGATCACCTCCCGAAGTGATCACGGCCCAGTAGTATAGCATGGCAGACGGACAAGGGTGTAGGGCCACTGATGGAACACTAGCATCCTATACTAAGCAGTAGGATAGCAGGTAAAGGCAAAAACTTGATAGTAGCAAGGGCAAGCTATGCGGCGGTATAGGATTAATCGAAAGCGGTAACATGCTACACTACTCTAATGCAAGCGGTATAGAGAAGAATAGGCGATATCATTGATCAAGGGGGCTTGCACTGGTTGCTCGGCAAGAAGGACGGGCCACAACACCGTAGTCGGCCCAGGTGTCACCGGCAGCCATCGGGGTCTACCGGAAAGAAGTAACGGAGGGGGAACACAATAAATAACAGAGCAATCAAAGCATCACAAAGCGTAACATGGCAATACGCGGTGCTAGAGGTGACCTAACGCAGTAGGAGGTGTTACTGGCGAAGGGGGAAAACATCCGGGAATGTATCCCCGGTGTTTCGCGATTCCGGACAGATGAACCGGAGGTGAAATGTTGCAGGTTCGCTATGCTAGGGACACATGGCAGACAAAAGGGCTGCATATTCGGATTCGTCTTGTCGTTCTGTGCAACTTTCATGTACAAATTTTTCCATCCGAGCTACGGTTTATTTTATATTAATTTTAAAAGATTTAATCATTTTTAAAATTTACTCAATTATTTTAATTCAACATTATCCATAATAGTGTATGTTGATGGCATCATGATGTCAGCATGACGTTAGCGATCAATGTGGCGTTGGTAGGTCAAACCGACGTCTTGGGACCGGGTCTCATAGACGCATCAACCTAACTAAAAGATTAGTTAGTTAACTAGGAATTTAATTAATGTTAAGCTAATTAAGCAAGTTTAATTAAGTTAATTAATTAATTAATGTTTAATTACTTCTTTTTGTTTTTATTCTTATTTTAGATTACGGAAAAAGAGGACACGGGTCCCACGTGTGGCAGCCCAAGGGGCTAAACGGGCGTAGCCAGCATCTGGCGCGAAGCCCGCTATCACGCCAAGGCCGCAGACGGTGGGGCACGCAGGCCACGCCAGCGGTGCCGCAGCGATCGTGACGTCGCCGAGCAGCAGGTGGTGGCGGCTGTGAGCGAGGAGGTCGGGACCGTGGAGGATGTGGCGGTGGCAGCCGAAGTGTGGCGGGCGTGGGCGTGGGAGCAGAGCTCCAAGCGGGCGCTTCTGGACGGAGCGACGAGCTGCTTGGGGGAAAGAGGCGGGGTGAGGAGGCGGCGGCCCTGGGTGGCTGCGGTCGAGGCAGCCAGCGAACTCGGGTGAGGGTGCGGTGAGCCCCAGCCAGGGGTGACGCGGGCACGGCCGGTGCGTGCACGGGGTCGCGGTGACCGATAGAGGAAAGGGCGGTGTTGCGATGTTGCAGTGGGAAGGGGACATAGAGAGGGAAGGGGATTCGTTGCTCACCCCCGTTGCAGGGGATCTGGGGCGGCGAGTCTCGATGATGAAGCGGTGGGAAGGAGGGCGAGGGCGTGTGCGATCCGTCGAGGAGGTCGGCGAGGTGGCGAGACGGCGGTCTTCTTTGCGAGCACGCTCGGGGCCGGCCATGGCAAAGAGGAGGCGAGGTAGGCCAGATCCTCAACGGGGCCTCGAGGATCCTTCCATCTCCGGTGGCGAGGCGATGAGACGAGGACGGCAGGAGGACCTGCGGGGCGGAGGCGGCGGTCCGTGGCGATGGGGTCGATGCCGATCCAATATGGATCGGGAGGAAAAAGGTGGCGGCGATGGGGAGGTGGGGTGTCGGTGGGGGTTTGGGTTCGGGGTTGTGGGGGATATGGGCGCGGCTGATGGGCCGGCCTGGTGGCCTGCTGGGCCGTGGCCCGGGGGGGAGGAGGCCTTTTCTCTTTCTTTCCTTTTCTTTGCTTTTTTATTATTTTCTTTCTTTTATTTATTTTATCTTCTGTTTTGATTCAATTTAAAATATTTATGCATTTTATAAAACTGTGTCTTCTACACCATAATTATCTACGTAATATTTAGTACAAACCGAACATTTTTATTTTAATGTTTGAAAACTTTTATTGTTTTCCTGTAATTAAATTTTGAATTTGTTTCGGTTTTGAATTATCTAGAGTTTATCAGCAGTAACCGAGGTGACGTGGCATCATTAGCGGGGGATCACTGTAGCTTAATTATCCGGGCGTCACACCCCCGAGGAACACTTGGGGACTACCCTCTTTTATCTATGAATGTTGAGTATCATGCCTATGATTATGTTACTACATTTGTTTTCTCGTCCGGCACCGGGTTCGACCCGGTCGGCCGGGGACTTGCCATATGAGTTATATCTAAGTTCTACCTGCAGTCAGACAAGTAGTGTGCCGGCACCCAAGCCCTCTCTTGTCAAAAAGCGCAGCTCAAAGAATCGACTGTCCGGCTGGCAAGAACCAAAGGCAGGAAAGGATGCCCACATGAAAAACGGCTAAGGACTAACGAACTTATATAACACAATCCGGCTTCCCACCCCGCCGACCGGCTGTCAGAGCAGTCGGCTGGCCGGCTTCTCGTTCACCCTGCTGCAATCTAAGAAAGCTCGAGTAATTGTCTTCCCAAACGGCCAAGCCCTTCTCCAGCCACAGACTGTAGAGCAGCTGTCCGGTTGGGAAGGCGGCGACCAAGGGAAGGCGGCAAAGGAAATAGCCAAACAGATGAAAAGCAAATACGAACGGAAGCCAAACACATGCATGATTATATTTACACAAAAGGCCTCCGAAAGGCCAGCATTCAACATAGTTTGAATACACCCCCAGTGGGTGGAACTGCGCAAATTTAATAAAAGTTGTTCAAAGAGTAACGAGCAGAAAGCAAAAGACAGCGGATCGTGCCAAGGGAGCATCAAAGTAGTCGGGCAGGTTGGTGGAGACGGCGGTGCGGGCCGGAGGAGTGGTCGGTGGCGAGTCTCGGCATGATCGTCACCTCTTACAGACGGCGCTTGCATGCGCCTCGTTCTTTGGAGGCACGATCAAGGCGAGGCTGGCTGGTCACTCGCCCGTCACAGCACGATGTCTTCACCATCCTCCCCCTCTTCCTCTTCGCCCTCGTCGCTGGAAGCAATCTCCTCCGCCGAGTCTTCACCTTTTGTCGGGTTCAGCCCGAACCACTCCTCCAGCTGAGCGACGCCGTCATCATTTACCTCGGGGGCAAAGGCACTGGTGTCGGTGTACTCGGAGATTGCCGAGGCGCGCTGGATGATAGCCGGCCGCACCGCCTCCGGCTCTCGTCGGCCTCCTGCCGCCAGTGCTTTCACCGGTAGGCCAAGTTCAGCCCAAGATACCAAGCTCGGACAAACTCCAACACCCGCCTAGCGCCGGACCGGGCTGCAGAGGCCTTCCAGGCCTCGAAGCGGCCGACGGCTACCTCCAGCCAGTCGGCAGTCTGACTGGGGGTGCGGGGAACCGCCTCGCCGGGCCAGAGGGCGGCCAGCACTTGCGCCCGGCCGAAAACGGCGAACATGCGGGGTGCCCGGCTGCGAGGGCTTGAATCGCCAGAAGCTGCTCCTCAAGTGACCGGCTGGCATCTGGTGCGATCTCGACCCATGCCTGCTGTCGTGCATCGCAGTGGGCCTCGATGGCTTGGATGGCGGCAACGGAGTAGCCAGGAAAGTAATCTGCACAAAGAAAAAAGTAGAACAAAGTGAGAAGACGAATCAGATGACAAGGGGCAAGCAAAGGGACGAAGAAGAAAGCGGACTACCGTCAATAAAATCCTCAATCCATCCATAGCCTTCGCTCAGCGCTTGCTTCGCCTCAGCCCAGCCTGCCGCCTCGGTCTCATATTCGGCTTTGAGGGCGGCCTCGCTGTCCTGCGCCGTCTTCAGGGCCGCCTTATGGCTCTCCTCCTGGTCGGCCAGTTTCTTGGCCAGGCGGTCACGTTCCTGGGCCAAGGCGTTGCACTCGGCTTCCTTGGCGCGAAGGGCGGTCTGGACCCTGCCTAGCTGCTCCCTCAAGTCGGCATTGGCCCCTGCAGATATGAAGAAGAAGAAAAAACTAATAAGGAAGAAGTCGTCAGGAAAGATCCGACCCGACTGCTCAGTAGTCGGCCCAAATCTCGGGAACTACACCCAGTGGGTGCGCTGACGCGCCCCCACATGAGATAAAAAATTAAGCACGTACTCCGGCTCTCAGTCAGATCAGCGGTCTTCTGGTTCATCTCCTGGGCCTGGGAGTTGAAGGCAGCCGCGCGGAGATTGTGATATTCCTGCAAATAGGACGGAGGTACGAATAAGAATAAGACAACAATCAAAGTCTAGTAAGAAGTTCCAAGCCGCCTGCTCAGTAGCCGACTCGGAACTCGGGGACTACACCCAGTGCATGCGCTGACGTGCCCCCATGGAAGAAATCAAGAGCAATCGACGAAATGCGGGAGGAATCACCCGAATGACCGTCCGCGTCGTGAGAAACTCCTGAGTATACTGCTTCAGCGCAGCGGCCTGGGCCTGAAGCCAGCTCCGGACCTCCTGCGCTGCCATGTTCAGCTCGGCCGTCCCACCGCTGGGCGTCCACCCTGACGAGCTGGCACTGGCCGCCTCCAGATCCCGGGCCTACAAGCTGGTGCCCGCGGCTTTCTGCGGCTCCGGCGCTGAAGTCGCCTCCCCCGCGCGCCGACGAGATGGTGACAGAACCACAAGATCCGCCCCCGCAATTGGCTCGCCTCCAGCCGGCTGCTCAGGCGGCACTTCAGACCGGCCGCCTTGGCCCGTTCCAGTCGGCGGTGATGGTGCCGCCTCCCCCTCCTGGACGACTACGTCGCCCTCTTCCCTCTCCATCGTCGGCCGGTTGCGGCCGGTTTCCTCCGACGGGGGCGCCGGGATGTCGGGGGAAACGGTGCGAAGGGGGATGATGAGCTGCGGAGGCTGGTTACGCAGGTGTCGGATCACGGGTTCCGGCAGACCCTTAAGGTTCGAACTCTGGGGTGCGCGCGGAGATCCAACCCTCCACCGTCTCGTACCTCGCCGAATCGGAGGGATCTAAACTACTAACAAGAACAACACAATAGACGCAAGATTTATACTAGTTCGGGCCACCGTTGTGGTGTAATACCCTACTCTAGTTTGTGGTGTGTGGATTGCCTCTGGGGCCGACGAAGAACAGTTCAGGGAAGGATAGCCTCGCGAGGGTCTGTTCTTGGTGGGTGTGATGAACTGCTAAGTGGTGCCCCGTTGCTCTAGCTTGAGGAACGGGTTTCTCTCTCTCTAGATTCCGACTGCTCGATCCGATCGTCCCCCTTCTTTGAGTGCGGCTTCCCCTATTTATAAGCGAAGGCCCTGGGCCTCTTCCCCAAATATTGAGCGGGAAGGGCGCCAACAATTGGCCATTTTGAAGGGGAACAGCGGGTACACTTATCCTGACTAAAGTTGGTCCTCGCCTGCCAAAGGCTCTGGTGGTGACGCCGCTTGGGCTCCATGATGATCGCATTCCAGCCGTTGGGGCTGGTCTTGGTCTTGTTGCACCGAAACGGATGCCTTTGCCTCGATGCCCTTGCACGCTTGCTCCCTTTGCACCAAAGAGGAAATGAGGGGCCTTGCGGTGGCGCCTGGTCGCCATGGCTTACGTCCACGGGCACCTCGCGAGGTACCCCGCCTTGAACTCTCCGCCTCCTCGTGAGCTGTACCGACGAGGCCGAGCCTGAGGAAGCTCTTGGTCGTCCGCCCCGCAAGGCTTGGCCCCTCGCGAGGGTCTTGAGCTTGTGTTGGTGAAGATGGGCCGTCCTGGGCCTCCTTTGAGCCATGCCGCAGGCCGCAGGCAGGCAAGTCTGGGGACCCCTATTCCCAGAACGCCGACAATATCCCCCGGGCCCATGGCGCGCCCGAACTTGGCCAAGCGGAGAGACGAAAGGGCAAGTGCGAAGAATCGCGGGCCCTAACAGCCTGCAGCCTTGGGCGACGCATGGCGGTTGATTGGACGTGGGCGACACTGTTCCCCCACGCCTCCTTATTTCGTGCCTTGCTAGGCGGACACACTGCTGCACGCATCTGTTCCCCTCTCTGCTGCTTGCGCGCTCCAGTCCTTCCCTCTCTCGAACTCCGGTTTCCATTTCCAATCCAATCTCAAATCTCCCCTTCCCCCTTTCGATCGCCATGGCTCCGACGAAGAAGGGGAAAGGGAAGAAACCCCTTCGCCCGCTTCCGCCGCCGCGGCGCTCTCATTGTCGACCCGTCGATCATAATCAATCTGGAGGGCTTGGGCAAGGTCAGTTCGGCTCTGGCCACTTCCTTTAATGAATGCGGGAGGACGACGGCCTGGCCCGCGTCCCACTTTGCCATCGACAGGGATACCACCGAGGTCCGGTATTTATTTGACGCATACGTGGGCGGGCTGGTTCCCCTTTCTTCGATTTCTTCAATGCCGTGCTTTCCACTACCGCATCCACATGATGCATCCGGGTCCCGAGTCCATTACTCTTCTCTCGGTCTTCGCCTTCGTTTGTGAGGCAATGATGGGCATCCTTCCTCGGTTGCCTTGCTGCGCCACTTCTTTCTTCTGCGCCTTGTCGACCCGCTCAATGCTCGGCGTGCGTGAGCTTCGTCGCTGCGCCGGGACCCATGACCTCGAGGATTGACTTCAGCCTGCCTCCGCCCAGGCTGGGTTCCGTGAGAGGTGGTTGTATGCGGATGCGGGGGTGCCCAGCCCTCGCTATCGGAGCCAACCGTGGCTGTCCCCAATTACAGCTGGGCCAGGAGGCGCTTTCAAGCCCACGGCTCTTCTTCGTCTGGCGCCGCTTCGCATTCCTGAGGTCGCTAGCAGTGACAGCACCCAAGGTGGTGAAGGAGTTCCTGACGCGCCGCATTGCTCCTCTCCAACGCCATTCCCACCGGATGTGGGCCTTGATTGGGCCCGGTGATCGTATGAGGCTCCAGAAGAAGACTGGCCTTGAAGCGCTTAAGGAAGGTGCTCTTGGTCCTGATGGCGATCCTAACCCCGGTGGCATCCAGCATGAAGGGGCCTTGCTGTACCGCTGCCGGAATAGGGGTGATCTGGTGAACCGGATGCCTATCTTCGATGAATGGGGGCTGCGCCCCGCTGGTCTACAGGGGCCTCGCGAGAATCCAGTGGTGGTGACAGCCCTTCCAGTCGGCCGAGGCGGCTCCTCCTCAAGCGGTGGAGAAGGGAGGTACGAGCCGCCAGAGGTCGAAGGGTCCCCTGCCGGGTGGCAACGCTGGCGGCGCTCGTGAGGGGCAACTCACGAGGCTCATGCCGCTCCGGTGAGGCGGCAAGCGCCACAAGCGCGCTTGGCCGGAGCCCCCGAGGCCCCTGCTGCTTCCCCTGGTGAGGCGACTATCTGCGCGTCGAGTGAGGCGCCCACGCAAGCCGCTGGATGCTCCTCCTCCTTGCCGCAGGTGATCCTCGCCCAAATCTTGGGCGCTCAGCGTGAACCGAGGCCCTCCGAGGAGAAGGGAGGCCCTGGGCGATGACTACCCTTATGCGCTGGCTGAAGCCTTGAGGAAGTACTTCTGCCATCGATGAGTAAGCCTTCTTCTTCTCCAGCTCTTGATTCTTCCGTTGCTTGTCAGATCCTTGCCTGCAGCCCCTTCTGCCAAGCTCATGGAGATGGGTGAGGAGACGCCCTCCCGGCCGCCTCCCTGGGCCTCCTCGAGTGCTCCAAGCAGCAGAGCTCTTGTGGTGAGGGCGACCGGGGAGGTGAGCCGTCCCGAGGCGCGTCGTGGCCCTGCGCGCCTCGCGATCCTTCCCAAGGCATACCTAGCCTGCCGTGGGCTCCTCGCCTGGTCGTGGACGGCGATTGGCTGAGGCGCTTCATGCGCCCCTCGTCTGGGGACGAGCTGGCTCCAGGCCGGGCCCATGGCGTGGCGTGCACAGCCGTCGCGGGTGCTGCCACCCAGCCCCCCGGGGGAGGTGTTGACTTCGTGGCTCCTGGCGCCTGGCTCCTGGGCGGCTGATGGTGCAGAGGACGTGTGCGAGCGCGCCCGGGAGCGTCGCGCCCTTCGCCAAGGATTTCTTCGAAGGGCGGCCGACGCGGTGGGCCTTCTTGGTGAAGAGCTTGCTGACAAAGACGCGCGCCTTGAGACCGAGGGCCTGCGCCTGGCTGCAGAGAAGCGCTTGAGCTGGAGGACGCCGCTTCACGCCCTTGTGCGTCGCCAGTGAGCTTGATGATGAGGAGGCCAAGGTGTCGACAGCTCCCGAGAGGCCTGTTCTTGGGACATCGAAGAGGCTCTCAGCTGACAGCGGCGAGAGGCGGCGGAGGAGCGGCCACGGGAAGCCCTAGCCCAGTGCCACTCGTTGGAGGAGCAGCGAGTTGCGCGAGGCTGCCCTCGCTGCCGATGAAGGTGGCCTCTCGCGCATTCGGCGGAGCTCTGCTGCGCAAGAGGCGCCTCGGACGCCGTTAATTCTAACGCTGGCGCATGGCACGAGCGCTTGGAGACGAGGGAACGCTACGACGCGCAGAGGATGAGGTTGCAGCACGGGAAGCCCGTTTCATGGAGGAGGTCGGACGCCGAGTGGCGGCGGCACGCCGAACCTCGAAGCGCGAAGTTTGAGGAGCGGTTGGGGTTGATCAAGGCCGAGGCTGAGGGCAGGACTGCTGCCTTGAGGACCAAACTGGAGGAGGCTATGCGGTGGGCTGATGCTCTTAAGGCCGCCCTTGAGGTGGCGCAGAGGGAGTCCACCACCTCTCAAGCCGAGGCGCTCCTTCTTCGCGAGCGGGTGGAGGAGGCTGAGGCTGTTCTGCTTAACGCAGACGAGATCGTCGTGGCCGGGCGAAGTCTTGGAGCATGAGCACCGCTCATGCTCGCCACGCCCGAGAAAGGGCTAACGTGGCCTTGGATAATATCTGCGAGGCGGTAGGCCAGCCCGCCTGTGATCAACTATGCCGCAACCTTCGGGTTCTTCACCGACGTGGTGGCACGGCCGAGGCGCGGTCGGTCCGGGGCCGGGTTGGTGGAGGAGAGGAGTCGCGCGCTGCTCGGGCGGCGCCTTCTCTCGTGTCTTCAGCCATCTCGGGACATGGACCCTCACTTCGATTTTGACGCTGTTATCGCCCAGTTCCCCAGGCCGTCCGGGGCGACCTGGCGCACTGGGTGGAAGACAACGTGGATGCCCTCGTCCGGGCCTTCGCTTCAGATGACGACGGTGTGGTCGTGGCCGCCGATGAGGGCGGCGTGGTGAACGGCCCGGGCGCCACCGACGATCACACGGGCAGCGACGGCGAGGCCAGCGACACCAGCCACGGCTCGGGAGGTGCTCCTGAGGATGCATTGGGGGATTTGTCCGACTGATTATGTATTGTCCTTGTTCCGTTACCCTGCACGAGAAAAACTCAGGTTTTGGCCTGATGGAGGTGAGAGCATTGTGGGGAGGGTGAGCCCCTCATGTAAGACTTGTGTTCTATGTATTAGCAGGTGTTACATCGCCCATACACCCGCGTCAAGTGGTAAGCTAGGCGATGCGCTAGTTTGATGGTTTACCTTAGTTTTGTATGAGCCCCGAGATAGCCTGCGGGACACTGCGGCAACCCGAGTGTATATCGATCGAATCTGTAGGACCTGCAGCAAAAAAACCTCCGAAGAGGACGCGGCGGCGACAGGCTGGGCTGTGCGCAAGCTTGGCCTGGCCCGGCTCGCGAGGGGAGGCGGCGGAGGCGGAGTTGTAACCGAAACGCGAGAGATTTGCTCGAACGAGACTAAGCACCCCTTCCCCGAATACACGCAAATCTTCAAGCTCAAATTCAACTTAAATCCAACGGGGGAAAACGACGGCCAGAGGAAAAACCAAATGAAAGCAGAAAAAGGCCGTGTCCAGCACCTAGTCTAGTCTTGGACGTCTTCTCACCAAATAGCAGCTAAGTCTGCTCTTTGGGCGTGGGAGGAGCCCACAGGCTGAGGCCGGCACCCCGAGACTCCGGGCGTGCAGCCCCACTCATTATTACGTGAGAGTGTCATGGGGCGGCGAAGCTTCCACAGCACTGGGCCTTTTTCACAGTACCGCCTTGCTTCATATCGTCACACGAGGGCCCCGCCTTATGCGCCACACTCTAGTGCCACCAACGACCGGAAACCAGGGGCCGCCCGGTAGAGCGGTCGCCACGGTTCCCAGACGACCACGGGTCCTCCGCCAGGCAGGCCCTGGGCACCTCCCCGATGAGGGCCTACCTCCACGAGAACGCCTTGCTCCGAACGCCGCAGTGGTGATGTCGGATCTCTGCCCCTCTCCGGCAGCCCCCTGTGCCCCCTCCCGAGGGGTAGGAGACTGCGGGAACGAGGCAGCTGTTCGTCGTGGCGACCTGTACCTCCTGCGACCTACGGTTAGCGTATGTTTGCTCTTGAGGAAGTAGCGGTACCCGAGCAATCGCGTTGCCCCAGGCGTGACCAGTGGGACCATCTCGAGACTCCTGGATGAGCGCGGCTTACGGTGCCTCATCCCCCAGTTGATTTGAGGAGCGGGTCCTGTTCCCCCTCATGCGGGTGCCCCTGGTCCATCATGTGGGGCACGTATTCTTCCGGCGCCGTCATCCCGAAGGCCACGCCGTAGTGCTGACCGTGCCTTGCTGCTCTGCTTGATGCGCCCACCGTGGGGTGGTGGCGCGGTGGTCCACCAGGGCCGTGAGTTGCGTCGAGTCCTTCTTCTTCGCGGGCCGGGGGCGGGGGCAACCCCGCCACCGGCCCGGCGCTAACAGCTTCGCCGGCGCCAGAGTAGCTTTGGAACCTGCGGGCGCGCGTGGAGCCCCCGTGCGGGCCGCCCTTGGCCGGAGGTGGGAGTTGGGTGCAGAAGGGGTGAGCCCCCGAGGTGGCGAAGCCCAGGAGCTCCGCCACCCGCTCCAGCTGACATCGTCATGACGGCCGCTCTCCAAAGAGCCTGCATCTGCAACAGCCTCTCGGGCCACCGTGAGCGCCCTCGAGTTCGCTTTGCTCCGGCGGGTGTAGGGTGAACTGGTCATGGCGTGGTTGGAGGCTCTTGCTGCCGACAGCGCTGTCAGCGGTGTGAGCACCGTTGGAGCTGTCTGCGTCGCCGCGGCTGCAGGCGCCCTGCGGAACCGCGAGCTGCTGCACAGGGTATGGGTCGCCCGAGGCGAAGCGGTTTTCGTGGGCGGGCCATGCTGCCCATGGATCTGGGTTGCCCGCTGGTCGCCGGTCATGGCGATGGCGATCGCGATGGGACGCGAGGTGGCGTATAGGCGGACTCCGGCGCACCTACTGGCGGCGCCAAATGTCGGATCACGGGTTCCGGAACCCTTAAGGTTCGAACTACAGGTGCGCTGAGATCCAACCTCCACCGCTCTCGTACCTCGCCCGAATCGCAGGGATCTAAACTACTAGCAAGAACAACACAAGAGATGCAAGATTTATACTAGTTCGGGCCACCGTTGTGGTGTAATACCCTACTCTAGTTTGTGGTGTGTGGATTGCCTCTGGGGCCGACGAAGAACAGTACAGGGAAGGACAGCCTCGTGAGGGTCTGTTCTTGGTGGGTGTGATGAACTGCTAAGTGGTGCCCCGTTGCTCTAGCTTGAGGAACGGGTTTCTCTCTCTCTCTCTCTCTGGATTCTGACTGCTCGATCCTATCGTCCCCCTTCTTTGAGTGCGGCTTCCCCTATTTATAAGCGAAGGCCCTGGGCCTCTTCCCCAAATATTGAGCGGGAAGGGGGCCAACAATTGGCCATTTTGAAGGGGAACAGCGGGTACACTTATCCTGACTAAAGTTGGTCCTCGCCTGCCAAAGGCTCTGGTGATGACGCCTGCTTGGGCTCCACGATGATCGCATTCCGGCCGTTGGGGCTGGTCTTGGTCTTGTTGCAATCAAACGGATGCCTTTTCCTGATGCCCTTGCTCGCGCTTGCTCCCTTTGCACCAAAGAGGAAAGGAGAGGACGCTGCGGGCTGGCGCCACCTGGCGCCCTTGGTCGCCATGGCTTACGTCCACGGGCACCTCGCGAGGTACCCGCCTTGAACTCTCCGCCTCCTCGTGAGCCCCGACTGTGAGGCCGAGCCTGAGGAAGCTCTTGGTCGTCCGCCCCGCGAGGCTTGGCCCCTCACGAGGGTCTTGACCTTGTGTTGGTGAAGATGGGCCGTCCTGGGCCTCCTTTGAGCCACGCCGCAGGCTGCAGGCAGGCAAGTCTGGGGACCCCCGTTCCCAGAACGCCGACAGCAGGGCCTCCGCCTCCCTCTCCGCGGCCCCGGCCTCCGCCTGGGCCTTGGCCACCGCGTCGGCTTGCGCCTCCGCTGACTTCTCCGTCGCCTCTTGAGCCGCCCTCCGCTCCTTCGCCTCCCACTCCTCCCGCGCGTTCCGCTCCGTCGCCGCTTGGAGGTCGGCACGGGGATCCATGCGGTGGGAGCTCGCAGACCCTCCAACCGCTCCAACTATGGAGGCGGCAGGGACCCGCTCGAGAAAAAGTGGTGCCCTGTTCGATAAGTCAAGGAAAAGGCTTAGAAGAATATCAACAAAAGAGAAAAAAGGAAGGCGTGAGAAAATTGACACTTACGCCAAAACTGCCTGTGGCTGTTTCACCACCTTGCGGAAGCGGGCCGCCTTCGCGGCCGCCTCGTCCCGCTTGGTCGCCGCCGCAGAACCCCTGGGCTTCTTCGGCCGACTAACAAAGAGAATCGGCGCGGCCCGGCGTTTCTGCGCGCCACCACGAGCAGCCGGCGCGATAGATGGGCCTGCGCCTTGATGGTCGGACACCGGCTGACGGCGCGGAACAACTTCGGCCTCGTTGTCATCCGGCCAGTCCCTGAAGCCGGCTCCGAGCTCGGGGCCGCCTACCTCACCGCCTCCCCCTACAATGTCGTCGTCTAGGGCGGCCGCCCCCAGGTCTGGATCGTCGAAGTCGTCCGTCGCGCGGTCGCGGATGAACTGGCGTTCCACCCCCGCGGCTCCGGCCGCCGGACGAAGGAGGGAGCTCTGCTAAAAACAAGCAGACTGATCAAGAGTCGGCCATTATGAACTCGGCAACAAGAGAAGAGAAAAGAAGGGAAGCTTACCGAAGGCAGAGGATTGGCGCGAGAGTACGGCTCCTTGCCGTACCGCCACTCCTCGATGAGCTTGCAGTTGGCGATGTAATTCACCATGTAAGACACCTCGTCATGAGGCATCTCCTTGGTGCTTAGCCGACTTGGGTCGAAACGGCCACTCATTTGGCTGATCATGTGGGGTCGGCCTTGGAGAGGGAGCACCCGACGCTCCACGAAGGCGGCTACCAGGTCGGCCCCGATAAGGCCTTCCGATTGGACCATCACCCGGAGCCGTGCAACGGAGGCAGCCCTAGCCGGAGACAGCGTCCTGGCTCGGTAGGACCATGACGGCTGCCTCCCAGCCGGCGGACCGGCTACGTAAGCCGGCAGATTGACGAAGTCGCCCTGTGGGACGACGTTCTTCACGTAGAAGTAAGATTTCTGCCAGAGCTTCACCGACTGGATCAACGCAATGGGCGGAAACGGATTGTCGCCCATTCTCCGCATGGCGATGAAGGCACCGCATGGGGCGGGCACGCCCGTGACGACGGTGCCGAGCTTGCACTGGAAGAATTCTCCCCAGAGTTCGAGGGTGGGGAGGATGCCAAGGAAGCCTTCCACAGAGTGACGAAGGCCGACAGCAGCATCACCGTGTTTGGGGTGAGGTGGTGCGGCTGGAGATGATAAAACTCGAGAAAGGCACGGAAGAATCCGCTCGCCGGCAGGCCGACACCGTGCAGGTAGTGCGAGCGGAAGATTACGCGCTCGCCCTCCTCCGGCACCAGCGAGATCTCCGCCTCCGGCGCAAGACAGACCCGCATGTAGTCCGCGCCCGGCAACCGCCGCGTCTTGCGGAGGAAATCAACATGGTCCTCGTGGACATAGGAGCCATCCCAAGAGCTGGACAGCGCCATGAGAGTGGAGAGGCGACGGGAAAGGCGCGGCGGCGGAGGGCGCACGGTTCGGTTGCGGCGAAGCTGTGGCACACCAAGAGGATTGGCAGAAGAGCAGCGCGGCAGCGAGGAGCTGCGGCGGCGGAGAGGAGGAAGAAGAAGAAGAAAATGGTGGAGCGAGGGCGAGCGTGCGAGCGTCTGCCGCTCCCCCTCGTCCCCCTACTTATAGCCTCGTGCGGCAAAGCCGAGGAGGCGAGGCGTGGAGGGATGTGGGATTAACTGCGCCCACTCCCCCACGTCCCACGATGATTGCGCCCTAACGGCGTGCGGAAACTGCCGTCGGAAGGCGAGCGGCCCGCTCGGGCCACAGAAGATCCACACATGGGCCGAGGCCAGGAAGTGGCGGGCCCCAGTCTGCGGCGACGTCTCGTCGCGCGCGTGGGCTGGCAGGCCCTTCCAGCCGAAGACCGCCATGTGGCGCGCAGGCGGCAGGCGGTCAGCCCCCAGCCTGGCTCACGCGCCAGCTGGCTCCCGCTTTTAGGCTTCAAAGCCTCCCAAAGGCGGCACACCTAATCGAGGCCGGCTCTTAGCTGTCGGCTCTTCAGGATAGGAAGCTGATTGAGCTTCTCGTCCTCCCTTCAGCCTCGAAGCCCAACCAGCTTCGGGGACTACTGTCGGAGTAAATGACCACGGGTAGCCTAGCCGGCTCCCCCTGGCTCTTCAGAAAAATTACAGGCCGATCGAGCCTTCAAGCACCCAAGGCGTGGGGCCGCCTTCCCCTGGCCGGCTGTCTCTCAGGCCGACTACCGGGAGGCGGCCCGGCCCTAAACCATCATGAAGAAAGCCATGAGAGGGCCGACTCCAGGAAGCCGGCCACGAGAAGGCCGACCCCAAGAAGCCGGCCCCAGCAGGCGGCCAAGATCGTACCCTCAAACTCTGCACCCACATAACGGCGATGAGATCGGGCGTGGCTACAGTGAAGCCTGCCACCCCGAATCCCGGAGAACGATACATGGCCACGCCAGACGGGCGCCATCATCACCGTCTGGCGCAACCTTTGTTGCCATGTTCACCATGACTTCACCCATGACAAGTCGGTCAAGACGCCCATGGGCGCGGGCCCTTCAGTCAGAGAGACGCCCGAAGGCGGCCAGGCCTCCCCCAGTCGGCCTGGGATGTGGCCGGCTCCCAATAGCCGGCTTGCTCCCTCCCTCAAAGGAGGCGCCCCATTAAGGAGACAAGACGAGGTAAGGCTACAGTGAACACCCGCCAGGCGGCAGCACTGTAGCCATGCTTACCTCGACAAAGCCCTCGTCATCAGGAGTGAGGCAATAGTAACCAGCCCCCAACAAGACCCCCGAGCGGTGGGACCTGCTTGTCGACCAGGAAGCCGGCAGCCGGCGGGACCCACCAGTCGACGGGCCCCAGCGGCCGGCGGAGAAGCCGGCGAACATAGACACTGACGGCTAGGGCCCGCGCCCAGCCGGATTACCATTGTACCCCTAGGAGGTAGGCCTATATAAACCCCCCAGGGCACCCATGCAAAGGGTTGATCTCTTAGAGTTTTAGACACCACATTGAGGGGAGAAGAGAGCTAGCCTTGCCCTTCTTCTTCTTCTCGCCGAACAGCTCAAGGAGCCTCTTGTAGCTACTTGTTGATCTAGTAATCATGCGGAGACCCCGCAGAGCAGCAGTAGGGGTGTTATCTCCCCAGAGAGCCCCGAAGCTGGGTAAGATTCACCGGCGTGCATGTCTGCGCCTTATCCCGTTTCCAGGCACCGGCGATGTCTTATTGGCTCCCACAATGATAAGCCACCCGTTGGCATATGTCGCACCTACCACCCGACAATTACTTCGTCCCTCCAACTTAACTGCGGGAAAGGTGCAGCTTTGTGAATTGACGCCTCATTGCTCTGTACTACGCCAGCGCCATGACTGGGTGCTTCACTCCTGCTGCTCTGCACTGTATTTCGGTATGCCACGTGGACCCGGTAGCTTCATGTCCCACATGTCGGCGAAAGGGACTACAACATTTATGAAAGCGAGCGCTCCACTCTTCTGACGGAGGAGGACACGACACGCGCCCAAAGGAATCGTTATTCGGTATGCAGATATAGTACTATAGTACTATAGTTTTGCTATTTCATACGATCCATCGATACAAAACCCGATTAAACAGAAAGGGCGGATTTTTCCTGCGGTAGATGATAATCCGCCATACATTTCAAAGGCAATTTTAATGTATGCAAACTGAATAATTAAGTAACAATATGATATCTAGTATAACTAAAAACACATATGATTTATTGTGTTAGAGTGTAATAGTAGTACTGTATTGCATAGTTGTTAGATGTAACATGCGAGAACATGTAGAGATGTAGTTTTGGAGGGCCTACTGAGAGAAAAGTGTAATACGGTAACCGAACTTCAGAATACGCTTATTACGGTCACTATATACATTTTGTGGTGATTATACGGTCACTTGCTCACCGTTCAGCATCGGATTGCACTCTGTTGACCGGCCAAATAGTCTGCATGGCACCATGTTGAGTAGTTAAATTAACCACGTTCCTTGTGGATCCCACCTGTCAGTTTGCATAGGAAAAAGGTCAGATAAACACAAATTTACGCAGGTGCGACAAGACTCCAACCCGTGCGCGGGAATCACCTGGTTGTGTATGTGTCTGTCAGGGCCTAATGTGTGTGCATGCACGTGTAGGTTGAGCACTTGAGCGTGAGAGTGTGTGTTGGTCGTGTGGTGTGTGCATGCGTGCGTGTGTGCGTGTGAGTGTTGTGTGCGTGTGTGGCTGCGTGTGTACGTGTGAGTGTTGCGTGCGTGCGTGGCTACATGTGTTCGTGTAAGTGTTGTGTGCATACAGTTCGTGTGCATGCGTGCGTGTGTGTATAATCACCACACCATCTCCTGTGTGTTAAAACAGACGGCTCAGCATACCAATACAAGGCCACCTTGTCCACTGTGCCCGCGGTCATGACTTCGAACCACCGTCCAATATTTTTTTGTCGTTTGTTTTCATTCTTACTAGCAAGATGCCCGTGCGTTGCATGTAACATCAAGATGCATTGTATGACTAGTTTATCTTGTGAGAGAAAAGGATGAACGAGGGAAGGCCTTATTTGCAAATGTGGAGAGTTGTGTGGGTACCTTTTTGCAAAATTGCCATATTTTCCTTCCCATCCGTCAGATATAAATTGGACGGCCTATATTGCAGGATGGCAGGCACACCATCATCATCAACTCTGTTTTTTATAAGAGTGTAGAGTAGATACAAGCCGACAGGTGGGCCGAATGGTAGTGAGATAATGTGATGCAACACTAAAGGTGCCACGTGGACCGTTTAACTGGTCAACTAGTCATGTCTTGAGCAAATACAGAGTCAGACGGTGAGCCGGTGGCGTATAATAACCACAAAACGTAAATGGTGACCGTAATGAGTGGATTCTGAAGTCCAATGTACGTATCGTGCTTTCGCTTCAAATACAATGATCGTCACTGTATATATCATGAAAAAAGATGAAACATGCGTGAATGTGCTGGGGGCTTACTTTTAGAGGATCTGGAGATAGTTTGTGTGCGTACGTGAAAGGGGCGTAGAGGGGTGTATGCGATGGAGAGAGAGATGCTCTTCGTTTCTCTTTATTATGACTAACTTTATATATAGTATAAAAATATAAAAATTCACAGTGCGGAATAAATATCATTGTGGGCACCATGCAATGCAAAGTAACGTTCATACTCCTCCATATAACTTTGTAATGTTGTATATATGTAGAAATTCTAAAATAAATTTTTGGCCACACTTTATTCAAAAGGAATGTTGTATGCAAAATAAACGTGAAGAGAGGGCTTTTTAGATCAATGGGGTACGTGATGTAACATGTGTGAATGTGTAGTTGATGTATTTGGCAGGGCCTAGAGAGGTATGTGTGTGTATTACGTATTCGAGAGAGGCATGGATAGAGGGGCCGGCGGGGGGAGGGGCATGGGAGAGATAGCACGAGAAACGAGAGAGGTCTAGAGAGAGAGACAAATATGATGTCACGGCGAGAGATTCCCTTGAGTGTGTATATGCAAGGGGGAGAGGATAGAGGCACGACGAGATTTTTTTTTGTGGTGTCTGTGTTGGTATGTGTGGGTGTGAGAAGATAACGAGACCTGGGGGCAGAGGGTGTGTCACCGCATGAGGTCCGCTGGGTCGAGGTGAGGCCCTTGGTTCGGTTCCGTCCTGCACCACATTGGTCGGCCCGTGACGCATTTAGGGAGCCCATGGATGACTAGTCGTACAAGACAAAGATAACAGAATCGTGAAGGACTCTGTGTCCACTGACAAAGCCGGCTAGGATTTGTAACCCTAGGTCCTCGGACTAAGGTAACCCCTTATCTCTAATATTACTATTCATCCAACCTAACTTTAAGGGGCATAGTACAAAATGCTCTGCTAGAATCATACTCGTCGATTAGGAAGAGAGGTGTGAGACAATGCGTGAGAGATAGGCCTAAAGATAATGTGCGTACAGGAGACACGTAGGCAGGTCTATGTATATAGAAAGGGTCGATGGGGATTGTGCGTGTGTATGCTTGTGAGAGGAAGAGTGCTTGTGATAAAGGTTAGTGAAAACAGTCGTAAATGGTTACGAGAGGGAGGGAGGGTTATATCAAGAGCATGTCTGCAAGAAAGACACCTCGGGAGAGTGTGTGTGAGCATGTGTGAGAGACCACCGATGGAGAGTGAAACTACACGTAAAAGACTGATGTACACATTGATTAAAGATATAAATTGTATCCAAATATTAGGATGGGATCATGATATTTGCAATTCACGTAAGGAACGGTTTGATCCATCAGACATCTAGATTCTATCAAATTTGAGCATGTCTATGTTATTATTCGACATAACTGATCCACATAGTTAGTATTTTGAACTCCAGACAATGCATCACTTTAGCAATCGAATATAAACGTGAGTATAGTTCATGTTGTGTGTGTAAAGCACATTATACATATGAAAGTTACACAATGAACATTATAAATAGCTAGCTATGAACTAGCATACATTTGAATTCAACTTAAGGTGGTTTAAAAATTGAATTCAACATGAAGTCCATTCAATTATTTGAATTTGATATCATGGCATTTGTAAATCATACCTAAATTTTGGGGGCACCAATCTTTGCTCTGATTTTGTACATAATAGCATATATAGTCGTGTACAAAATAGATTCAAATTTAGCTCGTCCATTCCAAAACAATCATAGTTATAGGATTTTCAAGTGTCAAAATTTCAAAAAGAAGCGGATAATTTAATGAGGTTTTCTAACATACAAGGTCAAATTTAACGTTGTCTATTTAGGTCAATCCTCAAAGTTCAAGAGTACTCTAAACGTGAAAGCTTATGTTTCAAAATTTCGAACGAAGCGCCAAAAGAACCTCTACTCGCCCGAAACCGCGTGAGACCAACGTTTGGTAGTAGAAGGAAATTACTTTTCTAACTCTGACCCGTAAAACCTACCGGCCCGACGTCCAAAGGTCTAAACCGGGGTAGGTTTGTAGCTTCATCTAGATGCCACGCAACCGCCTATGCAAAACATTCATACACAATGGACGCCTAAGCACACATGCGCCTTGAAATCGCCTCCCGCCCACTATTTGGGACACCTGGGATTACCATCCTACCCCCGACCCGCAGTAGGTTCAAAATTTAAGAGGGGGGCAAAGTTTGTACTTTCCCAAAATTTCAAACAAGCACGCCCCATCTGTTCAAAAAAGCCAAAAATAAGCGCGTCCCAGACCGAAACATGGTTCTCCCTTAGCTCCCCCCGCCCCCCCCCCCCCCCCGTCTGATTCCCCATTCCTACTCTGGGCGCCAAAACTACCTCTCCACCAGCTGTGAAACCCCGGCGTCCTCCCTCCACCACCCCATCCCACCCATCAACCGCCGCCCTCCTCCATCACGCTGGAGCCGATACCCCAACGTCGTCGTCCACCACAACCTCAACCGCAACGCCCTCCACAGCTAGTAGTTGAAGCCGAGGCCGAGCCGTCCATACCCGAGCCAATTCAACCACGCCGTCCTACGCCTCACCGCTGCCGCTCCAACTTCGCCACCATCCACCGCACCGGAGATGTTCCTGCTACACCGCCCTTCGCCGCCTCGGATCTGCTTTCCCTCCGCCGACATACGGCCACGGCAACACAGTCAACAGTTTGGCCATTTGGTTCGTCAAAGGCTGCACCCTCCTCCAGAACATCGATTCCCCCAGCCAAAAGAAGAAGATCGCCGCGACATATGGAGGACACCACATTGGCAACCAGAAATGGTACTCCTCTTCCCTTATTCTAGAAAATCTTACGTGTCTGCTTGCACGGTATTCATCCCACAGAAGACACTAGTTGACCGCTTCTTCTTGATACTAGATGTTCCTAGTAACTCGCACTGCACAAGGTTTCTCCTCATATACTATTTCACGTTAGCTAGAGGTCTGTCGCCCCCTGGATTTCAATTCCTGGTCAGTTGATTCCCAATTAACGGAAGCATTCCCCGACGTAACAGGCGCTAGTCCGCCTATTACGCCGGGGAAGCAGCGCCTCGGTCTTTATCTTAGGGGTGTGTGGGGCGTAGAGCTGCTGGCGCCCGATCTGGTGGTCGACCGAGATTAAAGGGATGGCCTGGGGGCGCTGCCAAGTACGGCGGTGGTGTGAGGTCGAGGGAAGGGCGAGGCGGCGGAGGCAGGGGTCTGGGCCGGTGGTCGCTGGCGGTTCAAGAAAGATTGACAATAGTGACTGGCGGGAGGTAGACGAAGGCCATCTGCCCGTTCCTTATAGATCGGACGGTTCATAAAAAAAATCGACTGACCTATTTATTTTCAGTCGACTGTTATCTTGATAGGACCACATGTGGTGGTGTGCTGCAGGAGTACCTGCATTTCCTGTGCTCATATATTACAAAATCATACGGAGTAGAATCTAATTTTGTTTGCCATGCAATGTTGTAGAGCTATCATATGTCTCCTATCATTTATTTTCAGCCACCTGCTATCTACTACTTTTAGAGTGCACTAGTTCTGCACACACTTCACCCATACTCTCACAATTGTGTTTCTATGCAAGGCTATTTCGCACTCACTGCACGGAGAAGCGAGAAAAAGAAAAGAGAGAAGTCGCTCAAATAAATCAGACGAGGATAGGCCAGACACGTTTCAGCCTTATAAAGGGTGGAGTGTCAGTAGATGGAGATGGTAAACGTAGCTCTGGAGTTGATGACCTCGCTCGCAATGAACAACCATCCCAGGTGCTTGCTTTAACTTTGCGGTGTCATATGTGGTTGCATGTTGCATATCGTGTCTAGCTTGTATTCGAAAGGCCGAAGTCGGTCTTTATTAAGATAAGGAAAGATATTTTTACATGAACCACCATCCCGTGAGCACCAGAAGACAAATAGCTAGTGAGGGCATTGGCCGAGCAAGTGACAAGCCCAGCATAGACAGGCATCACCTGGAAGCCAACTAAAAAGCCACGATGGTGGCGAAGCAGCCCGCCTCCCACCAGGCTCTCAGGTCCTAGATGATCATGCTCACCACTCCAGCCGGATGTCTAGCTTGTATTGCTTCCAATTTGGTTAAATTGCATCCGCTTAGCTTACACATTATACCTTTGAATATGACATGCCTTCCTATTTTTGGTACATACTAGTACATCTGTCTATTAACCATGTTCTTACATCAAACTAATGTTCTTGTGTATCCCTCATCAATCACTTATGATGAGGCAGTCAGGCCAGTGGACTACTGTGAGTAAAGATCCTCATTTAAAGAATGCAACGTTAGCCTCCCGACATGATTCTCAAGAAACAACAAGGCTAGATGAAGATAGTGAACGTAGCTCTGTAGTTGATTACTGCATTTCCCCTACACTAGCATCGCAGGTGCTTGCTCTAACTTGGCAGCGTGATATGTGGTTGCATGTTGCATATGGCATCTAGATTGTAATTCTTCCAATCTAGTTAAATTGCATGTGCTATTCTGCTTAGTTTATACATTATACCTGTTAATGTGACATGCCTTCGTGTTTTTAGTACATAGTACATCTGTCTATTAAGCACGTCCTTACATAAACTATTGTTTTTTTCTGTATCCCGCATTAATCAATATGATGAGACACCTTTAGTATATGCAATGCGATATTAGTTGCATCTTTCATATGATTTATAGCATGCGCTGCTTCTAATTTGTTGAAATGCCATTTATGATGGGACCCTTTCAACTTGACAGAGTCATATTGGTTGCATCTTTCATGTGGTGTCTAGCTTGCATTGCTTCTTATTTGTTGGAATGGTTTCTGCTTAGTTTACACAAACAGTTGTGAATATGTCATGTTGTCATGTTTTTCGTACATATTCCATCCTTGTATCATGTGTTTTCCTTACATCAAAGTAGTGATTGTCAGTATCATGCACGAATGAGTTCTGAAGAGTGAATTTTATTGCTTTTTCTTGTAGATTTTACTTGGCAATTCAAAATCAATAAAGCGGAAGGAAGTTAGCAAGGCAGCGGATAAAGGTGCTCCTTCCAAATGGAGGGCCTCTACAGATTCTACTCCTCCATCCCCCCAAGATGATTTTCAAGACAACACATGCATAGACACTCAACATAGTTGTGTTGATGATGAGCACGTCTCCCCTAGTGCACCATCACAGGTGCTCCCTCTAACTTGGCACTGTTATATGTGGTTGCATGTTATGTATGATGTCTAGCTTGTATTGCTTCTAATTTTGTTGAATTCCATCTACCTACTTTACACATTATACTTGTGAATAAGACATGTGTTCCTATTTCTAGAACATATCTGTCTATCACACCCTGTTCTTACATCAAAGTACTACTGTTGTGTAACCTCCAACAATCACTTATCATAAGGCACGTTTGACTTGGGAGTGTGATATAGGTTACATCTCGCATTCTTTTCTTGCTTGTACTACTTCTAATTTGTTGAAATGGCACTTATGACGAGACCGTTTGAACTTGGTAGAGTGATATTCGTTGCATCTTTCATATGGTGTCTAGCTTTCATTGCTTCTAATTTGTTTACACATCATAAGCTATGAATATGCAATGTTGTGAATATGCATTGGCACTAATGACGAGAGACCTTTAACTTGGTAGTGTGATGTTGTTTGCATCTTGCATATGATTTATTTCTTGTACTGCTTCACATTTGTTTAAACACCATTTATGATGAGACACTGTTAACTTGGCAGAGCGATATTTGTAGCATCTTTCATATGGTGTCTACCTTCCATTGCATTGCTTCTAATTTAGTGAAATGTCTTCTGCTTAGTTTACACATCATAGTTCTGGTTATCTCATGCCGTCATGTTTTTCGTACATATTACATCCTCCTATCATGTGGTTATCTAATATCAAAGTTCAGTTTGTCTGTATCACGCATCAATTTGTTCTGAAGAACTAAATTTTTATTCTTTTTCTTGTCGGCTTGACTTAACATGGCACAGAGAAAGAGGAAGCAACACAGAATGACAAGGAAAGGGAAGCGGAAGAATCCTGCAGATTCTGATGGTACTGGTGGTGCAATAGAATGTCAAAGTCCAGTGGAAAATTGTACAAACATGGTATCCTGTGCTACACGAGCTGCATAACAAGCCAAACAGAAACAAATAGCTGCCACCAAACAAGCAGAGACAACCCTAGTTGTTGCAACACCTTCCACAGTACCACCAGCTGCACTAGTTACTCGTTGGTCAACTCAGCTAGCAGCACGTTCCCAAGCTCCCTTGCCACCTGACACTACTTCCGAAGCACTCTTGACACAAGATGAGTTGGCAAGATTAGATGAACTTTGTGAGCTTCAACAACAAGAAGGTAGTTCTTTGGAGTCAAGTTACGCTTGCATGCTTCTTTATATGTAGTCTCACAGTTTGATGTACACTAACACTTCCTATGTTCGTTGTTGGACTAGCACCTAGGCGCAAGAGGAAACAAACATCAGGGATAATGCTCGATAGGTTAACTAAATCTAGAGGAGGAAGAATGGAGATCCATTTTGAGGCAGGTTTAAAAAGGCCACGTGATGCTACAGAGTCAGCCAAGTTAGTATCAGAGGCAGCGGTTGCCGTTAGGCGTCATGTCGTATCCTCCCAACATGGATTCAGTACAGGAATGACAAAGACGAAACCCAGTTCAACACCTTCCTTGACCATTTATCTGTAAGTATGTTTATGTATGGAAACTAGTAATATCGTCTTGCTGTGTCCCATACTTTCTAGGTTGCTGATAATGAGACTCCCATAATTTTCAACAGATGAGGTTCAAGTTGGATAGCCAAGATGATGCAACCAGACAAGCTTGAACCCATGTTTTCAAGTCTCGCTCATGACAAAGATTTCGGTATAACTTGAGGAAAACTCACTTTGAAGGCAAGGCTAACGGTGAACTTGCCCAAACATCTCCAAAGGGAAAATATATCGGATGAAGACTGGAGAGGCCTCGTTAAACACCGGTCTCGATCCAAAGTATTAGGTACATTATATATATGTGATCGATCACATGTTGAAGTCCTATTTATGCATGTGCCACACAAATCTATCTTCTTGTAGGTGAACTGCTCACGTAACAAGGCCAACCGTCATTTAAAGTGAAATTCCAACAGACGGCAGGATCTCGTAGCTATATTGCACACTGCGAGGCTCTTGTAATTAGCTAATGTTTCACTCTTTTCGTTGTACCATATTATCAGATCTATATTGACTTGTTCCAAATGCAGAGGAAAGCCTGCAAGGAACAAAAAGTACCTGAACCAAATAATGTGGAAATCTTCAAGGACTATCACACCAGCAAGACGAAGGGCATGACTACATCAGTCAAAGCCGATGTTGTAAGTCCTTAATCCTCATGCCTTTTAACTACTACTTACTCTGACTTGTGCCTTGAACTGCATGGTTTGCAGCCAATGTCTATTACTCTTTTCAATTTTATACACAATTGTCTTAGCGTATCATTTCACCTTACAAGGTTTAAAAGAGAGGAGTGATGTTCCTTTGATCTTGACCTGTAATCTAGTTCCGTGCTGGACTTGCCCACACAACGTTACAATTGCCTATTTGTCTGTTCTCAGTTGTTTTGTGATATGAATGATGTCATACTATGCTTACCATATTATAAACTTTGTCTCTTTATCCTTAGCTATCAATACAATGTGAAGAAATAGACAATACATTAGCCATGGTACATGGGGATATGTTTGGAACCTGGTTTTATTATGTAATTTGCAGTAAAATACAACTAATATTTTACATGGGTTCACTAGAATAAGTTCTGTATATAGACCAAAGCTATTTTGTTAGGTTTTGCTGCCTCCTTAATATCTTACGCTCGGGTACTACTAATGTAAAAACTCAACTTTTCAGCAAGCTATGGAAAAAATGGTGGAACCGCCACCTTCCGAAGGTGGCGAGGCAACTATAACCGCAATGTCGCCTCTTTTGCGGTGGGTCAAGATGCACAATCCACTAACAATTGCCAAAAAGCACGTTCTGCGTATCTTGGGTTGGTTGTTAAGGCAATCTTGTCCAAATTGCCTCATGATCAAGATATGCAAGCTCAAAACAATGTTATATCTGCGCTCCAGACACAAGTCCATTCCCTAACAGAGACCCTTTGTGAAATAAGGACAGACATTGTTCGATGTCGTCAAGATATGCATGGTTTTGAAACCAGACTATCAGACATTTGCTATGTTGTTCAGGAGCCTAGGAGAAATGAAGGTGAAGGTTATGGTGCTCAATCGGACAGTACAACATGAAAACATAATAGTCAGGTCAAATGAACTGAGCTTCTGAACTTCTGGTGGTGCATTTATCTGCCAGACTGTTAACTTTCATGCCAACCTTCCTTTTGTTTTATAGTTTTAATTTGTTTTGTTGTGATACAAAATTTGTTCTTAACGTGCAACCACCGGCTGAAGAAAACAGCAAGACATTTTTGTATAGTGTAGGGTGTTCTCTATATTTGCACTGGTGGCAATCTTTGATGCCCAGTGGATGTAATCTGTGCAATCACCTTAATAGCCTAGCATTAGTTTCGGGCTTATTTATTTCCTAGTCTTCTTTTTCCCTGGTTTGCTACTGGCCGCAACAACCATGGGCCATATACAGACCGTGGTAACCTTGACCCTGCTACGGGCCGTAGGATCCATGGGCCTCCCACGGGCCGTTGATAAATGGGCCTCCAACAGGGTCGTAGAATCGATGGGCCTCAGGCCGTCAGATAAATGGGTCTCCATGGGCCATAAATGAGCGTAATTGGTATCGGCCCAGCACGATAACGGGCCGTTAACAGGCCGGAGGACAGCAAAGGCTTAATTCTGTCACAGGCATAACGGGTCGTTAATGGGCCAGAATATAGGACGGGCTGGAAACGGCGCAACGGGTTAACAGGCCAGAAACGGGCCGAATTTGGCCCATTAGGGGAACAGGACAGTAACATGCCGGAAGTAATCAAGGGCCGGAAAGGAGCCCAAGAACGTATGGGCCGTTAGTAGGCCGAAAGCTAACACGGGCTGGAAACGGCCCATGTGAATCATGGGCCATTAACGGGTACAAAGAAATTTACTGCTCTTTATGGGCTAGAGTCACCGTGGGCCTCTAAAGGGCCTAAAGATACGGAGGCCTCATATGGGCCGAAAGACGTCGTGGGCCATACATGGGCCGAAAGTGAAACGATCTGGTGTTATATTCGACGACCCACATGGCGTTGTTGGGCTGATTTCGTGTAGGCCCTAACGGGTCGTGAGTTCCCGGGCCGTAAAATGGGCTATTTGCGAAGAGACCGTTAACAGGCTTTTCATGGGCCAACCCGCTAACTTTTGACCAGGTCAAACGGGCCGGCCTTTGTAAGCTAAATGGGCCAGTGGTGGGCCATCGCACGTGTCGACATATCATAAGCGCCTATCTGACCCACTGACGAGCTGACACGTGTTTCCTCCGGACAATCAGAATTTTACACATGGAAATTTCCCATTGGCCCGGGCTGTTAATGGGTTATCGGATCCAAAACCAGACCCGATAGCTTAATGGCGACCCGTTACGGTGGATGACACGTGTCGGTCACCCTTGACGAAAGCACTTCTGTGACGCGTGATTTATCGTCATGGATGTGGACACTTCCGTGATGATAATTTTGGTATTATCATGGAACACTTCTACGACAGCACAGGTATGACTATCTTGATTCTGTCATAAAATCGTCATGGATGTACATGCATGACAAAAAACATGACCTACTGTGACAAACACGTATCATCACGAAAGTGTATTTTTTTTGTAGTGGGCGTCTCTCTCCACAGTTTGCTCCTCCGGTCTAGCGTCGTAATGCTTAGGCGCAGCCCTGCGCGGATCACATCACCATCACCGTCACCACGTCGTCGTGCTGATGAAACTCTCCGTTGACCTTCTGCTGGATTAAGAGTTCGAGGAATGTCATCGAGCTGAATGTGTGCTGGACTCAGAGGTGTTGTATGTTTGGTACTTGATCGGTTGGATCGCGAAGACGTTCGACTACATCAACCGCGTTAACATAACGCTTCCGCTTTCGGTCTACGAGGGTACGTGGACACACTCTCCCCCCTCGTTGCTATGCATCTCCTAGATAGATCTTGCGTGATCGTAGGAATTTTTTTGAAATTGCATGCTACGTTACTCAACAGTGGCATCCGAGCCAGGTCTATGCGTAGATGATATGCACGAGTAGAACACAAAGAGTTGTGGGCGATAATTGTCATACTGCTTACCACTAACGTCTTACTTTGATTCGGCGGTATTGTTGGATGAAGCGGCCCGGACCGACATTACATGACTGCGTTCATGAGACTGGTTCTACCGACGTGCCGCATACGTGTGGCTAGCGAGTGTCTGTTTCTCCAAATTTAGTTGAATCGAGTTTGACTACGACCGGTCCTTGTTGAAGGTTAAAACAACACACTCGACGAAAAATCGTTGTGGTTTTAATGCGTAGGTAAGAACGGTTCTTGCTAGAAGCCCCTAGCAGCCACGTAAAACTTGCAACAACAAAGTAGAGGACGTCTAACTTGTTTTTGCAGGCATGCTTTAATGATGTGATATGGTCAAGACATGATGAGATATAAATTGTTGTATGAGATGATCATGTTTTGTAGAAGTTATCGGCAACTGGCAGGAGCCTTATGCTTGTCGCTTTATTGTATGAAATGCAATCGCCATGTAATTGCTTTACTTTATCACTAGGCGGTAGTGATAGTCGTAGAAGCAATAGTTGACGATACGACAACGATGCTACGATGGATATCAAGGTGTCAAGCCGGTGATGATGGAGATCATGACGGTGCTTTGGAATGGAGATCAAAGGCACAAGATGATGATGGCCATATCATGTCACATATTTTGATTGCATGTGATGTTTATCTTTTATGCATCTTATTTTGCTTAGTACGGAGGTAGCATTATAAGATGATCCCTTACTAAATTTCAAGGTATAAGTGTTCTCCCTGAGTATGCACCGTTGCTATAGTTCGTCGTGACGAGACACCACGTGATGATCGTGTGCGATAAGCTCTACGTTCACGTACAATGGGTGCAAGCCAGTTTTGCATGTGCAGAATACTCGGGTTAAACTTGACGACCCTAGCATATGGAGATATGGCCTTGGAACACTGAGACCGAGAGGTCGAACGTGAATCATATAGTACATATGATCAACATAGAGATGTTCACCATTGAAAAATACTCCATCTCACGTGATGATCGGACATGGTTTAGTTGATATGGATCACGTGATCATTTAGATGACTAGAGGGATGTCTATCTAAGTGGGAGTTCTTAAGTAATTTGATTAATTGAACTTTAATTTATCATGAGCTTAGTCCTGATAGTATTTGCAAATTATGTTGTATATCTATAGCTCGCGATGTAGCTCCCCGTTTATTTTTGATATGTTCCTAGAGAAAAATAAGTTGAAAGATGTTAATAGCAATGATGCGGAGTGGGTCCATGATCTGAGGATTATCCTCATTGCTGCACAGAAGAATTATGTCCTTGATGCACCGCTAGGTGATAGACCTATTGCAGGAGCAGATGCAGACATTATGAACGTTTGGCAAGCTCGATATGATGACTACTTGATAGTTTAGTGCACCATGCTTTACGGCTTAAAACCGGGACTTAAAAACGTTTTGAATGCCATGGAGCATATGAGATGTTCCAAGAGTTGAAATTAGTATTTCAGACTCATGCCCATGTCGAGAGGTATGAGACCTCTAACAGTACTTTGCCTACAAGATGGAGGAGAATAGCTCAAACAGTGAGCATGTGCTCAGATTGTCTGGGTACTACAATTGTTTGAATCAAGCGGGAGTTAATCTTCCAGATAAGATAGTGATTGACAATGTTCTCTAGTCACTATCACCAAGTTACTAGAACTTCGTGATGAACTATAATATGCAAGGTTTGAACAAGACAATTCCCGAGCTATTCGCAATGCTAAAGGCTGCGGAGGTAGAAATCAAGAAAGAGCGTCAAGTGTTGATGGTTAACAAGACTACTAGTTTCAAGAAAAAGGGCAAAGGGAAGAAGGGGAACTTCAAGAAGAATAGCAAGCAAGTTGCTACTCCCGTGAAGAAGCACAAAGCTAGACCTAAGCCTAAAACTGAGTGCTTCTACTGCAAAGGGAATGGTCACTGGAAGCGGAACTACCCCAAATACTTGGCGGATAAGAAGGATGGCAAAGTGAACAAAAGTATATTTGATATACATGTTATTGATGTGTACTTTACTAGTGTTCATAGTAACCCCAGGGTATTTGATACCGGTTCAGCTGCTAAGATTAGTAGCTCGAAACAGGAGTCGCACAATGAACAGAGACTAGTTAAGGGCAAGGTGACGATGTGTGTTGGAAATGATTCCAAGGTTGATAAGATCACCATCGCACACTCCTTTTACCTTCGGGATTAGTGTTGAACCTAAAATAAATGTTATTTGGTGTTTGCGTTGAGCATGAATATGATTGGATCATGTTTATTGCGATACGATTATTCATTTAAGTCAAAGAATAAGTGTTGTTCCGTTTACATGAATAAAACCTTCAATGGTCATACACTCAATATAAATGGTTTATTGAATCTCGATCGTAGTGATACACATATTCATAATATTGATGCCAAAATATGCAAAGTTGATAACGATAGTGCAACATACTTGTTGCACTGCCGTTTAGGTCATATTAGTGTAAAGCGCATGAAGAAACTCCATGCAGATGGACTTTTGGAATCACTTGATTATGAATCATTTGATGCTTGCGAACCATGCCTCATGGGCAAGATGACTAAGACTCCATTCTCCGGAACAATGGAGCGAGCCACTGTCTTATTGGAAATAATACATACCGATGTATGCAGTCCGATGAGTATTGAGGCTCGCGGCGGGTATCGTTATTTTCTAACCTTCACAGATGATTTGAGCAGATATGGGTATATCTACTTAAAGAAACACAAGTATGAAACATTTTGAAAAATTCAAAGAATTTCAGAGTGAAGTGGAGAATCATCGTAACAAGAAAATTAAGTTTCTATGATCTGATCGCGGAGTCGAATATCCGAGTTACGAGTTTGGCCTTCATTTAAAACAATGTGGAATAGTTTCACAACTCACGCCGCCTGCAACACCACAGCGTAATGGTGTGTCCGAACGTCGTAACCATACTTTATTAGATATGGTGTGATCTATGATGTCTCTTACCGATTTACCACTATCATTTTGGGGTTATGCATTAGAGACAACTGCATTCACGTTTAGTAGGGCACCATCTAAATCCGTTGAGACGACACCATATGAACTATGGTTTGGCAAGAAACCAAAGCTGTCGTTTCTTAAAGTTTGGGGTTGCGATGCTTATGTGAAAAAGTTTCAGCCTGATAAGCTCGAACCCAAATCGGAGAAATGCATCTTCATAGGATACCACAAAGTAACTGTTGGGTATACCTTCTATCACAGATCCGAAGGCAAGATCTTTGTTGCTAAGAATGGATCCTTTCTAGAGAAGGAGTTTCTCTTGAAAGAAGTGAGTGGGAGGAAAGTATAACTTGATGAGGTAATTGTACCTTCTCCCAAATTACAAAGTAGTTCATAACAAAAATCATTTCAGTGATGCCTACACCAATTAGTGAGGAAGTTAATGATGATGATCATGAAACTTCAGATCAAGTTACTACCGAACCTCGTGCGTCAACCAGAGTGCGTTCCGCACCAGAGTGGTACGGTAATCCTATTCTGGAAGTCATGTTACTAGACCATGACAGAACCTACGAACTATAAGGAAGAGATGATGAGCCCAGATTCCGCGAAATGGCTTGAGGCCATGAAATCTGAGATGGGATCCATGTATGAGAACAAAGTGTGGACTTTGGTTGACTTGCCCGATGATCAGCGAGCCATATACAATATATGGGTCTTCAAGAGGAAGATGGACGCTGATGGTAGTGTTACTATCTACAAAGCTCGACTTGTCGAAAAAAAGGTTTTCAACAAGTTCACGGTGTTGACTACGATGAGATTTTCTCACTCGTAGCGATGCTTAAGTCTGTCCGAATCATGTTAGCAAATGCCGCATTTTATGATTATGAAATTTGGCAAATGGATGTCAAAACTGCATTCCTTAATGGATTTCTTAAAGAAGAGTTGTATATGATGCAACCAGAAAGTTTTGTCGACCCTAAAGGTGCTAACAAAGTGTGCAAGCTCCAGTGATCCATTTATGGACTGGTGCAGGCCTCTCGGAGTTGGAATATACGCTTTGGTAGTGTGATCAAAGCATATGGTTTTATACAGACTTTTGGAGAAGCCCGTATTTACAAGGAAGTGAGTGGGAGCACTACAACCTTTCTGATAAGTATATGTGAATGACATATTGTTGATCGGAAATGATGTAGAATTTTCTGGAAAGCATAAAGGAGTGTTTGAAAGGAGTTTTTCAAAGAAAGACCTCGGTGTAGCTGCTTACATATTGAGCATAAAGATCTATAGAGATAGATCAAGATGCTTGATTAGATTTTTCAATGAGAACATACCTTGACAATATTTTGAAGTAGTTCAAAATGGAACAGTCAAAGAAAGAGTGTGTTGCAAGGTGTGAAGTTGACTAAGACTCAAAACCCGACCATGGCAGAAAATAGAAAGAGAATGAAAGTCATTCCCTATGCCTCGGTCATAGGTTCTATAGAGTATGATATGTTGTGTGCCAGACCTATTGTGTACCTCACCATGAGTTTGGCAAGAGGGTACACTAGTGATCCAGGAGTGGATCACTGGACATCGGTTAAAATTATCCTAAGTTACCTAAGAGAACTAAGGAAATTTTTCTCAGTTATGGAGTTGATAAAGAGTTTGTCGTAAAAAAGTTACGTCGATGCAAGCTTTAACACTAATCCAGATGACTCAGAATCTCAATCTGGATACATATTGAAAGTGGGAGCAACTATCTAGAGTAGCTCAATACAAAGCATTGTAGACATAAAAATTTGTGAAATACATACGGATCTGAATATGGCAGACCCGTTGACTAAACTTCTCTCACAAGCAAAACATGATCACACCTTAGTACTCTTTGGGTGTTAATCACATGGCAATGTGAACTAGATTATTGACTCTAGTAAACCCATTGGGTGTTGGTCACATGGCGATGTGAACTATTGGTGTTAAATCACATGGGAAATATGCCCTAGAGGCAATAATAAAGTTGTTATTTATATTTCCTTATATCATGATAAATGTTTATTATTCATGCTAGAATTGTATTAACCGGAAACTTAGTACATGTGTGAATACATAGACAAAACAGAGTGTCCCAAGTATGCCTCTACTTGACTAGATCGTTAATCAAAGATGGTTAAGTTTCCTGACCATAGACATGTGTTGTCATTTGATGAACGGGACCACATCATTAGAGAATGATGTGATGGGCAAGACCCATCCGTTAGCTTAGCATTATGATCGTTTAGTTTTATTGCTATTGCTTTCTTCATGACTTATACATATTCCTCTAACTATGAGATTATGCAACTCCCGAATACCAGAGGAACACCGTGTGTGCTATCAAACGTCACAACGTAACTGGGAGATTATAAAGATGCTCTACAGGTGTTTCCGGAGGTGTTTGTTGGGTTGGCATAGATCGAGATTAGGATTTGTCACTCCGAGTATCGGAAAGGTATCTCTGGGCCCTCTCGGTAATGCACATCACTATAAGCCATGCAAGCAATGTGACTAATGAGTTAGTTATAGGTAGATGCATTACAGAACGAGTAAAGAGACTTGCGAGTAACGAGATTGAACTAGGTATGATGATACCGACGATCGAATCTCGGGCAAGTAACATACCGATGACAAAGGGACTGGCGTATGTTGTTATGCGGTTTGACCTATAAAGATCTTCGTAGAATATGTGGGAACCAATATGAGCATCCAGGTTCCGCTATCGGTTATTGACCGGAGATATGTCTCGGTGATGTCTACATAGTTCTCGAACCCGTAGGGTCCGCACGCTTAATGTTTGATGACTATTTGTATTATGAGTTATGTGTTTTTGGTGACCGAAGTTTGTTCGGAGTCCCAGATGAGATCACGAACATGACGAGGATTATCGAAATGGTCGAGAGATAAAGATTGATATATTGGAAGGTAGTAATCATACACCGGAAGGGTTCCGAGTGTATCGGGTACATACTGGAGTACCGGAGGGGTTACCGGAACCCCCCTGGGAAAAATATGGGCCATAGGAGGGAGGCTAACCAGCCCACAAGGGGATGGTGCACCCCCCACAAGGGATGAGGCTGAATTGGATTAGGGAAGGGGGCGCCACCCCCTTTCCTTCTCCTACTCCCTCTCCTTTCCCCCTTTCCCCTCCATGAGAAGGAAAAGAAGGGGGCGAATCCTACTAGGACTGGGAGTCCTAGTAGTACTCCCCCCCTTATGGCGTGCCCCCTAGGGCTGGCCTCCTCCCTCTCCCTCCTTTATATCCGTGGGTAGGGCACCCCTTGGAGACACAACAATTGTTCCAAGCCGTGTGCGGCGTTTCTCTCCACAGTTTGCTCCTCCAGTCATAGCGTCGTAGTGCTTAGGCGAAGCCCAACGCGGATCACATCACCATCATTGTCACCACGTCGTCGTGCTGACAAAACTCTCCCTCGACCCTCTGCTGGATCAAGAGTTCGAGGGACGTCATTGAGTTGAATGTGTGCTGAACTCGGAGGTGTTGTACGTTCGGTGCTTGATCGGTTGGATCGCGAAGACGTTCGACTACATCAACCGCGTTAACATAACACTTCCGCTTTCAGTCTACGAGGGTACGTGGACACACTCTCCCCTCTCGTTGCTATGCATCTCGTAGATAGATCTTGCGTGGTCGTAGAAATTTTTTGAAATTGCATGCTACGTTACCCAACAGTCATCGTCAGTATGCTCATCGAGGTGAACCTCATTCAGAAGCAACCAAAAGGTAAAGAATTGGCGGATGTGTGCAACAGAGACGACGATATCGTGGTTGATCTTAAGAATCCAAGCTTGCCCATTGAGGGCCTCCCTCACTTTCCAATTCTTTCTCGCTAAGGCCTCAAAGATGAGGGGAGCAATGTCCTTAGGATGGCGCGCAAGAAGCAACGAAGAGTCCCAAAATAGCGTTTTGGCACCACTGCCAACTGTGATGGTCGTCGACAAGTCAAATCCTCCTTTGTACATGGGTTCCCAAGCCCCACCAAAGATTGTTTGGTTCCTTCCATTCATAACATGGCCATCGAATCCGCAAAGCCCGGGCGGACTTGTCGGTGTTGAGGACCCCGAGACCACCATATTCTTTTGGGCGACAGACCACCTTCTAGTTAACCTTGCACTTGTCCCCGGCCGTCCTATCTGAATCAGAACAAAGGAAATCATTTTTCCAATTTGTTGATGTTGTTTAGAGAACTTGGAAAGACAATAAGGGGCGTGATGGCATACACAGCCTGGGAGGCGTTGATCGACTTTACAAGGGTCGTGCGTCCGATAGTGGTGACGTTTTGCCCCTCCCAAGTGACCAACTTGCCAGCCGCCTTGTATTCAAGGAATTGAAAATCCACCTTCCTGAGTTGCCCAGCCGAGAGAGGGAGTCCCAAGCACTTTAATGGAAAGGAATGTCTTGACACCGGCACACCACTAAGAATATTGTCCAAGTCGCGGTCGCACAATGAATTGGCACAACCCAGCTCTTGTGGAAGTCGGTGCAAATGCCCGTGACATCGTCGAATCCCCTCAAGATGGTCGAGAGGTTGTCAATATCCCACTTAATGGGGGCCATGAATACCTGCCACGCCATCTCAAGCAGTAAAAGGGAAGTTCTCATCATGGTGCCCCGCCCACGAATCTTATGAAGAAGGCCTTTTCGAGTTGCCAAGTCTAGAATTTGATGGAGCGGGTCAATTGCAATGACGAAGAGCAGCGGGGAGAGGATCCCCTTGCTGTAGCCCTTGGCCATGCTTGATAGGGCGACCGGGCAGCCCGTTGAGAAGGAAGCGTGAGCAAGATGAGCCAAGTAGTGCAGCGACCCACTCTCGGATTTTGTTTGGGAGACCATTGAGTTGCAAAACGTCGAGGATGAACTCCCATTTTACAGAGTCGGAAGCTTTTTTGATGTCAAGCTTGAAGAGGAGGGCGGCAATCTTGCATTTGTGAAGGCGAAGAGCAAAATTCCTCGCATACATATAGTTATCATGGATACTTCTCTTCTTAATGAATGCACTTTGGGTGTTGGAGACATTTTTTTTGAACCATCCAGCATTGCTGGGTTTCATTAGCTTAGCGTATGGGAGCGATGTGGGTTTGATCAAGTGATCGGTGGGCGGAAGAGAGAAAAAGCTAGAAACAAAAACTCAAACATGGCGATATCTCATGGGACGTTCCCGAAGGGGTGCTCTAAGCATTTTGCGCCCGCGATCCGCCATTGTTCCATGTCCGAGTGGCAGCAGCTGATGATGTTGGCCGTGCTTGGCTGCTTCCCCTTGAAGGTGCAGCAGTTCCTCTCCATCCAGATTTGCCAGCAAATGAGCGTGATCATGGACTTTACCCCTTTCCTGGTAGCCGCGGTGGTGGCAGCGACGATCATTTTCACCTTGTCCGTGGTTGTCTATCCGAGATCCATGTGTTTGGGTGTAGGGCAGCACATCCCACCCATGTTGCCGCCGTGCTCCACACCTGCCTGGCCGTCGGGCATTCCCAGAAGATGTGCACCGAGCTCTCGAGGTTGCGCATGCAGAGTGGGCAGAAATACCCGTTTGGCCACCCGCATCGCTGCAATCTATCATTGCACCATAGCCTATTTAGGTGGAGGAGCCATAGGTCCATCTTGTTCTTGCCTGGTGCCCACACTTTCCAGATGTTCGTCTTGAAGCCACTGCCGCTGCCTCCCTCCTTCTGCGCTTTGTATGCCGAACTGGTGGTGTACTGCCCCGAGCTGGTCAGATTCCATGCGATGTTGTCCATGACGTGCTGCTGGAGCGTCGGAGCCGTGGCCCGTAGCTCGCGGGCCAAAGCGACTGCTTGCGGCGCGATCACCCGCACGTCGTTGTGCCTCAAGTCTAGCAGCCATCTGTCCCCTTGCACAGCGGCCTGCACCGACCTGTTCTTCCTAGAGGAGTGGTTGTATAGGAGGGGGTAGGCGGAGCATAGGGGACGCCCTCCGAGCCAGTTGTAGCGCCAGAAGGAGGCCGTGGCGCCGTCCCCTATGGTGACGGCCGTGGACGCGGCGAAAAGGGCGCGATCACCATCATCACAAGGCGTGTTATGCCCACCTGTGGTCTCGCTTACCGCTGCCAGCTCCACCAGAGCCATCTGAGCCGGAGGGCACGCCCGAATTGCGCTAGGTCGTGGATGCCGAGGCCGCCGTCCTCCTCCGGCTGAGTGACAAGCTTCCAGGCTACCTTGCACTTTCCTCCCGACACCTCCTCATCATGCGCCCATAAAAAACGACGACGAGCTTTGTCGATCTCCTTGAACAGCTTTTTTGGCACCCGCAGGACAGTAAGGGCGAAGGTTGGCATGACCGAAAGGACGCAGCAGACCAGCAGTCGACGCCCGGCGAGAGTGATGAGCTTGCCCTTCCAGCCCACGAGTCGTGCTCGGATTCTATCTAGTATGAACTGTAGGTGGACTAGCCTGGTTCCCGTCATTGTGACGGGGAGGCCGAGGTACTGAAGGGGAAGCTAACTCGTCCCCCGCCGAAATTCAGCAGCCCATGGTCGAGGTCGACGTCGTCGCAGCGGATCGGAATCGCGGAGGATTTCTGCTGGTTGATGCATAGCCCGATGGTATCCCCGAAAAGTTTGAGAATCTCTAGCAGCATATCTACCTCTTCCCGGCTTGGGTTTGCCAAAATGATGGCATCGTCGGCGTATAAACTAACCCGGTGTTGGAGACATGGACGTCCATACGGGGGTAAGCCACAAGGCAAGGACCTTTCCGATGATTTGACGTAGATTAGGGTAATGGGTCTGTAGTCATTCAATCCAATGGAATACTAGATGTGTTCTCATGTGCGTCCATTGGAAGGATCGGAAGGCACAATCCTGTCAATTTGTCGGTAGGGTGGAGTGCATCATTAGAACTATTATTCAATCATTATGTTCATCTACTAGTAGTAAAGAATAACCCGGCCAATTTTTTTAGCGGCCATGTGCGCGCCGTCGTAAAATGCAGACCCCCTGTAATAAGTCCAATCCTCGAGCTCCATCCTTATGTCTGGGATGCATCCCATGATTATACACGGTTTTAATGGCTCACCTAGTCCTCGTAATCAACCACTAGTATTTTCATGACTGGCTTTTGGTCGCGGCAAGGGTGCACATTTGCTCACGTGATTACTGTTTTGTTGTTTTGCCTGACCCTGGCGAGGTCTGCCATGGGCGGGGTGAACGCAATTACTGGCCGAAAATGGCGATCAGGTGTGTGAATTTTTTACCGCTGATCGAAAAAGAATCAAGAGTGCTCCGAGGAAGACACCACCTCCGTAAAAGAACATCTACAGAATCACCTCAGGACAACATAGTTTCCTGCAATACTACGTATCGATTGTACACTTGTACAACTACAGGAGTATAACTGTGGGGGTGGGCCAAGGGTGAAGGAGCGTCCGTGGTTATGTTGGCGCCGACGACACAACGTCGATCGTGCCATTCTCCGTGGCGGACTGTTCATCAGTACAACAGTCGATGCTCGATGGCCGCCCATCAGTACAAAGTCTAGAAAGGTTTTCTAGACAGTGGTGTACCGACGATCATACTCGGTTTTCGCAGTGACACGTACTGTCGCACTGAGGTGCAAAAACTCAGCATTAACTCATCTTCGGACAAGAAAATTACCTGCTACTCCGTGCTGCGTTCAATGCGCCCTGCTTTCCGTGTATAGTTGATGATGACTTGTGGACACACTAGGCGCTATAGTACTGATAATTACCTAGGGTCTCTCTTATCATTCCAGGGAAGGAAGCCTGGAGAGAAAATCGGTGACGTTTTCCGCCTCTCCAGATCTCCTGAATCAGTGCTCAAAAGTTGTTCCCTTTCTAACGGACACTGATTATATTTTGTCTCGAAGGGCAAACGGACGGACACTGATTATAGCTAAACGAAAGCTTGCAAGACCAAGCTGCGCAATTAGTAAAAGGTTCCGATTCATCTTCTAACTCCCTCCGTCCCATAATATACTCGTATATTATGGGATGAAGGGAGTAAAAAGTTCTGACTAATTGCCTTCTGCCAGAACAAGGCATGGTAAAGCAGGAAAACAAACAAATTATCGCCAATCAAATTTGTTTGACCATCTTTAGTCAAATTTTCTTGTGTCCTTGGCAAGTCGTCCTCCTCCAATGGAAAAATTATCCCACTCCTGGCACACTGGCTGAAGGGAGGATAGGCGGTGGTGGTAGTGGATTGAGGCGTCGGAAGTTGCACGCACAAGTTGGCTAGCATATTAGAGCAACTCTATTAGGGTCGTTAAAGTCGCACTTCAGAATGTTTTGAAGGTGGCGAGCCTGTGTGCCAACACATAACCGCCAAACTAAAATCTTCATATTTTTTGGTTCAAATTTTTAGTTTCAATTTAAGGGACGTTTAATACGACCAACTAATACAAAAATATCATCCAACAATACAAATAAAATAGAAACTTTATTGGCGGCCAAAATTTGCGGCTTTTACATATTTTCTATGATGTTGTTAGGCGACATTTTAAAATATGTAGTGTCGCTATTTGACAATGCTGCTACCAGCACTACTCCGACGTCGCCGTCGTCCTCATTCCCATCGTCCGATTTCGCCAGCTTATTGAGGTAGGTGTGGTCCTCGGTGTTGTCCTCTTTCGGGTGCGACAAGCAACACCCACGAGCTGTTGCTGCTCCTTATCGCCGTTGCTTGTGGGCTGAAGCGCTCGCGGATGTGGTCCTCTTCGCGGCGGTGCGTCTCTGCTTGGAGGATGGAGAGCTCCAGCACAACCACGAGTGGGTCCTCGGTCTTGCGAGGGGGTGACAACGTCATTGACAGAGACGATGGCGTCTGGGGTGCCAGATTCATGCCACTCACCCTGGCTAGAGTCGTCACTGGCACGAGAAGCACCAGATCCCCCATGGCCGCTGTCATGGAAGTCGCCAACGGCAGGTGAGACGCAAGGAGGACGATCCGGCCGCCGCCATGAGTAGTGCGTCATCGGGAGAGTTGGCATCGCCGACGCAAGGGGTCTAGGACGGTATCTTCTTGTCTAAGAGGGCATTCGGCCTACAAGTTGTGTCCCGACGCGGCAACATTGTCGTGGATAGGCGATGGACTGGCTAGGGGAGGAGGAGGGACAAGTTGGCTAGGGTTTGGTGATGGGGATGCCTTGTTGTCGAGCTTTTATAACCAGGAACGACGGGTAGTTCGGCGGAAGATGGTGCCACATGGCGGCCATCAATTGGGCTACCATGGTCTCGCCATAAACGTGAAGGAAATATGCCCTAGAGGCAATAATAAAGTTATTATTTTATATTTCCTTATATCATGATAAATGTTTATTATTCATGCTAGAGTTGTATTAACCGGAAACATAATACATGTGTGAATACATAGACAAACAAAAGTGTTACTAGTATGCCTCTACTTGACTAGCTCGTTGAATCAAAGATGGTTAAGTTTCCTAGCCATAGACATGAGTTGTCATTTGATTAACGGGATCACATCATTAGTAGAATGATGTGATTGACTTGACCCATTCTGTTAGCCTAGCACTTGATCGTTTAGTATGTTGCTATTGCTTTCTTCATGACTTATACATGTTCCTACAACTATGAGATTATGCAAGTTTACCGGAGGAACACTTTGTGTGCTACCAAACGTCACAACGTAACTGGGTGATTATAAAGGAGCTCTTCGTGATGAAATATAGTATGCAAGGGATGACGAAAACGATTCCCGAGCTCTTCGTGATGCTTAAATAGACGAAGGTAGAAATCAAGAAAAGAGCATCAAGTGTTGATGATTGACAAGACCACTAGTTTCAAGAAAAGTGCAAAGGGAAAGAAAGGGAACTTCAAGTAGAATGACAAGCAAGTTGTCACTCCCGCAAAGAAGCCCAAAGCTGGACCAAAGCCTGAAACTGAGTGCTTACATCGCAAAGCGAAATGGTCACCGAAGCGTAAATACCCTGAATATTTGGTGGATAAGAAGGATGGCAAAGTGAACAAGGGTATATTTGATATACAGGTTATTGATGTGTGCCTTACTAGTGTTTATAGTAGCCCCTGAGTATTTGATACTTGTTCGGTTGCTAAGACTAGAAATTTGAAACATGAGTTACAGAATAAACAGAGACTAGTTGAAAGGGAAGTGACGATGAGTGTTGGAAGTAGTTCCAAGATTGATATAATCATCATCGCACACTCCCTATACCTTCCGGATTAGTGTTAAACCTAAATAAATGTTATTTGGCGTTTGCGTTGAACATGAATATGATGTGATCATGTTTATTGCGATACGGTTATTCATTTAAAGTCAAAGAATAATTGTTGTTCTGTTTACATGAATAAAACCTTCGATGGTTATACACCCATTGAAAATAGTTTGTTGGATCTCGATCGTAGTGATACACATATTCATAATATTGATGCCAAAATATGCAAAGTTAATAATGATAGTGCAACTTATTTGTGGCACTGCCGTTCGGGTCATATCGGTGTAAAGCGCACGAAGAAACTCCATAAAGATGGATTTTCAGAATCACTTGGTTATGGATCATTTGATGCTTGCGAGCCGTGCCTTTTGGGCAAGATGACTAAAACTCCGTTCTCCTAACAATGCAACAAGCTACCGACTTATTGGAAATAATACATACCGATGTATGCGATCCGATGAGTGTTAAGGCTCGTGGCATGTATCGTTATTTTCGACCTTCACAGATGATTTGAGCAGATATGGGTATATCTACTTGATGAAACATAAGTCTGAAACATTTGAAAAGTTCAAAGAATTTCATAGTGAAGTGGAAAATCATCGTAACAAGAAAAATAAAGTTTCTACTATCTGATCATGGAGACGAATATTTGACTTACGAGTTTGGTCTTCATTTGAAACAATGTGAAATAGTTTCGCAACTCACGCCACCTGGAACACCACAATGTAATGGTGTGTCCGAACATCGTAATCGTACTTTACTAGATATGGCGCGATCTATGATGTCTCTTATCGGTTTACCACTATCGTTTTGGGGTTATGCATTAGAGACAAATGCATTCACGTTTAATAGGGCACCATCTAAATCCGTTGAGATGACACCGTATGAACTATGGTTTAGCAGTAAACCTAAGCCGTCGTTTCTTAAAGTTTGGAGTTGTGATGCTTATATGAAAAAGGTTTTCAACCTGATAAGCTCGAACCCAAATCGGAGAAATGCGTCTTCATAGAATACCCAAAGGAAACTGTTGGGTACACCTTCTATCACAGATCCGAAGGCAAAACATTTGTTGCTAAGAATGGATCCTTTCTAGAGAAGGACTTCTCTCGAAAGAAGTGAGTGGGAGGAAAGTAGAACTTGATGAGGTAATTGTACCTTCTCCCAAATTGGAAAGTAGTTCATCACAGAAATCAGTTCCTGCGATTCCGACACCAATTAGTGAGGAAGCTAATGATGATGATCATGAAACTTCAGATCAAGTTACTACAAAACCTCGTAGATCTTCCAAAGTACAGTCCGCATCAGAGTGGTATGGTAATCCTATTCTGGAAGTCATGTTACTAGACCATGATGAATCTACGAACTATGAGGAAGCGATGATGAGCCTAGATTCCACGAAATGGCTTGAGGCCATGAAATCTGAGATGGGATCCATGTATGAGAACAAAGTGTGGACTTTGGTGGAGTTGCACGATGAACGGCAAGCCATATTGTATAAATGGATCTTCAAGAGGAAGACAGATACTGATGGTAGTGTTACTATCTACAAAGCTCGACTTGTCGCAAAAAGGTTTTCGACAAGTTCAAGGTGTTGACTACAATGAGATTTTCTCAACTGTAGCGATGCTTAAGTCTGTCCGAATCATGTTAGCAATTTCCAAATTTTATGAAATCTGGCAAATGGATGTCAAAACTGCATTCCTTAATGGATTTATTAAATAAGAGTTGTATATGATGCAACCAGAAGGTTTTGTCAATCCTAAAGATGCTAACAAAGTGTGCAAGCTCCAGCAATCCATCAATGGACTGGTGCAAGCATCTCGGAGTTGGAATATACGCTTTTGATGAGTTAATCAAAGCATATGGTTTTATGCAGACCTTTGGAAAGGCATGTATTTACAATAAAGTGAGTGGGAGCACTACCGCCTTTCTGATAAATATATGTGAGTAACATATTGTTGATCAGAAATGATGTAGAATTTTTCCGGAAAGCATAAAGGAGTATTTGAAAGGAGTTCTTTAAAAGAAAGACCTCAAGAAGCTACTTACATATTGAGCATCAAGATCTATTGAGATAGATCAAGACGCTTGACAAGTTTTTTCAATAAGTACATACCTTGTCAAGATTTTAAAGTAGTTCAAAATGGAACAGTCAAAGAAAAGTTCTTACCTGTGTTGCAAAGGTGTGAAATTGAGTAAGACTCAAATCCCGACCACAGCAGAAAATAGAAAAGAGAATGAAATTCATTCCCTATGCCTCAGTCATAGGCTCTATAAAGTATGATATGCTATGTACCAGACCTATTGTATACCTTGCTCTGAATTTGGCAAGGGAGTACAATAGTGATCTAGGAGTAGATCACTGGACATTGGTAAAAAACATCCTTAGTGAGGACTAAGGAAATATTTCTCGATTATGGAAGTGATAAAAGAGCCCGTCGTAAAGAGTTACATCGATACAAGATTTTTACACCGATCCAGATGACTCTAAGTCTCAATCTGGATACATATTAAAAGTGGGAGCAATTAGCTAGAGTATCTCCGTCCAGAGCACTGTAGACATAGAATATTTGCAAAATACATACGGTTCTGAATGTGACAGACCCGTTGACTAAGCTTCTCTCACGAGCAAAACATGATCATACCTTAGTACTCTTTGGGTGTTAATCACATAGCGATGTGAACTAGATTATTGACTCTAGTAAACCCTTTGGGTGTTGGTCACATGACGATGTGAACTATGGGTGTTAATCATATACGAGATATGAATATTGGTGTTAAATCACATGGCGATGTGAACTAGATTATTGACTCTAGTGCAAGTGGGAGACTGAAAGAAATATGCCCTAGAGGCAATAATAAAGTTATTATTTATTTCCTTATATCATGATAAATGTTTATTATTCATGCTAGAATTGTATTAACCGGAAACATAATACATGTGTGAATACATAGACAAACAAAAGTGTCACTAGTATGCCTCTACTTGACTAGCTCGTTGAATCAAAGATGGTTAAGTTTCCTAGCCATGGACATGAGTTGTCATTTGATTAACGGGATCACATCATTAGTAGAATGGTGTGATCGACTTGACCCATTCCGTTAGCCTAGCACTTGATCGTTTAGTATGTTGCTATTGCTTTCTTCATGACTTATACATGTTCCTACAACTATGAGATTATGCAACTCCCGTTTACCGGAGGAACACTTTGTGTGCTACCAAACGTCACAACGTAAGTAGGTGATTATAAAGGAGCCCTACAGGTGTCTCCAAAGGTACATGTTGAGTTGGCGTATTTCGAGATTAGGTTTTGTCACTCCGATTGTCGGAAAGGTATCTCTGGGCCCTCTCGGTAATGCACATCACTACAAGCCTTGCAAGCAATGTAGCTAATGAGTTAGTTACGGAATGATGCATTATGTAACGAGTAAAGAGACTTGCCGGTAATGAGATTGAACTAGGTATTGGATACCGACGATCGAATCTCGGGCAAGTAACATACCGATGAAAAAGGAACAACGTATGTTGTTATGCGGTTTGACCGATAAAGATCTTCGTAGAATATGTGGGAGCCAATATGGCATCCAGGTCCCGCTATTGGTTATTGACCGGAAACGTGTCTCGGTCATGTCTACATAGTTCTCGAACCCGTAGGGTCCGTGACGCTTAACGCTTTCGATTGACGATATAGTATTATATGAGTTATGTATGTTGGTAACGAATGTTGTTCGAGTCCGGATGAGATCATGGACATGACGAGGAACTCCTAATGGTCCGGAGATAAAGTTTCATATATGGGATAATAGTGTTTGATCTCCGGAAGGGTTCCGGAATTCACCGGAAAGGGTTCCGGATGTTTCCCGAAATGTTTGGGTACGAGAACACGTTATTTGGGCCAAAGGGGAAAGCCCACAAGGTTTTTAGAAAGCGCAAAAGCAAGTTTTGCGGAGTCGAGGGCCGACGCCAGGTCCTCGGCGTGGGTCCGTGACGCCGGGAACCTGGCGTCGCCCCGAGTCCGAGAAGGACTCTTGCCTTTCGGGTGAAACCGACTTTGTGAAGGCTTTTACTCCAAGTTTCGACCCCCAAGGCTCAACATATAAATAGAGGGGCAGGGCTAGCACCAAAGACACATCAAGAAACATCAAGCCGTGTGCCGGCAACCCCGTCCCCTCTAGTTTATCCTCCGTCATAGTTTCCGTAGTGCTTAGGCGAAGCCCTGCGGAGATTGTTCTTCACCAACAGCGTCACCACACCGTCGTGCTGCCGGAACTCATCTACTACTTCGCCCGCCTTGCCGGATCGAGAAGGCGAGGACGCCATCAAGCTGAACGTGTGCGTAACTCGGAGGTGCCGTGCGTTCGGTACTTGGATCGGTCGGATCGTGAAGACGTACGACTACATCAACCGCGTTGATAAACGCTTCCGCTTAGCGATCTTCAAGGGTATGAAAATACACTCCCCCTCTCGTTGCTATGCATCACCATGATCTTGCGTGTGCGTATGATTTTTTTTGAAATTACTACGTTCTCCAACAAAATGTGGCAGGCGGTTGGTGGTCACCTCACCCCTGGCCAGTTACGGTGGTGCCGGTTACGGGATGCATCACTCTTCAAACCCAGCCGTGACGTGAGGAGGAACAAGATTGAACTTCTATCCTACGCGGGTGGTTGGTTCTGAGTGAGCTCCAAATGAGGCATCCACAAACTCCATGTTTGGAGGCTGTGAGATTAATTTTGGAGCAAGCTCCATAAATTTTGGCGGGGAACTCGGGATGCATGTGGCGACCCTGCTAGAATGCCTTTTTGTGTGGTGATCGCCATATTAGCGGTAACTAAGTCAGTCAACCACCAATGAATTTTGCTAGACTTGCTCTCACAACATAATTTGACCTTGTTTAAGAGAGAACAAGCTCAGGCCCCAAACTGAAATCTTATCTTTGTTGCTATTGCTTTTTAACATGTTCTATGTAGAAAATTGACCATGTTCAGAATGGCATACAAAAGTTAGAGATTGCACACCTCACACGGGAGAATTTGGTAGAAGGAACTAAAAAGGGACATGTGTCCTGGACAATAGTATAAAACAATCTAGAAAATACTCCCTCCGTTCCAAAATAGATGACTCAACTTTGTATTAACTTTATACTAAAGTTAGTACAAAGTTGAGTCATCTATCTTGGAACGGAGGGAGTACAAAATACAAAAAAACTGCAAACCCCTGTATAGAACGCCTTTTGTCGCCATTGACCTTTGTCATTGCTAAGCAACCACCGAAGGAGCCTCACTCGACGAAGTTTGGTTGAAGATCTTTACTCTTCTCACCTCAAAGATGCCTTGCTGCAGGTGGCGATATCCCTATCATAGTCAATTTCCATACGGCGTGCAACCGCAGGGAACATTGGGCATTAAACCCGCACTACCCCATGGCTATCAGAGAGGGGAACTTGATCCTCTTGTTATCTTCTCTAACCATGCTCTATTCCACTTGCCTTCTTTGGGTAGACATGACCTTCATTGTTCGAAGAAATGTTGACTACCGGCCAACCCCTCCCACATTTCATAGGCCCTGTGATGCACATGTTCGATTTTGCTAGACATAACTTTGGTGATCTGACTACAGTATGCGATGTCGTTATGCCTTAGCAAGCCTTACAACAAACTTCGAGATTTAATTTATCGCTCTAATGCGATCAGACTGACCACAAAGGTCTAATATGTGCAACAAATCAAGAACAAGCAAGAACTATGATATGTAATCAAGAAGATGAAACAAATAAAAAAATTCTCACCAAGAAACCTTGAGCTATGATACCAGCTGATAGCTTACGGGTGTCCCAATATTTCGTTAAGATCACATGTTTGATATTTGGTAGAAACGGCTGAATGATCTGATCACAATGTGTAATGATGTTGCGTCTTAACAAATGGTAAATTAACTCTGAGATGTTACTGATCATGCATGCACAATCAACCTAGCAATGAAGGTGTATTCCCTCGATATGATAAAAATCTAGCAATAAGATTAAATCTCGTCGTTAGTGGCCAAAATACACATATGTGTCTTTTCCTCATTCTGTCACTGGGATACAGAGCACCGCAACATTAAACCCACTACTATGCACCACTCCCTATGAATATCTATCAATCAATCTTGTCTAGTGATGAAAAATAGATCAGAAAGCATACATAGCTATTTAATTATACAAAACAAATTTCAAAAGATGCAATTGAATTCAATGAACAATAAGATCATAAACTCACAATTCATCATGTCCCAACAAACACACCATAAAAATACATCAGATTGATCCCAATCACACAACAAAGAAGGGGAACATGGTATTGAAGATCCAAAAAGAGAGAGAACCATATAACTGCTACTATCGACCCGTAGGTCCTGAAGGAACTACTCACGCTTGATCATGGAGGTGGCAAGGTTGATGAAGAGGCCTCCTCCAATGGCTTCCCCCTCTGGCAGAACTCCGGAACAGGGCTTCAGATGGGATCTCTTTTGAATAGAGATTTCTGGCGGTGATAAAATTCATCTCAAGCTACGACGGATCATTTCGGTATTTAAATGGATTTATGGCAATGGAATCAGATCAAGACGTTAACTGTCGGCCCCACAAGCCCAGGTGGCGTGACCACCACCCTGGTTGCGCCACTTGCCCTTGTGGTTGGCTGGTGGGTGCTCTCGACGTCTCCTGAAGCTTTCAATGTTTCTTGTTGCCTAAAAAATTGTGTTAATTTGTCAACGCATTTTGTCCTTTGTAAATACTGATTTCGTGCGAAACCAAAAACAAGCAAAAAATAGAAACTAACAATGGGCACAAAATTAATAGGTTAGTCCACAGAAATAATATAAATTTCTATAAAAAATATATAATAGCATTTAACAATAAAACATTATAAATATGTTTGAGCGTATCAACAAAAATGGATGGAAATTGTTTTTTTCTACTTATTTGCATCTTCATTTTTTGTTTTTTGATAATTAATAAACCCTAAAGCCATTTTCGGGATTTAGTAAAGCCTTTTTTAATTTTTTTTGAAAATAAATTAAAGTTTGAAATATATTTAAGGGTGATAATCATTTTTAATAAGTGCATTTACTCGAATTTTTATGAAAATTTATTGTAAATATGTAGCATTTATATTTGCCATAATCTATTTTAAGTGATTTTATGATTAAATAGGACATAATTTTAAGATGAAAGAATGTCGTGGGCGAGAATTTTCCAGCACAAAACTCCCCCCTTCTTCCTGATGGGCCGCGGAACATCTCCGCGCGTCAAGCGGTCCTGCGTGGCCCAGCAATCGGTTTCTAGTCAGCGCGTTCGTTCGCTGGCTCGCAGGCCGCTGCTGTTTGAAAATACATGTTTTTCACGTCTAGTTTTTTATATATACGTTGTATCATTTCTTATACATAAGGAACATTTTTATACACATTTAACATTTTCCAAATGCAATGAGCAACATTTTTTTCAATTACATGTTTTCATGTCTACTTTTTTCCATACACATTGTACATTTCTCGTATAAATCTGAAAACTTTAATTTTTATTCGTTTAACATATTTCAAATATATGTTTAATATATATTTTCAAGCACTTTTTGAACTATTTTTTAATACAGGTTAAAAAAATCGATACGCAGATTTTTTTTTCAAATGGTATCAACGTTTTTTCAACACTGCACAACATTTTTTTTCAAAACTTACTCTAATTTCTGAGGAACTGTTGTAAAACAAGTAAACAGCGCGATATGTTTTTTGACGGAGGACTAGCTGACGGATGGTGCTAGTAATCTCGTCCCAAAGACTGCATATAGCTCACCATAACGAGCGATTATTTTCATGTCTCTCGACAAATCTCACCTCACAATCTGAACACACAATACAATGGACGAGAACAGGGATGTAACACGTCTGATGGTATGATCTACAACGTCGCAAACTCAGAGTGCCAGAACGGCGAACCAGAGAGCTACGAGCCCCAGTGCGGCATAGCCCCTCTGTGCATGCAACGCGGCAGCAGTGTCCGACGACATCGGCAGAGAGGCAGCTGGCGAGGACATCGGCGCCAGCGTCGCGAGCGGGAAGTATGCTTCCGCAGGATCCACCGTGGGCGCAGCTGGAGGCGGAGAGTGCCTCTTCTTGTGCCTCTTGTGCCCTGCATGCCTTGGCGGTACAGCCGCGGGTGCCGGAGCCGGTGGCCATGTCCTCGGAACCGGCGACGGCGGCGTAGGTGCCGGGGGCAGCTGGGGCGGCGAGCTGGGCGCCGTGGGTGCAGGTCGGTCGGCGACCTCCACCTCCAGCTTCATTCCGTTCTGGCAGTGGCCCGGCCCGCCGCAGATGAAGTAGCGCTTCCCCGGCGCCGTGAGCGCAATGGTGGTGGTGCCGCTGTTGTCGATGATGACGGGGTTGGCCGTGGAGCACGCTTCGTAGTCGTCGGCGGTCACTTCAAGGACGTTGTGGTTCGAGCTGTACTTGAATGCTGCACAGTTTTGTCGCAGAAGAACGTTAGCAGGAACTGCAATGCACAATCACAGATCATTTTACGTCGTGCGTGTTGATGATACTCACTCAGGGTGTCTCCGGGAAGAAAGGTTTGGGCGGAAGCCCAGGACTTGTAGTCCGTCTTTCCCTGCCAGCCGCCGGTTGGGTTGCCGACGATGTAGTCGGCAGCGGTCACAACGTGGAGCAACGATACCAGCGCAGCGATGCAAACCGCCGCCTTCACCGCCGCCATCTTCATAGCAGAAGGCATGCTCTGGTGTCTGAGGTAGGTAGCCGAAGGTGCACTCCGAGCCCTATATATAGGGCAACCACAACCAGCGTGCAAGAGACAGCTAGAGCTTCGTGTGTCGGCAGACCAGAACAGGGAAGGAGTTGGTACGCGTCACAGAACAGAACAACCAGTAGAGCAGATCCACGTTTTGGAGCATGCATCAGCGCCCTGTGCATACGTCCGTTTCCAGCAGGCCATGGGCAGGTGTTCATTAGGTCCAGGCGAACATGCACCTCTTGGGCACGTAGAGGTTGCCGCAATGCGCCCGGCCGCTGGCTGACAAGCGTTTCAGGCCGCAGTGGCCTGCCCACTGGCACCGGCGCATGGCAGCAGCATGTTCCGGGCGGTGTAAAGTAACAGGAAAGAATGTTCAACGGAGCCGCGGGTGGCGCGTGCGCCGGCCGCACGGCGCCTTTTCACCGCTGCGTGTATGGTGGTCACGCAGGACATTCCCCTCGTGAACGGGCAACGCTACAGTTCGCGCTGGAATCTACGCTGGCGCAGGATCCGGCCAAGAGCGTAGGGAGTGGATGGTATGGAACACTCGAGAGCACGGCGCGGTCCAGAGCATGTGCGATCGGGCCGCAGCGGCTGCCGGTGGATGGAGGACGACGGAGATGGCGCCAACCGATACATCCCACAGCGTGCGCCCAAGGCGGAGGACGGGTGCGGTGGATGCGCGGCGAGCGCGTCCAAGTGTTCGACACGCCCAAGTGGCAAGGGCCGCCAGGTCATGTCAGGGTTGCTTCACGCTTGTTACTGTGTTCAGAACTTCAGAATTCAGAATTTCTTTTACGCGTGATTTTGCAACGTAGCGAACTCAACAGCCTGAGGATTTCTTCTTCTTTGTTGAGCATGGTTCTTATTGCATGTATCTCTGGCGGCTAAAATCTTTTGTATTTACTTCCTAGCTTAGCGATATCTCCCGATCCTTTTCTTGTACAGCGGATATGGTCGAGATCTCGCAGCCCATGTACTCTATATATGCGCTATGGCATATGAGCAATACAATCATCATGCGTATATTAGCATTTCACATCGTATCAGATACCGATCGTTTCCTAACCAAAAACCTTCCGCTGCCGCCGCCGCCGCCCTCTCGCCGCCGAAGCCCCACTGCCGCCGCCCTTCCTCCTCTCCAGGCCGCCGCACCCCTCCTGCCGCTGCCCTCTACTCCCTCCTACTCCCAGTCGCACCACCCCACCTCCCACACCCGACGCCATGGCCTCCTCCTCCTCCAGCACCCTCTCCGCCGGTTCCAATCCCTCCAATCCTTTCGCCGGCCCTGATCCCGTCCCTACCGAGGACATCCGCAACATCGACATCCTCAAACGAGTCCCCGTCTTTCTCTCTCAAGAGGACTCATCCTACTACTCGTGGAAGACCTACTTCAACCACGTCTTCCGCGAGTATCATCTCCAGGAGCACGCCAATGGCTCCGTCAACGCCCAGGCCATGCAGTACGATCCCGAGTGGTCGGCCGTCGACGCCACTCTTATTCGCTGGTTTTATCTAACCATCTCGCCGGACCTCTTCTACACAGTAGTGCAGGACGAGGACAACACTCACTCCGTCTAGACGAAGCTCACTGGCCTCTTCACCGACAACCGGCTCCAGCGGCTCGTGCTTCTTCAACAGGAGTTCTTCGGGTGCCACCAGAACAACTCCTCCGTGGACGACTTCTGCATGCGCCTGAAGCGCATCTGCGACGAGCTCCGCGACATCGGCAAGAAGGTCTCCAACGAGCTTATCCTCAGCACACTCGTGGCCGGTCTCAACGAGGAGTTCAGCAACGCCGCCGCAAACCTCACGCTCATCCCAAACCCCACCTTCCCGTGGGTCTTTGCTTACTTGCGCTTGGAGGAGCGCCGGATGAAGCAGCTCAAGGCCCGGGCCATCAACACCGCCCTCGCCGCGGGCACCTCGCGCTGCCCGCCCGCCTCCCAGCCACCGTCGGCTCCCTTCCACCCGTCGGCGCCGTTCCCGTTCCCGCAACAGAGGGCACCAGCACCCGCTCCTGCCACCGATCGTGGCGGACGCCGTGGCAAGGGCGGCCGCAAGGGCCAGTCACACGGGGCCTACCCAGGAGGGGCGCGGCATGCCAGCCCGCCGCAACAGATGCCCACCCCGCCGTGGGCCTTCAGGCATAATCCGTGGACTGGAGTTGTCCACGCTTACTCGATGTCGGTACCACGCGCACCGGCCCCCGGCATCCTTGGTCCCGTCCGGCGTAGCATCAGGCTCATCTCGCCGCTCCCCAGCAGTTCAGAGCCTATCCGGCCCTTCCGGCGCTCAGTATCAGCCCGGCGCCCCTGCCCTCACCATGGTGCCACCCCCGCCGCCCGCATCGTGGGACCCGGTGCTCCTCACGACGCTGCACTCCGCCCCCACGTTGAACACCTAAACCGGTGGAGGCGACTGGTACATGGATAGCGGGGCGACCGCCCATATGTCCGCTCATCCCGGTAATCTCATCACTTCTTTTCCCACCAACACCTCCACTCGCATAACCGTAGGAGATGGTTCTTCCCTTCCGATTACTCACATTGGACATGCATCTTTTCCCTCTTGTTCTACTCCTATTAACATGTCTAATGTCTTAGTCTCTCCTGATCTCATTAAAAATCTTGTCTCTGTTTGCTCTCTTACTTGTGAAAATCCTATTACTGTTGAATTTGACAGTTGTGGTTTTTCTGTGAAGGACACCCGTACTCGTATGGTACTCCACCGATGTGACAACCCTGAAGAGATCTACCCGGTTCACCCGCCATCATCCACCGCCATGCAGGAGGAGTTCGATGTGTTGCAACGCAACCGTACATGGCAGCTGGTCCCGCGTCCCCGTCATGCTAATATTATTAGCGGGAAGTGGGTCTTTCACCACAAGACACGGTCCGATGGTACCCTTGAGCGGTACAAGGCTCGTTGGGTCATTTGTGGCTTTCGGCAACGCGCCGGAGTCAACTTCACAGACACCTTCACCGCGGTCGTCAAACTGGGCACGATCCGTACCGTCTTGCAGCTTACGGTACTCCCGTGCCTGGCCGGTGCACTAGCTCGACGTCTCCAATGCCTTCCTCCATGGTCATCTTGCCGAACAGGTCTACTGCGAGCAGCCTACCGGATTCGTTGATGCCACTCATCCCGATCATGTGTGCTTGCTTTCCCGCTCTCTGTACGGGTTGAAGCAGGCACCAGGGGCCTGGTACTAGCGCATCGCCGCTTTTCTTCAGCAGATAGGGTTCCGAGCTACTCGCTCTGATGCCTTCCTATTCGTGTACCATCACGGCGATGCCACTGCATACCTTCTCCTCTATGTGGAGGGCATCATCCTCACGGCCTCCTCGGCTGCGCTTCTTGGTCATCTTACAGCTCGACTCAGCGCCGAGTTCGCCCTGAAGGACTTGGGGCCCCTTCACTACTTCCTCGGTATCGAGGTGGTTCGGCGTTCAGATGGCTTCTTCCTTCGTCAGCAGAAGTACGCGCATGTGTTGGGGAACGTAGTAATTTTAAAAAAATTCTACGCACACGCAAGATCATGGTGATGCATAGCAATGAGAGGGGAGAGTGTCGTCTATGTACCCTCGTAGATCGTAAGCGGAAGCGTTATGACAGCGTGGTTGATGTAGTCGTACGTCTTCACGATCGACTGATCCTCGATCGAACGTCACGACACCTCCGCTGCTCAGCACACGCTCAGCTCGGTGGCGCCCCGCGAACTCATGATCCAAAGAGAGCTTGGGAAGAGCTTCGTCAGCACGACGGCGTGGTGACGGTGTTGATGAAGTTACCGACGCAGGGCTTCGCCTAAGCACCGCTACGATATAACCGAGGTGGATTATGGTGGAGGGGGCACCGCACACGGCTAACAGATCAATGATCAATTGTTATGTCTTGGGGTGCCCCCTGCCCCCGTATATAAAGGAGCTAGGGGGGAGGCGGCTGGCCAAGGAGGAGGGCGCGCCAAGGGGGGAGTCTAGGAGAAGGGGGAAGGGAAGGAGAGAGGAGGAAGGAAAGGGCACCCCCTTGTCCAGTCGGACTACGGGGGGAGGCGGCCTGCCCTGGCCGCCCTCCTCTTCTCCACTAAGGCCCAATAGGCCCATTACACTCCCGGGGGTTCCGTAACCCGGTTCTCCCGATATATGTTCGAAACCTCCGAAACACTTCCGGTGTCCGAACATAGTCGTCCAATATATCGATCTTTACGTCTCGACCATTTCGAGACTCCTCGTCATGTCCGTGATCATATCCGGACTCGAACGACCTTCGGTACATCAAAACACAAAAACTCATAATACCGATCGTCACAGAACTTTAAGCGTGCGGACCCTACGGGTTCGAGAACTATGTAGACATGACCGAGACATGTCTCCGGTCAATAACCAATAGCGGAAAATGGATGCTCATATTGGTTCCTACATATTCTATGAATATCTTCGGTCAAACCGCATAACAACATACGTTGTTCCCTTTGTCATCGGTATGTTACTTGCCCGAGATTCGATTGTCGGTATCTCAATACCTAGCTCAATCTAGTTACTGGCAAGTCTCTTTACTCGTTCCGTAATGCATCATCCCGCAACTAACTCATTAGTCACATTGCTTGCAAGGCTTATAGTGATGTGCATTACCGAGAGGGCCCAGAGATACATCTCCGACAATCGGAGTGACAAATCCTAATCTCGATCTATGCCAACTCAACACGTACCATCGGAGACACCTATAGAGCACCTTTATAATCACCCAGTTACGTTATGATGTTTGGTAGCACACAAAGTGTTCCTTCGGTCTTCGGGAGTTGCATAATCTCATAGTCATAGGAACATGTATAAGTCATGAAGAAAGCAATAGCAATATACTAAACGATCAAGTGCTAAGCTAATGGAACGGGTCAAGTCAATCACATCATTCTCTAATGATGTGATCCCGTTAATCAAATGACAACTCATATCTATGGCTAGGAAACTTAACCATCTTTGATTCAACGAGCTAGTCAAGTAGAAGCATACTAGTGACACTCTGTTTGTCTATGTATTCACACATGTACCAAGTTTCCGGTTAATACAATTCTAGCATGAATAATAAACATTTATCATGATATAAGGAAATATAAAATAATAACTTTATTATTGCCTCTAGGGCATATTTCTTTCAGTCTCCCACTTGCACTAGAGTCAATAATCTAGATCACGTCGCCATGTGATTTAACATCAATAGTCCACATCATCATGTGATTAACACCCATAGTTCACATTGTCATGTGACCAACACCCAAAGGGTATACTAGAGTTAATAATCTAGTTCACATCGCTATGTGATTAACACCCAAAGAGTACTAAGGTGTGATCATGTTTGCTTGTGAGAGAAGTTTAGTCAACGGGTCTGCCAAATTCAGATCCGTATGTATCTTGCAAATTTCTATGTCTACAATGCTCTGCACGGAGCTACTTTAGCTAATTGCTCCCATTTTCAATATGTATCCAGATTGAGACTTAGATTCATTTGGATCAGTGTCAAAAACTTGCATCGACGCAACCCTTTACGACGAACCTTTTGTCACCTCCATAATCGAGAAACATATCCTTATTCCACTAAGGATAATTTTGACTGTTGTTCAGTGATCTACTCCTAGATCACTATTGTACTCCCTTGTCAAACTCAATGTAGGGTATACAATAGATCTGGTACACAGCATGGCATACTTTATAGAACCTATGGCTGAGGCATAGGGAATGACTTTCATTCTCTTTTTGTTTTCTGTCGTGGTCGGACTTTGAGTCTTACTCAATTTCGCACCTTGTAACACAGGCAAGAACTCTTTCTTTGACTGTTCCATTTTGAACTACTTCAAAATCTTGTCAAGGTATGTATTCATTGAAAAAACTTATCTAGCGTCTTGATCTATCTCTATAGATCTTGATGCTCAATATGTAAGCAGCTTCACCGAGGTCTTTCTTTGAAAAACTCCTTTCAAATACTCCTTTATGCTTTCCAGAAAATTCTACATTATTTCCGATCAACAATATGTCATTCACATATACTTATCATAAATGTTGTAGTGCTCCCACTCACTTTCTTGTAAATACAGTGCTTCACCGCAAGTCTCAGATAAAACTATATGCTTTGATCAACTCATCAAAGCGTATATTCCAACTCCGAGATGCTTGCACCAGTCCATAGATGGATTGCTAGAGCTTGCACATTTTGTTAGCACCTTTAGGATCGAAAAAACCTTCTGGTTGCATCATATACAACTCTTCTTTAAGAAATCCATTAAGGAATGTAGTTTTGACATCCATTTGCCAGATTTCATAAAATGTGGCAATTTGCTAACATGATTCGGACAGACTTAAGCATCGCTACGAGTGAGAAAACCTCATCATAGTCAACACCTTGAACTATGTCAAAAACCTTTTTGGACAAGTCTAGCTTTGTAGATAGTAACACTACTATCAGCGTATGTCTTCATCTTGAAGATCCATTTATTATCTATGGCTTTCCGATCATCGGGCAAGTCAACCAAAGTCCACACTTTGTTCTCATACATGGATCCCATCTCAGATTTCATGGCCTCAAGCCATTTCGTGGAATCTGGGCTCATCATCGCTTCCTCATAGTTCGTGAGGTTCGTCATGGTCAAGTAACATGACCTCCAGAACAGGATTACCGTACCACTCAGTCCGGATCTTACTCGTTGACCTCACGAGGTTCGGTAGTAACTTGATCTGAAGTTACATGATCATCATCATTAGCTTCCTCACTAATTGGTGTAGGAGTCACAGAAAAAGATTTCTGTGATGAACTACTTTCCAATAAGGTAGCAGGTACAGTTACCTCATCAAGTTATACTTTCCTCCCACTCACTTCTTTCGAAAGAAACTCCTTCTGTAGAAAGGATCCATTCTTAGCAACGAATGGCTTGCCTTCGGATCTGTGATAGAAGGTGTAACCAACTGTCTCCTTTTGGTATCCTATGGAGACACATTTCTTCGATTTGGATTTGAGCTTATCAGGATGAAACTTTTTCACATAAGCATCGCAACCCCAAACTTTAAGAAATGATAACTTTGGTTTCTTGCCAAACCACAGTTCATACGGTGTCGTCTCAACAGATTTAGATGGTGCCCTTTTTAACATGAATGCAGTTGTATCTAATGCATAACCCCAAAACGATAGTGGTAAATCGGTAAGAAACATCATAGATTGCACTATATCCAATAAATTACGGTTATGACGTTCGAACACACCATTATGCTGTGGTGTTCCGGGTGGCACGAATTTGTGAAACTATTCCACATTATTTTAATTGAAGACCAAACTCGTAAATCAAATATTCGTCTCCGCGTTCAGATCGTAGAAACTTTATTTTCTTGTCACGATGATTTTCCACTTCACTCTGAAATTCTTTGAACTTTTCAAATGTTTCAGACTTATGTTTCATCAAGTAGATATACCCATATCTGCTCAAATCATCTGTGAAGGTCGGAAAATAACGATACGCCATGAGCCTCAACACTCATCGGACTGCATACATCAAGATGTATTATTTCCAACAAGTCATTGCTCGCTCCATGGTTCCGGAGAACGGAGTCTTAGTCATCTTGCCCATGAGGCATGGTTCGCAAGCATCAAGTGATTCCAAAAGCCCATCACATGGAGTTTCTTCATGCGCTTTACACCAATATGACTTAAATGGCAGTGCCACAAATAAGTTGCACTATCATTATTAACTTTGCATCTTTAGGCTTCAATATTATGAATATGTGTATCACTATGATCGAGATCCAACAAACTATTTTCATTGGGTGTATGACCATCAAAGGTTTTATTCATGTAAAAAGACCAACAATTATTCTCGAACTTTAAATGAATAAATGTATTGCAATAAACATGATCAAATCATATTCATGCTCAATGCAAACACCGAATAACATTTATTTATGTTCAACACTAATCCCGAAAGTATAGGGAGTGTGCGATGATGAACATATCAATCTTGGAACCACTTCCAACACACATCATCACTTCACCCTTAACTAGTCTCTGTTCATTCTGCAACTCCCGTTTTGAGTTACTAATCTTAGCAACTGAACTAGTATCAAATACTGAGGGGTTGTTATAAACACTAGTAAAGTACAAATTCTTATCTAGAAGATTAACTCCCACTTGATTCAAGTGATTGTCGTACTCAGACATTCTGAGCACATGCTCACTAGCTGAGCTATTCTCCTCCATCTTGTAGGCAAAGTACTTGTCAAAGGTCTCATACCTTTCGACATGGGCATGAGTCTGAAATACTAACTTCAACTCTAGGAACATCTCATATGCTCCGTGGTGTTTCAAAAACGTCTTTGAAGCCCCGATTCTAAGCCATAAAGCATGGTGCACTAAACTATCAAGTAGTCATCATATCAAGCTTGCCAAACGTTCATAACGTCTGCATCTGCTCCTGCAATCGGTCTGTTACCTAGCGGTGCATCAAGGACATAATTCTTCTGTGCAGCAATGAGGATAATCCTTAGATCACGGATCCAGTTCGCATCATTGCTACTAACATCTTTCAACTTATATTTCTCTAGGAACATATCAAAAATGAAACAGGGGAGCTAAACGCGAGCTATTGATCTACAACATAGATATGCTAATACTACCAAGACTAAGTTCATGATAAATTGAAGTTCAGTTAATCATATTACTTAAGAACTCACACTTAGATAGACATCTCTCTTATCATCTAAGTGATCACAACCAATCATCACGTGAAATGGAGTAGTTCTCAATGGTGAACATCACTATGTTGATCATATCTACTATATGATTCACGTTCGACCTTTCGGTCTCAGTGTTCCGAGGCCATATCTACATATGCTAGGCTCGTCAAGTTTAACCCGAGTATTTCTGCGTGTGCAAAACTGGCTTTCACCCGTTGTATGTGAACGTAGAGCTTATCACACCCGATCATCACGTGGTGTCTCGGCACGACGAACTTTGGCAACGGTGCATACTCAGGGAGAACACTTGTACCTTGAAATTTAGTGAGAGATCATCTTATAATGCTACCGTCAATCACAGCAGAATAAGATGCATAAAGGATAAACATCACATGCAATCAATATAAGTGATATGATATGGCCATCATCATCTTGTGCCTTTGATCTCCATCTCCAAAGCACCGTCATGATCACCATCGCCGGCTGTAACACCCCGGATGTAACTTTCCATATTTGTAACTCCAACTCTTGCCATTTTCGGCTATGTGCTATGGTATTCCCTCCGTGGTTGGGTTTTTGTCTTTCGTTTTGCATTTTGTTTATGTCATGCACCTCATATCATGTCATCATGTGCATCTCATTTGCATACGTGCTCGTCTCATGCATCCAAGCATTTTCCCCGTTGTCCGTTTTGCAATCCGACACTCCTACATACACCGGCACACCCCTCTTGTCTCTTTTTCGTGAGCGGGTGTTGAACGTTCTCGGAATGGACCGAGGCTTGCCAAGTGGCCTTGTTACACCACCGGTAGACCACCTGTCAAGTTTCGTGCCATTTGGAGGTCGTTTGATACTCCAACGGTTAACCGGGTAACCGCAAAGGCCTCTTGTGTGTTGCAGCCCAACACCTCTTCAAAACAGCCCAATAACCCATCTAAGTCACTTCCATGCTCTCCGTCGTCGGATCACGATCGTGTGGGCGAAAACTACACTCCATTTGGAGTCTCCTAGCTCCCTCTACCTATAAATATGTGACCATCCCGAAATTTTCGGGCAAACCCTAAACTCCCGCTCCTCACGCCCGGACACGTCCGGACCCCGGCGCGTCCGCCCTCCGCCGCCCGACCATCCATGAGCCGCCACTGGCGGCCAAGCCACCAGCGCCCGCCAGCCGCTTTGGCCGTCGCCGGCCCGAGCCAGCAGCGCCACTTCCTCGCCCGCCCGCTCGGCCCCTTACCGCCCTTTCGGCCCAGCGCCGCGCCTTCTCCATTCTCCGCCAGTTCGCCTCCTCCGCCGCCCGAGCCCGTCGCCGGCCGCCTCCGTTCCGCCGCCTCGACCTCGCGCCCGCCCGGCCGCCCGCGCCGTCGCCTCCTGCCCGCCCGCCGCCGCGTCCCGGCGGATCCGGTCGCCCGGCCGGCCCGACCCTCCTCCGGCACCAACTCCGGTGAGCCCCGGCCTCGCCTCGGTTCGCGCGCCCTCGGACGAACCCTAGATCCAATTTTCTCGGAGGTCGTTTTTTCCTCCAAGTCATTTTTTTTCTGTAATTTTGTTGCATGTTCATCGCATCGTAACTCTGTACTCGTGGCTCCGATTTGGGCGTATAGCATACCGTATTGTTCACCTCGACGAGTAAATCATTTCTTCTCATTGTATCATTTTCATTTGAGCTCATCTTGACGCCCGAAATGCTGTTGGAATAGGGCTATGTGATGTTAGTTTGAGATTCTTATCAGAACTTGCACTTTTGTCATTTTTTCCATGATTCATGTGTACACCCTATGAACATGAGCTCTACATGTGTTTTGGACTATGCCATGTCTTTTTTACAGGGGTGTATGCCATGTATTATTGTGGTCTCTGTGGTGACTAGCACAAGCATGCAAACTAGGCTTCATGATGTTGCTGATTTCAGCCCCTGCCAGCGATATTTTTATGCCATGTAAACTTGATGCTAAAGAGATATAAATGCTTATTTTGATATAATTAAGTAAGGATGTTTTGAACATATGGTTATGATCTATTCGTCCATGCCCCTGTTTGCAATTATGGAGTAGTGTAGCATGTCGCTTCTTGCTCTATGTTTGCTATAAAATGTTTCCTGGCAAGTCTGTGAAGCTGATATATTTTGCACTTTTGCCATGCTTGTTTGGACCTGTTATGGTGTGAATTAGCCGTAGATCAGTGTTCATCTTTTGTCAAGCATCTTTAGTAAATCACTGCCATATGCTTTGTTGGTACGTTTGGGTGCAGCAGCTTAATTTCTTGTTGCTTGCTATGTGGCATCATGCTGTTAATCGCAGGTTTGTGCCATTGTTCTGCTTGCCATTTGCAAACCGTGCATCCGATTCCGGTGATCTTTATATCGATTTCAACCGAAATCATCTCACCTTTCCAGCGGCATACTTGGTTTGGCAAGTTGATGCCTTGTTCGTCATTTTCCTTCCGGAGCACGCATATGCATTGCATCTCACATCTCGCATATCATACCATGTTTTGCATCATGTTGTTTGTGCATCGCCCGTGATTGATTGTTGGTCCTTTGCTTGTGTTCTTGCTTTGGGTAGAGCCGAGACGATGCGTGAACGAGGAACCTGTTGAGAACGCTTACGAGGATCAAGCTTTCGACAACTCTGAGAACCTTGCAGGCAAGATGACCATACCCTCGAAATCACTTCTATCTTTGCTTGCTAGATGCTCGTTCTTTTGCTATGCCTATGCTGCGATACCTACCACTTGCTATATCATGCCACCCATTTTGCCACGTCAAACCTCTAACCATCCTTTCCTAGCAAACCGTTGTTTGGCTATGTTACCGCTTTTGCTCGGCCCCTCTTATAGCGTTGCTAGTTGCGAGTGAAGTCAAGTGGTTCCATGTTGGAACATGGATATTTTGGGATATCACAATATCTCTTATTTTAATTAATGCACCTATATACTTGGTAAAGGGTGGGAGGCTCGGCCTTATGCCTTGTGTTTTGTTCCACTCTTGCCGCCCTAGTTTCCGTCATACCGGTGTTATGTTCCTTGATTTTGCGTTCCTTACACGGTTGGGTGATTTATGGGACCCCTTGACGATTCGCTTTGAATAAGACTCCTCCAAAGAAGGCCCAACGTTGGTTTTTCAATTTGCCACCTATGCATTTTTCCCCCGGGTTTTCGCGACCCGGAGGTTCCATTTTATTTTAACCCCCCCCCCCCCCCCCGGCCAGTTCTCCTTCGATTGCTGGTCCAACTTGAGCGATGTCCGGCGCCCCTTGGGTAATCAGGGTCTATGTCAACCCGATGTCTGGCTCATCCGGTGTGCCCTGAGAACGAGATATGTGCAACTCCTATCGGGATTTGTCGGCACATCCGGGCGGCTTTGCTGGTCTTATTTTACCATTGTCGAGATGTCTTGTAGTCCGGGATTCCGAGACTGATCGGGTCTTCCCAGTAGAAGGAATATCCTTCGTTGACCGTGAGAGCTTATAATGGGCTAAGTTGGGACACCCCTGCAGGGTATTATCTTTCGAAAGTCGTGCCCGTGGTTATGAGGCAGATGGGAATTTGTTAATGTCCGGTTGTAGAAAACCCGAAGTTGACCTTAATTAAAATACATCAACCGCGTGTGTAACCGTGATGGTCTCTTCTCGGCGGAGCCCGGGAAGCGAACACGGTGTTGGAGTTATGTTTGACGTAAGTAGTTTCAGGATCACTTCTTGATCGCTACTAGCTTCACGAACGTGCCTTGCTTCTCTTCTCGCTCTCTTTTGCGAATGTAGCCACCATATATGCTAGTCGCTTGCTGCAGCTCCACCTCACAACTCTGTCCTACCTATAAGCTTAAATAGTCTTGATCTCGCGGGTGTGAGATTGTTGAGTCCCCGTGACTCACAGATTCTACCAAAACAGTTGCAGGTGCCGACGATGCCGGTCACGGTGGCGCAACCAAGCTCAAGTGGGAGTTCGACGAGGAACGTGGTCGTTACTATGTGTCTTTTCACGATGATCGATGAGTGGAGCCGGTTGGGACGATCGGGGATCTGTGTAGCATTTGGGGTAGTCTTCTTTTATTTTGGTTCCGTAGTCGGACCTTGAGTGTAATCTGGATGATGGATGTTTATTTATGTATTGTGTGAAGTGGCGATCGTAAGCCAACTATGTATCTCTTTCCCTTATGTATTACATGGGTTGTGTGAAGATTACCTCACTTGCGACACTGCTTTCAATGCGGTTATGCCTCTAAGTCGTGCTTCGACACGTGGGAGATATAGCCGCATCGAGGGCGTTACAAGTTGGTATCAGAGCCATCCCCGACTTAGGAGCCCCCTGCCTGATTGCTTGCTGGCGTTGTTGAGTCTAGAACAAAGATGTTTTGAGTCTTAGGATTATATATATCGGAGAGTAGGATTCTTTTTACTCCTCAGTCCCTTAAATCGCTCTGGTGAGGTCTCCCGACGTAGAAGTTTTGACTCTCCTCTCCTCAAATTTCACTAAAAAAATTAGGATCACGCTGGTATCTTGGAATCGTTCCGATGGTTTTGTGACGAGAACATTGTCCTTGGTGCCTCCCGACATTTAGGGGTTGTGGCGGTGTCCGGGAGTTGAGCTCCGAGGTGTTGTCGTCACAATTTTATCGTTGCAGTTCTGGAATACTGAGCTTTGCCGACATCGAAAATCTCTTTTGTACAGTTGTTGGTGAGATAACCCGATAACCCAAAGATCTTTAGGCGAGCTCGGGAGTATTGCCATGACTCATTATAACGGATGCTTTTCGAAGGTCGAGGTACACGATTTCGAAGGTTTCTTGGTTATGTGTTGACGGATGGATACAATTTGGATCTAGGTATTGTTAGTTTGGGTGATATATTTTGTGTCCCTGTATCCCCAACACCAGTTGCATAACCGAGAAAGTTTCGGAGTTTATAGGTGGGATTCAAGTATCTCTTAGCATTTCTTCCCTTGATATTTGGTTTGTGATTGGGTAATCCTTACCACTTATTTGTTCCAACAGACCTTGTTTTTTTTTCATTCATCAACCCTTTATCAAGTGGCTTCTCACCTTAATGGACGTGTGATGTTAGCTTTTGGAATTCATTCGTTCATCCTTGTTCGAATGTTTATTGTGAAGACTATATGTTGCAATTTCTATTCGTTGATTCAACTTGTCTATCTGTCTATCAAGATGCTAACGGATGTCACCCTCTTCAGGATGGCTCCGCCAACGTCGAGAATCCATAACACGATGATGGGAGTCAGTCGAACCCTCCACCTCCACCTCCGCCTCCGGAGGCATGGCAAGTTGTCATGGCAGCCACCAACGCAAATGCTCAGATGATTCTGCAACTCTTGCAAGAGCGTACCCAAGGGCAAGGAAACCAAGGAAATCAAGGCCAAGGCAATAATCAGCCGCGCCGCTACCCTCAACAATTCCTTGCTAATCAGCGAATTCTTTCAGCTTACGTGCGAGGCCACAGGCCGACGATTAACTTGTGGACATCTGCAAACATTTTGAATGTAGCAATGTCGGACACGAGGACTTTGTCAAGTTTGCTTCGTTTCAACTCAAGGACCAAGCTGCCGAGTGGTATCGACAATACAAAGATTCTAGAGGAGGTCGTGTAATTACAGGATGAGTTCCGCCGAGACTTCAAAGCTCACCACATTCCATAAAAGTGTTGTTGAGAGCAAGCGTGAGGAGTTCCGCAATCTCAAGCAAGGCAACATGTACGTGTATCAATACAATATCCAGTTCGAAACTCGCCGCTTTGCTAAGCAAGATGTCCCCTGATGAAAAGAGTATGATCTATCAATTCAGAGGTGGTCTCGGAGAAGATCTGCAATTAGCTCTCGTGCTTTTTGAGCCGGAAAAGTATGATGAATTCTACAACATGGCCTTTGAAGCAAGAGGCTGCCCAACTCAAGTGTGAGGCTTCTAAGAAGAGAGCCGGGGGCCTTGATTCAGTCTTCTTCTTCCTCACTAGTGGCAGCTAAGCAACAGAAGTTCTGGTTGCCTCCTCCTCCTTCGTTCCGTCAGCCTTATCAGCAGAAGAACTCAGGTGGTCGTGGATCTTCCCACCCACCCAACCCAGGATATCAGAACAAGTCTAATTCTCAAGCTCCAAGGTCTAATGCTCCTTATCACCGTCCGCTCTCGAGAGGTGACTTGCAACAAATGTCGTGAGAAGGTCACTATGCGAACAAGTGCTTCAACCAAAGGCGCCTTCCGCCTCCTCCTCTGTGAGATCTTCAGCAATGCGGTGGTAAAGCATAATCCCAAGTCCGCAAAGGTGAACATGATGAATGCAGCTCAAGCGGAGGAATCTCTTGATGTGATAATGGGTAATCTCTCAGTTAATGATATTCCTGCAAAAGTCTTATTTGATACTGGTGCATCGCATTCTTTCATTTCAAGACCTTTTGCATCTAAGCATGAGTTGTTTTTTCAAGATTTGCCTAAACCGTTATCGGTTGTCTCTCCGGGTAAATTCATGCATGCAAGCTCCTTGGTTCCGGATGTTTCTATAAAGATGGACGACTATAGATTTCTGGCTAAACCAATTGTCCTTGGTGACTCGGATATTGATCTAATTCTCGGGATGGACTGGCTTTCTCAGCATAAAGCTCAGCTTGATTGTGCTGCCAGGGAAATTCAATTGACACACTCTTGAGGATGTGATCATCTATGCCGCTTCGTGATGAAACCATTCATTGTTTTCTCTCAATGAGAAGGGCGAATTGGATGCTATCTCTTAGATTCGATCGTTTGTGAGTACCAAGATGTCTTTCGGAAGAGCTTCGGGTATGCCTCCTCACCGGCCAGTTGAATTCGTTATCGATCTTGAGCACAGCACGGAACCCGTTTGCAAGCGTCCATACAAGCTTGGACCTAAAGAGCTGAAGGAATTGAAGAAACAGCTCGATGAACAAGAGCGTCTGGGTCTGATCAGACCGAGTTCATCTCCATGGGGTTGTGCAGTTCTTTTTGTCCAGAAGAATGATGGCACGGACCGACTGTGCGGCGATTACCGTCCATTGAATAAGAAGACAATCAAGAACAAGTATCCACTTCCCAACATCAATGAGCTTTTCGAGCAACTCAAAGGTGCTAAAGTGTTCTCCAAGCTTGACCTTCGTATGGGTTATTATCAAATTCGCATTCGTGAACAAGATATTCCCAAGACAAAGATTCGTAACAAGCTTTGGTTCTTATGAATATCTTGTCATGTCTTTCGGCCTTGTCAATGCTCCTCCAACATTCTCTCGAATGATGAACTTCATCTTCAACCCCTACACCAATGAATTCGTCTTGGTCTATCTCGATGATATTTTGGTCTTCTCCAAGAATAAGAAGGATCATGCCAAACATTTGCGATTGGTGCTCGACAAGCTCAGAGAGCATCAATTCTATGCAAAGTTTTCCAAATGTGAATTTTGGCTTGATGAAGTTCTTTACCTTGGTCATATCATCTCCGCCAAAGGGCATCGCTGTTAATCCCGAGAAGGTGTCCGCATTTGTGAATTGGGAACCTCCTCGTAATGTCAAGCAGCTCCACAGTTTTCTTGGTCTTGCAAGCTATTGTCAAGATTCATTGAGAATTTCTCCAAGATTGCAAAGCCTCTTTCCAACCTCCTCCGGAAGCATGTGAAGTATGTGCGGACTCCACGAGTGTGACGTTGCTTTCAATGCTCTCAAAGAGAAACTCGTCACAGCTCCTGTCTTAACTCCTCCTGATGAATCCAAGCAATTCGAAGTTTTCTGTGATGCTTCTCTTCAAGGTCTCGGTGATGTGTTAATGCAAGACAAGAAAGTTGTGGCCTATACCTCTCGTCAGTTGAAGCCCAACGAAAAGAACTACCCCACTCACGATCTTGAGTTGGCGGCAGTTGTCCATGCATTAATAACATGGAGACATCTCTTGTTGGGAAGGAAAGTGGACATTTTCACCGATCACAAGAGTCTCAAGTATATCTTCACGCAACCCAACCTCAACCTCAGGCAAACTCGTTGGGTGAAAATGTTTCAAGAGTACAACCCGAGTATTGTATATACTCCAGGCAAGGCCAATGTCATTGCTGATGCTTTGAGCAGGAAGGCTTATTGCAGCAGTTTAATCCTCAAGCCCTTCCAACGGACCTTTGTGAAGCTTTCCATAAGCTGAATCTTCAAGTTGTTCCTCAAGGCTTTCTTGCCAACCTCATAGTCTCTCCTACTTTGGAAGACCAAATTCGTGAGGCTCAACTCCTGGATACCATGGTGAAAAAGGTGAAACGTGGTATCGACAAGGGCATTTCCAAATACAAGTGCTTCCACATTGATGAGAAATATACTCTTTTCTTCGAGGACCGGATTGTGGTTCCAAAGGGTGATCTACGTAAAGTCATTATGAACGAGGCGCACAATTCTCTTCTATCATTCATCCTGGAAGTACGAAGATGTACCATGACCTCAAGCAGTCGTATTGGTGGACTCAAATGAAGCGAGAAATTGTCGTGAATGAATGTGATGTCTGCCGAAGGGTGAAAGCAGAACACCAACGACCAGCTGGTCTCCTCCAACCTCTTGCTATTCCAGAATGGAAGTTTGATCATATCGAGATGGACTTCGTGACTGGATTTCCTAAGTCCAAGCGTGGAAATGATGTTATCTTCGTTGTCATTCACAAGCTTACTAAAGTGGCTCATTTTCTTCCTATCAAAGAATCTATCACAAGAGCTCGGTTGGCGAGTTATACACCTCCGAGATTGTCTCCTTGCACGGCATTCCACAATTGATCTCTTCGCACCGTGGAAGCATCTTCACTTCTAAGTTCTGGGACTCCTTTCGGAAGGCTATGGGCACCAACATTACGTTTCAAAGATGACTTTCCACCCTCAAACAAGTGGCCAAGTCGAGCGAGTCAATCAAATCCTTGAAGATATGCTCAGAGCTTGTGTCATTTTCTTCGGTATGAAGTGGGAAGATTGTCTTCCATATGCCGAGTTATCCTACAACAACAGCTTCCAAGCGAGTTCGGGCAAGGCCCCATTCGAAATTCTCTATGGCAGGAAGTGCCGTACTCCTCTCAATTGGTCCGAGACAGGTGAACGCCAACTTCTTGGCAACGACTTGATCACAGAAGCCGAAGAAATGTGCAGAGTCATTCGTGAGAGTCTCAAAGCCGCGCAATCGCGCAGAAGAGCTATTATGATGACAAGCACCGTGATGTGGCTTTTGAAATCGAAGACCATGTCTACCTCCGCGTTTCTCTAATGAAAGGCACTCGTCGCTTCGGTATCAAAGGGAAGCTTGCCCCTAGATACGTGGGTCCTTTCAAGATCATTGGCAAAAGAGGCGATCTCGCCTATCAACTTGAGCTACCGTCCAACTTCGCGAACCTGCATCATGTGTTTCACGTGTCACAGCTCAAGAAGTGCTTCAAGACGCTGGCGCACTATCAACTTCGAAGAGATTGATCTCCAAGAAGATATGTCTTATCATGAGCACCCCGTTGCTATTCTTGAAGAAACCGAGCGCAAGACTCGCAACAAGTCAATCAAATTCCTGAAAGTGAAGTGGTCACACCATTCCGACCGAGAAGCCACACAGGGCGCGAGGATCACCTCCGTTCGAATATCCGGAGTTCTTTCAATCCTAGATCTCGGGACGATATCCTCTTGTAGTGGTGGAGTGTTGTAACACCCCGGATGTAACTTTCCATATTTGTAACTCCAACTCTTGCCATTTTCGGCTACGTGCTATGGTTTCCCTCCGTGGTTGGGTTTTTGTCTTTGGTTTTGCATTTTTTTTATGTCATGCACCTCATATCATGTCATCATGTGCATCTCATTTGCATACGTGCTCGTCTCATGCATCCGAGCATTTTCCCCGTTGTCCGTTTTGCAATCCGACACTCCTACATGCACCGCACACCCTCTTGTCTCTTTTTCGTGAGCGGGTGTTGAACGTTCTTGGAATGGACCGAGGCTTGCCAAGTGGCCTTGGTACACCACCGGTAGACCACCTGTCAAGTTTCGTGCCATTTGGAGGTCGTTTGATACTCCAACAGTTAACCGGTAACCAAAAGGCCTCTTGTGTGTTGCAGCCCAACACCTCTTCAAAACAGCCCAATAACCCATCTAAGTCACTTCCATGCTCTCCGTCGTCGGACCACGATTGTGTGGGCGAAAACTACACTCCATTTGGAGTCTCCTAGCTCCCTCTACCTATAAATATGTGACCATCCCCGAAATTTTCGGGCAAACCCTAGCTCCCGCTCCCCTCACGCCGCCGGACACGTCCGGACCGCGCAGACGCGTCCGCCCTCCGCCCGCCCGGCCAACCGAAGCCGCCACGTGGCGCCGGCCACCAGCCGCCCGCCGCCTTTGGCCGTCGCCCGGCCCCGAGCCGTCGCCCTCACTCTCCTCCTCGCCTTGCTCGGCCCCGCCGCGCCGGATCGCCAGCCGGTTCTCCGCCGCCAGTTCGCCTCCTCCGCCGCCCAAGCCCGTCGCCCGGCCGCCTCCAACATGCCGACCTCATTTCCGCCCGGCCCGCGCCCGTCGCCTCCCGTCGCCTCACTCGCCCCGCCGCGTCCGCGTCGGCCGGATCCGGTCGCCCGGCCCCGACCCTCCTCCTCCGGCACCAACTCTGGCGAGCCCCGGCCTCGCCTCGGTTCGCGCGCCCTCGGACGAACCCTAGATCCAATTTTCTCGGAGGTCGTTTTTTCTTCCAAGTCATTTTTTTCTGTAATTTTGTTGCATGTTCATCACATAGTAACTCTGTACTCGTGGCTCCGATTTGGGCGTATAGCATACCTAATTGTTCGCCTCGACGAGTACATCATTTCATCTCATTTTATCATTTTCATTTGAGCTCATCTTGATGCCCGAAATGCTGTTGGAAGAGGGCTATGTGATGTTAGTTTCTGATTCTTATCAGAACTTGCACTTTTGTCATTTTTTCCATGATTGATGTGTGAACCCTATGAACATGAGCTCTACATGTGTTTTGTACTATGCCATGTCTTCTTTACAGGGGTGTATGACATGTATTTTTTTGATCTCTGCGGTGACTAGCACAAGCATGCAAACTAGGCTTCATGATGTTGCTGATTTCAGCCCCTGTTCTGCTGATATTTTTATGCCATGTAAACTTGATGCTACAGAGAGATCCATGCTTATTTTGAGATACTTCAGTAAGGATGTTTTGAACATATGTTTATGCTCTATCCATCTATTCCCATGTTTGAAATTATGGAGTAGTCTAGCATGTCGTTTTCTTGCTCTACTTTTGCTATAAAATGTTTCCTGGCAGGTTGTTTACATGTTATTCAATTTTGCCAAGATTGTTGTAGTTGATCTGTGTAAGCTATGATGTTGTTATTGCCATCTATAGCTTCTATGCCATGTCTTCTTGATGGATGTATGCTTAGTTTATCATGAAATGCTCTGTAGTGAGTGCATCGAGCTCGTGAAGATGCCTTCATAATTCTGTTAATGCCATGCTCTGTTTCCTGAATCTGTTAACGAAACTTGCTATATTGACATGGGTGCTATTACATTTTTTGATCCCGTTTGGCTCTTGGTCAGTAAGGGACTTTTGTCCAATGCCTTGAGTACATGCATGCCATGCCATATTTTGCTATGTCTTGTTCCTGTAGCAGGTTGTTTGCTTGCTCTAAACATGCCTTCGTGCTGTTAATTTCTGGCATGTTAGTATGTTCACCAAGTCTGTGAAGCTGATATATTTTGCACTTTTGCCATGCTTGTTTGGACCTGTTATGGTGTGAATTAGCCGTAGATCAGTGTTCATCTTTTTTCAAGCATCTTGATTAGATCACTGACATATGCTTTGTTGGTATGTTTGGGTGCAGTAGCTTAATTTCTTGTTGCTTGCTATGTGGCATCATGCTGTTAATGGCAGGTTTGTGCCATTCTTGTTTTGCTTGCCATTTGCAAACCGTGCATCCGATTCCGGTGATCTTTATATCGATTTCAACCGAAATCATCTCACCTTTCCAACGGCATACTTGGTTTGCCAAGTTGATGCCTTGTTCGTCATTTTCCTTCCGGAGCACGCATATGCATTGCATCTCACATCTCGCATATCATACCATGTTTTGCATCATGTTGTTTGTGCATCGCCCGTGATTGATTGTTGGTCCTTTGCTTGTGTTCTTGCTTTGGGTAGAGCCGGAGGCGAGTACGTGAGCGAGGAACCTGTTGAGAACGCTTACGAGGATCAAGCTTTCGACAACTCTGAGAAACTTGCAGGCAAGATGACCATACCCTCGAAATCACTTCTATCTTTGCTTGCTAGATGCTCGTTCTTTTGCTATGCCTATGCCGCGATACCTACCACTTGCTATATCATGCCACCCATTTTGCCATGTCAAACCTCTAACCATCCTTTCCTAGCAAACCGTTGTTTGGCTATGTTACCGCTTTTGCTCGGCCCCTCTTATAGCGTTGCTAGTTGCAGGTGAAGCCGAAGTGGTTCCATGTTGGAACATGGATATTTTGGGATATCACAATATCTCTTATTTTAATTAATGCACCTATATACTTGGTAAAGGGTGGGAGGCTCGGCCTTATGCACGGTGTTACATTCACTCTTGCCGCCCTAGTTTCAATCATACCGGTGTTATGTTCCTTGATTTTGCGTTGCTTACGGTTGGGTGATTTATGGGACCCCTTGACAGTTCGCTTTGAATAAGACTCCTCCGGCAAGGCCCAACTTTGGTTTTACCATTTGCCACCTAAGCCTTTTCCCCGGGTTTTCGCGAGCCCGAGGGTCATCTTTGTTTTAACCCCCGGGCAGTTCTCCTTCGATTCTTTGGTCCAACTTGAGCGATGTCCGGCGCCCTTGGGCAATCGGGGTCTATGTCAACCCGACGTCTGGCTCATCTGGTGTGCCACGAGCGAGATATGTGCAGCTCCTATCGGGATTTGTCGGCACATCCGGCGGCTTTGCTGGTCTTGTTTTACCATTGTCGAGATGTCTTGTAGTCAGGATTCCGAGATCGATCGGGTCTTCGGTAGAAGGAATATCCTTCGTTGACCGTGAGAGCTTATAATGGGCTAAGTTGGGACACCCTGCAGGGTATTATCTTTCGAAAGCCGTGCCGCGGTTATGAGGCAGATGGGAATTTGTTAATGTCCGGTTGTAGAAAACCCGAAGTTGACCTTAATTAAAATACATCAACCGCGTGTGTAACCGTGATGGTCTCTTCTCGGCGGAGCCCGGGAAGCGAACACGGTGTTGGAGTTATGTTTGACGTAAGTAGTTTCAGGATCACTTCTTGATCGCTACTAGCTTCACGACCGTGCCTTGCTTCTCTTCTCGCTCTCTTTTTCGAATGTAGCCACCATATATGCTAGTCGCTTGCTGCAGCTCCACCTCACAACTCTGTCCTACCTATAAGCTTAAATAGTCTTGATCACGCGGGTGTGAGATTGCTGAGTCCCCGTGACTCACAGATTCTACCAAAACAGTTGCAGTGCCGACGATGCCGGTCACGGTGGCGCTTAACCGAGCTCAAGTGGGAGTTCGACGAGGAACGTGGTCGTTACTATGTGTCTTTTCCTGATGATCGATGGCGGAGCCGGTTGGGGACGATCAGGGATCTGTGTAGCATTTGGGGTAGTCTTCTTTTATTTTGGTTCCGTAGTCGGACCTTGAGTGTAATCTGGATGATGGATGTTTATTTATGTATTGTGTGAAGTGGGGACTGTAAGCCAACTATGTATCTCTTTCCCTTATGTATTACATGGGTTGTGTGAAGATTACCTCACTTGCGACACTGCTTTCAATGCGGTTATGCCTCTAAGTCGTGCTTCGACACGTGGGAGATATAGCCGCATCGAGGGCGTTACACCGGTGCGACACCTTGATCTCCATCATAGCATTGTTGTCGTCTCGCCAACTATTGCTTCTACGACTATCGCTACCGCTTAGTGATAAAGTAAAGCAATTACAACGGGATTGCATTGCATACAATAAAGCGACAACCATATGGCTCCTGCCAGTTGCCGATAACTCTGTTACAAAACATGATCATCTCATACAATAAAATATAGCATATGTCTTGACCATATCACATCACAACATGCCTTGCAAAAACAAGTTAGACATCCTCTACTTTGTTGTTGTAAGTTTTACGTGGTTGCTACGGGCTGAGCAAGAACCGTTCTTACCTACGCATCAAAACCACAACGATAGTTCGTCAAGTTAGTGTTGTTTTAACCTTCTCAAGGACCGAGCGTAGTCACACTCGGTTCAACTAAAGTTGGAGAAATCGACACCCGCCACCACTGCGTGCGGCGCGAGGGCTTCACCTAAGCACCGCTATGATATGACCGAGGTGGATTATGGTGGAGGGGCACCGACACTGCAACTAAGAGATAAATTATAAATTGTTATGTCTTGGGGTGCCCCCTGCCCCCCCCCCCCCCCCGCGCGCGCGCGTATATAAAGGAGCTAGGGGGAGGTGGCCGACCAAGGAGGAGGGCGTGCCAAGGGGGGAGTCCTACTCCCACCGGGAGTAGGACTCCTTCTTTCCTAGTAGGAGTAGGAGAAGGAGGAAGGGTAGGAGAGAGGAGGAAGGAAAGGGGGGCGCTGCCCCCCCCCCCCTCCTTGTCCAATTTGGACTAGAGGGGGGAGGGGCGCGTGGCCTGCCCTGGCTGCCCCTCCTCTTCTCCACTAAGGCCCAATAGGCCCATTACACTCCTCGGGGGGTTCCGGTAACCCCCAGTACTCCGGTATATGTCTGAAACCTCCCGAAACACTTCCGGTGTCCGGACATAGTCTTCCAATATATCAATCTTTACGTCTCGACCATTTCGAGACTCCTCGTCATGTCCGTGATCATATCCGGGACTCCGAACTACCTTCGGTACATCAAAACACAAAAACTCATAATACCGATCGTCACAGAACTTTAAGCGTGCGGACCCTACGGGTTCGAGAACTATGTAGACATGACCGAGACATGTCTCCGGTCAATAACCAATAGTGGAAACTGGATGCTCATATTGGTTCCTACATATTCTATGAATATCTTTATCGGTCAAACCGCATAACAACATACGTTGTTCCCTTTGTCATCGGTATGTTACTTGCCCGAGATTCGATCGTCGGTATCTCAATACCTAGCTCAATCTCGTTGCGGCAAGTCTCTTTACTCGTTCGCAATGCATCATCCGCAACTAACTCATTAGTAACATTGCTTTCAAGGTTTATAGTGATGTGCGATGCGAGAGGGCCTAGAGATACCTCTCCGAGCAATCGGAGTGACAAATCCTAATCTCGATCTGTGCCAACTCAACAAGTACCATCGGAGACACACAGAGAGCACATTTATAATCACCCGATTACGTTGTGATGTTTGGTAGCACACAAAGTGTTCCTCCGGTATTCGGCGGTTGCATAATCTCATAGTCATAGGAACATGTATAAGTCATGAAGAAAGCAATAGCAATATACTAAACGATCAAGTGCTAAGCTAACGGAATGGGTCAAGTCAATCACATCATTCTCTAATGATGTGATCACGTTAATCAAATGACAACTCATGTCTGTGGCTAGGAAACTTAACCATCTTTGATTCAGCGAGCTAGTCAAGTAGAGGCATATTAGTGACACTCTGTTTGTCTATGTATTCACACATGTATCAAGTTTCCCGTTAATACAATTCTAGCATGAATAATAAACATTTATCATGATATAAGGAAATATAAAATAGCAACTTTATTATTGCTCTAGGGCATATTTCCTTCAGCATGAGCTCCTTGAGCGTGCATGCATGCTTAACTGCAAGCCTGTTGCCACTCCTGTTGACACGAAGGCTAAGCTCTCTGCGCTTGACGGCTCTTCTGCACCGGACGGACCGTTCTATCGCTCCATTGTGGGTGCACTCCAGTACTTGACACTCACCAGACCAGACTAACAGTACATCGTGCAGTAGGTCTACCTCCACATGCACGCTCCTCGCGACAGTCACTGGAACCTGGTGAAGCAGATCCTTCGGTATATCTGTGGCACTATGGCTCTTGGTCTCACCCTGACAGCATCTTCCTCCATCGACATGGTTGCGTACTCTGATGCTGACTGGGCCGGCTGTCCGGACACTCGTCGCTCCACTTCCGGCTATTGCGTCTACCTCGGCCCCTCTCTCATCTCATGGCCGTCCAAGCGACAACCCACGGTATCGCGCTCTAGCGCTGAGGCTGAGTATCGGGTTGTGGCCAATGCCATTGCTGAGTGTTCCTGGCTCCGACAACTTCTTCGGGAGCTCCATCATGATGTGACTCGCGCTACATTGGTGTATTGCGACAACGTCTCCGCCGTTTATCTCTCCGCCAACCTCGTTCATCATCGCTGCACCAAGCACATCGAGCATGATATTCACTTCGTGCATGAGCGGGTGGCTCTCGGGCACGTCCGTGTCCTGCACGTACCCACCACACAACAGTTTGCCGATGTCATGACGAAGGGGTTACTGACGGCTACATTTGAGGAGTTTCGGTCCAGTTTATGCATCACTGGCGACATATCGACTGCGGGAGGTGTTGAGTATTGTTGTTATTGCATCACGTCCGTGTCCTGCACGTACCCACCGCACAACAGTTTGCTGATGTCATGACGAAGGGGTTATTGACGGCTACATTTGAGGAGTTTCGGTCCAGTCTATGCATCATTGGCGACATATCGACGGGAGGTGTTGAGTATTGTTGTTATTGCATCTGGCGGCTAGGACCTCTTGCATTTACTTCCTAGCTTAGCGATATCTCCCGATCCTTTCCTTCTATAGCGGATTAGCACCCTGGAGTTGAAGTTGTCGCCGTTAAACCTTTGAATCGGTTCGAAGAGCCTGACACCCGATACCCCCAAAGCCTCTAATCCCCTTTTCTCAAGGAGACGATAGGAATTTTAGACAGAGCCCCGTCACTTCATCCAGACGAACGAACTCGGGAGGATTGGAGTCCGAAAGATCAACCTGAAGAAGAAGCATCGCCATCCGTCCGAACACCATTCATGTGAGAACTAAACAACCTCAACCTAAACTAATAGCCGGAGTCAAAGCATCGGGATTTCCCTCACCGCTATCAACCACCGGAGCGGTGGATAAGAGTCGCAATGATCTATTTGTAGACTTTTTTGCGGGCATTGCACTATCGTACGAAAATAACAAAATCTTACCTCCAGTTAAGTCGCAATGATCTGTTTGCAGGTTTTTTTCCCCGCATGTTACTTTGGTTTGTTTGTAATGTACCAGCTGTAATATCCCATTTCTTTAAAAAAAAATACATAGATCTTTTTCGCAGGCATTGTACTATCATACAAAATAACACGTGAAAATGAAATGCCCGGATCTGTTTGCCCGGTTTTTCTGCATGTTAGTTTGGTTTCTTTGTAGTCTACCAGACGTAATATTCTTTCAAAAACAATTGGAATGCTAATAAAATAGTAAATATTTTAGATTGATTTATTAATTTTAGCTAAGATTTGAAACCTTTTGAAGTATGTGGACATTTTATTGAGAAGAAGTAAAAGCACTTTGCCCAAATATTCATTTTGGATTTTATTTGATTCTTTAAATTATTCAAACCAATCTCAATTCATTTAATAATTGAAAGGTTTGAATATTTTATTTTATGCTTTTAAATATACGAACCATTCCAATTCAAAATGAAATCAGAAGAGCTGGCTTATCCATTATTAAAGAATTGGAAATGATTTAAATATTATTTTGATCAATTTATTGAATTTCAAAGTTTATATATATATATATATATATATATATATAGACTTCAAACTATTTTCCAAAATTATTTAAAAGGACTGATGTAACCTTTATTTTTTTAAATGGTATTTTTGTAATGTATTTTGGCCAGGAAATATGTTTCCTAAACTCTAAATATTGTGTGTTATTTTGATGTTTTGGTGGATATTTTGGATTTTAAATGGAGTTATTTAGAGGTATATTCAAATTCTATTAGAATTAGAAAATACCTTTGAACCTTTTGGGACAACTTAGTACTTTACACGTGCGGCCTTTCAAACGTCACCCACGCCTACAATATCACACTCCCGGCCCAGCCCTACTGATGTGGCGGCCCTCTCTCTCATTCTATTTTCTTATTTCTTTACTCCATTTCAACTTTTGGGCTGAACCCACTCTTACTATTTAACGAGCGTTCCTTAGGGACCTCACAACGATCACCGCCACGTGTCGCGCTCTGGGCGTTTCCTCTGGATTTTGTTTTTTATTTTTATTTTTCTGCATCCGCATGCGTTTTCAATTTTTTAAAAGTTTTTTCGGTTTTTTTCAACTTTTGGATTTTCCACCGGTGTTCCTTAGCTTTTGGACTTTTAAAAAAAAAGACTATTTTGCGCAAAAATACGCATTTTTTTTGCTTTCACGAAAGGCATGCTTTTTCTTCCGCGAGAGGCACGATTTTGCTTTCGCGAGAGGCATGGCCGTGCCTCTCAGAAACGAAAAAAAACATGTTTTCTGTGTTTTTTGTTCTTCCGTGAGAGGCACGGTTGTGCTTCCGCGAGAGGCACGGTTTTGCTTTCGCGAGACGCACGGCCGTGCCTCTCAGAAACGAAAAAAAACATGTTTTTTGTTTTTTTCTTCCGCGAGAGGCACGATTTTACTTTAGCGAGAAGCACGGCCGTGTCTCTCGGAAACGGGACATTTTTTGTTTTCTTTTTTTTTCTCGAGAGGCACGGTTTTGCTTTCACGAGAGGCATGGACGTGCCTCTCGGAAATGAAAAAAAATGCGTTTTCTGTTTTTTTTTTCTTCCGCGAGAAGCACGGTTTTGCTTTCCGAGAAGCACGGCCGTACCTCTTTTGAAAAGGAAAAAAAACCATGCTCCCGGTTCGGTTTTTTGTCCTGTTTTTTTCATGAAAAAAAATCATTAAAACATATCAACATGGGACCTAGTTTTAAAGATCTCAACGTGAGGAATTCAAAGTGAAAAAGGTTTGAGATTTGAACGTACGGTTTAAAAGATAAAACATTGTAAATAAACAGATTTACAAAAAAAAAAGAAAACTCTCAGGTTGCAACAAGTGCCGCACATGCAGCGCGCCACTTGTCATAATCTGAAAAGGTGAGAGTGATCTTTGCAAGAAGTATTTATTAATTAGTGATTATACACTCTTATCTGTTTTTCTCATTCCTTTCCCAGGTGGTCTCTACCAAAGGCCTATATTCGCAACGCAAGCCCAGGAGGAGCACGACGCGTCTAGTGCTCTCCATTCCTCTGTGTCTTTTACGTGTCTCAGTATTCTAAATATACTTTCTCCATTCACGAATAAATGTACATCTAGCTTTTATTTTAAGTCTAAAATTTTAATCAACTTTATAAAAAAAATAATAGCATATATGACATCAAATTGATACATTATAAAATTACATTTCAAAACAAATCTAGTGATACTATTAATGTCATAAATGTTGCTACTTTTTTTTATAAAGTTGATCAAAATTTTAAAACTTTAACTTAGGATAAAAGCTATATATACATTTATTTGCAGAATGGAGGGAGTAGATCCGAACCAGTATCACTCTGCTCTCAATACTATTAACTGCTGCTGCTGCCTATCCTCAGTTCTCTGCTTCTACTTGTTCTCGTTGCTTTATCCACTCTATTTCGTTGCTGCTCTATCCAGTTCCTTAACAGCTGTGACCTCCCTATTAGGGAGCTTAGAATATGCGAATATGCTGCTAATTAATTAGTACTACTTCCTCTGTAAATTAAAGAGGTAAATACATCACAAGTCATAGAACTTGCACGCGACGGTCAGTTTGGTGCACAAACTTGTAAAATACGTGTTTCTAGTCATCTAACTTGTCCTTCCGTTCATATATGATGCTTTCTACCGTATTCAGCTGTATCATATGCACACATGGCGTGCCAAACATGGCAGGGGCCCACTGTCAGCTGTAGGTAATCCGTGTGCACTGTTTTTTCCTTCAAAAGCACCTTTTCATTTTATTTATTTACGCCAAGAATCCTCAAATAAAATGAAAAAAGCCGGACCGTCAGTGGAATTCGAACACAAGACCTGCTACAGTTCGTCTCGCTAAGATAGCCACTTGACAACTTTACTGATGAGGTATGTTGACCACAACTAGCTTTATATAAGACAGACCGTATGAGTTAAAATGGAAACCAAAATGAGAAAAGGGAAGGCACCGGTTCTAACCTATGACCACATAACCTGCTTGCCAAGGTAAAGTAGCACCAACCATCCCATCCGGCAACAATGAGTTAAAAAACATCAGCCACAATGACATTTAAATAGATAAACTCAATTTATCTTATCTAGTCTTTTGTTTTGTTTATAGAACTTATTTATATTCTATATAAACCTTTTGGACCAACCGACTAGATTTTCTTAATTCATGTAATTTTAAATTTAAAAATCAAGATAAAACCAAATATAGTGCCGAATGAGTGTACGTATTGTTTTTGGACAAATCAACTAAAATTTTGTAAGAATTCGAATAATTTTAAATATAATAAATGCATCTAAAAAATATAGTGTAGAATGAGTGTACGTAAATTCTTTTGGACAAATCAACGAATTTTTTGTTTGAATTCAAATAATTATAAATTCGAAAATCTAGATAAAAGAAATTATAGGTTAGAAAGAATGTACGCAATATTTTTTGGACAACTGAACTAATTTTTGATTGAATTTGAATAATCTAGATAAAAGAAAATATAGTTCATAATGTTCTTTAGGACAAATCAACATAATTTATTATAAATTCGAGAACTAGATAAAAAATTATATGTGAAAAGTAATGTACATAAATACAAAAATCTACAGAAAAGAAAATTTATTCAGAATGTGTACTTTTATTCATAGGTGATATACCTTAGTAGTCCAAATGAAACAACAAGCACGATCAGTTGCGGTGGTTAGGCCCCTAGCGTCATTGCAATTGGTCGCTTGTTCGTACTCGCTCGTCCCATTTTTTCCAGCGCAACTACTGTTGGAGGTGCTTTTGTACAAAGTAAAAAAAACGAGGGTGTTTCTGCCAAAAAACATCACGTGCACTAGCCACTGACAATGGGCCCTGGCCACACTGGCGTGCCACGTAGGCAGCGAATACACCCACGTACGGGAAATGTGACCGTATTTACACGTCCGCACAAGTTTGATGACGAGAAACACGTATTTTGCAAGTTTGTGCACCAAACTGACCGTCGAGCGCAAGTTGTATGACTTTTGGTGTATTTGCCTCTAAATTAAATAGTGATCTAAATGTTTTTATATTATTTTACGGAGGGTGTATCTAACAATTTAGTTCTGTCAGCTACTGTACATACGTATGTATTTAGACGCTTTGTAGGGGGTGTGATGTATCACGAAGCATTGATCAGTTGGTGCATATAATCCATTTTTTTTATTAAAGTGGTTTCCCCTGATTTCCATTTAAACAAACCATCCTAGTTCTTACAAGCACTAAAAGAAACCTAACAAAAGCAAACCTGAAGACTAACTACAATTAACTACTCCATCCGTTCCATAATGTAGTGCCTACAGATTTTTGCAAAAGTCAAACATTACAAACTTTGACCATATTTATAAAGAAAAGTATGTACATCTAGAATACCAAATGCACATCATTGAATACATCATGAGTTATATTTTTAGAATGCACATGTTTGGTATTGTAAATGTAGACAGTTTTCTCTATAAACTTGGTCAAAGTTGGCAAAGTTTAACTTTCACAAAAATCTATATGCACTACATTATGAAATGAAGGGAGTATTACACAACAGCTGAATGGTTAGGAGATCCAGAACTATGATGGTTAGTATAATGTGTATACTCCCTATACAACTTCATGATGGAGCGCCTTTTTTTACAAAGGGCGTTTTTTATCGACTCATAATGAAGCATCAAGAGGATATAAAGACAATGAGTATACACCCGGCCTCTGCATAGCTCAGATGCACATAGCCAACATCAACGCACGCACCACATTGGCAAAAGCAAAGTCATACAAGACCGAAGCTTGCCAATGCGAGGAAAAAATCGAAGCCATCAAAACAACCATCGACAAAATGCTGCAACGACCATTGTCACCAACCATATCTTGACAACATATGACTATGAGTAAGATTCTTCAACAGCAACGCTTCGGGGAAGGAAACGACGCGCTAACGCCGCCGTCGTTGGGTCCAACCATCAAAGATGAGACCGTGGATTTTCACCCTGAAGATTAAGTCTCAACAAACTCCAAGCAAAGCCTTCAACAAGATCACGATGGAAAGCGGCTCCATTGCCAGGTATGACCAACTAGGGTCCTACCTTAGGTTTTCACCCTAGAGCTCGAGACTAGGTATCATGATGGAGTGTCTATTAAAATTTTTTTTGCGGGGTTAAAGGGATTTCATTGCTCAAATTGGAGGAAGCTCCTCCAAACAAAGTTGGGGTACATTAGCAGGGCCAGATTTTAGCCAAACTGCCGTCCTAGCTTCTACACGACCAAAAGTCGCCAAACCTATGACTGACAGTATTGAGCAATGGAACAATCCCTATCACCAAGAAGCGACTTCACTTCATTTATCATCATCGCATGCAGCAACCTATCCTCCACTCGTGCCCGAATTGAGTCCACGGCAACCAGACAATCCATCTCGACATCCACTGGAAGTGGCCACCATTGCATAGCAAAGTTTAAACCCTCCAAGCAGGCTGCAAGTTCAGCTTGCAAGGGATTTGCGCAGTTAACCAGGCTTCTGCAAGCCGAGAAAATGATGGCACCGTCGCTATCGCGCAGTACCATGCCTGCACCTGCCTTTCCAGAAGCTTCACAGTAGGACCCATCAACATTTAATTTTACACGACCATGGGCTGGAGGTTGCCATTTGATGGGGAGAGACTGAGTGTCCTCTGCATGTGATAGCAGCGGCAGCCGGCCTCCATCATCAATCACCATTTTACCTTTAACAAGATCACCTGTAGGATACTTCTTGATAGCGAGCAATGATGATTCATAGCTGAGTAAGAATCGGCAAGATACTTCAACTGGGGGCAGACGTTTGCCGTGGACGATTTCATTTCTGACGTGCCAAGAGCGCCAGAGTACCATCAACACTCGCATGTGGTCATCGGCTCCCAGATTGTGCAGCCATTCAACGCCCGTAGGACGCACAGTGGTTAAGTTCGGCAAGTTCCAATGTTTGGCCATAGCTCGCCAGAGCTCCACCGCGCGGGGACATCTGCAAAACACATGGAACGTGTCCTTCCGCTCCATCGCACATAGTATCGCTAGTCCTGACCTCGCTAATCTTTTGAAACTCAAAATGGAAGGGAAAATCAAAATTTTCATGTGGCTAGTCGTGACCTCTCTGAATGAACTTGGTTTTCTCTTTGTGCTTTTCATGTCGCAGTTTTGGCTTGGTTTTCTCTTTTCCTGAACTAGCACAGCTTTGTAGTATGCTCTACTCCTAGTCTTCAATGAAAAGGCAGGCAGCAGTAACAAATATATCAGGTGGAGCATACAATTTGTAGCACTTGTCAACTAGGCTAGATCACGCAGGCCTAAATAGCTAGTTCCACCACTGTTGTCCTGTCCATGATCACAGTGTCATGTAAGCTTCATTCCAGAAGCAGATATTTATTCACACAAAATTATGTATAGCCCATAAACAAGCCATAGCAACAGCAAGAACAAAACCTTTCTTCAGAAAAGACATAAACGCCAAGCCAGAAGAAGCAATTAGTAGTAAACTAAGCACCTCTCAACCATGCTCTCATATATGCATGTATAAACCACGCATTGACGATGTCAGTCAGCAAGGTAACTTGAATCCCATGTAAACTCCGCCGGTGTACTGCGTCCAGACATCTAGGGCTCCGAAGCAGGTGACGATCACGGTGCTGAGCGCCATGATAGCGGTGACCAAGAACACGATCATAGACACCCGCCCGGACTTCCTAACGACCCGCTCGATCAAGACCACCCCAGCGATCGAGGCGACGAAGCATATCCCCGCGTACACCGAGGCCTCCCCGACCCCGTCCATGCCCAGCAGGATGAACTGGACCATCGACATGGACGCGCAGAACAGCACCATAAACGAAGACGTCGCCGCCGCCGTCTGCGGATGAAAAAAGGACGTCGAACGTGTGATCTCATAGATCAACTTGAGTATGTAGTAGTATCATGCATGAATTGTTGCGGTATCTGTACCTGCGGGGGTATCCCGATCTGAAGGAGGACAGGGTTGAGAAGCAGCCCGCCGCCGATGCCGAAGAGGCCGCTCAGAGAACCGGTCACGAAAGCGGCCAGCGGGAGCGCGAGTGCCGGCAAGGTCTCCGTCTTCGTGTGCACAGAAGAATTTGCCTGCATGAGTTGAGTACATGACCAAGATTCATTCAGTCTCATTTGGTTCTCTCCATTCTATTTCTGCCAATCAGAACATGAGAGACTGAATGGCCTACGACGTACCTTGCCATCTTCGTGGTGATGTGCAACCTGCTTCTTCCTCTTTGCGTATATGATATAGGCTGTGAAAGCCACAGCGAAGGGCACCTGGGACACGGTGGCAAGCCAGTATGCCACTCCGCAGGGCTTTATGCTGATCACTCCCTGCACAGACAGCATTACATTGATGAAGTCATCTATGCGTTTCATATTATCGATTGGATCATTGGACGCAAACGTCTACCGTCAGAGGTGCGAGCCTCCAGTGACTCTTTCGATCCTGTGCACAATGAATGTGGACAGGCGCAAAGACCCGATTCCAAGCACAGAAAACAGCTTCCCACCTATGGACGTGACTTTTTAACTAATACTAGTAGCAGTAATAGAGTAGGTTATCTGCCTTAAACTAATGCTTGGTGCTGTCCATTCGCTGGATAACTTAGGTTTAACAGGCGATCCCTGCCTTGGACAAAGTTTGACAGGTATATACATGCTAGCTTTATTTTGATGCCATGGCTAGGTAGCTAGTTGACTTTAAAAAAATACTGTGGGAGACAAATGGCTAGTTGAAGCGTAGAATGAACCTAGACGCTGGCTAGACTCTTGATCATTTCCATTACCGGCCGACCTATGTGAAGTGTGCTGTCTATATAAATACTCCCTCCGTCCGAAAATACTTGTCTTAAAAATGGTTGTATCTAGACTTATTTTAGTTATAGATACATCCATTTTCAATCATTTCTAAGACAAGTATTTCCGGACGGAGGGAGTACTTATAACACATGATTTTGAACCGGTGTCGTCAAGCAGATAGAAAAGAAAATGACGAGATGGATGCTGACAATCTTGCTACAAAGCAAAAAAATGTTAGTACTGTTAATTTAGAACGTTGGTTCTAGTGTCGCCTCGCTGGTGGACAACCGGCCTGGTGCTAGTGCCTGCCGACATGGCCGTGTTGGACGAAGGAGAAGCAGGCTGTGTGTGGCGAGTCGTTTTGCCTAAGGCAACCACAACATTTACAATTTATTTGTTACCGGCCGTCAGGGCTTTCCAGCAGTTTTCAGTTTTTTTTATATGACCAGCAGTTTTCAGTTAAAATGATAAAGTGATAAGCAAGTACTATTTTTCTCCCTTTTTAAAACATACCCCCTCCGTCTGGAATTACTTATTGGAGAAATGGATGTATCTAGACATATCAAAAATATTGTTTAAATACGTCTAGATACATCCATTTCTCTGACAAGTAATTACAGACAAAGGAAGTGTTCATGTGAGTGGGCTGTTTTGGAACCCGAGCTCGAGTATACCCTTTAAATAATCAAAATTCATATTTAAATATGGCAAAGCCTTCTGGGAAAAAAAGACATCTATGTATAGATGTATTCTATGTGTGAGTATAAGTTCATTGAGAAATGTTTTACCAGGTTTAGCTAAAAAATACAATTCTTGACATTTATTTTTTAAATCCTCCTATTTGTTTTTTCGCAAGCATTATAGGAACACATTTTATGTGTAAATTTATAGATAATCCCTCCGGTCCTTCTTACTCTGCATATAAGAATAGTCTAAAGTCAAACTTCATAAAGTTTGACCTTATTTATATGAAAAAATATCAACATATACCATGATAAAGTTATACAATATGAAAATTTAAGTCATGGCGCATCTAATTATATTGATTTCACATTGTTTTGGAACCCGAGCTCGAGTAAACCCTTTTCTAAAACAAATGAAATTCATATTTAAATATGTCAAAAACGTCTAAAAAGGCATATGTGTATAAAAAACGTTCAATTTGCCATGTTTAAAAAATCTGACAACTGATTTGTAGCCGGGTTCTAAGTTTTGAGTTATACGCCACAAAAAGTATACCACTGGATTTGCATTCGAAAGAAGTTTCAAGTGGTATGACTTTTGTTACACTTTGTTAGTCAAACTAGTGGCCGAAGTTAGGTTTAAACTCGATGGCCATATATTTTAGGATGAGATTATTTGTAAAAAGGAATATCTACTGCCCAGTGGTCGCAAACTTGATCCCCTCGTACACAAGCACCCCAAAGGCAAAAAGTGCATAAGAATCATGACACAAGGTTCAGAAATTTGGGTTTGCTATTTCTCAGTCGATTGATAAAAAAATAATCATTTCTACATTACCTTTTTTTTTTGCGCATACATTTCTACATCACCTTGAGAATCTTATGATCCGGTTTCGGGATTATTGCAAGTGCAAAAAGATGGGAATATTGATCCAACAGGTATCAAAACAACTGTTTATAAGTCAACTTGAGTCATGGTCACCACATGAGGAGTATTAGAACATTTTCGTTAGAAATTGCCCCCGTGAGTATATATATTAACGAAAGTAGCCATATTTTGCTCAGCTGCTGCATGTTTTAGAGAGGACGTGGCAGAAAACGAACCTAACCCTCCAAGCGACATGGCAGTGACATTTCGCCAAAGCAAGAAAAGGAGAAGAAGGGGCTAGCCACTCCTTTCCGGTGCATCAAAAAAGGAGGAGCATAGTGCCAAGCAAGAATGACAGGCGATCCCCAGCGGAAAGACGTGATTACGAACGCGCACTGCCGTTGCCGTTGCTTTTGGCTCGCCTCTCATGTACGTACTGGCGTTGCCGACCTGACCTATCTATCCGTTTCCCTTCTCGTGCTTGCCCTGTGCGCCCCTATCCTATATGCGCACTGGCGCGGACGCCTTCCTATGGTCTATGGAGCGGGTCCATGGCTTGCACTGCTGCAACGGCGGCTCCAACGGCCTACGCGAGGGGAGCGGAGGAGAGAGCACGTAGGCCATACCTTCCCGTGCTTATCTCCGATGAAGACGTGGAGCAGGAAGAAGCAGAGCCAGACGACGACGAGCACCGCCACGTCCTTCCACGGGAACCGCGCGCCGGCGCCGGAGCCGCCATTGCGAGCTGCCTGGCCCCCGTCGTCCTGGACGGGCTGCGGGAGGCCGCCAAGCAGCAGGGGCTCCTTGTGGTCGTGACGCGCGGCGGCGGGGGCGCCGGCGCTCTCGGACCGCCAGATCTTGGCCCCGGCGCGGCACGTCTTGGCGGTGCAGAAGGCGAGGAAGAGCGAGAAGAGCGCGGTGATGAGCCACTCCGGGAACATGACGTTGCACACCACCCCGATGCTGACGCCCAGGAGCAGGCACGGCTGGAACAGCAGCGCGATGTCGTAGTCGATCAGCGCCGGCCGGCCGCGGCCCCGCGCGCTCCAGAGGTTGTAGAGCACGTTGGACGCGGCGCCGCCGGAGACCATGAAGGAGGTAGGTGGTGGCGCGCTTCAGGGTCAGCCCCGCCACCAGGTTCAGGATGGGCAGGAACAGCGACCCGCCCCCGACGCCGCCGGCGCTCGACACGGACGCCGCCAGGAAGGCCAGGACCCACGCCAGGACGGTGTGCCGGCGCACGCCCCCGGCGCCGGCGGCGGGCGACGACGCGTCGGACAGGTAGTGCTCCCGCCATTGCGAGAGCTGGGCCAGGAGGTGGTGGCCGGGGCGTGAAGAGGTGGAGTTGGACGCCGCGGCGGCGGAGAGGAAGCAGATGGAGGTGGCGGCGACGAGGAGAGGGATGACTCGAGTAGTCCACGACATGTTTTGTCTCGCTCTCTCTGCTTGTTGCAGAATGTTTTGGCTGCTCTGTGTGGGGGTGAGAGGCGAGATGCTCGTGCCTTGCGGCTGCAGGTTTTATATGCGGGTCTGGGTGTGCGTGACACGAAAAGACTGGGTTATGAAAAAGAATTTGAATCGTTACAAATGCAGAAAATTAGCTTCAGATCTAAAGGAAAAAAAGATAGTATGTGCCACTTCAAAACGTCCCCTTGTTTTTCGAATGACAAACGTCCCAATTGGCAAATGTCCACTCGGTTACATGGAAGTGCATATAACACTACAATATTCATGCAAATAAAAATAAAAATAAAAATAGTAACACTACAATGTGATATAGTACCACTATCTTTTACTCCCTCCGTCCGAAAAAACTTATCATCAAAATGGACAAAAAAAAATATATCTAGAACTAAAATACATCTAGATACATCTTTTTTTATTCATTTTAATGACAAATATTTTCGGACTGAGGGAGCACAATACTTGGCCCAATTCTTCAGTTTTTTCTTTGTCCGGACACTAGTGAAGCTCACAAAACGCTCGTTCTCTTTCTCGTTTTATTATATGTTTCTTGAGACCAAAAGACCATATCCGTACAATGCAGGGCTTGGAGTTGTAAATAACACTGAATAATTGTTTTTCAGTACAACCTTCGTCGACCAAGGTTGTCAACGCTTGAAATCTTTTTTTCCCGCTTTGTGGATGAGAACAACCACGACGCAAAGTGCGTGTGCAGAATCTGAAAGGGAATGTATACCCAGCTAGCAGAAAAATAGCTACTGGAGAAAAGGAGATAATATGATCTGATCAAATCTTTCAAGAAACCGGAATTTGCTAATGCAGCTCAGATTCCTTGGAGCCCGGATTCTTTTTTAAAAAATCAAGAATTATCTTTTCAAGTTTCAAAAATTCTGATTCTTTTGTACATGTACGCATCTCTATGTACGTGGGCATTTTCAGAATCTTTTGAAACTTAAAAAGTTGACTTTCATTTTTTTTTTCCAAACTTCAGGCTCCATTGAGCCAAAAATCCTCACTCTCAAGAACCGGAACTCTTTCGGCCTGAAAAAGGTGATATTCCTTTATCTATCTTGTGAATATTTTCTGAAACCAATATTATGCAAAATAATACTACTTTCGTTTCATAATACATGCCTTTCATTTGTCAAAATATGTATGTATCTAGATATGTTTTAGTATATAGGTACATCCATTTTTGGACAAATGGAAGTCAAGTATTTTGAAACGGAGGGAGTATAATTTATTAGCAACTTAAACTGCGTCAGGAACTAATCAATTGTTCCTTGTTTGACTTGGCGAGTATCGACAGCACAACAGAATTAACCAGTGGTATCGGTCCAATTGTAGCACAGTTTACCAGAACTGAAGGGAAATCTTGAGTAGCTGCCACTAGTATGGACACATGCACATAAATATTCACAAATTAAGGGCTATTATTGAAAATGGAACGAACAATCTCGTTATGTACAAGTTCTTGTAAGATAGAAACCCCAACTTCACATCACTAGGGCTTCCATACACGCAGGGCCATAATTCGACCTCCCTTTCATCCTTTCCTTGGTAAACTTATCATGAATGCTTATAAATAGTGGAGTACTACAGAAGAGAGGCCAAGAACTCCAGATGGAGAAATGAAAGAATTAACAGTTACACACGCACGGGAAAGACTTCAGCGATTCAAGGAGCTCCTCCACCAGGACCATCACCAGTGATCATCTGCAAGGCATGCCAACAGCTTATGACCATTACTTCCAAACGAAATGGTTCAAGCAATTTTAGCACCCTAAAACGACACCAGCGACATACAATATATGTTGAGCACCCCTTTATATTTTTATTTTTATTTTTGGAGATGGAGCACCACATATTATTAGTAGTGCAGAAGAAACGCCATGGAATATGTGCTACGAATTGAGAAGATTCAAAACATCATCCAAGCTCAATTCTTCAGATGCAATGCAACACACTACCTCAGAAGTTCAAACAACTTAATATGTATGCCTATGCTTAGAAAAAAGTGTTGTGGTGCTTACCTTTGATATCGTCACTGACATAAGTCCGGGAGTAGCTCACTATCTTCACAATCGTCTTTGCTATTTACAACTCCGAGCTGGGCCTCCGTGTTCAGGCTCTCAGTGTTATTCACAAGCTCGGCATGGTGGTTAACGTTCAAGTTCTTATTTACAGCAGCAGCAGCAGCACTATCTTCTACTAAATATTGGCCAACACTGTTATCATCAGAACTATTTGGGACTTCAGACATGCAATCCAAAGAACTGCAACTGCTTCTGGAAGAGAGTCTACCATCTGCTGAAAATCCAGACTTATGTCGCTGCAGCAACCCACTTCTGTTACTATCAGGTGTGTTCAGCCTAAAGGAAAAAAAGAAGGGAATTAGAAATTAGCACAATGATCAAAATAGAATAACATCAACACACCATTATCATTATATAAGGAAGATTTGTCAGCCTTTATCAACCTGATGGATGTACTACATGACTAACTTAACACAATCACTAACATAAGGCACCAAGCACAAATGCAAGCTTAGAGCAAACCTTGTCTGTTGAAACCTAGATGTGTGAAGAGAGTCAAAGACCGGTATGAGATTCTTTGACCTTGATTCCACATTATGAATCTGGACTTTTTCAATTTCGATTTCCCCTGAAATGTTATCAGTGGCATATGCTTCTAAGGTGTCGCTCCCTATTACTTGAAAGTGCACCTGGGCCACCGGTTAACACACAGGTGTTATGAATGCAGAAACATAGAAAACAGAGAAGATAAATGTGGTATTGAGTGAAAACAGGCAAAAAGAAGTACCCCGGATCTTGACCAGACTGGAATTTGCACAACATGTGTCTGCAGTTCACTCTCAGAAATATAATAATTATGATTTTCATCAGCGCTAAGCTTCAGCCTTTCAGTAGCAGCACCATTGGACGGATAGATAGTAGTTCCTTTCCTGACCACTTTCTGGAAAATTTTATTATTTTCGCCACTGTCAAAATCATTATATAAATTACTCTCAGCAGTATCTCTTCTATTTCTCTTTTGACAAACATCCCACTTCTGAAGAGGTTCAATAACAAATCTTGTGTCACTTTCTCTTTGAGATCCATAAGAAGTGGCATCTGAAGGATAATCAATTCCAGAATCTGGTTCAGCTGAGTGATGGAGAACATACTGTATGATACTCCCAGACGGAGAAAAAACTAGCAAATAATACTTCATACAAAGCAAACTGTCATCTGAATTAACACCACCCTTGCAGTTGTGAAATGTTGAAGCAATAGCACCAGAAATTGGACTGGAAACACCTGTTGCAAATGCTGCAGCACCATGGACAGCACCCTTCAACAAGTTACTCCCATTTCTTATTCTACTAACAACAGATAATGCGACAGGCGGGCCAGATAGAGAAAGCATCTTCTGACTAAGGCTCAAAGAGGGGCTTGCGTTTTGAGACCAATGAGTGGCATGCTTAACTGATGAATCCACAACATAATTATTTTCTGCAAGGTTGTTATCACTATAGCGAAAGCTTGTGGATCCACTATATGGAGATATTGCAAAGAAATGACTTGTTCCCCTCGACGAGCTAATCAGTATCCATTCACTGTCGTCGCTAAAGCTGATATCTTTTATGACCTGTCATAAAGGTCATATTGTTATAAGTCATCAAATATAAAGGAAATGGTTAAGTAATACGAATGCATTTAGCCAGAAAATGAAATATGAATGCCAGCTTACCGCATTGGTGATGCCTCTTTGCAATTTAAACAAATGAACATAGGTACCATTTGGACCATCTTCTGATGCACTCCCATCCACAGAAGGCATAATCACGAAAAACATTGATGTTTCGGCCATGAATAGAAGCTGTCACCAGCAAAGTTCCACTGGGATCAAAACAGAGTGCTGAAATGGGACTTGTATGTGCCCTGAACTGAACTATCATTGCTTTAGATACAATATCTCGAACAATGACCTGCCATTGAAAGGGAACAGCATCTATGTCACGTTTCATGAAGTACGTAAGACAACCATAGCAGATAGCACATATAATTGTAGAAAGACACATGCTTGAACTTAAATCACAATTTAGCAATTGAACTTAATCGAAGAGGGCAAAGTTTTGTCATCCAACGCCCATCCATCTACTATCTTTGATTCCCACGCCGACCAAAGGCAGGAGGGATTTACTTTCCACCCGTCCTACTAAACTACCTACTTTATTTAGGTTTTAGTTCGAGAAAAAACTACACATCGCTACAAGAAAACAGAACTTTTCATAATCTTCTGAATAAAGCAGATTAACAAAATCTTTTTGGGGGGTTAGAATGGAGACAGCCATTCTATTATGTTGTCTCTATATGGTAAACAATATGCCACAACCATGAGTTTTGCACGGCATCTACACAGGGTTGAATGGAGCAGCCGATACTCAGTGAGGAATACCAACCACATTGTCAGGTTGTTACCCACAGTCACGTCGGTTATTAGGTCCTTAACGGTCTTAAAATTCGTCATTGTATGTATAATTCGCATGTGAAGACAACATAATCCCATATGCCATAACCGATTGGTTTACCACCTTTGGGATAAGAGAGTTCATGAAGAACATATGTGCTGTGATAAATAGCATTACCGTTCCAGCATATTCACTGTCAATAGTATGCCCATTTGTTACTCCATTTGCTTTGAAGCCAGCATTCCCTTGCTTTATATTACCATTACCATTTGGAATCATGTCTGAATAATACCTGGACAGCTTCTTATAGCCAACATCACCAAGCGTTACAATGCCAGCAGCCAATTGCTTGCTTGATTCTTTTGCATAGTATGCAACCACACTGCCGTTTGAACCAGGAGGTGGAACTATGGGAGACAGGCTAAGAAGCTGAGGGCTAACACGGCCTGTATTTGGAACTGGAACTGGACTCCCAGAATCGCAATCCATCTTGGACCCTAACCCAAGTGGGCCATAACCAGAAATCGGTGAAACTATAGGGCTGGTAAGAAGTGTATAGTCCAGCTCCAATGTCGCAGCATCAAAACAATGGATCTGCAAAAGGTTTGTTCCATTAAGATCATCCATGATCCAAACACCGATTTAGAAGCAGGAAGTATGCATACCTGAGTAGCCTGAGAAACAGCTACAACTCTAGGACTGCACCTTATGGAATAAACAGCTGATCTGAACTTCATTGAATGAACATAACCATGGTCCTTCAGCGAATAAAAGCGAACAATGGTAGGCAGTTTTTCACTGCCACTATTATGGTAAGTGCCATTAGTCCCATTGAAGACAGGGCCGTTGGCATCATGGCCGTTTGCACTTCCTGTGCTAGTTCCACCACCAGCAAGAGCCAGCAATGGCCGTGCATCTACAAATCTGTCTTCACCTCTCTTAGAGGCAATTGGTTTCTTCAGCAGTTGTATGAAAGAAACAGCACCATCATGTCTTGATTCTAGCTGTCTTACATCATCGGCTTGTTCAACATCCCACACTTGGAAGCCAGATCTGTATGCTAGCAGCAAAACCTGTCGCAGCACATCACCCCCACATTCAAGTTTATCGAACCCAGCCCATTGTACCTGTAAATCACATGAGAAGACATGTATTAGCACATCTTCACGGTGAGATATTATTACTTATGAGGATTATAAGAATCAAATCATATATTCAAGAAGATTACAAGCCTATACACTTTGCATGGAAATGCTAAGCATCTCAAATACTGAATATAACACAATGATACTTGTCGGTATGAACCACTAACCATCAGTTTCAAGATCAGGAACAACTTTTTTCTTGACATGAAGTATATTTTAATACATAGTATGGTGATATTCAAGGTTAATGACACAGCAAATTTTTTGATTAGCTCTTTTTACAAGAAATGCCGTGTTACAATGTCAAAACGTTAAGAAATCAGCATACAACTCACACTCCCATATCCTTTAGTAGATTCATTGTGCATAATGAATGTATCATTAGAACTTTACACGCACAAGGAATGATTTAGAATATGCATTGTCAGAGTGTCCTGACCTGGCCAACACGAACATTTTGGATCCAGATAATTGCAACCAGAACTCAAAGCTAGCTTGTATATTCATGAATCGTGATAACTCTTACAATTCGACATCTGCCGCTTGTCTTGAAAACAATACATTCTAACCATCAGACACTTTGCATTTCTGCTAGATGTTAGCTACTACAATAAGATGCCAAAAGAGCAGTACACGATGCAAACATCAGCAGTTGGGTATATGGTGTTCAGCATAAATGCGTCGACACTAACAACAAATACCAAAATTGCCACATACGGTTGTGCAACTCTGGTGGAGGAACAAAATTGGCAGTTCCCTCCGGCCACAATTAATTTTTTGCTGGGTTTGCATCGGTTACCATTATTAATGCACACGTGGGACAACTAAAATCGTGCATACTAGGGTCCAATTATTAGCAATCTAACCAACACTTGCTATGCTTGAGGAGCGACCAGCGGAAAAATTCAAAAAGAAAAAGAGGATCGAAAGAGGGAGGGGGGCGGAACCTGGTCGCGGCCCGCATCCTCGTCGTGGCTGGCGATCGAGTTGACCAGCGAGGCGCCGGCGGAGCGCAGCGTGGAGGCGGCCGTGGACGCCCCCGAGGACACGATGCGCATGTAGCTGGAGAGCGAGCGCGCGGAGAAGAGCCCGCCGCCCCCGCCGCCGGTGCCGCGAGGAGCCTGCGCGCCGTTCCGCATCAAGCCAAGCCAAGCGCAACCAGGGACCCGTGCACGCTACCGCCACCGGGCACCGCCGCTCCTCCTCTCCCTCAGATGCGAAACGGAGCCTTGGCCTGCAAGCTAAACCAAACCTAGACGGAACGCTCGCTTGGTCTGGCCTGGGCGGCGGCGGCGGCGATCGAATCGGCGGCTGAGGTCCCCCCGGGCTGTTTCTCTTGGGGCTCGGAGGAGGCTCTTGCAAGAAACAGCCCACCAACCGTATCCTCAGGTGAGCGACATGGCCGCGCGCGGGCGAGCTCGGAGGTGGGGGGAATCGGCACGGGCGGGAGGGGCGAGAGGCCTGGATGGGGCGGCGAGGACTGGTGGTGGGGAGGCCGGCGAACTGGTGGTGGGCGGGCGAGCAATTCGATCGGAGAAAGCGAGGGTTTGCGGTTTTGAGCCCTGTTCTTTCTTTTTTCCTTTGGCCGTGTGGGAAAGGGAGGGGAAGGGGACGGAGACGGACGGGGCCCCGGAGATGGGATCGATTAGGTGAAAAAATATTGAAAAATCGGTTGCTGCTTCCGCTGAGTTTTCGAATCGGATCGGAAAATAATAATGATGCGAAGCCAAGCCGGTTGGCGTTCCCTAGTTTTGCTTGGCTTCGTGGGGAGTTTTGATGCGGCAAGAAAGCGAGAAGACGAGGCGGCCAAGGAAGGGAAGAGAAGGGAAGGGAGGGGAGGGGGCCGAGGTTAACCAGTAGTAACGGGGATCGATTATCTCGCCTACCCGACTACGTTCGCGTCGTCGTTGCCTCGCCGGCTACGCTTCCCAGCTCTCTATCTCGTGTCGTGTGGTCCTCTCCTTCGCGTCCGACGGATCTGCCTGGCACGGTCGGGTTGGGTGGGTCGATTCACCGCGCTAGGTGGGCTCATTGGCCCGGTCTGTCATGAGTATGCATCTTTCTTTCTTTTTTTGAAAAAGTATGCATTTTTTAACATAGTACACGCACATACACTCACCCCTATGAATGCACACACACATCCTATTTTTATGAGCATCATCGAAAGACTGAGCCAAAATATTATCTTGAGATTTACGAAGTTACCGTAGGCGCCACGTCTCCTCCCATTAAAAGCGCATCGCGGAAAATCCTGAAATAAATCCAAGAATAATGCGAGCACCATGACTTAGACCCTGATGGGCTAGGGATATCACTGTCCCTCTAACCATCCAACCATAGGTTAGTTCGTGAAAAAAGTATGCATCTGGATCGTTGATGCCGTGCGTTTGCCGCCCCATTTATTTAACAATAGAATGACAGAATGTTCTCTAATAAATACCTAATCACTAAAATTTGACGGTAGTGTTACTATTATCGGTGCCAAAATTTGTCATCTGTGCCTGACGGCATTAAACACCTCTCTAATTGGCGCTTCGCATCCACTCGTGTATTTAACGTGGCCAGGCATTGGGCAAAAAACAAACTACACCTTTGCTCTCCATTTTGCATCATGCTTTTATATCGATATTTATTGCATTATGGACTGTTATTACACATTATGTCACAATACTTATGTCTATTCTCTCTTATTTTATAAGGTTTACATGAAGAGGGAGAATGTCGGCAGCTGGAATTCTGGGCTGGAAAAGGAGCAAATATTAGAGACCTATTCTGCATAACTCCAAAAGTCCTGAAACTCCACGAAAGTCAGTTTTGAAATATATTAAAAATATTGGGCGAAGAAAGCACCAGAGGGGGACCACTCACCATCCACGAGGGTGGGGGCGCGCCCCCCTGCCTCGTGGGCCCCTTGGCAGGTCTCCGGTGCCCATCTTTTGCTATATGAAGTCTTCATACAAAAAAAATCGGAAGGAAGCTTTGGGACGAGCGCCACCATCTCGAGGCGGAACTGGCGAAACCAATCTAGGGCTCGTGAGCTGTTCTGCCGGGAAACATCCTCCCGGGAGGAAAATCATCACCATCGATCCTCTCATCGGGAGGGGTCAATCTCCATCAACATCTTCACCAGCACCATCTCATCTCAAACCCTAGTTCATCTCTTGTATCCAATCTTAGTCTCAAAACCTCAGATTGGTACCTGTGGGTTGCTAGTAGTGTTGATTACTCCTTGTAGTTGATGCTAGTTGGTTTGTTTGATGGAAGATCGTATATTCGGATCCTTTATGCATATTAATACCCCTCTGATTATGAACATGAATATGATTTGTGAGTAGTTACGTTTATTCCTGAGGACATGGGAGAAGTCTTGCTATATGTAGTCATGTGAATTTGATATTCGATATTTTGATGAGATGTATGTTGTCTTTCCTCTAGTGGTGTTATGTGAACGTCGACTACATGACACTTCACCATATTTGGGCCTAGGGGAAGGCATTGGGAAGTAATAAGTAGATGATGGATTACTAGAGTGACAGAAGCTTAAACCCTAGTTTATGCGTTGCTTCGTAAGGGGCTGATTTGGATCCACATGTTTCATGCTATGGTTAGGTTCACCTTAATTCTTATTTCGTAGTTGCGGATGCTTGCGAGAGGGGTTAATCATAAGTGGGATGCTTGTCTAAGGAAGGGCAGTACCCAAGCACCGGTCCACCCACATATCAAATTATCAAAGTAACGAATGTGAATCATAAGAGCATGATGAAATTAGCTTGACGATAATTCCCATGTGTCCTCGGGAGCGTTTTTCTTTATATAAGAGTCTGTCCAGGCTTGTCCTTTGCTACAAAAAGGATTGGGCCACCTTGCTGCACCTTGTTTACTTTTGTTACTTGTTACCCATTACAAATTACCTTATCACAAAACTATTGTCACCGATAATTTCAGTGCTTGCAGAGAATACTTTACTGAAAATCGCTTGTCATTTCCTTCTGCTCCTCGCTGGGTCCGACACTCTTACTTATCGAAAGGACTACGATAGATCCCCTATACTTGTGGGTCATCACTCATCAACATGGAGTTTCTTCATGCGCTTTACACCAATATGACCTAAACGGCAGTGCCACAAATAAGTTGCGCTATCATTATTAATTTTGCATCTTTTGGCTTCAATATTATGAATATGTGTATCACTACGATCGAGATTCAGTAAACCATTTATATTGAGTGTATGACCATAGAAGGTTTTATTCATATAAATAGAACAACAATTATTCTTTGACTTAAATGAATAAATGTATTGCAATAAACATGATCCAATCATATTCATGCTCAATGCAAACACCAAATAACATTCATTTTAGGTTCAACACTAATCCCGGAGGTAAAGGGAGTGTGCGATGGTGATCTTATCAACCTTGGAATCACTTTCAACACACATCATCACCTCGCCCTTAACTAGTCTCTATTTATTTTGCAACTCCCATTTTGAGTTACTACTCTTAGCAACTGAACCAGTATCAAATACCGAGGAATTGCTATAAACACTAGTAAAGTACACATCAATAACATGTATATCAAATGTACCTTTGTTCACTTTGCCATCCTTCTTATCCGCCAAGTATCTAGGGCAGTTCCACTTCCAGTGACCATTTCCTTTGCAATAGAAGCTCTTAGTTTCAGGCTTGGGTCTAGCTTTGGGCTTCTTCATGGGAGTGGCAACTTTCTTGCCATTCCTTTTGAAGTTTCCCTTTCTTTCCCTTGCCCTTTATCTTGAAACTAGTGGTCTTGTTAACCATCAAAACTTGATGCTTATTTCTTGATTTCTACCTTCGCTGATTCCAGCATTGCGAAGAGCTTGGGAATTGTTTTGGGCATCCCTTGCATATTATAGTTCATCACGAAGTTCTAGTATCTTGGTGATAGTGACTAGAGAACTCTGTCTATCACTATCTTATCTGGAAGATTAACTCCCACTTGACTCAAGCGATTGTAGTACCCAGACATTCTGAGCACATGCTCACTAGCCGAGCTATTCTCCTCCATCTTGTAGGCAAAGTACTTGTCAGAGGTTTCATACCTCTCGACACGGGCATGAGTCTAAAATATCAATTTCAGTTCTTGGAACATCTCATATGCTCCATGGCGTTCAACACATTTTTGAAGTCCCGATTCTAAGACGTAAAGCATGGTGCACTAAACTATCAAGTAGTCATCATACCGAGCTTGCAAAAAATTCATAACGTCTGCATCTGCTCCTGCAACAGGTTCATCACCTAGTGATGCATCAAGGACATAATACTTCTGTGCAGCAATGAGGATAATCCTCGGATCACGGACCTAGTCCGCATCATTGCTACTATCATCTTTCAACTTAGTTTTCTCTAGGAACATACAAAAATAAAATAGGGGAGCTATACGCGAGCTATTGATCTACAACATAGATATGCAAATACTATCAGGACTAAGTTCATGATAAATTAAAGTTCAATTAATCATATTACTTAAGAACTCCCACTTAGATAGACATCCCTCTAGTCATCTAAATGATCACGTGATCCATATCAACTAAACCATGTCTGATCATCACGTGAGATGGAGTAGTTTTCAATGGTGAACATCTCTATGTTGATCATATCTGCTATATGATTAACGTTCGACCTTTCGGTCTCAGTGTTCCAAGGCCATATGTGCATATGCTAGGCTCGTCAAGTTTAACCCGAGTATTCTGCATGTGCAAAACTGGCTTGCACCTGTTGTATGTGAACATAGAGCTTATCACACCCGATCATCACGTGGTGTCTCGACACGACAATTTAACTGTAACGGTGCATACTCAGGGAGAACACTTATACCTTGAAATTTTAGTGAGGGATCATCTTATAGTGCTACCATCGTACTAAGAAAAATAAGATGCATAAAAGATAAACATCACATGCAATCAAAATATGTGACATGATATGGTCATCATCATCTTGTGCCTTTGATCTCCATCTCCAAAGCACCGTCATGATCTCCATCGTCACCGGCTTGACACCTTGATCTCCATTGTAGCATCGTTATCGCCTCGCCAACTATTGCTTCTACAACTATCGCTGCCGCTTAGTGATAAAGTAAAACAATTACATGGCGATTGCATTTCATACAATAAAGCGACAACCATAAGGCTCCTGCCAGTTGCCGATAACTTTTACAAAACATGATCATCTCATACAAAACATTATATCGCATCATGTCTTGACCATATCACATCACAACATGCCTTGCAAAAACAAGTTAGACGTCCTCTACTTTGTTGTTGCAAGTTTTACGTGGCTGCTACGGGCTTCTAACAAGAACCATTCTTACCTACGCATCAAAACCACAATGATTTTTCGTCAAGTGTGCTGTTTTAACCTTCAACAAGGACCGGCCGTAGTCAAACTCAATTCAACTAAAGTTGGAGCAACAGACACCCACTAGCGACCTGTGTGTGAAGCACATCGGTAGAACCAGTCTCATGAACGCGGTCATGTAATGTCGGTCCAGACCGCTTCATCCAACAATACCGTCGAATCAAAGTAAGACGTTGGTGGTAAGAAGTATGACTATTATCGCCCACAACTCATTGTGTTTTACTCGTGCATATATCATCTACGCATAGACCTGGCTCGGATGCCAATGGTGAGTAACGTAGTAATTAAAAAAAAATCCTACGATAAAAGAGATCTATATAGGAGAAGCATAGCAACGAGCGGGGAGAGTGTGTCCACCTCCGCGTTCAGCACACTTTCAGCTCGATGACGTGCTCGCCTTCTTGATCCAGCAAGAGGGGCGAAGTAGTAGTTGAGTTCCGGCAGCACGACGGTGTGGTGACGGTGTTGGTGAAGAACAATCTCCGCAGGGCTTCGCCTAGGCACTATGAAAACTATGACGTTGGATAAACTAGAGGGGGCGGGGTTGCCGGCACACGGCTTGGTGTTTCTTGATGTGTCTTTGGTGCTAGCCCTGCCCTTCTATTTATATGTTGAGCCCTGAGGTAGAAACTTGGAGTAAAAGCCTCCTCAAAGTCGGTTTTGCCCGAAAGGCAAGAGTCCTTCTCGGACTCCAGGGCTAGACACCAGGGTTCCCGGCGTCTACCCCCTAGACGCCAGGGTTCCTGGCGTCTAGCCTTTGGTCTCCGGAAAACATCCTTTTGCACTTTCCAAAGCCTCATGGGCTTTCCCCTTTGAGCCAAATAAAGTGTTCTCGTACCCAAACATTTCTGGAGACATTCGGAACTCCTTTCGGTGAATTCTAGAACCCTTCTGTCGGATGTGGGGTTCCGGCAAACCCTTAAGGTTCGAACACTAGGGTGCGCGCGAAGTCTTTCCCTCCTACCGATCTACGCCCTAGCTCGCTAAGGTCTCACGGACGAACTCGCAACACAGAAAGACACGAGATTTATACTGGTTCGGGCCACCGTTGTGGTGTAGTACCCTACTCCAGTGTGGTGGTGGTGGATTGCCTCTAGGGCCAATGATGAACAGTACAAGGGAAGAACAGCCTTGAAAGTGCTAGTTATCGACTAGAGGGGGGGTGAATAGGCGATTTTTGGGAAAGTCTTCAAAACACGGATGTTTCAAAGACAAACAATAGAAATGACCTAATTGATATGCAGTGGAAGATAAACTACAACAAGCAAACCATAGTCTATTATGCAATAACGTGAAAGTACAAGACTAATAGCGACTTGGTAGTAGGATCAAGATGGAAGATAGTGAGAAGCCAATCAACAAAAGTAGTCAAGCAATGAAGTCAAACAGGTATGACAAATAGGCAATGACTTCACGAAGACAAACTCTAAGTAAGGTGAGGGAGAAGATATAACCGATCACTTGTTTAAGACCACGATTTGTTGGACCAGTTCGATTCTTTGCGACAAGCTGTACATCCGGTTAGGGAGGCTGAGATTCAACTCGAGAAGACCGCGTCTTCACCTTATTCCCCTTGAGCTAAGGACACACAGTCCTCGCCCAATCACTCTGGTAAGTCTTCAAGGTAGACTTCCGAACCTTCACAGATCTGCGTTCACCGGCAATCCACAATGACTCTTGGATGCTCGAGAACGCGACGCCCTAACCATTTGGAGGATTCCACAGTCCTCAAGTGTAATAAGTCTTGATTCACCTGAGACGAAAGACTTGATGATGCCTAACACTCTTTGGCTCTGGGTGTTTGGGCTTTGTCCTCGCAAGGATTTCTCTCTCTCAAAGGCTTCGAGGTGGGTTGCTCTCAAACGACAAAAGCCATGCACTAACTCTGAGCAGCCACCAATTTATGGTGCAGGGTGGGCTATTTATAGCCACTAGGCAACCCGACTGATATGTCCAAATGACCACAGGTCACTAAGGAACCGACACGTGTTCCAACGGTCGATTTCAAACACACACGACAACTTTACTTGGGCTACAAGAAAAGTGACTCAGCCACTCTGGATAAGTTTTGCTCTCATTGTCTTCGCTCGAAGACATAGGATTTGGGTTGAGCATCACTTGATCATTACGACTATGATCGCTTGGACCCCACTTAGCGATGCGGTGGTTCCTATGACTCAACAAAGAAGAAAAGGAAACAACGAAAGCGACCACGCCTTGGCGCTCCATAGTCTTCACTCAATGTCTTCTCATGTCATAGTCTTCAATGTGAATATCTTCACATGCCACCATTGTCTTCAATGTCTTCATACATTTTAGGGGTCGTCTCCGGTGAGGTAAACCGAATCAATGAGGGACACTACTGCGTTATCCTGCAATTCTCACGAACGCATTAGTCCCTCAACCACATTTGTCGTCAATACTCCAAAACCAACTAGGGGTGGCACTAGATGCACTTACAATCTCCCCTTTTGGTGATTGATGACAAACTGGTTGAAGTTTTCAACGGGATAAAGTACGTGAAATTGTAAAGGATAGGGAATTGTCTTCATAAGTGGCAAAGGCTCCCCCACGAAGATGTGCATATAAGTAGTTTGCTTTTGGAACGCAAATGCACATGGCGGGTTGTACTTGTGGAGATCCTCTTCAACTTATGAAGATAATTCATCATGCATGAAATGATATAACTAAGAGAATGAAATGCATAATGAAAAATGGACGTCTGCGAGAATGATCTAAGTCACGGAAGTTATAAATCGCACATGCGGAATTTATCACCGCGCCGTAGTAAAGCAAATAAGTAGCAGATGACCATCGAGTTTAAGTGTTACAACTCAAAGAACCAAATGTATCAAAAGCGAGAGTTGTAAACACTAGGCAAAATATTATGCAACCGCCCTTATGAACCCGCTTGAAGACTATAAACTCATATGCTTCCCCCTTTTGTCGAGGACCAAAAGGTTTGAAGACATAGAGCATCTACTCGTCCTCTTGAAGTAGATGATGCACGGCGGGGTTGTCGTTGTTGGTTGGCGGTGCGAGACGAGCTTGGTGCGGTGTCGATGCGTCGCGTAAGTAGGGGCGATGAAGTAGCATCATCTTCATCATTGATCACTCTGGCATTGGCGATTGCAGCGGAGGAAGAATAGTCGAGTCTTCAAGTGATGGAGTTCGTCGTGGGACTGCATTCCGTGGAGGAGTGGAGTCAAACTTGAAGCGTTCGGTGAAGCCATCGTCTTGAAGATCTGCTTCAACACCGAAAGGTGGTCAAACTCTTCCATGATCGCCGATGTGTCTCATGAGTGGCAAAAGCATTCTTGGTGGCAAGGTTTGAATGCGATTGGCGTCCACCAAGAGGCTTTGCATTTGTCGCTTGAGCAGGAGTGATGCTTATCTTGTTTACGATGCGGTCGACAAGAAGTTCTCGATCATTGAGGACTCGAGGCGCTTCCGAGGCCTTTGGCCAATTGTGCTCTCGGTGGCTTCAGTCCGTAACGGCGAGGCGACGTGTGTTCCCAGCCGGAGGATAGACACGAGATACCGCTTGGGCGCTATCCATGGGTTGAGAGAAGCTATGGTGATCTGCATTACGAAGACAAAGTGGCGTTTTGGCGGGCTCGGTATATGGCTTCAATCGACATATCAACCTCTGGTAGAAAGATCGGATGATTGCGGCGGAGGGCTGATAGTTGATAGCAGAGTGCATCTTGATGAGGCGCATGACCCATGGAGCATAAAATTTCAGATCAAACAGATCAGATCCAGACGCAGCCAATTGTCGGATGAAGAATTCTTCCGTATTGAAGCTGATGCCATTGAGGATGTAAAAGACCAATGTCTTCATTGCTCCTTCAAGTTTTGCAGATGATGAATGCCCTTTGATAGGCCATAGAGTTCGCCGATGATGTGATATATTATGCGAGGCGGATACTCAAGGTCATCAACAAAGAAGTCCCGAGGGTATTCACGTCATGAGGCGATGGCTTCATCATGCTCAACATCGACTCATGCCGGGTTACGGCTTATGAAATATGCTCTCCGATTGCATCGCGGTGGAGTTGACAACCAGGTTCAAACAGCTCTCCGGGAGTGGGTAGGCCTGTGAGCTCAATGACATCAAGAGCTTTGGCTTCATGATGAACATTTCCTGTCATCCACTCGAGAACCCATGTCTTCGTATCTCTGCAGTAGCCGCGGATGTGGAGGGTAGCATAGAATTTAAGCACAAGTTCTTCATTCCATTGTTCTTTATGCATGAACGAAACCGGCGGACTGCATCACGAAAGCAATCAAGTGCTTCTTCTAAGCACGGCAGTCCCGCAATGGCTTCAGTGTCGAGGCGCATATGAGGGAAAATCGCCCTTGATCATACGTAACGCACGAGTAATAGCTTCGTTCTTGATAGCTCGTAAGCAGTCGGATGATATCTTTGGCCTTGTGTAGGGTTCTTTCCTCTGTCAAAGAAAGTGTTGTGGGCTTTGAAGCCATTTGCATTGAAAGAACTCAGAGGTGGCGGTGCTGGAAACCTTGGCGATCTTGGCTTGACTTGGACTGAGGCCTATGCGCAATATGATATTCAAAATGAGGACCAGAGGCATGCGGCGGAGGGACGAGCGAACCATCTTCTGTGATTAAGTGACCATAGTTATATGCTTGCTCAATTGTGTAGGGCCTTGGTGGCGGAGGCTGGAAGCGATGGCAACAAGCGAGGCTTGTGCTTTCGGCCAGATGCTTGGGAGCAGTTGCCTCATTGGCTTGAGCACATTTCCTTCATTGGCTTCAGGAGTTGTTGGTGCAGGCTCCACATTTGCTTCAGCCATGACCACGTCATTGGCTTCATTGGTGTTGGAGGTGGCAGCCTCAATGTTTTCAACCTCCACTTGAGGAGCTGGAGGGTCGGGCACTGGCACGTTGATATCGAGAATAACTTCTTCAATTACAGGGGGTGTAGCGACACGTTCTTCTTCTTCTTGGGTGTCTTCGGCTGATGCAGCCGGATTGTCTTCAGCAGCTTTGGCTTCAGACTCGGAGACATTCACAGTTGGAATGGCTTCTGAAAACACTTGACATGCAACAGGTTGGTGGTGCACTTCTCCTTCTGGAACGCTTGAGAGAGGTACTTGAGGCCTTTGACCATTGCGAAGCCGGCGAAATGTTGGCGACGCCTTTGGAGATGGGGTTGCCTGGGCCTCAAAGTCTTCCTCTTCTTCTTGCTGTTGTTTTTGGGGAGTGACTTGTTGGTGGGGAGTGACTTGTTGTTGGGGAGTACTAGGGGAGTCTTCTTGTTGCGGGCGATCAGCCCATGAAGCATCCTGAGCAATTGGCGTCAAAGGACGACCAATGTTGATGATTTCGTTGTTCGTACGAACAGGCGATGATACCACATTGTATTCAATTTGAGGAAGAACTTCATCATCTTCAACATTGTCATGGTGACCAATGTCTTCAACAGTGATGGGATCAACTGCTGGAATTGCTTGACTTGAGGAGCCTCTGTGGAAGCGGGCTCATGAGCGATCATGCGAAGTTCTTGGGTTGTAGGCAGCGGGGCGAACCGAAATGGGTTCAACAACCAAGGGCTCTGTGGGAGCAGCCCGATTCTTCTTGGTCTTGAGCTTCTTCTTGGAGGGAGCAGCATCGGAGGCTTGAAGTTTCCTTTTTACGGCTTCAGCCTCGGCATCCCTCGTCTTCTTCATTGAAGCGGTTGGCCGGACCTTTGGCTTCGAGCCAGTCATGCTGCTTGGGAAGACTATGCGGGGTTCTTCCTGCCTTGAAGGTGCAGCTTGGTCAGTTGAAGACTTCTTCCTCTTTGCAGCCATTCTGGGGTCAATGCCAGGACGGCCAAGAGCTTTGCGCTTCTCAGCCTCATTGTAGGCAAGCACGCACTTGTCAGCCAGACTCTTCATGCACTCACGAGAGCCTCTGGCTTCTTCACGCTTCTTGAGAAAGGCTTCTTTGAGGTCGTGCAGCATGACCTTGAAGTTTTTGACATCTTGCACGCTGAGTGCAGCCATATGCTTCTTGAACTGAGCTTTTTCATAGTCAATTTTGTTCTTCAGTTCAACGATCGGCTGAGCAAGAGCTAGCTCGGGCTATGGCTCCATTGAAGGAGACGCCGAGGCCAATAGGAAGTTGCGAGATCTTCAAAGCTGATGTTTGGGGTGTCAAACCACTCATCAATGAAGTGATGGATGATTGCCACATCAAAGAGAGGCAAATTGTTGAAAATTTCTGCTTCTTCCTTGCTTTTGATAAGTTGCTCAAGGGCATCATCTGCAAGATCTTCATCACTGGACAGATCAATGTGCTCTTCTCGCAGAATGGCAGCAGGAGTCAGTGTTAGTTCAGTATTCTTGCCAATTTTCTTTCTCTTCTCCGTATTCTTGGAGATACGGGATTGATCTTCAGACTGCACACTGGCTTCAGGAGGTGCAATAGCCAGTGGCTTCACACGTGAAGCTTTTGGAGGAGCAGCTGACTTTGAAGCCTTGACTTTCTTTTGCTTCTGCGGCTTTGGAGCAGGAGCAGGAGCAGGAGCAGGAGCTGGAGCTGGGGCTTCATCAGAGTCAGCATTGTCATCAGAGTGATCCACTTTGGCACCTTGGACCAAGATGTAGGTGATGAGGCCATCAAGGTTTGAAAAGGGGCCGATGACATTGGGTTCGACATCACGTGAGCCGTCGGCCACGGGGAAGCGAGAGGGACCAGGGTTGAAGTCTAATCCCAATGACTTCTTGTTTTCCTTGGACGAAGCCTTTGCGTCTTTGGAAGTTGCGCTTGAAGAGATTATCGTCACGACACCAGAGCAAAGACGTTGGGTCGGCATTCTCAGGCTGAGGTCCACGGACCATACAAGGATAGAAACCCTCACGAGCTTGGGTGGAAGCCCTCGAAAAAGAATATCACCCCAAGGGCTTCTGATAGCATTCTTCTCGGCATATTCCTGGGTCACGAAATTGTACTTGAACCATTGTTCAGCCCAATATCGACGAATCCATTGGATTCGCGTCTTGCGCTGATTGTAATTCTCTTCGGGATCTGTCTTGTAAAGCTCTGCGAGGTCATCAGGCAGATCTTTTGAGGTTCCCTCACGACGCTGTCTGCCGCCCTTCCTGACTGATTTATCTGCAGCCATGAACTTCAAACTGAATGGCTTCACGTTCAAAGGCTTCAAAGGCTTGCGTTTGCTGGACAAACAGGAACTGGCTTCGGGAGAGTTAGTTTGATGCTGTAAGAATTCTGCAAACGAATGCAGACTATGAGAACCAAGGTATTCTCCCACGGACATGTACCTGTGACAGCATTAGAGATGCAAGGGAAGGGGAAGAGGTCATATGCATTCTCAGAAGATTTTGAAGATAAATCAGTTTGAAGACATTGACCTCATGATGCGAAGACATTTACTTATATGTTGAGAGTTGGTTCCAGATTTATGCGAATCCGTGAATAAGTACAAGTGAGGAATCTAACTAGTTGTGAAGCTTAAGTGAATATACTAGGCGATATGAGATGCATACTGAGAATAGATCTAACATTGTATGGGCGTAAACCAATTACGGTAAGTAGGATGAATCTTGAAGATAAAAAGATGGTAAAAATAGAGTTATATTTACCACTCGAAGAACTGCTAGACGGGAAGAAAGGGAAGCCGAAAGTTCAATCCACCGTGCCCTAACTTGGCGACGGAGGACACCTACGGCTGGCGGCGGAGATGACGATGTTCGCGGGCGTGAGGACGGCGTCGGAGAAGTCACGGCAGCTAAGCGCTTCGTCAGCCGGGCGTCGTCGAGAGCTAAGCGGTGGTGCTAGGGTTTTGACGAGGTGGAGAGGTGGAAGAAGGTCTTCTTTACCGCAGGGACATGTATTTATAAGGAGGTGTGCGGCCACGGTGCAATTACGCAGTGCCTGGCGGTTCACATCTCGAGGGGCACGTGGCAAGCATGCAACATACTCTGAGTTGTCCCTCGTTCCCACGCCCGCCAGTTTGTTTGATGGTCGCTCCGGCTTCTCGGATTTCAACGATGAGATGAATCATTTAAAACAGACTTAAAGTTTATCTCTGTGTCTTCTGCTAACAAGGACGCAGAGAAGACATTCGACAATTTCAATAGAATGCATATGATTTGGACAGATAGAGTTTGAGATAGAAAGCTTAGAGAGATTAGGGTCCGATCACATTCACTTAGTTCAAAAGATTCAACTTGGAAGACATAGCTATCAGTGAATGCTGCAGAGGACAGAACAATATATATATATATATATATATATATATATATATATATATATATATATATATATATATATCGATGACAACCAAATCAACATAGTGAAGAAAATCATGAAGATAGGTTGAAGTTGAAGACAAATCAAATGCGAAGATATTGCAGAAATAACGCCATGAGTGAAACACTTCAAACAAATAAATTTGGTGGTGGTGTTACCCACCGTATAGGAAGTATTAGACCCAGACACGGCACACAATTATCGTGGCGCTCCGAAGTCAAATTCCACGTTAATGTATTCACACTCAGAATGTAAGTCTTCATTGATTGAAGATATACGTTACTTCGTGTGTTGCACATCTAAGTCATCAACATGCATAAGTGTTAGGATGTGTGCTTGATCACGGGACATTTGAGGATTCCAAGATATTTAGCTCACACCATAACTTGCAAAACCTTTTCTCATCCAAGGGCTTTGTGAAGATATCTGCGATTGCTCTTCGGTGTTGACGTGAATGATGTCAATATCTTTCTTCATGACATGATCCACGAGAAAATGATGACGAATTTCAATGTGCTTTGTCTTCGAGTCTTTGGACAGGATTGTTGGCAATCTTGATGGCGCTTTCGTTGTCGCAGAAAAGAGGTACTTGTTTTGATTGATGCCATAGTCCTTGAGAGTTTGCTTCATCCATAGAAGTCGAGCACAACAAGATCCAAAGCAATGTATTCAGATTCAGCAGTTGAGAGTGATACACAGTTTTGCTTCTTTGAAGACCAACAGACAAGTGAGCGTCCCAGAAAGTGACATGTGCCTGATGTAGACTTGCGATCCACCTTGTCACCAGCATAATCAGCATCCGAAAATGCAACCAAATCAAAATTTGAGCCCTTTGGATACCATAATCCGAGTGTTGGCGTGTGAGCCAAATATCAAAGAATTCGCTTCACAACTAAGTGATGCGATTCCTTTGGTGCCGCTTGGAATCGAGCACACATGCAAACACTAAGCATAATATCTGGCCTAGATGCACATAGGTAAAGTAAGGAACCAATCATGGAGCGGTATACCTTTTGATCGAACTCTTTACCATTGTCGTCGGGACCCAGATGGTGTTTAGCTGGCATTGGCGTCGTGTATCCTTTGCACTCTTGCATTCCAAACTTCTTCGGACAATCTTGGAGGTATTTTTCTTGAGATATAAAGATGCCATTCCTTTGTCGATTTAATTTGAAGACCAAGGAAGAACTTGAGCTCTCCCATCATGGACATCTGATATTGTTCTTGCATCATGTATCCAAATTCATCACTATACTTCTGGTTGGTGCAACCGAAGATAATGTCATCCACATATATTTGGCATACAAACAGTTCACCATCATATGTCTTCATGAAGAGTGTGGGATCAAGGGATCCAGGTTTGAATCCTTTGCTCTTCAGGAAGTCTTTGATCGTATCATACCGGTAGCGAGGAGCTTGTTTGAGGCCATAAAGTGCTTTATTTAGCTTGTACACCATATCGGGATGTTTTGGATCTTCAAAGCCCGGGGTTGAGCGACATATACTTCTTCTTCAATCTTGCCGTTGAGAAATGCACTCTTCACATCCATTTGATAGAGCAAGATGTTGTGGTGGTTAGCATAGGCTAGTAGTATGAGAATAGCTTAAAGCCTAGCTACAGTAGCAAATTTTTCATCGAAGTCAATTCCTTCAAATTGAGTATATCATGGTGCCACAAGACGTGATTAGTTTACGACGACTTTACCATGCTCATCTTGATTGTTTCGATATATCCATTTGGTGCCAATAATGTTATGCTTGCGAGGGTCGGGGACGCTTGACAAGTTCCCAAACATTGTTTAGCTTGAACTGTTGAAGTTCTTCTTGCATAGCTTGTATCCATTCTGGTTCCATAAAGGCTTCAGCAACTTTCTTGGGTTCTGATATTGACACAAAAGAAAAGTGCCACAGAAATTTGCTAGATGTGTTGCTATTGAGCGAGTAAGCGGACCAGGTGCGTTGATGCTATCGATTATCTTCTCAATCTGTACTTCATTTGCAACTCGAGGATGAACTGGACGAAGACTTTGCTATTGCTGATCACTGTCATCATTGGGAGGATTGTCTTGGTGAGCATTGTCTTACGGTTGGTTAGGTGCAGAAATGATACGTTCTTCTTCACGCTGTGCTTGAAGGCATGATTTCACCGATTCCCATCGACTTGATAGATTCGGGCGGAGCTTCGTCTAGTGTACTTGGCAGAACTCTCTTTGTGAACCATTGGTTTCATCAAATCGCACATCTGATTTCGACGATTTTGTAGAGATAAAGGTTGAAGAATCAGAGGAGTGCGAGTCCTTTCCGTGTAATCGAGCATGAAGCCTTCGTGAGCTTTAGGTTCAAATTTTGACTTGTGATGGGGATCCTTGATCCAGCACTTAGCCCCAAATACTCAAGTAGGCGACATTTGGCTTCTTGCCGATGAAGGAGCTCATAGGATGTTTTGCTCGAAGCTTATGGATATAAACATGGTTGATGACGTGACAAGTCAGATCAATAGCTTCGTGCCGTAACTTTCTTGGTGTCTTGTACTTTCGCCGAGCATTGTTCGAGCCATCTCAATGAGGGTTCTGTTCTTGCGCTCCACGATGCCATTTTGCTGAGGTGTGTATGGAAGCGAGAGAAGTCATGAGTGATTCCCATGGTATCCGGATAAAGATCAAGTCCGGTGTTCTTGAATTCGATTGCCGTTATCACTTACGATATGCTTGATCTTGACGCCATAATTGTTCATTGCTCGATTGGCGAAGCGTCTGAAGACATCTTGCACTTCGGTCTTGTAGAGAATTATGTGCACCCATGTGTATCTTGAGTAGTCATCAACAATGACGAAGCCATAGAGACAAGCGGTTGTTGTGAGGGTAGAGTAATGAGTAGGGCCAAACAAATCCATGTGTAACAGCTCGAAGGGTTGAGATGTCATCATGATTGTCTTCGAGGGTGCTTTGCCCTAGTCATCTTTCCAAATTTCGTGAGGCACCACACAGATTATCCTTCTTTAACTTGACACCTTCGTTGCCAATGAGATGCTTCTTTTTTGCGAGTGTGTGTAAGTTCCTCCTGCCAAGATGCCCCACCTCCGATGCCGAGCCAACATTCAAGCTTTTGCAAGAAGACATACGGCAAGTCGTGGACCTGCTGAGAAATCTACCATGTATAGATCATCTTTCCTATACCCTTCAAAGACTAGAGACTTGTCGATCCCATTAGTACAAGGCAACGATATTTTCGAATATCACAATCATGTTCAAGTCACAAAGCATTGAGACAGACATCAAGTTGAAACCAAGGGATTCAACAAGCATCACTTTATCCATGTGTTGATCCCTTGAGATTGCAACTCTACCTAGAGCCAATACCTTGCTTTTACCAAAGGTCAAGTAATGTGATGTGACTCTTGTCGATGGACGTAAGGTTGAGTCCATGAGAAGACTTCGATCACCAGTCATATGATTAGTGCATCCACCGTCCATAATCCATTCTCAAGCATGAGGTGTCATACCCTCTGATGCAGTTAGGGGATAGGCTTCACCAAGAGCATTGTGAAGCATAAACATTTGACGGGCAAGTGGATTATTGAAGCTTAAATCAAGATTAGGACTGATAGGATGAATGGCAAATGATTCAGAACAAAATACATAGTGAGACCATTTGGGCATTTGATCTTGTGCCCTACAAGATATTTTAGGTCCCCAACTATAGCATCGACGCCTTTGATTTTCGGTTGGAGACCCTTTCACGCAAAAGAGAGTTAATTCTTCTTAACCACCCACATCTTGAGGGTGGCTTAGAAGCAATGAGTCTAAGTGCAGCATCTGAGAATTTTGGCTTTGGTGCCCTAGCAAATAGCCTTGCGAGGAGATGAATGATACTCGTATGAATATGCGAAAAGTTCTTAGTTCTATGAACATAAGCGGTTTGAAGACACACACTCATATTCATAAATTTGAGTAAGGTTTCCGCAAAACATTGGCGTTAGGGTGACTCGGTGGAGTCCTCTGTCTGTATGAAGCCTTTGGACCATATGACGCCTTAGGTGCAGGGTTTGTCTTCTTCCTGTGTGGTGTCATGATGACATTCACTGGAAGATTCTCAAGACAGCTTTTGGGAACCCAGATCTTCTTCATAGGCGGTCCATTCCTACAGTTAGTACCAATATACCTGGCAAACACTTCACCGTTCTGATTCTTGAACAACTTATAGTTTGCATCAAAGGATTCATCAATAATAGGGTTAGCACAGGTAAAGCCAGATAAGGTGGATGGATCCACTGAAGGTCCCTTTGCAGCAACCCATGTGGTTTTGGGATCTTGCTCGAGGGCTTCCGAGGGACCATCAACATTCATTTTCCTCTCGAACCCAACACCCTCTTTCCTAGGGTTTCGGTTCAAGATGTCGCTTTGAGGACATCGCAAAGTGTCCGATGCCCTTCCGGACTTTTATACATCCCTATTTCAAGCAATGTCTTCAACCTAGCATTTTCATCAAGAATTGCGGTGGTATCCTCTGCAGAGGGGTTAGTTACCACATTAGTAGTTGAAGACAATGCAACAAGATGGCAGCAGTTGAACATTCAAAGCAATGAGGTAGCGATATCACGCTCAAGACATTTTAGACATGGTGGTTCAAATCCATCCCTGGCGGAACTGATCTGTTGGCCAGTGACTCATTCTCTTTTTGAAGATCTTCATGAGCCGCTCTCAATTTCTCTAGCTCTTGCTTCCTTTGAAGATAATCATAGGAGAGCTTTTCATGAGTAGTTGAGAGCGTTTCATGACGACTTTCAAGTTCTTGGTACTTAGCGTGAAGATTTTTAATGTCTTCAACTAAGGACTGTGAACGTGTCATTTCCGCGTCCAACATGTCATCGCTTTTTGTCTAACAGTTTTTGAGTATGTTCCATAGCTCTTTGTTGTTCGGTTGCAATTTTAGCAAGTGTTTTGTAGCTGGGTTTGGATTCACAATCGAGTCATCTTCACTTGATGTTTGAAAGTAAGCATCACGTGATTTTACCTTGGCACCGCGTGCCATGAAGCGATAGGGTGGGAGCAGGGTCGTCCTTGTCATCGCCTTGACGTTGGTGTAGAAGTCATTGTCTTCAGTGTTGAAGATGGACTTGGCAGCATAGGCTATGGCTAAAGCCAGACTTGCAACGCCAGGGTCGGAATCCTCTTCAGACTCCACCTCCACCTCCTCAGAAGCAGACTCCTCCTCTGAATCCATTTCCTTGCCAACAAAAGCACGAGCCTTGCCAGATGAGCTCTTCTTATGAGATGAAGACTTTGATGAGGACTTGGAAGAAGACTTTGAAGGTTTCTTCTTCTTCTTGTCATCTGAATCATATTCCTTGCTCTTCTTCTTCTTCTTCTTCTCATTGTCCCACTGTGGACACTCAGAGATATAGTGTCCAGTTTTCTTGCACTTGTGACAGGTTCTCTTCTTGTAGTCATGAGTGGAAGCTTCATCATTTCTTGAGCTGGATCTTGAAGACTTTCTGAAGCCTTTCTTCCTAGTGAACTTCTGGAACTTCTTCACAAGCATAGCAAGTTCCTTTCCAATGTCTTCGTGGATCGTCGTAACCGCAATCGATTCTTCTTGAGACGAGGAAACAACTTTTGCCTTCAAAGCGCGAAGTTCGGCCATAGTTGGGACCATAGATATCTCTTTTCTCGAAAAGTGGAACTCATGTGTGTTGAGCCTCTCAAGTATATCAGACAGATCGAGTGTCTTGAAGTCAGGGCATTCTTTTATCATGAGGGCAAGGGTGTCAAAAGAGCTGTCAAGTGATCTCAGTAGTGTCTTGACGATTTCAAGCTTGGTGATCTCAGTGGTGCCGAGAGCATGAAGCTCATTTGTGATGTCAGTGAGGCGATCAAACGTGAGCTGGACATTTTCATTGTCGTTTCTCTTGAAGCGGTTGAAGAGGTTGTGAAGAACACTGATCCTTTGATCTCTCTGGGTTGAGACGCCTTCGTTGACCTTGGATAGCCAGTCCAGACTAAGCTTCGGCGTTTCCAGAGCACTCACACGGCCATACTGTCCTTTGGTCGGATGACCACAGATGATGTTCTTTGCGATGAGAGTCTAGTTGGATGAACTTCTTGACATCGTTAGGGTGACACCTTCACCAGCTTTTGGGAACGCCGTTCTTGATGACATACTAGAGGTCGACATCAATGGCTTCAAGATGCATGCGCATCTTATTCTTCCAAAGAGGGATAGTCGGTTCCATCGAACACGGGCAAGCAGCGGAGACTTTGATTATCCCTGCGATCGACATAGCTAAAACTCCAGGTGGTTAAACTGAATTACACAGAACAAGGGAGTACCTTGCTCTGATACCAATTGGAAGTGCTAGTTATCGACTAGAGGAGGGGTGAATAGGCGATTTTTGGGAAAGTCTTCAAAACACGGATGTTTCAAAGACAAACAATAGAAATGACCTAATTGATATGCAGCGGAAGATAAACTACAACAAGCAAACCATAGTCTAGTATGCAATAACGTGAAAGTACAAGACTAATAGCAGCTTGGTAGTAGGATCAAGATGGAAGATAGTGAGAAGCCAATCAACAAAAGTAGTCAAGCAATGAAGTCAAACAGTATGACAAATAGGCAATGACTTCACGAAGACAAACTCTAAGTAAGGTGAGGGAGAAGATAGAACCAGATCACTTGTTGAAGACACATGATTTGTTGGACGATTCACGATTCTTTGTGACAAGCTGTACATCTGGTTAGGGAGGCTGAGATTCAACTCGGAAGACCGCATCTTCACCTTATTCCCTTGAGCTAAGGACACACAGTCCTCGCCCAATCACTCCGTAAGTCTTCAAGGTAGACTTCCGAACCTTTCACAGATCAAGGCTCACGGCAACCCACAATGACTCTTGGATGCTCAGAACGCGACGCCTAACCGGCTGGAGGATTCACAGCCCTCAAGTGTAATAAGTCTTGGTCACACGCATGACGGAAAGACTTGATGATGCCTAACACTCTTTGGCTCTGGGTGTTTGTGCTTTGTCCTCGCAAGGATTTCTCTCTGTCAAAGGCTTCGAGGAGGGTTGCTCTCAAACGACAAAAGCCGTGCACTAACTCTGAGCAGCCACCAATTTATGGTGTACGGGGTGGGCTATTTATAGCCACTAGGCAACCCGACCTGATATGTCCGAAATGACCACAGGTCACTAAGGAACCGACACGTATTCCAACGGTCGATTTCAAACACACACGGCAACTTTACTTGGGCTACAAGCAAAGCTGACTCATCCAGCTCTGGATAAGTTTTGCTCTCATTGTCTTCGCTCGAAGACATAGGATTTGGGTTGAGCATCACTTGATCATTTTGACTATGATCACTTGGACCCCACTTAACGATGCACGGTGGTTCCTATGACTCAACAAAGAAGAAAAGGAAACAACGAAACGACACGATCTTAGCTCCATAGTCTTCACTCAATGTCTTCTCATGTCATAGTCTTCAATGTGAATATCTTCACATGCCACCATTGTCGTTAATGTCTTCATACATTTTTAGGGGTCGTCTCCGGTAGGTAAACCGAATCAATGAGGGACACTACCTGCGTTATCCTGCAATTCTCACAAACGCATTAGTCCCTCAACCAAATTTGTCATCAATAATCCAAAACCAACTAGGGGTGGCACTAGATGCACTTACAAGCCTCCTGAGGTTGAGGTGTTCTTGTGGCTAGGCTCTCGATCGGATTGGATTGAGCTAAGATGAGATCATCTCTACTATGGTGGCTAGCTCTACTTATATAGGCCCTGGTCCTCCTCCCAAATATTGAGCGGGAAGGGAGCCAACAACGGCGGGCAAATTTGAAGGGAGGCAGCTAGTACAAGCTATCCTGACAAAAGCGGTCTTCGCCTGCAAAAAGCTCTGGTGGTGACGCCCTCTTGGGCTCCACAATGACCTCCGTCTTGCCGTCCTCCTGGTCTTTGTCTCGTTGCACCAATTTAGCAACCTTTGACTGATGCCTCGGTACTCTTCGCCTGCGCTGGCCTCCTTAGCACCAAAGAGGAAATAAGGGCAGCCTTGTGGCGCGCCACCGGTGCCGTTCGTCATGGCTCATGTCACGAGAGCCTCGTGAGGTTTTTCCCCGCCTTGATATCTCCGCTCCTCGTGAGCCTGCCTGGCTAGGCCACTCCAGAGGAGGTCTTGCATCGTCCGCCTCGCGAGGCTAAGACCCTCGCGAGGGTCTTGGATGCCTTGTTGATGAAGATGGGCCGTCTGACTCTTTATATATACTGTGGGCCGCATGACGAGCAAGTCTGGTGACCCCCGTTCCCAAAACACCGACAGTAGCCCCCGAGCCCAAGGTGCGCTCGGGCTTGGCTTCGCGGCGAAGCCAAGGGTCAAGTTCGGAGCACTACGGGCCCCAAAAGCCTGCGGCCTCGGTTGACGCGTGGCGGTTGATTGGACGTGGGCGTCTCCGCTTCCCCACGCTGCCTCGACAACTGCACGACTTGACAAGTCCCTGCGACATGCAATGAAAACCATCATTACCTGTGATCGTGGGAGACGCTGGTTGGCCTTCTCTTGCTATAAATGGGGAGGGGGGCGGAGCCCCCGCCGCCCATCTCTTCCTTGCTTGCTTGCTTCTTCCTCCTTGATCCACTGCTAACAACAATGGCACCTATCAGAAGGTTTTCTGCCGAAGATAAAGGGAAGGCTCCCCGTGATGATCCGGGGCCACTTTCGCCAAAGAAGAGGTCGATCCATCGCCGTGATGAAGCAGCGATGCAGGTGGTGTCGAGGCCTTAGTGCGAGCGGCCTCCTCCGGGGTACCCGCTACCCTTGTACACCCGAGCCGAGGGCTCGGGAGGTCGAAGCAACGAGCAGCGCCGCCCACGCCGTGTCCGGAGTCGCTGTTCTGCGGCGACGCGTGCCGCTGCCCCTGGGATCCACGCCGCGGATTGCTCCCGCGGTTCGTCTCTGGCATGATGCCGCTGAGGGGGCCTCTCGAGCTCTGGTCGCACGTCGACTGCAGCGCTTCGGCGACCGGAGCGGAGATCGAAGCGGTTCCCACCGGCAAGATCTTCAAGACCCACGGCTGGGGGGAGATCGCACGGGTCTGCCATGCGAGGGGCGCCCTCGCGATCCACTTCGAGTACGACGGCGCTTCCACGCTCTTCTTCAAGGTCTTCGACGCCGAGGGCCGCCGCCTGGAGTGCTGCTCCGGAGAGGAGCGCCAAACTGACGCGCGCTCCGCTCGCGGCCACTCCAGCAGCAGCAGCCCTTGGGAGTCCAGCAGCTCTCCTGAGTTTTACAAGACTTCGGAGACGAGCGATGACAGCTACGTGCCCCCGAGCTCTCGCCGCGCTCGGAGCAGAGCTGCGGCGCCCGGCCGTCGCGACCACTGATCTGGATGGGGTTGGCACCGGCCCCCCGTGGCCCACTGTTGATGATGGTGTCCGCCACGGAAGGGTGTAGATAGGATTCCCCTTAGCATCTGCTTTTGTTTCCTGCGAAGAATCATGAATCACCCCGTGGGGGCATGTAAGGGTCTGTAATGTCTTTTGTGCCTATCTTCCCTGTTATGAGAATTTGGTGAACGCACGTCCTGTTAAGGCTCGGTCCCCCCTTTCTTTCCTCGTGGTAGCTTGTTGCTCTATGTTGACAGGTCCCGGTCCCTAGGCAGGCTAAAGGCGTCGCTGGTATGCCAGGTGTAGGACCTTGAAGTATGTCTAGAGGGGGGAGGGGGTGATTAGACTACTTGACCAATTAAAAGCTATGCCTTTTCCCAATTTTAGACTTTGGCAGATTTTAGCCATCCTTAAGCAAGTCATGCAATCTTCACGCAATTCAAGCAAGCATGCAAAGAGTATATAGGCAACGGAAAATAAAGCATGCAACTTGCAAGAATGTAAAGGGAAGGGTTTGGAGAATTCAAACGCAATTGGAGACACGGATGTTTTTGTTGTGGTTCCGATAGGTGGTGCTATCGTACCTCCACGTTGATGGAGACTTCAACCCACGAAGGGTAACGGTTGCGCGAGTCCACGTAGGGCTCCACACATGAAGGGTCCACAAAGAAGCAACCTTGTCTATCCCACCACGGCTGTCGCCCACGAAGGACTTGCCTCACTAGCGGTAGATCTTCACGAAGTAGGCAATCTCCTTGCCCTTACAAACTCCTTGGTTCAACTCCACAATCTTGTCAGAGGCTCCCAAGTGACACCTAGCCAATCTAGGAGACACCACTCTCCAAGAAGTAACAAATGGTGTGTTGATGATGAACTCCTTGCTCTTGTGCTTCAAATGATAGTCTCCCCAACACTCAACTCTCTCTCACAGGATTTGGATTTGGTGGAAAGAAGATTTGAGTGGAAAGCAACTTGGGGAAGGCTAGAGATCAAGATTCATATGGTTGGAATGAAATATCTTGGCCTCCACACATGAGTAGGTGGTTCTCTCTCAAAAGCTGGTAAGTTGGAAGTGTAGGTTTGTTACGATGGCTCTCTCCACGAATGAAGAGGAGGTGGAGGGGTATATATAGCCTCCACACAAAATCTAACCGTTACACACAATTTACCAAACTCGGTGGGACCGAATCATAAAACTGGGTCGGACCGATTTAGTAAACCTAGTGACCGTTAGGGTTTTCGGTGGGACTGACATGCAACTCGGTAGGACCGATATGGCTAGGGTTAGGGCATAACGTAATCTCGGTGAGACCAATTACACAAACTCGGTGAGACCGAATTTGGTAATTAGCTAACCAGAAAGTTGGTCAGGTATACTCGGTGGGACCGATTCGCTCTTTCGGTGAGACCGAAAAGTTACGAAAGGGAAATAGAGGGTTTACATTGCAATCTTGGTGGGACCGATCGCTCACTTCGGTTAGACCGAAACGTTACGAAGGGAAACAGAGAGATTACAATCCCATCTCATGAGATCGGGATCCCTATCGGTGAGACCGATTTGCCTAGGGTTTGTGGCAGTGGCTAAGACATCTGAACTCGGTGGCGCCGGATAGAAAGAATCGATAGGGCCGAGTTTGACTTTATGTTTAGGTCATATGTGGATGTGAGAAAGTAGTGGAGGGTTTTGGAGCGTATCACTAAGCACATGAAGCAAAAGGCTCATTAAGCAACACCTCATCCCTCCTTGATAGTATTGGCTTTTCCTATAGACTCAATGTGATCTTGGATCACTAAAATGTAAAATGTAGAGTCTTGAGCTTTTGAGCTTGAGCCAATCCTTTGTCCTTGATATTTTGAGGGATCCACTTTCATCATCCATGCCATGCCATTCATTGAGCTTTCCTGAAATATTTGTCTTGGAATAGCATTAGCTCAATTAGCTATATGTTGTTATGAATTACCAAAACCACCTAGGGATAGTTGCACTTTCAATCTCCCCTTTTGGTAATTGATGACAACATATAGATCAAAGCTTCGACAAATGATAATAAAATTTGAAAAACATCGTCGCTTTGAGAAGTATGTGATAAGCAAGAGCTCCCCCTAAATTTGTGCATAGTAATATTTGCTTTGGACTGCAAATGCACATGGAATTAGGCTCATGGGTTACTCTTCCATGTCACATACATCTTGGTGGAGCGCTCAAAATAACAAAGATTGAATACATGCACTCATCACCAAGCAAAGTGAATGATCATATAAGGATAGGTAAGATAATATCATAACGAGCATAAGTGTAGCTTATGATCAAACACATGATCATCAATGTCTCACGGGTAATTGCATAGTATCTCAACCAATCAAAAGCAAATAAAGTTCAACCAAAAAGACAAGAGAGAACAAAAGCAAATCTCTCTCTCTCGAAGCCTATGATCTATACATTTTTCTCCCCTTTGGCAACAAGTTACCAAAAAGTTCCTAGAAAATGCATAGGACTATATCGTCTCTCAGGCTTGGTCTTCTGGTGGTGGTGGTGTCCGGAGAACTCCAAGAACGAAGGCTTCAGTCGATGTAGTAGGAGCTGAAGGAGTTGGTGTTGGAGCTGTAGCTGGAGCTGATGATGTGACTCTGGTGTCTTGAACTGGCTCTACAGCTGATCTCTGAGCCCGTGGCACTCTGGCAAATGCATCAGTCGTTGTCCTGCCCTTTCTCTCCTGCATGTCATCCTGTAGCTGCTCCACGGTACCGATCAATCTCGATTACTTTGACGTCAAGATCATAGAATTTTTGTTCCATGATTCTTTCCGTGCTCTCCTGGTTTTGAGTTAGGGTGGCCAACCCCTTCTCAATCCGCAGAGTTGATGCTATCAAGTAACCAAGCTGCTCCTGCTTGTTCTTCAGAAAGTGTTCAGATGCCTCTGCTTGAGTTGGCATGTTGGCAGCCTTCTCCTTCCTTGCTTTCTCCTTCTTCTCTTGCTCTTGTACTGATGTTGGTTCATTCTCAGTCATGACAACTTGATTGTCCTCAAAGTCAGGATATAGAACCATGTGTTCCTTATCCAATAGATACTTCCCTGTGCCATCTTTGAGTTTATCAACTCCACGAATCATGGGGCATATCCACGGCTCCTCTTCCGTCTGCTGCAGTCCTCTTGATAGTTTCAACTATGAGGCTCATGACTTTGAATTTCTGAGGCACATAAAAAATGTGAAGCAAATTGATTGCATGCCCTCTGATCATGTTGTGGTCACCTGATTTGGGCAAAAGAGTGTGCCTCAGGATCCAGTTGATTGTAGGCAGCCCTGACAGAAGATAATGAACTGATCCAAACTTGAAAGACTCAGGTGCATCATCTGGGATTTCCTTGTACATGTGTGCCATCGAGTTGTGACCCATCTTCTTCTTGGCATAAATGTCCAAGTCATCTTCATCTTCCTTTGGGGCATTGATCAGACTTGCCCATTCATTTATGGTTGACTCATATCGTGTTCCTTCAAACATCCAAACTATCCTGCCATCTGGATAGAAATGTGCTGTGGAGTAGAATTGCATTATGACCTCGTCATTCCAATTTGTGAGCTTCTGCCCAACAAAATCTGCAACTCCACAAGCACTGAAGCTGTCATACACTCCAGGATAGTGTTCTTCATTCTCCTGAATATAGGTCCAGTCGACCCACCTCATATCACAAACTATGGGCTTCTTATCCAACAAGATGGTCTCATAGAAGTCCTGTTGTTCCTTGGTGTGGAACCTGTAATCCACAACAGTCCTTCTCCTGGTGGCATATGGATCTGACTCTCTCCATAGCCTCAACCCTTGATCTCTCCTGATCTTCATGTTCTCAGCCACATGATGAGCATCATTGTGGTCTGGGATCTTGGGTTTGAGCCTCCTTAGGACATGCCCTTCTTCATCTTCCTCAACATCAACCTCAGGCATTGGAGCCTTGTTCTTCTCGATTCTTTGGCATACTTCTGGTATTTCTCTTTGGTGCACTCTTGGGCCTGGGGGCAGCTTTGGGATTTGAAGTTGCAGCCCCTGACTTTATGGCATCACCCATCAGCTTTTGTGCCTTGGGTGCAGGCTCAGCAACCTCTTCTTCTTCCTCTTCCTCCATCGTAGATGGTTTCTCAATCACTCTGGCCATGGTCTTCTTGACCCTTTCCTTCCTTTTCTTTCCTTCAGCAGCAGCAGGTTCTTTGGGTTGGGATTCCAAAGAAGCTTGAGTGGAGACTCTGGCTTTGGACATTGGTTGTCTACTTGCTGGCCTTTTGATCTTCATTCCGTGCTTAGCTTCAGTTGAGCTGTACTCCTTCTTGAGCACTTTCTTCTTGGAACTGGCCTCATCCTCAGCTGCCACATAATCTTCATCCTCAGACTGAGGTCTTCTTCTTCCTTGTCCTTGTGGCAGCCTTGGGCAAGTTACTGGGAGTGCTTCTGCTCCCCTCATCTGAGCTGCTAGAGGGACTAGTGCCCTCACTCATTTGAATCTGCTCTTGACACTGCTCGCTGTCACTTTGATGCGACATGCTGGTCACACCTGACTTGACCACAATGAATAGTTATAGATGAGGTAGAGTGGATGAGCATCACAAAATGCAGAGATTTTTGCAAAAGAATGATTCAAAAACTTAGTTTTAGTTTCCATAGAAAGCATTTGGATCTACCGATTTTCAAACTCGGTGATACCGAAGCAGTTTTGGAACCTGAACTAGTGATCTCGGTCGCACCGAGTCACGATTCGGTGGCACCAAGACTGCTAGGGTTTCACAAAGTTCTAAAATCGGTCACACCGATTTGTAATTCTCGGTCAGACCGAGACTTACTAGTGCTATGGCGTTAGCCAAATTGGTGGGACCGAGTTTTTCAACTCGGTGGGTCTGAGATGGTTTCGGCGGAAACCTAACCCTAAATTATCGAATCATACCTATTCTAAGGATTGTTTTGACTGGATAGAAGTGTTTCAATCGTGGCAAGAGGCATTACGAATACAATGTGCTGAGAATCGGACGAGGATAGCACAGTGATCGAGTTCATACCCTAGTTCGGCGGTGAACTCTCTACAGCGGCAACAGCGGAGGAGAATTCCGTTGACGGCGGCGGAGACCAGCGACAGGAGGCGGCTGGGGACGAAGTCGACGATCCGTAGACCTGGTAGGCAGAGAGAGCTATGCGCGGGCGAGAAGTTTCGGAGAAAATTTTCCAAAAATTTGCCCGTGTGTATATATAGCCCGACACTGTCGGTATGACCGAGTTGAACAACTCGGTGGCACCGAGATGCATAAGCATTACTTGATTCTGACAACTCGGTGTGACCGAAAAGTTAAAATCGGTTGCACCGAGATTGAAAACCTAGATCGACTTAGTAATCTCGGTATGACCGAAATGGAGGTATTGGTTAGACCGAAAATCACAAAGAAGTTTTGGAAGTTTAAGTCTATGACGAATCGGGGACTCTGAGTGCTCCTCACACAGAGTGGTTCGCATCTGACTTGATCAAATTTTGTGATGTAGCATGAATAGAGTTTGAGACGAGAAAAGCATAGATAGCTAGAGAAGGTTCTTAGGCATTCTTGTCCATCCACTTGGCAAAAGAAAAGAAACCAATCAATCAAACAACAAGTGGATGTCCTCGAATGAGTAAAATATGCAATCAACATGCTCACACAATAAAATGACAAATGAAATATGTGACAAAGCATGCACAACCAATTCTAGCATCTATCAAACAATTGGCGATGACTAGGTCATCTATATATGAGTATATTGACTTAGGAGTCAAATGAGAACATTTGATCATAGGTCATACTCATCGTTTAAGCTCAAGTGGGGTTACCACTTTTACATAAAGCATTTATGTGTTCACATCATTAGAGTTGCTTTGACTCAATTCTTAGAGTTAAGCTACCACTAGATGTGAGATCCCCCCTTAGAGGGATAAACTAACCTTGGCTTGTCGTTGATGACTTCATGTAGGTGTTGAAGATGTGGATGCTCAAAGTTGATGTAGATCTTTTGGAGCAATCCTTTGGAATGAGTTGCACTTTCAATACCTACACGGGTTAGTCCCACAAGGAACAAACAAGAATATCCATAGACATAGAGTGATGCACACACAAAATGATGTCCATGAAAACATTAGGTTACCTTGTCCCTTGCCTTACCAACACGAGGGTTTATGACTCCTTGAACTAGTGCAAGATATGGAAGTTGATTGCATTTGTCCTCGCCATAATGATATGAGTGAAAAATGTTGGCGGAGTCACCCTCAAGAACTATCTAGTTCTTGTTCTTCGGGATCCACATCATCTTGATGGGAATCCTTGGTGTAGTAGTTGTGCTTGATGTAGTAGAACTTGACGTAGTCTTGGGAACCCACTTTACCAAGGCCTTAGGTGCTTCTTCAAATGCATCAATCTCCTCTTGAAGCTTGTCCTTGCCTTTGTTCTTGTGGTCTTGTGGTGGAAGATCATCTTGTGCTTGTGTTCCCTTGAAGGAAGTAGGATCATACTTCTCTTGTTGAGGAACAAACTTCGTCTTGGGGTATTGATCTTCTTCCCACTCAACTCCATTGGCATTGAACTTTCGCTCAAAACCAACACCTTGATTCTTCCGGTGCCTTCCTTGCTTGCGTACAATTTCCTCAAATTGCTTACTCCCGGCAAGGCTCTTGTATACACATTTCTCTATAGTTCCCTTCAATAAGCTATTTTCTTGCTCAAGTGTAACTTGGCTAAGAGAATCATTAGTGGAATCAAGAGAACTACTAGAAGCAACAATATTGGGTTTAGCATTGTTATTGTTACTACTAGAAGAAGAATCCTTTTTGTTCTTGTTACTAGACTTGACTTGAGGCATGTAAGTAGATAAGAGTAAACGCTTGGCAATGTAAGAAGAACTTTTCTTACAAAGATCATCATTGATCGCTTTTAGGAACTCATGCTCTTGCTCAAGATTGAGCTTTTCAAAGCAGAACTTCTCATGAGCCCTTAAAAGTTCTCGATGATCTTCGAAGATAGTTTCATGAGCTAACTTAAGAGTGTTTAGTTCTTTAGTTAGACACTCAATTTTCTCCTTATCATTGTCATTCGTTTCATCTTGATTAGCATGATTAAACGTTTCATCATAGTATTCATCACTAGAGTTGTCAACAAGTAAATCATCATCACCTAGCAAGTCATCTTCATCACTATTAAAATCAACATACTCGGGGTGTGTTACCTTAGGACCTTTGGCCATGAAGCATCTTCCAATTCCTTCATTTGGTGATTCAAATATGTCGTAGGAGTTGGTTGACACAAGTGCTAAGCCGGCAACACCTTCATCTTGAGTGTGTTCGGAGTCAGAGTGATAGCTTCTCTCGGAGTGATTGTCGGAGTCGGAGCCGTATACCCATTCACCAACATGAGCTTGATGTCTTCGTTTTGTGTAGCTCTTTGATGACTTGTCCTTCCTTTCCGAATCCTTGCTTCTCCGTGAGGGTCTTCGTTCATAACGATCATCTCTACGCGTTCTTTCTCTTGGTGGTGATTCTTCTCTTCTACTTCTTCTCTTGGGAGAATCTTCTCTTCTTTTGTAGGGTGTCGTACACTCATTGGAATAGTGTCCGGGTCTCCCACAATTGTAGCAATTGCGCTCTCGACTAGAAGATCTTTTGTCATTGTAGGACCTTGACTTGGAGCTTCTTTCTTTGCTTCTACTCTTGTAGAATTTGTTGAAGTTCTTCACCATTAAGCTCAATTCTTCATTGAAGGTTTGTTTCTCACTTGATGATGCGGGGGATTCACATGAGGCTTTGTAAGCACCACTTGACTTGTTGTGAAGTTTCTCCTTATCCTTGAGTGACATCTCATGAGCAACAATTCTTCCAATGACTTCCGTTGGCTTGAGATCTTTGTAATTTGGCATCATTTGGATCAATGTGCACACGGTATCATATTTTCCATCCAATGCTCTTAGGATCTTCTTGATGATGAATCTGTCGGTCATCTCTTCACTTCCTAAGCCGACAATCTCATTTGTGATAAGAGCAAGCCTAGAGTACATTTCAAAGACACCTTCACCATCCTTCATTTTGAACTTGTCAAGCTGACTTTGGAGCACATCCAACTTGGATTCCTTGATGGAGTCGGTACCTTCATGCATATCAATCAAAGTATCCCAAATTTCTTTTGCATTTTCAAGACGGCTGATTTTGTTGAATTCTTCGGGGCACAATCCATTGAAGAGTATATAACAAGCTTGAGCGTTGTATCGCAACATCTTCAACTCTTCCGCACTAGCTTCACGGTTCGGTTCTCTCCCATCAAAGAATTCACCTTGCAAGCCAATACACACAATAGCCCAAACGGCGGGGTTATGTCCGAGAATATGCATTTTCATCTTATGCTTCCAACTAGCAAAATTAGTGCCATCAAAGTAAGGACCTCTACGGTGATAATTTCCCTCACTAGAAGCCATACTCTCCTAGGTTGTGAAACCAAGGCTGCGACCACCAAAAGCTATGGAAATCAAAGCAAATGGAGACCAAAGCTCTGATACCACTTGTAGGACCTTGAAGTATGTCTAGAGGGGGGGTGATTAGACTACTTGACCAATTAAAAGCTATGCCTTTTCCCAATTTTAGACTTTGGCAGATTTTAACTATCCTTAAGAAAGTCAAGCAATCTTCACGCAATTCAAGCAAGCATGCAAAGAGTATATAGGCAACGGAAAATAAAGCATGCAACTTGCAAGAATGTAAAGGGAAGGGTTTGGAGAATTCAAACACAATTGGAGACACGGATGTTTTTGTCGTGGTTCCGATAGGTGGTGCTATCGCACTCAACGTTGATGGAGACTTCAACCCACGAAGGGTAGCAGTTGTGAGTCCACGGAGGGCTCCACCCATGAAGGGTCCACGAAGAAGCAACCTCGTCTATCCCACCATGGCCGTCGCCCACGAAGGACTTGCCTCACTAGCGATAGATCTTCACGAAGTAGGCGATCTCCTTGCCCTTACAAAATCCTTGGTTCAACTCCACAATCTTGTCGGAGGCTCCCAAGTGACACCTAGCCAATCTAGGAGACACCACTCTCCAAGAAGTAACAAATGGTGTGTTGATGATGAACTCCTTGCTCTTGTGCTTCAAATGATAGTCTCCCCAACACTCAACTCTCTCTCACAGGATTTGGATTTGGTGGAAAGAAGATTTGAGTGGAAAGCAACTTGGGGAAGGCTAGAGATCAAGATTCATATGGTTGGAATGAAATATCTTGGCCTCAACACATGAGTAGGTGGTTCTCTCTCAGGCTGGTAAGTTGGAAGTGTAGGTATGTTCGATGGCTCTCTCCATGAATGAAGAGGAGGTGGAGGGGTATATATAGCCTCCACACAAAATCTAACCGTTACACACAATTTACCAAACTCGGTGGGACCGAATCATAAAACTCGATCGGACCGATTTAGTAAACCTAGTGACCGTTAGGGTTTTCGGTGGGACTGACATGCAACTCGGTAGGACCGATACGGTTAGAGTTAGGGCATAACGTAATCTCGGTGAGACCGATTACACGAACTCGGTGAGACCGAATTTGGTAATTAGCTAACCAAAGAGTTGGTCAGGTAAACTCGGTGGGACCGATTCGCTCTTTCGGTGAGACCGAAAAGTTATGAAAGGGAAACAGAGGGTTTACATTAAAATCTCGGTGGGACAGATCGCTCACTTCGGTTAGACCGAAATGTTATGAAGGGAAACAGAGAGATTACAATCCCATCTCGTGAGACCGGGATCCCTATCGGTGAGACCGATTTGCCTAGGGTTTGTGGCAGTGGCTAAGACATCTGAACTCGGTGGCGCCGGATAGAAAGAATCGGTAGGGCCGAGTTTGACTTTAGGTTTAGGTCATATGTGGATGTGAGAAAGTAGTGGAGGGTTTTGGAGCATATCACTAAGAACATGAAGCAAAAAGGCTCATTAAGCAACACATCATCCCTCCTTGATAGTATTGGCTTTTCCTATAGACTCAATGTGATCTTGGATCACTAAAATGTAAAATGTAGAGTCTTGAGCTTTTGAGCTTGAGCCAATCCTTTGTCCTTGATATTTTGAGGGATCCACTTTCATCATCCATGCCATGCCATTCATTGAGCTTTCCTGAAATATTTGTCTTGGAATAGCATTAGCTCAATGAGCTATATGTTGTTATGAATTACCAAAACCACCTAGGGATAGTTGCACTTTCACCAGGTCGCATGCCGTGGTCAAGGGCAAGAGGTGTGCGGCCCGAGGTCCAGTAAGAGCCCCTGAGGCGCGATGCTCAGGAGGTCCCCCTCAGCGCTCAAGCAGCCATGGTAAGGCGAGAAAGGGAGTCGACGTGGCTGCAACGGGGTTGCGGCAAGGCATGATTGACCATTAGGCCCAATCATTTAGCCGATCCGAGTGCGGGACTTATCTTGTTGACTCCGTGGCGACTCCTGGCGTTGCGCCAAGGTTGCGCGCCTACTTGTGCGGCATAGCTAGACCGGCCCATACGAGTTCCCCTCCCCTCACGCTCTCCTTAGTGCTCTGCGTCCTCAGGTCCCGGCCCTCGAGTGAGCTCAGCCGCCGCTAGTGTGCCAGGTCGCGATGCCGTGGTCAAGGCTAGGGGGTGAGGGCTGGAGAGCTAGTAAGAGCTCCTGAGTCATGATGCTCAGGAGCCCCCCTTTTAACGCGCAAGCGAATTGCACGAGGGAAAAGGAGACCCGCGGTGCCGCCTGCTATCCTTCCCACGGGATCCCTGTGAACATGCACAAGAAGAAACATGGTTTGCCGTTACAGCTGTCAGCCTGCCGCTGGTTGTTCTGGATGAGATGAAGGCAGTGAGGGCCTGGTGAGGTGACGTGTGCGGGGCGTGCCGCGAGCCAGAGCTCGACCGCTCAGGTTTGTCAACGTGACAGGGATGGACCCATGCACCGGCGCCGTGCCTGTGTGGAGGCCCCCGGGGAGGCGATGATCGGGCAAGCGGTAGCAGTTGGTAGGTTAAGCATGGAGAGCAGATCAGCTTAGGTAAATGCAGGAAGATACATGCCACTGGGTCCGGCCCGAGCGGCTTGGGGATGATGCAGCCCGAGGGGCGCCCCCAGCAAGGTAAGCTAAAGACATAAGCAAAAGGGATACATGCCACAGGGACGGACCCATGTGGCCTGGGAATAATGCAGCCCGAGGGGCGCTCCTAGCTTAACGAGCTTGGAAGGTGTCACCTGGTTCTGTAGACGAAGTAGAGACAGCTGAAGGCGTGCATTGAAGAAATGACTCCTCATGAGCCACCGGGACCCTGAGCCTCGGGAGGCTCTGGGGGCTCGGGAGGTTCCCTGAAGACCGTCTCCATCTCCTCCAGGATGGCGTGGTACCTGGCCTCCTCAGCCGCCAGGACACGCTGCAAGTCACGTTGATAGGCTGACGCCACGCTCGGTAAGCCGAAGGGCATGCGAACGTAGCTGTGTGGTGGGCCCTCGCAGCGGCCCACACGCTGGCGATGGCCGTAAGCGCTCTGAGATGCGCCCTGTTGAGCCCGGGACGCCGATGCAGACACGCAGCCAAAGATCCTCGCCAGATGCGGAGCTGCCCCTAAAGCGGGTCGCCGCCGCATGGCCTGCATCTCGCAGTTCTGAGTGGTCTTGGTGATGAACTCCTGAGTGGTGGGCACTCCCTGCCTTGTGCTCTCCTGAGGGACATGTGCCACGAAGCACGCTTCCAAGTGGTGCCCAAGCGCCTCCCTTGTGAGGTTGGCAAGGTCAGAGGCCCTCCAGAAGAGAGCCCCCGAGCCCTGCCTGAGGAGGGTGCCGGGCGCGCTTTCCTATGCGATGGAGGGAGACGCCCCTGGGACGGGCGTAGATCCTGACGAGGCTCCTGCTGTGTCGCCATCCTCCTGAGGTCCTACGCGGCGCGGCTGCTCTTCTTGGGGATGGCCTCCGGAGGGCCTTCACTTCTGCTGTCGGGGTCGTCGATCACTGCGGCTTGAAAGGCGCGCTCAAGGGAGCACACCGCATCCCTCTCCTCACACGGGACCGTGATGATTCCTCCACTTCCCGGCATCTTGAGAACGTTATAGCCGTGATGAGTGACTTCCATGAACTTGGCAGGGCTGGATACCCGAGGATAGCATTGTATGGCAGACGGATGTGCGCGACATCGAAGTTGATGAGCTCGGTGCGGTAGTTCTTGCGCTCCCCGAAGGTGACAGGCAGGCGGACGTGCCCTATCGGTGCGATGGAACCGTCGGTCACTCCTGAGAAAGGTTTGGTGGGCTGGAGCTGTTCATATGGCACTTGGAGGTTGTCGAACGTGTCGACGGACAGGACGTTGAGCCCTGCGCCGCCGTCGATGAGGGTCTTGGTGACCTGCACATTGCTGATGACTGGGGAACACAACATAGGGAGGGCGCCAGTGGTGGCTGTGCACTTGAGCTGATCCGTTGAGTTGAAAGTGATGGCGCATTAGGACCACTTGAGCGGGCGCGTGGCCTCGAGCTTGAGGAGCACCGCGTTCACCTCGTTAGCGAACTGTTTGAAGATGCGCTAAGAGGCTGGGGCCTGGGCGCCGCCCAAAATGCAGGTGATTGCACGCGGCTCCTGGAAGCCCCTAGCCCTCTCGTCCTGGTGGTGGTCGTCGTTCCTTCTTGGTGGCGGCAGCGGAGGAAGACCGGTGTTGCCTTGGGGGCGATCCTCACGAGGCGGGTCCCTCCAGGCGCCCTCGCGAGGTTGGTCCTGCCAGCGGTCCTCACGAGGCTGGTCGCGCCACTCCTGGCGCGGGCCACGGTCGTCCCAGCGTCCGCCTCCACGTCCTCCTCCGCGGTCGTAGCCACGGTCGTTGCGCTCGGGGTGTCGACCGTAGCGTCCTTCCCGTATGGATATGAGCTCTTGACAGTCACTGGTGTTGTGGGTGTTCAGTTGTGGAAGGCGCAGAACGGTCGGACGTTCTTGGATTACTCGGGCTGATCTCTGCCCAGCTTGGTGTCGGGCTCCGTTGCGGGCACAGACAATATCCACCCTGCTAGCCCAGGCTGCCGACCTGGAACCTATCCCCTGAACGAAGAAGCGGAAGAAGAACTCAACGCAAGAAAGCATCGCTCTCGCGTCATGATCATCGCAAACCTGTACCTGCAACTGGTGTTGTAGTAATCTGTGAGCCACGAGGACTCAGCAATCCCATTACCATGGGTATCAAGACTAGCAAAGCTTAAAGGGAAAGGACGGGGTAAAGTGGTGAGGTTGCAGCAGCGGCTAAGCATATATGGTGGCTAACATACGCAAATGAGAGCGAGAAGAGAAACAAAGGAACGGTCGCCAACTAGTAATACAAGAAGTGATCCTGAACTCCTACTTACGTCAGACATAACCAAAGAACCGTGTTCCCCTCTCGATCAACCCCGAAAAGAGACACTCACGGTTACGCACACGGTTGGTGTATTTTAGAAGAGTTTACTTCAAGTTTCCTAAAAAAAGGATATTAACAAATTCCCATCTGCCACATAACCGCGGGCACGGCTCTCGAAAGTTTGTACCCTGCAGGGGTGTCCCAACTTAGCCCATGATAAGCTCTCGCGATCAACGAAGGATATTCCTTCTCCCCGGGAAGGCCCGATCAGTCTCGGAATCCCGGCTACAAGACATTTCGACAGTAATAAAACAAGACCAGCAAAGCCGCCCGATGTGCCGACAAATCCCGATAGGAGCTGCACATATCTCATTCTCAGGGCACACCGGATGAGCCAGACGTTGGGTTGCATAGACCCTGATTGCCAGGCGCCGGACATCGCTTCGGTTTGGGCCAAGACTTGGAGAAGCAACGGCCCGGGGTAAAATAAAGATGACCCTTGAGATCGCGACTTCCAAGGGAAAAGGGCTAGGAGAGGCAAATGGTAAAACCAATGTTGGGCCTTGCTGGAGGAGTCTTATTCAAAGCGAACTGTCAAGGGGGTCCCATAAATCACCCAACCACGTTAGGGACGCAAAATCCGGGAACATAATACCGATATGACGGAAACTAGGGCGGCAAGAGTGGAACAAAACACCAGGCATAAGGCCGAGCCTTCCACCCTTTACCAAGTATATAGATGCATTAATTAAATAAGAGATATTAGCGATAGAACGAAGCAACTAGCATAGCAATGATAGTAGTGAGGTCCAGGGTAGCGGTCATCTTGCCTGAAATCCCGCAAGGAAGAAGAACGATTCCATGAAGAAGATGAAGCCACGAAGACGAACCAAGCGTAGACGAACGAATCCTCACGATCGCAACGAAACATGAACTAACAAGAAGCACACAATATAGTAAACACACCACACATGAACAAGGCATGATGCACAAACAAGGCATGATGCATGACAAGGCTACATGGAGCTACTCATGGCAAGAGATGATGCAAACAAGAGCAACACATCAAATCAAGTTTAAATGAGGCCGGAAACAACATATAACAATTCCGGTAAGCCCTCATATGCAAATTTCGAAATTGGTCCAGATCTGAATAACTTTATGTTCAAGTTGTTAAACAGCAAGTTAAGATGCACCACGATGATCTACACGAAATTCTAGTCAAGTTACATATAAAGTTCATTAGATTCGGAGCTACGGCCTAGAAGATATGAGCAAAACAAGTTAAGCATGGCATTGATGCAAAATGCATACAAACATCAAGCAAACACCTCAAAACAAGGATGCAACATGGTAATATGAAGCTATATGCAAAAACAAGCAAGTTTCATATAGAGCACACTCAAAACGGAGCAACGGTGCAACACATACACTCTATACAAGGCATAACAACAATCTGTCCAAAACAGCAAATAGGCATATTGCAAGCATCAAAACAATATGCTACAACACCTTAACATAATAACAAAAGGCATGGTCATGATGTACAGGTAAAACGTTACAAAACATGAACACTGAGCTATCTCCAGAAATCACTAGAACATGCTCAACACACATGGCAAGATTGCAAATAATAACAGTTTCAGACTTATCAGGAAATAACATCAGGTTGCAATGTTTAGAGCTATCACACAACATGTTACAGGAACTTATCAATGCAAACAAAGGAATGGAATGAATCTACTAATTGCATAGAACAAAAGTCCTTACTGACCATGAGCCAAAAAGGATCAGAAAATATGATAGCACCCATGTAAACATGGCAAGTTATATTACAGATTCATACATGGCAGGAACAACAATAAGTAGGCATGTTGGTGAGCTTGAACCACTCACCACAGAGCAATACATGGCATGGCAAGGCAACTCACAGTAAGAATACATGATTATGAAGCTAAGAATGGCAAGAGAAGTTCATAGAGTGCATGAATCACTAACAACAATCATGGCAACATTGAACTTAATGTTAACAGGCTGACAACAACATTATTTAGCAATTTTGGAGCAAGATACAACAAGCTACAGCAGGCTATAAATGCAACCAGGGGCAGGGATGGATAGAGAATGACATGTAGAACAAAACATCCTTCGTGAACATCTCCAGATTATGCACAGAATGACTTGTAGAAGCAGGTTAACATAGCATCATGATATAACAGATTCAGACATGCAAAACAGCAACAGCAAGTACCCTACTTAACAAGCTCGATGAACTCACTACAAGACCCACAAAAATACATGGATAGCACTCCTGTAAATATGGTGAGCACATCAAATGCTCATAAGATCAAAACTCATGTAGAGCTCATGCTCATAAGATGCACACATCAAATGCAACAAAAATGACAAATCATCAAGTCATAACAGTTTCAGCAGGTTAACATCATATAGCACTCTTGCAACAAAGATTCAGGCATCAAGATGAACTCAAATGAACATTATGCAATGTAATGAAATTAAGTACTCGTCGAGGCGAACAATTTGACATATTACACGCGCAAAACGGAGCTACGGATGCACATATACGGCATGACGAACATGGCATGAAAATTACAAAAAATCTGGGACTTGGCAGGTTCGGGGTCAACCTCTGGATCTGCACGGATTCCGAGGCAGGGCGGATCTGGCCGAAGCTTCGTCGGAGGATGGCCGGAGAAGTCGGGGACGGGGCCGGGGATGTCGAGGAGGCCAGGGAAGGGGCTCTCCGGGCCGGATCTGGCCGGATCCGGCCGGATCTGGCCGGATCCCACGGATCCCGAGGCGGCGGCGGGCGACGCAAGGAGGCGCCGAGCGCCTCCGGGCGGCGGCGCAGGGCGGACGCCGGGAGGCTGCCGGAGGAGGCCGGGCGGGGCCGGCTCAGCCCGCGAGGAGGAGGGCGCGATGCGTGAGGCACGGAGGCGGCGGATGGCGGCGGCGGCGGGGCCATGCGGAGGCCGAGCTGCGGCGGGTCGCTGGCTCGCACGGGCCAGCCACGGCCCGGCGGGCGGCGGCACGGGGCGGCGGCGGCTGCCACGTGGCGCGTGGGGATTGGGGCGGAGCGGCGGCGGGATTTGTCCGGTGAGATCTGGACGTGTCCGACGACGGTGGAGGGAAAAATCTAGGGTTTCGTCTGCAAATTCATCCGCGAATTTCGGTGGAGGGGCTAGTTTTATAGGTAGAGGGAGCTAGGAGAGTCCAAATGAGGAGCGGTTTTAGCCCACACGATCGTGATCGAACGACCGAGAGCATGGAGGGGAGTTAGATGGGTTTTGGGCCACTTTGGAAGGGTGTTGGGCTGCAAAGAGAAGGAGGCTTTACGGTTACCCAGTTAACCGTTGGAGTACCAAACGACCTCCAAATGGCACGAAACTTGACAGGCGGTCTACCGGTGGTATACCAAGGCCGCTTGGCAAACCTCGGTCCATTCCGAGACCGTTTAACACCCGCACACGAAAAGAGGTAAAAGAGGGCGCCGGGGAACATAGGAGTGCCGGATTGCAAAACGGACAACGGGGAAAATGCTCGGATGCATGAGACGAACACATATGCAAAATGAGATGCACATGATGACATGATATGAAATGCAGATGATGACATGGCAAAGTGCAACACGCAAGCAAATGACATGGCAAGGACGGCGAATAACTGGCGGACACCTGGCGCATCGGATCCGGGGCGTTACAACACTCCTCCACTAATAAGAGATCTCGTCCCGAGATCTTAGGACCGAGACGGAAAGGAAAAGGGATGAGGTGAAACAAGAAACGCAAGAGAGAAGAGGCAAAGAATCGAGAGCACTCGAGAAGAAGAGAGGAACGACGAGAATGACGAGAATCGAAAGCTCACGGAATCAAGGTAGACTCTGAAAGCACTCCGGTTAGAACAAGATAAGAAACGAATAAGATTGAAAGGATTTAGGCAGCAATCCGACTGAAACATGGAGGAATAGAACAGGAGCTTGAGAGGATGGAACGATACTTTTTGAAGACATGACACAAAACCTCCGGAAAGAATTGAAATAATGGAATGAAAAGAATTTAGAAGGAAGGATTGACTGGAGTTGTTGAGAAAATCAACAACGAAAGAATAAGCTTGTTGTGGACTTATGGATAACATCTCAAGATCATAAGGTGATAACCGGCCACAAATTGAAATGATTGGATAGCTTAGAAGAACGAAGAAATGCAAAACTCCACTTCAAAAGAATACGAAGAATTAATTACACTTCGAGATGCGAGAAGAAAAGATACTTGAACTCCACCAACAAAATCTTGATGAACTCTTGAAGAATGAATTAAATCATGAAGAACCACCATGAAGAACTCCGGTAACGAAAGGATGACGAGATAAAATGAAGGAAGAAAGAATAAGATGAGCCTGCGATGAATTAGATGGAGGATTCCGACGAAATGGCCGAGGAAATTTGAACTCCGGAAAAGATGAAAACACTTGGAACTAGAATTTATTCATCAAGAACAAACTCCAAAGTAAGGGATTAATCACTTCGATGAAATAAGAATAAGATTTATTGTATGCTTATCCTTCATCAAATTAAATTGATGACAAGCAATGGATTTGGCATGCAACTTATTCTTCTTGAAAAAGGATTGAGAAGTGACATAGCGCCACCTTGAGAAGGTCTTCATGAACCACCGTAGGATTCGGAAGAACGAATGGATTAAAATGATAATCAAGGAAAAGAATCTTGAATGAGCCACCGTAAGAATTTGAAAATGACTGATGAAAGAGAAAGAATCACCGGAAGAATTAGAAGAACAAATAAGCTAGAGGGAATCTAGATGCAAAAGAACAAAGAGATCATGAGCTGATTAAAGAATACTTGACGAAGCACCGGGATAATTGGATAACGGTAGCTAAAATGTGAGGACGGAGAATTCTTCTGGAACGATGGCCTCCGATGAAAAGAAATGAAAAAAAACAACTTCTGGAAAAACTCCGGATGGGTAAGAAAAGACTATCTGACGAATGGAATAATTCAAGAGGATAGCATGAAGCTAGAACCACGAATCTTCGAGAGAACGGACAAGATTTAGAGGAAAAACTCTTCTTCGGTCTACAAATGACGATGAGAAACACCACCAAAATTACTGAGATACTCCGGAAGAATGGAAAGTAAAGGGGTTGAACCAACAATGAAATGATTCGAAATCGATCTTGGAAAAGGCAAGTGACTGATGATATTCATTCCTACGTCACACTTGAAAAGAATTTGGGAATAACTCCGGGGAAATTAAAAGAGTCAGGTAAGATCCTGGGAAAAGACCTGTGGGTTAGGGCCCACTGAATAGATAACACCGTCGGAAAGGATTGTTGAAGAGATAGATGATGCACCGGAACAATTGAAATATTAGAATGAGGTGATAACCTCGAATTAATTCAAACATAGACGAATCTCCTGAGATGTGTTGAACACTCCGGAAGGATAAATTGGCGAGAGGCGAACGAGCAGGGAAAACACTTCGAAGGAAAAGAATATGATTACCCGAAAAAACTTGAATTGAGTCCATCGGAGAAGAAAAGAGATGAAGAATGTCGTACAAAATGAGAATTCACCGGTTGAGATAATTTACGAAAGACTGAAGAGGTTCCGCATGAATGAGATAGCTGGTCGAGAGAGAGTCAGACTCCGGGAAGAAAAGGGTGGGTGGGCGGGGAAAACAAAGGCAACTCGGGAGGGAAAAAGACGAATATCTTGAAGAGACAACACCGGTTGAAATCATTGAGGAAATAAAGGCAAAGACTTCGCACGAGTAGGATGGATACTCGATTACGGACTCCGGTTCCGAGAAGAAGAAGAGTGGGCGGGTGGGAAAATAAGACAACCGAGGATTGAATTTGCAAAGATGAAGGGGTTCGAGTCGACTTGACGAGAAATGCACCGGATAAAAAGAGCTGAGGAACAACTACCGAAAAACCAACTGCGTGAACCTAAAGAAAAATTTGAACGGGAAGAGGAGTAATTCAAAACACCTACGTCAAGATTCCTCACCAGAGCGACGAAGGGGCTGAGGAGTAAAAAGAAATCCTACTCTCCGATATAACTAGACTCTAAAAATAGTTTTCTTCTAGACTCAACAATGGCCAAACTACACGATCAATCAACGGGGCTCCTAGGGTCGGTCGAGGCTCTGATACCAACTTGTCACGCCCAAGATGCGACCCTATCCAAAAGGAACTCGAAGGTCCCACCAAGGATAGAAGCGCATCTTGAAGACGCTTTTGCAAGGTGGATATCATTACATCAACATTACATAATAGATGGGGATACATACATACGGCACAAATGCCACAAGAATACATCAACATCATATACAAGAGATCAACATCCGACTACGGATGGAACATAAACAGAAACTCAAACAATATCCACCCTGCTAGCCCAGGATGCCGACCTGGAACCTATCCCCTAAACGAAGAAGCAGAAGAAGAACTCAACGCAAGAAAGCATCGCTCTCGCGTCATGATCATCGCAAACCTGTACCTGCAACTGGTGTTGTAGTAATCTGTAAGCCACGAGGACTCAGCAATCCCATAACCATAGGTATCAAGACTAGCAAAGCTTAAAGGGAAAGGAATGGGGTAAAGTGGTGAGGTTGCAGCAGCGGCTAAGCATATATGGTGGCTAACATACGCAAATGAGAGCGAGAAGAGAAACAAAGGAACGGTCGCCAACTAGTAATGATCAAGAAGTGATCCTGAACTCCTACTTACGTCAGACATAACCCCAGAACCGTGTTCTCCTCTCGATCAACCCCGAAAAGAGACACTCACGGTTACGCACACGGTTGGTGTATTTTAGAAGAGTTTACTTCAAGTTTACTACAACCGGATATTAACAAATTCCCATCTGCCACATAACCGCGGGCACGGCTCTCGAAAGTTTATACCTGCAGGGTGTCCCAACTTAGCCCATGATAAGCTCTCGCGATCAACGAAGGATATTCCTTCTCCTGAAGACCCGATCAGTCTCGGAATCCCGACTACAAGACATTTCGACAGTAATAAAACAAGACCAGCAAAGCCGCCCGGATGTGCCGACAAATCCCGATAGGAGCTGCACATATCTCGTTCTCAGGGCACATCGGATGAGCCAGACGTCGGGTTGGCATAGACCCTGATTGCCCAGGGGGCGCCGGATATCGCTCGGTTTGGGCCAACACTTGGAGAAGCACTGGCCCGGGGGGGGGGGGGGGGTAAAATAAAGATGACCCTTGAGAGCGCGACTCCCAAGGGAAAAGGGCTAGGTGAGGCAAATGGTAAAACCAATGTTGGGCCTTGCTGGAGGAGTCTTATTCAAAGCGAACTGTCAAGGGGGTCCCATAAATCACCCAACCGCGTTAGGGACGCAAAATCCGGGAACATAATACCGATATGACGGAAACTAGGGCGGCAAGAGTGGAACAAAACATCAGGCATAAGGCCGAGCCTTTCACCCTTTACCAAGTATATAGATGCATTAATTAAATAAGAGATATTGTGATATCCCAACATAAACATAATCCAAAATGGAGCAATCTTCATCTTCACCTGCAACTAGAAACGCTATAAGAGGGGCTGAGCAAAGCGGTAACATAGCCAAACAATGGTTTGCATAGGAAAGGTGTCAAAGGTTAGAGGCTGACATGGCAATTTGGGATGGCTTGATAAACAGGTAATAGGTAGCGCAAAGATAGCGATAGAACGAAGCAACTAGCATAGCAATGATAGTAGTGAGATCCAGTAGAAGCGGTCATCTTGCCTGAAATCCCGCAAGTAAAAAAGAACGAGTCCATGAAGAAGATGAAGCCGCCAGAGATTTAACCAAGCGTAGACGAACGAATCCTCACGATCGCAACGAAACATGAACTAACAAGAAGAAGCACACAACATAGTAAACACACCACACATGAACAAGGCATGATGGACAAACAAGCATGATGCATGACAAGGCTACATGGAGCTACTCATGGCAAGAGATGATGCAAACAAGAGCAACACATCAAAGCAAGTTTAAATGAGGCCGGAAACAACATATAACAATTCCGGTAAGTCCTCATATGCAAATTTAGAAATTGGTCCAGATCTGAATAACTTTATGTTCAAGTTGTTAAACAGCAATTTAAGATGCACCACGATGATCTACACGAAATTCTAGTCAAGTTACATATAAAGCTCATTAGATTCGGAGCTACGGCCTAGAAGATATGAGCAAAACAAGTTAAGCATGGCATTGATGCAAAATGCATACAAACATCAAGCAAACACCTCAAAACAAGGATGCAACATGGTAATATGAAGCTATATGCAAAAACAGGCAAGTTTCATATAGAGCACACTCAAAACGGAGCAACGGTGCAACACATACTCTATACAAGGCATAACAACAATCTGTCCAAAACAGCAACTAGGCATATTGTAAGCATCAAAACAATATGCTACAACACCTTAAAATGATAACAAAAGGCATGGTCATGATGTACAGGTAAAACATTACAAAACATTAACACTGAGCTATCTCCATAAATTACTAGAACATGCTCAAACACACATGGCAAGATTGCAAATAATAACAGTTTCGGACTTATCAGGAAATAACATCAGGTTGCGATGTTTAGAGCTATAAAACAACATGTTACAGGAACTTAACAATGCATACAAAGGCATGGAATGAATCTAATAATTGCATAGAACAAAAGTACTTTACTGACCATGAGCTAAAAAGGATAAGAAAATATGATAGCACCCATGTAAACATGGCAAGTTATATTACAGATTCATACATGGCAGGAACAACAATAAGTAGGCATGTTGTTGAGCTTGAACCACTCATCACAGAGCAATACATGGCATGGAAAGGCAACTCACAGTAATAATACATGATTATGAAGCTAAGAATGTCAAGAGAAAGTTCATAGAGTGCATGGATCACTAACAACAATCATGGCAACATTGAACTTAATGTTAACAGGCTGACAGCAACATTATTTAGCAATTTTGGAGCAAGATACAACAAGCTACAGCAGGCTATAAATGCAACCAGGGGCATGGTTGGATAGAGCATGACATGTAGAACAAAACATACTTAGTGAACATCTCCAGATTATGCGCAGAATAACTTGTAGAAGCAGGTTAACATAGCATCATGATATAACAGATTCAGACATGCAAAACAGCAACAGCAAGTACCCTACTTAACAAGCTCGATGAACTCACTAAAAGACCCACAAAAATACATGGATAGCACTCCTGTAAATATGGCATGCCATAGATCAAAACTCATGTCGAGCTCATGCTCATAAGATGCACACATCAAATGCAACAAAAATGACAAATCATCAAGTTATAACAGTTTCAGCAGGTTAACATCATATAGCACTCTTGCAACAAAGATTCAGGCATCAAGATGAACACAAATGAACATGATGCAATGGAAAGAAATGAATTACTCGTCGAGTCGAACAATTTGACATATTACACGCGCAAAGCGGGGCAACGGAAGCACAGATACGGCATGACGAAATGGCATGAAAATTACAAAAAATCTGGGACTTAGCAGGTTCGGGGTCAACCTCTGGATCTGCACGGATTCCGAGGCAGGGCGGATCTGGCCGGAGCTTCGCCGGAGGATGGCCGGAGAAGTCGGGGACGGGGCCGGGGAGGTCGAGGAGGCCAGGGAAGGGGCTCTCCGGGCCGGATCTGGCCGGATCCGGCCGGATCCCGGCAGGGCGGCGGCGGGGCGACGCAAGGAGGCGCCGGAGCGCCTGCCGGGCGGCGCGCAAGGCGGGACGCCGGAGGCTGCCGAGGAGGCTGGGCGGGCCAAGCTCGGCCCGCGAGGTGGAGGGCGGCGATGCAGGAGGTGCGGAGGCGGCGGATGGCGGCGGCGGTGAGGCGCCAGCGGCGGCGGGCTGCTGCGGGAGGCCGAAGCGACGGCGGGGTCGCTGGGTCACATGGGCCAGCCACTGCCCGGGCGGGCTGGCGGCGGCTACCACGTGGCGCGTGGGGATTCGGGCGGAGCGGCGGCGGGATTCGTCCGGTGAGATCCGGACGTGTCCGGCGACGGTGGAGGGAAAAATCTAGGGTTTCGTCTGCGAATTCATCCGCGAATTTCGGTGGAGGGGCTAGTTTTATAGGTAGAGGGAGCTAGGAGAGTCCAAATGAGGAGCGATTTTCGCCCACACGATCGTGATCGAACGACCGACATCATGGAGGGGAGTTAGATGGGTTTTGGGCCACTTTGGAAGGGTGTTGGGTTGCAAAGAGAAGGAGGCTTTACGGTTACCCGGTTAACCGTTGGAGTACCAAACGACCTCCAAATGGCACGAAACTTGACAGGCGGTCTACCGGTGGTATACCAAGGCCGCTTGGCAAACCTCAGTCCATTCCGAGACCGTTTAACACCCGCACACGAAAAGAGGTAAAAGAGGGCGCCGGGGAACATAGGAGTGCCGGATTGCAAAACGGACAACGGGGAAAATGCTCGGATGCATGAGACGAACACGTATGCAAAATGAGATGCACATTATGACATGATATGAAATGCAGATGATGACATGGCAAAGTGCAACACGCAAGCAAATGACATGGCAAGGACGGCGAATAACTGGCGGACACCTGGCGCATCGGATCCGGGGCGTTACAACTGTTGCCACGCCGGCCCTGACATCAGCCCCGTGGGAAGATTCCTGTACCCACGATGGCCTATCTGTACGACCCGAAGACGGCGGGACCCGCCTGTCGGCGGGAGAACCGAAGACGGTGAGAGCACCCCAAAGATGGATCCGATGGAGTCGGCCTCCGGGAGTCGGCCGGCCCCTCCCGCGGGCTCCACGCGCCAAGAATTGCATTAAGACGGGAATGGCAATAAGTGATCGCCGCCCGGCGGCATCAACTGTTGCCATGACCCCATGACCAAGCTCACACATTAGAAGCACGGCTACATGAATCTGCAGCGGCAAGACTCCGCCACAAGTGACAAGGGCTGTCGGCCCCATGCCGGGTCAGCCGACGGGCCCACTAGTCGGCGGAGAAGACGGCGACTTAGAGATCGATTTCTTGGACCCGCACCCAGCCGGATTATCGCCAGGTTCTCGGGGTAGGCCTATATAAACCCCCCGGGACACCCATGCAAAGGGTTGGAATCTAGTAGTTTTAGACACACGCATAGAGGGAGAGAAGAGCTAGCCGCGCCCTTCTCCTTCCTCACCCCGAACAGCTCAAGGAGCATCTTGTACTTACTTTGCCATAGTGATCATGCGGAGACCCCGCAGAGCAGCGAAGAGGTGTTATCTCCTCGGAGAGCCCCGGCCGGGTAAGATTCGGCCAAGGCATGTCTTCGCCTCATCCTGCTTCTGTGCACCGCGACGTTCTACTCGCCCCCTCCATGATAAGCCATCCTTTGGCATATGTCGCACCCAACCCCCGACAACCGGCAGGAGTCAGTAATGGAGTAGCAGTGCGGCCGTCCTGCCGCACCGAAGTATGCCTTTGAGTATGTTACCCTTTGATTATGTTGTTTGGCACCGTGCTTGACTAGTCGGCCCGGGGACTCGCCGCCTTTGAGCTATGAAGTGCTTCCTGAAGTCAGACAAGTAGCGTGCGGTGCCTAAGCCGCTCTCGTCGAAGCCGCAGCTTGCGTAGCGATCTGCTTGGTGGGCGTGAGTAAGGTAGAGCGGCGCCCACACGAAAAATGTGGCTAAGGACCCAAAGCATAAACATAGTTTAAATCGGCTTCCACTGCTTTCGTGAAACCGACTCTTAAGAAGCCGCTTGCTGCTTTTTCACCCAACTTGCTTAAACGACTCTAAAAAATGGCTAAGTACTTGCCTTCTCAAAGTAGCCAAGCACTTGACCTAGACGGCAATCATAGAGCGGTTGCCAATGGCAAGGCGGCATCTAAGGGAAGGCGGCAAAGGAAAAGCCACAAGAGCAATAAGCAAGGAAACATAAAATTAGAATAATATTTACACAAACTTAGGCCCTTGGCCGGATCTTCGAACAGAGGTTCAGAATACACCCCGCGGGTGGAATTGTGCAAATTAACAAAGTTCTTTCAAAAGACTAGCAAACAGATAAAATAAAGGCAAGGCAGCAGCCTAAGAAGCAGCGGATGGGGTTGGAAGGCCGGAGGCGCAGCGCGCCAGCGCCGGGCGGCTGGCTGAACGGTCTCGCTTGATCGTCTCGCTGCCAGCTGGCCCAGATGGGCGCGCTCGTTCTTGGAGGCGCGGTCGAGCCGAGGCTGGTCGCCCGCTCCGCCTTCTGGCGCCCATGCCGCTCTCCGCCCTTCGCTCGTCCTCATCCTCGGCGCTGAGTCGATCACCTCCGCTGAAGTCCTCGCCAGAAGTCCGGGTTCATCCTCAACCACTCCGCGGTAAGCTTCTCCACCGCTCTTCAGCCCGCCAGGACGGCGGCGCTGGTGTCCGTGTAGTCGGCGATCGCCGCTGACGCCGACGAGGGCGTCCTCCGCGCCAGCCCGCCTGGCTTCGACCGGAACGCTGCCGGGCCGGTCCAGTCGAGCCTCGATACCACGCCTGATTTAACTCTGTGGCTCGGCGAGCTCCACCGAGCCGCGGAGCCCTTCCAAGCCTCAAGACGCCAACGCGACCTCCAGCCTGGGCCGGGCGGTCCCGGCTGGGAGTGTGCAGAACCGGCATGTCCGGCCACAGGGCAGCAATCGCCTGGGCACCGACACGCTGAAGACGGCGCATCATCCGATGTGTCGGCCGTAGACGAGCCTCAATGCTCAGGAGCTGCTCGTCAAGGGTCCGGGGGGTGTTGGCTGCGATCTCAGCGCCACCCGCCCTCCACGCCTCGCGCTCGGCCTCGATGGCCTGATTGGCCGCCTGCGTGTGACCAGGGAAGAAGTCTGCCAAGAAGAAGAAAAAGCAAGTCAGAAAAAACAGGAGCCGGCTTAACCCATAGTCGGCAACCCAAAAGAGAAAGTAAAAGCAAACTTACCATCGACGATATCTTCGATTTCATGGAAGCCGGAGGTCATTGCGCTTCCCGGTCGGTCCAGCGGAGCGCCATTGTCACCCGGCCAGAGAGCGGCCTCTTTCTTCTCCGCTCACAAGCGCCGCTTTGAGCAGCTCCTCTGCTTCCGCCAACAGATAGTTAGTAGGTCGCGCTCATGCGGCGAAGCTTGCCACACTCCTCCTCTTTGGCGCAAGAAGCGGTCTCGGCCAGACCAGCTACCTCGCAGAGCGGCGTTGGACTCAAGAATAAAAGAAGAAGGACGCGAAGTCGCCGCTAAGAAGGTCGCCAGAAGATCCGCCCGATCACAAGCGATCGGCCCGAATCTCGGGGACTACAGCCTGGTGCGCCAAATACCGCGCCCAAGAAGAAACTCACCTCGCCTCGCCAGTCAAGAGCCCGCTTGTTCAGTTCTTCAACGTTGCGGTTGAAGGCAGTAGCGCGGAGGTTGTGATACTCCTGTAACAAGAATTCCAGACATAGGTAATAAACTTGGAAGTAAGCGAATAAAGTTCTGGGCCGCCTGCTCAGCAGCCGGCCCGAAACTCGGGGACTACACCCAGTGGATGCGCTGGCGCGCCCCCACAGAGAAGAGCAAGAGAAAATTCGGAAATAAATCATACCCGCACGGCGGATCGCGATGCCAGGTGCGCCTTGGAAAGGTTCTGGAGGGCGTCGCCTTCAGCCCGCAGCTTCGCTTGGACGTCCAGGAGCGCCGTGTTCAGCGGGCCCGTGCCGCCTCCTCGCACCCACCCAACGGGCGCGGCGCTTGTCGCCTCGCCGTCGAGATGGCCGAAAGCGGCGCCGGGTTCTCAAGGGCGCGACGCCGAGGTCGCCTTCTCAAGACGGCGCTACGGGCGGTTTACGATTTGAAGAAGCAGCCGCGCCACGGCCTCGCTGCCGGTCGCAGACAAAGCGGGTCCGCCGGCTGTTTGCCTCGCGCGATCTCGGACTGCGGCGGAGGCGGCGGAGGTGGCGCGATCGCGCCCGGCGAAGAGACCTCGCCGCCTTCCCTTCCTGCAACGGGGACCTCACCACCGACTCCCTCCGACTGCCTCGTGAACTCCGGCGGTGGTGGCGCTGAGCTCAGCGGAGTGACGAGCAGCGCCGACTAAAGGCGCGCGGCCTCCTCGGCTCGCCTTTTTGCTACAGCAGCGGCTTCGACCGCCTTCTCGGCCTCCGCCTTCTCCCGACGGGCGGCCTCCTCCTCGTCAAGGCTTCTCCTGCGCATTCCGCTCTGTTGCCTCCCGGAGGGCGGCCGCAGGGTCAACCCGCCGACTATTGGCGGACGTCGCCGACCCCATGACGGAGGCGGCGGCGACCCTCTCCAAGGTGAGGGGAGCCCTGATGAGAAAAAAGGACATGAGAAGACTCGGGCAAGACGGACCAGAAGAAAACAAGACAGAATAAAAAAATACTTACGCGGAGACCAGCGGTGGCTTCTTCACCTCCTTGCGGAAGCGGTTAGCCTTCGCGACCGCTTCTTCGCGCTGAGTCGCGCGTCAGCTCCCTGAATTTCTTGGCCTGGCCGCTATCGACTTCGGCCCGCCCGGCGCCTCTTCAGCGCCGCCTCGACCCAAAGGCGGCGGAGGAGCTCGCGCTGGATGGCCGGTCATTGGCGGCGGGTGGCGACTTCCTTCTCGACGCCATCATCGGGCCGGTCGGCAAAGGTGGCCGAGGGCCTGAAGTCGTCGGCCCTCCCCTCCTCGGCGGCCTCCATCGCCGCCACACCCAAGTCGTGGTCGCCGGGCGCCGCTTCTCCGCCCGGTCGGGACGAATTCACGAGCCGTTGACGGTGCCGGGCCAAGGCGGCATGAGAGGATTTCGAGTCGGAAAAACCAAGGAAAATTAGAGCCGGGTCCTACCAAGAAGGAAACGGAGAAGCAAGAGACGACTTACCAACAGCGGGGGATTGGCGCGCGAGTTTGGCTCCTTGCCGAACTGCCATTCCTCCGTGAGGCCGCAATTCACCAAGAAGTTCACCGTGTCCACCACCTCCGCGTGGGGCATGTCCTTGGAGCACAGCCAGCTGGGGTCCCGGCGGTCGCTCATCTGGCATATCAGATGAGGTCGGCCTTAAAGAGGGAGAACTCGGCGCGCCACGAAGGCGGCCAGCAAGTCTGCCCCAGTAAGGCCCTCCGATCAGACATCACGCTGGAGCCATGAAGGGCGGCGTTGCTCGCGGAGTCAGCGTCCGGCCCCTATAGGACCAGCTGGTGGGTCGGCCCGCCAGCTCGCCGCCCACGTAGGGCGGCAAGTTGACCCAGTCGCCTTCGGGGGCGACGTTCTTGACGTAGAAGTATGAACGCTGCCACATCTTCACCGACTTGATGAGGGAGATGGCAGGAAAAGGGTTCTCGGGCACCGGCCTCCTCTTGGCGATGAACGTGCCGCACAGAGCCGGCACGCGAGCGACGTGGGTCCCGAGCTTCGCTTGGAAGAATTCCCCCCACAGCTCGATGGTGGGGAGAACTCCGAGAAAACCTTCGCATAAGGATGCGAAGGCAGCCAGCAGCACCATCGTGTTGGGGGTGAGGTGGTGCGGCTGGAGCCCGAAGAACTCCAAGAACGCGCGGAAGAAGCCGCTCGCCGGCAGCCCTATCCCGCGCATGAGGTGCGAGCAGAAAATCACCCGCCGCCTCCTCCGCGCCGGCGTGATTTCGCCCTCCGGCGTGGCGCGGGTCCGCACTACGTGGCTGCCGGGGATGCGGCGCGTTTGACGAAGGAATTCGATGATGTCATCGTCGATGATGGAGCCGTCCCACACGCCGGAGCGCGCGGTGGGAGGCGCGGCGACAGATGAGGAGCTCATCTCCGCGGCGCGGCGAGGCTCGGCGCGGTGGAGCGAGGAAGAAAACAGGCTCGGCGCGATGGAGCGAGGAAGAAGACGAGGCAGGGAGCGGGGATGAGAGAGTGCGCGCGCCACCGCCTCTCCTCCCCGCCTACTTATAGGCGCTTAGGCTGCGGCCGAGGGGCGTGGGATTAATCGCGCCCACGCCCCCACGCCTCACGATTTAACCCACGACGTTACTGCGCGCAGTAACGGCGTGGGGAGCCCAACCGCCCGCACGACCGCACCGGAACCGCTGAGCGCCGGGGCCCGGTCGTGGCGGGCCCCGCCTGACGGGCCTGGCTTGTCACGCTACAGGCTGGCAGACTCGCCTCGCCGCTGGCGTCACAGGGCGGGCTGCAGCGGGCGGCTGCCGGGAAGCTTATCAGGCACGCCGCCCGGATTCCGCTGCGACCTTCGAAACCTTTAAAGAGCAAGACGGCCCCTTGCAAGGCCGACTCCAGCTAGTCGGCTCAAGATGGAGATGGCGGGCCGAGTCCAGATTCTTCTCGCCAAAGGATGAAGCTGTCGAGGCTCCTCGGCGAGTTGCCCTCGGTGCCTCACCAGCTTGGGACTACTGTCGGAGTAATGTGCCACGGGTAGGCAAACCCGAGCCCATGAACCTTTCAAAACATCGGGCGCATCAAGCGCCCTCAAGACCCCAAGACAAAGAGTCCGCCTTTCAGAGAGTCCAATGTAGTCGCCGACCGCCTTCTAGGCCGAGTCCCAGACGGCCTCAGACGAGCAGACTCCAAGCCAGCGACCTCCAGTGAGGTCGGGCTACAGGAGTCGGCCGCGACCCCAACCACCTCCTGCCGAGCGACTCACGAAGCGGGATGGGATAAAGCCGCCTCGCTGCCCATCCCCGCCCGCCCAGAAGGGTAGGTATGGCCACAGCGCCATACCGACAGAGATTCTCCGTCTGCCCGCATCAAGGTTGCCACGCTGCCTCGACATCAGCCTTCGGGCGTATTCCTGCACTCCACGATGGCATGTCTGCACGACCCGAAGACGGCGGGATTCTACCGCGTCGGCGGGAGAACCAAGACGGCGAGAGCACCCCAAAGACGGATCCGATGGAGTCGGCCACCGAGTCGGCCGCCCTCCCGCTGGCTCCACGCGCCATTAACTGTATTAAGACGGGAATGGCAATGCGATCGCCGCCTGCGGCGTGCACTCGCTGCCATGACCCCATGACCAAGCTTCGCGTCATTAGAAGCACGGCTACAGAATCTGCAAATGGGCAAGACCCGCCATGGGCGGACAAGGGCTGTCGGCCCCATGCTGGGCCGTCCGACGGGGCCCACTAGTCGGCGGGCCCTAGAAGTCGGGCGGAGAAGACGGCGACTTAGAGATCGACGGCTTGGACCCGCACCCACCGGATTACCACTGTACTCGGGGTAGGCCTATATAAACCCCCTGGGCACCCATGCAAAGGGTTGGAATCTAGTAGTTTTAGACACACGCATAGAGGAAGAGAAGAGCTAGCCGTGCCCTTCTCCTTCCTCACCCCGAACAGCTCAAGGAGCATCTTGTACTCACTTTGCCATAGTGATCATGCGGAGACCCTGCAGAGCAGCAATAGGGGTGTTATCTCCTCGGAGAGCCCTGAAGCTGAGTAAGATTCGCCGGCGTGCATGTCTTCGCCTCATCCCGTTTCCAGGCACCGGCGACGTTCTACTCGCCCCCTCCATGATAAGCCATCCTTTGGCATATGTCGCACCCAACCCCCGGCAACCGGCAGGGGTCAGTAATGGAGTAGCAGTGCGGCTGTCCTGCCGCACCGAAGGATGTAGCGAGGACGCCTGCTGCTCGTTCCCCGCCGGGACGGTGGCAGCGTTGGCGGCGGGAGACGGAGAACGACGAGGTGGCATGCCAATGGGAGCCGTCTGAGCGACGCGGGCGGTGAGGGCAGCCCGACTCTCAGCTCGAGCACGGCGAGCGTCCTCCATGGAGACGACGGAGTGATGGAGCGACGAACTGATGTAAGGGAGGCTACAGCGCACCCCTACCTGGCTCACCAAATGTCGGATGTGGGGTTCCGGCAAACCCTTAAGGTTCAAACACTGGGGTGCGCGCAAAGTCTTTCCCTCCTACCGATCTACGCCCTAGCTCGCTAAGGTCTCACGGACGAACTCGACGAACTCGCAACACAGAAAGACACGAGATTTATACTGGTTCGGGCCATCGTTGTGGTGTAATACCCTACTCCAGTGTGGTGGTGGTGGATTGCCTCTAGGGCTAATGATGAACAGTACAAGGGAAGAAAAGCCTCCTGAGGTTGAGGTGTTCTTGTGGTTAGGCTCTCGATCGGATTGGATCGAGCTAAGATGAGATCATCTCTACTATGGTGGCTAGCTCTACTTATATAGGCCCTGGTCCTCCTCCCAAATATCGAGCGGGAAGGGAGCCAACAACGGCGGGCAAATTTGAAGGGGGACAGCTAGTACAAGCTATCCTGACAGCGGTCTTCGCCTGCAAAAAGCTCTGGTGGTGACGCCATCTTGGGTCCACGATGACCTCCGTCTTGCCGTCCTCCTGGTCTTGGTCTCGTTGCACCAATTTAGCAACCTTTGCCTGATGCCTCGGTACTCTTCGCCTGCGCTGGCCTCCTTACCACCAAAGAGGAAATAAGGACGCTGCGCGCGCTGGCGCCCGCCTGGTGCCATTTGTCATGGCTCACGTCACGAGAGTCTCGTGAGGTTTTGCCCCGCCTTGATATCTCCGCTCCTCGTGAGCCTGCCTGGCTAGGACACTCCAGAGGAGGTCTTGCGTCGTCCGCCTCGCGAGGCTCGGACCCTCGCGAGCGTCTTGGATGCCTTGTTGATGAATATGGTCCGTACAGCCTGCTGCTTAGCCATGCTGTGGGCCGCAGGCAGGCAAGTCTGGGGACCCCCGTTCCCAGAATGCCGACACCTTCCGGAGATCAAACACTACTATCCCATATATTGCTACCTCTTGAGCTTGCGTTGGTTTTCCCTTGAAGAGGAGAGGGTGATGCAGCAAAGTAGCGTAAGTATTTCCCTCAGTTTTTGAGAACCAAGGTATCAATCCAGTAGGAGGCCACAAGCAAGTCCCTCGTACCTACACAAACAAATAAGAACCTTGCAACCAACGCGATAAAGGGGTTGCCAATCCCTTCATGGCCACTTGCAAAAGTGAGATCTGATAGAGGTGATAAGATAATATTTTCGGTGTTTTTATGATAAAGATTGAAAGTAAAGATTGCAAAATAAACGGTGACAGAAATAGCTAGTTGACGGGAGATTAATATGATGGAAAATAGACCCGGGGGCCATAGGTTTCACTAGTGGCTTCTCTCAAGATAGCATAAGTATTACGGTGGGTGAACAAATTACTGTCGAGCAATTGATGGAATAGTGCATAGTTATGAGAATACCTAGGCATGATCATGTATATAGGCATCACGTCCGCGACAAGTAGACCGAAATGATTCTGCATCAACTACTATTACTCCACACATCGATCGCTATCCAGCAAGCATCTAGAGTATTAAGTTCATAAGAACAGAGTAACGCATTAGGCAAGATGACATGATGTAGAGGGATAAACTCAATCAATATGATATAAACCCCATCTTTTTATCCTCGATGGCAACAATACAATACGTGTCGTTTCCCCTTCTGTCACTGGGATCGACCACCGCATGATTGAACCCAAAGCTAAGCACTTCTCCTATTGCAGGAAAGATCAATCTAGTAGGCCAAACCAAACTGATAACTCAAAGAGACTTGCAAAGATAACCAATCATACATAAAAGAATACAGACGAGATTCAAATATTGTTCATAGATAATCTTGATCATAAACTCACAATTCATCGGATCTCGACAAACACACTGCAAAAAGAGTTATATCGAATAGATCTCCAAGAAGATCGAGGAAAACTTTGTATTGAGATCCAAAGAGAGAGAAGAAGCCATCTAGCTAATAACTATGGACCCGAAGGTTTGAGGTAGACTACTCACACATCATCGGAGAGGCTATGGTGTTGATGTAGAAGCCCTCCGTGATTGATTCCCCCTCCGGTGGAGCGCCGGAAAAGGCCCCAAGATGGGATCTCACGGGTACATAAGGTTGCGACGGTGGAAATAGGGTTTCATGGTGCTCCTGGATGTTTTCAGGGTACGTGGATATATTAGGGAGGAAGAAGTAGGACGGTGGAGCTACGAGGGGCCCACGAGGGTGGGGGGAGTGCCTCCCTGCCTCGTGGCCTCCTCGTTCATTTCTTGACGTCCACTCCATGTCCTCTGGATCACGTTTGTTCCGAAAATCACGCTCCCGAAGGTTTCATTCCATTTGGATTCCGTTTGGTATCCCTTTTCTGTGAAACACTGAAATAGGCAAAAAACAGCAATTTGCACTGGGCCTTGGGTTAGTAGGTTTGTCCCAAAAATAATATAAAAGTGTATAATAAAGCCCATTAAACATCCAAAACAGATAATATAAAATCATGGAACAATAAAAAATTATAGATACGTTGGAGACGTATCAAGCATCCCCAAGGTTAATTCCTGCTCGTCCTCGAGTAGGTAAATGATAAAAATAGAATTTTTAATGTGGAATGCTACCTAGCATATTCTTCAATGTAATTTTCTTTATTGTGGCATGAATGTTCAGATCCAAAAGATTCAAGACAAAAGTTTAATATTGACATAAAAATAATAATACTTCAAGCATACTAACTAAGCAATTATGTCTTCTCAAAATAACATGGCCAAAGAAAGTTCATCCCTACAAAATCATATAGTTTGGTCATGCTCCATTTTCGTCACACAAGAATGCTCTCATCATGCACAACCCCGATGACAAGCCAAGCAATTGTTTCATACTTTAGTAATCTCAAACTTTTTTCAACTTTCACGCTAATCATGAGCGTGAGCCATGGATATAGCACTATGGGTGGAATAGAATAATATGATGGGGGTTATGTGTAGAAGACAAAAAAGGAGAAAGTATCACATTGACGCGGCTAATCAACGGGCTAGGGAGATGCCCATCAATTGATGTCAATGCAAGGAGTAGGGATTGCCATGCAATGGATGCACTAGAGCTATAAATGTATGAAAGCTCAACAAAAGAAACTAAGTGGGTGTGCATCCAACTTGCTTGCTCACGAAGACCTAGGGCATTTGAGGAAGCCCATTGTTGGAATATACAAGCCAAGTTCTATAATGAAAAATTCCCACTAGTATATGAAAGTGACAAAACAAGAGACTCTCTATCATAAAGATCATGATGCTACTTTGAAGCACACATGTGGAAAAGGGATAGTAGCATTGCCCCTTTTTATTTCTTTTTTTGGGCCTTCCCTTTTTTATTTGGACTTTCTTCTTACTTTTTTTTATTTGGGACAATGCTCTATTAATAATGATCATCACACTTCTATTTATTTACAACTCAATGATTACAACTCGATACTAGAACAAAATATGACTGTCGGTGTCAAAACCGGCGGATTTCGGGTAGGGGGTCCCGAACTGTGCGTCTAGGCGGATGGTAACAGGAGACAAGGGACACGATGTTTTTACCCAGGTTCGGGCCCTCTCGATGGAGGTAAAACCCTACTCCTGCTTGTTTAATATTGATGATATGGGTAGTACAAGAGTAGATCTACCACGAGAACAGAGAGGCTAAAACCTAGAAGCTAGCCTATGGTATGATTGTTGTTCGTCCTACGGACTAAAACCCTCCGGTTTATATAGACACCGGAGAGGGCCAGGGTTACACAGAGTCGGTTACAATGGGAGGAGATCTACATATCCGTATCGCCAAGCTTGCCTTCCACGCCAAGGAAAGTCCCATCCGGACACGGGACGGAGTCTTCAATCTTGTATCTTCATAGTCCAGGAGTCCGACCGAAGGTTATTGTCCAACCATCCGGACACCCCCTAATCCAGGACTCCCTCAGTAGCCCCTGAACCAGGCTTCAATGACGACGAGTCCGGCGCGCAGATTGTCTTCGACATTGCAAGGCGAGTTCCTCCTCCGAACACTTCATAGAAGATTTTGAACACAAGGATAGTGTCCGGCTCTGCAAAATAAGTTCCACATACCACCGTAGAGAGAATAATATTTACATTAAACCCAATCACGACGTATTCCGCAAAGATGACATCACACCACGGCCAAGCCTTTATTCGAATCATTTTATTGTCCCACCTCGGTAGCGTTTGGCGGTTTCCTTAGTACGTCTTGTCGAGCAGTAGATCGTGTCCCCTTATTCCGGGATTCTCATCAATACGGGTGTGGGTAACCCAATCGTGCCCGTTGGTATGTCTCCTCATCAAGGCGAGTCCCAAACGGTCACGGGGAGGGCTCTTGGTATTCAACCTCTTTATAAAGAGACCAAGGCTTGACTCCTTTCTTTCAATCTCAATCGAATCCGCCTCTCACCTTGAGTTCCAACACCCAAAGCTCCAGATTCAGGCGCTTCGGACCTTCAATGATGTTCGGTTCCGACCTTCAAGGCCGGTGGATGCCTTCCTCCGTTACGGAAGAAGATGTGCTAAAGCTAAGAGATGCCAGGTATCTAACCGGCGAAATCTCGCATAGGCTGCCTGCTCAAGGGCAGGTTATTCCCACTCCCAAGCCTGGTGAGAGCGTGGTGTTCGCGTCTCACTTTCTTCGGGGGCTAGGCTTCCCGACGGACCCCTTCGTGAGGGGGCTCATGTTTTATTATGGGTTGGAATTTCACGACTTGGCTCCGGAGTCCATCCTCCACATCTCATCGTTCATTGTCGTGGTGTGAAGCCTTCCTCTCAGACACTCCTCATTTCGGATTGTGGCTTAAGACCTTCAAAGTAGAGCCAAGATGATCGAGGGCAGCACGCAGAGTGCGGAGGTGCTGTCATAAGCAAGAATGCTGACGCTCCATGGCCCGAGGGCTCTTTTCAAGAGGAGTTCAGCTTATGGCAACGAGAGTGGTTTTATATCACAGCTCCCAGGGGCACCAAGTGGGTGGCGCCACCGCTTTCGCCGGGTCCCCACCACAGCTAGTATCATGGGTCAATAAAGGGTTTGACTGGGGGCCGTCCAAGGACGTGCCCTTGTTGCAGGGCCGCATTCGAGATCTCCTAGAAAGAGACATCAATGTGGTCGTAGTGATGCATGTCATGTTGATTCGCCGCACCCTGCCTTGCAAACGCGTTGCCCCCCTCACTTTGTGGGAGTTTAATCCGGACGGACCACGAGCCCTCCAACATTTTATGGGCGCGACACCCATGGAGATGTACAAATTGTTCTTCGGATCACAAGCAATGTGTCCGGACTCGACCGAGGACGCAGGTCTGAGCTGCAATCGCCCGGATACTCAAGTAAGTAGCCATGTACCCAGACACGCTATCCGTATATTTATCATAAAATTTCCCTTAGAAGAGTTGTCCCTTAAACAGGAGTGGATAGCGAAAGCAAAGCTAGTCAGGTGTCCGGTCCCCCTCCCTGAGACCACGCCGGATCCCGTGTTAGCCAGGATGCTGGAGGTTGCGCCTTTGGAAGAAGGCGAAGGGGGGAACGAGGAAGCTACCGCCTCCCCGAAGGAGGCTGTCAGGAAAGGAGGAATCGATAATTCCTCTATCCAGGGGAAGAAGAGGACCGCCTCTGAAGACCCGGAGACCATGGTCTCAAAGCGGGGGAAGAAATCTTCGTCAGAAGGTCCTGCGCCGGGGGATGCCTCGGCCGCACTATGCACCCAAGGGGATTAGCCCTCCACCGAGCCGTAAGTAAAGAGGGGAGTTTTAAAATAAGAGACATCCCTGTTCTATTTCTGAGGAAGATAACCGAAATTTTACCTTGTAGTTCGGATCTCAGCCCTTCTCAGCAGAGCTCATCTTCAGGGGATCTTCGTCCGAAGATGATGGAGAGCGGAACGCCTCCCCCTGCCGTACCGCCTTGCGAGGCGGGCGACCCTGAGGTGTCGTCACGGAGGGTTTCTCCGAATCCGGCAGGGCCGAAAGGCAATCGTATGGCCCCCCAAGGTCCTCCGTGTCCGACCTTTGAAAAAGGCCATCGGACGAGTCCGGCACCGTCCGGTGCATGGACGGAGGAGCTGAAGGATCTGCTCGGGCGAGCGTCTGTCTCAGAAGAACACTGTGCGTTGATGCATACGGTGATTGAAAGGGTTTCATCCGCGGAGAGCGGGTTGTACGAGGCCGTCAGGAGTTTACTGACAGGTTTTGAGGTACGTGAAATGATGTACCTTTTGACAGTTCCGCATATATGAGATGCGCCCTGTGTAGATAGTAGCCCCTGAGACTCGGTGCGTTGTCAAAAATGACGGCGCGCCGAGGATCATAATCCCAGGTATAATATGTCGCCCTTCGTATGTAGGTGGCGAAGTGTTCGGTGGCTAGCCGGACTGATGAATTTGCCGAGCTAAAGCGACAACTTGACGTGGCAGATGCCGACATCGCGCTTGTCAACAAGCGGCTTGACGAGGCACAAGGTATGTAATTTCTCCGAAGACACCTGGTAAGAGGAGCTTGATGCCCGTATTTTACAACATGTGTGCTTGACGCAGATGGTGCCGCTGCCATGGCGAACCTTGGGCGGAACTTGCCCGAGCCAAGGAGCAGGCCAGGAAAGCGGCGCGGCTGCCTTTAAAGGCGGTGAAGAGCTGAAAGCCGAACATGCTGCTCACTGCCGAAGCAAGAAGGAAATGGCCGAGATGGCTGTGAAGTTGAAGAATGCTACCGACCGCTGCAAGCTTCTTGAAAAAGAAGATCGGACAGATTAGAAGGACCTGAAGAAGGCCACTACTGAGGCCAAGGATGCTCGCTCTGTGATGAGAGCTATGAAGGAGGAGCTACGCCAGGCCGGAGATATCGCGGCTGGAAAGCCCTTTATGCTGCGGATGAAGTTCGGGATCCTAAATATGCTCCGCTGGACCGGCCGTGGAGTGCGGCGGACCCTTATCCGGACTTGGCGGCGAAAGTGCGGCGACGTCGAACACTTCCGAGATCAAAAGGATCACGGAAGTGGAAAAGCTTTTTGGTCGCAGTTCCACAATCCGTAGCGCCCACTTCCATTAACCGATCGTTTGGCCGCATGGGCGGAGCTGAATAGGTTATCCGGACTCGCCATGAAGTATGTCGTGAGTCATCTGTGGCCGGAAAGGCCTGAGCCGATGAGTTATTTTAGCTTGGTGCAGCAGTTCCTTGGTGCGGTGCCGCATATCAATGCAATGAAAAGGTCAGCGTGCATAGAGGGTGCGCGGATGGCTCTTGCCCGTGTCAAGACATACTGGGCAGAGACGAAGTCCGTCGCTGTTGCATCCCAAGATTCGGACGGGAGCCGAGTAACTGCCGAGCACTATTTTCAGGAAGTTCTGCAGGGCGCTTGTTTAATAGAGACGCAGTGCTCGAAGGATATTGTGTTCGAATAACATGTATTATTGTAAAACAATGTTTCGGGGGAATAAAGCTTTTTATACTTGTGCCTTCAAGAATTAAAATACCTCCTGTGCGGCCGTTAATGTATATGTATATATAACCTGAAAGATGGCAGTCTTCGGCTTCAGCCCCACACATATAATGTGGGGGTGTTCGCAAAAGGCGCATTTTCACACTTGATCCAACGTCTTGGTCCTATTAAGGAGGTGATAGCGCAACAAACTAGGCAACCGGACTATAATGATTTATCACTTTCACTTAGCCATGGGAGTTTGACAGTGGGGCTACTATATAGCCCCTAGGGGCACCGTGCTCACCCGAATTCGGGGCGCGTGTGTGCCTGGCCGGGAAACGGCCCTTCGTTAATGCGGAGGAATCCTAAAGTTTCCGGAGGGTCATCGAGTGGTCGACCAGTCTCACGCTATATCATGACAGTCAATTTTCGGCTTTCTCTCTTTGAGGTGCTCGCTTTGGCGAACCGAGCACAATCGCGAGAGTTCTCCGGTGCCGCCTTAGCCGATAGAGCGGAACGTAAGGCAGCAAAACACAGGAGCCGGCAAACCCAACATTTGACCAAAGACATGATTCGAGCTGATGCATATAAGGCCAAACTCATGACGAACACTCCCTAAGGTATTCGGTCTTTATGAAAACTTGCTGAACAACGCCCTTGGTAATGAGCCCCTGGTGTCCAGGTACGCGCAAAATTCTGACGTGGCCACATGCCAAGACGCCAGCCTCCTCCTCGATTATATCACGAAACCGGGGATGTGTATCAACAAGAGACAGTAAAAAAGGTTTACGCAGGGTCTTAATCTAAAAAGAATCCTTGGAACGGGTCCCTCTTTGCACGTCTGCTTTGTGTCTCCGTTGTGCCGTATCATGGACGGGTGTAGCACAGTGTTCATCTGTAAAAGAGAGGAACTTAGTTGAAAAAGATTGTGCGAAAATGTACGTTATACTAAATAAATAAAGTATAATTCAAACAAAGAATAAATTGAGCTCTATTGTCTCTTGTTGTACATGCGCGGAGCCCCTTGTACGGGGGTATGCGGCTAGTAAGCCCTTGTATGTTTACGCTGGACTTGTCTAGCCATGTCCGGGGTCTGAACGACCTGTTTAGGTGCTTTGATTAGTGAAGCCGGTTTAGTGTGTGTCTGTCAAGGCAGCCGCACAATCTTCCGCGCTCGAGGAACACTCAATATTTCCCTTTAATGAGATGATGCCTCACGGACCGGGAATTTTAAGTGTAAGAGATGCATAATGCGGTATTGCGTTAAAGCGGCGAAGCTTCGCCCCAAAGAGTGCTTGATAGCTACTTGTAAATGGGGCGATGTGGAAGGTTGGCTTTTCGTGGAGGAAGTTGTCGGGAGAGCCGAACATAACTTCTAGCAGGAGAGAGCCCGTACAATGGGCATCTGGGCCTGGCGTTACCCCGTGAAAGGAAGTGTTGCTATGGCGAATTTTTGTTGGGCCTATCCCCATTTTGTGGATTGTGTCCTGATATAGCAGGTTTAGATCACTGCCGCCGTCCATTAGGACTTGTGTAAAGTGGAGTCCGTCAATTATCGGATCTAATATCAAGGCATTCCAGCCTGCATTCCAGATACTTCTAGAGTAATCCTGATGATCGAAGGTGATTGCTTTTAACAACCAGTGGTAGGACTCCTCTAGGATAGGCCGTATGGCGCGTATCTCTATAGGCGCCACTCTGTTTTTCCATTTTGTCACGTGAAGTTAGTTTACTGTTTTGACTTCTTGTGGGAAATTCTTTTGTTTCCCGGTGCTCTGCTTGTGGGGTTCGTCATCGTCCTCGCTTGGTGTGTCGAGTCCCTTGTGTTCGGCGTTGAGTTTGCCGGATTGCTTGAAGACCCAACAATCTCTGTGGGTATGGTTTCCAGGCTTCCCGGGAGTACTGTGGATTTGTCATATCTTGTCCAAGATTTTGTTTAGGTTAGATAGCTCGTCCCTGTTATCCTTGAGGGGCAGCTTTTTCTGATTCTGCCGAGAGCTTTTGAATCCGGCGTTGACTGCCGTGCTCTTCGGGCTGTTTCCCTTGGTCCTTGCTGGTCCTTGCTGCGCCGCGGTTTCCTGTTTTCATCCCTAACTTCGGATGTACTTGGGTCGCTAGTACTGCATCTTGCCAACCAGCTATCCTCTCCTGCGCAAAAGTGGGTCATGAGGCTTGTTAATGCGGCCATTGTTCTTGGCTTTTCTTGGCCGAGGTGTCTGGCGAGCCATTCGTCTCGGACGCTGTGTTTGAAAGCTGCTAAGGCTTCGGCGTCCGGACAGTCGACTATCTGGTTCTTTTTAGTAAGGAATCTGTTCCAGAATTTCCGGGCCGACTCTCCGGGTTGTTGCGTTATGTGACTTAAATCGTCTGCATCCGGAGGTCGGACATAGGTCCCTTGAAAATTTGCCCGAAAAGCATCCTCGAGCTCTTCCCAACTTCCAATGGTGTTTTCGGGAAGGCTTTTAAGCCAATGCCGGGCTGGCCCTTTGAGCTTGAGGGTAAGTATTTTATGGCGTGGAGGTCATCTCCTCTAGCCATGTGTATGTGGAGGATGTAATCCTCAATCCGAACTCGAAGTGCATTGTTCCGTCGTATGCCTCTATGTTTACGGGCTTGAATCCCGCTGGAAATTCATGGTCCAGCACCTCATCGGTGAAACATAGGGGGTGTGCGGCACCTCTATATTTGGGTGTGCCGTGATGTTTGGATACTTGTTGCGTTGCATTGCTTACTAAAGCTTGCTTTCTTGGCCCGTAGATAGATCTAGCTGGGCCATCTTCTTGATGCAAATCCTTGTGCGGATCGCGTGCTGGCTTGTGTGCGGCGCCGTTTTCCGCTCTATGTTGGCCATCGGGTTGTTTACCCGACAAGGTGGCTTCCTTATTTTTTGATTGCGGGGGCTCTAAGGCCTCCTCATCAAATTCCGGCAGTTGCTCGATGGCATGTTCATCGTCCGCCGGTCCGCCCTGCTCTATGGCTGGGTCTGTATGGCTGCTGTCTCTGTCGAGGTGGGGTTCGGAGCGGCGCTTACGCCGCCGCTTTGACTGCTTTTCGAGGGAACGATCCCTCGTTGAGTCCCTTTGTTCCTCGTCGTCGTTTCTTTTAGGTGTGTCCACCATGTATACATCGTGGGATGAGGTGGTTGTCCAAAGGCCCTATAGGCGCTGGTTCCTGTTCTTCTCCTACATCGTCGTCCATACCGTCGATGTCTTCGGAGTTGAAGTCGAGCATGTTGGTTAAATCATCGACAGTGGCTATGAAGTGGGTGGTGGGTGGGTTTTGAATTTCTTCGTCATCCGTATCCCAACCTTGCTGACCATAGTCCGGCCAGGGCTCTCCTGATAAAGAGAAAGACTTTAGTGAATTCAGAATGTCGCTGAAGGGCGAGTGCTGAAAGATGTCCGCAGGGGCGAACTCCATGATCGGCGCCCAATCGGATTCGACCGGTAGGGGCGCGGAAGGTTCGGAATTTGGAGAGGAGTCCGGCACATTGGAGTCACGAGCTTCGCAGAGGACGTGGCTGGTGTTCGGCTCGATCGCCGTAGAGATTGCAGCCCCTGAGGCTGTGTCCAGCCACCCGTCCTCGACATTGGCATCGGCTCGAGCTAAGGGTCGGAGCGGACACGGGTGACCTCTAGGGCCTGTTTCGGCAGAGCTAGATCATGCCCATCGTAATAAAGGCGGCGCGCCGGCGTGGCTCGAAACCGTCGAAGATCAAGTCTCCGCGGACGTCGGTCGTGTAGTTCAAACTTCCAAATCGACTCGATGGCGGGCGTAGCTTTCGATCTGCTCCGGATGGCTGGCGAATTGGCCCGCAGCAAAGCCGCCGAATCTGAAGATCTGTCCGGGAGAAAAGTCTCACCCTGGACCGCGCGTCGTTGTTGATGATCGGAGGAGCCATCGGGCCTAAAGACGGCGACACGAAGGAACTCTCAATGAAAGCACCAATGTCGGTGTCAAAACCGACGGATCTCGAGTAGGGGTCCCGAACTGTATGCGTCTAGGCGGATGGTAACAGGGAGACAAGGGACACGATGGTTTTACCCAGGTTCGGGCCCTCTCGATGGAGGTAAAACCCTACTCTGCTTGATTAATATTGATGATATGGGTAGTACAAGAGTAGCTCTACCACGAGATCAGAGAGGCTAAACCCTAGAAGCTAGCCTATGGTATGATTGTTGTTCGTCCTACGGACTAAAACCCTCCGGTTTATATAGACACCGGAGAGGGCCAGGGTTACACAGAGTCGGTTACAATGGGAGGAGATCTACATATCCGTATCGCCAAGCTTGCCTTCCATGCCAAGGAAAGTCCCATCCAGACACAGGACGAAGACTTCAATCTTGTATCTTCATAGTCCAGGAGTCCGGCCATCCGGACACCCTCTAATCCAGGACTCCCTCAATGACTCTATATGAATGTCGCCGCCGGTGTACCAGAATGGGCAATGAATCAAGAGTGACATGTATGAAATAATATGCATGGTGGCTTTGCCACAAATACGATGTCAACTACATGATCATGCAAGGCAATATGACAATAATGAAGTGTGTCATAATAAACGGAACGGTGGAAAGTTGCATGGCAATATATCTCGGAATGACTATGGAAATGCCATGATAGGTAGGTATGGTGGCTGCTTTGAGGAAGATATAAGGAGGTTTATGTGTGATAGAGCGTATCATATCACGGGGTTTGGATGCACCAGCGAAGTTTGCACCAACTCTCAAGGTGAGAAAGGGCAATGAACGGTACCTAAGAGGCTAGCAATGATGGAAAGGTGAGAGTGCGTACAATCCATGGACTCAACATTAGTCATAAAGAAATCATATACTTATTGCAAAAATCTACAAGTCATCAAAAACCAAGCACTACGCGCATGCTTCTAGGGGGATATATTGGTAGGAAAAGACCGTCGCTCGTCCCCGACCGCCACTCATAAGGATGACAATCAAAGAACACCTCATGTTTCAAATTTGTTACACAACGTTTACCATACGTGCATGCTATGGGACTTGCAAACTTCAACACAAGTATTTATCAAATTCACAACTACTCAACTAGCACGACTTTAATATCACTATCTCCATATCTCAAAACAATCATCAAGTATCAAACTTCTCTTAGCATTCAATGCACTTATATGAAAGTTTTTATTATATCCATCTTGGATGCCTATCATATTAGGACTAATTTTATAGCCAAAGCAAATCACCATGCTGTTCTAAACGACTCTTAAAATAATATAAGTGAAGCATGAGAGATCAATAATTTTTATAAAATAAATCCACCACCGTGCTATAAAAGATATAAGTGAAGCACTAGAGCAAAATTACTTAGCTCGAAAGATATAAGTGAAGCACATAGAGTATTCTAATAAATTCCGAATCATGTGTGTCTCTCCCAAAAGGTGTGTACAGCAAGGATGATTGTGGTGAACTAAAAACCAAAGACTGAAATCATACAAGACGCTCCAAGCAAAACACATATCATGTGGTGAATAAAAATATAGCATCAAGTAAAGTTACCGATGGACGAAGACGAAAGCGGGGATGCCTTCCGGGGCATCCCCAAGCTTAGGCTTTTGGTTGTCCTTGATTTTACCTTGGGGTGCCTTGGGCATCCACAAGCTTAATCTCTTGCCACTCCTTGTTCCATATCCATAAAATCTTTACCCAAAAACTTGAAAATTTCACAACACAAAACTCAACAGAAAATCTCATGAGCTCCGTTAGCGAAAGAAAACAAACAACCACTTTAAGGTACTGTAATGAACTCATTATTTATTTATATTGGTGTTAAACCTACTGTATTCGAACTTCTCTATGATTCATAACCTCTGATACTAGCCATAGATTCATCAAAATAAGCAAACAACACACGAAAAACAGAATCTGTCAAAAACAGAACAATCTGTAGTAATCTGCATCTAACGCAAACTTCTGTAACTCAGAAAAATCTACCAAAATAGGACGACCTAGATAATTTGTTTGTTGATCTACTGTAATCAGTATTTATCACGTTCTGGTGATTTTTAACAATTGTTTTCGTGAGCACAAAGTTTCTGACTTTTTTAGCAAGATCAAATAACTGTCATCCAAGAAGATCCTATAGGTTTTACTTGGCACAAACACTAATTAAAACATAAAACCACATCTAACCAGACGCTAGATCAATTATTTATTACTAAACAGAACCAAAAAGCAAGAAACAAAAATTAAATTGGGTTGCCTCCCAACAAGCGCTATCGTTTAACGCCCCTAGCTAGGCATAAAGGCAAGGATAGATCTAGGTATTATCATCTTTGGTATGCAATCCATAAGTGGCCCTCATGATAGATTCATAAGGTAATTTTATTTTATTTCTAGGAAAGTGTTCCATGCCTTTCCTTAACGGAAATTGGAATCTAATATTTCCTTCTTTCATATCAATAATTGCACCAATCGTTCTAAGGAAAGGTCTACCAAGAATAATAGGACATGTAAGATTGCAATCTATATCAAGAACAATGAAATCTACGGGCACATAATTCCTATTTGCAATAATAAGAACATCATTAATTCTTCACATAGGTTTCTTAATGGTGGAATCCGTGAGGTGCAAGTTTAAAGAACAATCATCGAATTCACGGAAACCTAACACATCACACAAAGTTTTTGGAATCATGGAAACACTAGCACCCAAATCACACAAAGCATAGCATTCATCATCTTTAATTTTAATTTTAATAGTAGGTTCCCACTCATCATAAAGTTTTCTAGGGATAGAAACTTCTAATTCAAGCTTTTCTTCATAGGATTGCATTAAAGCATCAACGATATGTTTGGTAAAAGCCTTATTTTGACTATAAGCATGCGGAGAATTTAGCACGGATTGCAACAAGGAAATACAATCTATTAGAGAACAATTATCATAATTAAATTCCTTGAAATCCAAGATAGTGGGTTCATGGCTATGTAAAGTTTTGACCTCTTCAATCCCAGTTTTACCAATTTTTGCATCTAGATCTAAAAACTCCGAATCATTGGGACGCCTTTTAACTAAAGTTGACTCATCTCCAGTCCCATCATTATCAAGATTCATATTGCAAAACAAAGATTTAATAGGAGACACATCAATAACTTTTAAATCTTCATCCTTATTATCATAAAAACTAGAAGAACACGCTTTTATAAAGCAATCTTTCTTAGCACGCATCCTAGCGGTTCTTTCTTTGCACTCATCATTGGAAAATCCCATAGCTTTGAGAGACTCATTGATATCATGCTTAGGTGGAATAGATCTAAGTTTCAAAGAATCAACATCAAGAGAAATTCTGTCCACGTTCCTAGCCAACTCATCAATTTTAGGCAACTTTTCTTCAAGCAAAGCATTGAAATTCTTTTGAGAAATCATAAATTCTTTAACACTAGTCTCAAAATCAGAGGGCATTTTATTAAAATTTCCATAAGAGTTGTTGTAGGAATTACCATAATTATTAGAGGAATTACTAGGATACGGCCTAGGATTAAAGTTTCCTCTATAAGCGTTGTTACCAAAATTGTTCCTACCAACAAAATTCACATCCATAGATTCATTATTATTCTCAATCAAAGTAGACAAAGGCATATCATTGGGATTAGAAGAAACACTCTTATTAGCAAACAATTTCATAAGTTCATCCATCTTTCCACTCAAAACATTAATCTCTTCAATTGCATGCACCTTTTTACTAGTAGATCTTTCAAAGGTGCCATTGAGAATAATTAACCATAATATTATCTAGGAGTTTAATAGCTTCTCCTAAAGTGATTTCCATAAAAAGTGCCTCATGGCGAATCTAAAAGATTTCTAGAAGCAAAATTCAATCCGGCATAAATTTTTTGTATAATCACCCATAAATTCAAACCATGTGTAGGGCAATTACGTATCATTATTTTCATCCTCTCCAAGCTTGTGCAACATGTTCATGATCAAGTTGCTTAAAATTCATAATATCGTTTCAAAGAGAGATGATCTTAGCGGGAGGAAAATACTTAGAGATAAAAGCATCTTTGCACTCATTCCAAAAATCAATACTATTTTTAGGCAAAGACGAAAACCAAGTTTTAGCACGATCTCTAAGCGAAAAAGGAAATAGCTTCAATTTAACAATATCATTATCCACATCTTTCTTCTTTTGCATATCACACAAATCAACAAAGCTATTTAGATGGGTGGCGGCATCTTCACTAGGAAGGCCGGTGTCGTGGTTCTGAGTCTGACAGTAGAATAGGGGGGAGGGGTAGGAATGTAGAGGCAAGATCTTAGCTATGGAGGAGTTGTACACGTTGGTTTTACGAGTTCAGGCCCTTCTCGGAGGAAGTAAATGACCTTACGTCTCGGAGCCGGAGGCGGTCGACTGGATTATACGCTGGCGTGTGTTATTCTGAGGTGCGAACCCTTGTCCCAGAGGAGGGGGTGGCTTATATAGAGAGCGCCAGGACCCAGCACCCCTCCGTTACATAGGATTCAAGGTACATAAAGAGGTGGCGTTACAGGTAACGCCTGTATTGAAATGTTGTAAATGGTCATTAAATATCTAAGTAAATGCCCGACCGTTGCTGCGCGGAGCGGCTTTAGGTCTTCTTATCGTCGAGTGGTTTGATGGTCAAGTGACCTGGATAGAGTGAGATCACCGAGTGGATGGTAGGTCGAGTGGACTTCACTCGTCGCCTTTGTTGGATCCCTTCTTCTGATACTTGAACTTCTTTGTTCTTAGGACTAGGACCTTAGGTAGGATGTATAGGTCAGGCCTATTACCCTACCCTAGGTTTATGTCTACATCATTAGCCCCCAAATGGATCAAGGTTTGAGTGAAACAGAAGGACGGAGTTGACCTTGCTTTTACTCTTGATTGTCTCGTCTATATCTCTGAGTAGAGGCCAGTTGACAGAACTTCAGCTTTGTTTCGGTCGCCTTGATCGATTCAGAAATTACCGACTGGTTTATATCACCACATCCGTCGAACGAAACCTCTGACATGAAATCTTTGGCGTGATCGGTTGCAGAGGATCCCGGATTTCCCGGGATTCGAAATTTTGGTAGGAGCACGCCAGGCGGAGCGTCCCGCGGTAAGTGGAGTAGATAAATAGGACTTTTCGATTACTGCGCCACCTTTTTTGCCACGTATCCCGTGTGAAACTGTTGGGGAGATTTGACAGGACCGCTCGGGCCCACGCTTCAGCCACTCGGGAGTAGGCTCTTAAAAGTGGCAACACTGAGGCGTTTGCACTGTGCGTGCTCATTCCCTTCTTCTTCCTCTCACGACTCCGCTCTGCCCAGACCATCCACTCTCGATGCCGTCACTCTGCCGCCATGGGGAAGGACAAAACGGCGACGCTGGAGCGTGCGAAGAAAGCGACGGGGGCGGCGAAGAGCAAGAAGGTGAATCGGGGGTCTTCGTCGCGCTCGGGGTTGCCGTCGGGTTGGATCCAGGGAGATTGGATCCGATCCTCGCTCCGACAGGAGGACTTGGACGATATGGCCGAGCTGGGCCTGATCGTCCATAAGTGCGCGTGCCTGCCGAGGGGAGAAACGGAGCCACAGCCGCGGCCGGGTGAGTGCGTCCTGCTCGCCACCCACGTCGACCGTGGTTTTTCTCTTCCCCCGCATCCCTTCTTTCGCGGATTCCTGAATTTCTTTGGGGCCCAACTCCACCATTTCACTCCCAACACTATCACATATCTTGTTGCGTTCGTCTCCATGTGCGAGAATTTCTTGGGGTGCCGACCGCACTGGGGTCTTTTCAAGCACATCTTTACCATCCGATCCCAAACTGTGAAGAAAGCGAACTCGAAAGATGAGAAAACCCATCTCCTTCAGATGTGTGGAGGCCTGGGCATTCAGAAGAGGAAAAGGAGCTTTTTCCCTCCGATGACTCTTCCTGAGTCGGTAAGGGGCTGGCAGTCGACCTGGTTCTACTGCCAGGACCTCGCAACCCCAGGCCAGTCGACTGGACTTCCTCCTTTCTCTTTTGACCGTGTTCAAACTCCATCTTCTTTGAAAGTGACTGATGCGGAGAAGGCAGAGACAGGCATGCTAGTTGAGAGAGTGGTACAACTGATCAACCAGGGTGTCACTGGTATGGATCTGCTCGAGGTGTTTCTCGGTCGGCGGATCCAGCCTCTCCAAGCTCGTGACCATCCCATGTGGATGTACTCCGGGGCTGGTGACACTGCTCGGGTTCATCCGGAGGAGGTGGAGGCCAAAACCATAGCCGAGTGGTTGATGGGTATCACCGGGAACAAGGACAACCCCAGGGGTGCTAGGCGAGTCGACCCTTTCAGCGAAAGCAACCCGCCAGAGAAGGTCTGGTCATCATGACTGAGTTTTTGAACGCATTTTCCGACTGATTGTTGTTTCGACTGACTTAGGATTGGTCTCTTGCTTTGCAGATCTATACGGAGATGTATTCGATGCCCAATGGCGAACAAGCTCTGGAGCAAGACCAAGAGGGCGAGGACAGTGCTGAGGAGAGCGGCGAGTGGGAGTCCCCAGCTGATGACGATGAAGATGAGAGTGACGAGTTGGAAGACGAGGAGGTAGCCGACTCACCGCCTCGCTCCGAACGTCGATCCAAGAAGAAGCATGACCCCGCGAACAGGCGCGGCAAGGCCGTGGCGTCAAGTGCTCCATCTCACAAGCGCGCTCGGTCCCCGACACCGGATCTGACTGAGAAGGTCACCAAGCAGCCCAAAGCTAACCCTTGAAGGCTCGGAAGACCTTGCCTAAGATTAAGATGGATGTCCTGTTGCTTACAGGTAAACGCTCTTCTCATATCTTTTGTCGCGATCAATTTTTCTGTTCCGACTGGCTTTCTTGTTCTGACCGAGTGGACGATGAATTTCTGTAGCCCGACCTCAGCTGCGACCGACATGGATATCGACAAGACTCTAGCCGATGAGGAAGCTAACGACACCGTCACCTCCAAAGCCAGTAAGCCAGTTCGATTCGAATTCGTCTGGTCGACTGAATGATTTGTCAGTTATTCTTATGGCTTTCTCTGTTCCTTGCAGATCCACAAAATGTTGTTGTGCTTCCGGATGATGACGAAGAGGTGCCGCTGAGAGGGAGGAGGAAGAAGGACAGGGAGCTGAGTGGGAAGGTGCCTGAGGTCCAAGTTCCTCGATCGTGGCGCTGGAGCAGTGGTCGGCGCCGGCAGATCCGGCTCGAACCAACGTCACCTTCGCTGTTCCGTTGTCGGCTGATTGCCCCTCGGGATTAGCTGCTCAGACTTCTGCTGCGCCGATACAACTCTCTGCTTCAGATCCGGTGATTGCTCTGCCTCCATCACTTTTCACTGCATATCAAACTCTAGACGATCCGCCAGCTGCTGCCAAGGAAGCTCTTCTTCAGTTGAATCTTGTGATGGGACAGATGAAAATGGTGCATGAGGCTAGTCAGGTAGCCTTCAACGCCGGAGCTGCTCTGCAAGCCAATGTCCAGGTTAGTCGACTTCTCGATCGACCGTATTTCTTGTCTGATCACCCACTGGGGTGTGGCTGTTTTAATGTTGTATGTCTCCTTGTGTCGATTCGAACTGAACCTCACGCCGAGTGGAATCGAAACCAGTGGGGGCACGCTGAGTGCACCCAGGTGTAGTCCCCGAGACCATAGGTGATCATGCAGGCGATCGGCGTGGTCTGAGAATGAGAACCTCTATCCCTTTTATTTGCCACTCGAGCTGGGCAGACCATGCCGAGTGGAATCGAAACAAGTGGGGGCACACTGAGTGCACCACTGGGTGTAGTCCCCGAGACCATAGGTGACTGCGGGCAGTCGACTGTGGTCTGAGAACCTTCTTTTTCTCTCTTTTTTTTGAAGAATCAGTGGGGGCACGCTAAGTGCACCCACTGGGTGTAGTCCCCGAGACTGCCATTGAATGTTTGATTCGGTAGTAGTCTTAGAGTAACTAGCGTTGTGATGTCTTTTTATTTCTGTCGACTGATATGACTTGTGACTGTAGAAATCTTGCGATCTTGGGGCTCGGCTCTCTGCAATGAACAAGTAGCAAATCAGCCTCAACCTTGATCTGGAGTTGGCCAAGAAAAATCTCCAGAGCGCTCATGATGAAGTAGCTGCCATGGGAGGTAATCAATCGCCGACTGTTTATCCCACTTCTGGCACTTTTTCTTTCCATTTTTTGAACCGAGTGACTCCACTCGAGCAGATGTATGTAGTGAAAACCGCCAACTCCAAGCCCGTCTGAAGAATGTTATTTCTTTAGAGAAAATGAAGCAGGCTTTGGAGCAGAAGGACCTGGACCTAGCTGCAGCTCAGAAGGAGGCGCGCGAGAAGACAACGCTTGGTGACAAGAATCTTGCTTCAGTCAGCAAGTTAGAAGAAGAAAATTCCAAATTGAAGACTGCTGTTTCTGACGCCAACCAAGAAGTCGAGAGACTAAAGAGGGACAAGGAGAAACTGACCAACGAACTTGGGAGCCTCAAGATGAAGAACGGCAAATTAGAGTCTTATCTGAGCCAACTTGCTGCGAAACTGGTCCTGAAACTTGAAGGTACCGATTAATCTGTCTTTTCTTTGTCAACTGATAATTTTAATTGCGCTGTCGACTCATACTTCACTTGGCCATGCAGAATTTTGCCAAGACTATGAAGCGGAAACTGGGCAGGTCGAGACGGGTCTTGACCCCATTAACTGTCCAGTCAAGGATGAAGTTGCAATGAACGTGCTGCGGTTGGAGTCTCGCATGGATGGCGCAATTTCCTATCTGGCCCGTCTGAAGGCTATGACCCAGATTGATGCAGAACTTTGGCCTCAGGCGGAACTGTCTCAAGATCTCGAGTCTCTGATGGCTCGACTGAATCAAATCCTGGCGTGTGCAAGGATGGAAGAAGTCCTCTCGCTTCTTTGTGGTCTTTGGCGTCGCTCTGTCTCTGGTCCGAGTGCACTGCAAGGATGCCAAAGAAGACAAGCTGGCGGAGCTTAAAGTTGCAAACACGAAGAAGCATACTTTCCAGTCTTTCATGGACACTTTTCTTGCCGCCGACACTCGCATTGCAGACAGCATCGACCTTGACAGTTTCTGCGACCCGGCCAGTCCTTCTCCTGATGCGTGATCGAAAAAACATTAAGCTTCACCTTTATTTGCCTCGGGATGCCGAGTGATTGTGTAACCGTTAAAGCTGCCGGGCTTGATGCTCGAATACTTTTGAACCGTCGTCCGAAACCTTAGGAATTTATCCGAACTTGGTTTATTTCTGAATATGCTTGCGTTTACCTTCGAGTGGAATTTTCTTCGCTCGAAATAATCTTTGTGTTTGAGATTTCAATTGTCCTGTGCTTCATCGTCCTTGCAGGTAGGGATGGAGCGAACGTTGTACTTATGGCGTAGCTCCGAAGGAGAAGGTTGCAGTCGACCTGCACCTCGTCATCCTTGCAGATAGGGATGGAGCGAACGTTGTACTTGTGGCGTAGCTCCGAGGAGAAGGTTGCAGTCGACCTGCACCTCGTCGTCCTTGCAGATAGGGATGGCTTCTATACTTAGGCAAGTTCTGGATTGCGGCTAAGCCTCCGAGTGGGAGGGTTGCTCCCCACTTGGTAGGATTTTTCGTACTTAGGCGAGTACTTGACTGCAGCTAAGCCCCCGAGTGGAAGGGTTGCTCTCCACTCGGTAGGATTTTTCATACTTAGGCGAGTACTTGACTGCAGCTAAGCCCCCGAGTGGGAGGGTTGCTCTCCACTTGGTAGGATTTTTCTAACTTAGGCGAGTACTTGATCTGGCTAAGCCCCAGTGGGAGGTTGCTCTCCACTCGGTGGGATTTTTCATACTTAGGTGAGTACTTGGCTGCAGCTAAGCCCCAGTGGGAGGTTGCTCTCCACTCGGTGGGATTTCATACTTAGGCGAGTACTTGGCTGCAGCTAAGCCCCAGTGGGAGGGTTGCTCTCCACTCGGTGGGATTTTTCAAACTTAGGCGAGTACTTGACTGCAGCTAAGCCCCCAGTGGGAGGTTGCTCTCCACTCGGTGGGATTTTTCAAACTTAGGCGAGTACTTGGCGTGGCTAAGCCCCGAGTGGGAGGTTGCTCACCACTTTGCGGTGGGATTTTTCAAACTTAGGTGAGTACTTGATCAGTAGCTAAGCCCCCGAGTGGGAGGGTTGCTCTCCACTCGGTGGGATTTTTCAAACTTAGGCGAGTACTTGGCGCATCTAAGCCCCAGTGGGAGGGTTGCTCACCACTCGGTGGGATTTTCAAACTTAGGCGAGTACTTGACTGCAGCTAAGCCCCAGTAGGAGGTTGCTCTCCACTCGGTAGGATTTTTCAAACTTAGGCGAGTACTTGACTGCAGCTAAGCCCCCGAGGGGGAGGGTTGCTCTCCACTCGGTAGGATTTTTCAAACTTAGGCGAGTACTTGACTGCAGCTAAGCCCCCGAGCGGGAGGGTTGCTCTCCATTCGGTAGGATTTTTCAAACTTAGGCGAGTACTTGAGTGCAGCTAAGCCCCCGAGCGGGAGGGTTTCTCTCCAATCGGTAGGATTTTTTGAACTTAGGCGAAACGGATTCGCAGCTAAGCCTCCAAGTGAGAGGCTTGCTCACCACTCGGTAGGATTTTTTAGACTTGGGCGAAACGGATTCGCAGCAAAGTCACCCATTGGGGGATTTCAAACGGAAACAAAAGCAACAGCAATCGTTTAGGAAGATTATAAAGCTCTTGTCTTTGATAAATAAACTACAAAGGTGTTTCTTATTACATCTCATCTGAGTGAGTACTTCAGTATAAAAGGAGCGGAGCAGCTCCGCATTCCAAGCTCGTGGCTCATCTTTCTGATGTTCGACATTGTAAAGATGGTACGCTCCATTGTGGAGAACTCTGGTGATAATGAAGAGACCTTCCCAGGAAGGGGCAAGTTTGTGTGGCTTCTGTTGATCCACTTGAAGAACCAAGTCTCCCTCCTGAAAAGCTCGGCCCTTCACGTTTCTGACGTGGAATCGACGCAAATCTTGCTGGTAGATGGTCGACCGGATCAATGCCATCTCTCTTTCTTCTTCTAAGAGGTCGACTGAATCCTGCCGGCATGTTCTGCTTATTCTTCAGAGAAGAGTTCTACTCGGGGTGCGTTGTGGAGCAGGTCACTTGGCAGAACAGCTTCAGCTCCGTAGACCAAAAAGAAAGGGGTTCGCCCGGTCGATCGATTGGGAGTTGTCCTCAAACCCTAGAGAGCAGATGGAAGCTCATCAACCCAGGCACCTGCTGCGTGTTTGAGATCGCACATTAGTCGGGGCTTCAGTCCTTTGAGGATTAGACCATTCGCCCTTTCAGCTTGACCATTCGACTGTGGGTGAGCCACTGAAGCATACTCGACTGTGTGCTTTGAGAAGCGCATAATGCTCTAAACTCGTCAGAATTGAAGTTCGATCCATTGTCAGTGATGATGCTGTGTGGAACTCCATATCTGAATGTCAATTCTCTGATGAAGCTGGCAGCAGTGCTGGCATCAAGATTCTTGATAGGTTTGGCTTCGATCCATTTGGTAAACTTGTCGACTGCTACAAGCACATGAGTAAATCCGCTCCTACCAGTCCTCAGCGGCCCGACCATGTCCAATCCCCAAACAGCAAAGGGCCAGACGAGCGGAATGGTCTTCAGGGCTGACGTAGGCTTGTGAGACATATCAGAGTAGAACTGGCAACATTCACATCTGTCGACTATATCTTTTGCCATTTCATTTGCTCGGGGCCAATAAAATCCGGCTCGGTATGCTTTAGCCACAATGGCCTGAGAGGACGCATGGTGACCACAGGTCCCCGAGTGGATGTCGTTGAGGATCATTCGACCTTCTTCTGGTGTTATGCATTTCTGACTGACCCCAGTCACACTTTCTCTGAACAACTGTCCCTTTATCACCGTAAAGGCCTTGGATCGACGGACGATCTGTCGAGCCTCTTCTTCATCCTCTGGGAGTTCCTTCCTAAGGATGTACGCGATGTAAGGTATTGTCCAGTCGGGAGTGATAACCAGAACTTCCATGATTAGGTCGACCACGGCTGGGACCTCGACTTCAGTCGGATCTGTGGCGCTCTTAGGCTGCGGGGGCTCTTCTGTAAAAGGATCTTCTTGAACTGATGGTGTGTGAATGTGCTCCAGAAACACATTGCTGGGAATGGCTTCTCTCTTGGAACCTATCTTCACCAAATCATCGGCTGCTTGATTTTTCAGTCGGGGTATATGATGGAGCTCTAACCCCTCAAACTTCTTTTCCAACTTTCTCACCGCATTGCAGTAGCCAGTCATGGCTGGGCTTCTGACGTCCCACTCTTTCATCACTTGATTGACCACCAAATCTGAGTCGCCATAGACCATGAGGCGACGGACGCCGAGTGAAATGGCCATGCGCAACCCGTATAAGAGTGCTTCGTATTCTGCTTCGTTATTGGAGGAATCAAAGTGAATCTGGAGTACATATCTGAGCTTGTCTCCTCGGGGGGATACTAATACCACCCCGGCACCCGAACCATTCAGCATCTTGGAACCGTCAAAGAACATGGTCCGGTTCGAGTGAACTTGAGTCGGCGATTGCTGTTCGATCCACTCGGCGAGGAAATCAACTATTGCTTGGGACTTGATAGCTTTCTTTGCCTCAAACTGAATATCTAAGGGAAGGAGTTCAATCGCCCATTTTGCCACTCGACCAGTTGCATCTCTGTTGTGCAGAATCTCTGATAATAGAGCATTGATACGTCTCCAACGTATCTATAATTTTTGATTGCTCCATGCTACTTTATCTATTGTTTTGGACTATAATAGGCTTTATTTTCCACTTTTATATTACTTTTGGGACTAACTTATTAACCGGAGGCCCAGCCCGTAATTGTTGTTTTTGCCTATTTGATTGTTTCAAGAAAGCGGAATATCAAACGGAGTCCAAACGGAATGAAACCTTCAGAACGTGATCTTCTCACGAGCGTGATCCGAGAGACTTGGACCCTACTCCAAGAAGTGCCGAGGCGGTCATGAGGTGGGTGGCGCGCCTCCCACAGGCGCGCCCGCCTCGTGGGCCCCCTGACGCTCCACCGACGTACTCCTTCCTCCTATATATACCTACGTACCCCCAACAGATCAGGGGCGGAGCCAAAAACCTAATTCCACAGCCGCAACTTCCTGTATCCACGAGATCCCATCTTGGGGCCTGTTCCGGAGCTCCGTCGGAGGGGGAACCCACCACGGAGGGCTTCTATATCAACACCATAGCCCCTCCGATGAAGTGTGAGTAGTTTACTTGAGACCTTGGGTCCATAGCTAGTAGCTAGATGGCTTCTTCTCTCTTTTGTATCTCAATACAATGTTCTCCCCTCTCTCATGGAGATCTATTCGATGTAATCTTCTTTTTGCGGTGTGTTTGTTGAGATCGATGAATTGTGGGTTTATGATCCAACTTATCTATGGAAAATATTTGATTCTTCTCTGAATTCTTTTATGTATGATTGAGTTATCTTTGCAAGTCTCTTCGAATTATCAGTTTGGTTTGGCCAACTAGATTGGTAGTTCTTGCAATGGGAGAAGTGCTTAGCTTTGGGTTCAATCTTGCGGTGTCCTTACCTAGTGATGTAAGGGGTTGCAAGGCACGTATTGTATTGTTGCCATCGAGGATAACAAGATGGGGTATTTATCATATTGCATGAATTTATTCCTCTACATCATGTCATCTTGCTTAAGGCGTTACTGCTTTTTAACTTAATACTCTAGATGCATGCTGGATATCGGTTGATGAGTGGAGTAATAGTAGTAGATGCCGAATCGTTTCGGTCTACTTGTCTCGGATGTGATGCCTATATACATGATCATTGCCTAGATATACTCATAACTATGCTCAATTCTGTCAATTGCTCAACGATAATTTGTTCACCCACCGTAGAATATCTATGCTCATGAGAGAAGCCACTAGTGAAACCTATGGCCCCCGGGTCTATTCTCATCATATCAATCTCCATAACTTTATTTACTTGCTTTGCTTTTACTTTTCACTTTGCATCTTTATACCAAAAATACCAAAAATATTATCTCTATCAGATCTCACTCTCGTAAGTGACCGTGAAGGGATTGACAACCCCTAATCGCGTTGGTTGCGAGTAGCTATCATTTTGTGCAGGTACGAGGGACTTGCGCGTGGCCTCCTACTGGATTGATACCTTGGTTCTCAAAAACTGAGGGAAATACTTACGCTATTGTGCTGCATCATCCTCTCCTCTTTGGGGAAAACCAACGCAAGCTCAAGACGTAGCAAGAAGGATTTCTGGCACCGTTGCCGGGGAGGTCTACGCAAAAGTCAAGATACCAAGTACCCATCACAATCCCTATCTCTCACATTACATTATTTGCCATCTGCCTCTCATTTTCCTCTCCCCCCACTTCACCTTTGCCGTTTTATTCGCCCTCTTTTTCCCAATCTCCTCCTCCTTTTTCTCTTTGCCTTTTGTTTGCTCGTGTGTTAGTTTGCTTGCTTGTCATTATGACTAGTCTCTTATCTTCTCCGCTATCTCCCGAGAATGAAGTTCTAAATTTTAAGCAAAGGGAGGGAGAAAATCTAAAAGACGCTTGGTATTGAATTTGCAATGCTCAAAATAGATCTACCAGGAAGCAATCTACTTCAGTTCTTCTTCGTAATTTTTACGTGAGGTGCTAATCCTTGGTATAGATATATCCTTGATACCATTACCGGAGGAATTTCTTGGGTAGCCATACTTTTGATTCTTATAATGCTTTAATAGATTTATTTGGCTCACCACCTCTTTTGGTTAATGGAACTGTGTTAACTTTGGAGCATGTTATGCAAAGGCTTGAAATTATTGAAAACAAGGTTGCTACCATTGAATCCATTGAAAATCTAGATAAAAAGATCCATAATCAAATTACTCAATATGGATCTAAGGTAGGAATGACTTTGAAATATATTAAGGAGAAGGAACCCATGGTTAATGAGAAAATAAATCTAGATTCTACTCGAATCGATAAACTTGAGGGTATCATTACTAACTTCGGAACCGCTTTTTCTTCCGTAAAAAATACTCCTAGTCCTCCCACTAAAATTGCCAAGCTTATGTATGTTCCTAAAAATAAGGGTGAATCATCTAGTAAGGAAAATGCGGATCTTAAATCTATAAGTATTCATCCCGATCTTTTTACTATCATAAAGGAACCATTTGCCACAAATGAATTTTTCGATCTTATGCCTACAAGTTTGATAATTACTAGAAAGAAAGAAATCTTTAAGAAATATAGATGCCTTATTGAAGAATTGCCTACTAAAGATGGCAATACCTAGATCTATCCTTGCTTTTATGCCTAGCTAGGGGCGTTAAACGATAGCGCTTGTTGGGAGGCAACCCAATTTTATTTTTAGTGTTTTGTTTTTGCTTCTGTTTAGGAATAAATAATCCATCTAGCCTCTGTTTAGATGTGGTTTTATGTTTTAATTAGTGTTTGTGCCAAGCTAGACCTATTGGATCTTCTTGGATGATAGTTATTTGATCTTGCTGTAATTTCCAGAATCTTTGTGCTCAGTGCCCGAATTGTTAAAAATCACCAGCACGTGATAAAATACTGATTCCAATTGCTGCTGATCAATAAACAAATTTTCCAGGTCTTCTAATTTTGGTAGAATTTTTTGGGTTACATAAGTCTGTGTTAGTTATAGATTACTACAGACTGTTCTGTTTTTGACAGATTCTGTTTTGCGTGTGTTGTTTGCTTATTTTGATGAATCTATGGTTAGTAAAATAGTTTATAATCCATAGAGAAGTTGGAATACAGTAGGTTTAACACCAATATAAATAAATAATGAGTTCATTACAGTACCTTAAAGTAGTCTTTTGTTTTCTTTCTCTAACGGAGCTCACGAGATTTCTATTGAGTTTTGTGTTGTGAAGTTTTCAAGTTTTGGGTGAATTCTTTTGATGGATTATGGAACAAGGAGTGGCAAGAGCCTAAGCTTGGGGATGCCCATGGCACCCCCAAGATAATCCAAGGACACCAAAAAGTCAAAGCTTGGGGATGCCCCCAGAAGGCATCCCCTCTTTCGTCTACTTCCATTGGTAATTTACTTGGAGCTATATTTTTATTCACCAACATGATATGTGTTTTGCTTGGAGCGTCTTGTATTATTTGAGTCTTTGCTTGTTAGTTTACAACAATCATCCTTTCTGTACACACCTTTTGAGAGAGCCATACATGAATTGAAATTTGATAGAATACTCTATGTGCTTCACTTATATCTTTTGAGCTTGATAGTTTGCTCATAGTGCTTCACTTATATCTTTTTGAGCGTGATAATTTTTGCTCTAGTGCTTCACTTAGATCTTTTAGAGCACGGTGGTGGATTTGTTTTAAGGAAAATTGATCTCTCATGCTTCACCTAGATTATTTTGAGAGTCGTTTATAGCATGGTAATTTGCTTAATGTTAATATACTTGGTATTCAAGATATGTGAAACTTTCTTTTGAGTGCGTTGAATACTAAGATAAGTTTGATGCTTGATAACTGTTTTGAGATATGGAGGTGATAATATCAAAGTCATGCTAGTTGAGTAGTTGGGAATTTCAGAAATGCTTGTGTTGAAGTTAGCAAATCCCGTAGCATGCACGTATGGTTAAAGTTATGTAACAAATTTGAAACATGAAGTGTACCTGGCTTGTGCATCCTTATGAGTGGCGGTCGGGGACGAGTGATGGTATTTTCCTACAAATCTATCCCCTAGGAGCATGTGCGTAGTACTTGATTTTTGATGACTTCTAAATTTTTGCAATAAGTATATGAGTTCTTTTGACTAATGTTGAGTCCATGGATTATACGCACTTTTACCTTTCCACCATTTCTAGCCTCTTCGGTACCGTGCATTGCCCTTTCTCACATTGAGAGTTGGTGCAAACTTTGCCGGTGCATCCAAACCCCGTGATATGATACGCTCTATCACACATAAACCTCCTTATATCTTCCTCAAAACAGCCACCATACCTACCTATTATGGCATTTCCATAGCCATTCCGAGATATATTGCCATGCAACTTCCACCATCATCATCATGACATACCTTACTTTTGTCATATTGCCATTGCATGATCATGTAGTTCACATCGTATTTGTGGAAAAGCCACCATGCATTATTTTCATACATGTCACTCTTGATTCATTGCACCATCCCGGTACACCGCCGGAGGCATTCATATAGAGTCATACCTTGTTCTAGTTTTGAGTTGTAATCCTTATGTTGTAATCAATAGAAGTGTGATGATCATCATTATTAGAGCATTGCCCAAAAAAAGAGAGAAAGGCCAAAATAAAAAAAAGGCCCAAAAAAAGAAAAGGAAAGGGCAATGCTACTATCTCTTTTTCCACACTTGTGCTTCAAAGTAGCACCATGTTCTTCATGTAGTAAGTCTCATATTTTGTGCTTCAAAGTAGCACCATGTTTTTCATATAGTGAGTCTCATAAGTTGTCTTTTTTATACTAGTGGGAATTTTTCATTATAGAACTTGGCTTGTATATTCCTATGATGGGCTTCCTCAAATGCCCTAGGTCTTCATGAGCAAGCAAGTTGGATGCACACCCACTAGTTTTCTTTTGTTGAGCATTCATAGCTCTAGTGCATATGTTGCATGGAAATCCCTACTCCTCATGTTGACATCAATTGATGGGCATCTCCATGGCCCATTGATTATCCTTGTCAATGTGAGACTTTCTCCTTTTTGTCTTCTCCACACAATCCCCATCATCATATTCTATTCCACCCATAGTGCTATATCCATGGCTCACGCTCCTATATTGCGTGAAGGTTGAAAAAGTTTGAGATTATTTGAGTATGAAACAATTGATTGGCTTGTCATCGGGGGTATAGAAGTTAGGAACATCTTTGTGTGACGAAAATGAAGCATAGCCTAACTATATGCTTTTGTAGGGATGAACTTTCTTTGGCCATGTTATTTTGAGATGACATAATTATTTTGATTAGTATGCTTGAAGTATTATTATTTTTATGTCAATATGAACTTTTGTCTTAAATCTTTCGGATCTGAAAATTCATATCACAATTAAGAAGATTTACATTGAAATTATGCCAAAGTATCACTCCGCATCAAAAATTATATTTTTATCATTTACCTACTCGAGGACGAGCAGGAATTAAGCTTGGGGATGCCTGATACGTCTCCAACGTATCTATAATTTTCGATTGCTCCATGCTACTTTATCTATTGTTTTGGACTATAATGGGCTTTATTTTCCACTTTTATATTACTTTTGGGACTAACCTATTAACCGGAGGCCTAGCCTGTAATTGTTGTTTTTTGCCTATTTCAGTGTTTCGAAGAAATGGAATATCAAACGGAGTCCAAACGGAATGAAACCTTCGGGAACGTGATCTTCTCACCGAACGTGATAGGAGACTTGGACTCTACTCCAAGAAGTGCCAGAGGCGGTCACGAGGGTGGGTGGCGTGCCCTCCCCCCTTGGCGCGCCCCCCTACCTCGTGGGCCCCCTGACGCTCCACCGACGTACTCCTTCCTCCTATATATACCTACGTACCCCCAACAGATCAGGGACGGAGCCAAAAACCTAATTCCACCGCCGCAACTTCCTGTATCCACGAGATCCCATCTTGGGGCCTGTTCTGGAGCTCCACGAGGGGCATCCACCACGGAGGGCTTCTACATCAACACCATAGCCCCTCCGATGAAGTGTGAGTAGTTTACTTGAGACCTTCGGGTCCATAGCTAGTAGCTAGATGGCTTCTTCTCTCTTTTTGGATCTCAATACAATGTTCTCCCCCTCTCTCGTGGAGATCTATTCCATGTAATCTTCTTTTTGCGGTGTGTTTGTTGAGACCGATGAATTGTGGGTTTATGATCCAACTTATCTATGGAAAATATTTGATTCTTCTCTGAATTCTTTTATGTATGATTGAGTTATCTTTGCAAGTCTCTTAGAATTATCAGTTTTGTTTGGCTAACTAGATTGGTAGTTCTTGCAATGGGAGAAGTGCTTAGCTTTTGGTTCAATCTTGCGGTGTCCTTACCTAGTGATGTAAGGGGTTGCAAGGCACGTATTGTATTGTTGCCATCGAGGATAACAAGATGGGGTATTTATCATATTGCATGAATTTATTCCTCTACATCATGTCATCTTGCTTAAGGCGATACTCTGTTTTTAACTTAATACTCTAGATGCATGCTGGATATCGGTTGATGAGTGGAGTAATAGTAGTAGATGCCGAATCGTTTCGGTCTACTTGTCTCGGATGTGATGCCTATATACATGATCATTGCCTAGATATACTCATAACTATGCTCAATTCTGTCAATTGCTCAACAGTAATTTGTTCACCCACCGTAGAATATCTATGCTCATGAGAGAAGCCACTAGTGAAACCTATGGCCCCCGGGTCTATTCTCATCATATCAATCTCCATAACTTTATTTACTTGCTTTGCTTTTACTTTTCACTTTGCATCTTTATACCAAAAATACCAAAATATTATCTCTATCAGATCTCACTCTAAGTAAGTGACCGTGAAGGGATTGACAACCCCTAATCGCGTTGGTTGCGAGTAGCTATCATTTTGTGCAGGTACGAGGGACTTGCGCGTGGCCTCCTACTGGATTGATACCTTGGTTCTCAAAAACTGAGGGAAATACTTAGCTATTGTGCTGCATCATCCTCTCCTCTTTGGGGAAAACCAACGCAAGCTCAAGACGTAGCAAGAAGGATTTCTGGCACCGTTGCCGGGGAGGTCTACGCAAAAGTCAAGATACCAAGTACCCATCACAATCCCTATCTCTCACATTACATTATTTGCCATTTGCCTCTCATTTTCCTCTCCCCCCACTTCACCTTTGCCGTTTTATTCGCCCTCTTTTTCCCAATCTCCTCCTCCTTTTTCTCTTTGCCTTTTGTTTGCTCGTGTGTTAGTTTGCTTGCTTGTCATTATGACTAGTCTCTTATCTTCTCCGCTATCTCCCGAGAATGAAGTTCTAAATTTTAAGCAAAGGGAGGGAGAAAATCTAAAAGACGCTTGGTATTGAATTTGCAATGCTCAAAATAGATCTACCAGGAAGCAATCTACTTGATTCTTCTTCGTAATTTTTACGTAGGTGCTAATCCTTGGTATAGATATATCCTTGATACCATTACCGGAGGAATTTCTTGGGTAGCCATACTTTTGATTCTTATAATGCTTTAATAGATTTATTTGGCTCACCACCTCTTTTGGTTAATGGAACTATGTTAACTTTGGAGCATGTTATGCAAAGGCTTGAAATTATTGAAAACAAGGTTGCTACCATTGAATCCATTGAAAATCTAGATAAAAGATCCATAATCAAATTACTCAATATGGATCTAAGGTAGGAATGACTTTGAAATATATTAAGGAGAAGGAACCCATGGTTAATGAGAAAATAAATCTAGATTCTACTCGAATCGATAAACTTGAGGGTATCATTACTAACTTCGAACCGCTTTTCTTCCGTAAAAATACTCCTAGTCCTCCCACTAAAATTGCCAAGCTTATGTATGTTCCTAAAAATAAGGGTGAATCATCTAGTAAGGAAAATGCGGATCTTAAATCTATAAGTATTCATCCCGATCTTTTTACTATCATAAAGGAACCATTTGCCACAAATGAATTTTTCGATCTTATGCCTACAAGTTTGATAATTACTAGAAAGAAAGAAATCTTTAAGAAATATAGATGCCTTATTGAAGAATTGCCTACTAAAGATGGCAATACCTAGATCTATCCTTGCTTTTATGCCTAGCTAGGGGCGTTAAACGATAGCGCTTGTTGGGAGGCAACCCAATTTTATTTTTAGTTTTTGTTTTTGCTTCTGTTTAGGAATAAATAATCCATCTAGCCTCTGTTTAGATGTGGTTTTATGTTTTAATTAGTGTTTGTGCCAAGCTAGACCTATTGGATCTTCTTGGATGATAGTTATTTGATCTTGCTGTAATTTCCAGAATCTTTGTGCTCAGTGCCCGAATTGTTAAAAATCACCAGCACGTGATAAAATACTGATTCCAATTGCTGCTGATCAATAAACAAATTTTCCAGGTCTTCTAATTTTGGTAGAATTTTTTGGGTTACATAAGTCTGTGTTAGTTATAGATTACTACAGACTGTTCTGTTTTGACAGATTCTGTTTTGCGTGTGTTGTTTGCTTATTTTGATGAATCTATGGTTAGTAAAATAGTTTATAATCCATAGAGAAGTTGGAATACAGTAGGTTTAACACCAATATAAATAAATAATGAGTTCATTACAGTACCTTAAAGTAGTCTTTTGTTTTCTTTCTCTAACGGAGCTCACGAGATTTCTATTGAGTTTTGTGTTGTGAAGTTTTCAAGTTTTGGGTGAATTCTTTTGATGGATTATGGAACAAGGAGTGGCGAGAGCCTAAGCTTGGGGATGCCCATGGCACCCCCAAGATAATCCAAGGACACCAAAAAGTCAAAGCTTGGGGATGCCCCCAGAAGGCATCCCCTCTTTCGTCTACTTCCATTGGTAATTTACTTGGAGCTATATTTTTATTCACCAACATGATATGTGTTTTGCTTGGAGCGTCTTGTATTATTTGAGTCTTTGCTTGTTAGTTTACAACAATCATCCTTTCTGTACACACCTTTTGAGAGAGCCATACATGAATTGAAATTTGATAGAATACTCTATGTGCTTCACTTATATCTTTTGAGCTTGATAGTTTGCTCATAGTGCTTCACTTATATCTTTTGAGCGTGATAATTTTTGCTCTAGTGCTTCACTTAGATCTTTTAGAGCACGGTGGTGGATTTGTTTTAAGGAAAATTGATCTCTCATGCTTCACCTAGATTATTTTGAGAGTCGTTTATAGCATGGTAATTTGCTTAATGTTAATATACTTGGTATTCAAGATATGTGAAACTTTCTTTTGAGTGCGTTGAATACTAAGATAAGTTTGATGCTTGATAACTGTTTTGAGATATGGAGGTGATAATATCAAAGTCATGCTAGTTGAGTAGTTGGGAATTTCAGAAATGCTTGTGTTGAAGTTAGCAAATCCCGTAGCATGCACGTATGGTTAAAGTTATGTAACAAATTTGAAACATGAAGTGTACCTGGCTTGTGCATCCTTATGAGTGGCGGTCGGGGACGAGTGATGGTATTTTCCTACAAATCTATCCCCCTAGGAGCATGTGCGTAGTACTTGATTTTTGATGACTTCTAAATTTTTGCAATAAGTATATGAGTTCTTTTGACTAATGTTGAGTCCATGGATTATACGCACTTTTACCTTTCCACCATTTCTAGCCTCTTGATGCACTGCATTGCCCTTTCTCACATTGAGAGTTGGTGCAAACTTTGCCGGTGCATCCAAACCCCGTGATATGATACGCTCTATCACACATAAACCTCCTTATATCTTCCTCAAAACAGCCACCATACCTACCTATTATGGCATTTCCATAGCCATTCCGAGATATATTGCCATGCAACTTCCACCATCATCATCATGACATACCTTACTTTTGTCATATTGCCATTGCATGATCATGTAGTTCACATCGTATTTGTGGAAAAGCCACCATGCATTATTTTCATACATGTCACTCTTGATTCATTGCACCATCCCGGTACATCACGGAGGCATTCATATAGAGTCATACCTTGTTCTAGTTTTGAGTTGTAATCCTTATGTTGTAATCAATAGAAGTGTGATGATCATCATTATTAGAGCATTGCCCAAAAAAGAGAGAAAGGCCAAAATAAAAAAGGCCCAAAAAAGAAAAGGAAAGGGCAATGCTACTATCTCTTTTTCCACACTTGTGCTTCAAAGTAGCACCATGTTCTTCATGTAGTAAGTCTCATATTTTGTGCTTCAAAGTAGCACCATGTTTTTCATATAGTGAGTCTCATAAGTTGTCTTTTTTATACTAGTGGGAATTTTCATTATAGAACTTGGCTTGTATATTCCTATGATGGGCTTCCTCAAATGCCCTAGGTCTTCATGAGCAAGCAAGTTGGATGCACACCCACTAGTTTTCTTTTGTTGAGCATTCATAGCTCTAGTGCATATGTTGCATGGAAATCCCTACTCCTCATGTTGACATCAATTGATGGGCATCTCCATGGCCCGTTGATTATCCTTGTCAATGTGAGACTTTCTCCTTTTTGTCTTCTCCACACAATCCCCATCATCATATTCTATTCCACCCATAGTGCTATATCCATGGCTCACGCTCCTATATTGCGTGAAGGTTGAAAAAGTTTAAGATTATTTGAGTATGAAACAATTGATTGGCTTGTCATCGGGGGTATAGAAGTTAGGAACATCTTTGTGATTTAAAATGAAGCATAGCCTAACTATATGCTTTTGTAGGGATGAACTTTCTTTGGCCATGTTATTTTGAGATGACATAATTATTTTGATTAGTATGCTTGAAGTATTATTATTTTTATGTCAATATGAACTTTTGTCTTAAATCTTTCGGATCTGAAAATTCATATCACAATTAAGAAGATTTACATTGAAATTATGCCAAAGTATCACTCCGCATCAAAATTATATTTTTATCATTTACCTACTCGAGGACGAGCAGGAATTAAGCTTGGGGATGCCTGATACGTCTCCAACGTATCTATAATTTTCGATTGCTCCATGCTACTTTATCTATTGTTTTGGACTATAATGGGCTTTATTTTCCACTTTTATATTACTTTTGGGACTAACCTATTAACCGGAGGCCTAGCCCAGAATTGTTGTTTTTTGCCTATTTCAGTGTTTCGAAGAAATGGAATATCAAACGGAGTCCAAACGGAATGAAACCTTCGGGAACGTGATCTTCTCACCGAACGTGATAGGAGACTTGGACTCTACTCCAAGAAGTGCCAGAGGCGGTCACGAGGGTGGGTGGCGTGCCCTCCCCCCTTGGCGCGCCCCCCTACCTCGTGGGCCCCCTGACGCTCCACCGACGTACTCCTTCCTCCTATATATACCTACGCACCCAACAGATCGTGGGACGGAGCCAAAAACCTAATTCCACCGCCGCAACTTCCTGTATCCACGAGATCCCATCTTGGGGCCTGTTCAGAGCTCACGAGGGGCATCCACCACGGAGGGCTTCTACATCAACACCATAGCCCCTCCGATGAAGTGTGAGTAGTTTACTTGAGACCTTCGGGTCCATAGCTAGTAGCTAGATGGCTTCTTCTCTCTTTTTGGATCTCAATACAATGTTCTCCCCTCTCTCGTGGAGATCTATTCGATGTAATCTTCTTTTGCGGTGTGTTTGTTGAGACCGATGAATTGTGGGTTTATGATCCAACTTATCTATGGAAAATATTTGATTCTTCTCTGAATTCTTTTATGTATGATTGAGTTATCTTTGCAAGTCTCTTGAATTATCAGTTTGGTTTGGCCAACTAGATTGGTAGTTCTTGCAATGGGAGAAGTGCTTAGCTTTGGGTTCAATCTTGCGGTGTCCTTACCTAGTGATGTAAGGGGTTGCAAGGCACGTATTGTATTGTTGCCATCGAGGATAACAAGATAGGGTATTTATCATATTGCATGAATTTATTCCTCTACATCATGTCATCTTGCTTAAGGCGTTACTCTGTTTTTAACTTAATACTCTAGATGCATGCTGGATAGCGGTCGATGAGTGGAGTAATAGTAGTAGATGCAGAATCGTTTCGGCCTACTTGTCTCGGACGTGATGCCTATATACATGATCATTGCCTAGATATACTCATAACTATGCTCAATTCTTTCAATTGCTCAACAGTAATTTGTTCACCCACCGTAGAATATCTATGCTCATGAGAGAAGCCACTAGTGAAACCTATGGCCCCTGGGTCTATTCTCATCATATCAATCTCCATAACTTTATTTACTTGCTTTGCTTTTACTTTTCACTTTGCATCTTTATACCAAAAATACCAAAAATAATATCTCTATCAGATCTCACTCTCGTAAGTGACCGTGAAGGGATTGACAACCCCTAATCGCGTTGGTTGCGAGTAGCTATCGTTTTGTGCAGGTACGAGGGACTTGCCCGTGGCCTCCTACTTGATTGATACCTTGGTTCTCAAAAACTGAGGGAAATACTTACGCTATTGTGCTGCATCATCCTCTGCTCTTCGGGGAAAACCAACATAAGCTCAAGACGTAGCAAGCATCGCTGACGACTGTAACAGAGTGGTCAGAGAAATAGTGTGCAACCTTCTTCGTGGTCATATAAATCCCATAAACAAGCTTCTGATAGTGCGGATATCTCTATTTCGACGGAGTCGATTTGAAACATAATAAACCGGGCGCTGAACTTTATAGGCTTTTCCCTCTTCTTCTCGCTCGACCGTAAGTATTGTACTGACGACTTGTCCAGTGGCTGCTATATAAAGCAGTAGAGGTTCTTTGCTGATTGGGGCAGCAAGCACTGGCTGGGTGGAAAGCAGGGCTTTAGCTCGCAAACGCCGCATCGCCTTGAGTCCACTCGAACTTATCTGACTTGTTCATCAGTCGGTAGAGAGGTAGCGCCTTCTCACCGAGTCTGGAAATGAATCGACTTAGGGTGGCCAAACAACCAGTAAGCTTCTAAACATCATGCACACGCACTGGGCGTTTCATTCGGAGTATGGCACCAACTTTCTCGGGGTTAGCATCGATCCCTCGTTCGGAAACGAGCAAACCGAGCAACTTTCCTCCTGGAACTCCGAATGTGCGCTTTGATGGATTAAGCTTGATATCGTACCTTCTGAGGTTGGCAAAGGTTTCAGCAAGGTCAGTCAGTAGGTCGGAACCTTTGCGTGACTTGACCACAATGTCATCCATGTACGCTTCCACATTCCGACCGATTTGAGTGAGTAAACACTTCAATCATTCGCATGAATGTGGCTCCAGCGTTCTTCAAGCCGAATGGCATAGTGACATAACGAAGCACCGAATGGGGTGATGAAAGCTGTTTTGATTTCATCGGGTCCAAACAGACGGATCTGATGATACCCGGAATAAGCGTCCAAAAAGGACAGATGCTCACATCCCGCAGCCGAATCGACTATCTGGTCAATGCGAGGGAGAGGAAAGTGATCCTTTGGGCAGGCTTGATTGATATGCTTGAAGTCGATGCACATGCAGAGTGAATTTTCCTTCTTAGGGACCATGACAACGTTAGCTAACCACTCGGAGTGGTAAATCTCTCGGATAAACTCAGCTGCCAGGAGCCGAGCCACTTCTTCACCGATTGCTTTTCTCCTCTGTATGGTGGACCGTCGAAGATGTTCCTTGACTGATTTTATCTTTGGGTCGAATCGCAAACGATGCTCAGCCAGTCCCCTGGGAACACCCGGCATGTCAGAAGGTTTCCATGCAAAGATGTCCCAGTTCTCACGGAGGAACTGGATGAGCGCTTCTTCCTATTTGGAGTCGAGAGTTGTTGAAATGTGGGTCGGAGCAGCGTTGGGATCGGTCGGTGGATATGAACCGGTTTCGTTTCACCGGACGGTGAAATCTTGAATCCGTTCGCGAGCTTCTTAGCTCGTATCAAATCACTCGGATCTGCATTTTTCTGATACTCCTGCAATTCCACCACTGCCATCTGCGCATCAGCGATTTTTGAGCCCTTCTGGAAGCACTCTTCTGCTTTCTTTCGATTGCCAGTGATGGTGATCACTCCCTTGGGACCAGGCATTTTCAATTTGAGGTACACATAGCATGGTCGAGCCATAAAACGCGCGTAAGTTGGCCTACCCAGAATGGCGTGATAAGCACTCTGGAAATCCACCACTTCAAATGTCAACTTTTCTTTGCGGTAATTCTTGTGATCACCGAAAACCACGCCAAGAGCAATCTGGCGAGTGATTCAACCTTTGCCCGGAATGACTCCATGGAAACTCATACCGCTTTCACCGAGTATGGACATCGGAATGCCCATCCCTTTCAATGTTTACGCATACGTAATGTTCAGGCCAACGCCACCATCCATCGAACTTTAGTCACCGAAAGTGCCTTCGACAACTGGGTCGACCACCAAAGCTTGCCTCCCAGGGGTGGCTATGTGTGTCGGGCGATCGGACTGGTCGAATGTGATGGCAGTCGAGGACCATTTCAAATAACTGGGCGTCGCCGGAGCGACCATATTCACTTCTCTGTTGATCACTTTCAATCGACTCTTACTCTCAACATCAGCAAAAATCATCAGAGTGGAATTGACGTGAGGGTAACCATCATCACTCTCCTCCTTGTCCTCAACCTTTTCAGACTCTTTTTCCTTGTCTTTGGGCTGTTTATCCCGGAACTGCTAGATCAGGAGCCGACACTACCGAGTGGTATGCTTCGGGTAAATGATTTTACCCTCCTCATCTTTCTTTGTGTGGATGTGGCATGGCAAATCTAGCATATCATTTCCATCTTGATCTTTTATCTTCTTAGGGTTCCTGGCCCCTTGGGCTTCCCTTTGGGTTTTCCTTGAGTCACGGCTAAGGTTTCCCCAGGAGCAGCTGGCTCGGCTTTGCGCTTCTGCTTCTGACTGGAGTTTCCTCCTCCGGTTTCATGGGCGACTGATTTGTGCTTGCCACTCCGGAGCCGATCCTCTTCTTCACCATTAGCATATTTGGTGGCAATCTCCATCATTCGACTCAGAGACATGTCTCCGGTCCGACCGAACTTCAAGTTCAACTCTCGATATTTGACGCCTTCCTTGAAGGCGCAGACTTCTTGGTGATCAGACACGTACTCAACTGTGTGATGCAGTGTGGTCCATCTCTGGATATAATCCCTCAAAGTTTCATTTGTCTTCTGCACACAGGATTGCAGCTCTGTCAACCCCTACCGGGTCGCTTGCATGTCCCTTCAAAGCGTTCGACAAACACTCGGGCAAGATCTTCCCAAGTGTAAATGCTGCTGGGTGCTAACTGATTCAGCCGCGCTCTGGCCGAACCCTCCAACATCAGAGGCAGGTGTTTCATAGCCACTTCATCATTACCGCCGCCAATCTGAACAGCCACCCGGTAGTCCTCAAGCCAAGTATCGGGCTTGGACTCACCCGATGAACTTATCGACTCCGATCGCCAACCTGAAGTTGGGGGAATCACCACGGCCACGATGGCTCTGCTGAAGCACTCTGGTCCCGAGGCAGCGCTCTCTGCTGGTGGGTACATCTCTATCATGACCTTCTCGGTGAGTTACATTCTGTCGACCAAACCCTGAACGAGAATAGATCTCGCATCAAAGCCTGGCACCCTGGGGTCGACTGGAATCCTTCGCCCAGTGTTGTGAGGGCGCTTGTCATCCTGCTGTCGAGGCACATATGATCCACTTCTTGGGGAGGAGTGGGCACTTTCGGCAACGATAAATCACGATCGAGTCGGTGATCATAATGCTCACGGTTTACATGTCGATCACGCCGGTCGTCACGTCCCTCACGCCTCGGGGCGATCTTGGACTATGTGCCGACTGGACTGTATCTGCAACAACGGACCTGCTATGGATCCTATTCCGCGACTATGATACAGCCGTATTTTGCTCCCCCGCTGCCCGGAGTAAAGCTCTGATCTGCATTAAACCCCTGCCGGCTTCTGACTGGGAGGGCTGAATTGACTCTGCTATACGAGCTGCAGCTGTAAGATTTTGGATCGGAGTTCAATATACCTGAGTCGGAGGTGGAAAAAGTTGACGCCGATGGATTCTTGAACCCTTTGTCGCGCCGCGCTCGTCGAGTACTCGCTGGAGATTTTCGATCGCGTCGCTCAGCCAGATTGGCCGGTAGCGCGTCCTCCAAGGCCCGGGCCTCGGGGGTTTCTCCAACGATAGGAGTGTGAAGAGCATCCATGTTCCGGCGGCGAAGCTCTTCCCTCTGCTCCGAAGAGAGGGGCTCGGGGCGGCATTCCTCATGAGCATGCGATGGATCGCCTCTGCCGTCGCCACCGTCGGTGCGAGGGAAGCCGGGAGGACTGCGAGGTCCATCGACCATCCGGACCTCCGCCGCTGGATCACTGCTGTCGCACTCGGATGCGGTCTCTGCGGAGCCAGTCGAACAGGTCGTAGAGAGATTCGTCGGGCTCGATCGCTGCGACTTGAGGGGTGGCCGGCGAGCCACTGCGTGCCTCACCCATCGCTGAAGCCTTGACCGACCGGAGCGCTTGCGCCCGTGAGGCGGCGACGGGAGGGAGGACGCCCACAGTGCCGACCCGATCTTGGGTCGACGGTTGCCTCGGGAGGATGCCGGACGCCGCAGCGAAAGTCACGTTGCCCGCAGACGGGAGTTCATCGACGTCGAGTGGAGCCTCCCGAAGCCAAGCGGAGTCGTCGGCGAAAACGAAGCGCGCCGAGATGGATCTCATGACCCTCGGCCAAACCTCCCCTGAAACCATGATGAAGGGGATCGGAAAAATTGCAACTTCTCCAACAAGTCGCTAAGACACCTGCCCCACGGTGGGCGCCAACTGTCGTGGTTCTGAGTCTGACAGTAGAATAGGGGGGTAGGAATGTAGAGGCAAGATCTTAGCTATGGAGGAGTTGTACACGCTGGTTTTACGAGTTTGGGCCCTTCTTGGAGGAAGTAACAGCCCTACGTCTCGGAGCCCGGAGGCGGTCGACTGGATTATACGCGTGTGTGTTACAGGGGGTGCGAACCCTTGTCCCTGAGGAGGGGGGTGGCTTATATAGAGTGCGCCAGGACCCAGCACCCCTCCGTTACATAGGATTCAAGGTACATAAAGAGGTGGCGTTACAGGTAACGCCTGTATTGAAATGTTGTAAATGGCCATTAAATATCTAAGTAAATGCCCGACCGTTGCTGCGCGGAGCGTCTTTAGGTCTTCTTATCGTCGAGTGGTTTGATGGTCGAGTGACCTGGATAAAGTGAGATCACCGAGTGGATGATAGGTCGAGTGGACTTCACTCGACGCCTTTGCTGGATCCCTTCTTCTGATACTTGAACTTCTTTGTTCTTACGACTAGGACCTTAGGTAGGATGTATAGGTCAGGCCTATTACCCTACCCTAGGTTTATGTCTACATCAGCCGGCGAATTGATCTTTCATGACAAGATTCAGCAAAGCAACATTAATTTCACAAGATTCAGCATCGGTAAGAGGAGAAATCGGAGTGCTAAGAAAATCATTGTTGTTGGTATTGGAAAAGTCACACAATTTAGTATTATCTTGAGCCATCGTGACAAGCAAACAATCCAACACACAAGCAAACAAGAAGCAAGCGAAAAAAGCGAACGGAAAGAGAGGACGAATAAAACGGCAAGGGTGAAGTGGGGGAGAGGAAAACGAGACGCAAATGGCAAATAATGTAATGCGAGGGATAAAAGTTTGAGATGGGTGCTTGGTATGTCTTGACTTGTGCGTAGACTCCCGACAATGATGCCGTAAATCCTTCTTGCTACCTCTTCAGCATGCGTTGGTTTTCCCTTGAAGAGGAAAGGGTGATGCAACAAAGTAGCGTAAGTATTTCCCTCAATTTTTTAGAACCAAGGTATCAATCCAGTAGGAGGCCACACGCAAGTCCCTCGTACCTACACAAATAAATAAGAACCTTGCAACCAACGCGATAAAGGGGTTGTCAATCCCTTCACGGCCACTTGCAAAAGTGAGATCTGATAGAGATGATAAGATAATATTTTTGGTATTTTTATGACAAAGATTGAAAGTAAAGATTGCAAAATAAACGGCGACATAAATAGCTAGTTGATGGGAGATTAATATGATGGAAAATAGACCCGGGGGCCATAGGTTTCACTAGTGGCTTCTCTCAAGATAGCATAAGTATGACGGTGGGTGAACAAATTACTGTCGAGCAATTGATGGAATAGTGCATAGTTATGAGAATATCTAGGCATGATCATGTATATAGGCATAACGTCCGCGACAAGTAGACCGAAACGATTCTGCATCTACTACTATTGCTCCATACATCGACCGCTATCCAGCATGCATCTAGAGTATTAAGTTCATAAGAATAGAGTAACGCATTAGGAAAGATGACATGATGTAGAGGGATAAACTCAAGCAATATGATATAAACCCCATATTTTTATCCTCGATGGCAACAATACAATACGTGTCGTTTCCCCTTCTGTCACTGGGATCGAGCACCGCATGATTGAACCCAAAGCTAAGCACTTCTCCTATTGCAGGAAAGATCAATCTAGTAGGCCAAACCGAACTGATAAGTCGAAGAGACTTGCAAAGATAACCAATCATACATAAAAGAATTCAGACGAGATTCAAATATTGTTCATAGATAATCTTAATCATAAACTTACAATTCATCGGATCTCGACAAACACACCGTAAAAAGAGTTACATCGAATAGATCTCCAAGAAGATCGAGGAGAACTTTGTATTGAGATCGAAAGAGAGAGAAGAAGCCATCTAGCTAATAACTATGGACCCGAAGGTCTGAGGTAAACTACTCACACATCATCGAAGAGGCTATGGTGTTGATGTAGAAGCCCTCCATGATCGATTCCCCTCCGTGGAGCACCGGAAAAGGCCCCAAGATGGGATCTCACAGGTACAGAAGGTTGTGGCGGTGGAAATAGGGTTTCGTGGTGCTCCTGGATGTTTTCGGGGTACGTGGATATATATACGAGGAAGAAGTAGGTCGGTGGAGCTACGAGGGGCCCACGAGGGTGGGGGCGCGCCCAGGGGGGCAGGCGCGCCTCCCTGCCTTGTGGCCTCCTTGTTTGTTTCTTGACGTCCACTCCAAGTCCTCTGGATCACGTTTGTTCCGAAAATCACGCCCCCGAAGGTTTCATTCCGTTTGGATTCTGTTTGATATCCCTTTTCTGCGAAACACTGAAATAGGCAAAAAAAAAACAGCAATTTGCAATGGGCCTTGGGTTAGTAGGTTAGTCCCAAAAATAATACTCCCTCCATTCCTAGATGTAGGGTGTATAGTTTTTGGCACGGATATTAAAGAACGCACATGGAGGGATAATTTCACAAGTTTTGGGCGAGATTACACCTGACTAATTGACATGAGAAAACAGAGGAGATTGCCTAATATAAGGAAATGTAATCGAATCCCTAAAAAACTTACCCAAACGAGTGGTGCAACGCAATACACCTTATATTTCGGATTTTTTTCTCAAAAAACTATACACCTTATATAAAGGAACGGAGGGAGTATAAAAGTGTATAATAAAGCCCATTAAACATCCAAAACAGATAATATAATAGCATGGAACAATAAAAAATTATAGATACGTTGGAGACGCATCATATATCAATCTTTACCTCCGGACCATTCCAGAGCTCCTTGTTATGTCCATGATCTCATCAGGGACTCCGAACAACATTCGGTTACCAACATACATAACTCATATAATACTATATCGTCAACAAATGTCAAGGGTGCAGACCCTACGGGTTCGAGAACTATGTAGACATGACCGAGGCATCTCTCTGGTTAACAACCAATAGTGGAACCTGGATGCCCATATTGGTTCATACATATTCTACGAAGATCTTTATCGGTCGAACCTTATGACAACATACGTTATTCCCTTTGTCATCGGTATGTTACTTGCCTGAGATTCGATCGTCAGTATCCTCATACTGAAGGAAATATGCCCTAGAAGCAATAATAAAGTTGTTATTTATATTTTGTTATATCATGATAAATGTTTATTATTCATGCCAGAATTGTATTACCGGAAACTTAGTACATGTGCGAATACATAGACAAACAGAGTGTCCCATTATGCCTCTACTTGACTAGCTCGTTAATCAAAGATGGTTAAGTTTCCTGACCATAGACACGTGTTGTCATTTGATGAACGGGATCACATCATTAGAGAATGATGTGATGGACAAGACCCATCCGTTAGCTTAGCATTATGATTGTTTAGTTTTATTGCTATTGCTTTCTTCATGACTTATACATGTTCCTCTGACTATGAGATTATGCAACTCCCAATTACCGGGGGAACACCTTGTGTGCTATCAAACGTCACAACATAACTGGGTGATTATAAAGATGCTCTACAGGTGTCTCCGAAGGTGTTTGTTGAGTTGGCATAGATCGAGATTAGGATTTGTCACTCCGAGTATCGGAGAAGTATCTTCGGGCCCTCTCGGTAATGAACATCACTACAAGCCTTACAAGCAATGTGACTAATGAGTTAGTTATGGGATGATGCATTACGGAACGAGTAAATAGACTTGCCGGTAATGAAATTTAACTAGGTATGATGATACCGACGATCGAATCTCGGGCAAGTAACATACCGATGACAAAGGGAACAACGTATGTTGTTATGCGGTTTGACCGATAAAGATCTTCGTAGACTATGTAGGATCCAATATGAGCATCCAGGTTCCGCTATTGGTTACTGACCGGAGATGTGTCTCGGTCATGTCTGCATAGTTCTCGAACCTGTAGGGTCCGCACGCTTAACGTCCGATGATGATTTCTATTATGAGTTAAGTGATTTGATGACCGAAGTTTGTTCGGATTCTCGGATGAGATCACGGACATGACAAGGAGTCTCAAAATAGACGAGAGGTAAAGATTCATATATTGGAAGGTTGCATTCAGACATCAGAAAGGTTCCGAGTGATTCGGGCATTTTTCCGGAGTACCGGGAGGTTACGAAACCCCCGGGAGAAGTATTGGGCCTTATTGGAGGAGATGAGAGAGGCCATGTGAGAGGGCTGATACGTCTCCAACGCATCTATAATTTTTGATTGTTCCATGATATATTATATTCTGTTTTGGACATTAATGGGCTTTATTATACAATTTTATATTATTTTTGGGACTAACCTATTAACCGGAGGCCCAACCCAGAATTGCTGTTTTTTTGCCTATTTCAGAGTTTCGCAGTAAAAAGAATATCAAACGGAGTCCAAACAGAATGAAACCTTCGGGGACGTGATTTTCAGAACGAACATGATCCAGAGGACTTGGACCCTACGTCAAGACATCAACCAGGAGGGCACGAGGTAGGGGGGCATGCCTACCCCCTAGGCGCGCCCTCCACCCTCGTGGGGCCCATGTTGCTCCACCGACATACTTCTTCCTCCTATGTATACCTACGTACCCCCAAACTACCAGATACGGAGCCAAAAACCTAATTCTACTACCACAACCTTCTATACCCGTGAGATCCCATCTTGGGGCCTTTTCCTGAGCTCCACCGGAGGGGGCATCGATCACGGAGGGCTTCTACATCAACACCGTAGCCTCTCCGATGATGTGTGAGCAGTTTACCTCAGACCTTCGGGTCCATAGTTATTAGCTAGATGGCTTCTTCTCTCTTTTTGGATCTCAATACAATGTTCTCCCCCTCTCTCGTGGAGATCTATTCGATGTAATCTTCTTTTGCGTTGTGTTTGTTGAGACCGATGAATTGTGGGTTTATGATCAAGTTTATCTATGAACAATTTTGAATCTTCTCTGAATTCTTTTATGTATGATTGGTTATCTTTGCAAATCTCTTAGAATTATCAGTTTGATTTGGCCTACTAGATTGATCTTTCTTGCAATGGGAGAAGTGCTTAGCTTTGGGTTCAATCTTGCGGTGTCCTTTCCCAGTGACAATAGGGGCAGCAAGGCACATATTGTATTGTTGCCATCAAGGATAACAAGATGGGGTTTATATCATATTGCATGATTTTATCCCTCTACATCATGTCATCTTGCTTAAAGCGTTACTCTGTTCTTATGAACATAATACTCTAGATGCATCTTTGGATAGGGGTCGATGTGTGGAGTAATAGTAGTAGATGCAGGCAGGAGTCGGTCTACTTGTCTCGGACGTGATGCCTATATACATGATCATACCTGGATATTCTCATAACTATGCTCAATTCTGTCAATTGCTCAACAGTAATTTGTTCACCCACTGTAATACTTATGCTCATGAGAGAAGCCACTAGTGAAACCTATGGCCCCTGGGTCTGTTTCCCATCATATTAATCTTCCAACAACAAGCTATTTCCATTGCCTTTTATTTTGCTTTTATTTTACTTTGCATCTTTATCGTAAAAATACCAAAAATATTATCTTATCATATATATCAGATCTCACTCTCGTAAGTGACCGTGAAGGGATTGACAACCCCTTTATTGCGTTGGTTGTGAGGATTTATTTGTTTGTGTTGGTGTGAGGGACTTGTGCGTGGCCTCCTACTGGATTGATACCTTGGTTCTCAAAAACTGAGGGAAATACTTACGCTACTTTGCTGCATCACCCTTTCCTCTTCAAGGGAAAACCAACGCAGTGCTCAAGAGGTAGCAAGAAGGATTTCTGGCGCCGTTGCCGGGGAGGCCTACACCAAGTCAAGTAAAGATTTGACTCCCGACAACGAGCCATTTCTGGCGCCGTTGCCGGGGAGTCTACGCAAAAGTCAAGATATACCAAGTACCCATCACAAACTCTTATCCCTCGCATTACATTATTTGCCATTTGCCTCTCGTTTTCCTCTCCCCCACTTCACCTTTGCCGTTTTATTCGCCCCTTTTGCCTTTTCTTCACCCTCCTTCCGTTCGATCTTGTGTTACCATGTACCTTCTTTTTGCTTGCATCTTCGCTTGCTAAAAGTTTGTGGATCCTCATCCACTTGCTAATATCTTTAAGAGATCCAATTATGATGAACCTATTGCTAGTGAGTTAAGCGCACTAGATTATCTTTATGAAGTTTTGCTTGAAATTCATGAATCTGAAAATTGTGATGAAGTACTTTATGGAGTGATTCACGATGGATCTTTGAATAAAAATAATGATTGCAATGATTTTACTATAAATTGTCTTGATGTCAATTGTGCTAATAATATGCAAAACCCTAAGCTTGGGGATGCTAGTTTTGCTATGAACACTTCTTGTTGCAATGATCATGAATGGGGTGATTCTTCTTATAATCTTGAAAATTTATTTAAGCCCCATGATGGATATGAGATTGATACTAATGTTTGCAATATTATTGAAAGTGGGTTTGGAAGAGTGTCAACTTTAGATCCCACATATTTGGAGCATATTCAATCTTATGAAATTTTTGATAAAAGTGGGTTTGGAGAGGTCATGACTTTAGTTAATGATAATCCCACTATTTTGGAAGAGTGTCAACTTCGCATGCATGTGGATCGTGTTGAGAATATATTTTGTGATAGCTATTTTGTTGAATTTGCTTATGATCCCACATGTAATTATTATGAGAGAGGAAAATATGGTTGTAGAAATTTTCATGTTACTAAATTACCTCTTCCTTGCATATGTAGTTTTTGCTTGCTATGATAATTTTTTTGCCTATAAAATACCTATGCATAGGAAGTATGTTAGACTTAAGTGAGTTTTTCACATGTTTTATGTTGCTCTCTTTGTGCTTCAACTCTTATCTTTTATGCGAGCATCATTGAAATCATCATGCCTAGCTAGGGGCGTTAAACGTTAGCGCTTGTTGGGAGGCAACCCAATTTTTATTTTTGTTATTTCTTTTTGGTTCTGTTTAGTAATAAATCTTTGATCTAGCCTCTGGTTAGATGTGTTTTTGTGTTTTAATTAGTGTTTGTGCCAAGTTAAACCTACAGGATCTTCTTGGATGATAGTTATTTGATCTTGCTGAAAATTCCAGAAACTTTCTGTTCATGAAAATAATTGTTAAAAATCACCATAACGTGATAAAATATTGATTCCAATTGCTGCTGATCAATAAACAAGTTGTCTAGGTCTTCATATTTTGTCTGAATTTTTGGAGTTCCAGAAGTTTGCGTTAGTTACAGATTACTACAGACTGTTCTGTTTTTGACAGATTCTGTTTTTCGTGTGTTGTTTGCTTATTTTGATGAATCTATGGCTAATAAAATAATTTATAAACCATAGAGAAGTTGGAATACAGTAGGTTTAACACCAATATAAATAAATAATGAGTTCATTACAGTACCTTGAAGTGGTGTTTTGTTTTCTTTCGCTAACGGAGCTCACGAGATTTTCTGTTAAGTTTTGTGTTGTGAAGTTTTCAAGTTTTGGGTAAAAGATTTGATGGATTATGGAACAAGGAGTGGCAAGAGCCTAAGCTTGGGGATTCCCAAGGCACCCCAAGATAATCTAAGGACACCAAAAAGCAAAAGCTTGGGGATGCCCCGGAAGGCATCCCCTCTTTTGTCTACTTCCATCGGTAACTTACTTGGAGCTATATTTTTATTCACCACATGATATGTGTTTTGCTTGGAGCGTCTTGTATTATTTGAGTATTTGTTTGTTAGTTTACCACAATCAACTTTGTTGTAAACACCTTTTGATGATAGACACACATGCTTCGGAATTCATTAGAATACTCTATGTGCTTCACTTATATCTTTTGAGCTATATAGTTTTTGCTCTAGTGCTTCACTTATATCTTTTAGAGCACGGTGGTGGATTTGTTTTATAGAAACTATTGTTCTCTCATGCTTCACTTATATTATTTTGAGAGTCTTAAACAGCATGGTAATTTGCTTAATCCTAATATGCTAGGTATTCAAGACTAGTGAAAACTTTCTTATGAGTGTGCTGAATACTAAGAGAAGTTTGATGCTTGATGATTGTTTTGAGATATGGAGGTAGTGATATTATAGTTGTGCTAGTTGAGTAGTTGTGAATTTGAGAAATACTTGTGTTGAAGTTTGCAAGTCCTGTAGCATGCACGTATGGTAAACGTTATGTAACAAATTTGATACATGAGGTGTTCTTTGATTTTCCTCCTTATGAGTGGCGGTCGGGGACGAGCGATGGTCTTTTCCTACCAATCTATCCCCTAGGAGCATGCGCGTAGTGCTTGGTTTTTGATGACTTGTAGATTTTTTGCAATAAGTATGTGAGTTCTTTATGACTAATGTTGGGTCCATGGATTATACGCCTCTTACCCTTCCATCATTGCTAGCCTCTTCGATTGCAGTGCATTGCCCTTTCTCACATTGAGAGTTGGTGCAAACTTCGCAATGCATCCAACCCCGTGATATGATACGCTCTTTCACACATAAACCTCCTTATATCTTCCTCAAAACAGCCACCATACCTACCTATTATGGCATTTCCATAGCCATTCCGAGATATATTGCCATGCAACTTTCCACCGTTCCGTTTATCATGACACGTTCATCATTGTCATATTGCCTTGCATGATCATGTAGTTGACATAGTATTTGTGGCAAAGCCACTATCATAATTCTTTCATACATGTCACTCTTGATTCATTGCATATCCTGCACATCACGGAGGCATTCATATAGAGTCATACTTTGTTCTAGTAACGAGTTGTAATCATTGAGTTGTAAATAGAAAGAAGTGTGATGATCATCATTTTTAGAGCATTGTACCAAGTGAGGAAAAAATAAAAAGAAGAAGAGAAAGGCCATAAAAAAAGAGGAGAAGGCCCAAAAAAATGAGAGAAAAAGAGAGAATGGACAATGTTACTATCCTTTTACCACACTTGTGCTTCAAAGTAGCACCATAATCTTCATGATAGAGAGTCTCTTGTTTTGTCACTTTCATATACTAGTGGGAATTTTTCATTATAGAACTTGGCTTGTATATTCCAACAATGGTCTTCCTCAAATGCCCTAGGTCTTCGTGAGCAAACAAGTTGGATGCACACCCACTTTGTTTCTTTTGATCTTTCATACATTTATAGCTCTAGTGCATCCGTTGCATGGCAATCCCTACTCCTTGCATTAACATCAATCGATGGGCATCTCCATCGCTCATTGATTAGCCGCGTTGATGTGAGACTTTCTCCTTTTTTGTCTTCTCCACATAACCCCCATCATTATATCCTATTTCACCCATAGTGCTATATCCATGGCTCACGCTCATGTACTGCGTGAAGGTTGAAAAAGTTTGAGATTACTAAAGTATGAAACAATTGCTTGGCTTGTCATCGGGGGTGTGCATGATGAGAGCATCCTTGTGTGACGAAAATGGAGCATGACCAAACTATATGATTTTGTAGGGATGAAATTTCTTTGGCCATGTTATTTTGAGAGGACATAATTGCTTAGTTAGTATGCTTGAAGTATTATTACTTTTATGTCAATATGAACTTTTATCTTCAATTTTTTGGATCTGAATATTCATACCACAATTAAGAAGATTTACATTGAAATTATGCCAAGTAGCATTCCACGTCAAAAATTCTATTTTTATCATTTACCTACTCGAGGACGAGCAGGAATTAAGCTTGGGGGTGCTTGATACGTTTCCAACGTATCTATAATTTTTTATTGTTCCATGCTATATTATATTCTGTTTCGGACATTAATGGGCTTTATTATACATTTATATTATTTTTGGGACTAACCTATTAACCGGAGGCCCAAATGTAATTGCTGTTTTTGCCTATTTCAGAGTTTCGCAGAAAAAGAATATCAAACGGAGTCCAAACGGAATGGAACCTTCGGGAACGTGATTTTCGGAATGAAGGTGATCCAGAGGACTTGGACCCTACATCAAGACATCAACCAGGAGGGCACGAGGTAGGGGGGCGCGCCTACCCCCCTGGGCACGCCCTCCACCCCGGCCCCATGTTGCTCCACCGACGTACTTCTTCCTCCTATATATACCTACGTACCCCCAAACTACCAGATACGGAGCCAAAAACCTAATTCCACTGCCGCAACCTTCTGTACCCGTGAGATCCCATCTTGGGGCCTTTTCTGGAGCTCCGCCGGAGGGGGCATCGATCACGGAGGGCTTCTACATCAACACCATAGCCTCTCCGATGATGTGTGAGTAGTTTACCTCAGACCTTCGGGTCCATAGTTATTAGCTAGATGGCTTCTTCTCTCTTTTGGATCTCAATACAATGTTCTCCCCCTCTCTCGTGGAGATCTATTCGATGTAATCTTCTTTTGCGGTGTGTTTGTTGAGACCAATGAATTGTGGGTTTATGATCAAGTTTATCTATGAACAATATTTGAATCTTCTCTGAATTCTTTTATGTATGATTGGTTATCTTTGCAAGTCTCTTCGAATTATCAATTTGGTTTGGCCTACTAGATTGATCTTTCTTGCAATGGGAGAAGTGCTTAGCTTTGGGTTCAATCTTGCGGTGTCCTTTCCCAGTGATAGTAGGGGCAACAAGGCACGTATTGTATTGTTGCCATAGAGGATAACAAGATGGGGTTTATATCATATTGCATGAGTTTATCCCTCTACATCATGTCATCTTGCTTAAAGCGTTAATCTGTTCTTATGAACTTAATACTCTAGATGCATGTTGGATAGCGGTCGATGTGTGGAGTAATAGTAGTAGATGCAGGCAGGAGTCGGTCTACTTGTCTCGGACGTGATGCCTATATACATGATCATACCTAGATATTCTCATAACTATGCTCAATTCTGTCAATTTCTCAACAGTAATTTGTTCACCCACCGTAATACTTATGCTCATGAGAGAAGCCACTAGTGAAACCTATGGCCCCCAAGTCTGTTTTCCATCATATTAATCTTGCAACAACAAGCTATTTCCATTGCCTTTTATTTTTATTTTATTTTACTTTGCATCTTTATCATAAAAACACCAAAAATATTATCTTATCATATCTATCAGATCTCACTCTCGTAAGTGACCGTGAAGGGATTGACAACCCCTTTATTGCGTTGGTTGCGAGGATTTATTTGTTTGTGTAGGTGCGAGGGACTTGTGCGTGGCATCCTACTGGATTGATACGTTGGTTCTCAAAAACTGAGGGAAATACTTACGCTACTTTGCTGCATCACCCTTTCCTCTTCAAGGGAAAACCAAGGCAGTGCCCAAGAGGTAGCAAGGGCACGCCCCCCTTGCCCAAACCGAATTGGACTAGGGGAGGGGGTCGGCCCCCTTCTTTCCTTCTCCCTCTCTCTCCCTTCCCCTTTTCCCTCTCCGGTGGAAGGAAGGAGGGGGGACCGAATCCTACTTGGACTAGGAGTCCAAGTAGGACTCCCCCCTTGGCGCGCCCCCCTCTAGGGCCGGCCTCCTCCTCCCCCTCCTTTATATACGTGGGGAGGGGGGCACCCAAAGGCACAACAGGCAATCTCTTAGTCGTGTGCGGTGCCCCCTCCACAGTTACACACCTCGGTCATATCATCGTAGTGCTTAGGTGAAGCCATGCGCGGGTAACTTCATCATCACTGTCGCCACGCCGTCGTGCTGATGGAACTCTCCCTCGGCCTCAACTGGATCAAGAGCTCGAGGGACGTCATCATGCTGAACATGTGCTGAACATGGAGGTGCCGTACGTTCGGTACTTGGATCGGTTGGATCGTGAAGACGTTCGACTACATCAACCGCGTTACTAAACGCTTCCGCTTTCGGTCTAGGAGGGTACGTGGACACAATCTCCTCGCTGATTGCTATGCTTCTCCTAGATAGATCTTGCGTATTCGTAGGATTTTTTTTGAAATACTACATTCCCCAACAGTGCTATCAGAGCCAGGTCTATGCGTAGATGTTATATGCACGAGTAGAACACAAAGAGTTATGGGCGATAATAGTCATATTGCTTACCACCAATGTCTTACTTTGATTCGGCGACATTGTGGGATGAAACGGCCCGGACCAACATTACATAACCGCATTCATGAGACTGGTTCTACCGACGTGCTTCGCACATAGGTGGCTAGCGGGTGTCAGTTTCTCCAACTTTAGTTGAATCGAGTTTGACTACAGTCGGTCCTTGTTGAAGGCTAAAACAGCACACTTGACGAAAAATCATTGTGGTTTTGATGCGTAGGTAAGTACGGTTCTTGCTAGAAGCCCGTAGCAGCCACGTAAAACTTGCAACAACAAAGTAACGTCTAACTTGTTTTTGCAGGGCATGTTGTGATGTGATATGGTCAAGACGTGATGAGATATAAATTGTTGTATAAGATGATCATGTTTTGTAACCGTTATCGGCAACTGGCAGGAGCCTTATGGTTGTCGCTTTATTGTATGAAATGTAATCGCCATGTAATTGCTTTACTTTATCACTAAGCGGTAGTGATAGTCGTAGAAGCCATAGTTGGCGATACGACAATGATGCTACGATGGAGATCAAGGTGTCAAGCCGGTGACGATGGAGATCATGACGGTGCTTTGGAGATGGAGATCAAAGGCACAAGATGATGATAGCCATATCATGTCACATATTTTGATTGCATGTGATGTTTATCTTTTATGCATCTTATTTTGCTTAGTACGGTGGTAGCATTATAAGATGATCCCTCACTATATTTCAAGGTATAACTGTTCTCCCTGAGTATGTACCATTGCTACAGTTCGTCGTGCCAAGACACCACGTGATGATCGGGTGTGATAAGATCTACATTCACATACAACGGGTGCAAACCAGTTTTGCACGTGCAGAATACTCGGGTTAAACTTGACGAGCCTAGCGTATGCAGATATGGCCTCGGAACACTGAGATCGAAAGATCGAACGTGAATCATATAGTAGATATGATCAACATAGTGATGTTCACCATTGAAAACTACTCCATCTCACGTGATGATCGGACATGGTTTAGTTGATTTGGATCACGTGATCATTTAGATGACTAGAGGGATGTCTATCTAAGTGGGAGTTCTTAAGTAATATGATTAATTGAACTTTAATTTATCATGAACTTAGTACATGATAGTTTTTGCATGTCTATGTTGTTGTAGATCAAAGGCCCGTGCTACCGTTCCTTTGAATTTTAATGCATTCCTAGAGAAAGCTAATTTGAAATATGATGGTAGAAATTACACGGACTGGGTCCGTAACTTGAGGATTATCCTCATTGTTGCACAGAAGAATTACGTCCTGGAAGCACCGCTAGGTGCAAGGCTGCAGGAGCAACACCGGACGTTATGAACGTCTGGCTGAGCAAAGCTGATGACTACTCGATAGTTCAGTGTGCCATGCTTTACGTCTTAGAATTGGGACTTCAACGATGTTTTGAACATCATGGAGCATATGATATGTTCCAGGAGTTGAAGTTAATATTTCAAGCAAATGCCCGAATTGAGAGATATGAAGTCTCCAATAAGTTCTATAGCTCCAAGATGGAGGAGAATAGTTCTGTCAGTGAACATATACTTAGAATGTCTGGGTACAACAACCACTTGACTCAACTAGGAGTTAATCTTCTTGATGATAGTGTCATTGACAAAGTTCTTCAATCACTGCCACCAAGCTACAAAAGCTTCGTGATGAACTATAATATGCAAGGGATGGATAAGACAATTCCCGAGCTCTTCGCGATACTAAAGGCTACGGAGGTAGATATCAAGAAGGAGCATCAAGTATTGATGGTTAACAAGACCACTAGTTTCAAGAAAAAGGGCAAAGGGAAGAGGGAGAACTTCAAGAAGAACGGCGAGCAAGTTGCTGCTCAAGTGAAGAAGCCCAAGTCTGGACCTAAGCTTGAGACTGAGTGCTTCTACTGCAAAGGGACTGGTCACTGGAAGCGGAACTGCCCCAAGTATTTGGCGGATAAGAAGGATGGCAAAGTGAAAGGTATATTTGATATACATGTTATTGATGTGTACCTTACTAATGCTCGTAGTAGCGCCTGGGTATTTGATACTGGTTCTGCTGCTCATATTTGCAACTCGAAACAGGGGCTACGGATTAAACGAACATTGGCTAAGGACGAGGTGAATATGCGCGTGGGAAATGGTTCCAAAGTCGAGGTGATCGCCGTCGGCACACTACCTCTTCATCTACCTTCGGGATTAGTTTTAGACCTGAATAATTGTTATTTGGTGCTAGCATTATGCATGAACATTATATCTGGATCTTGTTTGATGCGAGACGGTTATTCATTTAAATCAAGAATAATGGTTGTTCTATTTATATGAGTAATATCTTTTATGGTCATGCACCCTTGATGAGTGGTCTATTTTTGTTGAATCTCGATTGTAGTGATACACATATTCATAATATTAAAGCCAAAAGATGCAAGGTTAATGATGATAGTGCAACTTATTTGTGGCACTGTCGTTTAGGTCATATTGGTGTAAAGCGCATAAAGAAACTCCATGCTGATGGGCTTTTGGAATCACTTGATGCTTGCGAACCATGCCTCATGGGCAAGATGACTAAGACTCCGTTCTCCGGAACAATGGAGCGAGCAACCGACTTGTTGGAAATAATACATACTGATGTATGCGGTCCGATGAGTGTTGAGGCTCGCGGCGGGTATTTTTATTTTTCTGACCTTCACAGATGATTTGAGCAGATATGGGAATATCTACTTGATGAAACATAAGTCTGAAACATTTGAAAAGTTCGAAGAATTTCAGAGTGAAGTGGAAAATCATCGACAAGAAAATAAAGTTTCTACGATCTGATCGTGGAGGTGAATATTTGAGTTATGAGTTTGGTCTTCATTTGAAACAATGTGGAATAGTTTCGCAACTCACGCCACCTGGAACACCACAACGTAATGGTGTGTCCGAACGTCGTTACCGTACTTCATTAGATATGGTGTGACCTATGATGTCTCTTACCGATTTACCACTATCGTTTTGAGGATATGCTTTAGAAATGGCTACATTCACGTTAAATAGGGCACCATCTAAATCCGTTGAGACGACACCATATGAACTGTGGTTTGGCAAGAAACCTAAGCTGTCGTTTCTTAAAGTTTGGGGCTGCGATGCTTATGTGAAAAAGCTTCAACCTGATAAGCTCGAACCCAAATCAGAGAAATGTGTCTTCATAGGATACCCAAAGGAGACTATTGGGTACACATTCTATCATAGGTCCGAAGGCAAGATATTCGTTGCTAAGAATGGATCCTTTCTAGAGAAGGAGTTTCTCTCAAAAGAAGTGAGTGGGAGGAAAGTAGAACTTGATGAGGTAATTGTACCTTCTCCCGAATTGGAAAGTAGTTCATCACAGAAATCAGTTCCAGTGATTCCTACACCAGTCAGTGAGGAAGCTAACGATGATGATCATGAAACTTCAGATTAACTTACTACCGAACCTCGTAGGTGAACCAGAGTAAGATCCGCACCACAATGGTATGGTAATCCTGTTCTGGAGGTCATCTTACTTGACCATGACGAACCTACGAACTATGAGGAAGCGACGATGAGCCCAGATTCCGCGAAATGGCTTGAGGCCATGAAACCTGAGATGGGATCCCTGTATGAGAAAAAAGTGTGGACTTTGGTTGACTTGCCCGATGGTCGGCAAGCCATAGAGAATAAATGGATCTTCAAGAAGAAGACTGACGCTGACGGTAATGTTACTGTATACAAAGCTCGACTTGTTGCGAAAGGTTTTCGATAGGTTCAAGGAGTTGACTACAATGAGACCTTCTCACCCGTAGCGATGTTTAAGTCTGTCCGAATCATGTTAGCAATTGCCGCATTTTATGATAATGAAATTTGGCAAATGGATGTCAAAACTACATTCCTTAATGGATATCTTAAAGAAGAGTTGTATATGATGCAACCAGAAGGTTTTGTCGATTCAAAAGGTGCTAACAAAGTGTGCAAGCTCCAGCAATCCATTTATGGGCTGGTGCAAGCCTCTCGGAGTTGTAATATACGCTTTGATAGTGTGATCAAAGCATATGGTTTTATACAGACTTTTGGAGAAGCCTGTATTTACAAGAAAGTGAGTGGGAGCTTTGTAGCATTTCTAATATTATATGTGGATGACATATTGTTGATCGGAAATAATATAGAATTTCTGGATAGCATAAAAGGATACTTGAATAAGAATTTTTCAATGAAATACCTCGGTGAAGTTGCTTATATATTAGGCATCAAGATCTATAGAGATAGATCAAGACGCTTAATTGGAGTTTCACAAAGCACATACCTTGATAAAGTTTTGAAGAAGTTTAAAATGGATTAGTCAAAGAAAGGATTCTTGCCTGTGTTACAAGGTGTGAAGTTGAGTCAGACTCAATGCCCGACCACTGCAGAAGATATAAAGAAAATGAAAGTCATTCCCTATGCCTCAGCCATAGGTTCTATCATGTATGCAGCTGTGTAACAGACCTGATGTGTGCCTTGCTATTAGTTTAGCAGGGAGGTACCAAAGTAATCCAGGAGTGGATCACTGGACAACGGTCAAGAACATCATGAAATACCTGAAAAGGACGAAGGATAAGTTTCTCGTTTATGGAGGTGACAAAGAGCTCATCGTAAATGGTTACGTCGATGCAAGCTTTGACACCGATCCGGATGACTCTAAGTCACAAACCGGATACATATTTATACTGAATGGTGGAGCTGTCAGTTGGTGCAGTTCCAAGCAAAGCGTCGTGGCGGGATTTACGTGTGAAGCAGAGTACATAGCTGCTTCAGAAGCAACAAATGAAGGAGTCTAGATGAAGGAGTTCATATCAGATCTAGGTGTAATACGTAGTGCATCGGGTCCAATGAAAATCTTTTGTGACAATACTGGAGCAATAGCCTTGGCGAAGGAATCCAGATTTCACAAGAGGACCAAACACATCAAGAGACGCTTCAATTCCATCCGCGATCAAGTCAAGGAGGGAGACATAGAGATTTGCAAAATACATACGGATCTGAATGTTGCAGAACCGTTGACTAAGCCTCTTCCACGAGCAAAACATGATCAGCACCAAGACTCCATGGGTGTTAGAATCATTACTATGTAATCTAGATTATTGACTCTAGTGCAAGTGGGAGACTGAAGGAAATATGCCCTAGAGGCAATAATAAAGTTGTTATTTATATTTCCTTATATCATGATAAATGTTTATTATTCATGCTAGAATTGTATTAACCGGTAACTTAGTACATGTGTGAATACATAGAAAAATAGAGTGTCCCTAGTATGCCTCTACTTGACTAGCTCGCTAATCAAAGATGGTTAAGTTTCCTGACCATAGACATGTGTTGTCATTTGATGAACGGAATCACATCATTAGAGAATGATGTGATGGACAAGACCCATCCGTTAGCTTAGCATTATGATCATTTAGTTTTATTGCTATTGCTTTCTTCATAACTTATACATGTTTCTCTGACTATGAGATTATGCAACTCCCGAATACCGGGGGAACACCTTGTGTGCTATCAAACATCACAACGTAACTGGGTGATTATAAAGATGTTCCACAGGTGTCTCCTAAGGTGTTTGTTGAGTTGGCATAGATCGAAATTAGGATTTGTCACTCCGAGTATCAGAGAGGTATCTCCGGGCCCTCTCGGTAATGTACATCACTATAAGCCTTACAAGCAATGTGACTAATGAGTTAGTTACGGGATGATGCATTATGGAACGAGTAAAGAGACTTGCCGGTAACGAGATTGAAGTAGGTATGATGATACCGATGACTGAATATTGGGCAAGTAACATACCAATGACAAATGGAACAACGTATGTTGTTATGCGGTTTGACCGATAAAGATCTTCATAGAATATGTAGGAGCCAATATGAGCATCCAGGTTCTGCTATTGGTTTGGTTATTGACCGCAGATGTGTCTCGGTCATGTCTGCATAGTTCTCGAACCCGTAGGGTCCTCACGCTTAACGTTCGATGATGATTTGTATTATGAGTTATGTGATTTGATGACCGAAGTTTGTTCGGAGTCCCAGATGAGATCATGGACATGACGAGGAGTCTCAAAATGGCCGAGAGGTAAAGATTCATATATTGGAAGGTTGCATTCGGACATCGGAATGGTTCCGAGTGATTCGGACATTTTTCCGGAGTACCGGGAGGTTACCGGAACCCCCCGGGAGAAGTATTGGGCCTATTGGGCCTTATTGGAGGAGAGGAGAGAGGCCCCGTGAGAGGGGCGCCCCCCTTGCCCAAACCGAATTGGACTAGGGGAGGGGCCAGCCCCCTCATTCTTTCTCCCTCTCTCTCCCTTCCTCTTTTCCCTCTCTGGTGGAAGGAAGGAGGGGGGTTGAATCCTACTTGGAGTAGGAGTCCAAGTAGGACTCCCCCCTTTGGCACCCCCCTCTTGGGCCGGCCTCCTCCTCCCCCTCCTTTATATATGTGGGGAGGGGCACCCAAAGGCACAACAAACAATCTCTTAGCCATGTGCGGTGCCTCCTCCACAGTTACACACCTCGGTCATATCATCGTAGTGCTTAGGTGAAGCCCTGCGCCGGTAACTTCATCATCACCGTCGCCACGCCATTGTGCTAACGGAACTCTCCCTCGGCCTCAACTGGATCAAGAGCTCGAGGGATGCCATCATGCTGAACATGTGCTGAACACGGAGGTGCCGTACGTTCGGTACTTGGACCATGAAGACGTTCGACTACATCAATCATAAGCATTAAACGCTCCGCTGGGTCTCACGAGGGTACATGGACACACTGTCCCCACTTGTTGCCATGCTTCTCCTAGATAGATCTTGCGTGTTCGTAGGATTTTTTTTTGAAATACCATGTTCCCCAACACATACCTATTTCAATCTCGTTACCGGCAAGTCTCTTTACTGGTTTCGTAATGCATCATCCCATAACTAACTCATTAGTCACATTGTTTGGAAGGCTTATAGTGATGTGCATTACCGAGAGGGCCCAGAGATAGCTCTCCGATACTCGGAGTGACAAATCCTAATCTTGATCTATGCCAACCCAACAAACACCTTCGGAGACACCTGTAGAGCATCTTTATAATCACCCAGTTATGTTGTGAAGTTTGATAGCACACAAGGTGTTCCTCTGGTATCCGGGAGTTGCATAATCTCATAGTCAGAGGAATATGTATAAGTCATGAAGAAAGCAATAGCAATAAAACTTAACGATCATTATGCTAAGCTAACGGATGGGTCTTGTCCATCACATCATTCTCTCAATGATGTGATTCCGTTCATCAAATGACAACACATGTCCATGGTCAGGAAACTTAACCATCTTTGATGAATGAGCTAGTCAAGAGAGGCATACTAGGGACACTCTGTTTTGTCTATGTATTCACACATGTACTAAGTTTCTGGTTAATACAATTCTAGCATGAATAATATATATTTATCATGATATAAGGAAATATAAATAACAACTTTATTATTGCCTCTAGGGCATATTTCCTTCACTCCGACATTGCAGACGGCTGGGTGGCCTGACGAGCCGGCCTGATACAGGTTGGCTTGTCAGCAAGCTCTCAGGAGCTGGCGCCACTGCCACCAACATCTCTAGGATGTCCTTGCCAATCCAGGTTGGCAATGCCATCTCCCGATAGATCCACTGTGAGCGATGGTGGCAACGCGTCAGGCAGAGAAAGAAGCCATTCCAATGGAGGTTGACGTGACGGAGGAGGAATTTGACTCGGCCACTGATGACGACGTCGCCAACTTCGCTGTCATCACCGATAGTGAGGAATGGTAGACCATGGGAGGCCGCCACTGCTTTAGTCCCATGAAGGCCACCGCCACCATCTTGCCGGGCTACAGCCGGTGACTTGCACACTTCACGGGGGCAGGCCCACAGCCGTCTTTTCCCGCCTCAAAAACCAACCTTGGCACGTGCTTCTCGGAAGCAGAGGTTACTCTTCCCCTTTCGCTGAAGCATATCCCTCCGGTCTCACGGCAGTCCTGTGAGCTTAATGTCGGACATGGGAAAGATAAGTCGTGGGAATGAGGCTCCCCCACGGCCGGCGATAGACTAGGTTAGAATAGCCTAGCATTATCCGCTACAATTTAGTTGAAATATGTCCGAAATGTAAATGTTTTCGTCTGGTTAGATGAAAATTGCCTGGTTTGCATGTAATTCATTCGGTTTGCTGAAATCCAGTTTGAATTATATGTTGCTACGAGTGGATGACCGGCTTCTTCATCTATGTCCATAGATTGGTCCCCCGGTCCGTGGACGAGTGCGGTGTCCGGTTTAAAGGTGGGCATTGTAGATGCCCTAATAACGCAAAGATAAAAAAAGAGGCACCTGGTGTGACATAGCACATGTCGACATGAACACGGTTCAAAAAAACATGTTCACATACGTGGCCCATAGTACAAAGCCATGGAGAAAGAAAGAAATAAAGTAGAGTTATGTGAAAGAGATGATTACCTCAAGCTTGTGCAATAAAAAAGAAAGCAACATTTCCACGTTATTTGGATTTTTTGACGTACATCGATAAAGAAAAACAAGGAAATGATAATGTAGCCACAACATTCACTAGCTCACCGGCATAAAATTAGCATATAGAGCAAGCCGATTTAAGAGCATATAAAGTTAGGCTTGGCAAATCCGCCCTGTTCGAGGAGGAGCGCACATCAAGGCAACAAACGCGGTATGATCGACGCAATGCCGCTCGCCACTCCATGTTCGTCAAGTCCGACGGGGCATCAGAATGGGTCCGCAACGATCCAGACCTAGCCGCCACATGGGCCCTCAACCACCCCGTCACCGCCGTGGAGACGTCTGCTCGCCGCCGCCGCCTTGACAACGAGCTCGCCAAGATCGGCGAGGAGTGGTCGCTTAGATGTCGATGGTGCCTAGTTCTACGGGAGGTGACCCCAATACCTCCCGCCGCTTTTACGGGGACACACGTGAGCTTGCATCATCTCCCTGCTCGCGTGAGCTCGATGCCGCGTTACCCTTTACCTGCATCACCCGAGCCTATCACGGCCAATTTGACCGCCCCTAGCAAGCCTGACTAGGGTGCTTTAAGATTTGTGCTATGTATGCCAAACAGTGAACACATACTATCAGACATGCCAATTTTGTATCACACGGTCCCGAATGAACCAACCAAGCACGATAAATGCATAGGATCTCTTGGGTGCCCGTGAAGATGTTAGACGTGTACCCAATATAAATAGTAAAATAAAAAAATACTAGACAAAAATAAAATAAAAACCTGAAATTTTGGCGTCTCAAACCTGATCAATCATTCTACTTATGTGCGAAGCTTGATGAAGAAATGACATCCATGGTATGCTTACCGGAGAAAATACAATCCGAAATACTAGATTTATTTTCTCAGAAGAAGGAAAGTTGGTTGTGAGAATGATTTCTCGTACGTAGTCTTTCCTAGGACCATTCCAACTGGATGCTCAGAGGTGGGTGGAGAAAAAGCTCAAAAGGCATACTTCCTGCGCTTTCAGAGGATCTAAATCAGTCTTCATCCTTTCGCTTTTCAAAGCCTTGATCAAACAATTTTTTTACACAATCAACCTTTTGACTTATCTGGTGAGAATATCACAGATAGCACTATTTCATGAAACTTCACACGTGAGTATAACAAAAAAGTAAACACAATACAGACACAAGCGCTCATATATACGCGTATACATTCATCTATATGAATGCACATTCTATCCCTGTTAGCACCTTCGAGAGACTGAGCCAGCATATCATCTTGAGATTTTACGAAGTCACGTAGGCGCCATGTAGTCGACGGGAACGTCTCCTCCATCTGAACGCGCATCGTCGGTAATTCTGAAATAAATCCAGGATAAATGCAGGCAGCAGGACTTAAACCCTGGTGGGCTGGGATACAACTGTCTTCCTAACCATCCAACCACAGTTTGATTCACATATATGAACATAATTGGTTGACCAGGTCTGACACCCCAATTTTTTTTCTGATTTTTTAAATTTTACTATTCTTTTAAGGTTCACTGTTGGAACCTGCCCGAACGGAAACCTTATCCAGACCCGCACTTTGTCGTCTCCCTCCAACATTGCAAAACCTTGCCGCCTCCCACGCCACCTCCACCTCTTCTCACGAGCGAGAGCCGACCGGAAGGAAGGGTGATACTCCCTCCGGTCCTTTTTAGTTCGCATATAAGATTTGTCTAAAGTCAAGCCTCGTAAAGTTTGACCAATTTTATAGAAAAAAATACCAACATTCACAATATGAAATCAATATCAGTAGATGTGTCATGACTTGAATTTTCATATTGTATAGCTTTAGCATGGTAGATGTTGATATTTTTTCATATAAATATGGTCAAACTTTATGAAGTTTGACTTCAGACAATTCTTATATGCAGAGTAAAAAGGACCTGAGTAAGTCTTGCCGGTAAGTGTTTTGTCCTCTCAATCTCCCCATCTGTTGGGGATATTACTACTGGGCGTAAACCGGCCTATCTGGGCCGGGTTAACTTCATCAGTAGTTCAACGGTATAAAAGCCCAAGAGGCATGAAAGTAAGGGCCCAAGGCCTGTAGTCGGTTTAGAACTCAGAGCCGTAAACCGGCATGGTATGTAAACTTGTATTGTAAGTTAGGAATAGAGAGAGACCAACCCGGATACGAAAGTATGAACCGGAGATTGGGACTCTTCAACCGACGGGCGCCACCCGTGTATATAAGGGGCGACCGGGACGGTTCAAGGACGTAACAACAACAACTCGAGGCCTAGGCGAAGCTTATTTGCTCCCTAGTCATCGAGACCACCTCAATCCCATCACAACTAGACGTAGGCTTTTACCTTCATCGAAGGGGGCGAACTAGTATAACTCTTGTGTCTTTGCGTCCGCTTTAACCCCTTCAAGTTAACCCATAGCGATGGCTCCACGACTAAGTCCTTTCATGAGGACATCTGCCGTGACAAAACCACGACAGTTGGCGCCCACCGTGGGGCTATCGCACGATGGTTTGATGATCTTGGAGGGCAAGTTCAAAGGACTCGAAGGCTATCTTTGTGGGCGGATGACCAAGAGTCGTCGCGGCAAGCTCTACATCGACGACGCGGGATGGGGCCCCGAGGCCGGCTCAATCGAGTACGGATACCGGGTCCCCTTTGGTGGCATACACATTTTCATCGGCAAGATCGGTGAGCCAGGGCTTGAGCCGGACATCTGCACCGACCTCGTCGAGACGGCTCATTGTACGAGATCTGCCCAGGTTAAACCGGCCATGAAGCGTGCCTTTGTGGGAGTCATCCACGGAGGAAGTTATGAGGACGGATCAGAATCTGGTGGCGAAACCGTCGTCTACTCGACGATTTAGTCGTCAACCGGAGAAACTGAATCTCTATATCAGCTACAAGATGGTCAGATTGGGGGCTGTTCCGATGGTGACAGTATTCCGGACCCCTCTGACCTGCCCAACAGGGTGGGAATATTCATGGCCGGTACACAAGCAGCGCTTCACTCTTCGAATGCTGCGGCGATGATCGCTGGTTCAACAGCGGTGACGGCTGCCGGGGCAGGAGGCCCTGTGTGCCCGCCGGCCCTATGTGCTCATGGCAGAGGTTAACCCCGCGGATCAGGACGCTCATAACGCGGAGATTGCGAAGGTGAAGGAACAGATCAATCAGGCTAAAGCGGATCTAGCGGCTGCAGACGCCAGGATGACGGCAGAGCGGGCCGCTTTAGATGCGCATGCTTATAGGCTCATGTTGGATCAGAATGCGTCACATGAAGTCATGAAGAGGAAATACAAATCCCGTTTACCGTCAGCTTTCGAAGGAAGAGACCCCTTTAACACCCCCGGAGCGGGAGCCAGTAATCCGCCGGTGGTAAACCGGGCGGAAGCACCTGGGACGGGAGCGCTGGTCCAGCCCCGCTTAATAGATCTGCCTCGCCATAACGCCAGTGCGCCTCATGCTGTGCAAACACCTCCGGGTCACTACTCCAACCCGATGGATAACCTTGTTGCAGCTGCGGCACGGTTGGAGGCCATTCCAATTGAAGGTGATTCACCACAGCGAGAGACGCTGCGGGTCAAGGAGCTCCTTAGGACAGCTTTGGTCCAACAGAAGCGATTCAGACAAACAGCCGACCGGATCCACTCTACCCCTGCCCAAGCCGGAGCTATAGCAGCACGTGGATGAACCGGCCGTATCAAGTAATGCACGGCGTGGTGCGCCCGTGGCAACAACTGGCAGGTGGCGCCGATAACGCCCAGAGGTGGTGGACTGCCCGAGCGCAGGGAGGCCGAGTTGGCAGACAAAGATCGTGCTTATCAGCTTATGCCGGTTCGTCCGACCATCTCGGTCGAGCCTGGGGTTACCTCTAGCTCTTTGGGGGTGCCTTGCCTCGTCCCCGCTTTATGCAATGTGCGCTTGCCCAAGGACTTCAAGGGTCCGCGCAAGGTGCCAAATTACACTGCCGATTTGGCTCCGGAAGCATGGATAGAAAGTTATGAGATGGCCATGAAGATGCTGGATGTGGATGAGGCCGCGTGTGCAAAGTACTTCACCATGATGCTCAAGGCACGACCGTGCATTTGGTTGAAGAGCTTGCCACCCAATTCAATCAATTCATGGGCCCGCCAGGGACCCGGTTTATCCAGAATTTCAAAGATACCAGTAAGCAGCCCATGTCCATAGTGGACTTGGCGGCTTGTGTCCGTGGGGAAGGGGAGTCAACAACCCATTGGGTACGCCGCGTTTCGGAAATCTTGCACTCGTCAGACCGGATCAACGCTGACTTTGCGATCTTAACCCTGGAGGGCAACTGCCGGTTTAAGCCTTTAAAGCTGAAGTTGGGGCGCATGAAGCGGTTTTGTAATGACATGGGAACTCTCATGGGCGCTTTAGTGAAGTATGCTGATTCTGATAGTACCAAGGATCCCGAGTCCGACGATGATTTAGACAGGAAGGGAAGGAAGAACAAGAACTCCAAGGGCCAGAACATCACTCGGCAGGAAATGGTGGAGGCAAGCGTAAGTTTAATGGCAACATGGACTTCAGAGCTAACACCAATGCGCAGGACAAGGGCCAGCGACGCAAGGGTAAACAAACCGAATCAAGTGGAGCGCCTAATCCCAATCCGGACCGCTTGAACTATCTGCTGAATCAACCCTGTCCGAAGCATGGGACGAAGGAGGCGCCAAAGAAACCACCTCCGAAGGATTGTTACATTATGCAGGAGTTCAAGAGTTCTAATGCTTTCCGGTATGATCAAGGTTCCGGCGGCGGTTCAGGATCCGGGCCGGGTTACGGTGGAGGAAATTCCGGTTCAGGATTTAATGGTAATCCGGGCGGACATAACAATCAGAACAATCAGAATAACCAAGGCGGTTACAACCAGCAGCAACAATAGTCGGGTTATCAGAGCAACCCAAAGCAGCTGAATAGTGGGCAGTACCATGTCTTCACCACCAGCTTAGACAAGCGAGACCGAAGCTTGAGCGTGCAAATAACGCTGTTGAACCGCCGTGCCTCATTACCTACGCTGGTCGAGCAGCCCATTGTATGGAGTAGAGAGGATCATCCTCCCGGGTTGACAATCCGGGTCATTTAGCCCTCGTGGTGGCACCTCGTGGGAGGTTATAAGTTCACCAAGGTGCTCATGGATTTGGAGGGAGCAGCATTAACATCCTGTACTATGAGACCTTCCGTCAGTATGGGATTAACAGATAAACATCTCAAACCGTCCAATACAGTGTTCCATGGTGTGGTACCGGCAAGTCAGATATCCGGTTGGTAAAATAGCTCGAAGTGGCCTTTGGAGATGAATATGACTCAGATCGGAAACATTGACGCTTTTAAGTGGTAAAAATCCAAAGTCCATATCACGCCCTATTTGGGCGGCCGGCTTATGCCAAGTTCATGGCACGGCCTTGTTATATCTATTTGCAGCTCAAGATGCCGGGTCACAAGGGGACAATAACGGTTCATGGGAGCCACAAGATCGCTTTGGAATGTGAGGAAGGTGATGCGGCTTACGCAGAGTCGGTTTGTGCCACCAAGGAGCTGAAGTATTATAAGGACAATGTTGATCCGCGACATGACTCCATTGAAGAAGCCAACTACAGAGCATGATCCGCCCTGAATTTCAAATCGGCAATGAGACTAAGCTTGTTGACTTCGTGCTGGCGATTCGTCCAAGCAGTTCAAAGCATCGCGCCAACTTGGATCCGAAATAGGAAAGCGCTCATCGAAGTTCATCCGTGAGAATCGGGACATTTTTGCATGGAAGCCTTCTGACATGCGAGGTGTACCGAGGCAACTCGCTGAGCACACTCTTAATGTTGATCCCAAGTACAAACCGGTGAAGCAGTTTCTCCGCCGGTTTAATGAAGAAATGCGTAAGGCCATTGGAGAGGAGGTGGCCAGGCTCTTAGCAGCTGGTTTTATCGTTGAAGTTTTCCATCCAGAGTGGCTTGCTAATCCGGTGCTGGTTCTTAAGAAAAACGGCACTTGGCGCATGTGTGTGGATTACACAGATCTTAACAAGGCTTGTCCAAGATATCCTTTGCCCTCCCGCATTGACCAGATTATTGATGCCACTGCGGGTTGTGAGCGCTTGAGTTTTTGGATGCGTATTCTGGGTATCATCAGATCAAGATGGCAGTTAAGGATCAGGAGAAGACGGCGCTTATCACTCCCTTTGGAGCCTTCGCTATGTGTCTATGCCTTTTGGGCTTAAGAGCGCCTAAGCAACTTATCAACGCGTGTACGTAATTGCCTGCATAAACAGATCGGCCGTAATGTGCACGCCTATGTGGATGATATTGTGGTCAAGTCAAGGGAGAAGGAGACGCTGATTGACGAGTTGAAGGAAACCTTTGACAACCTGCGGGTTTACAAGATGATGCTCAACCCGGCCAAATGTGTCTTTGGTGTTCCGGCAGGCAAGTTATTGGCTTTTCTCGTGTCCAACAGAGGAATTGAAGCTAATCCGGAGAACATTACGGCTATTACCTCCCTGGCTAAACCGGCGGTATCAACGATGTCCAGCATTTGGCAGGCCGGATTGCCGTGCTGAGCTGGTTTATCAGCCGCCTCGGAGAGAAGGCCATCCCTTTGTACCAGATGCTGAAAAAGACAGATCAGTTTGTCTGGAGCCCGGCCGCCGATGAAGCGTTGGAGGACTTAAAGCGGCAATTGGCCAACCCGCCTGTGTTCGCCGCCCCATTGACAAGGAGCCGCTTCGCTATATGTTGTCGCTAATGCCGTATGGTCACGTGGCCATTGTGGTGGAGCGGAAGGAGGCAGGGAAGGAGCATCCGTTCAACGTCCGGTTTACTATATCGCCGAGGTACTTATCGAATCTAAGCAAAGGTATCCGCATTGGCGTAAGCTGGTATATGGAGTTTTTATGGCAAGCCGAAGCTGAAGCAAGATTTCCAAGGGCACCCCATCACGGTGGTCGGCCTGCTCCCTTAGGCGATATCATACGTAACTGGAAGCGATCGCCGGATTGCTAAGTGGGCTATAGAGCTTGGGCCGCACGGTTCAAGTACGTGCCTCGGACGGCGGTGAAGTCTCAAGCACTTGTGGATTTCATTAATGATTGGACGGAGTTGCAAGCACCAAGAAAAGCCGGATCACACATATTGGACCATCCATTTTGACGGATCCGTGCAATTGGAGGGCTCGGGGTCGAGTCGTATTAACTTCCCCACGAGGTGACAAGTTTTGTTACATTCTCCGCTTAATGTTCCCTTGTACTAACAATGCAGCTGAGTATGAAGCCTTGCTCCATGGTCTACGGATGGCTAAGGAGATGAATCTAAGCCGGGTTAAGTGCTTCGGTGACTCGGACCTAGTGGCTCAACAGTGTGTCCGCACTTGGGATTCAAAGGACCCACTCATGGCTGCATATCGTCGTGAGGTGGATATTGTCGCAGTCATTTCAAGGGTTATCGATGGACCACGTGGACCGTCGGAAGAATGAAGCGGCGGACGCTTTAAGCCGGTTGGGCTCTCAACGCAAACCGGTCCCGCCCAATGTTTTTCTGGACGTGCTGCACAACCCGTCGGTCAAGCTCCTTGGTGAAGCGGATTTGGCTATTCCTGATCCGGAGGCTCAATTGGTGGCAGCTCTTCACGTCACTCCGGATTGGACGCTTCCTTATCTTGTGTACATGAACCGGGGCGAGTTACGTAAGATGAGACGCGTTGGCCCGGCAGATAGTCCGCGATCTAAGTCTATGACCATTGTTTATGGCGAATTGCATCATTGCAGCGTGTCAGGGGCGTTTCAACGCTGTGTGTCCCCTGAGGAAGGCTGTGAAATATTGCGTGAGATCCACGAAGGAGATTGTGGTCACCACGCCGGTTCAAAATCCTTGGTGGTTAAAGCGTTCCGCCACGGTTTCTATTTGTTGACTGCTCATGCTGATGCGGAAGATCTGGTCACGATGTGATGATTGCCAAAAGTTTTCCAGACGTGCTCATGCACCGGCCCAAGAATTGAGGATGATTCCAATTACTTGGCCATTTGCAACCTGGGGGCTGGATATGGTTGGGCCTTTCAAAAGGTCCAAGGACAAGAAGACCCACCCTCTTGGTGGCGGTCGACAAGTTTACAAAATGGGTAGAGGCGTAACTCATTAGCAAGTGTGATGCAGCCACGGCGGTTCGGTTCATCAAAAAGGTGATTTTACGGTTTGGCTTTCCACACAGTATCATCACAGATAATGGTACCAATTTATCCAAAGGTGCCATGAAGGAGTTCTGCGAACGTGAGCACATCCGCTTGACGCTTTCTTCAAAGAGCTCACCCACACCCAATGGTCAAGCGAAAGGGCTAATCAAGAGATCTTGAGAGGCATCAAGCCCGACTCATGGTCCCTTTGCAGAGGACACCGGGTTGTTGGGTAGAAGAGCTACCGTTCGTGTTATGGAGTATAAATACTACGCCTAACAGATCCACGGGATACACACCGTTGTTTATGGTCTATGGAGCGGAGGCGGTTCTCCCCAGTGACATCCGTCATGATTCACCTCGTGTGGCAGCTTATGTTGAAGCGGACAACGAGACGGCACGACAGGACGCTATGGACCGGTTGGATGAGGAACGTGACATAGCAGCTGCCCGCTCGGCGATTTACCAACAGGATCTTTGTCGTTACCATAGTCGCCGGGTCGTAACCGTAACCTTTCAAGAAGGAGATTTGGTGCTTCGCTCATCCAAGACCGTACGGATATGCACAAGTTATCCCCACCTTGGGAGGGACCTTTCGTGGTCAGCAAAAATCTGCACAACGGGTCGTACTATCTCGATCGATATTCGAGAGCATAAAGACTCACGCGCGTCGAGGAGGAGACCAACAGCCGTGGAACATAGCTCATCTTCGCCTTATTATACCGAGCCATCGGCTCTACATATGTACATATTATGAAAGTGTAAATATTAAGAATAAAGTAATAAACCGTAGCCTCGGCTAAACCGTATCTGCTTACATTACATCATGCGTGGTTACATGGAGTTGTTCTGTCTTAAAGCGGCCTCCGGTTTACCCCCTGAGTTTGCTTTCCAAAAGCTTTATGATATCACTTGGGGGCTTGGTCGCGTCCGAACCAATGCAACACCTTTTGATAGGCGAAAGCCACCAGATCATTTGGGGACATGGTCAAGTCTGAACCAACACGCCTCTTGATCGGCCTAAGGCCATAGAGTCACTTGGGGCTTGGTCGAACCCGAACCATTGCCATGCCACTTGATCGGCATAATGCCACGGTTTCAGTTGGGGACCTGGCTGACTTGAACCATGGCTACACCTTATAGGGAGTTGGTCGTGTCCGACCATGGTAACACCATCTGATCGGCTCAGTAAAGCCTTCTTTTTTTGCAAACGGTTTATCATTGCCTTTGCTTCCATGTTTTTTCATAACTGTTATTTGATTTTGTTGCGTTTCTTAAACCGATAACATTTTTAAACCAGTTCAACCTGTCAATTGACGGAACTCGGTCCATTTTTAATCTGGAGATAATTCTTCCAGTTTGACTTTTTCTGTTAACATCCCATTATGGAGTAACAGGGGGCTTATCATGACCCGGCACAGTTTACATGGTAAACCGGCATTAGAAACACAGGAGCTGTTTTCTCCTTTGACGGTAAGGGTTTATACAACCTCCGCTTCAAGATTGGCTAAGCCAACTTTATGCCCAGCGATGGCGTGTATTTTGTATCACAAATTTTGATTATATACCTCAATATTTCATTTCATATGAACGTCACAAGCCGGTGGCGGCACAAACCGCCGTGGCGGTTTAAGATTTTGTGATCAAGGCAATATAGATTGAAAGATTCAATCATTCAAGCAAAAGTATCAGCACCTATGCACGAAGGCATACTAAAAGCAAGAGTGTTGGCTATCCTATTACAAGGCAACATGGTGCCCAAATAAGATCATTGTTTCTTAGCGGAATATAATGAAGCAGCTATTCAAACCGGCTTCCGGTTCATGCTTGCTGCTTGCCCCGGTCTGAGGGTTGTGAGTCGTCCTGCGCCGCTTCAGCTTCTTCATCTCTACCCAGCGGCTGGAAGTCAACAGTGGTCCAGTCGATTCCCATTAAAGCTTGAAAGACAGCCTCCTCAGGGATCAGGGAAGATGGTTCAATATCGGGAGCGTAAGTATGCTTACGGATCGGAGGGATCAGGTTCTCCGCTTCAGGAATAGGTGCAGCTACTCGCTTGTTCTGATCGTCATATTGAGCTTGATAATGCGACAAGTTTGCCTCTTCGACCAATTGGCAAGCCAGAGGGCGCACCGCCCGGTTTGTCGCTCTCAGGTCATCTTCATTGAACTCTGAACCATCTTCCTTCAGACTGGGATAGCCCTGAGCTGCCTCAACAGGATTGAAATCTGGCATCCATGCTTTTGCCCGGATTAAGGCGTTAATGGCACCGGTTCGAGCAGCAGATTTCTTCAGCTCTTCAACCCGTGAAGGAAGCTTTGACAACATCCTAAGAGTATCTTGAATTAAGGAGGGTGCTGGATTGTTGTGTGATGCAGTGGAGATGATCCGTTGCGCTCCAGTGTACAGCTGCTCGATTAAAGTATAGGTAGCTTTCAATTTCATCCAAACATCTGACCCCAAGTGACCAATGCGTGTGCCTACAACATTACAAGAGAAATCACAAACCAGACTTATCATAAGAAGGCCAAGATTATCACAGAAGCCAAAGGAAGCTTACCAAAGATGGCAGCAGTCATGGAATGCACTTGCCGCTTCACGTTGGTCAGCTCATCTACCACCGGTTTAAGGGCAGCTTCAGATTTTCAACCTTTTTGGTTAAAGCGGCCTTTTCAAGATCCCACCTGCCCGCTGCAGACTTGAACCACTCCTTGAGCTGCTCCATAGTAGTCAAGGCGGTTTTCAGCTCATCCTTGGCCTTGGAGGTTTCGCTTGTTGAGATTTCAGATTTTCTTGAAGATCATTGATTTGTGAGGCTTGTTGGCGTATCTCATTCTGCAACAAAAGGAGCATGTTAAATATCTTCATTATAAGTCCCAAGTGCATAACCAGTCATACACTTGGCACTTGGGGGCTAATGCATATTTGATCTTCATCTACCAGTAAAATCACAAAGTCCCAAGCTCAATACAGGTATTCAACTTGGCACTTGGGGGCTAATGGCTATTTGCTCGAATATGTTCTGATGCGGCGATATAAATTACAGTCCCGGTTTAACTATGCTAAGTTGAACCGGCCCTTGGGGGCTGCATCAGTGGATTCTGAAGCATTGATTTATGTTAAGTCCCGGTTTAACTATACTAAGTTGAACGGCCTTGGAGGGCTACATCAGCAGATTCTGAAGCATTGAGTTTATGCTAAGTCCCGGTTTAAACTATACTAAGTTGAACCGGCCCTTGGGGGCTGGGGGAGTTAACAAAAATTGAAGTATTCAAGCGGGAAAAGAACATGGAGGTTACCTCGAATTTTTCTTTCATCATCTTCACCAGGCCAGCTTCATAATCATGGCTGGTATACAGCCGGTTCAAGTAGCCAGAATGAAGGTCTTGGGGGTTCAGAGCAGCGTAAGTTACCAGATCAACATCCCACTTGCCCTTGCTCATAGTGGCAAATTCCTCTTTGGCAGAATGTTTGGATAAAGCGACCGGATTGACCAGGGGCAGTCGGTTTGTCAGCAGGCCGGATTGGACTGGTGGATTTCTCAATCCGGGTTGGGCTTCTGGGCTGGTTAGCAGGAAGGGAGGTGTCAACAGGCCTTTCTTCAGCAACAAAATCGTCATCTTGCAGTGGCGGATCATTGGGAGTATCTTCACAGATAGCCGCTTCAAGATTTGGGGCGCAGTCCGGTTCAGTAAGCGCCTTCTTCGTCGGCCGTTTATCCAGACGAGCCTTTTGCTCAGCCTAGGCTTGGCCTCGAAAAGGCACAATAACAATCAAATCGGCATATACTACACAATGATGCAGTAGGGACAATATGAAATGTATAACTTACCCAAGCACCGTTTTAAGTGGTGGCAGCTGAGTAGCTGATGACTCGCCAGATGAGGAATGGGAAGTGACCTGATAATCGGAGTTAGATGGATTAAGGGGTAGACGAAAACAGCCTGCTTTAGGGTAAGCACTGACAAGCAAATTAGAGACCTCTGAACGACGTTTCCGAACCGGACTGTTCGGTAAACCGGTGGAGGTAACTACCGTCATTGTCGAAGTTGTGCGGCGAACTTCATGTTGTTGAGTCTTCATAAGAAATTTGGGATCCAAGTAAGCAAAGGGATGAGAAAATTTAATTTTCTGGTTTGCCCGACAGATTTTTAGTGAAGGCAAAGGATTTGAGTCAGAGGAGAGAATAGTTACCTCTACAACGTCAAGACATCGGTTTCAAAGATCATCCCCGACAAATATCATCATTAATTAGGCGTGTGAAAAGTAAGCCAAGCGAATCAAGTTCTACCTCAAGGTCCGGATTACCCACATCATCATCCACAAACCGGATCAAGATGCAAGTGGTTTTCCTCTTATGAGCAGTCTTCTTGACAGCTTTGGTCTTTTGCCGGATTGGTTTTTTCGGTTTGTCTGGCTTCTCTGGTTTCTCTTGTGGGCGTTTCTTGCTCCAGAATGGATCATCACCCTGATTAAGCAGCAGTTGATGTTAAAAATGATGCCAAAAATAGCAGTAATATATTCAGTACAAAATAGTCAGAAGTCTTACAGATGGTGGTTTGTTGGTAGCATACGTAAGGGAGCGGAGGTTCGGGCACGTAGGTGTTCCGTTCATTCAACATTTTCTTCACAGCCTCGGTGACCTCATCATCGGTGAGCTGGATATTATCGTGTCGGAGGGGTCGTCGACACTACCAAAGGTACTCACACATTAAACCGGGCCGGGAGAGGGGCAGTATGCTCCATGATATCCAACAGCGTGCAGATCAATTCGGTTAAACCATTGGCCATGAAGGCTCGAGCTTGGAGAGTTGAGGAGCGTATTTACTTCTCTCATTGGCGGTCAATCTTTGCGGAAAGGGATGTGTATTACTGAGTCGTTCCGGACGAAAACCGGGCAAATGATTCTCATTGGCAGGTGAAGTGTCTCTGCAATAAAACCATGTTTGATTCCATTCCTTGGGGTGGCTGTGCAGTTTAACATGAGGATAAGTGACCTCCTTTCTTTTTTGAATCGCCACACCACCCAATTCTGTGTTGGGCCCGTCGGTGAATTCTGTGCGGCGGTTTAGATGGAAGCAGTCTCTAAATAGCTCAACTGTGGGTTCTTCTTGAAAGTATGCCTCACAGAGCACTTGGAAGTGACAAATGTTAGTAACATAATTGGGGCCCGTATCTTGCGGACGGAGTTGAAAATTGGCTAACACATCCCGGTAAATTTTTGAACCGGGCAGGTTAAAACCCCGGGCTAAGTGATCTGTGAAAACTACAATTTCTCCTTCTTGAGGTGTGGGTGGACATTCTTTGCCAGGAACCCTCCAATGGATAGTATGTTTACTGCTTAAAGCGCCGGTCGAGACCAGATTGTTTAGTTGAGTTTCGGTGACACGGGAAGGAGCCCAGCTTGCACTCATATACTTGTTTGACCATCTACAAAAATATAAATCCGGTTCAAAAAATGTGTTGGGACAAAGAGAGAACCGTGTACAATGCTAAATCGGAGACAAATACATCTAAACCGGAGTTCTATGAAGCGGCGATTATGCAGTTAAGGAGTTACGGCGGTTCAACAAGGGGACTAATGGTGTATACCGGTTTATTTAATTTTTCTATGTTAAGTTAAACCGCTCGTCTAAATATTGAAAACAATTGAGGTTGCGAACGGCTAAGTGTGCGTAAACAGGTTTCGCAAGATTTCTCTACAACGAAGGATCCAAGCCGATCGTAAAAGAAGAAAAATATCCAAAAAGAATAAAGCGAGCAAGATTGATGCAATGAGCGAGGGAGATAATGTGCGAGATTTATGAACGTGAGCACGAGACTACAGGCGGATGCTAAAAGTGACTACTAATTAGAGCAAGGTGTCACAGATCTATCCAGGAGTCTGGTATGAGCATGAGCAGTTAATGGAGCACTGTAAGACAAGAAACCCTAGAACGGATCTAGGTCGAGGGGAACCGAGGACCTACCTGAGTTGAGGAGATGCGGAAGAGTGCCACGTTTCTCTGGTGCGTTCAAGTTGATGCGGCGGCTCAAGACGGTGCAGAGGTCGATGGCGGCGGCGGAGCTCCGAGGCTAGCGACGCGAGGAAGACGAAGAGAAAGGGGACGGAGGGGAGAAAAGGAATGACCCTTCGGTCCTATTTATAAGGCAAGATACCTGTGTCAGGCGCGTGAATCAAGGAGCCACAAATCTAGGAAGCAGAGCTGTCACCTCGATTATTGCGGATCTGTTAAACAAAGAAGATATCATGAATGCTATCTTTATGGGGACGTCATGCCGGTTTACAGCAACCGGAGAAGGTGACATCACGGCGGTTCAACGATTTCAAGAAGGCATTGAAGATGAAGGTTTTTATCAAGGATTGACATGAACCTGTTCAAATCAATCTGGGCCTAATGTTGGGGATATTACTCTTTGCGTAAACCGCCTATTCGGGCCGGGTTAACTTCATCGATGAGTTCAACGGTATAAAAGCCCAAGAGGCATGAAAGTAAGGGCCCAAGGCCTGTAGTCGGTTTAGAACCTGTAGCCGTAAACCGGCATGGTATGTAAACTTGTATTGTAAGTTACGAATAGAGAGAGACCAACCCGTATACGAGTATGAACCGGACATTGGGACTCTCTGAACCGACGGGCGTCACCCGTGTATATAAGGGGACGACCCGGGACGGTTCAAGGACAGACAACAACAACTCGAGGCCTAGGCGAAGCTTATTTGTTCCCTAGTCATCGAGACCACATCAATCCCATCACAACTAGACGTAGGCTTTTACCTTCATCGAAGGGCCGAACTAGTATAACTCTTGTGTCTTTGCGTCCGCTTTAACCCCTTCAAGTTAACCCGTAGCGATGGCTCCACGACTAAGTCCTTTCATGAGGACATCTGCCGTGACAAAACCACGACACCATCCATCCTCTCCGCTTTGCCCTGATCACTAACCCTAACCCTAACCACCGCCTAGCGCCTTGCTCTTCTCTACGGCTGTTTAACAGTAAGTGTTTGATGGTAAATTAGTTTATTCCTGCTTGTCAATTTCCTTATACATTGTGCTCTTCCCACACGCTTTTGCCAATCAACATGTAAATTGATTAATTTACCATCCTGCCACTGTCATCACCCTGCACTAGTACTAATATTTACTAATCTAAACTGTTGTTGCTACTATTGTACTATCTCCGCTTTGATTTCAGTGTTTAGAATTTGGGGGCGTTGCTACAAATCAACCGGCTGATTTCCTGGAGAAATCAGCCGGGTCATGAACCGTCCGATACGTCCTCTCCTGCCCATTGGATGGGTCAAACATGATGATGCTTTGTTCTCATGTTGCTTCGTTCTCCTTTGACCAGGTCGTCGCTCGCAGGTCGCAACAACCAGTGTCGCCACCGTCACAGGGGCAGCCCACGCCCCATGTCGCCGCACCAAGCATGCCCTATAGCATGGGGGAACCCCTTGTAGTACGCGGCGAGCAGCTGCCTCATCTACAGCCCGGCGCCCGAGCCACCGCCGGTGGGTTCCCTCGCGACACGGCGTGCTCCCTCGAACTCCAGCTCGCAACTGGAGCAAGGCCCTTTCTTGTGTGGCAGACGAGAAAGACAAGGAATGGGGAAAGCGACAGGCCAGAGAGGACGAGTGGGAAGGGAGGAGATAAGGTTGGAGATAAAGCGGTGGCTGGCCCCCACATGGCACGTGTCGCTCGGGAGAGGAGGTTTACGCGAGGAGAAATCATCCGGATGATTTTTAACGTTTTCCTAGAATTTGTTCGGTTTCTTTCCTGTGCACTTTTACTTTGTTTTTTTTATAGAAAGACTGTAAGGGAACCCCCTACAGTATAATTGGTGCAATAACCCCAAATTGCAAGTACCATGCCTTGAACCTGGGTGGGTGGGAAGGCATCAGCCCCTTCCCACCACTAGGCTATGCCTTAGTCTGCACTTTTACTTTGTTTAGCTTAGCCTACAACCATGATACCTTCATTTGGCTTCTCGGTGGTCCTAATTTATTTGTAAAATAAAACAAAAAATGCACTATATGCTTCTCGTTGGTCCTTATTTATCTGTTTAATTAAAAATAATAATATATGCTTCTATCAAATCAGCTGAAACAAAACAGAACGAACAAATAGTCTACTTGTTGGCTCTTAAGTAGCTTACCAATGTTACTTTATCGGTGTGGTGCCTCGTTTACATCTTATCTTGATAACCATAATTTGCCAAAATTAAACAGCTCTTTTGAACAATCCTTTACTGTCCTTGTGTGCATCTCAATGAGGAAGTCTGACTAAGTTATTTCAAACGGACCTATCAAGCGATAACCATAATTTGTGAAAACAACTCTTCTGAATAATCCGTGACTATCCTTATGTTTGTCTTGATGCAGAAGTCTTACTAAGCTATGTCAAACTAGCCTAGTGGCCCTTAATTAGAAGTTAGAACTATTTGATGTGTAATACTATTACTTTTTTTGTGTGTGTCTATATATTTTTTCTTTCCCAAACTGACAAGTTCCACTTGTCTGATGTTTTGCCAGGACAATTGATACAGCCATGGATCTCAGCGAGACTCTACTAGCTATTCTGTCTCCAGATGATAACATCCGTTCAGCAGCAGAAGGCAGCCTCGAGCTGTTACAGGAGCGGGATATTGCCAACTTCCTGCTGTCCTTGTCAATAGAGCTCTCGTGTGATGAAAGTAAACCAGAGTCTAGGAGACTTGCTGGTATTGTTCTTAGGAATTCATTGGACTTGAAGGGTTTTGCTGCAGATAAGGAGCTTCAACAACGGGTCTACCTAGAGCAATCTATCAAATCCAAGATTAAGGAATCGTTGCTGATAACACTAGGATCTTCGGTGGCTGTTGCAAGGCTCACCTCATCACAGGTTATTGCAAAGATCGCATCCATCGAGATAACCCGTCAGGAATGGCAAGACCTCATTGCCAAATTACTAGGCAACATGACACAGCAGGCTGCATCTCCCCCACTAAGGCAGGCAACTCTAGCGGCGTTGGGTTATGTGTGCGAGGAGATTGATCTGGAGCAGCAACAAGCGAATGGTGTTCGGAATGCTGTCGTTCAGGCAATGAACCAGGCAGAGGCAAATACTGAAGTTTGTCTTGCAGCAGTTAAAGCTCTATATAATGTTCTTGGTTGTGCTGCAGCCAACTTTGCAAATGAGGATGTGAGAAATCATATAATGGGCGCAGTTTGTGAAATACTAGCAAAATCCGAAGATCTGGAGATCCAATAGGCAATATTCGAATGCCTTGCTAAAATTGCATCCACATATTATATGTTGTTACAACCTTATTTGAGAACCATACTTAGTCTGACAGAATCAATTGCACCCCAATGTATGGTGTTCTGGTGCACTGTTTGTAAGGAAGTGATTAAACTCTGAGAAGAACAACACATTGGTGCTGTCGATGCTAAGTCAAAATATTGTTGCTTTATTTATGAGGCCCTCGAGTTACAAGTTCCAGTGCTGCTAAAGCATCTGTTCAAGCGAGAGAAAGATCAGGAAGGACTAGTTCGAATGCTGCTACAACATCTGTTCAATCAAGAGGAAGATCAAGACGAACTAGTTCCAATGCCACTAGAGCATCTGCTCATGCAAAAGGAAGATCAAGGAGATGATGTCATGCAAGAGGAAGATCAAGGAGATGATGTCATGCAAGAGGAAGATCAAGAAGGAGATGATTGTCTTCTGAACATTGACATCGACTGTGTGGCTTTTCTAGGCCTCATTGCTAGAACTATCAGGGATGCAATTGTCCCCCTTGTGATGCAATGTATTGAGGGTAACATTAAAGCGCCAGATTGGCATAGTCGCATGGCCACTATTTCTGCAATTGGTTTTATCCTTGAAGGCCCTTCCATTAAGGGACTCGCTCCCCTGCTTGATTTTTGTTGCTCGACAAGACGGAAGATCCAAACAGCGAGGTAAAAGGAACCACTGCTTGGATTCTTGGCCGGATGTTTAAGCTTCTGCGTTTTCCGGCAAGTGCAAATGGAATTATAACGAAAGCAAACCTTCCTCGCATCATGGAGTGTTGGTACACAGTAGTAAAGGTATTCCAATTGTGTCAGAAAAAGTATGCGGGGCTATATATTTTCTTGCCCGAGGTTACGAGGATGCAGAGTCAATGCCATCTGAGCTTTCATCGTCTCTTGATCGTGTTATTGATGCTCTCCTTTCTGCTTCACAACCTTCTGATGAGACCCCTTTCAGGATTGGAGCGTCTGCCTATGAAGCATTGTGTGCAGTTGTGAGAATCAACAATTTAGCACAACCTGTTGTCTGGAGCACTATAGGAGATTTAATGCATCATATCATGAAAGGATTGGATATGACGCTTGATCGCCAAGCACTTACTTTGGATCATAAGTTGAAGAAAAACAATCTTCAGATTGTGCTGTGTGGTGTACTGCAGGTCATCGTCCAGAAACTGGCCAATTCAGCTACCGTGAAGATAGTTACCAACGCTGCTCATTATTTTTTGTTTTCTTTTTGCCGTGTCTTGGTTTGTGACAGTTCTACTGCACAGGGTGAAGCAATGTCTTGGTTTGCCATTGCTGCTCTTGCTAATGCCACCGGTCCAGAGTTTGGGAAACATATGCCTATACTCATGCAGGTACTTGATGCTCACCCACTCTCCCCCATCTCTGTAGGAGTGATCAGCGATTTCTGCCTTGTCTTGGAAGGTAAAATGTTGCCACACTGTGATAAAATTATGCAAGTTCTGTACAAAGGTCTTTCTAAGGTGACTCTTAGAGCTCCAATTTTCTCATGCTTTGGAGACATTGCTCTTGCTATTAGCAATGATTTTGAGAAGTACCTGCAGTATGTTCTGGAAAAGCTTCAAGAAGCTGCTAACTCAAAGGACTGGGCTGATGTTCAAGAAGAGGACAAGACTGAATATGTGAACCAGCTTAGACAGGGAATATGTAATGCATACTCTGGCATACTACGGGGTATGTAGGACCCAAGAATTGGGTTTAAGGTAGCAACCCATCTATTCAAATTCATGGAAGGAGTCTGGGCAGACCGGAGCAGGTGCACATAATTTTCTTTGCCTTGTCGTATTTTTGTTATATGGATGACTGTTCCTTTTCCATAGCACCACCATGATGTAAATTTTTCATCATTTTCATTGCCTTGCACTTCTTTCTTAGTATATGGGTGACTGTTCTTGTTTGTGTATCTACTTTCAGGGATAAAAGTGTGATGCATGCCGCTGTTGCTGTTTTGACCGATTTTGATTTGATAATTGGGTCATGGACAGAAGAAATGACTAAGGAATTGCATAACTAACTATTATGATTTCATCTGAAGCAGATGCACCGCTTGCTACTATATGTCAACTTTGTTGGAGGTAGTTGAATTTTGATTTAACTTGTCTTCTTTTCTCTTTCTTACTAAAGCATGGATATAGTAGTTAGAACTGACCAGTAGAATACTTGAGGTAAAGCGCAAAAAAGGCACTCGCATTTTCCTGGAATTATTTTAGGCCTTCTGGCAATGTGTGGAAGGAGACGTCCCCGTTGACTACGAAGGCGTCTTCGTCAATCTAAAATGATGTGCTGGCTCAGTCTTTCGGAGGTGCTCATAGGATAGGATGTGTGTGCGTGTGTTCATAGGGTGAGTATATGTGTATGTACAAGTGTTTGCGTCTGTACCGTGTTAAGAAAAGGCCATAATCTTTGTTCATGATTTTTGGTTACAAAGAAAAACAAATCAATAAGAGGAATCGATCATAATTGAAGTTGGAATTAATAGCAAACTGAGTCATGCTCAGCTGATTAGTTTCCTTGCATTTATTCCAGGCTTATCTGTGACAGATGGCGTTCCTGCTGACTATGAGGCAGAAGTTGAATCAGAGTGCTAACTGTTTTCAAGGCGTCATGCCTATCCGGGCATCGCTAGGCAGGCTAGTGATGGTATGCTTCGTTGTCCGATCAAAATCGTGAAGGTCCTCCAATCTAGTGGTCAGATCCACGTGAGATTTGCTCCTTCTGCTTAGTGACTGTTTCATGGTTATACGAGTTGAAGGAAAAATGGAAGAGCTGACCCACAAAATTGACTACTTCAAGGCCGTTGATAGGAAGCATGGAGGTTTTTTTTCGAGGTAAAGTGATTGCATCACTCAGCAATAGGTCCTTCAGCCATGGAGATCTCCCGGTTAGATCTCGGCAGTACATATTATTCAATTACTTGTTCTGAGTAAGCTTGAACTGTTTGACCTAAAAGCATCTACAACCGAACTCTCAATATCCATCCCAAATGTCCAGGTGGTCTGTCCGGACAGAAAAAAGTCACTCAACTGGCCGCCCCAATATTCAGCCCATATGTGAGGCGGACATGGGACGCGTAAACGTGTCTGCCACGTCGGATTCAACCCATTATGGTCCACCTCGGCCCCATATATTTTTCATCCATATCCGTCCTCTGGACCAAGCCCTAGCAACCCCACTTCACTCCCCTCCATCCTTAAGCTCCTGTCAAGCGAACTCCAGCCTTCGTTGGCATGGCGGGCAGTGGATCAGACTCCGAGATCTCCCGGTTAGCTTGTTGCCGGGAACAACAAGAAGAAGCACTGCCGGGCCGGGGACGTCGAGGAGAAAGCGGCGTCTTGGTATTTTCATCCCTATCTGTCCTCTTGACCAAACTCTAGCCACCCCACTTCACTTCCCTCTGTCCCCAAGCTCCTGTCCAATGAACTCCGGCCTTCTTCGGCATGGAGAGCAGGGGATCCGACTCTGAGATCTCCCAGTTTGCTTGTTGTCGGGAACGGCACGAAGGAGCGCTGCCAGGCCAGGGATGCCGAGGAGAAGCGTCGTCGTGGCCGGAGACGACGAAAAAACGTAAAATATGTTTACTGGAATCTCACCGAAGGCGGTGGTTGGAGGAAGGCGAGGCTGTCGGAAGGCCCCACAGGCGGCGACAGCAATGGCCACGGCCCACGTGCAACACTGTTCATTCTCATTTTTACCGAGAAGTGGCTTTCCTAGAGAAGAATAGGGAGTATTTAACAAAAAAAGTACCACATTTCGTGGAACCGTGCCTACAAACTATCACTTTACAAATTTGTGCCGAAAACTACCACTTTTTGACTAATCTTTCACTAATCTTTACATTTGGCCTCTTCTAAACACCTTTCTGACAGGATGGGCCCACATGTCAGCATCAATCTTCCTCCTCTTCCTCTCTCTCTCTCTCTCTCTGGCATTTCTCGAACACCTCATGTGCACCCCACGCTCTTCTCCATGGCGACGCCCCGGCAAAGCAAACATGAAGAAGTGGCCAGGGAGAGGCACCTATGCGGGTCGGGACGAGCGCACAGGGCCTCCACGCATTGATGTTGCCTTGTAAAGTGATAGTTTTCGGCACAAATGTGTAAAGTGATAGTCTGTAGGCACTGTTCCATGAAATGTGGTAGTTTTTTTGTTAAATAATCAAAAATAGGCTTGGAGGTTGAGTTTTAAGGAATCAAAATCCATATTTTTAAGAAACTAAACATTTGAGGGATCTGTTAGATACTTTTTTTGCGGGTAGGATCTGTTAGATACTGATGACCCACAAGTATAGGGGATCTATCGTAGTCCTTTCGATAAGTAAGAGTGTCGAACCCAACGAGGAGCAGAAGGAAATGATAAGCGGTTTTTAGCAAGGTATTCTCTGCATGCACTGAAATTATAGGTAACAGATAGTTTTGTGATAAGATAATTTGTAACAAGTAACAAGTAACAAAAGTAAATAAAGTGCAGCAAGATGGCCCAATCCTTTTTGTAGCAAAGGACAAGCTTGGACAAACTCTTATATAGAGAAAAGCTCTCCCGAGGACACATGGGAATTATCGTCAAGCTAGTTTTCATCACGTTCATATGATTACTAATAGCAAGACTTCTCCCATGTCCTCAGGAACAAACGTAACTACTCACAAGGCATATTCATGTTCATAATCAGAGGGGTATTAATATGCATAAAGGATCTGAACATATGATCTTCCACCAAATAAACCAACTAGCATCAACTACAAGGAGTAATCAACACTACTAGCAACCTACAGATACCAATCTCAGACTTAGAGACAAGAATTGGATACAAGAGATGAACTAGGGTTTGAGAGGAGATGGTGCTGGTGAAGATGTTGATGGAGATTAGCCCCCTTCCGATGAGAGGAGCGTTGGTGATGATGATGGCGATGATTTCCACCTCCCGGAGGGAAGTGCCTCGGCGTAATAGCTCCATGAGCCCTAGATTGGTTCCGCCAAGGTTCCGCCTCGTGGCGTGAGTCTCGTCCCAAAGCTTGCTTATGATTTTTTCTCGATTTAAAGACTTCATATAGCGTAAGATGGGCACCGGAGGGCCAACAGGGGGCCCACGAGGCGCGCCCCCACCCTCATGCCTGTGGTGTGGGTCCCCTCCGTATTTTCTTCGCTTCGGTATTTTTATTATTTCCAAAAACAACTTCCGTGGAGTTTCGTGACTTTGGAGTTGTGCATAATAGGTCTCCAATATTTGCTCCTTTTCCACTCAGAATTCCAAATTTGCCAAGCATTCTCCCTCTTCATGTAAACCTTGTAAAATAAGAGAGAATAGGCATAAGTATTGTGACATAATTAGCAATAACAGCCCATAATGTAATAAATATCGATATAAAAGCATGATGCAAAATGGACGTATCACATACTAGTAGCACTTAATCCCTCAAAAGATAATCTCTCACTTAAGTTACCGAAAAAGGCTTTCGCCCCGCTTTATAAATAAAAAAACCGCCAGAGAGCGCACACACATGGACTAGTTCACACCCACACACACCCAAGTCACACAACAGGAAGTACATAAGGTTCTGCTGAGGGCACAACTCAACAAGCCCAAAAAAGAGGGAAAAAGGCAGGTGACGGAGCGCTCCGGAGAGCAGGATACGACTAGTCGGGCTCAGGTGTTGGTGGCGGTGGTGGCGGCGACAGACGAACGGCCATCGAGCGAAGGTCGGCGATGAAGGCGGAGATGGCGTCCCGATCCTGAGGGCGGCTAAGCGGCCGCCAAAGCTGCAAGTAACCAGACAGTTTGAAAAGAGCGTGAGTTGAAGGAAACATGCCCTAGAAGCAACAATAAAGTTATTATTTATTTCCTCATATCATGATAAATGTTTATTATTCATGCTAGAATTGTATTAACCGGAAACATAATACATGTGTGAATACATAGATAAACGTAGTGTCACTAGTATGCCTCTACTTGACTAGCTCGTTAATCGAAGATGGTTGAGTTTCCTAACCATGGACATGAGTTGTCATTTGATTAACGGGATCACATCATTAGGAGAATGATGTGATTGACTTGACCTATTCTGTTAGCTTAGCACTTGGTCATTTAGTATGTTGCTATTGCTTTCTTCATGACTTATACATGTTGCTATGACTATGAGATTATGCAACTCCTGCCATCGGAGGAACACTTTGTGTGCTACCAAACGTCCACAACGAATCGGGTGATTATAAAGGTGCTCTCTGGTGTCTCCGAAGGTACTTGTTGAGTTGGCGTATTTCGAGATTAGGATTTGTCACTCCGATTGTCGGAGAGGTATCTCTGGGCCCTCTCGGTAATGCACATCACTATAAGCCTTGCAAGCAATGTGACTAATGAGTTAGTTGCGAGATGATACATTATGGAACGAGTAAAGAGACTTGCCGGTAACAAGATTGAACTAGGTATTGAGATACCCACGATCGAATCTCAGGCAAGTAACATACCGATGACAAAGGGAACAACGTATGTTGTTATGCGGTTTGATCGATAAAGATCTTCGTAGAATATCTAGGAGCCAATATGAGCATCCAGGTTCCGCTATTGGTTATTGACCGGAGATGTGTCTCGGTCATGTCTACATAGTTCTCAAACCCGTAGGTCCACACGCTTAAAGTTCGGTGACGATCAATATTATGAGTTTTTGTGTTTTGATGTACCGAAGGTAGTCCGGAGTCCCGGATATGATCACGGACACGACGAGGAGTCTCGAAATGGTCGAGACATAAAGATCAATATATTGGACGACTATGTTCGGACACCGGAATGGTTTCGGGGAGTTTCAGACATATATGGGAGTACCGTGGGGTTACCGGAACCCCCCGGGGAGTTTAATGGGCCAAGATGGGCCTTAGTGGAGAAGAGGAGGGGCGGCTGGGGCTGGCCGCCCCCCCCTCTAGTCCTAATAGGACAAGGAGGGGGCGCCTTTCCTTCCTCCTCTCTCCTTTCCTTCCTTCCCCTCCTACTCCAACTAGGAAAGAGGGAGTCCTACTCCGGTGGGAGTAGGACTCCTCCTGGCCAGCGCCCTCTCCTGGCCGGCCGCCTCCTCCCCCTGGTCCTTTATATATGGGGGCAAGGGGGCACCTCTAGACACAACAATTGATCTCTTGATCTCTTAGCCGTGTGCGGTGCCCCCCTCCACCATAATCCACCTCGATCATATCGTAGCGGTGCTTAGGTGAAGCCCTGCGTCGGTAGCAACATCATCACCGTCATCACGCCGTCGTGCTGACGGAACTCTCCCTCAAAGCTCGGCTGGATCGGAGCTCGCGGGACGTCATCGAGTTGAACGTGTGCTGAACTCGGAGGTGCCGTGCGTTCGGTACTTGGATCGGTCGGATCGTGAAGACGTACGCCTACATCAACCGCGTTGTGCTAACGCTTCCGCTTTCGGTCTACGAGGGTACGTGGACAACACTCTCCCCTCTCGTTGCTATGCATCACTATGATCTTGCGTGTGCGTAGGATTTTTTTTGAAATTACTACATTCCCCAACAGTGGCATCCGAGTCAGGTTTTATGCGTAGATGTTATATGCACGAGTAGAACACAAGTGAGTTGTGGGCGATACAAGTCATACCGCTTACCAAAGATGTCATACTTTGGTTCGGGCGGTATTGTTGGATGAAGCGGCCCGGACCGACATTACGCGTACGCTTACGCGAGACTGGTTCTACCGACGTGCTTTGCACATAGGTGGCTGGCGGGTGTCGCTTCTCCAACTTTAGTTGAACCGAAAAGTGGCTACGCCCGGTCCTTGAGAAGGTTAAAATAGCACTAACTTGACGAACTATCGTTGTGGTTTTAATGCGTAGGTAAGAACGGTTCTTGCTCAGCCTGTAGCAGCCACGTAAAACTTGCAACAACAAAGTAGAGGACGTCTAATTTGTTTTTGCAGGGCATGTTGTGATGTGATATGGTTAAGGCATGATGCTATATTTTATTATATGAGATTTTCATGTTTTGTAACCGAGTTATCGGCAACTGGAAGGAGCCATATGGTTGTCGCTTTATTGTATGCAATGCAATCGCCCTGTAATTGCTTTACTTTATCACTAAGCGGTAGCGATAGTCGTAGAAGCAATAGTTGGCGAGACGACAACGATGCTATGATGGAGATCAAGGTGTCGCGCCGGTGACGATGGTGATCATGACGGTGCTTCAGAGATGGAGATCACAAGCACAAGATGATGATGGCCATTTCATATCACGTATATTGATTGCATGTGATGTTTATCCTTTATGCATCTTATTTTGCTTTGATTGACGATAGCATTATAAGATGATCTCTCACTAAATTTCAAGATAAAAGTGTTCTCCCTGAGTATGCACCATTGCCAAAGTTCGTCGTGCCGAGACACCACGTGATGATCGTGTGTGATAAGCTCTCGCTCATCTACAACGGGTGCAAGCCAGTTTTGCACACGCATAATACTCGGGTTAAACTTGATTTAACGTGCATATGCAGATATGGCCTTGGAACACCGAGACCGAAGTTCGAGAGTGAATCATATAGTAGATATGATCAACATAGTGATGTTCACCATTGAAAACTACTCCATCTCACGTGATGATCGGACATGGTTTAGTTGATTTGGATCACGTGATCACTTAGATGACTAGAGGGATGTCTATCTAAGTGGGAGTTCTTAAGTAATATGATTAATTGAACTTAAATTTATCATGAACTTAGTACCTGATAGTATCTTGCTTGTCTATGTTGATTGTAGATAGATGGCTCGTGCTGTTTTTCTGTTGAATTTTAATGCGTTCCAAGAGAAAACAAAGTTGAAAGATGATGGCAGAAATTACACGGACTGGGTCCCTAACTTGAGGATTATCCTCATTGCTGCACAGAAGAATTACGTCCTGGAAGCACCGCTGGGTGCCAGACCTGCTGCAGATGCAACTGACGACGTTAAGAACGCCTGGTAGAGCAAAGCTGATGACTACTCGATAGTTCAGTGTGCCATGCTTTACGGCTTAGAACCGGGACTTCAACGGCGTTTTGAACGGCATGGAGCATATGGGATGTTCCAGGAGTTGAAGTTAATATTTCAAGCAAATGCCTGGATTGAGAGATATGAAGTCTCCAATAAGTTCTACAGCTAGAAAATGGAGGAGAATAGTTCTGTCAGTGAACATATACTCAAAATGTCTGGGTATATCAATCACTTGATTCAACTGGGAGTTAATCTTCCGGATGATAGTGTCATTGACAGAATTCTTCAATCACTGCCACCAAGCTACAAGAGCTTCGTGATGAACTATAATATGCAAGGGATGGATAAGACAATTCCTGAGCTCTTCTTAATGCTAAAGGCTGTGGAGGTAGAAATCAAGAAGGAGCATCAAGTGTTGATGGTCAACAAGACCACCAGTTTCGAGAAAAAGGGTAAATGGAAGAAGAAGGGTAACTTCAAGAATAACGGCAAATGATGACCCACAATTATAGGGGATCTATCGTAGTCCTTTCGATAAGTAAGAGTGTCGAACCCAACGAGGAGCAGAAGGAAATGATAAGCGGTTTTCAGCAAGGTATTCTCTGCAAGTACTGAAATAAGTGGTAACAGATAGTTTTGTGATAAGATAAATTATAACGAGCAACAAGTAACAAGAGTGAATAAAGTGCAGCAAAGTGGCCCAATCCTTTTTGTAGCAAAGGACAAGCCGGAACAAACTCTTATAATAGGAAAAGCGCTCCCTAGGACACATGGGATTATCGTCAAGCTAGTTTTCATCATGCTCATATGATTCACGTTCGGTACTTTGATAATTTGATATGTGTGTGGACTGGTGCTTGGGTGCTGTTCTTACTTGAACAAGCATCCCACTTATGGTTAACCTCTATTTCAAGCATCCACAACTACAACAAAAGTATTAAGGTAAACCTAACCATAGCATGAAACATATGGATCCAAAACAGCCCCTTACGAAGCAACGCATAAACTAGGGTTTAAGCTTTTGTCACTCTAGCAACCCATCATATACTTATTACTTCCCAATGCCTTCCTCTAGGCCCAAATAATGGTGAAGTGTTATGTAGTCGACGTTCACATAACACCACTAGAGGCTAGACAACATACATCTCATCAAAATATCGAATCTAATACCAAATTCACATGACTACTAATAGCAAGACTTCTCCCGTGTCCTCGTGAACATACGTAACTACTCACAAAGCATATTCATGTTCATAATCAGAGGGGTAATAATATGCATAAAGGATCTGAACATATGATCTTCCACCAAGTAAACCAACTAGCATCAACTACAAGGAGTAATCAACACTACTAGCAACCTACTAGCACCAATCCCGGACTTGGAGACAAGAATTGGATACAAGAGATGAACTAGGGTTTGGAGATGAGATGGTGCTGGTGAAGATGTTGATGGAGATTGCCCTCTCCCGATGAGAGGAGTGTTGGTGATGATGATGGCGATGATTTCCTCCCGAGGGAAGTGTCCCTGACAGAACAGCCCACGGAGCCCTAGATTGGTTCCGGCAAGGTTCCGCCTCGTGGCGGCGGAGTCTCGTCCCGGAAGGTTGCTTATGATTTTTTTCTCATCGAAAGACTTCATATGGGAGAAGATGGGCATCGAAGAGCCACCAGGGGGCCCACGAGGTAGGGGGCGCGCCCAGGGGGGAGGGCGCGCCCCCCACCCTCATGAGCAGGGTGTGGGCCCCCTGGCCTTCATCTTTGGCGACGATTTTTATTTATTTATTTTAAGATATTCCGTGGGGTTTCAGGACTTTTGAAGTTGCATGTAATAGGTCTCCAATATTTGCTCCTTTTCCACCAGAATTCCACCAAGATTCCCCTCTTCATGGTAAACCTTGTAAAATAAGAGAGAATAGCCATAAGTATTGTTTCATAACGTGAAATAGCAGCCCATAATGCGATAAATATCGATATAAAAGCATGATGCAAAATGGACGTATCAACTCCCCCAAGCTTAGACCTCGCTTGTCCTCAAGCGAAAAGCCGAGAACAATAAATATGTCCTCATGTTTAGAGGTAGTGGCGTCGATAAAAAAATAAAATACGGACATGAAGGCATCATGATTATTCTCATAACAGCAACATATATAGATTTTGTCATATGATTACTTATGTTCAAGTGATGATCTTTTCACAAGGCAAAAGTATGAATCAGAAACCTTATTGGGCACCAACAAATTATAACCTCAGTCATTGAAGCAATTGCAATTTATCATAACATCGGAAAGAGTCTATGTCAGAGCTTAAAAGCAAGTCCACATACTCAACTATCACTTAGTCCTTCATAATTGCTAGCACTCACGCAATACTTGTGGTTACGGAGTTTTAATCGGACACAGAGAAAGATATGGGCTTATAGTTTTGCCCCACAACCTTTTACCTCAAGGGTAATGTCAACAATAACAATTCATGCTCCCCTACATCCAATTATATATATATATATATATATATATATATATATATATATCATGTTCTTTCCAACATGCTGGGCTTGCCAAAGGATAAAATGAAAAAGGAAAGGTGAAGATCACCGTGACTCTTGCATAAGGTAGAAGATAATAATAAAAGATAGGCCCTTCAAAGAGGGAAGCAGAGGTTGCCATGCGCTTTTATGGTTGGATGCACAAAATCTCAATGCGAAAGAACTTCACTTTATATTGCCCCTTGTGATACAACCTTTATTATGCAGTCCGTCACTTTTATTTCTTCCATATCACAAGATCATATAAAGCTTATTTCTCCCACACCAATCAATCATACATGTTTAGAGCAATTTTTATTGCTTTGCACCGATGACAACTTACTTGAAGGATCTTACTCAATCCATAGGTAGATATGGTGGACTCTCATGGCTAAACCGGTTTAAGGGTATTTGGAAGCACAAGTAGTATCTCTACTTGGTGCTGAGAATTTGGCTAGCATGAGGGGGAAAGGCAAGCTCAACATGTTAGAGGATCCATGACAACATACTTTATCTCAGATACAAGAAAGCATAACTCATTATGTTGTCTTCCTTGTCCAACATCAACTCTTTAGCATGTCATATTTTAATGAGTGCTCCCAATCATAAAAGATGTCAATGATAATATATCTATATGTGAAACCTCTCTCTCCTTATTACTATCTATTAATTGCAACGATGACCAAAGCTATATTTGCCAACTCCCAACAACTTTTAATCATCATACTCTTTCTATGTGAAGTAACTACTTTCAATAAGATCATTATGAACTCTTTGCTTCTTTTTACTCTTTTTCTTTTATTCACCCAAGATCATGGCAAAAGAATCAAGCCCTTGACTCAACACTAATCTTTATTATATATATATATAGGTCACGGACTCGATTACATAGAGGGATCATAAAGCAAAACTTCAAAACTAGATCATGCCATAAACTTTATTCTACTAAATCAAGAACTACTAATAGGATTGAACTAAGAAAAACGGTAGAGATAGGAGTTGTGATGGTGATACGATACCGGGGCACCTCCCCCAAGCTTGGCAGTTGCCAAGGGGAGTGCCCATACCCATGTGATTATATCTCTTTCTTTGTTGTTGGTGTAATATTCTTGGCGATGATTCCCCTCAAGATACGGTTCTCCTCCCCGAGCTTATTGACTTGCTGCTTGAGGTCCATTATTTCCTTGCGAAGCTTTCCTGTAACGGCTAAATCTCCTTGCACCCAAGGGTGTTGCATAGCTGTGGGAGAACAAGAGACACCCCTCCTCATATTTTCATAAGAAAGAAATCTAACATTGGAAGGGATAACCGAGTTTGGAATAGCTGAGCTCTATAGTTCCCCCATCGTAAACCCAGCTCGGAGGTGAGAGGTGACTTCTTGATCCTCCATGGCATCTACCCTCATCAAGTCGGCCTCCATCTCTTCCTCCCTTGCTGGCCCAAAGTTGTCAGCATCGCTGTGTGCCCTTGGTTCCGGTGCCGGATTAGATACCCGTCTCTCCCCAACTGTCTCTTGAGAAGACATCTTGCTCTAATCTGCAGCAGCAACAGCTCAAAACAAGAACATAGGATATTTGCGTAATACGGGAGTCAAAACCTTCGTGAGAATATATAATGAATTTTTACCGACCAAAATACGTATCATGCAAGAAAACAGAGTCCGGAGGGCACACGAGGTGCTCACGAGGTAGGGGGCGCGCCTGGGGTAGGGCGCCCTCCACCCTCGTGAAGGCCTCGTGTCCTTCCCGGACTGCCACTTATTTTTCTATTTTTCTAAATATTCCAAAACAGAGAAATATTGACTTAAAATTGTTTTGGAGTCGGTTTACTTACCATACCACATACCTATTCCTTTTCAAAGTCTGAAACGGTCTGGAAAGTGTCCCTTATGTATTCCTCCGGGGTTACGGTTTCAATAATGTTGGTTTCAATATTTATGGGATTACCTGAGATATAATGTTTGATTCTTTGACCGTTTACCATCTTTGGATTTGTGCTTCGAAGTTGTTGATTTTTATGGCACCGGAACGATAGACCTCCTCGATAACGTAGGGACCTTCCCATTTAGAGAGAAGTTTCCTGCAAAAAATCTTAAACGAGAGTTGTACAACAATACATAATCACCTACATTAAACTCACGCTTTTGTATCCTTTTGTCATGCCATCTTTTAACTTTTTATTTAAACAGATTGGCATTTTCATAAGCTTGGGTTCTCCATTCATCAAGTGAGCTAATATTAAATAACCTCTTCTCACCGGCAAGTTTGAAATCATAGTTGAGCTCTTTAATAGCCCAATATGCCTTATGTTCTAGTTCGAGAGGTAAGTGACATGCTTTTCCATAAACCATTTTATAAGGAGACATACCCATAGGATTCTTATATGCAGTTCTATAGGCCCATAATGCATCGTCAAGTTTCTTGGACCAATTCTTTCTAGACCTATTAACAGTCTTTTGCAAAATTAATTTGAGCTCTCTATTACTCAATTCTACTTGACCACTAGACTGTGGGTGATAAGGAGATGCAATTCTATGATTAACGTCATATTTAGAAAGCATTTTACGGAAAGCACCATGAATAAAGTGTGAACCACCATCAGTCATTAAATATCTAGGGACTCCAAACCTCGGAAAAATAACTTCCTTAAGCATTTTAATAGAAGTGTTATGATCAGCAAGATTAGTTGGAATAGCTTCTACCCACTTAGTAACGTAATCAACAACAACTAAAATATGTGTATATCCATTAGAGCCAGGAAAAGGTCCCATATAATCAAAGCCCCAAACATCAAATGGTTCAATAACAAGTGAATAATTCATAGGAATTTCTTGACGTCTGCTAATATTACCAATTCGTTGACATTCATCGCAAGACAAAACAAACTTACGGGCATCCTTGAAGAGAGTGGGCCAATAAAAACCGGATTGTAATACCTTATGTGCAGTTCTATCTCCAGCGTGGTGTCCTCCATAAGCTTCGGAGTGAAACTTGCGTAGGATCTGTTCCTGTTCATGCTCAGGCACACAATAACACCATCTACTCCTTCTTTATAAAGATGTGGGTCATCCCAAAAGTAATGTCGCAAATCATAAAAGAACTTTTTCTTTTGTTGGTATGTGAAGCTAGGTGGCATAAATTTAGCAACAATATAATTAGCATAATCAGCATACCATGGAGTGCTACGAGAAGTGCTTATGACATTTAATTGTTCATCAGGAAAGCTATCATCAATAGGTAGTGGGTCATCAAGAACATTCTCTAACCTAGATAAGTTATCTGCAACAGGGTTCTCAGCCCCTTTCCTATCAACAATATGCAAATCAAATTCTTGCAGCAAGAGAACCCATCTAATAAGTCTAGGTTTAGCATCTTTCTTTTCGATAAGATATTTAATAGCAGCATGATTGGTGTGAATAGTTACTTTAGAATCAACAATATAGGGTCTGAATTTATAACAAGCAAACACAACTGCTAAAAGTTCCTTTTCGGTAGTAGCATAATTTCTTTGAGCATTGTCTAGAGTCTTACTAGCATAATGGATAACATTTAATTTCTTATCAACTCTTTGCCCTAAAATAACACCTACATCATAATCACTAGCATCACACATAATTTCAAAGGGTAAATTCCAATCAGGTGGCTGAACAACAGGTGTAGAGACTAATGCTTTCTTAAGTATTTCAAATGCTTCTACACAATCATCATCAAAGACAAATGGTACATCTTTTTGCAATAAATTAGTCAAAGGCCGTGAAATTTTTGAGAAGTCCTTAATGAACCTCCTATAAAATCCAGCGTGACCAAGGAAACTTCTTATACCTTTGATTTCCTTGGGACATGGCATCTTTTCAATAGCATCAACTTTGGCTTTATCAACTTCAATACCTCTTTCGTAAACTTTGTGCCCCAAGACAATACCTTCATTAACCATAAAGTGGCACTTTTCCCAATTCAAGACAAGATTAGTTCTTGACATCTCTCAAAACTTCGATCAAGATTGCTCAAGCAATCATCAAAAGAGGAACCATAGATGAAAAGTCGTCCATGAAAACCTCACAAATCTTTTCACAAAAATAAGAGAATATAGCTATCATGCATCTTTGAAAGGTAGCAGGTGCATTACATAAACCTAAAGGCATACGTCTATAAGCAAAAGTACCAAAAGGGCATGTAAAAGTAGTCTTTGATTGATCTTTAGCCGACCACGGTATTTGAGAGAAGCGAATAACCATCTAGAAAGCAATAATGTGTATGTTTGCATAATATTTCTAGCATTTGATCAATAAAAGGTAAGGGTAATGATCTTTCTTAGTAGCTTTATTTAATTTGCGGAAATCAATTACCATCCTATAACCTGTGATAATTCTTTGCGGAATCAATTCATCTTTATCGTTAGGGACAACAGTAATACCTCCCTTCTTAGGGACACAATGGACAGGACTTACCCACTGACTATCAGCAACGGAATAAATTATATCTGCCTCCAGAAGCTTGGAGTATTTCTTTTCTTACCACTTCTTTCATTTTAGGATTCAAACGTCGTTGAGGATCACGAACTGGTTTGGCATCTGCTTCCAAATTTATTTTATGCTGACATAGAGTGGGACTAATGCCCTTAAGATCATCAAGAGTATATCCAATAGTGGCACGGTGCTTCTTCAGAGTTTTCAGTAATCTTTCTTCTTCATGCTCTAAAAGGTTAGCACTAATAATAACAGGATATATTTTCTTTTCATCAAGATAAGCATACTTAAGATTATCAGGCAATGGTTTAAGCTCAAACACGGGATCACCCTTGGGTGGAGGAGGATCCCCTAGGATTTCAACGGGAAAATTGTGTTGCAGAATAGGTTCCAGTTTAAAGAATACTTCATCTATTTCCCTTCTTTCATTCATGAACATATCATTTTCATGGTCTAGCAAATAGTGTTCTAAAGGATCACTAGGAGGTACGGCAATAGAAGCAAGACCAATAATTTCATCCTTACTAGGTAATTCTTCCTCGCGATGTTGTTTACTAAATTTAGAGAAATTAAACTCATGAACCATATCATCCAAGCCAATAGTAACAGCATTCTTTTCGCAGTCTATCTTAGCATTAACAGTATTCAAGAAGGGTCTACCAAATATAATGGGACAAAAGCTATCTATTGGAGAACCAAGAACAAGAAAATCAGCGGGGTATTTGGTTTTTCCACACAAGACTTCAACATCGCTAACAATTCCCATTGCAGATATAGTATCTCTATTGGCAAGTTTAATTGTAACATCAATATCTTCTAACTCAGCAGTGCAATATCATGCATAATTTCTTTGTATAAGTCAATGGGTATAACGCTAGCACTAGCACCCATATCACATAAGCCATGATAACAATGATCTCCTATTTTAACAGTAAATAACAGGAACGCTACCACGTGTCTATGTTTATCTTTAGCACACGGTTTAGCAATTCTAGCAGTTTCACCATAGAATTGAATAACATGCCCATCAATATTATCAGACAAGAGATCTTTAACAATAGCAATATTAGGTTCTACTTTAACTTGCTCAGGAGGCGTATAAGTTCTAATATTGCTTTTACGAACAACAGTTGAAGCTTTAGCATGATCTTTCATTCTAAGAGGGAAAGGTGGTTTCTCAACATAAGAAGTGGGAACAATAGGATCATTATAAGTGACAGTCTTTTCTTCAACTTTAATAGGTGCAGCTACTTTTACTTCTATGGGAGGATGATATTTAAACCACTTCTCCTTAAGGAGATCAACATAAGTAGCAAAAGATTCACAGAAAGAAGCTACTATCTCGGAGTCAAGTCCATATTTAGTGCTAAACTTACGGAAGGTATCGGTATCCATAAAAGATCTAACACAATCAAACTTAGGCGTCATACCTGACTCCTTACCTTCATAGAGGTCCCAATATTCAGAGTTGCGTTTAATTCTATCCAATAAATTCCATTTAAATTCAATAGTCTTCATCACAAAAAAAACCAGCACAATAAGTATCGAGCATGGTGCGATTGTTATCAGAAAGCCGAGCATAAAAATTCTAAAGAATTGTCACTTTTGAGAGCTCATGATTGGGGCATGAATATAACATTCATTTAAGCCTCCCCCAAGCTTGAGCGATGCTTTCTCCTTCGCGAGGCCAAAAATTATATATATAATTGTGATCACGATGAACAAGATGCATAGGGTAATACTTTTGATGAAATTCCAATTTCAATCTTTTATAGTTCCATGATCCCGTATCATCACATAGCCTATACCATGTCAATGCGTCTTCCTTCAAAGATAAAGGGAAGACCTTCTTATTAACAACATCATCGGTATACCTGCAAGCTTAAATAATCCACAAACTTCATCCACATAGAGTAGATGTTCATCAGGATGCTTTGTTCCATCTCCTGTAAAAGTATTTGCTAGCAGTTTTTCCATCATACCCGAAGGAACTTCAAAAGGAGTTTCATTTTCAATAGGTTCAGTAGGTTGAGGAGAAACTCTTTGCTCTACTCGACGAGGTGAATATACCCCAAACAAGCCCCTCAGAGAATTACTTTCCATAGTAACAAGTGACAGAAAATTTCAGCATACTATATAAATTTTTCCTTACCAAATTCCACCTACCAAAGGCGCTTACACTCCGCAACGGCGCCAGAAAAGAGTCTTCATGACCCACAAGTATAGGGGATCTATCATAGTCCTTTCGATAAGTAAGAGTGTCGAACCCAACGAGGAGCAGATGGAAATGATAAGCGGTTTTCAGCAAGGTATTCTCTGCAAGTACTGAAATAAGTGGTAACAGATAGTTTTGTGATAAGATAAATTGTAACGAGCAACAAGTAACAAGAGTGAATAAAGTGCAGTAAAGTGGCCCAATCCTTTTTGTAGCAAAGGACAAGCCGGAACAAACTCTTATAATAGGAAAAGCGCTCCCGAGGACACATGGGATTATCGTCAAGCTAGTTTTCATCACGCTCATATGATTCGCGTTCGTACTTTGATAATTTGATATGTGGGTGGACCGGTGCTTGGGTGCTGTTCTTACTTGAACAAGCATCCCACTTATGATTAACCTCTATTGCAAGCATCCGCAACTACAACAAAAGTATTAAGGTAAACCTAACCATAGCATGAAACATATGGATCCAAAACAGCCCTTACGAAGCAACGCATAAACTAGGGTTTAAGATTCATCACTCTAGCAACCCATCATCTAATTATTACTTCCCAATGCCATCCTCTACGCCCAAATAATGGTGAAGTGTTATGTAGTCGATGTTCACATAACACCACTAGAGGCTATACAACATACATCTCATCAAAATATCGAATTAATACCAAATTCACATGATTACTAATAGCAAGACTTCTCCCGTGTCCTCAGGAACAAACGTAACTACTCACAGAGCATATTCATGTTCATAATCAGAGGGGTAATAATATGCATAAAGGATCTGAACATATGATCTTCCACCAAGTAAACCAACTAGTATCAACTACAAGGAGTAATCAACACTACTAGCAACCTACTAGCGCCAATCCCGGACATGGAGACAAGAATTGGATACAAGAGATGAACTAGGGTTTGGAGATAGATGGTGCTGGTGAAGATGTTGATGGAGATTGCCCTCTCCCGATGAGAGGAGTGTTGGTGATGATGATGGCGATAATTTCCCCCTCCCGGAGGGAAGTGTCCCCAGCGTAACAGCCTCACGGAGCCCTAGATTGGTTCCGCCTCGTGGCGGCGGAGTCTCGTCCCGAAAGGTTGCTTCTGATTTTTTTTCTCATCGAAAGACTTCATATGTGTCGGTGCGAGGACGACACCTATGGGATCACAAGAATCCCTACTATGGTTGCGGGGCACGGGGTCGTGAGAAGAGCGGATCAAACAGATAGCACACGGTTTCTTTATCCAGGTTCGAGCCGCGAGGATGCGTAAAACCCTACTCCTGCTTTGGTGGTTTGTTTATCTGTGTTCTTGAAATAGCTATGGGGTGTGAGGAGCTCCAAAAAGCCGAATCCTCCTCCTGGTCGCCTTGGGCCTCCTTTTATAGGGAAAGGGGTTGCCACTGTGGCACACAGGAGGTGCAAAGGGTACAGTGATGCGAGTTTATCCCTCGCATTACATGACAAGGCGCCTTTAATGCGTCTTGTTTAGGTGTCCTCGCTTTATCGGGGACGGGGGAGAGCCCTGTATCATCCGTCACCGCTCCCTTTCGTGTCGACACACGCCCTGGCCAGCGGTGCCCGCGGTGCTATGTAGGCAGGTAAGCAGCTGAGGTGGTGCAGCGGTGGGTCGCCACGAAGATCCGCTTGCCGCCACACAGGTGCCTGCCCAACTGGTTGGGTCGGCAGCTGCATGCGAACGGTGGTGGAGGTTTGATTGGCGTTGGCCTGATGGTGGCCCTACGGGTGCTCTTGGCGAGGGCCTCGCCGTAGCCCCGGCAAGGGTCTTCTTGGTGGCGCTTCTTTGTCATCCCCCAAGAAGGCTCTTGCCGGGGCCTTGTGGTCCTCCGTGGCTGGGATCCCGCCAAGGGTCGTCATCTTCTATAGTGTGTATCTGATCTTGAATGTCTTCACAAAGATCTACATACCACCACGGGATGTCTCTCAATCCTTGCCCCATGGGGGCAGTGGACTCAAGGGTGATTCGCTCCGTAGGTGTGGGGCGAGCTGCCACGGCAAGGGTCTTGCCAGGTTTGCTAAAACCGCCCCCCAGCAAGGATCTTGCCGGGGGAGTCTGCTTCATCCCCTTTGCTCTTTGTGGTCTTGGTCTTGGCGTCGTTCTGCTCCTTTGAGCTTCGGCCTTACCTTGGCTCACCTCCCTTGCCTTGCTCGGTCTTGGTGGTGCCAGGCTCGGATCGCCCGTGCACATTTATAGGGGTGCAAAAAGTGTACCCCCCTTTTTGTACACCGACAGGAGCCCCCGGGCCTGGGCCACACGTAAGTGCAATCGCGTCGTTGGGCTAGGCCCAAAAACGGTGCGCGAGCAGGCATGGCGGTTTTTACCGTGGTAAGTCCCTTCGCACGCTGCGCTTCCCATGCCTCCCGCGCGTGGCTCGGCGTGGAGAGGCGTGCGTGACGTGGGCGGCATGCGTGGGGCTGAGCTCTGCGCGCATGGATCATGTCGTAGTAAAGGGGGGGGGGGGGTTCGCGCCTTCCCCATAAACGGAGGGAGGCGTGGCGGCGCGGCCCATTTACTGAACGGGGCCGAGGCGTGGTCTTCAAGGCGTCCACTCCCCACGATCACGGGGTGGGGAGAGGTCGCCTCACCCGCCACCTTGGTCCCGCACGTCCGCCACGTGGCTCTCATGCGCTTGGGGTGGCGAATGGTGGAGGCGGGAAACCGGGCCGTCGCGGGCTGGGGCAGCGGGTTGGTCCCAGTTCCCTGCGCCTTCCGTGTCTTGATTGGCTGAGCGGGGCGGCCGAGCCCCCACCCCGTTCCTTTATAAAGAGAGGGAGGGGGATGGCGTACCACATTATTCCATCTCCTCCTTTCTTCAGCTTCTGCTCCCCCCTCCATCCGCCATGGAGAGAGGGAATCCTGGCCCTTCAACGGTGGCGGCGAGGGTCGCCGCTCGACAACGCGCCCTTCCTTCTCCTGCACCTGCGGTGGCAGAGCCAGCCTTGAGGGAAGGGGAGAAGCGAGCCGTGGCGAGGCCGAGGCGCTCGGGAAGAGGAGGGAGGCGGCGCGCCGTCTCGCCTCCGCCAGTGAGTTCCTCCCCATGGAGGGCCATGTTGGGGATGACCCTTGCGAGTTCTTCGTCAGCTGCGCCCGGCCGCCTCGCCCGTCGCTTGCCTCCCGACTCCATTCACGGCGAGATGGAGCTGGATCCGCCGGAGTCATTGCGGCTGCACATGAGGGGCTGTTGGATCAGCGGTACGCGAGTTCGCGTCAACTTCCCAGCCCCTCACGTGATGTATCTTTGTCGAGGATGGAAGACGTTTGCTCATATCCACCACTTGACGGCGGGGCTCACTCTCCATTTCAAGATGATGGAGGGCGGCCTCCTCTTCTTCAAGGTCTTCGGGTGCTTCGGGACTCGGGCAAGGTGCTGCGTGGAGAGCTCTTCTGATAGCGAAGACTCCTCCTCGAGCGGGAGTGGCGAGGAGGACAGCGGCAACGACGACGAGGGTAGCAGGCGTCAGGATGACGCGTCCGACTAGGTGTCGGGCGCCGCTCCGTGCGGCATCGGCGATCCCATCATCCGTGTCGCCGGCTTCCTGAACTTCTCGGGGTCGTCTCCTTGGGCAGCTGGCATTGGGAGGCTGCGGAAGAGGAAGAGGGCGGGCGGCAAGACCGTCAAATCGGAGTACGCGGGCACCAATGCCTTCGACGCATGCTGACGTCCTGCCGCCTCGTCTTCGAGCTCTGCCTCCGGCGCCGCCATCACCATCCAGCCTTTGGACGGCCACCGAGATGTTCTCTTGGTGTCTCCTGCCACCCGTAGCTCGCCTAGGCGCCCCTTTTGCCCTTTTCGCCTCCTTGACCTGCCTCCTGAGGAGAAGGACAAGAAAGGGGTTACGGGCACCTTATCTCTTTTTAGCTTGTAAACCTTTGGGCCTTGGCTGCATTTAAAACTTGTAATCCCATCATTCATGTTTTTCATTCCCCATGGGCTGTACCTGAGTGGAATGTTTTTTAATGAAAAAGGGATGCTTGCCGGGTCAGTTGTTTGCGGGTAGAACCCACGACAAGTAGTAAATCCTTGATATCCCTAAGATAAACATTTCCTTGCCCGGCAACAGGCCCTGCCGTCTTCCCCCTTCGCTCGACCTTTCTCACGCTTTTGGCGGAGGCAGGGATGAGTTGGGTTTAGGCTCCTCGTTTCATCCCTTTGCTGCCGCGACTGCGACCAAATCTGGCCCCAGGAACGATCCCTAGGGCCTAGAGTTTTAGGGGAGCACGGTAGCTTTGGGAAAAAACGAGGTTTCACATACCTCAGTCCATAGGGGAATGCATGATAAGGGATGAAGAACTTATCTGAAGCTGTAGCCCCCGGCAACTCTGGTTTGCCGTGGGTGAATCTTTGCACTTGCAGCCCCCGGCAATACTGGCTTGCCGGGGTCTAGATGCCGGTCTGCCCCTCTTCTCTTTTTCGTCCTCAAGTGATCCGGCAAGGATATCTGAAGTCCTGCGAACCAAAGAAGACAAAAGAACGGCAAAGAGACGCACACTCGACCTCTAAGCTAGGGGTTAGTCGCTGCTAAGCACTATCAACCCTAACGAATGACGAGACTCGACCTAGCATGCATGCTATAACTTAGGGCGCCAGCGCTTCATTAATTTATGCTCAGGGTCTGCGCCTGGCTTTGTACAAAGGGTTACATGCATCATCGGCAATGCTTGTACAAAAGGTGGCTTGCCGGGGGGCCCGGCAAGCCGCGTCTTACGGGTAAAACTTGCGAAGATGCTCAATGTTCCGTGAGTTACTCACCGGAACGGCATCTTCGGTCTCCACGCGGACTGCGCCGGCCCGGTGACTCAGATTACCCGATAAGGGCCTTCCCACTTTGGCGTCAACTTGTTGGAATTCTTGGCCGATTGAACGGCGAAGGACAAGGTTGCCTTCCTCAAGGCTTCGGCATGAACCTTGCAGCTATATGGTAGCGGCGCAAGGCTTCTTTGGTAGCGTCTTTGCTCTCACAGCCGCCCGAAGACGATCTTCCTCAAGGAGCATTGCGTCATCTTGCCGCAGTTGCTCTTGCTCAAGCTCGTCATAAGCGAGCACTCGAGGTGACCCGTATATGAGTTCAGTGGGGAGAACTGCTTCTGCCCCGTATACTAGGGCAAAAGGTGTCTGGCCGGTGGCTCGATTTGGCGTCGTCCTGATCGACCAAAGAACCGCTGGCAACTCATCAATCCAGTGCCTCTCACTCTTGTGCAGCCTGTCAAAGGTCTTGGTCCTTAATCCTCGCAGTACTTCAGCATTTGCCCTCTCAGCTTGATCATTGCTTCGCGGCTGAGCAACGGAAGCGAAACAGACTTTGCTGCCGAGGTCTTGGGTATATTGCATGAAGGTGTGGCTTGTGAACTGTGTGCAGTTGTCGGTGATAACCCTGTTGGGTACGCCAAAATGGCACACTAGTCCCTTGAAGAACTTTGACGGCTGACTGAGCTGTGACCTTCCTCACTGCCTCCACCTCCGGCCACTTTGTGAACTTGTCGATTGCGACGTACAAGTACTCAAAGCCCCGACAGCAGGGAAAGGGCCCAAGATATCGAGCCCCTGCATCGAGAAGGGCCGGAGAGAGGAATGGTTTGAAGGGCTTGAGCTGGCTGATGAAGCTTCTTTGAATGGAATCGACACGCTTCACACTGGTGACTAGTGTCGTCGCACTGGAGGGCGGTGGGCCGAAGAAGCATTGCCGAAATGCCTTGCCGGCAAGGGCCCTTGACCCAATGTGGGATCCACATATGCCTCCGTGTATCTCCGCCAACAGCTCCAGTCCTTCCTCTCGAGGGATACACTTCAATTTCACATCGTTCGACCTCTTTCTCGCATGTGACATCATCGATTTAACTGGTACATGGTAGAGCGACGGGCTACTTTTTCCGCTTCTTCTTGCTCCTCAGGAAGTTCCCCTGTTTGGAGGAATCAGACGGTATGTTGTGCCCACGCTGGAGCCTGGGGCTCGACGGCGAGGACTAAAGACTTTTCCTCCGCTACATGAGCGGCTGTCTCGACGGCAAAAGCTTGACGCTCCGCCGGAGCCAGTCGTCCCGTGGCGGGCTCAGTATCCCCGGCAACATCCTTGCCGGCGGCTCCGGGGAGCTTGGCGGGAAAGTACTTGCCGGGCCCTGATTTCCTCCTCTTATTCTACTCGCTGATGGATCAACGGATGGCTGAGTTATTTGAAGCACAAAGGTACCTGGTTCCACATTGTAGCTTGAGGGCAGCGCGTTTTGACAGTGTAATCGGCGATATCGTTCTCCGCTCGGGGAACGTGTTCACCAGATACCGTCAAACGCTCTTCCAAATTTTCTCACTTCATCGACGTAGGCCTTCATCAGCGGGCTCTCGTAATCCTTGTTGACTTGCTTGATGACAAGCTGCGAGTCCCCGACGATGAGTTTCTTGATTCCGAGGTCCGCCATGATCCTAAGACCGGCAAGCAGCCCTTCGTACTCTACCGTATTGTTTGTTGACACCTCCACAGGGAAGTGCATCCGGATCACGTACTTGAGGTTCTCTCTCCTGGCGCGACAAAGCAAGACGCCAGCCCCAAATACCGTAAGGAGAAAGCTCCATCAAAGTACATGATCCAATCACAACTTGCCTCCTTGCCGGGGAGAGCAGTCTCTTGGACTTCTTCGTCAGGCGTTGCGGTCCATTCTGCAATGAACTCCGCTAGGACTCGGCTCTGAATCGTCGAAGTACTTTCAAACTTGAGGCCAAAGCTGGACAGCTCCAGTGCCCATTCCACAATTCTTCCCATTGCATCCGAATTGTGTAATATCTGTTGCAGAGGGAAGCGAGTGACGATAGTGATCTCATGTGCCTGGAAGTAGTGACGCAGCTTCCTCGAGGCCATAAGAAGGCCGAAGAGCAGTTTCTGCACACCGGAGTACCTTGATCTAGCCCCCTGCAGGAGGGAACTAACAAAGTAGATCGGGTGCTGCATCATTTTCTTCTTCGGCGGCACTTCAACTGGCTGTGTCGTCTCTGCATTGGTGGTGTCGGGCTCTGCCGCTGCCATTACCTCGTCGTCAACCTCCCTCTGCGCTACTAGTGCGGCACTGACCACCTGGTCCGTTGCCGCCAGGTATAACAGCAACGGCTCCTGTGGCCTAGGCGCAACTAGTATTGGCGCGGAGGAGAGGTACTTCTTCAAACCTTGCAATGCTGCTTGACTTCGCGTCCACTCCATCGGGCCCGCCTTTTTCAGGATCTTGAAAAAGGGAAGGCGCGCTTCAGCGAATTTGAAATGAACCTGCCCATGGCGGCGACGCAACCAACAAGCCGACGCACATCCTTGATTCGCTTGGGTGCTTCAATCTGCTCTATAGCTTTGATTTTTTCGGATTGGCCTCTATCCCACGTTGTGACACCAAGAACCGAGAAGCTTGCGGACGGGACGCCAAAGACGCACTTCTCGTGGTTCAGCTTGAGATTGATCTTGCGTAGGTTTGCAAATGTTTCTTGCAAATCTGGTATGAGGGTTGCCCTGTCCTTGGTTTTGACCACTATGTCATCCATATAAGCTTCTATATTTCTATGGAGCTGGGGTTCAAAACCAATCTGGACCGCCCTTGCGAACGTCGAACCAGCACTCTTCAACCCAAAAGGCATCCACATGAAACAATATGAACCACATGGGGTGATGAATGTTGTTTTCTCTTCATCTTCTCTTGTCATGAAAATCTGGTGGTAGCCGGAGTAGGCGTCGAGGAATGACAACAGATCACACCCAGCCGTGGAGTCAACAATCTGGTCGATGCGCGGCAACAGGAAGGGGTCTTTAGGGCAAGCCTTATTGATATCTGTGTAATCAATACACAGTCTCCACTTCCCATTTGCCTTGCGCACCACGACCGGATTGGCCAACCACGTTGGATGGAGCACTCCTCTTACCAAACCTGCTGCTTCCAGTTTCTGGATCTCTTCTGTGATGAACTCTTGTCGTTCCAAAGCTTGCTTTCTGACCTTACATGACGGGCGCGCATGAGGGCAGACAACAAGGTGGTGCTCAATCACCTCCACAGGAACACCGGGGATGTCGGAAGCTTGCCATGCAAACACATCGACATTCGCCCACAGGAAGGTGACGAGCGCGTCTTCCTATTTGTCGTCAAGGGTGGAGCTTATGGTGAAAGATCCTCCCGTGCCGTCCTCATTGACAGAAACCTTCTTGGTTCACGGCGGTATGGCCCTGGGCTTCTTGTTTCCGCCGGTGGAACTCTCAGCACATCCTCGGCAGCGCGCTACACTCCGAAGAGGTGCACTTGCGGAGTGGGTGTCCGAGGTCTCACCGGTCTTCTTCTTCTTCTTCCCTCCCGGGGTCCCAAAGGCGAGGAGCAAGTGCCCTAGTGGCGGCATTTCGCTGCAATCGCTTCTTTGGTATAGTTGGTCAGTGCAAATCAGCGCATCTTTCTTATCGGAGGGGATGTTGATGATCGTCACAGGTCCTGACATCTTCAGGGTGTTGTAGGCGTAATGTGACGCCGCCATGAACTTGGCCAGCGCTAGGCAGCCAAGGATCCCGTTGTAGGGCAAGGGGATCTTGGCAACATCAAACACGATCCTCTCCGTCACTGTAGTTCGTGTCGCTTCCAAAAGTCATGGGCAGCGTGACCTTTCCCTTGGGTTGGCTTCTTCCGGGTTGACCCCACGAAATGTGCCCGTCTCTTGAGGTCTCCATCAGGAATCTGCAGTTTCTCGATCACGGCAGGCGAGATCAAGTTCAGACCGGCCCCGCCATCGACTAGCATCTTCGTCACCTTGAGGTTGCGTATTGTTGGTGAAACCAACAATGGCAAGCACCCGACCGCAGTAGTGCGATCAGGGTGATCCTCAGTGTCAAAAATGATAGGTGTGCTGGACCACTTCAGCGGCCTTTGGGCATCAAACGACGGCTCTGCCGCTGTAATCTCTCGTGCCTTTGTTTAAAGGCGGCGGTGAGAAGTATGCAGCAAAGCGCCCGCCGTTGGCCTTTATAGCCTCTGTAACTTGAAACTCTTGGTCACCGGATTCGGCCGTCCTCTTCGTGATCGTCGTCTTACGGCTTTTACATCACGGCCTCGGCGGCCTCTCCTGTTGCTTATCCTTGCCGCGACGGCCCGCCTGGCCGTCACGCTTCTTGTTGGACCCCTCAGCACCGTCTGGGCCCTTCTCCTTGTCCTGCCTCTCATACCCAGCCCTCTGCTTCTCAGCGAGGAGCTCAACCTGTCGGTAGTCCTGGAGAGCATGGCCTTTGGTGCGATGGATCTTGCAATATCGCTTGTCGGAGTTTCCTGGCTTCTCGGCAGCCACCAAGGCCCAGCAGGCGACACATCCGGCAACCTCCTTGTCGGGGTCATTTGCCTTGGTTTTCTTGGTGGAGCCGGCGTCATCAGATCCCTCGACGGCAAGCACGGCTTTTCCTTTGCACTTCCTGGTGCGGCGCGACCTTTCTTCGCCGGGCGGCAATATCCTTATCTGAGGAGTCGGTTTCCACGCCGGCATCTTCGCCGGGGTACTTCCTTCCCTCTTCAGCTCGGGCACATTTGTCAGCAAGAACATAGAGTTCTGCTACATCTCTCACCTTGTTCATTTCCAGCTCTTTGCGCATCTTGCGATTACGCATGTTCTGATGGAACGCGCTGATGATGGCGGCAGGGTGATCATCAGGGATATTGTACTGTACCCGGCTGAACCTCTGTATATACTTGCAGAGACTCTCGCCTCCCTTCTGGGGAATGACGTGCAGGTCGCTTGCCTGGCCATGGGCTTGGTGGCCTCCAGTAAAGGCGCCCACGAACTCATGGCACAAATCCGACCAGGAGGAAATAGAGTCTACCGGCAAGTGCATCAACCATGACATGGCGTTGGGTTTAAGAGCCAACGGAAAGTAATTCGCAAGCACCTTATCGTCGCGGGCTCCGGCAGCTTGCATCGCGATGATGTAGACGCTGAGAAACTCGGACGGGTGGGTCTTGCCACTGTACTTTTCGCCCACATCGGGTTTGAAGGTGTGGTGAGTGGGCCACTGGAACTGCCGCAGCTCACGGGTAAAAGCCGGACAGCCTACCACGTAAGGTAGGCCTCCAGGGCCCCCCGGTGCCGGGTGGCTCATAGCAGGCCCTGCTCACCTGTCTGATCGGTGGCGCACTCCGCGCCGGCGCTCGATAGTGGTTCGAGCGTCTTCATGTTCTCGTTCCCGAAGAACTTGGCGCTGGTCACAGTGGGCCCGCGGGTCGGACAATGCTACGGAGATCTCGTCGCCCGTAACGTCACGACGGGCTGGCGTCCGCGATACCGGGCGAGGAGGAGGCGAGTGCACCGTGGTTGCGGCGTCGCCGGCTCTCCTGCCACTGGTGCATGGGACTCCGTCGGAGCGTCGACCCGGGGGCTCCACCGGACTCGGTTCGTCTTTGTTGTCCACCGCAACAAGGCTTCGGATAGTGGCTCTCCATTCGTCGAGTTTCCCCGTAGTGGGAGGAAAATCGAGGAGCAACTGCGCGCGCGCCAGGGCTTCTGCTGGCGTTGGTGGCAGCGAAACCTGCATGGATCGCGACGCGCTTCGACTTCTGACCATGTCAGAAGGAGCTCTATCACGACCCCGCGGTCGCATGCCACCCTCACCAGCGCCTCGGCGAGCGGACAGGTCTTCTAAATCCCGGGAGTGGCGCTCGGGGCTCTTTCCGCGGCGACGCCCGGGGTCCTCGGCGTGATTATGCCATTCGTCGCGTGCCGCTTGAGAAGAGTGCGTCGTCGGCGCCGGCGTGGGAGTCTTGGAAGCCCTTGCGTCGCCTGCGAGCGGGGTGGCAGCGATCTTGGAAGGCCCCGCGCCACCCGCGGAGGGCCTGGCTCCGTCTTTGGATTTGGCGGCGTACGGCCCGTTACCAGGCGCATGAACATCGTCGGCTCCTAAACTTCGGCTGCTGGGACGGTGTTGGTGTTCACGAGCGGCGCCCCGGGTCCTTTCTGCGAGCGGTCCGCTACTCGCCCGCGTCGGGACGGGATGTCCGGCTTCCGACAGGCCAACCGCCACCGTCGTCTTCTTCTTGGGCGCCATGACGATGAAGAAGCATCGAACTAACTGCTAGAGCTGATTCTCACAACTGCGCCCCCTACCTGGCGCGCCGAAAATGTCGGTGCGAGGACGACACCTATGGGATCACAAGAATCCCTACTATGGTTGCGGGGCGCGGGGTCGTGAGAAGAGCAGATCAAACAGAGAGCACACGGTTTCTTTATCCAGGTTCGGGCCGCGAGGATGCGTAAAACCCTACTCCTGCTTTGGTGGTGTGTTTATCTCTGTTCTTGAACTAGCTATGGGGCGTGAGGAGCTCCGAAAAGCCAAATCCTCCTCCTGGTCGCCTTGGGCCTCCTTTTATAGGGAAAGAGGTTGCCACAGTGGCACACAGGAGGTGGAAAAAGTCTGATGATGCGAGTTTATCCCTCGCATTACATGAGAAGGCGCCTTTAATGTGTCTTGCTTAGGTGTCCTTGCTTTATCGGGGACGGGGGAGAGCCCTATCTCGTCCGTCGTCGCTCCCTTTCGTGTCGACACGCGCCCTGGCCAGCGGTGCCCGCGGTGCTAAGTAGGCAGGTAGGCAGCTGAGGTGGCGCAGCGGTGGGTCTCCACGAAGATCCGCTTGCCGCCATGCAGTGCCTCGCCCAACTGGTTGGGTCAAGAATGCATGCGAACGGCGGTGGAGGTTTGATTGGCGTGGGCTCGATGGTGGCCCTCACGGTGCTCTTGGCGAGGGCCTCGCCAGAGCCCCGACAAGGGTCTTGTCGTGGCGCTTCTTTGTCATCCCGGCAAGGCTCTTTCCGGGGGCCTTGTGGTCCTCCATGGCTGGGATCCCGCCAAGGGTCGTCGTCTTCTATAGTGTGTATCTGATCTTGGATGTCTTCACAAAGATCTGCATACCACCACGGGGATGTCTCCCGAATCCTTGCCCCATGGGGGCAGTGGACTCAAGGGTGATCCGCTTCGTAGGTGTGGGGCGAGCGGCCGCGGCAAGGGTCTTGCCGGGTTTGCTAAAACCGCCCCCCGGCAAGGATCTTGCCGGGGGAGTCCACCTCGTCCCCTTTGCTCTTTGTGGTCTTGGTCTTGGCGTCGTTCTGCTCCTTTCGAGCTTCGGCATTACCTTGGCTCACCTCCCTTGCCTTGCTCAGTGCGGTGGTGCCCGCGGCTCAGACTGCCCGTACCGACAATATGGGAGAAGATGGGCATCGGAGAGCCACCAGGGGGCCCATGAGGTAGGGGGCACGCCCCAGGGGGGGCGCCCCCCACCCTAGTGAGCAGGGTGTGGGCCCCCTGGCCTTCATCTTTGGCGACGATTTTTCTTTATTTATTTTAAGATATTCCGTGGAGTTTCAGGACTTTTGGAGTTGCACAGAATAGGTCTCCAATATTTGCTCCTTTTCCAGCCAGAATTCCAGCTGTCGGCATTCCCCCTCTTCATGGTAAACCTTGTAAAATAAGAGAGAATTGCCATAAGTATTGTGACATAACGTGAAATAGCAGCCCATAATGCGATAAATATCGATATAAAAGCATGATGCAAAATGGACGTATCAGCAAACAAGTTGCTGCTCAAGAGAAGAAACCCAAGTCTGGACCTAAGCACGAGATCGAGTGCTTCTCAAAGCGCATTTGGACACCTGAAGCGGAACTGCCCCAAGTATTTGGCGGATAAGAAGGATGGCAAGGTGAACAAAGGTATATGTGATATACATGTTATTGATGTGTACCTTACTAGAGCTCGCGGTAGCACCTGGGTATTTGATACCGGTTCTGTTGCTAATATTTGCAACTCAAAACAGGGACTACGGATTAAGCGAAGACTAGTTAAGGACGAGGTGACGATGCGCGTGGGAAATGGTTCCAAAGTCGATGTGATCGCCGTCGGCACGCTACCTCTACATCTACCTTCGGGATTAGTTTTAGACCTAAATAATTGTTATTTGGTGCCAGTGTTGAGCATGAACATTATATCTGGATCTTGTTTGATGCGAGATGATTATTCATTTAAATCTAAGAATAATGGTTGTTCTATTTATATGAGTAATATCTTTTATGGTCATGCACCCTTGAAGAGTGGTCTATTTTTGTTAAATCTCGATAGTAGTGATACACATATTCATAATGTTGAAGCCAAAAGATGCAGAGTTGATAATGATAGTGCAACTTATTTGTGGCACTGCTGTTTAGGTCATATTGGTGTAAAGCGCATGAAGAAACTCCATCTTGATGGACTTTTGGAATCACTTGATTATGAATCACTTGGTACTTGCGAACCATGCCTTATGGGCAAGATGACTAAAACGCCGTTCTCCGGAACAATGGAGCGAGCAACAGATTTGTTGGAGATCATACATACTGATGTATGTGGTCCAATGAATGTTGAGGCTCGCGGCGGGTATTGTTATTTTCTCACCTTCATAGATGATTTGAGCAGATATGGGTATATCTACTTAATGAAACATAAGTCTGAAACATTTGAAAAGTTCAAAGAATTTCAGAGTGAAATGGAAAATCATTGTAACAAGAAAATAAAATTTCTACGATCTGATCATGGAGGAGAATATTTGAGTTATGAGTTTGGTCTACATTTGAAACAATGCGGAATAGTTTCGCAACTCACGCCACCCGGAACACCACAGCGTAATGGTGTGACCGAACGTCGTAATCATACTTTACTAGATATGGTGCGATCTATGATGTCTCTTACTGATTTACCGCTATCGTTTTGGGGTTATGCTTTAGAGACGGCCGCATTCACGTTAAATAGGGCACCATAGAAATCCGTTGAGACGACGCCTTATGAACTGTGGTTTGGCAAGAAACCAAAGTTGTCGTTTCTTAAAGTTTGGGGCTGCGATACTTATGTGAAAAAGCTTCAACCTGATAAGCTCGAACCCAAATCGAGAAATGTGTCTTCATAGGATACCCAAAGGAAACTGTTGGGTACAACTTCTATCACAGATCCGAAGGCAAGACATTCGTTGCTAAAAATGGATCCTTTCTAGAGAAGGAGTTTCTCTCGAAAGAAGTGAGTGGGAGGAAAGTAGAACTTGATGAGGTAATTGTACCTGCTCCCTTATTGGAAAGTAGTTCATCACAGAAACCGGTTCCTGTGACAACTACACCAATTAGTGAGGAAGCTAATGATATTGATCATGAAACATTAGATCAAGTTGCTACTGAACCTCGTAGGTCAACCAGAGTAAGATCCGCACTAGAGTGGTACGGTAATCCTATTCTGGGGGCCATGTTACTTGACCAAGGCGAACCTACGAACTATGAAGAAGCGATTGTGAGCCCAGATTCCCCAAAATGGCTTGAGGCCATGAAATCTGAGATGGGATCCATGTATGAGAACAAAGTGTGGACTTTGGTTGACTTGCCCGATGATCGGCAAGCCATAGAGAATAAATGGATCTTCAAGAAGAAGACTGACGCTGACGGTAATGTTACTGTATACAAAGCTCGACTTGTTGCGAAAGGTTTTCGACATGTTCAAGGGATTGACTACGATGAGACCTTCTCACCCGTAGCGATGCTTAAGTCTGTCCGAATCATGTTAGCAATTGTCGCATTTTATGATTATGAAATTTGGCAAATGGATGTCAAAACTGCATTCCTGAATGGATTTCTGGAAGAAGAGTTGTATATGATGCAACCGGAAGGTTTTGTCGATCCAAAAGGAGCTAACAAAGTGTGCAAGCTCCGGCGATCCATTTATGGACTGGTGCAAGCCTCTCGTAGTTGGAATAAACGTTTTGATAGTGTGATCAAAGCATATGGTTTTATATAGACTTTTGGAGAAGCCTGTATTTACAAGAAAGTGAGTGGGAGCTCTGTAGCATTTCTAATATTATATGTGGATGACATATTACTGATTGGAAATGATATAGAATTTCTATATAGCATAAAAGGATACTTGAATAAATTTTTTTCAATGAAAGACCTCGGTGAAGCTGCTTATATATTGGGCATCAAGATCTATAGAGATAGATCAAGACGCTTGATAGGACTTTCACAAAGCACATACCTTGACAAAGTTTTGAAAAATTTCAAAATGGATCAAACAAAGAAATGGTTCTTGCCTGTGTTACAAGGTGTGAAGTTGAGTCAGACTCAATGCCCTACCACTGCAGAAGATAGAGAGAAAATGAAAGATGTTCCCTATGCTTCAGCCATAGGCTCTATCATGTATGAAATGCTGTGTACCAGACCTAATGTGTGCCTTTCTATAAGCTTAGCAGGGAGGTACCAAAGTAATCCAGGAGTGGATCACTGGACAGCGGTCAAGAACATCCTGAAATACCTAAAAAGGACTAAGGATATGTTTCTCATTTATGGAGGTGACAAAGAGCTAGTCGTAAATGGTTACGTCGATGCAAGCTTTGACATCGATCCGGCGATTCTAAATCGCAAACCAGATAATGATTTACATTGAATGGTGGAGCTGTCATTGGTGCAGTTCTAAACAAAGCGTATGGCGGGATCTACGTGTGAAGCGGAGTACATAGCTGCTTGAAGCAGCAAATGAAGGAGTCTGGATGAAGGAGTTCATATCCGATCTAGGTGTCATACCTAGTGCATCGGGTCCAATGAAAATCTTTTGTGACAATACTGGTGCAATTGCCTTGGCAAAGGAATCCAAATTTCACAAGAGAACCAAGCACATCAAGAGATGCTTCAATTCCATCCGGGACCAAGTCTTGGTGGGATTTGCAAGATACATACGGATCTGAATGCTGCAGACCCGTTGACTAAGCCTCTTCCACAAGCAAAACATGATCAGCACCAAAACTCCATGGGTGTTAGAATCATTACTGTGTAATCTAGATTATTGACTCTAGTGCAAGTGGGAGACTGAAGGAAATATGCCCTAGAGGCAATAATAAAGTTATTATTTATTTCCTCATATCATGATAAATGTTTATTATTCATTCTAGAATTGTATCAACCGGAAACATAATACATGTGTGAATACATAGACAAACATAGTGTCACTAGTATGCCTATACTTGAATAGCTCGTTAATCGAAGATGGTTGAGTTTCCTAACCATGGACATAAGTTGTCATTTGATTAATGGGATCACATCATTAGGAGAATGATGTGATTGACTTGACCCATTCTGTTAGCTTAGCACTTGATCGTTTAGTATGTTGCTATTGCTTTCTTCATGACTTATACATGTTCCTATGACTATGAGATTATGCAACTCCGTTTACCGGAGGAACACTTTGTGTGCTACCAAACGTCCACAACGTGAATCGAAAGTGATTATAAAGGTGCTCTACAGGTGTCTCCGAAGGTACTTGTTGAGTTGGCGTATTTCAAGATTAGGATTTGTCACTCCGATTGTTGGAGAGGTATCTCTGGGCCCTCTCGGTAATGCACATCACTATAAGCCTTGCAAGAAATTTGACTAATGAGTTAGTTGCGAGATGATACATTACGGAACGAGTAAAGAGACTTGTCGGTAATGATATTGAACTAGGTATTGAGATACCCACGATCGAATCTCGGGCAAGTAACATACCGATGACAAAGGGAACAACGTACGTTGTTACGCGGTTTGACCGATAAAGATCTTCATAGAATATGTAGGAGCCAATATGAGCATCCAGGTTCCACTATTGGTTATTGACCGGAGACGTGTCTCGGTCATGTCTACATAGTTCTCGAACCCGTAGGGTCCGCACGCTTAAAGTTCGGTGACGATCGATATTATGAGTTTTTGTGTTTTGATGTACCGAAGGTAGTTCGGAGTTCCTGATATGATCTCGAACATGACGAGGAGCCTTGAAATGGTCAAGACATAAAGATCGATATATTGGACGACTATGTTCGGACACCGGAATGGTTTCAGGGAGTTTCGGACATATACCGGAGTACCGGGGGGTTACCGGAACCCCCCGGGGAGTTTAATGGGCCAAGATGGTCCTTAGTGGAGAAGAGGAGGGGCGGCTGGGGCTGGCTGCGCCGCCCTCCCCCTCTAGTCCGAATAGGACAAGGATGGGGGCGCCCCCCTTTCCTTCGTCCTCTCTCCTTCCCTTCCTTTCCCCCTCCTACTCCAACTAGGAAAAGAGGTGACACGTCTCCGTCGTATTTGCTTTTCCAAACACTTTTGCCCTTGTTTTGGACTCTAACTTGCATGATTTGAATGGAACTAACCCGGACTGACGCTGTTTTCAGCAGACTTTCCATGGTGTTATTTATGTGCAGAAACAAAAGTTCTCGGAATGACCTGAAACTCCACGGAACGTCTATTTGGAAATAATAAAAAATTATTGCAAAAGATGAAGACCAGGGGGCCCACACCCTGTCCACGAGGGTGGGGGGTGCGCCTGCCCCCCTAGGGCGTGCCCCCCTACCTCGTGGGCCCCCTGGAGCTCCTCCGACCTCAACTCCAACTCTATATATTTGCTTTCGGGGAGAAAAAAATCAGAGAGAAGAATTCATCGCGTTTTACGATATGGAGCCGCCGCCAAACCCTAAAACCTCTCAAGAGGGCTGATCTGGAGTCCATTCGGGGCTCCGGAGAGGGGGATTCATCGCCATCGTCATCATCAACCATCCTCCATCACCAATTTCATGATGCTCACCGCCGTGCGTGAGTAATTCCATCGTAGGCTTGCTAGACGGTGATGGGTTGGATGAGACCTATCATGTAATCGAGTTAGTTTTGTTAGGGTTTGATCCCTAGTATCCACTATGTTCTGAGATTGATGTTGCTATGACTTTGCTATGCTTAATGCTTGTCACTAGGGCCCGAGTGCCATGATTTCAGATCTGAACCTATTATGTTTTCATGAATATATGTGAGTTCTTGATCCTATCTTGCAAGTCTATAGTCACCTACTATGTGTTATGATCCGCAACCCAAGTGACAATAATCGGGACCACTCCCGGTGATGACCATAGTTTGAGGAGTTCATGTATTCACTATGTGCTAATGCTTTGTTCCGCACTCTATTAAAAGGAGGCCTTAATATCCCTTAGTTTCCATTAGGACCCGCTGCCACGGGAGGGTAGGACAAAAGATGTCATGCAAGTTCTTTTCCATAAGCACGTATGACTATATTCGGAATACATGCCTACATTACATTGATGAATTGGAGCTAGTTCTGTGTCACCCTATGTTATGATTGTTATATGATGAACCGCATCCGGCATAATTCTGCATCATCGATCCAATGCCTACGAGCTTTCCATATATTGTTCTCCGCTTATTTACTTTTCCGTTGCTACTGTTACAATCACTACAAAACACCAAAAATATTACTTTTGCTACTGTTACCTTTGTTACCGTTACCACTACTATCATATTACTTTGCTACTAAATACTTTGCTGCAGATATTAAGTTATCGAGGTGTGATTGAATTGACAACTCAACTGCTAATACTTGAGAATAGTATTTGGCTCCCCTTGTGTCGAATCAATAAATTTGGGTTGAATACTCTACCCTCGAAACTGCTATGCGATCCCCTATACTTGTGGGTTATTAAGACTATTTTCTGGCGCCGTTGCCGAGGATCATAGCTCTATTCTTTGAGTCACTAGGGATTTATATCTGCTGGTCACTATGAAGAACTTGAAAGACGCTAAGACAACAATTTAGCCGTCAACTACGAGGGGAGGTAAGGAACTGCCATCTAGCTCTGCACTTGATTCACCTTCTGTTTTGAGTAAGCTTGCGGCACCTAAACTTGCTTCCGCTATTCGTTCTGATATGTCGGATGTTATTGATGATGCCACTTCTGCTATGCATGATACTTATGATGAAACTGCTTCTATGCTTGATGTGCCCCTTAGTGAATTTCTTGATGAACAAATTGCTAGGGCTAGAGAGAAAGAAATTATTGAAACTGATTATATTGATGAAATTAATGATGAAGACTTGCCTGTTATTCCTGAGGGTTATATTTTTGATAAAGAAGCTTCCTTAGCTATTTTAGCTTACAAAGATAGAAATGAGCTTAAGAGGTTATTAGCTAAATGGAATAAGCAATTTCTTAATGATAGAATGAGACCTGACCCTGCTTTTGCAACTTCACCTATCTGTGTTACCGATAAGGATTATGAATTCTCTATTCATCCTGATATAATTACTTTGGTTGAATCTGATCCTTTTCATGGCTATGAATCTGAAACTGTTGTGGCACATCTTACTAAATTAAATGATATATCCACCCTGTTCACTAATGATGAGAGATCTTGCTACTTTTATATCCTTAAAATATTTCCGTTCTCATTAAAGGGTGATGCTAAGATATGGTTTAATTCTCTTGATCCTGGTTGTGTGCGTAGTCCCCAGGATATGATATATTACTTCTCTGCTAAATATTTCCCTTCTCATAAGAAACAAGCTGCTTTAAGGGAAATATACAACTTTGTGCAAATTGAAGAAGAGAGTCTCCCACAAGCTTGGGGGAGGCTTCTCAAGTTCCTTAATGCTTTGCCTGATCATCCTCTTAAGAAAAATGAAATACTTGATATCTTTTATAATGGACTAACCGATGCTTCTAGAGATTACCTGGATAGTTGTGCTGGTTCTGTTTTCTGGGAAAGAACACCGGATGAAGCTGAAATTCTATTGAATAATATGTTGACCAGTGAAAATAATTGGACACTTCCTGAGCCAGCTCCTGAGCCAATCCCTGAGCCTATTCCTAAACCAACTCCGAAGAAGAGAGGTGTTCTATTTCTCACTCCTGAAGATATGCAAGAGGCAAAGAAATATATGAAAGAAAAGGGTATTAAAGCTGAAGATGTTAAGAATTTACCTCCTATTGAAGAAATACATGGTCTTAATTCACCGACTGTTGAAGAAACATATGATCTTAATCCTTTACCTACTGAAGAACCTCCTGGTCTTGATAACCCGACACAGGTAGTAAAGGTAAATTCTCTCTATAGATTTGATGAAGGTGATATTCCCAACTATAAGTCTGCTAGACAATGCTTAGAAGAGTTTGATAATTTTATTGTCAAACAAGAAGATTTCAATGCTTATTTTGGTAGACAATTAAAACAAAATGCCTATATGATTGAACACTTGGGTAATTACATGGCTAATGCTAGAGGTGAACTTAAACTCATTTGTAAACGTGCTTCTATGGTTGCCACTCAAGTAGAACAAGTACGTAAGGCTCAAAATGATTTTCTCAATGAAATGAATAGTAAGAAAAATGATTATGTTGTTAGAGTGGCTACTAGAACTGGTAGAATGACTCAGGAACCCTTGTATCCTGAAGGCCACCCTAAGAGAATTGAGCAAGATTCTCAGAGAAAAAATATTGATGCACCTAGTCCTTCTAAAAAGAAGAAAAAGAAAAATGATAGGACTTTGCATGCTTCTAGTGAACCTATTGCTGAACCTCCTGAGAATCCAAATGATATCTCTATTTCCGATGTTGAAACACAATCTGGTAATGAACATCAACCTAGTGAAAATGTTAATGATGATGTTCATGATGATGCTCAACCTAGTAATGATAATGATGTAGAAATTGAACCTGCTGTTGATCTTGATAACTCACAATCAAAGAATCAACGTTATGATAAGAGAGACTTTCTTGCTAGGAAACATGGTAAAGAAAGAGAACCATGGGTTTAGAAACCTATGCCTTTTCCTCCCAAACCATCCAAGAAAAAGGATGATGAGGAATTTGAGCGCTTTGCTGAAATGATTAGACCTATCTTTTTACATATGCGATTGACTGATATGCTCAAATGAATCCTTATGCTAAGTATATGAAAGATATTGTTACAAATAAGAGAAAGATACCGGAAGCTGAAATTTCCACCATGCTTGCTAATTATACTTTTAAAGGTGGAATACCTAAGAAACTAGGAGATCCAGGAGTACCCACTATACCATGCTCCATTAAAAGAAACTATGTTAAAACTGCTTTATGTGATCTTGGAGCCGGTGTTAGTGTTATGCCTCTCTCTTTATATCATAGACTTGATTTGAATAAGTTGACACCTACTAAAATATCTTTGCAATGGCTGATAAATCAACTGCTATACCTGTCGGTATTTGTGAGGATGTGCCTGTTGTGGTTTCAAACGTTACTATTTTAACGGACTTTGTTATTCTTGATATTCCCGAGGATGATAGTATGTCTATTATTCTTGGAAGACCCTTTTTGAATACTGCAGGGGCTGTTATTGATTGCAACAAAGGCAATGTCACTTTTCATGTTAATGGTAATGAGCATACGCTACACTTTCCTGGAAACAACCTCAAGTTCATAGTATCAACTCTATTGGAAAAATTCCATCGATTATTTTCGGAGGTTTTGAATTTCCTCTTCCTACTGTCAAGAAGAAATATGATATTCTTATTATAGGGGATGTGCTTATCCCCGTTGAGGTAACATAGTGTTATTCGAAATTTCTCCGGTTCCATGTTATTCGGAATGAGTTTGTTAACAAGACTTGATCAACCTTGTTAGTGGATTTCTTTTGATGAGCATGAGATGGATGAAACTATAAGGCACAACCTTTTGTACCCTCTTTCTACTTTCTGTTATTTAGTTGAAATAAAGTAAAAATAGTATTTTTCTTTCTGTTTTTTGATTTATCCGTGCAATATAAAAATACCCTGAAAATAAAAGTTCTCCAAATGCCCTGAAAATGGAATATGATTTTTTCTAGAATTTTTGAGAATTTCTGGTACTGAGAGCACAGCAGGAGGAGCTGGCACCTGGCCACAAGGGTCAGGGGAGCGCCCTACCCCCTGGGCGCGCCCCCTGCCTCGTGGGCCCATGGTGGCATCCTCCACTTATTCCTGCACCCATACACTCCTTCTTCCTCCCACAAACACTAATATCCAGCTCAAGCATGAGTTCTAGCTCATTTTGCTACGATTTTCGATCTCCTTGCTCAAAGCACCTCTCATAAAACTGCTTGGGGAGATTGTTGCTTGGTATGTGACTCCTCCATTAGTCCAATTAGTTTTTGTTCTAGTGCTTTATTCATTGCAAATTTGTGCTGCCTAGGTGACCATGTTGTTGAGCTTGCATGTCAAATTTATATGGTTCCAAGTAGTTCTAATGCTTGATATAGGCTCTAGGCACTTGTAGGAGTAGTTACTATAAATTTTATTAAGGTTGGTTCACTTTTGTTTGAAGTTACTAAAAATTTCAGAAATTTTTCAGAGGAAGAAATATGCTTAGGAAAATGTTTCAAGGTGGTTCTTCAAGGAAGCAAGGACCCAGGCTTGCAATGCATGATGCTGACGAGGAGCCACCAAGGGACGCTCCTGTGCGACCCTGTGAATGGCCTTCAGAAAATTTTATGGATCGAGCGGGAATCAAAGAAGAATTTAACGCATATTTGCGTAACGCCGATCTTGTGAGCTTTGAGGCAGAAAAATTCCCCCAGTACCACTATCTCACCAGTACATTTATGAGGACGCAAAAGGAAGATATGTGATTACTGGAGAGGAGGCAGATGAGTACGAGAGGAGGGCGGAGGCTGCTCGCCGCCACGCTGCAACTCAGGAGGCGATAACCGCTGCATCTCAGTACGACCCCAGCTACACCTACAGGTATCCGCCAGGCCATCCCTGGCAATGAACCAACTTAGGCCAAAAGCCTAAGCTTGGGGGAGTACGTATTTCCCACCGACATTACATTTATGTTTACACACACTCATTGCTAGATGTCGGTGCTCATACTTTTTCACTGTAATATCCATGCTAGTTTATTTTCTTCTTCCTACTTTCTTCTTGTGTGTTTGTTAAACCTTAAGAAAAAAAATTAGTGTAGCTTTTAGTTAGTTTACTTTTCTTGCTGTAGTAGTAATAATTAACAAGAAAACCCAAAAATATTTCCGTTCTTCTTTTGCTTGTTGGGAGCTTTCCCGTGTAAATAGTTTTATTTCTTTTCTTTTCTTTGGGGATCGATAGGAGAAGACCATGATTAAATTTTTGAAGTGGCTCTTATATGCATTATTGTTGATTTAACCAAGAGCCCATATTGCCTTGTCTTCTCCTGTTTATTGAATGCTCGCAGATTCCAGCCTAGTCCAATGCACGTGCACTCTTATTATTTTCACATCGTTCGGTCGTGCAAGTGAAAGGCAATTATGATGATATATGATGGACTGACTGAGATGAGAAAAGCTGGTATCAACTTGACCTCTCTTGTTTTTGTAAATATAATGAGTTCATCGTTCCTGATTCAGCCTATTATGAATAAACATGTTTGCAATGACAATTAGAGATCATAGTTGCTCGTGTCATGCTTGATTAGCTATGAGTTATAATAGTTTACCTTGCGTTTCAACATGCTATTAAAATGGTTGTGATGTGGTATGATGGGGTGGTATCCTCCTTTGAATGATTTAAGTGATTTGACTTGGCGCATGTTCATACATGTAGTTGAAACAAATCAACATAGCCTTCACGATATCTATGTTCATGGTGGATTATACCCTACTCATGCTTGCATCCAATGTTTATTAATTTTAATGCATGTTCATGGTATTAATAAGCTCTCTAGTTGGTCGCTTCCCAGTATTTTTCTAGCCTTCACTTGTACTAAGCAGGAATACTGCTTGTGCATCCAATCCCTTAAATCCGAAAGTTATTCCATATGAGTCCACCATACCTTCCTATATGCGGTATTTACCTGTCGTTCCAAGTAAATTTTTAAGTATGCCGCTCAAAATATTATTTATCTCTATTTCAAAACCGAGCTCTGGCACCTCTACAAATCCCTGCTTCCCTCTGCGAAGGGCCTATCTATTTACTTTTATGTTGAGTCATCACCCTCTTATTAAAAAGCACTAGCTGGAGAGCGCATCTGTCATTTGCATCCATTACTATTAATTTATATTGGGTATGACTATGATTGGATCTCTTTTACCATGAATTACAATGTCTAGTCAGTCCTTGATCTTTAAAGGTGCTCTGCATTTATGTTTTGCGGTCTCAGAAAGGGCTAGCGAGATACCATCCTGTTATATCATATTATGATTGTTCTGAGAAAGTGTTGTCATCTGAGATTTATTATTATCGCTCGCTAGTTGATTATGCCATTGATATGAGTAAACATGAGACCTAAGAGTTATTGCAAATGTGGTTAGTCATAATCTTTGTTGAAAACTTGATTGCATATTTACAACAACAAGAGCAAACAGAGTGAGGGAGTCCTGGATTAGGGGGTGTCCGGATAGCCGAACTATCACCGTTGGCCAGACTCCAGGACTATGAAGATACAAGATTGAAGACTTCGTCCCGTGTCCGGATGGGACTTTCCTTGGCGTGGAAGGAAAGCTTGGCGATACGGATATGTAGATCTCCTACCATTGTAACCGACTCTGTCTAACCCTAACCCTATCCTGTGTCTATATAAACCGGAGGGTTTTAGTCCGTAGGAAGAACAACAATCATACCATAGGCTAGCTTCTAGGGTTTAGCCTCTCTGATCTCGTGGTAGATCCACTCTTGTACTACCCATATCATCAATATTAATCAAGCAGGAGTAGGGTCTTACCTCCATCGAGAGGGCCCGAACCTGGGTAAAAACATCGTGTCCCTTTTCTCCTGTTACCATCCGCCTAGACGCACAGTTCGGGACCCCCTACCCGAGATCCGCCGGTTTTGACACCGACATTGGTGCTTTCATTGAGAGTTCCTCTGTGTCGTCATCCTTAGGCCCGATGGCTCGTTCGATCAACAACGACGTGGTCCAGGGTGAGACTTTTCTCCCCGGACAGATCTTCGTATTTAGCGGCTTTGCACTGCGGGCCAATTCACTTGGCCATCTGGAGCAGATCGAAAGCTACGCCCCGCCATCGTGTCAGATTTGGGAGTTTGAACTACACGGCCGACATCCGCGGAGACTTGATCTTCGACGGATTCGAGCCACGCCCAAGCGCCAAGACCGCCTTGTCTCGATGGCACGATCTAGCTCTGCCACGAGCAAGGCTCGGAGGCCCCACCGGTCCGCTTGACCCTTAATCCGGAGCCGGATTCCCGATCGAGGACGAGTGGTTGGACACCGCCTCGGGGCGATGATCTCTACTGGCGATGGAGCCAAACTCTATCCCCGCCCTTATGCGAAGACCTCGATTCTGAGTGCGGACTCCTCTCCGGACTCCGAACCCTCCGCGCCCGCCAATCGAATCCGATTACGCCGGTTATGGAGTTCACCGCCGGACATCTTTCAGCACTCGCCCTTTGGCGACATCCTGAATTCACTAAAGTCTCTCTCTTTATCTGGAGAACCCTGGCCGGACTACGGTCAGGAAGGTTGGGATGCGGACGACGAAGAAATTCAACGCCCACCCACCACCCACTTTGTAGCCACTGTCGATGATTTAACCGACATGCTCGACTTCGACTTCGAAGACATCGACGGTATGGACGACGATGCTGGAGACGACCAAGAACCAGCGCCTACAGGGCACTGAAAGGCCACCTCGTCATACGACATATACATGGTGAACATCCCAAAAGATGGGAACGGCGATGAAACAGCGGAGGATGACCCCTCCAAGAAACAGCCTGTTGCCGTCAAGGCCAAGCGCCAACAGAATCCCGCCACAAAGAAACGATGATTCCGCACGGAGATAATAACACCCCTGACAAGGTTGAAGACAACCCTCCAAAGCAGGATTCAGCACAGGAGGAGGGAGAAGCCAGCCCTCATGATAGAGCGGCAGACAGGGAGGTGGAGGACAATAATTATATGCCTTCCTCCGAAGATGAGGCAAGCCTCGACGACGACGAATTTTTCGTGCCTGAGGATCCCGCCGAACAGGAGCGTTTCAAACGCAGGCTTATGGCCATGGCAAGCAGCCTCAAGAAAAAGCAGCAGCAGCTTAGAGCTGACCAAGACCTGCTAGCTGACAGATGGACTGAAGTCCTTGCAGCCGAAGAGTACGAACTCAAACGCCCCTCCAAGAGATACCCAAAACGCAGGCTGCTACCCCAATTAGAGGAAGCAGCACCCAAACCTACATCACCAACAAGATGATGCGGCCGACCGCCACCCGTGGTCGCGACAGAGAGGCCTCTAGACCCTCCATTCAAGCCGCACTCCAGCGTCGATCGAAAAGTACCAAGGCACGGGGAAACGCGCCAGACCTGCAAGACATATTGGAGGACAAGGCAAGGCAAACAAGATCGATGTACGGATCGCGTGGGTGCCCCACGACACCTGATGATAACCGTCACGCCAGATACAGAAATTCCGGCCGGGCCGAACACAGTAGACAAAGCTCATTTGAGCTGCGCCGTGATATAGCTCAATACAGAGGCGCCGCACACCCACTATGCTTCACAGACAAAGTGATGGATCATCAAATCCCCGAGGGTTTCAAACCCGTAAACATCGAATCATACGATGGCACAACAGATCCTGCAGTTTGGATCGAGGACTACCTCCTCCATATCCACATGGCTCGCGGCGATGATCTACACGCCATCAAATACCTCCCACTCAAGCTTAAAGGACCAGCTCGGCATTGGCTTAACAGCTTGCCAACAGAATCAATTGGTTGTTGGGAGGACCTGGAAGCTGCATTCCTTGATAACTTCCAGGGCACATACGTGCGACCACCAGACGCCGATGACCTCAGCCACATAATTCAGCAGCCAGAAGAATCGGCCAGACAATTCTAGACACGGTTCCTAACCAAGAAAAATCAAATCGTTGACTGTCCGGATGCAGAGGCCCTTGCAGCCTTCAAACATAACATCCGCGACGAGTGGCTGGCCCGGCACCTAGGACAGGAAAAGACGAAATCCATGGCAGCCCTCACAACGCTCATGACCCGCTTTTGCGTGGGAGAGGACAGCTGGCTAGCTCGTAGTAATAACTTGACCAAAAACCCTGGTAGTTCGGATACCAAGGACAGCAATGGCAGGTCGCCGCAACAAGCACAAAGCGCCGTGATTAACGGCGATAATGCTCAAGATACGACGATCAATGCCGGATTCAGAGGCTCTAAACCCGTCAGCGGAAAAAGCCGTTCAAAAGAAATACTCATGGCCCGGCCCAATCTGGACCGAATACTCGATCGCTTGTGCCAAATACATGGCACCCCCGAAAAACCAGCCAACCACACCAACAGGGATTGTTGGGTCTTCAAACAGGCAGGCAAGTTAAATGCCAAACTCAATGACAAGGGGCTGCATAGTGATGACGAGGAGGAGCCCCGGCCGCCGAACAATAGAGGACAGGAGGGCGTCCCCCCACAAGTGCGGACGGTGAACATGATATACGCAACCCACATACCCAAAAGGGAGCGGAAGCGTGCACTAAGGGACGTATATGCGATGGAGCCAGTCGCCCCAAAGTTCAACCCATGGTCCTCCTGCCCGATCACCTTTGATCGAAGGGACCACCCCACTAGCATCCGCCACGGCGGATTTGCCGCATTGGTTCTTGACCCAATCATCGGCGGATTCCACCTCACTAGAGTCCTGATGGACGGCGGTAGCAGCCTGAACCTGCTCTATCAGGATACAGTGCAAAATGGGCATAGACCCTCAAGGATTAAACCCACAAAGACGACCTTTAAAGGCATCATACCAGGTGTAGAGGCCAATTGTACAGGCTCGCTACACTCGAAGTGGTCTTGGATCCCGGATAACTTCGCGAAGAGTTAATCTTCAACATAGTCCCGTTCATGGCGGCTATCACGCGATCGCTTGGACGAACCGCCGTTGCAAAGTTCAATGCGGTGCCGCACTACGCGTACCTCAAGCTCAAGATGCCAGGCCCTCGAGGAGTAATCACGGTCAATGGAAACACCGAACGCTCTCTTCAAACGGAGGAGCACACGGCAGCCCTCGCGGCGGAGGTGCAAAGCAGCCTCTCACATCAATTCTCGAGTCTGGCTATTAAACGTCCGGACATCGTCAAGCGCGCATGGAGTGACCTACAACAAGACCGCCTGGCACGATTCGAAAGCATCGCCAGAGCAATCCGCCCCAACCCCAGCCCTCGCGAAATTGCGAAGCCAAGATTACGCGTACATAACTATGCTCGAGATACCATGGGCATAAGGGAGGGCACGACCACGGCACACCCGCACGCGGCTCAACCGCACTGGGGCTCCCGATTGTGTCATTCTTTTCTTTCTTCTTTTCTCTTACTTTCGTGACTCCGCTTTCGAAGCCCTGTCCGGCACTAGAATTGCCGAACTCACGATGCAACAGCCGTGGAAGCGTAGTTACGTCAAGTGTCCAGTGGTCTCTACTACGAGCATTATACCTGTTTTACATACCATCCCGCAGCTTACCCTCGGAGGGGACATGTTAAATAGTCCCATCCCTTGCTTATCGCACTATTTGTATCGCTCGCTTTCATTGCGCACCTTTTGAATAAACAATACATAGCTTTTGCCTATTATTTCACTCATTTATTTATATATATATATGTTCATTCATGACATGTTGCACCAGTACACTTTGGTACGGCCAACTCACCAGGGGCTTAAGTACCCCTCAAATATGGTGTTATAAGTCCTAACACTTTCACAATTGTGGCACCCGAACTTATAGCATTATATGCATCGGCTCCGAATCATGTCTTGGGTCAATAGTTGGGTTTGCCCGGCTCCCATGTTTTGGTACCTTACGTTCCGTTATATCGACTAAGGTAGCGCTGGGAGAACCACTACGATTGTGCTCCGGTTGAGCTGGGTTGAGCACCTCAGTGGAGAAAGCTAAAACTGACCGTCATGATAGGGCAAGAGCCGGTCGTTGTTCGAGAGGTTTTTTCGGGTCCCTAAAGACTTATGCCGCTTAGAGCGAGGAGTCGGCATTGTCCGTCCAAGGCGTGGATAGCGCCCCGAACTCGGTCTTCCGAATACTAGGGGCTTCACCAAATTTAAAATTATAGAATTCTATGGCTAAGTGAGAGTGTTCAAGCACTATAGTCCGGTTTCCTTGTTCGTTCGTTGAGCGCCTCCTCGAAGGACCCAAGAATGGGAACAAGAGCGCTCAAGTTTATCCTGAACACCCCAAAGACTTTCGTGGCATGGGGGCTGAAGCCAACGACTTGCCATCTCTCAAATTTGATAAACGGCCGCACAGAAGGTAATATTTTAAATTCACAAGCGTTGCTTAGCGCATATGAACAAGTTTTCAGCGTACAAGATAACAAATGCGAGTCTATTAAAAAATTACATCTTTGGAGCATTCACCCGCTATAAGGCGGGCACCCTTCAGGATGCCCCCATAGTACATTTCGGGCTTGCGATGCTCCTTGCCCTTCGGTGGCCCGTCCGTCACAAGCTTCGCAGCATCCAGCTTGTCCCAGTGCACTTTAGCACGGGCAAGGGACCGACGGGCACCTTCAATGCAGACGGAGCGCTTGATGACCTCAATCCATGGACAAAGGCCCACCACCGCCGCACTAGCCCAAGTAGCTCCTGTGCATGGCTTTCAATGGCCATACCAAATTATGAGGCCCTTCATGGCCTGCTCGGCGACCTTGTGGAGCTCGACCAGCTGCTTCAGCTGGTCGCTCAGGGCACCGGATGTCCGCCTCAAAGATACCGAGACCAGTAACACCTTTTCCGTCGAGCTCCCTCCTTGGCGCGCGGTAGAACGCAGCAAAGATCGTAAACACTACGGGACAGATCTGCGAATGCTCCTGAAGAGCTCCGGATTCGGGTAAGTAATAGATAATCCACTTTCACATGCTTGCTTTGCATAAAGAATGCCTTACCCGCCGCTATCTTCTTTAATGATTCAATTTCCTGGAGGGCTTTTTGGGCTCGGCCTTAGCGGCTTTGGCACTCTCAAGAGCCGAGGCGAGGTCGGACTCTCGAGTCTTCGAGTCACGCTCCAAACTCTCGTGTTTTTTCACGAGAGCCTGGAGCTCTTGCCGCACCTCCGCCACCCGCGCCTCCTGCTTCTCTCGCTTGGTGCGCTGCGCGGCCGCTTTGCTTTCGGCCGTGGACACCGCTTCCTTCGTGGTCGCCACCTCATTCGTGGGCCCCTACAATACCCATGTTAGTCCTGTCATTTTTGCAACCAAATCCTTTCTATAAGGTATTACTTTAATAAGGTATTACTTACCTTCCTTGTCCTCGAGCTGCTTTTGGCAAGGCCGAGCTCGTTCTCGGACCGCCGAGGCTCGCTTCAATGCACCGACCTCCGCAATCGGTCTGGCAGAGGTCAAGAAGCGCATCCTGCATTCCCATATTGACATACTTATGTTAGACTCCTGCGTATATCTTTTAGATCCTCATCCGGTTTTTCTTTCTCAACACCGAACTAAGTATCGAGGCTACCGCCTATGCGGTAATATTTTTACATATTCTAAACTTACCTCAAAGCCTTTTAGAAGGCTGGTGCAGAACTTCGATCAGCCCGCTCTTGGCGGATCGAACTTCTCGATCACCACACTCATAACAAGGCGGTGCACCTCGTCGATGGAGGCGCCGTTAAGCGCCTCCAAAGAAGCTATCCGGTGCCTCCGGATGGACGGAGGTCACCGGCGTCAGCGATCTTGCCCTTCTTACGAAGGGGCCGCTTGCCGGACTTGGAACCACAAGGTTCGGTATGGAGTCCGCACAGGGCGGACTTAGAGCCCTCCGGGTTTCGCCCCTTTGCGCCGAGTCCGGGAGGTCGCTTCTTGGCGCCTCCAGACCACCTCCTCCTGGTGGGCCCTTTTGGGACTCCACCGCGGTGTCGCTCAAGGCCACGAGGAGAGGAGGCAGTCGGAAGTGAAGTGCTATTCACATCCGACGAATCCAGGGAGCCGCTCGACGAAGCGGCGAGCTCGTCCTTGGAAGGGCTACATGGTTATATTCGGCGTTAGAAGACACTATGCGACAAATAAAAAGTCATGAGCTATTCCGGAATCCGGACACTTACGATCTCGCCAGGGGCTTTGCCCTTGGTGGCCACTCCTCCTCGTCGTTGTCGGCGTTGGTGGAGAAGTCCGGAGGAAGGGTCCTTCCTTTCTTGGACCCTCCAGCCTCCCGGTCGGGCGGCCTTCCTTTCTTCTCTCCCCGGCTGGGAGAGGCTTATTTTTCCTCCTCCTCGTCCTCAGGGGAGGATTCTGCCTCAGAGTCGTCGGACGATGAGTCCGACAACACCTGGCGTCGGGCGCTCCTTCAAGTCCCCGTGGCCTTCTTCTTGGCCTTCTTCTCCGGCACCACGTGAGGTGCCGAAGCCAGCAGCCCCGTCAAACGGGCGTCCGCTGGGTCTTCTGGCAAGGGAGCCGGACAGTTAACCTGCCCGGAAGTGTTACGCCAGTCCTGTCAAAGGTAAGGGAGTTTAGATCCCACATAGAGTCAAACTATGAAAAACAAGAGTCATGTAAAGGGCAAAATAGCTTACCCCGGTAGCTTGGCGCTGCGAGCTGAATCCGCGATCTTGATGGCGGATGTGGGAGCCTCAGCCACTTGAACAACACCTTCTGCATCTTCGCACGTAGTGTCAAGAGCCTTTTCAGAGTTTGGTGCTGTGCGGATCGAACTCCCACAATTTGAAGGCCCGTTGTTGGCATGGGAGGATCCGGAGGATGAGCATAACTGGACTACATTGACAAGCCCGAGGTTCTTGTCCACCAGGTTCGAGACGCAGGTTTGGAGTCCGGACAGCTCTTCCGAATCACCCCACGTCAGCCCGTCTCTTTCAATGATGTGAGCCGTGTGGGGAAGCCGGATCGAATTGGGGCTGCCGCCCATTGAGAGTCGCTGCTCGGTGATGTAGAACCACCCCGATTGCCACCCCTTTATGGTCTCCACAAAGGAGCCCTCGAGCCATAGGACTTTGGCCATCTTGCCAACCATGGCACCTCCGCACTCCCCTTGGCGGCCGCCCACTACCTTCGGCTTGACATTGAAGGTCTTCAGCCATAAGCCGAAGTGGGGCTGGATGCAGAGGAAGGCCTCGCACACGACGATGAACGCCGAGATGTTGAGGATGAAATTCGGGGCCAGATCGTGGAAGTCCAGGCCGTAGTAGAACATGAGCCCCCAGACAAATGGGTGAAGTGGAAAACCTAGTCCGCGGAGGAAGTGGGTGAGGAACACCACCCTCTCATGGGGACTGGGGGTGGGAATGAGCTGCCCCGCGTCGGGGAGCCGGTGCGCAATGTCACTGGACAAGTATCTGGCCTTCCGCAGCTTTTTGACTTGTCCCTCCGTGACGGAGGAGACCATCCACTTGCCTCCCGCTCCGGACATGGCTGAAGGAGGTTGAGGAGGGATGTGTGGACTTGGGCGTTGGAGCTCGAGTCTTGGAAATGGATGAGCAAAGGAGGAAGAAGGCGAGGTGAAAAGGTGGATCCTTATCCCTTATATGGACGGACGGTTATGCGTCCCCCGCCAGCCTGGTAAAACTCGCTTATCTCCCAAGCGCCGTAATCAATGGCGCGGTTGGGTTACCCACGCCCGTATTGATGAGAATCCCGGAATAAGGGGGCACGATCTCCGCTCTGATAAGACGTGCCGAAGAAACCGCCTCGCTAAACATGCTGAGGTGGAACAGTAAAAACGGTTCGTATAAAGGCCTGGCCGTGGTGTGATGTCATGCCGCGGAATACGTCAGCAGATCTGTGCAAAGGTTATTCTCTCTACAGTGGTATGTGGAACTTGTTTTGCAGAGCCCGACACTATCCTTGTGTTCAAAATCTTCTATGAAGTATTCGGAGGAGGAACCCCCCTTGCTATGCCGAAGACAATATGCGCGCCGGACTCGTCGTCATTGAAGCCTGGTTAGGGGCCTCTTGAGGAGTCCTGGATTAGGGGTGTCCGGATAGCCGAACTATCACCGCTGGCGGACTCTGGACTATGAAGATACAAGATTGAAGACTTCGTCCCGTGTCCGGATGGGACTTTCCTTGGCGTGGAAGGCAAGCTTGGCGATACGGATATGTAGATCTCCTACCATTGTAACCGACTCTATGTAACCCTAACCCTATCCGGTGTCTATATAAACCGGAGGGTTTTAGTCCGTGGGACTAATAACAATCATACCATAGGCTAGCTTCTAGGGTTTAGCCTCTCTGATCTCGTGGTAGATCTACTCTTGTACTACCCATATCATCAATATTAATCAAGCAGGAGTAGGGTTTTACCTCCATCGAGAGGGCCCGAACCTAGGTAAAAACACCGTGTCCCTTGTCTCCTGTTACCATCCGCCTAGACGCACAGTTCGGGACCCCCTACCCGAGATCCGCCGGTTTTGACACCGACTAAGAGTTTGTAAAAGTTTTTCTTTATCACTTTCAGTTTGTCAACTGAATTGCTTGAGGACAAGCAAGGGTTTAAGCTTGGGGGAGTTGATACGTCTCCGTCGTATCTACTTTTCCAAACACTTTTTCCCATGTTTTGGACTCTAACTTGCATGATTTGAATGGAACTAACCCGGACTAACGTTGTTTTCAACAGACTTTCCATGGTGTTATTTATGTGCACAAACAAAAGTTCTCGGAATGACCTGAAACTCCACGGAACGTCTATTTAGAAATAATAAAAAATCATTGCAAAAGATGAAGACCAGGGGGCCCACACCCTGTCCACGAGGGTGGGGGCGCGCCTGACCCCCTAGGGCGTGCCCCCCTACCTCGTGGGCCCCCTGGAGCTCCTCCGACCTCAACTCCAACTCTATATATTTGCTTCCGGGGCGAAAAAAATCAGAGAGAAGACTTCATCGCGTTTTTCACGATCTGCCGCCGCCAAGCCCTAAAACCTCTCGGGAGGGCTGATCTGTAGTCCGTTTGGGGCTCCGGAGAGGGGGATTCGTCGCCATCGTCATCATCAACCATCCTCCATCACCAATTTCATGATGCTCACCGCCGTGCATGAGTAATTCCATCGTAGGCTTGCTGGACGGTGATGGGTTGAATGAGATCTATCATGTAATCGAGTTAGTTTTGTTAGGGTTTGATCCCTAGTATCCACTATGTTCTGAGATTGATGTTGCTATGCTTAATTCTTGTCACTAGGACCCGAGTGCCATGATTTCAGATCTGAACCTATTATGTTTTCATGAATATATGTGAGTTCTTGATCCTATCTTGCAAGTCTATAGTCACCTACTATGTGTTATGATCCGGCAACCCCGAAGTGACAATAATCGGGACCACTCCCGGTGATGACCATAGTTTGAGGAGTTCATGTATTCACTATGTGCTAATGCTTTGTTCCGGTAGTCAATTAAAAGGATGCCTTAATATCCCTTAGTTTCCATTAGGACCCGCTGCCACGGGAGGGTAGGACAAAAGATGTCATGCAAGTTCTTTTCCATAAGCACGTATGACTATATTCGGAATACATGCCTATATCACATTGATGAATTGGAGCTAGTTCTGTGTCACCCTATATTATGATTGTTATATGATGAACCGCATCCGGCATAATTCTCCATCACCGATCCAATGCCTACGAGCTTTCCATATATTATTCTCCGCTTATTTAATTTTCCGTTGCTACTGTTACAATCACTACAAAACACCAAAAATATTACTTTTGCTACTGTTACCTTTGTTACCGTTACCACTACTATCATATTACTTTGCTACTAAATACTTTGCTGCAGATATTAAGTTATCGAGGTGTGGTTGAATTGACAACTCAACTGCTAATACTTGAGAATATTCTTTGGCTCGCCTTGTGTCGAATCAATAAATTTGGGTTGAATACTCTACCCTCGAAAACTGTTGCGATCCCCTATACTTGTGGGTTATCAAGAGGGAGTCCTACTCCCGGTGGGAGTAGGACTCCTCCCTGGCGCGCCCTCTCCTGGCCGGCCGCCTCCTCCCCCTGGTCCTTTATATACGGGGGCAAGGGGGCACCTCTAGACACAACAATTGATCTCTTGATCTCTTAGCCATGTGCGGTGCCCCCCTCCACCATAATCCACCTTGATCATATCGTAGCGGTGCTTAGGCGAAGCCCTGCGTCGGTAGCAACATCATCATTGTCATCATGCCGTCGTGCTGATGGAACTCTCCCTCGAAGCTCGGCTGGATCGGAGCTCGCGGGACGTCATCGAGTTGAACGTGTGCTGAACTCGGAGGTGCCGTGCGTTCGGTACTTGGATCGGTCGGATCATGAAGACGTACGACTACATCAACCGCGTTGTGCTAACGCTTCCGCTTTGGTCTACAAGGGTACGTGCACAACACTCTCCCCTCTCGTTTCTATGCATCACCATGATCTTGCGTGTGCGTGGGAATTTTTTTGAAATTACTACGTTCCCCAACATCAGTAGCCCGCCGAAGAGGAGTGTGCTGTATCACAAGCTTGTTGCGAATCATCCAAAGGGTCCAAGCGATTGCCCCAATCTCAAGCCAGCTAATGTGGTGCGAGGACAAGGGGGAGTTCTGAAGTTCTGTGAATAGGTCGTGGAAGTTGGTATGGCACCAATTCCCACTCACCACCTCCCTAAAGCAGCTCCAGACAAATTGAGCTGGCACACATGAGAAGAAGATGTGATTTGAGTCTTCGGGGACATCACAAAGAGGGCATAAGCCAGAGCCCGAGCCATTGCGTTTGAGGACCTCGACCGTAGACGGGGTCCGACCGCGAATCCGCTGCCACATGAAGATCCGAATCTTCAGTGGAAGGCGAATGGATCACACCGCCATAAGTGGGGGGGGGGGGGTGCGGAGGAGGGGGCGATGGCCTGGTATAAGGACTTGGTGGATAATTGGCCTGAAGGCTCAAGGCGCCATCTCACTTGATCCGGGCCAGCGTCCACCATCGGCTCATGGAGGGCGACACAATCAAGCAATTCCTGCCAGGCAGCGGTATCCGGAGGCCCAAATGGCCTACGGAACGCGAGGCGCCCAAGTCAATAAGGGCCCTCTCAACTGAGATCAGGGGGTCAACAACAATGGAGAAGAGGTCGAGGAAGCGAGCCGCGAAGGGGGATTCGTCGGCCCACCTGTCAAACCAGAACAGCGTAGGAGCCCCAGATCCAACCGAGATGGAGGTCCCCATGCGGAGGACTGGGAGAAGTTGGACAACCGACTACCAGAATTGGGAGCCGCTAGTGCGCTGGAAGAAGGCAAGGGGTTGCCCACGCAGGTACTTATTCCGGATGATGTCTAACCAGAGTCCACTGTGACCCTGCGAGATGCGCCAAAGCCAGCGGGATAGTAGAGCAATATTCATGCGTTTAGAGCACATGATACCGAGGCCACCTTGTTCCCGAGGTTTGCAAATGTCAGGCCAGCTGACCATATGATACTTCTGTTTATTATTGTTGCCAGCCCAGTAGAAGCAGGACTAGACCTTGGCGATTTCATGGTAGAGCGTCTCGTGCAGGCTGTAAAACCTCATGAGGAACAAGAGGAGGCTGGAGAGGGAGGAGTTGATGAGGATCGTCCGAGCCGCCTTAGACAGCCACCTACCCTGTCAAGGCTCGATGCGCATTTGTAACTTGGCAACAGTCGGACGAAGGCCAGCAACTGTGAGTCGAGCATCACTAAGGGGCGTTCCCAGGTAGGTTGTGGGGAAGGAGCCCAGGCGGCAGTTGAGTCGGTTGGCAATGTTCAAGGATTCTACAGGAGAGTAGCCCATCACCATCACATCACTCTTGTCGAAGTTGATCTTGAGGCCAGACATTTATTGGAAGCAGAGGAGGAGGAACTTAAGGTTGGAGATGTCCGCATCAGAGCCTTCGACCATGATGATGGTGTCGTCGGCATATTGGAGGAGGGAGATCCCGGATCCGCTGGCCAGGTGGGGGGTGATCCCACGAATATGCCCCGCGGCCTTAGCCTTGTCTAGAATGGCGGCAAGTGCATCCACCACCATATTGAACAAGAATGGGGAGAAGGGGTCGCCTTGCCTAACCCCACAGGAGGTGGGGAAGTAAGGACCGATCTCACCATTTATGCTCACAGCAATGCGACCGCAGAAAACCATCTGCATCACTCTGGAGATCCAACGGTCGTCAAAACCTTTTCGGAGCAGAACTTCCCGAAGGAAGGGCCAACTAACAGTGTCGTAGGCTTTATGAAAATCGATCTTCAGGAACACCGCCTTGAGATGCTTAGAGCGAACCTCGTGAAGGACTTCATGAAGAACCAGCACCCCATCCAGGATATACCGGCCTTGGATAAAGGCAGACTGGTTGGGGTCGGTAATGCGGTCAGCAAGCAGGGTCACCCTATTGGCGAACCCTTTCGCCAGAATCCGAAAAATCACGTTGATGACCGTGATCGGGCGGAACTGGCGAATGCCGGAAGCCCCAGGGACCTTGGGGATGAGCAAGATGATCCCATAGTTGAGGCGTCCAAGGTTGATGGACCCAACATAGAACTCGTCGAATATGGCCATGATCTCAGGTTTAATCACATTCCAGAAGGTTTGGAAGAATTTAACCGGAAGGCCATTAGGCCCCAGCGCCGAGGTAGGGTTCATGCCTTTAATGGCGACCCAAACCTCGCTCTCGGAGAAGGGGCCATGAGGGCCACGTTCTCTGCGTCGAAGACTAGCTGGGAGCCGGTCCAGCAATCTAGAGCCAAAGAGAGGCCGCTCCTAGGAGCAACGGAGAACAGGGTTCTAGAAAGCCCATCAACATGGGCCCAGATGTCACGGGGGGACTGAAGGAGAGTCGGACCATCCCAGAGGAGAGGGATGGTGTTGCGTCTATGACGTCCATTCGCAATGGCCTGAAAGTATGACGTGTTCGCATCGCCCTTCAATACCCATTTCTGTGCGCCATGAAGGCGCCAATAAGCCTTCTCATCGGAGTAGATGACGGAGAGTTGGTCTTCCAAGTCGTATAGGGACAGCCACTCGTTAGGAGAGAGGCCGGTCGCGTCAGCACGCAGGTCTAATGCTTGGATGGCAGTTAGGAGGACCTGCTTGCGCTCACGGAGGTCACGCCCCAGGTTGGCACTCCATCCCTTCATGAACTGCCAGCCCCGCTTGGCACAGAAGTGCCACGAGTCAGTGGCCAAGGGGGCGAGGATGGGGGTGGGCTCGCGCCACCACCCAGCGAGCAGCGACCGCCTCCATGAACCCAGTTTGGGACAGCCAGAAAGTCTCAAACCGGAACCGAGGGGGGATCGGTGGCCGCTCGTCGGCGGAGGATAGGAGGAGGGGGACGTGATCGGAGCCAATCCGAGTGATGGCACGGAGGGAAGCAAGGGAGCAGCAGAGGTCCCATTCTGGGGAGACTAGGACCCTGTCCAGGACGGACTGGGTCGGGGAGGCCTGGCGATTGGTCCAGGTAAATCTGGCACCAATCCTATCTATCTTGCGGAGACCGAGGTCAACAATGCAGTCATTAAACAACTCCATCGACACAAAGTTAACATTCGAGTTGCTCTTGTCCTCCATGAACCGGAGGAGGTTAAAATCGCAGCCAACCACCACCGGAAGCGAGGTCGCCTAGACCTTCCGGTGGAGCTCCTCAAGGAAGGAGGCCGACCTACTGTGGTCAGCAGGGCCGTAGACGATGATGACCTCCCACTTGAAGTTAAGCGCCCGCTCGAAGAGTTCCATGCTAACAAAGATCTGGCCTCGATCCATGCTCCCCACCTTGAAGGTGGCATGCTTCACACCTAAAAGGATGCCATCTGAATGGCCGGTGCTCCCACTAGAAGGGAGCCAATGCCAAGCAAAGAGATGGGAGCTCAGACGATCGAGCTTCGGGAGAGAGAATTCCAAGCGCATGGTTTCTTGGATGGCGACAATGTCAATGTGTTCATCACGAATGTATTCGATGAGTTGGCGGCGGCGGCCATCATGGCCGAAGCCGTTGATGTTCCAGAAGAGGGCACACATTAAGGAGCCATTGGGGGGACTGCTTGACCCCAGGATGCGAGACGCGCTTTGAGTGCGGAGGGCGGCGATACGAGGACGCGTGCAGCCACGGAAGTCGGCAGCAGCAAGCGGAAGAAGGCCACCGACACGCCGTGACTGGGCTGGGGTGGCATCCTCTGAAGGGGCCGGAGGGGCGGGAAGGGTGAGCATATCCATGTGGGCCTCCGCAAGTCTACCATCAAGAATCTCACGGGCCCGAATGGCCTCGATCTGAACTAAGGGGGAGTAACCTCCCCCCTGAAGATGATCGCGGAATCCATAGCAACCTTCACTAGGTGACCAAGCAGAACTGACTCGAGCGCAGAAAAGGAGCAAGTAGCAGCAGAGGAGGGGACGACATGGGTACCTGGCTCCAGATTTCGGCCAGCAGCCCAGAGCTCAGCCCGGGCGGGGATGGGTAGAGCAGGGCTACCATCCGGGCGGGCCGCATCGAGCCGCGCACTGCGACGGGAGGCCGTCACCGGGGAGGAGGTCAATCGGCCACGCCAAGAGTAGGCCGCGGAGCGCGGGGGAGGAGGGAAAGCAGCCATCGGAGTGGTCACCCGCGCCTCCCCGCACGCCTCCAGGGCCAACCGGTCGGTCGGCCGGGACTCCAGAGTGGAGCAACGCAGGAGCAGCGGAGCGGGTGAAGCAGTGATAGAGGCAAAGGTGTCCCGATGTTTCGATGAGATGGTGGCTATCGTTTTCTATGGAAGTCAACCTTAACAATCTGACTATGAACGTGCGAGACGTCGCGCCTTAGCAATCGCTATACCAACTTTCGAGGGTTATTGACCACGCCGGAGCTCGATCAACCTGACCACGAGGGCCAGTTTCCTGCGAGAAAACGAAGAACAAGCAAGAAACTAAGATTGCAATCTGGATATTGCGAATATAAGAGGAAAGCTTTATTAATGAAGGTGGGGTTCTGTGACGCCTTGGTTTGGTCGTTAAACACAAACGAAGTACGTGAATTTGCAGCTATGGCAAACTTTTAATCTAAACAAAACCCAAGGAAAAAGCTACTAGATGGATCTACTTATATAGGAGCAAGGGGTGGCGGCCAAGGAGGTGGGAGGACGTCCTAAGGCAGCCTAAAACCAACCCTAGATCGTACAAGGCTCAAGGGCCCAAGTGTAGGTGATGCAACACCTTTGGACTTGTTTTTTGACTCGGATTCTGCTGCAGCCTCAGATTGATTCGTCGATATCTCAACACTCCAGACGAATTTGAAGGTGAAACCAATTGGGTTGGAAAAAGCACCAAATCTACTACAACAAAAAAAGAATCACCCAATTCGGAGCTCGTACGAAAAAGTTGTTGGCGTTTTGAGTCAGGTATGTCTGTGCAGTCCGAATCTGAATCCAGAACGTGAGAGACTTGGACTCTATCTTCTCTTGGCCCAAAAGTGACGTGAGAAGACTTTTTGAAAGAACCTAAACTTCTTCTTTTCACCTATTTTCATATGTGGATTGTACAAATGTTCCATACACCTGCAATTAGACAAAACACAAAAGTGTGTGAAGTATTTTTTGTTCTGAATAACATAAATAGATTATTGAATAGTTTGCACTAGAAATCACCTGACAAATATGCATGTATGCAATATTTTTGGTCGTATCCAAGGTATTTATGTCCTCATCATCCTCCCCTTCTTGAAAACAAAGTCGTCCTCGGCATTGCTTAATCTAAAATGTGGCTAACAAAAGAGACAAGGTGTATATGTTGTATATGTATATGTCATCCATTTTTTACTTTCCTTGATTTTTGCACATATGACACATGTATACATGAGTAACTTTCATAGATCATAAAATATAAAGCCAAAATATTATCATAAGTAGAAGGCATGAAAATATTGCAACTCAGTTTGCACATATAAGTGAAGCTCTTATTCATATCAAAAGATTGACAATATTCATCATTAAACCATCCCAACATTGGTGAATAAACCTTACGTGCATGAAATTTAGATGCTACAACATGCTTAAATAAGAAAACATGCAATAAGTCATTTGACACAGAATAATCACCAAGATTAGAGGTCATATCAAAATGGTTAAACATTGGCACAATTATTTTAAAATGTATTTGATCCAAATATGATTTATTTCCTGATATCACATGGTTCTTTGACATCAACAGTTAATTCAATGGGCGCACTCAGAATTGTTGGTATTTCAGTTGTTCGATCACATGATGCATTCATGACAGTAACATGATTCTCTAAAATGGGTGGCATGCTCAAATCAACAGGTAACTCAACACATGATGTACTTAAGTTAATTAGGCATGCATCATTCTCATGTGAAGTTATATCATCAATATCTTTATTGTTACCTTGTCGCACAGACGTAACTGATGTAGGTATGGACAATGACAATGTACCATACACTTGAGATGATGTCCCACTAACAATCTGAGGTGTGGCTGCTCTAGTAGGTGCAACGATGGAGGAATCAACCGATGGTAGTGAGCACGAATTGGAATAGTAGTTGTTGTAGTCACCCAATGCATCCTCCTGCAATTGTCTCTCAAAGGTACAAGCACGAACATACATACCAGTAATGTAACGAGGAATATACTGAAATCTTGCCTAAATATCATGATTCAAACCACCAAAAAATCTATTCATTGTATCATCCTCAGATTCTTCTATGTCACAATGATGCATATAAGATTTGAACTCTTGGTAGTAAGCATGAACAGTGTTGTTGCCTTGTTTAAAATTTTCAAATTTGCGAAGCAATTCACGAGATAGTAAGGAGGGAAAAATTGTTATCTCGTTACATCTTTCAAATATTTCCAAGTTATGGGTTGGTTATCAATGTTTTTCTTACAATGCACACTCCACCAAACAGAAGCAAAACCAGTAAATGCTCTAGTGGCAGCTCATACTCGCTCAAGTTCAAAAAAGTCATGGTGACTAAAAACTTGTTCTACTTCATGCTCCCAAGCTAGATAAATAGCAGGATTAAATCTACCCTCAAATGATGGTAAAGAGATAACCTGATCATGTGCTTGTGTGTGTTGTCCCAACTCTCGTGATGGTGAAGATGTGTCCGTCGTCCAAGAACTTCTATCTCCGAAACCTTTCATGATTAGTAGAAACAAGAAACAAAATTCAAGAATAATGTTCCTATGAACTACTAGGATGTGGTTGTAAAGTGCTCATAGTAAAGCAAATATCAATATCTTACAAGTTCTTACCATGTGGCAGGTGGTGACAGGCAACCAGCGGTGTCAAATAACTCCGAAGATTGTGTAAAGCGACTGCCTGGGGGACGTACATATACACTGTGTAGAAATATGTGGAGCTTGGTTGGCTATATATGGTAGCAAAAGATTAGCAATAATCAATTAAAGATGCAATGTTGAATAAACGCTCAACAACGGTACTGTGCTGGTCCTAGGCTAGACCGGACTAGAGACGCGAGCCTAGAACACTAATAAGGTCAAGATGTAGCACAAATAGCATCAATCAAGGATACTAAGTAGCTCTGGACAGCAAGATATAAGTAAAGATCACAACGACAGTAAAGATAATGATGAAAAACAACTGCCAATCAGGATATACAACAACTCTCTCTCCAACTTTCCTCTTGAAGAAGTTTGAGCCAATTTTCTAATAACTTTTTTCAAAGAATGCTACTAACTCAAGATTTCCAATGCAAAAAGAATCACTCAATTCCGAATTGATATGAGGAGTCAAAGAAATTCCAAAACTGGCCTGAAAAACTGGAATAAGCTGTGTTCGCCAACTTCGTAGGGCAAAAAGACCTATTTAGAAGCCGATTTTGAGGTGCAAAATATTGAACTAACTTATGCAACTATTTAGATGCGGCTCGTCGTTAGCTTTAATTTGAGTACTTGCAGAGACAAAACGGACTTTGTATGAGGAAGTTATGCTTGTTTTACTGAACAGTGCACAAAACAGATTCCAATCCGAATTCAGCTACGAGATTGAGTCTAGATAGATCCGATTTTTGTTTTTTTCTTCTTTTTTATTCCTCACACTTTTTTCTTTATCTTTTTTTCTCTATTTTTTTTACTTTTTCTCTCTCTTTCTTTTTCTCTTTTTTTGCTCTCTCCCTATTTCTAAAACAAACTAGATAAGATGCAGATGGGATCAAGTGAAGATGTGAACGATCTCAACTATGATTATGACAATGAACTATACGTAGCACGTGGTGGAAATTGAAGGATGGTGTGGTGGATAGCGGAAGGGATAACGATGCAGCGGCGACGTGACTAATGTGAACAGAACTTGAAACTCTAAACGAACTATACACTAAGACCAGCAACTGGACACGACGATGCAACCGATAATTCAATAATGCAAACAATGAAAAAAATTTGCAAAAGCTCAAACTGGCTCAGATTGCCACCTGGCTCTGATACCACTTGATAGAGGCAAATGTGTCCTGATGTTTCGATGAGATGGTGGCTATCGTTTTCTGTGAGATGATGTCTGTGCAGTCCGAATCTGAATCCAGAACGTGAGAGACTTGGACTCTATCTTCTCTTGGCCCAAAAGTGACGTGAGAGGACTTTTTGAAAAGAACCTAAACTTCTTCTTTTCACCTATTTTCATATGTGGATTGTACAAATGTTCCATACACCTGCAATTGGACAAAACACAAAAGTGTGTGAAGTATTTTTGTTCTGGATAACATAAATAGATTATTGAATAGTTTGCACTAGAAATCACCTGACAAATATGCATGTATGCAATATTTTTGGTCGTACCCAAGGTATTCATGTCCTCATCATGAAGCGGTCGGAGAAGCAGTCGCAGCACGGAGATGCTGGCACGGTGGCAGCGAGCGCCTGCGGAGAGGCGACCGAGGAGCGCGGGGAGGAGGCGGGAATGACCAGCAAGCCGACACTAGACCTGTCGCTCTCGCCCGAGAGACCGGCCGGAGAATCCACCGGCGCCCCTGGAGTCGAGGAGCCGAGCCCGACCTGCCGGCCCCCCTGACCCGTGGACAGAGCGTGAGGGTCAGGAGAGGGGGACCGGGAGTGGCTGTCCTCCGAGGCCTCCTCGTCATCCGAGCGGGCGGCGCGGTGGTGGTGGCGTCCACGGTAGTCTCCACCAGCGCCACCCCCAGGAGGACCGTCGTCGGAGAAGCGAGGGCGGCCCACGTGGTTAGGGGGCTCAGGGGCGATCCGCAAGTCAAAGCCCTGATCGTTGAAGAAGACCCGAACGGTGGCACGAAGACGGGAGGAGTCCAGGCACTTGACCTTGACCCAGACCTCCTCCTCTTTGTGAAGGGAGAGCTCGTCCACCACGACCACCTTGCCAAGGATCCGAGACATCTGGCGAATGACACGCTCGGACCTCGCAATGTCGGGTAGGCCGGCGATGAGGATCCAGGCTGTGTCTAGCACCGCCACCGCTTTGGGGTCGAGAATCGGCTCGGAGATGTCGACGACGATCTTGTTGAGGGCGAGAGTGATCTGATCACTGCGAGTCGCGTATCCGTGGCTGAGGGCGTCAGGGAAGATCACGGAGAACACCATCCCGGAAGTCGGGGTGACCTGCCAGTCCCACTGGCGGCGGAACAGGTGGTTGAGCTCGGCCTCGATCCTCTCGGGCGAAGCCACACCGTCAACCACCGTCACGATGGCCTGGAGGGAGGGAGTCGGGGGGGGGGGGAGGTCGGGGAGTTCAATATGGAAGAAGCCCAACCCCTCAATCCCGTGCCCGTACATCCAGAGCTTGTCGGTCAAGGGCCTGTCGGGGCAGAGCAGAGTGGGGTGACCCGGATCCTTGCAGATGTAGCAGCAGGGCGGGTTGGAACAGTTGACTTGGCCATGGCCGACATCCCCACAGTTGAAGCAAGGAAGCGAGGGAAGGTCGAAGACGGGATCCGACGTTGCGGCGGAGCCCGCGGCTGCGATGGCCAAGGTAGTCGGGGGCCGGGCTTGGCGACGCTTCTTCCTACGGCCCGCCCCTTGGCGTCCACGGTTGGGACCGGCCCCGGCCGCGGAGCCCGATTGAGGGGCGGAGGCCGCGGCGTGAGGCGGCACGTACTTGCGTGGAGGCGCGGCCGCCGGAGGGGCCAACTAGCGCGGAGGGGAGGAGCAGGTGGGGCGGGGCGGAGAGGGGCTACGACCCTGGCGACGCACGGGCGACGGAGAGCGGCGTCAGGACGATCGCCAGTCGCCAGCGGCGGGAGGGGGGAACGGGAAGGCCCGCGGAGGTCGGAGCGGCCCGGGGAGCGTCCTCCCTGTCATGCAGCTCGCGCCGGAGGTCGTCCTCACGACGGTGCGCGTCGGGGGAGGGGCGCAGAGGGTCCCGACGGTCCTCATAGCGACCTTGCGACGAGCCTCACCGTCCTCCCACTCCCTAGGCACGGCCAGAGAGGGGGGGAGGCAGGTCGGTTGGAGGAGGTGGGGAGGCGACGAGCGGGGGCATCGGAGAGGGAGGGCGGTGAGACGAGGGAAGAGCGGCGGCTGTGGAGGGAGACGGCGGCACAAGGAATCCACAGGAGGCGAAATCCCCTGTGTCCGCGGAGTGGGCCTAGGGCACACGAGGCGGCCAGGAGCAAGGGCGAGGCCCATCCAGTCCGGCCCATCAGAGCGGGGAGCAGGGAGCGGGGGAGACGGGCCTCGGCCCACCCAAGCCGGCCCATTCGCGAGCCGAGAGGGGAGGGGGGAAGCCGGGCCTCGGCCCAGGATGCCCTGGCCCGTCAGCGCGGAGGCACACGAACGAGGGGAGGTGGGGGCGCGCAGGGTTTCCCCACGCCGAGCCGCCGCCGCCGCAGCCATCGCCGGCGTGGAGACGCGACGCGCAACCGGCCAGAGCAGTCCGAGGGGGGAGGAAGGCCGGAACCGGAGGTTGGAGGAGCCGAAAGCCATGATGAAGGGGCAGAGCGGAGATCGACGGAGGATGGGCGCCGGGGAGCCGCCGCCGCCGAGGCTGGATGGAGTCCGACAGGACGAGGGGGGGCGGGGGGGAGGGCACGGCCCACCAGGTCGAACGGGCAGCGCCCAGTTCAGACCGGCCGGCAACTCCCCAGGAGCGGCGGCGACGTGCCCGCCCACTCCGCAAGGCAGAGCCTTGGGCCCTCGCCGCACGAGTCACACTCGCCGGACGGATCTGCAGCGCTGGCCGCGGGCCAGAGGCACCAGCGCTCCTGTGGGAGGCCGGGCCGGTGAGAGCCGGACCGGTCACCGGAAGGCGACTCCACCTCGTCGTCCAGCAGGTCGGACCATCGAACGCGGGAGGGCGTGGGGCTGGCGAGCGGAGGAGCCATCTCCACCAGCGGGATGAGGGGCAGCGAGGGAGCGGAAGCAGGCGGCGGAGGGGCGACCGGGGACGGGACGGCTGCGAGGTGCGCCGGAGACAGCGGGGCGAGCGGCGGCGCCGAGGCACGCGAGTCGCCAGAGCTACCCATCCTGGATCGTCAGTCACCTTCTTTCCTTCCCGTAAAGAAAAAGAATCATGACCATAATCTACCGAGGGCTCTGATTGAAATACTCTCAGCGATGTATTCATACTTTCTGCAGGTGACTAGTTAATTAAGCGAAAAAATATATAATTACAGCCCGCCAAATCTCAAAGGGCACTCGGTCAAGAACAAAGAGACGACTTTTTTTACATAGTAGTACACCGGAATATTCGCCGCGTGGCGGTGTCAATTCTCTAACCAACCCTAGAATAATGCAAGTGCCTTGCGGCTGGCGGCCACACCGGCCGTCGTGACCCCGTCCACATGAGTACATGACGATCGATCGAGGCACCTGCACCAACTCACATCGACCAACAACCGCCGGCTCCATTAGTCAACGTACGCGCTGCAGATTTTCCTGATCTCCCCGTTGTCGCCGGTGAGCACCTCCATCCTGCCCATGTTGATCATGGCGGCGGCGTAGTCATGGAAGTACTCCTCCGTCGACTCGGCGGCCGCCATCCTCGCCACGTACTCCCTCGTCAACTTGTCGTCGAGCAGCGCCTGGTCGGAGACGAACAGGCTCCGGTTGCTCTGCACGTCCCGGTAGTAGCTGAGGTCGAACTCGTAGGGGCTCTTGGGGTCCATGTCCACGGGCGTCTTGTCTTTCTCGTTGCCTGGCTCGCACCTCTCCCGCAGCTCCGGAGCGTACGCCTTGTCCAGCGTCGGGTCCTGCACCCCTTTGCCGCTGTTGTTGTAGAGCCGGTCCGGCGCGAACGCGTTGCACTGCGCCCTCCCGATCGTGTGGCTCCCTGACAGCACGACGAGGTCCTTCCACGACAGGTTCTTCACGCTGAAGTAGGTCTTCAGGTCCACAATGTTGGCGTTCGGCGGCGCCAGGTCGTTCTCGGCGTCGACGCACGAGGACACCTTGCCGTCCCGGCGTCCGGTCTCCACCGGGAACCGTGGCCCGTTGGTCTGGAACAAGGAGGCAGTTTGGTCAGGTAACAAGAAAGCTTGAGAGAATCCATGGAGCCGATGAAAGGGGGGAATTATCGATCTGCTTAAATTACCAGGTACACGGCGTCCCGCGCGGCCATGATGATGATGTCTGCGCAGGACACGGTGAGCGGGCACTCGTCCTCCAGCTTCGCCTTGATCCTCTCGACCTCGTGGAAGCCGCCGAGGCTGTCGCTCATCGGCATGGCGTCCCTCTCCCCCTTCTTGCTCCTCGATTTCAGCATGATCGACCCGTCACACCCCTGCAAACCACGCATCCGGTTAAGCGAAACCCATTTAGACGGCCCGTGCACGCGACGCGGCATGACACGGCAAAGAAAGCAGCGCAGCACGCACCCTGACGAAGCAGTCGTGGAAGAGAAGCCGCAGCAGCGCGGGGCCGAGGGTCCTGTCCTCGTGGACGATGTCCCGCATCTCCTCGAGCACCAGCTCCTCGGCTTTCGGGCACGTCTTGTCGTAGAACCCGATGGCGAGCCCGGCGCCGGCGGGATCAGCGGCGCCCGGCACCGGCATGGCGCTCGCGACGGCCGCGAGGATCAGCAGCCGGACGAGCACGCCCAGTGCCATCCGGCCGGACCGGAGGAGAAGAGCCGAATCGAGTCGTCGACGAGGTTGCTTGGTCGTGACGAGGGGAAGCAGCAGCTGAAGAGGCGTTGAAACTATCTCGGGTCAGCCGGGAACTCACGGAAGGGGAAGGAGATTAAATTTGCTGGCCGGCGTCGACCGCCCGCGCATGAAAACCCCGGAATGGCGAGAATAAAGAAAGAGTTGGAGAGGCACGGGTGGGTTGAAGATCGCTGTCAAGAAGCTCGGAATTCGCAAGTTAGTTAAAAACTGAGGCGGACAATGGCTGGCTAGCTGGGAATGGGAATGGGGTGTTGGAGGCTACGCGCAAAGGGGGCAGAACGGAACAAAAATTCCCCTATTTCACGCGGCACATGAGATGAGACTGGACCAGGAGGCGCGAGTGCGCCGAGCAGATTGGTTCCGCGTCTGGACTGGACGGCGGTCGTGGATGCGGGCTTTTGCACTTGTCAACGCACGCTGTTCACACGCCTCGGCCGACTACCGAGATGGCTTTTCTGCACATCCATGAACAGTTGAACATGGCAGTGCATACATGAAGGCAATATTAACGAACCGATCGATGCATTTGTAGAGGCATGCGAGCATCTAATGGACAATGAGCTGACCAAATGAACAAACAAATATTCCGGCGCCTAGTCTCTGGTGGCTGTGCTGACCAGGGGTAGTTGGCGTGTAGCACGGGCGGAGAACTGGCTGTGCAGGCATACGCTTCTTCGTGGTAAGCTACTCCACCTGCCGGTTATCGCCGTTTACGCAAACTAGAACTTGTCAAGGTCGAAGTACAGTGCTGTGTTTAACAGAACCCAGTTGTAAAATCTGACGGTCACCATACTTGATTTGTTCCTTACTTTATTTGTATGCTGGAGGAAATGTCCTTGGTTGAATCGAGTTACGATTTAGTTTAGCAATCAAGAAGAGGCTACCTATTTATTATGTTACACGGAATAGGTATAAGATTTGCGACTTTTTTGTTCTCCAATTATAATTTAACTGAGGCGCCTATTTGGGAGAACTGGGGATTGTACTTACCAGAATTAACTCAAAGAAAGCCAACTCAAAGAAATCTATGCCCGGGAGGAGGTCCTCAATGGGGTCGGGTTCCTAACTGGAGGTACGCGATCTTGAAAGCCAACTCAAAGAAATCTATGCCCGGGAGGAGGTATACTACAGATAACGCTCTCGCGTAGACTGGTTAAGGGCCGGCGACCAGAACACCAAATATTTCCAGGGCCGGGCCTCGCATAGGAAGAGGAAAAACACGGTTCGTGTTTTAAGGAGAGAAGATGGCTCAAGGTGTATGGTAGACGAGGAGATGAGGGAGATGGCAGCGGCGTTCTACGAGTCACTATTCACATCAGAAGGCTCGACCGGTGTGAACGAGTTTTTGGAGAATATACAACCCGCGGTGACGGATAAGATGAACAGCAAGCTCACGGCTAGAGTTTCAGACGAGGAAGTGGAAGCTGCGCCTTTTTCAAATGGGACCGACGAAGGCCCCGGGCCCAGATGGCCTGCATGCGTTGTTTTATCAGCGGCACTTGCCATTGGTGAAAGGAGACGTATGTCGAGCGGTCCAAGATTTCCTAGGGGGTGTTGCAGCCCCGGATTCGTTCAACGCGACTACGATAGTGATGATACCGAAGGTTAACTCACCGGAGTTGCTTTCACAGTTTCGTCCTATCAGCTTGTGCAACGTCCTCTATAAACTGGCTGCAAAGGTACTTGCGAATAGGCTTAAGGTTTTCCTTCGGGTTCTTATCTCAGAGGAACAGAGTGCTTTTGTACCGGGACGGATTATTAAGGATAATGTGATTGTGGCATATGAGTGTGTGCATGCAATAAGAACTCGGAAACGGAAAAAACCTATGTGTGCAGTAAAGTTGGATATGACAAAGGCTTATGATAGAGTCGAATAGATGTTTCTAGAACAAATGCTGACTAAGTATGGCTTTGCGGAGGGGTGGATCAGGATGGTGATGAGATGTGTGGCTTCTGCATATTTCACTGTGAAGCTAAATGGATGGCTCTCTAGGGGATTTGTGCCATCAAGGGGGCTCAGGCAAGGGGATCCACTCTCCCCGTACTTATTTTTATTCTGTGTTGAAGGTTTTTCAACGATGTTGAGGAAGGCACAAGTAGAGGGCAGCATTAAAGGTGTCGGATTCGGGAGCACTAGCCCGCAAGTCACGCACCTTTTATTCGCAGATGAAAACATTGTGTTCTTGCGGGGTACTCTAGAAAATGTCCTTGTGCTAAAGAACATCTTAGTTAGGTATGAAGCAGCATCGGGGCAAAAAATCAATCTCCAAAAGTCGTCCATCTTCTTCGGGAAAGGATGTGGACAGCAACAAAAAGATGTTCTAAAGCAAGTTTTTGTCATTGAACAAGAAGCGCTTAGCGAGAGATACTTGGGTCTGCCAACTGTGGTGGGGAGATCCAAGGATGGCACTTTTAAGTACGTGACAGAATGCTCAAAAGGAAAAGTAACGGGATGGAAGGGACAAGGGTTGTCAAAGAAGGCCAGGGAAGTGCTTGTGAAATCTGTTTTGCAGGCTACACCTACTCTCACAATGAGTTGTTTTCACCTCTCGAAGAAGATGTGCCGGAACCTGACCTCAATCTCTTCAAAATTTTGGTGGGGTGCAATGAACGGTGAGAGGAAAGTGCATTGGATTGCCTGGGATAAGATGTGCCAATCAAAACGGACGGGCGGTATGGGCTTCCGTGATCCGGATGCTTTCAACCAAGCCCTACTAGCAAAACAGGCATGAAGGATTTTGCAAACGCCGATGCCCTTATGTGCCAGACTTCTTCGAGCTCGGTATTTCAAAGATAGTTCAATCATGAGTGCCACGCGTCCATCGGGCAGATCCTACACGTTCAGGAGTATTCTACATGGGAGACTTGCTTCGGGAGGGAGTAATATGGCGCATTGGAGATGGCTCGACGGTGAACATTCACCATGACCCATGGATCCCGCGACAAGGGAGTCTGCTGCCACTGGGCCCAGACTGCATACCGGGTGTGCAGAAGGTGGCCGACTTGTTGAACCACACGGGTGAATCATGGGATGATACAAAACTCCAAGCTCTGTTCTCCGTGGATGACGCCAATGACATTAAGCAGATAGCTGTTGGAGGGCCGGGGACTCAGGATTATATTGCATCGAATTATACAAAAAGCGGTATCTTCACTGTCAAGTCGGCCTATCACCTGAGGATAGCCTTGAATGCTGCAAAATGGAGCCAGCCAGGACCCTCTTCGGCTGCTCTTACACATCGAGGTTGGTTGTCCTTGTGGGATAGATCGGCTCCAGGAAAAAGCAAAAATTCATATGTGGCGGTTGATGAAGAATGGCCTGGCTACGGGAGCTGAATTTCTACGGCGCCGTATCAAGGCGGGAGTATTCTGTGTTGCTTGTGGACGCGAAGAAACCGGCCACCATCGGTTTTGGGGGTGTTCGCATTCGGTGTGTTTTTGGAAGAAACTTGGCTCGGAGTTGGGAGTCTCGGTGGCCAACCCACCATGCAATATCGATTCCCAGAGCAAGTTGGCTAATTGGCTACTGGAGTTGTTTGCACAAGCACTGGATCTTGAGAAATCTGTTATGGTACAAGCTGTTTATGGACTGTGGTTAGCGCATAATGATGCGCGAGATGGGCAGAAATTACCGCAGCACATGAAATATCACATACAGTTGCTGCACTTGTCAAAGAATGGGAAGAGGTTCATAGGAAGGAAGTGACGCCGAAGCTGCCAAAAGAAAGGTGTGTGTGGGAAACACCAGATATGGGCTGGATCAAAGCAAATACGGACGGTGAGATGTCGAAGCACATGGGGAAAGGAGGCGTTCGAGTCATCCTGCGTGACCACGCGGGGGCGTTCCGAGCGGCTTCATGTCATGTGGTTTTGACAGCGACCGACCCGGAGATGGTGGTACTGCTGGCGCGCAAGATGGCGATCGAGCTGGCTGATACGTCTCCGATGTATCTATAATTTATGAAGTATTCATGCTATTATATTATCTGTTTTGGATGTTTATGGGCTTTACTAAACACTTTTATATTATTTTTGGGACTAACATATTAACCGGAGGCCCAGCCCAAATTGTTGTTTTCTTTCCTATTTCAGTGTTTCGAAGAAAAGGAATATCAAACGGAGTCCAAACGGAATGAAACCTTCGGGGGAGTTATTTTTGGAACAGAAGCAATCCAGGAGGCTTGGAGTAGATGTCAGGGAAGCTTCGAGGAAGCCACGAGGCAGGGAGGCACGCCCCCACCCTCGTGGGACCCTCGTGGCTCCCCTGACCGACTTCTCTCGCCTATATATGTCCATATACCTTAAAAACATCGGAGAACAGAATAGATCGGGAGTTCTGCCGCCGCAAGCCTCCGTAGCCACCAAAATCCAATCGGGACCCTGTTTTGGCACCCTGACGGAGGGGGGATCCATCACCGGTGGCCATCTTCATCATCCCGGCGCTCTCCATGACGAGGAGGGAGTAGTTCACCCTTGGGGCTGAGGGTATGTACCAGTAGCTATGTGTTTGATCTCTCTCTCGTGTTCTTGAGGTGATACGATCTTGATGTATCGCGAGCTTTGCTATTATAGTTGGATCTTACGATGTTTCTCCCCCTCTACTTTCTTGTAATGGATTGAGTTTTCCCTTTGAAGTTATCTTATCGGATTGAGTCTTTAAGGATTTGAGAACACTTGATGTATGTCTTGCATGTGCTTATCTGTGGTGACAATGGGATATCGCATGATCTACTTGATGTATGTTTTGGTGATCAACTTGCGGGTTCCGTCCTTGTAAACTTATGCATAGGGGTTGGCACACGTTTTCGTCTTGACTCTCCGGTAGAAACTTTGGGGCACTCTTTGAAGTTCTTTGTGTTGGTTGAATAGATGAATCTGAGATTGTGTGATGCATATCGTATAATCATACCCATGGTACTTAAGGTGACATTGGAGTATCTAGGTGACATTAGGGTTTTGGTTGATTTGTGTCTTAAGGTGTTATTCTAGTACGAACTCTATGGTAGATCGATCTGAAAGAATAACTTTGAGGTGGTTTCATACCCTACAATAATCTCTTCGTTTGTTCTCCGCTATTAGTGACTTTGGAGTGACTCTTTGGTGCATGTTGAGGGATAGTTATATGATCCAATTATGTTATTATTGTTGAAAGAACTTGCACTAGTGAAAGTATGAACCCTAGGCCTTTCCTAGCATTGCAATACCGTTTATGCTCACTTTTATCATTAGTTACCTTTCTCTTTTTATAATTTTAGATTACAAAAACATATATCTACCATCCATATTGCACTTGTATCACCATCTCTTCGCCGAACTAGTGCACCTATAAAATTTACCATTGTATCGGGTGTGTTGGGGACTGTGACACCCCCGATTCAATCGTACACTAATCATGCACGCAAATGTGTATGATCAAGATCAGGGACTCACGGGAAGATATCACAACACAACTCTACAAATAAAATAAGTCATACAAGCATCATAATACAAGCCAGGGGCCTCGAGGGCTCGAATACAAGTGCTCGATCATAGACGAAGTCAGTGGAAGCAACAATATCTCGAAAGTACGCATATAAGTTAAACAAGTTTGCCTTAAGAAGGCTAGCACAAACCGGGATACAGATCGAAGAGGCGCAGGCCTCCTGCACAGGATCCTCCTAACTACTCACGGTCGTCGCCGGTGACTGCACGTAGTAATAGGCGCCTCCGGTGTAGTAGTCGCCATCGACGGTGGCGTCGCTCTGGGCTCCATCGTGCAGTCGCAGCAATCGAGTAGAGGTAGGGGAAAAGGGGAAACAATGCAACCGTGAGTACTCATCCAAAGTACTGCAAGCAAGGAGCTACACTACATATGCATGGATATATGTGTAAAGGGCCATATCGCTGGACCGAACTGCAGAATGCCGTAATAAGAGGGGATAGCTAGTCTTGTCGAAGACTACGCTCGTCACCTTCGTCTTGCAATGTAGAAGAGGGTAGGTTGAAGTCCTCCAAGTAACATCACATAGCAATAATCCTACCCGCGATCCCTCCTCGTATCCCCGAGAGAGAGCGACCACAAAGTTGTATCCGCACTTGGAAGGGTGTGTTTTATTAAGTATCCGGTTCTAGTTGTCATAAGGTCAAGGTACAACTCCAAGTCGCCCTGTTATCAAGATCACGGCTATTCGAATAGATTAACTTCCTGCAGGGTGCACCAACTTACCCAACACGCTTGATCCCATTTGGCCGACACACTTTCTGGGTTATGCCCGCCGCGGAAGATCAACATGTCGCAGCCCCACCTAGGCTCAACAGAGAGGCCAAGACGCCGGTCTAAACCTAAGCGCCAGGGTCCAGGCCCATCGCCTGAAAGCACACCAAGACGTTGCGTGACGCTGCCGGAAGCGTAATCTAGCCCCTTAATTCAAGAGCGGGCTTACGTTCCAATCCGGCGCCGCCACTCGATCGGGCCGGCGTCACGAAGTGCCGTTTTACCGATACCACGACGCCGAGTGCCCATATCTTTCCCACGTAGTTGGTTAGTGCGTATAGGCTCGTGAGCCAACTCAGATCAAATACCAAGATCTCGTTAAGCGTGTTAAGTATCCGCGAACGCCGAGCAGGCTGTGCCCACCTCTCTCCTAGGCGGTCTCAACCTGCCTTGTCGCTCCGCCACAAAGATCCACTCATGGTGCTCCACCAAATTTAATCCCGACTTTAGTCTCCACATGTATCATGTATAAGTATATGGTATAGACCCGTGATCACCTCCCGAGTGATCACGGCCCGATAGTATAGCACAGCAGACGGACAAAAATGTAGGGCCACAGATGGAAATACTAGCATCCTATACTAAGCAAGTAGGATTGCAGGTAAGGTAACAACAGTAGTAACAAGGACAAAGCTATGCATCGTGATAGGTATAACAGTAGCAAGAACATGCTACACTACTCTAATGCAAGCAAAGATAGAGTAGAATAGGCGATATCCGGTGATCAAGGGGGGCTTGCTGGTTGTTCGGCAAGAGAGAGGGTCACAACTCCATAGTCGAACCGGGCAAAGACCAAATATTGGCCTCGTAGTCTAACGGAGAGAAGAGGGGGAAGAAACAATGAATACCATGTAAACAGATGCATATCGATGCATGAAAAGACAAGTAATGATGCTAGGCGTGCCCTAACGTGGTATGAGGTGGTACGGTTAAGAAACATCCGGAAAGTATTCCGGTGTTTCGCTTTTCAAGGAGGAGCCGGAGGGGGAAAGTTGCGGGTTCGATAGGTTAGGGTGTGTGACGACGAGCGGACTGCGTATCCAGATTCGCCTCGCCGTTACGAGCAACTTTCATGTTGAAAATATTTTAATCCGAAGTTACGGATTAAAAGATATGATTTTCTAAAGATTTTATTAATTTACGGAATTTAATTAATTATTTAATTAATTGAAAAATGGATTTATGACGTCAAAGCATGATGTCATGTCGACGTCAAGATCAACGTTGACCGTTGACCTGGTCAACTGACATGTGGGTCCAGTGGGGACCCAACTGTCATTCTCTGCTTAGGTTAATTACATATTAGTTAATTTAATTAGTGATTAGGTTAATCTAATCGTGATTAATTAACTTAATTAATTACTTTATTAACTAATTAATATTTTAATTATTTTAATTATTATTTATTTATTTATTTAATATGTTTTTTAATTCCTTTTTTTCTTTTCCAAAAACGTTATGGGGCGGGGCCCTGTGGTCAAGGCCCACGGGCAAATCGCTAGTCTTGGCCTTCGCGCCGCTCAACGGGCGCGACCAAGGCGTGTGGCGCGGCGCCAAGGAAGCGGGCGAGGCCCGACGTGGTGGTGGCCGGACGGCCGACGGAGAGGCGGGGAGCACGGGCCATGGGCGCCTAAGCGGAGCGGCGACAGGCAGGGCGCTGGAACCACGGGCGGACCTAAGCGACGCCGGTCGGGCGCGTGGCGAGGCGACCAGGGGGAAGCGCGGCGCCGTGGGAGCCGCACGGGATGCGGAGGCCGGACGGGACGGCCCGGCCTTGGTGTCGCGGTGCCAGCGCGGCCGACGCGTCTGCGGCTACGGCGGGGCAGAACGGGGGGGATCTGGCGCTGGTGGCGGAGAAGGGAGAGGAGGGAGCTCACGGGGCGGAGGCGCGTAGAGGGTCTAAGCAGAGGGCTCGGGACGGTCGGGAGGACCGGCGAGGAGGAGGTCGAGGCGGCGCTCGTGGAGGGGGCCGGGATGACGACGACGGAGGGGACAGGCCGGCTGGGAGGCGGACGGCGGCGGGCGCGGCGAATGTCGGTCGACGGGATCAGGGCCGATCCAGATCGGTGGGGGGAGGCGAAGGGGATCGTGGGGGGCGGCAGGGGAAGTGGGAGGTCTTGCCGGGGGCTAGGGTTCGGTGGGAGTGGGGGAGGGTTAAGGAGTGAGGGCTGGATGGGCGATTGGGCTGGCCGGTGGGCGTTGGCCCAGTTGGCGAGAGTCCAAAGTGGGGGGCTCTCTTTCTTTTTTTTGTTTAGTTTTTCTCTTTTGTATTTTCTTTTCTTTTATTTATTTACTATTCTGTTTTAAATGATTTTAAATTATTTAGGCCTTTTATAAAAATGTGTTTATTTCACGATAATTTCCTATGCAATATTTGGCAACCCCCGAACATTTTAGTTTTAATCTTTGAAAACTTTTATTGCTATCATAATTTTAAATCTGAATTTTGAAACAGTTTGAATTAACCCGTGGTTAACTGCAGTGACAAAGGTGACATGGCACCATCAACGTGAGATTACCGTAGCATGATTATCCGGGCGTTACAAATCTCCTCCACTACAAGAAATCTCGTCCCGAGATTTAGGAGGTAGAAGGAAAGAGTGCGGGGTATTCATCACGAAGACGATACTCGCTCCTGTGTGGCTTCGTCTTTCGTGAGTGATTCGACCACTGGACTTTGAGGAACTTGATTGCCTTCTGACGTGTGCGGCGTTCAGCTTGGTCGAGAATGCGGACCAGATGCTCTTTATAGAAGAGGTCCTGTTGCAATTCGAGCACTTCATGGTCCACTGCTCGGATTGGGACCTTGAAGCAGCGTCGGAGTTGTGACACGTGGAACACATCGTGAACCTGAGAAAGGTTGACGGAAGCTCCAGTTGGTATGCCACTTTTCCACGCCTTTCCAGAATAGTGAATGGGCCAATATAGCGAGGAGCTAGCTTGCCCTTGATCCCGGCGGTGAGCACCCTTCATTGGTGTAACGCGAAGATAGGCCTTTTCACCGGGTTGATAGACCATGTCTTTATGATGACGGTCATAATTACTCTTTTGACGTGGATCGAGCGATCTTGAGATTCTCGCGAATAATGCGGACTTGTTCTTGACATGTTGGATAATATCCGGACGAAGAGTGGGCGTTCCCCGATTTCGACCCGATTCGGAGGGTTCGGCACTTTCGTCCATATAACACTTGAAGGGGCCATCTTCGGACTAGCTTGATAGCTATTATTATAAGAGAACTTCAGCATACGGAGAGATTCCTCCCATTTCTTGCGAAGGAAATAACACAAGCTCGAAGCATGTCTTGAGAACTTGGTTGACACGTTCAACTTGCCCTGTATTTGCGGATGAAACGCGATCTTGAAAAATAAGTGAGTACCCATAGCTTCTTGAAAACTTGCCCGGAATCTTGAAGTGAATAAGCTGCCACGGTCCTAACCGATAACCAGTGGAATACCGTGAATTGAAACAATTACGGACATATAGAGAGTTGCAAGTCGACTAGCGGTGATCGTTTCTTTGACCGCCAGAAAATGTGCAACTTTAGAAAGCCGGTCAATGACGACAAGAATAGCATCATTACCTTTCTGCGACTTGGGAAATCCAAGCCGAAGTCCATTTCAACATGGTCCCATTTCCATTCAGGAATAGAGATAGGTTGCAGAGTTCCAAAGAGGCCTTTGATGTTCTCGCTTTGATACGACAAAGAACGTCACATTCAAAGAACATAACGAGCAATGTCTCGCTTCATATTAGACCACCGGAATCTCGGCGAATGTCTTGGTACATCTTGGTGCTACCGGGATGAATAGACAAAGGCGTATCATGAGCTTCTTTCATAACCTTTGGAGTCAGATTCAGGTTTGCCCTCTTACTCGGTACCACTAGGCGACCTTTGAAGAATAGGGTGCCCGCGTCATCCACAGTGAAGAATGAGGGCTTCCCTTCTGCGAGATAAAGTTTAATCCTCTCGACTTCATCGTCACATTTCTGTAACCATTTGATGGTGTCCACAAGATCTGGTTTAGCAACCAGGGTATTGAGAGAACCCCTGGAAACAACATGGAGGTTCATCTTGCGAAGCTCGGGAGGAGGGGAGCGAGTGCACCCGGAGGAACAATATGGAGGTTCAGCTTTACGAACTCTTCAACGAGTGAGGGCTGAACTTTGTGGACCTGGAGGTGGTTGCCATAAGACTTATGACTCAAGGCATCAGCCATTACATTAGCCTTGCACGGTGTATAGGAAATACCCAAATCAAAGTTCTGCAGCAGTCTCCATCCATCTCTGGCAGACGGAGGTTCAGGTCCGGCTAAGTAATGTGATACTTCAGACTTTGGTGGTCAAGAAGATCTCGCAACGATTACCGAGAAGGTAATGTCGCCATCGCTTGATGCATGAATGACAGAAGAAGCTCGAGGTCGTGAACTGGGTAGTTCTCTTCGTGAGGGCGTAATTGTCGAGAGGCATAAGCAACCACTTTGTGCTCTTGCATTAGGACACAGCCTAATCCTTGACGGGAAGCGTCGCAGTAAATGACGAAGTCCTTCTTAGTATCAGGAGGAGCTAGTACTGGGGCAGAAGTCAACTTGTCTTTGAGTGCACTGAAACTTTCACGACATTTATCCGTCCATTGGAACTTGACGCCCTTATGCAGCAGGTTAGTCGAGGCCTGGCAATCTTGGAGAAGTTCTCGGCGAATCGACGGCAATAGTCAAGTAGACCGAGAAAACTTCGACTTGCTTGACATTCTTCGGAGGAGTTCAATCGAGAATAGCCTGAATTGCTCAGGGTTGACGGCAATACCATCCTTAGAGATGACATGCCCGAGATAGGTTACTTCGGGAAGCCGTAATTCACACTTGGAGAACTTGGCATATAGTCTGGTGCTCTCGTAGCTTTTCCAAAGACAAGACGAAGATGTTCAGCATGTTCTTCTTCATTCTTGGAAAATATCAGGATATCATCCAGATAAACCACGACGAACTTGTCGAGGTATCCATGAATATATAGTTCATCAGGCGAGAGAAGGTGGCTGGAGCATTGGTTAAGCCGAAAGACATGACGGTGTACTAGTATGAACCATAACGAGTCACGAATGCGGTCTTTGGGATATCCTCTTCGCGAACACGGATCTGGTGGTAACCCAACCTCAAGTCGAGTTTAGAGAACACTGATGAACCAGCCAGTTGATCATACAGATCATTGATCCGAGGAAGAGGATACTTATTCTGGATTGTAGCTTGGTTTATAGGACGGTAGTCTTGGACCAATCGCTTTGTCCCATCCTTCTTCTTGACAAAGAGAGAAGGTGCTCCCCAAGGAGAGCAACTTGGGCGAATGAAACCACTTCGAAGAGATTTGTCGATTTCCTCCTTGAGCTCAAGGAGTTCATGCGGCGGCATCTTGTAGGGTCGCTTGGCTATAGGAGTGGTGCCTGGTTTCAAGTCGATGACGAATTCGACGGCTCTAGTAGGGGGAATCCCTGGAAGTTCTTCAGGAAAGACGTCCTGGAAATCGCGAACGACAGGAATGTTTTCAATGCCCTCGAGGGGTGCGACGTTCAATGCATTCAATGCATAGAGCCTTGCCTCGGCATCCTGAACTGCATTTGCATTGTAGCTTATTATTTCATCAGAAGGGTGTAGCAAATGGACGGTCTTAGTGGCGCAAACGATTGAAGTAGTATGCGCTTTCAACCAATCCATCCCCAAAATGAGGTCGATGTTAGACGTCTTCAGGATAATGGGTGAGGCATAGAATTCCAGCCCTTCGATTTCCACGGGACGCCGACGCCAACCATGGAGGTTTGACATTGTCCCAAGGGGTTTTTACCAATACCGAAGAGTTCATCTCCTCACACTTAACGTCGTGCTTGTATGCAAAATCTTCTCGACATGAATGAATGCGATGCTCTGAATCGAATAAAACAGATGCAGTCTTGAATTTACGAGGAGTGTACCCATCACAGTAGCAGGCTGGTCTTGAGCTTCGTTCAGATCAACATGGTTGGCATGAACTCGACCATAAGGCTTGGCATTGTTGTTGCGGGACTGGTTGCTCCCACGACCAGTTGCGGGAAGTGCCAGTTGATTCTGATTCTGATTGCAATCCCTAGCACGGTGACCTGGTTGGCCACACCTGTAGCACAGACCATTATTGGGAGTGGGAACAGGAGCATGGGGTGGTGGAGCTGGAAGCTTTGGCTGCCTAGTTGGAGTAGGCAGACGAGGTGCAGCATAGCTCTGCCTTGGGGCAGGTGCATTTGGCTGGTACATGCTGTTGGGAATCCATATCTTACGCTTCTGCGAGGACGGGCCCGAAGATGAGCCCGTGTCACGGTTGCGCTTGTTAGAGCTCTGGTATTCCTGCAGACCAGTTTCGACATTGATAGCTTTGTTCACTAAGGTGGCGAAATCAGCAAAGTCGTGCACTAGAAGTGCGAGTTTGATGTCAGCTTGAAGGCCGTCACGGAACTTCTCCTGTCTGCGTGCATCCGTTGCAATGTCCTCCTCAAAGATAGCGAGACAAGTCCAGGAACTCGCCGATAAGCTTCAACAGTCTTGTTGCCTTGGGTGAGGTTGCGGAACTCACGCTTCTTCCGGGTCCATGACTCCTTGAGGGATGAAGCGGCACGGAAAGCATCCTGGAAGTCCGCCGGTGATGATTGTTCCAGTGGCGAGTACGCCTGTGGCTGTCCCAACATTGAGCTGCAGGTCCTTTCAGGAAGAAGGAAGCAAAAGTGACATAGCTGGCAGGGGCTACATCAGCAGACTCCATCTCATAGGTGATGTCATGGAGCCAGTCATCAGCATCCAGGGGCTGGGTTGAGCTGCGGTACACACTTGGGTTGAGGCGTATGAAATCCTGCAGAGTTGTTGTGTTTGGCTGCTGGTTCATATTGGGGCGAGGAAACTGAGCCATCATGTTCTCCATGAACTGGCGATTCATCTCAAGCTGTTGGATCATACCAGCCATGTACTCAAAGCGGTGGTGGGAAGTTGCCACCACGACCACGACCAGCTGGTCTAACCATCCCGCTAATATATAACGAGGGTAGTTCGGCACTTGAGAAATTATGCAAAGGACAAGAATCATTCATGATGAAACATGCATAATGAAAGCGACCGATAGGAACTACATAGTAGTCGGCACATCTTACAAAAGGGATCACGCATAGAGTTCGGTACCACGAGTTCAATACATAGACTAAGACATCATAGGCGGCACGCAGGCTCGCGGCGAATGCATCTAACACTAACAAGCAAGCCTACATCAGTCCCACGCGGTACTGCGGAGGTAGCTGTAGCCTGAAAGCTGGTAGTGTGGCAGCGGATAGTCCTCCACTTCAGTGACTTGGGGGCCGCGGATACTCAGTGCGTAACACGACGACCAAGTGGCGAGGAGAGGACCAAGTGCGGAGAGTAGCCTCCCACCTCGGCCAACCGACACCACAGGGCATCACGGTCTGGCTGGGTCGATCGCAGAATGCGGCAGCTCTGGATCGGACAAAGGTGCAGAGCGCGTCAAAGCATGGTAAAGGTGCCGACGGGTGAGGTACAACTTCGTGGCGAAGAGCTCGGTTAGCTCGATCCAGCCCATCGACATGCGTAACAAAGTTCTGATGGTAGTAGGGCTCTCTTGTGACTGTGGAGTTGGCTGCAGTTTAGTAACCCTCCTCACGAACATCAGACGCGATAGCGATGTGCCTGAAGGGGGTGGTGTCCAACTCCTGATACTCTCCACGAAGACGTGTCAGAGCAGCATAAGCAGCATCATGGACTGCCATATCGATAGTCACCCCAACACCATGTGCGGTGTGCAACAAGATGGTGGAGTCATACTCCCGAGAGTAGAGGTGGACGATGGCTCGGCATCGCTCTGGTTAAAGTCCTGGTACTCCTCAAAGACGGTGTACTCAGGGTGCCGCCGATAACCCGGATAGGTCATCATCTCTGCTAGCACCGCAGTGATCCCGAGGTCTGATGGCCATCGTGTGGCGCCACGACCTGCCTCGTGGGTTCCATCTGAAAACAAAGATGTTTCAAAGGAGTCAAATGACGGTGTGGAAATTGATCAAAATACAATTCCAAGGAATAACTATGGCTTTATCCAACTTTGGGGTGAATGTGGTCACGGGATCCTAGTGTTAGTTAGTAAATTCGTTTTAACCCGAGTAGAAGAGAGTTCAGAGTCCCGAGTAAAGATCGAGGAGTAAAAGATCCTAGTACCACCCGATGGCGACGTGGGACCGTAAGGCACACAGCCAAGTTAGTAAAAGTTTTTGCAATGTCTAGACTCGACTTCGGCCAAGGAGTGTGGAAGGGGGATTCCTACAGGCAGTCGGCTCTGATACCAACTTGTGACGCCCCCGATTCAATCGTACACTAATCATGCACGCAAATGTGTCCGATCAAGATCAGGGACTCACGGGAAGATATCACAACACAACTCTACAAATAAAATAAGTCATACAAGCATCATAATACAAGCCAGGGCCTCGAGGGCTCGAATACAAGTGCTCGATCATAGACGAAGTCAGTGGAAGCAACAATATCTGAGTACGTATAAGTTAAACAAGTTTGCCTTAAGAAGGCTAGCACAAACTGGGATACAGATCGAAAGAGGCGCAGGCCTCCTGCCTGGGATCCTCCTAACTACTCCTGGTCGTCGTCAGCGGACTGCACGTAGTAATAGGCGCCTCCAGTGTAGTAGTCGTCATCGACGGTGGCGTCTGGCTCCTGGGCTCCATCGTCTGGTCGCAGCAATCGAGTAGAGGTAGGGGGAAAAGGGGGAAACAATGCAACCGTGAGTACTCATCCAAAGTACTACTTAAAGCAAGGAGCTACACTACATATGCATGGATATATGTGTAAAGGGCCATATCGATTGGACCGAATCGCAGAATGCCGTAATAAGAGGGGATAGCTAGTCTTATCGAAGACTACGCTCGTCACCTTCGCCTTGCAAATGTAGAAGAGGGTAGGTTGAAGTCCTCCAAGTAACATCACATAGCAATAATCATACCCAGCGATCCCCTCCTCATATCCCTGAGAGAGAGCGACAACCGGTTGTAACTGGCACTTGCAAGGGTGTGTTATATAAAGTATCCGGTTCTAGTTGACATAAGGTCAAGGTACAACTCCAAGTCGTCACATACCGAAGATCACGGCTATTCGAATAGATTAACTTCCTGCAGGGGTGCACCAACTTACCCAACACGCTTGATCCCATTTGGCCGGACACACTTTCACAGGTTATGCCCGGTCGCGGAAGATCAACACGTCGCAGCCCCACCTAGGCTCAACAGAGAGGCCAGCACGCCGGTCTAAACCTAAGCGCGCAGGGGTCTGGGCCCATCGCCCTGAGCACACCTGCACGTTGCGTACGCGGCCGGAAGCAGAACTAGCCCCCTTAATACAAGAGCAGGCTTACGTTCCAATCCGGCGCGCGCCACTCGGCCGGGCGTCACACGAAGTGCTTCGGCTGATACCACGACGCCGAGTGCCCATATCTTTCCCACGTAGTTGGTTAGTGCGTATAGGCTCGTAGCCAACTCAGATCAAATACCAAGATTTAGTTAAGCGTGTTAAGTATCCGCGAACGCCGAACAGGGCCAGGCCCACCTCTCTCCTAGGCGGTCTCAACCTGCCCTATCGCTCCGCCACAAAGATCCACTCGCGGGTGCTCCACCAGCAGACCCAACTTTAGTCTCCACATGTATCATGTATAAGTATATGGTATATACCCGTGATCACCTCCCGAGTGATCACGGCCCGATAGTATAGCACAGCAGACGGACAAGAATGTAGGGCCACAGATGGAAATACTAGCATCCTATACTAAGCAAGTAGGATTGCGGTGTAAGGTAACAACAAAGAGTAACAAGGATAGGCTATGCATCGTGATAGGTATAATGTAGCAAGAACATGCTACACTACTCTAATGCAAGCGGTATAGAGTAGAATAGGCGATATCCGTGATCAAGGGGGGCTTGCCTGGTTGTTCTGCAAGAGAGAGGGGTCGTCAACTCCGTAGTCGAATCGGGCAAGACCGGCGTCGGTCTCGTAGTCTACCGGAGAGAAGAGGGGGAAGAAACAATGAATACCATGTAAACAGATGCATATCGATGCATGACAAGACAAGTAATGATGCTAGGCGTGCCCTAACGTGGTATGAGGTGGTACCGGTTAAGGGGGGAAACATCCGGGAAAGTATTCCGGTGTTTCGCGTTAAGCAGAGGAGCGGAGGGGAAAGTTGCGAGTTCGATAAGTTAGGGGTGTGTGGCGGACGAACGGAGTGCGTATCCGGATTCGTCTCGTCGTTCTGAGCAACTTTCATGTTGAAAATATTTTAATCCGAGTTACGGATTAAAAGATATGATTTTCTAAAGATTTTATTAATTTCGGGAATTTAATTAATTATTTAATTAATTCGAAAAATGGATTTATGACGTCAGCATGATGTCATGCCGACGTCACCGTCAACATTGACGGTTGACTGGTCAATTCGACATGTGGGTCCAGTGGGACCCACCTGTCATTCTCTGTTTAGGTTAATTACATATTAGTTAATTTAATTAATGATTAGGTTAATCTAATCAGGATTAATTAACTTAATTAATTACTTAATTAACTAATTAATATTTTAATTATTTTAATTATTATTTACTTATTTATTTAATATGTTTTTTAATTCCTTTTTTTTCTTTTCCAAAAACGTTATGGGGTGGGGCCCTGTGGTCAGTGGCCCACGGGGCAAATCGGCCTTGGTGCGCTCAACGGGCGCGACAGTGACCAGGCCGTGGCCGTGTGCGCCAAGCAGGAAGCGGGGCGAGGCCCGACATGGTGGTGGCCGGGCCGACGGAGAGGCGAGCACGGGGCCATGGGGCGCCGACCGAGCGGAGCGGCGAGGCGGCAGGGCGCTGGAACACGGGCGGACCAAGCGACGGCGGTGGCCGGGCGCATGGCCGAGGCGACCGTGGGGAAGGTCTGTGGCCGCAGGAGCCGCACGGGATGCGAGGGGGCAAGGACGGCCCGACGCAGTTAGTGTCGCCGTGCCAGGCGCTTGGCAGCGTCTGACCTGGCGGGCGGCAACGGCGTAACGGGGGGGATACGGCGCCGGTGACGGAGAAGGGAGAGGAGGGAGCTCACGGGGGGAAGGCGCGTAGGGTCTAGGCAGAGGGCTCGGGGACGGTCGGGGAGGACCGGCGAGGAGGAGGTCGAGGCGGTGGCGCTCGTGGAGGGGGCCGGGGACGACGACGACGCAGGGGAAGCAGCCAATGGGAGGCGGACGGCGACGGGCTCAAGTGGCGGCGGGCGCTGGGCGTCGGGGTCGTGGGGATCGGGGCCGATCCCGATCCAGATCGGTGGGGGGAGAGGAGAAGGGGATCGTGGGGCGGCGGGGAGTGGGAGGTGCCATGGGGGCTAGGGTTCGGTGGGGAGTGGTGGAGGGGTTAAGGGAGTGAGGGGCCGGATGGGCCAGTGGGCTGGCTGGCTGGGCCGTTTGGCCCAATTGGCCAGGGTCCAGCAGGGGGGGGGGTCTTTTTTTTTCTCTTTTGTATTTTCTTTTCTTTTATTTATTTACTATTCTGTTTTAAATGATTTTAAATTATTTAGGCCTTTTATAAAAATGTGTTTATTTCACGATAATTTCCTATGCAATATTTGGCAACCCCCGAACATTTTAGTTTTAATCTTTGAAAACTTTTATTGCTATCATAATTTTAAATCTGAATTTTGAAACAGTTTGAATTAACCCGTGGTTAACTACAGTGACAAAGGTGACGTGGCACCATCAACGTGAGATTACTGTAGCATGATTATCCTGGCGTTACAGGGACACAAGAGACTCTTTGTTATTTGGTTGCAGGGTTGTTTGAGAGAGACCATCTTCATCCTACACCTCCCACGGATTGATAAATCTTAGGTCATCCCCTTGAGGGAAATTTGCTACTGTCCTACAAACCTCTACACTTGGAGGCCCAACAATGTCTACAAGAAGAAGGTTGCGTAGTAGACATCAAGCAGTTTCTGGCGCTGTTGCCGGGGAGGCGAGTGCTTGAAGGTATATCTTTAGATCTTGCAATCGAATCTTTTAGTTTCTTGTTTTATCACTAGTTTAGTTTATAAAAGAAAACTACAAAAAAATGGAATTGAGGGTGCCTCATATGCTTCATCTTTTTAATATCTTTCATGAGAATAAGGATTCCGATAATTGTGCTCAATTGCTAGCGGAAGAATGCATTAGAATGTTTGGCACTAAATCTTTAAATGATGAGCATGATTGCAATGTTATTAGTATGAACTCTTTGAATATCCATAGTACTAATGATGATTGCACTAGTCATGATGAAAATGTCTCTTATAAGCATGTCAACTTTTGTGGAGTGCATAGAGTTTGCAAGAACACACCAAATAGGGAAGATAGATTTTGCAGGAGGCATAAGTATTTAGAAACTAAATGGTTTCAAGAGAGGCTAGATGTTTGTGCTGAAAATTTAAAATTTCTTTGCCATGCTTGTGAACTTTGCAATGAACATGGTCATTTAAATATCCAATGCAAATTGTTTCATGATCGTATCGTGTCCAAAAATTTTGATGATTTGATTTCCCTTGCACATCATATAACCTTGAGAAATTCCTCGATATTGATCTAGAAGAAATTTTTATGTATTGCACGGTGAATTGCATTGAAAATCCTTATATTGCCAATTACATAAAGATAAGAAAACAAATGGAAGATGAAGAAAATATTAATGAAAGGGAAGAGACTTCCCAATATCCTCCTATTATTTCTTATGATGAATCAGGTAACGAGGATGAGCCTTCTATCCAATCAATCTCATCAATAAGGAGCTCAAAAAAGAGGGTTAAACCCACACATGATGTGAAGAAGAAAAAGAAAAGACGGAGGAGCAAAGGTAGAAAGATATCCTCGCAAATGATGTTGCTCCTATTACTCATTGTGATAAGGATAATTGCTATACTATTGGTGCTATCCATACTATTAATGATGAGAGTGATTATGCTTATGATATGAAAAGGCCCAAGCTTGGGGATGCTATGTTTGACGAGAATGACATGTTTGAGAATATATTTGCTGCAATTAATGTTTGTCCCAAGCTTGGGGATGCTATGTTTAATGAAGATGATATTTTTAGCCTCCCAAGTTTTGATGAGCAAATTTATTATTATGATGATGGCATGCCTCCTACTTATGATGATTATATTGATGAAAGTGGGTTTGTAAGAGTGTCAACTTTAGGAAGTAATGATCCCACTATTTTGGAGGGTGTTGAATCTTATAATATTTATGAAAGTGGATTTGGAGAGGTCATGACTTTATTTAGTAATGATTCCACTATCTTGGAAGATGTTTCAATTGATTATGATGAGAACAAAGTTGCTACTTATGATGATTATTGTGAGGACACTTATGCTATAAAAATTAGTGATTATTATATTTATAAAACTTTTCATGATTATGATTACCCTTTTTTGAAAATTACTCTTTTAATGTGGAAACAATTTATAGTATTCGAGTTTCTTACGATACTCCCACTATTCCGAATGAGAAGAATTTTGCTTATGTGGAGAGTAATAAAATTTCTATGCTTGTAGATCATGAAAAGAATGATTTAGGTGCTGGTTATATTGTTAAATTCATTCATGATGCTACTGAAAATTATTACTAGGGAGGAATATTTGCTTGTAGGAATTGCAATAATATCAAGTTTCCTCTCTATGCGCTTAAAATTTTGAAGTTATGCTTGTTTTCCTTCCTATGCTAGTTGATTATTGTTCCCATAAGTTGTTTGCTCACAAAATCCCTATGCATAGGAAGTGGGTTAGACTTAAATGTGCTAGTCATATTCTTCATGATGCTCTCTTTATGTTTCAATTCTTATCTTTTATGTGAGCATCATTGAAATCATCATGCCTAGCCAGGGGCATTAAACGATAACGCTTGTTGGGAGGCAACCCAATTTTATTTTTGTTTCTTGATTTTTGGTTATGTTTAGTAATAAATTATACATATACCTCTGTTTAGATGTGGTTTTATCTTTTAATTAGTGCTTGTGCCAAGTAGAACCTTTGGGAAGACTTGGGTGAAGTCTTTTTGATCTTGCTGTAAAAAAACAGAAACTTTAGCGCTCACGAGATTAGCTACAACTTTTTACTGGAGAGTGCTATTTAGTTGATTCGTTTTGCATATGATTAATAGATAAATTCCTCACGTCCAGAAATTTATTTTAGAATTTTTGGAGTTTCATAAGTATACGTTTGATACAGATTACTACAGGATGTTCTGTTTTTGACAGATTCTGTTTTCTATGTGTTGTTTGCTTATTTTGATGAATCTATGAGTAGTATCGGAGGGTATGAACCATAGAGAAGTTGGAATACAGTATATATTACACCAATATGAATTTAGAATGAGTTCACAACAGTACCTAAGTGGTGATTTATTTTCTTATACTAACGGAGATTACGAGTTTTCTGTTGAGTTTTGTGTTGTGAAGTTTTCAAGTTTTGGGTAAAGATTCGATGGACTATGGAATAAGGAGTGGCAAGAGCCTAAGATTGGGGATGCCCAAGGCAACCCAAGGTAATATTAAAGGACGACCAAGAGCCTAAGCTTGGGGATGCCCCGGAAGGCATCCCCTCTTTCGTCTTCGTCCATCGGTAACTTTACTTGGAGCTATATTTTTATTCACCACATGATATGTGTTTTTCTTGGAGCATCAATTTATTTTGTTAGTATTTGCTTGATGTTATCTAGAACAATGTTTTGCATCATTTATTTCAATAAAAGTGGCATTGATAGCCTTTACTATGCTTATTTTACAAGTCTACATGTTGCTGTCTGAAAACAGAAGGTTTACCGTTGTTGCAAAAATTCCCTAGAAAAGTAAGAATGTGATAAAATTATGAAACCTTTTTCATAATAAGCTCTGATAAATTTACTACAGTGGGAATTTTCTTTCATAATTTTTGGAGCTAGGTAAGTATGGATCTTGCTGCATTCTTTACAGACAGTCCTGTTTAGGCAGATTGCTGTTATGTTTGCATTGTTTGCATATGTTTGCTTCTTTAATGATTCTATTTGAGGATAGGACTATTAAATATGCAGAGGCATTTAGTATGCAATGTGGAATAATAATTTTAGTGATTTGCTACAGTATAGTATGATAAGTTTTTTGCATTGGTTTATACTAACTTATCTCACGAGTCCTTGTTGAGTTTTGTGTGGATGAAGCTTTTGAGATTTAGGGAGACCGTGATATGAGAGGAATTAGGAGACACAAAAGCTCAAGCTTGGGGATGCCCAAGGCATCCCAAGATAATTTTCAAGAAGTCTCAAGCGTCTAAGCTTGGGGATGCCCCGGTTGGCATCCCACCTTTCTTCTTCAACAACTATCGGTTACTGTCGGTTGATCCTAAGTTTTTGCTTCTTCACATGATGCTTGCTATTCTTAGAATGTCATTTTATTTTGTTTTGCTTGCTGTTTGAATAAAATACCAATATCTGAAATTCTTAAATGAGAGAGAGTCTTCACATAGCTAAATAATTATTTAACTACTCATCGATCTTCACTTATATCTTTTTGGAGTAGTTTGTCATTTACTCGTGTGCTTCACTTATATCCTATGAGTAAATAGTTGAATGATTTGAATATCATAAATCTGAAATTATATATGTTCTATATGCTTATCCCATGGGGAGTAATGACTTCACATATAAGAAGTAGAGGTGGTAAATTTATTGAAGGTTAGCAAACATTGTATTGGTCACTTAAACAATTCATGAAAAAATATTGAGGGAAGAGAGATTTCACATATAAATATACTATCTTGGACATCTTTTATGATTGTGAGCACTCATTAAAATATGACATGCTAAAAGGTTGATGTTGGACAAGGAAGACAACGTAATGGGTTATGTTTTATTATATCCGAAATAAAGTGTATTGTCATGGATCATTCAACATGCTGAGCTTGCCTTTCCCCCTCATGCTAGCCAAATTCTTTTGCACCAAGTAGAGATACTACTTGTGCTTCCAAACATCCCTTAAACTAGTATTGCCATGCGAGTCCACCATACCTACCTATGGATTGAGTAAGATCCTTCAAGTAAGTTGTCATCGGTGCATGCAATAAAAATTGCTCTCTAAATATGTATGATCTATTAGTGTGGAGAAAATAAGCTTTATACGATCTTGTGATGTGGAAGCAATAAAAGCGACGGACTGCATAATAAAGGTCCCTATCACAAGTGGCAATATAAAGTGATGTTCTTTCGCATTAAGATTTTGTGCATCCAACTATAAAAGCGAATGACAACCTCTACTTCCCTCTGCGAAGGGCCTATCTTTTATTCTTGTCTTATACCTTATGCAAGAGTCATGGTGATCTTCACCTTTCCTTTTTACATTTTATCCTTTGGCAAGCACATTGTGTTGGAAAGATGTTGATATATATATCCAATTGGATGTAAGGCATCATGAACTATTATTGTTGACATTACCCTTGAGGTAAAAGGTTGGGAGGCGAATCTATAAGCCCCTATCTTTCTCTGTGTCTGATTAAAACTTTGAACCCATAAATATCACGTGAGTGTTAGCAATTGTGAAAGACTAAATGATAGTTGAGTATGTGAAGTTTGCTGAATCAAAGCTCTGACATAGACCCTTCCTGAAAATAAGATGAATTGTAACTGTTTGATGACTAATAACACGGTTTGTTAGTTTTCAAGAAAGTTTATGATCTATACTTTAACATGTGAATAGCTTGTTACTTGGCATCCCACCTTTCTTCTTCAACAACTATCGGTTACTGTCGGTTGATCCTAAGTTTTTGCTTCTTCACATGATGCTTGCTATTCTTAGAATGTCATTTTATTTTGTTTTGCTTGCTGTTTGAATAAAATACCAATATCTGAAATTCTTAAATGAGAGAGAGTCTTCACATAGCTAAATAATTATTTAACTACTCATCGATCTTCACTTATATCTTTTTGGAGTAGTTTGTCATTTACTCGTGTGCTTCACTTATATCCTATGAGTAAATAGTTGAATGATTTGAATATCATAAATCTGAAATTATATATGTTCTATATGCTTATCCCATGGGGAGTAATGACTTCACATATAAGAAGTAGAGGTGGTAAATTTATTGAAGGTTAGCAAACATTGTATTGGTCACTTAAACAATTCATGAAAAATATTGAGGGCAGAGAGATTTCACATATAAATATACTATCTTGGACATCTTTTATGATTGTGAGCACTCATTAAAATATGACATGCTAAAAGGTTGATGTTGGACAAGGAAGACAACGTAATGGGTTATGTTTTATTATATCCGAAATAAAGTGTATTGTCATGGATCATTCAACATGCTGAGCTTGCCTTTCCCCCTCATGCTAGCCAAATTCTTTGCACCAAGTAGAGATACTACTTGTGCTTCCAAACATCCCTTAAACTAGTATTGCCATGCGAGTCCACCATACCTACCTATGGATTGAGTAAGATCCTTCAAGTAAGTTGTCATCGGTGCATGCAATAAAAATTGCTCTCTAAATATGTATGATCTATTAGTGTGGAGAAAATAAGCTTTATACGATCTTGTGATGTGGAAGCAATAAAAGCGACAATTTGCATAATAAAGGTCCCTATCACAAGTGGCAATATAAAGTGATGTTCTTTCGCATTAAGATTTTGTGCATCCAACTATAAAAGCGAATGACAACCTCTACTTCCCTCTGCGAAGGGCCTATCTTTTATTCTTGTCTTATACCTTATGCAAGAGTCATGGTGATCTTCACCTTTCCTTTTACATTTTATCCTTTGGCAAGCACATTGTGTTGGAAAGATGTTGATATATATATCCAATTGGATGTAAGGCATCATGAACTATTATTGTTGACATTACCCTTGAGGTAAAAGGTTGGGAGGCGAATCTATAAGCCCCTATCTTTCTCTGTGTCTGATTAAAACTTTGAACCCATAAATATCACGTGAGTGTTAGCAATTGTGAAAGACTAAATGATAGTTGAGTATGTGAAGTTTGCTGAATCAAAGCTCTGACATAGACCCTTCCTGAAAATAAGATGAATTGTAATTGTTTGATGACTAATAACACGGTTTGTTAGTTTTCAAGAAAGTTTATGATCTATACTTTAACATGTGAATAGCTTGTTACTTGGCATCCCACCTTTCTTCTTCAACAACTATCGGTTCTTGTCGGTTGATCCTAAGTTTTGCTTCTTCACATGATGCTTGCTATTCTTAGAATGTCATTTTATTTTGTTTTGCTTGCTGTTTGAATAAAATACCAATATCTGAAATTCTTAAATGAGAGAGAGTCTTCACATAGCTAAATAATTATTTAACTACTCATCGATCTTCACTTATATCTTTTTGGAGTAGTTTGTCATTTACTCGTGTGCTTCACTTATATCCTATGAGTAAATAGTTGAATGATTTGAATATCATAAATCTGAAATTATATATGTTCTATATGCTTATCCCATGGGGAGTAATGACTTCACATATAAGAAGTAGAGGTGGTAAATTTATTGAAGGTTAGCAAACATTGTATTGGTCACTTAAACAATTCATGAAAAAATATTGAGGGAAGAGAGATTTCACATATAAATATACTATCTTGGACATCTTTTATGATTGTGAGCACTCATTAAAATATGACATGCTAAAAGGTTGATGTTGGACAAGGAAGACAACGTAATGGGTTATGTTTTATTATATCCGAAATAAAGTGTATTGTCATGGATCATTCAACATGCTGAGCTTGCCTTTCCCCCTCATGCTAGCCAAATTCTTTGCACCAAGTAGAGATACTACTTGTGCTTCCAAACATCCCTTAAACTAGTATTGCCATGCGAGTCCACCATACCTACCTATGGATTGAGTAAGATCCTTCAAGTAAGTTGTCATCGGTGCATGCAATAAAAATTGCTCTCTAAATATGTATGATCTATTAGTGTGGAGAAAATAAGCTTTATACGATCTTGTGATGTGGAAGCAATAAAAGCGACGGACTGCATAATAAAGGTCCCTATCACAAGTGGCAATATAAAGTGATGTTCTTTCGCATTAAGATTTTGTGCATCCAACTATAAAAGCGAATGACAACCTCTACTTCCCTCTGCGAAGGGCCTATCTTTTATTCTTGTCTTATACCTTATGCAAGAGTCATGGTGATCTTCACCTTTCCTTTTTACATTTTATCCTTTGGCAAGCACATTGTGTTGGAAAGATGTTGATATATATATCCAATTGGATGTAAGGCATCATGAACTATTATTGTTGACATTACCCTTGAGGTAAAAGGTTGGGAGGCGAATCTATAAGCCCCTATCTTTCTCTCGTGGTCTCGATTAAAACTTTGAACCCATAAATATCACGTGAGTGTTAGCAATTGTGAAAGACTAAATGATAGTTGAGTATGTGAAGTTTGCTGAATCAAAGCTCGACATAGACCCTTCACGAAAATAAGATGAATTGTAATTGTTTGATGACTAATAACACGGTTTGTTAGTTTTCAAGAAAGTTTATGATCTATACTTTAACATGTGAATAGCTTGTTACTTGATCATGAGAAGTCCTATGAGTTGAGCTACTGTTATGATATATAATGATGCTAGAAAAGGTGATTGAAATTATCATTGATCAAACTTGTGCACCTGCTAGCATTCACACTTCATAAATTCTTTCTTTTATCATTTACCTACTCGAGGACGAGCAAGAATTAAGCTTGGGGACGCTGATACGTCTCCAACATATCTATAATTTATGAAGTATGAAAGTTATTTTTGGAACGAAAGCAATCCAGGAGACTTGGAGTAGACGTCAGGGAAGCTTCAAGGAAGCCACGAGGCAGGGAGGCGCGCCCCCACCCTCGTGGGCCCCTCGTGGCTCCCCTGACCGACTTCTTTCGCCTATATATGTCCATATACCCTAAAAACATCGGAGAACAGAATAGATCGGGAGTTCCGCCGCCGCAAGCCTCTGTAGCCACCAAAAACCAATCGGGACCCGGTTTCGGCACCCTGCTAAAGGGGGGATCCATCACCGGTGGCCATCTTCATCATCCCGGCGCTCTCCATGACGAGGAGGGAGTAGTTCACCCTCGGGGCTGAGGGTATGTACCAGTAGCTATGTGTTTCATCTCTCTCTCTCGTGTTCTTGAGGTGATACGATCTTGATGTATCGCGAGCTTTGCTATTATAGTTGGATCTTATGATGTTTCTCCCCCTCTACTCTCTTGTAATGGATTGGGTTTTCCCTCTGAAGTTATCTTATCAGATTGAGTCTTTAAGGATTTGAGAACACTTGATGTATGTCTTGCATGTGCTTATCTGTGGTGACAATGGGATATAACGTGATCTACTTGATGTATGTTTTGGTGATCAACTTGTGGGTTCTGTCCTTGTGAACTTATGCATAGGGGTTGGCACACGTTTTCGTCTTGACTCTCCGGTAGAAACTTTGGGGCACTCTTTGAAGTTCTTTGTGTTGGTTGAATAGATGAATCTGAGATTGTGTGATGCATATCGTATAATCATACCCATGGATACTTGAGGTGACATTGGAGTATCTAGGTGACATTAGGGTTTTGGTTGATTTGTGTCTTAAGGTGTTATTCTAGTACGAACTCTATGATAGATCTATCAGAAAGAATAACTTTGAGGTGGTTTCGTACCCTACCATAATCTCTTCGTTTGTTCTCCGCTATTAGTGACTTTGGAGTGACTCTTTGTTGCATGTTGAGGGATAGTTATATGATCCAATTATGTTATTATTGTTGAGAGAACTTGCGCTAGTGAAAGTATGAACCCTAGGCCTTGTTTCCTAGCATTGCAATACCGCTTACGCTCACTTTTATCATTAGTTACCTTGTTTGTTTTTATAATTTCAGATTACAAAAACCTATATCTACCATCCATATTGCATTTGTATCACCATCTCTTCGCCAAAATAGTGCACCTATACAATTTACCATTGTATTGGGTGTGTTGGGGACACAAGAGACTCTTTGTTATTTGGTTGCAGGGTTGTTTGAGAGAGACCTTCTTCATCCTACGCCTCCCATGGATTGATAAACCTTAGGTCATCCACTTGAGGGAAATTTGCTACTGTCCTACAAACCTCTACACTTGGAGGCCCAACAACGTCTACAAGAAGAAGGTTGCGTAGTAGACATCGCTGGCGAGAAGACTTGGGGTTGGCAAGCTCCATCTTGAGTGTGATTCGGCAGAAGTGGTGTCCATGCTCAATAACCAGGAGAAAAATCTCTCTACCGTGGGACCAACTGTCGAAAACGTCAAGTCGAGGCTGAAGGGTTTTGATGATTTTAGAGTTTTGTGGGTTAGCCGTAGTGCAAATGCCGAGGCTGATAGATTAGCTAAGTTGGGAGTGGGAGATGAACGGAACTCTGTGTGGCTTCATCACCACCAGAATACATTTTGCATATTGTTTCGGATGAGATTATGGAACTTTTTTAGTTAATAAAGCAGCGAAAGTTTTACCCTAAAGAAAAGAATTAACAATTCATTCGGCCGTGATCCGCTACCTCCTGTAAATCGGGCGCTAGGGATATGCATCTCTGATTCAAGAGTTGGAGGTCGGTGTTCATGAATCAACTGTTTCCTGTTTGATAACGCTAGTGCAGATACGTAAGAATAGTGCCATGATAGATTCAAGATCAATGCGATCAACCAAAACCGTTTGCCGAGGGTGTAAGTAAAAATGTGAGAGACTGGTCACGCTACTCAATGTAGGATCGAAAGTAGGTCTGGAGGGGGGGGGGTGATTAGACTACTTGACCAAATAAAAAACTAACTTTTCCCAATTTTAGTTGTGGGCACATTTAGCAACTTAGCACAAGTCAAGCAATCAACCTACACATACAATTCTAAGAGTGTAGCAGCGGAAAGTAAAACATTGCATATGAAGGTGAAAGGAATGGTTTGGAGAGTGCAAACGCAATGATGACACGGAGTTTTTGGCGTGATTCCAATAGGTGGTGCTATCGTACATCCACGTTGATAGAGACTTCAACCCACGAAGGATAACAGTTGTGCGAGTCCACAGAGGGCTCCACCCATGAAGGGTCCACGAAGAAGCAACCTTGTCTATCCCACCATGTCCATCGCCCATGAAGGACTTGCATCACTCGGGTAGATCTTCACGATGTAGGCGATCTCCTTGCCCTTACAAACTTCTTGGTTCAACTCCACAATCTTGTCGGAGGCTCCCAAGCGAATCCTAACCAATCTAGGAGACACCACTCTCCAAAAGGTAATAGATGGTGTGTTGATGATGAACTTCTTCCTCTTGTGCTTCAAATGAAGTCTCCCCAACACTCAACTATCTCTCATAGATTTGGATATGGCGGAAAGATGATTTGAGTGGAAAGCAACTTGGAGAAGGCTTAGAAATCAAGATTCTTGTGGTTGGAATGGAATATCTTGATCTCAACACATGAGTAGGTGGTTCTCTCTTAGAAAATGTAGGCTGGAAGTGTAGGCACATTCTGATGGCTCTCTCACAAATGGAGAACGGGTGGAGGGGTATATGTAGCGCCCACACAAAATGTGATAGCCTGGCTTAATAGGGATGATAGACTACTCATATCAATAAGGAATTCCTTCTTTTCCGGAAGCCCATTCAGACAGAGCTCCAAGTTAAGCGTGCTCAGCTTGGAGTAATTTTCAGGATTGGTGACCGACCGGGAAGTTGCTTCTGGGTGGGCACGAGTGAGGACAAAGTGCGCAGAAAAGACTAGTATTGATCTGTGGGGCTAGTCTAAATCCCTCCAGGAGTAACGACCACCGGCGGGTGTGTCTGGGGCATTACAAGTTGGTATCAGAGCCGACCTCGCGGTTACACGGATGTTTGCGGACAGGTGCGCGGTCATGTTGTTCATGATGTTTGTGACCCGTCGTGGCGCACGACATGACACATGTACCAGACTGGATGCACAGACGTATGTGCCACGAGGGAACGTTCCTATGGCCCGACGAGGACGTCGGTTCCTCTGAGTGGGGGTGTATGTGATAGCCTGGATTAATAGGGATGATAGACTACTCATATCAATAAGGAATTCCTTCTTTTTCGGAAGCCCATTCGGACAGAACTCCAAAATTAAGCGTGCTCAGCTTGGAGTAATTTCAGGATGGGTGACCGACCGGGAAGTTGCTCCCGGGTGTGCACGAGTGAGGACAAAGTGCGCAGAAAAGACTAGTATTGATCTGTGGGGCCAGTCTAGATCCCGTCAGGAGTAACGTCCACCGGCCGATGTGTCTGGGGCATTACACGAAATCCAACCGTTACACACATTCGACCCAACTCGGTCAGACCGAATAGGAGAACTCGGTGAGACCGATTTAGTTCAAAATGTGAATGTTAGGAATCTCGGTGGGACTTGTCGTGGTTCTAAGTCTGACAGTAGAATGGGGGGTAGGTGATGTAGAGGTAAGATCTTAGCTATGGAGGAGTTGTACACGCAAGTTTTACGAAGTTCGTGCCCTTCTGAGGAAGTAACAACCCTACGTCTCGGAGCCCGGAGGCGGTCGATTGGATTATATGCGTGAAGTTCTGAGGTGCGAACCCTTGTCCCAGAGGAGGGGGTGGCTTGTATAGAGTGCGCCAGGACCCCATCCCCCCTCCGTTACACATGGTTCAATGTACATCAAGAGGGGGGGCGTTACTGGTAACGCCAGCAATAAAGATACATAATGACCATTAAAGCTATGACTTAATTCCCGACTGTTGCAGAGTGGAGTGGCTCTAGATCTCCTGGTAGTCGAGTGATTGTCTGCATGGTCGAGTGTCTTCAAGACTGTCGAGTGGAACATAGCTTCATGGTCGAGTGGATGATGATTTTTCTTCGAATGCCTCTGGTTCTTTTAGAGATGTCCTTGGGGAGGGTATCTTGGACAGGTCCATGACCCTACCCTAGGTACATAGCTTCATGAAAGATCGAGGATGTCGCCTAGAGGGGGGGGGGTGAATAGGCGCTTTAAAATAATTACGGTTTAGGCTTGAAGAAATGCGGAATAAACCTAACGGTTAATTTGTCAAGAACAAAACCTAAAGCAACTAGGCTCACCTATGTGCACCAACAACTTATGCTAAGCAAGATAATCAACTATGTGATAGCAAGATATATGACAAAGAAAAATATGGCTATCACAAAGTAAAGTGCATAAGTAAAGGGCTCGAGTAAGAGATAACCGAGGCACGTGGAGAAGACAATGTATCCCGAAGTTCACACCCTTGCGGATGCTAATCTCCGTTTGGAGCGGTGTGGAGGCACAATGCTCCCCAAGAAGCCACTAGGGCCACCGTAATCTCCTCACGCCCTCGCACAATGCAAGATGCCGTGATTCCACTAAGGGTCCCTTGAGGGCGGTCACCGAACCCGTACAAATGGCAACCCTTGGGGGCAGTCACCGAACCCATACACTTTGGCAACCCTTGGGGGCGGTCACCGGTACCCGTCAAATTGCTCAAGCGATCTCCACAACCTAATTGGAGACCTCGACGCTTGCCCGGAGCTTTACACCACAATGATTGAGCTCCAAGCACCACCAACCGTCTAGGGCGCCAAAGCACCCAAGAGGAACAAGCTCAAGGGCACCAAGCACCCAAGAGTAATAAGATTCTCAACTTGTATCTTCCACGTATCGCGTGGAGAACTCAAACCGATGCACCAAATGCAATGGCAAGGGCACACGGAGTGCCCAAGTCCTTCTCTCCCAAATCCCACCAAAGCAACTAATGCTAGGGAGGAAAATGAGAGGAAGAACGAAAGAAGAACACAAAGAACTCCAACATCTAGATCCAAGGGGTTCCCCTCACTTAGAGGAGAAAGTGATTGGTGGAAACGTGGATCTAGATCTCCTCTCTCTTTTCCCTCAAGAACTAGCAAGAATCATTGGAGGGATTGAGAGTTAGCAAGCTCGAAGAAGGTCAACAATGGGGGAAGAACACGAGCTCAAAAATTGATTAGTCTCAATGGGGAAGAAGACCCCCTTTTATAGGTGGGGAGAAAATCCAACCGTTATCCCCTAACTCAGCCCGCACGACGCGGTACTACCGCACGGAGCTGCGGTACTACATGATCGGCTCATGTACTACCGCATGTGCAGCACTGGCCGATGAAGGTTCGCTGTTGCAGCAACGAGCGGTAGAACTGCCGAGCGGTACTACTGCGCCCCTACAAGATTACCGTAAGGCGAGCAACACTAGGCGCAGAGAAAGCACGGAAGTAAAAATTACTTCGCACCTACTTCACTGGAGGAGGACTGCGCAAAACTCCGCACGGTACTACCGCACATGAAGAGCGGTACTACCGCATAGGGTGCGGATGTAAAAAATTACATCCGCCCTACTTCCGCTCATGCTGCTAAGCCTGGCCAGAGCCCACGATACTACGGCGCCCATGCACAAGATTACTACAGAGGGCGCGGATGTAAAAATTACATCCGCCCCTACTACCGCCGAAAGCATTGCGCTGGCGAGATGCCACGGTACTACCGCTCCCACGTAGCAAGATTACTAGTGAGCACTGCAGATTGATCATAGGGACTGCGGTACTACCGCAAGGGCTCATGTACTACCGCTCCGAGAGCAAGATTACCGCATGCCCCAGATCAGCAACACTAGGAGTCCTTCATTTTGCAGAGAAGACAACAGAGGGAAACAATAAAACCAGAACTGCCATAACTTCTGCAAATGAGCTCCAAATTGAGCAAACTCAAGCTTGTTGGATAAAAGACAACGAGTAGCATCAAAACAGAGACAGGGGAGGTATGCCTAACAAACAAAGGAGTGAAACCTCCAACAGAGAAGAAACAACATATCCTCCAACATCGAAAACATCATAGAAGATGCATGCAAACTCCGTTTTCGATGAACTCAAGCTTGTCATCAAGATGACCATAAGCTCTAAGACTCACAAAGAGAACCAAACAAAAACCAAGAAACATGATGCAAGGATGCAATGGTTTGAGCTCTCGACGAACGATACGGTCAAGCTACTCGCTTGAGAGCCCCCCTTGATAGTACGGCTATCGATCCTATAACCCGGTCTCCCAACTACCACCATGAGACCGGTAAAATAGAAAACCTATCAAGGGCAAACCTTTGCCTTGCACATGGTCCACTTGAGCTAGACGATGATGATCTTGACTCCCTCAAGTTGGACCACCTTTCTTGATTGCGTTGGCTCGATGAAGACTAGTTGATTGCTCCCCCATACTCCACTATGGATGAGCCACTCTTCCAAGACATCTTCACAAGTCCATTGTCACCACAATGGACGGCAAGCTTCAAGCATTTGATCTCATCGTGATGCTTCACTTGAATTTGCACACCGCAACCTAACCCCACAAAGAACTCTCACGAGGACCATGGGTTAGTACACAAAGCGTAATGGACAATGCTTACCATACCATGGGATCACTTGATCCCTCTGTACATCTTGTTCGATTTGTGTGTTGTTGAATTTTGTTCACTCTTGACTTAGTCTTGATCAACCTTGATTCTTTCCAACTCTCTTCATTTGGATGATGTCTTGAAGGTAAACATGAATGATCAAACAATCTTCTTCTTCAAGACATGCTTGCAATAAGCTCAACTCTCAAATGACCAATCTTTGGATAATTCCTTGAATAGCACCTTGGTCGACACAAAATCTCCTTGAAACCAACACATGTACTCCAAGAAAAGCCTATGGACAAAACCTTCAAATAAACTCAAGGCAACCATTAGTCCATAGAGATTGTCATCAATTACCAAAACCAAACATGGGGGCACCGCATGTTCTTTCACTTCATCATTAGCCCCCGGATGGATCAGGGTTTGAGAGAGGAAGGAGTTGAGAACACTCCCGGCCCATTTTTCGTGCTATGAGTATATCTTGTTCTGGATCAATGAACCGAGGTGATGACACCAACTTCTTTTTCAGTCGCCTTGATCCATTCCTAGTTTTTGTCGTGTGAACTTTTATTGCAAGAGCTCCGGGCGATGATGTGGAGGAGATCTTCCGTCTGACAAGTTGTTCCATTGTCCGCGGATTTCACGTGATTCGAATTTTGGTAAGCGCGCGGGGCGGACGAGGCCGCAGTAATCGGATGGGATAAGGCAAGGCTGCCTCGATTTCCGTGCCTCCTTTTTTGCCACGTATCGCGCGAGCGACTGTTGCGGGATTTGATAAGATCGCCTGGGCCTACAAGTCAGTCACTCGGAAGTAACCTCATATAAGGCGCCAGACCGGGGTTTTTGAACAGTGTGATTTCATTCTTCCCCCTCCTTCTCAGACTTCTCCATCCTGCCTGCTCTCGCCCCCGTGCCGCTGCTCCGTTCGCGTTTCGCCTGCGACAATGTGTAACATCCCAAATTTTCAATTTGGAATGTTATACATAGGTCATCCATGCATATCATATTTTATTGCATCTTCGTTCCGCAATCCTCGAAATCCTAAGCAACTCAAGGACCCTCGGAGAGAGTTGGAGATTTTCCGGTTTTCATATTTGATTTTTATCAAATAGCGAAAACGAGGATTTTCGATTTTAATTATTTTCCTCTCCGAAAAATATTTCATAATAAAATAAATGAGGGGAGATAATATGACTTCTTCAAAACAATTGAAATATTGGAGGAAAAATGTTAAAATCATTTGTCGGATTTTATTTGATTTTTATTTGGATTTTATTTGCATTAGAAAAATTGCACATTTAAAAAAAATTGCATTTTAGGGCCAAGGAAATGTTCATCTCGTTCTAAATATTTCATTTAGACAGTGAAAATTTGTTTTGGCATTTTTAGATTTTTATTTTATTTTATAGGATTTTTTCTGTCATGGAACTATTTAAAAAGTTTCCCAGCCGGGCCTAAGGCCCAGTAGAAGCAGGCCCCAGCCGCCTCAAGACGCGAAGGCCGCCGCCGACTCGGACCGAGTCTGAGCGGACTCCGCCTCGCCCGCCGCCTTGCCCTCCTCCAAGCCACCCCCTCTCTTTAAATAGCCGCCACCCCGCCGCCACACACCAACACCACCCGCCACCGCCGAGCCGAGCCGCCCGAGCCCGAGCCGCCGCCCGAGCCCGAGCCCCGCCGCCGCCGCCGCCACCGCCTGCCGCCGCCGCCGCCCGAGCCGCCCGAGCCTACCGCCGCCGACAGAACCCCGCCGGAGCCAAGCCGAGGTAGCCGCCCGCCGTTGCCGGTTTTCTCAAAAAACCCGTTTCGGTTTTTTAACAAACTCTAGTTTTCGTTTTTTTAAATAGATCGGGTTTTCTCCGGTTTATTTATTTAGCGAGTGTTCGCTCGTTTGTTCGTTTTAACGTACGCGTTCTTCCTTTAGATCCAGATAACGAACGTTCGTTCCTTAGTCTGTTCGTCAGTTTTTCTTTTTCTCGGATTTATTCCGCGACTTTTCTGATCGCGATTTCTGATCCGATCTTAGTTTCTGTTTATCTTTTCGCTCGTTAGTCAGAATCAGGCGATTCAAGCACCTAGATCTTCGTCTCGAGACCCTCTTTCTGTTTAAACAACTTAAACAAGATTTTGATACTGTAAAATTTGACCTTAGTTCAGATTAGTAAGCGCATCTTGTTTCTTTCGCCGTTTGAGTTTCGTTGCTCCGTTTTGTTTGATTCTTTTTGCGAACCGGAGTTCTTAAGTTGAACTTTCTGGTCAGCCTCGTTTATTTGAGTTTTTCTTGTGCATATTTGCTTGTTGCTTATGTATGTTATTGTTTGCTTGCGACAGAATTCCCGTTGTGCGAAGCGTGTTACTACGAGTCTCTAGTATTCGCGGATCGTCATCAAGGCAAGTAACACTTTGATCATACTCTTTTCATACCCAGTTTTTATGCATTAGCTCAATCCTCAAACATTGCATGGTTAGAATGTCATTAACTTGTGGGTTGGGAAGTAGTAGTTGAGGTAGAACCTATTGCCCTGTTACTATCAAACCCTTGGGAGTTACTTCTATGTGTTGCTTATATTGCTATGCTATGCTCGTAGACGTGGTTGGGTTTGAGTGAATCCATGACAGATGTGAGATTGTTAATTAATGGTTTAATTTAAGGTGGCAACTTTAATACACATCTGGGTGGATTGAGGCACCTGGGGAACCCAGTGTTGTCTGTTTTATTTTTGGAAATCCCGGGGTACCCGTGTGATCTTCCTATGGACCACCACCCAGGCTCAAAGGGAATTGAGATTATTCATGCTAGAAACTTCCGTGTGCATAGAAGAGGTAGATCAGCAGGTAGATCAGCAGGTAGTGGGTTTTGTAGGTTCGGTATGGTCTACCCGGAGTAGAGAGTTAATGTTTCTGAAAGACTATGTGTCGGTCATCCGTTTCTCAAACACCATGTAGTGTGAGAAATCAACGGAGGCGATCGAGTCTTGTGGGGAAAAGTGCACAGACCTTTGCAGAGTGTACAATCTAATCATGGTTAGCCGTGTCCCCGGTTATGGACAATTTTGAGTATCTAGTACTTGAGTTATCACATGTATCTCATCACTCTTAATTAATATTGTTGGGATGTTAACTACTTTAATTGGGATTGAGTTGGGGTTATACCTTCTCAATGTTTCAACCACCATGATAGCTAAATAAAATCTATTCCTTTGTTGTAGGGAAAAATTGGCTTTTCAAGAAACTATAACCATAGAGCTTTCCACCAGCCAAATATGCATGTAGTGATAGCATTATTCTGTTCCTGCTCTATTGTGTTATATTGCCAAAGATATTCCATGTCTTGACCGTTTTCGGGCTGCAACGTATTATGTTGCAGACTTTTCGAACGAGGAGTAAGGTTTGTTAGGTCGTTGGCGTGCAGCTCAGCTATGCTGTTGGAGTTGATGGACTCACTTTATCTTCCAAGCCTTCCTCTGTTATCGCATTAGATGGCCTTAAGCCATATTATTGTAATAAGTGTGTGATTGCTACTCTGTTATAAATCCTTTGAGTACTGTGTGTGTCAGCATTACTGATTCATGGATGACACTGGAACACGGAGACTTGACCATCTGAGGTCGGGTCGCTACAAGATGGTATCAGAGCACACGCTGAGTGTAGGACACGACCACTAAGATAAACCATAGGTCACTCTTCTCTACTCATTTCTGACTCCTCTCCATTTTCTACTCTTTAGGATGACGGAGATGAAGAACAAGTTTGCACAACCGGATGAAGACACACCTTTTGGACGCCACTTGAAGGAAGTCACTAGGTACTTGAACATTGGAATACCAAGCTTCACCGGGACGTACAATGCCACCTTACCAGAAGAGGAGAGCTGGATGATTCAAGTACAAGTTCCAGGAAGGACGTTCTCGCCAACTTCTAAACCCATAGAATTTTCTTTCGAAGCACCCACCTGGAGTCTTGGCAAGAGCATGGCAGCCCACATTACCATGGGACGCATTGGAGAAGTCTACAAAAGGGAGCTTAAGGACACCATCTATCAAATATGTGGGCGCCGATACGAGCAATGGGAAGTAATCATGTAGTGACCCGACCTCAGATGGTCAAGTCTCTGTGCTTCCGTGTCATCCATGGATCGGTAATGCTGACACACACAGTACTCGAAGGATTTATAACAGAGTAGCAATCACACACTTATTACATCAAATGTCTCAAAAGAGAACTTATTACAATAATATGGCTTAAGGCCATCTAATACGATAACAATGAAGGCTTGGAAGGTAAAGTGAGTCCATCAACTCCAACGACATAGCTGAGCTGCACGGCAACGACCTATCGAACCTTACTCCTCGTCTGAAAAGTCTGCAACATAATACGTTGCTGCCCGAGAACGGGTCAGCACATGGAATATGCTGGCAATGTAACACAATAGAGCAATAACAGGATAATGCTAACACTACATGCATGTTTGGTGGTGGAAAGCTCTCTGATTCTGATTCTTGAAAAAGCCAATTTTTCCCTACATCAAAGGAATAGATTTTAATTTAACTATCATGGTGGTTGAAACATCATTGAGAAGGTATAAACCCAACTCAATCCCAATTAAAGTAATTAACAACCCAGCAATATTAATTTAGTGTGATGAGATACATGTGAATACTCAAGTACTAGATACTCAGAATTGTCCATAACCGGGGACACGGCTAACCATGATTAGATTGTACACTCTGCAGAGGTTTGCGCACTTTTCCCCACAAGACTCGATCACCTCCGTTGATTTCTCGCACTACAGGGTGTTTGAGAATGGATGACCGAGACACAGTCTTTCGGAAACATTAACTCTCTACTCCGGATAGACCATACCAAACCTACAAAACCCACTACCTGCTGATCTACCTCTTCGAGAGCTTCATGTAACTTACTCAACTATGCTAGAGCCCATAATAGCTTGTGGCTGCACACGGAAGTTTCTAGCATGAACAATCTCAGTTCCCTTTGAGCACAGGTGGCGGTCCATAGGAAGATCACACGGGTACCCCGGATTTCCAAAAAAGCAGACAACCTTTGGGTTCCCAAGGTGCCTCAATCCACCCAGATGTGTATTTAAGTTGCCACCTTAAAGTAAACCATTAATTAACAATCTCACATCTGTCGTGAATGTCTCTCAAACCCAAACCACGCTCTGAGCATAGCATGGCAATATAAGCATAACGTAGAGTAACTCCCAAGGGTTTGATAGTAATGTGAGCAATAGGTTCCTACCTCGTCATCTACTTCCCAACCCACAAATTAATGACATCCTAACCATGCAATGTTTGGGGGTTGAACTAATGCATAAAAACTAGGTATGAAAGGGAATATGATCAAGTGTTACTTGCCTTGCTGACGATCCGTGAATCCTAGAGACTCAGAGTAACACGCTTAGCACTCGGGAATTCTATCGCAAGCAAACAATACATACATAAGCAACAAGCAAAGATGCACAAACGAAACTTCAACTGAAAGAGGTTGACTGGAGAGTTCAACTTAAGAACTCCGGTTCACAAGAAAAATCAAACCAAACGGAGCAACTAAACTCAAATGGCGAAAGGAACAAGATCCGTTTACTAATCTGAACTAGGGTCAAATTTTACAGAGGCAAAAACTTGTTTGAGTTGGCTATTCGGAAAGAGGGTTTCGAGATGAAACTCCAGGCGCTTGAATCGCCTGATTCCGATAAACGAGCGAAAAGTTAAACTAGTTCGAACATCGGATCAGAAATCGCGATCAGAAAAATCGCGGAATAAATCCGATAAAAAGAAAACGACGAACGGCTAAACGAACGAACGTTCGTTAGCAGAAACTAAATGACGAACATGTTCGTAAAAACGAACGAACGAGCGAACGCTCGCAAAACAAATAAACCGGAGAAATAAAACCGATCTATAAAAAAACGGGCTAGGGTTTTTCTTAAAAAAACCGAAAGGGTTTTCTAAAAAAAAAACCGGCGACGATGGGCTACCTCCGGCGAGGTCGTCCGGCGGGCGGGCGGCGGCTCCGGCGAGGGATGGGGGGTGGCGGCTCCGTGAGGGCGGCTAGAGGCGGCGGCGGCTCGGCGAGGGGCGGCGCGGGCGCGGTGGCGGCGGCGGTGACTTGGCGGCGGCGGCTCGGGGCTCGGCTCCGGCCCGGGTGGGCGGCGGTGGTGGCTAGAGGGGGGGTGGCGGCTATATAAAGGGGCGGGCGACTTGGAGGAGGGGGCAGGCGGGCGGAGGCGGAGTCCGGCTTGGACTCCGTCCGAGTCTTGGCGGCATTGGTCAGGCCCTTGGCCCAGCCAAGGGTCATTTTTTTTAAAACGTTCCGCCGAAACTTATAAAAATCCTAGCAAAATAAATAGAAATCTAAAAAATACCAAAACAATTTTTCTTTGCCTAAATAAAATATTTAGAACAAGATGAACTTTTCTTGCCCCTAAGATGCAATTTTTAAATTATGCAAATTTTTCTCTAGGGCAAATAAAATTCCAAATAAATAAAATAAAATCCAAATAATGATTTTAACATTTTTCCTCCGATATTTCAATTATTTTTGGAGAAGTCATATTATCTCCTCTCATTTATTATTAAACATGAAATATTTTCCTGAGAGAAAAATAATAAAATCCAAAATCCTCGTCTTCATTATTTGATAAAATTCAAATATGAAAATCGGAAAATCCCAACTCTCTCGGAGGGTCCTTGAGTTGCTTAGGATTTCGAGGATGGCAAACGAAAATGCAATAAAATATGATATGCATGGATGACCTATGTATAACATGCCAAATTGAAAATTTGGGATGTTAAAACCTACCCCTTATTATGAATCTCGCCCTCGAGATTCGGGTTGGCTAGAAAATAGGTGCGGATGGTCCTTGCGAATATCATCTTCTCGCTCCCAGGTGGCTTCCTCCTCGGTATGGTGGCTCCACTGAACTTTGCAAAACTTGATAACCTTGCTGCGAGTGACTCGACTGTCGAAATCAAGAATCTTTACTGGCTTCTCCTCATAAGTCAAATTACTATCCAACTGTATCGCCTCTAGGGGCACTGTATCCTTTAACGGTATATCGGCCATCTCAGCGTGGCACTTCTTCAGCTGTGATACGTGAAACACATCGTGAACTCCTGACAATCCTTCAGGTAACTCCAGCTTGTAGGCAACTTCTCCCATCCGTTCCAAAACATGATACGGTCCTACAAATCTTGGGGCTAACTTTCCCTTTACTCCAAAACGTTTCACTCCCCTCAAGGGTGATACTCGCAGATAGGCTCTGTCTCCAATTTCATAGGTTACTTCCTTGCGTTTTGAATCTGCGTAACTCTTCTGTATAGAATGGGCAATCTTTAGTCTGTCTCTAATCAGTTTAACCTTCTCCTTTGATTCCTTGATCAAATCTGGTCCAAACAACTAACGGTCTCCAACCTCATCCCACATCAATGGTGTTCTACATCTGCGTCCATACAGAGCTTCGAACGGTGCCATCTTCAAACTAGCCTGGTAGCTGTTGTTGTACGAGAACTCTGCGTACGGTAAATTGTCATCCCAACTAGATCCATAATCTAGCGCACGGGCTCTCAACATATCCTCCAGAATCTAGTTGACTCTCTCTGTCTGTCCATCCGTCTGTGGGTGGAATGCGGTACTAAACAACAATCTGGTACCCAAAGTCTGATGTAGCTGATGCCAAAACTTTGAAGTAAACTGTGTTCCTCTATCGTCTGATGCTCCTCGGAACTCCGTGCAAACATATGATCCTGGTCATATATATCTTGGCCAACTTGGCACTTGTATAAGTTGTTTTCACCGGGATGAAGTGAGTTACTTTGGTCAAACGATCCACAACTACCCATATTGAATCATATCCTGCTTTGGTTACGGGTAATCCGGTGATAAAATCCATGCCAAGTTTGTCCCACTTCCATTCGGTATTGGCATAGGCTGTAACAGTCCTGGCGGCTTTTGATGCTCTGCCTTCACTCTCGACATACATCACAAACGGCTACATACTCGGCAATATCCTTCTTCATACCAGTCCACCGTAAGCGTTCCTTCAGTCCAAATACATCTTGGTGTTTCCGGGTGAATCGAGTATGGTGAGTCATGGGCCTCCTGAAGTATTAACTTCCTGATTTCTGAATTGTTGGGCACATAAATCCGGTCCTCAAACCACAAGGTATCGTGCTCATCCTCGCGAAAACCTTTGGCTTTCCTTTGCCCATCTTCTCTTTTATATCAGCAATCTCTTTGTCCTCCTTCTGAGCTTCTCGAATCTTGTTCAATAACATCGACTGAACCTCCATTGTTGCAAGAAAACCTCTTGGAACAATCTCCAATCAGTTCCATAATCTCCATGACTAACTCCTTTGGCAATCCTTTGCTTTCAAGGCTATTGGCATAACTCTTCCGTCTCAAAGCATCTGCTACGACGTTGGCCATTCCTGGATGATAGTGTAGCTTCATGTTGTAATCCTTTATAAGTTCCAGCCATCTCCTCTGTCTGAGGTTTAACTCTTTCTATGTGAAAATGTACTTCAAACTCTTATGATCCGTGTACACATCATAACGGTTTCCAATAAGATAATGTCTCCAGGTCTTCAGCGCATGCACTACGGCTGCTAACTCCAAATCATGCGTGGCATAGTTCAACTCATGAGGTTTTAGTTGTCGTGAGGCATACGAAACAACTTTTCCGTCCTGCATAAGAACACATCCAAGTCCCAAGCGAGAGGCGCCACAATACACTTGAAACTCTTTATGTATATCTCATGGCGATGTCAAGATCGGGCTGTAGTCAACCGTTTCTTCAACTCTTGAAAGCTTGTCTCGCAATCCTCTGTCCATTTGAACTTAGTATCCTTCTTTAGCAATTCAGTCATTGGCTTAGCAATCTTGGAAAAATTCTCAATGAATCTCCGGTAATATCCTGCCAGTCCAAGGAAACTGCGAATCTCACTGACTGAAGTGGGTGCCAACCATTCAAAGGATCGATCAACCTTCTTTGGGATATACTGCTATACCCTCTCCTGATATAACATGCCCAAGAAATCCAACTTCCTTCAACCAAAACTCGCACTTGCTGAATTTGGCGTATAACTGGTGTTCCCTGAGTTTCTCGAGAACCAAACGCAAGTGTTCCGCGTGCTCCTCTTCGTTCTTCGAGTAGACCATAATATCATCAATAAACACCACAACAAACTTGTCCAAATACTCCATGAACACTTTGTTCATCATACTCATCAAATAGGCAGGGGCGTTAGTCAGTCCAAATGACATGACCGTATACTCATATAATCCATACCGTGTGGTAAATGTTGTCTTTGGTATATCCTTCTCTCGGATCTTCAACTGATGGTATCCTGATCATAGATCAATCTTCGAAAACACCTTAGCTCCTTGCAACTGATCAAACAGATCATTAGTCATTGGTAATGGATACTTGTTCTTTATCGTTACTTCATTCAGAGCTCGGTAATCAACAACCATCCTTAGGGATTTATCCTTCTTCTCCACCAAAAGTACTGGGGCTCCCCAGGGTGATGAACTTCTATGAATGTAACCTTTCTCCAATAGCTCCTTGATCTGCTTCTTAATTTATTCCAGATCATTTGCGGGCATCCGGTAGGGTCTCTTTCATATTGGCCCTGTACCTGGCAATAGTTCTATCAGAAACTCGATGTCTCGATCCGGTGGCATGCCTGGTAACTCCTCTGGAAAAACATCCGGATAATCCTTTACTACAGGTACTTCCTCCTGTACAACTCCCGTGAGGGTATTCACTTGGCTCCTCCTAGGCACATGCCTAGATACATACTTAATCCTTTTTCCCTCCGGGGTGGTAAGATAAATTGACTTGTTAGCACAGTCAATACTTCCTCCATACTTTGACATCCAGTCCATACCTAATATCACATCCAATCCTTGTGACTCCAAGATAATTAGGTCGGATGGAAAAACGTGCGTTCCAATGATTAGGGGTATCTGGGTGCACCATCTGCTAGCCATGTACTCTGCTCCAAAGTAGCTCACTAAAAGAGGGGTCCTAAGGGTTTGGGTTGGTAACTTAAACTTATCCAAAAATCCCCTTGATATGTATGAATGCGATGCACCAGTATCGAAAAGAACAATAGCGGTAAATGACTGAACCAAAAACTTACCTATAACCGCGTCCGGCTGCTCTTCAACTTCCTCCACGTTAACGTGGTTCACTTGTCCTTTGTTGAATGGATTGGGCTTCTTCCCAGCGCTTCCATTTCCGTTTCCATTCTTTCCTTCAGGGCAGTCATTGGCATAGTGCCTGTCTTCCCGCACTTGAAGCAAATAACTTGGCTTAAGTCCCTCTTGGCGGGTGTAGCTGGGTTAGAGCGATTCTGATTATTGTTGGCTCCATTCCCATTCCCATTCTTCGCACCATTTTGATTATGCGATCCACCTCCAGTATGGTTATGACCTCCATGGTTATGAACAAGTCCTCCCGAGTTCGGGGTTAAACGAGGCTTCTTGTGAGCTCCTGAGTTGTACTTCCCTTGTCCATGTTTCCTCTTACGGCTCTCAATTTGCTGATGCTTCCCTTCAATCATTAGGGCCTTATCTACCAACTCCTGGTAGTTGTTGAAGGTTGCAACCATCAACTGCATACTCATCTCATCATTCAGCCCTTCCATAAACTTCTCTTGCTTCGCGGCATCTGTGGCCACATCATCGTGGGCATAGCGTGATAACTTGCTAAACTCATCCACGTCTTTGGGCCACAAAGACGGTTCCCTGGCGTAAGTTGCGAAACTCACGCTTCTTTATCTGCATGGCTCCAGTTGAAACATGGGCCGTGCGAAAATCTTGTTGGAACTGGTCCCAAGTGACATTGGCTATAGGAAAAGTAGCCGTGTAATTCTCCCACCATGTGGCTGCTGGTCCATCCAATTGATGTGCGGCAAAGCGCACCTTCTCAGCATCCGTGCATCCTGCGGTGGTTAACTCCCTTCCAATACGGGCGTAGCCAATCATCAACAACTATTGGCTCGGTGCTCTTTGGAAAACACCGCGGTTGTAACCTCGTAAAACGGGCTAAATTGTCCATCTTTGGCGGCGGGTTATTGTTGGTGTTGTTGTTGTTGTTGTTGTTGTTGCCCTGATTACGAACTAGCAATTGCATTAAGGCATTCTCTTTGGATCAACTGGGTGAGCTCCGGTGGGAAAACAAAACTGGGGTCACGTCTCGGAGGCATCTGAGGGTTTAGATGGAAGAGATTAGAATAGAAAGAGGTCTAGCGAGAAAACACTACCCATATGCACATGAGGCAAACACACACATTCATTCAACCAATCAAGCAAGAGCATACAAAACGGTCTAGAACTATCGCATAAGTGCTCAACTACTACTGATTACATGGGGGAATAGTACTATTATATGGTGGTCATCTAGAAACTTTGATCGGTGGAAGACTCCATGATGTCTGCTCCGGCTTCGTCTTCATAGTCATCATCACTTGGATCGGAGTCGGTGTAAATGCGATGATGATGTAGTTGTCCGACAAGTGGGATCTTCTTCCTCTTCTTTCAAAGGTTGGTCCTCCCATGAAGACTCCGATCTTCTTGACTAGGTCGTCATTCTTCTCCAAGAGGGTCTTGATTTCTTCCTCATATCCATCGCGTGTAAACTTGAGTTCTTCCTCCAGCTCGATGATCCTAGTTTTGCCTTCTTCAAATCCATCATGTCTGCTAAGACATCTGGTTCTCCTGACGTCGAATGTGCTGGTTTAGCTCCTGGATGTAAGCTGCAATGGATCTATCCTTCTTGGTGCTGATTACTTCCCATTGCTCGTCTCGGTGCCCACATATTTGGTATATGGTGTCTTTAAGCTCCCTATTGTAGACTTCTCCAATGCATCCCATGGTATTGTGAGCTGCCATACTCTTTCCCAAACTCCATGTTGGTGCATTGAAAACACACACTATGGGCTCCGTGCTTGGCGCAAACGTCCTTCCGGGAACTAGAGCTTGAATCTTCCAGCACTCTTCTTCTGGTAAGGTGGCGTCGTATGTCCCGGTGAAGCTTGGTATTCCAATATTCAGGTACCTAGTGACTTCCTTCAAGTGGCGTCCAAAAGGTGTGTCTTCATCCGGTTGTGCAAACTTGTACTTCATCTCCGTCATCCTAAAGAGTGGAAAAATGGAGAGGAGTCAAATGAGTACGTAAGAGTGACCTATGGTTTTATCTTAGTGGTCGTGTCCTACACTCAGAGTGTGCTCTGATACCTTCTTGTAGCGACCCGACCTCAGATGGTCAAGTCTCTGTGCTTCTGTGTCATCCCTGGATCGGCAATGCTGACACACACAGTACTCGAAGGATTTATAACAGAGTAGCAATCACACACTTATTACATCGAATGTCTCAAAAGAGAACTTATTACAATAATATGGCTTAAGGCCATCTAGTACGATAACAATGGAAGGCTTGGAAGGTAAAGTGAGTCCATCAACTCCAACGGCATAGCCGAGCTGCACGGCAACGACCTATCAAACCTTACCCTCGTCAAAAGTCTGCAACATAATACGTTGCAGCCCGAGAACGGGTCAGCACATGGAATATGCTGGCAATGTAACACAATAGAGCAATAACAGAATAATGCTAACACTACATGCATGTTTGGCTGTTGGAAAGCTCTACGGTTACAGTTTGCGAAAAAGCCAATTTTTTCCTACATCAAAGGAATAGATTTTAATTTAACTATCATGGTGGTTGAAACATCATTGAGAAGGTATAACCCCAACTCAATCCCAATTAAAGTAATTAACAACCCAGCAATATTAATTTAGAGTGATGAGATACATGTGAATACTCAAGTACTAGATACTCAAAATTGTCCATAACCGGGGACACGGCTAACCATGATTAGATTGTACACTCTGCAGAGGTTTGCACACTTTTCCCCACAAGACTCGATCGCCTCCGTTGATTTCTCGCACTACAGGGTGTTTGAGAAACGGATGACCGAGACAAAGTCTTTCGGAAACATTAACTCTCTACTCCGGATAGACCATACCAAACATACAAAACCCACTACCTGCTGATCTACCTCTTTGAGAGCTTCATGTAACTTACTCAACTATGCTAGAGCCCATAATAGCTTGTGGCTGCACACGGAAGTTTCTAGCTTGAATAATCTCAGTTCCCTTTGAGTCTGGGTGGCGGTCCATAGGAAGATCACACGGGTACCCCGGGATTTCCAAAAAAAACAGACAACACTGGGTTCCCCAGGTACCTCAATCCACCCAGATGTGTATTTAAGTTGCCACCTTAAAGTAAACCATTAATTAACAATCTCACATCTGTCGTGAATGTCTCTCAAACCCAAACCATGTCTACGAGCATAGCATGACAATATAAACATAACGTAGAAGTAACTCCCAAGGGTTTGATAGTAACAGGGCAATAGGTTCCTACCTCGTCATCTACTTCCCAACCCACAAATCAATGACATCCTAACCATGCAATGTTTGGGGGTTGAACTAATGCATAAAAACTGGGTATGAAAGGGAATATGATCAAGTGTTACTTGCCTTGCTGACGATCCGTGAATCCTAGAGACTCGTAGTAACACGCCTCGCACTCCGGGAATTCTATCGCAAGAAAACAATACATACATAAGCAACAAGCAAAGATGCACAAACGAAACTTCAACTGAAAGAGGTTGACCGGAGAGTTCAACTTAAGAACTCCGGTTCACAAGAAAAATCAAACCAAACGGAGCAACGAAACTCAAACGGCGAAAGGAACAAGATCCGTTTACTAATCTGAACTAGGGTCAAATTTTACAGAGGCAAAAACTTGTTTGAGTTGGCTATTCAGAAAGAGGATTTCGAGATGAAACTCCAGGCGCTTGAATCGCCTGATTCCGACAAACGAGCGAAAAGTTAAACTAGTTCGAACATCGGATCAGAAATCGCGATCGGAAAAATCGCGGAATAAATCCGATAAAAAGAAAACGACGAACGGCTAAACGAACGAACGTTCTTAGCAGAAAATAAACGACGAACACGTTCGTAAAAACGAACGAACGAGCGAACGCTCGCAAAACAGATAAACCGGAGAAATAAAATTGATCTATAAAAAAACGGGCTAGGGTTTTTCTTTAAAAAACCGAAAGGGTTTTCTAAAAAAAAAGAACCGGCGACGAGGGGCTACCTCCGGCGAGGTCGTCCGGCGGGCGGGCGGCGGCTCAACGTGAGGGGGGGTGGCGGCGAGGGCGGCTAGAGGCGGCGGCGGCTCGGCGAGGGGCGGGCGCGGTGGCGGCGGGCGGCGACTTGGCGGCGGCGGGCGGCTCGAACTCGGCCCGGGCTCCGCGGTGGGCGGCGGCGGTGGTGGATAGAGGGGGGGGGGGGGTTGGCGGCTATATAAAGGGGGTGGGGCGGCGACTTGGAGGAGGGGGCAAGGCGGCGCGGGAGGCGGAGTCCGGCTTGGACTCCGGTCCGAAAAGGGCGGGCGGGCGGCCAAGCTACAAGACAAAGGCGGCGGCGGCCGACTGGCTGCTTTCGGGCCGGGCCTTGGCCCAGTTAGTAGTCATTTTTTTAAAACGTCTACCAAACTTATAAAAATCCTAGAAAAATAAATAAAAATCTAAAAAATACCAAAACAAGTTTTCTTTTCCTAAATAAAATATTTAGAACAAGATGAACTTTTCTTGGCCCCTAAAATGCAAATTTTAAATTATGCAAAATTTTTCTCTAGGGCAAATAAAATTCCAAATAAATAAAATAAAATCCAAATAATGATTTTATCATTTTTCCTCCGATATTTCAATTATTTTTGGAGAAGTCATATTATCTCCTCTCATTTATTATTAAACATGAAATATTTTCCGGAGAGAAAAATAATAAAATCCAAAATCCTCGTCTTCATTATTTGATAAAATTCAAATATGAAAATCGGAAAATCCCCAACTCTCTCCGAGGGTCCTTGAGTTGCTTAGGATTTCGAGGATGGCAAACGAAAATGCAATAAAATATGATATGCATGGATGACCTATGTATAACATGCCAAATTGAAAATTTGGGATGTTACAAATCAGCACCAAGAAGGATAGATCCATTGCAGCTTTCATCCAGGAGCTAAACCAGCACATTCGACGTGAGCAGAACCAGATGTGCGTAGACATGATGGAGTTGAAGAAGGCGAAGACCAGGATCATCGAGCTGGAGGAAGAACTCAACTTTACACGCGATGGATATGAGGAGGAAATCAAGACACTACTGGAGAAGCACGACGACCTAGTTAAGAAGATCGGAGTATTCATGGGAGGACCAGCACCGGAAGAAGAAGACGATGACCCACTTGCCCGGACAACTACATCATCATCGATTTCACTGATTCCGATCCAAGTGATGATGACTACGAAGACGAAGCCGGAGCAAACATCATGGAGTCTTCCACCGATCAAAATTTCTAGATGACCACCATATATTAGTAGTATTTTCCCCCATGTATCTAATAGTAGTTGAGCATTTTTGCGATAGACCTAGACCATTTGTATGCCCTTGCTTGATTGATTGTGTGAAATGATTGTGTTTGCCTCTTGTGCATATGGGTAGTGTTTTCTCATTAGACCTTTTTTCTATTCTAATCTCTTCCATCTAAACCCATCAGATGCCTCCGAGACGTGACACTGGTTTTGTTTTTCCACCGTGAGGTCACCCAGTTGATCCGAAGCGAATGCTTTGATGCAATTGCTAGTTCGTAACCAGGCAACAACAACAACAATAACCCGCCGCCAGTGGACAATTTAGCCCGTTTCCTGAGGTTACAGCCGCCGGTGTTTTCCAGTAGCACCGAGCCAATAGTTGCTGATGATTGGCTACGCCGTATTGGAAGGGAGTTAACCACCGCAGGATGCACAGATGCTAAGAAGCTGCGCTTTGCCGCACATCAATTGGATGGACCAACAGCCTCATGGTGGGAGAATTACACGGCTACTTTTCGTATAGCCAACGTCACTTGGGACCAGTTTCAGCAAGCTTTTCGCACGACCCATGTCTCAACTGGAGCCATGCAGATGAAGAAGCGCGAGTTTCGCAACTTACGCCAGGGGAACCGTACTGTAGCTCAGTACGTGGATGATTTTAGCAAGTTATCACGCCATGCCCCTGATGATGTGGCCACAGATGCCGCGAAGCAGGAGAAGTTTATGGAAGGGCTGAATGATGAGATGAGCATGCAGTTGATGGTGGAAACTTTCAACAACTACCAAGAGTTGGTAGACAAGGCCCTTATGATTGAAGGGAAGCAGCAGCAAATTGAGAGCCGTAAGAGGAAGTATGGACAAGGGAAGTATAATTCAGGAGCTCAACAGAAGCCCCGCTTAACCCCGAACTCGGGAGGACTTGTTCATAACCATGGAGGTCACAACCACACTGGAGGAGGATCGCATAACCACAATGGTGCTAAGAATGGAAATGGGAACGGAGTTAATAACAATCAGAACCGCTCTAATCAAGCTACATCCGCCAAAAGGGACCTAATTCAAGTTACTTGCTTTAAGTGCGGGAAGACAGGGCACTATGCCAGTGATTGCCCTGAAGGAAGGAATGGAAACGGAAATGGGAGCACTGGGAAGAAGCCCAATCCATTCAACAGAGGACAAGTAAACCACGTTAACGTGGAGGAAGTTGAAGAGCAGCCGGACGCGGTGATAGGTAAGTTTTTTGGTTAAGTCATTTACCGCTCTTGTTCTTTTCGATACTGGTGCATAGAATTCATACATATCAAGGGCATTTGTGGATAAGTTTAAGCTACCAACCCAAACCCTTAGGACCCCTCTTTTAGTGAGCTACTTTGGAGCAGCGAGTACATGGCTAGCCGATGGTGCAACCAGATACCCCTAACCATTGGCACACATGTTTTTCGGTATGACCTAATTATCTTGGAGTCGCAAGGATTGGATGTGATAATAGGTATGGACTGGATGTCAAAGTATGGAGGAAGCATTGACTGTGCTAGCAAATCAATTTATCTTACCACCCCAGAGGGAAAAAGGATTAAGTATGTATCTAGGCATGTGCCTAGGAGGAGCCAAGTGAATGCCCTCACGGGAGTTGTTCAGGAGGAAGTACCGGTAGTAAAGGATTTTCCAGATGTTTTCCCAGAGGAGTTACCAGGCATGCCACCGGATCGAGACATCAAGTTTTTGATAGAGCTATTGCCAGGTACAGGGCCAATATCCAAGAGACCCTATCAGATGCCCGCAAATGATCTGGAGGAAATTAAGAAACAGATCAAGGAGTTGTTGGAGAAAGGTTACATTTGAAGGAGTTCATCACCTTGGGGAGCCCCTGTGCTTTTGGTTGAGAAGAAGGATAAATCCCTAAGGATGGTTGTTGATTACCGAGCCTTGAATGAAGTAACGATTAAGAACAAGTACCCACTGCCGATGATCAATGATCTGTTTGATCAGCTGCAAGGAGCCAAGGTGTTTTTGAAGATCGATCTACGATCAGGGTACCATCAGTTGAAGATTCGAGAGAAGGATATACCAAAGACAACGTTCACCAAGCGGTATGGATTATACGAGTATACGGTCATGTCGTTTGGACTGACTAACGCCCCTGCCTATTTCATGAGTATGATGAACAAGGTGTTCATGGAGTATTTGGACAAGTTTGTTGTGGTTTTTATTGATGACATTATGGTATACTCGAAGAACGAAGAGGAGCACAAGGAGCACTTGCGTTTAGTTCTCGAGAAAGTCAGGGAACACCAGTTATACGCCAAATTCAGCAAGTGCGAGTTTTGGTTGAAGGAAGTTGGATTTCTTGGGCATGTTATATTAGGAGAAGGTATAGCAGTGGACCCTAGCAAGGTTCAGTCCGTCACTGAATGGTTGGCACCCACTTCAGTTGGCGAGATCTGCAGTTTCCTTGGACTCGCAGGATATTATCAGAGATTCATTGAGAAATTTTCCAAGATTGCTAAGCCAATGACTGAATTGCTGAAGAAGGATACTAAGTTTAAATGGACAGAAGATTGCGAGGCAAGTTTTCAGGAGTTGAAGAAACGTTTGACTACAGCACCAGTGCTAACATTGCCAGATATACATAAGGAGTTTCAAGTGTATTGTGACGCCTCATGCTTGGGACTTGGATGTGTGCTTATGCAGGACGGAAAGGTTGTTGCGTATGCCTCACGACTACTAAAGCCCCATGAGTTGAACTATGCCACGCATGATTTGGAGCTAGCAGCCATAGTGCATGCATTGAAGACCTGGAGACATTACCTTATTGGGAACCGCTGTGATGTGTACACGGATCATAAGAGTTTGAAGTACATTTTCACGCAAAAGGAGTTGAACCTTAGGCAGAGGAGATGGTTGGAGCTTATAAAGGATTATGACATGAAGCTGCACTATCATCCAGGAAAGGCCAATGTCCTAGCAGACGCTTTGAGCCGGAAGAGTTATGCTAATATCCTTGAAAGTAAGGGATAGTCGAAGGAGTTAGCTGAAGATATCATGGAACTTCAGTTGGAGATTGTTCCAAGAGGTTTCATTGCAACAATGGAAGTTCAGTCTACATTGTTGGACAAGATTTGAGAAGCTCAGAAGGAAGACAAAGAGATTGCTGAGATAAAGGAGAACATGAGCAAAGGAAAGGCCAAAGGTTTTCGTGAGGACGAGCACGACACCTTATGGTTTGAGGACCGAGTTTATGTGCCCAATAACCCAGAGATTAGGAAGTTAATACTTCAGGAGGCTCATGACTCACCATACTCGATACACCCCGGAAACACCAAGATGTACTTGGATTTGAAAGAGCGTTTTGGTGGACTGGTATGAAGAAGGATATTGCCGAGTATGTAGCCGTATGTGATGTATGTCAGAGAGTGAAGGCAGAGCATCAGAAGCCAGCAGGACTGTTACAGCCTATGCCAATACCCGAATGGAAGTGGGATAAACTTGGCATGGACTTTATCACTGGACTACCCAGGACCAAGGCAGGATATGACTCAATATGGGTAGTAGTGGATCGCTTGACCAAAGTGGCTCACTTCATCCCAAAGTGAAAACAACTTATACAAGTGCCAAGTTGGCCAAGATATATATTTCGAATCGTATGTTTGCATGGAGTTCGAGGACCATCGTGTCGGATAGAGGAACACAGTTTACTTCAAAGTTTTGGCATCGGCTACACGGACCTTGGTTACGAGATTGGAGTTCAAGACAACATTTCACCCATGAGATGGATGAATGAGACAGAGAGTCGGCCAGATTTTGGAGGACATGTTGAGAGCACATGCGCTAGATTATGGATCTAGTTGGGATGACAATTTGCCTTACGCAGAGTTCTCATACAACAATAGCTACCAGGCGGTTTGAAGATGGCACCGTTCAAGCTCTGTATGGACGCAGATGCGTAACACCACCGATGTGGGATGAGGTACGAGACCGACAAATTGTTTGGACCAGACCTGATCAAGGAGTCTCAAGAGAAAGTTATCGATCTGAGATAGATCAAGATTGCTCAGCCAGTGTAAGAGTTATGCAGACACAAAATGCAAGGAGGTAACCTATGAAATTGGAGACAGAGCATATCTGCGAGTATCACCCTTGCGAGGAGTGAAACATTTTGGAGTTAAGGGAAAATTAGGTCCGAGATTTGTAGGACCGTATCATGTTTTGGAATGGATGGGAGAAGTTGCCTACAAGCTGGAGTTACCTGAAGGATTGTTAGGAGTTCACGATGTGTTCCACGTCTCACAGTTGAAGAAGTGTCATGCTGAGATGGCCGATATACCATTAAGAGACACAGTACCCCTGGAGGCGATTCAGTTGGACAGTTATTTGACTTATGAGGAGAAGCTAGTAAAGATTCTTGACTTTGCCAGCCGAGTCACCCGCAGCAAGGTTATTAAGTTTTGCAAAGTTCAGTGGAGCCACCATACCGAGGAGGAAGCCACACCGGGAACGAGAGGATGATATTCGCAAGGACCACCCGCACCTATTTTCTAGCCAACCCGAATCTCGAGGACGAGATTCATCTTAAGGGGGGGTAGGTTTGTAACATCCCAAATTTTCAATTTGGAATGTTATACATAGGTCATCCATGCATATCATATTTTATTGCATCTTCGTTCCGCAATCTTCAAAATCCTAAGCAACTCAAGGACCCTCGGAGAGAGTTGGGGATTTTCCGATTTTCATATTTGATTTTTATCAAACAGCGAAAACGAGGATTTTTTATTTTAATTATTTTCCTCTCTGAAAAATATTTCACAATAAAATAAATGAGGGGAGATAATATGACTTCTTCAAAACAATTGAAATATTGGAGGAAAAATGTTAAAATCATTTGTTGGATTTCATTTGATTTTTATTTGGATTTTATTTGCATTAGAAAAATTGCACGTTTAAAAAAATTGCATTTTAGGGCCAAGAAAATGTTCATCTCGTTCTAAATATTTCATTTAGACGGTGAAAATCTGTTTTGGCATTTTTAGATTTTTAGTTTATTTTATAGGATTTTTTTTCTGTCGGCGGAACTATTTTTTTTAAGTTTCCCCGCTCCCGACTGGGCCTAAGGCCCAGCCGAGCAGGCCGGCCCAGCCGGTGCCGCCTCCCGCACGCGAGCACCGCCGCCGCTGACTCGGACCGGAGTCCGAGCCGGACTCCGCCTCGCCCCCGCCTTGCCCCCTCCTCCAAGGCCCCCCTCTCTTCAAATAGCCGCCACCCCCGCCGCCACACACACCACCACCACCCGCCACCGCCGCCCGAGCCGAGCCGCCGCCCGAGCCCGAGCCCCGCCGCCGAGCCCGCCACGCCGCCTCGAGCCACCGCCTCGCCCGAGCCCGAGCCCCGCCAGACTGAAGGCCACGCTGAGCCACCGCCTGGCCACCCGCCACCCGAGCCGCCCGAGCCCGCCCACTGAACCACGAGCCCCGCCAGAGCCAAGCCGAGGTAGTCGTCCGCCGTTGCCGGTTTTATGAGAAAAACCGTTTCGGTTTTTTTAGAAACCCTAGTTTTCGTTTTTTAAATAGATTGGTTTTTCTCCGGTTTATTTTTTTAGAGAGCGTTCGCTCGTTCGTTCGTTTTAACGAACGTGTTCTTCGTTTAGATCCAGATAACGAACGTTCGTTCGTTAGTCTGTTCGTCAGTTTTTCTTCTTCTCGGATTTATTCCGCGATTTTTCTGATCATGATTTCTGATCCGATCTTAGTTTCTGTTTATCTTTTCGCTCGTTAGTCGGAATCAGGCGATTCAAGCGCCTAGATCTTCATCTCAAGACCCTCTTTATGTGTAAACATCTCAAACGAGATTTTGATACTGTAAAATTTGACCTTAGTTCAGATTAGTAAGCGGATCTTGTTTCTTTCGCCGTTTGAGTTTCATTGCTCCGTTTTGTTTTATTCTTTTTGCGAACCAGAGTTCTTAAGTTGAACTTTCTGGTCAGCCTCGTTTATTTGAGTTTTGCTTGTGCATCTTTGCTTGTTGCTTATGTATTTTATTGTTTGCTTGCGATAGAATTCCCGTTGTGCGAAGCGTGTTACTACGAGTCTCTAGTATTCGCGGATCGTCATCAAGGCAAGTAACACTTTGATCATACTCTTTTCATACCCAGTTTTTATGCATTAGCTCAATCCTCAAACATTGCATGGTTAGAATGTCATTAACTTGTGGGCTGGGAAGTAGTAGTTAAGGTAGAACCTATTGCCCTGTTACTATCAAACCCTTGGGAGTTACTTCTATGTGTTGCTTATATTGCTATGCTATGCTCAGAGATTTGGTTGGGTTTGAGTGAATCCATGACAGATGTGAGATTGTTAATTAATGGTTTAATTTAAGATGGCAACTTTAATACACATCTGGGTGGATTGAGGCACCTGGGGAACCCAGTGTTGTCTGTTTTATTTTTGGAAATTCCGGGGTACCCGTGTGATCTTCCTATGGACCGCCACCCAGGCTCAAAGGGAATTGAGATTATTCATGCTAGAAACTTCCATGTGCAGCGGCAAGCTACTATGGGCTCTAGCATAGTTGAGTAAGTTACGTGAAGCTCTTGAAGAGGTAGATCAGAAGATAGTGGGTTTTGTAGGTTTGGTATGGTCTACCCGGAGTAGAGAGTTAATGTTTCTGAAAGACTGTGTCTTGGTCATCCGTTTCTGAAACACCATGTAGTGCGAGAAATCAACGGAGGCGATCGAGTCTTGTGGGGAAAAGTCATGAAACCTCTACAGAGTGTACAATCTAATCATGGTTAGTCGTGTCCCAGGTTATGGACAATTTTGAGTATCTAGTACTTGAGTTATCACATGTATCTCATCACTCTTAATTAATATTGTTGGGATGTTAACTACTTTAATTGGGATTGAGTTGGGGTTATACCTTCTCAATGTTTCGACCACCATGATAGTTAAATAAAAATCTATTCCTTTGTTGTAGGGAAAAATTGGCTTTTCAAAAAACTATAACCATAGAGCTTTCCACCAGCCAAATATGCATGTAGTGATAGCATTATTCTGTTCCTGCTCTATTGTGTTATATTGCCAGCATATTCCATGTGATGACCCGTTTTCGGACTGCAACGTATTATGTTGCAGACTTTTCAGACGAGGAGTAAGGTTCGTTAGGTCATTGAAGTGCAGCTTAGTTATTCCATTGGAGTTGATGGACTCACTTTATCTTCCAAGCCTTCCGCGTTATCTCATTAGATGGCCTTAAGCCATATTATTGTAATAAGTTCTCTTTTGAGACATTCGATGTAATAAGTGTGTGATTGCTACTCTGTTATAAATCCTTCGAGTAATCGTGGTGTGTCAAGACATCTTGATCCAGGGATGACACTGGAACGCAGAGACTTGACCATCTGTGGTCGGGTCGCTACACGATGGGGAAAGAGAAGATGGTGGCTCTGGATTGGGCGAAGAAAGCGATGCCGAAGGCGAAGGGGAAGAAGTCCAGCCGGGGCGGATCTTCCTCTACGACTGGCCTGCCGCAGGGTTGGATCCAGGGCGACTGGATCCGCTCAGCGATTCGTCAAGACGACATCGACGACCTCGTCAAGGGAGGACTGTTCCCCACGATTCGGCGCGGCTTCCGGGGAACGAGACCGAGCCGCAACCTCGAGAGGGTGAGTGCGTTCTCCTCGCCACTCACGTCTGATACGTCTCCGTAGTATCTACTTTTCCAAACACTTTTGCCCTTGTTTTGGACTCTAACTTGTATGATTTGGATGGAACTAACCCGGACTGACGCTGTTTTCAGCAGAATTGCCATGATGTTGTTTTTTGTGCAGAAAACAAAAGTTCTCGGAATGACCTGGAACTCCACGAGATGTCTTATAAAAAATAATAAAAAATCCTTGCCAAAGATGAAGACCAGGGGGCCCACACCCTGTCCACGAGGGTGGGGGGCGCGCCCCCCTCCTGGGCGCGCCCCTACCTCGTGGGCCCCCTGGAGACCCTCCGACGCCAACTCCAACTCCATATATTGGCTTTCGGGGAGAAAAAAATCAGAGAGAAGAAATCATCGCGTTTTACGATACAGAGCCGCCGCCAAGCCCTAATCTCTCTTGGGAGGGCTGATCTGGAGTCCGTTCGGGGCTCCGGAGAGGGGGATTCGTTGTCGTCGTCATCATCAACCATCCTCCATCACCAATTTAATGATGCTCACCACCGTTCTAGAGTAATTCCATAGTAGGCTTTCTGTACGGTGATGTGTTTGATTAGATTTATCATGTAATTGAGTTAGTTTTGTTAGGGTTTGATCCCTAGTATCCACTATGTTCTGAGATTGATGTTGCTTGACTTTGCTATGCTTAATGCTTGTCACTTGGGCCCGAGTGCCATGAATTCAGATCTGAACCTATTATGTTTTCATGAATATATGTGTGTCCTTGATCCTATCTTGCAAGTATACAGTCACCTATTATGTGTTATGATCCGACAACCCCGAAGTGACAATAATCGGGATACTTCTCGGTGATGACCATAGTTTGAGGAGTTCATGTATTCACTATGTGCTAATGCTTTGTTCCGGTTCTCTATTGAAAGGAGGCCTTAATATCCCTTAGTTTCTAATAGGACCCCGCTGCCACGGGAGGGTAGGACAAAACATGTCATGCAAGTCCTTTTCCATAAGCACATATGACTATTTACTAATACATGCCTACATTACATTGATGAATTGGAGCTAGTTCTGTGTCACCCTATGTTATGATCGTTACATGACGAACCGCACTTTTGACATAATTATCCATCATCGATCCGGTGCCTCACGAGCTTTCCATATATCGGTTTACGCTTATTTACTTTTTCTGTTTACATGTTACAATCACTACAAAAATACCAAAAACATTACTTTTGATGTCTTTACTTTTGTTACCGTTACCACCACTATCATATTACTTTGCTACTAAACACCTTGCTGCAGATACTAAGTTTCCAGGTGTGGTTGAATTGACAACTCAGCTGCTAATACTTGAGAATATTCTTTGGCTCCCCTTGTGTCGAATCAATAAATTTGGGGTTGAATACTCTACCCTCGAAACTTGTTGCGATCCCCCATACTTGTGGGTTATCAAGACCTTTTTCTGGCGCCGTTGCCGGGGAGCATAGCTCTATTCTTTGAGTCACTTGGGATTTATATCTGCTGGACACTATGAAGAACTTGAAAGATGCTAAGACAACAATTTATCCCTCAACTACGAGGGGAGGTAAGGAACTGCCATCTAGCTCTGCACTTGATTCACCTTCTGTTATGAGTAAGCTTGCGACACCTAAACCTGCTTCTGCTATTCGTTCCAACATGTCGCATGTTATTGATGATGCCACTTCTACTATGCATGATACTTATGATGAAACTACTTCTATGCTTGATACTACTGTGTCCCCTGGTGAATTTCTAGATGAACAAATTTCTAGGTCTAGAGAAAGAGAAATTATTGAAACTAAATACAATGATGAAAGTGATGATGAAAATATGCCTGCTATTCCTGAGGGTTATCTTTTTGATGCAGAATCTTCTGCAGCTATTCCACCAATGATGACTCTGCCACACATGACTCTGCCACCAACACCTCTGCCAAGCAAAATCCTCAAGCCACAACACCCAGGGTGATGACTGATGGTGAGTTACTCCTCAGTCTTCATCAGAAAGTTGATCGCAATCATAAATGGGTCAAACTTAAGTTTGGCTCAATTCTTCACAACATGACCTCAACACACAATGCAGTGAAGAAAAACCAATACTACCTCCATGAAACCTTCAACCGTACCTGGGCTGTTCTATCTCATGTCTACATTGCAGAAGATCTGAAGAAAATGGGTCTCAAGGAAGAATTTGACTGGTCTGCACCTCCACCAAAGAAATTCAAGAAGGTCAAGGTTCCTTCCTTGGTGGCCAGCTCCTATTCTTCATCGTGCGACACTGATGAAAATGAAGACTTGGACGACACTGCGGCAGGCCCTACTACGACAACCGACCCGATAACGCCGGGCGCTCCTCCATCAAGTTGATATTCTTCAGGGGCGTTAGTCCTCAGGTTCGATCCTTTTGGTCATTCGATGACAAAGGGGGAGAAATTTGAGTTAGTCTTCAAGCGGGTCTATTATATGGGTGTTTTTCTGCTAAGTAACAACTCTCGCTCTTCTGAAACTTTTATTGGATCGAGTTGTAATCTTAAACCCGATGGTGCTTTGACACTTTTGATGTGTTCCTCTGCATGCTAATTCTTCGTTATATGTTAATACACGCATGCTGAATTACATCAGTCACCATATTTCATCATGCATTTCAAATTCTTCATATTATATGTAGAATTCGTGTATGAATTACAAGATATAGAGGGAGATCTCCATGATTCAACTCTTCAAATGTGCATTGCCTCAAAAGCAAATTCCTCACTATGCACATCTTCAGGGGGAGTTCTTCTATATCTTGCAATCAAATTCCTCAATATCAGTACTTACAATTCATATGTTTATCCCTGTTGAAAACTTAACTTATATTGTCATCAATCACCAAAAAGGGGGAGATTGTAAGTGCATCTAGTGCCCCTTAGTGATTTTGGTGTATTGAAGACTTATAGGTTAAGGGACTAATGTGTTTATGAGTGTACACTGGTCTATAAGTATATGAGGAGTTTGATATTTTACAGTGAAAGTCGACCCCTAAAAATGAAGTTCTTCGACTGAAGACTTTGATATTCTAAAGACTTTCTGAAGAGTTTGAAAGTGAAGAAATTTGTGTGACCTTGAAGACTTGGTATTCATTTGAGGAACATGAAGCGTGAAGACTTTTGTTTTCATAGTTTCGCTTCTCTTTCTTGAGTCATAGGAAACACCGTCTTTGTTAAAGGGGTCGAGGAAATACTAAGGAAAAATTTCCATGTGATGCTCAACTCAAAATCCTACACCTACCAATCCCTTCGAGTGAAGCCTTTGGAAATCTCATATAGTTCAGTCAATTTCTTCAAAGGATAGAGACGAAGTTCTTCCTCGTCACGAGGAATTTGTTCTGACCGAGGAGTTAGGAATTCGCCAAAGGTCTTGGATTGCCTACACAAAGGTGGAACATGATAGCCCTGAGGAATTTGAGAGTCAAATTTCCGACCATGGCTGTGCTGCGCGCCAGCTGTCCCAAAATATCTTATCTACCTAACGGTCATATCATTGAAGGGCATTTATGTCTTATCATGTTGGGCTGCTCCCTAGGCTATAAATAGCTGCCCCCTACAACCACTAGCTGGTTGGCTGCTCCGAGACAACTTGACACTTGTCATTTGAGAGCAACCCATCCTCCGAGGACTTTGAGCGAAAATCGTCGAGTGAGGAAAAACCCCAAACCCAAACACCTACAAACCCAAAGTGATTGAGCATCACTGAAGAGATTGATCCTGCGTGGATCCGACGCTTGTTACCTTTGAATCATGCTTCTTCCGCACGGTTAGGCGTCATGGTCTAGAGCATCCAAGAGGAATTGTGGATCGCCGAGTGACCGAAGTCTGTGAAGGTTTGGAAGTCGCCTCAAGACTTACCACGAGTGATTGGACGAGGTCTGGCGACCTTAGTTCAAGGAGAATACGGTGAGGACTTGGTGTCCTGAGCTGCGTGCTCAGCCGACCGGGTGTCCGGACTGTGTGTCCTCGAGTTTAAATACTCACCGCTCCAACCAGACGCATAACCGAGACAAAGCAGTTGGAACTGGTCTACCAAATCATTGTCTTCACCAACCTTACTGGTTCTATTTCCTAAACTCTTTCATTTCCTCATTATTGTGTTGAGTGTTTGTTCATATCTGTGTTTGAAGACTTTGACTGAAGACTTTCTCAATCTCCTCAGTTCAATTTCTTCAGTCTGTTGGTCTTCATCTTGTGTTATCCTGATTACGCTTTCTGTACTCTGTGCTTGTCTTCATTTCATCATGATGACTATGTCTGTATTCTGCTATGCTTACTTCTGAGTACTTATTCCGCTGCAAGTAGTTCTTCACTAAGGAATTTCCTCACCGGCAAATTCCTCAGTGAAGAATTCATAAAAATTGCCTATTCACCCCCCCTCTAGTCGATATAATGCACTTTCAAATTCTTCTGTGCAGCAATGGGGATAAACCTCAGATCACGGATCCAATCCGCATCATTGCTATTTACATCTTTCAACACTATTTTATCTAGGAACATATCAAAATAAACATATGAAAGCAACAACGCGAGCTATTGATCTACAACATAATTTGCAAAATACTACCAGGACTAACTTCATGATAAATTTAAGTTCAATTAATCATATTACTTAAGAACCCCCACTTAGACAGACATCTCTCTAGTCATCTAAGTGATCACGTGATCCAAATCAACTAAACCATGTTCGATCATCACGTGAGATGGAGTAGTTTTGAATGGTGAACATCACTATGTTGATCATATCTACTATATGATTCACGCTCGACCTTTCGGTATCCGTGTTCCGAGGCCATATATGTATATGCTAGGCTCGTCATGTTTAACCTGAGTATTCCGCGTGTGCAACTGTTTTGCACCCGTTGTATTTGAACGTAGAGCCTATCACACCCGATCATCACGTGGTGTCCCAAAGATGAAGAACTTTCATAGCGGTGCATACTCGGGGAGAACACTTCTTGATAATTAGTGAGAGATCATCTTAAAATGCTACCGTCAATCAAAGCAAGATAAGATGCATAAAGGATAAACATCACATGCAATCAATATAAGTGATATGATATGGCCATCATCATCTTGTGCTTGTGATCTCCATCTCGTAAGCACCGTCGTGATCACCATCGTCACCGGCGCGACACCTTGATCTCCATCATAGCATCGTTGTCGTTTACGCCATCTATTGCTTCTATGACTATCGCTACCGCTTAGTGATAAAGTAAAGCAATTACAGGGTGTTTGCAAAACATGATCATCTCATACAATAAAATATAGCATCACGTCTTGACCATATCACATCACAACATGCCCTGCAAAAACAAGTTAGACGTCCTCTAGTTTGTTGTTGCAAATTTTACGTGGCTGCTACGGGCGGAGTAAGAACTGTTCTTACCTACGCATCAAAACCACAACGATAGTTCGTCAAGTTAGTGTTGTTTTAACCTTCACAAGGACCGGGCGTAGCCACACTCGGTTCAACTAAAGTTGGAGAAACTGACACCCGCTAGCCACCTCTGTGCAAAGCACGTCGGGAGAACCGGTCTCGCGTAAGCGTCTGGCGTAATGTCGGTCCAGGCCACTTCGTCCAACAATACCGCCGAACCAAAGTATGACATGCTGGTAAGCAGTATGACTTGTATCGCCCACAACTCACTTGTGTTCTACCCGTGCATATAACATCTACGCATAAAACCTGGCTCGGATGCCACTGTTGGGGAACATAGTAATTTCAAAAAAAAATCCTACGCACACGCAAGATAATGGTGATGCATAGCAACGAGAGGGGGAGTGTATCTTCATACCCTTGAAGATCGCTAAGCGGAAGCGTTTATCAACGCGGTTGATGTAGTCGTACGTGTTCACGATCCGACCGATCCAAGTACCGAACACACGACACCTCCGAGTTCTGCACACGTTCAGCTTGATGACGTCCTCGCCTTCTCGATCCAACAAGACGTGCGAAGTAGTAGATGAGTTCCGGCAGCACGACGGCGTGGTGACGGTGTTGGTGAAGAACAATCTCCGCAGGGCTTCGCCTAAGCACTATGGAAACTATGACGGAGGATAAACTAGAGGGGACGGGGTTGCCGGCACACGGCTTGGTGTTTCTTGATGTGTCTTTGGTGCTAGCCCTGCCCCTCTATTTATATGTTGAGCCCTGGGGTCGGAACTTGGAGTAAAAGCCTCCTCAAAGTCGGTTTTGCCCGAAAGGCAAGAGTCCTACACGGACTCCAGGGCTAGACGCCAGGGTTCCTGGCGTCTACCCCCTAGACGCCAGGGTTCCTGGCGTCTAGCCTCTGGTCTCCGCAAAACTTCCTTTTGCACTTTCCAAAAGCCTCGTGGGCTTTCCCCTTTGGCCCAAATAATGTGTTCTCGTACCCAAACATTTCGGGAAACATCCGGAACCCCTTCCGGTGAATTACGAAACCCTTCCGGAGATCAAACACTATTATCCCATATATTAAACTTTATCTCCGGACCATTCCGGAGTTCCTCGTCATGTCCATGATCTCATCCGGAACTCCGACCAACATTCGGTCACGAACATACATAACTCATATAATATTATATCGTCAATGAAACGTTAAGCGTGCGGACCCTACGGGTTCGAGAACTATGTAGACATGACCGAGAGACGTCTCCGGTCAATAACCAATAGCGGGACATGGATGCCCATATTGGCTCCCACATATTCTACGAAGATCTTTATCGGTCAAACCGCATAACAACATACGTTGTTCCCTTTTTCATCGGTATGTTACTTGCTCGAGATTCGATCGTTGGTATCTCAATACCTAGTTCAATCTCGTTACCGGAAAGTCTCTTTACTCATTACGTAATGTATCATTCCGTAACTAACTCATTAGCTACATTGCTTGCAAGGCTTATAGTGATGTGCATTACCGAGAGGGCCCAGAGATACCTCTCCGACAATTGGAGTGACAAAACCTAATCTCGAAATATGCCAACTCAACATGTACCTTTGGAGACACCTATAGAGCTCCTTTATAATCACCCAGTTACGTTGTGACGTTTGGTAGCACACAAAGTGTTCCTCCGGTAAACGGGAGTTGCATAATATCATAGTTGTAGGAATATGTATAAGTCATGAAGAAAGCAATAGCAACATACTAAACGATCAAGTGCTAAGCTAACAGAATGGGTCATGTCAATCACATCATTCTACTAATGATGTGATCCCGTTAATCAAATGACAACTCATGTCTATGGTTAGGAAACATAACCATCTTTGATTAATGAGCTAGTCTAGTAGAGGCATACTAGTGACAATATGTTTGTCTATGTATTCACACATGTATCATGGTTCTGGTTAATACAATTCTAGCATGAATAATAAACATTTATCGTGATATAAGGAAATAAATAATAACTTTATTATTGCCTCTAGGGCATATTTCCTTCAGTGTCACCTCCCACCTGGGTACGATCTTCGTTATTCTGTCTTCTTTTTGTTGACTGAACTGTAATATATCCAATCGGGCGATGTAATTGTGGCGACTGATCTTTTTACAGCTCCCAACGTCATCGACCTCCCCGACGATGATGAGGACGAGCCACAGAGGCCTTTGGGGAGGAGGAACAGGAAAACGTCCGCTGGCAAGACGCCTCAATCGACGCCAGTAGTGGAACCGGTAGTTCAGGATGCCGGTGACACCATTTGGACTTCTGTCTCCTTCACCATACTGCTGTCGAGTGCTCTACCTTCTGCGTCAACTGCGCCAACTCCTGCCGAACCACCTTCAGTTTTTGCTACACACCACGTCCCAGAAGACGAAGTGGGTGCTGCAAAGGAAGCTATACGCCAGGCGGGCATTATGATGGAGAAGATGAAGATGGTGCGGGATGCCAGCCAGGCTGCTTATGATGCCAGCTCTGCTCTCCATAGCAATGTTCAGGTTTAGCAGAATGTCGACTGATTCAACTCAACCTTGACCTGGAGTTGGCCAAGACGGAACTGCAGAAAGCCAAGGATGACACCGATGGTAAGACAGACTTGTCGACTGGTTTGTCTTTGATCTGGACTTCATTTTGCTCTTTCTGAACCAAGCATCATTTCTTTTCAGAAAAACTAAACCAGGCTCTGGCAAAAAAGGATCAAGATCTGGCTGCCGCACAGAAGAAGGCTGATGACAAAAGCCTCTGCTGAATGAAGTTGGCTTCATCGACAAATGGGAGGAAGAAAACGCCAAGATAAAATCTGCCCTGGATGAAGCCAACCAGGAAGTAACCCGCTTGAAGAAGGACAAGGTCAATCTGAACGAGAGGATGGAAGGCATTGCTCGCAGGAGGGATGATCTGGAAAGTTATCTGAGGAGCCTTGCCAACAAGCTGTTCATCAAGCTTGAAGGTATATACTCTGTTCCGACTGGTTTATCTTCGTTGACTCGGCATACGACTATTGACTCACCCTCGGATTGTGCATGCAGAGTTTTGCCGAGACTTCGAGGAGGAGATCGGGCGAATTGAACCAAGCTTGGGCCCCATCAACTCCCCCGTGAAAGATGAAGCTGCTATGAACTTGCTCCGACTGGAATCCCGCATCGACGGTGTTGTTGACTACCTTGCTCGACTGAAGGTCGCAACGTCGCGGATCGACACAGCACTCTGGCCAAGGGCAACGCTCCAGAATGACCTCGAGTCTCTGATGACTCGACTTAACGAGATCCCAGGTCGAGTGCAGGAGTGGAAAAAGTCTTCTGCCCGGTGTGGTGCTGATGTGGCTCTGTCTCTGGTTTGTGTCCATTGCAAGGAGGTGCGAGAAGAGAAGCTGGCGGCGATCAAGGTTGCCAATACAAAGAGCCATGACTTCCAATCCTTCATGGAGACTTTCATTGCTGCCGCCACTCGGATTGCCGATGGCATTGACCTGGATGAATTCGTCGAGCCTGCCAGCCCTCCTCCTGCGGAGTGAACAAACTTCTATGCTCAACCTTAAATTTGCCTCGGGATGCCGAGTGGTTTTTGTAACCGTTAAACTCTTTCAGGCTGAATGCCCGAGTACTTCCGCGGTCTTGAACTTTTAGGGTTCGTCTGAACTTGATTTATCTCAGGATATGCTTGTGATTGCTTTTGGAATTTGTTCTACACTTGGAATGACCTTTGTGTTTGAGATGCAGCCCAGAAGTGGAGACTTCAATCAACCTGCGCCTCGTCGTCCTTGCAGACAAGGATGGAGCGCACGTTGTATTTGTGGCACAACTCCAAAGGAGAAGGTTACAGTCGACCTGCACCTCGTCGTCCTTGCGGATAGGGATAGAGTGCACATTTTATTTGTGGCGTAGCTCCGAAGGAGAAGGCTGCAGTCGACCTGCACCTCGTCGTCCTTGCGGATAGGGATGGAGCGCACATTGTATTTGTGGCGTAGCTCCGAAGGAGAAGGTTGCAGTCTACCTGCACCTCGTTGTCCTTTCGGATAGGGATGGAGCGCACATTGTATTTGTGGCGTAGCTCCGAAGGAGAAGGTTGCAGTCGACCTGCACCTCGTCGTCCTTGCGGATAGGGATGGAGCGCACATTGTATTTGTGGCGTAGCTCAGAAGGAGAAGGTTGCAGTCGACATGCACCTCGTCGTCCTTGCGGATAGGGATGGAGCGCACATTGTATTTGTGGCGTAGCTCCGAAGGAGAAGGTTGCAGTCGACTTGCACCACGTCGTCCTTGCGGATAGGGATATGTTTCGAACTTAGGCGAGTACTTGGACTGCAGCTAAGCCTTCGAGTGGGAGGATTGCTCACCACTCGGTAGGATTTTTTAAACTTAGGCGAGTACTGGATTGCAGCTAAGCCTCCGAGTGGGAGGATTGCTCACCACTCGGTAGGATTTTTTAAACTTAGGCGAGTATTGGACTGCAGCTAAGCCCCGAGTGGGAGGATTGCTCACCACTCTGTAGGATTTTTTAAACTTAGGCGAGTACTTGGACTACAGCTAAGCCTCCGAGTGGGAGGATTGCTCATCACTCGGTAGGATTTTTGAAACTTAGGCGAGTACTGGACTGCAGCTAAGCCCCCGAGTGAGAGGCTTGCTCACCACTCGGTAGGATTTTTCAAACTTAAGCGAAACGGATTCGTAGCTAAGCCCCCGAGTGAGAGGCTTTCTCACCACTCGGTAGGATTTTTTTAAACTTAGGCGAGTACTGGACTGCAGCTAAGCCCCCGAGTGAGAGGCTTGCTCATCACTCGATAGGATTTTTTAAAGTTAGGTAGTCTTGGATCTGCTAAGCCCCGAGTTAGAGGCTTGCTCATCACTCGGTAGGATTTTTAAGCTTAAGCTTAGCATCGGACTGCAGCTAAGCCCCGAGTGAGAGGCTTGCTCATCACTCAAGAGGATTTTTAAACTTAGGCGAGCATCGGATCAGCTAAGCCCCCGAGTGAGAGGCTTGCTCATCACTCGGTAGGATTTTTTAAACTTAGGCGAGTACTGGACTGCAGCTAAGCCCCCGAATGAGAGGCTTGCTCACCACTCGGTAGGATTTTTCAAACTTAGGGAAACAGATTCGCAGCTAAGCCCCCGAGTGAGAGGCTTGCTCACCACTCGGTAGGATTTTTCAAACTTAGGCGAAATGGATTCGCAGCTAAGCCCCCGTGTGAGAGGCTTGCTCACCACTCAGTAGGATTTTTCAAACTTAGGCGAAACGGATTCGCAGCGAAGTTACCCACTGGGGGATTTCAAACGCAAACAAAAGCAACAAATATTGTTCAGGAAGATTATAAAGCTCTTGTCTTTGATAAACAAACTACAATGGTATTTCTTATTACATCTCATCCGAGTGAGTACTTAAGTATAAAAGGGGCAGAGCAGCTCCGCGTTCCAAGCTCGTGGCTCGTCTTTCTGATGCTCGACATTGTAAAGATGGTATGCTCCATTATGGAGAGCTCTAGTGACAATGAAGGGACCTTCCCAAGCAGGGGTGAGCTTGTGTGGTTTCTGTTGATCCACTCAAAGAACCAAGTCTCCCTCTTGAAAGGCTCGACCCCTCACGTTTCTGGCGTGGAATCGATGCAAGTCTTGCTGATATATGGTCGACCGGATCAAAGCCATCTCTCTTTCCTCCTCTAGGAGGTCGACTGCATCCTGCCGAGCCTGTTCCGCTTCATCTTCAGAGAAGAGCTCGACTCGTGGTGCATTGTGAAGTAAGTCACTCGGCAGAACAGTTTCAGCTCCATAGACCAAGAGGAATGGAGTTAGGCCAGTCGACCGATTGGGAGTTGTCCTTAGACCCCAAAGAACTGATGGAAGTTCATCAACCTAGGCGCCTGCTGCGTGCTTGAGATGATGCATCAGTCGGGGTTTCAGTCCCTTGAGAATTAGGCCATTTGCTCTTTCTGCTTGTCGACTGGGGGTGAGCGACTGAAGCATAGTCGACTCATGTGCCTTGAGAAGCGCATAAGGCTCTAAACTTATCAGAATTGAAGTTCAAACCGTTGTCAGTGATGATGCTGTGCGGAACTCGATATCTGAATGTCAATTCTCTGATGAAACTGATAGCAGTGCTGGCTTCAAGATTCTTGATAGGCTTAGCTTCAATCCATTTGGTAAACTTGTCGACTGCTACAAGCACGTGAGTGAAGCCACTCCTACCGGTTCTCAGCGGTCCGACCATATCTAATGCCCAAACATCAAATGGCCAGACGAGTGGAATGGTCTTCAGGGCTGACACAGGCTTGTGCGACATATTGGAGTAAAACTGGCAACCCTCACATTTGTCGATATATCTTTCGCCATTTCATTTGCTCGTGGCCAGTAAAACCCAGCTCGGTATGCTTTAGCCGCGATGGTCCAAGAGGATGCATGGTGACCACAGGTGCCCGAGTGGATGTCGTTGAGGATCATTCGACCTTCTTCTGGCATTATGCATTTTTGACTGACTCCCGTCACTCCTTCCCTGAACAGCTGTCCTCTTATCACAGTAAAGGCTTTGGATCGACGGCCGATCTGTCGAGCCTCTTCTTCATCTTCTGGGAGTTCCTTCCTAAGAATATATGCAATGTACGGCACTGTCCAGTCGGAAGTGATGACCAAAACATCCATGATCAGGTCGACCACGGCTAGGACCTCGACTTCAGTCGGATCTGTGGCACTCTTAGGCTGCAGGGGCTCTTCAGTGAAAGGATCTTCTTGAACTGACGGTGTGTGAATGTGTTCCAAAAACACATTATTGGGAATGGCTTCTCTCTTGGAACCTATCTTTGCCAAATCATCGGCATCTTGATTTTTCAGTCGGGGTATATGATGGAGCTCTAACCCCTCAAACTTCTTTTCCAATTTCTTCACTGCATTGCAGTAACCAGTCATGGCTGGTGTCGGTGTCAAAACCGGCGGATCTCGGGTAGGGGGTCCCGAACCGTGCGTCTAGGCGGATGGTAACAGGAGACAAGGGACACAATGTTTTTACCCAGGTTCGGGCCCTCTCGATGGAGGTAATACCCTACTCCTGCTTGATTAATATTGATGATATGGGTAGTACAAGAGTAGATCTACCATGAGATCAAGGAGGCTAAACCCTAGAAGCTAGCCTATGGTATGATTGTTGTTCGTCCTACGGACTAAAACCCTCCGGTTTATATAGACACCGGATAGGTTAGGGTTACACAGAGTCGGTTACAATGGTAGGAGATCTAATATCCGTATCGCCAAGCTTGTCTTCCACGCCAAGGAAAGTCCCATCCGGACACGGGACGAAGTCTTCAATCTTGTATCTTCATAGTCTTGGAGTCCGGCCGTGATGATAGTTCGCTATCCGGACACCCCTAGTCCAGGACTCCTCGGTAGCCCTGAACCAGGCTTCAATGACGACGAGTCCGGCGTGTTGATTGTCTTCGGCATTGCGAGGCGGGTTCCTCCTCCGAATACTTCATAGAAGGTTTTGAACACTAGGATAGTGTCCGGCTCTGCAAAACAAGTTCCACATACCACCGTAGAGAGAATAACTTTTTGCACAGATCTGCTGACGTATTCCGTGGCGTGACATCACACCAGGGCCAGGCCTTTATATGAATCGTTTTTACTGCTTCCACCTCGGTAGCGTTTAGCGAGGCGGTTTCCACAACACGTCTTATCAAAGCATAGATCGTGCCCCCCTTATTCCGGGATTCTCATCAATACGGACATGGGTAACCCAACCGTGCCCGTTGGCACGCCTCCTCTATCAAAGGCGAGTCCTAATTGACCATGGGGAAGGCTCTTGGTATTCAACCTCTTTATAACGAGACCAAGGCCCTCTTTCTTTTTACACCCTCCATCGAGTTCGCCTCGCGCTTCGAGTTCCAACACCCAAAGCTTCAGATCTAGGCGCTTCGGACCTTCGACAATGTCCGGCTCCGACCAACGTGGCCGGTGGATGGCTTCTTCCGTCACAGAAGAAGACGTACTAAAGCTGCGAGACGCCAGGTATCTAACTGGCGAGATTTCGCATAGGCTGCCTGCTCCGGGGCAGGTCATTCCCACTCCCGAGCCCGGCGAGAACGTGGTGTTCGTGTCTCACTTCCTTCGGGGTTTAGGCCTCCCGACGGATCCCTTTGTGCCGGGGCTCATGTTTTATTATGGGCTGGATTTCCATGACTTGAATCCGGAGTCCATCCTCCATATCTCGTCATTCATTGTCGTATGTGAGGCCTTCCTCCATATTACCCCTCACTTTGGATTGTGGCTCAAGACCTTCAAGGTGGAACCAAAGATGATCGAGGGGCAGCAGGCAGAGTGCGGAGGGGCGGTCATAAGCAAGTGTGTTGATGCTCCGTGGCCCAAGGGCTCTTTTCAAGAGGAGCTTGGTTTGTGGCAACGGGAGTGGTTTTATATTACCGCTCCCCGGGGCACCAAATGGGTGGTGCTTCCTGCCTTCCGCTCAGGTCCACCACAGCGGCTAGCGTCATGGGTCAACAAGGGGCTCGACTGGGGATTGTCCAAGGACGTTCCTTTGTTACAGGGCCGTATTCGAGACCTCCAAGAAAGAGAGATCAATCTAGTTGCAGTGGCGCAGGTTATGTTGATTCGGCGCCTTACGCCTCAAGAACGCCGCCCCTCCGCCTGTGGGAATTCAATCCGGAGGACCACGAGCCTCTCAAAATTTCATGAGTACGACGCCCGTGGAGATGTATAAACTGTTCTTCGGATCACAAGGGAAGTGTCCGGACCTGACTGAGGACGCAGGACTAAGCTGCAATCGCCCAGATACTCAAGTAAGTAGTCCGGTAACCGGACTGGCTTTTCATTCATTCGCCATATACATATGTGTCCTTTAAAGGAACCGTTTCTTGAACAGGAGTGGATAGCCAAGGAAAAGTTGATAAGGTGTCCGGCTCCCCTCCCAGAGACCACGCCGGATCCCATGCTGACCAAGATGTTGAAGGCCGCGCCTTTTGAAGAAGGCAAAGGGGAGGCGAAGCAACTGCCTCCACGAAGGAGGCTATCAAGGAAGGAGGGATTAAAAGCCCTACCTTCCGAGGAGAGAAGAGGACCGCTTCGGAAGATCCGGAGGTCAAGGCCTCAAAGAGGGGAAAGGGATCTTCGTCAGAGAGTCCGGCGCTGGGAAGTAACCCAGCCGCACTATTTCCCCAAGGGGATCAGCCCTCCAGCGAGCCGTAAGTAAAAAAGAAGGGGTTTTGTAGGTAAGGAACATCCCTGTATTTATTTCTGAAGATAACCGAAATTGTACCTTGTAGTTCGGATCTCAGCCCTTCTCAGCAGAGCTCGTCTTCGGGGGATCTTCTTCCGGAGATGATGGACAGCGAGACACCTCCACTTGTCGCACCCTCATGCGAGGCGGACGACCCTGAGGTATCGTCGCGGAGGGTTCCCCCAAGTCCGGCGGGCCCAGAAGGTCCAGCGCCAAGTGGTGTGCGGTCAGAGGAGCTGAAAGATCTGCTCGGGCGAGCGGCTATCTCAGAGGATCATCGTGCTCTAATGGGTATGGTGATTGAAAGAATTGCATCCGCGGAGAGCGGATTGCATGAAGCCGTCAGAAGCTTACTGACGGGGTTCGAGGTACGCAAAAAATGATGTACCTTCTGACAGTTATGCATATAGAATGCGCCATGTATAGATAGTAGCCCCTGAGACTCGGTATGTTGTCAAAATTGAAAGCGTGCCGAGGATCAAAATCTCAGTTATAACATATCGCCGCTCCTAAACAGGTGGCGGGCGCCCAAAGGGCCAGCCGGATCGATGAATATGCCGAACTAAAGCGGCAACTTGACGAGGCGGATGCGGACATCGCTACCGGTCATAAACGGTTTGACGAGTCACAAGGTATGCGACTTCTACGCGGACACCTGGTAAGGGAGCTTGACGCCCATGTCTTACTATTTGTATGCTTAATGCAGATGGTGCCGCTGCTGTGGAAGAGCTGCGGGCGGAACTCGCCCGAGCGAAAGAGCAAGCCAGAAATAGTAATGCGGCCGCTTTAAGGGCGGCCGAAGAGCTAAAAGCCGAACGGGCTGCTCACTGCCGGGTTAAAGAGGAAATGGCCGATATGGCCAGAAAGGTGAAGAATACTACCGATCGCTGCGAGGTTCTTGAAAAAGAACGTCAAGCGGAGCAAGAGGGCCTGAAAAAGGCCGCCGCCGAATCCAAGGATGCCCATTCGGCTTTGAGAGCTGCCAAGGAGGAGCTGAGTCAGGCCGGGGCAATTGCGGCTGGAAAACCGTTTCTGCTGCGGAGGAAATATACGGATCCAAAGTATGCTCAATTGGACAAGTTGTGGAGTTCGGAGGATGCTTATCTGGATTTAGCGGCGAGCGCTGCGGACGCGATTGAGCAGTTCCGAGGCCGAAGGTACGTAAGGGAAGAGCTATATTGGTCGCAATTCCATAGTCCGGAGCGTCTTCTTCCGTTGACCGATCGGTTGGCCGAATGGGCCGAGCTGAATCGTCTATCCGGACTTGCCATGAAGCATGTCATGACTCATTTGTGGTCGGGCGGACCTCAGCCGAAGAGTTATTTTGGTTTAGTGCAGCAGTTCCTTGGTGTTGTACCGCGTATCGACGCAATAAAGCAGTCGGCATGTATTGAGGGAGCGCGGATGGCTCTGGCCCATGTCAAGACATACTGGGCAGATATGAAGGCCACCGACGTTGCATCCCAAGATTCGGACGGAAGCCGAGTACCTGCCGAGCACTACTTTGAGGAAGTCCTGCAGGGCGCTCGTTTAATAGAGACGCAGTGCTCGAAGGATATTATGTTTAAATGACATGTATGATTTGGGAAAACAATGATTCAATATGATATAAGAGCTTTTTATACTTGTGCATTCAAGTAGTAAACTACTCCCCTGTCGGCCGCTTATGTATATGTATATATAACCTGAAAGATGGCAGTCCTTGGCTTCAGCCCCCATGCACATAGTGCCGGGGTGTTTGCAAAGAAGGCGCTTTTTCACACTTAATCCAACGTCTTGGTCCTGTTAAGGAGGTGGTAGCGTAGCAAACTAGGCAACCGGACTATAATGCTTTATGACTTTCACTTAGCCATAGGAGTTCGAGGGTGGGGCTACTATATAGCCCACAGGGCACCCTTTTCGCCCGAATTAAGAATGCGTATGTGCCTGACCAAAAACCGGTCCTTTGTTAATGCAGAGGAATTCTAAACATTCCGATTAGTCATCGAGTGGTTGACCAGTCTCTCGCTATATCATGACAGTTAGTTTTCGGCTTTCTCTACTGAGGTGCTCGCCCGGCCGAACCGGGGCACAATCGCAGTAGTTCTCCTGGTGCCGCATTAGCCGATAGAACGGAACATAAGGCAGCAACACAGGAGCCGGGCAAACCCAACATTTGACCAAAGACATGATTCGGAGCTGATGCATATAAGGCCTAACTCGAGACGCCGAATACTCCCTAAGGTATTCGGTCTTTATAAAAATGGGCAGAATAATGCCCTAAGCCCCTGGTGTCCAGGTACGCGCAAAAATTCTGGTGCGGCCAATGCCAAAACGCCAGCCTCCTCCTCCTCGGTTATAGTAAGAAACCGGGGGATGTATATCAACAAGTGACAGTAAAAAAGGTTTACGCAGGGTCTTAATCTGAAAAGAATCCTTGCAACGGGTCCCTACTGCACGTCTGCGCCTGTGTCTCCGTTGTGCCGTATCCTGGACGGGTGTAGCACGTTGTTCATCTGTAAAAGAGAGGAACTTAGTTTAAAAAAAGAAAAAAGATCGTGCGAAAGATGTACGGTATATTAAATAAACAGAGTACGATTCGAAGAAGTGAATAAGATTGAGCTTTATTGTCTCTTGTGATACATGCATGCAGCCCCTTGTATGGGGGTATGCCGCTAGTAGGCGCCAGACTCGTCTAGCCGTGTCCGGGGTTTGAATGACCAATTCAGGTTCTTTGACTAGCGGAGCCGGATAGGTGTGGGGCTGTCAAGGCAGTCTCACGTTCCACCGTGCTCAAGTAACACTTAATACTCCCTTTTAATGAGATGATGCCGCATGGACCGGGCATTTTAAGTGTGAGAGATGCATAATGCGGTATTGCGTTAAAGCGGGCGAAAGCTTCGCGTCCCAATAGTGCTTGATGGCTACTTTTGAACAGGCGACATGGAAGATTAACCTTTCACGGCGGAAGTTGTCGGATGAACCGAACACAACTTCTAGCAGTATGGAGCCCGTACAATGGGCATATGGGCCTGGCATTACTCCTTTAAAGGAGGTGTTGCTACGGCGAATTTTGGTTGGGTCTATCCCCATCCTACGGATTGTGTCCTGATATATCAGGTTTATGTCACTACCACCATCCATGAGGACTTGTGTAAATTGGAATCCGTCGATTATAGGATCCAATATCAAGGCAGTCCATCCTGCGTTCCGGATGCTTTCGGAATAGTCCTGATGGTTGAAGGTGATTGGTTTTGACAACCAGTGTTGGTACTCTGCTCGGGTGGTTTGTGCGGCGCGCATTCTAGTGGGTGCCGCTCTGTTTTTCCCCTTGATCACGTGAAGTGAGTTTACTGTTTTAACCTCTTGTGGGAAATTATTTTGTTTTCCGGGGCTCTGCTTGTGGTGCTCGTCATCATCTTCACTTGGTGTGTCGAGCCCCTTGTGTTCGGCGTTGAGTCTGCCGGACTGTTTGAAGACCCAACAATCTCTGTGGGTATGGTTTGCAGGCCTCCCGGGAGTACTATGGATTTGACATATCTTGTCCAAGATTTTCTTTAAGTTGGATAGCTCATCGCTATTGTCCTTAAGGGGCAATTTTTTGTTGTTCTGCCGTGAGCTTTTCAATCCGGCGTTGACTGCCTCGCTCTTTGGACCGTTCCTTTTAATCCGGCGCTGGTTCTTGTTGCGCAGTGGTTTCCCGTTTCCATCCCTGACTTCGGATGTACTTGGGTCGCTGGTGCTGCATCTTGCTAGCCAGCTATCCTCCCCCGCGCAAAAGCGGGTCATGAGGCTTGTTAATGCGGCCATGGTTCTCGGCTTCTCTTGGCCGAGGTGTCTGGCGAGCCATTGGTCTCGGACATTGTGTTTGAAAGCTGCTAAGGCTTTGGCGTCTGGACAGTCGACTATTTGGTTCTTTTTAGTAAGGAACCTATTCCAGAATTTCCGGGCTGACTCTCCGGGCTGTTGAGTTATGTGACTTAGATCGTCTGCATCCGGAGGGCGGACATAGGTCCCCTGAAAATTTGCCCGAAACGCATCCTCGAGCTCTCCCGGCTTCCAATGGCATTTTCGGGGAGGCTTTTAAGCCAATGCCGAGCTGGCCCTTTGAGTTTGAGGGGTAAGTATTTTATGGCGTGGAGATCATCTCCTCTAGCCATGTGTATGTGGAGGATGTAATCCTCAATCCAGACTCCAGGGTCTGTTGTTCCGTCATATGCCTCTATGTTTACGGGTTTGAATCCCGCTGGAATTCATGATCCAGCACCTCATCGGTGAAACATAGGGGATGTGCGGCGCCCCTGTATTTGGATGTGCCGTGATGTTCGAATATTTGGCGTGTTGCCTTGCTTTGAAGAGTTTGCTTTGTTGGCCCATAGATGGACCTAACTGGGCCATCCTTTTGATGTGAATCCTTATGCGGATCGCGTACCGGCTTGTGTGTGGCGCCAGTTTCCGCTCTCTTTTTGCCGTGGGGTCGTCCATCCGACCGGGTGGCCTTCTTAATTTTTGATTGTGGGGGCTCAATGGCCTCCTCATCAAATTCGGGCAGTAGCTTTCTCTTTGGGTAGCTCTTTGTTCGGCGAGTGTCGCCGTATTTGTCTGCGGTGTTGAATACTTTGATCCATCTGATCCTGAGTGCATCTTCCGCTGTTTTGAGCTTCCGTCGCTTTTTCAGGCTACGCGCAGTGGCGACGAGCCTTTTCTGGAGGTTATTTTGCTCCAACGATTTGTCCGGCGTGAGATCGTCCGGACTGTTGTCTTCGCCGGGGATGGGTTGTTTATCCAAGTTGTCTTGTTCGGACGATTGCTCGATAGCATGTTCATTGTCCACCGGTTCGCCCTGCTCTATGGCTGGGTCTCTGTTGAGGCGGGACTTAGTTCGGCGTTTACGTTGCCGTTTTGACTGCTTTTCAAGGGATTTATCCTTCGTAGCATCCCGTTGTTCCTCGTCTTCATTTCCTTTAGGTGTATCCACCATGTATACATCATGGGATGAAGTGGTTGTCTAGCATCCTATAGGCGCTGGTTCAAGGTTGTCTCCTACATCGTCGTCCATACCGTCGATGTCTTCGGAGTCGAAATCGAGCACGTCGTGTAAGCTTTCGATAGTGGCTACGAAGTGGGTGGTGGGTGGGCGTTGAATTTCTTCGTCGTCCGCATCCCAACCTTCCTGACCGTAGTCCGGCCATGGCTCTCCGGATAAAGAGAGAGACTTTAGTGAATTCAGGATGTCACCAAAGGGCGAGTGCTGAAAGATGTCCACGGCAGTGAACTCCATAACCGGCGCCCAATCGGATTCGATTGGCAGGGGCGCGGAGGGTTCGGAGTCCGAGAGGAGTCCGGCACCACAGAGTCGAGGTCTTCGCAGCGACAGGGATAGAGTTTGGCTCCATCGCCGTAGAGATCATAGCCCCCGAGGCGGTGTCCAACCACTCGTCCCTCGATCGGGGAATCCGGCTCCGGATTAAGGGTCGGGCGGATCTTTGGTGCGGCCTCGAGGCTTTATTACGCTCGAGCTAGATCATGCCCATCGAGACAAGGCGGCACGCTTGGCTGCGGCTCGAATCCGTCGAAGATCAAGTCTCCGCGGATATCGGCCGTATAGTTCAAACTTCCAAGTCTCGACCGATAGCAAGGCGTAGCTTTCGATCTGCTCCGGATGGCTGCGAATTGGCCCGCAGTGCAAAGCCGCCGAATACGAAGATCTGCCTGGGGAGAAAAGTCTCACCCTGGACCGCGTCGTTGTTAATGATCGAAGGAGCCATCGGGCCTATCGGTGACGACACAGAGGAACTCTCAATGAAAGCACCAATGTCGGTGTCAAAACCGGTGGATCTCGGGTAGGGGGTCTCGAACTGTGCGTCTAGGCGGATGGTAACAGGAGACAAGGGACACGATGTTTTTACCCAGGTTCGGGCCCTCTCGATGGAGGTAATACCCTACTCCTGCTTGATTAATATTGATGATATGGGTAGTACAAGAGTAGATCTACCACGAGATCAAGGAGGCTAAACCCTAGAAGCTAGCCTATGGTATGATTGTTGTTCGTCCTACAGACTAAAACCCTCCGGTTTATATAGACACCGGATAGGTTAGGGTTACAGAGAGTCGGTTACAATGGTAGGAGATCAAATATCCGTATCGCCAAGCTTGCCTTCCACGCCAAGGAAAGTCCCATCCGGACACGGGACGAAGTCTTCAATCTTGTATCTTCATAGTCTTGGAGTCCGGCCGTGATGATAGTTCGGCTATCCGGAGACCCCCTAGTCCAGGACTCCCTCAACTGGGCTTCTAACATCCCACTCCTTCATCACTTGATTGACTACCAAATCTGAGTCGCCATAGACCATAAGGCGACGGACGCCGAGTGAAATGGCCATACGTAACCCATACAAGAGTGCTTCATATTCTGCTTCATTGTTGGAGGAATCAAAGTGAATCTGGAGGACATATGTGAGCTTGTCTCCTCGGGGGGATACCAGTACCACCCCAGCACCAGAACCGTTTAGCATCATGGAACCATCAAAAAACATGGTCCAGTGCTCCAAGTGAACTTGAGTCGGGAGTTGCTGTTCGATCCACTCGGCGAGGAAATCTGCTATTGCTTGGGACTTGATAGCTTTCTTTGCGTCAAACTTGATATCTAAGGGAAGGAGTTCAATCGCCCATTTTGCCACTCGACCAGTTGTATCTCTGTTGTGCAGAATCTCTGACAATGGAGCGTCGCTAACGACTGTAACTGAATTGTTAGAGAAGTAATGTGCAACCTTCTTCGTGGTCATATAAATCCCATAAACAAGCTTCTGATAATGCGGATATCTTTGCTTTGATGGAGTCAAAACTTCAGAAACATAATATACTGGGCGCTGAACTTTATAGGCTTTTCCTTCTTCTTCCCGCTCGACCGTAAGTACTGTACTGACGACTTGTCCAGTGGCTGCAATGTAAAGCAGTAAAGGCTCTTTGCTGATTGGGGCAGCAAGCACCGGCTGGGTGGAAAGCAGGGCTTTTAGCTCTGCGAATGCTGCATCAGCTTCAGGAGTCCACTCGAACTTATCTGACTTCTTCATCAGTCGGTAAAGAGGCAATGCCTTTTCACCGAGGCGAGAAATGAATCGACTTAGGGCGGCCAAACAACCAGTAAGCTTCTGGACATCATGCACACGCACGGGGCGTTTCATCCGGAGTATGGCACCCACTTTCTCTGGGTTAGCGTCGATCCTTCGTTCGGAAACGAGGAAACCGAGCAATTTTCCGCCTGGGACTCCGAATGTGCACTTTGATGGATTAAGCTTGATATCATACACTCTAAGGTTGGCAAAGGTTTCAGCAAGGTCAGCCAGTAGGTCGGAACCTTTACGTGACTTAACCACAATATCATCCATGTATGCTTCCACATTCCGACTGATTTGAGTGAGTAAACACTTCTGAATCATCCGCATGAATGTGGCTCCAGCGTTCTTCAAGCCGAATGGCATGGTGACATAACAGAAGCACCCAAATGGTGTAATGAAAACTGTTTTTATCTCGTCGGTCGGGTCCATACAGACGGATCTGATGATACTCCGAATAAGCGTCCAAAAAGGACAAACGCTCACACCCCGCAGTTGAGTCAACAATTTGGACGATGCGAGGGAGAGGAAAGTGATCTTTTGGGCAGGCCCGATTGATATGTTTGAAGTCAATGCACATGTGAAGTGAGTCATCCTTCTTAGGAACCATGACAACATTAGGTAGCCACTCGGAGTGGTAAATCTCTCGGATAAACTCAGCTGCTAGGAGCCGAGCCACTTCTTCACCGATTGCCTTTCTCTTCTGCACGGCGGACCGTCGAAGATGTTCTTTGACTGGTTTCACTTTTGGGTCGACTCGCAGACGATGCTCAGCCAGCCCCCTGGGAACACCCGGCATGTCAGAAGGTTTCCATGCAAAGATGTCCCAGTTCTCACGGAGGAACTGGATGAGCACTTCTTCCTATTTGGAGTCGAGTGTTGTTGAAATGTGAGTCAGAGCAGCATTGGGATCTGTCGGGTGAATATGAATCATCTTCGTTTTCCCAGACGACTGAAATGCTGAATCCGTGGCAGGCTTCTTAGCTCGCAACAAATCACTCGGATCTGCATTTTTTTGATACTCCTGCAATTCCACTACTGCCATCTGTGCATCGGCGATCTTCGAGCCTTTCTGGAAGCACTCTTCTGCCTTCTTTCGATTGCCAGTGATAGTGATCACACCTTTAGGACCAGGCATCTTCAACTTGAGATACACGTAGCATGGTCGAGCCATAAAACGTGCATAAGCTGGCCTACCCAGAATAGCGTGATAAGCACTCTGGAAATCCACAACTTCAAATGTCAACTTTTCTTTGCGGTAATTCTTGGAAGCACCGAAAACTACATCAAGGGCGATCTGGCCGAGTGACTCAGCCTTCTTGCCAGGAATGACTCCATGGAAACTCATATTGCTTTCACTGAGTCTGGACATCGGAATGCCCATTCCTTTCAACGTCTCTACGTCTGTAATATTCAGGCCACCGCCACCATCCATTAGAACTTTAGTCAACCGAAAGTGCCTTCGACGGTTGGTTCGACCACCAATGCTTGCCTCCCGGGGGTGGCTATATGCGTCGGGTGATCAGACTGGTCGAATGTAATGGCAGTCTGAGACCATTTCAAATAACTGGGCGTCGCTGGAGCGACCATGTTTACTTCTCTGTTGATGACTTTCAGTCGACTTTTGCTCTCAACATCAGCAAAAATCATCAGAGTGGAATTGACGTGAGGGTAACCATCATCACTTTCCTCTTTGTCCTCAACTTTGTTCGACTCTTTTTCCTTCTCTTTGGGTTGTTTCTCTCGGAACTGCTGGATTAGGAGCCGACACTGTCGAGTGGTATGCTTTGGGTAAATGAGATTACCCTCCTCATCTTTCTTTGCGTGAATGTGGCATGGCAAATCCAACACATCATTCCCATCTTGATCTTTTACTTTCTTAGGGTTCCACGACCCCTTGGGCTTCTTCTTGAACTTTCCTTGAGTCACGACTAAGGCTTCTCCAGGAGCAGCTGGCTCGGCTTTGCGCTTCTGCTTCCGACTGGAGTTCCCTCCTCCGGTTTCGTGGAAGACTGTTTTGTGCTTGCCACTCCGGAGCCGATCCTCCTCTTCACCATTGGCATACTTGGTGGCAATATCCATCATCTGACTCAGAGACATATCACCGGTCCGACCGAACTTCAGATTCAACTCTCGATATTTGACGCCTTCCTTGAAGGCACAAACTGCTTGGTGATGAGACACATTTTCCACCGTGTGATGCAATGTTATCCATCTCTGTATATAGTCCCTCAAAGTTTCATTTGGCTTCTGCACACAAGATTGCAGCTCTGTCAACCCTGCTAGCCGTTTGCATGTTCCTTCAAATGTTCTGACAAACACTCGGGCAAGATCTTCCCAACAAGAATACCGTCGGGCGCTAATCGATTTAACCATGCTCGCCGAGCCCTCCAACATCGTGAGGAAGGTGCTTCATGGCCACTTCATCATTGCCGTCGCCAATCTGAACAGCCACTCTGTAGTCCTCAAGCCAAGTGTCAGGCTTTGACTCACCAGTGAACTTACTGACTCCAGTCGCCAAACTAAAGTTGGGAGGAATCACCGCGGCCCTGATGGCTCTGCTGAAGCACTCTGGACCAGAGACATGCACTCTGCTGCTGGTTGGAAAATCTCTGTCATGGACTTCTCTGTGAGCTCTGTTTCTGTCGACCAAACCTTGTACGAGAAGAGATCTCGCATCAAAGCCCGATTCCCTGGGGTCGACTGGAATCCTTCGCCCACCACTGTGAGGGCGTCTGTCATCATGCTACCGAGGCATGTATGACCCACTCCTTGGGGGAGGCGTGGGCACTCGACGACGATCATCTTGATCGGGTCGATGATCATACTACTCACGGTTTCTGTACCGATCTCGCCGGTCTCCATGTCCCTCACGCCTCGTGGGTGATCTTGGGCTGTGGGCTGACTGGACTGTATCTGCTACAACAGATCTGCTATGGATCCTATTCCGCGACTGAGACACAGCTGTATTCTGTTCTCCTGCTGCCCGGAGTAAAGCCCTGATCTGCATCAAACCTCTGCCAGCTTCTGACTGGGACGGCTGGATTGACTCTGCTATTCGGGCTGCGGCTGTGAGATTCTGGATTGGAGTTCGATATACCTGAGTTGGAGGCGGAAAAAGCTGTCATTGACTGGATTCAGGAATCCATTGTCGAGCGCGCTCGTCGAGTGCATGCTGGAGATTCTCTAGTCGAGTGCGCTCGGCTAAGTTTCCCAGACGCGCTTCCTCCAAGGCCTGGGCCTCGGGGGTTTCTCCAACGATAGGAGTGTGGAGTGCATCCATATTGCCGCGGCGGAGCTCTTCTCTCTGCTGCGACGAAAGAGGTTCGGGGCGGTATTCATCATGAACACGCGGCAGGTCGCCACTACCATCACCGCCGTCACCGCGGGGGAAGCCAGGAGGACTGCGCGGTCCATTGATCATCAAGACTTCTGCCGCAGGGTCACTGCTGTAGCACTTGGATGCAGTCTCTGCAGAGCCCGTCGACAGGTCGAACATGCCGTAGAGAGTTTCGTCGGGCTCGATCTCCGCGACTTGGGGGGTGGTCGTCTGGCGAGCCACCGCATGTCTCACCCACCGCTGGAGCCTCGATTGACCGGAATGCTTGCTCTGGCGGGCTACAAGGGGAGAGGACAGTACAGGAGCCGACCGATACTGAGTCAACGGCTGCCGTAAGAGGACGTCGTGGACGCACGCGCGAAAGTGCGTTGCCCCGCGGACGGGGAGCGCCTCGACGTCGAGTGGAGCTTCTTGGAGCCAAACGGAGTCGTCGGCGACGAACACGAGCGCGCCGAGACAGATCTCACGGCCCTCGGCCAAACCTCCGCCTGAAACCATGATGACGGGGATCGGAAAAATCACAACTTCTCCAACAAGTCGCTAAGACACCTGCCCCATGGTGGGCGCCAACTGTCGTGGTTCTAAGTCTGACAGTAGAATGGGGGGTAGGTGATGTAGAGGCAAGATCTTAGCTATGGAGGAGTTGTACACGCAAATTTTACGAGTTCAGGCCCTTCTCGGAGGAAGTAACAACCCTACGTCTCGGAGCCCGGAGGCGGTCGACTGGATTATATGCGTGTGAGTTACGGGTGCGAACCCTTGTCCTGCAGGAGGGGTGGCTTATATAGAGTGCGACAGACCCCATCTCCTCCGTTACACAGGTTCAATGTACATCAAGAGGGGGCGTTCTTGGTAACGCCAAAGAATAAAGATACATAATGACCATTAAAGCTATGACTTAATTCCCGACCGTTGCAGAGCGGAGTGGCTCTAGATCTCCTGGTAGTCGGTGATTGTTCCGCATGGTCGAGTGTCTTCAAGACTATCGAGTGGAACATAGCTTCATGGTCGAGTGGATGATGATTTTTCTTCGAATGCCTCTGGTTCTTTTAGAGATGTCCTTGGGGAGGGTATCTTGGACAGGTCCATGACCCTACCCTAGGTACATAGCTTCATCAGGACTGACTGGAACAACTCGATGGGACCGATGTGCCAGGGTTAGGGAAAACATCAACTCGGTGGCACCGATTGCATCAACTCGGTTAGACCGAAGTGAAGCAATAAGGAAACAGAGAGAATGTCAAGCAAACTCGATGGGATTGATTGCACATTTTGGTGAGACCGAAATAATGCAACAAGCAACCGAGAGTTTGCAAGGCCATCTCAGTGAGACCGAGATCCATATCCGTGTGACCGAAGTGTCTAAGGTTTCTGGCAGTGGCTATGTCAAATGAACCCGGTGGCGCCGGATAGGAGATTTCGGTGGGGCCGAGTTTGACTTTGAGTTTTGGACATATTTGGAAATGAGAAAGTGGTTGAGGGATTTGGAGCAATATCACTAAGCATTTTGAGCAAGTAGACCATTAAGCAACACCTCATCCCCTTTTAATAGTATTGCCTTCCCTATGGAGTCAATGTGATCTTGGATCACTAAAATATAAATGTATTGTCTTGAGCTTTTGCCAACATGTGTCCTTAGCATTTTGAGGGGTCCACATTTCTAGTCCATGCCATACCAATCATTGAACTTTCTAAAATATTAAACTTGAATAGATATTAGTTCAATGAGCTATATGTTGTTATGAATTACCAAAACCACCCGAAGATTAGTTGCACTTTCACTCAAGCTCGCCATCACGGAGTCACTTGTTGCTCCATAGGGGTGGTGTGGTGGTGTCATCTCCATGAAACGGATTGTGCTTTTCAGTTTGATCGTTGTTAGGGGTAATTTTGGATGTACTTCTCCCATTCCCTCATGACTTACTTCTGATGCAACTTTTGCTCAGGCGCTCGAATTGCGGGTGGTCATTGTGCTAGATCAGGGCCGCTCTTGAGAATTCGGGGGCCCGGGGCGAAACTAAAAACCGGGGCCCCTTAACATGAGCAGTGAAATAATGGCCTACGGAGGAACCGGATAAAGGTGTGCGTGGTTATCACAAGGTATTCTTAAAAATGCAAAGCCATGTTTAATTTTAGCCTTGTACTATAACTATAGAGGTCTAGAGAGACATGTGACTCTGCATGAATTGCCCAAAAAAATTGCATCCAAAATATAGAGTTGGACTGCACATTATTCAGTTCTTGGGATGTGTTACTCCGAATAATAATTAAGATAGATGAGCAAATTCATATGAGTGATGATAAAAATATTTATTTCATGTCTTTCAAAATTAAATCAATGGTACGATAATAATGGAAATTTACTCTTACCTAGTTGTGCAAATATGTAATTCAAAAGACATAATTATCCGATTTGTGTAGTCATTGCACAGTCATCTCAAAGTTACCTGCCATGATCATCATCCAGTGCCTTGCTCTTCGTTCTATAAAAAAGAGCATCACTCTTCATCTTGATCTCTGACATCTACACCACGACAACATCTATATTAAACCGCAAGAGCTGAAGGTTAATACAAATACAAACAGCAATAGGTGTTGACCGGCCGAAAACAATCAACTCCACAGATGAACACATCACAGGTCCGCCGCCGAGCTCCGCCGCACAGGCGCCCCTTCCGATCTGGGCTTCCTGATTATCTGCTACGGTTTGGTTGCAAGGCGAAAAGGCGGCGTGATACGTGTGTGATGCCTCGCTTATGTTCCTTCCGTTTGTACGATCTCTCTCCAAGTTACTCGATCCCAGCCTGGTCAATGCATGCGTTACGGCATGTATCGCTCCAGGTACTACTACTTGGGCATTTCATCGTGCTATTCACTAGAGGCCTATTTGCATGGCATCAGGGGGCCCCTCCACTTTGGGGGCCCGGGGCGGCCGCCCCCTGCCCCCCCCCCCCCCTCAGGGTCGGCCCTGTGCCAGATGCATATGAGCTCAAGGAGAGTGGAATGGAGGTTTAGAAGAAATTTTGAATGGGTTTGGGTAGCCTAGGCTCGTGTAAGACGACTACTTTGACTTGACATGTTCCACAAGGCGAACCATGGACCTTGCCGACAATACACAAGCTCTTGCGCCACATCTGGGTTTAGGGCCTAAGGCAAGGATGTGGTGAGGGGTGGTGTGGCGGCAGCAAATGATGTGAATGACAGTTCTTACTATGTGATAACCCACAAGAATAGGGGATTGCAATAGTTTTTTAGGGTAGAGTATTCAACCAAAATTTATTTTTGACACAAGGGGAGCCAAAGAATATTTGCAAGTATTAGCAGTTGAGTTGTCAATTCAACCACACCTGGAGATTAATTATCTACAGCAAAGCACTCAATAGCAAAGTAGTATGATAGTTTTGATAGTAGCAGCAACAACAATAGTAACAATAGCAGTTGTAACTTAGCAAGAACAATATGAGAGAAATCTGTAGGCATTGGATCAGTGAATTCGTTCGATGATATTCATCATATAACAGTCATAACCTAGGGCGATACGGCACTAGCTCTAGTTCATAAATATCATGTAGGCATGTTTTCCGTAAATAGTCATACGTGTTGGGAAAGTAGTAATTTCAAAAAAATTCCTACGCACACGCAAGATCATGGTGATGCACAGCAATGAGAGGGGAGAGTGTCGTCTACGTACCCTCATAAACCGTAAGCGGAAGCGTTATAACAACGCGGTTGATGTAGTCGTACGTCTTCACGATCGACCGATCCTCAGCACCGAACGTACGGCACCTCCGCTGCTCAGCACATCGCTCAGCTCGGTGACGCCCCGCGAACTCACGATCCAAAGAGAGCTTCCGGGAAGAGCTTTGTCAGCACGATGGTGTGGTGACGGTGATGATGATGCTACCGATGCAGGGCTTCGCCTAAGCACCGCTATGATAGGAACAAGTTGGATTATGGTGGAGGGGGGCACCACACACGACTAAGAGATCAATGATCAATTGTTGTGTCCTTGGGGTGCCCCCTACCCCCGTATATAAAGGAGCTAGGGGGGAGGCGGCCGGCCAGGAGGAGATCGCGCCAAGGGGGAGTCCTACTCCCACCGAGAGTAAGACTCCTCCTTTCCTAGTAGGAGTAGGAGAAGGGGGAAGGAGGAGAGAGAGAGCGGAAGGAAAGGGGGACGCCGCCCCCCTCCTTGTCCAATTCGGACTAGAGGGGGAGGGGGCATGCGGCCTGCCCTGGCCGCCCCTCTTCTTCTCCACCAAGGCCCAATAGGCCCATTATACTCCCCGGGGGTTTCGGTAATCCCCGGTACTCTGGTATATGTCCGATACCTCCCAAAACACTTCCAGTGTCCGAACATAGTCGTCCAATATATCGATCCTTACGTCTCGACCATTTCGAGACTCCTTGTCATGACCGTAATCATATCCGGGACTCCGAACTATCTTCGATACATCAAAACACAAAAACTCATAATACCGATCGTCACAGAACTTTAAGCGTGCGGACCCTACGGGTTCGAGAACTATGTAGACATGACCGAGACACGTCTCCGGTGAATAACCAATAGCGGAACTTGGATGCTCATATTTTTTCCTACATATTCTACGAACATATTTATCGGTCAAACCGCATAACAACATATGTTGTTCCCTTTGTCATCGGTATGTTACTTGCCCAAGATTCGATCGTCGGTATCCCAATACCTAGTTGAATCTCGTTACCGGCAGGTCATTTTACTCGTTCCGTAATACATCATCCCACAACTAACTCATTAGTTGCATTGCTTGCAAGGCTTATAGTGATGTGTATTACCGAGAGCGCCCATAGATACCTCTCCGACAATTGGAGTGACAAATCCTAATCTCGATCTATGCCAACTCAACAAGTACCATCGGAGACACCTGTAGAGGACCTTTATAATCACCCAGTTACGCCAGGACGTTTGGTAGCACACAAAGTGTTCCTCCTACGGGAGTTGCACAATCTCATAGTCATAGGAACATGTATAAGTCATGAAGAAAGCAATAACAATATACTAAATGATCAAATGCTAAGCTAACGGAATGGGTCAAGTCAATCACATCATTCTCTAATGATGTGATCCCGTTAATCAAATGACAACTCATGTCTATGGCTAGGAAACTTAACCATCTTTGATTCAACGAGCTAGTAAAGTAGAGGCATACTAGTGACACTTAGTTTGTCTATGTATCCACACATGTACTAAGTTTCCGGTTAATACAATTCTAGCATGAATAATAAACATTTATCATGAAATAAGGAAATAAATAATAACTTTATTATTTCCTCTAGGGCATATTTCCTTCATCTCCCACTTGCACTAGAGTCAATAATCTAGTTCACATCACCATGTGATTTAACACCAATAGTTCACATCATCATGTGATTAACACCCATAGTTCACATCGTCATGTGACCAACACCCAAAGGGTTTACTAGAGTCAATAATCTAGTTCACATCGCTATGTGATTAACACCCAAAGAGTACTAAGGTGCGATCATGTTTTGCTTGTGAGAGAAGCTTAGTCAACGGGTCTGCCACATTCAGATCCGTATATATTTTGCAAATTTCTATGTCAACAATGCTCTGCAAGGAGATACTCTAGCTAATTGCTCCTACTTTCAATATGTATCCAGATTGAGACCTAGAGTCATCTGGATCAGTGTCAAAACATGCCTCGACGTAACCCTTTACGACAAACCTTTTGTCACCTCCATAATCGAGAAACATATCCTTATTCCACTAAGGATAATTTTGACCGATGTCCAGTGATCTACTCCTAGATCACTATTGTACTCCCTTGCTAAACTTAGTGTAGGGTATACAATAGATCTGGTACACAGCATGGCATACTTTATAGAACCTATGGATGAGGCATAGGGAATGACTTTCATTCTCTTTCTACCTTCTGTCGTGGTCAGGCTTTGAGTCTTACTCCAATTTCACACCTTGTAACACAGGCAAGAACTCTTTCTTTGACTGTTCCATTTTGAACTATTTCAAAATCTTGTCAAGGTATGTACCCATTGAAAAAACTTATCAAGCGTCTTGATCTATCTCTATAGATCTTGATGCTTAATATGTAAGCAGCTTCACTGAGGTCTTTCTTTGAAAAAACTCCTTTCAAATACTCCTTTATGCTTTCCAAAAAAATCTACTTTATTTCCGATCAACAATATGTCATTCACATATATTTATCAAAAATGTTGTAGTGCTCCCACTCACTTTCTTGTAAATACAGGCTTCATCACAAGTCTGTATAAAACTATATGCTTTGATCAACTCATCAAAGCGTATATTCCAACTGCGAGATGCTTGCACCAGTCCATAGATGGATCGCTGGAGCTTGCACACTTTGTTAGCACCTTTAGGATCGACAAAACCTTCTAGTTGCATCATATCAACTCTTCTTTAAGAAATCCATTAAGGAATGTAGTTTTGACATCCATTTGCCAGATTTCATAAAATATGGCATTTTTCTAACATGATTTGGACAGACTTAAGCATTGCTACAAGTGAGAAAATCTCATTGTAGTCAACACCTTGAACTTTGTGAAAACCTTTTTTTGACAAGTCTAGCTTTGTAGATAGTAACACTACTATCAGCATCCGTCTTCCTCTTGAAGATCCATTTATTTTCTATGGCTTGCCGATCATCAGGCAAGTCAATCAAAGTCCACACTTTGTTCTCATACATGGATCCCATCTCAGATTTCATGGCCTCAAGCCATTTCGCGGAATCTGGGCTCATCATCGCTTCCTCATATTTCGTAGGTTCGTCATGGTCAAGTAACATGAACTCCAGAATAGGATTAACGTACCACTCTGGTGCGGAACATACTCTGGTTGACCTACGAGGTTCGGTAGTAACTTGATCTGAAGCTTCATGAACATCATCATTAACTTCCTCACTAATTGGTGTAAGCATCACTGGAACTGATTTCAGTGATGAACTACTTTCCAATTCGGGAGAAGGTACAATTACCTTATCAAGTTCTACTTTCCTCCCACTCACTTATTTCGAGAGAAACTCCTTCTCTAGAAAGGATCCACTCTTAGCAACAAAGATCTTGCCTTCGGATCTGTGATAGAAGGTGTACCCAACAGTTTCCTTTGGGTATCCTATGAAGACGCATTTCTCCGATTTGGGTTCAAGCTTATCAGGTTGAAACTATTTCACATAAGCATGGCAGCCCCAAACTTTAAGAAATGACAGCTTAGGTTTCTTGCCAAACCACTGTTCATATGGTGTCGTCTCAATGGATTTAGATGGTACCCTATTTAACGTGAATGCAGCTGTCTCTAATGCATAACCCCAAAACGATAGTGGTAAATCGGTAAGAGACATCATAGATTGTACTATATCCAATAACGTACAGTTATGACGTTTGGACACACCATTATGTTGTGGTGTTCCAGGTGGCATGAATTTGTGAAACTATTCCACATTGTTTTAATTGAAGACCAAACTCGTAACTCAAATATTCCTCTCTGCGATCGGATCATAGAAAATTTATTTTCTTGTTACGATGATTTTCCACTTCACTCTGAAATTCTTTGAACTTTTCAAATGTTTCAGATTTATGTTTCATCAAGTAGATATACCCATATCTGCTCAAATCATCTGTGAAGGTCAGAAAATAACGATACCCGCCGCGAGCCTCCACACTCATCGGACCTCATACATCAGTATGTATTATATCCAATAAGTCAATTGCTCGCTCCATTGTTCTGGAGAACGGAGTCTTAATCATCTTTTCCCATGAGGCATGGTTCACAAGCATCAACTGATTCATAATCAAGTGATTCCAAAAGCCCATCAGCATGGATTTTCTTCATGCGCTTTACACCAATATGACCTAAACGGCAGTGCCACAAATAAGTTGCACTATCATTATTAACTTTGCATCTTCTAGCTTCAATATTACGAATATGTGTATCACTACGATCGAGATCCAAAAAACCATTTTCATTGGGTGTATAACAATAGAAGGTTTTATTCATGTAAACAGAATAACAATTATTCTCTAACTTAAATGAATAACCGTATTGCAATAAACATGATCAAATCATATTCTTGCTCAACAAAAACACCAAATAACATTTATTTAGGTTCAACACTAATCTCGAAAGTATAGGGAGTGTGTAGTGATGATCATATCATTCTTGTAACTACTTCCAACACACAACATCACTTCATCCTTAACTAGTCTCTGTTCATTCTGCAACTCCCGTTTCAAGTCACTACTCTTAGCAACTGAACTAGTATCAAATACCGAGGGGTTTCTATAAACACTAGTAAAGTACACATGAATAACATGTATATCCAATATACCTTTGTTCACCTTGCCATCCTTCTTATCCGCCAAATACTTAGGGAAGTTCCGCTTCCAGTGACCAGTCCCTTTGCAATAGAAGCACTCAGTCTCAGGCTTAGGTCCAGACTTGGGCTTCTTCACTTGAGCAGCAACTTGCTTGCCGTTCTTCTTGAAGTTCTCCTTCTTACCTTTGCCCTTTTTCTTGAAACTAGTGGTCTTGTCAACCATCAACACTTGATGCTTTTCTTGATTTCCACCTTCGTCGATTTCAGCATCACGAAGAGCTTGGGAATTACTTTTGTCATCCCTTGCATATTATAGTTCATCACTAAGTTCTAGTAACTTGGTGATAGTGACTAGAGAACTTGGTAAATTACTATCTTATCTGGAAGATTAACTCCCACTTGATTCAAGCAATTGTAGTACCCAGACAATCTGAGCACATGCTCACTGATTGAGCTATTCTCCTCCATCTTGTAGGCAAAGTACTTGTCAAAGGTCTCATACCTTTCGACATGGGCATGAGTCTGAAATACTAATTTGAACTCTTGGAACATCTCATGCTCCATGGCATTTCAAAAACGTCTTTGAAGCCCCGGTTCTAAGCCGTAAAGCATGGTGCACTAAACTATCAAGTAGTCATCATACCGAGCTTTGCAAAACGTTCATAGCGTCTGCATATGCTCCTGCAATAGGTCCGTCACCTAGTGGTGCATCAAGGACATAATTCTTCTGTGCAGCAATGAGGATAATCCTCAGATCACGGACCAAGTCCACATCATTGCTACTAACATCTTTCAACATAGTTTTTCTCTAGGAACATATCAAAATAAACGTGGAACAACATCGCGAGCTATTGATCTACAACATAGTTATGAAAATACTATCAGGACTAAGTTCGTGGTAAATTAAAGTTCAATTTAATCATATTACTTAAGAAATCCCACTTAGATAGACATCTCTCTTATCATCTAAGTGATCACGTGATCCAAATCAACTAAACCATAACCGATCATCATGTGAAAGGGAATAGCTTTCAATGGTGAACATCACTATGTTGATCATATCTAATATATGATTCACGTTCGACCTTTTGGTTTCAGTGTTCCGAGGCCATATCTGCATATACTAGGCTCATCAAGTTTAACCCGAGTATTCTGCGTGTGCAAAACTGTCTTGCACCCGTTGTATAAGAACGTTGAGCTTATCACACCCGATCATCACGTGGTGTCTCGGCACGATGAACTTTGGCAACGGTGCATACTCAGGGAGAACACTTGTACCTTGAAATTTTAGTGAGAGATCATCTTATAAAGCTACCGTCGAACTAAGCAAAATAAGATGTATAAAAGATAAACATCATATGCAATCAAAATATGTGACATGATATGGCCATGATCATCTTGCGCCTTTGATCTCCATCTCCAAAGTACCGTCATGATCTCTATCGTCACCAGCATGACACCATGATCTCCGTCATCTTGATCTTTATCAACGTGTCGTCACATGGTCGTCTCACCAACTATTGCTCTTTCAACTATTGCTATCGCATAGCGATAAAGTAAAGCAATTATTTGGCGCTTGCATCTTATGCAATAAAGAGACAACCATAAGGCTTCTGCCAGTTGCCGATAATTTCAACAAAACATGATCATCTCATACAACAACTTATATTTCATCATGTCTTGACCATATCACATCACAACAAGCCCTGCAAAAACAAGTTAGACGTCCTCTACTTTGTTGTTGCAAGTTTTACGTGGCTGCTACGGGCTGAGCAAGAACCGTTCTTACCTACGCATCAAAACCACAACGATATTTTGTCAAGTATGTGATGTTTTAACCTTCAACAAGGACCGGGCGTAGCCACACTGATTCAACTAAAGTTGGAGAAACTGACACCCGCCAGCCACCTATGTGCAAAGCACGTCGGTAGAACCAGTCTTGCGTAAGCGTACGCGTAATGTCGGTCCGGGCCGCTTCATCCAACAATACCGCCGAACAAAAGTATGACATGCTGGTAAGTAGTATGACTTGTATCGCCCACAACTCACTTGTGTTCTACTCGTGCATATAACATCTACGCATAAACCTGGCTCGGATGCCACTGTTGGGGAATGTAGTAATTTCAAAAAATATCCTACGCACACGCAAGATCATGGTGATGCACAACAACGAGAGGGGAGAGTGTCGTCTACGTACCCTCGTAGACCATAAGCGGAAGCATTATAACAACATGTTTGATGTAGTCGTACGTCTTCACGATCGACCGGTCCACATCACCAAACGTACGGCACCTCCGCTGCTCAAAGACACGCTCAGCTCGGTGACGCCCCGCACTCACACGATCCAAAGAGAGCTTCCGGGAAGAGCTTCGCCAGCACGACGGCGTGGTGATGGTGATGATGATGCTACCGACGCAGGGCTTCGCCTTAGCACCGCTACGATATGAACGAGGTGGATTATGGTGGAGGGGGGCACCGCACACGGCTAAGAGATCAATGATCAATTTTTGTGTCCTTGGGGTGCCCCCTAACCCCGTATATAAAGGAGCTAGGGGGAGGCGGTCGGCTAGGAGGAGGGCGCGCCAAGGGGGGAGTCCTACTCCCACCGGGAGTAGGACTCCTCCTTTCCTAGTAGGAGTAGGAGAAGGGGAAGGAGGAGGGAGAGGGGAAGGAAAGGCGGGCACCGCCCCCCTCCTTGTCCAATTCTGACTAGAGGGGGAGGGGGCGTGCGGCCTGCCCTGGCCGCCCCTCCTCTTCTCCACCAAGGCCTAATAGGCCCATTACACTTCCCGGGGGTTTCGGTAGTCCCCCGGTAGTCCGACATATGTCCGATACCTCCCTAAACACTTCCGGTGTCCGAACATAGTCGTCCAATATATCGATCTTTATGTCTCTACCATTTTGAGACTCCTCGTCATGTCCGTGATCATATCCGGGACTCCGAACTATCTACGGTACATCAAAACTCATAACTCATAATACCTATCGTCACAGAACTTTAAGCGTGCGGACCCTATGGATTCGAGAACTATGTAGACATGACCGAGACACGTCTCCGGTCAATAACCAATAGCGGAACCTGGATGCTCATATTGGTTCCTACATATTCTACGAAGATCTTTATCGGTCAAACCGCATAACAACATATGTTGTTCCCTTTTTCATCGGTACGTTACTTGCCCGAGATTCGATCGTCGGTATCTCAATACCTAGTTCAATCTCATTACCGGCAAGTCTCTTTACTTGTTCCGTAATACATCATCCCGCAACTAACTCATTAGTTGCATTGCTTGCAAGGCTTATAGTGATGTGTATTACCGAGAGGGCCCAGAGATACCTCTCTGACAATCGGAGTGACAAATCCTAATCTTGATCTATGCCAACTCAACAAGTACCATCGGAGACACATGTAGAACACCTTTATAATCACCCAGTTACGTTCTGACGTTTGGTAGCACACAAAGTGTTCCTCCGGTATTCGGGAGTTGCATAATCTCATAGTCATAGGAACAAGTATAAGTCATGAAGAAAGCAATAGCAATATACTAAACGATCAAATGCTAAGCTAACGGAATGGGTCAAGTCAATCACATCATTCTCTAATGATGTGATCCCGTTAATCAAATGACAACTCATGTCTATTGCTAGGAAACTTGACCATCTTTGATTCAATGAGCTAGTAAAGTAGAGGCATACTAGTGACACTTAGTTTGTCTATGTATCCACACTTCTACTAAGTTTCTGGTTAATACAATTCTAGCATGAATAATAAACATTTATCATGAAATAAGGAAATAAATAATAACTTTATTAGTGCCTCTAGGGCATATTTCCTTCAATACGTGCTTATGGAAAGAACTTGCATGGCATCTTTTGTCCTACCCTCCCATGGAAGCGGGGTCCTATTGGAAACTAAGGGATATTAAGGCCTCCTTTTAATAGAGAACCGAAACAAAGCATTAACATATAGTGAATACATTAACTCCTCAAACTACGGTCATCACCGGGAAGTGTCCCGACTATTATCACTCCGAGGTTTTCAGATCATAACACGTAGTAGGTGACTATAACTTGCAAAATCGGATCTAGAACATAGATATAATGGTGATAACATAAATGGTCTAGATCTGAAATCATGGCACCCGGGCCCAAAGTGACAAGCATTAAGCATGACAAAGTCATAGCAACATCAATCTCAGAACATAATGGATACTAGGGATCAAGCCCTCACAAAACTAACTCGATTACATGATGAATCTCATCCAAATCCTCACCGACCAACGAGCCTACGAAGGAATTACTCACTCCCGGTGGGGAGCATCATGGAATTGGCGATGGAGAAGGGTTGGTGATGACTAAGATCAAAGATCCCCCTCCCCGGAGCCCCAAAAGGACTCCAGATCTAGCCTCCCGATGTACAGGAGGTGGCAGCGGCTCCATCTCGCGAAACACGATAATTCTTTCTCCCTGATTTTTTCTCCAAATATGTGATTTTATAGTATCAGGGTTGAAATCTGTGGGGCCACCGGGTAGGGATAATCCACCTGGGCGCGCCTGGAGGGGGGGCGCTACCTGGTGGGTTGTTCCCACCCAGGTGCCCCCCTCCGGTGGTTCTTGGCTCCAGAAATTCTTATTTATTGAATAAAAATCCTCGCAAAGTTTCGTTCCAATCCGAGAACTTTCATTTCTGCACAAAAACAACACCATGGTAGTTCTGCTGAAACCAGCGTCAATCCGGGTTAGTTTCATTCAAATCATGCAAATTAGAGTCTAAAACAAGAGGAAAAGCATTAGGAAAAGTAGATACGACGGAGACGTATCAACTCTCCCAAGCTTAAACCTTTTGCTTGTCCTCAAGAAATTAAGTTGATAAATTGAAAGTGAAAGAAAAACTTTTACGAACTCTTTTGCTCTTATTTACAGAAATAAGCTTAAGTAGCACCCAAGTTTTCAGCCAAGATTATAACTAACCATGTCGACAGTAACTCCTAAAAATTATATTAACTGATATTAATGACATAATCAGCTAGCGAGCAATAATAAGATATCTCAATCAACACATTTTCAAAACAACCATGATATAATATGACAATAGTGGTATCTCGCTAGCCCTTTCTGAGACCGCAAAACATAAATGCAGAGCACCTCCAAAGTTCAAGCAGGGACTACACATTGTAATTCATGGTAGAAAAGATCCAGCCATGATGGACCCAACATTAGCTACACACAATGCATGAGGATGACAATAGTGCTCTCAGGTTCTGGTGCTTATTTGAGAAGGTGATGACACAACATAAAAGTAAATAGATTTCCCTTCACAGAGGGAAGCAGTGATTTGCAGCGGTGCCAGGTCTCAAGTTTTTAAAATAGAGGTAAATGAAATTTTGAGAAATGCACCCTTCTTGTTTACTTCGCGACCATTTGTTATCGATATCTTCCATGCTAAACACATTAGTGGCGGTTCCAAAGCGATAAAAGTAAAGGTTTACTACCCCTCCACCAACAGTCGCACTCCACGGCTTGTCTGAAACAACGGGTGTCGCCCATACCAACAATAGTCTCGGGGGAGTTTTGTTCAATTATTTACAATTTAAGTTCGGGGCTGGGGATCCCTATTACCGCCCCTCTCGTGCAAGGACGAGTGAATAAACATTCATCATGAGAATAACCCGCTTAGCATGGAAGATACTGACTACCTCCTGTCGCTCTATGAACAATCCAAGCACACAAAAATGATAATATTTGAAGTTTTTAGAGGTGGTACATGCAAATTTACTTAGGACGGCAGGGTAAATACCACATATAGGTAGGTATAGTGGACTCATCTAGAATAACCTGGGTTTCAGGTTTTTGATGCACAAGCACAATTCCCGCTTAGCACAGGCCAAGGCTAGCAAATAGGTTGAGAAGCGGCCAGCTAGAGAGCAAAAACGGTCATGAACATGCATTATGCATAAGTAACATTTGACACTAGCATGAGTAGGATATGAGCACCATGAACATAAACATCATAGAGGCTACGTTGGTTTTGATTCAACTACATGCATGAACATGTGCCAATTCAAACCACTCGAACATTCAGAGGAGGATACCATATCATCATTCTACATCACAATCATTTTAAAGCAATGTTGACATCCAAGATAAATCATTATCCACTCCTAGCTACTTAAGCATGGCATGAGAAACTATAATCTCTAGTTGTCATTGTAAACATGTTTGATCATAATGAGCTGAATCATGGATACTAGGTTAAACATATTTACAAAAACAGAACAAGTTGAGCTCATACATGTTTCTCTCTGCCACAACCAGTTCATCAAATATCATCATTATTGCCTTTCACTTGCACGACCGAACGATATGAAAATAATAATAGTGCAACAGTGTCGTGGACTAAGCTGGAATCTGCAAAAAAAATATTCAAAATGAGAAGACAAAGTAATATGGGCTCTCTGTTAGACCAACAATAATGTATATGGGAGCCACTCAACATATTCATCGTGGTCTTCTCCTCGGTATGACTCAATAAAAAGAAAAATAAATTCAGAGAAACACAGTGTAATATTTTTGGAGTTTTTGTTTTTTTCTTGAACAAGCAAGTAAAAGGGAAAAACAAAAATGAGAAAAACTATTTACACGGGAACGCTCCCAACAAGTAAAATAAGAACAAGGAAATCTTTTTGGGTTTTATTTTTAGTACTACAAAAATTTAAACTAGGAAGAAAGACCGAAAAGAAGCAGGAAATATATTTTTGGATTTTCTCAAAGTTTTTCAAACACACAAGAAGAAAGCGAGAAAATAAATTTAGCATGGATAATACAATGAAAGAGTGTGGACACCGAATTTGGAATGAAATGTGTGAACATGAATGTAATGTCGGTGGAAATACATACTCCCCCAAGCTTAGGCTTTTGTCCTAACTTGGTAATCAATCAGTAGCCATCATAATGGTTGGAGTGATAGCTCACGGAGGCTCTAGGTACAGATGCCTCAGCCCGCTGTGCAAGCACAACTGTCGCGTTATGAGCTCGGGCCTCGCTCTCAAGAACATAATATCTTCCCTTACTGTGAACATCAAAGAGAGCAGGTGCGGGCAAATATGTGTCCACAACGGAACTTCTATTAAATAACATGTTATAAGTGAAATTATGGGGTTCACCACTAAGGATCTTATGACGTTTCATAGCATCAAAGTCCAAGTACCGCGTGGGTAAAATAGGGTCATAAGGCCAAGGTGAAACACCCATCTCTCTTGCTAAGCGTGTGGCATAAATTCCTCCACAAAAATATCCACTACCAGCATTGTGTTGCAACCTGCGTGCAACAATCGCTCCAAGATTATAACTTTTGTCACCGGTGTGAGCAGTGCGTATGAGGCTCAAGTCTAGAGCACAAAGTGTACTACAATCTTGTTTGCCTACAATGCATTTTCCATTAAATAATGCAAAGTACTGGATTGAGGGAAACTGAATGCTCTTTATTCTACCTTGCGTCACTCCCCTAGTCTCACCATAGCAAAGACTAGTCAAGAAAATCTCAAACTCAGGTCTCAGTGGTTCGTCAAGCGAACCCAGAATGGGATTTTGCAGCAGTAGGCAAATCTCTCTATAGATATGGTAAATGGATTTTCATACAGTTTAAATGACACCCTAGACTCACGGGGATGGAATTTAAATCCTTTGGTAAATGATTCAGTGAGGTTGAGATGTTGGTTGCACTTATCTGAAATGTAGGGAGCGAGTTCGGTATTGTGAACATATTGCTCAAATTCTTCCTTAATGCCCACACACACCATATAATCGTTGCATGGCCATAAGCATGATTTGGTAGCGGCATCTCGTATGGAACTTTCACTTGGTTCAACATAAGACCGACGAGCGGAGCTGCTACTAGAAGATGCCTCTGAGGACCTCCTCCTCGAAGAACTCCTTCCAAATAGGTTCATCATATTCACATACAATTTTCTAAAAAAATTGGGTCACAAAAATTTGTTAACGCAACTTCACAAGATTGAAAGCAACTACTCATAGGTATGCTGTAACATCCCAAAATTCTAAATTTTGGAATGTTATAATAAATAGATAGATTTGATTGATTGTTTGATTATTGTGTGATTGACCGACTAAAAGTGAGTGAATTTGAAACTTTTGAAAGTTAAATGAGAGGGAATAAAAGGACTTTCCCAAACTTTCATTTTTGCTTTTATGATCTTCGGGAATTCAAATTCTTTTCACCACAAAACCCTGGAGAGAAGGTGACATGACTTCTTCCATTTATTTAAATGACAAGGGGTGTTGAAAATATTTGAATTTCATTTGGAAAATATTTTCCATTCTGAAACTTCATGCAACTCAATGATTTTCACGAGCGAAGATAAAATGACTTCTTCAAAACATATGAAATATGAGTTGGGAGTTTCAAAGAATTAAATTCAAAGTTCTTTTGAATTTATTTTCAATTTGGAGTTATTTGAGTTTTATTCAAATTATTTTTCTCCAAAAATAAAATACATGGAAAATAGGGTAACATGATTCCCTACATCAGAAAATTTGGAGAGAAATAAATTTGAATTAATTTTGGTATTTTTAAAATGTTTTTGTTGGATTTTAATAGAGCAATAGCACTGTTTGGTTTATCTAAATTAGTGTGAATTTTATTTAATGCTATAAAAATGTCCACGTTGTAGAAAATCTTTTTCTGAAAATTTTGATATATTATATGCCTATAGTAATTTTTCATCTTATTGGTTTATTTTATTTTTGTTGTCTGGTTTTTTTTTAAAAAAACTCCCCTCGGACCGAATCGGGCGAAGGCCGGCCACCCGTCGGCCGCCGCCTCCGCCTCCTGTCTTGTGACCCGGACTCGCCGGAGTCCGAGCGCCGCCCACCTCCGGCCGCCCCTTCCCCACGCCAGCGCCTCCCCTCCCCTATAAAGCCGCCGCCCGGACCCCTCTCTCCCCTCTCCTCCCGCATCTCGCCGCCCCGCTCGCCGGAATCACCGCCACCGCGTGCATCTCGCCGCCGCCCCGCCGCTGCACGCCCGGCGCCCTCGCTCCCCGCGCTGCCCTCGCCCCTCGCCGCCGTTCCGCGCCGGAGCCGCCGTCTTGCCTCGCCCCGCTCGCCGGAATCCGCAACCTCGCCGGAGCCGATCCAAACCGCCGCCGCCGCCCGGACTCGCCGACTCGCCGGCGCCCGATCCCGATCCAACCACCGGTTTTTTTCCGGTCCGGTAAAACCGCCGGCCCGAACCGGTTTTATTTTAAAGGTTCGGTTTTGGTTAAAAAACCAGTTTTTATTTATTTATTTAGTTTAGTTAAGTAATGAACGTCTTCTGTTTAGGTAGTTTCAGCGAACGTTTTCGTTCGTTAGGTTTTCGTAGCGAACGTTCACTATTTAGTCTTTTTCTTTTTGTTCGTTAGTCGAAATTCGATGAAACCAACGCCCACTTCTTCGTTATGATCTCCTCTATCCAGTAATCCAACTCAAACATGTTTTTGAAAGTTTAAAATCTGAATTAGATCAGATTTGAATTTGAACTTTGTTTGATCATAACTTGAGTTTCGTAACTCCGATTTAGTTGATTCTTTTTGCAAATCGAAGCTCTTGACCTAAACTTTCTGATAAGGCCAAATTCATATAATTTTGGTACTGTTAGAAATTGTTTTATGTTGCAAGAGTTAATTGCTTGGTTTTGATGTTTTCCGAATCGTTTTCTTCGTTCGGTCCGATGTTTTGAGTGATTGCTTATGTGTGGCTACTATTGCTTGATTTCGATAGATTGACCGGAGTGTGACGAGTAGAACTATCAAGAGTTTTGAGTGCGAATCATCTTCATCAACATTGCAGGCAAGTAACACTTTGATCATACTCTTTTCTACTACCCAGTTTTATTGCATTAGATCAATCCTCAAACATTGCGTGATTAGGATCTAATTAAATTGTGGGATGGGAAGTAGATGAGGTAGTACCTATTACCTGATTTATATTCAAACCTTGGGAGTTACTTCTACGTTTGCTTATTATGCCATGCTATGCTAGTAGACTTGGATTGGGTGAGTGTATCCATGACAGATGTGAGATTGTTAAATTAATGGTTTATTTAAGGTGGCAACTTAAACACACATCAGGGTGGATTGAGGCACCTGGTTTCCATCAGGACTTGCCTGTTTTTCTTCGGACCGCCACCCAAGCTCAAAGGGATCATGAGATTATTCATGCTAGAAACTTCCGTGTGCAGCCACATGCTACTATGGGCTCTAGCATAGTTGACTAAGTTGTGCGAACTCTTACGGGTAGACTAGCTGATGTAGGGGTTGTAGGTTGGTACGGTCTACCCACATGTAAGGTGCTAGCGCTTCTGAAAGACTATGTCTCGGTCATCCATTTCTCAAACACCATGTAGTGCGAGAAATCAAACGGAGGAGATCGAGTCTTGTGGGGAAAGTGCACAAACCTCTGCAGAGTGTATAAACTAATCATGGTTAGCCGTGTCCCCGGTTATGGACATCTTGAGTATCTAGTACTTGGATATCATGTGAATCTCATCATGTTACTCTAATAAATATTGTTGGGTTATTAATGAGTACTTTTTAATTGGGATTGAGGATGTTGTCAACCATTCTCAATGTTTAGCAACCACCATGATAGTTAAATAAATTTATTCCTTTGCAGTAGGGAAAAATTGGCTTTTCGCAAAACCCTTATAACCATAGAGCTTTCCACCAGCCATATATGCATGTAGTATAGGCTTATTCTTTCATTACTCTCTATGTGTTACATTGCCAGCATATTCCATGTGCTGACCCATTTTCGGGCTGCAACGTTTCATGTTGCAGGATCTTACGACGAGTAAGTGATACGTTAGGGTTACGATTTCTACACTCAACTTTGCCGTTGGTGTTGATTGGAATCCACAACCTTGTTACTTCAGCTATTTTGGATTGAGGTAATAGTATTTACGTTATTTATACATGTGATTTACCTCTGTTATAAATCCTCGAAACCTTGTGTGTGTCAGCATACCGATCCAGGGATGACACTTAAGCACAGAGACTTGATCCATTCGGGTCGGGTCGCTGCATATGCATAGAGGCCATATCAAGCATTCAAACTACTTAAAAATCTAAGGATTCAACATGCAAGCTCATCTATAGCAGCACCAAGAGTAACTAATTATTCAAAATATAAAACACTAAAGCAAAAACTAATTGGACCAACGGAGGAGTCACATACTAAGCAACAATCTCTCGAGACAGTTTAGGAAATGGAGCTTCGAGCAAAGAGATCGAAATCCGTAGGTTTGAGAGCAAGTACACGAGAGAGAGAGAGAGAGAGAGAGAGAGAGAGAGAGAGAGCAATGGTGATTTTTTTCTGGAGGTAGGTGATGATGTGGATGAGGAGATGAGTAAGGGGGCCCACGTGGGGACCACAACCCACCAGGGCGCGCTTGGTGGTCCTGGCACACCCAGGTGGGTTGTGCCCACCTGGTGCATGATGTCTACTATGCAACCTTCTTCTTGTAGACTCGTGTTGGGCCTCCAAGCACGGAGTTTTGTAGGACAGTAGCAAATTTCCCTCAAGTGGATGACCTAAGGTTTATCAATCCGTGGGAGGCATAGGATGAAGATGGTCTCTCTCAAACAACCCTGCAACCAAATAACAAAGAGTCTCTTGTGTCCCCAACACACCCAATACATTGGTAAATTGTATAGGTGCACTAGTTCGGCAAAGATATGGTGATACAAGTGAAATATGGATGGTAGATATAGGTTTTTGTAATCTGAAAATATAAAAACAACAAGGTAGCAAGTAGTAAAAGCGAGCAAAAACGGTATTGCAATGCTTGGAAACAAGGCCTAGGGTTCATACTTTCACTAGTGTAAGTTCTCTCAACAATGATAACATAGGTAGATCATATGAAAATCCTCAACGTATGCATAAAAGTCACTCCAAAGTTCCTATCGGAGAACATAAGATGAAATTGCTTGTAGGGTACGAAACCACCTCAAAGTTATTCTTTCCGATCAATCCATTGAGCTATTCCTATAAGTGTCACAAACATCCCTAGAGTTCGTAGTAAAATAACACCATACGATACACATCAATCAACCCTAATATCACCTAGATACTCCAATGTCACCACAAGTATCCATGAGTGTCGGTGTGGAATGACACCTATGGGATCACAAGAATCCCTACTACGGTTTCCGGGGCGCATGGTTGCAAGAAGAGCAGGATCAGTAGTCAGCACAAGGATCGTTTACCCAGGTTCGGGCCGCGAGGATGCGTAAAACCCTAGTCCTGCTTTGGTGGGTGTATTTCAGAGAGTTCTTGAGCTCTCGAACTAGCTGTGGTGAGTGTGTGGTTCGAAAGAGCCGAATCCTTCTCAAGTAGGCCATGGGCCTCCTTTTATAGTCGAAAGGGGTTGCCACAGTGGCACACAGGAGGTGGAAAGGCGCACAGTGCTATGAGCTTATCGCTCGTATTACAGGACAAGACGCATTTAATGCGCCGCTGAGGTGTCCCCCTAGCTTTATCGGGGACGGGGGCGAGGCCCGCCCCGTCCATCGCCGCTCCTCCTCGCTTCGACATGCGCCCTGGACATCGATGCATGCGGCGCCATGTAGGTAGGCAGGCAGCTGAGGTGGCGCGGTGGTAGGGTCTTCGCGAAGATCTGCATGCCGCCACGCAGGCGCTTGATGAGTTGGCTTGGGAGCTGCAAGTTACCACGCAGGTGCCCGCCTAGCTGGTTGGGTTGGCAGTTGCATGCGAACGGCGGTGGAAACTTGGTTGGTGCGGGCCTGACGGTGGCCCTGCTGGCGTCCTCGGTGAGGGCCTTGCCGGGTGGCCCGGCAAGGGTCTTGTCGCGGCGCGCTGTCGCCCCTGACAAGGATCTTGCGGGGGGTCTGGTGGCCTTCCTCGGCAAGGATCCTGCTGAGGATCATCGTCTTCTAATCCTCATTTGATCTTGAGTGTTCCTTGTCTTCACAAAGATCTACATGCCACCATGGAGGTGCCTCCCGAGCCCTGGCCCAACATGATGTTGGAGGACGTGGGCTCCAGGGTGGCTCGCTCTATTGGTGTGGGGTGAGCTACCCCGGCAACGGCCTTGCTATGGCTGCCCCGGCAAGGGTCTTGCCGGGGGAACCTACTTCGTCCCTCTGCTCTTTGTGGTCTTGGCCTTGGCGTTGCTCTGGTTATTTTGGGCTTCGGTCTTACCTTGGCTCACCTCCCCTGTTCCGCTTGGTGTGACCGTGGGCGCGGCTCCGACTGCCAGTGCATAGGTAAAGGGGTACTGAAGTGTGCCCTGCTACCTCTTGAGCACTGCGTTGGATTTCCCCGAAGAGGAGAGGATGATGCAGCAAAGTAGCGTAAGTATTTCCCTCAGCTTTTGAGAACCAAGGTATCAATCCAAGAGGAGGCCACGACAAGTCCCTCGCACTGCACAAAACAATAGCCCCTCGCAACCAACACGATTAGGGGTTGTCAATCCCTTCACGGTCACTTACGAGAGTGAGATCTCGATAGAGATGATAAATAATATTTTGGTATTTTTGGTATAGAGATGCAAAGTGAAAAGTAAAAGGCAAAAGTAAAAACAAAGCAAGTATTAAAGTGATGGAGATTGATATGATGAGAATAGACCTGGGGGCCATAGGTTTCACTAGTGGCTTCTCTCAAGAGCATAAGTATTCTACGGTGGGTGAACAAATTATTGTTGAGCAATTGACAGAATTGAGCATAGTTATGAGTATATCTATGTATGATCATGTATATAGGCATCACTTCCAAGACAAGTAGACCGACTCCTACCTGCATCTACTACTATTACTCCACTCATCGACCGCTATCCAGCATGCATCTAGAGTATTAAGTTAAAAACATAGTAACGCCTTAAGCAAGATGACATGATGTAGAGGAATAAATTCATGCAATATGATAAATACCCCTTCTTGTTATCCTTGATGGCAACAATACAATACATGCCTTGCAACCCTTTCTGTCACTGGTAAGGACACCGCAAGATCGAACCCAAAGCTAAGCACTTCTCCCATTGCAAGAACTACCAATCTAGTTGGCCAAACCAAACGGATAATTCGAAGAGACTTGCAAAGATAACCAATCATACATAAAAGAATTCAGAGAAGATTCAAATATTATTCATAGACAATCTGGATCATAAACCCACAATTCATCGGTCTCAACAAACACACCGCAAAAAGAAGATTACATCGAATAGATCTCCACGAGAGAGGGGGAGAACATTGTATATAGATCCAAAAAGAGAAGAAGCCATCTAGCTACTAGTCATGGACCCAAGGTCTAAAGTAAACTACTCACACTTCATCGGAGGGGCTATGGTGTTGATGTAGAAGCTCTCCGTGGTGGATGCCCCCTCCGGCGGAGCTCCGGAACAGGCCCCAAGATGGGATCTCGTGGAAACAGGAAGTTGCGCGGTGGAATTAGGTTTTTGGCTCCTGTTCTGATTGTTTGGGGGTACGTAGGTATATATAGGAGGAAGGAGTACGTCGGTGGAGCAACAGGGGGCCCACGAGGCAGGGGGCGTGCCCTAAGGGGGCCACCCTCGTGACCGCCTCTGTTACTTCTTGGAGTAGGGTCCAAGTCTCCTGGATCACGTTCGGTGAGAAAATCACGTTCCCGAAAGTTTCATTCCGTATGGACTCCGTTTGATATTCTGTTTCTTCGAAATACTGAAAAAGGCAAAAAACAGCAATTCTGGGCTGGGCCTTTGGTAAATAGGTTAGTCCCAAAAATAATATAAAGTGGAAAATAAAGCCCAATATAGTCCAAAACAGTAGATAAAGTAGCATGGAGCAATCAAAAATTATAGATACGTTGGAGATATATCAGGCTTCCCCAAGCTTAATTCCTGCTCGTCCTTGAGTAGGTAAATGATAAAAAGAGACTTTTTGATGCGGAGTGATACTTTGGCATAATTTCAATGTAAATCCCCTTAATTGTGGTATGAATATTCAGATCCGAAAGATTCAAGACAAAAGTTCATATTGACATAAAAATAATAATACTTCAAGCATATAAACTAAGCAATTATGTCTTCTCAAAATATCATGGCCAAAGAAAGTTATCCCTACAAAATCATATAGTCTGGCTATGCTCCATCTTCCCCACACAAAATATTTAAATCATGCACAACCCCAATGACTAGCCAAGCAATTGTTTCATACTTTAACATTTTCAAAACTTTTTCAATCTTCACGCAATACATGAGCGTGAGCCATGGATATAGCACTATATGTGGAATAGAATGGTGGTTGTGGAGAAGACAAAAGGAGGGAAGATAGTCTCACATCAACTAGGCGTATCAACGGGCTATGGAGATGCCCATCAATAGATATCAATGTGAGTGAGTAGGGATTGCCATGCAACAGATGCACTAGAGCTATAAGTATATGAAAGCTCAACAAAAGAAACTAAGTGGGTGTGCATCCAACTCGCTTGCTCACGAAGACCTATGGCATTTGAGGAAGCCCATCATTGGAATATACAAGCCAAGTTCAATAATGAAAATTTCCCACTAGTATATGAAGGTGACAAAATGAGAGACTCTCTATCATGAAGATCTTGGTGCTACTTTGAAGCACAAGTGTGGTAAAAGGATAGTAGCATTGTACCTTCTCTCTTTTTCTCTCGTTTTTTTATTTGGGCCTTTTCTTTTTTTATGGCCTCTTTTTTTTTCTTCCTTTTTCTTTTTTTTTCGTCCGGAGTCTCATCCCGACTTGTGGGGGAATCATGGTCTCCATCATCCTTTCCTCACTTGGGACAATGCTCTAATGAATGATGATCATCACACTTTTATTTTTCTTACAACTCAACAATTACAACTCGATTCTTAGAACAAAGTATGACTCTATATGTATGCCTCCGGCGGTGTACCGGGATATGCAATGAAACAAGAGTGACATGTATGAAAGAATTATGAAAGGTGGCTTTGCCACAAATACGATGTCAACTACATGATCATGCTAGCAATATGACAATGATGGAGCGTGTCATAATAAACGGAACGGTGAAAAGTTGCATGGCAATATATCTCGGAATGGCTATGGAAATGCCATAATAGGTAGGTATGGTGGATGTTTTTAGGAAGATATATGGTGGGTGTATGATACCGGCGAAAAGTGCGCGGTATTAGAGAAGCTAGCAATTGTGTAAGGATGGGAAAAAGTGCGTATAATCCATGGACTCAACATTAGTCATAAAGAACTCATATACTTATTGCAAAAATTAGAAGTTATCAAAGAAAAGTATTACGTGCATGCTCCTAGGGGGATAGATTGGTAGGAAAAGACCATCGCTCGTCCCCGACCTCCACTCATAAGGAAGACAATCAATAAATAAATCATGCTCCGAGTTCATCACATAACGGTTCACCATACGTGCATGCTACGGGAATCACAAACTTCAACACAAGTATTCTTTGAATTCACAACTAGTCAACTAGCATGACTCTAATATCACCATCTTCATATCTCAAAACAATTATCAAGCATCAAACTTTTCTTAGTATTCAACGCACTCAAAAGAAAGTTTCACATATCTTGAACACCAAGTATATTAATATTAAGCAAATTACCATGCTATTAACGACTCTCAAAATAATCTAAGTGAAGCATGAGAGATCAATAGTTTCTTTAAAACAAATCCACCACCGTTTCTAAAAGATCTAAGTGAAGCACTAGAGCAAAAATTATCACGCTCAAAAGATATACGTGAAGCACTATGAGCAAAAACTATCAAGCTCAAAAGATATAAGTGAAGCACATAGAGTATTCTATCAAATTCCAATTCATGTATGGCTATATAAAAAGGGTGTGCAGCAAGGATAATTGTGGTAAACTAACAAGCAAATACGCAAATAATACAAGACGCTCCAAGCGAAACACATATCATGTGGTGAATAAAAATATAGCTCCAAGTAAATTACCGATGGAAGTAGACGAAAGAGGGGATGCCTTCCGGGGCATCCCCAAGCTTTGACTTTTTGGTGTCCTTGGATTATCTTGGGGGTGCCATGGGAATCCCCAAGATTAGGCTCTTTCCACTCCTTGTTCCATAATCCATCAAAATAATTTACCCAAAACTTGAAAACTTCACAACACAAGACTCAATAGAAATCTCGTGACCTCCGTTAGAGAAAGAAAACAAAAGACTACTTTAAGGTACTGTAATGAACTCATTATTTATTTATATTGGTGTTAAAACTACCGTATTCCAACTTCTCTATGGATTATAAACTATTTTACTAGCCATAGATTCATCAAAATAAGCAAACAACACATGATAAACAGAATCTGTCAAAAACAGAACAGTCTGTACTAATCTGTAACTAACGCAAACTTATGGAACTCCCAAAAATCTACCAAAATTATACGACTTATACAATTTGTTTATTGACCAGAAGCAATTCGAATCAGTATTTTATCACGTTCTGGTGATTTTTAACAATTCGGCCACTGAACGCAAAGTTTATGGAAATTACAGCAAGATCAAATAACTATCATCCAAGAAGATCCAATAGGTCTAGCTTGGCACAAACACTAATTAAAACATAAAACCACATCTAAACAGAGGCTAGATGGATTATTTATTCCTAAACAGAAGCAAAAACAAAAACAAAAAATAAAATTGGGTTGCCTCCCAACAAGCGCTATCGCTTAACGCCCTAGCTAGGCATAAAAGCAAGGATAGATCTAGGTATTGCCATCTTTGGTAGGCAATCCATAAGTGGCTCTCATGATAGATTCATATGGTAATTTTATTTTCTTTCTAGGAAAGTGTTCCATGCCTTTCTTTAATGGAAATTGGAATCTAATATTCCCTTCCTTCATATCAATAATTGCACCAATCGCTCTAAGGAAAGGTCTACCAAGAATAATAGGGCATGAAGGATTGCAATCTATATCAAGAACGATAAAATCTACGGGCACATAATTCCTATTTGCAACAATAAGAACATCATTAATTCTTACCATAGGCTTTTTAATAGTGGAACTCCAAGATGCAAGTTTAGAGAGCAATCATCAAAGTCACGGAAATCTAGCAAATCACACAAAGTTTTGGGAATAGTGGAGACACTAGCACCCAAATCACACAAGGCATGAAACTCATGATTTTTAATTTTAATTTTAATAGTAGGTTCCCACTCATCATAGAGCTTTCTAGGGATAGAGACCTTCAACTCAATTTTTTCTTCATAAGATTGCATCAAGGCATCATCAATGTGTTCGGTAAAGGCCTTATTTTGACTATAAGCATGAGGAGAATTTAGAACGGATTGCAACAAGGAAACACAATCAATTAAAGAGCAATTTTCATAATTAAATTCCTTGAGATCCAATATAGTGGGTTTAGCAACATCTAGGTTTTTATTTCTTTCAATCCCACATTTATCAATTTCATCATCAAGATCTAAAAACTCCGAATTCTTAGAACGCCTTCTAGGTAAAGGAAGATCATAATCAGTTTCATCAAGATTCTTATTGCAAAAAAAAGATTTAATGGGGGACACATCAATAACTTTTAGATCTTCATCTTGATTTTCATAGGAATTGGAAGAACACGCTTTTAATAAAGGCATCTTTGGAAGCACGCATCCTAGCGGTTCTTTCTTTGCACTCATCAATGGAAATTCTCATAGATTTGAGAGACTCATTGATATCATGCTTAGGAGGAATAGATCTAAGCTTTAAAGAATCAACCTCAAGAGAAATTATATCAACGTTCCTAGCCAATTCATCAACTTTAAGCAATTTCTCTTCAAGCAAAGCATTAAAATTCTTTTGTGAATTCATAAACTCTTTAACACTACTCTCAAATTCAGAGGGCATCTTATTAAAATTTCCATAAGAGTTGTTGTAGGAATTTCCATAATTATTAGAAGGATTACAAGGATAAGGCCTAGGATTGAAATTCCCTCTATACGCGTTGTTACCAAAATTATTCCTACCAACAAAATTCACATCCATAGATTCATTATTATTCTCAATCAAAGTAGACAAAGGCATATTATTAGGATCAAGAAACACTCTTAGTAGCAAATAATTTCATAAGTTCATCCATCTTTCCATTCAAAACATTAATTTCTTCTATCGCATGCACTTTTTATTAGTAGATCTTTCGATTGTGCCATTGAGAATAATTAACCATAATATTATCTAGAAGTTTAGTAGCATCTCCTAGAGTGATTTCCATAAAAGTGCCTCCCATGGCCGAATCTAAAAGATTTCTAGAAGCAAAATTCAATCCGCATAAAAGTTTTGTATAATCATCCACAAGTTCAAACCATGAGTAGGACAATTACGTATCATTAATTTCATTCTCTCCCAAGCTTGTGCAACATGTTCATGATCAAGTTGCTTAAAATTCATAATATCGTTCCTAAGAGAAATAATCTTAGCAGGAGGAAAATACTTAGAGATAAAAGCATCTTTGCACTTGTTCCAAGAATCAATACTATTTTTAGGCAGAGATGAAAACCACGCTTTAGCACGATCTCTAAGCGAAAAAGGAAATAGCTTCAACTTAACGACATCATTATCGACATCTTTTTCTTTTGCATATCACATAAATCAACGAAGCTATTCAGATGAGTAGCGACATCTTCACTAGGAAGGCCGGCGAATTGATCTTTCATAACAAGATTCAATAAAGCAGTATTGATTTCACAAGATTCAGTATTGGCAAGAGGAGCAATCAGAGTGATAAGGAAATCATTATTATTGGTATTGGTGAAGTCACACAATTTGGTAGTATCTTGAGCCATCGCGACAAACAAGCAATCCAACACACGAGCAAGCAAAGGACAAGCGAGAAAAAGGCAAACGGGAAAAAGAGGAGGAGATTGGGAAAGAGAGGATGAATAAAACGGCAAGGGTGAAGTGGGGGAGAGGAAAACGAGAGGCAAATGGCAAATAATGTAATGCGAGATATAGGGATTGTGATGGGTACTTGGTATGGTGCTTGACTTGCTCTTGCGTGAGCCTCCAACAGCAGCGCCAGAAATTCTTCTTGCTACCTCTTGATCATCACGTTGGATTTCCCGAAGAGGAGAGGATGATGCAGCAAAGTAGCGTAAGTATTTCCCTCAGTTTTGAGAACCAAGGTATCAATCCAGAGGAGGCCACTCACAAGTCCCTCGTACCTGCACAAAACAATAGCTCCTCGCAACCAACACGATTAGGGGTTGTCAATCCCTTCACGGTCACTTACGAGAGTGAGATCTGATAGAGATGATAAATAATATTTTGGTATTTTTGGTATAGAGATGCAAAGTGAAAAGAAAAGGAGAAGTAAAGACAAAGCAAGTATTAAAGTGATGGAGATTGATATGATGAGAATAGACCCGGGGGCCATAGGTTTCACTAGTGGCTTCTCTCAAGAGCATAAGTATTCTACGGTGGGTGAACAAATTACTGTTGAGCAATTGACAGAATTGAGCATAGTTATGAGTATATCTAGGTATGATCATGTATATAGGCATCACGTCCAAGACAAGTAGACCAACTCCTACCTGCATCTACTACTATTACTCCGCTCATCGACCGCTATCCAGCATGCATCTAGAGTATTAAGTTAAAAACAGAGTAACGCCTTAAGCAAGATGACATGATGTAGAGGAATAAATTCATGCAATGATAAATACCCCATCTTGTTATCCTCGATGGCAACAATACAATACATGCCTTGCAACCCTTTATGTCACTGGTAAGGACACCGCAAGATCGAACCCAAAGCTAAGCACTTCTCCCATTGCAAGAACTACCAATCTAGTTGGCCAAACCAAACGGATAATTCGAAGAGACTTGCAAAGATAACCAATCATACATAAAAGAATTTAGAGAAGATTCAAATATTATTCATAGATAATCTGGATCATAAACCCACAATTCATCGGTCTCAACAAACACACCATAAAAAGAAGATTACATCGAATAGATCTCCACGAGAGAGGGGGAGAACATTGTATTGAGATCCAAAAAGAGAGAAGAAGCCATCTAGACTAGCTATGGACCCGAAGGTCTGAAGTAAACTACTCACACTTCATCGGAGGGGCTATGGTGTTGATGTAGAAGCCCTCCGTGGTGGATGCCCCCTCGTGAGCCTCGAGCAGGCCCCAAGATGGGATCTCGTGGATACAAGAAGTTGCGGCGGTGGAATTAGGTTTTGGCTCCTGTTACGATCGTTTGAAGTGCGTAGGTATATATAGGAGGAAGGAGTACGTCGGTGGAGCAACAGGGGGCCCACGAGGCAGGGGGGCGCCCTAGGGGGGGGCCACCCACGTGACCGCCTCTGTTACTTCTTGGAGTAGGGTTCAAGTCTCTTGGATCACGTTCGGTGAGAAAATCATGTTCCCGAAGGTTTCATTCCATTTGGACTCCGTTTGATATTCTGCTTTCTTGAAATCAAAATAGGCAAAAAACAGCAATTCTAGGCTGGGCCTACGGCTAATAGGTTAGTCCCAAAAATAATATAAAAGTGGAAAATAAAGCCCAATATAGTCCAAAACAGTAGATAAAGTAGCATGGAGCAATCAAAAATTATAGATATGTTGGAGACGTATCATGCCCCTCCTTCTGTACACCGACAATGAGTCAATTATACGATATGCATCAAACAACTTCAGGTTCATAATATTCAATCCAACACAAAGAACCTCAAAGAGTGCCCAAAGATTCCTACCAGAGAAACAAGGACGAAAACGTGCATCAACCCCTATTCATAGATTACCCCAATGTCACCTCCGGAATCCGCGAGTTGAGTGCCAAAACATACATCAAGTGAATCAATAGCGTACCCCATTGTCTCCACGGGTATCACACGCAAGACATAAATCAAGTGTTCTCAAATCCATAATAGTATCCAATCCGATAATAGTGTAACCTCAAAGGTAAAACTCAATTCATCACAAGAAGGTAGAGGGGGACAAACACCATATGATCCAACTATAATAACAATGCTGACGGTACATCAAGATCGTGCCATATCAAGAACATGAGAGAGAGAGAGAGAGATCAAACACATAGCTACTGGTACATACCCTCAGCCCCGAGGGTGAACTACTCCCTCCTCGTCATGGAGATCGCCGGGATGATGAAGATGGCCACCGGTGATGGTTGCACCCTCCAGCAAGGTGCCGGAACGGGCTCCCGGTTGGTTTTTCATGGCTACAGAGGCTTGCGGTTGCGTAACTCCCAATCTAGGTTTATTTCTATGGTTTTTGGGATTTATAGGAGTTGTTGGCGTCCGGGACAAGTCAAGGGGGCCCACGAGGTGATGACAAGGCAGGGGGCATGCCCTGGGGGGCACCCTTGTGGTTGCCTCGAGACTCCTCTCTTGTATCTTTTTGTTCCAGTATTTTTTATATTTTCCAAAAATATTCCCATAAATTTTCAGCTCATTCCGAGAACTTTTATTTATGCATAGAAAACGACACCACGGTAGTTCTACTGAAAACAACATCAGTCCGGGTTAGTTCTAATCAAATCATATAAAATTATTGTAAATATGGCATGAATACTTCATAAATTATAGATACGTTGGAGACGTATCAGCATCCCCAAGCTTAATTCCTGCTCTTCCTCGAGTAGGTAAATGATAAAAGAAATAATTTATGAAGTGTGAATGCTAGGAAGTGCACAAGTCTGATCAATGATAATTCCAATCACTTTTTCTAGCATCATTATATATCATAACTGTAGCTCATATCATAAAGCTTATCGTGATCAAGTAACAAGCTATTCACGTGTTAAAGCATAGACCATAAACTTTCTTGAAAACTAACAAACTATGTTCTCAGTCATCAAACAATTGCAATTCATCTATTTTCAGGAAGGGTCTATGTAAGAGCTTTGATTTAGCAAATCCCACATACTCAAATGTCATATAGTCTTCCATGATTGCTACCACTCAAAGCATATTTTTAGAACAAATAGAATCCATTGAACACAGAGAAATATACGGGCTTAATGTTTCGCCTCCCAACTTACTTATCATATAGATAATTGTCAAAAATAATAATTCATGATCAAATATATTTGAATGGCCATATATGCTTAGATCTTTCCCCATTACATGATGCTTGCCAACTAAAGAGTAGGTTGGAATGAGAAGGAATACTACTGACTCTTGCATAAAAGTAAAAGATAGGCCCTTCGTAGAGGGAAGCAAGGATTTGCAGAGGTGCCAGAGCTCGAAGCTTTTAAAACAGAGATGAAAATAATTTTGAGAGGTATACTTTCATTGTCAACATAAAAACCAAGAGTTCTCACTAGCTTCCATGCTAGATAAATTATAGGCAGATCCAAAACAGAATGGTAAAGTTTTTACTCCCCCACCACCAACAAGCACATTCCACGGTTGGTCCGAAACAATGGGTACCGCCCTACTATCAACATTCCTGGGGGAGTTTTGTATGCACTTACATTTTTATTTGATTTGAGCATGGAACTGGGCATCCCGGTTACCAACCGTTTTCTCATGAATGATGAGCGGAGTCCACTCATCGTGAGAATAACCCAGCTAGCATGGAAGATACTGACAGCCCCTAGTCGCTACATGAGCGATTCGGGCATACAAAACAGATTATTATTTGAAGGTTTAGAGTTTGGCACATGCAAATTTACTTGGAACGGCAGGTAAATACCGCAAATAGGTAGATATGGTGGACACTCATGGAAGAAACTTGGTTCAAGGATTTTGGATGCACAAGCAGTATTCCCACTTAGTACAGAAATTTTGGCTAGCAAAAGATTCTAAAAAGCAAGCACCACATGTTGGAGGATCCATAACAATATAACTTCTATACAAATTGTAACATCCCAAAATTCTAAATTTTGGAATGTTATATTAGATAAAAAACTATGCTTGTTGTCTGATTGTTTGTTTGATTGATTGAGTGAAATTGAGTGGAATTTGAAACTTTTGAAAGTTGGATGAGAGGGAATAAAAATGACTTTCCCAAAACTATCCCCTTTTGCCCTTTTTGGATCTCAATGAATTCAATTCCATTCCAACACCAAAACCCTAGAGTGAAGATGAAATGACTTCTTCCATTTGAAATGAAAAGGGTTTTGAAAAGATTTGAAGTTCATTTGGGAATATTTCAAATTCAAAGCTTTATGCAACTCAATGATTTTCATGAGGGAAGATAAAATGACTTCTTCAATTATATGAAATATGAGTTGGAAGTTAAAAAGAATCAAATTGAAAGTCATTTGAAGGTATTTTGAAACTCCCTTCAAATTTGGAATTATTTGGATTTTATTCAAAATTATTTTTCTCCTAAAATAAATAAATGGAAATATGGGTAAAATGATTCCTTCAATGGAAAATTAGGAGAAAATAAATTTGAAGTCATTTTGGTATTTTTAAAATGATTTTTATTGGATTTTATTAGAGCAGAAACACTCTTTGTTTTATTTGAACTTTTGTGTATTTTATTTGAACTTGAAAAATAGTTCATGTTGTAGGAAATCTTTTTCTGATCATTTTGATATATATATGTCCTATATAAAATATTGGTATTTATATATTTTTCTCTCTCTAAAAATTCAAAAAATGGAAAAGGAAAGTTCCGGCGCCAGCCAACCAACCCAGCCACTCAGTGACCCAAGCCACTGGCCAGCAGCCACCAGCGCTGACCCGCCAGCCGCCCACGCCTCGACTCAGCGCCCCCTCAAGACTCCTAGCCCTCGGTCGCCCGACCCGATCTCTCTCTCTCTCTCTCACCGACACCCGGGCCCCACCCCGTCTTCCTCCTCCTGCAAGACACGCCAACCACCACCACCGGCGGAATCCCGGGGATTCCGGGATCGCCTCCCGATCCTCCCCCGATCGCCCCCTCGCGCAAGTCGGTGCCCCTCCCCCTCTATAAATACCCCCCATCGCCCCGTTCCCTCACTTCCCCCCCTCGCCCGGCCCTCCCCTTGCCCGCAATCTGTCGCCGCAGACCGAGCACGCCGCCGCCGCCATTGCCACCGTCCCGACCCACCCTGGCCACCTCGAGCTCCACCGAGTCGACCCCCGAGCTCCCATCGTCGCGCCGCACCCGCCGGAGCTCCCCGCCGACGCCCCCGACCACCGGAGTCGCCGGAACCATCGCCGCCCGAGCCGCCGTCGCCGTCGCCGACCGGTAAGTTGCCGGACCCCTCCCCGCCGTTAGATCTAGGTCGGACGGTTAGGATTATATCCCCCGAAGGGGTAGGTTATTTCTAATAAACCGGTCCGGTTTATTTTGATTATTATTTAAACCGGCCGATTCGTTTTAAACCCTAGGGCGTAGTTTAGTTATTTAACACCGAGCGCTAGATAGGCCCATTAAGCGCCGGTTTTCGTTTTAGTTTTATTTTTAGTTTTCTGTTTTAACAGAATAGTTTCAGTTTTGTAAAATTCATATCTTTTAATCTACTTAATATTTTTAAGTGATTCTTTTTTTGTTGGTTTGCAAATTTACTATAGTTTCTGCAGAAAATATAATTAGTCATGTTAAAATTATATAAAATTGCTTTATTTTAGATTTAGACAGAATGGTAAATCTGCTATAAAATGAGTTAGGAATATTATTTTTTAATGATTCTTTTTGTCACAACTTTGTTTTGACATTGCCTAACCGTAGGATTTTATTTGGGCATTTTAGGATTTATAAAAAAAATAGTTTTAATCAGAATCATGTTATTCTTAATTAATTAACTAGCTACTGCTTTTCCTATTGTTTTACTTAGCAAATACATTTATTTTTCCTATGTGATAGATTATTCTAGGTTAGTTTCTGTAACTTTAGAGCATGAACTTTTATTTAAATTAAATAAAACTTTTATTTTATTTTTCTTACTAAAATTTGCTTTAGGCCTAATAGGAGTTTTATAATAGATTTTAAAGTGATTCTTTTCGCTCCTAGTTGCATAATGCATTCTTTTCTGTTAAGTTAGCATAAAACCATGATTAGGTTCTGTTGAGAAATTTTTGTAATGTAAAACTATTTTTAGTTGTTGCTTGAAGTAGGAAAACTTTGAGTTGGATTTCTTTGAGTTTTTCTTTGGGTTTTGGTTCAAGTGCTTTGTGTGTTATGATAGCATGCTATTATGTTAAGTGATCATATGTTGTATGCTTATTATGATTGTTGTTTGCCTCGGTAGAATTTCCCGTGCGAAGCTTGCTACCACGAGTCCCTAGTTTTCAAGATCGTCAGCAAGGCAAGTTCACTTTGACCATGCTTTCATACCTATGTTTTATTGCATTTAGTGGCATCTTTGCAACCACCCCTCAAGAGTGTTATTGAATCCTTGTAGTTGAGTAGTATGCATGAGGTAGGAACCCATCACCCTGTTACCAAGCCCGGGACGTTATTTATTTTAATGCTACGCTATAGTAGACGTGGTTTGGTATGAGTGCTCAGGAGTGGTGTGAGAATGGAGGATCTACGTCAATGACGACAACACCATGATGAAATCTGCAAGGACTGCATCTTCAAGGCCTCAAGACTTCAAGACTCGAGACAAGAATTCAATACACACTCTTTGGGTGAAGGACGGTTGACGGGCACCTGGAGAACCCAAAGTGGTTGGCGGGATGCATGGAGAAGCGCCATGACATCTTGCGGAAAGCTTCACCCAGACTCAAAGAGACGGAAGAATACTTCATGCCCTAAGCTTACCCGCAACCGCAAGTTAATATGGGCTCGCTTGGTTGACCTTAGTTGTGACTCTGGCTGGGACGGTGCTAGCAGATGTAGAACTACGGTAGGATTGGATGAGCACCAGACAGTGGTCAGAGGAACTCTTCGGAAGACCACGTTTCGGTCATCTTGTTCTCAAACACCCTAAAGTGCGAGAACGTAAAAGAGGATCGAATCTTGCGGGTAAAGTGTACAAACCTCTGCAGAGGGTTTAAACCTAATCGATTAGTCGTGTCCCGATTCTACGGACAATTTGAGCATCTGGACTTGGATCTATCTCGGAACTCTCAACACCGAATTGATAACTTAATTGTGGGCAACATATGATGATTTTGGGCTATGAGACATCGGTTGGCGGAACCATGTCAGGATAGAAAACTCCATAGTACAGACTTGATTTATTCCTTTGATGTAGGGAAAATAAAATCAGCTTTTACGCAAACAAAACTCAGATACAGAGCCACAAAGCCAAATTGCATATAGTATAGTTTTACCATCTGTTTATTCATGTTGTGAACTTGCCGGTACATTCAATGTCTTGACCTACACGGCTGCAACGTCTCATGTTGCGTATATTTTACTCCGACGAGTAAGAGTACTGCAGTGTGGTTACGGTCTACACTCAACCTGCCGATGGCGTTGATGGGACTCCACACCGACTATTGTTTCATTGTGACTTATGAGGTATATATCAGTTTTACGTTAATTATAAATGTGATTGCACTTTGATATATACATTGATGTATCAGTATGTGCCAAAGATATCTTGACCGAGGATGGCACAGATACACGGAGGCTTGACCGTCTGAGGTCGGGTCGCTTCTGAATATGGTATCAGAGCACATGTTGGCTGTAGGACGTGACCCTAGAAAATGACTTAGTAATATGAAGACCCCAATAGGAATGACCTTTGTTTTGTACTACTCTCGTAACACCTGATTTCTTTTACCGAAGCTTCCTTATTTCAAACTATAGATGGAGAGCTACATTACGAACAAAAGAGAACACTACGAGAAGGTTCTTGGAGGCCCCTTCCTTGTGGAGCTAGTCAGCCGCTGAAGTTACCGATACACGAGATCAAGGCAACTAAGAGGACGTCTAGATCATGGGGAGTCAAGACCCAAGTTTTTGGCCGTAAAGAAGACACCAAGATCAGAGACATCAGCTTCGCACCATAAATGGTGATCGTGATATGGGCATCAACACTGCCGTCCATGATGCTATTGCACGCTTATGCTATCTTCATCGTCTTTGCACTAAACCCACACTTCTTTGGAAGGATTGGGTGGCGAAGTTTGATGGAGCAACTATTGCCTTGACGGAAGTGCAAAAGATGAAGTTCTCCCCACTGTTGGTATACAATCAGGATCTAGAACAATACATCAAGAATCTTCAGATGGACCTCCTGGAAGCCCTGTTTGACAATGAAGCACTACGAGAAGAGGTCAAGACTCAGAGGCTGAAGGTAAACAAGCTGGAGGAGGAGAACCTCGAGATCTCGAGAATGCGTCAGGAACTGAAAAGCAGCAGGATCATGTCTCATGCCAAGGACGTTGAAATCCAGAAGCTCAAGGAACAACTTCAGGACATACAGGGTCGTCACAAGAAACTCCGCGTCGATAGGGAAAATCTAGCAGAAAAACTGGAGGAGATCAAGTCCACACAGAAGAAGCCCCAGTGGGGACAATGATCAAGTTCCTAATAAATTAGCTTAGTAGTATCCCACCATGAGAGAAATAAAGATGAACGCCTTCTCGCTTTAAGTATCTGACCATACCAATTTATGTGGGTGGCGATACTGTAGAATTGATTGAATAAATGAATGCTTGGTTGCTATTTTTTTGTGTTTATTGAATGGTTGGATAGATGCGATATTCGTAGGCTTGTATTTATTTCAACCATGAGAGACATAAGTTACGGAAGAATGGTAGAAGGCCTTCATATGGGAAAAGCATCAGGAATTGGAAACTCCCGAGCATTGAAGACCTGAAGAAATGAGGACTTAGAAATGAAACCATAGTAGAACGGCCCATTACAAACGGTACTTTTGATCTAGGATTCTTTTGTTGATGGGTGGGTAATTGCTTTCTCTTTCTATCTCAACCAGACTCCGAAATCTTGAACCCATGGACAACTGAACACCAAACTCTTCTGGAGATAATTGCAATTTCCCCATGGAGATACATTCCTTGTTCTGAGCACCCCTCTTATCCTACACATGCAGATGACAACCCTTTATGAGTCCTTCCTTAAAGGTCCGGAAACAATCATGACCCTGACGAGTGATCATGATTACCCGAAGATCCTGAAGGACATGATGAAGCATATTCACCTTGAAGGAGATGCAGTCTACAAAGGCTACCCCTTCATGCAAAAGGGAGTGGAACTTTGGTATGTGGAGGTACACCTCCACCGATCGAAAGGAGTTTGCCCAAAGATGATGGGGCAGTACTTTTTCATCTCACGTGTGCCACAAGCAACTTTCTTCGATGTTGTTCGTGAAGCAGCCATGGAAGCCATACGCCAGATCGGAGAAATACTTGAAGCAAGACTCCGTTATACTCAGGAATACCTCAGAGAAGTGCATGCAGAGATGATGGAGGTGAAGCTCAAGGCCACCACGATGAAACAGAAGATTGAAGATTTCAAGGCATGTCGCACAATTCCAAAGGGATCAAGAATCCTCAAGGAGGAAAAATGAATAAAGTTGGAAGTAATGTCTGACCATACCGAACCATGTGGGTGGCAGCATTTGTAATAAACTTTATGGAATTTGGAATTACGAAAAATGTTTAAGGATGTAATAAAAGATTCGATATGAAAAATAATATGATTTATGGATAAACTAGTGCATTTCATTTTAAGTGTGGTAGTACTCCGTAAATCCACAAGATCAATGAAGAAAGAAATGTGTTATTCATGACGGCCCATAGAAGGGAGCTGGACCAAATAAGTGGGATTTTTGTATGATCATCACCACAAGGGTATGAAGGAAGAATTACTATTGGATTTACAGAGATGAAGTGTTGGAATATGGAATGATAATCCTCAGAAGGATGAGTTAAACTTGTACAAGAGTTGAAGTGGGCCATAACCCACAGGCCCAGGAGTTAATAAGAAGCAAACACACTCTTGCTGAAGGAAGATATTTCGGAAGAAAACTCTGAGTTAATCATCCGACATTTTTAGGAGGATACGAAAACCCGAGGGTTGTGAAGACACGTTAGATGTCTTGTTCAGCTTGCAGAAACCATGGATTTATTCGAACTCAGTTCGTCAACAAGTGAAATTCCGCAATACTTGTGAGTATGCCCAAGTGTTAGAATACGTGATTCGCTATTTGCGTATGTGGTAATGATTCAAGTACGGGATGGATTGGCCCCCATACCGGAGACTTCTATCATGAACTATCATATGTTGATGGAAAATCAGAGAGCCTTGAAAACCTTAGAAGAGTGTCGACGCGATAAGCCATAAAACCATAGAATGGTAGGACGATGGAACCCTTTACAGCAAACTGCTGCCAATCGTAGATTATACGGTGAGGTTCAACCTGCACCCGTTTCTGCAGGAGAAGCCATTAATGGTAGACCACCATGAGTATTTCGATAGTTGTCTAGAATGGACACAGACCTATCAGCTAAGAAGATCCAGTCTTGGACGAACTTCAACTTTGATGAACCGGCCCAAGATTTGGTGGAAAACTCTATGCTTCTGACAGAAGAGCGTTAATGAAGGAGCTATTATAAGATATGTGAAGAGACATACATTGTCGGCACTCCAGAGGAAGTATCTGAGTTTATTGGAACCGTAACCTTGTTTTTAAGCGTGGTAGCACCCCTGACCTTTCCGACCAAAACATTTGCTAGAAGACCCCCAACCCCTAACCCTTTCTTGCTAGCCTCTTCGAATCTCGAGGACGAGATTCATTTTAAGTGGTAGGTTTGTAACATCCCAAAATTCTAAATTTTGGAATGTTATATTAGATAAATAACTATGCTTGTTGTCTGATTGTTTGTTTGATTGATTGAGTGAAATTGAGTGGAATTTGAAAGTTTTGAAAGTTGGATGAGAGGGAATAAAAATGACTTTCCCAAAACTATCCCCTTTTGCCCTTTTTGGATCTCAATGAATTCAATTCCATTCCAACAACAAAACCCTAGAGTGAAGATGAAATGACTTCTTCCATTTGAAATGAAAAGGGTTTTGAAAAGATTTGAAGTTCATTTGGGAATATTTCAAATTCAAAGCTTTATGGAAATCAATGATTTTCATGAGGGAAGATAAAATGACTTCTTCAATTATATGAAATATGAGTTGGAAGTTAAAAAGAATCAAATTGAAAGTCATTTGAAGGTATTTTGAAACTCCCCTTCAAATTTGGAATTATTTGGATTTTATTCAAAATTATTTTTCTCCTAAAATAAATAAATGGAAATATGGGTAAAAGACTCCTTCAATGGAAAATTAGGAGAAAATAAATTTGAAGTCATTTTGGTATTTTTAAAATGATTTTTATTGGATTTTATTAGAGCAGAAACACTCTTTGTTTTATTTGAATTTTGTGTATTTTATTTGAACTTGAAAAATAGTTCATGTTGTAGGAAATCTTTTTCTGATCATTTTGATATATATATGTCCTATATAAAATATTGGTATTTATATATTTTCTCTCTCTCTAAAAATTCAAAAAATGGAAAAGGAAAGCCCGGGCGGGCCAACTGCCCAGCCAGACCTGACCCAAGCCGGCCCAAGCCACTGTGACCCGGCCCAGCCCGAGCCGGCCCACGCCCGACTCAACGCCCCCCTCTCGCCCGAAGACCCTAGCCCTCGGTCGCCCGACCCGATCTCTCTCTCTCTCTCACCGACACCCGGGCCCCACCCCGTCTTCCTCCTCCCGCAAGACACGCCAGCCGCCGCCGCCGCCGGAATCCCGGGGATTCCGGGATCGCCTCCCGATCCTCCCCCGATCGCCCCCTCGCGCAAGTCGGTGCCCCCCCCCCTCTATATATACCCCCCTCGCCCCGTTCCCTCACTTCCCCCCCCCTCGCCCGACCCTCCCCTCGCCCGCAATCCGTCGCCGGAGACCGAGCACGCCGCCGCCGCCATTGCCACCGTCCCGACCCACCCCGGCCACCCCGAGCTCCACCGAGTCGACCCCCGAGCTCCCCTCGTCGCGCCGCACCCGCCGGAGCTCCCACGACGCCCGACCACCGGAGTCGCCGGAACCATCGCCGCCCGAGCCGCCGTCGCCGTCGCCGACCGGTAAGTCGCCGGACCACTCCCCGTCGTTAGATCTAGGTCGGACGGTTAGGATTAGATCCCCCGAAGGGGTAGGTTATTTCTAATAAACCGGTCCGGTTTATTTTGGTTTTTATTTAGACCGGCCGATTCGTTTTAAACCCTAGGGCGTAGTTTAGTTATTTAACGCCGAGCGCTAGATAGGCCCATTAAGCGCCGGTTTTCGTTTTAGTTTTATTTTTAGTTTTCTGTTTTAACAGAATAGTTTCAGTTTTGTAAAATTCATATCTTTTAATCTACTTAATATTTTTAAGTGATTCTTTTTTGTTGGTTTGCAAATTTCTTATAGTTTCTGTAGAAAATATAATTAGTCATGTTAAAATTATTTAAAATTGCTTTATTTTAGATTTAGACAGAATGGTAAATCTGCTATAAAATGAGTTAGGAATATTATTTTTTAATGATTCTTTTGTCACAACTTTGTTTTGACATTGCCTAACCGTAGGATTTTATTTGGGCATTTTAGGATTTATAAAAAAATAGTTTTAATCAGAATCATGTTATTCTTAATTAATTAACTAGCTACTGTTTTTCCTATTGTTTTACTTAGCAAATACATTTATTTTTCCTATGTGATAGATTATTCTAGGTTAGTTTCTGTAACTTTAGAGCATGAACTTTTATTTAAATTAAATAAAACTTTTATTTTATTTTTCTTACTAAAATTTGCTTTAGGCCTAATAGGAGTTTTATAATAGTTTTTAAAGTGATTCTTTTCGCTCCTAGTTGCATAATGCATTCTTTTCTGTTAAGTTAGCATAAAACCATGATTAGGTTCTGTTGAGAAAATTTTTGTAATGTAAAACTATTTTTAGTTGTTGCTTGAAGTAGGAAAACTTTGAGTTGGATTTCTTTGAGTTTTTCTTTGGGTTTTGGTTCAAGTGCTTTGTGTGTTATGATAGCATGCTATTATGTTAAGTGATCATATGTTGTATGCTTATTATGATTGTTGTTTGCCTCGGTAGAATTTCCGGAGTGCGTAAGCTTGCTACCACGAGTCCCTAGTTTTCAAGATCGTCAGCAAGAAGGCAAGTTCACTTTGACCATGCTTTCATACCTATGTTTTATTGCATTTAGTGGCATCTTTGCAACCACCCCTCAGTAGTGTTATTGAATCCTTGTAGTTGAGTAGTATGCATGAGGTAGGAACCCATCACCTGTTACCAAGCCGGGACGTTATTTATTTTAATGCTACGCTATAGTAGACGGGGTTTGGTATGAGTGCTCAGGAGTGGTGTGAGAATGGAGGATCTACGTCAATGACGACAACACCATGATGAAATCTGCAAGGACTGCATCTTCAAGGCCTCAAGACTTCAAGACTCGAGACAAGAATTCAATACACACTCATGGATGAAGGACGGTTGGACGGGCACCTGGAGAACCCAGTGGTTGGCCGGGATGCATGGAGAAGCGCCATGACATCTTGCGGAAAGCTTCACCCAGACTCAAAGAGACGGAAGAATACTTCATGCCCGGAAGCTTACCTGTGCAACCGCAAGTCAATATGGGCTCTCGCTTGGTTGACCTTAGTTGTGACTCTGGCTGGGATGGTGCTAGCAGATGTAGAACTACGGTAGGATTGGATGAGCACCAGACAGTGGTCAGAGGAACCCTTCGGAAGACCATGTTTCGGTCATCTTGTTCTCAAACACCCTGAAGTGCGAGAACGTAAAAAGAGGGATCGAATCTTGCGGGTAAAGTTTACAAACCTCTGCAGAGGGTTTAAACCTAATCGATTAGCCGTGTCCCCGGTTACGGACAATTTGAGCATCTGGACTTGGATCTATCTCGGAACTCTCAACACCGGATTGATAACTTAATTGTGGGCAACATATGATGATTTTGGGCTATGAGACATCGGTTTGCGGAACCATGTCAGGATAGAAAACTCCATAGTACAGACTTCATTTATTCCTTTGATGTAGGGAAAATAAAATCAGCTTTTACGCAAACAAAACTCAGATACAGAGCCACAAAGCCAAATTGCATATAGTATAGTTTTACCATCTGTTTATTCATGTTGTGAACTTGCCGGTACATTCAATGTACTGACCTACACGGCTGCAACGTCTCATATTGCAGATATTTTACTTCCGACGAGTAAGAGTACGGTACAGGGTTACGGTCTACACTCAACCTGCCGATGGCGTTGATGGGACTCCACACCCGACTATTGTTTCCGCTGTGACTTATGAGGTATATATCAGTTTTACGTTAATTATACATGTGATTGCACTTTGATATATACATTGATGTACTGTGTGCCAAAGATACATCTTGACCGAGGATGGCACAGATACACAGAGGCTTGACCGTCTGAGGTCGGGTCGCTACACAAATAGACCCAAGCATAATTCATTGTGTTGTCTTCCTTGTCCAACTTCAAATAATTTGCTCAAGTTTGAAAATATTTAATGGGGCTCACAATCATAGAAGATTTCTAAGATAGTCTATTTATATGTGAAATCTCTCTTCCTTCAATATTCTTTCATGAATTGTTCAAGTGACCAATACTATGTTTGCTAACTTTCAATAAATTTACCACCTCTACTTCTTATATGTGAAGTCATTACTCCCCATGGGATAAGCATATGGAAGATATATAATTTCATATTTATGATATTCAATTCATTCAACCATTTACTCATAGGATTTAAGTGAAGCACGAGAGTAAATGACAAACTACTCCATAAAGATATAAGTGAAGATCAATGAGTAGTTGAATAATTATGTAGCTATGTGAAGACTCTCTCATTTAAAAATTTCAGATCTTAATATTTTATTCAAACATCAAGCAAAGCAAAATAAAATGACATTGCAAGGATAGCACATATCATGTGAAGAAGCAAAAACTTAGGCTCAACCAAAACTGGCCGATCATTGTTGAAGAAGAAAGGTGGGATGCCAACCGGGGCATCCCAAAGCTTAGTTGCTTGAGACTTCTTGAAATATTAACTTGGTATGCCTTGGGCATCCCCAAGCTTGAGCTTTTGTGTCTCCTTAATTCCTCCCATATCATGGTTTCCCTAATTCTTAAAAACTTCATCCACACAAAACTCAACAAGAACTCGTGAGATAAGTTAGTATAAATCCATGCTAAACCTTATCATTCTCTATTGTACAAAATCATTAAAATTATAATTTTACATTGCCTACTAAATTCCTCTACATATTTAACACTCCTATCCTCAAATAGAATCATTAAACAAGCAAACATATGCAAACATAACAGCAATCTGTTTAAACAGAACAGTCTGTAAAGAATTCAAGAGGAATCATACTTCAATAACTCAAAAAATTCGGAAAAATTACCACACTGTAGAAAATTTGTTGTTACTGTGTAAAAATTTCAAGATTTTATCATGTCCTCACTATTCACCAATATTCAAAACATAAGAACAAACTTTCTGTTTTCAAAACAACAACATATAGACTTGCAAAATAAGCATGGTAAAGGCTATACTTGACCTTTTTATTGAAATAAAAAATGAAAAACATTACTCTAAATAACAGCAAGCAAATACAAATAAAATAAAATGACGCTCCAAGCAAAACTCATATCATGTGATGAATAAAAATATAGCTCTAAGTAAGGTTACTGATAATGTTGAAGACGAAAGAGGGGATGCCTTCCGGGGCATCCCCAAGCTTAGTTGTTGGGATATTCCTTGAATATTGACTTGGGGTGCCTTGGGCATCCCCAAGCTTAGTGTTCTTCCACTCCTTATTCTCCTCATAACGATATCTCACCCAAAACTTGAAAACTTCAATCACACAAGACTTAACGGAATTTATTGAGATAGTTTAGTATGATAAAGAAAAATCATTAACTTTGGTATTGCCAAGACAAGATTAATAATTGTTTCCAATAATTCCTACTGTACGCTATCATTTCCACCATTTATATTACTTAAAGTAAGCTATGGAAACACTAAAACAAGCAAACTATGCGTTAAAAACAGAATCTGTCAAAAATAGAACAATGTGTAATGATCTGAACAAAAACCATACTTATGCTACTCCAACAATTCTGAAAAATTAGGACAACCTGGGAAATTTGTATATAAATCTTGTGAAAAAAGAATCAGGATTTTATCACACTTCTATAAAAAATTAAAATTATTTTACTGGGCATAAAAGTTTTTATTGTTCAGCAAGATGAAATCAATTATCACCATAGACCATCCCAATGGTCTTACTTGGCACTTTATTGAAACAAAAGCTATAAAACATGATTACTACAGTATTATAATCATGTGAACACACCAAAACAGTAGGGTTAAATGTTGGGTTGTCTCCCAACAAGCGCTTTTCTTTAATGCCTTTTTAGCTAGGCATGATGATTTCAGTGATGCTCACATGAAAGACAAGAATTGAAACATAATGGGAGCATCATGAATAGTATGACTAGCACATTTAAGTCTAACCCACTTCCTATGCATAGGGATTTTGTGAGCAAACAATTTATGGGAACAAGAATCAACTAGCATAGGAAGGTTAAACAAGCATAACTTCAAGATTTTCAACACATAGAGAGGAGACTTAGTATTATTGAGATATGCAAAAGCATATGTTCCTCTCTCATAATAATTTTCAGTGGCATAATGAATGAATTCAACAATATAACCATCACATAAAGCATTACTTTCATGATCCATAAGCATATAAATTTTACTACTCTCCAGATAAGCAAAACTCTTCTCATTCGGAATAGTGGGAGTATCATAAGAAACTCGAATACTATAAATTGTTTCCACATTAAAAGAATAATGTTCAGAAAAAGGGTAATCATAATTATGACAAGATATATAAATATAATCATCACTACTTTTCATAACATAAGTGTCATCACAATTATCATCATAAATAGGAGGCATGCTTTCATCATAATAAATTTGCTCATCAAAACTTGGGGGACTAAAAATATCATATTCATCGAACATAGCATCCCTAAGCTTGTGGCTTTGCATATCATTAGCATCATATATATTCCAAGAATTCAAACTAACATCATTGCAATCATGCTCATCATTCAAATATTTAGTGCCAAATAATTTATAGACTTCTTCTTCTAACACTTGTGCACAATTTTCCTTTCCATCATTTTCACGAAAGACATTAAAAAGATGAAGCATATGAGGCAAGCTCAATTCATTTTTTTGTAGTTTTATTTTATAGAGTAAACTAGTGATAAAAAAAGAAACTAAAAGATTCTATTGCAAGATCTAAAGATATACCTTCAAGCACTCACCTCCCGGGCAACGACGCTAGAAAAGAGCTTGATGTCTAGTACGCAACCTTCTTCTTGTAGACTCGTGTTGGGCCACCAAGCGCAGAGTTTTGTAGGACAGTAGCAAATTTCCCTCAAGTGGACGACCTAAGATTTATCAATCCGTGGGAAGCGTAGGATGAAGATAGTCTCTCTCAAACAACTATGCAACGAAATAACAAAGAGTCTCTTGTGTCCCCAACACGCCCAATACAATGGTAAATTGTATAGGTGCACTAGTTAGGCCAAGAGATGGCGATACAAGTGCAATATGGATGGTAGATATAGGTTTTTGTAATCTGAAAATATAAAAACATCAAGGTAGCAAGTAGTAAAAGTGAGAAAAAGGGGTATTGCAATGCTTGGAAACAAGGCCTAGGGTTCATACTTTCACTAGTGTAAGTTCTCTCAACAATGATAACATAATTATATCATATGGCAATCCCTCAACGTGCGACAAAAGTTACTCCAAAGTTCCTATCGCGGAGAACATAAGATGAAATTGCTAGTAGGGTACGAAACCACCTCAAAGTTATTCTTTCCTATCAGTCCATTGAGCTATTCCTATAAGTGTCACAAACAGCCCTAGCGTTCATAGTAAAATAACACCATACGATACACATAAATCAACCCTAATGTCACCTAGATACTCCAATGTCACCACAAGTATCTGTGAGTCAATTATATAATATGCATCAAAAAACTTTAGATTCATAATATTCAATCCAAGACAAAGAACCTCAAAGAGTGCCCGAAGATTCCTACCAGAGAAACAAGGACGAAAATAAGCATCAACCCTTATGCATAGATTACCCCAATGTCACCTTGGGAATCCGCGAGTTGAGTGCCAAAACATACATCAAGTGAATCAATAGAACACCCTATTATCACCACGGGTATCCCACGCAAGACATATATCAAGTGTTCTCAAATCCATAATAGTATTCAATCCGATAATAGTGAAACCTCAAAGGCAAAACTCAATTCATCACAAGAAGGTAGAGGGTGAGAAACACCATATAATCCAACTATAGTAGCAAAGCTCGCGGTACATCAAGACCGTGGCATATCAAGAACACGAGAGAGGGAGAGAGAGCAAACACATAGCTACTGGTACATACCCTCAGCCCCGAGGGTGAACTATTCCCTCCTTGTCATGGAGACCGCCAGGATGATGAAGATGGCCACCGGTGATGGTTTCCTCCTCCGGCAAGGTGCCGGAACGGGCTCCCGATTGGTTTTTCGTGGCTACAGAGGCTCTTGCGGCGGCGGAACTCCCGATCTAGGTTTATTTTTGGTGTTTTTGGGATTTATAGGAGGTGTTGGCTTCGGGGACAAGTCAAGGGGGCCCACGAGGTGATGACAAGGCAGGGGCACGCCCTAGGGGGCACCCTTGTGGTTCCCTCGGGACTCCTCTCTGCTATCTTTTTGTTCCAGTATTTTTTGTATTTTCCAAAAATATTCTCCGTAAATTTTCAGCTCGTTTCGAGAACTTTTATTTCTGCACAAAAAACGACACCACGGTAGTTCTGCTGAAAACAACGTCAGTCGGGTTAGTTCTAATCAAATCATACCAAAATCATATAAAATTATTGTAAACATGGCATGAATACTTCATAAATTGTAGATATGTTGGAGACGTATCAATGCACCTCCCTCTGATGTTATTTGCACCAAAAATTCTTAAATATTCAGAAAAATCATATTAAAATTTCAGAGCATTCTGAGAACTTTTATTTTTGGGTCATTTTTAATTGCACGGGAAATTTAGAAAACAGACAAAACATGGCATTTTATTTTATTTAACTAATAAAAACATAAAACAAAAGGTAGGAACAAGAGGTAGTGCTCACTAAATTCATCAACTTCATACCTCTCAATTTTTTTCATTAATATGGTTGATCAATTCTTATTAACAACCACTTATGATTAGCATGAAACCGAAGAACTTTCGTCAAACACTAAGTTACCTCAACGGGGATATGAATGTCCCCAACAATAAGCATTTCATATTTCTTTTTAACAGTAGGTAGAGGCAGTTGAAAACTTCCAATAGTGATTGTCATAGATTTTTCATTAACATTAATACCATTCACTTGGAATTGTTTCTTCGAAAAGTGCACCGTATGGTCATTACCGTTGATATGAAAAGTGACCTTGCTTTTATTGCAATCAATAACAGCCCCTGCAGTATTCAAAAAGGGTCTACCAAGGATAATCGACATGTTATCGTCCTCGGGTATCTCAAGTATAACAAAGTCAGTCAAGATAGTAACATTAGCAACAACAACCGGCACATCCTCACAAATACCAATAGGTATGGTAGTTGATTTATCAGCCATTTGCGAAGATATTTCAGTAGGCGTGAGTTTATTCAAATCAAGTATTTTATATAAAGAGAAAGGCATAATAACATTAATCCCAGCTCCTAAATCACATAAATCAGTTTTCACATAGTTTCTTTTGATGGAGCAAGGTATAGTGGGGATTCCCGGATCTCCAAGTTTTTTAGGTACTCCATCTTTAAAAGTATAATTAGCAAGCATGATGGAGATTTCAGCTTCCGATATTTTTCTTTTGTTGGTGATGATGTATTTCATGTACTTTGCATAAGGAGGCAGATATCAGTCGAGCGAGTGCGCAAAAAGTCTGGCCTAATCATTTCAGCAAAGCGTTCAAATTCTTCATCATCTTTCTTTTTAGTTGACTTAGGTGGAAAGGACATAGGTTTTTGAACCCATGGTTCTCTTTCCTTACCATGTTTTCTAGCAACAAAGTCCCTTTTATCATATCTTTTATTCTTGGGTTGTGAGTTATCAAGATCAACAGCTGGCTCTATCTCAACATCATTGTCTGGTTCTTTATTATTTGTTCGAGTGTCTTCATGAACCTCATAATTATCTTTTTCATTATCAGAAGATGATTGTTCATTACCAGATTGAGTTTCAGCATCAGAGATAGAAACTTCATTATCATTATCAGGAGGTTTTTCTACTTCAGGTTCACTAGGGGCATGCAAAGTTCTATCATTTTTATTCTTCTTTTTCTTTTTAGAAGGAGTAGGTGCATTAGTGTTAATTCTTTGAGAGTCTTGTTCAATTCTTTTTGGGTATCCCTCAGGATAAAGTGGTTCCTGAGTCATTCTACCTCCTCTTGTCATTACTCTAAATGCACAATCGTTGATATTATTGTTCATTTCATCAAGCAATTCTCTTTGAGATTTAGCAAGTTGTTCTAGTTAGCTTGAACCATAGAGGCATGTTTTCCCACACCTCTAACATCATTTGAGATTCTAAATAACAAGTCACCCAAGCGAGCAATCATATTAGAATTGTATTTCAATTGTTTCATAACATTTTCATTGAAGTGATCTTGCTTTCTAATGTAATTTTCAAACTCATAAAGGCATTGACCAGGATGCATATTGTGAGTGAGGGAGTCCTGGATTAGGGGGTGTCCGGATGGCCGGACTATGACCTTTGGCCGGACTCCTGGACTATGAAGATACAAGATTGAAGACTTCGTCCCGTGTCCGGATGGGACTTTCCTTGGCGTGGAAGGCAAGCTTGGCGATACGGATATGTAGATCTCCTCCCATTGTAACCGACTCTGTGTAACCCTAACCCTCTCCGGTGTCTATATAAACCGGAGGGTTTTAGTCCGTAGGACGAACAACAATCATACCATAGGCTAGCTTCTAGGGTTTAGCCTCTCTGAACTCATGGTAGATCTACTATTGTACTACCCATATCATCAATATTAATCAAGCAGGAGTAGGGTTTTACCTCCATCGAGAGGGCCCGAACCTGGGTAAAAACATCGTGTCCCTTGTCTCCTGTTACCATCCGCCTAGACGCACAGCCTGGGACCCCCTACCCGAGATCCGCCGGTTTTGACACCGACATTGGTGCTTTCACCGAGAGTTCCTCTCGTATGCGTCACCTTTAGGCCCGATGGCTCCTCCGATAATCAACAACGATGCAGTCCAGGTGAGACTTTTCTCCCGGACAGATCTTTGTATTTGGCGGCTTTACCTTTGCGGGCCAATTCGCTTGGCCATCTCGAGCAGATTGAAAGCTACGCCCCTAGCCATCAGTTCAGATTTGGAAGTTTGAACTACACGGTCGACGTCCGCGGAGATTTGATCTTCGACGGGTTCGAGACACAGCCAAGCGCGCCGCACTGTCACGATGGGCATGATCTAGCTCTGTTGCCGAACAGTTTCCTGGAGGCCGCACCAGTGTCCGCTCCGACCCTTAGCTCGGAGCTGATTGCGCCAATCGAGGATGGATGGCTGGACACCGCCTCGGGGGCTGCAATCTCTACGGTGATCGAGCCGAACACCATACCTATCCTTTGCGAAGCTCGTGACTCCAAGGTGCCGGACTCCTTCCCGGACTCCGAATCTTCCGCGCCCCTGCCAATCGAATCCGATTGGGCGCCGATCATGGGGTTCACCGCCGCGGACATCTTTTTCAAAGACTCGCCCTTTGGCGGCATTCTGAATTCACTAAAGTCTCTCTCTTTATCAGGAGAGCCCTGGCCGGACTATGCTCGGCAAGGTTGGGATGCGGACGACGAAGAAATTCAAACCCCACCCACCACCCACTTTGTAGCCACTGTCGATGATTTAACCGACATGCTCGACTTCGACTCCGAAGACATCGACGGTATGGACGACGATGCAGAGATTTAACAAGAACCAGCGCCTCTGAGGGCCTTTGGAAGCCACCTCGTCATATGACATATACATGGTGGACACCCCAAAAGAAGGGAACGGCGATGGAACAACGGAGGATGACCCTCCAAGAAACAGCCTAAGGCCAAGGCGTCGGGCGCCGCTCTAAATCCCGCCACAGCAAAAACGGCGATTCCGGCACCGGAGACAATAACACCCCGGACAATGCCGAAGACAACCCCCTCCAGCAGGATTCAACACAGGAGGATGGACAAGCCAGCCCTCATGAGAGAGCGGCAGACGGAGAGGTAGAGGACGATAATTACATGCCTCCCCCCGAAGACGAGGCAAGCCTCGACGACGACGAATTTGTCGTGCCTGAGGATCCCGTCGAACAAGAGTGTTTCAAACGCAGGCTTATGGCCATGGCGAGCAGCCTCAAGAAAAAACAGCAACAACTTAGAGCTGACCAAGACTTGCTAGCCGACAGATGGACTGATGTCCTTGCGGCCGAAGAGTACGAACTCGAACGCCCCTCCAAGAGCTACCCAAAACGCCGGCTGCTACCTCGATTAGAGGAGGAAGCACCTAGAACTACATCACCAGCGCATGATACGGCCGACCGGCCCCCTCGTGGCCGCGACAGAGAGGCCTCTCGGCCCTCCACTCAAGCCGCACCCCGACGTCGCTCAAAGAATACCAAAGCACGGGGAAACGCACCAGACCTGTGAGATATATTGGAGGACAGGGCAAGGCAAACAAGACCGATCTATGGATCGCGTGGGCGCCCCACGACACGTGACGATAACCGTCATGCCGGATATGGTAAATCCGGCCGGGCCAAACACAGCAGACAAAGCTCATTTGAGCTACGTCGTGATATAGCCCAATACAGAGGCGTCACACACACACTATGCTTCACAGATAAAGTAATGGATCATCAAATCCCCGAGGGTTCAACCCCGTAAACATCGAATCATACGATGGCACAACAGACCCTGCGGTATGGATCGATGACTATCTCCTTCATATCCACATGGCCCACGGTGATGATCTACACGCCATCAAATACCTCCCGCTCAAGCTTAAAGGACCAGCTCGGCATTGGCTTAACAGCTTGCCAGCAGAATCAATTGGTTGTTGGGAGGACCTAGAAGCCGCATTCCTCGACAACTTCCAAGGCACCTATGTGCGACCACCAGAAGCCGATGAGCTAAGCCACATAATCCAGCAGCGGAGGAATCGGCCGAGCAATTCTCGGACACGGTTCCTAACGAAGAAAAATCAAATAGTCGACTGTCCGGACGTAGAGGCCCTTGCAGCCTTCAAGCATAACATCTGTGATGAGTGGCTTGCCGGCACCTAGGACAGGAAAAGCCGAAATCTATGGCAGCCCTCATGACACTCATGACCCTCTTTTGCGCGGGAGAAGACAGCTGGCTAGCTCGTAGTAATAACATGACCAACATCCCTGGTAAATCGGATACCAAGGACAGCATTGGCAGGTCGCGTCGCAACAAGCAAAAGCGCTGCATTAACGGCGACAATGCTGAGGATACGACAGTTAATGCCGGATCCAGAGGCTCTAAACCCGATCAGCAGAAGAAGCCATTCAAAAGAAATACTCCGGGCCCGTCCAATTTGGACCGAATGCTCGATCGCTCATGCCAGATACAAGGCACCCCCGAAAAACCAGCCAACCACACCAACAGGGATTGTTGGGTATTCAAGCAGGCAGGCAAGTTAAATGCCGAAAACAATGACAAGGGGCTGCATAGTGATGACGAGGAGGAGCCCCGGCCGCCGAACAATAGGGGACAAAAGGGTTTCCCCTCACAAGTGCGGACGGTGAACATGATATACGCAACCCACATACCCAAAAGGGAGCGGAAGCGTGCACTCAAGGACGTATATGCGTTGGAGCCAGTCGCCCCAAAGTTCAACCCATGGTCCTCCTGCCCGATCACTTTTGATCGAAGGGACCACCCCACTAGCATCCGCCATGGCGGATTCGCCGCATTGGTTTTAGACCCAATCATTGACGGATTTCACCTCACTAGAGTCCTTATGGACGGCGGCAGCAGCCTGAACCTGCTTTATCAGGACACAGTGCGAAAAATGGGCACAAGGATTAAACCCACAAAGACGACCTTTAAAGGTGTCATTACAGGTGTAGAGGCCAACTGTACAGGCTCAGTTACACTTGAGGTGGTCTTCAGATCCCCGGATAATTTCCGAAGCGAGGAGTTAATCTTCAACATAGTCCCGTTCCGCAGTGGCTATCACGCCTTTGCTCGGACGAACCGCATTTGCAAAGTTCAATGTGGTGCCGCACCACGCATACCTCAAGCTCAAGATGCCAGGCCCTCGAGGAGTCATTACGGTCAATGGAAACATCGAACGCCTTCTCCCGGACGGAGGAGCATACGGCGACCCTCGGCGTAAGTACAAAGCAGCCTATCAAGGCAATTCTCCACCTGGCCATTAAACGTCCGGACACCGCCAAGCGCGCCCGAGTAACCTACAACAAGACCGCTGGCACGCCCGAAAGCAGCGTAGCAATGCGGCCCTAACCCCAGCCCTCGCGAAATTGCGAAACCAGTACTGCGCGTACATAACTACGCTGTGGAAATACCATGGGCATATGGGGAGGGGCACAACCACGGCACGCCCAAAATGCGGCTCAACCGCACAAGGGGCTCCCGATTTTGTCATTCTTTTTTTCCTTTCTTTCTTACTTTCAGGACTCCACTTTCCGGAAGGCCTGTCCGGCAGCATAATCGCCGAACACACGATGCAACAGCCAGGGAGGAAGAAAGCTACGTCGAGTGTCCAGGTGGTCTCTATAACGAGCAAGATACTTGTTTCACATATCATCCTCGCAGCTTCGCCTCGGAGGGGGACATGTTAAATAGTCCCATCTCTTGCTTATCGCACTATTTGTATCGTTCTGTTTTTACCACAGACTTTTTGAATAAACAATGCATAGCTTTTGTCTATTATTGCATTACCTTTCTTTATAAAAATATGTTCTGTTATGACATTATGCAACCGTACACTTTGGTACGGCCAATACACCAGGGGCTTACGTACCCCAGAATATGGTGTGGAGTCCGAACACTCTCATGAGTGCGGCACCCCGAACTTATAGCATTATATGCATCGGCTCCGAATCATGTCTTGGGTCAATAGTTGGGTTTGCCCGGCTCCCATGTTTTGGTGCCTTACATTCCGTTATATCGGCTAAGGTAGCACTGGGAGAACCACTGCGATTGTGTCCCGGTTGAGCCGGGCTAAGCACCTCAGGAGAAAGCTAAAACTGACTTTCATGATAGGGCGAGAGCTGGTCGCTGTTCGAGAGGTTTTCGAGTCCCTAAAGACTTATGCCGCTTAGAGCAAGGAGTCGGCTTTGTCCGGCCTAGGCGTGGATAGCTCCCCAAACTCGGTCTTCCGAACACTAGGGGCTTCGCCGAAATTTAAAATTATAGAATTCTATGGCTAAGTGAGAGTGTTCAAGCATTATAGTCCGATTGCCTTGTTCGTTGTGTTGAGCGCCTCCCTCGAAGGACCCAATAATGGGAAAAGGAGCGCTCAAGTTTATCCCGAACACCCCGGCACTCGCGGCATTTGGGCAGAAGCCTACGACTCGCCATCTCTCAATTTTGATAAACGGCCGCACAGAAGGTAATATTTTAAATTCAAAAGCGTTGCTTAGCGCATATGAAACAAGTTTTCAGCGTACAGGATTACAAATGCGAGTTTACTCAAAAACTACATCTTTGGAGCACTCATCCGCTATACGGTGGGCACCCTTCAGGATGCCCTCATAATACATCTCGGGCTTGCGATACTCCTTGCCCGGTGGTGGTCCGTCCGTCACAAGCTTCTCAGCGCCCATTTTGCCCCAGTGCACTTTAGCACGGGCAAGGGCCCTACGGGCACCTTCGATGCATGCAGAGCGCTTGATGACTTCAAGCCTTGGACAGGCATCCACCAGCCGCCTTACCAGCCCGAAGTAGCTTCGAGCACGGCTTCCCCGTGCCACAGCCCGGATCATGAGACCCTTCATGGCCTGTTCGGCCACCTTATGGAGCTCGACCAGCCACTGGTCGCTCAAGCACCGGGTGTCCGGCCTCGATATCGAGACCGTAACACCTTCTCCACGAGCTTCCCTCCTCGGCTCGGTAGAATGCGGCTGCGTTGGACACACTCCGGGGAAGATCTGCGAATGCTCCTGGAGAGCTCCGGACTCGGGTAAGTAACAAGTAGTTCACTTTCGCGTGCTTGCTTTGCATAAAGAATGCCTTACCCGCCGCTATCTTCTTCATCGCCTCAATTTCCTGGAGGGCTTTTTGGGCTTCGGCCTTGGCAGATTTGGCGCTCTCAAGCGCCGAGGCGAGCTTGGACTCTCGAGTCTTTGAGTCAAGCTCCAAACTCTCCTGTTTTTCCACGAGAGCCTGGAGCTCTTGCTGCACCGCCGCCACCCGCGCCTCCTGCTTCTCTCGCTCGGTGCGCTCCACGGCCGCATTGTTTTCGGCCTTGGACAGCGCTTCCTTCAGGGTCGCCACCTCGTTCGTGGCCCCTGCATACCCACGTTGATCCTGTCATTTTTTGCAACCACATTTTTTTATATGTACTTACATAAGGTATTACTTACTTTCCTTGTCCTTGAGCTACTTCTTGGCAAGGCCGAGCTCGTCCTCGGACCGCTCGAGGCTCTGCTTCAATGCATTAACCTTCGCAACAAGGCGGCAGAGGTCAAGAACAACACAGCATTCGCATATTGACATACTTATGTTAGACTCTCACAGATATCTTTTTGATCCTCGCTCGACTTTTGTTTCCGAACACCAAACCGAGCATCGTGGGCTACCGCTCTATGTGGTAATATTTTTACATATCTTAAATACATACCTCAAAGCCTGTTAGAAGGTCGGCACAGATTTCGGTCAGCCCGCTCTTGGCGGATCGAATTTTCTGGATCACCGCACTCATAATAGTGCGGTGCTCCTCGTCGATGGAGGCGCTGTTAAGCACCTCCAGCAGATTATCCGGTACCTCCGGTTGGACGGAGGTCACCGGCGTCGTAGTCTTGCCCTTCTTAGTAGGGGGCCGCCTGTCGGATGCCGGAATCGTTGAAGGTTCCGGTGCGGTGTCTGGCCTAGGGCTGGACTTGGAGCCCTTTGGGTTTCATCCCCTTGGCGCCTGGGAACCGGGAGGTTGCCTTGCGACGCCTCCAGGACCACCTCCTCCTGGCCTGGCCCCTTTTGGGACGCCACCTCGGCATCATCCGCAACGCGAGGAGAGGAGGTAGTCGGAAGTGAAGTGTTGTTCACATCTGACGAACCCAGGGAACCGCTCGATGAAGCGTCGAGCCCGGCCTTGGGCGGACTGCATGATTATATTCGGCGTCAGAATGTACTGTGCAATAAAAGAAACGCCATGAGTTATTCTGTTACCCGTATACTTACGATTTCGCCAGGCTTGGCCTGGGTGGCCCTCTTCTCCGCCATCGTCGGCGTTGGTGGAGTAGTCCGGAGTGAGGGTCCTTCCCTTCTTGGACCCTCCGGCCTCCCCAGTTGGGGCGGCCTTCCTTTTCTTCTCTCCCCCCGCTGGGGGAGAGGCCTCTCTTTCCTCCTCCTCGTCTTCATGGGAGGAGTCCGCCTCAGAGTCATCGGACGATGAGTCCGACACCACCTGGCGCCGGGAACTCTTTCGAGTTCCCGTGGCCTGCTTCTTGGTCTTCTTCTCCGGCACCACATAAGGTGCGGGGACCAGCAGCCCCGTCAAGTGGGCGTCTGCTGGATCCTCGGGCAAAGGAGCCGGACAGTCGATCTGTCCAGTCTTCTTCTGCCATTCATGTCAAAGGAACGGGAGCTTAGATCCCGCATAGAGTTAAACTATGAAAAACAAGTATCCCGTAAAGGGTAAAATAAGCTTACTACGCTGGCTTGTTGTTTCGCGCGGAATCCATGATCCTCGGTGATGGGAGGGGGAACCTCGGCGCCCTTGAATAGCACCTTCCAGGCATCCTCGTGCGTTGTGTCAAAGAGCCTGGTCAGAGTTTGGTTCTGGGCCGGGTTGAAATCCCATAAGTTAAAGGCCCGTCGTTGACACGGGAGGATCCGGTGGATGAGCATGACCTGGACTATGTTGACGAGTTTAACCTCTTTGTTCACCAGGTCTTGGATGCAGGATTGGAGTCCGGTCCGCTCTTCCGAATTACCCCATGACAGGCCCGTCTCTTTCCAGGAGGTGAGCCTTGTAGGGAAGCCAGATCGGAATTCAGGGGCCGCTGCCCATTTAGGGTCACGCGGCTCGGTGATGTAGAACCACCCTGATTGCCACCCCTTTATGGTCTCCACGAAGGAGCCCTCAAGCCATGTAACGTTGGGAATCTTGCCCACCATGGCGCCTCCGCACTCCGCTTGTTGGCCGCCCACTACCTTCGGCTTGACATTGAAGGTCTTTAGCCATAAGCCGAAGTGGTGCTTGATGCGGAGGAAAGCCTCGCATACCACGATAAACGCCGAGATGTTGAGGACGGTTCGTGCCAGATCGTGGAAATCCAGGCCGTAGTAGAACATGAGCCCCCGGACAAATGGGTGAAGTGGAAAACCTAGTCCGCGGAGGAAGTGGGTGAGGAACACCACCCTCTCATGGGGCCTGGGGGAGGGGATGAGCTGCCCCTTGTTGGGAAGCCGGTGCGCGATGTCATTAGACAAGTATCCGGCCTTCCTCGGCTTTTTGATGTGTCCCTCCGTGACAGAGGAAACCATCCACTTGCCTCCCGCTCTGGACATGGCTGGAGAAGGTTGAGGTGGGATGTGCGGACTTGGGCGCTGGAGCTCGAAAGTCTTGCGAAAATGGATAAGCAAAGGAGGAAGAAGGCGTAGATGGAAAAGGTGGATCCTTGTCCCCTTATATGGGCGGACGAAACTATGTGCCCCCACCAGCCTGTTAAAACTCGCTTATCTCCCAAGCACCGTAAATTAATGACACAGTTGGGTTACCCACGTCCGTATTGATGAGAATCCCAGAATAAGGGGACACGATCTCTGCTTCAACAAGATGTGCCAAGGAAACCGCCTTGCTAAGTGCGCTGAGGTGGGACAGTAAAAACGATTCGAATAAAGGCTTGGTCGTCGTGTGATGACACGCTGCGAAATATGTCAGCAGATTAGATGTGTGTAAATATTATTCTCTCTACGGTGGTATGTGGAAATTATTTTGCAGAGCCGGACACTATCCTTGTGTTCAAAATCTTCTATGAAGTATTCGGAGGAGGAACCCGCCTTGCAATGCCGAAGACAAACCGCGCGCCGGACTCGTCGTCATTGAAGCCTGGTTCAGGGGCTACTGAGGGAGTCCTGGATTAGGGGGTGTCCGGATGGCCGGACTATGACCTTTGGCCGGACTCCTGGACTATGAAGATACAAGATTGAAGACTTCGTCCCGTGTCCGGATGGGACTTTCCTTGGCGTGGAAGGAAAGCTTGGCGATACGGATATGTAGATCTCCTCCCATTGTAACCGACTCTGTGTAACCCTAACCCTCTCCGATGTCTATATAAACCGGAGGGTTTTAGTCCGTAGGACGAACAACAATCATACCATAGGCTAGCTTCTAGGGTTTAGCCTCTCTGGTCTCGTGGTAGATCTACTCTTGTACTACCCATATCATCAATATTAATCAAGCAAGAGTAGGTTTTTACCTCCATCGAGAGGGCCCGAACCTGGGTAAAAACATCGTGTCCCTTGTCTCCTGTTACCATCCGCCTAGACGCACAGTTCGGGACCCCCTACCCGAGATCCGCCGGTTTTGACACCGACAGTGAGGATTATCATTGTCATTGGATTTCATTAGAGAATTTACCTCTACCACCTTAGGTGGTGGTGGTGTATCAAGCCCATGTATTTCTTCAATAGGAGGTAAATTTTTGACATCCTCAGCTTTAATACCTTTTTCTCTCATATATTTCTTTGCCTCTTGCATATCTTTAGGACTGAGATATAAGATATCCCTCTTCTTCGGAGTAGGTTTAAGCGGTGGTTCGGGAATAGTCCAATCATCATAATTTTTCAATATGTTTTTCAATAGTTCTTTAGCTTGTCCAACAGTTCGTTCTGTGAAAACACAACCAGCACAACTATATAGGAAATCCCTAGAAGCATCGGTTAGTCCATTATAGAAGATATCAAGTATTTCATTTTTCTTAAGAGGATGATCAGGAAAAGCATTAAGCAATTGGAGAATCCTCCCCCAAGCTTGTGGGAGACTCTCTTCTTCAATTTGCACAAAGTTAAATATTTCCTATATGTCTACTTGTTTCTTATGAGCAGGAAAATATTTTATAGAGAAGTAGTAAATCATATCCTGGGGACTACACACACAACTAGGAGCAAGAGTATTATACCAAGTCTTAGCATCACCCTTTAATGAGAACGGAAATTATATGAGAATATAATAGTAGCAAATTTTCTTATTATGAGCAAAAAGAGTGGCTATGTAATTCAACTTAGTAAGATGTGCCACAAAAGTTTCAGTTTCATAACCATGGAAAGGATCAGATTCAACCAAAGTAATTAATTCTGGGTCGACTGAGAATTCATAATCCTTATCATCAACAAAGATAGGTGAAGTAGGAAACTTAGGATCACATTTCATTCTAGGATTCAAAGATTTTTCTTTCAGTTTGCATAATAATTTCTTAAGATCATCTATATCTTTGAAAGCAAGAACGTCTCTAGTTGCCTCCTCATCCATAACATAACCTTCTGGTACCTTTGGCAATTAATATCTAGGAAACTAGTTGTGATAGGCATTTCAAGATTTTTAGTTTCAAGCTCTTGATCAGTTTCAACAGTTTCATCAGTTTCAGCATTCTCAAAAGCTTTAGTTCTAGCAAGTTGTTCATCAAGAAATTCACCTAATGGCGCATTATCATCAAGCAAGTTGCTAGCATCATCATAAATATCATTCATAGCATAAGTGGCGTCATCAATAACTTGCTACATATCAAGATTAATAGCATGTGGTGGTGTTGCAAGTTTACTTATAAAAAAAGGTGAATCAAGTGCAGAGCTAGATGGCAAGTCCTTACCTCCCCTCGTCTTGGAGGAAGAAAATCTTAGTCTTAGCATTCTTCAAATTCTTCATAGTGATAATTTGATAATAATCCAAGTGACTCCACAAATATAGCTATGCTCCCCGGCAATGACGCTAGAAAAAGGTCTTGATAACCCACAAGTATAGGGGATCGCAACAGTTTTCGAGGGTAGAGTATTCAGCCCAAATTTATTGATTCGATGCAAGGGGAGCCAAAGAATATTTGCAAGTATTAGCAGCTGAGTTGTCAATTCAACCACACCTGGAGATTAATTATCTGCAACAAAGCGCTCAGTAGCAAAGTAGTATGATAGTTTTGATAGTAGTTGCAACAACAATATTAACAATATCAGTAGTAACTTAGCAAGAACAATATGAGAGAAATTTGTAGGCATTGGATCGGCGAATTCGTTGGATGATATTCATCATATAACATTCATAACCTAGAGCGATACGGCACTAGCTCCAGTTCATAAATATAATGTCGGCATGTAGTCCGTAAATAGTCATACGTGCTTATGGAAAGAACTTGCATGACATCTTTTGTCGTACCCTCCCGTGGCAGTGGGGTCCTATGGGAAACTATGGGATATTAAGGCCTCCTTTTAATAGAGAACTTGAACAAAGCATTAACACATAGTGAATACATGAACTCCTCAAACTACGATCATCATCGGGAAGTGTCCGGACTATTGTCACTCCTGGGTTGCCCGTTCATAATATGTAATAGGTGACTATAACTTGCAAGATCTGATCTAGAACATAGATATAATGGTGATAACATAAACAGTTCAGATCTGAAATCATGGCACCCGGGCCCAAAGTGACAAGCATTAAGCATGGCAAAGTCATAGCAACATCAATCTTAGAACATAATGGATATTAGGGATCAAGCCCTAACAAAACTAACTCGATTACATGATGAATCTCATCCAACTCCTCACCGACCAGCGAGCCTACAAAGGAATTACTCACTCCCGGTGAGGAGCATCATGGAATTGGCAATGGAGAAGGGTTGGTGATGGCAAAGATCGAAGATCCCCCTCTTCGAAGCCCCAAACGGACTCCAGATCTGGCCTCCCGATGAAGAACAGGAGGCGGCGACTCCTTCTCGAGAAATGTGATAATTCTTTCTCCTTGATTTTTTTCTCCAAATAGGTGATTTTATAGTATCAGGGTTGAATTCTGCGGGGCCACCAGGTGGGGACAACCCACTTGGGCGCGCCTGGGGGGGGGGGGCTCCCTGGTGGGTTGTGCCCACCAAGGTGCCCCCTCCGGTGGTTCTTGGCTCCATAAATTCTTATTTATTGAATAAAAAATCCTCACAAAGTTTCGTTCCAATCTGAGAACTTTTATTTCTGCACAAAAACAACACCATGGTAGTTCTGCTGAAAACAGCGTCAGTCTGGGTTAGTTTCGTTCAAATCATGCAAATTAGAGTCCAAAACAAGAGGGGAAGCGTTAGGAAAAGTAGATACGACGGAGAACAATATGAGAGTAATTTGTCTCATCCACTCACCCATGAGCTAATTCCTCAAGTTTGACTGTGAATACGTATTATGGCTTTTATTATGTTTTCTCAACTCTGGTTTGAATATATGGACCGAATGAAGCATGGATTAAAAATGCTGATCTGAAGCTTCAAAATGGGTCGTTTTCTGCAATGTTTTTACTGAAACCAAACTGCATTCTATAGTCCAATGATGCATATAAGCGTAAAACTATTGTTTTGTTTTATTGGCTACGTTATGGAACCAAACCAGATACTGGTCGGTCTGTGTTGCCAAATGTCTGGCAACCATTTGGTTCCAACCCAAATGGACGCCTAACTCTTGTGCCAAATTGTTGGCAGGTACTATGGCTACGATCCAAACAGCCAAAGATTCCTAATATTTTGGTCATTGCCAAAAAACATGTTGATCTGATGCTTCAGTTGGTCTTATCTGCAATGTTCTTACTAAAACCAATCGCATTCTATAGTCCAACGATATATTTAAGCATACACTATTGTTCTGTTTTACTGTTTTTTTTAAAGAGGCAACATTAATTAAGAGGTAGTTTAGAGTTGATTTTACAAACAAAAGCTAATTAATATTGCAAAGCTCTACTCTCATGGCATGATATTTCCCAAGTGCTATCTGACGCAAAGTGTAGAATCGTTATTTATGTTGGAGAGAATGATAATCGGGAGCGTGGATTTGTGCCGGAACACCCTAGCATTCCGCTCACACAAAATTGTCCAACAAGTAAGCATGGTGAGGGCCGCCATCGCCTTCAGATTTGCCGTACTCTTCTCGGACATACTGATCCACCAATCCTTGATGGAATGCTCAACAATCCAACAAGGAGTGATAATGTCATCGAGGTTGAGCCAAGCCTTGATCATGCCCCAAAGCCTCAGTGTACGAGGTGATCTATTGATTCCTCGGTTTGCTTACATAGAGGACATAGCCCGCAATTTGTCCATCCACGCTTTTGAAGTGTATCCACAGTCCAATTCCGGTTTTGAATTGCAATCCAAGAAAAACAATTGACCTTGGGAGGCGCCTAAACCACGTAGCTCATGTCTCCAACGTATCTACTTTTCTCACGCTTTTCATCTTGTTTTGGACTCTAATTTGCATGATTTAGATGAAAATAACCCCGGACTGATGCTGTTTTCAGTAGAACTACCATGGTGTTGTTTTTGTGCAGAAATAAAAGTTTTCGGAATGGAACGAAACTTTGCGAGGATTTTTTATGGAATAAATAAGGATTTTTGGAGCCAAGACCCACCAGAGAGGGGCCCCTGGTTGGGCACAACCCACTAGGGCGCGCCCCCCTCTCCTGGCACGCCCAGGTGGGTTATACCCACATGGTGGCCCCGCTGATGACCCCCCTAATACTATAAAATCACATATTTCCAGAAAAACCAGGGAGAAAGAATTATCACGAACCACGAGATGGAGCCGCCTCCAAGCCTTGTTCTTCCTTGTGAGGGCAGATCTGGAGTCCGTTTGGGGCTCCCGAGAGGGGGATCTTTGTTCTTCGTCATCACCAACCCTTCTCCATCGCCAATTCCATGATGCTCCCCACCAGAACTGAGTAATTCCTTCGTAGGCTCGCTGGTCGGTGAGGAGTTGGATGAGATTCATCATGTAATTGAGTTAGTTTTGTTAGGGCTTGACCCCTAGTATCCACTATGTTCTTAGATTGATGTTGCTATGACTTTGGTATGCTTAACGCTTGTCAATTTGGGCCCGGGTGCCATGAACTCGAATCTGAACCGTTTATGAATTCATCATTATATCCTTGTTTTAGACCCGATCTTGCAAGTTATAGTCACCTACTACGTGTTATGATCCGGCAACCCCGGAGTGACAACAACCGGGCCCACTCCCCGTGATGACCGTAGTTTGAGGAGTTCGTGTATTCACTATGTGTTAATGCTTTGTTCCGATTCTCTATTAAAAGGAGGCATTAATATCCCTTAGTTTCCAATTTGGACCCCGCTGCCACGGGAGGGTAGGACAAAAATTGTCATGCAAGTTCTTTTAATAAAGCATGTATGAGTATTTACGGAATACATGCCTACATTATATCGATGAACTGGAGCTAGTGTCGTACCGCCCTAGGTTATAACTGTCTCATGATGAATATCATCCAACAAGTCACCGATCCAATGCCTACAAATTTATTCTTATTGTTTCTGTTGCGTTACTACTGCTATCATCACTGTTACACTTGCTATAAATTACTGTTGTCACTGTTACTGTTACCGTTGCTGCTGTCACTACTATCAAACTACTTTGCTACTGATCATTTTGCTGCAGATAATTAATCTCCAGGTGTGGTTGACTTGACAACTCAGCTGCTAATACCTTCAAATATTCTTTGGCTCCCTTTGTGTCGAATCTATAAATTTGGGTTGAATATTGTACCCTCAAAAACTGTTGCGATCCCCTATACATGTGGGTTATCAAGACCTTTTTCTGGCGCCGTTGCCGGGGAGCATAGCTATATATGTTGAGTCACTTGGGGTTATTATCATATTATCACTATGAAGAATTTGAAGGATCCAAAGACTAAGATATTTCCCTCAAGTACGAGGGGCACTACTAGAAAAACCACTACTAATGGCGCACCTAATTTGGCTATTAATGGCGCATCTGTGGTGCGCCATTAATAGCACACCATTAGTAATTTTTACTAATGGCGCACCACCTGGTGCGCCATTAGTATCTGAGTACTAATGGCGCACCACCTGGTGCGCCATTAGTATATGCGAGGGTGCGCCATTAGTATGCCTCCTGTAAGCATGTATACCCAGTGCTTTGGCATACTAATGGCGCACCACCTGGATGCGCCATTAGTAATCACAGATACTAATGGCGCACTACCCGATGCGCCATTAGTAATTATGGCATACTAATGGCGCATCGACAAGTGATGCGCCATTAGTATGCTTTGTCATACTAATGGCGCCTTTGTCATGTGATGCGCCATTAGTATGAATATTAGTTTTTTTTATTTTTTATTTTCTGTTTTTGCACAGGTTACAAAATGTATAATTTGACAAAATATAGACAGCACACATCAACAATAGATTCATCGATACAATAGAAGATTAGTCTTTGAATACAATTCATCATATTAGTCTCCGAATACAATTCATCATATTAGTCTCCGAATTGAAAAGACCGAACAAAGATAGAACATTATATTACAAGTCTCGAGACCGCGAGTAGCGAGTTTGTCTTCACATTACAAGTCGATATCGATCATCTAAACTACCATCACATAGAAGAGAGCTGCGGTCATCACGATGAGCATCATCACGATGAAACTCGTCTTCATCCGGTTCCTCCAACGCTCCCTCCCCTCTCCCGCTAGATAGCGGGCGTATCTAGATTCGGCCTCGGCCCTAGTGGTGTACCCTTATTAACTGTTACCGCTGAATCGGTGAACCTGTCTCCGACACTCCTCCCAGTCATCGTAGACTCCGGGAACCTTACCCTTGTACACGACATACGTCGGCATCGCTATGCACTAGCCAAACGAAACGTTAGTACCAATTCACAGACAATACATAAGCAATATATAAGTATGCAACAGAATGATGGAAGAGAAAAGCAAGACATTAATAGCATCGATTACATCTAAGTTGAACGACTCTCGAAACCAAAGAGACATACTACAAGTTCATTAAAGTTTAATTACAACATGATCCAATCGATGTTTCAGAACTAGACAACTCGACTCAAGGGACCGGAGCGTGGATGAAGCCGCCGTCTATCGTGGGAGTCATGAAAGAACGAGGCGTTGTCATCCTGCATTTGTAGCATTGTGTCGATGTCACCGTTGGACGGTTGATTTCTGAGGTAGAACTGCCCCGAGGTACGAAGGACATCTTGATGGATGATTTCCGCAAACTCCGATCGATGCGAAAGAATTCTTGTCGAGGTCCGCGTCTGGATTGCCGACACGCCGCGGCCCAATCTTGGAGTTTACTCGCAGCAGAAGTTGATGATGGTCCCGTACGATCGCCCGCATGTGATGGATGGCGTAGTAGGCACCCTTCTGACCGCCAGGCAGCTGCTTGACGCAGCAGAACGTCGTATTGTGGGAGAACACGTGCTTGCCGTACTTACGAATAGGCTTGGTGAAGGTGCCTCCAGATTTGGCGTAGCGGGGAGAACATCATCAACAACCTTCTTGACATTTGTGTAGTCTACGTCAATCGACGGTCCGGGTCGAAATACGTGGCCATGGAATATTTGGGGCTTAGGAGGATGAGCGTGCAACGTGTGTCACCGCAGAAAACACGGAATGTTAAAAGAAAATGATCGAAATGTAAGAATTCATATGTTACGGGCGGTTGAGGGGAGGACTTACTCGGGAAAGTAAGGCACGAGGAATTTATCCTTATCTTGGTTTGCCGTAATGACGCCTTCGAGGTAAGAACTTCGCGACTTGCAGGTCCCCGCGCTGCCCAAGATCTTGGCACGCATGTAGAAGGGGTCAACTATCACGATGTCCGGTCTTGTCGCGAATGATCCGCATCTCCATACTCAGCGAAAATAGCCGAACGAAGGTGTAGTGCAGCGGATGAAGGTTCAACATAGCGTGGATGTCATCAAACGCAGGACGATCGTGACGCCCGATGGGGTTATCCACAAAGCCCTTGCCCTATCGCACCTTGGCCGCGAAAACCGGTATGCCACATCCTTCTCCACGAGACGCAGCTTCTCCAAAGAAAGAACACATCATGCGAGACTCCGCATAGCACCGGTTGCAGCATTGAGCATATTTGTCGGTAGCATCGCCTACCCGCCACATGCACCCTCCTCGAGATATCCTGCGGTGAAGGTGGCCCGGCCCCGAGCACGGATCGTTTCGGTGCCGTCTGGCTCGCACCCTTCTTAGTCTTTCTTTTGCGTGCCTTCTTCTTCTTCTGTAATGGGACCGAGTTTTGCTCACAGACCGCCTTCTTGAGTGTGTTGGGGCTGATAATATTTCGCACCTCGCCTATCTGAGGCTCGGTGAAGTCGGCAGCTGGAGGCGTCTCCTGAGAGCTGAACGCCGACGGCGCGGCGCTGTTGCAACTTGGCTTCTCCGCTGCACGAGCTAGATCGCACACGCCTTTTGTTGGGTTTGGTTCTTGAGAAGGAGGCCCCATGAAGTCGCCATCGTACCCATGCTCGGCAAAATCTTGATCGACGTTGCCAAATGTATCATAGTCGTCGTCGTCGTCGTTACGATCCCTGTGCCATATGCATGTTTGGATCCAAGGCATAGGGATGTCCGGCACCGTTCTGGCGGTCTTGCCATGGGGCCGACTTAGGCCGCACGACCGGCGGTGTTGTCTTTGGGTGGTGTCCCCCGCCCCAAACGAATCTAGCTCTTCGCCAAAGCAGGGGCCAGCTCAGCAAAGCGCCGAGGGTCATCACGTCATCATCGCCGGCCCCGACGGGTCGATTCGGAGGTAACAAGTCGTCGCAGCTCGGCAAAGCACCAACCAGTTGAACCCTAAACAAGTTGGGTGGCATCCGGGTACCGTGGAACAAGGGTTGCCCGGTTGAACGATTTTGCCCTTGGCGACATCGACCAACTCGTTGTTCACGAAGTGGAGGAGAGTGCACGGAACATCGGCGGCGCCTGCGAAAACATGTAGGGCGTCAGGATGCCCGATCAAAGGCAAGGAGATGAAGTCCTCGGCGAGAGAGGCTTAATTAGTTACCGTGATGATGGCGCCGAGCTCGGCTAATGTAGAGGCACCGCCAACGGCGGGCGTAGTTGACGGAGGGGCCGCTTGCTGCGCAGAGGTGCTCGCCGCACACCCGGGTGCATTAAGCTCCGTGCGGCATCGGAGACACCAATGCCGCCCGCCGGAGGCACCAATGGCCCCGCCATCGCATTATGCGAGTTGCTGGCCGTGAAGCTAGGAATCGGGCGGCCCCTGTTGGCGCCCGCAATCCACGACTCAACCCCGAGATCAAGGTAGGCACAAGGGCGGTGATCGCTCCCGAGTCGTTGTTCCACTTGCTCTTGGACAATCTCCTAATCCGCGCCACTTGTGCCTTGAGTTCTTGAACCTCTCGCTACCGCTTTCCGAGCTGGTCTTTTTCTCCTTCCGCACACCAATGTATAGTATGACCCCATTTTGTCGACAAGCCTTTGCCGCCACACGACCACCGACGCCGGCCATCGAGCTTATCCTTGTTCTTCATTACATTCAACCCCTATTTAGAGTGGTGTCCCAAGGGTTGCTCTGAGTCGACCCAGCTCTCATCGCTTTCAAATACCGCGGAAGGAATGTGAACCATTTAGAAATTCGCTTCATTAATTAGAATGCAACCATATGGAGCTAATTACGCTGGGGTGTATTCCTTACTGTAACAATGTGAAGCTGCCTGGTCTTCGGATCCGTGGTAAGCTCCTTTGTTTTCGGGTCCTTCTTGTACCGGCCCCGACAAAGTTCCTGGTCCGCTTGTCACCGTATGTATCGAAGAGGCGGTAGGCCTTGCTCGGCACGCCCGCCTCCTCCTTGTCCCATATAGGCTCCGCCACTCTGTAATCACGGGACCGAGTGTGTGTTCCCCTATGTTCAGCTCCGCATTTGTTTCCACTCACTTGATTGGGAGCTTGCGGTGCTCGAGCAATTGATCTTGAAGTCGTTGTAGTCATCTTCGGTGATCGAAGGATTTTTCTCCTTGATCTTCCGATAACTCTCACCTTTCTCGATCATTCTCTTCACATTGCTTTTCCAAGTAGACAGGGCCTTGCTCATCTTCGTGAGGGCAGCATTGTTCACTTTATTCCCTTTGAGGCTTGTGTTTTCAAATTCAGCGGGAACTTGTATCGTTCGTGCAGCTTCGTGAAGAGGAGGTTGCGCAAATTCCCTCGGTCAGGATGCCTTAGGTTCTCGGTGTTGATCGAGACAAAGGTTCGGAGAATGCACCCGAGCTGAAGCGAGTACCCTTGACTATTCGTTCGGGCGCCGTTGGATTCCGTTGGAGTCCACTTCAAGAACTTCCTCCTTGAGGGTGCGGAGCACGATCGGGCGCCGGTCCTTCCGCTGCCTCTTCGGTTGGCTGCCATCGTGCGTGCGCCGCCATCATCGATGGTGGCATCCTCGGCGGCACCATCGGTGGTGGCATCGATTGGGGTCATCCTCGGCGGTACCATCGGTGGTCTCGTGGATCGGTGGGAAGGCGGCGGCCTCATACAAGTGAGGTTGTTCCTCCATCTCCGGACAGCTCCGAATGCCTTGCCGCCCAACCCCGGCCTCATCGTTAGGGCCATGTTTCTCTCTAAATAGAAACAAAGTTTGGTCAAAAGTTGGTTATTGTCAAGGAACAAGATCATGGTCTCATCATTTAGGGTTTGTCGACACCGAGGCATCCTAAAATCTAAGCTTTTATCATTGAGGGTTTTTCGACGCCGAGGCACCCTAAAAGCCTAAGCTTTCATCATTTCGGTTTTTATCGACACCGAGGCACCCTAAAAGCCATGCATTAGTCACAAGTACGCCGGGGCAGTTGATCCTACTTAATTAACTACTAAGATACCCCAGCCCATGCATTAGTCACAAGTACCCCATATGTCCTATTTTTAGCAAAGTCATGCTAAAATTCAGGGAAAATTTCAGCATGACCTTTGCTGAAAATAGGACATATGGAGTACCAATTTGCCGGAACGGAAGTTAATCGACATTCCAAAGCAAACTCAAGGGCCTCTCGGGGTACCTGCAAAATCATTATCCTGTGGACATGGATGCAATGTCACATGTCACATGGATCCCACACCCACAGGAGCTGGTGAAGCTTCATGGCGTAATATCATATACAAGCACGAATTTTGTTCACATTTATATAGCAACAAATATTTATACACTCATATAGCAGCACTAAGTATATTGCACTTAGAAGAAGACTTGCTTTTACATCCCACCCAACTTAACAATCTAGTAGAGTTGTTAGTAAGATCCTAGCTCTCTTTTCTTAGAAATAATAAATCGCCAAGCAGTGAATGAAAAGATTATTTGATTGAAGAAACCACCATGGCAGCAAATAACTGAACCTTCACTGTTTTAACTGAAAATATATTTGAAAAAAACTTCTACACGTGTGAAAATCTTCTCTACAAATATGAGAAAATAGATATAACTTGGGTCGCCATGTATCTACGCCATTGATCATCAAAACTAAATCAATATAAGAAAATATGGTGAAAACTAAATCGCACAAGATATTTGAAAACATGAATTAGTCTCGCCATTATCCTAAAAATGGCAGTCAAGATATGCATGGACGCTCATTTTCAAAGATTGTAGCCGATGCTTTCTTGTCTACTTAATGACAACATTAACACTTCAGGGCTCAAGAATTAAATTGTCAGTTTCTTTAGGCATTAGCAACGACCAAACCAGCAATTAGCATACATTCTACAAGACAAAATCTTCATCTATTTAGGTGAAAGATCTAATGTGATTACTAGCTTCCTAGGCATGGTAAGAACTCTGTCATATCATACACACAGTAATCAATTTCCATAGCCCGTCCTTGGTTCATGTAAGTCTGAATCTAGTCGTAACTACCCCTCCGCAAGCTTCAAAGATAGTCTCCAAGGTTTATCTCAGTTCTCATATCACAAGTGTGACAAAAAGTGGATATAAATTGCACAACAATCGCAAAATAAAATTCAGCTACAATCCCCACATCTGAAACACTTCTTGCTCTTACCACGTAACTTTTAATGTTCACGGAGATAAACATTGATGGGTACTGAAAAATGTACATATTTTTAATCCCTACAAAGGCAAGGAAACTATAATTGCAAAATGAATTGCTGGACTGGGAATTAATACTCATCAATGGGCATTACTGTAATTTTTGTTTTAACTGATCATATGGTATTGTTAATCTTGCCAATCATCACCGTTGACATTTGGAGTTTTTATGCAAAAGTGTTCTTCTTTTTCTTTTGACTGAAATGAGCGTGTCATCAATCACAAGTATCTTTCATGAGTTTTAGCAGAGGAATACTGACTCATCGATCTCAACAGTAATGATATATATCATGGTATGGAATAGTAGAGTGGATAGTTAGCCTGTTGAAACCATAATAGTGCTAATGGTCCAAGTTTTTATCATACCTGTAGTCTCTGTTTATGGTTGCCATGCATGTGTGGTCTAGTAAGAACCACGTGGTCAGATTCACCTCAAATGGAAAACCTTATGCTCATCTACTTATGTTATGACCAACTTATTGCTTGCATTTCCTCTCCAATTTCATCTAATTTAATGCTAAATGGTCCAGAATTCGGTATCTCTCTTCTTCTGTGCTTGTCAATATTGGCTCAAGTCGATACATATGTGTGCCCAAATTTTGGTAAAAATATGCTATTTTAGTGTTGTTAAGGGTAGGATGATTCAGAGTGTGTAGACATGATTTGCTCAGTTGCAGCCTGCATCCACACAATCCTTGTGTTTGTTTTACCTTGTAGTATCTTTTGAACACATCAACTTTCAGAACAGCGTCAGGAAACTAAGTTCCATCTCATTGTCTTAGTTACAATGTAAGGGGCTTTCTGTGTTGAAGGCGAAGAGCCAACACCTGAACCGGCTAGTGTTCTTGATGCTGTCTTGGCGACAAGCTCTCCTTTGATGCTGGGTGACCTTCTCAAGTCTGTGTGTGGGAGAAACAATTGATGCATATCTAGGTGCTACCCGAGGTCCAAAATATGATGGTGCAAAGATCCTGATTCATGGACTGGATATAGAAATTTGTAACAGAGTTAAATATTGCTTCATGTGGAGATTGAAGAGACCTAGCAATAACTGATGGTGAACTTTTCTTCTACTTCTGAGCATGCAAGCTTAGTGTGTTGTTTCGATGCTTTCTGCAGGTTTGATCTATTCGTGATCAGGTACAGGTTTGACCTCTTCGTGATCTGGTCCCTCTGAACGAGCCTTGACTGTCCTAGAGTGCTTAAGCCAAAGATCTCCAGGAATGGAATTTATGCTAGGTATGGACATGCATTTTTTCATGTAAATAAATGTAATTTTGTGATGAGATACTTAAATATGCAAGCAACCGAATAGCAGAAATGATAAGACTAATTCATGTCATCTCCATTGATTTAGTTTTGATGATCAATGGCAGATGCAGATGATGTTTCGAGGAGGAGGGGAGGAGGAGGAGGAGGAGGAGGAGGAGGAGGGGAGCTCACGGGGTGGTGGTGCTCCGCGACGGTGGTGGACGGGCGGGTCGAGGCGGGCAGCGCGCTGGGCGGGTCGAGGCGGCGCCGGGTGGCGGGCAGCGCCGAGGCGGAGTCGGGCGGCGCCCGGGCGGCGGGTCGCCGAGGCGGCGCTGGGCGGTGGGGTCGCCGAGGCGGGCGGCTTGGGCGGCGGGTCAGCGCCGAGGCGGCTGCTGGGCGGCGCCCCGGGCGGCGGGTCACCGAGGCGGCGGGCAGCGTCGAGGTGGCGGGGACGGTGGCGTCGAGGGAGGCGGGGCGAGGGAGAGGGAAGGCGAGGAGAGGGCGAGGGAGGGAGAGGGCGAGGGCGAGGGCGAGGGTCAGGGCAGCGGCGGCGGCGGCGGTGGATCGAGAGGGAGAGGGAACTGGCGAGGGGGAGAGGGAAGGGGGGATCGGGCGAAGGGGGAGAGGGCAGGGGGGATCGGGCACAATACTAATGGCGCACCTCACCGTGGTGCGCCATTAGTATTTTTTTATTTCAACTCGAGCCAAAAGGTTATGTACTACCAGAACCTATCCACGTCAAGCCCACTCTACTAGCTCGGTGGCCAGTGCAGTTCTCACACCAGGAGGTCCTGGGTTCGACTCCTGTGCTCCACAAATTTTTTAGCATTTAAAAAGCTGTTTGATACTTATTTATGTATAAATAAGTTCAAACGAGTTTAAATAAAAACAGTAATATTTTTTGATAAGACAGTAGCATATAAAAAGATGTTTGAAACATATTTTTTTTATAAGAAGGTGCGCTGGGTGCTGGTGGTAGGCGACGGCGGTTGAGTAGGGGAATCGAGGTGCGGGGGTCGTGGCGGCCGGTGGACTAGGGGGTGCTTTCGTGGCGAGGGACCGGACCTGGCGAGGTGGGACAGCGATCGAGATGGAGGGGGAACGAGGTGGGCTCCACAAAAAATTTTTTTAGCATTTAAAAAGCTGTTTGATACTTATTTGTGTTTAAATATGTTCAAACTTGTTTAAATAATAACAGTAATATTTTTTTATAAGACAGTAGCATTTAAAAAGCTGTTTGATACTAATTTTTTTTATAAGACGGTGCTGGGTCCGGGGTCGGCGGGCGGTTGAGTAGGGGAATCGACGGTGCGGGGGTTTCAAGGCGGCCGGTGGATCTGGGGTGCTCGGCGAGGGGGACCGGATCTGGCGAGGTGGGATAGCGATCGAGATGGAGGGGATCGAGATCGAGTGTCCATGAAATTTAAAATATTCATGATAGTTCAAAAGTACCCATGAAATACAATCGAGAAATGAAGGCTACGATTTAAATACAATCGATCTTAGCAAGCTATCTGCTCAGAATCTTCTTGCTCTTTTTTTTCGCATATGGAGTTCTTCTGTGGTACGGTCGTACTTTAGGTTGGGTGGTACTACTTATTGTGGTGTATGCTGCTACTTCATAATCGTCGTCATGTTCGATCCTCGGTCGCCCGTGCTTGTCGAAGTCTTGCTCATTGGCTACTCCATCAATTTCTATGATCTTCCTTTTGCCTCTCCTCACGACAAAACGACAGGGCTTTGGCTTGTAGGTAATGAATAAGCATTGGTCAAATTGGGAAGCCAGTACCCATCGCTCATTTTTCGCGGTGACGCTTATGCGCCCATGATCTTGGATTTGGCGGGTATAACCATGGTGGTGAAATACCGGTCTTCTTTTATGACGTTCTTGGCCCATCTGACACGGAACATCGGGACCTTCTCTCCAACGTAGCTCAGCTCCCAGATCTCTTCGATCCTTCCGTAGTATCTGTCCTTGTCGTTACGGTGTAGGATTCCATCGTTACCCGGAGTTCGATAACCATCGCTCTTCATGTCCTTGGCCTCGGTGTAGAATGTGTAGCCGTTGATATCTTTCGCCTCATAGGTCATCAGGTTGTGCTCGGCGCCCTGTGACAAGGCGAATATGAGTTGTTATTCCGCGGAAGAATCCTCATGTAAAGGGTAATACAGAAGCTTCTGCTTTAACCAACGCGTGACACATGAGTTGTGCTCTTTGAGTGTATCTCCGTCCGTCCTCTGTTGGCCTCGGTCATTGTACGTCTTTTTTAATAAAGGTTTTGTGCTCTACCACCCAAGGATCGACCACGTCTATGTGTTGTAGCGCCGACTAGGTTTGCTCTTTCAAAGTCGGTAGTCGACCCTCGAAGTCGACATGCATTTCGCGCGACCCTCACGGTGACCCCATCCAGCGAGCCTGCCGAGGTGCCTGTTGACGGGCGTACCAACGGGTTCTCGATGCCTAGATAATTCGTGCGATGGGAGATGCACTCTTGATCGAAAGCCCCGGCTATGCTTCCTTCCGGGCGTGACATGTTGCGAACGTATCCTTTGATGACACCATTCATCCTTTCGAACGGCATCATCTTTGTGCAGAACGCGTCGGCCCGAGTTGGATGATATCCTCCACTATATGGACCAGCAGATGCACCATAACGTCAAGAATGCGGGCGGAAGTACATCTCAAGCTCGCATAGTATCACCACGATCTCTTCCTGTAGCCTTCTCGAGTTGCCTCACGCCAATCGACTTCCGAGAGATGACGTCAAGAAGTTGCATAGGCCAAATAGCGTTTCCGCGGACGTGCGCGTCCATGATCCTAATGGATTGCAACCGAAGTATTCTGCGTCATCAAGACGTGATACCGTGGAGACTTCATCCGCTGAACTTCGCTTCATTGGTCTAGGTATCTGCTTATCTTCCCCGCGTAACCGTAAGGAAGTTTTACTCCTACGAGGCAGGTGAAAAACTGATCGATCTCCTCCTGACTTAGAGTGAAGCACGCGGGAGGGTAGTCATTTCCGTCTTCTTGGCCTTTTTGCCTTTGCGACGACTTTCCGTGTCCTGCTTCGCCTCATCATCATCATCATCATCATCATCATCATCATCATCATCATATATAGCGTGAAGCTCCTCCCTGATGCCCATTGATTTCAAGTCTGCCCTTGCTTTCGGCCCATCTTTGGTCCTCTCTGGCATGTTGAGCAGGGTACCAAGCACACTCTCGCACACGTTCTTCGTGATATGCATGACATCAAGGCTGTGAGGCACACGGTGGATCTTCCAAAGACGGCAAGTCCCGTAAAACAGACCTCGTTTTCCATACCTTCAGCAGCTCTGGCGCCTTTCGCTTCTTTCCCGGCTCTGGCGCCTTTTGCTTCTTTCCCGGCAGTGGGCGGTCTATCCAATTTTTCAACAGCTTGTCTATTTCCTCGCCGCTCCTCGTACACGGGCGTTTTCGGGGTTCGGTTTCACCATCGAACAGATCCTTGCGTTTCCTCCACGGGTCATCATCGCGAAGCCACCTTCGATGTCCCATGAACACGGTTTTCAAGACCCGGATCTCTATCTAGTCGGGCGATACGTTGTGTCATCCATGCACCTTACGCATCCGGAAAATCCGTGGACTACCTGCCCGCAAGATATCCGTGAATCGAGATAGTCGTGCACCGTCGTGAGCAGCGGCGGCTCTCATAGGGAAATATTCTTTCTCTGCGGCGTCCCACGTATTGGCTGGCGTTTTCCACAGCGTGTCAAGCTCCTCTTTCAGCAGCCCCGGTCTGATTGATGTCGTTCCCTGGTTGTTTCGGCCCTTCAATTAGCATACTCATGTGAATGTACTTCCTCTTCATGCACAACCAGGGGAAGGTTGTACATCCACACAAACACAGGCCAGGTGCTATGTGTGCTTCTCTGGCTGCCAAACGGATTGACTCCATCGGTGCTCGCGCCCAGCATGATGTTCCTTGGATCGTTCCCAAATTCCGAGTCTTCGAAGTTCAACGCTTGCCACTGGCTCGCATCCTTAGGGTGACTCAGCATCTTGTCTTTTTTATCTATCTCCGGATCATTTGCGTCATCTTCCTGCTTCTTCTCCTCCCTATCCGCGTGCCAACGCAGGAGCTTTGCTACCTTAGGGTCCGCGAAATAGCGCTGCAGACGAGGAGTGATCGGAAAGTACCACACCACTTTTCGAGGAGCTTTCTTCCTCTTCTTGTATCGAGTGACGCCGCACACCGGACATATGGTAGACTCTGCGTGCTCGTCCCGATAAATGATGCAATTGTTCATGCACACATGGTATTTCACGTGCGGTAAATCGAGAGGACACACGATTTTCTTCGCCTCCTCCAAACTGGTCGGGCACTTGTTCCCCTTGGGAAGACGTTCGTGCGAATGACATGTTCTCGTCGAAGCATGCGTCGGTCATTTTGTGTTTTACCTTCATCTCCGAGCCATGAGCGTTACTTTCAGCGGGTATCCTCGGCCTGCATCCTTCATACAATGGAGTAACCGCGTCTAACTCAAGTTGATCCATCTTGGCTTTCTCTCGGGCGGTAGCTCTTGCGTTATCCGTGCGCTTGAGAAGCGACTCTTGAATATGAGGGTCCTGCACCCAGCCCATCGATGGTCCAGCGTCGTCTGCTCCACCGGCATCATCATCTTCATGATCATGCCCGTCGCACCTCCGGCATCTTCCTCATCATCATGTCCTGCATCTTCTACATGATGATCGTATGCATCAAGATCACCGTGATCATCTCCGGGATTCTTCGTCTTCTCGCCTACCGAGCCGCGGTGGTTGTCTTGCTGCCCTTCCTCATTTCTTGCCCGGCCGCATGGGCGACTTCGTAGTCATCTTCATCACCTTGCCACCGATAGCCATCCATGAAACCACGCAATGCCAGGTGGTCCCGCACCTGCCGGAATCCGGGTCCGCAATAAGGCTCTTCACTTGCATCTTCGACACGGACATCTTATCTCCGTCTCGTTCTTTTGAAGCATCTCGGCCTTCGCGGACCTCAAAAACCTATTCACGATGCCTTCGGTCATCGTATGCGGACCATGGTCGCTGCGAGTAGAGCAAAAGCGATATTTTAGAACCAAACAAAATTTTGGCATGACTTTCCCTAAAAATAGGACCAAGAAGAATGCTTAATGCCAAAATTCTCACTAAACGGAAATGAATCAACATTCCGGCAAAATATTGGCAACTATCGCATTTCAAATACCGGTACACCTCCAAACACAAACACATATGCAACACCACAAACATATGCAACACCACGAACATACATAGATCTAGCTAGGCCGTAAAAAGTGCATGTGCACATTGTTGTAGGGAGAACAACCTAAATATAGCTTCCCCCTTACTTACCTATTAAAACAAGGTAATTTAACCACTTAATTTGAATGAATCTATGGTGGAAATGAGGTGAAAAAGAGGAGGCACCCGAGACAAGGAGGAGGTGGAGAGAATGAAGTGGGGAGAAAGTGAGTGTGTGGGTAGGAGAGGCTGTCCCAAATATCTTGTTGTTGCCCACTTACTAATGGCGCACCTCTTGCATGGTGCGCCATTAGTAGTTACAACTACTAATGGCGCACCTAAGCAGGATGCGCCATTAGTATGTTTGAATAGGCGCACTAGTTCAAAAAGAAAATTCTATACTAATGGCGCACCTTTGCACAGTGCGCCATTAGTAGTTACAACTACTAATGGCGCACTTGGGCAGGATGCGCCATTAGTATGTTTGAATAGGCGCACTAGTTCAAAAAAAATTCTATACTAATGGCGCACCTTTGCTGGTGCGCCATTAGTAGTTACAACTACTAATGGCGCACTAGGGCAGGATGCGCCATTAGTATGTTTGGATAGGCGCACTAGTTCAAAAAATTCTATACTAATGGCGCACCTTTGCCTGCGCGCCATTAGTAGTTACAACTACTAATGGCGCACTTGGTCGATGCGTCATTAGTATGTTTGAACAAAGCACTAGTTAATTTTTTGATACTAATGGCGCACCCTTTGCCAAAAGCGCCATTAGTAGTTTAAACTCTAATGGCGCATCAGATGGTGGTGCACCATTAGTATATACTAATGGCGCACCGGCTTTCTGGTGCGCCATTAGTGTCAATCCCATCTATAGCCCTTTTTCTAGTAGTGGGGAGGTAAGAAACTGCCATCCAGTTCTGCTTTAGATTAACCTTCTGTTATGAGTAAATTTGCAACACCACCACATGCTATCTCTGATATGTCGCAAATCATTGATGATGCTACTTCTACTATGAATGATGCTTATGATGATGCTAGTGCCTTTCTTGATAATGATGATGTGCCACTTGGTGAATTTCTTGATAAACAAATTGCTAGAGTTATACAACATGATGTTGTTGAATTTGATGATGAGCTTGAAACTGAATCTCCTGAAACACCTTCTAGAACTAGCCTTCCTAGATATGAATTGCCTAAGGAACCTGAAGGTTATGTTATGAGTGAAGAAGCAACTAGAGATATTATTGCTTGCAATGATAGAGATGATCTTGAGAAATTACTATGTAAGTATAAAGAAAAATCTCTGAATGGTAGAATGAAATGTGATCCTAAGTTTGGTACTTCACCTATCTGTATTACTGATAAGGATTATTAATTCTCTGTCGACCCAGAGTTAATTACTTTGGTTGAATCTGACCCTTTCCATGGTTATGAAACTGAAACTGTTGTGGCACATCTTACTAAGCTGAATGATATAGCCACCCTTTTTACTCATGATGAGAAAACTCGCTACTATTTTATTATCAAATTATTTCCTTTCTCATTAAAGGGTGATGCTAAATCTTGGTACAACACTCTTGCTCCTGGTTGTGTGCGTAGTCCCCAGAATATGATTTATTACTTCTCTGAAAAATATTTTCCTGCTCATATGAAACAAGCTGCCTTACAGGAAATATTTAACTTTGTGCAAACTAAAGAAAAGAGTCTCCCACAAGCTTGGGGGAGGCTTCTCCGGTTACTTAATGCTTTGCCTGATCATCCTCGTAGGAAAAATGAAATACTTGATATCTTCTATAATGGACTAACCGATGCTTCTAGGGACTTCCTAGATAGTTGTGTTGGTTGTGTTTTCAGGGAATGGACTATTGCTCAAGCTGAAGAATTATTGAATAACATACTGAAAAATTATGATGATTGGACTATTCCTGAACCACCGCTGTCGGTTGATACGTCTCCGTCGTATCTACTTTTCCAAACACTTTTGCCCTTGTTTTGGACTCTAAATTGTATGATTTGAATGGAACTAACCCGGACTGGCAATGTTTTCAGCATAATTGCCATGATGTTGTTTTATGTGCAGAAAACAAAAGTTCTTGGAATGACCTAAAACTCCACGGGATGTCTTATAAAAAATAATAAAAAATCCTCGCCAAAGATGAAGACCAGGGGCCCACACCACATCCCACGAGGTGGGGCGCCCCCTAGGGCGCGCCCCCTACCTCGTGGCCCCCCTGGAGACCCTCCGACGCCAACTCCAACTCCATATATTGGCTTTCGGGTAGAAAAAATCAAAGAGAAATTTTCATCGCGTTTTACGATACGGAGCCGCCGCCAAGCCCTAATCTCTCTCGGGAGGGTTGATCTGGAGTCCGTTTGGGGCTCCGGAGAGGGGGATTCGTCGCCGTCGTCATCATCAACCATCCTTCATCACCAATTTCATGATGCTCACCGCCGTGTGTGCGTAATTCCATCGTAGGCTTGCTGGACGGTGATGGGTTGGATGAGATTTATCATGTAATCGAGTTAGTTTTGTTAGGGTTTGATCCCTAGTATCCACTATGTTCGAGATTGATGTTGCTATGACTTTGCTATGCTTAATGCTTGTCACTAGGGCCCGAGTGCCATGATTTCAGATCTGAACCTATTATGTTTCCATGAATATATGTGTGTTCTTGATCCTATCTTGCAAGTCTATAGTCACCTACTATGTGTTATGATCCGGCAACCCCGAAGTGAGATTAATCGGGACCACTCCCGGTGATGACCATAGTTTGAGGAGTTCATGTATTCACTATGTGCTAATGCTTTGTTCCGGTTCCCTATTAAAAGGAGGCCTTAATATCCCTTAGTTTCCAACAGGACCCCGCTGCCACGGGAGGGTAGGACAAAAGATGTCATGCATGTTCTTTTCCATAAGCACATATGACTATATTCGGAATACATGCCTACATTACATTGATGAACTGGAGCTAGTTCTGTGTCACCCTATGCTATGACTGTTACATGACGAACCGCATCCGGCATAATTATCCATCATTGATCCGGTGCCTATGAGCTTTCCATATACTGGTTCACGCTTATTTACCTTTCCGTTGCTACTGTTATCATCACTACAAAAATACCAAAAACATTACTTTTGCTGTCTTTACTTTGTTACCGTTACCACCACTATCATATTACTTTGCTACTAAACATTTTGCTTCAGATATTAAGTTTCCAGGTGTGGTTGAATTGACAACTCAGCTGCTAATACTTGAGAATATTCTTTGGCTCCCGTTGTGTCGAATCAACAAATTTGGGTTGAATACTCTACCCTCGAAAACTGTTGAGATCCCCTATACTTGTGGGTTATCAAGACCTTTTTCTGGCGCCGTTGCCGGGGAGCATAGCTCTATTATTTGAGTCACTTGGGATTTATATCTGCTGGACACTATGAAGAACTGGAAAGACGCTAAGACAACAATTTATCCCTCAACTACGAGGGGAGGTAAGGAACTGCCATCTAGCTCTGCACTTGATTCACCTTCTGTTATGAGTAAGCTAGCAACACCTAAACCTGCTTCTGCTATTCGTTCCGATATGTCGCATGGTATTGATGATGCCACTTCTGCTACGCATGATACTTATGACGAAACTACTTCTATGCTTGATACTACTGTGCTCCTTGGTGAATTTCTAGATGAACAAATTTCTAGATCTAGAGAAAGAGAAATTATTGAAACTGAATACAATGATGGAAGTGATGATGAAAATATGCCCTGCTATTCACGAGGGTTATCTTTTTGATGTGAATCTTACGCAGCTATTTTTGCTTGTAAGGATAGATATGAACTTAAGAGGCTGCTAGTTAAATGGAGTAAAGAATCTCTTAGAGATAGGATGAGACCTGACCCTGCTTTTGCTACTTTACCTATCTGTGTTCCTGATAAGGATTATTATGAATTCTCTTTTGATCCTGATATAATTACTCTGGTTGAATCTGATCCTTCTTATGGCTATGAATCTGAAACTATTGTGGCAAATCTTACTAAGTTAAATGATATAGCTGCCCTGTTCACTAATGATGAGAGATCGCGCTACTTTTATATACTCAAAATATTTCCATTCTCATTAAAGGGTGATGCTAAGATATGGTTTAATTCTCTTGATCCTGGTTGTGTGCGTAGTCCCGGGATATGATTTTTACTTCTACGCTAAATATTTCCCTGCTCATAAGAAACAAGCTGCCTTGAGGGATATATATATAATTTTGTGCAAATTGAAGAAGAGAGTCTCCCACAAGCTTGGGGGAGGCTTCTCAAGTTACTTAATGCTTTGCCTGATCATCCTCTTAAGAAACCTGAAATACTTGATATATTTTATAATGGACTAACCGATGCTTCCAGAGATTACCTGGATAGTTGTGTTGGTTCTCTTTTCAGGGAAAGAACACCGGATGAAGTTGAAATTCTATTGAATAATATGTTGACAAATGAAAATAATTGGGCACCTCCTGAGCCAACTCCCGAGCCAGCTCCTAAGCCAATTACTGAGCCTATTCCTAAACCAACTCCTAAGAAGAGAGGTGTTCTATTTCTCAGTCCCGAAGACATGCAAGAGGCAAAGAAATCTATGAAAGAAAAAGGTATTAAAGCTGAAGATGTTAAGAATTTACCTCCTATTGAAGAAATACATGGTCTTAATTTACCGCCCGTTGAAGAAGTGTATGATCTCAATTCTTTATTCATTGAAGAACCTCCTGATCCCGATATCCCGACATAGGTAGTAAAGGTAAATTCTCTCTATAGATATGATAAAGCTGAAGTACCTCCTACTAAAATTGCTAGTCAGTGCTTGGATGAGTTTGATAATTTTATGTTTAAGCAAGATGACTTTAATGCTTATTTTGGTAGACAATTAAAACAGAATACCTTCATGATTAAACGCTTGAGTGATTATATGGCCAATATTAGAGGTGAACTTAAACTTGTTAGCAAACATGCTTCTATGGTTACCACTCAAGTAGAGCAAGTACTTAAAGCTCAGAAAGAAGTGCTTGAAGAAATGAATAGTAAGAAAAATGATTATGCCGTTAGAGTGGCTACTAGAACTGGTAGAATGACTCAGGAACCTTTGTATCCTGAAGGCCACCCTAAGAGAATCGAGCAAGATTCTCAGAGAAATAATATTGATATGCCTAGTTCTTCTAAAAGGAAGAAAAAGAAAAATGATAGAACCGTGCAAACTTCTAGTGAACCTATTGCTAAACCACCTGATAATCCAAATGATATCTCTATGTCTGATGCTGAAACACAATCTGGTAATGAACATGAACCTAGTGAAAATGTTAATGATAATGTTCATGATGATGCTCAACCTAGTAATGATAACGATGTAGAAATTGAACCTGCTGTTGATCTTGATAACCCACAATCAAAGAATCAACGTTATGATAAAAGAGACTTCGTTGCTAGGAAACATGGTAAAGAAAGAGAACCATGTGTTCAGAAACCCATGCCTTTTCCTCCCAAACCATCCAAAAAAAGGATGATGAGGATTTTGAGCGCTTTGGTGAAATGATTAGACCCATCTTTTTGCGTACGCGATTGACTGATATACTCAAAATGAATCCTTATGCTAAATATATGAAAGATATTGTTACAAATAAAAGAAAGATGCCGAAAGATGAAATTTCCACCATGCTTGCTAATTATACTTTTAAGGGTGGAATACCAAAGAAACTTGGAGATCCAGGAGTACCTACTATACCATGCTCCATTAAAAGAAATTATGTTAAAACTGCTTTATGTGATCTTGGAGCCGGTGTTAGTGTTATGCCTCTCTCTTTATATCGAAGACTTGACTTGAATAAGTTGACACCCCCTGAAATATCTTTGCAAATGGCTGATAAATCAACTGCTATACCTGTCGGTATTTGTGAGGATGTGCCTGTTGTAGTTGCAAACGTTACTATTTTAACGGACTTTGTTATTCTTGATATTCCCGAGGATGATAGCACTAGTGCAGAACCGGGCAATAGCACCGGTTCGTAACGCCCTTTAGTGCCGGGTCCACAACCGGCACTAAAGTGTGGTCACTAAAGGCCCCCCCTTTAGTACCGGTTCAAAGACGAACCGGTGCTAAAGGCCAACCACGTGGCACGAGGCAGCTCCGGGGGCAGGGAGCCCTTTAGTACCGGTTGGTAACACCAACCAGTACTATAAGGTTTGGGGGGTTTTTAGTTTTATGATTTATGTATATAGGACGGCTGTTTGGGACACCTAGGTGCCCAAGCTCCTAGCCTTTCCACCATTAGATTGCATTTAGATGCGTGTTGTCGTAATGGGTATGTTTGCTAACGGATTATTCCATTTGAAATCGCTGATCAAAATAATTATGATATAATCACGAATTGAATGCCATAAATAAGGCCCCACACACCATGCATGACAACGTTTCATGTTGGTAGACAAAATAGGAGAGAGAAAGTAATAATAAATGTGTCGTGATTAATTGTCTTTTATTTCTTGCCATGTTTGATATTTCATAGATGGAAGGTACACGATACACATTCGGAAGAGAGAAAAACTATTTATAATTAGCAGGGTATGCATGCGTATTTTAGTGGAATTAATAGCACATACACATGGGTATCTTGAGTATGCACATATTTTTATTAGGTACAATACCCTGAGTATCTATATTTTTATTAGGTATAAAACCAACACATAAATATTATCACTAGGTATAATACCGAACAACCACATACCCAGAATATTTATGGATATGCGAGATATAAAGTACTCAATATATTTTCACGTATGTGCATACTCGACGTATTTCTCAACAACTACATACCCGACATGAAAATGTATGAGTACATACCCAGAAAATATGTATATATGCGATATTTATGGGTACGTACACATAAATTTCATATCTAGGTATGTATGTATGGCCATACGAAGAAATATCTTTAGTATGAACTTATATATTGGATACCCTCAAGTTATTTGGACAACACTATTCTTATCCTGGGATTAGAATAGTTATTTGGATCACAGCCAGCCCTATAAGGGCCCGACAGCTCCTTCCCGAACTTGTAGATGAAAAAAAAGCGACTCCCCACGCCACCACTTCCCTCCCGATCCCGACCCCCTCCCCGATCCAAAGACCTCCCCCGAGGCAACCGCCGCTGTTCTTGCTCCAAGACGCCACCCCGGCTTCACCTGTTCTCCTCCGCCTGCGAGCCCCCACGGCCGCCCTCCGCCACGGCCACCACGCACCTTCGCCGGCCACCGTGCCTCCGTCGACCTTCTCCCACCAGCGCAGCCTCCCACCACCTTCCATGGCCACCGCGCCTCCCGACGACCTCCACCCGTCGCCGCGGATCCCCGTCGCCCACCGCCGCGGATCTCCATCGCCTCCGCCCACCGCCGCAGATCCCCGTCGTCATCGCGGCTCCCCAACACCACCACCCGCCCTCGACTTTGGTGGCCACCGGCGACCTTCCTCTGTGCTGGAGCTGCCTTCCTCGTGCCTGGATCCGGCCCCGCATATCTCCCTCTACTAGATCTTGCCCTGGTGCCACCCCAAGCCTCGGTCCAGCCGTCGCTTCGCCCCCGCGCCTGGGTCCGACCACCACGCTGCACCAGCCAGTCGATTTGGCCGCCATCACCACCACCCGCCCCCCCACCTCACCATGCACCCTCACCTCCCCTGCGCACATGAGCGCCATATCCACCGCCAGCCACCAAGTGTGTCATCCAGGAGCCCACGGCCCCATTCCCCGATGCTGTCCTTCCTCGATGGCGCACCATGGACGTCTTCATCTTCTCCCTTGAACTTCTTCTCCAACCTCCTGCCTCGTCGTCTTGGCGTTCCTCTTGCCGAGGTAATGTTCATCCCCATATTGCTATTCCCTTCTCTCTTTACAGGATTTTCTGCAACCTTGTTTGAGTCTACGTTCTTGACACTGACATCGTTCTTCTAATTTGTTATGTGACTACAGGACGGCTTTAGCTACGGGAGGATTCAAAAAAGATGCACATGCTATGAGCTGATTCATTTAGAATTTTCTTAGATTGACTAGGAGTCATTTTTCCTGCAATCTAGAAATGTACAGAATGAACTTTGAAAGAGTTCACTATGGTTGCTTGTGGCCTATAAAATTTATGCATTATTTCATAGAGGACCTGGGGCGTACACCAATGACTACATATGCTCATTCAGTTTTTGTAAAAATTGAATACGGCCATGCCCGAACGAACAACAAACTTCTTGAGAATATCATCTCCAAAAATGTTGTGTTGTTCTCCAAATTTTCCGTATTTTGAATTTTTTGTTTATGCAAAGATCAAGTATGTTAGTTGCAACACAAAAATATTGTAATTCTTTGGCTTTGTGGGTTTTTGGAGCTCCCTGGAAATACTAGAGTTTCCCCCCTGTGTTTTGGGGTGAATCAAACGATATTTTTATAGGAAGAACGAAAAAAGGTTCACCTAGAATAGTGTTAACTCTCGAAGTTCAGATTTAATAAATTGGAGAGTTCGATAAAAATGAGAAAATAAAAAAGCGACACGTATGTTTGTACAGAAAAAAGCTCATGGATTTTTCTGTCTTTGGAAAATGGGTTTTCCTCATTTCTAAAATAACCTAGAAGTTCTGTGTTGCTGTGCCATCCCTGGATCAGTATGCTGGCACACACAGTACATCAATGTATATATCAAAGTGCAATCACATGCATAAATAACATAAAACTGATATATACCTCATAATACTCAGCGGAAACAATCAAACGGGTGTGGAGTCCCATCAACGCCATCGGCGGAGTTGAGTGTAGACCGTAACCATGCCGTACTCTTACTCGTCGAGGAAATATACGCAACATGATACGTTGCAGCCGTGTAGGTCAAGACATTGAATGTACCGCAAGATCACAATATGAGAAAAGCAGATGATAAAACTATACTATATGCAATATGGCTTTATGGCTCAGATCTGAGTTTTGTTTGCGTAAAAGCTGATTTTATTTTACCTACATCAAAGGAATAGAATGAAGTCTGTACTAAGGAGTTTTCTATCATGACATGGTTCCGCCAACCGATGTCTCATAGCCCAAAATTCATCATATGTTGCCCACAATTAAGTTCTCAATCCGGTGTTGAGAGTTCCGAGATAGATCCAAGTCCAGATGCTCAATTTGTCCGTAACCGGGGACACGGCTAATCGATTAGGTTTTAACCCTCTGCAGAGGTTTGTACACTTTACCCGCAAGATTCGATCCCTCTCTTTACGTTCGCACTTCGTGAGTGTTTGAGAACAAGATGACCGAAACATGGTCTTCCAAAGAGTTCCTCGACCACCGTCCAGACTCATCCCACCCTACCGTAGTTCTACATCTGCTAGTACCGTCCCAGCCAGTCACAACTAAGGTCAACCAAGCCAGAGCCCATAATGACTTGCGGTTGCAGGTAAGCTTCCCGCATGAAGTATTCTTCCGTCTCTTTGAGTCTGGGTGAAGCTTTCCGCAAGATGTCATGGCGCTTCTCCATGCATCCCGACCAACCACTGGTTCCTCCAGGTGCCCACAACCGCCCTTCACCCAAGAGTGTGTATTGAATTCTGTCTCGAGTCTTGAAGTCTTGAGGTCTTGAAGATGCAGTCCTTGCCGATTCCATCATGGAGTTATGCGTCATTGGCGTAGAATCCTCCATACTCACACCACTCCCGAGTACTCATACCAAACCCCGTCTACTATAGCGTAGCGTAAAAATAAAATATCGTCCGGGCTTGGTAACAGGGAATGGGTTCCTACCTCATGCATACTACTCAACTACAAGGATTCAATAACACTACTGAGGGGTGGTTGCAAAGATGTCACTAAATGCAATAAAACATAGGTATGAAAGCATGGTCAAAGTGAACTTGCCTTGTTGACGATCTTGAAAACTAGGGATTCAGAGTAGCAAGCTCCGCACTCAGGAAATTCTACCGAGGCAAACAATAACTAATAATAAGCATATAGCATGAGATCACTTAACATAGCAACATAGTAACATAACACACCAAACAAACAATTCAAAACCCAAAAGGGAAAACTCAAAGAAAACCAACTCAAGTTTTTCCTACTTCAAGCAACAACTAAAAATAGTTTTATATAACAAAAATTTTCTCAACATAACCTAATCATGAGTTTATGTTAACTTAACAGAAAATAATGCATTAAGCAATTAGGAGCAAAAAGAATCAATTTAAAAGCTATAGTAAAACTCCTATTAGGCCTAATCCAATTTATATTAAGAAAATAAAATAAAAAGTTTTATTTAATATAAATAAAAGTTCATCCTATAAAGTGACAGAAACTATCCTAGAATAATCAATCACGTGTGAAAAATAAATTTATTTACTAATTTAAATAATAGGAAAACAGTAGCTAGTTAATTAATTAGGATTAACAAGATTCTGCTTAAAATTAATTTTTTTATTAATCCTAAAATGCCCAAATTAATTTCTATGGTTTGGCAATGACAAAACAAAGTTGGGACAAAAAGAATCATATAAAAATAATTTTCCTAGCTCATGTTATAACAGATTTACTATTCTGACTAAAACTAAATTAAAGCAATTTTAATTATTTTTGACATAGCTAATTATATTTTCTACAGAAACTATAGAAAATTTGCAAACCAACAAAAAAAATCACTCAAAAATATTAAACAGAACAAAAGATATGAATTTTTCAAAACAGGAACTATTCTCATAAAATGTAAAATAAAAATAAATGAAAAATGGCCTAATGGGCCTAACCTACGACCGAGCGTAATATAAACTAAACGGGCCTAGGGTTATGCTGAATCGGGCAGTCTAAATAATATAAATCCTAACTTAATAAACCGTAAACTAACCGGCCGGTTTTATTTTAAAAAAATACCCCTTCGGGGGTGTTCTAATCTACGCCGTAGATTGGAGATCGGACGGCGGGGTGGGATTCCGGTGGCTTACCGGAGCTCGGCGGCGGCGGCGGCGGCGGCGGCGAGTGCGCTGGCCTCTCCGGTCGCCGGGGAGGTCGGGGAGTGGCTCGGAAAGTGACGAGCTCGGGAGGTGTTCGGTGGGGTCGGTGGGGTTCGGGAGGGCTAGGGCGGCGGTGATGGAAATGGCGGCGGCGGGGACTCGGGTCTCCGGTGAGCTCGGGAGAGAGGAAGAGGGGGTCCGGCGAGGGGCTAGGGGGGGAATGGGGTGCGGGGCGAGGGCTTAAATAGGCGGGGGCCTCGGCCTTGCTTCGGGGGGCGATCGGGAGGGGATCGGGATCCCGGATCTCGCGGGATCCGGCGATCGGCGGCGGCGCAGCGAAGACGTGGGGCGGGGGTTGAAGACGGGGGCGGGGCCACCTGCCAGAGAGAGAGGGAGGGGTGCGGGGCGAGCGGGCGACCGACGCGAAGCGCTTTCGGGCGAGGGGGAGGTGAGGCGGTTATTGGCCTCATTGGTCAAGCCTCTGGGCACTGGTGGGCCGGTGGTGGGGGCTTGGCCTGGCTGGGCAGGGGGCCTGGTGGCGCTGGTGGTTTTTTCTCTTTTTGAATTTATTTTTAATAAAACAAAAACAGAAATAAAACAAAATCTATAAATATTTTATATAGGGTATATATATACCAAAATGATCGTAAAAGATTTCCTACAACATGAACTATTTTTCAAGTTCAAATAAAATACACAAAAATTCAAATAAAACAAAGAGTGTTTCTGCCCTAATAAAATCCAATAAAATCATTTTTAAAAATACCAAAATGACTTCAAATTTAGTTTCTCCTAATTTTTCATTGAAGGGAATCATTTTACCCATATTTCCATTTATTTATTTTTAGGAGAAAATAATTTTGAATAAAATCCAAATAATTCCAAATTTGAAGGGGAGTTTCAAAATACCTTCAAATGACTTTCAATTTGATTCTTTTTAACTTCCAACTCATATTTCATATAATTGAAGAAGTCATTTTATCTTCCCTCATGAATATCATTGAGTTGCATAAAGCTTTGAATTTGAAATATTCTCAAATGAAATTCAAATCTTTTCAAAACCCTTTTCATTCCAAATGGAAGAAGTCATGTCATCTTCACTCTAGGGTTTGGTGTTGGAATGAACTTGAGTTCATTGAGATCCAAAAGGCAAAGGGAAAGTTTGGGAAAGTCATTTCATTCCCTCTCATTCAACTTTCAAAAGTTTCAAATTCCATTCAATTTCATTCAATCAATCAGACAACAAGCATAGTTATTTATTTAATATAACATTCCAAAATTCTAAATTTTGGGATGTTACAAACCTACCACACTTAAAATGAATCTCGTCCTCGAGATTCGAAGAGGCTAGCAAGAAAAGGTTAGGGGTTGGGGTCTACTAGCAAATGTTTGGTCGGAAGATCGTGGTGCTACCACACTTAAAACGAGATTACGGTTCCAATAAACTCAGATACTTCCTCTAGGGTGCCGACATTGTATGTCTCTTCACATATCTTACAATAGCTCCTTCATTAGCGCTCTTCTGTCAGAAGCATAGAGTGTTCCTCAAAATCTTGGGTCGGTGTGTCAAAGTTGAAGTTCGTCCGAGACTAGATCTTCTTAGCTGATGGGTCTGTGTCCATTCTAGACAACTATCGAAACACTCATGGTGGTCTACCATTAATGGTTTCTCCTGCAGAAAACGGGGCTGGGTTGAACTTCACCGTATAACCTACGATTGGCAACGGTTGCCTGTAAAGGGTTCGATCGTACTACCATTCTATGGTTTTATGGCTTATCGCGTCGACACTCTTCTAAGGTTTTCAAGGCTCTCTGATTTTCCATCAACATATGATAGTTCATGATAGAAGTCTTCGGTATGGGGGCCAATCCATCCCGTACTTGAATCATTACCACATATGTAAATATTGAATCATGTATTCTAACACTTGGGCATACTCACAAGCATTGCAGAATTTCTCTTGTTGACGAGCTGAGTTCGTATAAATCCATGGTTTCTGCAATCCAAACAAAACATCTATCGTTACTTCACCACTCTCAGGTTTTTGCGTAACCTCCCTACGGGCATTATGCTTTGATTGGATCACTGATTCTTCCAAATTTCTTCCTTCATCAAGGGTACATCTGTTCCTTTTCAAAATCCTGGGCCTGTGGGTTATGGCCCACTTCAACACTAGTGCAGCTTTAACTCATCCTTGGAGTAACTCTCATGTTACACCTCCTTTAAAACCAGTAGTACTCTATCAAAAGCAAAACTCCAATTTTTTTTTCAAACTACAGTCCGTGGAATATATATTTTCTTATCCATTAGTCTAGTCTTCTTCACAGGGTACTACCACCCTTAAAATGCACAAATTCTTCCATAGACCATATTTTTCTCATATCCTCGAAAATGGTCAAAACTCTTTGTTCATGGAGTAACAACCCATAAAATTCAACATATGAAATCATCACACCTTAACTTTATTGATTCATGCATTCATTACAATCTCGAGCACCCATTACATAACTCAACTCATCGAACTCATGAAAATGGAATTGCTTTCTATTACTCTTGTTTCCAATATCAAAATTCCAACTACTCCACTCCTGCTTTCATCTTGTCGGGACATTTAGTAGCATAATGTCCTGCTTCCTTGCAATGAAAACACATAACTTTCGATAAGTCTTTGGGCTTCTTGGAGATGGTGCTCGCTCCTTGAGTTCCTTGCTTCCTTCGAGACAATGATTGGCATAATGCCCGACGTCCTTACATTCAAAACAGGTAATATGACTCTTGTCCCTCTTTGCAGGAATTGGGTTGTTACGAGGGTGTCTTTGTTTTCTCTTCTTGGGTTTCTTCGTTCTGATCAAACCTTCTATTCCCTTTGGATCAAACTCTATTGCTTCCGTCGGAAGTATCCCAAATACTCTTTCCTTTCCTTGGTGCACATCGTGAAAAATGTCCTTCTTCTCCACATGAATGGCGTGCATTGGAGTAAAATCTGTTGAGGCCTTCTCCATCGTGGTCTTCAACACATTCCTTCATCACAGGTTCTTTATAACTTCTCGGAGCGCTTCTTTCGTTCCTTCTTCCTGCTCCTGAATAGTTTGTTGCACCATGGGGTAAATGTGACACTGAGTCGGGTAGTGGGTGGTTCCTTCACACAAGAAACAAGTCACCTGACTAGTTGGGCATTCCTCGGCTGGGTGTTTCTCCTCACAATGAGGGCATCCATCCTTGTGTTCCTCCTGGGTGTGTCCTATTTCTCCGCAAATCTTGCAGGCATAAGGTTTCTTTTTCGGGTTATCATGGTGCCTCCGGATGAGACGTGATCTCAACAGGGTCTTCTTGAATTCCTCCCAAGTATTTGCTCCATTCCATCCCTGTATAGCTTGATGCATCTGCCACCATGTTGCAGCACTTCCTTCAAGCATCAAGAGCGTCACGATACTTCATTCTTCCTTGAAACCAAATTGCTCGAAGTGATTCTCCATGTTCAATCCATAGCTCGCCTCCTACCGAAGTCTTCGATCCAGAGAATATCAGTCCAACTTCATTCATCATCTATGGGGTCCAAAAGTTTTGGGATGAGATATGAGAGAGGCGGGGAGGATACACACAATACAAACAATAGTTTTTGAAGAAACAAGTTTTACTTTGTGGCTGTCGGGAAAACATCAAACAAATGACAGCTCACAAATCATCGCATCTAACGTAGGTGTATAACAGGGGTTTGGTCTCTAAAGGTCAAATAATTCTTCAGAACTTCAAATTCTTCAAGTCTTGAGTCTTCAATTGTTGCAGCTGCAATTCTTCCAACGCATGGTGAAATCCTCTTTACTCCGAAATGGCCATCAGTTGTCCGATATCTTTAATTCTTGGAGCGACTTCAGTTGATCTTCCGTGTGGTCAAAAGGGAAAGGTGTATATTCTAACTATTTGAGGTGGGAGTGTCTATTTGATAAAATCAGAAAAGATGAGGAGTAAGAGTCTTTTTGAAAATAAAGTTTTTGAGATATCCTTTCCAAGGGGCATTCCGATTTCTAGGGTCACGTTCTACAGTCAACATGTGCTCTGATACCATCTCTGTAGCGACCCGACCTTAGACGGTCAAGCCTACGTGTTCTTTGTGCCATCCTCGATCAAGATATCTTTGGCACACACAAGACATCAATGTATATATCAAAGTGCAATCACATGCATAAATAACGTAAAACTGATATATACCTCATAATACTCAGGAAACAATCAAAGCGGGTGTGGAGTCCCATCAACGCCATCGGCAGGTTGAGTGTAGACCGTAACCCTGCACTGCATCTTACTCGTCGAGGAAATATCTGCAACATGATACGTTGCAGCCGTGTAGGTCAAGACATTGAATGTACCGCAAGATCACAATATGAGAAAACAGATGATAAAACTATACTATATGCAATATGGCTTTATGGCTCAGATTCGAGTTTTGTTTGCGTAAAGCTGATTTTATTTTACCTACATCAAAGGAATAGAATGAAGTCTGTACTAAGGAGTTTTCTATCATGACATGGTTCCGCCAACCGATGTCTCATAGCCCAAAATTCATCATATGTTGCCCACAATTAAGTTATCAATCCGGTGTTGAGAGTTCCGAGATAGATCCAAGTCCAGATGCTCAATTTGTCCGTAACCGGGGACACGGCTAATCGATTAGGTTTTAACCCTCTGCAGAGGTTTGTACACTTTACCCGCAAGATTCGATCCCTCTCTTTACGTTCTCGCACTTGAGTGTTTGAGAACAAGATGACCGAAACATGGTCTTCCAAAGAGTTCCTCTGACCACTGTCCGGTACTCATCCCACCCTACCGTAGTTCTACATCTGCTAGTACCGTCCCAGCCAGAGTCACAACTAAGGTCAACCAAGCCAGAGCCCATAATGACTTGCGGTTGCAGGTAAGCTTCCGGCATGAAGTATTCTTCCGTCTCTTTGAGTCTGGGTGAAGCTTTCCGCAAGATGCCATGGCGCTTCTCCATGCATCCCTGCCAACCACTTTGGTTCCTCCAGGTGCCCGTCAACCGCCCTTCACCCAGAGTGTGTATTGAATTCTGTCTCAAGTCTTGAAGTCTTGAGGTCTTGAAGATGTAGTCCTTGCAGATTCCATCATGGAGTTGTCGTCATTGACGTAGAATCCTCCATACTCACACCACTCCGAGTACTCATACCAAACCCCGTCTACTATAGCGTAGCATAAAAATAAAATATCGCCCCGGGCTTGGTAACAGGGAATGGGTTCCTACCTCATGCATACTACTCAACTACAAGGATTCAATAACACTACTGAGGGGTGGTTGCAAAGATGTCACTAAATGCAATAAAACATAGGTATGAAAGCATGGTCAAAGTGAACTTGCCTTGTTGACGATCTTCGAAAACTAGGGATTCGTAGTAGCAAGCTCCGCACTCCGGAAATTCTACCGAGGCAAACAATAACTAATAATAAGCATATAGCATGAGATCACTTAACATAGCAACATAGTAACATAACACACCAAACAAACAATTCAAAACCCAAAAGGGAAAACTCAAAGAAAACCAACACAAGTTTTTCCTACTTCAAGCAACAACTAAGAATAGTTTTATATAACAAAAATTTTCTCAACATAACCTAATCATGAGTTTATGTTAACTTAACAGAAAATAATGCATTAAGCAATTAGGAGCAAAAAGAATCAATTTAAAAGCTATAGTAAAACTCCTATTAGGCCTAATCCAATTTATATTAAGAAAATAAAATAAAAGTTTTATTTAATATAAATAAAAGTTCATCCTATAAAGTGACAGAAACTATCCTAGAATAATCAATCACGTGTGAAAAATAAATTTATTTACTAATTTAAATAATAGGAAAACAAGAGCTAGTTAATTAATTAGGATTAACAAGATTCTGCTTAAAATTAATTTTTTATTAATCCTAAAATGCCCAAATTAATTTCTATGGTTTGGCAATGACAAAACAAAGTTGGGACAAAAAGAATCATATAAAAATAATTTTCCTAGCTCATGTTATAACAGATTTACTATTCTGACTAAAACTAAATTAAAGCAATTTTACTTATTTTTGACATATCTAATTATATTTTCTACAGAAACTATAGAAAATTTGCAAACCAACAAAAAAAGAATCACTCAAAAATATTAAACAGAATAAAAGATATGAATTTTTCAAAACAGGAACTATTCTGTTAAAAATGTAAAATGAAAATAAATGAAAAATGGCCTAATGGGCCTAACCTACGCACCGAGCGTAATATAAACTAAACGGGCCTAGGGTTAAACTCAATCGGGCCGGCTAAATAAAATAAACCCTAACTAAATAAACCGTAAACGAACCGGCCGGTTTTATTTAAAAATATACCCCTTCGGGGTGTTCTAATCTACTCCGTAGATTTGAGATCCGACGGCGGAGGAGGATTCCTGGCTTACCGGAGCTCGGCGGGCGGCGGGCGGCGCGGCGGTGAGTGCGCGGGCCTCTCCGGTGGTGGGGGTGGTGGGGGGTGGGGCTCGGCGGGTGCGGACGAGCTGGGGGTGGTGTTCGGTGGGGTCGGTGGGGTTCGGGGAGGGCTAGGGCGGCGACGATGATGGAAATGGCGGCGGCGGGGACTCGGGTCTCCGGTGAGCTCGGGAGAGAGGAAGAGGGGTCCCATGAGGGGCTAGGGGAATGGGGTGCGGGCGAGGGCTTAAATAGGCGGGGCCTCGGCCTTGCTTGAGGCGATCGGGAGGATCGGGATCCCGGATCTCATGAGATCCGGCGATCGTGATGGCGCCAAGACGTGGGGCGGGGTTGAAGACGAGGCGGGGTTGAAGGCAGGCGGGGCCACCTGCCGAGAGAGAGGGAGGGGTGCGGGCGGCCAGGCGGCGCAAGCGCCAGCGAGGGGAGGTGAGGTTGGCTGGCCTCATTGGTGCCCTCTGGGCCGCCTGGTGGGCCGGGTGGGGGGCTTGCCACTGGGCCAGGGGGGCCTGGCTGGCGCTGGGTTTTTCTCTTGTTTTGAATTTATTTTTTTAATAAAACAAAAACAGAAATAAAACAAAATCTATAAATATTTTATATAGGGTATATATGTACCAAAATGATCAGAAAAAGATTTCCTACAACATGAACTATTTTTCAAGTTCAAATAAAATACACAAAAATTCAAATAAAACAAAGAGTGTTTTACGCCCTAATAAAATCCAATAAAATCATTTTTAAAAATACCAAAATGACTTCAAATTTATTTTCTCCTAATTTTTCATTGAAGGGAATCATTTTACCCATATTTCCATTTATTTATTTTTAGGAGAAAATAATTTTGAATAAAATCCAAATAATTCCAAATTTGAAGGGAGTTTCAAAATACCTTCAAATGACTTTCAATTTGATTCTTTTTAACTTCCAACTCATATTTCATATAATTGAAGAAGTCATTTTATCTTCCCTCATGAATATCATTGAGTTGCATAAAGCTTTGAATTTGAAATATTCTCAAATGAAATTCAAATCTTTTCAAAACCCTTTTCATTCCAAATGGAAGAAGTCATGTCATCTTCACTCTAGGGTTTGGTGTTGGAATGAACTTGAGTTCATTGAGATCCAAAAAGGCAAAGGGAAAGTTTGGGAAAGTCATTTCATTCCCTCTCATTCAACTTTCAAAAGTTTCAAATTCCACTCAATTTCATTCAATCAATCACACAACAAGCATAGTTATTTATTTAATATAACATTCCAAAATTCTAAATTTTGGGATGTTACAAGTCCGAAGTATACAGAAAACTCAGATTTTTTCTCATTACTAAAGAATAAAATGGAGAAGTTCAAATTAAAGTAAAGGAACAAATAAAAAGTTTAAAAAGATCTTTCTGCCTTTTTCTTAACACTAGAAGTTCAAGCTAAAACAACAACGTGGTTCGATGGTTATTTAATAAAATATAGGATTTTACCTTTTTTTTTCAAAAACGCATATATGTGTTGTTATTAGAAAATCAACCATGAAGTTCAAATTGAGAAAACAATGAAATCCGATGTTTGTTTGAAAAATCAAAAACAAATCTTTACTAAAAAAAATGTGAAGTTCAAATAAAAAAACACAGAAGTTCAAAGTGAAAATTACTAGCTATTCAACTACTACATGGAGTGATTTTCACATACGAAAAAAGAATAAAAAGACAAGGTCTAAAAATACATTTAGCAAGAAGTTCATGTGATGGGCCCCGGAAGTTCAAATATTCTTGTAAAGGAGGTTCACGTACACAGAGAAGTTTGAAGTATATAAAAAACTTAGATTTGTTGAAGAAGTTCAAGTGCTCTGTCCAGAAAAGTTCAAAATTCTTGCGAAAGAGGTTCACCTTGTATTTCAATGTTCGATTTTTTTTATAAAATTCGAATACAATTCTTTACTCAAAAATATAAAAAGGTGAAGTTCATATTGAAATAACAAAGAAGTTCGGATTTTATTAAAACCTAGGATTTACCTGTTCAAAAAATTAAAAACACAACATCATTTTTTGCACCTTTTTAAAAAACTCATACACAAAAAAAATGGTTGCTAGAAGTTCAAGTGCTCGTGAGGAAAATTTCAAAAAAAATCTTGTGATGGAGGTTCACCGTGTATTTAGATGTCCGAAAATACAAAAAAATATGTTGTTTTTTGTGTTTTAAAAAAATCCTCTCAAACCAGAGAGAAGTTCAAAATGATAACAACCGGAAGTTCACAGATTACATGGTGTGTATTTCATATAAGAAAAATACAATAAGGTGAAACCAAGTGAAGTTCAAACAGATCGCCCTGTAAGTTCAACTACTTCACGCATTGCAAAAAACAGCACGTCAAAAACAGAGTGAAGTTCAAAACAGATATGCCTGAGAAGTTCACCTACTTCACGCAGTGCATTTCCATTCGCGATGAAGGCAGAAATCATGATCTCGTCATTTTCTAATTTATTTCAAAACGGCAGGAATAGCATTTGTGTAAGTTCAAGTCCTCGGACGAAGAAAATTAAAAAAATATTGTGAGAGGTTTGTACAAAAAGAATATCGTTTGTGCAACACTGACGAAATGGATGACAAAATTACAAACAAAAATACGTCATAGAAGTTCAACGTGAAAATAGCAGGAAGTTCAACTACTACGCTGAATGAATTTCAGATGAAAAACTTTCAAAATCGTCGCGAGTATGAAAAAATGTTCAACACGGGAAAGTTGCGTGTTTACAACAGCTTTCCATCGTTATATCACTTGCTCAATTCCGATGAGTGGATGGAGAGCTACGAGCACTGGATGAAGAGCTACGAGCAAGAAAAATCACGTGAAAAACAGAGTGAAGTTCAGGTACACGCACCGAGAAGTTCAAGTTCTTCAGGCGATGCATTTATGAAAAATCTGTTCCGCGATAAAGGCAGAACGAATGATCCCGCCGTTTTCGAAATTACTTGAAGACGACTAGGAATCAGACAAAACCATCAACATGAAAAAGTTTCGCATTTTCCGTAGCTTTTCAGCGGTATATTATTTGTCAATTTCCGATAAAGTTTGTAGAAATTACGACAAAAATACATTTTTAGCCATTTTTAAAATCGACTTAAAACAGTAAGGAACTGAGAGAAATAATATATATATATATAAAGGTTTCATATTTCCGGATGCTTTCCAATGCCGTATCATTTGTTGCATTCGGACGCGCGGTTAAAAAATTAGCTCGAAAATACGAACTCGGTAGGCCTTGGACCATTTTCTAAATTACTCTTAAGCCATTCAAAATTAGAAAAAAACTTTCAAGATGAAAAAGTAGCGCATTTTCATAATCTTTCCAACGCCATAGCATATGCCTCCATTGGATTAGCCGTTTAAAAATGACATCGAAAAAACGAACTCAGCTGTTCGGTTTACGAAATTTTACATTTTTTTTCAAATTACTCTTTAACCATAGGGAGTTAGAAAAAACTTTCAACATGTGGAAGGAGCGTTTTTGCAGCATCTTTCCAACGCCATATTATATGCCTCATTCTGATAAACGGTTTAGAAATGCGATCGAAAATACGATTCACGTTTTTTGTGCGAAAAGAATGGTTTTCAAAACTGCTCTTAAACCGCTTACATTTTGCGAAAAATTTAACTTGGGCCATGATACTCGTGTCCATAGCTTTCCAACGGTATATAGCAGGCCCTATTTGGGCAATGTTGCGGGAAGTTCAACCTAGCACAGGGGAAAGTTCAGGTCGAACAACTCAGGCAGTAAAATCGCAAAAAACGCGAGTTCTTCACGACCCGGGTGCAAAATCCACCTATGAGCGAGATTCCTATCTAAAACAAGTATTTAGTTACTAAACGGTTTAGAAATGCGATCGAAAATACGATCCACGTTTTTTGTATGAAGAAAAAACGGTTTTCAAAATTCCGATAAAGGTAGGGTTCGTACAGAGGGAAGTTCAGGCGCGTGTACAAACAAAAATACGTCACAGAAGTTCAACGTGAAAATAGCATGAAGTTCAACTACTACGCTGAATGAATTTCAAATGAAAAACTTTCAAAATCGTCGGGAGTATGAAAAAATGATTAACACGGGAAAATTGGCGTGTTTACAAAGCACTTTCCATCGGTGTATCACCCGCTCAATTCCGTGAGTGGGATGGAGAGCTACAAGCGATGGATGAAGATCTACGAGCAAAAAAAATCACGTGAAAAACAGAGTGAAGTTCAGGTACACGCATCGAGAAGTTCAGTTCTTCACGCGATGCATTTTTCAAGAATCTGTTTCGCGGTAGAGGCAGAACGAATGATCCCGCCGTTTTCGGAATTACTTGAAAACGGCTAAGAATCAGAGAAAACCATCAACATGAAAAAGTTTCGCATTTTCCGTAGCTTTTCAACGGTATATTATTTGCCAAATTCCGATAAAGTTCGTAGAAATTACAGCAAAAATATTTTTTTCGCCATTTTTGAAACTAACTTAAAACCGTAAAGAATTGGGAGAAACAATACATACCAAAAAGTTTCGCATTTGTTCAAGCTTTCCAACACCATATCATTTGCTGCATTCGGACGCATTGTTAAAAAATTAGCTCGAAAATACGAACTCGGTAGGACTTGGACCATTTTCTAAATTACTCTGAAACCATTCAAAATTAGAAAAAAACATTCAAGATGAAAAAGTAGCGCATTTTCATAAGCTTTTCAACGCCATAGCATATGCCTCCATTGGATTAGCCGTTTAAAAATGACATTGAAAAAACGAACTCAGCTGTTCGGTTTACAAAAGTTTACGTTTTTTCAAATTACTCTTTATCCATAGGGAATTAGAAAAAACTTTCAACATGTGGAAGGAGAGGTTTTGCAGCAGCTTTCCAACGCCATATTATATGCCTCATTCCGATAAACGGTTTAGAAATGTGATCGAAAATACTGTCAGATTTCGGGTTCCGGCAGACCCTTGAGGTTCGAACACTGGGGTGCGCTTGAAGATCCAACCCTCCACCGTCTCGCTCCTCAGCGAATCGCTGGACCAAAACTACTAAATGGAACAGCACAAGAGACACGAGATTTATATCGTTCGTGCCACCATTGTGGTGTAATACCCTACTCCAGCAGTGTGTGGTGTGGTGGATTGCCTCTTGGGCTGATGAGGAACTATACAAGGAAGAACAGCCTCGCGAGGGTCTGTTCTTGGCGGGTGCGATGAACTGCTAGGTGGTGTTCAGTCGCTCTAGCTACTGGTTTCTTGATGAGGATTCCGATCTGGATTGCCTCTTCCGTCCCCCCTGCCCTGGGGGTGGCTACTCCTATTTATAGGCGAAGGCCCTGGGCCTCTTCCCAAATATTGAGCGGGAAGGGCGCCAACAATTGGCCATTTTTAAGGGGAACAACGGGTACACTTATCCTGACTAAAGTTGGTCCTCGCCTGTCAAAGGCTCTGGTGGTGACGCCTGCTTGGGCTCCACAATGACTTCCTTCCGGCAGTTGGGCTGGTCTTGGTCTTGTTGCACCGAAACGGATGCCTTTGCTTGATGCTCTTGCTGCGCTTGCTCCTTTGCACCAAAGAGGAAAGGAGGACATCAGTGCTGGCGCCCGATGGCGCCCTTGGTGCGTCATGGCTTGCGTCATGGGCACCTCGCGAGGTACCCTGCCTTGAACTCTCCGCCTCCTCATGAGCCAACTGACGAGGGCCGTGCCCGAGGAAGCTCCTTGTCGTCCGCCCATGAGGCTTTGGCCCCTCGCGAGGGTCTTGAGCTTGTGTTGATGAAGATGGGCCGTGCTGGGCCTCCTTCGAGCCATGCCACAGGCCGCAGGCAGGCAAGTCTTGGGACCCCGTTCCTGCAACACCGACAAGAGCCCCCGGCCCACGGGCGCGCCCGAACTTGGCCGAGCAGAGAGGCAAAAGGCAAGTCTTGCGTCACGGGCCCTAACAACCTGTGGCCTTGGGCGCCGCGTGGCGGTTGATTGGACGTGGGCGGCACTGCTTCCCCACGATGCCTCGGTAACCACCCGGATTCGACAAGTCCCTGCATGCAGAGTCGGTCATGATTACCGGTGATCGTGGAGGCCGACGGTTGGCCTTCACCGGCTATAAGTACGGAACGGCGCGCCCTTCCAGTCTATCCTTCTGCTTCTCCTCCTCCTCGTTTCGTCTGGTTGCCATGGCTCCGATCCGCCGGTTCTCCACGGAAGAGAAGGGAAAGGCTCCTCAAGAGGATCCTGACCTGCTCCCCCCAAAGAAGCGACTTGCCCCCTGGTGTCAGGGCAAGAGCGCTCGCCAGGAGGCGCCCGTGCCCAGGTGCGAGCTGCCGCCACCAGGGTTCCCTCTTCCCTTGTACGCGCGCATTGGCGGCTCCAAAGGAGGCGACGCCGGGCGCCACGAGCGGCGCCGCCGACAGCGCTGGCGGGTCACGAAGGCGTGCGTCTTCCCCCCTGGAGTCCACGCCGAGGCTCTGCCGGAGTTCGTGCTTCACGCCGCCACGCCTCCTAAATCTTGGATTCGTCTTCCTTCTTTCTTCGCCTCCGTCGTCCGTGAAGGAACCCCTGGGACTCTGGCAGCACGCCGGCTGCGGCACCCTCGCAACCGCGGCAGAGGTCGCGGTAGTTGCCCCGGCCGAGGTCTTCAAGACTCTAGGCTGGTGCGAGGACGCCCTGGTCTGCAGGGCGAGGGGCGCCCTCACGATCCACCCGAGTGCGATGGTGCTTCGGTGGTGTCCTTCAAGGTCTTCGACGTGGAGGGTCGTCGGTGGAGTGCTGCCCGGGAGAGGTGGTGGAATCCTTCGCGGTGAGGCAGAGGCCGACCGACCACTCCCTTGGCAGCTCCTCAGCGACGGAGCGCCGGAGGATCCAACGACTCCGCCCGAGCTCCTCGCGACTCGGAGACGGCGGCGACAGCTCTGAGCCCCGAGCCTGCGCCGTTCCCGGAGCAGGGCGGGCTCGTCAGGCCGTCGCCGCCCTTGATCTGGATGGGGTTGGCGCCGGTGCCGGGCGGCCCACTGTTGATGATGGCATTTTCCGCGATGCCCCCTGTAGTTAGGATTCCTCAGGATTCACGTCTTTTGTTCCTGCGAGGAGCCAAGAATGTACCCCACGGGGGCTTGTAAGATGTTTGTAGCTTCGTTTGTCAATATAACCCTTTTTATGAGGCGGCGAGATGCTCATTCCATTCTAGCTCAGTTTCCTCCTTTCAGTCCTCACGAGGGCCCGATGCTCTGCGCCGACAGGTCCCAGTCCCAAGGCGGCTTCAGCCGTCGCTGGTATGCCAGGTCGCGATGCCGTGGTCAAGGCCAGGAGGTGAGCGGCCCGAGGTCCGATAAGAGCCCCTGAGTCGCGATGCTCAGGAGGTCCCCCTTGGCGCTCAAGCAGCCATCATTCGGTGATAAAGGAGAGCGACGTTGCTAACACGGGGTTGCATTGAGTGTGGGGATGGTGTTGCGATAACTAGTGTGTCCGGGGGGTGACTTATCTCGAGGGTCAGGACAATGCTTCCTGGTGCGGCGCTTAGGTCCGTGCTTAGGCCGGCGAGATTGCGTGGCGAGGTCGCCGTGCTCCTTGGAGGGACCCTGCAGGTTCACCACAAAAGGAACAAGAGCTCGCCGTGGCGATTGTTAGTCCTGCCATTAGTTGCTTGGGAGAGGCGCGAGAGGCCTCGCGAGGTGTGTTGGGGCACCCGTGAGCCAGCGCAGGACTCACGGGGCCCTACCTCAAGGCGGGTTGCGCCTGGCTCTGGGCCTTATCTTCGAGTGTGTTCCTGCAAATTTGGCCAGATGCCGGAGTTTCTCGTCTTCAGTCCCGGCTCTCGGGCTGGTCTCGCCGTCATGAGCAAGCCAGTCGCGATGCCATGGACAAGACCAGAGGGTGAGGGCCGGAGAGCCGGTAGGAGCCCTGAGTCGCGATGCTCAGTACCCCCCTTTAACGCTGCAAGCTGGGTTAGATGACCAAACTCTCGTCCTCGGGTCCCGGCTCTCGGGCTGGTCTCACCGTCGGGCAAGCCAGGTCGCGATGCCATGGATAAGACCAGAGGGTGAGGGCCGGAGAGCCGGTAGGAGCCCCGAGTCGCGATGCTCAGGCACCCCCACTTTAACGTGCAAGCTGGGTTAGATGACGAAACTCTACGTCCTCGGGTCCCGGCTCTCGGGCTGGTCTCAGCCGTCGTTGGCAAGCCAGGTCGCGATGCCATGGACAAGACCAGAGGGTGAGGGCCGGAGAGCCGGTAGGAGCCCTGAGTCGCGATGCTCAGGCACCCCCCCTTTAACGCGCAAGCTGGGTTAGATGACGCAACTCACCGTGCTCGGGTCCCGGCTCTCGGGCTGGTCTCAGTCGTCGCTGGCAAGCCAGGTCGCGATGCCATGGACAAGACCAGAGGGTGAGGGCCGGAGAACCGTAGGAGCCACAGTCGTGATGCTCGTGCACCCCCTTTAACGCGCAAGCTGGGTTAGATGACGAAACTCACGTCCTCAAGTCCGGCTCTCGGGCTGGTCTCACCGTCGGCTGGCAAGCCAGTCGCGATGCCATGGACAGACCAGAGGGTGAGGGCCGGAGAGCCGGTAGGAGCCCTGAGTCGCGATGCTCGTGCACCCCCTTTAACGTGCAAGCTGGGTTAGATGGCGAAACTCGTCCTCTTGTCCCGGCTCTCGGGCTGGTCTCAGCCGTCGCTGGCAAGCTAGGTCGCGATGCCATGGACAAGACCAGAGGGTGAGGGCCGGAGAGCCGGTAGGAGCCGTGAGTCGCGATGCTCAGGCACCCCCCCTTTAACGTGCAAGATTCCGTCACCCAGGAAAAGGCACCAAATAGCAAGCATGGTGGAACGAGAGCATAATCCTAAGGAAAATGTAAGAAGGATACATGCCGCCGGGACAGGCCCGAGCGGCTTGGGGATGATGCAGCCCGAGGGGCGCCCCCAACAGGATAGGCTAATGAAATGAAATAAAAGGGATACATGCCGCAGGGACGGACCCACGCGACCTGGGAATAATGCGGCCCTGAATGCGCTCCAAGCCGGAAATAAAACTTAAAGATGTCACCTGGTGATGTTGGGGATGAAGGGGTGTTGGTGTAGCAGACTCGGTGGGCTGCGGGAGCCGATCCTCACGAGCCCCCAGGCCCGGGGCCTCGGGAGGGTCCGGAGGCGCCGGGCGGCTCCTCGGGGCCATCTCCATCTTCGCCAGGCTGTGGCGTGCGACCTCTCGAGCCTCTGGGATGGCCCTCATGAGATGCTTGGTGCGCAGCAAGCTGCGTTTAGCGTGCCGTGAGGCATGCGCACGTAGCTGTGGGCGGGCCTGCAGCGTCCCACTCGCGAGGGCCAGAGGCGCTCTTGAGACGCGGCTCGGTTGAGCCCTGGTATGTCAATGCAGACGCGCAGCCCACCATCCTCGCCTGGATGGGGGCCACAGCGGGTAGGCGGCGGCTGCCCCTCATGACCCTTGACTCAGTAGCTCTGAATGGCCTTGCCGACGAACCCCGAGGGTTCGGCCCTCCTGCCTTGCTCCTTCTTGCGGGAAACGCGCTCAAGCACGCCTCACGTGGTGCCCAAGCGCCTCCTTCGTGACCTTGGCGAGGTCGGCGGCCCTCCAGGGAGAGCCCCGAGCCCGGCTCGAGGAGGGCGCCGCGCTTTCCTATGCGATGGAAGGAGGCTCCCCTGCCCGGCGGGCCACGAGGGGCCTGCCTCTTGAGGAGTCGGGCCGGTCGATGTCTTCTTCTTCTTGGGTGCGGCCTCGGAGGCCTCCTGCTGCTGTGGTGCAGGTCTTCTAGCGATGCGGCTGAAAGGCTCGCTCCGAGCACACCTGCGTCTCTCTCTTCACGAGGGCACCGTGATGACCCCGCCGCTTCGACATCTTGAGGACGTTGTAGCCATGGTGGGTTCTGACCATGAATTTGGCCAGCGCCGTGCCCGAGGATGGCGTTGTACTGGCAAAGCGAATGTGGGCGACGCCGAAGTTGATAAGCTTCAGTCGGTAGTTGTCGCGAGCCCGAAGGTGACAGAAGGCGGACCTGCCCGATCGGGACCGTGGAGCCGTCGGTGACTCGGAGAAAGGCTTGGTTGGCTGAAGCCGATCAGTAAGGCACTTGAAGATTGTTGAATGTTTCCACGGACAGGGCGTTGAGTCCTGCCCCCGCCGTCGATGAGGGTCTTGGTGACCAGCACGTTCGCGATGATTGGGGAACAAAGCATCGGAGAACTCCGCCAGAAGGCGCACTTGAGCTGATCCGCCGAGCTGAACGTGATGGCGCACGCCGACCACCCGAGAGGGCGCGTGGCCTCGAGCTTGGGGAGGACTGCATTCACTTCAGGCGAACTGCTTGAAGATGCGCCGAGAGGTGGGGCTTGAGCTCCGCCCGGGATGCGCGACGATCGCCTGACCCGGAAGCCCCTGACCCCTCGGCCCTGATGACGGTCCTCAATTCTCCTTGGCTTGGGCGGCAGTGGAGGGAGGCATGCGTTCCCCTGCGGGCGATCCTCGCGAGGCTGATCCCTCCAGCCTCCCTCGCGAGGCGGGTCTTGCCATCGGTCCTCGCGAGGTTGGTCGCGCCACCCTTGGCGCGGGCCGCGTCTTCCAGCGTCTGCATTCCTTCCTCCTCCTCGGCCGTAGCCCGGTCGCTGCGCTGGGCGTCTGCCGACCCTTCCTTCAGCGTATGGCACAGAGCTCTTGGCATTCATTGGTGTTGTGGGTGTGGAGGTCGTGGTACACGCAGCACCGATCGCCTTGGAGGATTCGGGCTGATCTCTGCCTCGCTTGGTGTCTGGTTCGCGGAGTACGGCAGCCCCTGCGCTTCACGTCCTTGGCCTTGGACTTCTTTTCTTGAGGATCCGCGCGGGCAGCTCGAGGAGGGAGAGGCGCCTCCTCAGCCTCGGGCGCACTTGGTCGCCAAGTTGAACAGCTCCAAGGAGGTGCACAAATCTTCATGCATCGCCAGCTCCTCCTTCATCTTGACGCCGCGCACGCCGTCGGAGAAGGCAGAGATGATGGCCTCCTCCGTTACTCTAGGATCTTGAGGCGTGCGTTGTTGAAGCGCTGGATGTACTTTTGCAGGGTTTCACCTGGCTGCTGCTTGATTCGGCGCATGTCGCTCACGGCGGGTGGCCGGTCGCGAGTACCCTGGAAGTTGGCGATGAAGCGGGTGCGCATCTCGCCCAGAGGAGATCGTGCACAGGGCCGATTCAGGAGCCAGTGCGGGCTCCGTCCTTGAGCGCCATGGGAAACCAGTTCGCCATGACCTTTTCATCCCGTTGGCAGCCTCGATGCCCAGCTCGTAGAGCTGGAGGAACTCAGAGGGTCAATGTCGTCAGAGCGAGGAGGCAGGTCTGGCTTGAACTTGGCGGGCCACGCGACGCTGCGCCTTCGGAGGTGAAGCGCGGCAGCCCGCCCGTGGCAGCTGGGGCCTTGGACGACAGAGAGCTTGGTCTTGCGGGCCTCCTCGCGCCCACGGCTGGGGCGCGGGGTCTGACGTCTTTGGGCGGGAGGCGCTCGGGCAGCTTCGTGGGCGAGAACTTCTTGACAGCTCTGCTCTTGCTGCGCCGGCGCTGGCGGAGCGGGTTCCGCCAGGTCAGCGCCTTGGGGCTGTGGCGCCTTCTTGTGGAGGAGGCGGCCGAGGCGCCCGGAGTTTCATCGCCAGCGAAGCGGGTGCGGTGCAGCGAGACGGACGGTGCGGGCGCCTCTGCAGCGCGGACGAGCTTCGGCGACTCGGTCGAGCCATTCTTCGTAAACGCTGCCGACGGGCGGTAGCGCAGGAGCTTCGTTGCCGCGATGAGTGCAGCTCGGGCCTCCATGGTCGCTGCGCGCGTGGCGAAGAACCAGCTGGGCTGGCGGCGTGGCGGTGCGGCCGTCCGTCCATGTCTTTGGGGCGATGCTTGCTGCCGTTTCGCCGGGCCGGTGGCGGCGTTGATGGCGGCGACGGGAACGACGAGGGCGCCCACGACGGAGCTGTCTGGGCGACATGGGAGGCGAAGCGGCTCGGCGCTGGCGTGGGCCCGACGGGCGCGTCGAACATGATTATGCGGTGGTCGGGGAAGAACGAGGCGACGAAGGCGATTCCGGCGCACCTACCGCACGCCAAATGTCGGATTTCGGGTTCCGGCAGACCCTTGAGGTTCGAACACTGGGTGCGCTCGGAGATCCAACCCTCCACCGTCTCGCCTCACCAATCGCCGGACCTAAACTACTAAACGGAACAGCACAAGAGACACGAGATTTATATCGTTCGTGCCACCATTGTGGTGTAATACCCTACTCCAGTGTGTGGTGTGGTGGATTGCCTCTTGGGCTGATGAGGAACAATACAAGGAAGAACAGCCTCGCGAGGGTCTGTTCTTGGCGGGTGCGATGAACTGCTAGGTGGTGTTTAGTCGCTCTAGCTACTGGTTTCTTGATGAGGATTCCGATCTGGATCGCCTCTTCCGTCCCCCCTGCCCTGGGGGTGGCTACTCCTATTTATAGGCGAAGGCCCTGGGCCTCTTCCCAAATATTGAGCGGGAAGGGCGCCAACAATTGGCCATTTTGAAGGGGAACAATGGGTACACTTATCCTGACTAAAGTTGGTCCTCGCTGCGAAGGCTCTCGTGATGACGCCTTTGCTTGGGCTCCACGATGACTCCTTCCGGCCGTTGGGCTGGTCTTGGTCTTGTTGCACCAAACGGATGCCTTTGCTTGATGCTCTTACTGCGCTTGCTCCCTTTGCACCAAAGAGGAAAGGAGGACAAGGTGATCGGGCGCCCGTGGCGCCCTTGGTCGCCATGGCTTGCGTCATGGGCACCTCGCGAGGTACCCTGCCTTGAACTCTCCGCCTCCTCATGAGCCAGCCTGACGAGGCCGTGCCTGAGGAAGCTCCTTGTCGTCCGCTCCGTGAGGCTTGGCCCCTTGCGAGGGTCTTGAGCTTGTGTTGATGAAGATGAGCCGTACTGGGCCTCCTTCGAGCCACGCCGCAGGCCGCAGGCAGGCAAGTCTGGGGACCCCGTTCCCAGAACGCCGACAAATACGATTCATGTTTTTTGTGCGAAGAAAAAACAGTTTTTAAAACTGCTCTTAAACCGCTTATATTTTGCCAAAAATTTAAGTTGGGTCATGATATTGGTGTCCATAGCTTTCCAACGATATATAGTAAGCCCTATTTGGGCAATGTTGCGGGAAGTTCAACCTAGTTCATAGAGAAGGTCAGACGCGTTACTCAGGCAGTTCAGGTTGTGATCAGAATATTATTCTGATCCCGTGATCAGAATAGTGTTTATGTATGTATATATATATATATATATATATATATATATATATATATATATATATATATATATATAGGATTGACTATTCGTCACCCTGGGTGAGGAATAGTTATTCTTCACCCCCTCTATTTTACCATTAATGCACCGTAATTTTACGTTTCGTAAGTTTTTATCTTATTTCTGACGTAAAAAGAGACCATAAGAAAATATATAATCGTCGTAAAAAATATTTTATTTTATGTAAAATTACAAACGTAAAAACATAGTGTAAAATACACATAAACTGCAAATTTTCTTGTCTTATGCCCTATATTTTTATCTTTTATGCCAAAATTTACGTAGTGAATTAATAAGAATGTAACTATTTGAATTCCAAACGTAATTTAATTATGAAACGATCGTAAGATTACCTCGGGTGAAGAATAACTTATTCTGCACCCTGGGTGATGAATAGTAACACTATATATATATATATATATATATATATATATATATATATATATATATTAACACTATTCTGATCCTGGGATCAGATTAGTTATTATGATCACGATCGGTCCTATATAGGCCCATTCCCGAACTCCCGAAACCACCGAAACTGCAACCCAAAAAAAAACCAACCCACGTCCTCAACCTCCCACCCGATCCACCCCCACGTTACACACCGGCCCACCCCACGCGCCGCCACCCTCCCGCAGCTACCCAGCGCGGCTTTGGTGCCCCCACCCACACTCGCCTGCGCCGGTGACATATGCCCCCGCCGGCACCGGTGACGCGCGCCGCCCCTGACCAGGATCTCGCGCCACCCTACCAGGATCCAATCGCCGCGGCCCCCTCCCCCTGCTTCAACCATGGAAGCCGCCTCTCCCATCTTCAACCGCGGCGACTGCCCTACCTCCAAGCGCGCCGCCAGCGACCACCGGCACCAACCACTGTCACCTGGCTACTCCGCTGGACGTCAACTCCACGCGCGCCGCCGGCAACCACCGTCTTGCCTTCCATCGCGGCGCCCTGCCCACCCTCCAGATGCGGCCAGCGCCAGTGGCCCTTTCCTGGATCCTGGCGACCACCGACATCCACCGCCCGTCGCGACCCATCATCTCCCCCGTAGAGCGCCGCCACAGAGGACCTAAGCTCAATCCCTCCTCCGCAACTATGTTCGAACTTCAGCATGGGGCGCTTTGAGTCACGTCGGCCGTCGAGGTCAAAAAGGATTTTTTTTCGGCCTATGCTTTGTATCCCGTCTCTCTTCTCCAAATTGCTTGCTCCTCCATTGACCGATCCATTGCTTCTGCCGTGCAGGTGTTCGTATAAAGGCTAAGAGGAGAAAATGAAAAATGATGCGCAATTCTGCTGCTGCCGATAGGGAAGAATGGCAGTGGATTTTTCTCTGAACTTCCATCTGCTGTTGTTGAGGCTAATGTAGGCTATGGCTATTTGTTCTGAACAATTTCTTCTGTGTATATGTGTATAGCGTTCGTTGGTTCTCCGCGTGTGTGTGTTTGGTGTGCGTGTGTTCTGTGTGTGTGCTCTATGTGTGAGAGGCGTGCATGCAAAGCACATGAAGTTCAATGATAAAAAATTTGGAAGTTCTAAAAATGGAAACAAAAAACACAGTTTGTGAAATGAAAAAAGTTTGCCGACTTGATTAATGCTAGTGCAAACTCATCTTCCACTATAATGGCGAGCTGTCGTGCGTGCGCACACATCTTACACAAATCTTACTTTCTGATTGATGTGGCGCCACTACATAATCAGTTGAGATTAGATGTAACACCATTTGTGGAAAATGGCAGTGGATGGATAGGCTCGTTGTGTGTGTCTGTGGATGTATCATTGGAAGTGTAAAAATAGAAGGTAATGCTTATGAATTTGTACAGTGAAAAAAAGTAGGTCAGTAAGTTAGTAGGGTGCAGTGTTTGCTACAAACATGGTTAGCTGGGTACTATAGGGGTAAATTGATCTGTAATTACCCGCCAATTGTTTTGTAAATTGTTGTGTATATAAGAGAAAGAGATAAGTTCAAATATAAGAAATGAAAAAGTTCAAAACATGTAACATGATAAAACTTAAATTGGAGCAGTTCAAATATTTATCAGAAAAACTTAAGTTTAAATAATAAACCAAGAAGTTCAATTTCAAAAAATGGAGCAGTTCAATATTTATCACAAAAACTTAAATTTTCCCATTGCTAACGAATAAACCAAGAAGTTCAATTCGAAATAACGAAGAAGTTGTATAATGTTTATTACAAAACTAAGATTTTTTTCCGTATAAAAACCGAATACAATTCTTTACTCAAAATATAAGAATGTGAAGTTCAAACTGAAATAACAGAGAAGTTTGGAGTTTATTAAAACCTAGGATTTAACTGTTGAAAAAGCAAAAGACACAATGCCATTTTTTGCACTTTTAGAAACAACTCATAAACGAAAAAAATGGTTGCTAGAAGTTCAAGTGCTCGGCGAGGAAAAGTTCAAAACAAATTGTGAGAGAGGTTCACCGTGTATTTAGATGTCCAAAATACATAAAAAATATGTTGTTTTTTGTGTTTAAAATAATTCTCTCAAACCAGAGAGAAGTTCAAAAGTGATAACAACCGGAAGTTCACGTACTACATGGTGTGTATTTCATATAAGAAAAATACAATATAGTGAAACAGAGTGAAGTTCAAACAGACATGCCCTAGAAGTTCAACTACTTCACGCATTGCAAAAATCAACACGTCAAAAATAGAGTGAAGTTCAAATAGACGTGCCCGAGAAGTTCAACTACTTCACGCAGTGCATTTCCATTCGCAATGAAGGCAGAAATCATGATCTCGTCATTTCTCTAATTTACTTCAAAGCAGCAGAATATCATTTGTGTAAGTTCAAGTCCTCGGTCGGAGAAAGTTAAAAAAATATTGTGAGAGAGGTTTGTACAAAAAGAATATCATTTGTGGATGAGAAAATTAAAAACAAAAATATGTCACCGAAGTTCAACGTGAAAACAGCAGGAAGTTCACCAACTACACTAAATGAATTTGAGATGAGAACTTTTAAAATTGTCGCGAGTATGAAAAAACGATCAACACAGAAAGTTGCGTGTTTACAACAGCTTTCCATCGGTATCTCACTTGCTCAATTCCGGTGAGTGGATGGAGAGCTACGAGCAGTGGATGGAGACCTACGAGCAAAAAAAGCACGAGAAAAATAGAGTGAAGTTCAAGTAGACATGCCCAGAAGTTCAAGTTCTTCACGCGGTGCATTTTGGAAGAATATGTTTCGCGATGGAGGCAGAATGAATGATCTCGCCATTTTAGAAATTACTTGAAAACGGTTAGGAATTAGAGAAAACCATCAACATGAAAAAGTTTCTCATTTGCCCCAATCCGATATAGTTTGTAGAAAATATGGCGAAAATATATTTTTAGCCATTTTCAAATTTTACATAAAACCGTAAGGAATTGGTAGAAACAATATATACCAAAAAGTTTTGCATTTCCTCAAGCTTTCCAACGCCATATCATTTGTTGCATTCGGACATAGGGTTAAAAAAATAGATCGAAAATACGAACTCGGTGAAACTTGTACCGTTTTCTAAATAACTTTTAAACCGTTTAAAATTAGAAAAAACTTTCTACATGAAAAAGTAGCGCATTTTCATAAGCTTTCTGACGCCATATCATGTGCCTTAGTTGGTTTACCCGTTTAGAAATGACATCGAAAATGCAAACTCGGCTGTTCGGTTTGTGAAATTTTACGATTTTTTAAATTACTCTTTAACCGTAGGGAATTAGAGAAAACTTTCAACATGTGGAAGGAGCTGTTTTGCAGCAGCTTTCCAAAGCCATATTACTTGCCTCATTCTGATAAACGGTTCAGAAATGCGATCGAAATTACGATTCACGTTTTTTGTGTGAAGAAAAAACGGTTTTCAAAACTGCTCTTAAACCGCTTACATTTTGCGAAAAATTTAACTTGGGTCATGATACTCGTGTCCATAGCTTTCCAATGGTATATAGCAAGCCCTATTTGGGCAATGATCCTTGAAGTTCAACCTAGCACATGGGGAAGTTCAGGTCGAACAACTCAGGCAGTAAAATCGCAAAAAACGCGAGTTCTTCACGACCCGAGTGCAAAATCCGCCTGTGAGCGAGATTCCTATCTAAAACGAGTATTTAGTTGCTAAAAATTGTTTGAAGATTACACTTACATCACATGGAACAGGACTAACCAGAAAAACTCGCGGTAGAAGGCACGGTTGCGAAGATTGCCCGAAGGTCGGGTTCGTACAGAGGGAAGTTCAAGCGCGTATACAAACAAAAATATGTCACAAAAGTTCAACGTGAAAACAACATGAAGTTCAACTACTATGCTGAATGAATTTCAGATGAAAAACTTTCAAAATCGTCGCGAGTATGAAAAAATGATCAACACGGGAAAGTTGCGTGTTTACAACAGCTTTCCATCGGTATATCACCCGCTCAATTCCCGTGAGTGGGATGGAGAGCTACGAGCAGTGGATGAAGATCTACGAGCAAAAAAATCACGTGAAAAACATAGTAAAGTTCAGGTACACGCACCGAGAAGTTCAAGTTCTTCACGCGGTGCATTTTCGAAGAATCTGTTTCGCGGTAGAGGCAGAACGAATGATCCCGACGTTTCCGGAATTACTTGAAAACAGCTAGGAATTAGAGAAAACCATCAACGCGAAAAAGTTTCGCATTTTCCGTAGCTTTTCAACGGTATATTATTTGCCCAATTCCGATAAGGTTCGTAGAAATTACGGCGAAAATATGTTTTTCGCTATTTTCGGAAATGACTTAAAACCGTAAAGAATTGAGAGAAACAATACATACCAATAAGTTTCGCATTTGTTCAACTTTGCAACGCCATATCATTTGCTGCATTCGGACGTACGGTTAAAAAATTAGCTCGAAAATACGAACTCGGTAGGACTTGGACCATTTTCTAAATTACTCTTAAACCATTCAAAATTAGAAAAAAACTTTCAAGATGAAAAAGTAGCGCATTTCATAAAGCTTTCCAACTCCATAGCATATGCCTCCATTGGATTAGCCGTTTAGAAATGACATTGAAAAAACAAACTCAGCTGTTCGGTTTATGAAATTTTACGTTTTTTCAAATTACTCTTTAACCATAGGGAATTAGAAAAACTTTCAACATGTGGAAGGAGCAATTTTGCACCAGCTTTCCAACGCCATATTATATGCCTCATTCCGGTAAACGGTTTAGAAATGCGATCGAAAATACGATTCACGTTTTTTGTGCAAAGAAAAAACGGTTTTTAAAACTGCTCTTAAACCGCTTATATTTTGCCAAAAATTTAAGTTGGGTCATGATAATGGTGTCCATAGCTTTCCAACGATATATAGCAAGCCCTATTTGGGCAATGTTGCGGGAAGTTCAACCTAGTTCACAGAGAAGGTCAGGCGCGTTACTCAGGCAGTTCAGGCTGTGATCAGAATATTATTCTGATCCCGTGATCAGAATAGTGTTAGTATAAATATATATATATATATATATATATATATATATATATATTGTATCATGATTTATTGTGTAGTGGAATAAAAACATGGTACTAATTTTCAAAAGTGGATAGTAATAAGTATGAACTAGATGATACTAAACACTGTCCAATAAAATTCATGGTTGAGTAGCATGTAAGTGAACTTTTTTTGGAAAAACATTCACATATGTTCTTTTTCAGTTACAAGACAAGCAAGAGGGACACAATTTTTTCTAATTTTCTTTTATTAAAATATTTTTGCAGCCCCTACTTTGAAATAATCAAGTGAAGGGGACTACATAATAAGATAAAAAGAAAAGAGAGATAAAATCATGAGTTGACAACACAAGATCAACACATTTAAATAAGATCATGCACACGGGGAAGAGGAGGGGATGTTTGGTCGAGGCTGGCGGCTGCAATAGACGAGGGTAAAGTGTCTAGTTTTTTATACTTTAGTCAATGATACATGGGACTAACTGTTAAAGGAATTAATACACGGATATGGGTATTGCCTCCCTGTACCCGTACCAGAGTTATCCGATGGGTACAAATTTTTGTTTGTTTATGAATCCACGAGTACTTATTTTTTCCAAACCCATACCCTAATAGGGTTTTTACCGGCCGAGTTTGCGGGTTGTGGGTACCTATTAGGATCTAGGACCTTCCCGGACTAGTTTTTATTTTCTTTCTTGTGTTTTTTGTTTGATTTTTTCTGGTTATTTCATTTTTGGGTTTTCTTTTTTCCTTCTGCCTTTTTCTATCCATTTTCTTGTCTTTCTTTTCATTTATTTTTTCAGATCCAAGAAAAATTTTCAAATTCCGGAATTTTTAGAATTGCAATTTTTTCACATTTTTGTGAAATTTTTTGAACTCGTACACTTTTGAATTTTTAAACATTTTTAAATTAATTAGTTTTCTCTAAAATTGTGATTTGTCGTGAACATTTTTTGAATTCATGAATATTTCTGGAAATCCCGAACATTTTCTGAAATCACGAGCACTTTTTGAATTCAAACGCATTTTTAAAACCACAATTTTTTTGAAATCACGAACTTCTTTGAAATCATGAGCGTTTTTTAAATTCATGAAACCTTTTTGGATACCGTAGACATTGTTTGACATTGTGAACACTTTGAACTCATGAACTTTTTTCTAAAATCATCGCATTTTTTGAATTCATGGACATGTTTTGAATTCTTGAACACTTATGGGTATTCCCTACGTTTTTTTAATTGGTGAACATTTTTTCAATTCATGAACAACTTTTGAATGGACCAACATCTTTGAAAATCACGGAGAATTTTTGAAATCGTAAACATTTTCTAGATTCATCAAACTTTGGTGGAAACCACATGCATTTCTTGAAATTGTGAACATTTTTCAATTCTTGAACTTTTTTTGAAATCATGAGCATATTTTGAATTCAGGAACATGTCTTGATTTCATGAAGATTTATGGAAACCGTAGACATTTTTAGAAACCATGAAAATATTTTGAATTAATGACCTTTTTCAAATTTGTGAAATTTCTTTTGTATTCACTGACATTTTTTGAATTCATGAACATATTTTGCATTGACGAACATTATTAGAAACTAAAGGCAGTTTTTTGAAATATCGAACATTTTTTGAATTCGTTAACAATTTTGGAAACCACGGGTAATTTTTAAAATCATGAAAACTTTTTGAATCCGTGAAATTTTTTGGTATTCATGAATATTTTTGAAATCATGAACATTTTTTGAATTTGTTATTTTTTTAATTCACAAGCACCTGTGGAAACTGTGAACATATTATCCGAATTCACAAACAGTTTTTACATTTGTGAACTTTTTGTATTCATTGGAATTTTTGAAAATTCATAAAAGTTTTTCTAAATCCATGAACATTTTTAAACCAAGGGCATTTTGTAAAATGGCGAATATTTTTTGAATTCACGATTTTTTTTAAAACTGGACGTTTTTTAGATCACGAGAACTTATTGAATTTGTGGACATTATTCGTATTCATGAATATTTTTTCAAGAATATTTTTTGAATCCGTTAACATTGTTGGAATGCACAAACATCTATGGAAATTGTGAACATTTTACAAAATAATAAACATTATCCGAATTCACAAAAATGTTTTATTTTTGTACATTTTTTGGATCCTTTATTTTGGAAATCAAAAACACATTATGAATTCGTGAATATTGTTTGAGTTCATGATATTTGTTTGTAAGGGCATTTTCTAATTCATGAACATTTTTTGGAATTGTGTAGATTCTTAACAATTTTTTGAATTGTTCAACATTTGAACAGGTGTATTTTAACAGGAAACCAAGTGAAATAAGAAGAGCTTAGGAAAAAACCATGAAGGAACACAGAATAGAACGCTCCCTAGTCTCTTTGCTATATTTAGTAGGCCGGGCCAGTTTGCACCAGCGGGGTTGACTGGGTGCGCACGGTACCCAGCTATTCAGTGCGGCGTTTCCTAAACGGCGCCCGTAGCGCCCGTTTCTTCGTTATTTACAAAACGGCGCACACCGTCCTCGTCAAGTTAAGCCGGCCCGGTTTCACTTTCTTATTCTGTTTCTATAAACTGCAAAAAAGAGGACGATACCAGGATTCGATCATGCGATAAGCATGCTTCAGTTATCGCCGCGATAGCCACCCCACCACCACCCATGTTGTGATTACTTTAAGTTTTCACTTCTTTTCTTGTTTTATTTTTTCTTTATTCTCTGTCCTTTTTTCTTTCTTTTTTCAAATGCGTGAACTTTTTATTCAAATAGATAACTTTTTCCAAAATCCATGAACTTTTTTCCAAATGATGAAATTTTCAAATTTTGTGAACTTTTGTCAAAAGCGATGAACTTCTTTTGACATTCATGAACTTTTTTCAAAGTCGATGAACTTTTTTCAGATTCGTGAACATTTTCCAAAATTTGATGAACTTTTTTCAAAACCGGTGAACATTTTTCAAAGTCGATGAAGTCATTTTCAAAACCGATGAAATTTTTCCAAATCTATGAAGACTTCTTTTCAAAATCGATGAACTTTTTTCAAAAAATCGATGAACTCTCTTGAATTTGATGAACTCTTTTTTCAAAATCGATGAACTTTTTCCAAATCGATGAACACTTTTTTTTCAAAATCGATGAACTTTTTTCAAAAAATCGATGAACTCTTTTCAAAATTGACGAACTCCTTTTCAAAACCGATGCACTTTTTTCAAAATCGATGAACTTATTTAAAAAAACCAATGAACTTTTTCCCAAATGTTTTCAAATATTTTTAAAATCAAAGCGCTACAGTAACGTTTGCATGTGTAGTGAATTGCGTGGCTACAGCTGTACATTATGTCTTCGCCCTGAATTTTCTCAGTAGCGCGGTGTAGTGCAATTGGTTATCGCTAGCCGTTCCCTGTTGGAGTGCGCGAGTTCGATTCCTCAGTCAGAGTTATTTTCTCTGGGTTTTTTCGTGCTAGTCGTTCCCTGAATTTTTGCTGGGCCGGCCCAGTCCCATGGCCTTCGGGCCAAATAGGAGCACCCATCTCACTCTAAGCAATAGCGAGATATATTTCCCGGGGCATTTGACCGGAAGGTCCTAGTCGGCGCCTTAAGCGCCCCGAAGCGAAACCGGGGCTCACAGTAGAACCTACTGGGCCGGCCCATGAACACGTAACGCACCGAAATACTGTAGCGCAAAAACATACAGAAAAAGCGGGCGTCGCCCGGGATCGAACTCACGCCGCGACAGAACCGCAAGAGAGCTACCACCATATCAATCGCATGCTAGTGATCGAAAGCAGCGTAGATTTTTGAAAAACTATTGCGCAAAAGTTCACTAATCTAAGAAACAATGTTCACCAATTGGACGGTGTGACTAGTTGACCGTTGGCTGTTCAAAAAATATGTGTATGTTTTTTTCAAAAATCAGGAATTAAAAAAAATCATTCACCACAAAAAGTTCACGGGTTAAAACGTTGATGAATTTAAATAAAAAATCAAAAAAATGAAAATAGTTCAATGAATTTGAAAAAAGTTCGTCAATTTTGAAAAAAGTTCATCGGTTTTGAAAAAAGTTCATTGTTTTAAAAAAAGTTCATTGTTTTGGAAAAAAGTTCATCGAATCTGAAAAAAGTTCTTCAAATTTGAAAACATTCCATCAGATTTCAAAAAAGTTTCATTGATTTCGAAAATATTTCATCGATTTTGGAAATAGTTCACCGAATCTGAAAAAAGTTCATTGGATTTGAAAAAACTTCATGGGATTTCAAAAAAAAGTTCATCGAAATTGAAAAGGAATTCATTGATTTCAAAAAAAGTTAATAGAATTTGAAAAAGGATGAGGAAAAAAGAAAAGGAAAAAACTGAACTGACGTGGATAATAAATAAGTGGACTGAAATATCTTTTAACAGAAGCGGGCATGGCCGGGTGGCTAGAGTGTTGCGCTCGCAGCCGACGAGGTTCTGTTTTCCATCCCTCGTTCATGCACTTTTTGACGTTTCTCTAAAAAGCGAAGAAGAAAAAAAAGCGGGCGAGCCCGGCTAACTTTCATTTGCAGCGCCTGTTTGCAAATTGCACTTTATGTGGGCGCCAGGAGCACCTATGTGCCTTTTACTGTGGCAACTAGTCGGGGCTTCGCACAAGGCGCCCCCAGACTGGGCCGGCCCACACAGGCAGCGAGTGGTGTAAACATGAAAGAAAACCCGAACACTATGCCTGACTAGTAGAACGCCCGTGCGTTGCTACGGGCTATAATACATATAAGAATCAGACAAATGATTAAACTTGTCTTCAAGGACTAAGCTTATTTTTACCTCATACTTCGGGCGTGTTCGCACATCAAATGGATGTAAGTGAGCTCCCTAAAATTCAATAGTCTCGCCGGCCTGGTCTTCCAAAATCCAGCCATTGACGAGAAATGTGGTTGTTCCAACTATCCGTCATGTTATGTCAACACGTGGTCCCAAGACAAAAAAAACCACCCCATACGCATCCTTCTCTTTTTCCGTCAAGCCCTCCCCTTCCTGCTCGGTTTCCCGTCGTAGCAGGACATTTCCAATTGGAGCCCCCTCCTTTGAAACTGGACAGATGCCGACCTCACACTCACCACATTGTACTTCCCCACGTACCGACGAGGAGTCCCCCACCCAACCACCCCGCTCCTCACCCTGATAACACCTCTCCCCCCATTCATGTTGATCTAAGGAGAAGAAGCCATGCGCCACCCATGACGCACCCAAGCCAAGTAGGTAGATCCAATGTCTCTAGCCATTTTTACGTTGTAACATACAGTTATATGTCGTGCGTTAACACAAAATAAAAATATGATGTTCACTATTGGGCATGCAACTGATATGCCACTGTGTTTGTTATTAACTATTGAAGCAACCAACCAAGGCATCTACCCTTTTATGCTAACCAAAAAATTAGATAACTTGATAAAAAACCAGATCATGCATTTTGTTGCAAAGCCATCTATAATGAAACCCAATTTGCCTTATTTTTTAAAGTGGGAAAATTATTTCGCTCAGACAACCATAACTGAACAGACCAACCCAGCCCTCGTCCCGCTCACTCTCAACCCTCTAAAGTAGGAAATCGTCGGTGCGTTGCAAATAACTTAGAATCACAAGGAATAGTAACCGAAACAACATCAGCCAACACCTAGCCTTCTATAGTTCTTCAACACTTTTTTGAATGGATGCTTCTAAGAACACATTTTTTAATGGATGCTTCTGATGGTATCTTACATTCTTAAGAAGTTGATCCCCACTACTACCTATTCTCTCAACATGCAACCCGTCCACATCATCATCTAGCCACCTCAGCAAATTCCAGCCACGTCACTTCATTCCTTCGGTATTTTTTTCTTCCCCCCGAAGGTTTTTTATCAACACATTGCTTCCTTTGTTTTTCAAGCCGCAGTCCACTATGTACTTGCATTTAATTCCCATCAGGTTTGTCTCCAAACGTAATGTGATCGTTCCCTGTTTTTGTTTCAAAGAAGTGAAGAGCCGCAACAGTTTGTAAACGAGGGGCACGACGACCTTCCTTAGGAACCCGTCGTTTCCCTTCCCCACCAGTGGCGCCACACAACTCGACATCTACTTCAACCAGCCGTAACGAGGTGTTCCTCCGCCGCTAGGGCTTCCGCTGGTCGTCTTCCTCGAGCGTGATGACGGATGGAGATGGACGAGGCCGCCTTCCCCTATCTACGGGCTCTCTCTTGATCTTGATCTCGATTTCTATCCTCATCTATTGGATTTTGATCCCATATAGGAGCAGGTCTCCACACATCGGTGGCACATGCACATGTTCTACGGGGTAGAAGAACCATTGAAAGAGCATACAGGTTCGGATCTCTATCCACATCTGTTGGATTTTGATCCCGTCTGAGCAGCTCTTCACACAGCCGCAGACATCCACATGCTTTGTCAGGGGTAGCAGCAACCATTGACAGAGCATACAGGTTCGGATCTTAAATCTAATGATTCCTTTGTATGTTTCCAGTGTCTACTTTTCCTCATCAAGCCTTTAAGTTATTCCTCCCCTAGATGCACTCCATCAAGTAGACATCCGAGAGGCAAATTTATTCTCTCTTCTTTTCCTCTGTCTTGATCCAGGCAGCAGCAGTTCGAGTTGGACCTCTTCCAAACTATTGCCAAAATGGTTTTGTAATCTGGATGCTATGTAGATTGAACAGGTTATGTAGCCCAGAAAGATTAAAGCTGGGTGTTCATTATTCAAGGTGCAGAGAGAAAAATTGTATTGTACATAACATTTGTATATATTCTGTATGATGCCCTAATGGTCATGTTGTTTAGTTTCTTTCCCTTCTTAGATTATGACCATTTATTCTCAGTCTGATGGTGCTATGGACAGTTTTATTCTCAAACGGTGATACTCTACAATATCTCATGGCCTCTTACATTATCCAGTGATCTGTTCATGCCTGAAAATCCGAGTAGATCATTTCATTACATCTAATAAGCTCTAACATCTATGTCATGGATGCCGATATCAACTCACTTTGGTTGCCCTTGGTAGTGTTCATTTCTTTACTGGTGTGCTCAATGTGTTTTCTTTTCAGTTCGAATCATATATTGTACTTCAATTTTCTTTTCATAACGGAAAAAGAAAGGGCCAGAAAAAAAGATACGGTGCGATTGTTCTTGCCCTCTGAATAAACTATCTTCAGTTGTACCCTTTGTAATGTTCGTTTCTTTAGTGATGTGCCCAGCGTGTGTTATTTTTCTTTGGGGTCATAGACAATAGTTTGTTTTTACACCAGAATAAAATGATCAACTATTGATTATGTTCTTGCAAAGTGAGAATGTTCTTATCTGTCAGTTATGTTCATAAAAACCCTACAACTTTCTTTCATTGTAGAAGTTTTTTTTGGAGATGAATAATGCACGGATACATGCATACATCTAATTTTTTTATAACACAACACAACCCCTATATCATATCCTATAACAATAAGTTGATCTGGACTAACTATATTTCCTTCCCATGCGAACTTGCCATATTAGGTCATCACAATTGGAACTACAAGGGTCATCGACACTTCGTCTCCTCGCTTCACCTCCTATTTATGACGTGTTTTATCTACCCTTTGGCATATTCTATTGATTTTGTTTGCTCAGTGTAACCATTGCAAATAATAATACATTTTCTCATGATTAAAATGTTATCTATGCAGATTCATATCTCTGTTTGATCACACGATTATTCCTAGACATAACATAATACATTGAGATTTAACAAAAACAAAAATACATTGAGATTTAACAAAAACAAAAAACATTTCATATTGCAACTGTTGCACTATGCTTTGAGATCACACGATGGTGCTTTTTTCAGGAAAAAGAGCGCTCGCCGGACTGAGTCCGAAGAGGTTGCCCATCGAGCCTCCGCCGGCCAGGCTCCAAAGATGGGTCTGGAAGCGGAGGCGAGCACGAGGCGTGCGTCAGATGCTCCTCCGACAGAGGATGCCGAAAAATTGTCCGCCACCAACTCTGAGGTGGAGAGCGCCATGAATCACAGGCGCCGCCGTACAGTTCTTCGTGACGCATGTTTCTCCCAAGAGGCCTTGAATGCCTTCAATTCGGGAGATGCGCACCTCCGTGCCGCTCAAGATGGTCTAGCCAGAGCCACGGAGCAAGATGTAAAGGACATGTAAGGAAATCGACAGTTATATATGCCAAGAGTCCCGAGACTTAAAATAGTTAGAATAACTGATTTAAGGATCATTTGTTATGCAGGATCTTACAAAAAAGAATACCCGACTGTCCCAGGAGCTTGAGGAATGCAAGGCCCAACTTGAGGCCGCATTAGCCGCTACAGGGGGAGCCACAGAGACCCCCTCTGGTAATATATGCTTCAAAAGATAAATAGTTTATGAAGTGCGGCGGGTGTGTAAATCTGACAAAAATATTGCAGATGGCGCCGGACTAGATCCGGACAAGCAACAGCTCTTGCGCCAGCTAAAGGCCGGTGAGAGCGTGCTTACGAGTGTGCGGCAGGAGAAAAATAACCTCCAAGATGCCAACACCAGACTGGGTAAAGGAGAATCGACGGCTTCTTCGCGGCATTTTTAGTAAGTGCTTGAGCGAACTTTGAAAGAGTTCGGCGAGGAAGGCGACTAACATAAACATGTATATAGGTTTGTTCACAGGTTGTCCTGAAGAGGAGATGCCCAGTTCTTTGGGTGATCTTCTTCCCGAACTGCGTCAGCTGCACGAACGAGTTCGGCAGGTGATGAAAGGCGTCGGCCAGGCCTTGTGGCCATCTATCTCCCTGCCCGAAGGCATTGGGGAGCTGGCAGAGCGGCTTCAAGGAGCATGGCGGCGCTTCCGACTGTGGAAGATATCGGCCTGCCGTCAAGGCGCCAGGAGGCTCGGGCCATGGTAAAGACGCGATACGAAGGTTGTGAACCAAACCACATGGCCGAGGTCGGACCTGTGGGGCCTGATGGGAAGGAGATCCTCAGAAGCTTAGTGTACGGCCAAGTAGAATTGGCCGCCAAGTATTCCCAAAGAAGATTGTAAATTAGATAGCCTATTAGATGGCATTGAGGAGGAATACAATGAGTCGAGTTGGCTATGTAATTAAATATGACATGAAAAATGTCTTCTAGCCGGATTGTAGATCGTTTGTCATAGCGGACCTTTTCGCTTCGACCTCAGGACCCAATAGTCCGGAGTGTGTCCGAATACCTTTGTGGTTATATAAGAACCAGGGTATGCATGGAGACAAGGCATAGGGGTCATTATTGCTGTATCAGACAAGTGCCCAACTAGTTATGTTATATTACATGGATAGTAAGAAACATCTTCCAGGGAGAATAGTTCCGTTAGGGGTTCCTTTCGCTGGGGTGCATGCCCTAAAGTGCATGTCAAAACTGCTAAGAAAGCGTAAAATCATCCGGGGCAGATGGGTAAATAGTTAAAAATCATCTTTCAGTTCACCGACCGAATATTCCCTTAAGAACGCTTAGCTTTCGGCTTCACCCATCCGAGGTACACATCTGGTGACTCGGCAAGAATAATCGCAGAGGTGCTCCCTTTACTACCTAGCCGAACAATCGGGAACGTAGGGGTAAGCACAGGAGCCAGGCAACCCAGCTTGGCCAAAACTTAAGTCATATCGATGCATATAATGGTGAATAAAAGGTACATGCGGAAGCTTGACGCATGTATTGGGCATAAGGCCTGTATAAATAAGCTTCTGGTAAAGAAGCCCCCAGGTATAATGAGCGCGTACAACGCGTCAAGTATGTGCGAATAAAGCGCAAACGAGCCTCTAAAGGCTTCAAGAAGAAGGAGGAGGAAGGAGAGAAATAAAAGACAGCAAAAATAAAAAATGTGGACGGAGGAAGGAGACGAACTTGGAGTCCGGTGCTTAGGCGTAGAATCTTCGTAGACGGGCTGCGTTCCATGGGTTCGGCTCGAGTCAGTTATCCAATGCGCTTCGCAGACGGTATGCTCCGCCGGTCAGGACCTGGTCGATGATGAATGGACCTTCCCATTTGGGCTTGAGTTTGTCCTTTTTCTTGTCCGGCAGGCGTAGAACTAGTTCGCCAACGTTATAAGCTTTGGCCCGTACTTCCCTGCTTTGATATCTTCGAGCCTGCTGTTGATAGAATGCGGAATGAGCTTTTGCCACATCGCGCTCCTCCTCCAATGCTTCCAAACTGTCCTGCCGATCGAGCTCGGCTTCTCTTTCTTCATACATGCGCACGCGAGGTGAGTCATGTATTATGTCGCAGGGCAAGACTGCCTGCGCCGTACACCATAAAAAATGGTGTGAATCTGGTAGTACGATTTGGCGTGGTCCGTAGCCCCCAGAGTACGGAGTCGAGCTCCTCAACCCAGTGTGTGTTAGATTCCTTTAGGGACCGCACTAGTCTGGGTTTAATGCCGCTCATGATTAGACCGTTTGCTCGCTCGACTTGACCGTTGGTTTGAGGGTGATAGACTGAGGCATAATTGAGCTTGATGCCCATGTTTTTGCACCATAATTTGACCTCATCGGTCGTGAAGTTGGTGCCGTTATCAGTGATGATATCTTGTGGGGACACCGTAACGGTGCACTACCCCGATATGAAGTCTATCACCGGTCCGGATTCGCCGCTTTTGCTTGTGGGTTCCTCCCTTAAGGGGTCCAACCATGTCAAGCCCTGCATCATGAACGGCCGTGTGATGGGTATAGTTTTGAGGGCGGTGGGTGGCATGTGGCTTTGGTTAGCAAAAAGCTGGCAATCGACGCATTGTTGGAGTAAGTCCTGCGCATCTGCCCGGGCCGTAAGCCAATAAAATCCTGTGCGGAAGGCCTTGCCTACAAGGGCCCGGGCTGCGGCGTGGTGCCCACCCAGTCCGGCATGAATTTCAGCCAGGAGGTTTCGCCCTTCCTCTTCGGAGATACACCTTTGAAGGACTCCGGTAGTGCTTTTCTTATAAAGCTCTCCCTCATGGACTTTATAGGCTTTAGATCGCCGTACTATGCAGCGAGCCTCATTTTGGTCTTCGGGAGTTCCTGCCTAGTTAGGTAGGCTAGGAATGGTTCCGCCCACGGGCGATAACCGCCATTATTTCGTGGGGGGAGGGTGTTATCTCGGTGGCAGAGCCTCCGATTGTGTCAGAGTGTTCGGCGTTAGACAGTGCGGTTGGGTCCGGATTGTTATTGCCGGACTCCCCTTCCCATGGTAATGCGGATGGCTTGAACAGCCGTTCGAGAAAAGATGTTGGGCGGGACGGCATCGCGTTTTGCACCGATGCGTGCCAATATGTCCGCCCCCTGGTTGTTATCCCGGGCTATATGACGAAATTCGAGCCCTTCGAACCGTGCTGACATTTTTAGGACCGCATTGCGGTATGCTGTCATTTTCAGATATTTGGCATCAAAGTCTCCATTTATTTGAGATATCGCGAGGTTCGAATCCCCACGCACCTCTAGGCGTTTAATGCCCATGGAGACTGCCATCCGGAGGCCGTGCAGAAGGGCCTCATATTCGCCGCGTTGTTGGAGTCCGTATACATTATCGAAGGGCGTATTGGACTGTGTCCCCGGTTGGGGACGTCAAGACGATGCCAGCCCCCAGGCCGGCCAACATTTTGGAGCCGTCAAAGTGCATGATCCAATTGGAGTATGCGCTGTACTCTTTAGGGAGTTCGGCTTCGGTCCATTCGGCCACGAAGTCGGCCAAAACCTGTGACTTAATAGATCGTCGTGGCTTATAGGTTATGTCGAATGGAAGGAGCTCTATGGCCCATTTAGCAATCCGGCCTGTCGTGTCGCGGTTGTTTATAATGTCATTAAGAGGTACTTCGGAGGCTACCGTTATCGAGCACTCTTGAAAGTAGTGTCGCAGCTTCCGGGATGCCATGAACACCGCGTATGCTATCTTTTGATAATGTGGGTACCGGGACTTGCACGGAGTGAGGACAGAGGACACATAATAAACCGGTCTTTGAAGAGGGAACCGGTGTCCGTCCATTTCTTGTTCGACGGCGAGCACCGCGCTAACAACTTGATGTGTTGCGGTGATATATAATAGCATTGGTTTGCCCATGTTGGGCGCGGCCAGGACCGGATTTGTCGTGCACTGGTGACTTGGGTGCTTCCTCCTCTAATCGAGGCAACGGCCTGCGTTTGGGGTAGCTTTTGGAGGGGCGTTCGAGTTCATACTCTTCAGCTGCAAGGACTTCACCCATCCGTCAGCCTAGCAGGTCTTGGTCAGCTCTAAGCTGTTGCTGCTTTTCTTGAGGCTGCTTGCCGTGGCCATAAGCCTGCGCTTGAAACACTCACTGTTGGCGGGATCCTCGTGCACGACAAATTAAATGCGTCGTCGAGGCTTGCCTCATCTTCCGAGGGAGGCGCATAGTTATCGCCCTCTACCTCTCTTTCTTCGTCCGCACTATCGCGGCGGACTTGCTTCTCCTCCTCCTGCGCCGAGTCCTGCTGGAGGGGTTGTCTTCGGCACCGTCCGGAGTGTTATTATCTCCCGTGCGGAATCACGCTTTTCTTGTGGCGGGATTTAGAGCGGCGCCACGACGTCGGCGCTTGGGCTGTTTCTTGAGGGGTCATCCTCCGCTGTTCCATCGCTGTTCCCATCTTTTGGGATGTCCACCATGTATATGTCGATGACGAGGTGGCCTTCCAAAGGCCCTCGTAGGCGCTGGTTCTTGGTTGTCTCCAGCATCGTCGTCCATACCGTCGATGTCTTCGGAGTCGTAGTCGAGCATGTCGGTTAAATCATCGACAGTGGTTACAAAGTGGGTGGTGGGTGGGCATTGAATTTCTTCATCGTCCGCATCCCAACCTTCCTGACCATAGTCCGGCCAAGGCTCTCCAGATAAAGAAAGAGACTTTAGTGAATTCAAGATGTCGCCAAAGGGCGAGTGCTGAAAGATGTCCGCGGCAGTGAACTCCATGACCGGCGCCCAATCGGATTCGATTGGTAGGGGCGCCGGAGGGTTGAGTCCGGAGAGGAGTCCGTAACCTTGGAGTCACGGTCTTCGCAGCGATAGGGATGGAGTTCGCTCAATCGCCGCTGAGATCGTAGGCCCCAGGCGGTGTCCAACCACTCGCCCTCGATCGGGAATCCGGCTCCGGATTAAGGGTCGGAGCGGCAATCGGTGCGGCCTCCGTGGCAATCGCTCACGGCAGAGCTAGATCGTACTCCATCGAAGCGGTCTGCGGCGCTTGGCTGTGGCTCGAACCCGTCGAAGATCAAGTCTCTGCGGATATCGGCCGTATAGTTTAAGTTTCCAAATCTGACCTGATGGCCAGGGGCGTAGCTTTCGATCTGCTCCAGATGGCCAAGCGAATTGGCCCGCAGTGCAAAGCCGCCGAATACGAAGATCTGTCCGGGAGAAAAGTCTCACCTGGACCGCATCGTTGTTGATGATCGAAGGAGCCATCGGGCCTATCGGTGACGACACGTAGGAACTCTCAATGAAAGCACCAATGTCGGTGTCAAAACCGGCGGATCTCGGTAGGGGTCCCGAACTGTGCGTCTAGGCGGATGGTAACAGGAGACAAGGGACACGATGTTTTTACCTGTGTTCGGGCCCTCTCGATGGAGGTAATACCCTACTCCTGCTTGATTAATATTGATGATATGGGTAGTACAAGAGTAGATCTACCACAAGATCAAGGAGGCTAAACCCTAGAAGCTAGCCTATGGTATGGTTGTTGCTCGTCCTATGGACTAAAACCCTCCGGTTTATATAGACACCGGATAGGTTAGGGTTACACAGAGTCGGTTACAATGGTAGGAGATCTACATATTCGTATCGCCAAGCTTGCCTTCCACGCGAAGGAAAGTCCATCCGGACACGGGACAAAGTCTTCAATCTTGTATCTTCATAGTCCAGGAGTCCGGCCAATGGTGATAGTTCGGCTATCCGGACACCCCCTAATCCGGGACTCCCTCACCTACCTAAACACTCAAGACTCTAGTCCAGGTTTATCGCCTACTCAGGTTCCATCTGCAGGGAGTCCGGCCGAGGTTTCCAAATACGGCCCCGAACAATGTGTACAAAGTTCCGCGACACCAAACGGGCGCCCGGCATACCCGACCACGTGCCTACCGCATCACAGCCCACCCCTCGGATCAACGCCAAGACGGCCTCCAAAGATACTACAAACACCAGAAACTACTTGCAACTCCTAGACAGAGGACTAGGGTGGTTAAGAAGTCGAGCGGGGTCATATTTCAGGGTCCAATGCATGGTAGTAGCTGTTTCATGGATCACAAACACAGAACTCAATTCTTAAGGGCGGCTTCAATGAGACAACCCACCATGTACTCCTACATGACCTCTCACCGCTACCTTTACCAAATCGTGTTCACACATTTAGCTCATACACAGTAGGACATGTTCACCACTTTCCAATTCATCCCCGATGAATCAGACCTGACTCAACTCTAAGCAGTAGCAGGCATGACAAGCAAGCATGAATGAGTAGGCACATCAGGGCTCAAACAACTCCTACTCATGCTAGTGGGTTTCATCCATTTACTGTGGCAATGACAGGTCATGCAAAGGAAAAGGGGTTCAACTACCGCAGCAAGTAACAGATGAATCGTTGTTGCCCTAATGCAGTAAAAGAGAGCAGGAGTGGGAGAGTGGGATTGTATCGGAATGAACAAGGGGGTTTTGCTTGCCTGTCACTTCTGAAGATAGTATAGCTCTTCATCGGTGTCATCAAACTCATCGTCGGAACATGTCTATCGAGAGGGAACAACCACCGGCAACAGAGAAGGAACACAATCAATGCAATGCACAATATGATGCATAATCATGATATGTCAATATGCTGTGATTTGAGCTAATGCAACTATCAACAGGTTAAATGGAGTTGGTTTGAATCCAAGATTCAAATTCAAACTCCATATGTGGATATCCAAATGCCATTTATATGATTGGTCCTAAACAGTAGATATAAGTTGTTCTAACATGCATGAAAATGGTACAGATGGATAGATTGGATTTTTCTGATCATTTTCATATATAATTTATTTCAATCTGAGTTATAGATTATTTTCTATGATTTTTTGAAGTTTTGTGCATTTTCTGGAATTTCCTGAATAAGAATAATTCCAGAAAATGACTTCATCAAGGTCGACGATTAGGTCGTCTTGACCTCGGAGTCAACGGCGCCGTCGAGATCAAATCGACCCGGTGGGGTCCACCGTCAAGGCCTACTAACTAACCTAAGTTAATTAACACTAACCTAATACTAACTAAAAGTGTCAGTGGAGCTAATTAAGCTTAGTTTAAAACTAAACTAGAATTAGTAGGGGCCAGGGTCCACTTGTCAGCGACCCAGGGGAGGTCAAACTGGGTCAACCCAGGTCAATCTCGCCGGAGTTGACCCGGGCCTCGTCGCCGGCAAGGCCAGAGACGGCGGAGGGGCTCGGGATTCCTCCTCCGGCGACCAAATGGCTGGCGGAGGGCATCTACGTGACGCTGGAGATCCCGCGCGTCGAGTGGTGCAGTCAGTTATGCCGGGGGCGACCTATATCGACGGCGGCGAGCTCAAAGGCGGCGGCCGGAGTTCGGGTCTCAGCGGTTCCGGCGTTGCGTTGCACGACAGGAGCAACTGGAGGGGGTTTTGGTCTTCTGGCATTGTGCTGAGCACGTCGGTGCGCTCGGTTGTAGCTCTAGGTGACGGTGGCCACGGCGGCGACATGGTCAAGGAGCTGCGCTCGCGTCTCCGGTGGAATCGGCGGCTGAGGACAGGAATGAGCTCGAAGGAAGGGGAAAGACGCAGAAGCTCACAAATGAAGTTGAACGGGGCCTCAGCGTGCTCGGGGAGGGGCTGGTGACGACGGGAGGTCGCCGGCGATCTCGGTGGCCCAAGGAGGAAGAAGACGTCGGGGACGGTGCTCCGGGGCTCTTCCCATCGCGTGGCTCGGTGAAGACGGCGTATGGGTCCACGACGGAGCTCGAGGTCACGTCGGAGAGGCACGGCGAAGGCTCAGGGCGCGGCAGCGATGAGCGGCGGTGCCGGTGGCTCTCGAGTGCGTGTGAGAGGAGAGCCAGGGGTGGGAGAGAAGCTCGCGGAGAGAGTGGAGGGGTCCAGGGGGTCGGGGAGATGACGTGGAGGTCGTCCAGTCGTCCAGGGGCGCGGGCGGCAAGCAGGTGGCACCGTGGCGAGCTTGTGCACGCCGGTGTCACCTCCCTCCCTGCCTGGCGGGGCAAGCGATCGGTAGCACGAGCCGGCCTGATGCTAAACCACCAGTGGGCGGTGAGTGGCTTTGCCGAGTAAGTCTCGTTCCTTTTATTTTCTTTTTTCTATTTCTTTCTGTAACTTTGTGGCTTTTCTAAAATACTAAAACGTTTTCATAAATCCTGAAATTAATTGGGGTGCTTTGTTTAGATTATTACCAACAGCCCACACTTAACTTCAGAATTATTTGGGCATTTGAATTATTTCATAGCATTTAAATGCCCAAATGCAAATAGGTAATGATTTAATCCAGTGACCTTATGTGTCCTAGAAAAATGTGAACCAATTTTGGCAAAGGTTCTAACCCAAGGCAAAACGGATGGACATTTTAGAAGGGCATCTCAGGTTCATTGAAAATGATTTTATGTTGAACCTATTTGATTTGATCTGGTGCTAGGGTTTGATCAATCCCCATTTCAAATTCAAAAGAATTTAAACATGATGCTTCACTCTAATGCAAGCACTAGGCATTACCAGAACTAGGGATGTGACAACTCACCCCCACTAAACAAGAATCTCGTCCCGAGATTCAAGCATAGAGTAAGATGAAGGGGGAACACAAACTAATATAATCTTCACGATCTAGGATGCACTTCATAAAGGCGTTGATTCAATCACCATCTTTGTCTCGTCGTCTTGCTCTGAGAACTCCAGCCAACATGACAACGAGAGGAAAAGGAAACTCTGGAAGGATCGATCTTCGCGAAGATCGAACAACTCAGGATCAACTCACAGAATGAGACATAGAAACATCCCTGGAGCTGAGAGGCAAAACATGCATCAGGAGGGACGAAAAAAAACAATTTGACGAGGGTTTCGAAGAAGCGAGGAAAAATTGTCATGATTCCATAACGGGGCACCTTAGGAAAGGTGACTCGTAGAATTATTCCCTCAACTGGAAAAAAGGAATTACTTTTGATACATAGATCATTGGAACTCTTCATACCAGTCTAAGGAAATTCACAACAAACGTTTGGCGGAGTAAGAAGGGATGGCATGCCCAGACTAGAATGGATGATGTGGACTACCTTGTTGAAGACAACACAATGGATGATTCTGCTTATCATCGGGGATGGATGGGACCCATAGTAGGACCACTTTTGAAGATGATCCTAAACAGTAATTACTGAGGTGCAAGCTGGGAACAAAATGCAAATGCTAGGAATGATTCTGGTAACTGGGAATAACTCAATGAGAGTGATTCCACCGTTTGAATGGTTATAGCTTAATCAAGGAAACCAAGACACAAGAATCCGTAAGGAACAACTTATGGAATAAGTCACACCAAATCCTCATGGAGAAGATGGTCGAATTGCTCATTCAAGATACTACAATAATAGATCTTCCGGCTAGGTGCATCGGCGTAACATCAACCTTGTCGGGACCTACATCATAGATCTTGGAAATGTTCCAACCATCATATCTGCCTGAGATTCAGATCTGGTTGGTGTCAGAATAATCCAGACTCATCAAGTCTAGAAAGAAAAATGAAAGTTTGCAACACAAATCGACGAGATGGCGTTGCGAGATTCTCAGGAAATGAACTACGATAGCAAGCTCCAAAACATGAGCTGGTTCTACTACACACCTGTGAACACACTGTCCTAGACAAGCATGACCACATTGTAGTCTTATAATAAAACACTACCGAGTTCTGGTTGGGAACCATCATCGAGGATAACGGAATCTTGTACAAATCCGTCTGGTACCTTCAGGACTAGCACTTAGAACTTATTATCCTTGAGCAAATCGATAAGTGGCTAGGTGTGCTAGGAAACATATATGGAGTGGAGGCGGCCAACCTATCAAACCATAATGTACTTCAGACATATGCGTGACTAACTTGGGATGATTCCAGAGGAAGCAAAAACAAGCTTTCTCGAATTCACGATGGCAATTTACATCAAATGCATGTGAATTAGAGGAAGTCACTCCTTTCATCCAAACGTATACCTCATGAGCGGAACATGAAGGCAATGCTTACAAAGTTTCCAATGCTAGCTTTAATGTTCAACACGATTCATGGAGAAGATAAGAATGTTGCCGATGGGCTCAACAACAACTTATCAAAATTCCAATGGAGATGGAATTCCACAACTATGTGAACAAGGTGATAGCATTGGTCAGACCCAAAAGATATAATGGTGTATGCTCTAGGAAACAACCACGAGTAAGACAAAATTACAAATATCGTTGGTTCTGATTTGATTTGAGGATAGCCCATACTCGAATCAAGATTGGATAAGATGATAGGTCCATTAACTGATCACGAGGGTCAATTGATGAACATATCATCTTTCTTCAACACACATACAAGATGTCCCCTAGAATGAACTAAGTCGGATAGAGCTTTTATCTTCCAACTCTCCAAGTTATTGTTTAGCTTATCCAACTAGTTCAGGGGTAACCAACACAGATCCTTGGAGAAAGGGTGGTTTATGGGAAAACCAACTTGATCACAAACTCAACATAGCGGTCAGGTGACAACCTGGTAATACTTCCGAGAAGATATTTGGAAAATCACGAACCACCGATATGTTATTAAGCTCGAGAACAATCTTGCTTTTCAAGGCAAGACGACATGATGAATAAGCAAGGGATTGAATAATCCTAACTCATTGATCAAAGAATGCACTAGGAATAAGGACTAGGTAGCACAATATATCTTAGAATGATGATTCAATAACCAACACGTTAAGAATGAGAATATTGTCCATTAACTACCGAGCAACACAGTTGCTAGGAGTATTGATTTCACACATCATGATTCACTTGTCGGCATTCCGGTTGCGACAACACGACACCGAGGAAATGAATAATGATGGCGATAAGTATCACTACGTCAAGAATTCATAAGAGAAGGTGAAATTCTCATGACATTCCTGACATAAAGTGGGTAATACTTCAGGGTAGAGCAGACCAAAAGCTTGATTGCATTTGATCTGCGGAATACAACTGCTTTGACCCAATCCTAGATATGGATAAGGTACTAGAGTTTGTTTCTCCTAGTCACTCCAGAACAGAATGGCTTGACGGACCACAAGAATAATAGGCATCGATAACACGAATGCACAACTACTCTTGGCCAACAATTGACGGACGAAGGTCAGATAACAACTAAAGGGGGACAACTCAAAGGAACATATATCTTTCTAAGTTGTGGATGCATAGATTAGTATGTCAAGCAAAGCTCAACATTTCTTCCGGATAACCCATGCAGAAAGGTAGAACTGGTAGATTCACAATGTAGAATGGAGAACTCATCAAGAGCACTCTGGTTGTGACCTTTTGGTTCAAAAGAAATTCTGCAATAAGTAGTTCATGGTATTTGGAAGAAGGAAATACCACAGACCTCGAGGACTATCGCAAAGATTACTAATATCATAAAGGAACTAGCAAACACTATCAATAGGAGGTAAGTGGAGTGAATCTCGGGTTCAAGAACCCAGGAATAGAATACCTACTAACTAATAACATCATGGGATGCTCTCGGGAATGGTGGCTAGAATCATCACATTGGAAACACAAAACATGGCTAGATTACTAGGTGACTCCCTAAAACACCTAGGGTCATAATTATAGCTCCAACATATATGTCGAGGCAACAGAGTACCTCAACTCACCGATTAGTGTGATCAATCTGGCCCAAATGGACATCAGGAACATGGAGGAATGATTGCAAGTACATCATACTATCTAGAAACCTGGGATGAATCGGACAGCATAACGACTGTAAATGCTTAAAAAGATTTGAGATATCCTGCAGAAATGGTGGCATAACCACCCAACATCACAAAATGAAAGTTCTGAGATCAAGTTACAACACATGGAAGTAGTAGGAACTGAGCTAGAGCTTGAAACCAACAATCCTATAAGTCTACGGATTAGTAACACGTGATCCTGATAGATAGACGAGAAGCCTAGTTCTTAATCCCCGTAGAAAAGAAGAGGCGGACTCAGATCAGAAGGGCATAAGGTATAAGGAGTAAACAGAGCCTTACGTTCCCTTCCACGATCAATTCCCTTATATAACTGCATTTCTAGACTCAACTTCGACCAGTTTGGCTTGGTAATCCTCTGACAGCAAGGGGCTCTGATACCAAAGCTGTCAGGACCCCGATTCCAAGTCACATTGATCTAGCCGGTAACACCTCATATCACTTTGCGGCCTCACACACGGTATTCACGCGGGTGTCGCCTTACCATGGCCCGGGACCGTTTGCGCCTTTTGGCTCACGTATATGATAGTGTCACTAGAATCCATATGACAGAGAACCCGTGCCGATATGACTAGTCGTGAACCCAAAGTGACACTAACTTACGGGGACAGTGATACATGAATCAACATCGAGCATGTCGGTCAGCAGCGTGTGAATCCGGGCTGTAGCACTGGGATAACAGGACTCCGGTGAACTGTAGCAGAGCTAAGCGAGGACTCCGGATATCACCGCGTGACATTTCCTCGAAGGGATGAACCACGAGCAGAAGTGAATCACATGCCGGCCGGTCAAGTGTTCCGGAGCAGTAGTGTTGGGCTAGCAGGACTCCGGTGAACCGGGCTGTAGCGGACTACTATGGCTCATGGAAGCACAAGACTACATTTCCCCATAAGATAGGCCACCAAGGATAAACAACTAGGTTGCGGATCCCACACATACCAAGCATTTCAACCATACACACAATATGCTCGATATGTGTAAATACAACATGGCATCACAACATAACTCTATGACTCAAGCATTTATTCATTAGGCTCCGAGGAGTGAAATATTACAAGCATGGGTCTCATGACCCAACATTCAGAGCATACAAGTCAAAGCACATGCGGAAGCTTAACATGTCTGGGTACAGACATCTACAAATGAAAAGGCTGATAAGCCTGACTATCTACCAGATCATGTCGAGGGCACAAGATCGTAGCTGAGGTATCAAGCTAAACGTCGAAGTCCACACAAAACTACTAGTGAGACTGAAGTCTCTCTGCAAAAACATAAATTAAGCAAACGTGAGTACAAATGTACCCAGCAAGACTTACATCAGAACTAACTACATATGCATCGGTATCAACAAAGGGGGTAGTGGAGTTTAACTGCAGCAAGCCAGCTTTGACTCAGTGGCTAACCTGAACTACGACTGCAAGCAACTCTTTTGAGGTGGCGCACACGAGTCCACATATTCACCATATCAATACACCACTATGGATCCGCTCCCGTCTCCCTACGAGAACGCCATCCATAGCACTCACGCTTATCTTGCGCATTTTAGAGTATCCACTTTCACTTCTCTATGAACTGTTATAGGCAACCCAGAAGTCCTTTACCATGGACACGGCTCTTCGAATAGATGATGTTAACCCTGCAGGGGTGTACTTCTTCATACATGTTTCCACCACTTAGCGTCTGCACATGACATGTGCTCGGCAGACTTCAAGCGAAAGCCGACATGGGTGTAGACCACACCTACCTGAACACTCAAGTCTCTAGTCCAGGTTTATCGCCTATTCAGGTTCCATCCGCAGGGAGTCCGGCCGAGGTTTCCACATACGGCCCCAAACGATGTGTACAGGGTTCCACGACACCAAACGGGCGCCCGGCATACCCGGCCACGTGCCTACCGCATCACAGCCCACCCCTTGGGTCAACGCTGTGCACAACCTCCAGCATACTACAAACACCAGAAACTACTTGCAACTCCTGGACAGAGTACTAGGGTGGTTAAGAAGTCGAGCGGGGTCATATTTCAGGGCCCAATGCATGGTAGTAGTTGTTTCCTGGATCACAAACACAGAACTCAGTTCCTAAGGACAGCTTCAATGAGACAACCCACCATGTACTCCTACATGGCCTCTCACCGCTACCTTTACCAAATTGTGTTCACACATTTAGCTCATACACAGTAGGACATGTCCACCACTTTCCAATTCATCCCCGATGAATCAGACCTGACTCAACTCTAAGCAGTAGTAGGCATGACAAACAAGCATGAATGAGTAGGCACATCAGGGCTCAAATAACTCCTACTCATGCTAGTGGGTTTCATCTATTTACTATGGCAATGACAGGTCATGCAAAGGAAAAGGGGTTCAACTACCGCAGCAAGTAATAGATGAATCGTTGTTGCCCTAATGCAGTAAAAGAGAGCAGGAGCGAGAGAGTGGGATTGTATCGGAATGAACAAGGGGTTTTTGCTTGCATGGCACTTCTGAAGATAGTATAGCTCTTCATCGGTGTCATCAAACTCATCGTCAGAACACATCTATCGAGAGGGAACAACCACCGGCAACAAAGAAGGAACAAAATCAATGCAATGCACAGTATGATGCATGATCATGACATGTCAATATGCTGTGATTTGAGCTAATGCAACTAGCAACAGGTTAAATGGAGTTGGCTTGAATCCAAGATTCAAATTCAAACTCCATATGTGGATATCCAAATGCCATTTATATGATTGGTCCTATATAGTAGCTATAAGTTGTTCTAACATGCATGAAAATGGTACAGATGGATAGATTGGATTTTTCTGATCATTTTTCATATATAATTTATTTCAATCTGAGCAATAGATTATTTTCTATGAATTTTTGAAGTTTTGTCACATCCCTAGTTCTGGTATGACCTAGACTAGCTAGTCATGTGTGCATCATGTTTAAATTCCATTAAATTTGAAATGAGGATTGTGAAACCCTCAGAATCATTTCTGGAAATGACCCAAATAAAAATTTCTCCAAAAGGGTCCAAGAAAATGCTCATGTTGCTCTCTGAAAATATTGGACAGAGATAAAAATCAAACCAATATTTTTAGGAGCTCATAAGTATTTATTTTGGGAATTTGGAATTAATGCTTAATTATTTGCATTGGATATATATATATATATATATATATATATGTTATATATATGATACATGTCCAAAAATTGTGCCATATGTTGAGGAGCTCTGGAATAACACCACTAGCCCATACAAAAATTGGCATAAGAAAATAAAATGATTTAGTATTTTATTAAATCAAAACATATGTCAGAAAAATAGAAAATAAACAAAAAGGGGAGAAACTTACCTCGCGCCTACCCTCAGCCCACAGGCCCAGCACTGTGTAGCCCAGGAGCTGGCCCAGCCCACCACCGCTGCCAGTCGCCCTCCTCCTTACGCCAGAAGGACGCCGGCGTGTCGCCTACACTCACACCTGCGGCCACCTCCTGCTTCCACCTCCTCCTGCCTCCCTGCTCGCTTCGCCGACCCCCTGGAGACGCCACGCGGCCCCCTCGACGCTCTCCTCTCTCTCCCGTGCCTCTCCCCTCCTCTGGCTCCCTCTCCCTCTCTTCCCCGAGCGCACCGGAGTGCGCCGACGAGCACCACTGCGGCCACCGTGCTCCCCTCGCCTCACCGACGTGTCCCCGAGCTCCTTCATGATGTCATCGTCCTCCCCGCCAAGCCACGCCGAGTGGAAGCACCCTGCAACGTCGTCCCCGACCCCTTCTTCCTCCTCGGGTCGCCGGAGATCCCCTTCGCCGCTACGACTGCTCCGGTTCCTCCCCGACCTCGCCGACCCGTTCGTCGTGACCGCTGTGAGCTGCTGGCCATTCTCCCCCTCTCCGTTCTCTCCTCCTCGCATGCCGTCAGAAGCGACCGCACCTAGCTCGACCGCTTTCCCGCCGCCTGCGCTCGCCGTCGACGCGCCTTCGGTGACCATTTGGTCCACCGGGCGTGTCCATCGCCCTCGCCGCATAACGCACGCACACACCCGCACTCCAACTCTCCCGCACACACACCATAGCACCGTTCACGCCTCACCCGAGCTCCGGCCACCGTGGTCGAGCTCCTCGATGTCGCCTCCGGCCACCCCATGCCCGGCTGGCACCACCGCCCGACGCAGACCGGGTGCAGGCTCTCAAACGAGCCCACCATTAATCGCGAACGGGCACCGTAGTTCGCTTCAGCGGCGCCCGCCGCCTGTCGTCGCCGCCCGGCTTAACGCCGCCTAACCCTGTTTAGGTTAGTGCTAATAACCCCCCCACGCTAAACAAGTTAGGTTAGTATTAACTAAGCTAGGTTAGTTTAGTTAGAGGCTGACAGTGGACCCACGTGTCAGCATTGACCGTGCTGACGTGGCCTTTGACCGGTCCCACCTGTCAATGACACTAACTTGTCCTGGGTCACTGACCAGTGGGCCCCACTAGTCAGGTTTGACCCGGACCGTGCCCCGTTGACCTGCTGATGTCATGATGATGTTAGGCTGACGCAGTAATGCCTTTTCTGGATTTATTCTTATTCAGAAAAATCCAGAAAATTGCCTAAACTTCTAAAATTAATAGTAATTCAACCGTAACTCCAAATCAAACAAGTTATATATGAAAAATGATCAGAAAAATCCAATCTATCCATCTGTACTGGTTTCATGCATGTCAGAATAATTTAACCTTGCTGTTTAAGTGAAACAAGCTAATACATTAATATGACTTCATGTCATGGGCTTTCATTTGAATCTTTGATTCAAATGGACTCAAACTAACCTGTTTAGAATGCATTAGCCAAAACACACCCATATTGCCATGTCATAGCATGCATCATATTTGTGCATTGCATTGATCGTGTTTCTTCTCTGTTTGCCGGTGTTGTTCCCCCTCGGTAGACATTGTACGGACGTTGTGATTGTTGACACCGATGAAGACTCAATGCTATGTTCAGAAGTGCCAGGCAAGCAAAACCCCCTTGTTCATTCCGATACAATTCCACTCTCTCGCTCCTGCTCTCTTTTACTGCATTAGGACAACAACGATTCATCTGTTACTTGCTGCGGTAGCTGAACCCCTTTATCCTCTGCATGACCTGTCATTCCACAGTAAATAGATGAAACCCACTAGCATGAGTAGGAGTTGTTTGAGCCTGATGTGCCTACTCATTCATGCTTGTTTGTCATGCACACTCTTTGCTTAGAGTTGAGTCAGGTCTGATTCATCGGGGATGAATTGAAGGTGTGTGAACATGTCCTACTGTTGAGAGCTAAGTGTGTGAACACGATTTGGTAAAGGTAGCGGTGAGAGGCCATGTAGGAGTACATGGTGGGTTGTCTCATTGCAGCTGTCCTCAGGAACTGAGTTCTGTGTTTGTGATCCATGAAACAGTTACTACCACACATTGGGTTCCGGTAACTCGACCCCTCTCGGCTTATTAATCGCCTCGATCTCTGTCCAGGTGTACATGGTGGTAAGTGGCGAGAGCGTGTGTGAAGAAGTACACCCCTGCAGGGTTAACATCATCTATTCGAATAGCCATGTCCGCGGTAAAGGACTTATGGGTTGCCTGTACAGTTCATAGACAAGTGAAAGTCGATACTCTAAAATGCGCAAGATAAGCGTGAGTGCTATGGATGGCGTTCTCGTAGGAAGACGGGAGCGGATCCATAGTGGTGTATTAATATGGTGAATATGTGGACTCGTGTGCGCCACCTCAAAAGAGTTACTTGCAGTCGTAGTTCAGGATAGCCACCGAGTCAAAGCTGGCTTGCTGCAGCCAAACTCCACCACTGCTTTATTGATACCGATGTATATGTAGATAGTTCTGATGTAAGTCTTGCTGGGTACATTTGTACTCGCGTTTGCCTATTTTATGTTTTTGCAGAGAGACGTCAGTCTCGCTAGTAGTTCCGCGTGGACTTCAACGTTTAGCTTGTTACCTCAGCTACGATCTTGTGCCCTCGGCAGGATCTGGTAGATAGTCAGGCTTCTATGCCTTTTTCATTTGTAGATGTCTGTACTTAGACATGTTAAGCTTCCGCTTGTGCTTTGATTTGTATGCTCTGAATGTTGGGTCATGAGACCCATGTTTATAATATCTCGCTCCTCGGAGCCTAATGAATAAATACTTGAGTCGTAGAGTTATGTTGTGATGCCATGTTGTATTTACACATATCGAGCATATTGTGTGTATGTTTGAAATGCTTGGTATGTGTGGGATCCGACAATCTAGTTGTTTATCCTTGGCAGCCTCTCTTATGGGGAAATGTAGTCTAGTGCTTCCTTGAGCCATAGTAGTCCGCTACAGCCCGGTTCACCGGAGTCCTCGCTAGCCCAAAGACTACCGCCGTGACACTTGACTGGCCGGCATGTGTTTCACGTCGTTCCTGTGTCTGTCCCTTCGGGGAAATGTCACGCGGTGACATCCGGAGTTCTGCCTAGACTGCTATAGCCCGGGTTACCGGAGTCCTGTTACCCAGTGCTACAACATGGATACACACGCTATTGACCGACATGCTCGAGTTGATTCATGTATGCCTGTCCCCATGGGTTAGCGCCGCTTTGGGTTCACGACTGGCCATGTCGGCCCGGGTTCTCTGTCATATGGATGCTAGCGACACTATCATATACATGAGCCAAAAGGCGCAAATGGTCCCGGGCCATGGTAAGGCGACACCCGTGGGAATACCGTGCGTGAGGCCGCAAAGTGATATGAGGTGTTACCGGCTAGATCGATGTTACTTGGAATCGGGGTCCTGACAAGTTTTGTGCATTTTCTGGAATTTCCTGAATAAGAATAATTCCAGAAAATGACTTACTGCATCAGCATTAGGTCATGCTGACCTCAACAGGTCGACAGGCGCCGTCCAGGTCAAATCAGACCAATGGGGTCCACTGGTCAGTGACTAACTAACTAACCTAAGTTAATTAACACTAACCTAATACTAACTAAAAGTGTCAGTGGAGCTAATTAAGCGTAGTTTAAAACTAAACTAGAATTAGTAGGGACCAGGGCCCACTTGTCAGCGACCCAGGGGAGGTCAAACTGGGTCAACCCGGGTCAAACTCGCCAGAGTTGACCCGGGCCTTGTCGCCGGCAAGGCCAGAGACGGCGGAGGGGCTTGGGATTCCTCCTCCGGTGACCAAATGGCCGGCGGAGGGCATCTACGTGACGCTGGCGATCCAGCGCGTCGAGTGGTGCAGTCAGTTATGCCGGGGGCGACCTATATCGACGGCGGCAAGCTCAAAGGCGACAGCCGGAGTTCGGGTTTGAGCGGTTCCGGCGTTGCGTTGCACGACAGGAGCAACTGGAGGGGGTTTTGGTCTTCTGGCATTGTGCCGAGCACGTGGGTGCGCTCGGTTGTAGCTCTAGGTGACGGTGGCCACAGCGGCGACATGGCCGGCGGAGCCAAGCTCGCGGCTCCGGTGGAATCGCGGCTACATGACAGGAATGAGCTTGGGAAGGAAGGGGAAAGACACAGAAGCTCACAGCGAGTTGAACGGAGGCCTCGGCGTGCTCGGGGAGGGGCTGGTGACGACGGGAGGTCGCCGGCGATCTCGGTGGCCCGAGGAGGAATAAGACGTCGGGGACAGCGGACCGGGGCTCTTCCCGTCGTGTGGCTCGGTGAAGACGCGTATGGGTCCACGACGGAGTTCGAGGTCACGTCGGAGAGGAACGGGGAAGGCTCATGGCGTGGCAGCGGCGAGCGGCGACGACGGTGGCTCTCAGGTGCATGCGAGAGGAGAGCTAGGGGAGGGAGAGAAGCTCGAGGAGAGAGTGGAGGGGTCCAGGGGGTCGGGGAGACGACGTGGAGGTCGTCCAGGCGTCCAGGGGCGCGGGCGGCAAGCAGGTGGCACTATGGCGAGCTTGTGCACGCCAGCGTCACCTCCCCACCTGGCGGGGGCAAGCGGTAGGCAGCACGGGCCGACAGTCTTTGAGCCACCAGGTGGGCCGGCTGGTGGCTTTGCCAGGTAAGTCTCGTTCCTTTTTATTTTCTTTTTTCTATTTCTTTCTGTAACTTTGTGGCTTTTCTAAAATACTAAAACGTTTTCATAAATCCTGAAATTAATTGGGGGGCTTTGTTTAGATTATTACCAACAGCCCACACTTAACTTCAGAATTATTTGGGCATTTGAATTATTTCATAGCATTTAAATGCCCAAATGCAAATAGGTAATGATTTAATCCAGTGACCTTATGTGTCCTAGAAAAATGTGAACCAATTTTGGCAAAGGTTCTAACCCAAGGAAAAACTGATGGACATTTTAGAAGGGCATCTCAGGTTCATTTGATCTGGTGCTAGGGTTTTAACCTATTTATGTTGAACCTATTTGATTTGATCTGGTGCTAGGGTTTGATCAATCCCCATTTCAAATTCAAAAGAATTTAAACATGATGCATCACTCTAATGCAAGCACTAAGCATTACCAGAACTAGGGATGTGACACTTGGCCCCTCGCAAGGGCCTTGAATGTTTGCTAGTGAAGATGGGCTGTGCCAGGCCGTTATTGGAGCCACGCCGTGGGCCGTAGGCAGGCAAGTCTGGGGACCCCCATTCCCAAAATGCCGCCAGTAGCCCCCGCGCCCAAGGCGCGCTCCGACTTGGTTCGGGGCGAAGCCAAGGGGGAAGTGCGAAGCGCCGCGGGCCCCAACAGCCTGCGGCCTTGATTGACGCATGGTGATTGACGGGACATGGGCGTCTCCACTTCCCAACGCAGCCTATATTTGCGCCTGGCTAGGCGGCCACTGTTGCCTACACTACTTTGCCCCCATTCGCCTGTAGCATGCCCCGCAGCTCATTCGCTTTCCGGAAGACAGCGAATCCCTTCCCTCCGTCTGACCTGACACCGAGCCTCCCTGCCGCCATGGCGCCCAGCCGGAAGAAGAAGGGGAAGAAAGAGTCCCGTACCTCGGTCCTCATGGCGCCGGTCTCTGAGCCTGCCGTCAAACGGTCGGTGGTGCTCAACCGGGAAGCGATGGACAAGGTGCGCCCAACGCTCGCCGCTGATTCCAATGAGTCGGGGGCGACGGTGGCCTGACTCACTTCCCACACGGCGATTGACAGGACGGCCACCGAGGTTCCCATCCATCTTCACGGCCTCTGGGCTGGTTTGATCCCTCCCTTCTCCGACTTCTTCAATGCGGTACTCTCGCATTACCAGATCCATGCACTGCACCTCGATCCCCAATCCATCCTGCTCCTTGCCTTTTTGCCTTTGTCTGCGAAGCTATGGTGGGCATTGCTCCTTCCGTGGTCCTGCTTTGCCACTTCTTCTCACTGCACCTGACAGATGCTTCCCAGTGCTCAGGGTGTGTATCCCTTCAGGTTGTTGCGGCGATGGCCGACTCGGGGATCAATTTCGAGCTTTCGCCGGTTGTCGAAGGCTTCCGGAAGAGGTGGGTGTTCGTGGATGTTGGTGTGCGCAGCCCCCTGCTGCAGCTCCCGCAAGCTCCGGCTGTCCCAAGCCCCGGCTGGGGGCACGTGAAGTTCGCCGACCGGTGGCTCGCCCACGTCTGGCTTCGGCTGGCCAGGCTGAAGGGTCTCGGGGTGACAGCACCAATGGTGGTGAAGGAGTTCATCCGGTGTCGCATCGCTCCGCTTCAGCGTCACCCCCAGCCGATGTGGACCTTCTCCGGCTACCGGGACCGCATGAGGCTTCAGGCGCCAGCTCTTGCTCCTGAGGCGCGGCGCATGGTGCTTAAGCTTCTGACGGCGACCCAATACCCACCAGCTTGCCGGAGGAGGGCTGCCTTCTGTACTGTTGCTTGAACAAGCTGGAGTTTGTGAAGTAGATGCCTTCTTTTGATGAGTGGGGACCGAGCCCAGCTGGCCTTGAAGGGCCTAGTGTGAGCCCTATCTTCGTGGCTCCCTTGCCCGCCGCCGGCGTAGTGACCTCCCCCAAGGTGGACGCAGGGGCGCGATCGCCGCCGCCTGCGGGCGACGCGGCTGCTGAGGAACCGATGCCGCCTGGGGCTCCTGAAGGGTCGCCCAGTGGGCCCCTTGGGAGCCGTTTTGAGGACGCGACTGAAGGGACGACGCAGCCCGATACTCATGAGGCTGCAGCCCCCGAGGCCCCGGCGGGTCGCCGCGAGGCGGAGGCCAAGGTATCCACGCAGTCTAGCACCCCTGAGGTCGCCTCCTCAGGAGCTACCCCAGCCGCGCTCGAAGCTGGTGACCGTACCCTGGGCTTCGGCCGGCTCCGACTGAACTTCGACGCGCTCCGTAAGATGAAGGGGTCTCCAAGCTAAAGTGGTGATGTCTTCTGACCATTGAAACAGAGGAAGTATATCGCCATAGACGAGTGAGTACCTTATCCTTGTAGTTTCTTGAGTGCTGCTTCCCCTCCTGTCTGTGGCTCCTTAGGGTCCCTTCCGCTAAGGCGGTGAAAACTCCCGAGAAGAAACCTCCTCCTACTTCGAGTCCCCTGCTGGCCTTGAGCGCTCCAAGCCAACATGTCGCACTTGGCGCGAGGTTGGCCGGAGAGGCAAGCGCGCCAGCCTGGCGCCTCGAACCCACGTTCTTGCCGTTTCTCCTTCGTGGCCTTGCCTGGGGTGCGGAAGGTGTGCCAAGGGCTCCTCCTCTGGTTGTCGACCGCGGCTGGGTGGCCTCAGCCCTGGCCTCTCCTTCAGGCAATGAGCCGCTTCCCCCCTGTGCTCCCGACAGGGCCCGAAGGGCGCCTGGCAAAGCACCAGCCCCCAGCCCCCTGCTGGGAGGAGGCGAGCCACCTTAGACTTCTTCAATGACTTCCGGCATGGGGGACGGGCCCGGTCACGCATTCGAGCTCATGCGCAAGCGGGGTGCCGTCCGTCACGAGCTCTTTCGGGAGGCGATGGGTCCGTTGAGCCGGCTTGGGGAAGAGCTCATGGATGTCGACGCCCGCCTTGAAGCTGAGGGTCTCCGGCTGGTGGATGAATGGCATCAACTGAAGGCGGCCATCAACCTCGGGCGCCTCTAGCGCAAGCACACCAACGTGAAAGCCGAGGCATCGCTCGCAACCTCGCGCGAGGCCAGCGCTCGGGCCTTGGAGGAGGCCATGGAGGCAGACCACCATCACGAGGTCGTCGAGAGGCGCAGGCAGGAGCTCCTAGCCCTGAATGCCTCCCTAGAGCAGCAAGTGGAGGCACACAGAGCTGCCTTGGCGTCGATGAAGGGGGCGCCATCTGATGAGGAGGAGATCTTGAGGCGCGAGGAAGCGCTAATGCTGGAGGCCACGGAGCGCAGCCTCGAGCTTGGGAGGTTGGAGACGAGGGAGCGCCAGGTTGCCGAAGCAGAAGACGCTGCCAGCACTCGCGAGGCCAGGACCCAGGAGGAAGTTGACCGAAGGGTCGTCAAGGCTCGTGCTGATCTTGCCAACAGGTACGACCTAAAGCTGAAGCTCATGGAAGCCGAAGCTGAGGGCAGGACCGCCGCCCTCAGGTCAAGGTTGGCCGAGGCGGAGCATCGCGAGAATGCCGCACCAGCTGCCTTGATCTCCATGCAGGCCGAGTTGGCCTCCGCCCGTGCCGAGCTACTCCCGCTTCAGCGGTGAGTTACCATTCGCAGGGAAGAGGCGCTCCGCCGAAAGACGTTACTGCGTGAGCACACTCACATGCTTCGGGACCGTAGGACGAGGGCCAATCAGGCGCTAGGCACCATCTGCGACGAGCACGCCCCACACCCCCACACCAAGGACTATGCCAGCCATCTTCGCTTCTTCACCGATGTCGTGACGCGCCTGAAGAATCAATCCGAGAGGGCTCGCGAGCTTGTGGACGAAAAGAGCCGGGGCTGATGGGGAACGTAGCAGAAATTCAAAATTTTCCTACGTGTCACCAAGATCTATCTATGGAGAAACTAGCAACGAGGGAAGGAGAGTGCATCTACATACCCTTGTAGATCGCTAAGGGGAAGCGTTCATGAGAACGGGGTTGAAGGAGTCGTACTCGTCGTGATCCAAATCACCGGAGATCCTAGTGCCGAACGGACGGCACCTCCGCGTTCAACACACGCGTACAGCCGGTGGCGTCTCCCACGCCTTGATCCAGCAAAGGAGAGAGGGAGAGGTTGAGGAAGACTCCATCCAACAGCAGCACAACTGTGGCGTGGTGGTGGTGGAGGAGCGTGGCAATCTTGCAGTGGCTTCGCCAAGCATCACAAGAGAGGAGGAGGAGGAAGAAGAGACGCAGGTTGCACCAACGAGAGATAGAATCGGCGTGTATTGGGCAGCCCCTAGGCCTCATATATAGGGGAAGGGGAGGAGGGTGCGCCCCTCTAGGGTTCCCACCCCTAGAGGCGGCAGCCCCAAAACCCATCTATGGGTGGCGGCCACAAGGGGAGGAGAGGGAGGCGCAGGAGTATGGGCCTTGGGGCCCATCTGCCCTTAGGGTTTGCCCCTCTCCCTTCTAGCCGCATGGGCCATGGTGGGAGGCGCCCTAGCCCACCTAGGGGCTGGTGCCCTCTCATGCTTGGCCCATGTATGCCTCTGGAGCATGTGGCCCCCACTGGTGGACCCAGGGGACCCTCCCGGTGGTCCCATGCGTTACCGATAAACCCGAAACTTTTCCGGTGACCAAAACAGGACTTCCCATATATAAATCTTTACCTCGGACCATTCCGGAACTCCTCGTGACGTTAGGGATCTCATCCGGGACTCGAACAACATTCGGTAACCACATACAAACTTCCTTTATAACCCTAAGCGTCGTCATCGAACCTTAAGTGTGTAGACCCTACGGGTTCGGGAGACATGTAGACATGATCGAGACGTTCTCCAGTCAATAACCAATAGCGGGATCTGGATACCCATATTGGCTCCCACATGTTCCACGATGATCTCATCGGATGAACCCACGATGTCAAGGACTCAATTGATCCCGTATACAATTCCCTTTGTCTAACGGTATTGTACTTGCCCGAGATTCGATCGTCGGTATCCCGATACCTTGTTCAATCTCGTTACCGGCAAGTCTCTTTACTCGTTCCGTAACACATCATCCCGTGATCAACCCCTTGGTCACATTGTGCACATTATGATGATGTCTTACCGAGTGGGCCAGAGATACCTCTCCGTTTACACGGAGTGACAAATCCGATGCGTGATTCGTGCCAACCCAACAGACACTTTCGGAGATACCTGTAATGCACCTTTATAGCCACCCGATTCACGTTGTGACGTTTGGTACACCCAAAGCATTCCCTACGGTATCCGGAGTTGCACAATCTCATGGTCTAAGGAAATGATACTTGACATTAGAAAAGCTTTAGCATACGAACTACGATCTTTGTGCTAGGCTTAGGATTGGATCTTGTCCATCACATCATTCTCCCAATGATGTGATCCCGTTATCAATGACATCCAATGTCCATGGCCAGGAAACCGTAACCATCTATTGATCAACGAGCTAGTCAACTAGAGGCTTACTAGGGACATGGTGTTGTCTATGTATCCACACATGTATCTGAGTTTCCTTTCAATACAATTATAGCATGGATAATAAACGATTATCATGAACAAGGAAATATAATAATAACTAATTTATTATTGCCTCTAGGGCATATTTCCAACAGTCTCCCACTTGCACTAGAGTCAATAATCTAGTTCACATCGTCATGTGATTAACATCGATAAGTCACATCGCCATGTGACCAACATCCAAAGAGTTTACTAGTGTCTGTAAACTAGTTCACATCATCATGTGATTAAGACTCAATGAGTTCTGAGGTTTGATCATGTTTTGCTTGTGAGAGAGGTTTTAGTCAACGGGTCTGAACATTTCAAATCCGTGTGAGCTTTGCAGATTTCTAAGTCATATTGTAAATGCTGCTTCCACGCTCCACTTGGAGCTATTCCAAATGGTTGCTCCACTATACGTATCCGGTTTGCTACTCAGAGTCATTCGGATAGGTGTTAAAGCTTGCATCGACTTAACTCTTTTCGTCGAACTCTTTATCACCTCCATAACCGAGAAACATATCCTTATTCCTCTAAGGATAATTTTGACCGCTATCTGGTGATCCACTCCTTGATCACCTTTGTACCTTCTTGCCAGATGTGTAGCAAGGCACACATCAGGTGCGGTACTTAGCATAGCATACTGTAGAGCCTACGTCTGAAGCATAGGGGACGACCTTCGTCCTTTGTCTCTCTTCTGCCGTGGTCGAGCTTTAACTCTTAACTTCATACCTCACAACTCGTGCAAGAACTCCTTCTTTGACTGATTCATCTTGAACACTTTCAAGATTATGTCAAGGTATGTGCTCATTTGAAAGTATTATTAAACATTTTGATCTATCTTATAGATCTTGATGCTTATTGTTCAAGTAGCCTAATCTAGGTTTTCCATTGAAAAACACTTTTCAAATAACCCTATATGCTTTCCAGAAATTCTACATCATTTCTGATCAACAATATGTCAACAACATATACTCATCAAAAATTCTATAGTGCTCCCACTCACTTCTTTGGAAATACAAGTTTCTCATAAACTTTGTATAAACCTAAAATCTTTGATCATCTCATCAAAGTGCACATTCCAACTCCGAGATGCTTACTCCAGTCCTTAGAAGGATCGCTGGTGCTAGCATACCTTTTAGCATCCTTAGGATCGACAAAACCTTTCTGATTGTATCACATACAACCTTTCCTTACGAAAACAGGTAAGGAAACTTGTTTTGACATCCATTTGCCAGATTTCATAAATGCAGCTAATGCTAACATGATTCCGACGGACTTAAGCATCGCTACAGATGAGAAAATCTCATCGTAGTCAACTCCTTGAACTTGTGAAAAACTCTTCGCCACAAGTCGAGCTTCATAGATGGTGACATTACCATCCACGTCCGTCTTCTTCTTAAAGATCCATTCATCTCAATGGCTTGCCGATCATCGGGCAAGTCCACCAAAGTCCATGCTTTGTTCTGATACATGGATCCTATCTCGGATTTCATGGCTTCTAACCATTTGTCGGAATTTGGGCCCACCATTGCTTCTCCATAGCTCGTAGGTTCATTGTTGTCTAGCAACATGACCTTCAAGACAGGATTGCGTACCACTCAAGTAGTATGCATCCTTGTCACCCCTACGAGGTAATGCGTTAGTGACTTGATCCGAAACTTCATGATCACTATCATAAGCTTCTACTTCAATTGGTGTAGGTGCCACGGGAACAACTTCCTGTGCCCTGCTGCACACTAGTTGAAGTGATGGTTCAATAACCTCATCTAGTCTCCACCATCCTCCCACTCAATTCTTTCGAGAGAAACTTTTCCTCGAGAAAGGACCCGTTTGTAGAAACAATTACTTTTGCTTCCGGATCTTGAGATAGGAGGTTTACCCAACTGTTTTGGGTGTCCTATGAAGATGCATTTTATCCGCTTTGGGTTCGAGCTTATCAACCTGAAACTTTTTCACATAAGCGTCGCAGCCCCAAACTTTTAAGAAACGACAACTTAGGTTTCTCCAAACCATAGTTCAAACAGGGTCGTCTCAACGGAATTACGTGGTGCCCTATTAAAGTGAGTGCGGTTGTCTCTAATGCCTAACCCATGAACGATAGTGGTAATTCAATAAGAGACATCATTGTACGCACCATATCCAATAGGGTGCAACTATGATGTTCGGACACACCATCACACTATGGTGTTCCAGGCGGTATTAGTTGTGAAACAATTTCCACAATGTCTTAATTGTGTGCCAAAACTCGTAACTCAGATATTCATCTCTATGATCATATCATAGACATTCTACCCTCTTGTGACGAAGATCTTAAACTTCACTCTGAAATTACTTGAACCATTCAATAATTCAGACTTGTGTTTCATCAAGTAAATATACTCAACATCTACTCGAATCATCTGTGAAGTAAGAACATAACGATACTCACTGCATGCCTCAGCATTCATTGGACTGCACACATCAAAATGTTTTACTTCCAACAAGTTGCTTTCTTGTTCCATTTCACTGAAAAACGAGGCTTTCAGTCATCTTGCCCATGTGGTATGATTTGCATGTCTCAAGTGATTCAAAATCAAGTGAGTCCAAACGATCCATTTGCATGGAGTTTCTTCATGCGCATACACCAATAGACATGGTTCGCAAGCCTCAAACTTTTCAAAACGAGTGAGTCCAAAGATCCATCAACATTGAGCTTCTTCATGCGTTTTACACCAATATGACTTACATGGCAGTGCCACAAGTAAGTGGTACTATCATTACTATCTTATACTTTTGGCATGAAAATGTGTATCACTACGATCGAGATTCAATAAACCATTTATTTAGGTGCAACACCATCGAAGGTATTATTCAAATAAACAGAGTAACCATTATTCCCCTTAAATGAATAACCGTATTGCGATAGACATAATCCAATCATGTCTATGCTCAACGCAAACACCAAATGCAATTATTTAGGTTTATCACCAATCTCGTTGGTAGAGGGAGCGCGTCGATGCTTGATCACATCAAGCTTGGAAAAACTTCCAATACATATCGTCAGCTCACCTTTAGCTAGTCTCCGTTTATTCCGTAGCTTTTATTTCGAGCTACTAACACTTAGCAACCGAACCGGTATCTTAATACCCTGGTGCTACTAGGAGTACTAGTAAAGTACACATTAACATAATGCATATCCAATATACTTCTATCGACCTTGCCAGCCTTCTCATCTACCAAGTATCTAGGGTAAATCTGCTCCAATGGTTGTTCCCCTTATTACGTAAGCACTTAGTCTCGGGTTTGGGTTCAACCTTGGGTTTCTTCACTAGAGCAGCAACTGTTTTGCCGTTTCATGAAGTATCCCTTGTTGCCCTTGCCCTTCTTGAAACTAGTGGTTTTACCAACCATCAACAATTGATGCTCCTACTTGACTTCTACTTTCGCGGTGTCAAACATCGCGAACACTTCAAGGATCATCATATCTATCCCCGACATGTTATAGTTCATCACGAAGCTCTAGTAGCTTGGTGGCAATGTCTTTGGAGAAACATCACTATCTCATCTGGAAGATCAACTCCCACTAGATTCAAGTGATTGTTGTACTCAGACAATCTGAGCACAAGCTCAACGATTGAGCTTTTCTCCCTTAGTTTGTAGGCTAAGAAAATCGTCGGAGGTCTCATACCTCTTGACGTGGGCACGAGACTGAAATCCTAATTTCAGCCCTCGAAACATCTCATATGTTCCGCGACATTTCGAAAACGTCTTTCGTGCCTCAACTCTAAACCGTTTAACTGAACTATCACGTAGTTATCAAAACATGTATGTCCGATGTTCGCAACATCCACAAACGACGTTTGGGGTTCAGACACCTGTGGCGGTGCATTAAGGACATAAGCTTTCTACTGTCCGCATAATCGCTACTTTCAACTTTCAACTATATTTTCTCTAGGAACATATCTAAACAGCGGAACTAAAGCGCGAGCTTACGACATAATTTGCAAAAGGTCTTTTGACTATGTTCAAGATAATTAAGTTCATCTTATGAACTCCCACTCAGATAGACATCCCTCTGGTCATCTAAGTGATTACATGACCCGAGTCAACTAGGCCGTGTCCGATAATCACGTGAGACGGACTAGTCATCATCGGTGGACATCTTCATGTTGATCGTATCTACTATACGACTCATGCTCGACCTTTTCGGTCTCTGTGTTCCGAGGCCATGTCCGTACATGCTAGGCTCGTCAAGTTAACCCTAAGTGTTTCGCGTGTGTAAATCTGTCTTACACCCGTTGTATGTGAACGTAAGAATCCATCACACCCGATCATCACGTGGTGCTTAGAAGCGACGAACTTTAGCAACGGTGCACAGTTAGGGGAGAACACTTCTTGAAATTGTTGTAAGGGATCATCTTATTTACTACCGTCGTTCTAAGTAAACAAGATGCATAAACATAATAAACATCACATGCAATTATATAGTAGTGACATGATATGGCCAATATCATATAGCTCCATTGATCTCCATCTTCGGGCTCCATGATCATCATCGTCACCGGCATGACACCATGATCTCCATCATCATGATCTCCATCATCGTGTCTTCATGAAGTTGTCTCGCCAACTATTACTTCTACTACTATGGCTACCGTTAGCAATAAAGTAAAGTAATTACATGGCGTTATTCAATGACACGCAGGTCATACAATAAATAAAGACAACTCCTATGGCTCCTGCCGGTTGTCATACTCATCGACATGCAAGTCGTGATTCCTATTACAAGAACATGATCAATCTCATACATCACATATCATTCATCACATTCTTCTTGGCCATATCACATCACATAGCATACCTGCAAAAACAAGTTAGACATCCTCTAATTGTTGTTGCATGTTTTACGTGGCTGCTATGGGTTTCTAGCAAGAACGTTTCTTACCTACATAAAACCACAACGTGATATGCCAATGCTATTTACCCTTCATAAGGACCCTTTTCATCGAATCCGTTCCGACTAAAGTGGGAGAGGCGGCACCCGCTAGCCACCTTATGCACCAAGTGCATGTCGATCAGTGGAACCTGTCTCACGTAAGTGTACGTGTAAGGTCGGTCCGGGGCGCTTCATCCCACAATACCGTCGAAACAAGATTGGACTAGTAACGGTAAGCATATTGAACATCATCAACGCCCACAACTACTTTGTGTTCTACTCGTGCAAAGAATCTACGCAATAAACCTAGCTCATGATGCCATCGATGGGGAACGTGGCAGAAATTCAAAATTTCCCTACGTGTCACCAAGATCTATCTATGGAGAAACTAGCAACGAGGAAGGAGAGTGCATCTACATACCCTTGTAGATCGCTAAGCGGAAGCGTTCATGAGAACGGGGTTGAAGGAGTCGTACTCGTCGTGATCCAAATCACCGGAGATCCTAGTGCCGACCGGACGGCACCTCCGCGTTCAACACACGTACAGCCCGGTGACGTCTCCCACGCCTTGATCCTGCAAGGAGAGAGGGAGAGGTTGAGGAAGACTCCATCCAGCAGCAGCACAATGGCGTGGTGGTGGTGGAGGAGCGTGGCAATCTTGCAGGGCTTCGCCAAGCATCACAAGAGAGGAGGAGGAGGAAGAAGAGACGAGGCTGCACCAACGAGAGATAGAATCGCGTGTATTGGGCAGCCCCTAGGCCTCATATATATAGGGGAAGGGAGGAGGGTGCGCCCCTCTGGGGTTCCCACCCCTGAGAGGCGGCAGCCCCAAAACCCATCTATGGGTGGCGGCCACAAGGGGAGGAGAGGGAGGCGCAGGAGTATGGGCCTTGGGGCCCATCTGCCCTTAGGGTTTGCCCCCTCTCCCCTTCTAGCCGCATGGGCCATGGTGGGAGGCGCCCTAGCCCACCTAGGGGCTGGTGCCCTCTCATACTTGGCCCATGTATGCCTCTGGAGCATGTGGCCCCACTTGGTGGACCCCCGGGAACCTCCCGGTGGTCCCGGTACGTTACCGATAAACCCCGAAACTTTTTCGGTGACCAAAACAGGACTTCCCATATATAAATCTTTACCTCCGGACCATTCCGGAACTCCTCGTGACGTCCGGGATCTCATCCGGACTCGAACAACATTTGGTAACCACATACAAACTTCCTTTATAACCCTAGCATCATCGAACCTTAAGTGTGTAGACCCTACGGGTTCGGGAGACATGTAGACATGACCGAGACGTTCTCCAGTCAATAACCAATAGCGGGATCTGGATACCCATATTGGCTCCCACATGTTCCACGATGATCTCATCGGATGAACCACGATGTCAAGGACTCAATTGATCCCGTATACAATTCCCTTTGTCTAACGGTATTGTACTTGCCGAGATTCGATCGTCGGTATCCCGATACCTTGTTCAATCTCGTTACCGCAAGTCTCTTTACTCGTTCCGTAACACATCATCCCGTGATCAACCCCTTGGTCACATTGTGCACATTATGATGATGTCTTACCGAGTGGGCCCAGAGATACCTCTCCGTTTACACGGAGTGACAAATCCAGTCTTGATTCGTACAACCCAACAGACACTTTCGGAGATACCTGTAATGCACCTTTATAGCCACCCAGTTACGTTGCCAGGACGCTTTGGTACACCCAAAGCATTCCTACGGTATCCGGAGTTGCACAATCTCATGGTCTAAGGAAATGATACTTGACATTAGAAAAGCTTTAGCATACGAACTACGATCTTTGTGCTAGGCTTAGGATTGGGTCTTGTCCATCACATCATTCTCCCAATGATGTGATCCCGTTATCAATGACATCCAATGTCCATGGTCAGGAAACCGTAACCATCTATTGATCAACGAGCTAGTCAACTAGAGGCTTACTAGGGACATGGTGTTGTCTATGTATCCACACATGTATCTGAGTTTCCTTTCAATACAATTATAGCATGGATAATAAACGATTATCATGAACAAGGAAATATAATAATAACTAATTTATTATTGCCTCTAGGGCATATTTCCAACAGGGGCCTCCTCGGGCGCGCATTCTCTCGCATCTTCAGCAATCTTCAAATGCCAACCCCTACTTTAATTTTGACGCCGCCATTGCCCCAGTGCCCGGGGCTATTCGGGATAACCTGGCGCGCCGTGTGGACGATAACGTGGATGCTCTGGTCAGGGCCTTCACCTCCGAGGATGTCGCGGTGGTGGTCGTGGCGTATGAAGGCGACGCGGTTGACGATGGCGGGGGCGATGCAGGCGACGACGATGGTGCCAGCAGCGCGTCTGGGAACGATTCAGAAGACGTTGCGAGCAACATGTTTGATTAGGCATGTGCTCCTTTGTTTTAAACCTGCGCGCAAAAGCTTGGGCATGGCCCTTCAAGATGTAAGAGTATTTTTTGGGGAGGGGGAGCCCCTCATGTAACCAGACTATTGTTTTATCCCTTGAGCCAGACTTAAAGCATGCTTTTGTGAGTCCTTAAGTTCTTCCGCTAGCTTGTTGTAGCGACTTACCTCAGTCCAGACAGACCTCAGACCGGTCTTGTGGTTGCTGGTGTGTATTTCTCCCGAGGGGAGTCCTTTGTGAGCCGCAAGGTGTTGGGCTCCTGAGGAGCCTGCTAGTCCGCCCAAGAGGGCCTCACGAGAAGCAAGCGCCTGAGCGCGGCAGGATGCGCGCGTATGTCACACCCAGCCCCCGCTTGCGAGGTGCTCATGAGGGAGGGGTAGCAGGCGCGGTCCTTAAAAGTAAGGCGCAGGACCAGAAAATTCAAGAAACCAATGCAATGATATAAAGATGCCTCCCACACTTGTCAGCAAAAATACAAATTCAAGTTTAAATCTGAAAAGGCGACAAAACGAGCTACAGAAAAGAGGGGTTGAAAGCAAAAGGCCGCGTCCGACACCTAGCTAGTCTTCTTGTCTTCCCACCAGCGCGTAGCTAAGTGCTTTCACATGCTGTGAGCATAGTCATTGGGGGACAGTGTCGACGGCCAGCGCGGAGCATGGTGCTTCCACTAGGACGTGGGCGGGAGCCCCCGAGGCCCGAGGGCGGCTCTCCGGAGACTCCGGGGCGTGTACAGCCCCACTCATTATTACTTGAGAGTGTCACAGGAGGAGACCTTCACAGGCGCGAGCCTCCTTCATATCGCTAGACGAGGGCCCCGCCTTGCACCGCCCTCGACCACCGTTGGGGCATCCAGAAACCAGGATGATGCCAAGGGGCAAAGGGGGCGCTAGCGGCGACCACGGGCCCTCTGCCGGGGAAAAGGCTCGCCGGTGCCTCCCCGATAGAGGACCTACCTCCGGTCGACACCTTGCTCCGTGCGACGCGGAGAGGGGCCTTGCTCCAGGCCCCTCCGCGTAGCTCCCAGTGCGCTTCCCCTGGTTGAGGTGAGGTTGGCGCGCTGGGGTTGCCGTCCACCGTTGTGACATGGTCCACCTACGACCCATGGTTAGCATAAGCCTGCTCCTGAGAGATTAGCGGTACCTGCGGTTTCTGTCGTTGGCGGGGTCGGTGAGGCTCCTGGGTGGTTCCTGGAAGGCCTCAACTTCCAGCATCTCCTCTTCCCAACCCGGCTCAAGGAACGAGCTGGGGTCATCCTCTGGCGTGTACTCTCGATCCACCATGCGGGGCACATAGGCTTCCGGAGCCGCCGCCCCGGAACCCCCACCGAGACGCCCTGCGCTCCATGCCGCCGGGCCCAGCGCGCCGCCCTGGTGGTGGTAGGATGGCATCCCGCTGGGGTCGCGGGGGGCATCGCCCATATCTGCGCCTGCTGGGGGAAGCACATGTGCGGCCGCGTGCCCGACACCGTTGGCCACGCCGACGCCGATGAACCGTCCTGGTGCGCCTGGGAGCACGCGAGCGCGACGAGGCCCACCGTGCGATCTAGCCACAACTTGAGGCGTAGGTAAGGAGCAGAAAGGAGGCGTACCCCTGGTTGCAGCATCCAACATCTCAGCGACGCGCTCCAGCAATGCATCGCGGCCGTTCTCTGCCAGTCGGCACCGCAGCAGCTCCCGTGTCGCTATAAGCGCGGCTCGCATGTTCGCTTGTTCTCATCGGTGTGTGGCGCCGTTGCAGCCGCGTAGCTTGAGGCCCTTGCGGCGGCCCGCGCGCGCCGTATTGTGAGGGTGGAAGGCGCCAGGCCGCGCCGCCCACGCCCCATGGCGTTCGGCATGCACGGGCCGCCTGGAGCGCGGAGTTGAGGTCTTCTTGGGTGGACGGTGTCGCCCTGACGGGCCAAGCTGCCCAATGGTCAGCGTAGGTCCTTGCGTCACCAGACATCGGCACCGCGGGGTGTCAGCGGATCAGCTGATGAAAGAGAGGCTTCGGCGCACCCCTACCTGGCGCGCCAAATGTTGGATTACGGGTTCCGGCAAAACCCTTGAGGTTCGAACTCTGGGGTGCGCACGAAGATCTCTCTCTCCCTAGCTCATGCTCTCACCATGATCTCAAAACCTAGCTCGCCGAACTCGAGGAACAAGGAACACAAGAGTTTATATTGGTTCGGGCCACCGATGTGGTGTAATACCCTACTCTAGTGTGGTGTGGTGGATTGCCTTGTAGGCTGGGATGAACAAGTACAAGGGAAGAACTACCTCCTGAGGAGAGGTGTTCTTGAGCTCGGTGAGCTTGTGTGTGTGTGGATGGAATGGATCTGGTCCCAGATCAGTTGCCTTCTACAGTGGTGGCTGCTACGTCTTGAGCTTGCGTTGGTTTTCCCCGAAGAGGAGAGGATGATGCAGCACAGTAGCGTAAGTATTTCCCTCAGTTTTGAGAACCAAGGTATCAATCCAGTAGGAGGCCACGCGCAAGTCCCTCGTACCTGCACAAAACGATAGCTACTTGCAACCAACGCGATTAGGGGTTGTCAATCCCTTCACGGTCACTTACGAGAGTGAGATCTAATAGAGATAATATTTTTGTTTTTTTTGGTATAAAGATGCAAAGTAAAAAGTAAAAGCAAAGCAAGTAAATAAAGTGATGGAGATTGATATGATGAGAATAGACCCGGGGGCAATAGGTTTCACTAGTGGCTTCTCTCAAGAGCATAGATATTCTACGGTGGGTGAACAAATTACTGTTGAGCAATTGATAGAATTGAGCATAGTTATAAGGTTATCTAGGTATGATCATTTATATAGGCATCACGTCCGAGACAAGTAGACCGAAACGATTCTGCATCTACTACTATTACTCCACTCATAGATCGCTATCCAGCATGCATCTAGAGTATTAAGTTAAAAACAGAGTAACGCCTTAAGCAAGATGACATGATGTAGAGGAATAAATTCATGCAATATGATAAATACCCCATCTTGTTATCCTCGATGGCAACAATACAATACGTGCCTTGCAACCCTTTACATCACCGGGTAAGGACACCGCAAGATTGAACCCAAAGCCAAGCACTTCTCCCATTGCAAGAACTACCAATCTAGTTGGCCAAACCAAACGGATAATTCGAAGAGACTTGCAAAGATAAATCAATCATACATAAAAGAATTCAGAGAAGATTCAAATATTATCCATAGATAAGCTGGATCATAAACCCACAATTCATCGGTCTCAACAAACACACCGCAAAAAGAAGATTACATCAAATAGGTCTCCACAAGAGAGGGGGAGAACAATGTATTGAGATCCAAAAAGAGAGAAGAAGCCATCTAGCTACTAGCTATGGACCCGAAGGTCTGAAGTAAACTACTCACACTTCATCGGAGGGGCTATGGTGTTGATGTAGAAGCCCTCCGTGGTGGATGGCCTCCCATGAGCTCCTAATAGGCCCCAAGATGGGATCTCGTGGATACAGGAAGGTACGGCGGTGGAATTAGGTTTTTGGCTCATTCTCTGATCTGTTGGGGGTACGTAGGTATATATAGGAGGAACGAGTACGTCGGTGGAGCGCCAGGGGGCCCACGAGGCGGGGGGCGCGCCCAGGGGGGGCCTCCACCCTTGTGACCGCCTCTGGCACTTCTTGGAGTAGGGTCCAAGTCTCCTGGATCACGTTTGGTGAGAAGATCACGTTCCCGAAGGTTTCATTCCGTTTGGACTCCGTTTGATATCCCGTTTCTTCGAAATACTGAAATAGGCAAAAAAGCGCAAGTGCAGGCTGGGCCTCCGGTTAATAGGTTAGTCCCAAAAGTAATATAAAAGTGGAAAATAAAGCCCAATATAGTCCAAAATAGTAGATAAAGTAGCATGGAGCAATAAAAAATTATAGATATGTTGGAGACGTATCAGTGGCTAGTCCTATTTATAGAGGCCCGGGTCCTCTTCCCAATTATTCGGAGGGAAGGGGTCCCACAACGACCAATTTGAAGGGGGCAGCTAGTACAAGCTATCCTGACAAAAGGTGGTCTTCGCCTGCCAAAGGCTCTGGTGGTGACGCTGTCGTGGGCTCCGCAATGACCTCCATCCTACCGCCCTGCTGGTCTTGGTCTCGTTGCACCGATATGAAAACCTTTGCCTGATGCCTCGGGACTCTTCGCCTGCGCCTTTAGCACCAAAGAGGAAACCTTACTCTACGCCCGCCGGCGCCTGCCTGGTGCCCGCCTGGCCTTGGTCGTCATGGCTCACATCACGAGAACCTCACGAGGTACCCCTCACCTTGATCTCTCCGCTCCTCACGAGACAGCCTAGTGAGGCTGCCCCTGAGGAGGTCTTGTGACGCTCGCCTCGCGAGGCTTGGCCCCTCGCGAGGGTCTTGAGTGTTTGCTGGTGAAGATGGGCCATACCAGGCCATTAGTGGAGCCACGCCACGGGCCGCAGGTAGGCAAGTTTGGGGACCCCCGTTCCCAGAACACCGATAGAAACCTTAACCATCTTTGATCAATGAGCTAGTCTAGTAGAGGCTCACTAGGGACATAGTGTTTGTTTAGGTATTCACACATGTATCAAGGTTGCCGATCAATACAATTATAGCATGAATAATAAACCTTTATCATGAATAAGTAAATATAAAACAACAATTTTATTATTGCATCTAGGGCATATTTCCTTTAGTCTCCCGCTTGCACTAGAGTAAACGAGTCAATAATCTAGTTCACATCGCCATGTGATTAACACCAATAGTTCGCATTGCCATGTGATAAACACCCATAGTTCACATCGCCTTGTGACCAACACCCAAAAGGGTTTACTAGAGTCAATAATCGAGTTCACATTGCCATGTCATTAGCACCCAAAGAGTAATAAGGTGTGATCATGTTTTGCTTGTGAGAGAGGTTTAGTCAACAGGTCTGCCACATTCAGATTCGTATGTATTTTGCAAATTTCTATGTCTGCAATACTCTGCACGGAGCTACTCTAGCTAATTGCTCCCACTTTGAATATGTATCCAGATTGTGACTTAGAGTCATCCAGATTAGTGTCAAAGCTTGCATCGACATAACCCTTTACAACGAACTCTTTGTCACCTGCATAACCGAGAAACATTTCCTTTGTCCTCTAAGAATAGTTTTGACCGTTGTCCAGTGATCTATTCCTGGATCACTATTGTACCCCCTTTGGCAAACTCATGGCAAGGCACACAATAGGTCTATTACATAGGATGGCATACTTTATATAACCTATCGCTGAGGCATAGGGAATGATTTTCATTCTCTCTCTATCTTCTGTCGTGGTCGGGTTTTGAGTCTTACTCAACTTCACACCTTGCAACACAGACAAGAACCCTTTCTTTGACTGATCTATTTTGAACCTCTTCAAAATTTTGCCAAGGTAAATACTTTGTGAAAGTCCTATTAAGCGTCTCGATCTATCCCTACAGATCTTGATGCCCAATATGTAAGTAGCTTCACTGAGGTCTTTCATTGAAAAATTCTTATTCAAGTATCCTTTTATGCTATCCAGAAATTCTATATCATTTCCAATCAGCAGTATGTCATCCACATATAATATCAGAAATGCTACAGAGCTCCCACTCACTTTCTTGTAAATACAGGCTCCACCGTAAGTCTGTATAAAACCATATGCTTTGATCACCTCATCAAAGCGTATATTCTAACTCCGAGATGCTTACACCAGTCCATAGATGGACCGCTGGAGCTTGCACACTTTGTTAGCACCTTTAGGATCGACAAAACCTTCTGATTGCATCATATACAACTCTTCTTTGAGATATCCATTAAGGAATGCAGTTTTGACATCCATTTCCCTGATTTCATAATTATAAAATGCGGCAATTGCTAACATGATTCAGACTGAATTTAGCATCACTACGGGTGAGAAGATCTCATTGTAGTCAACCCCTTGAACTTGTTGAAAACCTTTCGCAACAAGTCGAGCTTTGTAGATGGTGACATTACCATCAGCGTTTGTCTTCTTCTTGAAGATCCATTTATTCTCAATGGCTTGCCGATCATCGGGCAAGTCCACCAAAGTCCACACTTTGTTCTCATACATGGATCCTATCTCAGATTTCATGTCCTCAAGCCATTTATCAAAATCTGGGCTCATCATAGCTTCTTCATAGTTTGTAGGTTCGCCATGGTCTAGTAACATGACTTCCAGGACATGATTACCATACCACTCTGGTATGGAACATGCTCTATTCGACCTACGAGGTCCAGTAGTAACTTGATCTGAAGTTTCATGATCATAATCATCAGCTTCCTCTCTAGTTGGTGTAGGCATCACGGGAATGGATTTCTCTGATGTGTTACTTTCCAAATTGAGAGAAGGTACAGTTACCTCATCAAGTTCTACTTTCCTCCCACTCATTTCGTTCGAGAGAAACTCCTTCTCTAGAAAGGACCCGTTCTTAGCAACAAACATCTTGCCTTTGGATCTGTGGTAGAAGGTGTACCCAATAGTTTCCTTAGGGTATCCTATGAAGACGCACTTCTCCGATTTGGGTTCGAGCTTATCAGGCTAAAGCCTTTTGACATAAGTGTCGCAACCCCAAACTTTAAGAAACAACATCTTAGGTTTCTTGCCAAACCATAGTTCATACAGTGTCGTCTCAACGGATTTAGATGGTGCCGTATTTAACATGAATGTGGCTATCTCTAATGCATAACCCCGAAATGATAGTGGTACATCGGTAAGAGACATCATAGACCGCACCATACCTACCAATGTACGATTACGGCGTTCGGACACAACATTATGCTGTGGTGTTCCAGGTGGCGTGAGTTGTGAAACTATTCCACATTGTTTTAAATGAATGCCAAACTCGTAACTCAAATATTCGCCCCCGCGATCAGATCGTAGAAACTTTATTTTCTTATTACGATGATTCTCTACTTCACTATGAAATTCTTTGAACTTTTGAAATGTTTCAGACTTGTGTTTCATTAAGTAGATATACCCATATCTGCTCAAATCATCTGTGAAGGTCAAAAAATAACGATACCCGCTGCGTACCTGAACACTCATCGGACCACATACATCATTATGTATTATATCCAATAAGTCATCAAATCACTCCATTGTTCCAGAGTTTTAGTCATCTTGCCTATGAGGCATGGTTCGCACATATCAAATGATTCATAATCAAGTGATTCCAAAAGTCCATCTGCATGGAGTTTCTTCATGCGCTTTACACCAATATGACCAAAACGCCAGTGCCACAAGTATGTTGCACTATCATTATCAACTTTGCATCTTTTGGCATCAATATTATGAATATGTGTATTACTACGATCGAGATTCAATAAACCATTTACATTGGTGTAGGATCGAAAGTATGTCAAGAGGGGGTTTGATCAGACTACTTGACCAAATAAAAATCTAGCCTTTTCCCAATTTTAGTTCTTGGCAGATTTTAGCAACTTTGCACAAGTCAAGCAATTAACCTACACATGCAATTCTAAGAGTATAGCAGCAGAATGTAAAACAATTGCATATGAAGCTAAAGGGAGGAGTTTAAGGGAGCAAACACAATGTTGACACGGAGATTTTTTATTCGTGGTTCCGATAGGTGGTGCTATCGTACATCCACATTGATAGAGACTTCAACCCACGAAGGGTAACGGTTGCGCGAGTCCACGGAGGGCTCCAACCATGAAGGGTCCACGAAGAAGCAACCTTGTCTATCCCACCATGGCCGTCGCCCACGAAGGATTTTCCTCACTCGGGTAGATCTTCACGAAGTAGGCGATCTCCTTGCCCTTACAAACTCCTTGGTTCAACTCCACAATATTGACGGAGGCTCCCAAGTGACACCTAGCCAATCTAGGAGACACCACTCTCCAAGAAGTAACAAATGGTGTGTTGATGATGAACTCCTTGCTCTTGTGCTTCAAATGATAGTCTCCCCAACACTCAACTCTCTCTCATGGGATTGTATTTGGTGGAAAGATGATTTGAGTGGAAAGCAACTTGGGAAGGCTAGAGATCAAGATTTATGTGGTTGGAATGGAATATCTTGAACTCAACACAAGTGTAGGTGGTTCTCTCTTAGAAAATGTATGTTGGAAATGTAGGCATGTTCTGATGGCTCTCTCCACGAATGAAGAGTGGGTGGAGGGGTATTTATAGCCTCCACAAAAAATCTAACCGTTACACACAATTTGCCAAACTCGGTGGGACCGAATAGTTAAACTCGGTCAGGCCGATTTAGTTCATAATGTGACTATTAGGATTTTTGGTGGGACCGACACGTCAACTCGGTAAGACCGATTTCGTTAGGGTTAGGGCATAATGTAATCTCGGTGAGACCGATTACACAAACTCGGTGAGACCGATTTTGGTAATAGACAAACAGAGAGTTGGTTAGGCAAACTCAGTGGGACCGATTCGCTCATCTCGGCTGGACCGAAATGTTACGAAAGTGTAACATCCCAAAATTCTAAATTTTGGAATGTTATAAATAAATAGATAGATTTGATTGATTGCTTGATTGATTGACTGAAAGTGAGTGAATTCGAAACTTTTTGAAAGTTAGATGAGAGGGAATAAAAGGACTTTCCCAAACTTTCATTTTGCTTTTATGATCTTCGAATTCAAATTCTTTTTAGTCACAAAACCCTGGAGAGAAGATGACATGACTTCTTCCATTTATTTAAATGACAAGGGGTGTTGAAAATATTTGAATTTCATTTGGAAGATATTTCCAATTCTGAAACTTTATGCAACTCAATGATTTTCACGAGCGAAGATAAAATGACTTCTTCAAAACATATGAAATATGAGTTGGGAGTTTCAAAGAATTAAATTCAAAGTTCTTTTGAATTTATTTTCAATTTGGAGTTATTTGAGTTTTATTCAAATTATTTTTCTCCAAAAATAAAATATATGGAAAATAGGGTAACATGATTCCCTACAACAGAAAATTGGAGAGAAATTAATTTGAAGTCATTTTGGTATTTTTAAAATGATTTCTGTTGGATTTTTATTGGACCAGAAGCACTCTTTGCTTTATTTAAATTTGTGTGTATTTTATTTAATGCTAGAATAATGTTCATCATGTAGGAAATCTTTTTTTGAAAATTTTGATATATTATATGCCTATATAATATTTTCATTTTATTTTGTTTTTATCATTTTGTTTTCCTCTCTGTTTGTTTAAAAAATATATTACATGGCGCCTTGGGCCAAAGGCCCAAGCCGCGAACCAGCCACCGGCCGACCAGGAGGCCAAGGCCATCGCTCGCGCCGCACAAAGGGAGCGAGGGAGCCGCCAAGGTTTCCTATTCTTTTACAAATCCTAGTAGGATTCGATCTCGTTTCGTTATTCCGTTTTTTAATCCTAGGATTCCTAATCCTACTCTAATTCTTGTCCCCTACTCCAAGCAAAACTCCTCCCCTCCCCAATATAAATACCCAAGCACGCCCCCTCCAACACATCAAACCAACACCTCTCCTCTCCTCTCCTCCGCAGCAGCAGCAGTGCCGCCGCCCCCTTACGCCGCCGCCGCCGCCCTACGCCGCCGCCATAGCCGCGCCGCCGCCCTTGCCGCCATAGCCGCCGCCCTCACCAGCGCCGCCGCCGCCCTCACCAGCCGCCCGCCCGCCACTTGCCGCTGCCGCCACCCTACGCCCGCCGCATGAGCCCTCGCCTCTTGAGGTACTAGCCTCAGCGTCACCTTTTCTAGATCGGTTTTTCGTTTGGTTTTCTTTCGAAACCCTAGATCGGTTTTCTCGCTGGTTTTTCTTTCCGGTTTTATTTAGCGAGCGTTCGCTCGATAGATTTTTTTTATTTTTAATTTCCGTCAGGGACCTATCCGTAGTGTTATTTTATAGTCCCTAATCTTCAAACGCTCATAAGTTTTTACTCGTAAGTCGGAATCCAACGAAACCAACGCTCACGTCTTTGTTATGATCCCCTCTATCCAGTAATACAACTCAAACATGTTTTGATAATTTAAAATTTTAATTAGATCAGATTTGTATTCAAATTTCATTTGATCGTAACTTGAGTTTCGTAACTCCGATTTAGTTGATTCTTTTTGCTAATCGAAGCTCTTGACCTAAACTTTCTGATATGGCCAAATTCACATAATTTTGGTACTGTTAGAAATTGTTTTATGCTGCAAGAGTTATTTGATTTGGTTTTGACATTTTCTGAATTGTTTTCTTCGTTCTTTCCGATCTTTTGAGTGATTGCTTATGTGTGGTTACTATTGATTGCTTACGATAGATTGACCGGAGTGTGACAAGTAGAGATATCAAGAGTTTTGAGTGCGAATCATCTTCATCAACATTGCAGGCAAGTAACACTTGATCATACCTTTTCTACTACCCAGTTTTATGCATTAGATCTATTCCTCAAACACTTGCATGATTAGGATATAATTAAATTGTGGGATGGGAAGTAGATTGAGGTAGTACCTATTACCTGTTTTACTTATGAAACCTTGGGAGTTACTTCTACGTTTGCTTATTATGCCATGTTATGCTAGTAGACGTGGATTGGGTGAGTGTATATCCATGACAGATGTGAGATTGTAATTAAAGGTTTATTTAAGGTGGCAACTTAAACACACATCTGGGTGGACTGAGGCACCTGGTTTCTATCAGTGCTTGCCTGTTTTTCTTCGGACCGCCACCCAGGATCAAAGGGATCATAAGATTATTCAAACTAGTAACTTCCGTGTGCAGCCACAAGCCATTATGGGCTCTGGCATAGTTTACTAAGTTGTGCGAACTCTTACGGGTAGACTAGCAGATGTAGGGGTTGTAGGTTGGTACGGTCTACCCACAAGTAAGGTGCTAAGCGCTTACGAAAGACTATGTCTCGGTCATCCGTTTCTCAATCACCCTGCAGTACGAGAAACCAAACGGAGGCGATCGAGTCTTGTGGGGAAAAGTGCGCAAACCTCTGCAGAGTGTATAAACTAATCATGATTAGCCGTGTCCCCGGTCATGGACAATTTTGAGTAACTATTTCTTGGATTATCCTGTTGATCTCATCACGTTACTTAATATAATTTGTTTGGGTTTAATGAGTACTTTTTAATTGGGATTGAGGATGCTGTCAACCATTCTCAATGTTCAACAACCACCATGATAGTTAAATAAATTTATTCCTTTGAAGCAGGGAAAATTGGCTTTTCGCAAAACCCTTATAACCATAGAGATTTCCACCAGCCATATATGCATGTAGTATAGCTTATTCTTTCATTACTCTCTATGTGTTACATTGCCAGCATATTCCATGTGCTGACCCGTTTTCGGGCTGCAACGTTTCATGTTGCAGACTTTTTCGCATTTACGAGTAAGTGATACGTTAGGGTTACGATTTCCTATACTCAACTTTGCCGTTGGTGTTGATGGGAATCCACAACCTTGTTGCTTCCGCTATATTTGGATTGAGGTAATAGTATTTACGTTACTTTATACATGTGATTTACCTCTGTTATAAATCCTTCGAGTAATCTTGTGTGTCAAAGATACCGATCCGAGGATGACACGAAAGCACGTAGACTTGATCCATTCGGTCGGGTCGCTACAAGATGGTATCGAGCACATGTTGATCAGAGGACGTGACCCTAGAAACTGACAAGCCCATAGGAAAGATTTTTCTCTACAACTTTCTTTTTCAAAAAGATCTTTTACCTCTCTTCTCTTCTGAGCTTATCCAAATATTCCCTTTTAGTGAGACCATATCCCTTTTCCCTTTTGACCGCTCGAAGATTTGACTGATGAGACCACTGATTTGACTGATGAGACCACTCCAAGGAGACAAGTTATCGGACAACTAAGACCATTTGGAATGAAGAGGATTTTACCGTGTAAATGGAAACTACAACTATTGAAGACTCCGAAGACTAGGAGATTTTGAAGGCTCTGAAGAATTTCCAGATTTTTATGACCTAGGAAGGTTACGCTTATGGAATTTGACAGACTATGGAAGTTATCAATACCTGAGATCAAGGTGTATCGGAGAAAGATCGGAACATGGAGCATCAGAACTCAAAGTTTTGTCAGGAAAACCCTAAGACAGGAGATACCAATTATGGAATGAAAGCTCATGGCCGTAACATGGGCATAGACATGGCTAACCATGGTGTTATTGCCCGCCTATGTTATTGTCACGGTGCAGAGTTAAGCATGCAGATGCATGGAAGGATTGGATGGTAGAAGGTTGATGGAGCATCTATCAGCAAACGTTGGAGTTTTAATCTTAGCTGGTGTATCACCAGGATCTGGATTATTACATCTGGGAGTTTGAGTTGGACATTCGAGAAGCTGTATTTGACAAGGAAAAAGTTCGTGAACAACTCAGGACCCTGAAGCTGAAAGTAGCCAAGCTGGAGGAGCAAAACCTCGAGATACCGGAGATTCATCAGGAACTAAAGGACAGTAGGACATGGTTCATGCCAAGGATGTTGAAACACGGAAGTTTGGAATGCAACTGAGAATATTAAAGGATGTCACGAGAGACTTCACACAACAGAGATGATCCGCAAAAGAACTTGAGAAGGACAAGCATGATCGGAAGTAACCACAGGAGACATGAACAAGACTTGAAGAATTTGATGATTTTGAAGATTTATTGACCTTTAGAAGACCCAACCCCTGTTATACACCTGCGTTAGATGCAACGATTGTGAGCTGTCATTTGTTTGATGTCTTTCCGACAGCCACAATAAAATCTATCTTTTCAAAACTATTGTCTGCATTGTGTGTATCCCTCTCTATCTCTCTTATCCCACCCCAAAACCCCTGGACCCAATAGAGGATGAATGGAGATGAGCTTGTATTGTCTGGACCAATGAGTCAATTGAAGACAGACCGATGGATTCAGAACATGGAGGATCACATGAAGAACAACCCTATAGTCAGAAAGGATATGACCCATCATGCTCTTGAGTGCTTTGAAAGAGGTGCTGCTATTTGGTGGAGGATGTACCAAACCATCAATGGATTGCAAGGAGTAACCACTTGAGAAGAATTCAAGTTGACTTTGCCAAAGTCTCGGTTTGTGTCCCAGAAATTGAAGCCTTATGGAAAGGATATGAAGAAACCTTGTGCATGCAAGCTTTGTGGAGAAATAGGACACAACCATAAAGAAAATAAGGACGAATACCCTCATAATCGGAGTATTACCAAAGGAGTTAGCCGAGGATCTCAAGGAATTTCAGTTGGAGATTGTTCCCAAAGGTTTTGTTACAGCAATGGAAGTTCAGTCTACATTGTTGGGAAAGATCAGTGAAGCTCAGGAGGATGACAAAGAGATTGCTGAGTTAAAAGAGAGGATGAGCAAAGGAAAGTCCAAAGGTTTTCATAAGGATGAGCACGACACCTTATGGTTGAGGACCGTGTATATGTGCCAAATAATGCAAGGATCAGGAAGTTAATACTCCAAGAGGCTCATGACTCACCATACTCGATTCACCCCGGAAACACCAAGATGTATTTGGATTTGAAGTATCGTTTCTGGTGGACTGGTATGAAGAAGGATATTGCAGAGTATGTAGTCGTAAGTGATGTATGCCAGAGAAAGTAAAAGCAGAGCATCAGAAGCCAGCAGGGTTATTGCAGCCTATGCCGATACCCGAATGAAAGTAGGATAAGCTTGGCATGGATTTCATTTCCGGATTACCCAGAACCCGATTGGGATATGATTCTATCTGGGTAGTAGTTGATTCGCTTGACCTAAGTGGCTCACTTTATCCCAGTGAAACCACCTATACAAGTGCGAAGTTGGCCAAGATATATTTGACAAGGATTGTATGTCTGCATGGAGTTAGAGGACCATCATAGAGGAACACAGTTTACCTCAAAGTTTTGGAATCAGCTGCACCATACTTTGGGTACTAGGCTAGAGTTCAGTACAGCCTTTCATCTGCAGACAGATGGATAGACCGAGAGAGTCAATCAGATTCTGGAGGACATGTTGAGAGCTTGTGCTCTAGATTATGGATCTAGTAGGGACGATAATCTACCTTACACGGAGTTCTCATACAACAACAGCTACCAAGTCAGTTTGAAGATGGCCCCTTTTTGAAGCCTTGTATGGGAGAAGGAGCCAGACACCGTTGATGTGTGATGAAGTTGGAGACCGTCAGTTGTTTGACCAAATGTGAGCAAGGAGTCAGAAAAGAATGTTAAGTGGATTCGAGATAGACTAAAGATAGCTCAGTCCAGGCAGAAGAGTTATGCAGACTCAAAAACGCAAGGAGGTAGTCTATGAAATCGGAGACAGAGCATATCTTTGTGTGCCACCTCTGCGAGGAGTTAAATGATTTGGAGTTAAGGGAAAGTTAGCCCCGAGATTTGTAGGACCATACCGAGTTTGGAACGTATGGGACAATTGGCTAACAAGTTGGAGTCACCCCGAAGGACTGTCAGGAGTTCATGATGTGTTTCACGATTCCCAATTGAAGAAGTGCCATGCAGAGATGGCCAATATTCCCCTGTAAGGACGCTTGACCCCGGAAAGGATAAAAATGTTCCACGAAGTGGAGTATGGATTTCATAGTATAAGTTTTATCACGGTATGTGGGACATCCCACGAGGATGAAGAGATGAAGTATTATTGGATATAAAGGAGGTATGATGTTGGAAATATGGATCAATGGAAATTCCATGATGAGTCTGAGTAATCATGTCCTAGTTTGGTGCAAATAGAAGGAAGGAAGACAGTACAATTGGATGGATTTAAGTATGCTAGGAAGTTGGAAGTTGGAATAATGATCAGAAGCCCGAGGATAAGTTCAAGGATTTTAAGTGATGAGGTGGGCCATAACCCACAGGCCCCAGGACCTGCCAAGAAGCAAGCACACTCTTGCTGAAGGAAAAACCCTGGCAGAAGTTGCGATTTTATCAACCGACGATTCTATAGGAGTTTACGCAAAACCTGAGAGTTGTTAAGGAACGATAGATGTTTGTTTGGCTTGCAGAATCAATGGATTTTCCGAACTTGGTTCGTCGACAAGATAAATTCTGCAATGCTTGTGAGGATGACCGAGTGTTAGAATGCGAGATTCGCTAAACCATGTACAAGGTAATGATTTGGGTGCGGGATGGATTGATCACCATACCGACTTACTCTTATTATTCGCTTTGCTATATGGGATGGTAAATCTGAGTGACTTACCTATAGTAGAGAGACGACGATCAAAACCTTGTTTGAACCTTAGAATGGTATAAGAATTTTTCCCCTTGTACAAGGCAGTTGTTGCCAACCGTAGGTTATACGGTGAGGTTCAACCCAGACCCATTTCCTGCAGGACAAACCATAAATTGTTGACCACCATGAGATATCGATAGTTGTTTAGAATTGGCGTCAGACGTATCAGCTATGAAGACCCAATCTCGGAATAACCTTACCAAGATGAAAGGATAAAAGAATTGAGGAAAAGGTTATGCCACTACAGGAAGAGCCCAGAGAAGGAATTATCCTTACAATCTGAGAAGACCGACACTGTCAGTAATAAGGATGGAGTATATAAGTTTTGATGGAACCGTAACCATGCTTCTAAGGGTGGTAGCACCTAGACCCCCGAAGATGATCGGTGGATTTTGAGGACCCCCAAACCCTAACCTATTTCTTTCTAGCCTCTCCGAATCTAGAGGACGAGATTCATTTTAAGGGTGGTAGGTTTGTAACATCCCAAAATTCTAAATTTTGGAATGTTATAAACAAATAGATAGATTTGATTGATTGCTTGATTGATTGACTCAAAGTGAGTGAATTCGAAACTTTTTGAAAGTTAAATGAGAGGGAATAAAAGGACTTTCCCAAACTTTCATTTTGCTTTTATGATCTTCGGGAATTCAAATTCTTTTCATCACAAAACCCTGGAGAGAAGATGACATGACTTCTTCAATTTATTTAAATGACAAGGGATGTTGAAAATATTTGAATTTCATTTGGAAAATATTTCCAATTCTGAAACTTTATGCAACTCAATGATTTTCACGGCGAAGATAAAATGACTTCTTCAAAACATATGAAATATGAGTTGGGAGTTTCAAAGAATTAAATTCAAAGTTCTTTTGAATTTATTTTCAATTTGGAGTTATTTGAGTTTTATTCAAATTATTTTTCTCCAAAAATAAAATATATGGAAAATAGGGTAACATGATTCCCTACAACAGAAAATTGGAGAGAAATTAATTTGAAGTCATTTTGGTATTTTTAAAATGATTTCTGTTGGATTTTTATTGGACCAGAAGCACTCTTTGCTTTATTTAAATTTTTGTGTATTTTATTTAATGCTAGAATAATGTTCATCATGTAGGAAATCTTTTTCTGAAAATTTTGATATATTATATGCCTATATAATATTTTCATTTTATTTTGTTTTTATCATTTTGTTTTCCTCTCTGTTTGTTTAAAAAAATATATTCGCAGCGCCTTGGGCCAAAGGCCCAAGCCGCCAACCAGCCACCGGCCGACCAGGAGGCCAAGGCCATCGCTCGCGCCGCACCAAGGGAGCGAGGGAGCCGCCAAGGTTTCCTATTCTTTTACAAATCCTAGTAGGATTTGATCCCGTTTCGTTATTCCGTTTTTTAATCCTAGGATTCCTAATCCTACTCTAATTCTTGTCCCCTACTCCAAGCAAAACCCCTTCCCTCCCCAATATAAATACCCAAGCACCCCCTCCAACACATCAAACCAACACCTCTCCTCTCCTCTCCTCCGTGACAGCAGTGCCGCCGCCCCGCCGCCTTGCGCCGCCGCCCTCGCCGCCATAGCCGCCACCTCACCAGCGCCCGTCGCCGCCCCTCACCAGCCGCCGCCCGCCCTCTGCCCGCCCGAGCCCCTCGCCTCTTGAGGTACTAGCCCAGCCGCGTCACCTTTTCTAGATCGGTTTTTCGTTTGGTTTTCTTTCCGAAACCCTAGATCGGTTTTCTCGCCGTTTTTCTTTCCGGTATTGTTGAGCGAGCGTTCGCTCGGTAGATTTTTCTTTTTATTTTTAATTTCCGTCAGGGACCTATCCGTAGTGTTATTTTTTAGTCCCTAATCTTCAAACGCTCATTACTTTTTACTCGTAAGTCGGAATCCAACGAAACCAACGTTCACGTCTTTGTTATGATCCCCTCTATCCAGTAATACAACTCAAACATGTTTTGATAATTTAAAATTTTAATTAGATCAGATTTGTATTCAAACTTCGTTTGATCGTAACTTGAGTTTCGTAACTCCGATTTAGTTGATTCTTTTTGCTAATCGAAGCTCTTGACCTAAACTTTCTGATAAGGCCAAATTCACATAATTTTGGTACTGTTAGAAATTGTTTTATGCTGAAAGAGTTATTTGATTTGGTTTTGACGTTTTCTGAATTGTTTTCTTCGTTCTTTCCGATCTTTTGAGTGATTGCTTATGTGTGGTTACTATTGATTGCTTACGATAGATTGACCGGAGTGTGACGAGTAGAGATATCAAGAGTTTTGAGTGCGAATCATCTTCATCAACATTGCAGGCAAGTAACACTTGATCATACCTTTTCTACTACCCAGTTTTATGCATTAGATCTATTCCTCAAACACTTGCATGATTAGGATCTAATTAAATTGTGGGATGGGAAGTAGATTGAGGTAGTACCTATTACCTGTTTTACTTATAAAACCTTGGGAGTTACTTCTATGTTTGCTTATTATGCCATGTTATGCTAGTAGACGTGGATTGGGTGAGTGTATGTCGGTGTACTAGAGTAGGGGTACCCTAGTATCCCGTACTCATGCACGGATAGTTGCAGCACCCCGTGGCAGGGTTTGCCTCGTCACCGCCAAGATCCTCCGTGGCTCCTTTGGAGCCATTCAAGAACAAAGTATTTGATTAAGAAGACAAGGCCCCGACAAGAGGAGCTTGTCGGGAAGGCCACCTCGTGCATGCAGAAGACAAGGCCCGGCAAGAGGAGCTTGCCGGGAAGGCTCAGGCGCGACAAGCCTCCGGACGCGACAAGGATTCGGCAGCGGCAAAGGCGCTTGCCGCGGCAAGCAACCTCTCCATCTCCGCACCAGCTCATCCAATGACGTGTCGCCATGGGACCGTTCCATGCGCGGCGTGTCGAGAGGTCATGCAGCCAGCGGAGAGCAGCGATAAGCGGCCGACAAGCTTGCCATCGTGGCGGCGGAGGCGCACTGACGGTCTCTGTAATTTGTTTGGGCGACACCGACGGGCATTTATTGCTTTTGTCCCTTGCCGTCAGAGTTAGGTATTTTGCATCGTAATCGCTCGAGTAGGTGTACCAACTCCTGTTTTTACATTTGTACCCTCATCTATGTCGCCACCTGTCGGAGACCCCTTGAGCATATAAAAGGAGGCCCATCTGCAACGTAGAGGGGGTTCGGTTCATTCGACTCACTCGAGACCAGATACACCCACGCTAGGTTTTGTAGCTCTCATCGCTCCCTAGCAAGAACACAATACATCAGACAAGCAGCAGAGGGAGTTTTATCTCTCCGGAGAGCTCGAAGCTGGGTAAACTGCTCGTGTGCCTCGCCTCGATCCGCTCTTCATGCGATCTCCGCCCCCTCCGAACCACAAAGGGGCCTGGTCCGCCCGGCCCCATAGGTGTCCGTGGGTACGATCAGCCTCCCCGACATCTTTGGCGCGCCAGGTAGGGGGCGTCGAGGCCGTGTGAATCTGATCCGGCGTTCACACGAGCAGCGTCATCAACATCTTCCTCAACATGCCACCAAAGAAGAAGGCTTCGCAGCAGCAGAGCCGTCCGTGTCGTACCCACCCTCACCGCAGCAAACGGGTGGTGGAGTAGACGCTGGCGGAGGAACGGGCACCGACGAAGGTGCTCGCGACGTTGCCAAGTCCAAGGACAAGGCCCCGCAAACCTCGGCGTCCGCGCATCCCCCGCGCCCATCTCGAGAGGCCTTGAGACCAACAACGTCATGGCGTTCACAATGCCATACGTTCGTTGGATCGAGACCCTCAAGACCAGCATGCGCGCCAACATGCTGGCATGAGTGAGATACGGTCGCCCGGACGGGGTGCTGCTCCTTCTAACGTAGTTAGAAGTCCGAGCATATCCCGCTCCTCGCACCGTTCTCCAATGCCACCCACTACTCCAGCAGAAGCTCTGGCGAGAGCTCAGTTGCTCCTTGACTACCCTCCAACGGCCGAGAAGGTCGACGAGTGGAGGGCCACTATCCAGAGCCTCATCGGCTTTGCCAACGGCGACGCTCCGCGGCAACCAACACCATCGTTTCCGCGGCGAGACGACAAGGCACGAGCCGGTGGCGATGAGACTGTCGGAGGTGCAACCACCGTGCACTCTCCGCCACGAAGGCCAAGATCGCCGACTCACCGGATCCACCTCGACAGCGACTCCACCGCGTCGTCGGATCCGCGAGCTCGCCGCGATCAGCGCCAAGTTCTTCATGAGAGACAACAAGAGGACGCTCGAACTTCGCGCCAGCGCCGAAGAGAAGCGCGACGTCAGTCCGACAAGCGCGCTGGGCCTTATGTTGACATGCGCACGCCGGAGGAGCCAGGCGACTTGCCGTACGCGGTAGGTTGCCCTGCGTTCACTCGTGAGCTGCGGCAAGTCCAGTGGCCCAGCCAGAAAAACTTCAAACCAGACGCGCTGGAGAAGTATGATGGCAGGACGCATCCGTCGGAGTTCCTCAGCATCTACACCATCGCGGTGCGAGGCTGCGGGGACGGGACGACAAGATCCTCGCCAACTACTTCCCGCCGTGCTCAAGCCCAACGTCAGATCTTGGCTCATGCACTTGCCGGACAACTCCATATCCTCTTGGGCAGATCTGTGCCATCAGTTTCTTGGCGCCTTCACAGGTGGCCACAAGCCTCATGGCCAAGAGAGCGACCTTCATCTGCTCGCCCAGAAGGAAGGAGAGTCCCTGCGCAAGTTCATTCAGAGGTTCAGCCGTGTGCACTACAACATCCCAGACGTCCACCCTGCCGCGGTGATCAGCGCATTTCATCAGAATGTGCGGAACCGCAGGATGAGGGTGGAGATGGCGATGTGCAAAGTCAAGGACGTCAGCTGTACGCCTTGGCCGGACAAGTGTGCACGCTACCGAGGAAGGGAGGAGACTCCCAGAGAGAATGCGGAAGCAGGATCTCGACAAGGAGGAGACCGCCCGGCAAAGAAGAGCGTGGCGAGGCAACATGAAGAAGAAAGGTAGAGAAGTGCTAGCTGTTGAGCAGTCCGGCAGCGGAGGTGGCGACAAGAACGCCAAGGCTGGTGGCTCCGGCAAGGAGGTTGCCACGACGCCAACCACCGGTCGGTGGCGGCAGCCGACAAGCGGGACAGCTCCGGCAAGCGATCTTGCAAGATCCACCGCACCAAGGGCCACGACCTCCAGAGCTGCAAGAAGGTCGAGCAGCTTGTCGAACAAGAGAGAGCTGAGTACGAGCGCGCGACAAGGAGACGGCCCAGAAGGTGCCGGGGAGCAAGCAAGAAGCGTCCGGCCGGGAGGACGCCATGGCAAGGCCAAGCAGCGGCAAGGAGACAGACCTCAGCGCCGCGACAAGGATGAAGATGATGACGACGACGAAGATATGGAAGACGATGACGCTGATGAGTAGGAGTTTGAAAGCCACGAAGTCCTCTCGTTGACGGAGGTGCTTCCTGCATACCTCCCACCGCCAACTCAAGCAATGGATGCGGAGGTCAATGCAGCGGAACCATCCGTAGAGTCACGCAAGCCTCTGAAGTGGTCCGGACGCCTATCATTTTTATATTGAGGACCACCACGATCGCATAATCTGCGGTCGGGTGCTTGCCGATGTTGGTCTCACCAACCATCCGCAACCTCAAGGTCACCAAAATGCTAGTTGACGGCGGGGCCGGCTTGAATCTGATCTCCTCCGCGGTGCTCCAGAAGCTTGAAATCCCTGACAGCGAGCTCGAAGAGACCGGCACTTTCCAAGGGATCAATCCGGGAAGGAGCAAGCCGAAGGGGAAGATTACGTTGCCGGTAACATTTGGCAGCGAGCTGAACTTTAGGACTGAGAGGGTCACATTCGACGTTGCCGATTTCCCGTTACCTTACAATGGGATACTCGGCCGTCCAAAGACTCGCCAAGTTCATGGCAGCCTCTCACTACGCCTACAACTTACTCAAGATGCCAGGCCCGATAAGCGTCATCTCTGTCCATGGTGACAAAAAGGATGCCATTATCTGTGCCAACAAGATCTACCGGGATGCAACAGCCGCGACAGATTGCCAAACACTTGCCGCTGAAGCTCCCGGGAGGAAGAAGAGAAAGTCCAAGTCCGGCAAGAGCTCTGATGCTCACTCCGGCAAGCGCACCTCTTCGAGTGCTGCGCTACCGTCGAGGACGCACCATCGAGCTCCACCGGCAAGTGCAAGAAGATGGTGGCTCCGCCAAAGACCAAGAAGGTGCCCGCCAAGGAGGGCGGCAAGGTGGTACCTTTACCATCGGTGCCTCTCTCGACCCTAAATAGGAAGGCGCGCTCGTTGCTTTCCTCATGCGAATGTCGGCGTGTTTGCATGGCAACCGTCCGACATCCCCGGTGTTCCTGTGAAAGTGATTGAGCACCGCCGCCGTTTGTCCTCATCTTGCGCCCGTCAAGCAAAAAGTCAGGAAACAAGCGGTGGAGCGCCAAGAATTCATAGCCGAAGAGATCAAGAACCGGAAGCAGCAGGCCTTGTCGAGGAGTGCTCCATCCTACGTGGTTGGCCAATCCTGTAGTCGTGCGCAAAGCAAATGGGAAATGGAGACTTTTTATTGACTTCACGGATGTTAATAAAGCTTGTCCCAAAGATCCATTTCCCTTGCCGCGCATTGACCAGATTGTTGACTCCACGGCTGGATGTGATTTGCTTTCGTTTCTTGATGCATACTCAGGGTACCATCAGATCTTCATGGCTAAAGAAGATGAGGAGAAGACCGCATTCATCACACCATGTGGCACATACTGTTTCATACGGATGCCTTTCGGTTTAAAGAATGCTGGTTCAACATTTGCAAGGGTAGTCCATGACGCTTTTGAGCCGCAAATGCACAGAAATGTAGAAGCCTACATGGATGACATAGTGGTCAAAAGCAAGGACAAAGCAACTCTGGTCCAAGATTTGGACGAGACCTTTGCAAATCTGCGCAAGATCAACCTCAAGCTCAACCCCGAGAAGTGCGTGTTTGGAGTCCCTTCCGCAAGCTTCTCGGGTTCTTCGTGGTCTCAACGAGGGATTGAAGCTAATCCCGACAAGATCAAGGCCATTGAGCAGGTTGAAGCACCAAAGCGTCAAGGATGTACGAAGACTTGCGGTTGCGTGGCTGCTCTCGGCAGGTTTATTTCTAGGTCTGCTGAGCGCGCCCTGCCATTTTTCAAGATTTTGAAAAAGGCAGGTCCAATGAAATGGACTCCCGAAGCGGAGGCTACGCTGCAGGACTTGAAGAGATACCTGTCCTCCACTCCAACGCTTGTCGCACCTAAGCCATAGGAGAAGTTGCTGCTATATATAGCGGCAACCAATCAAGTGGTTAGTGCTGCGTTAGTAGCGGAGAGGGAGGCGGATGATGAGCCAGCAACCACGGCGAGCACATCCAGCGACAAGCAGGGGGCTTCGCCGACAAGCTCTGGTCCCGACAAGGACGAATCCGCGCAGACACATGCCCAGGTGCAGAAAAGGATGGTGCAGCGCCGAGTCTACTTTGTCAGTTCCCACCTGCAGGGGGCTAGGTCAAGACTCTGGTGTGCAGAAATTGCTTTTCGGCCTCCTCATGGCCTCGAGAAAGCTGCGCCATTACTTCCAAGCACATGAGATCACAGTTGTCACTCGCTTTCCGCTGAAGAGGATACTGCAGAATCCAGAAGCAACGGGCAGGATTGTTGAGTGGGCATTGGAACTGTCAAGCTTTGGTCTCAAGTTTGAAAGCACATCAACTATCCAGCGAAGCGTTGGCAGAATTCATAGCAGAATGGACGCCAACACCAGATGAAGAGATTCCGGAGACGAGCATCCCCGTCAAGGAAGCAAGCAAAGAGTGGCTGATGTACTTTGATGGTGCCTTCTCGCTGCAAGGCGCCGGTGCCGGCGTGCTGCTTATCGCACCCACCGGAGAGCACCTCAAGTACGTAGTCCAGATGCACTTTCCCAAGGAGCAAGAGACAACAATACTGCAGAGTATGAAGGTTTGCTTGCCGGTCTCAGGATCGCAGTGGACCTTGGGATCAAAAAGCTTATTGTCAGGGGTGACTCGCAGCTTGTCGCCCGCCAAGTGAACAAAGATTACCGAAGTCCGTTGATGGAAGCCTACGTCGATGAAGTGAGGAAGCTAGAAGAGCACTTTGACGGCCTGCAAATGGAACATGTTCCAAGAGCTCAGAATGATATTGCTGACGGCCTGTCAAAGTGCGCCGCACTTAAGTTGCCTGTGGAACCAGGGATTTTCGTGCTCAAGCTGACTCAGCCAACCGTAACACCATCAACTAGACAGAGCAAGAAGAGGAAGTTGACCTCTGGTGACTACTTTCCGACAGAGCTTCCCGAAGCCGTCGTTGCAAAGGTCCCCAAGATCAACACAAACAATGCTGAGGAGCAGTCTGCTCCGACAGGCCCCAGGGTTTGTTTCGTTGAAGCAGATGCTCCCGACAAGTCTTGCTCCGGCAAGCTTGTCGGGGAGCATCAAGATCCGGCAGAGCCACAGGTTCTTGCCGTGGAAGCTGATGTTCCCGCGGCAGCAGATGTGCCTTTAGTCCTTGTTGTCGAGCCGCAAGCTCCAGCATGGGCGCAGCAGATTGTCCATTTCCTTGAGACAGAGAACTTCCTCAAGAGCAAGAAGAAGCGGAAAGAGTAGCCCGGTAGTCAAGTATGTACCAGTTTGTCGACAGATACTGCATGTAAGAAGACTCAACGGTGTGAAATTCAAGTGTATTCCGTGGAAGATGGATGAAGCTGTTGGCAGAAGATACACGGAGGCATATGTGGTCACCACATTGGCGCAAGAGCACTTGCCGCAAAGCTTTACGGCAAGGTTTCTTATGGCCGACAGCCCTCCGTGATGCAACTGCACAAGTAACCAAGTGTGAAGCGTGCGGCCCATTCCAAAAAGATACATCAGCCAGCTCAAGCTCTCCAGACGATCCCTTTATCCTGGCCATTTTCGGTCTGGGGGCTCGACATCCTCGGCCCCTTCCCCCGAGCTATCGGGGGCTTTGAGTACTTGTACGTCGCCATCGACAAGTTCACAGAGTGGCCGGAAGTGGAAGCGATGAGGAAGGTGACGGCAACAAGCAGTCAAGTTCTTCAGGTCGATTGTTTGCCGTTTCGGAATCCCTAACAGGATCATCACCGACAACGACACACAATTTACGAGTCACACCTTCATGCAGTACGTTCAAGATCTTGGCACCAAGGTCTGCTTTGCTTCCGTTGCTCACCCGAGAAGCAACGGTTAAGCAGAGAGGGCAAATGCTGAAGTGTTGCACGGGCTCAAGATAAGAACTTTTGACAGGCTGCACAAGTGCGGAAGAAACTGGATCGAGGAGCTGCTGGTGGTTCTTTGGTCGATCAGGACGACGCCAAATCGAGCCACCGGCCAGACACCTTTTGCTCTAGTCTATGGAGCAGAGGCAGTTCTCCCCACGGAACTCGTATACGGATCGCCTCGAGTGCTCGCTTATGATGAGCTTGAGCAAGAGCAGCTGCGACAAGATGACGCGCTGCTCCTTGAGGAGGATTGTCTTCAGGCCGTCGTGCGAGCTGTTCGCTACCAGCAAGCTTTGCGTCGCTACCATAGCCGCAGAGTTAGTGCCAGAAGTCTCGAGGAAGGCGACCTTGTTCTTCGGCGCGTTCAGTCCGCCAAGAATTCAAACAAGTTGGCCTTGAAGTGGGAAGGCCCTTATCGGGTGAAACGAGTCACTAGGCCTGGCGCTGTCCGCTTTGAGACCGAAGATGGCATTCCGGTGAGCAACTCCCCGAACATTGAGCATCTTCGTAAGTTTTACCCATAGAGGTTGTTGCCGAACCTGCCCGCAACCACCTTTGTAAAAGTCTTGTCGCTGTTGCATGTAATCCTTTGTACAAAGCCGGGCGCAGACCCCGTGCATCAGTAAAGCTCATGTGTTGCGCACAACTTGTCAAATTCATGCTTTCATCGTTTTATTGCATGTTTTGACTAACACTTTGTGCAACAACCACACCCGGTAAGCAAAATCGAGCCGCTAGGCTCCATAACTTTATTTCCTCTTCTTTCTCTTTTCTCAAAGAAAGGAAGGCTCCCTCGTGCACAAGTTAACCAGGGAGGAGGAGATAATACTATGGACCAGAGCACCGCCGAGGAAGTTTCACTTCATCGGGAAGCAAGAGATGTAAAAGCTAAGTTGCCAAAGTTTGAGCAATCAATTTTAAATTTTTAAGTTATCTTCCTCGAACGATAGTACTTTGTATGGAAAACACATCGCAGAGGAACCAACTCACGGGCTAGTCGCGCCCTTACTTTGTTTCGAGTCCGCTCAACAACTTAAGTGAGCTGCGGCTAGTCGCGACAAGGTTGCTTGTCGGAGGCGGCACCGCCAAAGAAGTCTTGACGTTCAAGACTCGGCCATGACAAAAGTGCCCGCACCGACAAGTCCCCCAAATGCGTAAGGCGTAAACGCATAAAGGAAGGAATCAAGTAGAGGAAATAACGTTGCATTGATCGCCTAAGATAGAGTATATTACAAAATAACTTGTCGCTCATCCAACAAAGTGTTCTAAACATGATCGCAGCGACAAGGGAAGATAAAGTTGGCGGCCTAGTCTACGCGGTCGCCTCAATCCGCTTGATCTTGTTCACCTTGTCCACAATGGGTGCGACAAGGGCTTTGAGCTCCTCCACGTTGGCATCAAAGTGCAAGGATCTGAGGACGCCGTTAAGGTTGAGGCCCAATTATGGAAGGCCACCTTTATCAACACCTTCTCGAGAGCTCCTGCACAGATCTGGCGCGATTCCTCGGCCAGCTGCTTTGGGACCTCTTCCCGGAGTCGCTGGAGGCCCGTTACCACGCCTTTGAAGAATAAGCTGAGTTTGGCGCTGGGTTGGAGATGCTCGTCGGAGGAGTATGCAAGGTCCGCCATCCCTAGCTCCATCAGCTCGTTGTGGATGTCGGTGGCGGTGTCCACAAGACCTTCAGTCCAGTGCTCCATGCTCTCCCTCAAGGTGCTCTAGATGGAGGCAACATTCGCTAGCAGCTCCTCCTTGGCCTTGATCGCCTCCAACAAGCCCACCTCCCGCTCTCTGGCGCCACCCAACGTCTGCGTCAGAGTGGTCAGCTTCAGCTCAAGATCCGCCTTGGAATCCTTGGCGGCGTCGAGCTCCTTGCCTCTATCAGCGAGACGACTCTGCAGCTCGCCAAGAGTGTAGGCATCCTTCTCGCGTTCACGCTTGAGCGTGGCAAGCTCTTCGCCGCTCTTCTTGAGGCTGGCCTCCAGCTGTGCCACCTTCGCCTTCAGCTCTTCCTTGGCGGCCTCGGCGGCTGCGGCAACATCCTTCGCCTCCTGAAGCGCCCCGCCAAGTGACTCCTCGCGCGCGGCAAGGTCTTCTTCGTGGCTGTCTAGGTTGACCTTCCGCTGCGCCAACTCGCTTTCCTGCGCGGAGAGCTTCTCGGCAGCCAGCCGCTGCTCCTCCTCAGCTGCGGCCTTCTCAAGGATGAAGGCCGTGCGCTCTTCTGCAAGATACCCCCGCGCTTCTGCTACGTCGCGGAGAGCTTCTTGGTTGGCGCTCCGGAGCTCTTCTGGCAGCTTCTCCATGTCCGCCTCCTGCCCTCGCGACAAGTGCTTCCCGGGTCTCCAACTTGGCTGCGGGCACGGTAGAGCGACAAGAAGCTTCTTCAAAGAGCTCCTCCTCGAACTTCAGCTTCTTTGCTGCTGCTTGGCGCGTCCACCAGCGTCGGCCAGATGAAAGCGAAAGTAGCTCGCCATCGAAGGTCTCTCCTCGACCGGCGCCACAGAGCTCGGTTCCTGTGGGAGCTTGATGAAGACACCTTCGCCGACCTTCAGGTAGCGCCGGGCTGGGGCTCCTCGAGCTGGCCTTGAGCAGCGGCCGGGGAGTCATTGTCGATGTAGCGCTTAGGCGCTCCTGCGACCTCGGGGCCGTCGGTCACGATCGCCCGACCCTCGCCCGGCCTCTGCATCGGCAGCCTCGGTGGCCTCCTCGCAGGCTCGTCGGCGGACCTCTTCTTCTACAACAACGACCTCTTCTTCCTCGACGGCAGCCTCGTCGGTGTTGCCGCGCGCTTCCTCCTCGCCGGCGGCCTCGACCTCCATCGGCTCTGCGTCAGACAAAGAAAGAGCAGTCAAGCAATTGTTCAAAAAGAGAAACAAAAGAAAGCAAGCCCAAGGGAGATTTTCGTGTAAGGAAATAACCTGCAACGGGATCCGCAGCCATGGCCTCGACCACTGGAGGGTCACTAGCGCCGTCCCTTGCCGGGGTAGCCTCCCTTGCCGGAGTGGCCTCCCTTGTCGGAGGGCGCCCTTGCCGGAGAATCCTCCCTTGGCGGGCGTAGTGGCAGCAGACAGGATCTCGGGCGGCTTCCGAGCCCCTCCGATGAGGCTGCTCTGCTCCTACACAAGCGCACAACAGTATCAACGAAGAAGGGACACCCTGCACACCTAATAGTAAGGAGAAAACTGCACACTTACTCGGGGCTGTCCGGGGCTGCTCCGAGGAAGGGTTGCCGGGTCTGGCAAGGGGGTCTCGGACGCGTCCCCTGTCGCCACGGGAGAATCGTCCTCAACGACGACCGTCGGGATCTTGGCCCTCTTCGACGCTCTCTGGGCTAGCGTCCTAAAAAGGAAAGATCCCAGAATGAAGCAAATCAGATTCAAGATGAAGCAATAAAAATTGAAGGAATACAAGCACAAATCTCAAGAGCTTATTCTTCGCCTTCCTCCTCGGAGCTGAGTGCGGAGAAGTCAAACTCCGGCTCGCCTCCGGTGCGACGAGGCGGGTGAGTGGGCTCTCTTGGCCGCTTGGCGGAGGCGTCGGCGGTGGCCTGAGAAGATCCCGCCCAGCTTGTCGCAGCTGTGGGCGCCTCAAGGCAACCTCGCTTGCCGCGGTGGAAGCGCGTCATGGTGCTCTTCTTTGTGGGCGATCTGCCGCCCCTTCTCGTCTCCGGCCTTGCGGCTGCGCCTCTTCGGCGGAGCCGGGGGCTCCGCTGGCGGCAAGTCGCTGGGTGGTGGAGAAGAAGCGCCCTCGGCGGGTCCACTCGACCCGGCCTCGGGCTCGACAAGTTCGTCCTCGCCGATGACCTCCCCTCGCTCGGCAAGGCTTGCCGCCTTCGCAGCATCCGCCTCCTCCATGGTGAACCCGAAGGCTCCAGCGGCAGCGGCTGCTGCCGCCTCCTCCACCCTGGTGGCAATCCGCGCCATTTCCTCGTCGGTGGTGTCGCGGGTGAGCCTTTTCTGCTCGTCGGAGCGGATCGGCACTTCTTCCAAATCATCGAAGAACTGCTGCACGACCTCGTCGGGGGGCTCCTGCCAGGTTGGAACGATCCCATGGGAATCGCACAACGGCATCATGGCGCGGATGCGGTCGAGCCGAGTTGTTGCACAATGGGACGACTTCGCGGCAACCTAAACCACTCAGGTGGTCGGGTCGTTCTTGAACAGCTCGAGCAGCATCGCGTCCAGCTCCAAGACGGTGAAGTTCCGATTCAGACCCGGCGAAACCTCATAATGTCTTCGCGTTTTGGAACTCCCAAGCAGGCCTCCTCCTTTCCTGCAAGGGAGCGATGCGGCGGCGAAGGAAGTCTGCGCCAACTGCGCCTACGGTTAACCCGGCAAGCCTGAGGCGCAAAATCCGGGTCACAGCTATCTTCAGCTTCGCATCCTCCGGCGCCAAGTTACTCCAATCTCTGCCGCACACTATTGGGGTTTGGCGCACGGCGGTGAAGGGCTGCGGGTTCTCCTCTACGACCCAACACCAATTGGCTCTCCACTCCTCCCACTTGTTGCGGAACTCTCCTTCCGTGTAGGCCTCTTTCTTGCCGATCCTAGAGACCCGTGCTATCCCTCCGCAAGTGGCTCTCCTCTCTCGACGCTGGGCACAAAGAAATGGCGGAAGAGTGCCACATTTGGGTGGATTCCGACAAAGTTTTCGCAAAGATGTGCGAAAACCGCCATGGTCAAGACGGCGTTGGGGTGAAGTCAAGGAGGCGGAGGCCAAACGTGTTCATGATGTCGCAGAATAACTTTCGGAAAAAGGGCGGGCAAAGCCCGCAATAGAAGAAAAGGGCGAAAAGGGGTACCCTGTTGGTGCCAAATCAGTAGGCGGAGGCGGGAGTACCCTCGCAGCGCGGATGCGCACGTCTCCGCCGACCGTAAGAGGTAGAAGACGCCCGCAGCCTCCTTGGCGCCGAGCTGCGGGGAAGATGGCCCGCCTTGCGCAGCGCCATGAGCCATCGCCTCGGCCGACTTGACGCCCTTCTCCTTGTCGGCTTTCGGAGCCATGGCGAGGGCGGCGGAGGAGGCCGACGGCGGTGAGCGCGCTTGTGGCGAACGGGGGCGGGGCGCTGCTCTCTTCGCACCGGAGAAGAAGAGGGGAGCGGCGGTGGTTTTCTTGACAAGACAGCGATGGCGGAGTGGACGGCCTGCCCCTGTTTCCTCCGCTTATAAAGAGGGGGAGGGGGGCGGACGTTCCGCTTATACTAATAAAGAAACCCCCACGACCGCGCCCACGATCTCTCGCCGACGCCACGTCCGGTGCGTGCCGTTAGTGGGGATCGTGGTGGGTCCGGGCGATTTGCGGCGTGGTCGAGGCCGCGTGTGACCGTGCACTTTATTTTGGGCCTAGCCCGACAAGCGCTTCGGCACTGCAGTAATGCCCAGGCCCGGCTCTGTCGGTGTACTAGAGTAGGGGTACCCTAGTATCCCGTACTGCGTGCACGGACAGTTGCAGCACTCAGCGAGGTTTGCCTCACACCGCCAAGATCCTCCGTGGCTCCTTTGGAGCCATTCAAGAACAAAGTATTTGATTAAGAAGACAAGGCCCCGACAAGAGGAGCTTGTCGGGAAGGCCACTCCAGGCATGCAGAAGACAAGGCCCCGGCAAGAGGAGCTTGCCGAGAAGGCTCGGAGCGCGACAAGCCTCCGGACGTGACAAGGATTCGGCCGCGGCAAGCAACCTCTCCATCTCCGCTCCAGCTCATCCAGCGACGTGTCGCCATGGGACCGTTCCATGCGCGCGTGTCGAGAGGCTGTGCAGCCAGCGGAGAGCAGCGATAAGCGGCGCTGACAAGCTTGCCATCGTGGCGAGCGGAGGCGCACCTGACGGTCTCTGTTGCACTGTTTGGGCGACACTGACGGGCATTTATTGCTTTTGTCCCTTGCCGTCAGAGTTAGGTATTTTGCACTGTACACTATTCGAGTAGGTGTACCAACTCCTGTTTTTACATTTGTACCCTCATCTATGTTGCCACCTGTCGGAGACCCCTTGAGCATATAAAAGGAGGCCCATGTGCAACGTAGAGGGGGTTCGGTTCATTCGACTCACTGGAGACCAGATACACCCACGCTAGGTTTTGTAGCTCTCATCGCTCCCTAGCAAGAACACAATACATCAGACAAGTAGCAGTAGGAGTTTTATCTCTCCGGAGAGCTCCGAAGCTGGGTAAACTGCTCGTGTGCCTCGCCTCGATCTGCTCTTTGTGCGATCTCCGCCCCCCTCCGAACCACAAAGGGGCCTGGTCCGCCGACCCCATAGGTGTCCGTGGGTACGATCAGCCTCCCCGACAGTGTATATCCATGACAGATGTGAGATTGTAATTAAAGGTTTATTTAAGGTGGCAACTTAAACACACATCTGGGTGGATTGAGGCACCTGGTTTCTATCAGGACTTGCCTGTTTTTCTTCGGACCACCACCCAGACTCAAAGGGATCATAAGATTATTCAAACTAGTAACTTCCGTGTGCAGCCACAAGCCATTATGGGCTCTGGCATAGTTGACTAAGTTGTGCGAACTCTTACGGGTAGACTAGCAGATGTAGGGGTTGTAGGTTGGTACGGTCTACCCACCAGTAAGGTGCTAAGCGCTTACGAAAGACTATGTCTCGGTCATCCGTTTCTCAAACACCCTGTAGTACGAGAAACCAAACGGAGGCGATCAAGTCTTGTGGGGAAAAGTGCGCAAACCTCTGCAGAGTGTATAAACTAATCATGATTAGCCGTGTCCCCGGTCATGGACAATTTTGAGTAACTAGTTCTTGGATTATCCTATTGATCTCATCACGTTACTTAATATAATTTGTTTGGGTTTAATGAGTACTTTTTAATTGGGATTGAGGATGCTGTCAACTATTCTCAATGTTCAACAACCACCATGATAGTTAAATAAATTTATTCCTTTGAAGTAGGGAAAAATTGGCTTTTCTTAAAACCCTTATAACCATAGAGCTTTCCACCAGCCATATATGCATGTAGTATAGCTTATTCTTTCATTACTCTCTATGTGTTACATTGCCAGCATATTCCATGTGCTGACCCGTTTTCGGGCTGCAACTTTTCATGTTGCGGACTTTTTCGCATTTACGAGTAAGTGATACGTTAGGGTTACGATTTCCTATACTCAACTTTGCCGTTGGTGTTGATGGGAATCCACAACCTTGTTGCTTCCGCTATATTTGGATTGAGGTAATAGTATTTACGTTACTTTATACATGTGATTTACCTCTGTTATAAATCCTTCGAGTACTGTGTGTGTCAGCATACCGATCCAGGGATGACACGAAAGCACAGAGACTTGATCCATTCGGGTCGGGTCGCTACAGAAAGGGAAACAGAGAGAATGCATTGCAATCCCGGTGGGACCGATCGCTCATCTCGGTTTGACCGAAACGTTACGAAGGGAAACCGAGAGTTTGCAATCCCATCTCGATGAGACCGAGATCCCTATTGCTGAGACCGAAAAGACTAGGGTTTCTGGCAGTGGCTATGTCAACTGAACTCGGTGGCGCCGGATATGAAATTTCGGTGGGGCCGAGTTGGAATTTTTGGTTTGGGATATATGTGGATATGAGAAAGTAGTGGAGGGTTTATGGAGCATATCACTAAGCATTTTGAGCAAGAACCTCATTAAGCAACACCTCATCCCTTCTTAATAGTATTGGCTTTTCCTATAGACTCAATGTGATCTTGGATCACTAAAGTAGAAAAAGTGTAGAGTCCTGAGCCTTGAACTTGAGTCAATCCTTTGTCCTTCACATTTTTGGGGGTCCACTTTTCTCATCCATGCCATGCCAATCACTGAGCTTTCCTGAAATGTTTATCTTGAAATAGCATTAGCTCAATGAACTATATGTTGTTAGGAATTACCAAAACCACCCTTGGATAGTTGCACTTTCAATCTCCCCCTTTTTGGTAATTGATGACAACATATAGATCAAAGCTTCGACAAAATATAATAAGATTGAAAAACATCGTCGCTTTGAGAAGTATGTGATAAGCAAGAGCTCCCCTAAATTTGTGCATTATTTAAAATTTGCTTTTGAATGCAAATGCACAATCAATTAGGATCATGGGTTACTCCTCCATGTCACATACATCTTGGTGGAGCGCTCAAAATGATAGAAGTTAAAAGCATGCACTCATCACCAACTAAAGTGAACGATCATATAAGGATATAAGAGATAATATCATTCAACAAGCATTAAGGGTAGCGTGTGATCAAACACATGGTCAAACAAGTATCTCACAAGCACATAAAGTATCTCACACAAGCACACAATAAAAAAGGTTCAACCAAAATAGCAAGACATATAAAAAGCAACACTCTCTCTCGAAGCCTATGATATATACAAGTTACCAAAAAGTTCAAAAATGCACAGTGCTAAACGACTCTCAGGCTTGATCTTCGGTAGGAGGTGTTGAGATGACTCCAAGGACGAAAGATTCTGTTGATGTAGCTGGAGCTGGTGGAGTTGCTGCTGGAGCTGATGGCACTGAGGCTATAGCTGCTGGAGCTGATGCTGTAGCTCTAGTATCTGTGGATCGCATCAGAAAGTGCACTGCTTCGGGCACTCTAGCAAAAGCATCTGTAGTAGACTTGCCCTTCTTCTCCTCTGCTTCCTCCTGTAGCTGCTCAACTGCAGTTTGGATCTCGGTTACCTTGACATCCAGATCATAGAACTTCTTCTCAATGATCCTCTCCAAACTCTCCTGGTTTTGAGTCAGGGTGGCCAAGCCTTTCTCAATCCTCAAGGTGGATTGGATCATATTTCCAAGTTGATCTTGTTTGGATTTCAAGAACACTTGAGATGCCTCTTCAACAGTTGGCATCTTTGTAGCTTTCTCTGCCCTTGCCTTCTCTCTCTCTATCACTTGCTGCTTCACCATCATCTGATTCAATGGTGAACTTCATAGTTTCACATGTGGCAACCTTCTTTGGTTTGGAAGCTTCAGCAGTGGAGGCTCTGGCTTTTGACATTGGAACCCTTCTTGCTGGAGCCTTTGTCTTCAGTCCAGTCTTTGTTGCAGCAGCAGTGCTATATTCCTTCTTCAGCACTTTCTTTCTTGAAGGGGCCTCATCCTCAACAGCCACATAATCTTCATCTTCAGAATCTGAAGTTTTCTTCTTCCTTGTCCTTGTAGCTGCCTTGGGCAAGTTACTAGGAGTGCTCCTGCTGCCCTCATCATAGCTCCCTGAGGGACTAGTGCCCTCACTCATCTGAACCTGCTCTTCTGACTTGTTCTGACTATCACTTTGATCAGACATTTCTTTAAACTTACTGACAACATACCTTGCGAATAGGTTGTAAATGAGGTAGAGTGGATGAGCATCACAAAGTACATAAGTTTTGCAAAATAATTGAGTCAAAAAGCTTAGTTTTAGTTCTCAACACAAGTGATCTCGGAGCTACCGAATTGACAAACTTGGTGGTACCGAAGCAACACTTGGAACCTAAACTAGTGAACTCGGTAGGGCCGAGTCACCGTTCGGTGGCACCGAGATTGCTAGGGTTTCACAGAATCCTGAACTCGGTCACACCGATTTGCACGTTTTGGTCGGGCCGAAAAGCGCATGTGCAATGGCCAAGGCCAAATCGGTGAGACCGATTTCTACAGTTCGGTCGGTCCGAGATGAGTTATGCGGAGAGCTAACCCTAAATTTTTTGAATCAAACTAGACCTAAGGAAGTTTTTGCTGGATGGATCAATCTCAATCGTGGCAAGAATCATGGCATTGTCCTTGTGCTAGGAATCGGAGTGAAAAAAGATCAAGACAAGGGGTCGAACACTTACCCTAGTACGGCGAGTGTTCGCTACGGCGGCAACGGCGGAGCAGATTGCCGTTGACGGCGGCGGAGACCAGCGGCGGGAGGTCGCTGGCGGCAAGAGGACGATCCGGAGACCCGAAGAGGCAGAGCAGGTCATGCGCGGGTGAAGGGTTTCGAATTTGTTTCCAAAATTTGACCCGTCGGTATATATAACCTGACCCTGTCGGTGTGATCGAGTGGAACGACTCGGTGGCACCGAGATGCAAAACTGCAGGCAGTTACTGCAACTCGGTATGACCGAAAGGTTCTAATCGTTTGCACCGAGATTGAAAACCTAGATCAACTTAGTGATCTTGGTAGGACCGAAAAGGATGAATCGGTCAGACTGAGATGCACAAAGAGGTTTTGGAAGTTTAAGTCTATGACGAATCGGTAACTCCGAGTGCTCCTCACACAGAGTGGTTCGAATCTGACTTGATCAAACTTTGTGATGTAGCATGAATAGAGTTTGAGACGAGGAAAGCATAGATAGCTAGAGGGGGTTCTTAGGCATTCTTGTCCATCCATTTGGCAAAAGAGAAAGATCCAAACAATCAAAGCAACAAATGGATGTCCTTGAATGAGTAAAATATGCATCCAACATGCTCACACAATTAAAATGGCAAATGAAATATGTGACAAAGCATGCACAAACACTCTAGCATCTATCAAGCAATATGGCGATGACTATGTCATCTATATATGAGTATATTGACTTAGGAGTCAAATGAGAACATTTGATCATGGGTCATACTCATCGTTTAAGCACAAGTGGGGTTACCATTTTTACATAAAGCATTGTTGTGTTCACACCATTAGAGTTGCTTTAGCTCAATTAATTAGAGTAAAGCTCCCCCTATATGTGATATCCCCCCTAAGAGGGATGAACTAACCTTGGGTTTTGTCGATGATGACTTCATGTAGGTGTTGAAGATGTGGATGCTCAATGTTGACGTAGATCATTCGAAGCAGTCCTTTGGAGTGAGTTGCACTTTCAATACCTACACGGGTTAGTCCCACAAGGAACAAACAAGGATATCCATAGACATAGAGTGATGTGTACACAAGATGTTGTCCATGAAAGCATTAGGTTACCTTGTCCCTTGTCTTACCAACAAGAGGGTTTGTGACTCCTTGAACTAGTGCAAGATATGGAAGTTGTTTGTACTTGTCCTCGCCAAAATGATAAGAGTGAAGTATGTTGGCGGAGTCACCCTCAAGAACTCTCTTGTTCTTCTTCTTCTGGATCCACACCATCTTGATGGGAATCCTTGGAGTTGTAGTCATACTTGATGAAGCAGAAATTGATGTAGTCTTGGGAACCCACTTGACCAAGGCCTTAGGTGCTTCTTCAAATGCATCAATTTCCTCTTGAAGCTTGTCCTTGCCTTTTTGCTTGTGGTCTTGTGGTGGAAGATCATCTTGAGCTTGTGTCCCTTTGAAAGAAGTAGGAACATACTTCTCTTGTTGAGGAACAAACTTCGTCTTGGGGTATTGATCTTCTTCGCACTCAACTCCATTGGATTGAACTTACGTTCAAAACCAACACCTTGATTCTTCTGGTGTCTTCCTTGTTGCGTACAATTTCCTCAAATTGATTACTTCCAGCAAGGCTCTTGTAAACACCTTTCTCTATAATTCCCTTCAATAAGCTATTTTCTTGCTCAAGTGTAACTTGGCTAAGAGAATCATTAGTGGAATCAAGAGAACTACTAGAAGCAACAATATTGGATTTAGCATGATTGTTGTTACTACTAGATGAAGCATATTTCTTGTTCTTGTTGCTAGATTTAACTTGTGGCATGTAAGTAGACAAGATAAATGCTTGGCAATGTAAGAAGAACTTTTCTTGCGAAGATCATCATTGATTGCCTTTAAAAACTCATGTTCTTGCTCAAGGTTGAGCTTTTCAAAGCGTAGCTTATCATGAGTCTTTAAAAGTTCTCGATGATCTTCCAAGGTAGTTTCATGAGCTAACTTAAGAGTGTTTAGTTCTTTAGTTAGACGCTCAATCTCCTTCTTATCATCATCATTTGTTTTATCTTGATTAACATGATTAATTGACGTTTCATCATAGTTTTCATCACTAGAGTTGTCAACAAGTAAATCATCATCACCTAGCAAATCATCTTCATCACTATTGAAATCAACATACTCGGGGTGTGTTACCATTGGTTCTTTAGCCATGAAGCATCTCCCAATTCCTTCATTTGGTGAGTCAAATATGTCGTAGGAGTTGGTTGTCACAAGTGCTAGTCCGGCAACACCTTCATCTTGAGTATATTCAGAGTCAGAGTGATAACTTCTTTTGGAGTGATTGTCGGAGCCGGATACCCATTCACCAACATGAGCTTGATGTCTTATTTTTGTGTAGCTCCTTGATGACTTATCCTTCCTTTCCGATTCCTTGATTCTTTGAGAGGGTCTTTGTTCGTAACGATCATCTCTACTCCTTCTTTCTATTGATGGTGATTCTTCTCTTCTACTCCTTCTTTTGGGAGAATCTTATCTTCTTTTGTAGGGAGCCGTACACTCATTGGAGTAGTGTCCGGGTCTTCCACAATTGTAGCAATTATGCTCACGACTAGAAGATTGTTTGTCATTGTAGGACCTTGACTTGGAACTTCTTTCTTTGCTTCTACTCTTTTAGAACTTGTTGAAGTTCTTCACCATTAGACTCAATTCTTCATTGAAGGTTTGCTCCTCACTTGATGATGTGGGAGCATCACACGAGGCTTTGTAAGCACCACTTGACTTGTTGTGAAGCTCATCCTTATCCTTGAGTGACATCTCATGAGAAACAATTCTTCCAATGACTTCCGTTGGCTTGAGATCTTTGTAGTTGGGAATAATTTGGATCAATGTGCACACGGTATCATATTTTCTATCCAAGGCTCTTAGGATCTTCTTGATGATGAATCTATCGGTCATCTCTCCACTTCCTAAGATGGCAATCTCATTTGTGATGAGAGCAAGCCTAGAGTACATTTTAGCGACACCTTCACTATCCTTCATTTTGAACTTGTCAAGTTGACTTTGAAGCACATCGAATTTGGATTCCTTGACGGAGTCGGTACCTTCGTGCATATCAATCAAAGTATCCAAATTTCCTTTGCATTCTCGAGACGGCTGATTTTGTTGAATTCTTCGGGGCACAATTCGTTGAAGAGAATATCACAAGCTTGAGCATTGTATTGTAGCATCTTCAACTCTTCCGCGGTAGCTTCATGTTTTGGTTCTTTCCCATCAAAGAATTCACCTTGCAATCCAATACACACAATAGCCCAAACGGCGGGGTTATGTCCAAGAATATGCATTTTCATCTTATGCTTCCAACTAGCAAAATTTGTACCATCAAAGTAAGGACCTCTACGGTGGTAATTTCCCTCGCTAGACGCCATACTGTCCTAGGTTGTGAAACCAAGGCTATGACCACCAAAAGCTATGGAAATCAAAGCAAATGGAGACCAAAGCTCTGATACCACTTGTAGGATCGAAATAAAAATCTAGAGGGGGGGGGGTGATTAGACTACTTACCAAATAAAAATCTAGCCTTTTCCCAATTTTAGTTCTTGGCAGAATTTAGCAACTTTGCACAAGTCAAGCAATCAACCTACACAAGCAATTCTAAGAGTATAGTAGCGGAATGTAAAACAATTGCATATGAAGGTAAAGGGAGGAGTTTAAGGGAGCAAACGCAATGTTTGCACAGAGATTTTTTATCCGTGGTTCCGATAGGTGGTGCTATCGTACATCCACGTTGATGGAGACTTCACCCCACGAAGGGTAACGGTTGCGCGAGTCCACGGAGGGCTCCACCCATGAAGGGTCCACGAAGAAGCAACCTTGTCTATCCCACCATGGCCGTCGCCCACGAAGGACTTGCCTCACTCGGGTAGATCTTCACGAAGTAGGCGATCTCCTTGCCCTTACAAACTCCTTGGTTCAACTCCACAATCTTGACGGAGGCTCCCAAGTGACACCTAGCCAATCTAGGAGACACCACTCTCCAAGAAGTAACAAATGGTGTGTTGATGATGAACTCCTTGCTCTTGTGCTTCAAATGATAGTCTCCCCAACACACAACTCTCTCTCATGGGATTGGATTTGGTGGAAAGATGATTTGAGTGGAAAGCAACTTGGGAAGGCTAGAGATCAAGATTTATGTGGTTGGAATGGAATATCTTGACCTCAACACAAGTGGGTGGTTCTCTCTCAGAAAATGTATGTTGGAAGTGTAGGCATGTTCTGATGGCTCTCTCCACGAATGAAGATCGGGTGGAGGGGTATATATAGCCTCCACACAAAATCTAACCGTTACACACAATTTACAAAATTCGATGGGACCAAATAGTTAAACTCGGTCAGATCGATTTAGTTCATAATGTGATCGTTAGGATTTTCGGTGGGACCGACACGTCAACTCGGTGAGACCGATTTCGTTAGGGTTAGGGCATAACATAATCTCGATGGGGCCGATTACACAAACTCGGTGAGACCGATTTTGGTAATAGACAAACAGAGAGTTGGTTAGGCAAACTCGGTGGGAGCGATTCGCTCATCTCGGTTGGACCGAAACGTTACGAAAGGGAAACAGAGAGTTTGCATTGCAATCTCGGTGGGACCAATCGCTCATCTCGGTTTGACCGAAATGTTACGAAGGGAAACAGAGAGTTTGCAATCCCATCTCGGTGAGACCGAGATCCCTATCGGTGAGACCGGAAAGACTAGGGTTTCTGGGAGTGGCTATGTCAACTAAACTCGGTGGCGCTGGATATGAAATTTTGGTGGGGCCGAGTTGGACTTTTTGGTTTGGGACATATGTGGATATGAGAAAATAGTGGAGGATTTATGGAGCATATCACTAAGCATTTTGAGCAAGAACCTCATTAAGAAACACCTCATCCCTTCTTAATAGTATTGGCTTTTCCTGTAGACTCAGTGTAATCTTGGATCACTAAAATAGAAAAAATGTAGAGTCCTGAGCCTTGAGCTTGAGCCAATCTTTGTCCTTAGCATTTTTAGGGGTCCAATTTTCTCATCCATGCCATGCCAATCACTGAGCTTTCCTGAAATGTTTATCTTGAAATAGCATTAGCTTAATGAACTATATGTTGTTAGGAATTACCAAAACCGCCCAGGGATAGTTGCACTTTCAATTGGGTGTATGACCATATAAGGTTTTATTCATGTAAACAGAACAACAATTATTCTCTGAATTAAATGAATAACCGTATTGCAATAAACGTGATCCAATCATATTCATGCTCAACGGAGAAACCAAATAACATTTATTTAGGTTCAACACTAATCCCAAAGGTAGAGGGAGTATGTGATGGTGATCTTATCAACCTTGGAATCACTTCCAACACATATCGTCACCTCGCCCTCAACTAGTCTTTATTCATTTTGTAACGCCTGCTTCGAGTTACTAATCTTAGCAACTGAACCAGTATCAAATACCCAGGGGCTACTATGAACACTAGTAAAGTACACATCAATAATATGTATATCAAATATAACTTTGTTCACTTTGCCATCCTTCTTATCCGCCAAGTATTTGGGGCAGTTCCGCTTCCAGTGACCATTTCCTTTGCTGTAGAAGCACTCAATTTCAGGCTTGGGTCTAGCTTTGGGCTTCTTCATGGGAGAGGCAACTTGTTTGATGTTCTTCTTGAAGTTCCCTTTATGTCTGAGGGAGTCCCGGATTAGGGGGTGTCCGGATAGCCGGACTATGACCTTTGTCTGGACTCCTGGACTATGAAGATACAAGATTGAAGACTTCGTCCCGTGTCCGGATGGGACTTTCCTTGGCATGGAAGGCAAGCTTGGCGATACGGATATGTAGATCTCCTACCATTGTAACCGACTCTGTGTAACCCTAACCCTCTTTGGTGCCTATATAAACCAGAGGGTTTTAGTCCGTAGGACGAACAACAATCATACCATAGGCTAGCTTCTAGGGTTTAGCCTCTCTGATCTCGTGGTAGATCTACTCTTGTACTACCCATATCATCAATATTAATCAAGCAGGAGTAGGGTTTTACCTCCATCGAGAGGGCCCGAACCTGGGTAAAAACATCGTGTCCCTTGTCTCATGTTACCATCTGCCTAGACGCACGATTCGGGACCCCTACCGAGATCCGCCGGTTTTGACACCGACATTGGTGCTTTCATTGAGAGTTCCTCTGTGTTGTCGCCACCAGGAAGGATGCCTCATCCCGTCTTTAAAGACGGCACTGCTGCTAAAGAAGCTTTGGCTATCAGCCAAACTCTCCGGCTAGGCGGTTTTCTTATGACCGCCTGTTCGGCCGCCGCGCCAACGATGACTTCTCGGGTCATCGAAAGCAATCTTCACGTTAACTCGGAGCTCGCCGAGCATTAGATCCGATGGAGCTCTCTTCCTTAAACGAGCTCTTGGATTGCATCTCCGCCCTGGGAGTCGCTACAGACTATGATCTGATTGGACCTAAACCCGATCTGAGAGAGATTAACTCTCCCCAGGTTACCCACCACGTTGCTACGGTAGAGGAACAATACAGCGACCCTTCTTCTATCTTAAGGACTAGCTACGTCTGGATTCCCAATCCCTCCATGTCGGATTCCCCCGGAGGAGAGGACGTCACTCAAGCCCTGAACCTGAAGTCAGGCAGCGGGCTAGATTCATTGGACAACATCCAAGAATCCAAGCTTCCAAGTTCGGAAGCTCCTTGGCCCTTAAGTCTCAGATTGGGTGCGGTTCCGGATTTAATTCCACCCGCCCACCCAAACATAAGCGACCTATCTCAAATTCGGCAAGAGCCCGCAGAAACAGTACACCATTACTGGGCCAGATTCCTCCTGGTTATGGATAGGATAAAGGACTGCCGCGAGGAGGACGCAATCTCATTCTTCTGCAATAATTGCATGGACAACGGGATCCTCAACGCTATAAGTCGCCGTGACATTACACGCTTTGCTGACTTGGCGTCCATAGTACGCATCGTATGCGATGGAAAGCGCCTGGAAAACCAAAGCAAGATTTTGGGACAATCCAGCCTTGAATACAACCCCAGTCCGAAATAAAAGGGTGCACCATCGCCAGGCACCTGGTTAATTACCAAAAAGCAAAAACCCTATATAGGGCACGGAACCGTACTGGAGGGTTGGCTCAATGGACCTCAGAAATTCATAGTACAGAGGGCGCCACTCCAACTCATAGCCTTAGAGCATGTTGGATACTACGACAGGTGGCCAAAAGTGGCGAAGAGCTTCTAGCTCTAGAGCACCAGCCCAGGGATACCAATACGGTATTAACAGTCTTCGAGACTTTCGCATCCAATAATATGCGGAAACGAACACTCCGTAGCCTTGCCGAAGTCTACCAAGTAGCAACAATAAACCCATGGAGTGACACGGCTATTACCTTTAATGCCAAGGATTTAACCTAAATTCTGAATAGCCCGAGCACCAGCCGCATTGGTCCTCAGTCCGATAGTGGACGGCTTTCGCCTTACCAAGGTACTCATGGACGGTGGCAGCGGATTGAACCTCATTTACGAGGAAACCCTCCGAAAAATGGAAATAGACTGGAGCCGCATTGAGCGAAGCAAGACAACCTTTAGAGGAATAATCCCGATCGGGAAGCACGCTGTCTGGGGAAAAATCACACTGGATGTGGTGTTCGGTACGCCAGATAATTACGGGTCCGAGGAAGTCACGTTTCAAGTGGCCCCGTTCAGCAGCGGATACCACGCTCTATTAGGGCGAGAGGCATTCACAATTTTTCAAGCTATACCCCATTATGGGTACATGAAGCTCAAAATGCCCGGGCCCAACGGAATCATCACTCTTGCTAGTGACCGGACATAGCACTGCGTCGAAAATAAGACAGCCAGACCGCCCTTGAGGCACTATCCGAAGCCCTAGCGGTCGAGGAACTCACTGCGCTGCGCTCCATGGTGAATAGGGACGATGTGATACTCGATAAGAGATCCAAGTCCACTTCCTTCAAACCAGCGGACGAAATAGTCAAATTCCAAGTCCATCCAACGGACCCTACAAAAACGGCCTCCATCGGGGCACAATTAAATCCTGATGTAGACGTCGCACTAAGAGAATTCCTACGCGAAAATTGGGACATTTTTGCCCGCACCCTTCGTGACATGCCAGGAATCCCACGCCGGCTGGCCGAGCACAGCCTAAACATCCTATAAAGGGTTCAAGCCAGTCAAACAGGCTCTTCGGTGTTTCTCCGAACCCAAGAGACAGGCCATGGGAGAGGAGCTAGCCAAACTATTGGAGGCCGGATTCATCAGAGATATAAAACACCCGGACTGGCTAGCAAACCTGGTGATGGTACCAAAGAAGGACAAATCCTGGCGCCTATGCGTCGATTTCAAGGACCTCAACAAGGCTTGCCCAAAGGATCCCTTCCCCCTCCCCCACATCGATCAAATCATCGACGCTACCGCAGGACACGATTCGTTGTGTTTCCTCGACGCATACTTCGGCTACCACCAAATTAAGATGGAAGAGCCTGATCAAGCCGCAACGGCATTCATCACTCCATACGGCCCATTCTGCTTCAACACAATGCCCTTCGGGCTAAAAAACACCGGCGCAACATATCAGCGCATGACTCAGACATGTCTGGCAAACCAGATCGGCAAAACAGTGGAGGGTTACGTAGACGATGTGGTCGTCAAAAGCAAGCATGTCGAAACTCTAGTAGACGACTTCAGGCTCACATTCGATAATCTCCGAACATATGACATCAAGCTCAACCCGGAAAAATGCGTTTTCGGCGTACCAGCCGGAAAGCTCTTGGGCTTCATTGTATCCGAAGAATTGAAGCAAACCCAGCCAAGATCCGAGCTTTGGCACAATTGGATATCCCCAAAGACCTCAAACAAATACAAAATTGATCGATGCGTGGCGGCTCTAAGCCGCTTTATCTCCCGCTTGGGAGAAAATGCATTACCCTTTATCGCCTCCTCCGATGCAATCAACACTTCGAGTGGACGGATGCCGCCACGACCGGCTCAAGAAATAAAAGCCATATTGGCAACAAACCCGGTCCTGGCCGCGCCCAACATGGGCGAACCAATGCTATTATATATCGTGGCAACTCATCAAGTTGTAAGCGCGGTGCTCGTTGTCGAACGAGAGACGGACGAACACAAGTTCCCCCTTTAAAAACTAGTTTACTACGTGTCCACTGTCCTAAATCCATGCAAGTCACGGTACCCGCATTATCAAAAGATAGCGTACGCGGTGTTTATGGCATCCCGGAAGCTGCGACACTACTTTCAAGAGTGTTCGATAACAGTAGCCTCCGAAGTACCTCTTAACGACATTATAAAAAACCGCGACGCGATGGGCCGGATTGCCAAATGGGCCATTGAGCTCCTCCCGTTTGACATAACCTATAAGCCACAGCGAGCTATTAAGTCACACGTTTTGGCCGACTTCGTCGCCGAATGGACCGAAGCCGAACTCCCTAAAGAGTACGGCGCATATTCCAACTGGATAATGCACTTCGACGGCTCAAAATGCTGGCTGGCCTGGGAGCTGGCGTCGTTCTGACATCCCCAACCGGAGATACAGTTCAATACGTACTCCAAATAATGTATACAGACTCCAACAACGCAGCCGAATACGAGGCCCTTCTACATGGTCTCCGGATGGCAGTCTCCATGGGCATTCAACGCCTAGAGGTGCGCGGGGATTCGAACCTCGCGATATCCCAAATAAATGGAGACTTTGATGCCAAGGATCCGAAAATGGTAGCTTATCGCAATGCCGTCCTAAAAATGTCAGCTCGGTTTGAGGGGCTCGAATTTCACCATATAGCCCGGGATAACAACCAGGCAGCAGACGTGTTGGCACGCATCGGCGCAGCGATGCTGTCCCCCCAACATCTTCCTAGAGAGGTTGTTCAAGCCATCCGTATTATGGGAGGGAGAGTCCGAAATAACAACCCGGACCTAACCGCACCGCCCCACACCGAGCATTCTCGACACGCTTGGTGGTTCTGCCAACGAAATAACACCCTCAGCCCACGTAATAATGGCAGTCATTGCCCCGTGGATCGAACCATTCCTAGCCTACCTAACCAGGCAGGAACTTCCCGAAGACCAAAACGAGGCCCGCTGCATAGTGTGGCAATCTAAAGCCTACAAGGTCCATGAGGGAGAGCTTTATAAGAAAAGCACAACCGGAGTCCTTCAAAGGTGTATCTCCGAAGAGGAAGGGCGGAATCTTCTGGCTGAAATTCATGCCAGACTCGGCGGGCCACGCCGCAGCCCGGGCCCTTGTAGGAAAGGCCTTCCATCTAGGATTTTATCGGCCGACGACCCGGGCAGATGCTCAGGACTTAGTCCAACGATGCGTCGGATGCCAGCTCTTTGCTAATGAAAGCCACATGCCACCCACTGCCCTCAAAACTATACCCATCACCTGGCCCTTCGCGGTCTGGGGCCTTGACATGGTTGGACCCCTTAAAGGGGGAACCCACAAGCAAAAATACCTACTGGTCATGGTGGATAAATTCACCAAATGGATAGAGGCCAAGCCTGTTAAGACGGCCAAATCCGGGCCGGTGATAGACTTCATATCAGGGGTCGTACACCGTTATGGTGTCCCCCACAGCATCATCACTGATAGCGGCACGAATTTTACGGCCGACGAGGTCAAACTCTAGTGCAAAAACATGGGCATCAAGCTCGACTACGCTTCAGTCTATCACCCTCAAACTAACGGTCAAGTCGAGCGAGCAAATGGTCTAATTATGAGCGGCATCAAACCCAGATTCGTGCGATCCCTCAAGGAATCCAACACGCACTGGGTAGAGGAGCTCGACTCCGTACTCTAGGGGCTGCGGACCACTCCGAATCGCACGACCGGATTCACACCATTCTTTATGGTATACGGCGCAGAGGCAGTTCTGCCCTGCGACATAATTCATGACTCACCTCACGTGCGCATGTACGAAGAAAGAGAAGCCGAGCTCGATCGGCAGGACAGTTTGGATGCCTTGGAGGAGGAGCGTGACGTAGCAAAAGGCCGTTCCGCATTCTATCAACAGCAGGCTCGACGATATCAAAGCAGAGAAGTACGGGCCAAAACTTACAATGTTGGCGAGCTAGTTCTACTCCTGCCGGACAAGAAAAAGGACAAACTCAAGCCCAAATGGGAAGGTCCCTTTATAATCGACCAAGTCCTGACCGGCGGAGCGTACCGTCTGCGAGAAGCATCGGATAACCGACTCGAGCCGAACCCATGGAACGCAGCCCGTCTCCGACGATTCTACGCCTAGCGCCGGATTCAGAGTTCGTCTTCTTCCTCTGTCCATATTTTACACTTTAGTTGTCTTCTATTTTTTTCCTTCTCCCTCTTTTTTTCCCATCCTTCGAAGGCTTGTTAGCGCATTGTTCGCACACACTTGACGCGCTACCCGCGCTCATTGTACCTGGGGGCTTCTTTCACAAAAGCTTATTTATAAAGGCTTCATGCCCAATACATGTGTCACACTTCCGCATGTACCTTTTATTCACCATTGTATGCATCGATATGACTTAAGTTTTGGCCAAGCTGGGTTGCCTGGCTCCTGTGCTTACCCCTATGTCCCGATTGTTCGACTAGGTGGTAAAGGGAGCACCTATGTGATTGTTACTGCCGGGTCAGCCGGATGTGTACCTCAGACTGGGTGAAGCCGAAAGCTAGCATTCTTAAGAGAATATTCGGTTGGTGAACTAAAAGAAGATTTCTTACCTATTTATTTATCTTCCCCCAGATGTTTTTCTGCTTTTTTCGCTGTCCGGACATGCATTTTAGGGCATGCCTCTTAGGGAAAGGAACCCCTAACGGAACTATTCTCCCTGGAAGATGTTTCTTACTAACCATGTAATATAACATAACTAGTTGGGAACTTGTCTGATAAAGCAATAATGACCCCTACGCCTGGTCTCCACGCATGCCCCGGCTTTTATATAACCGCGAGGGTATTCGGACACACTCCGGACTATTGGGTCCCGAGGTTGAAGCGAAAAGGTCCGCTATGACAAATGATCTACAATCCGGCTAGAAGGCATTTTACATGTCACCTTAAATTACATAGTCAATTTGACTGATTGTATTCCTCTTCAATGCCATCTAACAGGCTGTCTAGTTTACAATCCTGCTGGGAATACTATGGGGCCAATTCTACCTGGCCGTACACTAAGCTCACAGGGATCTCCTTCCCATCAGGCCCCACAGGTCCGACCTCGGCCATGTGGTTTGGGTCAGCCTTCGTGTACCGCTGCGTCTTCAAGATGGCCCAGGCCTCCTCGGCGCCTTTGACGGCAGGCCGATATCTTCCATAATCGGAAGCGCCGCCGCACTCCCTGAAGCCTCTCTACAAGCTCCCCAAGGCCTTCGGGCAGGGAGACAGATGGCCACAAGGCCTGGGCGACGCCTTTCCTCACCTGCCGAACTCGTTCATGCAGTTGTAAGAGCTCGGGAAGAAGGTCACCCGTAGAACCGGGCATTTCCTCTGCAGGACGGCCTGTGAGCATACCTACAGACTCTCTTAGTCGACTTCCTCGCCGAACTCTTTTTTCAAAGTTTGTTTAAGCACTTACTAAAAATTCCGCGTCGAAGCCGCCGATTCTCCTTAACGGAGTCAGACAGCTGGGCACGAACATCTTTTAGTTCCTCACCCAGCTGGGTGTTGGCATCTTGGAGATTATTTTTCTCTTGCCTCACCCTCGTAAGCACGTTCTCGCCGGCCTTTAACTGGGGCAAGAGTTGTTGCATGTCCGGTTCTACCCCGGCGCCATCTGCAATGTTATTGTCAGATTTATACACACGCCGCACTTCACAACATACTTATCTTTTAAAAGCGTATATTACCAGAGGGGGTCTCTTTGGCTTCCCCTGTTGCGGCTTGTGCGGCCTCAAGTTGGGCTTTGCACTCTTCAAGCTCCTGGGATAGTTGGGTATTCTTTTCTATAAGATCCTGCACAATAGATGATCCTTAAATTAGTTATTCTAACTATTTCAAGTCTCGGGGGCTACTGGCATATATAACTGATAAATTTCCTCACTCGTATGTCTTTTACATACCGCCTCGTGGCTCGCTAGACCATCTTGAGCGGTACGGAGGTGCGCATCTCCCGAATTGAAGGCGTTCAATGCCTCTTGGGAGAAACATGTGTCACGAAGAATTGTCCGGCGCCGCGTGTGGTTCATGGCACTCTCCACCTCGGAGCTGGTGGCGGACAATCTGTCGGCATCCTCTGTCGGAGGAGCATCCGACGCACGCCTCGTGTTCGCCTCCGCTTCTGGGCCTGGCTTTGAAGCCTGGCTGGCGGAGGCTCGATTGGCAACCTCTCCGGATATAGTCCGGCGAGCACTCTTTTTCCTGAAGAGAACACGAGCGTTAGTATGCCTTCCGGAATAAAACCTGGGAATAAGGTGACACGCCATACCGTTGCGCCGGCGTTTCAATCCGGACCGCACTTCTTTTTAGCCTGCTGGGCCGTGCTGCCCCTTGTTGGCTAGCCGCCGCAGGCTCGGCCTTCCGCCTCAAGGGCTCCCCCTGCAAAACACCATTGGTATACGATGATAAAAAATAAGCACGAATGAATCACTCTCAAAGTATTGGGGCTTCGGTCTCAATTACCTGCGAGGCTGGAAGTATTCCGGGATGAATCACTCTCAAAGTATTGGCAACCAGGGCATTACCAATGCTCAGTTGGTGGAATACCCCATCAATCAGCTCCACCGATATGTCCGGATCCTCTTGGGAGGCCGGATCGAGGAACCGTTCCGGATCTTCGGGTTGTGGAGGCAGGCTGTTTATATCCTTGATGCTGGCGCAGTTCCTCGCCAAATCACAAAAATGAGATACTTGACTATGGGAATATGGATCGGATGGGCAAAAAGAAATGTCCGCTTACCCATCTTGGAGGATTGTTCATAGAAAATCCGTCCTGTGGGTTGACGCGAAGAAATTCCTCCTTTTCTCCCTTGTACAATGCGGACAAGATCTTCATCAGATCGGCGACCGATCCCGGCCCCTTACGGCCATGGCGGGTGGCATCATCCTCCCCGTTGAAATCCCACATGGGGTGGTCTCTATACTGGAGCGGCTGCACCTCCCGCATAATGCATGTGTCCATGACCCCGATCATGGTCAGTTCGGAATGAGCCAACAACCTTATCCGGCTCATCAGGTAAAGGACGTCCCTGTCATTTTCCCTTTGAGGGCTCCGTGGACGCCAGCTTAGGCGTTTCTTCAAAGGAGCATTACTGAACTCCGGGAGGCCGATCCGAACAGGGTCTGGCAGGGGGACATCTTCTATGTAAAACCATTCTGAAGGCCAGTCTTTGGACGCCTTCTTCGGGGTTCTGGATAGATATCCGGTCCCGGCGATGCGCCATAGTTCGGCTCCGCCCACTTGATATATCGACCCTCCCCGAGAACGGGTACGAGGCAGAACAACCTCTTCCACAGCGCGAAATGAGCCTTGATGCCCAAAAACAGCTCGCAAAGGGCCACGAAGCCCGCAATATGCAGAATGGAGGCAGGCGTAAGGTTGTGCAACTGGAGGCCATAAAACTCCAGGAGCCCCTAGAGAAACAGATGAATTGGAAATACGAGCCCTCTTATCAAATAAGGACAAGGCATATCCGCTCTCCTTGGGAGGGACTGGGGACGCTCTCCGCTTGTTTTCCGCCCTTATAGGTGGCGACTCCGGCTCAAACCGGAACCATGAAGGCCGGGGGAAGAAATCCCTTGGTTTGGAGCGTCACTAGCTCGCTGTGCGGGACGGAGCATCTCTCCCAATCTCCAGGCTGAGGACTGGGAGGGCGAGAGGAGGAGCCGCGTCGACTGTCCATGATGGAGTCGATTTCTGTCAGATGCGCTCCGATGAAAGCTCGCGAAGGGAAGATGGTGTTATTCGGATCTAGATCCTCGTCTCTTATATAGGTAGCTCATTTGCGCAGCTAGGGGGTAAATGTAAAAATACCCTGGCTTTTCGCATTCGTTCAACACGTGGAAGATGGCCATTATTGGGCGTGGAAGCCGAGGAGCACGATATTTACGAGAAGCCTGGCACTATTCAAACAGGTACACAGGATTTGGAGAAGAACCCGCCTTGCAATGCCGAAGACAATCTACGCACCGGACTCGTTATCATTGAAGCCTGGTTCGGGGGCTACTGAGGGAGTCCCGGATTAGGGGTGTCCGGATAGCCGGACTATGACCTTTGGCGGACTCTGGACTATGAAGATACAAGATTGAAGACTTTGTCCCGTGTCCGGATGGGACTTTCCTTGGCGTGGAAGGCAAGCTTGGCGATACGGATATGTAGAACCCTAACCCTCTTCGGTGCCTATATAAACCGGAGGGTTTTAGTCCGTAGGACGAACAACAATCATACCATAGGCTAGCTTCTAGGGTTTAGCCTCTCTCATCTCGTGGTAGATCTACTCTTGTACTACCCATATCATCAATATTAATCAAGAAGGAGTAGGGTTTTACCTCCATCGAGAGGGCCCGAACCTGGGTAAAAACATCGTGTCCCTTGTCTCCTGTTACTATCCGCCTAGACGCACAGTTCGGGACCCCCTACCCGAGATCCGGCGGTTTTGACACCGACAATGTCCTTTGCCCTTTTTCTTGAAACTAGTGGTTTTGCTAACCATCAACACTTGATGCTCTGTCTTGATTTCTACCTTCGTCGATTTCAGCATTGCAAAGAGCTTGGGAATTGTTTTCGTCATCCCTTGCATATTATAGTTCATCACGAAGTTCTAATAGCTTGGTGATAGTGACTAGAGAACTCTGTCAATCACTATCTTATCTGGAAGATTAACTCCCACTTGACTCAAGTGATTATAGTACCCAGACATTCTGAGTACATGCTCACTGGCTGAGCTATTCTCCTCCATCTTGTAGGCAAAGTACTTGTCAGAGGTCTCATACCTCTCGACATGGGCTTGAGTCTGAAATATCAATTTCAACTCTCGGAACATCTCATATGTTCCGTGGCGTTCAAAACTTTTTTGAAGTCCCGGTTCTAAGCCATAAAGCATGGCGCACTAAACTATCAAGTAGTCATCATACCGAGCTTGTCAAACATTCATAACATCTGCATCTGCTCCTGCAATAGGTCTATCCATAGCAGTGCATCAAGGACATAATTCTTCTGTGTAGCAATGACGATAATCCTCATATCACGGGCCCAGTACGTATCATTGCTACTATCATCTTTCAACTTTATTCTAGGAACATATAAAAAATATATAGGAGCTATATCGCGAGCTATTGATCTTCAACATAGATATGCAAATAATATCAAGTCTAAGTTCATGATAAATTAAGTTCAATTAATCAAATTACTTAAGAACTCCCACTTAAATAGACATCCCTCAAGTCATCTAAGTGATACGTGATCCAAATCAACTAACCCATGTCTGATCATCACGTGAGATGGGGTAGTCATCAATGGTGAACATCTCTATGTTGATCATATCTACTATATGATTCACATTCGACCTTTCGGTCTGCAGTGCTCCGAGGCCATGTATGTACATGCTAGGCTCGTCAAGTTTAACCCAAGTATTCCGCATGTGCAAAACTGTCTTGCACTCATTGTATGTGAACGTAGAGTCTATCACACCCGAGCACCACGTGGTGTCTCAACGGTGCATACTCAGGGAGAACACTTTTACCTTGAAATTTAGTGAATGGATCATCTTATAATGCTACTGCCGTAATAAGCAAAATAAGATGCATAAAAGATAAACATCACATGCAATCAAAATATGTGACATGATATGGCCATCATCATCTGGTGCTTTTGATCTCCATCTCCGAAGCATCATCATGATCTCCATCATCACTGGCTCGACTGAGGAAGTCCTGGACTAAGGGGTCCTCGGGCGTCCGGCCTATTAGCCTTGGGCCGGACTGATGGGCTATGAAGATACGAAGACGGAAGACCCTACCCGTGTCCGAATGGGACTCTCCTTGGCATGGAGGGCAAGCTTGGCGATCAAATATGTAGATTACTTACTTTGTAAACGACCTTGTGTAACCCTAGATCCTCCCGGTATCTATATAAACCGGAGGACTTAGTCCGTAGGGGAGATATTCATTATCATAGTCATACAAGCTAGACTTCTAGGGTTTAGCCATTACGATCTCGTGGTAGATCAACTCTTGTAATACTCATATTCATCAAGATCAATCAAGTAGGAAGTAGGGTATTACCTCCATAGAGAGGGCCCGAACCTGGGTAAACATTTTGTCCCCTATCTCCTGTTACCATCAACCTTGGACGCACAGTGCGGGACCCCCTAAGTGAGATCCGCCGGTTTTGACACCGATATTGGTGCTTTCATTGAGAGTTCCACTGTGCCGTCTCCAAAAGGTTTGATGGCCCCTTCAATCATCAACAATGATGTTGTCCAAGGAGAAACCTTCCTCCCCGGACAGATCTTCGTGTTCGGCGGCTTCGCACTGCGGCTAATTCGCTTGGCCATCTGGAGCAGATCGATAGCTACGCCCCTGGCCATCAGGTCAGATTTGGAAGCTTGAACTACGTCACGGACATCCGTGGAGACTTGATCTTCGATGGATTTGAGACCTTAGCGACCGCTCCTTGTCGCCCCGATGAACATGACTTAAATCTGTCATTGGACTGCATCCAGGAGATAGCGTCCGTAACTACTCTGGCTCTAGATCCGAAGCAGACCGCGCCATCCGAGGATGGGAAGCTCAACCCCGCCACGGAGGTTACAGATCCCACCGTGTTGGAGCCGCACAGAGACTTAACCTCACAAGATATTTGTGTCACCGGAACTCCAGACTCGTCTCCGGCCTTAAGTTCCGAACCATGTGCGTCCGCGGACGCCGAGCTTGATCAGTTATCGATCTTCAAATTCAGCGTCGCAGACATCTTCCAACACTCGCCCCTCGGCGATGTGCTGAACTCATTAAAGAATCTGTCCTTGGCGGGGGACTCACGGCCGAATTATGTCTGGTTTGAACTGGAGGCTGATGTTGGGGGAGAATTTCGCTTCCCACCCGCCACCCACTTCATAGCCACCGTCGAGGACTTAACCAGCATGCTTGATTACGGCTCCGAAGACATCGATGGCATGGACGACGATGCCGATGAGGAGCAAAGCCAAAACCCGCCATTTACTAGACGCTGGACAACCACTTCTTCGTACGATGTGTACATGGTGGATACACCCAAAGCAACCAATGACAATGACAAAGAAAATCCAGTTGATAATAAACCTCCTAAGACACAGCACAAATGCCGGCGTCCTCGGCGCCGCTCTAAGTCACGTCGTTCCAAAGACAGCAATACTGGCACCAGAGAAAATAATACTCCGGACGATGCCGAAAACAATGAAGACCCTGCTGAGGTAACATCCGAACAGGAGGAACAAGATAACGAGCAAGTTAGCCCCGATGAACAGGCCATGCCCAACGACTCAGAGGACGGTAGTTATCGTCCGCTCTCCGAGGATGAGGAAAGCCTCGACAACAAAGATTTCATCGTGCCTGAGGAACCTCTCGAGCAGGAGCGCTTCAAGCGCCAACTAATAGCCAAGGAGCCTGAAAAAGAAGCAGCAGCAGCTTCAAGCTGACTAAGATCTGCTCGTCGACAGGTGGACTGATGCCCTGGCAGCCAAGGAATACGGCCTTAGACGCCCAACCAAGAGTTACCCGAAGCACAGATTGCTACCTCAGTTCGATGAAGAGGCACCGGAGCCCATACCTCCCTCGTGTAATGCGGCTGACCGACCACTATGCGGTCGGGACAGTGCGGTGGACCGGCCACCACGTGGTCGGGATAGAGGGGCAACTCAGGCCGAACAGCAGCCCGCCCCACCGCCACGTAAAAATAGAGACAAAGCAGTTCGGGGTCATATATATGACCTTCGGCAGGACCTGGACAGTAGAGCAGGATATACCAGATCGATTTACGGATCGCGAGGACGTTCCTTGACACGCGATGATGGCTACCTATTCGGACGTGACAAACCTAGTCACGCCCGGGCCGACAACCGCAGACGGACTCCATCAGAGCTACGTCGCGATGCGGCCAGGTATAGAGGCGCTGCACACCCTCTTTGCTTCACTGATGAAGTAATGGATCATGAATTCCCCGAAGGGTTCAAACCTATGAATATTGAATCATACGACGGGACAACTGATCCCGCGGTATGGATTGAGGAATTTATCCTCCACATCCACATGGCCCGTGGAGATGACCTCCACGCTATCAAATACCTCCCACTAAAGCTTAAAGGACCAGCTCGGCACTGGTTAAACAGCCTGCCTAAAAATCTATCGGCAGCTGGGAGGACTTGGAAGAAGCCTCCCTCGACAACTTCCAAGGTACATATGTCCGGCCACCAGACGCCGATGACTTAAACCACATAGTTCAACAGCCTGGAGAGTCAGCCAGGAAATTCTGGACTAGGTTCCTAACTAAAAAGAACCAGATCGTCGACTATTCGGATGCCAAAGCCCTAGCGGCCTTTAAACATAGCATTCGCGACGAATGGCTCGCTCGCCACCTCGGCCAAGAAAAGCCAAAATCTATGGCAGCCCTTACGACACTCATGACCCGCTTTTGCGCGGGTGAGGATAGTTAGCTGGCTCGTAGTAAAAACACAGCCAGCGAGGCAGGCCCCTCCGAGGTCAAAAACAACAGCGGCAAGCTCTGACATAACAGATGCAAACGCCGAATCAATGGTGATAATACCGACGACAGTACAGTCAACGCCGGATTCAGCGGCTCCAAGTCCAGCCAGCGGAAGAAACCATACAAAAGAAACAATCAGGGACCATCCAGCCTGGACCACATACTCGATCGCCCGTGCTAGATACATGGCACCCCAGACAAACCAGCCAATCATACCAATAGAGATTGTTGGGTTTTAAACAGGCTGGCAAATTAAACGCCGAGAACAAGGAAAAGGGATCACAAAGTGAGGACGATGATGAGGAGCCCCGGCAACCGAACACAGGGGGACAGAAGAAGTTTCCCCCTCAAGTCAAAATAGTGAACATGATATATGCTACACACATCCACAAAAGGGAGCGCAAGCGCGCGCTCAGGGACGTCTATGCGATAGAGCCAGTCGCCCCAAAATTTAATCCATGGTCATCATGCCCGATCACTTTTGATCGACGGGATCATCCGACCAGTATCCATCATGGCGGTTCAGCCACATTGGTCCTTGACCCAATAGTTGACAGATTCCACCTGACGCGAGTTCTTATGGACGGCGACAGCAGCCTGAACCTGCTCTATCAGGATACAACGGGCAAAATGGGCATTAACCCATCACGGATCAAGCCCACAAAGACTACCTTCAAAGGAGTCATACCAGGTGTAGAGGCCCGCTGTACGGGCTCAATCACACTAGAGGTTGTCTTCGGATCTCCGGACAATTTCCGAAGCGAGGAGTTAATCGTTGACATCATCCCCTTTCGCAGCGGCTATGACGCACTGCTCGGACGAACCGCATTCGCCCGATTTAATGCAGTGCCACACTATGCTTATCTCAAGCTCAAGATGCCCGGTCCACGTGGTGTCATAATGGTCAACAGAAATACGGAACGCTCCTTCCGTACAGAAGAGCACACAACTGCCTTAGCAGCAGAAGTACAGAGCGGACTTCTCAAGCAGAACCTCAATTTGGTTGCCGATCCCACGGACACCGTTAAGAGGGTCCGAACTACCTTGCAGAAAGACAGTTCGGCTTGTCAGGAGTTCGACTAGCAATTCGGCCTCCGTCTCAGTCCCGATCAAGTGATGGCATTCGTACCGCGTGTACATAAATACGCACTCAAAATTCCTTGGGCATCAACGGAGGCATAGCTAGCTTGTGATCCAAAGTACGGCTCAACCGGCACCGGATACACACATACTTTCACTTTTATTCATTTCCTTTTCAGGTTTCAATCCCGCAGGCCCCATCCGACGGCCTGATCAGCGGTCCTCTTGAAGGATAAACACACCAAGACGGCAAGACACAGACGTATGGGGGACTTTCAAGGTGGTTTGGTTAACGATCACTCTGCCTGTTTTTCAGGACTCACACGCATCTCTCCCTTGGTTTTTTGGGCATGTTAAATAGCCCGTTGCTTATCGCACTACTTGTATCAATGCGCCTTGACGTATTAGACGTATTAATCAAATTACAATGGAAACAGTTCGTGGCTCGAGCTTTAGGGCCCTAGCTTATCACCTTTGCACCCTTTCTGTTTTATTTTCTTTTTTTTCTCCCCTGTGGGTAGCCTTATCAGGTAGCACCCGTACACTTTGGTACGTTTGATATTTGCCACGGGCTTCATAGCACCCCGCACTATGGCAACAAAAGTCCGAACACTTTTTATAGTATAGTTTGGCACCCCGAATTTAACACTATATGCATTGGCTCCGAATCATGTCTTTGGTCAATAGTTGGGTTGCCCGGCTCCTGTGCTTGCTACCTTACGTTCCGCTATATCGGCTAAGGTAGTAAAGGGAGAACTACTGTGATTGTGCCTTGGTTTATCCAAAGGAGCACCTCAGTAGAAAGCCGAAAACTGACTGTCATGATGTGGCGAGAGCCGGTCAGCTCTTCGGAGGTTGCAAATCGTTGGAGATTTCTTCTGCATTGCGCGAAGGATCTTTACTTCCCGATTAGGCGCTTATAGCACTCTAGTTCGGATACTAGGGGTTGCACCAATATTTTTATTGTCAAATTCCTATGGCTAAGTGAGGGCGTTAAAGCCGCATAGTCTGATTGCCTAGTTCGTTGCGCTAAACAACTCCTTCAAGGACCATATAATTGGATCAAGAGTGTTTAGATTCCATCTCGAACACCTCCGTACTCCCTGCGTGGGGGCAGAAGCCGACGACTGGCCAACCCTCAAATTTCATACAACACGGCCGGACAGGAGGTAATTTTTTTAACATAACAAACATTATATTACAAACCCACTTTGTTTTATCATACAAGGTAGAGGCAACTCGAATGCATTCATTCAAAGATAATGTCTTGCGGACACTGCATCACTAAAATACGAGACCCCTCCAGGACGTCTCCAAAATACCGCTCGGGTGTGCGGTGCTCCTTGCCCTCGGGTGGCCCCTCGGTCACAATCTTGATGGCGTCCATCTTCGCCCACCAGACCTTGACGCGGGCAAAGGCCATACACGCGCCCTCGATGTAGACGGACCGCTTGACGACGTCCAGCCGAGGACAGGCATCCACCAGCCGCTTCACGACGCTGAAGTAACTGTCGGGTATAGCTTCGGCTGGCCACAGCCGGATTATTAAATCCTTCATGGCTAGTTCGGCCACCCTGTGCAGCTCGACCAACTGTTTTAGCTGATCACTGAAGGGCACCAGATGTTCTGGCGCAAGATATTGCAACCAGAACAACTTCTTTGTGGAGCTCCCTTCTTCGGCTCGGAAGAACTCCGCGGTGTCGGACACACTACGTGGCAGATCAGCAAAAGCCCCTGGAGAACTCCGGATCCGGGTTAGTAAAAGATAATTCCTCTTCACATACTTGCTTTGCATACTAAAAGCCTTACCCGCCACGATCTTCCTGGCCTCCTAGATCTCCTGGAGGGCCCACTAGGCCTCATTCTGGGCCGTCTCTGCGCTCTGACGAGCCTTGGTGAGTTCAGCCTCTTGAGCCGACGCATCGCGCTCCAAGGTCTCGCACTTCCTCACCGCGTCCTGGAGCTCCTGCTGGACCTCGTTGACCTGGGCCTTGAGCTTCTTACGGGCGGCCTGCTCCTTGACAGCCTTCCCCTCGGCTTCGGCCAGGGCCTTTTTCAGGGCCTCGATCTCGGTCGTCACTCCTATACATATCACGACACTTTGGTCAATATATATCATTTTACTCTTTTTGAATATATAACAGGTTATTACATACCTTGCTTCTCCTGGAGCTGCCTCCTCACCTAGCCGAGCTCCTCCTCGGCCTGCTCCAGTCTCTGCTTCAGTCCGGAGACTTCGGCAATATGCGAGGCCGCGGCCAGCAGCGCCGCCTACATATTCATTTCAGACATATTTAGTTAGTTTCCTGCAGTAGGGGATTGATCCTCTGTCCGGCCTTTCTTTTCGAACACCGGTCACTGTCTCAGGGGCTACTGTCTGCATTGGGATCTTCTCTTTTTGCGTCGCTTACCTCAAAACCTATCAGCAAGCTGATGTAGGCTTCGGTTAGTCTGCTCTTGGCGGACTGAACCCTTTCAATTACCGTGCCCATAAGAACATGGTGCTCATCCACAATGGAAGCGCCTCGCAGCGCTTCCAGCAGATTATCCGATGCCCCTGGTTGGACAGGGGTCACCGACGGAATAGGCATACCCCCTTCTTTCAAAGGAGGTTGCGTGCCGGATTCCGGAGCCGTATCGGTCTCCGGATCGAGTCTAGCTGAGGTCCGAACTGAATGCGACCCTCATCACCAGTCTCCATGGGGATTGGCTCCCCCTGGTGTCCGGTGATGGAGGTTTTGCCTTCTGGCACCTCCTGAACATCTCCCCAGCCTGGTAAAGTCCTTCAAGACAGCACCTCGGCGTCGCCCTTGGCCTTGGGGGAGTGAGCGGTTGGCGGTGACTCGCTGGCCGTCGCCTTTGAATCCAACGAACCTCCTGACGAGGATCGCTGGGAGCTGTCATGGGCCGGACTGCAATAGCATAATTAACCATGTCAATACAATAAAGAGGAGAGGCTGGATTTATGGGTATGTATAAGTCTTAGCACTTACGATGCAGCCCGAGGCTTAGTGCGGGGGCGTCGCTCCGGACTGCTGTCGACGTCCCACGCTGAGTTATCCGCAAGGGAGCCCTTCCCCTTCTTGGACGTCTCTGCCTCCAGATTCGTGGAGGCCGCCCTCTTCTTCTTTCCCTCATTAGGGGGAGGGTTGTTCTCCTCCTCCTCCTCCTCGTCCCCAGCGGCAGAGGACATGGTCTCTTCGTCTTCGGACGTCACGTCCAAAGTACCCTTGTGACAGGGGCCACCTTTGGCCCCCTTGGCCTTCTTCTTGGCCTTCTTTTCCAGCGGCCGATAGGGCGCCGGAACCAGCATCTTCGCCAGGAGCAGGATGACTGGCTCTTCGGGCAGCGGAGCCAAACTATGGATCCGCTCCGCTCTCTCCGTCCACACCTGAAAAAATACAGCAAAGATTAGGCATCCTCCTTGAACAGACAAGTAGAAGGTACGCCTTGAGAAAAGGAGAACTTACCGCATTGGCGGGATGGGTGTGATCGTGCCCACAGCCCGAATCTATGATCGCCGGCTTCTCGCTGCCCTTGAAGACAAACTTCCAGGCATCTTCGTGAGTAGTTCCAAAGAGCCCTCCCAGGGTCTGGTGCTTCTCTGGATCGAATTCCCATAAAGGGAAGCTTCGGCTTTGGCAGGGGAGAATCCAGCGAACCAGCATCACCTGGATCACGTCGACGAGCTTGATGTTTTTATCCACCATACTTTGAATGCACGTCTGCAGCGCTATCAGCTCGTCTGACGCAGACCAGTTGGGGCCTTTCTTCGTCCAGGAGGTGAGCCGCATTGGGGCTACGGCCTTGAATTCGGGAGCTGCCACCCAAGTGGCGCCGCGTGGCTCCGTGATGTAGAACCACTGCTTCTGCCACTCCTTGACACTCTCCACAAAAGTGCGTGTGGGCCAAGTGACGTTGGGCATCTTGCTCACCATAGAGCCTCCGCACTCCGCATGCTGACCATCCACCACCTTCGGCTTCACGTTGAAGACCTTGAGCCATAGGCCGAAGTGGGGATGGATACGGAGGAAGGCCTCGCACACGACAATGAATGCCGAGATATTGAGGAAGGAGTTCGGGGCTAGATCATGGAAATCTGGCCCGTAATAGTACATCAGTCCGCGGACGAAGGGGTGAAGTGGAAACCCCAGTCCGCGGATGAAGTGAGGGTGGAAAACTACCGTCTCTGTAGGCTTCGGGGTGGGGATGACTTGCCCCTTGTTTGGCGGACGGTGGGCGATTCCTTTCGCCAGATACTCGGCCGCCCGAAGCTGGGTGATGTCCTTCTCCTTGACGGTGGAGACCATCCACTTGCCTTGGCCTCCGGACTCGGACATGATTGAGTGCTTCCTTGAGGAGGAGAAGATGGGAACTTGGGCACTGGAGCTCGAGAATGGAAGGACGGAGAGGAAGAAAAGGCGTGGGTGAAGAAAGGGAACCTTATCTCCTTATAAAGGCAGTGAATATTGAACGCCTCCCCACTCGCTTGTTCCCAAGGGCTGTGTAAACGGCATGGTTGGATTACCCACGCCCGTATTGATGAGAATCCCACAATAAGGGGACACGATCTCTGCTTCGACAAGACGTGCCAATCGCAACCGCGTCTTGAAACACGGAGCGGCAGACGAAAAACAGTTTGAAATTATGACCGGGCGGACATGATGTCATGTTGCAAAAAGTTGTCAGCGGATTGGACTCATGGAATATTATATTCTCTGCGGTTGAGTGTGGTGTGTGTGTTACAGGCCCGGGCACGATCAGTACGTCCGAAGACTATCTTGGAGTTCGGAGGGAGGAACCCGCCTTGCAATGCTGAAGACAAATCTGTGCGCCGGATACCTCTTCATTGAAGCCAGGTTCAAGGGCTACTGAGGGAGTCCTGGACTAAGGGGTCCTCGGGCGTCTGGCCTGTTAGCCATGGGCCGGACTGATGGGCTATGAAGATACGAAGACCGAAGACCCTACCCGTGTCCGTATGGGACTCTCCTTGGCGTGGAGGGCAAGCTTGGCGATCAAATATATAGATTCATTTCTTTGTAACCGACCTTGTGTAACCCTAGATCCTCCCGGTATCTATATAAACCGGAGGCCTTAGTCCGGAGGGGAGATATTCATTATCATAGTCATACAAGCTAGACTTCTAGGGTTTATCCATTACGATCTCGTGGTAGATCAACTCTTGTAATACTCATATTCATCAAGATCAATCAAGCAGGAAGTAGGGTATTACCTCCATAGAGAGGGCCCGAACCTGGGTAAACATTGTGTCCCCTGTCTCCTGTTACCATCGACCTTAGACGCATAGTCCGGGACCCCCTACCCGAGATCCGCCGGTTTTGACACCAACATCGACACCTTGATCTCCATCGTTGTGTCGTGGTCGTCTCGCCAACTATTGCTTCTACAACTATCGCCAACGCATAGTGATAAAGTAAGGCAATTACATGGCGTATGCATTTCATACAATAAAGAGACAACCATAAGGCTCCTGCCGGTTGCCGATAACTGGCAAAACATGATCATCTCATACAATAACATATATCACATCATGTCTTGACCATATCACATCACAACATGCCCTGCAAAAACAAGTTAGACGTCCTCTACTTTGTTGTTGCAAGTTTTACGTGGCTGCTACAGGCTTCTAGCAAGAACCGTTCTTACTGATGCATGCTTGAACTATGTCGGTATTTCCCCAAAGAGGAAGGGATGATGCAACACAACAATGGTAGGTATTTACCTCAGTGATCGAACCAAGGTTATCGAACCAGTAGGAGAACCATGCAACACTACGTGAACGACACCTGCACACAAATAACAAATACTCGCAACCCGACACATTAAAGGGGTTGTCAATCGCTTTCGGGCAACGGCGCAAGAAATTGGCAAATAGACAGGATAAAAATATGATAGATTGGATAAATAGATCTCGTGGGAACGTGAGATAAAATAAATAAGAATAAATTGTAGGAAGGTATTTTTGTATTTTTAATATATCTCAAAATAAAAGCAAATAAAAATAGATCGCGAAGACAAATATAATAAAGGAGAGACCCAGGGGCCATAGATTTCACTAGTGGCTTCTCTCGATAAAAATAGCAAACGGTGGGCAAACGGGTTACTGTTGGGCAATTGATAGAACTTCAAATAATCATGACGATATCCAGGCAATGATCATTATATAGGCATCACATCCAAGATTAGTAGACCAACTCCTACCTGCATCTACTATTATTACTCCACACATCGACCGCTATCCAGCATGCATCTAGTGTATTAAGTACATGGAGAAATGGAGTAATGCAATAAGAATGATGACATGATGTAGAAAAGATCTATTTATGTAGAAATAGACCCCATCTTGTTATCCTTAATAGCAACGATACATACATGTCGGTTCCCCTTCTGTCACTTGGATCAAGCACCGTAAGATCGAACCATCACAAAGCACATCTTCTCGTTGCAAGATAAATAGATCAAGTTGGCCAAACAAAACCCAAATATCGGAGAATAAATACGAGGCTATAAGCAATCATGCATATAAGAGATCAAAGAAGACTCAAATAACTTCCGTGGATAAAAAGATAGATCTGATCATAAATTCAAAGTTTATGGGATCCCAACAAACACACCGCAAAAAGAATTACATCATATGGATCTCCAAGAGACCATTGTATTGAGAATCAAAAGAGAGAGAGAGGAAGCCATCTAGCTACTAAGTACGGACCCGTAGGTCTACAATGAACTACTCACGCATCATCGGAGAGTCACCAATGGGCATGATGAACCCCTCTGTGATGGTGTCTAGATTGGATCTGGTGGTTCTGCAACTTGCGGCGTCTGGAATTAATTTTCATAGACTCCCCTAGGGTTTCTTGAATATTGGGGTATTTATCACTACAAAAAAAAGACACATCCGTGACATTTTGGGTCGAACGATTTTTTTCTGTCATGCTTATGACACTTCTATGATGGTAATTGTGACAAAACCCGGTATCATCATAGTTGTGGTGGGATCCTACTTCTACGACAAAAAATCATGACAAAAAATGGGCTTCTTGTCCTGGGTGGGCCGGAGACGCAGCTGCATGACATTCATTGGGCCGTCCATGACGGAAAAACCGTGGTAGAAGAGAGGGCGAGGAAAATATCGGGGAGTTCCCGGTTACGGTGGGTGGTCGGGGCCGAGCGATGCGCGTTTCTCTCATACACGTGCGCGCGTGGGTGCGAGGCATTGGCTCTAACTGAAACTGAGCAAGGCGTTCGCCTACTGAACCAGAGCGATTGCACTGCAGGCTACGCGTTACTGAACCCGACCGATTGATCCCTGGCTATTAACTGAACCCAATCGAGCAATTCCTTCACTACTGTTGCTAACTGAAGCCGATCGAACCTGTTGCCTCTTGATGAATAGTGAGCATTGTTGGGTGGTTGGATGAATAGTTCCTGGTGGGGGTTGGATGAACAGGACCCCGTGGTAGTAGAGGTCGTTGCCGCTGGATGAACAGGACCCCGATCGAGCCGGTTGGGGGTGGATGAACAGGACCCCGTGGAGGGCTAGTTGAACAGTAGCTAGTGGAGGGCTAGATGAACAGTAACCCATGGAGGGGTGGTTGAACAGGACCCCGTGGAGAGGGCTGGTTGAAAAGTAGCCGATGGAGGAGCGGTGGAGGCTGGATAAACAGGAGCCCGTGGATGAACAATAGCTGGTGGAGGAAGGAGGGAGACGCCATGGATGAACAGTCACAGGTGGAGGCTGGGGGAGGTCGACGGTGGAGATGAACAGTATCTCGTGGAGTCCCGTTTTGCAGTACGCCACACCCCTCCCGATGAACAGGACCCCCGTTTCGACCATAGCACTCCAACATAAGTCTGTTTCCTCCGTTTTGCGGTACGCCACACCCCTCCCGATCAACAGGACCCCATTTCATCCATAGGAGGTTGAAGAGAAGTCCGTTTCCTTCGTTTTGCGGTACGCCACACCCCTCCCGGTGAACAGGATCCTGTTTGACCGAAGGCGGTCGAACATAAGGCCGTTTCCTCCGTTATGCGGTACGCCGGGCCTCGTTTCGGCTGTTCCGTCCAAGCCGGTTGGCTCCCGATGAACACGATGACGCAGTTTCTCCGTTCTGACCCAGCCGGTTTGCTGTCGTCCGTTGCCTCTCCATGTACATGAGCCCTGACCGTACATATGCGTGAGTACGCATTCGAGACCCCGCCCATGTGTACGTATGCGGTGGTATTTTTTGGCATCTGGCTGTACGTACGTGTACACGGTTTTAACTGGACTGCCTGAACTGCTATGTCGGGTGCTCCACTACTACACGTGCTGCTGCTTGCTCGGTGCTACCTCTTGAGCACTGCGTCGGTTTTCCCTTGAAGAGGAAAGGGTGATGCAGCACAGTAGCGTAAGTATTTCCCTCAGTTTTGGAGAACCAAGATATCAATCCAGTAGGAGGCTACGCGCAAGTCCCTCGCACCTGCACAATACAAATAAATCCTCGCAACCAACGCGATAAGGGGTTGTCAATCCCTTCACGGTCACTTACGAGAGTGAGATCTGATAGATATGATAGGATAATATTTTTGGTATTTTGTGATAAAGATGCAAAGTAAAATAAAATCAAAGTAAAAAGAAAAGGAAATAACTAAGTGTTGGAAGATTAATATGATGAAGATGGACCCGGGGGCCATAGGTTTCACTAGTGGCTTCTCTCAAGAGCATAAGTATTTTACGGTGGGTGAACGAATTACTGTTGAGCAATTGACAGAATTGAGCATAGTTATGAGAGTATCTAGGTATGATCATGTATATAGGCATCACGTCCAAGACAAGTAGACCGACTCCTGCCTGCATCTACTACTATTACTCCACTCATCGACCGCTATCCAGCATGCATCTAGAGTATTAAGTTCATGAAAACAGAGTAACGCCTTAAGAAAGATGACATGATGTAGAGGGATAAATTCATGCAATATGATAAAAACCCCATCTTGTTATCCTCGATGGCAACAATACAATACGTGCCTTGCTGCCCCTCATCCTTTGGGAAAGGATACCGCAAGATTGAACCCAAAGCTAAGCACTTCTCCCATTGCAAGAAAGATCAATCTAGTAGGCCAAACCAAACTAATAATTCAAGAGACTTGCAGAGATAACCAATCATACATAAAAGAATTCAGAGAAGATTCAAATATTGTTCATAGATAATCTTGATCATAAACCCACAATTCATCGGTCTCAACAAACACACCACAAAAAGAAGATTACATCGAATAGATCTCCACGAGAGAGGGGGAGAACATTGTATTGAGATCCAAAAAGAGATAAGAAGCCATCTAGCTACTAACGATGGACCCGAAGGTCTGAGGTAAACTACTCACACTTCATCGGAGAGGCTATGGTGTTGATGTAGAATCCCTCCGTGATGGATGCCCCCTCCAGCGGAGCTCCGGAACAGGCCCCAAGATGGGATCTCGTGGGTACAGAAGATTGCAGCGGTGGAATTAGGTTTTTGGCTCCGTATCTGATCGTTTGGGGGTACGTAGGTATATATAGGAGGAAGGAGTACGTCGGTGGAGCAATAGGGGGCCCACAAGGGTGGAGGGCGCGCCTGGGGGGGGAGGCCGCGCCCCCTACCTCGTGGCCTCCTGGAAGCTTCCTTGACGTAGGGTACAAGTCTCCTGGATCACGTTCGGTGAGAAAATCACGTTCCCGAAGGTTTCATTCTATTTGGACTCCGTTTGATTATCCTTTTCTGTGAAACTCTAAAATAGGCAAAAAAACAGCAATTCTGGGCTGGGCCTTATTTTTTTTATTTGGCTTTTTTTGGAACAATGCTCTATTAAATGATGATCATCACACTTCTATTTATTTATAATTCAATGATTACAACTCGATACTAGAACAAAGTATGACTCTATATGGATGCCTCCGTGATGTACCGGATATGCAATGAACCAAGAGTGACATGTATGAAAGAATTATGAATGGTGGCTTTGCCACAAATACTATTTCAACTACATGATCATGCTAGCAATATGACAATGATGAATGTGTCATGATAGACGGAATGGTGGAAAGTTGCATGGCAATATATCTCGGAATGGCTATGGAAATGCCATAATAGGTAGGTATGGTGGCTGTTTTGAGGAAGATATAAGGAGGTTTATGTGTGAAAGAGCATATCATATCACGGGGTTTGGATGCACCGTGAAGTTTGCACCAACTCTCAATGTGAGAAAGGGCAATGCACGGTACCGAAGAGGCTAGCAATGATGGAAGGGTGAGAGTGCGTATAATCCATGGACTCAACATTAGTCATAAAGAACTCACATACTTATTGCAAAAAATCTACAAGTCATCAAAAACCAAGCATTACGCGCATGCTCCTAGGGGGATAGATTGGTAGGAAAATACCATCGCTCGTCCCCGACCGCACTCATAAGGAGGACAATCAAACAACACCTCATGTTTCAAATTTGTTACATAACTTTTACCATACGTGCATGCTACGGGACTTGCAAACTTCAACACAAGCATTTCTCAAATTCACAACTACTCAACTAGCACGACTTTGATATTATTACCTCCATATCTCAAAACAATCATCAAACATCAAACTTCTCTTAGTATTCAACACACTCATAAGAAAGTTTTTACTATTCTTGCATACCTAGCATATTAAGATTATTTAAGCAAATTACCATGCTACTTAAGACTCTCAAAATAATCTAAGTGAAGCATGAGAGATCAATAGTTTCTATAAAACAAATCCACCACCATGCTCCAAAAGATATAAGTGAAGCACTAGAGCAAAACTATATAACTCAAAAGATATAAGTGAAGCACAAAGAGTATTCTAATAATTTCCAAATCATGTATGGATCTCTCAAAAGGTGTGTACAGCAAGGATGACTGTGGTAAACTAAAAAGCAAAGACTCAAGTCATACAAGACGCTCCAAGCAAAACACATATCATGTGGTGAATAAAAATATAGCTCCAAGTAAAGTTACTGATGGAAGTAGACGAAAGAGGGGATGCCTTCCGGGGCAACCCCAGGATTTGGCTTTTTGGTTTCCTTAGATTATCTTGGGGGTACCATGGGCATCCCCAAGCTTAGGCTCTTGCCACTCCTTGTTCCATAATCCATCAAAAATCTTTCACCCAAAACTTGAAAACTTCACAACACAAAACTCAACAGAAATCTCGTGTGCTCTGTTAGCGAAAGAAAACAAAAGACCACTTCAAGGTACTGTAATTAACTCATTCTTTATTTATATTTGTGTTAAACCTACTGTATTCCAACTTATCTATGGTTTATAAACTATTTTATTAGCCATAGATTCATCAAAATAAGCAAACAACACACGAATAACAGAATCTGTCAAAAACAGAACAGTCTGTAGTAATCTGTAACTAATGCAAACTTCTGGAACTCAAACAAATCAGCCAAAATAGGAAGACCTAGGAAATTTGTTTATTGATCAGCATCAATTGGAATCACTATTTTATCACGTTCTGGTGATTTTTAACAATTGTTTTCGTGAACAGAAAGTTTCTGGAAATTTCTGCAAGATCAAATAACTATCATCCAAGAAGATCATATAGGTTTAACTTGGCACAAACACTAATTAAAACATAAAAACAAATCGAACCGAAGGATAGAACGAATATTTATTCCTAAAAATAAGCAAAAAGCAAAAAACTAAAATAAAATTGGGTTGCCTCCCAACAAGCGCTATCGTTTAACGCCCCTAGCTAGGCATAAAAGCAAGGATAGATCTAGGTATTGCCATCTTTGGTAGGCAATCCATAAGTGGCTCTCATGATAGATTCATATGGTAACTTTATTTTCTTTCTATGGAAGTGTTCCACACCTTTCTTTAATGGAAATTGGAATCTAATATTCCCTTCCTTCATATCAATAATTGCACCAATCGTTCTAAGGAAAGGTCTACCAAGAATAATCGGACATGAAGGATTGCAATCTATATCAAGAACGATAAAATCTACGGGCACATAATTCCTATTTGAAACAATAAGAACATCATTAATTCTTCCCATAGGTTTCTTAATAGTGGAATCCGCAAGGTGCAAGTTTAAAGAGCAATCATCAAAATCATGGAAACCTAACAAATCACACAAAGTTTTGGGGATAGTGGAGACACTAGCACCCAAATCACATAAAGCATAAAACTCATGATCCTTAATCTTAATTTTAATAGTTGGTTCCCGCTCATCATAAAGTTTTCTAGGGATAGAAACTTCCAACTCAAGCTTTTCTTCATAAGATTGCATCAAGGCATCAACAATATGTTTAGTAAACGCTTTATTTTGACTATAAGCATGAGGAGAATTTAGCACGGCTTGCAGCAAGGAAATACAGTCAATCAAAGAGCAACTTTCATAATTAATTCCTTGAAATACAAAATAGTGGGTTTAGCAACATCTAGGGTTTTGATTTCTTCAATCCCACTTTTATCAAATTTAGCATCAAGATCTAAAAACTCCGAATTTTTAGAACACCTTTTAGGTAAAGGTGGATCATATTCAGTCCCTTCATTATCAAGATTCATATTGCAAAACAAAGATTTAATAGGGGACACATCAATAACTTTTAGATCTTCATCTTTGTTTTCATAAAAATTTGAAGAACACGCTTTTATAAAGCAATCTTTCTTAGGACGCATCCTAGCGGTTCTTTCTTTGCACTCATCGATGGAAATTCTCTTGGCTTTGAGAGACTCATTGATATCATGCTTAGGAGGAATAGATCTAAGCTTTAAAGAATCAACATCAAGAGAAATTCTATCGACGTTCCTAGCCAATTCATCAACTTTAAGCAATTTTTCCTCAAGCAAAGCATTGAAATTCTTTTGCGAATTCATAAACTCTTTAACACTAGTCTCAAATTCAGAGGGCATATTATTAAAATTTCCATAAGAGTTGTTGTAGGAATTTCCATAATTATTAGAGGAATTACTAGGATAAGGCCTATGATTAAAGTTTCCTCTATCTGGCGTTGTTACCAAAATTATTCCTACCAACAAAATTCACATCCATAGATTCATCATTATTCTCAATCAAAGTAGACAAAGGCATATCAATAGGATCAGAAGAAACACTCTTAGTAGCAAATAATTTCATAAGTTCATCCATCTTTCCACTCAAAACATTAATCTCTTCTATCGCATGCACTTTTTATTAGTAGATCTTTCGGTGTGCCATTGAGAATAATTAACCATAATATTATCTAGGAGTTTAGTAGCTTCTCCTAAAGTGATTTCCATAAAAGTGCCTCCAGCGGCCGAATCTAAAAAGATTTCTAGAAGCAAAATTCAATCCGGCATAAATTTTTGTATAATCATCCACAAATTCAAACCATGAGTAGGGCAATTACGTATCATTAATTTCATCCTCTCCCAAGCTTGTGCAACATGTTCATGATCAACTTGCTTAAAATTCATAATATCGTTCAGTCCTTTTCTGATGAAAGTTGTTCCTTGACCACATTGACCACGCCGTGTCGAGAGCACCAAGGCGGCGGACGATGGCGAGGCCTGGAAGGGGACGACACAGAGCCGGGGAAGACGCCACAGTGGATGCCCACGTGGAGAGGAGTACGAGGGTCGACTGGTTCGGCTGCAGTGTGAGGCTGCCGTCACCACTGAATAACACGGGTTGTGGATAAGTAGACAATAGAGGGATGGCCTGACCAGCGGTGGGAGTAGGGTGGGGCGGTGAGGCCTACACGGCAGCACAACCAACCACTGGAGGCAGGAGCAGGCGGTCTCGCCGGCGCTGGTTTGGGCGGCTGGTGCAAGAAGAGCAACGATTGAAGAAGCAGCATGACCATTCGATTAAAATGCAATGGTCACTGCTGCTAGAATTGATTGTTGACTAAGTTGACAAAGCCCTGCGTACGCGTCAACTTAGTAGGCCCACAGGTTAGCCTCCGAACCGGTGCACCCCAGATGTCAGTGGGAGGAATCATTTTATTCGCGTAATAAGAAGGCAGTTGATTGCGTGCGGCCATGGACCATGGGGGTCCCTACCGGCAGCCTCTCCACGTACATCCCTATTACGATGGCTGTCGTTTGTTGAATGTTGAGCACGCCGCGCCTAGAGCACCAATGCAATGGACGACTGTGAGGCCTAGGAATGGAACGACCCAGAGGCGGCGAAACACAGCAGTGGATGCCCACACTAAGCAGAGTATGACGGTTGACTGGTTCGGCTGCAGCGTGAGGCTGCCGTCACCGGAGAATAACAGGAGGTGCGGGTGGGTAGATAGATGGCCAGGCCAGCGGAGGGAGTAGGGCGGGCCGGTGAAGCCTGCGCGGCAGCACAGCCATCCACAAGAGGAGGGAGCAGGCAATCCCGTCAGCGCTGGTTTAGGCGGCTGGAGCAGGAAGATCAGAGATTGAAGAAGCACGCCGGCCCTTGGATGGACATCCAACAGTCACTGCTGCTAGAATCGTGTGTTGACTGACAAAGCCTTGCGTAAGCAAGTCAGCCTCAAAATCTGTGGCGTGTACATCCCATTTGAAATTATTCTTATAATTTTTACTCATTTGCTAATTCATATGGAATTTATTACAACCCATTTTCCATTTTTAGAATTTCTGCCCATTTTCTAGTCAGTGCCAGGGTTAAAAATTGAACTAAAAAATGTGCAAAATTTTAAAAATTCGCATATTTTTGCTGGGGAACAAAATATTCTTAATTCAAAAAATAGTAGAAATACTAAAACAAATTTAAAAATAAATTAGTACTATGTCTTGTTAAAATACAATGAAATATAAAATATCAGTGAAGAACAAAAAGAAAAAACGAAACTAATTGCCCATTTGCTATAATTTTTTTAGAATTTGCAACCCCTTTGATATTACTTTTAATATATACTGACCATACTCTTTGGCCAGGCCGGAATGTATCCCTCCTCGTCTTGAAAGATTTGCAGCCCAGTAAGTCAGAGAAAACAAATAGGCCTAGCTTGGGTATTCTCAAAAAGAAATAATGGGCTACCTATTTTCCCAAAGAAAAAACTGTTGGGCTGGTCATGTTGTTAGACGGGCCACAGAGACCGCACAACCCATTTTATAGCCTGCTCCTCCGAACAAATCCTCAAAAAAAAAGTTGCACAATTCTGTCGTTAATTGACAATACATTGACAATGATGTGGGTCCCATATATCAACAGGGTGGATTAGAGTAAAAAATGAGGGGTGCATCTGAGTAGTAAAAGAGGCGCTTACTTGTGTTCAGGAGTGGACCTGGTGGGTTCGTACTGTCATACTCACAACTACAGTCCTCTCCCGATTCACTATGTTGACAGGGCCAGACAGCGGCACCGCGGCGAGCGCACCGAGGCAGAGGATAAAATGGTGTCGCCAATGTGTTGGGCTGGGTTGGGCATTCTTATCAAAAAATAAAAATGGACCAGAACTATTTACGACGTTGGCTACGATTTGCATGGGTCCGCTGGTTGCAGGAAGAAAATGGTGGGAGAAATAAGACTGCTCGCTATCTTTGCCTAAGAATAATATCGACTGAATGTAACGACACTATCATAGGAAATAATATCCTCCTGTTAAAATTTGACTTTTCAAATCGTGAATTTAAAGAACTGATGCATGAGCATTTAGCTTTATTTATTGTTTATTTATTTACTTATTTATGTTTAGGGGACCATGAGCATGTACCTGGGCCGGATTCATGTGAGAGCCTCCCCTTCCAGGTAATTATGGGCTCCTCTATTGGGCCTTCATCAGTGGGCTGCATGTTATCGACAAGTGGAAAATGTGTTCCATACCAAAAATAGTATGCGCTACGTATGGTATGGGGCACTAAAGGATTGACCGTGCAATGACTTCCAAAACATTGCGTTTGTCGTTCTAACAACACATTTATTCAACCAACAGACAAAATATACTACTGATTGTACATTGAAAATAGCAGCAGCAGCAACCAGGGCTAGGGGTGCAACAGAAGTAGTAAGGAGGCCAGAAGAGTAAAGACGCAGCTCTCTCTTCCAAACCAAAAATCAACCATCATTACAAAAGCACTACCAAAAAGAACAAGTGTATGCATCAAACTAAATAAAGATCCTACTACACCAGGCGTACGCATCTAACTAACTGGCTCAGTTAGACGTTACTATTTATTAAGCTGTGGAGATTGGCTGATGGCTTGAACCAGATAGGTGCCCGACAGGGGAAACTCCAGCCAGCAGGTCGAAGTCTGATACTTGCGACCCTCTCTCCTACTTTGGGCAGCAGAGCATGGCGACACATATCAGGGTATGGTGCATGGAGAGATGCATGGTACGCTGTGTACACACAGTTTTGCCTGATGAATGAAACCGCCCTTCCATCATGATCCTTACCGTCGGTTATCTCCTGGTTAATCAGATAATTCATTCTGAGAAACAGAGAGCTTGTACCAAGGCTACTTACCAGCCTCCAGTCAATGACCTTGCAGTGACTGTGATTGTAATCCGCGAAACAACACATCCAGTACGTGCGAACGATCATCAATCGTTCGCCGTCATCTGATCGAGCCAGGAACCACCTGCAACTGCCATGCCGCCTTTCTTTGAAAGGTTTTGGGATTAGGAAGGGTAGGGACACCAGGCGGCCTACAACATCATATCAAGTTGGAGTCAAATAGAAAAGGGCTCATACTTTAGCCAATCTTAAGAACAACATGTTATGAGCATGAATATTTTTCAGTAAATGTTGATAGTAATATAAGCAAGCCACCATGATATCACAGGAAAGTAGCATACTGCTGTAACAGCCATTTGTAGCAATGACTGGAGTACGCCAGCAATACGTCCAACCATAGAAGGAGTCGACAGCGTAAATGAAGCCCTTGTGTTCAATGGCATCAGAAAACCATGGAGGATGTCGTGGAATTGTCACGGCAGATGTCCTTAGTGTCAGGACTTAGTCGCGAGGCCAACGCATCTATGTGGTAGCTTGAGAGGGGTTGAGCGGGACGAGAGACGCGAGGTTTTTACCCAGGTTCGGCCCCTCACGGTGGAGGTAAAAGCCTACGTCCTGCTTCATTGATATTGATGATGATGATCACGGTTACAAGAGTGCTCTAACTCGAGAGCTATTGTCTAAACCTAACTTGTCCAACTTGGGGAACTTGTCCCCTTTTGAGCCCTGCCCTCCTTATATATGTTGGAGGGGCGAATTACATGTAGAGTCCTATTAGGATTAGGACTAGTCTATCGCTAATACAAACCGGATACAAGTCCAGGTCTTAGCTCCTTGTAAGATAATATTCCTCCTGCCTTTTCCTCTTAAACCGGCCGACCATTAAACGTGAACCGACCTTCTGGGTCTTGGGCCTTGTCATCTGTCTGTCCCGCATGCCGGATCACCAGTGAGTCATAATAACCAGGTGGGTTGCTTGTAACCCGCCAGGTCAAGGCGGTCGCCAAGAACTTCGCCAAGTGTCGTGAGGTCTTGAGATAATCCGCCAAGTCCGGCCAGGTTAACTTCGGCCGGTTTACACCACGGGGTATATCCCCGACATTAGCCCCCAAGTTTAGCTTGGATTTATTCATGGTAAACTTATGCTGCAAAATAAACACAAGAACAAATTTGACAGGTTATGCTCCGGGTTAAGAATTTTTGTAAACCGGTACCTGATCATCCTTAAGTCCTTGTTATTTCCTCCTTCAGAAATCCGGGTCAACAGACCAGCTTCATAATCAATTTGCCAACATTGGCTTGTCATCGAGAAATATTGTGAAGAATAAATCCTTTGACTCAGCTCCGCCGGTTTAAGAAATACGGATCTGAAAATACTTATCGATATTCAGCGGTTTGAAGATGTAAAACTGGCCGGTTTAATATTACCAAAATGGCCGGTTTATAAATATTGATGGCGCCGGGTCATAATTGTTGTCGACACCGGGTCATGTAATTTGATCTTCCTGATTTGCTCAAAACTAATAAAATGAAGATGTTCCTCCTTTATATGCATGATACCTGTAGCCCCCAAGTCTTAAGAGGAGAACATAGTGATAACTTAAGACTTGCTCCAATAAGTGTTTCAACCTTAAAGAAATCCGGTTTGTTCATCTCAATCATATAAACTGAATACTCCATATATGTAGCCCCCAAGTGCCGGGTTGTCATGCTTGCAGCAACCTGGAACTTGCAATTAGCCATGTGGCAGGCTGAGATGATGAACAATGCATCAATTTCGGAGGTTGAAGAAGCCCTTCTAGCCATCCATGTTGCATCCAACTGCTCACAAGAGTCGACTAACCCAAATTGCTCCTTCAGATTGCAGGATCCACGTGGCATTCAAGGTCTCGAGGTAGATTCCGTGTCCGCACCCGGTTTGCGGGCTCGGCGCGGGCGCGACCGGCTTCTGCCGCGACAGCCACCATGCGCGCCTCCTCCGTGCGGGCAGAGACGACAATGACACGCTAGTTCCTCCTCGCCGGCGTGCTGGAGCACGCGCTCATCCTCCTATTTGTATGTTGCGTGCATAGACGTGGCTCCACCAGCTGCTCGCGTGCTTGGCAGCGCAGTGGCATCGCGAGGAGGGACTGCAGACGACGTGAGCGGGCGAGCCTTCGGCTTCATGGTACATGGATGGCAGCGACACGACGGTGATGGGTAAGAAATGGTTGGCCGGAGCAGGCGGGTGCCGGCATGCACAACGGCAGCAACGGCATATTGATGAGTGCGCGTATGGGAGCTTAGTTTAGTTTTATATAGGGTTTGTCAAACTTAAAAGAAAAGCGTATTAGTAAACGTAAACATTAGACTGAGGCAGCGCTTATATTAGTTACCACAGCCATGATACGGAATCCTGTGCAATTGTCAGCGTTATGGGAACGGGGGTCCCCAAACTTGCCTACCTGCGGCCTGCGGCGTGGCTCAAGTGGGGGCCCAGCGCGGCCCAGCTTCATCAGCTCAAGCTCAAGACCCTCGCGAGGGGCCAAGCCTCGCGGGGCGGACGATAGGAACCTTCCTCAGGAGCAGCCTCGTCAGGTGGCGGAGAGATCAAGGCAGGGTACCTCACGAGGGTGCCCCGTGACGCAAGCCATGACGATCGAGACCAGGCGGGCGCCAGGGGGTGCCAGCCTGCGAAGTGTCCTCCTTTCCCCTTTGGTGCAACAAGACCAAGACCAGCAGAGCGGTAGGAAGGAGGTCATCGTGGAGCCCAGGACGGCGTCACCGTCAGAGCCTTGGGCAGCCGAAGACCAACTTTAGTCGATAAGTGTACTAGATGTTCCCCTTCAAAATGGCCAATTGTTGGCGCCCTTCCTGCTCATTATTTGGGAAGAGGCCCAGGGCCTCCCTCTATAAATAGGACTAGCCACCACAGAGAGAAGGAGGACGAAGGACGGAAAGACGGACCAAGACAGGTCGAACCTACCAGAGAGAGAGAGAGAGAGAGAGAGAGAGAGAGAGAGAAGCGACTGGACTCACCCAAGCAGTCCATCGCACCAGCTCAAGAACAGCCCCTCGTGAGGCTGTTCTTCCTTTATCTTATTCTTCATCAGCCCTGCAGGCAATCCACCACACCACACACTTTGAGTAGGGTATTACACCACAACCGTGGGCCCCAACCAAAGTATAAATCTTGTGTCTCTTGTGCTGTTCATCGTTCCTAGTTTAGATCCCTTGCAAACCATTAACACGTGAGCTGGTAGGGAAAGATCTCCGTCGCACCCAGTGTTCGAACCTCAAGGGTCTGCGGAACCCGAAATCCGACATTTGGCGCGCCCGGTAGGGTGCTTGAAATCTTTCTTCCGCTGGTCGCGTGTGATCTTCCGTCGTGTCCATGGCTGACGCTCGCCGAGCCCGCGCCGAGCGCCGGGCTGCTCGCGCCGCTCGATTCACCCATATGGCTCCCCTCGGCAGACACCCCTGTCGTTCCCCGTCGCCACCGGCCCGGCGGGGAACGAGCAGCAGGCCTCGTCCCTGCATCCATCGGTGAGGCGAGAAGGCCGCACCGCTACTCCTTCGCTCGCCCCTGCTGGTTCTTCGTCCCGCGTGCACCGCGCTCCCATGGAGGCTCGAGCCGCACTCATCGCGGCAAACGAGCTCCTGCACTACCGCCCTGTCGACCACGTCTACGAGGAGTGGCTCGACCGCGTCGCCGAGCTCGTCCGCGCCGCAGGGGGCTCCCCCGTGCCGTCCCTCTCGTTGCCTCGCCCTTCACCCCACGCGGGAGGCAGGGAACCGGAGGTGCCCCCGCCACCTCCTCCCCAAGAAGGCGCCCTGGCTCCAAGGCGCGTGGCCCCGGGCCGAGACCCTCCATGTCCGGCGCCCGCGCAACAAGAAAGGAGCTGCCAGGAGATCCCTCGTCCCAAAGAAGGTGCTCGCGTGCTCCCAGCACCGGAGCGCCGTGATCGCGCTCCAGCGCCACCGCGTCAAGACCCCGCGTTGCTCCAGGCAGCGGTGCGCGGGAATCCACAAGAGCAAGATCCGCATCAGCGGAGAGCCCCGGTGGCCACTGCAGGCTGCCGCGCCTTCACCGCCGAGCTACGTAGCATCGCATGGCCTGGCAAGTTGAAGCCAGACCTGCCTCCTCGCTACGACGGCACTGCCGACCCCGCGGAGTTCCTTCAGCTCTACCAGCTGGGCATCGAAGCCGCCAATGGGGATGAAAAGGTCATGGCGAATTGGTTCCCCATAGCGCTCAAGGATGGAGCCCCAACCTGGCTCCTGAACCTGGCTCCCGGCACGATCTCCTCCTCGGACGAGATGTGCACCCGCTTCATCGCCAACTTGCAAGGAACTCGCGATCGGCCTCCGGCCGTGGCGACATCTTGCCGCATCAAGCAAAGAGCCGGAGAGACCTGCGAAGTACATCGGTAACTTCAACAACGCCCACCTCAAAATCCCCAAGGTGGTAGAGAAGCCATCATCTCAGCCTTCTCCGATGGCGTGCGTGGCGTCAAGATGAAGGAGGAGCTAGCAATGCATGAAGACCTGTGCACATCCTCGAGCTGTTCAACTTGGCGACCAAATGCGCCGAGGCTGAGGAAGGCGCCTCTCCCTCCTCGAGCTTCCATGCCGATCCGGAGAAGAAGCCCAAGGCCAAGGACGTGAAGCGCAAGGGGGCTGCCGTGCTCGCGGCGGAACCAGACACCAAGTGAGGCAGGGATCATCCCGAGTCATCCAAAGGCAGCCGGTACTGCGTACACCACGACCTCCACACCCACAACACCAACGAATGCCAGGAGCTCAGGGCCGTGTGAGAAGGGCGTATCGGCCGACGCCCCGAGCGCAATGATCGGGGCTACGGCCGAGGAGGAGGAAGAGGCGCAGGACGCTGGGAAGACTGTGGCCCTCTCAAAGGATGGCGTGACAGACCTCGCGAGGACCGCTGGCAGGACCAGCCTCACGAGGGAGGTTGGAGGGACCAGCCTCGTGAGGACCGCCCTCAAGGCAACGCAGGGCTCCCACCTTTGCCACAGCCGCCAAGGAGGTACGAAGACAATCATCAGGACGAGGGGGCTGGGGGCTTCCAGGGACCGCGCGCGATCGCTTGCATCCTGGGTGGCACTCAGGCCCCAGCCTCTCAACGCATCTTCAAGCAGTTTGCTTGCGAGGTGAATGCAGTCCTTCCCAGGCCAGAGGCCGCATGCCCTCTCAGGTGGTCGTCGTGCGCTATCACGTTCAGCTCGGCGGATCAGCTCAAGTCTTGCTGACAACGGCCGGAGTCCTCCCCATGCTTTTCTCTCCGGTCATCGACAACGTGCAAGTCACGGGACCCTCAGCGACGGCGGAGCAGGACTCAACGTCCTATCTGTCGAGACATTCAACGATCTCCAAGTGCCATACGATCAGCTTCAGCCGACCAAGCCTTTCTCAAGAGTCACCGATGGCTCCACTGTCCCGATAGGGAAAGTTCGCCTTCTCGTCCCCTTCAGACAGCGCAACAACTACCGCACCGAGCTCATCGACTTCGACGTCGCCCACATTCACCTGCCATACAATGCAATCCTCGGGTACCCAGCTTTGGTCAAGTTCATGCAAGCGACTTACCATGGCTACAATCTCCTCAAGATGCCAGGAAGCGGAGGAGTCATCACAGTGCCTTGTGAGGAAAGAGATGCAGTGTGCTCTCTTGAGCGTGCCTTCCAAGCCACAGCAATCGAAGATCCAGATCACAGGGTCGGGAGACTTCCCGAGGCGATCCCTAAGAAGAAGAAGGCTTCACCTGGTCCAAGCCCTCATGGGGTAGGCACCTCCAGAGGCGTGGCAACAGGACCCGCGCCCGTTCAAGGGGCGCCACCCTCTGTCGCATAGGTAGGCGCGCCCGGCGCCCTCCTCAGGCGGGGCTCGGGGACTCTTTCATGGCGAGCCACCGACGTAGCCGGAGTCACGAGGGAGGCGCTCGGGCACCACTTGGAGGCATGCTTCAAGGCACGTTTCCCTCAGGAAGGTATGAGGCAAGGAGGGCCAAACCCTCAGGAGTTCATCACGAGGAACATCCAGGAGCTACAGGAGTCAAGAGTCATGCGCTGTCGCCGCTTGCCCGCCGTGGCCCCACATCCAGGCGAGGATGGTGGGCTGCGAGTCTGCATCGACATACCAGGGCTCAACCGGGCCGCGTCTCAGGAGCGCCTCTGGCCCTCACGCGTGGGGTGCTACGAGGGTCCGCCTCACAGCTACGTTCGCATGCCTTTCGGCCTGCCGAACGCGGCCGCTGCCCATCAGCGCCTGCTGAGGTGCGCTCTGGAGGCTCAAGAGGTCAATCGGTCTGTGATCTGGCAGAGATGGAGATGGCTCTCGAGGAACCCCCCGTACCCCCGGAGCCTCCCGAGGCTCCAGGTCCGGAGGGCTCGTGAGGGCCGGCTTCCTCATCATGAGTCATCCGCTACCTCGACTTCCCGCCATCTCTGACCATATCAGGTGACACCTTCCCAAGTTCCGCTTTCAGCTGGGAGCGCCCCTCGGGCTGCATCATTCCCAGGCCGCGTGGGTCCGTCCCTGCGGCATGTATCCGTTTTGCTTATGTTCTTTACTTACCTTGTTGGGGGCGCCCCTCGGGCTGCATTATCCCCAAGCTGCTCGGGCCAGACCCACTGGCGTGTGCTTTCTCTACACCTATCTAGATGGATTTGCTTATTCATACATAACATGCTTGACCTAATCGCCTGCTCGATTGACACCTACCTTTGGAGCCGCTCGCTCAGGCACGGTACTTGCGTACGGGTCCGTCCCTGCAACGCCGATAAATCTGAGTGGCTGAGTTCTGGCCGCGGCAGCCCTGCAAGGCGCCACCTCACCAAGCCCTCAATGCCCCCGATCACTCCCTCGGAGCGACCAATGGTTGGCTGGCAACCATAACAACGAATCTTGTTTCCCCTCGTGATTGGTACACAGGACCTGCTCCAGGAATAACGCTGGCGGCATCACGAGCCTTCTCTCCTCTCCGTTGCGGTCTGCTTGCACGTTAAAAAGGGGGGGGGGGTACCTGAGCATCGCGACTCATGGGCTCTTACTGGCTCTCCAGCCCTCACCCCTGGCCTTGACCCACGGCATCGCGACCTGTCATACCAGCGGCGGCTAAGCTCGCTCGAGGGCCGAGACCTGAGGACGTAGAGCACTAAGGAAAGCACGGGGGAGAGGGAAGAAGCTCGCGAGGACCCAACCCAGCAACACCTCTGTTGCCGTCGCGCAGGCACGTCACCTCATCGAACGCTGTTCCAAACCCGCAAGATAAGTCACGCAAAAACTGATCTGCCTCAGCGCTAAAACCCTCGCCTACTACTGCTCTGTCACGGCAAAGCTGCATACCTTTCTTGCCCTGCGGAGGCTGCTTGAGCGCTAAAGGGGACCTCCTGAGCATCGCGACTCAGGGGCTCTTACTGGACCTCGGGCCGCTCACCTCCTGGCCTTGACCACGACATCGCAACCTGGCATACCAGCGGCTGATGCCTACCTGGGGACTGGGACCTGTCAGCGCAGAGCACAAAGCCCTCGTGGGGAAAGAAAGGGGGAGCTGAGCCGGGACAGAACAAGCATCTCGCACCGATTCATCATAAGGAAATAATATAGACAAAAACATGGCCAGCGCCTTACATACCCCCGCGGGGTGCTACTTCGATTCTTTGCAGGAAATAAAAAGGTGCTAATCCTAAGGAACACCGACTACACGTGCCTCCACACGAGACGTCATCATCAACAGTGGGCCGCCAGGCGCCGGTGTCAACCCCATCCAGATCACCGGCGCCGGTAGCCTGAAGCGCCTGCCCGACTCCGAGCGCGGTGCGAGCTCGGGGGCTCGTAGCTGTCGTCGCTCGTCTCCAGAGTCGCCAGAAGCTCGGCGGAGGCGCTGGACCCTCCAGCCTCTTCGCTGCTGCCCGAGGAGCTGCTGAGGGGGCGACCGGCGGGCCTAGTCCTCGCCGCGACGATGCCCCGACCGCCCTTCTCGGGGCAGCATTCCAGCCGGTGTCCTTCCGCGTCGAAGACCTTGAAGAACATCAAGGAGGCGCCATCATATTCTATGTGGATCATGAGGGCGCCTTGTCCGAAGACCAGGCGATCTCGCCCTGACCTCGGGTCATGTAGACCTTGCCCGGAGCGACAACCGCAACCTCCGCTCCGGTCGCAGGGGTGCTGCAGCCAGCGTGCTGCAACCAGAGCTCAAGAGAGCCCCTCGGCGGGATCTCGAAGGCGAAGGAGGGAGGAAGGCGAATCCAAGATTGAGGAGGCATGGCGGCGTGGAGCAAAAGCTCTCGGGAGGAGCCCTCGGCATGGACTCCAGGAGGAACGACGCGCACCGTCGTGAACTGCCGGCGCCGACGGCGGCGTCGTCCATGTCGCTCAGTGTTTGCTCCTCCAGGGCCCTCGATGCGGGCGTACAAGGGCAGCGGGAACCCTGGTGGCGGCCGCTCATACCAGGGCCTTGACACCTCCTGCTGGGCGCCCTCATCTCGACGGCAGAGGACTAGCCGTTTCTTCGGCGGAAGCGGGTCGGGACCCTCTCGGGGGGCCTTTCCCTTCTCTTCTGCAGAAAACCGGCGGATCGGAGCCATTGTCGCAATGTGGAGCAAGGGCAAGGATGGAGAGGAAGGAGTAGCAAGAAGGGACGGACTGGAAGGGCTTCCGCCGTTCCGTACTTATAGACGGAGGAGGCCAACCGTCGGCCTCCATGATTACAGGCAATCATGACCCATTTCTGTGTGTAGGGACTTGTCAAGTCATGCAGTTGCCGAGGGATCATGGGGAAGCAGAGACTCCCACGACCAATCAATCGCCACGCGGCACCCAAGGCCGCAGGCTGTTGGGGCCCGCGGCGCTTCGCACTTGCCCCTTCGCTTCTCTGCTAAGCCAAGTCGGGCGCGCCTTGGGCCCCAGGGCTACTATCGGCGTTCTGGGAACGGGGGTCCCCAGACTTGCCTGCCTGCGGCCTGCGGCGTGGCTCAAGTGGGGGCCTAGTGCGGCCCAGCTTCATCAGCTCAAGCTCAAGACCCTCGCGAGGGGCCAAGCCTCGCGGGGCGGATGACAGGAACATTCCTCAGGAGCAGCCTCGTCAGGCAGGCTCATGAGAAGACGGAGAGATCAAGGCAGGGTACCTCATGAGGGTGCCCCGTGACGCAAGCCATGACGATTGAGACCAGGCGGGCGCCAGCCTGCGCAGTGTCCTCATTTCCCCTTTAGTGCAAAGGAGGCAAGCACAGGCCAAGGCATCAGGCAAAGGTTACCGCTTCGGTGCAACAAGACCAAGACCAGTAGAGCGGCAGGAAGGAGGTCATCGTGGAGCCCAGGACAGCGTCACTGTCAGAGCCTTTGGCAACCAAAGACAACCTTTAGTCAGATAAGTGTACTAGATGTTCCCCTTCAAAATGGCCAATAGTTGGCGCCCTTCCCGCTCATTATTTGGGAAGAGGCCCAGGGCCTCCCTCTATAAATAGGACTAGCCACCACACAGAGAAGGAGGACGAAGGACGGAAAGACGGAGCAAGACAGGTCGAACCTACCAGAGAGAGAGAGAAAGAGAAAGAGAGAGAGAGAGAGAGAGAGAGAGAGAGAGAGAGAGAGAGAGGCAACTAGACTCACCCAAGCAGTCCATCGCACCAGCTCAAGAACAACCCCTCGCGAGGTTGTTCTTCCTTTGTACTGTTCTTTCATCAGCCCCAGAGGCAATCCACCACACCACTCACTGGAGTAGGGTATTACACCACAACGGTGGCCCGAACCAGTATAAATCTTGTGTCTCTTGTGCTGTTCATCGTTCCTAGTTGTCACGACCGGTTTTCCAATAAAAATATTTATTGAGAAACCGATCTTTTAATTCCAGTGTGAGGAAAATCCTCCTGACTGGTAGACAAAATCTTGATACAACAAGCCAGTAGCATTAGAATATATTACAGGGTCGAGCTGGGGTGCTCAACCAATTATTACAAACACGCCAATAATTATACATAATGGCGGATAGGACACAATGGAGTGGTGGCATACTACTGACTCGAGTTAAAGTGGTGGTGGAATAACACAGTGAAGTGGATAACATGACTCCTATACTGGCAGCTCATCGAGCGTCATGGTGAGGCTCGATGGAATTATTTGGGTAGCGGAAGCGGGAGTAACATAGTGACTAATCCGAGTCGCACGAGACTGAGGGATTCCTCTAGGCGTCGAACTCGCTATCGAACTCTTCATCCATGAGATCGCCTTCGTCAGCATCTGGCCAAATCAACAAGCCAGGTGAGTACTTTGAAAGTACTCGCAAGACAGTTCGGACAATAGATATAATAAATGCATGCATGAGTGCGTCATGAGTGATTTAACAAATGCACATTCAAATCAGTATAACAAGGTAAGTAAAAAGGGAGTCGGCGGTAGTCCGCTCGAAAACCCCATAAAAATAAATTGAAAACCGATCGGGTGTGTGAAGTGACACCTCGAAGGGTGAACAAATAAGTAAAACATGCCGCAGTCGGGCGTCTAAGCGACACCACATAAAGGGCTTATACTGAAGGAAAAGACATGCGTGCCATAGTCAGACGTCGGGGCGACATCACAGAAAGGGCTTATATCAAATGTAAATAAACAACAATGCCGCAGTCGGACGTCTGAGCGACATCACAGAAAGGGCTTATACCAAATGTAAATAAATAACAATGCCGCAGTCGGACGTCTGAGCGACATCGCAGAAAGGGCTAATATCAAAAGTAAATAAATAAATAACAATACCACAGTCGGACGTCTGAGCGACATCGCAGAAAGGGCTTATATCAAATGTAAATAAATAACAATGTCGCAGTTGGACGTCTGAGCGACATCGCAGAAAGGGCTTATATCATATGTAAATAAATAACAATGCCGCAGTCGGACGTCTGAGCGACATCGCAGAAAGGGCTTATATTCATTATTCATAACTTGGAAGAATTAATGCTCACCGGTAAATATTCAACACGTGATAAATAACGGGTTAGTCCATCCACAGGAAACAAACATTTAACACTCCTGTGGTTCTCAGGAGTTTCCTGTCACCGAGACTGACTCTTGACAAGATAAGATAAACACAGAACTTGGATATGGATAAGATGATTCAAAGGAATTATTGAATCGGCAGAGTTTGTGCTAAATTACCCACAGCCAACGGATTTCCCATTCTCATGCCATCTCATGGCTATGCAAACTCATATCCAACAACTTATGGATTATCGAAATTCACTTGCCTCAACTTTGCATGTGATATAACTTTCATCGAGATGCTCATGAACATGCCAATGAAACTAATTAATGCAAACATGCCCAAACACTCATCATATCAAAAGTTCAAACATGCTTTCCTGGTTCGGAGTAGTCGGGGCCTAGCTCGGTGAAGTTCGCGGTTCCATCACCTCCTTCGGTATCTACGGTATACAAAAATACACGCACTAACGTAAATACCGTGGGGTGCACAAAAATATTCCAAATATTTTTCATATAAATCTGATAAAAAACTAGACAACATGTTGAAGAGGATAGAAAAAGAATCACTCAAAAATACTTTTCTGTTTAAAAGTTATAAGAGTTTTGGTTCAAGGACCTCTCTGTAATGAAACAGAAACTCTCAGGGGTCTAAGCGGAAAAGTCTAGAAAACGATTCAGATTAGAAAGCACATTTGCCAGAATACGCTTTCAGAAACGGTTCGAGAAAAAGAACAGAGAGGCTGACGGGCGGGTCCCACCCGTCAAGTTTGAATATTCAAAAGAGGCGGCAGAGCTCGACGGCGCCCGAGAGCCGCGGTGGTCGCCGGCGGCGATCCACGGCAAGGCAGGCGGATCGGGTGGTACCTCTGTGCTCAATGCATCCTTCCGCGTCGGTGGGTGGTGGTGGTGGTCGCCGGCGAGCACCACGTCGACAACGGCCCTTGCTCCGGCGGACGGTGGTTCGGGTAGTCGTGGACCTCGTTGGAGAGAGCTGCTGGGGTCAAATTGGAGTTGGGGTTAGTCTCCTAGGGGTGTCATGAGGCTACGGGCAAGTCTAGGGCGGTGGAAGAGCTCTCACCAGAGAGAACGCTGCCGGAGCCCGAAGCGGACGAAGGTGGCCGGAGTTGAGGAAGAAGGGCCCCTCGAGGCTCTTCCAGTGGCTGGGCAGGGTCTGGTGAGGTGGTGGAGATGTGCGGGGTCGAGAGCGAGCTCGGAGGCGCTATTTATAGCCGGCCCGAGGCGGTTGCCGTGAACGGGATAAGTCCGGTGAGCGATTACGGCGGTGCTATGGCTGGATGGTTGGTTTATGGGCTTGAGCATCGACTAGACGGAGTATTGATCTTATCCCGGTGCCTATCTCAGCAAGGTAGGGGAGGTTACGGCCTGTCCCAACGGAACGGCCGTGCGGCACGTCGGCGGCAGAGGGCGCGCCCTGTGCGTGCCAGGCCACGGCGACGGTGCTGCATGCGTGCGCTGGCATGGGAGACGGCCACGCGGATCTCCCAGGTGGCGTGGGCGGTGCCGAACGGCGTTATGCCGTAGGGTGCCCCCTGTTGGCCGCCACGGGAGGTCCCGACGCCTTGAAAGACGCCCGGCGTGAAGCGGGCGAGGTGCCACCGACGCCAGGAACCAGCCAAGTGCGCATGCGGCGCTCTGGACAGGGAGGAGGGGTCGTGCGCAACACGCCAGGCGCACTGTTGACAAGTGACCAGACTCTGACGAAACTGAATCTACTGAAACTCTGAATTTCTCTAAAAGTGCAAAGTGACAGTGCAGGCCAGGTGTTCGACATAATGATTTTGGTATGAGGGGATTTTTCCTTGAGCTGATTTTTGGTGGAGTGGCCTCTCATTGCAACTGGGGGCTGCCTGAATTTTGGTGGAATTTTTGGAGAAGAGGAGATATGAATTTCATCAAATTTGACAAATCTGGTCCAAATTTGCAGAAGCTGAAACTTGAAAATTTTGAAAAGAAGAAGAGTGGATCTTGATGGTTCTAGGTTGTGGGTGCTAGGGACCATCCAGAGGAGTTGGTTTGAGATCAAAACTCAAAGGCATTTTGGTACTTGCTTTGCAAATCACCTAGGCTCAAAATAATGGACATAATTGTTTTGGGGAAAGAAATAAATGAAATAAAATCCAAAAATGAGTAGGACTAGTTGGGACAGAATATTTGGATTGCCCCAAAGTGGAAGGAGGGGTTTTGGGAAGATTTACCACATGAGACATGGTAGAAAGTATGGATGGATTCAATATAAGAGAATACCCAAAACTCCTAGGTTTTTCTTATTAAAATAAAAATAAATCAAAAATAAATTTGAGAGGGAGAGAATCAGAAGAAAGATTTTTAATAACCAAACACCAAAGTTGAAGAAGATGCCAAAATAAAAATCCTTTGCCAAAGGGGAAATTTTTGAGAGAGATATTTTTTTGAAAGGGTTTTAAATGACCTCCTTCAAAACCAACAAGGTTTTTGTTGAAAACCAAACAAAATTTTTTTGAGTGTCACAACACCTACCCCCTTAGGAAAAATCTCGTCCCCGAGATTTCAGCTGATCCTCAAATAAGTGTGGGTGCTCTGTCCGAAGAAAATCCTCTCTTTCCCAAGTGGCTTCACTCTCGGTGTGATTGCTCCACTGAACTCTGAAAAACTTGATGGTTTTCCGTCGGGTCCTCCTTTCAGACTCCTCCAAGATTTTTATTGGATGCTCCCGATATGTGAGGTTTGGCTACACGTCAATGTTTTCATGGGGTACCTGCTTCTCAGGGTTGCTTACGCACTTCCTCAGTTGCGAGACGTGGAACACGTCGTGGACGTCGGATAAATCCTCGGGTAAGACTAGCTGGTAGGCTACCGTGCCTCTCCGTGCCACTACGCAGAATGGTTTCGATGAATCTTGGTGCTAGCTTCCCCTTAATCTTGAACCGTTGCAGGCCCCTCATAGGAGATACTCGTAGGTATACAAACTCACCGGGTTCGAAACTGACTCCCCGATGCTTTTGATCGTAATAACTCTTCTGTCGACTTTGGGCTGTCTTGAGTCGATCCCGAATCACCTTAACTTTATCTTCAGCCTCCTTGAGCACGTCTGGGCCGAAGATATGGCTGTCTCCGGTTTCTGACCAATTTAGCGGGGTACGACATCTCCGCCCGTACAAGGCTTCAAAGGGTGCCATTTGCAGGCTGGCCTGGTAACTGTTGTTGTATGCGAGTTCTGCGTATGGCAGGCTTTCCTCCCAACTGGTTCCATAGGTGAGTACACATTCTCCTAGCATGTCTTCTAGAATTGGGTTTACTCGTTCAGTTTGTCCATCAGTCTGGGGGTGGTATGCGGTACTGAATGCCAGTTGAGTTCCCAAAGCTTGTTGTAAGTGATCCCAAAATCTGGAGATAAATTGTGTGCCCCTGTCAGATATTATAGTCTTTGGAACTCCATGTAAGCAGACGATATGGGAGAGATAAAGCCTGGCAAGTTTCTGAGCGGTGTGGGTTGTCTACACGAGGATGAAGTGAGCTACTTTAGTCAATCTATCAGTGATGACCCATATGGCTTCATGTCCGTGTCGTGACCAAGGTAGACCAACAATAAAATCCATTCCAATCTCGTCCCATTTCCATTCGGGTATCTTATTTGGCTGCAAAAGTCCGGCCGGTTTCTGGTGCTCGGCCTTGATGCGTTGACAAGAGTCACAACATGTGATGAACGTGGCTATGTCCCTTTTCAGACCGTGCCACCAAAATTTCTCCTGAATGTCCTTGTACATTTTTGTTCCTCCAGGACGGATTGAATACGGAGCGGTGTGACCTTCCGCTAAGATTTGCTATTTAAGGTCCTTGATATTTGGTACGCAAAGTCTATCTCCGTACCACAATATTCCCTACTTATCGATAACAAACTCTGTGGCCTTGCCCAAACTCACCTTTCGCTTTATGCCTTCAATGCTAGGGTGTCCATGCTGAGCTTCTTTAACCTTTTCAATCAGGGTAGGCTGTATCTCTAAATTCGACACTGCTTGCCTTGGTGACCACCATCAAGTTGAGCTTAGCGAATTCCTGCCGGAATTCAGGTCTCAAATTTGGTAGACCGTCGTTGTTCGGGCTAGGGTTCCGACTTAGGGCATCTGCCACTACATTTGCCTTTCCTGGATGGTAGTGGATTCCAACGTCATAATCCTTCACTAATTCCAACCAGTGTCGTTGCCGTAAATTCAGTTCCGGCTGTGTGAAAATATACTTGAGGCTCTTATGGTACATGTATATTTCACAACAATTTCCAAGTAAAAAGTGTCGCCATTCCTTGAGTGCATGAATAACTGCTGCTAATTCCAGGTCATGAGTAGGGTAATTTTCCTCATGCTTGCGAAGTTGTCTGGAAACATACGCGACAACCTTGCCTTCTTGCATCAATACGCACCCGAGGCCCTTTCGGGATGCATCACAATACACCTCAAAATTCTTGTATATGTCTGGCACAATTAATACTGGTGCTGTCGTTAGTTTCCTTTTTAGTTCTTGGAAAGTTTTCTCGCAAGCTTCTGTCCATTCAAACTTCTTGTCTTTCTTGAGTAGCTACGTCACTGGCTTTGCTATAGTGGAAAATCCTTCAATAAACCTTCGGTAGTAACCTGCCATTCCCAGGAAACTCCATACGTCCGTTACGCTGGCTTGTGGTTTCCAGCCAAGTACGGCCTTGACTTTTTCTGGGTCTACGGCAATACCCTCTTGGGTTAGTACGTGGCCCAGAAAACCTACTTGCCTTAGCCAAAATTCACACTTGCTGAATTTTGCGTACAATTGATGTTTCCTGAGTTCCCCTAGTACAATTCGGAGATGTTCAGCGTGCTCTTCTGGTGTCTTGGAGTATATCGTAATATCGTCGATAAATACCACAACAAACTTGTCCATAAACTTCATAAATACTTTGTTCATGAGGTGAACAAAATATGCGGGGGCGTTCGTGAGTCCAAATGGCATTACTGTGAACTCATACAATCCGTATCTGGAGGTGAAGGCTGTCTTGGGAATATCTTCCGTTCGTACTTTTAATTGATGATATCCCGACCTCAAGTCAATTTTTGAGAATACCTTGGCTTGAGCGAGCTGATCAAATAAATCATTTATTCGTGGCATCGGATATTTGTTTTTGATCATGAACATGTTAAGTGCTCGATAGTCGATACACAGTCTCAGTGTTCCATCCTTATTTTTGGCAAATAATATTGGTGAACCCCAAGGCGAGGAGCTGGCTCGTATATACCCTTTGTCCAGTAATTCTTTTACTTGCTTATTCAGTTCTACCAATTCAGATGGTGTCATTCTGTATGGTTTCTTGTATATGGGGGCGGTTCCGGGTGCTAGCTCAATGCTGAATTCTATCTCTCGATGCAGTGGCATGCCGGTAGTTCTTCGAAATACGTGCGGAAATTCACACACCTCTGGAACCTTGCTTAATTCAAAAATATCCACCTTGTTCAATCTCGGTTGCGGGATATTTTCTCTCTTTTGCTGAAACTTTTATTGTCTTCCCGTGGTGGTGGGTGAGAATTACGGTCCTGTTGAAGCGATCAATAAAACCTTTGTTGGTGGTCAACCAATCCATCCCTAAGATGACATCCAGTCCTTTATTTTCCAACACAATAAGGTTGGCGTGAAACTTCAACCCTTCAAACTCAATGACCACACCTTGGCAATAATTCTGGGTAACTTGCTTAATCCCAGGGGACTTGACGATCATAGATTTTTCCAAGGGAAGCATCGAAAAATTATTTTGCAAAGCAAAACTTTTCGAAATGAATGAGTGAGAAGCTCCAGAATCAAACAAAACCATGGCAGGTATTGTGTTGACAGGAAACGTACCGATTACGATATCTGGGGCATTCTGTGCTTCCTCTTTGGTCACGTGGTTCAGATGACCCTTCCTGTGATTGTTATTTGGGTTGAAATTGTTGCGCTTTGGAGCCGAATTATTGCCTCCGTTGTTCGGCTTTGGGGTCGAGTTCCTTGGCTTGGGGCACTGCTTGGCATAGTGCCTTTCTTCTCCTAAGCGTAACAAGTAACGCCTGGGCGGTATGTGAACTCCTTGTCCCTTGCATGGAAATTCTTGATTGGGCGTGAGACGTTTGTCATGGGTCTGGGTGTCCCACCTTTCTGAAAATCTGTCTTGCTGCGGTGGTTGCGAGCGTGATTAGTCTGGTCCCTTTTTCGCTTGTGGAAATCTTCCAAGCTGCATCTCTCATTTTCCAAGGCCTTATCCACCAGCGTCTTAAAATCCGGGAAGGTGTGCACAACCAACTGGCATTTAAGCGCGAGCGTTAGACCGTCTAGGAATTTTTCCATCTTCTTGCTTTCAGACATACGCTCCTCGTTGGCGTAGCGAGACAACAGAGTAAACTGACTGTTGAATTCTGACACCGTCATTGTCCTTTGCTTGAGATCATCAAATTCTCTCTTTTTGATCTTCATAAGACTTTTAGGAATATGTGCCCCACGAAAACCTTCTTTGAACTCCTCCCAGGTGATATTATTTTTGTTGGGGTGCATGTGTAGGAAATTTTCCCACCACGATGCAGCTGCTCCAGTGAGATAGTGCGGTGCATATAGCACTTCCTAAAGATCTGAACACTGGGCAATTATTAATTTTCTTTCCATGTCTCGAAGACAGTCCTCGGCTTCAAGAGGTTTGTCAGTATGGGAAAATGTTTGGGGACGCGTCTTCTGTAGCTCAGACAACTTTGATTGCTGCTGATACTGTCCGCGGTGATTTCCCATATTGATTACTTGGTTCATCATTTCCTGATGTTGTTTCTGACTTTGCTCGTAAAGACGGCACATTTGGGAAAGTGCTTTGTTTCAACATCTGTTGACTTGACTGCCCCTGTGTGAAATTGTTGCTTGGTGGTGTGCCAAAATTTTCCTCTGACGGAATTGGCATGGAGCACGTCCAAGGACGAGACATTGTTCACTCTGGGGATATATTTTGTAAAATCTCATAAGCAAAGAAATTGAGTCGCAAAAGTCAATAAATTCATGAAGACGGAAAAAGTCTTAATTGTTCCAAGATTTTTCAAGAGAATAAATGTTTGCGCACGGAGAAGGACTGCTCATTACATATCTTACACGCAAGCAGTAATTATACAATACATCACTTAGGATATGCGTACATAAACCTGACATGTTATTTAGGCTAGTGCACTTCTCTCAGTTCCTACATGATGCGCAAACAGGCTACTTCTCACAGCCTATGCACAAATAAACATATCGTACAAGCAGTACATCGCATGGCGGCTAAGCGTACTTAGTCGGAGGAGATGGTGAGGATCTCATTTGCCCTGCCGAGGGTGAGGCGCTTGAGGCTGGGGCGCAACCTCCTCCTCGCTAATAGGCTCCAGACGTGAAGTGCTGCGCTGAGTTGGTGGAGCGGGTGCCCTATGCGGGACAACATGGACTTGAGCGGGCGCAAGGGGTGGTGCAGAACGAACTGGAGTGGGCGCGATGACTTGGTTGAATCCCTCGGTGGAAGGCAAAGCGACGAGCAAAGGGCGAGAGTGGTAGGTGCATACGATCTTGAGGACGAGACGAAAGTCGGTGGCGGTGCGGTGTCTGGAGCTCCCTCCTGTTGGTGGTACAACCATGGGGAGTCCATGCGGGCAGCCACGAAGTCATCCACCAGGTTGTCGAAGGCTGCCTCCAGAGCCGGAGATACCCGGCAGGCATCTCAAAAGCCTCGTCTCGCTCTCCTCTGGGGCAAGAGTATGAGTAGTGGCAGGCGTGCGGCACGTGGCATGGAAGGTAGCGGTAACGATGAGTGCGCATCGAAGGAAGGACATCCACAGGGCGAGCTATCGCCTCACGGGCTGCCATCTGCATTGCGTGCTTCTCCGTAGGCATGGCTCTTCCCAAGAACCGGAAGCGGCGTAATTCAACACGCCCTCCCTTGAATTGCACAGCGGCCTCGTGCATGGTCGGACGGTCGTTGACCTTGTGCTGAGAGAGTGTGAAGACTCGGCGCATGGATGGCCCCATCGCGACCTGGACGATGAAGGAGAGAAGCTTGACAAACCCATCGGGCTCGTTGGCGAACATCTATGACTCGCAGTTGTTGTCGTCCATCTACAAAAGTAGGCAAAAATTCTGAATGGTTAGATCACAAATTTATGCTGACTGTCAGAAAATGACTACATTTGTAAAAATAAGAATTAGCTCTATTTTGCTAATAACCGATTAGCGATCGCACCTAGTGGCTTCCTATAGTCATCCTGGCTCTGGTACCAAGCTTGTCACGACCGGTTTTCCAATAAAAACATTTATTGAGAAACCGATCTTTTAATTCCAGTGTGAGGAAAATCCTCCTGACTGGTAGACAAAATCTTGATACAACAAGCCAGTAGCATTAGAATATATTACAGGGTCGAGCTGGAGTGCTCAACCAATTATTACAAACACGCCAATAATTATACATAATGGTGGATAGGACACAATGGAGTGGGGGAGTAACATAGTGACTAATCCAGGGTCGCACGAGACTGACTGGGATTCCTCTAGGCGTCGGACTCGCTATCGAACTCTTCATCCATGAGATCGCCTTCAAAGATCTGGCCAAATCAACAAGCCAGGTGAGTACTTTGAAAGTACTCGCAAGACAGTTCGGACAATAGATATAATAAATGCATGCATGAATGCGTCATGAGTGATTTAACAAATGCACATTCAAATCAGTATAACAAGGTAAGTAAAAAGGGAGTCGGCGGTAGTCCGCTCGAAAACCCCATAAAAATAAACTGAAAACCGATCGGGTGTCTGAAGCGACACCTCGAAGTGTGAAATAATAAGTAAAACATCCCGCAGTCGGGCGTCTAAGCGACACCACATAAAGGGCTTATACTGAAGGAAAAGACATGCGTGCCACAGTCGGACGTCGGGGCGACATCACAGAAAGGGCTTATATCAAATGTAAATAAATAACAATGCCGCAGTCGGACGTCTGAGCGACATCGCAGAAAGGGCTTATACCAAATGTAAATAAATAACAATGCGCAGTCGGACGTCTGAGAGACATCGCAGAAAGGGCTTATATCAAAAGTAAATAAATAAATAACAATACCGCAGTCGGACGTCTGAGCGACATCGCAGAAAGGGCTTATATAAAATGTAAATAAATAACAATGCCGCAGTCGGACGTCTGAGCGACATTGCAGAAAGGGCTTATATCAAATGTAAATAAATAACAATGCCGCAGTCGGACGTCTGAGCGACATCGCAGAAAGGGCTTATATTCATTATTCATAACTTGCAAGAATTAATGCTCACCGGTAAGTATTCAACACGTGATAAATAACGGGTTAGTCCATCCACAGGAAACAAACATTTAACACTCCTGTGGTTCTCAGGAGTTTCCTATCACCGAGACTGACTCTTGACAAGATAAGATAAACACAGAACTTGGATATGGATAAGATGATTCAAAGGAATTATTGACTCTGCAGAGTTTGTACTAAATTACCCACAGCCAACGGATTTCCGTAGTCACGAAGGACTAGTTCCGTTTACGGTATTTCAGAAGAGACACAGCTAACCAGTACACACCCATCCCACCTTATGTTGCCAGGAATCACCCTGGGCAGCGTCCAAGAAAAACTTTGAGACGGGGAGATCACAATCTCGAATAGCATGGGATCAAATTTATATCTGGCAGCTCTAAGGGTGCCCCCTCTCGGTCCCAACCGGAAACAACCATGCCCCCTGACCGGATGATAGGCTTTAATCCAGGGCCATGGAACCCTCATCCCGGCCTCTCGATTTGGTGTGTACCAGATAGCGGTTTGCAACTTACTAATCCATATCCCTTGCGGAAAACATGTGGTAGTACGGAAGGGAAGGCCAGACGGAACTGGACTGATTCATGTTGACCTTTGGGTCAAAGCAGTGCAGCATAAGACTGGCATGCTACAACACTGCCATCTTACCCATTCTCATGCCATGTCATGGCCATGCAAACTCATATCCAACAACTTATGGATTATCGAAATTCACTTGCCTCAACTTTGCATGTGATATAACTTTCATCGAGATGCTCATGAACATGCCAATGAAACTACTTAATGCAAACATGCCCAAACAATCATCATATCAAAAGTTCAAACATGCTTGCCTGGTTCGGAGTAGTCAGGGCCTAGCTTGGTGCAGTTCGCGGTTCCGTCACCTCCTTCGGTATCTACAGTATACAAAAATACACGCACTAACGTAAATACCGTGGGGTGCACAAAAATATTCTAAATATTTTTCAAATAAATCTGATAAAAAACTAGACAAATTTTTGAAGAGGACAGAAAAAGAATCACTCAAAAATACTTTTTTGTTTAAAAGTTATAAGAGTTTTGGTTCAAGGACCTCTCTGTAATGAAACAGAAAACTCTCAGGGGTCTAAGCGGAAAAGTCCAGAAAACGATTTAGATTAGAAAGCGCATTTGCCAGAATACGCTTTCAGAAATGGTTCGAAAAAAAGAACAGAGAGGCTGACAGGCGGGTCACACCCGTCAGGTTTGAATATTCAAAAGAGGCGGCAGAGCTCGACGGCGCCCGAGAGCCATGGTGGTCGCCGGCGGCGATCCACGGCGAGGCAGGGGGATCGGGTGGTACCTCTGTGCTCAGTGCATACTTCCGCGTCGGTGGGTGGTGGTGGTGGTCACCGGCGAGCACCACGTCGACGGCGGCCCTTGCTCCGGCGGACGGTGGTTCGGGTAGTCGTGGACCTCGTCGGAGAGAGCTGCTGGGGTCAAATTGGAGTGGGGGTTAGTCTCCTAGGGGTGTCATGAGGCTACGGGCAAGTCTAGGGCGGTGGAGGAGCTCTCACCAAAGAGAATGCTGCCGGAGCCCGAAGCGGACGGAGGTGGCCGGAGTTGAGGAAGAAGGGCCCCTCGAGGCTCTTCCAGTGGCTGGGCGGGGTCTGGTGAGGTGGTGGAGATGTGCGGGGTCGAGAGCGAGCTCGGAGGTGCTATTTATAGCCGGCCCGAGGCGGTTGCCGTGAACGGGATAAGCCCGGTGAGCGGTTACGGCGGTGCTGCGGCTAGACGGTTGGTTTAGGGGCTTGAGCATCGACTAGACGGAGTATTGATCTTATCCCGGTGCCTAACTCAGCAAGGCAGGGGAGGTTACGGCCTGTCCCAACGGAACGGCCGTGCGGCACATCGGTGGCAAAGGGCGCCCTGTGCGTGCCGAACCGCGAGACGGTGCTGCATGCGTCTTGCGGCAAGGGAGACGGCCACGCGGAGCTCCCAGGTGGCGTGGGCGGTGCCGAACGGTGTTATGCCGCAGGGTGCCCCCTCTTGGCCGCCACAGGAGGTCCCGACGCCGCAGAAGACGCCGGCGTAGACGGGCCAGGGTGCCACCGACGCCAGGAACCAGCCAAGTGCGTGTGCGGCGCTCTGGACAGGGAGGAGGGGCCATGCGCAACACGCCAGGCGCACTGTTGACAAGTGACCAGACTCTGATGAAACTGAATCTACTGAAGCTCTGAATTTCTCTGCAAGTGCAAAGTAGCGGTCTGAGCCAGGTGTTCGACATAATGATTTTGGTATGAGGGGATTTTTCCTTGAGCTGATTTTTGGTGGAGTGGCCTCTCATTGCAACTAGGGGCTGCCTGAATTTTGGTGGAATTTTTGGAGAAGAGGAGATATGAATTTCATCAAATATGACAAATCTGGTCCAAATTTGCAGAAGCTGAAACTTGAAAATTTTGAAAAGAAGAAGAGTGGATCTTAATGGTTCTAGGTTGTGGGTGCTAGGGACCATCCAGAGGAGTTGGTTTGAGATCAAAACTCAAAGGCATTTATGTTCTTGCTTTGCAAATCACCTAGGCTCAAAATAATGGATATAATTGTTTTGGGGAAAGAAATAAATGAAATAAAATCCAAAAATGAGTAGGACTAGTTGGGACAGAATATTTGGATTGCCCCAAAGTGGAAGGAGGGGTTTTGGGAAGATTTACCACATGAGACATGGTAAAAAGTATGGATGGATTCAATATAAGAGAAGACCCAAAACTCCTAGGTTTTTCTTATTAAAAGAAAAATAAATCAAAAATAAATTTGAGAGGGAGAGAATCAGAAGAAAGATTTTTAATAACCAAACACCAAAGTTGAAGAAGATGCCAAAATAAAAATCCTTTGCCAAAGCGGAAATTTTTGAGAGAGAGATTTTTCTGAAAGGGTTTTAAATGACCTTCAAAACCAACAAGGTTTTTGTTGAAAACCAAACAAAATTTTTTTGAGTGTCACACTAGTTTAGATCCCTTGCAAACCATTAACGCGTGAGCCGGTAGGGGAAAGATCTCCGTGCGCACCCCAGTGTTCGAACCTCAAGGGTCTGCCGGAACCCGAAATCCGACAGCAAGCGCGTGAACCACGGCCGCACGGTCGATCAAACGGTGCGTCACCGTGTTTCGCTCGAAGGACATCCACCGATCCTTTTTGTGTGTGTGAAAACAAACCCCGAATATTACTCAAATTTTTTCCTGGAAAAGTTCTTGACGCTACAATATTTCCATATATTTGAATTTAGCTCCAGTTTGTGTTTATATGGATTTGGACGTTTTAGGTACGCCCTAGTTTTTTAATACTGATTTTGTGTGTGTGCCTAAGAGAGAACGTGTGTATGTCCATATGTGTGTTGTGGCCGAAGGGCAATGTGGAGACGGTGTGCGTGTGATAGAAACATAGAGAGGTGTGAATGTGCAAATGATCATGCATGAGTGAGACATAGGTACAGATGCCGATACGTTGTGTATACATGAGAGAACGGTCTTCTATTTGTACTTGTGTGTGTGTGTGAGAGAGAGAGAGAGAGAGGAGCATCCGTAACACAACAACCATCTCTCTTGATTCGTCCGTCCCTCGCACTATCGCATGTAACACATGCATCAACGCACACATTTTGACACCCTCACCCGGCCCCTGCTCACCTCAAGGCCTGCACATCGCTCTCTATCTCACATGCCTAATCTGTTCGTGAAAACCCTATTCAGCATGTAGCTTTCCGTCACATACACAGACATTTCTCTCCATAGGTTTGATTTCCCTCAATACCTGACACACACACACACACACACACACACACACACACACTCCCCCTCCCCCGAGCACACAATTCATCCCCATCCAAGGCTATATGGCGACCACTCTCGCTTGTGCTTCTCTTCACCCCAGCATCCACAACACCTCAACCTTCAAAGAGGGCATCGAGGAGATCGAAGACGGCGACCACACTGCACTAGAGAATGCGGGGCCATTTGGAAGCAGGATGATGTGACGACAGCTGACTAACTCCTCCCCCCTCTCTCTCGCACAAAAATACCAATCCCTCTCTCTCTGTCGGGGAGGCTGATCGTACCCACGGACACCTATGGGGCCGGCGGAGCAGGCCCCTTGTGGTTCGGAGGGGGGGCGGAGATCGCACGAAGAGCGGATCGAGGCAAGGCACACGAGCAGTTTACCCAGCTTCGGAGCTCTCCGGAGAGATAAAACTCCTACTGCTGCTTGTTTGATGTATTGTGTTCTTGCCAGGGAGCGATGAGGGCTACAAAACCTAGCGTGAGTGTATCTGGTCTCGAGTGAGTCGAATGAACCGAACCCTTTCTACGTTGAGCATGGGCCTCCTTTTATATGCTCAAGGGGTCTCCGACAGGTGGCAACATAGGCGGGGGTACAAATGTAAAAACAGGGGTTGGTACACCTACTCGAACAGTGTACAGTACAAAATACCTAACTCTGACGGCAAGGGACAAAAGCAATAAATGCCCGTCGGTGTCGCCCGAACAGTGCAACAGAGGCCGTCAGGTGCGCCTCCGCTCGCCACGATGGCAAGCTTGTCAGCGCCGCTTATCGCTGCTCTCCGCTGGCTGCACAGCCTCTCGACACGCGCGCATGGAACGGTCCCATGGCGACACGTCGCTGGATGAGCTGGAGTGGAGATGGAGAGAGTTGCATGCATGCGGCAAGCGCCTTGCAGCCGAATCCTTGTCGCGCCCGGAGGCTTGTCGCGCTCGGGCCTTCCCGCAAGCTCCTCTTGCCGGGCCTTGTCTTCTGTATGCCTCGGTGGCCTTCCCGACAAGCTCCTCTTGCCGGGCCTTGTCTTCTTAATCAAATACTTTGTTCTTGAATGGCTCCAAAGGAGCCACGGAGGATCTTGGCAGCGACGAGGCAAACCTTGCCGCTGGGTGCTGCAACCGTCTGCAGGCAGTACGGGATACTAGGGTACCCTACTCTAGTACACCGACAGGAGCCCCGGCCTGGCCGCACACGGTGCCGAGCGCTTGTCGGGCCAGGCCCAAAACTGTACTGCAGACGCCTTACGCAGCCTCGATCACGTCACAACTCGCCCCGGACCCACCACGATCCCCACTAACGGCACGCACCGGACGTGGCGTCGTGCGAGAGATCGTGGGCGTGGTCGTGGGGGCTTCTTTATTAGTATAAGCGGAACGTCCGCCCCTCCCCCTCTTTATAAGCGGAGGAAAGCAGGCAGGCCGCCCCTCACGCCATTGCTGTCTTGTCAAGAAAACCACCGCCGCTCCCTCTTCTTCTCCGGTGCGAAGAGAGCAGCGCCCCGCCCTCTTTCGCCACAAGCGCGCTCACCGCCGTCGGCCTCCTCCGCCGCCCTCGCCATGGCTCCGAAAGCCGACAAGGAGAAGGGCGTCAAGTCGGCCGAGGCACAGCGGCTCGCGGTGCTGCACAAGGAGCAGGCCATCTTCCCCCCGCAGCTCGGCGCAAGGGAGCTGCGGGACGTCTTCTACCTCTTCTGGTCGACGGAGATGAGTGCGCATCCGCGCACGAGGGTACTCCCCGCCTCCGCCGCTGATTTGGCCCCAACAGGGTACCCCTTTTTCGCCCTTTTCTTCTATTGCGGGCTTTGCCCGCCCTTTTCCGAGTTCTTCTGCGACATAATGAACACCTTTAGCCTCCGCCTCCTTGATTTCACCCCAACGCCGTCTTGACCATGGCTGTTTTCGCGCATTTGTGCGAAAACTTTGTCGAGTCCACCGAATGTGGCACTCTTCCGCCACTTCTTCGTGCCCAGCGTCGAGAGAGGAGAGCCACTTGCCGAGGGATAACACAGGTCTCTAGGATCGGCAAGAAAGAGGCCTACCTAGAGGGAGAGTTCCGCAACAAGTGGGAGGAGTGGAGAGCCAACTGGTGCTGGGTCGTAGAGGAGAACCGCAGCCCTTCACCGCCGTCATCAAACCCCAATAGTGCCCGGCAGGGATTGGAGTAACTTGGCGCCGGAGGATGCGAAGCTGGAGATAGCTGTGACCCGGATCCTGCGCCTCAGGCTTGCCGGGTTGACCGTAGGCGCAGTTGGCGCAGACTTCCTTCGTCGCCGCATCGCTCCCTTGCAGGAAAGGAGGAGGCCTGCCTGGGAGTTCCAAAATGCGGCAGACATTATGAGGCTGCGCCCGGGCTTGAACTGGAACTTCACCGTCTTGGAGCTAGACTCGATGCTGCTTGAGCTGTTCAAGAACGACCCCGACCACCCTGAGTGGTTTAGGTTGCCGCGGGGGGTCGTCCCATTGTGCAACAACTCGGCGCTCGACCGCATCCGCGCCATGATGCCGTCTGCGACTCACGGGATCGTCCCAACTGGCAGGAGCCCCCGGACGAGGTCGTGCAGCAATTCTTCGACGACTTAGAAGAAGTGCCGATCCGCTCGACGAGCGAAAAGGCTCACCCGCGACACCACCGACGAGGAGATGGCGCAGATTGCCACCAGGGTGGAGGCGGCAGCAGCCGCTGCCGCTGGAGCCTTCGGGTTCACCGTGGAAGAGGCGGACGGGCGGCGGCAAGCCTTGCGAGCGAGGGAGGTCGTCGGCGAGGGCGAGCTTGTCGAGCCCGAGGCCGGGTCGAGTGGACCACGAGGGCGCTCTTCCACCGCCAAGCGACTTGCCGCCAGCCGAGCCCCTCGGCTCGCCGAAGAGGCATCTCCGCAAGGCCGGAGACGAAGTCGGGCGGCAGATCGCCCACAAAGAAGCGCATGACGCGCTTCCACCGCTGACAAGCGAGGTTGCCGCGGAGCACCCTACACCGCCGCGACAAGCTGAGGCGGGATCTTCTCAGGCCACCGCCGGCGCCTCCGCCAAGCGGCCAAGAGAGCCCACTCCCCCGCCTCGTCGCACCGGAGGCGAGTCGGAGTTTGACTTCTCCGCGCTCAGCTCCGAGGAGGAAAGCGAAGAGTAAGCTCTTGAGATTAGTGCTCATATTTTTTCAATTTTATTGCTTCATCTTGAATCTGATTTGCTTCATTCTGGACTCTTTCCTTTTCAGGACGCTGGCCTAGAGAGCGTCGAAGAGGGCCAAGATCCCGACGGTCATCGTTGAGTACGATTCCCCCGTGGCAACAGGGGACGCGTTCGAGACCCCCTTGCCGGACCCGGCAACCCTTCCTCAGAGCAGCCCCCAGCACAGCCCCCAGAGTAAGTATGCAGTTTTCTTCTTACTATTAGGTGTGCAGGGGTGCCCCTTCTTCGTTGATTTCTGATTGTTTGCTTGTGTAGGAGCAGAGCAGCCTCGTCGGGGAGGCTCGAAGCCGCCCCGAGATCCTGTCTGCTGCCACTCGCCCGCCAAGGGAGGAACCTCCGGCAAGGGAGCGCCCTCCGACAAGGGAGGCCACTCCGGCAAGGGAGGCTACCCCGGCAAGGGAGGTTACCCCGGCAAGGGATAGCGCCAGTGACCCTCCAGTGGTCGAGGCCATGGTTGCGGATCCCGTTGCAGGTAACTCCCTTACACGAAAATTTCCCTTGGGCTTGCTTTCTTTTGTTTCTCTTTTTTGAACATTTGCTTGACTGCTCTTTCTTCGTCTGACGCAGAGCCGATGGAGGTCGAGGCCGCCGGCGAGGAGGAAGCGCACGGAAACACCGACGAGGCCACCGTCGAGGAAGAAGAGGTCGTTGTTGTGGAAGACGAGGCCGTCGCCGACGAGCCTATTGGCGAGGAGACCATCGAGGCTGCCAACGCAGAGGCCGGCGAGGGGTCGGGCGATCGTACTGACGGCCCTGAGGAAGCAGGAGCGGCAAGCGCTACACCGACAGCCGACTCCCCATGCCAGGCCAGTTCGAGGTGTGCCCCAGCCCGTGCCTACCAAGGCCGGCGGCGTCTTCATCAAGCTCCCACAGGAACCGAGCTCAGGCGCCGGTCGAGGAGAGACCTTCGACGGCGAAGCTACTGCGCCTCATTGGCTGACGCTGGTGGACGCGCCAAGCAGCAGCGGCGGCGAGTCTGAGGAGGAGCAGCTGCTAAAGAAGCTGCTGTCGCTCTGCCGCGCCCGGCAGGCCAAGTTGGAGACCCGGGAAGCACTTGTCGCGAGGGCAGGAGCGGACATGGAGAAACGCGCCGAAGAGCTCCGGAGTGCCAACCAAGAAACCATCCGCGACGTAGCAGAAGCGCGGGGGCAACTTGCAGAAGAGCGCACGACCTTCATCCTTGAGAAGGCCGCAGCTGAGGAGGAGCAGCGGTGCCGAAGCTTCGCCGCCAGCAGAGAGCGAGTTGGCGCAGCGGAAGGTCAACCTGGACAGCCACGAAGAAGACCTTGCCGCGCGCGAGGAGTCACTTGGCGGGGCGCTTCAGGAAGCGAAGGACGCTGCCGCAGCCGCCGAGGCCGCCAAGGAAGAGCTGAAGGCGAAGGTGGCACAGCTGGAGGCCAGCCTCAAGAAGAGCGGCGAAGAGCTCGCCGTGCTCAAGCGTGAGCGCGAGAAGGACGCCTACACTCTGGGCGAGCTGCAGAGTCGTCTCGCTGATAGAGGCAAGGAGCTCGACGCCGCCAAGGATTCCAAGGCGGATCTTGAGCTGAGCCCGACCACTCTGGACGCAGACGTTGGACGGCGCCAGAGAGGCGGGAGGTGGGCTTGTTGGAGGCGATCAAGGCCAAGGAGGAGCTGTTGGCGAATGTTGCCTCCATCCGAGCACCTTGAGGGAGAGCGTGGAGCACTGGGTGAAGGTCTTGTGGATACCGCCGCCGACATCCTAACGAGCTGATGGAGCTGGGGATGGCGGACCTCGCATACTCCTCCGTGAGCATCTCCAACCCAGCGCCAAGCTCAGCTTATTCTTCAAAGGCGTGGTGGCGGGTCTCCAGCGACTCGAGAAGAGGTCCCGAAGCGGTGGCCGAGGAATCACGCCAGATCTGTGCAGGAGCCCTCGAGAAGGTGTTGATAAAGGTGGCCTTCCGCAATCCGGGCCTCAACCTTAACAGCGTCCTCAGATCCTTGCCGCCAGACGCCAACGTGGAGGAGCTCAAAGCCCTTGTCGCACCCATTGTGGACAAGGTGAACAAGATCAAGCGGATCGATGGCGACCGCGTGGACTAGGCTGCCAACTTTATCTTTCTCTTGTCGCTGCTGATCATGTTTAGAACACTTTGTTAGACCAGCAACAAGTTATTTTGTAATATACTCTATCTTAAGCGATCAATGCAATGTTATTTCCTCTACTTGATTCCTTCCTTTGTAATGCGTTCTGCCTTACGCATTTGGGGGACTTGTCTGCGGCGGGCACTTTTGCCGCTGAGCCGAGTGCGGAACGTCAAAGGCTGACTAACTGGCAAAGGCCGCCTCCGACAAGCAACCTTGTCGCGACAAGCCGCAGCTCACTCAAGTTGTTGAGCGGACTCGAAACAAAGTAAGGGCGCGACTAACCCGGCGAGTTGGTTCCTCTGCGCGGGTTTTCCATACAAAGTACTATCGTTCGAGGAAGATAACTTAAAATTTAAATGATTGCTCAAACTTTGGCAACTTAACTTTTACATCTCTTGCTTCCCGATGAGGTGAAACTTCCTCGGCGGTGCCTGGTCCATAGTATTATCTCCTCCTCCCCCTGGTTAACTTGCGCGAGGGAGCCTTCCTTTCTTTGAGAAAAGAGAAAGAAGAGGAAATAAAGTTATGGAGCCTAGCGGCTCGATTTTGCTTACCGGGTGTGGTTGCTGCACAAAGTGTTAGTCAAAACATGCAATAAAATGATGAAAGCATGAATTTGACAAGTTGTGCACAACACATGAGCTTTACTGATGCACGGGTTCTGCGCCCGGCTTTGTACAAAGGATTACATGCAACAGCGGCAAGACTTGTACAAAAGGTGGTTGCCAGAACGGGTTCCGGCAACCGCGCCCTATGGGTAAAACTTACGAAGATGCTCAATGTTCCAGAGTTGCTCACCGGAATGCCATCTTCGGTCTCTCAAGGCGACAGCCGCCAAGCCTAGTGACTCGTTTCACCCGATAAGGGCCTTCCCACTTCGGCGTCAACTTGTTTGAATTCTTGGCGGACTGGATGCGCCAAAGAACAAGGTCGCCTTCCTCGAGACTTCTGGCACTAACTCTGCGGCTATGGTAGCGACGCAAAGCTTGCTGGTAGCGAGCAGCTCGCACAATGACTGAAGGCGATATTCCTCAAGGCGAGCAGCGTCATCTTGTCGCAGCTGCTCTTGCTCAAGCTCATCATAAGCGAGCACTCGAGGCAATCCGTATCTGAGTTCCGTGGGGAGAACTGCCTCTGCTCCATAGACTAGAGCGAAAGGTGTCCGGCGGTGGCTCGATTTGGCGTCGTCTGATCGACCAAAGAACCACCGGCAGCTCCTCAATCCGATTTCTTCCGCACTTGTGCAGCCTGTCGAAAGTTCTGGTCTTGAGCCCGCGTAGCACTTCAAAGCATTGCCCTCTCGCTTGACCGTTGCTTCTCGGATGAGCAATGAAGCAAAGCAGAACCTTGGCGCCAAGGTCTTGGACGTCTTGCATGAAGGTGCGACTCAGAATTGTGTGCCGTTATCGGTGATGATCCTGTTAGGGATTCGAAGCGGCAAACAATCGACCAAGAACTTGACTCACGATCGTCTTGTCACCTTCCTCATCGCTCCACTTCCGGCCACTTTGTGAACTTGTCGATGGCGGCGTACAAGTACTCAAAGCCCCGACAGCTTCGGGGAAGGGGCCGAGGATGTCGAGCCCCAGGACGAAAATGGCCGGGATAAAGGGATCGTCTGGAGAGCTTGAGCTGGCTGGTGTATCTGTTTGGAATGGGCAGCACGCTTCACACTTGGTTACTTGTGCAGTTGCATCCTGGAGGGCTGTCGGCGGAAGAAACCTTGCCGGAAAGCTTTGCCGACAAGTTCTCTTGCGCCAATGTGGTGACCACATATGCCTTCATGTATCTCGCCAACAACTTCATCCATCTTCCCAGGAATACACTTCAATTTCACACCGTTGAGTCTTCTTACAGATAGTATCTTTGTCGACAAACTGGTACATACTTGACTGCCGGGCTACTCTTTCCGCTTCTTCTTGCTCTTGGGAAGTTCTCCGTCTGAAGGAAATGGACAATCTGCTGCGCCCATCTTTGGAGCTTGCGGCTCGACAACAAGGACTAAAGGCACATCTGCTTTCTGCGGGAACATCAGCTTCCACGGCAAGAACCTGCGGCCTGCCGAGCTTGATGTTCCCGACAAGCTTGCCGAGCAAGACTTGTCGGGAGCGTCTGCTTCAACGTAAACAAACCACAGGGGCCTGTGAGCAGATCTGCTCCTCGGCCGTTGGTGTTGAGCTTGGGGACCTTTGCAACGACAACCGGGAAGCTCTGCCGGAAAGTAGTCACCAGAGGCCAACTTCCTCTTCTTGCTTTGTCCGATTGATGGTGTTACGGTTGGCTGAGTCGGCTTGAGCACGAAAATCCCTGGTTCCACAGGTAACTTAAGCGCGCCTTTTGTGAGCCGTCGGCAATATCATTCGAGCTCTTGGAACATGTTCCATTTGCAGGCCGTCAAAGTGCTCTTCTAGCTTCCTCACTTCATCGACGTAGGCTTCCATCAATGGACTCTGGTAATCTTTTGTTCACTTGGCGGACGACAAGCTCTGAGTCACCCCTGACGATAAGCTTTTTGATCCCAAGGTCCACTGCGATCCTGAGACCGGCAAGCAAACCTTCATACTCTGCAGTATTGTTTGTCGCTTGCTCCTTGGGAAAGTGCATCTGGACTACGTACTTGAGGTGCTCTCCGGTGGGTGCGATAAGCAGCACGCCGGCACCGGCGCCTTGCAGCGAGAAGGCACCATCAAAGTACATCAGCCACTCTTTGCTTGCTTCTTTGACAGGAATGCTCGTCTCCGGAATCTCTTCATCTGGTGTTGGCGTCCATTCTGCTATAAATTCTGCCAACGCTCTGCTCTGGATAGTGGATGTGCTTTCAAACTTGAGACCAAAGCTTGACAGCTCCAGTGCCCACTTGACAATCCTGCCTTGCCGCTTGGATTCTCGCAGTATCCTCTTCGCCGAAAGCGAGTGACAACTGTGATCTCATGTGCTTGGAAGTAATGGCGCAGCTTTCTCGAGGCCATGAGGAGGCTGAAAAGCAATTTCTGCACACCAGAGTACCTCGACCTAGCCCCCTGCAGGAGGGAACTGACAAAGTAGACTGGGCGCTGCACCATCCTTTTCTGTATCTGGTCATGCGTCTTCGTGGACTCGTCCTTGTCGGGACCAGAGCTTGTCGGCGAAGCCCCCTGCTTGTCGCTGGATGTGCTTGCCGTGGTTGCTGGCCCGTCGTCCGCCTCCCTCTCCGCTACTAACGCAACACTAACCACTTGATTGATTGCCGCTATATATAGCAGCAACTTCTCTTGTGGCCTAGGTGCGACAAGCGTTGGAGTGGAGGACAGGTATCTCTTCAAGTCCTGCAGCGCAGCCTCCGCTTCGGGAGTCCATTTCTTGGACCTGCCTTTTTCAAAATCTTGAAAAATGGCGGTATGCGCTCAACAAACCTAGAAATAAACCTGCTGAGCAGCCACGCATAACCGCAAGTCTTCGTACATCCTTGGCGCTTTGGTGCTTCGATCTGCTCAATGGCCTTGATCTTGTCGGGATTAGCTTCAATCCCTCGCCGAGACCACGAAGAACCCGAGAAGCTTGCCGGAAGGGACTCCAAACACGCACTTCTCGGGGTTGAGCTTAAGGTTGATCTTAGCAGATTTGCAAAGGTCTCGTCAAATCTTGAACCAGAGTTGCTTTGTCCTTGCTTTTGACCACTATGTCATCCATGTAGGCTTCTACATTTACGTGCATTTGCGGCTCAAAAGCGTCATGGACTACCCTTGCAAATGTTGAACCAGCATTCTTCAAACCGAAAGGCATCCGTGTATGAAACAAAGATGTGCCACATGGTGTAATGAATGCGGTCTTCTCTTCATCTTCTTCAGCCATGAAGATCTGATGATATCCTGAGTATGCATCAAGAAAGCGAAAGCAAATCACATCCACCCGTGGAGTCAACAATCTGGTCAATGCGGCAAGGGAAATGGATCTTTGGGACAAGCTTTATTAACATCCGTGAAGTCAATACAAAGTCTCCATTTTCCATTTGCTTTGGCGCACGACTACTGAGATTGGCCAACCACGTAGGATGGAGCACTCCTCGACAAGGTCTGCTGCTTCCGGTTCTTGATCTCTTCGCTATGAATTCTTGGCGCTCCACCGCTTGCTTCCCGACTTTTTGCTTGACGGGCCGCGTGAGGACAAAGCGGCCAGCGGTGCTCAATCAATTTCACAGGAACACGGGGATGTCGACGGTTGCCATGCAAACACGTCGACATTCGCCCGCAGGAAAGCAACGAGCGCCTTCCTATTTAGGGAGTCGAGAGAGGCACTGATGGTAAAGGTACCACCAGTGCCGTCCTCCTTGGCGGGCACCCTCTTGGTCTTTGGCGGAGCTACCATCTTCTTGCACTTGTCGGTGGAGCTCGATGGTGCGTCCTCGACGGTAGCGCAGCACTCCGAAGAGGTGCGCTTGCCGGAGTAAGCATCAGAGCCCTTGCTGGACTTGGACTTCGTCTTCTTTCCCCTGGGAGCTTCAGCGGCAAGTGTTTGGCAATCTGTCGCGGCTGCTGCATCCCGGTAGATCTTGTCGGCACAGATAAGGGCATCCTTCTTGTCGCCATGGACAGAGATGACGCTTATCGGGCCTGGCATCTTGAGTAGGTTGTAGGCGTAGTGAGAGGCTGCCATGAACTTGGCGAGTCTTTGGGCGACCAAGTATCCCATTGTAAGGCAACGGAAATCGGCAACGTCGAATGTAACCCTCTCGATCCCTGAAGTTCAGCTCGCTGCCAAATGTTACACCTGCAACGTAATCTTCCCCTTGACTTGCTCCTTCCCGGATTGATTCCTTGGAAGGTACCGGTCTCTTCGAGCTCGTGTCAGGGATTTGAAGCTTCTGGAGCACCGCGGAGGAGATCAGATTCAAGCCGGCCCCGCCGTCAACTAGCATTTTGGTGACCTTGAGGTTGCGGATGGTTGGTGAGACCAACATCGGCAAGCACCCGACCAGATTATGCGATCGTGGTGGTCCTCAATATCAAAAATGATAGGCGTCTTTGGACCACTTGAGAGGCCTGCGTGACTCTACGGATGGTTCCGCTGCATTGACCTCCGCATCCATTGCTTGAGTTGGCGGTGGGAGGTAGGCGAGGAAGCACCTCCGTCAGCAGAGAACCTCGTGGCTTTCTCAAACTTCTGCCCATCGGGCGTAAATGCGTCTTCCATATCTTCGTCGTCGTCATCATCTTCATCCTTATCGCGGCAGCGGGAGGCCTGTCTCCTTGCCGCTGCTTGGCCTTGCTTCTTGGCGTCCTCCCGGCCGGGCGTTTCTTGCTCGCTCCCCGGCACCTTCCTGGGCCTTCTCCTTGTCGCGCCGCTCGTACTCAGCTCTCTGCTGTTCGACAAGCTGCTCGACCTTCTTGCAGCTCTGGAGGTCGTGGCCCTTGGTGCGGTGGATCTTGCGATCGCTTGCTTGCGGAGCTGTCACTGCTTGTCGGCGGCCGCCACCGGCTGGTGGTTGGCGTCAGCGGCAACCTCCTTGCCGGAACCACCAGCCTTGGCGTTCTTGTCGCCACCTCCGTTGCTGGAACTGCTCAACTGCTAGCACTTCTCTGCCTTTCTTCTTCCTGTTGCCTTGTCGCCGGCCCTTCTTCGCCGGGGCGGTGTCCTCACTGTCAGATCCTGCTTCCGCATTCTCTCCTGGGAGTCTCCTCCCTTCCTCAGCGCGTGCACACTTGTCGGCCAAGGCGTATAGCTCACTGACGTCCTTGACTTTGCACATCGCCATCTCCTCCCTCATCCTGCGGTTCCGCACATTCTCGACAAATGCACCGATCACCGCGGCAGGGTGGGCGTGCAGGATGTTGTAGTGCACACGGCTGAATCTCTGAATGAACTTGCGCATGGACTCTCCTTCCTTCGGGCGGCAGATGAAGGTCACTCTCTTGGCCATGAGGCTTGTGGCCACACTGTGAAGGCGCCAACAAACCGATGGCACAGATCTGCCCAAGAGGATATGGAGATGTCCGACAAGTGCATGAGCCAAGATCTGACGTTGGGCTTGAGCACGGCGGGAAGTAGTTGGCGAGGATCTTGTCGTCCGTCCCCTGCAGCCTGCACCGCGATGGTGTAGATGCCTTTGAGGAACTCCGACGGATGCGTCCTGCCATCATACTTCTCTCGCACGTCTGGTTTGAAGTTTTTACGGCTGGGCCCTTTGGACTTCTTGCTGCAGCTCACGAGTGAACGCAGGGCAACCTACCGCGTACGGCAAGTCGCCTGGCTCCTCCGGCGCGCGCATGTCAACAGAAGGCCCAGTGCGCTTGTCGGACTGACGTCGCGCTTCTCTTCGGCGCTCGATGCGAGTTCGAGCGTCCTCTTGTTGTCGCTCATGAAGAACTTGGCGCTGATCGCGGCGAGCTCGCGGATCGGACGACGCGGTGGAGCCGCTGTCGAGGTGGATCCGGTGAGTCGGCGATCTTGGCCTTCGTGGCGGAGAGTGCACGGTGGTTGCACCTCCGACAGTCTCGTCGCCACCGGCTCGTGCCTTGTCGTCTCGCCGCGGCAATGATGGCATTGGTTGCCTTGAGCGTCGCCGTTAGCAAAGCCGATGAGGCTCGGATAGTGGCCCTCCACTCGTCGACCTTGTCGGCCGTTGGAGGGTAGTCGAGAGCAGCTGAGCTCTCGCGGAGCTTCGCTGGAGTAGTGGGTGGCATTGGAGAAGCGGTGCGAGGCGGGATATGCCGGACTTCTAACTATGTTAGAAGGAGCAACACCCCGTCCGGGCGACCGTATCTCACTCGTGCCAGCATATTGGCGCGCATGCTGGTCTTGAGGGTCTCCATCCAACGAACGTATGGCATTGTGAGCGCCATGACGTTGTTGGTCCCGCGTCTCCTGAGATGGGCGCGGGGGATGCGCGGACGCCGAGGTTTGCGGGGCCTTGTCCTTGGACTTGGCAACATCGCGAGCACCTTCGTCGGCGCCCGTTCCTCCGCCAGCGTCTGCCCCACCACCCGTTTGCTGCGGTGAAGGTGGGTACGTCGCGGACAGTTCTGCGGCCGCCGGAGCCTTCTTCTTCGGTGGCATGTTGAGGAAGATGTTGATGACACTGCTCGTGTGAACGCCGGATCAGATTCACACGGCCTCGACGCCCCCTACCTGGCGCGCCAAAGATGTCGGGGAGGCTGATCGTACCCACGGACACCTATGGGGCCGGCGGAGCAGGCCCCTTGTGGTTCGGAGGGGGGCGGAGATCGCACGAAGAGCTGATCGAGGCGAGGCACACGAGCAGTTTACCCAGCTTCGGAGCTCTCCGGAGAGATAAAACTCCTACTGCTGCTTGTTTGATGTATTGTGTTCTTGCCATAGAGCGATGAGGGCTACAAAACCTAGCGTGAGTGTATCTGGTCTCGAGTGAGTCGAATGAACCGAACCCTTTCTATGTTGCGCATGGGCCTCCTTTTATATGCTCAAGGGGTCTCCGACAGGTGGAAACATAGGCGGGGGTACAAATGTAAAAACAGGGGTTGGTACACCTACTCGAGCGATTCACGATTACAAAATACCTAACTCTGACGGCAAGGGACAAAAGCAATAAATGCCCGTCAGTGTCGCCCGAATAGTGCAACAGAGGCCGTCAGGTGCGCCTCCGCTCGCCACGATGGCAAGCTTGTCAGCGCCGCTTATCGCTGCTCTCCGCTGGCTGCACAGCCTCTCGACACGCGCGCATGGAACGGTCCCATGGCGACACGTCCCTGGATGAGCTGGAGCGGAGATGGAGAGAAGTTGCATGCCGCGGCAAGCGCCTTGCAGCGGCGAATCCTTGTCGCGCCCGGAGGCTTGTCGCGCTCGGGCCTTCCCGCAAGCTCCTCTTGCCGGGCCTTGTCTTCTGTATGCACAGGTGGCCTTCCGACAAGCTCCTCTTGCCGGGCCTTGTCTTCTTAATCAAATACTTTGTTCTTGAATGGCTCCAAAGGAGCCACGGAGGATCTTGGCGGTGACGAGGCAAACCTTGCCGCGGGGTGCTGCAACCGTCCATGCACGAGTACGGGATACTAGGGTACCCCTACTCTAGTACACCGACACTCTCCCACACAAAATTATCAATCCCTCAACCCACGAGATCCTTCCCCTTTCGTCCATGTTTTTCCAGCTCTCTCATCAAACCCGTTGTCTCTTCTCCTTCCACGTCTACATAACCCGGATGCACACACATCTCACGTATATTATATGTCTCCATCTATCTCACAGACCTAACTTCTTACTCTCTCTTTCTCTCTCTATCTCCCCCCTCTATCTCGTTAGGTTTTTCTCCTACTCTCTTGTCCACATACACACAATCTTTACCGCCCTATCTGCTCCGTCTTCGCAAGCTCCCTCTACACATTTCATTCACACATTGGGATGTGTTCAAAATGTTGCTTTTATAATGGACGATGAAGAGTTATGGTTGGTTTTGTTGCATCCTACAAAGTAAGAACTATGAAATGCATTTAGATTCTCATTTGATTGGGATTATGTGAGTTTGAGCATATTGTGAAGTACTATAGATCTCGTATACATCTTGGAATTCAACAATGATTGTAACTATTGAATTGTATAGACCATTACATTCGAAGTTAGTAGCCTAATATATTTATTTCACAATTACAACAAATGATTAATTCACTACAAACTAAGAAAACAAATGTGTACCCCCTCCATTTTTATTTAAGTCCGCGTATTAGCATTGGTCAAAGTCAAGTTTTGTAATCTCTGAGAAAGTTTATTACAAAAAAATTAACATATACAATAACAAATAAATACCATTAGATTCATTATTGAGTGTACTTTCACATCATACATATTTGTTATGGTAAATGTTTATATTTTTATTTAAACTTGGTCAAACTTTAGGAAGTTTGACTTTGGTCAAACCTAGTATGCAGTTAATAAAATCGAAGGGAGCACTAGTAGTTACTAGTACTACTCGCTAGTTGCTTAGCCCAATCACCCAACACGCCACACGGGGAGTTCAATGTCACAAAATTTTGAGGTCGGCGGGAAAATCTCCGGCGACCTTGATTCGAGCAGTGCGAAGTTACCATCATAACGTTCGGAACAGGTCTACGGATTATAATTGGTAGGGGCCTATTTTCGTAACTTCAGGTTCACCCTACCCAGCCGACCCCACCCCGGCACCCAGAGTAGTACACCTGAATACAACCCATTTTCTATCCCCACACAAAAATAGACTTCTCCACGACACCGCAACCTTCGTGATCCTCCCCTTCTCCATCGGCGCACTCGTCCACCGCAGCGCATCTGCCTCATCAATGACCTCATACGCCGCACTAGAGCCGGTCCACCGTCGTCATCGTACACGGAGCCTCTTCCCCAACACTGTCTTCCACGGTCTCGGATCTTCTTCTCGGAAGCCGACGCCAAGCGCAGAAGCACCACCGTCGTGGACAATGAACTGACTCCTGTTGCCGACCATGATGCAAAGAGGCTGCCGCGACCATCCTTCTCCTCCTCGATTGGTAATGTGTGTATTGAATCACTTAGCAGTACACGTGCAATTCCAATTCTTTTCATACCTACCCTTCAAATTTCCTGGTTGCTATTGCTCGCGTAAAAGTAATTGGTTATAGCCTCCATTGTCCAACAGAACATCAATTTGTAATTGTGCGTCGCTCCTGTATCGCGCTGTCCTTGGGTAGGTTCTTCATCTGCAACTAGTAGTGTGGAAAATGATGGAAAGTTTTTTAGAACTAGAAAGATGCCCATGCATTGCACGGAACATCCAGAGGCATTTGTATGAGTAGTTTATCTTGTAGGAGAAAAGGATGAACGAGGGAAGGCCTTATTTGCAAATCTGGAGAGGGGTGTGGGTATCTTTCTACAAAATTGCCATAGTTTCCTTCCTATCCGTCAGATATAGATCGGACGGCCTATATTGCAGGATGGCAGGCACACCATCATCACCAACTCTGTTTTTTATAAGAGTAGAGATAGAGAAACTAGCAAGATGCCCATTTGTTGCACGGAACATGAAGATGCATTTATATGATTAGTTTATCTTGTGGGAGATCAGGATGAACGCGGGAAGGCCTTATCTGCAAATGTGATGAGGGGTGCAGGTATCTTTCTGCAAAATTGCCATAGTTTCCTTCCTATCTGTCAGATATAGATCGGACGGCCTATATTGCAGGATGGAAGGCACACCATCATCACCAACTCTGTTTTTTTATAAGAGTAGAGATAGAGATAGAGAAAAAAGTAGAAAAAAAAGAGTAGAGAGTAGAGAAGTAGAGATAAATATAAAATATAAAATAAATATAACAGTAGAGAAGAGAGTAGATATAAATAATAAATATAAAATAAATATAACAGTAGAGAAGAGAGTAGAGATAGCAGGGACATCGGGAAAGGATCACGCGCACGCGGGAAAAAGCGGCCGGGCGCGCGCTAGTTTTGGCGCGCGGCGTCCGGCGCGCTTTATAAAATCCAACGCCCTCCCACTGCTCTGTGCCTTGCTACGGCTCTCTCCCTGCTCTGTGCCTCGCCACCGCTCTCTCCCCACTCTGCGCCTTGCCACCGCTCTCTCCCCGCTCTGTGCCTCACCACCGCTCTCTCCCCGCTTTGCGCCTCACCACCGCTCTCTCCCCTCGCCTCGCCGCCGCTGCGCCACCATGCCGCTGCGTCGCCGGGAAACTTGGGGATACCGCGGCGTCCGCGCGCGCCCCTCCAGCGGCTTCTCTGCCGAGATCCGATTTCGCAGGATGCGCCTCGGCCTCGGCAATTTCGACACCGCCAGCGAGGCCGCCCGCACATACGACGTGGCGGCGTGGCGCCTCCGGTGGCCTCATAGAACATTGAACTTCCCCAACGTGCCGATGCGGGAGCGGGCGCAGGAGCTCGCACCTCTGCTGCAGCTTATCACCGACAAGGATCGTCGCGACAACCGGAGGCGGGAGCACCGTCTCGGCATCGCCGAGATGGACGAGGAAGCCATGACGTTGTGGCGACAACACTTCCCGCAGGACATCATCAACGAGAGCGAGTTCTACGCGCAAAGGAGGGCGGAGAGGGAGAAGAGGAGGGAGGAGTGAGGGAGTTCCGGACTAGGGGGTGTCCGGATAGCTGAACTATCATCATCGGCCGGACTCCAAGACTATGAAGATACAAGATTGAAGACTTCGTCCCGTGTCCGGATGGGACTTTCCTTGGCGTGGAAGGCAAGCTTGGCGTCTGGATATGTAGATCTCCTACCATTGTAATGGCGACTACTGTGTAACCCTAACCCTATCCGGTGTCTATATAAACCGGAGGGTTTTAGTCCGTGGGGCGAACAACAATCATACCATAGGCTAGCCTCTAGGGTTTAGCCTCTTTGATCTCGTGGTAGATCTACTCTTGTAACACACATCATCAATATTAATCTAGCGGGACGTAGGGTTTTACCTCCATCAAGAGGGCCCGAACACAGGTAAAACATCGTGTCCCTTGTCTCCTGTTACCATCCGCCCTAGACGCACAGTTCGGGACCCCCTACCGAGATCCGCCGGTTTTGACACCGACATTGGTGCTTTCATTGAGAGTTCCTCTCGTATGCGTCACCCGATAGGCTCGATGGCTCCTTCGATCATCAACGATGACGCGGTCCAGGGTGAGACTTTTCTCCCCGGACATATCTTCGTGTTCGGCGGCTTTGCATTGCGGGCCAATTCGCTTGGCCATCTGGAGCAGATCGAAAGCTACGCCCCTGGCCGTCAGGTCAGATTTGGAAGTTTAAACTATACGGCCGATATCCGCGGACACTTGATCTTCGACGGATTTGAGCCGCAGCGAAGCGCGCCGCACTGTCTCGATGGGCATGATCTAGCTCTGTTGCCGAACAGTGCCCTGGAGGCCGCACCAGAATCCGCTCCGACCCTTAATCCGGAGCCGGAATGCCCGATCGAGGACGAGTGGTTGGACACCGCCTTGAGGGCTCCAATCTCTACGGCGATCGAGCGAACTCCATCCCTGTCGCTGCGAAGACCTCGACTCCGGTGCGGACTCCTCTCCGGACTCCGAACCCTCCGCGCCCTTGCCAATCGAATCCGATTGGGCGCCCGTTATGGAGTTCACGGCCGCGGACATCTTTCAGCACTCGCCCTTTGGCGACATCCTGAACTCACTAAAGTCTTTCTCCTTATCCGGAGAGCCCTGGCTGGACTACAGTCAGGAAGGTTGGGATACGGATGACGAAGAAATTCAATGCCCACCCACCACCCACTTCATAGCCACTGTCGAAAGCTTACACGACGTGCTCGATTTCGACTCCGAAGACATCGACGGTATGGACGACGATGTAGGAGACAACAATGAACCAGCACCTATAGGATGCTGGACAACCTCCTCCCATGACGTATACATGGTGGATACACCTAAAGGGAATGAAGGCGAGGAGCAACGGGATGCTACAAAGGGTAAATCCCTCGAAAAGCAGTCAAAATGGCAACGTAAACGCCGAACAAAGTCCCGCCTCAACAAAGACCCAGCCATAGAGCAGGGCGAATCGGTGGACAACGAACAAGCTATCGAGCAATCGTCCGAACAAGACAACTTGGATAAACAATCTGTCCCGGTGAAGACAACGGTCGGACGAACTCACGCGGACAAACCATTGGAGCAAAATAACCTCCGAGAAAAGGCTCGTTGCCCGCTGCTGGCGTAGCCTGAAAAGCAAGCGGAAGCTCAAAACAGCGGAAGATGCACTCGAGGATCAGATGGAGCAAAATATTTAGCACCACAGACGAAATGCGGCGGCGATGCGAACAACAAAGAGCTACCCAAAAGAAAGCTACTGCCGAATTCGACGAGGAGGCCTTAGAGCCCCCACAATTAAAAAATAAGAAGGCCACCCGGTCGGATGGACGACCCCACGGCGAAAAGAGAGCGGTGAATGGCGCCGCACACAAGCCAATATGCGATCCGCATGAGGATTCACATCAAGAGGATGGCCCAGTTAGGTCCATCTATGGGCCAAGAAAGCAGGCTCGTCAAAACAATGCAATATGCCAAAATCCCGAAGATCACGACACACCCAAATATAGGGGTACCGCACACCCCCTATGTTTCACCGATGAGGTGCTGGATCATGAATTTCCAGCGGGATTCAAACCCGTAAACATAGAGGCATACGACGTAACAACGGACCACAGAGTCTCGGATTGAGGATTACATCCTCCACATACACATGGCTAGAGGAGACGATCTCCACGCCATAAAATACTTACCCTTAAACTCAAAGGTCCAGCTCGACATTGGCTTAAAAGCCTCCCCGAAAATACCATTGGAAGCTGGGAAGAGCTCGAGGACGCATTCCGGGCAAATTTTCAGGGGACTTATGTCCGCCCTCCGGATGCAGACGATCTAAGTCACATAACTCAACAGCCCGGAGAGTCAGCCCGGAAATTCTGGAACAGGTTCCTTACTAAAAAGAACCAAATAGTCGACTGTCCGGACGCCGAAGCCTCGGACAAATGGCTCGCCAGACACCTCGGCCAAGAAAAGCCAAGAACAATGGCCGCATTGACAAGCCTCATGACCCGCTTTTGCGCGGGAGAGGACAGCTGGCTGGCTAGATGCAGTACCAGCGACCCGAGTACATCCGAAACCAGGGATGAAAATGGGAAATCACGACGCAGAAAAGATCAGCGCCGGAATAAAGAAAATGGCCCAAATAGTACGGCGGTCAACGCCGGATTCAAAAGCTCTCGGCCCAACAACAAAACACTGCCCCTAAAGGATAACAGTGACGAGCTATCCAACCTAAACAAGATCCTGGATAGACTGTGTCAAATACATGGTACCTCCGGGAAGCCTGCAAACCATACCCACAGAGATTGTTGGGTCTTCAAACAGTCCGCAGATCAACGCCCGAACACAAGGGGCTCGACACACCAAGAAAAGATGACGACGAGCACCACAAGCGTAACCCCGTAAAACAAAAACTTTCCCACGTGAGATTAAAACAGTAAACTCACTTCACGTGATCAAAAGGAAAAACAAAGCGGCGCCCCTAAAAAGGCGCGCCAACACTGGTTGTCAAAACCAATCACCTTCGACCATCGGGACTATTCCGATAATATCCTAACGCAGGATGGACTGCCTTGATATTGGATCCTATAATCGACGGATTCCAATTTACACATGTCCTCATGGATGGCGGCGATGATATAAACCTGATATATCGTGACACTATCCGCAGGATGGGGATAAACCCAACCAAAATTCGCCATAGCAACACCTCCTTTAAAGGAGTACTGCCTGCCCATACGCCCTCTGCCACGGGCTCCATACTGCTCGAAGTTGTGTTTGGTTCATCCGACAACTTCCGTCGCGAAAGGTTACTCTTCCATGTCGCCCCGTTTAAAAGTAGCCATCAAGCACTATTGGGACGCGAAGCTTTCGCCCGCTTTAACGCAATACCACATTATGCATCTCTAACACTTAAAATGCCCGGTCCACGTGGCATCATCTCTTTAAAAGGAAGTATTAAGTGTCACTCGAGCACGGGAAAACGGGAGACTGCCTTGACAGCCCCACAGCTATCCGGCTCTGCTAGGCAAAGAACCTGAATTGGTCATTCAAACCCCGGACACGGCTAGACGAGTCCGGCGCCTACTTGCGGCATACCCCCATACGAGGGGCCGCATGCATGTATAACAAGAGACAATAAAGCTCCATCTTATTCACTTCTTGAACCGTGCATTTCGTTTATTTAATATTAAGTACATTTTTCGCACGATCCTTTTTCTTTTCAAACTAAGTTCGTCTCTTTTACAGATGAACAATGTGCTACACCCGTCCAGGATACGGCACAACGGAGACACAGGCGCAGACGTGCAGTTGGGACCCGTTGCAAGGATTCTTTTCAGATTAAGATCCTACGTAAACCTTTTTTCACTGTCTCTTGTTGATATACATCCCCCCCGGTTCCTTAATATAACCGAGGAGGAGGCTGGTTCTTTGGCATTGGCCGCACCAGATTTTTTGCGCGTACCTGGACACCAGGGGCTTAGGGCATTATTCTGCCCATTTTCATAAAGACCGAATACCTTAGGGAGTATTCGACGTCTCGAGTTAGGCCTTATATGCATCAGCTCGAATCATGTCTTTGGTCAAATGTTGGGTTGCCCGGCTCCCGTGTTTTGCTGCCTTACGTTCCGCTTTCACGGCTAATGCGACACCAGAGAACTACTGCGATTATGCCCGGTTCGTAAGCGAGCACCTCGATGAGAAAGCCGAAAACTGATCATCATGATATAGCGAGAGACTGGTCAACCACTACGATGACTCACAGGAATGTTTAGAATTCCTCCGCATTAATGAAGGACCGGTTTTCGGTCGCACATACGCACTCGAATTCGGGAGAGTGCGGTGCCCAGAGGCTATATAGTAGCCCCACCCTCGAACTCCTATGGCTAAGTGAAAGTGATAAAGCATTATAGTCCGGTTGCCTGGTTTGCTACGCTATCACCTCCTTAATAGGACCAAGACGTTGGATTAAGTGTGAAAAAGCGCTTTTTTGCAAACACCCTCGCACTATGTGCGTGGGGGCTGAAGCCAAGGACTGCCATCTTTGAGGTTATATACACATATACATAAACGGCCGCACAGGGAGTAGTCTACTACTTGAACGCACAAGTATAAAAAGCACTTATATTACATTGAAATACCGTTTTCACAAATCAAACATGTCATTTAAACATAATATCCTTCGAGCACTGCGTCTCTATTAAAAGAGCGCCCGGTAGGACTTCTTCAAAGTAGTGCTCGGCAGGTACTCGGCCTTTGTCCGAATCCTGGGATGCAACGTCAGTGGCCTTCATCTCTGCCCAGTATGTCTTGACACGGGCAAGAGCCATCCGCACTCCCTCAATACATGCCGATCGCTTCATCGCGTCGATACGCGGCACCGCTCCAAGAAACTGCTGCACTAAACCAAAATAGCTCTTCTGCTGGGGTCCGTCCGGCCACAAGTGCGTCAAGACATGCTTCATGGCAAATCCGGACAATCGATTCAGCTCGGCCCATTCGGCCAACCGATCGGTCGTGGCGGGGACGCCCGGACTATGGAATTGCGACCAATATAGCTCTTCCCATACGTGCCTCTTCCGCCCCGGAAGTGCTCAACCGCGTCCACAGCGCTCGCCGCCAAGTCCAGATAAGCATCCTCTGAACTCCACAATTTATCTAACTGAGCATACTTTGGATCCGTATATTTCCTCCGCAGCAGAAACGGTTTTCCAGCTGCAATTGCCCTGGCCTGACTCAGCTCCTCCTTGGTATCTCTTGTTCAGCCGATTGGGCATTCTTGGATTCGGCGGCGGCCTTCTTCAGGCCCTCTTGTTCCGCTTGACGCTCTTTTTCAAGAACCTCGCAGCGATCGGTAGTACTCCTTAACTTTTTGGCCATATCGGCCATCTCCTCTTTGCTTCGGCAGTGAGCAGCACGTTCAGCTTCTAGCTCTTCGGCCGCCTTTAAAGCGGCCGCATTACTAATTCGCTTGCTCTTGCGCTCGGGCAAGTTCTGCCCGCAGCTCTTCCACGGCAGCGGCACCATCTGCATTAAGCATATGATTAGTAAAACATGGGCGTCAAGCTCCCTTACCAGGTGTCCGCATAGAAGTCGCATACCTTGTGACTCGTCAAACCGTTTATTGACCAGCGTGATGTCCGCATCCGCCTCATCAAGCTGCCGCTTTAGTTCGGCATATTCATCAGTCCGGCTGGCCTCCGGACGCCCCGCCACCTGTTTAGGATGGGCAATATGTTAAAACTGAGAATTTATCCTCGACACATCGTCAATTTTGACAACATACCTCGTCTCAGGGGCTACTATCTATACATGGCGCATTTTATATGTACAACTGTCAAAAGGTACATTATTTCTTGCGTACCTCCAACCCCGTCAGTAAGCTTCTGACGGCTTCGTGCAATCCGCTCTCTGCGGATGCAATTCTTTCAATCACCGTACCCATCAGAGCACGATGATCTTTTGAGATAGCCGCTCGCCTGAGCAGATCCTTCAGCTCCTCCGACCGCACACCACTTGGCGCCGGACCTTCCGGCACCGCTGGACTTGGGGGAACCCTCTGCGACGACACCTCCGGGTCGTCCGCTTCACATGAGGGTGCGACAGGTGGAGGAGTTTCGCTCTCCATCATCTCCGAAAGAAGATCCCCAAGACGAAGCTCACGAGAAGGGCTGAGGTCCGAACTACAAGGTACAATTTCGGTTATCTTCATAAATAAATACAGGGATGTTCCTTATATACAAGACCCCTTCGTTTTACTTACGGCTCGCTGGAGGGCTGATCCCCTTGGGGAAATAGTGCGGCTGGGTTGCTTCCCAGCGCGAACTCTCCGACGAAGATTCCCTTCCTTTCTTTGAGGCCTTGACCTCCGGATCTTCTGAAGCGGTCCTCTTCTCTCCTCGGATGGTGGGACTCTTAATCCCTCCTTCCTTGATAGCCTCCTTCAGCGGAGGCGATTGCTCCCCGCTCCTCCCTTCGCCTTCTTCGTATAGGCGCGACCTTCAACATCTTGGTCAATATGGGATCCCGGCGTGGTCTCCGGGAGGAGCCGGACACCTTATCAACTTTGCCTTGGCTATCCACTCTGTTCAAGAAACGGCTCCTTTAAAGGGCATATATATATAATAAATGAATGAACAGCTTGTCCGTTACAGGACTACTTACTTGAGCATCCGGGCGATTGCAGCTTAGTCCTGCATCCTCGGTCAAGTCCGGACACTTCTCTTGTGATCCGAAGAACAGTTTATACATCTCCATGGGCGTCGTGCCCATAAAATTTTGGAGAGCTCGTGGTCCCTCCGGATTGAATTCCCACAAGCGGAGGGGGCGACGTTTGCAGGGCTGAAGGCGCCGGATCACCATAACCTGTGTCACTGCAACCAGATTGATCCCTCTTTTCTGGAGGTCTCGAATACGGCCCGCAGGGGAACGCCCCTTGGACAACCCCGGTCGAGCCCCTTGTTGACCCATGACGCCCGGCCCATGTGGTGGACTGGCGGAAGGCACGGAGCGCCGCCCATTTGGTGCCCACAGGAGCGGTGATATAAAACCACTCGTTACACAAACCAAGCTCCTCTTGAAAAGATCCCTCGGGCCACGGAGCATCAGCACATTTGCCTATGACCGCCCCTCCGCACTCCGCTTGCTGCCCCTTGAGCATCCTTCGCTCCACCTTGAAGGTCTTGAGCCACAATCCAAAGTGGGGGGTAATATGGAGGAAGGCCTCACATACGACAATAAATGACGAGATATGGAGGATGGACTCCGGATTCAAGTCATGGAAATCAAGCCCATAATAAAACATGAGCCCCGCACAAAGGGATCCGTGGAAGCCTAAACCCGAAGGAAGTGGGACATGAATACCACGTTCTCGCCGGGCTCGGAGTGGGAGTGGTCTGCCTGGAAGCGGGCAGCCTATGTGAGATCTCGCCGCCGATACACCGGGCGCCTCGCATCTTTTTTCACATCTTCTGTGACGGAGGAAGACATCCATCGGCCGTGCTGGTCGGAGCGGACATCGTCGAAAGTCCAAGCTCCTGAATCAAGCTTTGGGTGTTGGAACTCGACCGAGGCGAACTTCGATGGAGGGTGTAAAAAGAAGAGGGCCTTGGTCTCACTATAAAGAGGTTGAATACTAAGAGCCCACCCGTGATCGATTAGGACTCGCCTTTGATAGAGAAGGCAGGCCAGACGGCAGTTGGGTTACCCACGTCCGTATTGATGAGAATCCCGGAATAAGGGGGCACGATCTGCGCTTTGATAAGACGTGCCAAGGAAACCGCCTCGCTAAACACGCTGAGGTGGAACAATAAAAAACAATTCATATGAAGGCCTGGCCGTGGTGTGATGTCACGCCGCGGAATACGTCAGCAGATCTGTGCAAAAATTATTCTCTCTGCGGTGTTATGTGGAACTTGTTTTGCAGAGCCGGACATTATCCTGGTGTTCACAATCTTCTATAAATTATTCGGAGGAAGAACCCGCCTTGCAATGCCGAAGACAATATGTGCGCCGGACTCGTTGTCATTGAAGCCTGGTTCAGGGGCTACCGAGGGAGTTCCGGACTAGGGGGTGTCCGGATAGCCGAACTATCATCATCGGCCGGACTCCAAGACTATGAAGATACAAGATTGAAGACTTCGTCCCGTGTCCGGATGGGACTTTCCTTGGCGTGGAAGGCAAGCTTGGCGATACGGATATGTAGATCTCCTACCATTGTAACCGACTACTGTGTAACCCTAACCCTATCCGATGTCTATATAAACCGGAGGGTTTTAGTCCGTAGGACGAACAACAATCATACCATAGGCTAGCCTCTAGGGTTTAGCCTCTTTGATCTCGTGGTAGATCTACTCTTGTAACACACATCATCAATATTAATCTAGCAGGACGTAGGGTTTTACCTCCATCAAGAGGGCCCGAACCTGGGTAAAACATCGTGCCCCTTGTCTCCTGTTACCATCCGCCTAGACGCACAGTTCGGGACCCCCTACCCGAGATCCGCCGGTTTTGACACCGACAAGGAGCAAGCCGCCTATCGCGAGGACAAGCGTACGCGAAAAGCTGACGCTCAATTCAACATGAGGCTAGGAGCAACGTCGCCCTGGGAATCCGACAACGATCGGTATCTTCACGCCTGCATTGAGACGTCGGAGGATGACATCATCGAGGAGGATTCGGACGACGAGGAGTAGCTGAACTATCTATTTTTATCTATCTATGCTATATCTATGCTGAGAACTATCTATGTCTCTACTCTCTAGTCTCTACTCTATATCTCTACTTCTCGATCTCAGCACTGTAAACGCTTTTTTAAAGCACCGTGCGTTGCGCTTCTGTTGGAGATGCTCTAACATGGCAGACGAGTGATTTAACGTTGCCCACAAGATGCGTGAGTATTGCTAGTATATTTTTCTTGCCATGTTGAGATTTTAAAACCACGAGTGTGAACATGCATAGGAGCAATGAAGACAGGATATTGGGGAGATCTTCAAGGAGCATGGCAAGTTAAAGAGGAGCTACACCGAACCTGTAAAACGAGCTTTGGTAAGTAACACCCTTTCAATTACTTTCGTTTAGCCTCGTGTTCTTCGACGTGTATATGTTGTAGTTTCTGTTTCTCTTAGCCTCGTGTTTTTTGATGTGTAATAAGAAGAGTCTTAATCGTTGTAGTGCTTTAATTTTTAGCTTGATGTAGGAAGTGGGTGTTCTCACCTTGCAGTCTGTTTTTATATTTTTCCTTTTGAATTCACTTCTCCGATTCCTGTTTATCTCGCTTGTACTAAATGGATCTGGGTTGCTCTGAGTATTGATCTAAAAAAGAAGTAACTTCATGTCAGGATGCAGTTCCTGTGAGGAGGGAAGTACAGTCAACCTCGAGATCATGTTTCCAAAATGAGGCTGGATTACACATAAGGTGCCAGTTCACTAATGATGCTGGATTAGACACAAGGTACAATTTCCCAGATGATGCTGGATTAGAGACAAGCCAGGTGGAGTCGTCAACTGTTTGTGTCCTCGTGGCTCTAGTAAAGGTTGAAAGAAAGCATGCAACAACCCTTGATAATGTAGCTGAGTTCCTGAAGCAGTGAAAAGAGTAATCAGATGCTCTCTTCACCCAAGCCAAAGAAGAGATGGAAGAAGCCAGAAAGAAGCTAGGAGAGGCAGAGCAGGCTAGGAGTCTCCTGCTATATAAAACTGTTGTCAATACAAATTTTCCTTTGTAATAGCTAGGTTCAAATGTTTATCCAGTTAGCATGCCTGTTGTGATGTCCGTGCATCTACTGATGTGGCACAAAATAATTCTTTTTTTGGGTTATGTAATAACAACAATTACTTTCCAAACAATAACAGACGAAGCATTGGACATGGTATAGTTCACGCGCAAGCCCAATTCCAAGTTCAACTTCCACATCAAACTCATGTTCATAGATATCTGCACATTCATAGATAATGTCCACAACCATGATTCACTTGAAAGCCAAAAAAAATGTGAGGAGAGTTGTAAATAAAGAAAAACCTCTAGTTCCTACTACAAGTGCGAGCACGTACAACAAGTCAAGACCATGCATAATTAATTCAATTTTGGTCATTTTTTGACTAATCGCGAATAACTTCTGGAAGCATGTATAATTTCTAATGCCGGCCGTGAATGGGGTCCACGATGTTTTGAGCCAAACCCGGGCAACACACCGGGTGTCTACGCCGGCGACGCGGTGGTCGTAGCATTCGTGGATTCAGAGTGGCGTCGGCTCCCGTGGTCTACTACTCCTCGGTGTCGGCGATGGCCGCGAACGTGTTGGCCACCTCCGCCAGCATACCGCGGTTCCGCCAACGTTTGCGTCGGATGGCGCGGCCAACCATGGTGCACTGTATGCCGTGGTCCCCCGTGTGCCGGCGTGTAGCAACTGGCCACTCCTCTGCGAGCAGGCTTGGAGTGTCGAGTTGATGCACCAGGGGCCAGCTTGGACCGGCGGCTTGCTCCTCCGCCTGCCCACCTACAGCCTCGCCCATCGTACTGACGGCCTGGGGCAAGGAGGGAGGTGGGGCAGCGAGTTGCCTGGCTTGTCGGGGCACCCAGCCGGCTTTTATGCCGGAGAACTCGTCTTCCTGCTCACCGGATGCTATGGAGAGTGTGGATAAAATGGTGCAAGGAGGATATGGGGAGCAGCGGTGTGGTGCAGTTCTTGCCAGGCGTCAGGCCTCGCTTAAACAACGAGCGGATGAGAGGAGCCAGCCGCCGATGTTGTGTTCTAAAATGCCAGCTGGCTCACGGAAGGACGTGTTGCCAGCACACGCGCGGATTCTATGGAGGTAGGCGGGGCAGTCTGAAGCCGGTTGCATGTGGCGAGGAGACATGTTCAGCCTGGCCTGCAGCGAGTGGGGCCCTCTTGGCCGGCACACCGATTCACTGCCTGCGCTATGAGAGGTTGCGTCCGTGTCAGAGTAATCACTCCCTCCAGTCCTTTTTTGTTTGGGTATAAGAAAATCTCGTTTTCCATTCACATTTTATAAGTAACTAGCAAGCTGCCCGTGCATTGCACGTAACATCAAGATGCATTTGTATGACTAGTTTATCTTGTGCGAGAAAAGGATGAATGAGGGAAGGCCTTATTCACAAATTTGGATAGGTGTGTGGGTACCTTTTTGCAAAATTTCCATAGTTTCCTTCCTATCCGTCAGATATAAATTGGACGGCCTATATTACAGGATGGCAGGCACACCATCATCACCAACTCTGTTTTTTATAAGAGTGTAGAAATTTGTGGACAAACTTTGACCCAAAATACGATGGGGACTAGTAAACTAGGACGGAGGTAGTAGTTTTTTTATCAAAGAAGGGTTCCCCCCTTCCAATTTTCATTACTGAAAACCAACATTTAAACCATAGTATTTGCCCTAGAACTACCAGGTTCAACATCTCGCAACATAAACCCATACAACCATACGCCAAGGTGGTAGTAGTTATGAATTCCATTTTTGCTCCATACCAATCGTTCTAAAAACTACTTAAGTACTTATAACGCGCCCTTGAAAATCGGAACTCTTACCCCGCTAAAAATGATATTTTAAACGTGGCTACTCGATCTGTGGCAACTGGCGAGCCACCGCCTCCAGGTCGTTCACCTGTGGTCCCGACCATCAACTCCTACGGATCAAATTATCACGCGAGCTGACTATTCCTACAAAGGTGCGCTCCACCACGTACCCGGTACCCGCGCATGCAGCAATCGTGCACCTAGGGTTTTAGGGTTTATTTGTTAACGGTGCCTTTATGTTACTCTCATGCGTGCGAGATAAAGACCGACTGCGCGCGTGCCCTCTTCTCTTCGTATATGTACTCCACCATTTGTCTGGTGTCCAAAAAATTATACAGTAGTAATAACTACTAGCAATGTGCCAATGCGTTGCCACACGATAAAAGTAGATTAATACATATTCACCGATCTGATAGAAAAAAGAGTCTAGTTTTGAAATACGTGTATCACTAAAAATATCTTATGTTTCACTCAAAATATATTCCTTTGGCGGTTTTGCTGAGATAAGGGAGGACTGTTGTTGGTTTCAAGATTCGAGAAGTGGTATATCTCTAATTTCTATTCTTACTAGCAAGATGCCGATGCGTTGCACGGAACATCAATATCTTTTGGGACAAAAGGATGGACGAGGGAAGGCCTTATCTGCAAATGTGGAGAGGAGTGCGGGTAAATTGCCATAGTTTCCTTCCTATCCGTGAGATTAGATCGGACGACCTATATTGCAGGATGGCAGGCACACCATCATCACCGACTATGCTTTTTACAAGAGTTCGAGATAAAAAACAGAGTTGGTGATGATGGTGTGCCTGCCATCCTGCTATATAGGCCGTTCGATTTATATCTGACTGATAGGAAGGGAACTATGGCAATTTTGCAAAAAGATACCCACACCCCTCTCCACATTTGCAAATAAGGCCTTCCCTCATTCATCCTTTTCTCGCACAAGATAAACTACTCATACAAATGCATCTTGATGTTCCGTGCAACGCACGGGCATCTTGATAGTTGTTGCAAAAAGCCCATGTGTGTGTGTTGTGTGTGTGTGTGAGAGGGAGATAGTTGGAGGACAGAGTGCATGTGTGACAAAGACACAAAGAGTGTGTGTGCGAGAGGTATCAGCTTAAAATGAGGCGATAGTGTGTGTGTGCACGATCGAGAGGGCGTGTCTCAAAAAGGGACAAAAAATCTACATAGATACAAGGAGCACGAGAGAGACATGTACGCGATAGTGGAAGCACGAGTGTGCGGGTGTATAAACCTATCTGGAGGCTAGTCGATCAATGATGTGAGAGAAATACGAGTCGGGGGTGCGAAAGCGAGAGTTTTGTGTGTGTGAGAGAGAGACGATAGTCGGGAAGGGGAGTGGAAGCAGGAGCTGTGTGTGTGTGTGTGAGAGAGAGAGAGCGGGGGGAGTTTGTCTGATTGGTAAACAAATGAATAATGTCAGTTTATAACTGGGATGGAGACGGAAAGGAGACCGCAACAAATGTTGTGTCTGCAGGAGAGAGTAATTTTAGTGGTATGAGTCATATCTAGAGACATATAGGGTGTGTGAGAGAACCCCATAGAGAGAGTGAAAGACGAGTGAGACTGTGTGTGTGGCGGTGAAAAAGGAAGCTTAGGTACCTAGAGATACCGGAGAACGGTAGAGACGTGAGAGATAATGAAAACCGTGTAATGTATAATGATAGGGAGAGCGTGATACTACTCAAGGGAGATGTCGAGAGACCATGTTTACAAAGATAGGAGAAACATGAAGTGAGCGTGCGGGTGAGCTGGAGAAAAGAGAATGATAGCTACATGAAGGAGCATGCCAGAGAGATGGGCGTGAAAGGAGTCAACATAAAAGGGATTCAAATATTTGACTTTGAGATGATGGTACATGTAATTCATACTCGAACCAAAATTGATCTATCAAACATGAATACTCATATGAATTCACGCGCATCTATGTTATTTAATATGTAGATATTAATGATCCATACATTTTTAGAACATAGTTTGGTTTAAATTTTTTTGAATTCAACCTTATGATTTTGAGATCATTGTATTCGTAAATCATATTATATACATATAAAGGAGCAGAATTCTTTGTTGTGCTTTTGAAATTTGTAGCAACCCGAGCTCAGATGGTCAAGTCTCTATGTTTCAGTGTCATCCCTGGATCAGTAATGCTGACACACACAGTACTCGAAGGATTTATAACAGAGTAGCAATCACACACTTATTACATCGAATGCCTCAAAAGAGAACTTATTACAATAATATGGCTTAAGGCCATCTAATGCGATAACAGCGGAAGGCTTGGAAGATAAAGTGAGTCCATCAACTCCAACGGCATAGCTGAGCTGCACGGCAACGACCTAACGAACCTTACTCCTCGTCTGAAAAGTCTGCAACATAATACGTTGCAGCCCGAGAACGGGTCAGCACATGGAATATGCTGGCAATATAACACAGTAAAGCAAGAACAGGATAATGCTATCACTACATGCATATCTGGCTGGTGGAAAGCTGTATGGTTGTAGTCTTTGTGAAAAGCCAATTTTTTCCTACAACAATGGAATAGATTTTAATTTAACTATCATGGTGGTTGAAACATTGAGAAGGTATGACCCCAACTCAATCCCAATTAAAGTAGTTAACAACCCAACAATATTAATTAAGAATGATGAGATACATGTGATAACCCAAGTACTAGATACTCAAGATTGTCCATAACCAGGGACACGGCTAACCATGATTAGATTGTACACTCTGCAGAGGTTTGCGCACTTTTCCCCACAAGACTCGATCGCCTCCGTTGATTTCTCGCACTGCACGGTGTTTGAGAAACGGATGACCGAGACACAATCTTTCAGAAACATTAACTCTCTACTCCGGGTAGACCATACCAAGCCTACAAAACCCACTACCTGCTGATCTACCTCTTCAAGAGCTTCACGTAACCTACTCAACTATGCTAGAGCCCATAGTAGCTTGTGGCTGCACACGGAAGTTTCTAGCATGAATCATCTCAGTTACCTTTGAGCCTGGGTGGCGGTCCATAGGAAGATCACATGGGTACCCCGGGATTTCCAAAGAAAAACAGACAACACTGGGTTCCCCAGGTGCCTCAATCCACCCAGATGTTAATTTTAAGTTGCCACCTTAAGTTGAACCATTAATTAACAATTTCACATCTGTCATGGATTCACTCAAACCCAAACCACATCTACGAGCATAGCATAGCAATATAAACAACATGTAGAAATAACTCCCAAGGGTTTGATAGTAACAGGGCAATAGGTTCTACCTCAACAACTACTTCCCAACCCTCAAGTTAATGACATCCTAATCATGCAATGTTTGGAGATTGAACTAATAAATAAAAACAGGGTATGAAAAGAGTATGATTAATGTGTTACTTGCCTTGCTGACGATCCGTGAATCCTAGAGACTCGTAGTAACACGCTTCGCACTCCAGGAATTCTATCGCAAGCAAACAATAACATACATAAGCAACAAGCAAAGATGCACAAGCAAAACGCAAATAAAAGAGGTTGACCGGAGAGTTCAACTTAAGAACTCCGGTTCGCAAAAAGAATCAAACCAAACGGAGCAACGAAACTCAAATGGCGAAAGAAACAAGAACCATTTACTAATCTGAACTAGGGTCAAATTTTACAGTACCAAAATCTTGTTTAAGTTGATTAGACAGAAAGAGGGTCTCGAGACGAAGATCTAGGCGCTTGAATCGCCTGATTCCAACAAACGAGCTTAAAAGAAAACAGAAACTAAGATCGGATCGTAAATCACGATCGTAAAAATCACGTAATAAACCGAGAAAAGAAAATCGACGAATGTGATAACGAACGAGCGTTCGTTATCTGGATCTAAACGAAGAATACGTTCGTTAAAACGAACGAACGAGCGAACATTGCATGATTAGGATCGGGGCGACGGCTCCGGCTCGGGGGCGGCGGTGGCGGGTGGTGGTGGTGGTGTGGCGGCGGGCGGCGGGTATATAAAGGGGGCTTGGAGGAGGGGGCATGGCGGCGGCGAGAGTGAGTCCGGCTCGGACTCGATCCGAGCGGCGGTGGACAAGCTGGGAGGCGGCGGCGGCTCATGGGCTGCCTGGCCCGGCTGGTCCTTAGGCCTGGCCAAGGATTTTTTAATAATTTCGCTGACAAAAAAAATCCTAGAAAATAAAATAAAAACCTAAAAATGCCAAAAAAAAATTCGCCGTCTTAATGAAATATTTAGAACGAGATGAACATTTTCTTGGCCCTAAAATGCAATTTTGAAAACGTGCAATTTTTCTAATGCAAATAAAATCTAAATAAAATCAAATAAAATCGAATAAATGATTTTAACATTTTTCCTCCAATATTTCAAGTGTTTGGAGAAGTCATATTATCTCCTCTTGTTTATTTTTATTATGAAATATTTTTCAGAGAGAAAAATAATTAAAATAAAAAATCCTCGTTTCATTATTTGATGAGAATCAAAGAAGAAAAACCGAAAAATCCCCAACTCTCTCTGAGGGTCCTTGAGTTGCTTAGGATTTCGAGGATTGCAGAAGAAAGATGCAATAAAATATGATATGCATGAATGACCTATGTATAACATTCCAAATTGAAAATTTGGGATGTTACAAACCTACCCCCATTAAGATGAATCTCGTCCCCGAGATTCGGGTTGGCTAGAGAATAGGTGCGGGTGGTCCTTGCGAATATCATCCTCTCGTTCCCAGGTGTCTTCCTCCTCGGTATGGTGGCTCCACTGAACTTTGCAAAAGTTAATAACCTTGCTACGGGTGACTCGGCTGGCAAAGTCAAGAGTCTTCACTGGCTTCTCTTCATAAGTCAGATTACTGTCCAACTGAATTGCCTCTAGGGGTACTGTATCTCTTAATGGTATATCGGCCATCTCAGCATGACACTTCTTCAACTGTGAGACGTGGAACACATCGTGAACTCCTGACAATCCTTCTAGTAATTCCAGCTTGTAGGCAACTTCTCCCATCCGTTCCAAAACATGGTACGGTCCTACAAATCACGGAGCTAATTTCCCCTTAACTCCAAAATGTTTCACTCCTCGCAAGGGTGATACTCGCAGATATGCTCTGTCTCCAATTTCATACGTTACCTCCTTGCGTTTCGTGTCTGCATAACTCTTCTGCCTGGACTGAGCAATCTTCGCCTATCACGGATCAGTTTAACCTTCTCCTCGCACTCCTTGATCAAGTCCGTCCAAACAAAGCCGGTCTCCTACCTCATCCCACATCAGCGGGGTTCTACATCTGTGTCCATACAGAGCTTCGAACGGTGCCATCTTCAAACTGGCCTGGTAGCTATTGTTGTAGGAGAACTCTGCGTAAGTCAAATTGTCATCCCAACTAGATCCATAATCTAACGCACAAGCTCTCAACATGTCCTCCAGAATCTGGTTGACTCTCTCGGTCTGTCCATCTGTCTGCGGGTGAAATGCTGTACTGAACTCCAATCTCGTTCCCAAAGTCCGTGCAACCGATGCCAAAACTTTGAGGTAAACTGTGTTCTTCTATCTCGTCTGATGGTCCTCGGAACTCCATGCAGACATACGATCATGGTCATATATATCTTGGCCAACTTCGCACTTGTATAAGTTGTTTTCACTGGGATAAAGTGAGCCACTTTGGTCAAGCGATCAACTACTACCCATATTGAATCATATCCTGCTTTGGTCCTGTGCAATCTGGTGATAAAATCCATGCCAAGTTTATCCCACTTCCATTCGGGTATCGACATAGGCTGTAACAGTCCTGCTGGCTTCTGATGCTCTGCCTTTCACTCTCTGACATACATCACATACGGCTACATACTCGGCAATATCCTTCTTCATACCAGTCCACCAGAAATGTTCTTTCAAATCCAAATACATCTTGGTGTTTCTGGGGTCTATCGAGTATGGTGAGTCATGAGCCTCCTGAAGTATTAACTACCTGATCTCTGGGTCATTGGGCACATAAACTCGGTCCTCAAACCATAAGGTATCATGCTCATCCTCGCGAAAACCTTTGGCCTTTCCTTTGCTCATCTTCTCCTTTATCTCGGTGATCTCTTTGTCATTTTTCTGAGCTTCTCGAATCTTCTCCAACAATGTCGACTGAACCTCCATTGTCGCAATGAAACCTCTTGGAACAATCTCCAACTGAAGTTCCATGATATCCTCAGCTAATTCCTTCGACAATCCCTTGCTTTCAAGGATATTAGCATAACTCTTCCAGCTCAAAGCGTCTGCTACGACATTGGTCTTTCCTGGGTGATAGTGCAGCTTCATGTCATAATCCTTTATAAGCTCCAACCATCTCCTCTGCCTAAGGTTCAGTTCCTTTTGCGTGAAAATGTACTTCAAACTCTTATGATCAGTGTACACATCACAATGGTTCCCAATAAGGTAACGTCTCCAGGTTTTCAACGCATGCACTACGACTGCTAACTCCAAATCATGTGTGGCATAGTTCAACTCATGGGGTTTTAGTTGTCATGAGGCATACGAAACAACTCTTCCGTCCTGCATAACCACACATCCAAGTCCTAAGTGAGAGGCGTCGCAATAAACTTGGAATTCCTTATGTATATCTGGCAGTGTTAGCACTGGGGATGTAGTCAAACGTTTCTTCAATTCTTGAAAACTTGCCTCGCAATCTTCTGTCCATTTAAACTTGGTATCCTTCTTCAATAGTTCAGTCATTGGCTTAGCAATCTTGGAAAAATTCTCAATGAATCTCCGATACTATCCCGCGAGTCCAAGGAAACTCGGATCTCGCTAACTGAAGTGGGTGCCAACCATTCAAAGGATCGATCGAACCTTGCTGGGATCCACTGCTATACCTTCTCCTGATATAACATGCCCAAGAAATCCAACTTCCTTCAACCAAAACTCGCACTTGCTGAACTTGGCGTATAACTGGTGTTCCCTGAGTTTCTCGAGAACCAAACGCAAATGATCCTTGTGCTCCTCTTCATTCTTCGAGTATACCATTATATCATCAATAAACACCACAACAAACTTGCCCAAATATTCCATGAACACCTTGTTCATCATGCTCATGAAATAAGCAGGGGCGTTAGTCAGTCCAAACGACATGACCGTATACTCGTATAATCCATATCGCGTGGTAAATGCCATCTTCGGTATATCCTTCTCACGGATCTTCAACTGATGGTATCCTAATCGTAGATCGATCTTAGAAAACACCTTAGCTCCTTGCAACTGATCAAACAGATCATTGATCATCGGCAATGGGTACTTGTTCTTAATCATTACCTCATTCAAGGATCGGTAATCAACAACCATCCTCAGGGATTTATCCTTCTTCTCAACCAAAAGCACTGGGGCTCCCCAAAGTGAGGAACTCCTTCAAATGTAACCTTTCTCCAATAACTCCTTGATCTGTTTCTTAATTTCCTCTAGATCATTTGTGGGCATCCGATAAGGTCTCTTGGATATTGGCCCTGTACCTGGCAATAGCTCTATCAAAAACTCGATGTCTCGATCCGGTGGCATGCCTGGTAACTCTTCTGGAAAAACATCCGGAAAATCCTTTACTACAGGCACTTCCTCCTGAACAACTCCCGTGAGGGCATTCACTTGGCTCCTCCTAGGCACATGCCTAGATACATACTTAATCCTTTTTCCCTCCGGGGTGGTGAGATAAATTGATTTGCTAGCATAGTCAATGCTTCCTCCATACTTTGACATCCAGTCCATGCCTAATATCACATCCAATCCTTGTGAATCCAAGATAATTAGGTCAGACGGAAAAACATGTGTGCCAATGATTAGGGGTATCTGGTTGCACCATCGGCTAGCCATGTACTCTGCTCCAGGCGAGCTCACTAAAAGAGGGGTCCTAAGGGTTTGGGTTGATAATTTAAACTTATTCACAAATCCCCTTGATATGTATGAATGCGATGCATCAGTATCAAAAAGAACAAGAGCGGTAAATGACTTAACCAAAAACTTACCTATTACCGCGTCCTGGTGCTCTTCAACCTCCTCCACGTTAACGTGGTTCACTTGTCCTTTGTTGAATGGATTGGGCTTCTTCCTAGCGCCCCATTTCCGCTTCCATACCTTCCTTCGTGGCAATCGTTGGCATAGTGCCCTGTCTTCCCAAGACTTAAAGCAAGTAACTTGACTTAGGTCTCTTTTGGCCGGGTGTAGCTGGGTTGGAGCGGTTCTGCTTGTTATTAACTCCATTCCCATTTCCATTCCTAGCACCATTGTGGTTATGCGATCCTCCTCCAAAGGTGGTTGTGACCTCCATGGTTATGAACAAGTCCTCCCGAGTTCGGGGTTAGCGAGGCTTCACCAGCTCCAGAGTTATACTTCCCTTGTCCATACTTCCTTTTACGGCTCTCAATCTGCTGCTGCTTCCCTTCAATCATAAGGGCCTTATCTACCAACTCCTGGTAGTTGTTGAAGGTTGCCACCATCAACTCCATGCTCATCTCATCATTCAGCCCTTCCATAAACTTCTCCTGTTTCGCGGCATCTGTGGCCACATCATCAGGGGCATAGCGTGATAACTTGCTAAACTCATCCACGTATTGAGCCACAGTACGGTTTCCCTGGCGTAAATTGTGAAACTCCCGCTTCTTCATCTGCATGACTCCAGTTGAGACATGGGTTGTGCGAAAAGCTTGCTGAAACTGGTCCCAAGTAACATTGGCTATAGGAAAAGTAGCCGTGTAATTCTCCCACCATGAGGCTGCTGGTCCATACAATTGGTGTGCGGCAAAGCACACCTTCTCCGCATCTGTGCAACCTGCGGTGGTTAACTCCCTTCCAATACGGCATAGCCAATCATCAGCAACTATTGGCTCGGTGCTACTGGAAAACACTGGCGGCTGTAACCTCAGAAAACGGGCTAAGTTGTCCACTGGCGGCGGGTTATTGTTGTTGTTGTTGCCCTGGTTCTGAACTAGCAATTGCATCAAAGCATTCTCCTGCTGGATCAACTGGGTGAGCTCCGGTGGAAAAGCAAAACCGGTGTCACGTCTCGGAGGCATCTGATGGGTTTAGATGGAAGAGATTAGAATAGAAAAAAGGTCTAACGAGAAAACACTACCCATATGCACATGAGACAAACACAATCATTTCACTCAATCAATCAAGCAAGGGCATACAAACAGTCTAGGACTATCGCATAAGTGCTCAACTACTACTAAATACATGGGGGAATACTACTAAAATGTGGTGGTCATCTAGAAATTTTGATCAGTGGAAGACTCCATGATGTCGGCTCCAGCTTCGTCTTCATAGTCATCATCACTTGGGTCGGAGTCGGTGTCGTCGATGATGATGTAGTTGTCTGGGCAAGTGGGGTCGTTGTCTTCTTCTCCCGGTGCTGGTCCTCCCATGAATACTCCGATCTTCTTAACCAGGTCGTCGTTCTTCTCCAGTAGTGTCTTGATTTCCTCCTCATATCCATCGCGCATAAACTTGAGTTCTTCCTCCATTTCGATGATCCTGGTCTTCGCCTTCTTCAACTCCATCATGTCTGCGACATCCTGGTTCTCCTGACATCGAATGTGCTGGTTTAGCTCCTGGATGAAAGCTGCAATGGATCTATCCTTCTTGGTGCTGATTACTTCCCATTGCTCGTCTCAGCGCCCACATATTTGATATATGGTGTCCTTAAGTTCCCTGTTGTAGACTTCTCCAATGCGTCCCATGGTAATGTGGGCTGCCATGCTCTTGCCTAGACTCCAGGTGGGTGCTTTGAAAGAAAATTCTACGGGTTTAGAAGTTGGCGAGAATGTCCTTCCTGGAACTTGTACTTGAATCTTCCAAATAGCTCCTCTTACGGTAAGGTGGCGTTGTACGTCCAGTGAAGCTTGGTATTCCAATGTTCAAGTATCTAGTGACTTCCTTCAAGTGGCGTCCAAAAGGTGTGTCTTCATCCGGTTGTGCAAACTTGTTCTTCATCTCCGTCATCCTAAAGAGCGGAAAAATGGAGAGGAGTCAGAAATGAGTAGAGAAGAGTGACCTATGGTTTATCTTAGTGGTCGTGTCCTACACTCAGTGTGTGCTCTGATACCATCTTGTAGCGACCCGACCTCAGATGGTCAAGTCTCTATGTTTGAGTGTCATCCCTGGATCAGTAATGCTGAGACACACATTACTCGAAGGATTTATAACAGAGTAGCAATCACACACTTATTACATTGAATGTCTCAAAAGAGAACTTATTACAATAATATGGCTTAAGGCCATCTAATGCGATAACAGCGGAAGGCTTGGAAGATAAAGTGAGTCCGTCAACTCCAACGACATAGCTGAGCTGCATGGCAATGACCTAACGAACCTTACTCCTCGTCTCAAAAGTCTGCTACATAATACGTTGCAGCCCGAGAACGGGTCAGCACATGGAATATGCTGGCAATATAACACAGTAAAGCAAGAGCAGGATAATGCTATCACTAGATGCATATTTGGCTGGTGGAAAGCTCTATGGTTGTAGTCTTTGCGAAAAGCCAATTTTCCCCTACAACAATGGAATAGATTTTAATTTAACTATCATGGTGGTTGAAATATTGAGAAGGTATGAACCCAACTCAATCCCAATTAAAGTAGTTAACAACCCAACAATATTAATTAAGAATGTTGAGATACATGTGATAACCCAAATACTAGATACTCAAGATTGTCCATAACCGGGGACACGGCTAACCATGATGAGATTGTACACTCTGCAGAGGTTTGCACACTTTTCCTCGTAAGACTCGATCACCTCCGTTGATTTCTCGCACTGCACGGTGTTTGAGAAACGGATGACTGAGACACAGTCTTTCAGAAACATTAACTCTCTACTCCGGGTAGACCATACCAAACCTACAAAACCCCCTACCTGCTGATCTACCTCTTCAAGAGCTTCACGTAACCTACTCAACTATGCTAGAGCCCATAATAGCTTGTGGCTGCACACAGAAGTTTCTAGCATGAATCATCTCAGTTCCCTTTGAGCCTGGGTGGAGGTCCATAGGAAGATCACACGGGTACCCCGGGATTTCGAAAGAAAAACAGACAACACTGGGTTCCCCAGGTGCCTCAATCCACCCAGATGTTAATTTTAAGTTGCCAGATTAAGTTGAACCATTAATTAACAATCTCACATCTTTCATGGATTCACTCAAACCCAAACCACGTCTACGAGCATAGCATAGCAATATAAACAACACGTAGAAATAACTCCCAAGGGTTTGATAGTAACAGGGCAATAGGTTCTACCTCAACAACTACTTCCCAACCCTCAAGTTAATGACATCCTAATCATGCAATGTTTGAAGATTGAACTAATGCATAAAAACTGGGTATGAAAAGAGTATGATCAATGTGTTACTTGCCTTGTTGATGATCCGCGAATCCTAGAGACTCGTAGTAACACGCTCTGCACTCCGGGAATTCTATCGCAAGCAAACAATAACATACATAAGCAACAAGCAAAGATGCACAAGCAAAACTCAAATAAAAGAGGTTTACCGGAGAGTTCAACTTAAGAACTCCGATTCGCAAAAAGAATCAAACCAAACGGAGCAACGAAACTCAAACAGCGAAAGAAACAAGATCCGTTTGCTAATCTGAACTAGGGTCAAATTTTACAGTACCAAAATATTGTTTAAGTTGATTAGATAGAAAGAGGGTCTCGAGACGAAGATCTAGGCGCTTGAATCGCCTGATTCCGACAAACGAGCGAAAAGAAAAACAGAAACTAAGATTGGATCAGAAATCTCGATCAGAAAAATCGCGGAATAAATCCGAGAAAAAGAAAACTGACGAACAGGCTAACGAACGAGAGTTTATTATCTGGATCTAAACGAAGAACGCGTTCGTTAAAACGAATGAACGAGCGAACGCTCGCTAAATAAATAAACCGGAGAAAAACCGATCTATTAAAGAAACGAGCGACGACGGGCGGCTACCTCAGCTCGGCTCCGGCGGCATTCCGGTGCGGCGGCGGGGCGGCGTGAGGTGGCAGGGTGGCTGCTCGGGCGGGCGGCGGCGCGAAGTGGCGGCGGCGGCATGCACGGGCGACGGCGAGGCTCGGGGCGGCGGCTCCGGCTCGGGGGCGCCGGTGGCGGGTGGTCGTGGTGGTGTGGCGGCGGGGCGGTAGGGTATATAAAGAGGGTGGGCGGCTTGGAGGAGGGGGCAAGGCGGCGGCGAGGAGGAGTCCGGCTCGGACTCCGGTCCGAGCGGTGGCGGGGCTGGCGCGCTGTTGGAGGCGGGCGGCAGGCCGGGTCATTGCCTGGGCCTTAGGCCCAGTCAGGCGCGGGGAATTTTTTTTAAAATAATTTCGCCAACGAAAAAAAAATCCAAGAAAATAAAATAAAAACCTAAAAATGCCAAAACAAATTTTCACCGTCTAAATGAAATATTTAGAACGAGATGAACATTTTCTTGGCCCTAAAATACAATTTTGAAAACGTGCAATTTTTCTAATGCAAAAAAAATCAAATAAAATCGAATAAATGATTTTAACATTTTTCCTCCAATATTTCAAGTGTTTTGGAGAAGTCATATTATCTCCTCTTGTTTATTTTTATTATGAAATATTTTTTCAGAGACAAAAATAATTAAAATAAAAAATCCTCATTTCATTATTTGTTGAGAATCAAATAAGAAAAACTGAAAAATCCCCAACTCTCTCCGAGGGTCCTTGAGTTGCTTAGGATTTCGAGGGTTGCGGAACGAAGATGCAATAAAATATGATATGCATGAATGACCTATGTATAACATTCCGAATTGAAAATTTGGGATGTTACAGAAGTATATATAAAAATGATCGAATCGCAAATGGATCCTGGCCAAACGAAAATAGAATACAAACTGGATTCGAATTGAGTTCGCACGGTAAACGTGCACTCTTGCTCTGCAAAAATTTGAAAAGCGGGGAAAGTCGCAGTAACCGCCCGAAACCAAAATCTCTAAGATGGAAATTACTGCCTATCCGTTACACGCAAAGCCTATTGGCTCGATTTCTATAGGTTTCAATAGGGATAGGTTTTTAATATCACTCAAACGTGACATACCGCCTTTCACCCGGATTCATACACGGTGGGCGCCAAAACACAGTGTCTCCTCGGCCCAAATCGACTCCCTCCCTGATTCATACACGGTGGGCGCCAAAAACAAACTCTCGTCGGCAAATATTTGGTGTATGCGAGATTACCATCCTATCCCCAACCGACTAATATTGCTGTGATGTAGGAAATTTTAAAAGGGGGCTAAGTTTGTAAATTTCCTCGCATTTGGGACAAGCGCGCTCTGAAGACATGGTTCCCCCCTTCCTCTCTCCCTCCATTTCCCCATTCGTACTCCGTGGGCGCCAAAACAGCCTCTCCACCCCAGCCTCCTCCGTCCGCCACCCCATCCACCGCCATCCTCCTCCACCATGCCGGAGCTGATACCCTGACGTCGTCATCCATTACAAGAGATCGACCTCTCTCATCTACGCGGCGCCTCCACGCCTCCCTCTTTTTACGGGGAAGGCGCGAGCCGCCTCTTTACTGCGATGTGACGCATGCGTGTGAAAACTGCCCCACGCATGCCGCCCAAGTAACGCACACCCCTCCACGCCACACCGTGCGCGTGGGTCGTGGGAAGCGGAGCGCGCGAAAAGTCTTACCGCGGTAAAAACCGCCCCGCCTGCCCGCGCACCGTTTTGGGCCTGACCCAACAACGTGTCGCGCTTATGTGTGGCCCAGGCCCGGGCGCTCCTGTTGGTGTACAAAAAGAGGGGCACGCTTTTGTACCCCTTTACCTGTGCACGGGCAGTCAGAGCCGCACCCACGACCACACCAAGAAGAACAGGGGAGGTGAGCCAAGGTAAGGCCGAAGCCCAAGACAATTAAGGCAACGCCAAGGCCAAGACCACAAAGAGCAGAGGGGGAAGCGAGTTCCCCGGCAAGACCTTGCCGGGCGGTTCAAGGCCCTTAAGAAGACCCTTGCCGGACAGCTCACTTCAAGCACCAACAGAGCGAGCCACCCTTGAGCCCACGGCCCCTAGCACAATCATCAGCGTGGGGCCAGGGCTCGGAGAGGCACCTCTGTGGTGGCATGCATATCTTTGTGAAGACATATCCAAGATCAGATGAGGGTTAGAAGACGACGATTATCGGCAAGATCCTTGCCGAGGAAGGCCACCAGACCCCCAGCAAGATCCTTGCCGGGAATGACAGCACGCCACGGCAAGACCCTTGCCGGGCCACCCGGCAAGGCCCTCGCCAAAGACGCGGTGAGGCCACCGCCAAACCCGCGCCAACCAAGCTTCCACCGCCGTTCCCATGCAGCTGCCAGCCCAACCAGCTGGGCGGGCACCTGCGTGGCAACATGCAGCTCCCAGGCCAACTTATCAAGCGCCTGTGTGCCGACATGTAGATCTTCGTGAAGGCTCCACCACTGTGCCACCCAGCTGCCTGCCTGCCTACATGGCACCGCACACATCACTGGCCGGGGCGCGTGTCGAAGCAAGGAGGAGCGGCGATGGACGAGACATGCCTCGCCCTATCCCCGATAAAGCAAGGGGACACCTAAGCCACGACAAATGCGCGTCTTGTCACTGTAATCTGACGATAAGCTCAGGGCCTTTATCGCCTTTCCACCTCCCCGAGTGTCATGTGGCAACCCTTTCAACTATAAAAGGAGGCCCATGGCATAATGAAGGAGGATTCGCTCTTTCAAACCACGCTACCGACTAGCTAGTTCGAGAGCTCAAGAACTCTCAGAAATACACCCACCAAAGCAGGACTAGGGTTTTACGCATCCTCGCGGCCCGAACCTGGGTAAATGATCCTTGTGCTGTCTACTAGCCCTGCTCTCCTTGCAACCCTGCGCCCCGACAACCATAGTAGGGATTCTTGTGATCCCATAGGTGTCGTTCCACACCAACATCTTTGGCGCGCCAGGTAGGGGGCGCAATTGTGAGAATCTGGTCTAGTAGTCAGCCTAGCAGTTCTTCCTCGCCATGGCCCCTAAGAAGAAGACGGCCACGGCGGTCGACTCATTGGGAGCCGAATGACCCGTGCCTGTGCGGACGAGCAGCGGGCCGGTCACAGACAGGACGCGGGCCACGGCCCGCGAGCACCAGCTATCGGCGTTCTGGGAACGAGGGTCCCCAGACTTGCCTGCCTGCGGCGTGGCTCAAGTTGGGGTCCAGCACGGCCCAGCTTCACCAGCTCAAGCTCAAGACCCTCGCGAGGTGCCAAGCCTCGCGAAGCAGACGACAGGAACCTTCCTCAGGAGCAGCCTCGTCAGGCAGGCTCACGAGGAGGCAGAGAGATCAAGGCAGGGTACCTCACGAGGGTGCCCCGTGACGCAAGCCATGACGATCGAGACCAGGCGGGTGCCAGCCTGCGAAGTGTCCTCATTTCCCCTTTGGTGCAAAGGAGGCAAGCACAGACCAAGGCATCAGGAAAAGGTTACCGCTTCGGTGCAATAAGACCAAGACCAACAGAGCGGCAGGAAGGAGGTCATCATAGAGCCCAGGACGGCGTCACCGTCAGAGCCTTTGACAGCCGAAGACCAACTTTAGTTAGGATAAGTGTACTAGATGTTCCCCTTAAAAATGGCAAATTGTTGGCACCCTTCCCGCTCATTATTTGGGAAGAGGCCCAGGGCCTCCCTCTATAAATAGGACTAGCCACCACAGAGAGAAGGAGGACGAAGGACAGAAAGACGGACCAAGACAAGTCGAACCTACCAGAGAGAGAGAGAGAGAAGCGACTGGACTCACCCAAGAAGTCCATCGCACCATCTCAAGAAAAGCCCCTCGCGAGGATGTTCTTCCTTTGTACTGTTCTTCATCAGCCCTAGAGGCAATCCACAACACCACACACTGGAGTAGGGTATTACACCACAATGGTGGCCCGAACCAGTATAAATCTTGTCTCTTGTGTTGTTCATCGTTCCTAGTTTAGATCCCTTGCAAACCATTAACGCGTGAGCTGGTAGGGGGAACACCTCCGTGCGCACCCTAGTGTTCGAACCTCAAGGGTCTGCCGGAACCCGAAGTCCGACATTTGGTGCGCCAGGTAGGGGTGCACTGGAATCTTTCTTCCACTGGTCGCGTGTGATCTTCCGTCGTGTCCATGGCTGACGCTCGCCGAGCCCGCGCCGAGCGCCGGGCTTCTCGCGCCGCTCGAGTCGCCCAGACGGCTCCCGTCGGCGGACACCCCCGTCGTTCCCCGTCGCCTGCCGCCAACGCCGCCACCGGCCCGGCGGGGAACGAGCAGCAGGCCTCGTTCCTGCATCCATCGGTGAGGCGATAAGGCCGCATCACTACTCCTTCGCTCGCCCCTGCTGGTTCTTCGTCCCGCGCGCACCGCGCTCCCATGGAGGCTCGAGCCGCGCTCATCGCGGCAAACAAGCTCCTGCGCTACCGCCTGTCGGCAGCGTCACGAGGAGTGGCTCGACCGCGTCGCCGAGCTCGTCCGCGCCGCAGGGGGCTCCCCCGTGCCGTCCCTCTCATTGCCTCGCCCTTCACCCCACGCGGGAGGCAGGGAACCGGAGGTGCCCCCGCCACCTCTTCCCCAAGAAGGCGCCCTGGCTCCAAGGCGCGTGGCCCTGGGCCGAGACCCTCCGTGTCCGGCGCCCGCGCAACAAGAAAGGAGCTGCCAGGAGATCCCTCATCCCCAAGAAGGTGCTCGCGTGCTCCCAGCACCGGAGCGCCGCGATCGCGCTCCAGCGCCACCGCGTCAAGACCCCGCGCTGCTCCAGGCAGCGGTGCGCGGTAATCCACAAGAGCAAGCTCCGCATCAGTAGAGAGCCCCGGTGGCCACTGCAGGTTGTCGCGCCTTCAACGCCGAGCTACGCAGCATCGCATGGCCCAGCAAGTTCAAGCCAGACCTGCCTCCTCGCTACGACGGCACTGCCGACCCCGCGGAGTTCCTTTAGCTCTACGAGCTGGGCATCGAAGCCGCCAACGGGGACGAAAAGGTCATGGCGAATTGGTTCCCCATGGCGCTCAAGGACGGAGCCCGAACCTGGCTCCTGAACGTGGCTCCCGGCACAATCTCCTCCTGGGACGAGATGCGCACCCGCTTCATTGCCAACTTCCAAGGCAATTGCGACCGGCCTCCGGCCGTGAGCGACATGCGTCGCATCATGCAGCAGCCAGGAGAGACCCTGCAGAAGTACATCCAGCGCTTCAACAACGCCCGCCTCAAAATCCCCCAGGTGGTCGAGAAGCCATCATCTCAGCCTTCTCCGATGGCGTGCGTGACGTCAAGATGAAGGAGGAGCTAGCAATGCATGAAGACCTATGCACATCCCTGGAGCTGTTCAACTTGGTGACCAAATGCGCCAGGGCTAAGGAAGGGCACCTCTCCCTCCTCGAGCTTCCGGCTCCCGGTCCAGAAGAGAAGAATCCCAAGGCCAAGGACGTGAAGCGCAAGGGGGCTGCCGTGCTCGCGGTAGAACCAGACACCAAGTGAGGCAGGGATCAGCCCGAGTCATCCAAAGGCAGCCGGTACTGCGTATACCACAACCTCCACACACACAACACCAACGAATGCCAGGAGCTCAGGGCCGTGTGTCAGGACCCCGATTCCAAGTCACATCAATCTAGCCAGTAACACCTCATATCACTTTGCGGCCTCACGCACGGTATTCCCACGGGTGTCACCTTACCATGGCCCGGGACCATTTGCGCCTTTTGGCTCACGTATATGACAGTGTCGCTAGCATCCATATGACAGAGAACCCGGGCTGACATGATTAGTCGTGAACCCAAAGTGGCACTAACTTATAGGGACAGGCATACATGAATCAACATCGAGCATGTCGGCCAGCAGCGTGCGAATCCGGGCTGTAGCACTGGGCTAACAGGACTCCGGGAACCCGGGCTGTAGCGGGCTAGGCAGGACTCCGGATGTCACCGCGTGACATTTCCCCGAATTGACAGACACATGAACAAAGTGAATCACATGCCGGCCAGTCAAGTGTTCCGGAGCAGTAGTGCTGGGCTAGCAAGACTCCGGTGAACCGGGCTGTAGCAGACTACTATGGCTCATGGAAGCACAAGACTACATTTCCCCATAAGAGAGGCTACCAAGGATAAACAACTAGGTTGTCGGATCCCACACATACCAAGCATTTCAGTCATACACACAATATGCTCGATATGTGCAAATACAACATGGCATCACAACAAGACTCTACGACTCAGAGTATTTATTCAATAGGCTCCGAGGAGCGAGATATTTACAAACATGGGTCTCATGACCCAACATTCAAGTCATACCAGCAACCTGCACAAGCGGAAGCTTAACTTGTCTGAGTACAGACAACTACAAATGAAAAAGACTGAGAAGCTTGTCTATCTACAAGACCCTGCCGAGGGCACAAGATCGTAGCTGAGATATCAAGCTAAACGTCGAAGTCCACACGGAACTACTAGCAAGACTGACATCTCTCTGCAAAACATAAAATAGGCAAACGTGAGTACAAATGTACCCAGCAAGACTTACATCAGAACTAGCTACATATGCATCGGTATCAATAAAGGGGTGGTGGAGTGTAACTGCAGCAAGCCAGCTTTGACTCAATGGCTAACCTGAACTACGACTGTAAGTAACTCTTTTGAGGTGGCGCACACGAGTCCACATATTCACCATAACAATACACCACTATGGATTCGCTCCCGTCTCCCTACGAGAAGGCCATCCATAGCACTCACGCTTATCTTGCGCATTTTAGAGTATCCACTTTCACATGTCTATGAACTGTTATAGGCTACCCAAAAGTCCTTTACCGCGGACATGGCTATTCGAATAGATGATGTTAACCCTGCAGGGGTGTACTTCTTCATACATGTTTCCAACACTTAGCGTCTGCACACGACATGTGCTTGGCAGACTTCAAGCAAAAGCCGACGTGGGTGTAGACCACGACCTACCTAAACACAAGTCTCTAGTCCTGGTTTATTGCCCATTAAGGTTCCATCCGCAAGGAGTCCAGCCGAGGTTTCCACATACGGCCCCGAACGATGTGTACAGGGTTCCGCGACACCAAACGGGCGCCCGGCATACCCGACCACGTGCCTACCGCATCACAGCCCACCCCTCGGGTCAGCGCTGCCCACGGCCTCCAGCATACTACAAACACCAGAAACTACTTGCAACTCCTGGACAGAGGACAAGGGTGATTAAGAAGTCGAGCGGGGTCATATTTCAGGGCCCAATGCATGGTAGTAGCTGTTTCATGGATCACAAACACAGAACTCAGTTCCTGAGGACGGCTTCAATGAGACAACCCACCATGTACTCCTACATGGCCTCTCACCGATACCTTTACCAAATCGTGTTCACACACTTAGCTCTCAACAGTAAGACATGTTCACACACCTCTGATTCATCCCCGATGAATCAGACCTGACACAACTCTAAGCCATAGTAGGCATGAGAAACAAGCATGAATGAGTAGGCACATCAGGGCTCAAACAACTCCTACTCATGCTAGTGGGTTTCATCTATTTACTGTGGCAATGACAGGTCATGCAGAGGATAAGGGGTTCAACTACCGCAGCAAGTAACAGTTGAATCATTGTTGTCCTAATGCAGTAAAAGAGAGCAGGAGCAAGAGAGTGGGATTGTATCGGAATGAACAAGGGGGTTTTGCTTGCCTGGCACTTCTGAAGATGATATAGCTCTTCATTGGTGTCATTGAACTCATCGTCGGAACACATATATCAAGAGGGGACAATTACCGGCAACAGAGAAAGATACACAATCAATGCAATGCACAATATGATGCATGATCATGACATGGCAATATGCTGTGGTTTTAGCTAATGCATCTAGCAACCAGATTAAATGAAGTTGGTTTGAATCAAAGATTCAAAATCAAACTCCATATGTGATGGTTTAAATGCCCTTTATATGATTTGCCCTAGAGAGTGGTCATAAGTTGTTCTAACATGCATGAAACCAGTACAGATGGATAGACTGGATTTTTCTGATCATTTTCATATATAACTTATTTCATTCTGAGTTATGGTTGAATTTCTATGAATTTTAGAAGTTTTGGACATTTTCTGTAATCCATAAATCATTTCTCATTTATTTAAATTCCAGAAAATATTAATGCATCATCATGACGACAGCATTACGTCAGCAGGTCGGCTGTGGCTGACCAGGTCAAACCTGACCAGTGGGACCCATTGGTCAGTGACCCAGTGTTAGTTAGGGACACAGACAGGTGGGCCCGGTCAACGGACACGTCAGTGAGGTCAACACCGACGTGTGGGGCCACTGTGATTAACTTAAACTAAACAGGGAATAAACTATGGTTAACTAAGGGCGTGGGGCCCATATGTAAGTGAGTCAGGGGGTAATTAGCAGGGTCATTAGTGGCTAAGTAAGTGCGCCACGTCGGCGTCACCGGAGTTCAGCCGGCGGCGACCAAAACCGTGGCGGCAACTCGCCGGAGTTGCTCGGGTTTCGCGTGCAGGCCACGGTTTGAACCGCGGTTGGTCTCTACGGGTAGCTGGCGTTGCAGCGCGTCGTCTGGTGGCAGTAGCCGAGCCTGGGGTGGCCGGAGTCGACGGCCACGAGCTCAAAGGCGGCGGCCGGAGTTCGGTGGGAGCCGCAGGCGGGGAGCCTTTGCGGCTTGAACAAGCAAGCGAGGTAGTGGCGGCATCTCTCACGTTCGAGAGCACATTGGTGCAACTGGTGGAGCTGAGGTGCTTTCAGGAGCAAGGACCTCATCGGCCATGGCGGACGGCGCCGGTTACTCATGGGCAAGCTACGGGATGAAAAGCAGCAGCGTGGTTAAGGGGGAAAGGATCGGGAGCTCACGGTGAGGCCGACGACATGCTCACTAGCTCGAGGGGCGGCCAAGGCGACGAATCCATCGATGGAGTCCGGCGGCCGTGCTCGGGGAAGACGACTCGTGGCGGTGATGTAGGGCTCCCGCGGTGGCGTGGCTCGGGGTGGAAGAAAGATAAGGCGAGGCGGAGCTAGGGGACCAAATGGCGAGGCGAGGGGAGCACAGTGGTCGCGCTATGGCAGCAGCGAGCTCGCGGGCATCTCACCCATGGTGGAGAGGGCGAGAGGAAGGCGAGGGGGAGAGCAGAGAGTGAGGGGAAAGTGAGAGGGGGGCCTCGGGCATCTCCAAACGCGGATTAGGACGAAGGAGCGGCCTCCAGTGCGAAGCAGGTGGGCTGGTATCTCTGCTGGGCCTCAAGGTAAGTCCAGGTAAGGTATGTTCCTTTCCTTTCTATTTTAGTTTATGTTTTCTATTATTCTGTAGTCTTTAGGGCTTTATTAAAAATACTTAGACACTTCCAAAAATCATGAAATTACTCATGATCATTGTTGGGAATATATCCTACTGTAAACATTTTAGTTTATGATTATTTGAGCATTTAAAATATTTAATAGCATTTAAATGCCCAAATGAAAATTGAGTATGATTTAATCCAGAGCCCATATATGTCATGGCAAAATGTGCATCACCTCTGGTTACTGTTTCCAGCATTTTCCAAGAATGATGAACATTTTTGAAAGCCATTTGGATTTACTGGAAATATTTTGGTTGAACCTAGTGAATTCCTTTAATGCTAGGGTTTAGGCAATCCCCATTTCAGGTTTAACTAAAATTTAAACATGATGCAACACCAGATGCTAGCACTAGGCATTAATAGAACTAGGGATGTGACACCGTGCGAGAAGGGCGTATCGGCCGACTCCCCGAGCACAATGATTGGGGCTATGGCCGAGGAGGAGGAAGAGGCGTAGGACACTGGGAAGACCGTGGCCCTCTCTAAGGATGGCGTGGCAGACCTCGCGAGGACCGCTGGCAGGACCAGCCTTGCGAGGGAGGTTGGAGGGACCAGCCTCGTGAGGACCGCCCTCAATGCAACACAGGGCTCCCACCTCTGCCACAGCCACCAAGGAGGTACGAAGAAAATCATCAGGACGAGGGGGCTGTGGGCTTCCAGGAGCCGCGCGCGATCGCTTGCATCCTGGGTGGCGCTCAGGCCCCAGCCTCTCAGCGCATCTTCAAGCAGTTTGCTCGCGAGGTGAATGCAGTCCTCCCCAGGCCTGAGGCCACACGCCCTCTCAGGTGGTCGTCGTGCGTTATCACGTTCAGCTCAGCGGATCAGCTCAAGTGCGCGGCAACGGCCGGAGTCCTCCCCATGCTTTGCTCATGAGTCACCAGCAACGTGCAAGTCACCAGGACCCTCATCGACGGTGGAGCAGGACTCAACGTCCTATCTGTCGAGACATTCAACGATCTCCAAGTGCCGTTCGATCAGCTTCAGCCGACCAAGCCTTTCTCAGGAGTCACCGGTGGCTCCACCGTCCCGATAGGGCAAGTTTGCCTTCCCGTCACCTTCGGACAGCGCAACAACTACCACACCGAGCTCATCGACTTCGACGTCGCCCACATTCGCCTGCCATACAATGCCATCCTCGGGTACCCAACTTTGGCCAAGTTCATGGCAGTGACTCACCATGCCTACAATGTCCTCAAGATGCCAGGAAGCAGAGAAGTCATCACAGTGCCTTGTGAGGAAAGGGATGCAGTGTGCTCTCTTGAGCGTGCCTTCCAAGCCGCAGCGATCGAAGACCCAGATCACAGGAGCGGGAGACTTCCTGAGGCGATCCCTAAGAAGAAGAAGGCTTCACCTGGTCCAAGCCCTCATGGGGAAGGCACCTCCAGAGGCGTGGCAACAGGACCCGCGCCCGTTCAAGGGGCGCCACCCTCTGTTGCATAGGAAGGCGCGCCCGGTGCCCTCCTCAGGCGGGGCTCGGGGGCTCTTTCATGGCGAGCCACCGACCTACCCGGAGTCACGAGGGAGGCGCTCGGGCACCACTTGGAGGCGTGCTTCAAGGCACGTTTCCCTCAGGAAGGTATGAGGCAAGGAGGGCCAAACCCTCAGGAGTTCATCACGAGGAACATCCAGGAGCTACAGGAGTCAAGAGTCATGCGCGGCTGTCGCCGCTTGCCCGCCGTGGCCCCACATCCAGGCGAGGATGGTGGGCTACGAGTCTGCATCGACATACCAGGGCTCAACCAGGCCGCATCTCAGGAGCGCCTCTGGCCCTCACGCGTGGGGCGCTGCGAGGGTCTGCCTCACAGCTACGTTCGCATGCCTTTCGGCCTGCCGAACATGGTCGCTGCCCATCAGCGCCTGCTGAGGTGCGCTCTAGAGGCTCAAGAGGTCAAGTAGCGTGTGGTCCTAACAGAGATGGAGATGGCTCTCGAGGAACCCCCCGTGCCCCCAGAGCCTCCCGAGGCTCCAGGTCCGGAGGGCTCGTGAGGGCCGGCTTCCTCATCACGCGTCATCCGCTACCTCAACATCCCGCCATCTCCGACCATATCAGGTGACACCTTTCCAAGTTCCGTTTTCAGCTGGGAGCGCCCCTCGGGCTACATCATTCCCTGGCCGCGTGGGTCCATCCCTGCGGCATGTATCTGTTTTGCTTAAGTTCTTTACTTACCTTGTTGGTGGAGCCCCTCGGGCTGCATTATCCCCAAGCTACTCGGGCCAGACCCAGTGGCATGTGCTTTCTCCGCACCTATCTAGATCGATTTGCTCCTCCGCGCTTAACCTGATTCATGCAATTGTTGCCTACTACCTGTCGCGGGCCTCTCCACCCTAATGCAAAGCACTTGCACGTTAAAAGGGGGGTACCTGAGCATCGTGACTCATGGGCTCTTACTGGCTCTCCAGCCCTCACCCCCTGGCCTTGACCCACGGCATCACGACGTGTCATACCAGCGGCGGCTGAGCTCGCTCGAGGGCTGGGACCTGAGGACGTAGAGCATTTGCATTCTAACCCTACAGGAACACACCATTGATAAAGGCCCAGAGCCAGGCGCAACCCGCCTCGAGGTAGGGCCTCATGAGTCCCGCGCTGGCTCACGGGTGCCCAGATACACCTCTCCTAGCCCTACCGTGCCGGCCACGTGTCAGGGCGGGGCTGTACACGCCCCGGGGGCTCCTCCCGGAGGGGAGCCCCCTCCCACATACCAGTGGAAGCACCATGCTCCGCGCTGGATGACGACACTGCCGAGGAGCGGCTATGCCGGTACACATACGGAAGTGCTATGCTCCGCGCTGGTGATAAACAACTGAGGGCGGCTCAAAACTGTATCAACCTCAGGGAGCCGAAAGCTCAGTGTATGGCGCCATAGCAACGCCTCCCCTCGGGAGTGCCGCGCGAGGGGGCTGGACACGGGGGTTGTGCCCGGGCCACGCCCGAACGTACGGTACCCAGCCAGGTCCCTTGGACCTGGTCGTCGCGCGCCTCCCCGAGCGGAGCCAAGGTATGAAAATTCGTTTGAACGTCAAGGGGGACTCCTGAGCATCGCGACTCAGGAGCCTAACTGGTCACGTAGCCCCTCACTCCTTAGTCCCGTCCTGGTCTCCGGTCGGGGCTAACGGCGGCTGAGGTATGCGCGGGGCCGGGCCCTGCCGACGTAGAACGACCAATCCACTCCTATGCCTCCCGTCCCTACTTGTTGTTCGCGCGTCAAGGGGGACTCCTGAGCATCGCGACTCAGGAGCCTAACTTGCCACGTAGCCCCTCACTCCTTGGTCCCGTCCTGGTTTCCGGTCGGGGCTAACGGCGGCTGAGGTATGCGCGGGGTCGGGCCCTGCCGACGTAGAACACACGCAAGTAGGAGGGAAGAATGTGAATTCAAAGCAAATATTACAAGCCATAAGTCGTTTCACAACGCCAAACACAAGTTTAAACGCCTCCACGAGGCATGGTGCATGTTGCAGGAATTAAAGCAGAGCGGAAGCTGCGAAGGGATCACTCTCCTGTGGCGCCCCCACCTCCCGAGGCCGCGGAGCTGGCGGCACCACGCCTGTGCAAGGTGTCAAGGCACGGAACTTCCCCAGCAGGGCCTCGGCTCGGCCTTTCACGGCCTCAGCAGCGGCAAGGTCGCCGCTCACAGGCTCCAGCAGACCGTCAAGATCTACGCTGGGGTCGCGAAGGTAGACGTGAGGGGACGCGTCACCTGCAGAAAAGAGGGGCATGCGCCTCGGCCTCGGCCGTGGGGCCAAGGCCGTCCGTGACATCTTCAAGTGCACGGACCAAGAAAGGAAGCAGCTCGGCGGGGCCGTCCTCTGCACCAGCCAACGGCTTCTCCAGGCCACCCTCTTAGAGCGTCTTCAATGCGGCGCGAGCCTTATCCTCCAACCTGGCAAAGGCCACCTGATCCTCAGCCAGGATCTTGCCTTCCTGTCTAGCTCGATCCATTCCGTTTTCAGCGACTGTTCCAGCGTCTCCAACCGGCCACGACAGTCATCAAGCTCGGCATCTCGGTCCCTGACGGCGGCCTCCCGAGCCTCCATCTCCTTCTCCTTCTCCTGGCGGCCGCGGACCTCCTTGGCGAGCTCGTCGCGCAGGCCTTGCAAACGACCTCCAGCGCCTTTGCAGCCGGTCCCGGCGTCCCGTGGCGTCGCTTCGACAAAGATCATGAAGGCCTTGGCTCGGCAGCGGCTTGTTTCTCCCCAGAGAGGTCGACGTGGCTTGGCTCGGCCACGCCTCGACGGAGGTAGCAGAGCGGGCCCAGCCAAAGCTAGCTCCAGCGCCTGCCACCATGCGGGATCAAGATTCGGAGATCCTCCGCAGCCGGCTCGATTTCGGGCAGCCTGGTCTAGGATGGCCGAGGGATCAGAAGGGACTGGAGCCGGTGGAGCAGGCGTAGAAGACGGCATCGTGATCACGGCTTGGGAAGGAGGAGCCCCCTGGGCCTTGGGCACCTCAGCGACAACGTCAAGCGCAGGCACCTCCAGAGTCAGCGGGGCCACGGGGGCTGACTCACCGCCAGAGTGCCCCTGCTGGGCTCGCGAGGATGACCGGGCAGGGGAGGCGCGAGCCGCTACCTCCTTTCCCTCAGACGGAGCCGCAGCCCGGCAGCGAACCCGCCTCAAGCGAGGGCCGCAGGCCCCTTCGGCCTTTTGCTGCAGTGCCGACCTGGTCAAGAGAATACAGACGCTGCCTCGGCGGCAGAAGCAAAGCAAACACACGGATCGAACACTTACTGGTCGCCGTCCACGGACTCAAGCAGCCTCTGGCCGAACTTGAAGACCGAAAGCCTGCAGCTAGGGTCAGCCTTTGGAGGCCCGGAAGCAGTAGGCGCGTCGGGAAGGCCGGAGCTGGCCTCAGACCGCCCCGGAGCCAGAGCGGACCCTGGGGGAACCAGCCCCGACCTGCCCTTCCTCGGAACCAGGGGAGAATCCTCCCCTCCTCGCCTGGCACCGGCCTCATCGTCGTCCGGCATGGAGCGAAGGGCGTGGGACCTGCGCCGAGGGAAGGAATCCCTGGAATCCTCACCAGTCGCCTTGAAGTCAGACTCTTCTTCCTCCACCTCCTCTTCTTCCTCCTCACTCCCGCTGGAGTTGCTGGAGGAAACATTCACCGTCGCCAACATCGTCAGATCCTCGGGAGCCCCGGCGGGCACCAGCCCCTCACCATTGAAGGTGGGCATGGCGCTCACCACTTGCTCCCAGTCGTCGCGAAGGAACAGGGGCACGGGAGCGCCCTCCGGCTTCGCCATGTCTCCCCTTACCAAGGAATGGAGAGCCGCGACCAGATCTTCGTCAGAGAGGGCCTCAGAGCTCAGGCGAAGGGCGTCACCTGCCTCCCCAAGCCTCCACAATGGGAGCAAATGCTCCCGGAGTGGAGCCACCCGGTGTTCCAGGAACTCCCTCAGGAGCGTGGCCCTGGTCAGCTTCGCCGCCCCCAAGCTGCCTGGCCTCAGGTCCGCGTCTATCCTCTTCAGCACCATCTTCGCACGAGGGTCGACGAGCTCCGCGCGAGACCATGCATCAACGGTCTTGGGCTGCCTCGACGGTAGCGCCAGTCGGGGGTGGATGCGCCCCACATCCACCAGGACCCACTTGCTCCTGAAGCCTTCAATCCTCTTCCCGGGCTTGGAGATGGAGTTGGAGCTGGAGTATGCGACAAAGCTCGTGCATGCAGTAATAGGGCCACGAGAGACTCGGAGGTAAAAGTTATGGTGCAACAAAGCCACCGAGGGCTTTATCCCAACGTGAGCCTCACAATAATAGGCGAAAATCGCCAGGAGAAGAACATAGTTGGGGTGGAGATGCAGAGCTTGCAAGTTATATTGGCGGAGAATAACAAAGAAGAACTCGGAAAAAGGAGGGACCAGACCGGCGATGACGGCGCTCACAAAGAACGGGTAGAAGGTGCTGCCATGGCCTTCAGGTTGATCGGAGCCGGCCTTGAGCACAGTCGCTCCATTGTTGCCCTGCGCCACCGTCCTCCGGCGCACAAGGATGAGATTGTTCTCCGACACAGTCGGAGGATCTAGAGCCGGAAGGTACCAGGCATCAGATGGGGTCTTGCGAGGAGCCATGGCTTGCAGGATGGGAAGGATTGAGATAGATCTGGAGGATTTCGGAAGCAAGGAGGAGAAGGGCGAGAAAGGGGATCTGGAGCAAGGCGAGCAAGAACAAGCACCAAGTCTGGCCCGCGCCTCCCTTTTGTCAGAAGGACGATTGCCGAGGCGTCATGGGGAAGCGGAGACGCCCCCGACCAATCAATCGCCATGCGGCACCCAAGGCCGTAGGCTGTTGGGGCCCGCGGCGCTTCGCACTTGCCCCTTCGCTTCTTTGCTAAGACAAGTCCGAGCGCGCCTTGGGACCGGGGGCTACTGTCCGCGTTCTGGGAACGGGGGTCCCCAGACTTGCCTGCCTGCGGCCTGCGGCGTGGCTCAAGTAGGGGGGCCAGCGGCCCGACTTCGCCGGCTCAAGCTCGAGACCCTCGCGAGGCCAGAAGCCTACGCAGGCGAGGGCAGGCGAGAACCTTCCTCAGGAGCAACCTCGACAGGCAGGATCACGAGGAGGCGGAGGGATCAAGGCAGGGTACCTCACGAGGGTGCCCCATGACGCAAGCCATGATGATCGAGACCAGGCGGGTGCCAGCCTGCGCAGTGTCCTCATTTCCCCTTTGGTGCAAAGGAGGCAAGCACAGGCCAAGGCATCAGGCAAAGGTTACCGCTTCGGTGCAACAAGACCAAGACCAGCAGAGCGGCAGGAAGGAGGTCATCGTGGAGCCCAGGGGCGTGCCACCGTCGTGAGCCTTTGGCAGCCGAAGACCAACTTTAGTCATGATAAGTGTACTAGATGTTCCCCTTCAAAATGGCCAATTGTGGGCGCCCTTCCCGCTCATTATTTGGGAAGAGGCCCAGGGCCTCCCTCTATAAATAGGACTAGCCACCACAGAGAGAAGGAGGACGAAGGACGGAAAGACAGACCAAGACAGGTCAAACCTACCAGAGAGAGAGAGAGAGAGAGAGAGATAGAGAGAGAGAGATAGAGAGAGAGATAGAGAGAGAGATAGAGAGAGAGAGAGAGAAGCGACTGGACTCACCCAACCAGTCCATCGCACCAGCTCAAGAACAGCCCCTCGCGAGGCTGTTCTTCCTTTGTACTATTCTTCATCAGCCCGAGAGGCAATCCACCACACCACACGCTCGAGTAGGGTATTACACCACAACGGTGGCCCGAACCAGTATAAATCTTGTGTCACTTGTTCTGTTCATCGTTCCTAGTTTAGATCCCTTGCAAACCATTAACGCGTGAGATGGTAGGGGAAAGATGTCCATGCGCACCCCAGTGTTCAAACCTCAAGGGTCTGCCGAAACCCGAAATCCGACACCAGCATCGCCCAGGCAGTCAAAGCCTGGCGAGCAGCGTCGTTCGCGCGCCAGACGCCCGGCTACATGTCGCCGGATCCAAAGACGGAGCTGGGCCCCCCGCAGGCGGTGCGGTGCCCTCCAGGGGCGTCATTGTGCCAACTCCAGGCGGCGCGGCAACCTCCAGGACGCCTACACCGGCGACCATCGCGCATTCTTCCCATGGTGTGTGCGCCGAGCAGCGTCACCATGTTGGTGACCCTGGGCACCGCCGTGGGAAGACCCTGTGCGTCATCGGCAAGATGAAGGGGTTCAACACGCTCGCCGAAGCGCTGGTGAAAATGGTACGAAGCCGCTGGGTCATGACGGAGCTCCTTCTAACATAGTTAGAAGTTGAAGCGCGCCGCGATCCACGCAGCTGTCGCCGTCGCCCACGCCAGCGAAAGCTTTGGCACGCGCACAGCTGCTCCTCGACTTTCCCCCTGCTACAGAGAAGCTCGAGAATGGAGGGCCACCATCCGGAGCCTCGTCACCATCGCAAACAAAGACGATCCGTGCCCGGCGGGGCCCTCGGGTCGGCGCTCCACCGAGCCACCACATGTTGGCGCTGGGAGGACCGGGGGAGCTGCGGCCACAGTGCACTCTCCTCCTCCTCGCCAGCTACCGCAGGCATCGGCCCGTCGCGACGACGCTTGTGATAACATCTCCATAGCGTCGTTCGACCCACGGACCCTCCGCGACGAAGATGCTCAATCCACCGTCGAGCGCCGGCGCGAAACGTGCCGCCAGTCGGACAAGCGCGCAGGGCCCGCTATGGCCCACCCGGCACCGGGGGCCCCCGGCGGCCTACCTTACGAGGTGGGTTGCCCAGCTTTTACCCATGAGTTGAGGCAGTTCCAGTGGCCGTCCCACCGCACGTTCAAGCCCGACGTCGGCGAGAACTACACTGGCAAGACCCATCCGTTCGAGTTCCTCAGCATCTACACCATCGCGATGCAGGCCGCTGGGGCTCGCGACGACAAGGTGCTTGCCAACTATTTCCCGCTGGCGCTCAAGCCCAATGTGATGTCTTGGTTGATGCACTTGCCGGTGGATTCCATTTCTTCTTGGTCAGATATGTGCCATGAGTTTGTTGGCGCCTTCACAGGAGGCCACCAAGCTCATGGCCAGGCCAGTGATCTGCATATCATTCCCCAGAAGGAAGGGGAGACCCTGTGCAAGTACATCCAGAGATTCACCGGTGCAGATACAACATCTCGACGCTCATCCCGCCAGTGATTAGCGTGTTCCACCAGAACGTGCGCAATCGCAAGATGCGCGAGGAGCTGGCGATGACCAAGGTTAAGGATGTGGCCGAGCTCTACGTTCTGGCCGCTAGGTGCGCCCGGGCTGAAGAGGGAAGGAAGTACCCCGGCAAAGACGCCGGTGCAGAAACCGACTCTATCGATGAAGACGCCGCCACCCCAACGAAGAAGAGTCGGCGTCGCAACAAGAAACACAAAGGCAAGGTCGTGCTTGTCGTTGAGGGATCTGATGATACCGGTGCTGGCAAGAAGTTCAAGGAAGACGCCCCCGGCAAGGAGATTGCCGGGTGCGCTGCCTGCCGGGCCCTGGCGGCTACCGACAAGCCAGGAAGCTCCGGCAAGCAATACTGCAAGATCCACCGCACCAAGGGCCACGACCTCCAGAACTGCCGACAAGTCGAGTTGCTTGCTGTGAAGCAAAAGGCTGAGTATGAAAGGCGGGATGATAACCCACAAGTATAGGGGATCGCAACAGTTTTCGAGGGTAAAGTATTCAACCCAAATTCGTTGATTCGACACAAAGGGAGCCAAAGAATATTCTCAAGTATTAGCAGCTGAGTGGTCAATTCAACCACACCTGGAAACTTAGTATCTGCAGCAAAGTGTTTAGTAGCAAAGTAATATGATAGTGGTGGTAACGGTAACAAGAGTAAAGACAATAAAAGTAATGTTTTTGGTATTTTTGTAGTGATTGTAACAGTAGCAACGGAAAAGTAAATAAGCGAAGACCAGTATATGGAAAGCTCGTAGGCACCGGATCAGTGATGGTTAATTATGCCGGATACGGTTCGTCATGTAACAGTCATAACATAGGGTGACACCGAACTAGCTCCAATTCATCAATATAATGTAGGCATGCATTCCGTAAATAGTCATACGTGCTTATGGAAAAGAACTTGCATCACATCTTTTGTCCTACCCTCCCGTGGCAGCGGGGTCCTATTGGAAACTAAGGGATATTAAGGCCTCCTTTTAATAGAGAACTGGAACAAAGCAATAGCACATAGTGAATACATGAACTCCTCAAACTATGGTCATCACCGAGAAGTATCCCGGTTATTGTCACTTCGGGGTTGTTGGATCATAACACATAATAGGTGACTATAGACTTGCAAGATAGGATCAAGAACACACATATATTCATGAAAACATAATAGGTTCAGATCTGAATTCATGGCACTCGGGCCCTAGTGACAAGCATTAAGCATAGGAAAGTCATAGCGACATCAATCTCAGAACATAGTGGATACTAGGGATCAAACCCTAACAAAGCTAACTCGATTACATGATAAATCTCATCCAACCCATCACCGTCCAGCAAGCCTATGATGGAATTACTCACGCACGGCGGTGAGCATCATGAAATTGGTGATGGAGGATGGTTGATGATGAGGACGGCGACGAATCCCCCTCTCCGGTGCCCTGAACGGACTCCAGATCAGCCCTCTCGAGAGAGATCAGGGCTTGGCGGTGGCTCCGTATCGTAAAACGGGATGATTTGTTCTCTCTGATTTTTTTTCTCCCCGAAAGCCAATAAATAGAGTTGGAGTTGGCGTCGGAAGGTTTCCAGGGGGGCCATGAGGTTAGTTGGCGCGCCCAGGAGGGGGGCGTGCCCCCCACCCTCGTGGACAGGGTGTGGGCCCCCTGGTCTTCATCTTTGGTGAGGATTTTTTATTATTTATTCTAAGATATTCCGTGGAGTTTCAGGTCATTCCGAGAACTTTTGTTTTCTGCACATAAAACAACATCATGGCAATTCTGCTAAAAACAGCGTCAGTCCGGGTTAGTTCCATTCAAATCATGCAAGTTAGTGTCCAAAACAAGGGCAAAAGTGTTTGGTAAAGTAGATACGACAAAGACGTATCAACTCCCCCAAGCTTAAACCCTTGCTTGTCCTCAAGGAATTCAGTTGACAAACTGAAAGAGAAAAATAAAAACTTTTACAAACTCTGTTTGCTCTTGTTGTTGTACCTATGTCAAGCCAGCATTCAAGTTTTCAGCAAAGATCATAACTAACCACATTTGCAATAACTCCTAGGTCTCATGTTTACTCATATCAATTACATAATCAGCTAGGAAGCCATAATAATAAATCTCGGATGACAACACTTTCTCAAAATAATCATAATATGATATTGTCGGATCACGGGTTCCGGCAGACCCTTAAGGTTCGAACTCTGGGGTGCGCGCGGAGATCCAACCCTCCACCGTCTCGTACCTCGCCGAATCGCAGGGACCTAAACTACTAACAAGAACAACACAAGAGACGGAAGATTTATACTAGTTCGGGCCACCGTTGTGGTGTAATACCCTAGTCTAGTTTGTGGTGTGTGGATTGCCTCTGGGGCTGACGAAGAATAGTATAGGGAAGAACAGCCTCGCGAGGGTCTGTTCTTGGTGGGTGTGATGAACTGCTAAGTGGTGCCCCGCCGCTCTAGCTTGAGGAACGGCTTTCTCTCTCTCTCTGGATTCCGAATGCTCGATCCGATCATCCTCCCGTCCCCGAGTGTGGCTACCCCTATTTATAGGCGAAGGCCCTGGGCCTCTTCCCAAATATTGAGCGGGAAGGGTGCCAACAATTGGCCATTTTGAAGGGGACCAGCGGGTACACTTATCCTGACTAAAGTTGGTCCTCGCCTGCAAAAGGCTCTGGTGATGACGCCTGCTTGGGCTCCACGATGACTGCATTCCAGCCGTTGGGTCTGGTCTTGGTCTTGGTGCACCGAAACGGATGCCTTTGCCTGATGCCCTTGCATGCGCTTGCCCCCTTTGCACCAAAGTGGAAAGGAGGACACTGCGCGGGCTGGCGCCCGACTGGCGCCCTTGGTCGTCATGGCTTACATCACGGGCACCACGCAAGGTACCCCGCCTTGAACTCTCCGCCTGCTCGTGAGCCAGCCTGACGAGGCCATGCCTGAGGAAGCTCTTGGTCGTCCGCCCCGCGAGGCTTGGCCCCTCGCGAGGGTCTTGAGCTTGTGTTGATGAAGATGGGCCGTCCTGGGCCTCCTTTGAGCCATGCAGCAGGCCGCAGGCAGGCAAGTCTGGGGACCCCCGTTCCCAGAACGCCGACAGCAGCCCCCGGGCCCATGGCGCGCCCGAACTTGGCCGAGCAGAGAGGCGAAAGGGCAAGTGCGAAGCGTCGCGGGCCCTAACAGCCTGCGGCCTTGGGCGACGTGTGGCGGTTGATTGGACGTGGGCGGCACTGTTCCCCCACGCCTCCTTATTTTGTGCCTTGCTAGGCAGACACGCTGCTGTACACATCCGTTCTCCTCTCTGCTGCTTGCGCTCGATCCTTCCCTCTCTCGAACTCCGGTTTCCATTTCCAATCCAATCTCAAATCTCCCTTCCCCTTTCGATCGCCATGGCTCCGGCGAAGAAGGGAAAGGGAAGAAACCCTGCCTTCGCCCGCTTTCGCCGCCCTTGGCCTCTCATTGTCGACCCGTCGATCATAATCAATCTGGAGGGCTTGGGCAAGGTCAGTTCGGCTCGCCACTTCCTTCAATGAATGCGGAGGATGACGGCCTGGCCCGCGTCCCCACTTGCCATCGACAGGACAGTCACCGAGGTCCGGTATTTGGCCCGCATACAGTGGGCGAGCTAGTTCCCCCCTTTCTTTGATTTCTTCAATGCCGTGCTTTCCCACTATCAGATCCACATGATGCATCTGGGTCCTGAGTCCATTACTCTTCTCTCAGTCTTCGCCTTTGTTTGTGAGGCAATGATGGGCATCCTTCCCTCGGTTGCCTTGCTGCACCACTTCTTCTCTCTGCGCCTTGTCGACCCAGCTCAATGCTCGGCGTGCGTGAGCTTCGTCGCCGCGCCCGAGACCGCGGCCTCAGGGATTGACTTCAGCTCGCCTCCGCCAAGGCCGGGTTCCGCGAGAGGTGGTTGTACGTGGATGCGGGGGTGCCCAGCCCCCTGCTATCGGAGCCAACTTCGCCGGCTGTCCCCAATTCTGGCTGGGGCCAGGAGACGCTTTCGAGCCCTCGGCTCTTCTTCGACTGGCGACACTTCGCATTCCTGAGGTCGCTCGCAGTGACAGCGCCCAAGGTGGTGAAGGAGTTCTTGATGCGCCGCATTGCTCCTCTCCAACGCCATTACCACCGGATGTGGGCCTTCGGCGGGCCTGGTGATCGCATGAGGCTCCAGGAAGAAGACCTGACGCCAGAAGCGCTAACGAAGGTGCTCCAGGTCCTGATTGGCGATCCTAACCCCGGTGGCATCCAGCATGAAGGGGCCTTGCTGTACCGCTGCCGGAATAGGGGTGATCTGGTGAACCAGATGCCTATCTTCGATGAATGGGGGTTGCGCCCCGTTGGTCTCCAGGGGCCTCGCGAGAATCCAGTGGTGGTGACAGCCCTTACAGTCGGCCGAGGCGGCTCCTCCTCAAGTGGTGGAGCAGGGAGGTACGAGCCCCCAGAAGCCGAAGGGACCCCCGCCGGGGTGGCAACGCCTGGCGATGCTCGTGAGGGGGCAACTCCTGAGGCTCATGCCGCTGCGGCTGAGGGCGGCAAGCAGCCGCCCGCAGCGCCCGCGGCTGGAGCCCCCGAGGCCCCTGCTGCTTCTCCCGGTGAGGCGACTAGCAGCGCGCGTCAGGCAGACGCCCCTGACGCAAGCCGCCTTGATGCTTCTCCCTTGCCGCAGGCTGATCCCTGCGCCCAAATCTTGGGCCGTTTCCGCGTGAACTTCGAGGCCCTCCGGAGGAGAAGGGAGGCCCTGGGCGATGATTACCCTTGTCGCTTGCTGAAGCGCAGGAGTACTTCGCTACTGACGATTAAGCCTTCTTCTTCTCCAGCTCCTGATTCTTCTGCTGCTTGTACTGATCCTTGCCCCGCAGGCCCCTTCCTGCCGAGCTCATGGAGACGGGTGAGGAGACGTCCTCCCCGGCTTCGCCCCCTCCCCAGTCCTCGGGTGCCCCAAGCAGCAGAGCTCTTGTGGTGAGGGCGACCGGGGAGGTGAGCCGTCCCGAGGCGCGTCGTGGCCCTGCACGCCTCGCGATCCTTCCTCGTGAGCCTTCCCGAGCCATAGCTAGCCTGCCGTGGGCTTCTCGCCTGGTCGTGGACGGCGATTTGCAGAGGCGCTTCCTGTGCCCCTTGCCTGGGGATGGGCTGGCTCCAGGCCGGGCTCATGGCGCGGCGCGCCCGGCCGTCGCGAGGGTGCCAGCCCCCAGCCCCCTGCCCGGAGGAGGAGTGTTGATTCGTGGCTCCCGGCGCCCGTCTGGGGCGGTCGGTGGTGTGGAGGACGTGCGCGAGCGCGCCCGGGAGCGTCGCGCCCTTCGCCAAGGATTTCTTCGAAGGGCGGCCGACGCGGTGAGTCTTCTTGGTGAAGAGCTTGCTGACGAAGACGCGCGCCTTGAGGCCGAGGGCCTGCGCCTGGTCGCAGAGAGGCGTGAGCTGGAGGGCGCTGCCGCCCTTGCGCGTCGCCAGCGCGAGCTTCATGATGAGGAGGCCAGGGTGTCGCTGGCAGCCTCCCGAGAGGCATGTTCTCGGGCCATCGAAGAGGCCCGGGCAGCTGACAGGCGTCGAGAGGCGGCGGAGGAGCGGGCATGGGAAGCCCTAGCCCGGTGCCACTCGTTGGAGGAGCAAGCGGAGCTGCGCGAGGCAGCCCTTGCGTCGATGAAGGTGGCTTCTGGCGACTCAGCAGAGCTCCAGAAGCGTGAAGAGGCGCTGACGCTTGAAGCCGCCAACGCCGAGCAGCACGAGCGCTTGGAGACGAGGGAGCGCTTGGCAACGCGGGCAGAGGATGAGGTTGCCGCACGGGAAGCCCGCGTCATGGAGGAGGTCGGACGCCGAGTGGCGGCGGCGCTCGAACCTCGGCGCGAAGTTTGAGGAGCGGTTAGGGGTTGATCAAGGCCGAGGCCGAGGGCAGGACTGCTGCCTTGAGGATGAAACCGAGGAGGCTATGCGCGGGCCGATGCTCTTCAGCCGCCCTTGAGGTGGCGCAGAGGAGTCCACCACCTCTCGTGCCGAGGCGCTCCTTCTTCGCGAGCGGGTGGAGGAGGCCGAGGCTGTCGCTACGCCGTATCACGGACGAGATCGTCGCCCGGCGAGTCTTGGAGCATGAGCACCGCCCCATGCTTGCCACGCTCCGGGAAAGAGCTAACGTGGCCTTGGATAATATCTGCGAGGCGGCGGTTGGCCAGCCGCACGCGGTCAACTACGCCGGCAACCTTCAGTTCTTCACTGACGTGGTGGCGCGGCTGGAGGCGCGGTCGGTCAGGGCTGACAGGTTGGTGGAGGAGAGGAGTCGCGCGCTGCTCGGGCGCGCCTTCTCTCGTGTCTTCATCCATCTCCGGGACATGGACCCTCACTTCGATTTTGACGCGGCCATCGCCCCAGTTCCTCAGGCCGTCCGGGGTGACTTGGCGCACTGGGTGGAAGACAACGTGGATGCCCTCGTTCGGGCCTTCGCTTCAGATGACGACGGCGTGGTCCTGGCCGCCGATGAGGGCGGCGTGGTGAACGGCCCGGACGCCGCCGACGATCACGCAGGCAGCAACGGCGAGGCCAGCGACGCCAGCCACGGCTCAGGAGGTGCTCCTGAGGATGCATTGGGGGATTTGTCCGACTGATTATGTATTGTCCTTGTTCCGTTACCCTGCACGAGAAGAACTCAGGTTTTGGCCTGATGGAGGTGAGAGCATTTTGGGAGGGGGCGCCCCTCATGTAAGACTTGTGCTCTACGTATTAGCAGGTGTTACATCGCCCATACACCCGCGCCAAGTGGTAGGCTAGGCGACGCGCTAGTTTGATGGTTTACCTTCGTTTCGTACGAACCCCGAGATAGCATGCGGGAGGCTGCGGCAATCCGAGTGTATATCGATCGAATCCGTAGGACCTACAGAAAAAACGCTCCGGAGAGGACGCGGCGGCGACAGGCTGGGCTGTGCACAAGCTTGGCCTGGCCCGGCTCGCGAGGGGCTCGCGAGGGGAGGCGGCTGAGGCGGAGTTGTAAACGAAATACGAGAGATTTGCTCGAACGAGACTAAGCACCCCTTCCCCGAATACACGCAAATCTTCAAGCTCAAATTCAACTTAAATCCAACGGGGGAAAACGACAGCCAGAGGAAAAACCAAATGAAAGCAGAAAAAAGGCCGCGTCCGGCACCTAGTCTAGTCTTGGACGTCTTCTCACCAGCCCGGAGCTAAGTGCTGCTACTGGGCGTAGGAGGGAGCCCTAGGGCCTGAGGCCGGCACCCCTGAGACTCCGGGGCGCCTACAGCCCCACTCATTATTACGTGAGAGTGTCACGGGGCGGCGAGCTTCACAGCACCGGGCCTTCTTCACAGTGTACCGCCTTGCTTCATATCGCCAGACGAGGGCCCCGCTTTGCGCCACACTCTAATGCCACCAACGACGGCCGAAACCAGGACACCGCCGGTGGGGTAGAGCGGTCGCCAGCCAGTTCCCCGACGACCACGGGTCCTCCGCTGTGGCAGGCCCTGAGGCACCTCCCCAGCAGAGGGCCTACCTCCCGAGAACGCCTTGCTCGAACGCCATGGTGGTGATGCCGGATCTCTGCTCCTCTCCGGCAGCCCCTGCGCCCCTCCCGAGGGGTAGGAGATCGCTGAGCGGGCAGCTGTTCGTCGTGGCGACCTGTACCTCCCTGCGACCTATGGTTAGCGACGCTTGCTCTTGAGGAAGTAGCGGTACCCGATAATCGCCGCTTCCGGCGTGACCAGTGGGACCATCTCGAGACTCCTGGAAGAGCTGCTGCTTCCGCGCCTCATCCCCCAGATTGGGCTGAGGAGGCGAGTCTTGTTCTCCCTCATGCGGGTGCCCCTGGTCCATCATGTGGGGCACGATTCTTCCGGCGCCGTCATCCCGAAGGCCATGCCGTAGTGCTTTGGCGTGCCTTGCTGCTCGCTGATGCGCTGCCGTGGGGTGGTGGCGCGGCGTCCACCAGGCCGTGAGTTGCGCCGAGTCCTTCTTCTCCAGCGGGCCGGGGCGGGGCAACCCGCCACTGCCCGGCCAGCGCCGACAGCCCGGTGCTAGAGTAGCTTTGGAGCCCGCGGGCGCGCGTGGAGCCCCCGTGCGGGCCGCCCTCGGCCTGAGGTGGGAGTTGGGTGCAGAAGGGGTAAGCCCCCGAGGCGGCGAAGCCGAGGAGCTCCACCACTCGTTCAGAAGCACGTCGCGGCCGCTCTCAAGCAGCCTGCACTCCAACAGCTCTCGGGCCACTATGAGCGCGGCCCTCGAGTTCGCCTGCTCCCGGCGGGTGTAGGGTGAAGTGGTCGCGGCGTGGTTGGAGGCTCTTGCTGCCGACCGCGCCTGTCGCGGTGTGAGCGTCGTCGGAGCCTGCGTTGCCGCTTCGCCCGCAGCGCCTTGACCGCGAGCTGCCTAGGGCACGGGGTCGCCCGAGGCGACCGGCTCTGCGTGGGCGGGCCACGCTGCCTATGGATCTGGGTTGCCCGCTTGGTCGCCGGTCATGGCGATGACGATGCGACGGGACACGAGGTGGCAGAAGGCGGACTCTGGCGCACCCCTGCCTGGCGCGCCAAATGTCGGATCACGGGTTCCGGCAGACCCTTAAGGTTCGAACTCGGGGGTGCGCGCGGAGATCCAACCCTCCACCGTCTCGTACCTCGCCGAACCGCAGGGACCTAAACTACTAACAAGAACAACACAAGTGACGCAAGATTTATACTAGTTCGGGCCACCGTTGTGGTGTAATACCCTACTCTAGTTTGTGGTGTGTGGATTGCCTCTAGGGCTGACGAAGAACAGTACAGGGAAGAACAGCCTCGCGAGGGTCTGTTCTTGGTGGGTGTGATGAACTGCTAAGTGGTGCCCCGCCGCTCTAGCTTGAGGAACGGGTTTCTCTCTCTCTCTCTGGATTCCGAATGCTCGATCCGATCGTCCCCCGTCCCCGAGTGTGGCTACCCCTATTTATAGGCGAAGGCCCTGGGCCTCTTCCCAAATATTGAGCGGGAAGGGCGCCAACAATTGGCCATTTTGAAGGGGAACAATGGGTACACTTATCCTGCTAAAGTTGGTCCTCGCCTGCAAAAGGCTCTGGTGATGATGCCTGCTTGGGCTCCACGATGACTGCATTCTAGCCGTTGGGGCTGGTCTTGGTCTTGTTGCACCAAAACGGATGCCTTTGCCTGATGCCCTTGCCTGCGCTTGCCCCCTTTGCACCAAAGAGGAAAGGAGGACGCTGCACGGGCTGGCGCCTCGACCGCGCCCTTGGTCGTCATGGCTTACGCCACGGGCACCTCGTGAGGTACCCCGCCTTGAACTCTCCGCCTCGTGAGCTGAGCCAGCCTGACGAGGCCGTGCCTGAGGAAGTTCTTGGTCGTCCGCCCCGCGAGGCTTGGCCCCTCGCGAGGTTCTTGAGCTTGTGTTGATGAAGATGGGCCGTCCTGGGCCTCCTTTGAGCCATGCAGCAGGCCGCAGGCAGGCAAGTCTGGGGACCCCCGTTCCCAGAACGCCAACAGATATAACAAGATGGTATCTCGCTAGCCCTTTCTGAGACCGCAAAGCATAAATGCAGAGCACCTTTAAAGATCAAGGACTGACTAGACATTGTAATTCATGGTAAAAGAGATCCAATCATAGTCATACCCGATATAAATTAACAGTAATGAATGCAAATGACAGCTGTGCTCTCCAGCTACTGCTTTTAATAAGAGGGTGATGACTCAACATAAAAGTAAATAGATAGGCCCTTCGCAGAGGGAAGTAGGGATTTGTAGAGGTGCCAGAGCTTGGTTTTGAAATAGAGATAAATTATATTTTTAGCGGCATACTTTCATTGTCAACATAACAACTAAGAGATGACGATATCTTCCATGCTAAACAAATTATAGGCGGTTCCCAAACAGAATGGTAAAGTTTATACTCCCCCTCCTCCACAAGCATCAATCCCTGGCTTGCTCGAAACAAGAGTGGCTCCAACATTCAACGGGTCCCAGGGGGAGTTTTGTTTGCAATTATTTTGATTTAGTTTGCATAAAGCATGGGACTGGGCATCAAGGTGACCAGCCATTTTCTCGTGAGTGAGGAGCGGAGTCCACTCCTCCTGAGAATAACCCGCCTAACACGGAAGATAAGGGCAGGCCTAGTTGATATGTGAGCTATTCGAGCATGCAAAACAGAATGTTTATTTGAAGGTTTAGAGTTTGGCACATACAAGTTTACTTGGCACGGCAGGTAGGTACCGCATATAGGAAGGTATAGTGGACTCATGTGGAATAACTTTGGGGTTTAAGGGATTGGATGCACAAGAAGTATTCCTGCTTAGTACAAGTGAAGGCTAGCAAAAGACTGGGAAGCGACCAACTAGAGAGCGACAACAGTCATGAACATGCATTAAAATTAATAAACATTGAATACAAGCATGAGTAGGATATAATCCACCATGAACATAAATATCGTGAAGGCTATGTTGATTTGTTTCAACTACATGCGTGAACATGTGCCAAGTCAAGTCACTTAAATCATTCAAAGGAGGATACCACCCCATCATACCACATCACAACCATTTTAATAGCATGTTGGCACATAAGGTAAACCATTATAACTCATAGCTAATCAAGCATGGCACGAGTAACTATGATCTCTAATTGTCATTGCAAACATGTTTATTCATAATAAGCTGAATCAAGAACGATGGACTCATCATATTTACAAAAACAAAAGAGGTCGAGTTCATACCAGCTTTTCCCATCTCAGTCAGTCCATCATATATGTCATCATAATTGCCTTTCACTTGCATGACCGAACGATGTGAATAATAATAAGAGTGCACGTGCATTGGACTAAGCTGGAATCGCGAGCATTCAATAAATACGAGAAGACAAGGCAATATGGGCTCTTGGTTAAATCAACAACGATGCATATAAGAGCCACTTCAACAATTTAATCATGGTCTTCTCCTACTGACCCCCAAAGAAAAGAAAGGAAAATAAAAACTATTTACACGGGAAAGCTCCCAACAAGCAAAAGAAGAACGGGAAATATTTTTGGGTTTTCTTTTTAATTATTACTACTACAGCAGGAAAAATGAACTACTACTATTTTTTGGTTTTTCTAAGGTTTATTAAACACACAAGAAGAAAGCAGGACAAAGAAAATAAACTAGCATGTATATTACAGTGAAGGAGTATGAGCACCGACATCTAGTGTGTGAACATGAATGTAAAGTCGGTGAGAAATACGTACTCCCCCAAGCTTAGGCTTTTGGCCTAAGTTGGTCTATTGCCAGGGATAACCTAGCGGATGCCCGTAGGTGTAGCTGGGGTCGTACTGCGATGCAGCGGCTATCGCCTCCTGAGCTGCAGCGTGGCGTCGAGCCGCCTGCGCTCTCCTCTCGTACTCATCTGCCTCCTCTCTGGTAATAATATATCTTCCTTTTGTCTGAGAATCAAAGAAGGCAGGAGCAGGAAGAGTAATATGGACAACATGCCGTTTGTTAAAGATTAGTCGATACTGGAGAGGTGGTTCAGTCCTCTCAACAAACTGGTGGGAAACCATAGAATCAAAATCCAAATAAGTAGGGGGTAACTCCATATCACCCTCACGAATATCTATCTCACGAAAATTAGCTAAGCGGGTTGCATAAATTCCTCCAAAGAAATCTTCGTTATGTCTATTATGATGCAACCTACGAGCTACAATGGCTCCCATATGATAAGATAGGTCTCCTAAAACAGCACTTAGAATGTTGGAGATCGAGCACACATGTGACATGATTCATCCTTAGCATTTATGCATCTACCTATGAAGAGAGCAAAATAATGTATAGCAGGAAAGTGAATGCTCCCTATAGTGGCTTGCGTTATATCTCTAGATTCCCCCATAGTTATTCTAGCAAGAAAGTCTCTATATTCAGATTTAGGGGGATCCCTAACACTACCCCAAGATGGAAGTTTGCAAGCAAAAGTGAAATCCTCTAAGTCCATGGTATAAGATTTTTCATAAAGGTCAAACATGACTGAAGGCGAATTACGCAAAGATGAAAACTCAAACCTCCTCACAAATGAACTTGTGAGATCATGATACTGGGGGCATTTGTCAGCCTCAAAGTCCTCAAGACCGGTAGTACGCAAATATGCGTTAAATTCTTCTTTGATTCCCGCTTGATCCATAAAATTTTCCGAAGGCCATTCACAGGGCCTCACAAGAGCGTCTCTTGGTGGTTCCTCGTCAAGATCACACATTGCAAGCACAGGACCTTGCTTCCTTGAAGAACCACCTTGGAACATCTTCCTAAACATATTGTTTCCTCTGAAAATGTCTGAAATTTTTAGTAACTTCAAACAAAAGTGAACCAACTTCAATAAAATTGATAGCAACTACTCCTACAAGTGCCTAGAGCCTATATCAAGCATTAGAACTACTTGGAACCATATAAATTTGACATGCAAGCTCAAGAACATGGTCACCTGTGCAGCACAAATTTGCAAAGAATAAAGCACTAGATCAAAAACTAATTGGACCAATGGAGGAATCACATACCAAGGAACAATCTCCCCAAGCAGTTTTGCGAGAGGTGCTTTGAGTTAGGAGATCGAAAATCACAGAAAAAGTGGCTGGAACTCGAGCTTGAGTTGGTTTTTTGGGTTTGTGTGAGGCAGACGAAGAAGATGGGTGCAGGGATAAGTGGAGGAGGGCCACCGTGGTCCCACGAGGCAGGTGGGTGCGCCCAGGGGGGTAGGGCGCGCCCTCCACCCTCGTGGCCAGGTGGCAGCCCCCCCCCACGAGGTAATTTTTGCACTAAATATCCTCAAATTTTCCCGAAAAAATCATATTAAATTGGCATGGCATTCTGAGGACTTTTATTTTCGGGATATTTTTATATTGCACGGATAAATCAGAAATGCATGTAAAAATACTATTTTTTACTTTATTTCTACTAAATAATAGAAAATATAAAGAGGGTGCAGAAGGTTGTGCTTCTAGTTTCATCCATCTCATGCTCATCAAAAAGAATTCACTAACAAGGTTGATCAAGTCTTGTTAACAAACTCATTCCGATTAACATGGAACCAGAGAAATTTTGAATAACACTAAGTTACCTCAACGGGGATATGGACATCCCCAATAATAAGTATATCATATTTGTTCTTGACAGTAGGAAGGGGAAATACAAAACCTCCAAATATAATCGATGGAATTTTTCCAATAGAGTTGATACTATGAACTTGAGGTTGTTTCCTCGGAAAGTGTACCGTGTGCTCATTACCATTAACATGAAAAGTGACATTGCCTTTGTTGCAATCAATAACAGCCCCTGCAGTGTTAAGGAAAGGTCTTCCAAGAATAATAGACATAGTATCATCCTCGGGCATATCAAGAATAACAAAGTCCGTTAAAATAGTAACGTTTGCAACCACAACAGGCACATCCTCACAAATACTGACAGGTATAGCAGTTGATTTATCAGCCATTTGCAAAGATATTTCAGTAGGTGTCAACTTGTTCAAGTCAAGTCTACAATATAAAGAGAGAGGCATAACACGAACACCGGCTCCAAGATCACATAAAGCAGTTTTAACATAATTTCTCTTAATGGAGCATGGTATAGTAGGTACCCCTGGATCTCCAAGTTTCTTTGGTATTCCACCCTTAAAATAATAATAAGCAAGCATGGTGGAAATTTCAGCTTCGGTATCTTTCTTTTATTTGTAACAATATCTTTCATATATTTAGCATAAGGATTCATTTTGAGCATATCACCAATCGCATACGCATAAAAGATGGGTCTAATCATTTCAACAAAGCGCTCAAAATCCTCATCATCCTTTTTCTTGGATGGTTTCGGAGGAAAAGGCATGGGTTTCGAACACATGGTTCCCTTTCTTTACCATGTTTCCTAGCAACGAAGTCTCTTTTATCATAACGTTGATTCTTTGATTGTGGGTTATCAAGATCAACAAAGAGGTTCAACTTCTACATCATTATCATTACTAGGTTGAGCATCATCATGAACATTATCATTAACATTTTCACTAGGTTCATGTTTATTACCAGATTGTGTTTCAGCATCAGACATAGAGATGTCATTTGGATTATCAGGTGGTTCAGCATTGAAGTCATCTTGCTTAAACATAAAGTTATCAAACTCATCCACGCACTGACTAGCAATTTTAGTAGGAGGGACTTCAGCTTTATCATATCTATAGAGAGAATTTACCTTTACTACCTGTGTCGGGTTATCGGGATCAGGAGGTTCTTCAGTGAATAGAGAATTGAGATCATATATTTCTTCAACAGGCGGTAAATTAAGACCATATATTTCTTCGATAGGAGGTAAATTCTTAACATCTTCAGCTTTAATGCCTTTTTCTTTCATAGATTTCTTTGCCTCTTGCATATCTTCGGGACTGAGAAATAGAAAACCTCTCTTCTTCGTAGTTGGTTTAGGAATAGGCTCAATAATTGGCTCAGGAGCTGGCTCGGGAGTTGGCTCAGGAGGTGCCCAATTATTTTCATTTGTCAACATATTATTCAATAGAATTTCAGCTTCGTCCGGTGTTCTTTCCACGAAAGAGAACCGGCACAACTATCCGTAATCTCTGGAAGCATCAGTTAGTCCATTATAGAAGATATCAAGTATTTCAGGTTTCTTAAGAGGATGATCAGGCAAAGCATTAAGTAACTTGAGAAGCCTCCCCAAGCTTGTGGGAGACTCTCTTCTTTAATTTGCGAAGTTGTATATTTCCCTCAAAGCAGCTTGTTTCTTATGAGCAGGGAAATATTTAGCAGAGAAGTAATAAATCATATCCTGGGGACTATGCACACAACCATGATCAAGAGAATTAAACCATATCTTAGCATCACCCTTTAATGAGAACGGAAATATCTTGAGTATATAAAAGTAGCGCGATCTCTCATCATTAGTAAACAGGGCAGCTATATCATTTAACTTAGTAAGATGTGCCACAACAGTTTCAGATTCATAGCCATAAAAAGGAACAGATTCAACCAAAGTAATTATATCAGGATCAACAGAGAATTCATAATCCTTATGGGGAACACAAATAGGTGAAGTAGCAAAAGCAGGGTCAAGTTTCATTCCGTCTCTAAGAGATTCTTTACTCCATTTAACTAGCAGCCTCTTAAGTTTGTATCTATCCTGGCAGGCAAAAATAGCTGCAGAAGATTCCATATCAAAAAGATAACCCTTAGGAATAGCAGGCACATCTTCATCATCAATTTCATCAATACTATCAGTTTCAATAGTTTCTTTCTCTCTAGACCTAGCAATTTGTTCATCTAGAAATTCACCAAGGGGCACAGTAGTATCAAGCATAGAAGTAGTTTCATCATAAGTATCATGCATAGCAGAAGTGGCATCATCAATAACATGCGACATATCGGAACGAATAGCAGAAGCTGGTTTAGGTGTGGCTAGCTTACTCATAATAGAAGGTGAATCAAGTGCAGAGCTAGATGTCAGTTCCTTACCTCCCCTCGTAGTTGAGGGATAAATTGTTGTCTTAGCGTCTTTCAAGTTCTTCATAGTTTCCAGCAGATATAAATCCCAAGTGACTCAAAGAATAGAGCTATGCTCCCCGGCAACGGCGCCAGAAAAAGGTCTTGATAACCCATAAGTATAGGGGATCGCAACAGTTTTCGAGGGTAAAGTATTCAACCCAAATTTGTTGATTCGACACAAGGGGAGCCACAGAATATTCTCAAGTATTAGCAGCTGAGTTGTCAATTCAACCACACCTGGAAACTTAGTATCTGCAGCAAAGTGTTTAGTAGCAAAGTAATATGATAGTGGCGGTAACGGTAACAAAAGTAAAGACAACAAAAGTAATGTTTTTGGTATTTTTGTAGTGATTGTAACAGTAGCAACGGAAAAGTAAATAAGCGAAGACCAGTATATGGAAAGCTCGTAGGCACCGGATCCGTGATGGATAATTATGCCGGATGCGGTTCGTCATGTAACAGTCATAACATAGGGTGACACAGAACTAGCTCCAATTCATCAATATAATGTAGGCATGTATTCCGTAAATAGTCATACGTGCTTATGGAAAAGAACTTGCATGACATATTTTGTCCTACCCACCCGTGGCAGCGGGGTCCTATTGGAAACTAAGGGATATTAAGGCCTCCTTTTAATAGAGAACCGGAACAAAGCATTAGCACATAGTGAATACATGAACTCCTCAAACAATGTTCATCACCGAGAAGTATCCGGATTATTGTCACTTCGGGGTTGTCGGATCATAACACATAATAGGTGACTATAGACTTGCAAGATAGGATCAAGAACACACATATATTCATGAAAACATAATAGGTTCAGATCTGAATTCATGGCACTCGGGCCCTAGTGACAAGCATTAAGCATAGAATAGTCATAGCAACATCAATCTCAGAACGTAGTGGATACTAGGGATCAAACCCTAACAAAGCTAACTCGATTACATGATAAATCTCATCCAACCCATCACCGTCCAGCAAGCCTACGATGGAATTACTCACGCACGGCGGTGAGCATCATGAAATTGGTGATGGAGGATGGTTGATGATGACGACGGCGATGAATTCCCCTCTCCGGAGCCCCGAACGGACTCCAGATCAGCCCTCCCGAGAGAGATTAGGGCTTGGCGGCGGATCCGTATCGTAAAACGTGTTGATTTCTTCTCTCTAATTTTTTTCTCCCTGAAAGCCAATAAATAGAGTTGGGGTTGGCGTCAGAAGGTTTCCAAGGGGCCCACGAGGTAGGGGGCGCGCCCAGGAGGGGGGCACGCCCCCCACCCTCATGGACAGGGTGTGAGCCCCCTAGTCTTCATCTTTGGCGAGGATTTTTTATTATTTATTCTAAGATATTCCGTGGAGTTTCAGGTCATTCTTTTGTTTTCTGCACATAAAACAACATCATGGCAATTCTGCTGAAAACATCGTCAGTCCGGGTTAGTTCCATTCAAATCATACAAGTTAGAGTCCAAAACAAGGACAAACGTGTTTGGAAAAGTAGATACGACGGAGACGTATCACGGGACAAGGAGAAGGACCAGGACAGTGCTGAGGGATCTGGCAAGAAGCGTGTCGGCCAAGGAGGCCGCCCCGGCAAGGACAACCAGCAAGAGAGGCCCGCCCGGTGCCGCGACAAGAAACAAGAAGACGATGATCATGACGAGGACGACGAGTCTGGTGAGCAAGGGTTCCAGAAGGCTACGGAGGCCATGTGCGTCAATGGTGGTGCCTTGCTGCATACCTCTCACCGCCGGCTCAAGCAGTGGGCGCATGGGATTACAGCAGCAGAGCCATTGTTCGATGCTCAGAAGCCGCTAAAGTGGTCCAGCACGCCCCTCATCTTTGACACCGAGGACCACCCTGACCACAGTACCGCGGTCAGGTGTTTGCCATTGTTGGTCTCGCCAACGATACGCAACCTCAGGGTGAACAAGATGTTGGTTGACAGCGGGGCCGGCCTGAACCTGATCTCGCCTGTCATGATCAAAAGGTTGCAAATCCCTGATGGAGACCTCGAGGAAACGGACACGTTTCAAGGGGTCAATCCAGGGAGGAGCCAGCCAAAGGGAAAGGTCACACTTCCCGTGACATTTGGAGGAGAGTTGAACTACAGGACGGAGATGATCTTCTTTGACGTGGCTGAGATCCCCTTGCCCTACAACGGGATCCTCGGCCGCCCGGCACTAGCCAAGTTCATGGCGGCGTCACACTACGCCTACAACATGCTAAAGATGCCCGGGCCGTTGACCATCATCTCCGTCCCCTTCGACAAGAAGGACGCGCTGATCTGCGCCGACCAACTCTACCGGGAAGTAGTTGCAGCAGCTGCCGTCAAGGCACCTGCTCCTGCCGCTGAAGGCCCGGGAGGGAAGAAGGAGCCCGGCAAGACCTCTCGCACCCACTAAGGCAAGCGCACCTCCTCGGAGTGTTGTGCTACCATTGAGGACGTGCCAGAGAGCTCTACCGACAAGAGCAAGAGATCCATAGCTGAGCCACCGCAGACCAAGAAGGTGCCCGTCGGGGAGGATGGCACGGGAGGGGCCTTCATCATAGGCTCCACCCTCGATAGCAAATAGGAAGGCACGCTCATCACCTTCCTGCGGGCAAATGTCGACGTGTTTCCATGGCAAGCGTCCGACATCCCCGGTGTTCCTAGGGAGGTGATTGAGCACCACCTAGCTGTCTGCCCCCATGCGCGGCCCGTCAAGCAGAAGGTCAGAAAGCAGGCTCTGGAAAGGCAGGAGTTCATCATAGAGGAGATCAGGAAGTTGGAAGCGGTAGGTGAGGGAGTCCTGGATTAGGGGGTGTCCGGCTAGCCGGACTATAGCCTTTGGCCGGACTCCTGGACTATGAAGATACAAGATTGAAGACTTCGTCCCGTGTCCGGATGGGACTTTCCTTGGCGTGGAAGGCAAGCTTGGCGATACGGATATGTAGATCTCTGTGACACTCCAAAATTTTTCCTTTGGTTTTCTTCAAAATTTTGTGGGATTTGAAGGAGGTCACCAAAACCCTTCCAAGAATCTCTATCAAAAGCTTTTTCCCTCTGGCAAATATTTTAGTTTTGCATCTCCTTCAACTCTGGTGTTTGGTTTTTAATTTTTTCCTCTGATTGCTCTCTCCTCAAGGATTCAAGAAAAAATTTTGAAGTTTATTTTTCTTTCAAAAAGAAACTCTAGGAGTTTTTCATCCTCTCCCATATTTCAGATCATTTATGGTTTGGCCATACACCACATGGTAAAATCTTCCCAAATATATCTCCTTCCACTTTGGGAAATCCAAACACTCTATCTCTACTAGTTCAACTCTCTTCTGAATTTTATTTCAATTAATTCTCTCCCAAATCTTTTCTGTCTATTATTTTAAGCCTAGGTAATTTGCAAAGCAAGTACCTTAATGCATTTGAATTTTGACCTCAAACCAACTCCCTTGGATAGTCCTTGGTACCCACAACCTAGAACTATCAAGATCCACTCCTCTTCTGTTCAAAAATTTCAAATTATAGTCCCTGCAAGTTTGGACCAGATTTGCCAAATTTGGTGAAATTCATATCTACACTACTCCAAAAATTCCACAAATATTCAGGCAGCCTCTAGATGCAATGCGAGGCCCCTCCACCAAAAACCAGCCCAAGGAAAAATCCCTACATGCCTAGATCATTCTGTCGAACACCTTGCATGCACTAGTACTGTTCACTTTCGGAAGATTCAAGTTCGGTCGATCTCCGTCAAGAACTTCAGTCACGAGTCCACAAAGGTCTTTGGCACGTTGCTCGCAGCCTATCCCTCTTGTCCGGAGCTTCACACGAGCGTTTGGCGCGTTCCTGGCGTCGGTGGTGCCCTGGCCCGCCTGCACCGGCATGCTTTGCGGTGGCTGCACCACCGTAACGGATGACAGGGGGCAAAACTGCGGCGCAACGCCGAACAAGCGTCCTGGTGGCTCCGCGTGGCCACCTCCTTGCCAGCGCACGCATGCGGCACCGTCGCCGTGGCTTGGCACGCGCAGAGCGCGCTCTCTGCCGCCGACGGGCCGTGCGGCCGTTCCGTCGAGGGCAGACCGTAACCAGCCCTCCCGTGCTAAATTGGACATGGGAACGGCTCCAATACTCCTCCTAGGCGATGCTCAAGCTCCTAAGACGACCGTCCAGCCACAGCGCCGCCGTAATCAACTCGCCAGACTTATCCGTTCAGGGCAACCGACTCGGGCTGGCTATATATAGCACCCCGTGCTTGCTCTCGCCTCCGGACGACTCCACCACCTCATCAGACCCCGCCTAGCCACTGGAGGGGCCTCGAGGGGCCTTTCTTCCTCGACTCCGGCCACCTCCGTCCGCCACGGGCTCCGGCATCGTTCTCTCCGGTGAGAACTCCTCCGCCGCCCTACTTTCGCCCGTAGCCTCGTATCACCTCTAGTAGGATAACCCCCACCTCAATTTTGGCCCCGCAGCTCTCTCCGGCGAGATCCACGACCGTCCGAACCGCCATCCGCCGGAGCAAGGGCTGCCGTCGATGTGGTGCTCGCCGACGACCTCTGCCACCACCCACAGGCGCGGAAGGGCGCACTGATCACGAAGGTACACCCCAATCACCATACCTCGCCGTGGATCGCCGCCGGCGACCACCGCACCTCTCGGCGCCGTCGCGCTCTGTTTACCCTCGTTTGAAAATTCAAACCTGACGGGTGGAGCCCGCCTGCCAGTTTCTCAGCCGTTTTTTTAAACGAAACGTTATCTGGACTTTTCCGCAGAACCCCCTGGAAACTTTCTGTTTCATTACAGATGGGTCCTTGGACCAAAACTCTTATAACTTTTAATCAGAAAAGTATTTCTGATTGATTCTTTTTCTGTCCTCTTTAAAATTTTGTCTAGTTTTTTATCAGTTTTATTTGAAAAAAAATTGGAGTAATTTTTGTGCACCTTACGGTATTTACGTTAGCGCGTATGTTTTCTTTATACCGTAGATACTGAAGGAGGTGGCGGGACCGCAAACTTCACCGAGCTAGGCTCCGACTACTCTGAACCAGGCAAGCATGTTTGAACTTTTGATATGATGAGTGTTCTGGCAGGTTTGCATTAAGTAGTTTCATGGCATGTTTGTGAGCATACCGATGAATGTTATTTTTCATGCAAAGTTGAGGCAAGTGAGTTCGATAATCCATACGTGTTGGATGTGAATGTGCATGGCCATGTGTTGGCATGAGGATGGGTAAGATGGCAGTGTTGTAGCATGCCAGTCTTATGCCATACTATTTGACTTCAGTGTCAACCCGTATCAGTTTGGTTCCCATCCATTTCCCTTCCCGTACTACCACATGTTTTCCGCAAGGGATATTGCTTAGTAAGTAGCAAACCGCTTTCCTGGTACACACCAAATGGAGAGGCCGTGATGATGGTTCCATGGCCCTGGATTAAAGCCAGTCATCCGTCGGGGCATGGGTGTTTCCGGTTGGGACCGAGAGGGGCACCCTTAGAGCGCTGTGAATATAAATTTGATCCCATGCTATTCGAGATTGTGATCTCCTGCCTCAAAAGTTTTTCTTGGACGACGTCTGGGTGATTCCTGGCATCGTAAGGTAGGTGGGTGTGTCTTGGTTAGCTATGTTTCTTCCGAAATACCATAAACGGAACTAGTCCTTCGTGACTACGGAAATCCGTTATTGTGGGTAATTTTAGTACAAATTCTGCAGAGTCATAAATCCTCGAATCATCTTATCCATGTCCAAGTTCTGTATTATCTTATCCTGACAAGTGTCAGTTTTGGTGACAGATACTTCGGTGAATCACAAGAGTACTAAGTCCGGTTAGATGTTTATTCCTGTGGATGGACTAACCCGTTTAAATTCATGTGTTGAATATTTATTATGAGTGCTATATCTTTGTGATGAAAGCCCTTTCTGTGATATCGCTCAGACGTCTGACTGCGGCATTGCCGTTACTTATTTTTCTTATAAGCCCTTTCTGTGATGTCGCTCAGACGTCCGACTGCGGCATTGCTGTTACTTATTTTTATTATAAGCCCTTTCTGTGATGTCGCTCAAACGTCCGACTGCGGCATTGTCGTTACTTATTTTTCTTATAAGCCCTTTCTGTGATGTCGCTCAGACGTCTGACTGCGGCGTTGATGTTACTTATTTTTATTATAAGCCCTTTCTGTGATGTCGCTCAGACGTCCGACTGCGGCATTGCCGTTACTTATTTTTCTTATAAGCCCTTTCTGTGATGTCGCTAAGACGTCCGATCATGCATTGATGTTACTTATTTTTATTATAAGCCCTTTCGTGATGTCGCTCAGACGTCCGATCATGCGCCGCATGCATTTTTATTTGAATATAAGCCCTTTATGAGGTGTCGCTCGACGCTCGATCGTGGCAATATTTTGCTTATTTATTCACCTTTCGAGGCGTTGCTTTGCATAATCTGATCGTTTTAAGTTTGCCTCCTTGAGTTTCGAGCGGACTACCGCCGACTCCCATTTTAATTATTTTCCTATACTGCTTTAATTGAGCATTGTTAAGATTAACTATGTCGCATTCATGCTTCCATTTGTTGTATCTTTTGTCCGAACTGTCTTGCGAGTACTTTCATAGTACTCACCTGGCTTGTTGATTTGGCCAGATGCTGACGAAGGCGATCTCTTGGATGAAGAGTTCGATAGCGAGTCCGACGCCTAGAGGAATCCCAGTCAGTCTCGTGCGACCCCTGGATTAGTCCTTCTAAATGTCCGCTTCCGCTACTCAAATAAATTCATCGAGCCTCACCTCGACGCTCGATGAGCCGCCAAAGGCAAGAGACTTATTAACCACCCCATCGTGTTATTCCACCAACCACGCATACTCCAAGTCAAGAGTATTTCCACCCTACACCTTGTGCCATATCCCCCATCATGTATAATTATTGGCGTGTTGTAATAATTGGTTGGGCATCTTTAGTCCGACCCTTGTAATATTGTAATGCTACTGGCTTCTTGTATCCAAGTTTTGTCTACCGATATGGAGGATTTATCCTCATATTGGATTTCATGGGTCGGTTGTTCAATAAATATTTTCATTGAAAATCCGGTCGTGACAATCTCTTACCATTGTAACCGACTCTGTGTAACCCTAACCCTCTTCGGTGTCTATATAAACCAGAGGGTCTTAGTCCGTAGGACGAACAACAATCATACCATAGGCTAGCTTCTAGGGTTTAGCCTCTCTGATCTCGTGGTAGATCTACTCTTGTACTACCCATATCATCAATATTAATCAAGCGAGAGTAGGGTTTTACCTCCATCGAGAGGGCCCGAACCTGGTTAAAAACATTGTGTCCCTTGTCTCCTGTTACCATCCGCCTAGACGCACGATTCGGGACCCCTACCCGAGATCCGCCGGTTTTGACACCGACATTGGTGCTTTCATTGAGAGTTCCTCTGTGTCGTCATATTTAGGCCCGATGGCTCCTCCGATCATAAACAACGATGCGCTCCAGGGTGAGACTTTTCTCCCCGGACAGATCTTCGTATTCGGCGGCTTTGCACTGCGGGCCAATTCGCTTGGCCATCTGGAGTAGATTGAAAGCTACGCCCCTGGCCACCAGGTCAGATTTGGAAGTTTGAACTATGGTTGACGTCCGCAGAGACTTGATCTTCGACGGGTTCGAGCCACAGCCAAGCGCGCCGCCGCCACGAGGGGCATGATCTAGCTCTGCCGCCGAACAGTGTTCTGGAGGCCGCACCAGTGTCCGCTCCGACCTTTAGCTCGGAGCCGACTGCGCCGATCAAGGACGGGTGGCTGGACACCGCCTCGGGGGCTGCGATATCTATGTCGATTGAGCCACAAACCTACCCCGTCCTTTGCGAAGCTCGTGACTCCAAGGTGTCGGACTCCTCTCCGGACTCCGAACCTTCCGCGCCCTCGCCAATCGAATCCGATTGGGCGCCGATCATGGAATTCACTGCCGCGGACATCTTTCAGCACTCGCCCTTTGGCGACATCCTGAACTCACTAAAGTCTCTCTCTTTATCAGGAGAGCCGTGGCCAGACTATGGTCAGGAAGGTTGGGATGCGGACGACGAAGAAATTCAAAGACCACCCACCACCCACTTCGTAGCCAGTGTCGACGATTTAACCGACATGCTCGACTTTGACTCCGAAGACATCGACGGTATGGACGGATTTATGCAGAGACGATTAAGAACCAGGCCTATAGGGCACCGAGAACCACCTCATCTCACGATGTATACATGGTGGACACACCTAAAGGAAGCGATGACGAGGAACAACGGGACGCTACGTAAGGATCATTCCCTCGGCGGTCAAAAGCAAGGACGTAAGCGCCGCTCAAAGTCCCGCCTCGACAAAGAGAACAGCCATACAGACCCAGCCATAGAGCAGGGCGAACCGGTGGACGCATTTAACATGCTATCGAGCAACCATCCGAACAGGACAACCTGGATAAACAACCCGTCCCCGGCGAAGACAACAGTCCGGACGATCTCACGCCGGACAAGTTGCTGGAGCAGAAGAACCTCCACAAAAGGCTTGTCGCGACTGCATGTAGCCTAAAAAAGCAGAAGCAGAAGCTCAAAACAGCGGAAGATGCACTCAGAATCAGATGGAGCAAAGTACTCAACACTGCAGACAAATACGGCGACAGTCGCCGAACGAAGAGCTACCCAGAGCGGAAACTACTGCCCGAATTTGATGAGGAGGCCGTAGAGCCCCCGCAATCAAAAAACAAAGAGGCCACTCGGTCGGATGGATGACCCCATGGCAAACAGAGAGCAGCAAACGGCGACGCACACAAGCTGGCACGCGATCTGCACAAGGATTCACATCAAAAAAATGGCCCAGTTAGATCTATCTACGGGCCAAGAAAGCAAGCTCTAGTAAGCAATGCAACACATCAAGTATGCGAACTTCACGGTACACCTAAATATAGGGGTGCCGCATACCCCCTATGTTTCACCGATGAGGTGCTGGATTATGAATTTCCAGCAGGATTCAAGCCCGTAAACATAGAGGCATATGACGGAACAACAGACCCTGGAGTCTGGATTGAGGATTACATCCTCCACATACACATGGCTAGAGGAGATGATCTCCACGCCATAAAATACTTACCCCTCAAGCTCAAAGGGCCAGCCCGGCATTGGCTTAAAAGCCTTCCCGAAAACACCATTGGAAGTTGGGAGGAGCTCGAGGATGCTTTTCGGGCAAATTTTCAAGGGACCTTTGTCCGACCTCCGGATGCCGGCGATTTAAGTCACATAACTCAACAACCCAGAGTCAGCCCGTAAATTTTGGAACAGATTCCTTACTAAAAAGAACCAAATAGTCGATCGTCCGGACGCGAAGCCTTAGCAGCTTTCAAACTCATCGTCCGAGATGAATGGCTCGCCAGACACCTCGGTCAAGAAAAGCCAAGAACAATGGCCGCATTAACAAGCCTTATGACCCGCTTTTGCGCGGGAGAGGACATCTGGCTGGCAAGATGCAGTACCAGCGACCCAAGTACATCCGAAGTCAGGGATGGAAACGGGAAACCACGACGCAACAAGGACCAGCGTCGGACCAAGGGAAACAGCCCGAAGAGCATGACAGTCAACGCCGGATTCAAAAGCTCTCGGTAGAATCATAAAAAGTTGCCCCTTAAGGATAACAGGGACGAGCTATCTAACTTAAACAAAATCTTGGACAAGATATGCCAAATCCACATACTCCCGGGAAGCCTGCAAACCATACCCATAGAGATTGTTGGATCTTCAAGCAGTCCGGCAAACTCAACGCCGAACACAAGGGGCTCGACACACCAAGCAAGGACGATGACGAACCCCGAAAGCAGAGCACCGGAAAACAAAAGAATTTCCCACAAGAAATCAAAACAGTAAACTCACTTCACGTGACAAAAGGGAAAAATAGAGCGGCGCCCATAGAGGTACGCGCCATACGGCCTATCCCGGAGGAGCCCCGCCATCATCGTTAAAACCAATCACCTTCGACCATCGGGATTACTCTAGAAGTATACGGAATGCAGGTTGGACTGCCTTGATATTAGATCCGATAATTGGCTGACTCCAATTTACACAAGTCCTAATGGACGGCGGCAATGATCTAAACCTGCTATATCAGGACACAATCCGCAAAATGGGGATACACCCAACCAAATTTCGCCATAGCAACACTTCCTTTCAAGGGGTAATGCCAGGCCCATATGCCCATTGTACGGGCTCCTCATCGCTAGAACTTGTGTTCGCTCACCCGACAACTTCCGCCGTGAAAAGTTAACCTTCCACCTCGCCCCATTTACAAGTAGCTATCAAGCACTATTGGGACGTGAAGCTTTCGCCCGCTTTAACGCAATACCGCATTATGCATCTCTTACACTTAAAATGCCCGGTCCACGCGGCATCATCTCATTAAAAGGAAACATCGAGGATTCCTTGAGTCCGGAAAATTGTGCGGTTGCCTTGACAGCCACACAATAAACCAGCTTCACCAATACAAGCACTTAGACAGGTTGTCCAGACCCCGGACAGGGCTGGACGAGTCCGGCGTAAACATACAAGGGCTTACTAGACGCATACCCCCTTACAAGGGGCTCCGCGTATGCACAACAAGAGACAATAAAGCTCAATTCCATTCACTTTTTGAATTGTACTTCGTTTATTTATAACGTACATTTTTGCATGACCTTTTTCAACTAAGTTCCTCTCTTTTACAGATGACATTGTGCTACACCCGTGCAGGATACGGCACAACGGAGACACAGGCGCAGACGTGCAGTAGGGACCCGTTGCAAGGATTCTTTTCAGATTAAGACCCTGCGTAAACCTTTTTTACTGTATCTTGTTGATACACATCCCCCGGTTTCTTGCTATAACCGAGGAGGAGGCTGGCGTTTTGGCATAGGCCACGGCAGAATTTCGCACGTACCTGGACACCAGGGGCTTATTACCAAGGGCGATTGTTCGGCCCGTTTTCATAAAGACCGAATACCTTAGGGAGTGTTCGGCATCTCGAGTTAGGCCTTATATGCATCAGCTCCGAATCATGTCTTTGGTCAAATGTTGGGTTTGCCCGGCTCCTGTGTTTTGCTGCCTTACATTCCTCTCTATCGGCTAATGCGGCACTAGGAGAACTAATGCGATTGTGCCCCAGTTCGTCCAAGCGAGCACCTCAGTAGAGAAAGCCGAAAACTGACTATCATGATATAGCGTGAGACTGGTCAACCACTCGATGACCCGCTGGAATCTTTAGAATTCCTCCGCATTGACGAAGGACAGTTTCCCGGTCAAGCACATACGCGCCCCGAATTCGGGTGAGCGTGGTGCCCCTAGGGGCTATATAGTAGCCCCACTGTCGAACTCCTATGGCTAAGTGAAAGTGATAAAGCATTATAGTCCGGTTGCCTAGTTTGCTGCGCTATCACCTCATTTGTAGGACCAAGACGTTGGATCAAGTGTGAAAAGGCGCTTTCTGCAAACACCCCCGCATTATATGCGTGGGGGCTGAAGCCAAACACTGCCATCTTTCAGGTTATATACACATATACATTAACGGCCGCACATGAGATATTTTAATTCTTGAAGGCACACGTATAAAAAGCTTTTATATTCCATCGAAACCTTGTTTCACAATAATACATGTTATTCGAACATAATATCCTTCGAGCACTGCGTCTCTATTAAACAAGCGCCCTGCAGAACTTCCTGAAAATAGTGCTCGGCGGTACTGGCTTCTGTCCGAATCTTGGGATGCAACATCGGTGGCCTTCATCTCCGCCCAGTATGTCTTGACACGGGAAAGAGCCATCCGCGCACCCTCTATGCATGCTGACCGCCTCATTGCTTTGATATGCGGCACCGCACCAAGGAACTGTTGCACCAAGCCAAAATAACTCTTCCGCTCGGGCCTTTTCAGCCACAAATGAGTCCTGACACCCTTCATGGCAAGTCTGGACAACCTATTCAGCTCTGCCCATTCGGCCAAACGATCGCTTAATGGAAGTGGATGCTCTGGATTACGGAACTGCGACCAAAAAAGCTCTTCCATCTCGTGATCCTTTTGATCTCCGAAGTGTTCGCCCGCGTCCGCGGCACTCGCCGCCAAGTCCAGATAAGCATCCTCACTACTCCACAGCCGGCCCAACTAAGCATATTTAGGATCCGTGAACTTCCTCCGCAGCAGAAAGGGCTTTCCAGCCGCGATATCTCCGGCCTGATGTAGCTCCTCCTTCATAGCTCTCATCACAGAGCGAGCATCCTTGGCCTCGGTGGTGGCCTTCTTCAGGTCCTCTTGCTCCGCTCGACCTTCTTTTTCAAGAAGCTCGCAGCTGTCGGTAGCATTCTTCAACTTCACGGCCATCTCGGCCATTTCCTTCTTGCTTCGGCAGTGAGCAGCCTGTTCGGCTTTTAGCTCTTTGGCCGCCTTTAAGGCAGCCGCATCACTTTTTCTGGCCTGCTCCTTGGCTCGGGCAAGCTCCGCCCGAAGGTTCTCCATGGCAGCGACACCATCTGCATCAAGCATACATGTTGTAAGGCACGGGCATCAAGCTCCCTTACTAGGTGTCCGCGGAGAAACCGCATACCTTGTGACTCGTCAAGCCGCTTATTGACAAACGCGATGTCGGCATCCGCGTCAAGTTGCCGCTTTAGTTCGGCAAATTCATCAGTCCGGCTAGCCAGCGGATGCTCCGCCACCTATATAGGAAGGACGACATATTATACATGGGATTACGATCTCGGCACGCTGTCATTTTTTACAACACACTGAGTGTCAAGGGCTACTATCTACACAGGGCGCATCTTATATATGCGGAACCGTCAAAAGGTACATCATTGCACGTACCTCAAAACCCGTCAGTAAACTCCTGGCGGCCTCGTACAACACGCTTTCCGCGGACGAAATTTTTTCAATCACCGCACCCATCAATACACGGTGATCCTCTGAGATAGACACTCGCCCGAGCAGATCCTTCAACTCCTCCGACCGTGCACCAGGAGGTGCCGGACTCGTCGGATGGCCTTTTTCGAAGGCCGGGCACGGAGGGCTCTGGGGGGCCCTACGACTGCCCTCCGCCCCTGCCGGATTCGGAGAAACCCTCCTCTACGACACCTCAGGATCGTCCGCCTCGCTAGGTGGTACGGCAGGGGGAGGCGTTCCGCTCTCCATCATCTCCGAACGAAGATCCCCTGAAGACGAGCTCTGCTGAGAAGGGCTAAGATCCGAACTACAAGGTAAAATTTCGGTCATCTTCAGAAATAAAAGAGGGATGTCTCTTATTTTAAAACTCCCCTCTCTACTTACGGCTCGCTGGAGGGCTGATCTCCTTGGGGAAATAATGCAGCCGGGGCATCTTCCGGCGCAGGACCCTCTGGCGAAGATTTCTTCCCCTGCTTTGAGGCCTTGGTCTTCGGATCTTCAGAGGCGGTCCTCTTCTCCCCTTGGATGGAGGGATTATCGATCCCTCCTTTCTTGACAACCTCCTTCGCGGAGGCAGTAGTTTCCTTGTTCCCCCCTTCGCCTTCTTCTAAAGGCGCAGCCTCCAGCATCTTGGTTAACACAAGATCCGGCATGGTCTCAGGGAGGGGGGCCGGACACCTGATCAGTTTTGCTCTCGCTATCCACTCCTGTTTAAGGGACAACTCTTTTAAGGGCAAGTTTATGATAAATACACGGATAGCGTGTCCGGGTACGGGACTACTTACTTGAGCATCCGGGCGATTTCAGCTCAGACCTGCGTCCTCGGTCAAGTCCGGACACATTGCTTGTGATCCGAAGAACAGTTTGTACATCTCCACGGGCGTTGCGCCCATAAAATGTTGGAGAGCTCGTGGTCCCTCCGTATTGAACTCCCACAGGCGGAGGGGGCGACGTTTGCAGGGCGCCACTACGACCAGATTGATCTCTCTCTCTAGGAGGTCTCGAATATGGCCCTGCAACAAGGGCACGTCCTTGGACGGCCCCCAGTCAAGCCCTTTATTGACCCATGACGCCAACCGCGGTGGAGGACCCGAGCGAAAGGCAGGTGGCGCCACCCATTTGGTGCCCCTGGGAGCTGTGATATAAAACCACTCTTGTTGCCATAGACTGAGCTCATCTTGAAAAGAGCCCTCGGGCCATGAAGCGTCAGCATTCTTGCTTATAACAGCCCCTCTGCACTCTGCTTGTTGCCCCTTGATCATCTTCGGCTCCACCTTGAAGGTCTTGAGCCACAATCCGAAGTGAGGGGTAATGCGGAGGAAGGCTTCGCATACGACGATGAACGATGAGATGTGGAGGATGGACTCCGGATCCAAGTCATGAAATTCCAGCCCGTAATAAAACATGAGCCCCCTCACGAAGGGGTCCAGACACCATGCGAACACCATGCTTTCACCGGGCTTGGGAGTGAGAATAACCTGCCCTTGGGTAGGCAGCCTATGCGAGATTTCACCGGTTAGATACCTGGCATCTCTTAGCTTTAGGACGTCTTCTTCCGTGACGGAGGAGGGCATCCACCGGCCTTGAAGGTCGGAGCCGGACATCATCGAAGGTCCGGGCGCTGAATCTGGAGCTTTGGGTGTTGGGACTCAAGCGATGGGCGGATTTGATTGAGATTGAGAAAAAAGAGCGGGGCCTTGGTCTCTTTATAAAGAGGTTGAATACCAGGAGCCCTCCCCGTGACCGTTCGAGACTCGCCTTCGATAGAGGAGGCGTGCCAACGGGCACGACTGGGTTACCCACGCCCGTATTGATGAGAATCCCGGAATAAGGAAACACGATCTCTGCTTTGACAAGACATGCCAAGGAAACTGCCTCGCTAAACGTGCTGAGGTGGGACAGTAAAAACGATTCGAATAAAGGCTTGGCCGTGGTGTGATGTCACGCTGTGGAATACGTCAGCGGGTTGAACTTGTTTAAATATTATTCTCTCTACGGTGGTATGTGGGACTTATTTTGCAGAGCCGGACACTATCCTTGTGTTCAAAATCTTCTATGAAGTATTCGGAGGAGGAACCCGCCTTGCAATGCCGAAGACAATATCTGCGCGCGGACTAAATCGTCATTGAAGCCTGGTTCGAGACTCTTGAGGAGTCCTGGATTAGGTGGTGTCCGGATAGCGGACTATAGCCTTTGGCCTGACTCCTGGAATTTGAATATACAAGATTGATTACTTCGTCCCGTGTCCGGATGGGACTTTCCTTGGCGTGTAAGTCAAGCTTGGCGTCTGAGATATGTAGATCTCCTACCATTGTAACCGACTGTGTAACCCTAACCCTCTTTGGTGTCTATATAAACCAGAGGGTCTTAGTCCGTAGGGACGAACAACAATCATACCATAGGCTAGCTTCTAGGGTTTAGCCTCTACGATCTCGTGGTAGATCTACTCTTGTACTACCCATATCATCAATATTAATCAAGCAGAGTAGGGTTTTACCTCCATCGAGAGGGCCCGAACCTGGGTAAAAACATCATGTCCCTTGTCTCCTGTTACCATCCGCCTAGACGCACAGTTCGAGACCCCCTACCCGAGATCCGCTGGTTTTGACACCGACATTAGGTTTGGTGAGAGGGGTGCTCCACCCGACGTGGTTGGCCAATCCGGTAGTGGTGCGCAAGGCGAATGGGAAGTGGAGGCTGTGTATTGATTACACAAATATTAATAAGGCTTGTCCTAAGGACCCCTTCCTGTTGCCGCGCATCGACCAGATTGTTGACTCCATGGCCGGGTGTGATTTGTCATCATTCCTCGACGCCTACTCAGGCTACCACCAAATCTTCGTGACAAGAGAGGATAAAGAGAAGACAACATTCATCACCCCATGTGGTACGTATTGCTTTTTACGGATGCCTTTCGGGTTGAAGAGTGCTGGCTCAACGTTTGCAAGAGTAGTCCAAATTGGTCTTGAACCACAGCTCCATAGAAATATGGAGGCCTACTGTGACACTCCAAAATTTGTGTTGTTTTTGTTTTCAGCAAAAGCCTTGCTTGGTTTGAAGAAGGTCATTTAAACCCTTCTTAAAAACCTCTCTTCTGAATTTTTCTTCTCAAAAGCATTTCTTGGATTTATTTTCTTCTAAAAGAAACCTTTTGGTATTGGGTTATTCTTTGGTTTTGATCCATCCTTGATTTTACCATGCCTCTTGTGGTAAATTTCTCCCAAAACCCTCCTTCCACTTTGGTTCAACTCAAACATTCTGTCCAAACTAGTAAAATCCATTTTTGGACTTTATTCCAATTATTTCCTCTCCCAAAATAATTCTGTCTTTTCTTTTGAGCCTAAGTGATTTGCAAAGCAAGTACCCTAATGCTTTTGAGTTTTCACCTCAAACCAACTCCCATGGATAGTCCTTGGTACCCACAACCTAGAGCCATCTTGATCCACTCTTCTCCTTTTCAAATATTTCAAATTTCACTCACTGCAAGTTTGGACCAGATTTGCCAAATTTGGTGAAATTCATATCTACACTTCTCCAAAAATTCTACCAAAATTCAGGCAGCCCTCATATGCAATGAGAGACCACCACACCAAAGATCAGCTCAAGAAAAATTTCTCACGTGCCAGAATCATTCTTTCAAGCACCTTGCATGCACTGTTTCTGTGCATCTTCAGTTAAATTCAGAAAGTTCAGAGTTTCAGTGTCAATCTTCGTCAGTTAATTCAGTCACATGTTCACAGTGCCTTTGGCACGTTGCTCACGGCCTAGCGTGCCTGTCCGGAGCCTCACACGCGTGCTTGGCGCGTTCACAGCATCGGTGGCGCCACAGCCCGCTTCAAGGCCGGCGTGTCTTTGGTGGCGAACCACCGTAGCGGCCGACCGGGAGCAGAACGGCGGCGTAACGCCGTTGGCGCCGCCAATCCTCCGGTGGCTCCGCATGGCCACTTCCTCGCCCGACACGCATGCAACACCGTCGCCGTGGCGCGGCACGCCTGGCGTGCTCTACGCCACCGACGGACCCGCGCCTCCCGTTCCGTCGAATCCACCCAGGGCTCCTAATCCAAGTTGGTTTAGCGTCAAAACGGCACCAGTGGAACTCCACGCTGACGCCCCACTCCCTAAACCTCCCCGACCAAGCTCTGCGCTGCCGTAACCATCACCGGAGAAGTCTATTCACGGCCACCGCCTCGGATCGCCTATAAAAAGGAGCCCCGAGCTCGCTCTCGTGCACACACCACCCCTGCACTTCACCAAGACCCTGCCTAGCCACTAGGAGGACCTCGAGGAGGTCTCCTCCCCCAACTCCGGCCGCCTCGATCCGCCTCGGCCACCAGCTTGATTCACTGCGGTGAGGCCATCTCCGGCACCCAAACCTCGTCCGCAGCCTTCTCTTACACCTAGTGCTCTAACCCCCGCTTCAATTCGAACCTTGCAGCCCTCCTCGGCGAGATCCACCATCGCCCGAGCCGCCGTCCGCCGGAGAAAGTGTCACCGTCGACGTGGTGCTCCCCGACGCCCAAGTCCACCACCCACCGACGCGGAAGGACACACTGATACTCTTGGTACACTCCGATCTCCCTGACTCGCCGTGGTTCGACACCGGCGACCACCGCAGCCTTCGGGCGCCGGCGAGGTCTTTTAAACCTGACATGTGGACCCCCATGTCAGCCTCTCTTTCTTTTCCCGCGAACCGTTTTTCCGTTGGCGCCTTCGGGGAGAGTACGTTTTCCATGTGGGCTTGCACGTTTCTATTCGAACCATTTTCTGTTTTCTCAGTTAAACCCCTGGGACTTTTCTGTTTCATTACAGATGAGTCCCTGGACAGAAACCCTTATAACTCTTTAATAAAAAGTGATTTTTGAGTGATTCTTTTTCTGACAGTCTTATAATTTTGTCTAGTTTTTTATGGGATTTATTTGGAAATTTTTTGGAACAACTTTCATGCACGCGTTGGTTTTCACGTTAGTATGCCCTTTTCGCTATACCGTAGGTTCCAGAGGAGGTGACGGAACCGCGAACTTCGCCGAGCTAGACCCCGACTACTCTGAACCAGGCAAGTATGTTTGAACTTTTGATATGATGAGTGTTCTGGCAGGTTTGCATTAAGTAGTTTCATGGCATGTTTGTGAGCATACCGATGAAGGTTATTTTTCATGCAAATTTGAGGCAAGTGAGTTCGATAATCCATACGTGTTGGATGTGAATGTGCATGGCCATGTGTTGGCATGAGGATGGGTAAGATGGCAGTGTTGTAGCATGCCAGTCTTATGCCATGCTATTTTACTTTAGTGTCAACCGTGTCGATTCGGTTCCCATCCATTTCCCTTCCGTACTACCACATGTTTTCCGCAAGGGATATGGCTTAGTAAGTTGCGAACCGCTTTCTGGTACACACCAAATGGAGAGGCCGTGATGATGGTTCCATGGCCCTGGATTAAAGCCGATCATCCGGTCGGGCATGGGTGTTTCCGGTTGGGACCGAGAGGGGGCACCCCTTAGAGCGCCAATATAAATTTGATCCCATGCTATTCGAGATTGTGATCTCCCGTCTCAAAAGTTTTTCTTGACGATGTCTAGGGTGATTCCTGGCATTCGTGAGGTAGGATGGGTGTGTACTAGTTAGCTGTGTTTCTTTCGAAATACCATAAACGGAACTAGTCCTTCAGGACTACAGAAATCCGTTGGCTATGAGTAATTTTAGTACAAACTCTGCAGAGTCCTAAATTCCTCGAATCATCTTATCCATGTCCAAGTTCTGTATTATCTTATCCTGACAAGTGTCAGTTTTGGTGACAGATACTCCGGTGTTTCACATGAGTACTAAGTCCGGTTAAATGTTTATTCCTGTGGATGGACTAACCCGTTTATATTCATGTGTTGGATATTTATTATGAGTGCTATATCTTTGTGATGAAAGCCCTTTCTGTGATGTCGCTCAGACGTCCGATCGCTGACATTGTTGTTATTTATTTTCATTATAAGCCCTTTTCGTGATGTCGCTCGGACTTCCATTGCGGCATTGTTGTTAATTATTTTCATTATAAGCCCTTTACGTGATGTCGCTCGGACGTCCGATTGCGACATTGTTGTTATTTATTTTCATTATAAGCCCTTTTCGTGATGTCGCTCAGACGTCCATTGCATGACATTGTTGTTATTTATTTTCATTATAAGCCCTTTACGTGATGTCGCTCGGACGTCCGATCGAGGGCATTGTTGTTATTTATTTTCATTATAAGCCCTTTACGTGATGTCGCTCGGGCGTCCAATCGCGGCATTGTTGTTATTTATTTTCATTATATGCCCTTTTCGTGATGTCGGTCGGACATCCGATCGCGTAACATTGTTGTTATTTACTTTCATTATAAGCCCTTTCTGTGATGTCGCTCAGACGTCCGACTGCGGCACGCATGTATCTTTATTTTCAATATAAGCCCTTTATGAGGTGTCGCTCAGACGCCCGACTATGGCATGTTTTGCTTATTTCTTCACCCTTCGAGGCGTCGCTTGCATAATTCGATCGGTTTTGAGTTTATCTTCTTTGGGTTTTTGGGCGGACTACCGCCGATTCCCTTCTTGATTATTTTTGCTATGCTGTTTTAAATTGAGAAATGTTGAGATTAACCATGTTGCATTCATTCATTCATTTGTTATATCTTTTGTCCGAACTGTCTTTCTAGTACTTTCATAGTACTCACCTGGCTTGTTGATTTGGCCAGATGCTGACGAAGGCGATCGCATGGATGAAGAGTTTGATAGCGAGTCCGACGCCTAGAGGAATCCCAGTCAGTCTCGTGCGACCCCTGAATCAGTCATTGTGATATATCCTCTTCCGCTACCCAAATAAATTCATCGAGCCTCACCTCGACGCTCGATGAGCCGCCAATCTGATGAGACTTATTAACCACCCGCTGTGTTATTCCACCAACCACTCATAGTTCGAGTCAGTAGTATTTCCACCCCACACCTTTGAGTCACATCCGCCACTATGTTTAATCATTGGCGTGTTGTAGTAATTGGTTGGGCATCTTCAGTCCGACCCTTGTAATATTGTAATGCTACTGGCTTATTGTATCAAAGTTTTGACAACCGGTATGAAGGATTTTTCCTCATATTGGACTTCATAGGTCGGTTGTTCAATAAATATTTTATTGAAAACCGGTCGTGACAAGCTTGGTACCAGAGCCAGCTGACTATAGGAAGCCACTAGGTACGATCGCTAATCGGTTATTAGCATAGTAGAGCTATCTATTTTTTTACAAATGTAGTCAATTTACGGCGATCGGCATAAATTTATGATTTGACTTCTCAGAATTTTGCCTACTTTGTAGATGGCCAACAACGATTGCGAGTCGCAGATGTTCGCCAACATGCCCGATGGGTTTGTCAAGCTTCTCTCCTTCATCGTCCAAGTCGCGATGGGGCGGATGTGCGCCAGTCTTCTCTCTCTCTCGGACAAGGTCAATGACCGTCTAACCGTGCACCAAGCCGCGGTGGAATTCAAGAGAGGACGAGTTGGCGTTACCGGTTTGTGGGGAGAGCCACGCCACAGAGAAGCACGCGCCATGAGATGGCAGCCCGTGAAGTGATAGCCCGTCTCAGGGATATCCTGCCTTCGATGAAGACTCGTCGCTACCGCTACCTGCCATGTCACGTGCCATACACTTGCCACTACGCGTTCTCTTGCCCCAGAGGAGAACAGGATGAAGCTTTTGAGATGCTCATCGAGTATCTTCGAGCTTTGGAGGCAGCCTTTGACAACCTGGTGGACGATTTTGTAGCTGCCCGCATGAACTCAGTCCATGGCTGTACCGCCAACAGGAGGGAACGCCTGCGTGCTGCACCACCAATGACTTTCGTCTCATCATCAGCACCGTTCGCTCCTACTGCTCGCACCACTACTCGTCGCCTGCCTACCACGGAGGAATTCAACCATGTCATTGCGCCTACTCCGGTTCGTTCTGCACCACCCCTCGTGCCCGCTCAGATTCGTGTTGTCCCGCACAGGGCACCTGCTCCACCAACTCCGCGTAACACCTCTCATCTGGAGCCTATCTCTGAGGAGGAGGTTGAGTCCCCAGCCTCTCTAGGCCTCACCCTTGGCAGGCCAAGGGAAATCCTTACCATCTCCGACTAAGTGCGCTTAGCCGCCATGCGATGTACCGACTTGTGCGATATGTTTATATGTAAATAGGCTGTGAGAAGTAGTATGTTTGCGCATCATGTAGGATCCGGAGAAGTGCACTAGACTAAATAACATGTCAGGATTTATGTACGCATATCCTGAGTGATGTATTGTATAATTACTGCTTGCGTGTAAGATATGTAATGAACAGTCATTCTCCGTGCGCAAAAGTATTGTTTCTCTTGGAAAAATCTTGGAGCATTCGCAACTTTTTGCATCTTCTTGAATTTATTGATTTTTGCGGCTCAATTCCTTTTTCTTATGAGTGTTCCAAAAATATATCCCCAGAGTGAACTATGTCTCGTCCTTGGACGCGCTCCATGCCAACTCCAACAGAGGAAAATTATGGCACACCCCGAGGCAACAATTTCACACAGGGACAGACAAATCAGCAGGATAGTGAAACGACACTTTCCCAAATGTGCCATCTTTATGAACAAAGTCAGCAGCAACATCAGGAAATACTGAACCAAGTCATTAATATGGGAAATCACCGCGGACCGTGTCAGCAGCAATCCAAGTTATTCGAGCTACGTAAGACGCGTCCCCAAACATTTTATCACACCGACAAACCTCACGGAAGCCGAGGACTGGCTTGAGACATGGAGAGAAAATTAATTATCGCCCGGTGTTCAGACCTTGAGAAAGTACTTTATGCTCCGCACTATCTCACTGGAGCAGCCGCATCATGGTGGGAAAATTTCCTGCACATGCACCCCAACGAAAATAATATATCATGGGAAGAATTTAAAGAAGGTTTTCGTGGGGCACATATTCCTAAGAGCCTTATGAAGATCAAAAAGAGAGAATTTGATGACCTCAAGCAAAGGACAATGACAAAGTGTCGAATACAACAGTCAGTTTACCCTGCTATCTCGCTACGCCAACGAGGAGCGTATGTCAGAAAACAAAAAGATGGAGAAATTCCTAGATGGTCTGACACCCGCGCTTAAATGTCAATTGGTCGTACACACATTTCCAGATTTTAAGACGCTGGTGGATAAGGCCATTACATTGGAAAATGAGAGACGCAACTTAGAAGATTTCCATAAGCGGAAGAGGGACCAGATTAAACACACCCGCAACCACCGCAGCAAGATAGATGTTCAGAATAACTGGACACCCAAACCCATGACAAGCATCTCACGCCCAATCAAGAATTTCCATGCAAGGGACAAGGAGTTCACATACCGCCCAGGCGTTACACAATGCAGCTTGTGGAGAAGAAGGACACTACGCCAAGCAGTGCCCCAAGCCAAGGAACTCGACCCCAAAGCCGAACAACGGAAGCGATAATTCGGCACCAAAGGGCAACAATTTCAACCCAAATAACAACCACAGGAAGGGTCATTTGAACCATGTGACCAAAGAGGAAGCACAAAATGCCCCAGATATCATACTCGCACGCTTTCTGTCAACACAATACCTGCCATGGTTTTGTTTGATTACGGAGCTTCTCACTGCGTTCGTTTGAAAAGTTTTGCTTTGCAAAATAATTTTTCGATGCTTCCCTTGGGAAAATCTATGATCGTCAAGTCCCCTGAGTTAAGCAAGTTACCCGTAATTATTGCCGGTGTGGTTATCGAGTTTGAAGGGTTGAAGTTTCACGCAAATCTTATCGTATTGGAAAATAAAGGACTGGATGTCATCTTAGGGATGGATTGGTTAACCACCAACAAAGGTTTTATTGACTGCTTCAACAGGACTGTAATTCTCAACCATCACCACGGGAAGACCATAAAAGTTTCAGCCAAGGAAAGAAAAATATCCAGGCAACTGAGATTGAACAAGGTAGATATTTCTGGATTGAGCAAAGTTCCAGTAGTGTGTGAATTTCCAGATATATTCCCCGAAGAACTACCAGGCATGCCACCAGATCGAGAGATAGAATTCAGCATTGAGCTAGCACCCGGAACCGCTCCCATATACAAGAAACCATACAGAATGGCACCATCCGAATTGGTGGAGCTGAAGAAGCAAATAAAGGAACTGTTGGAAAAAGGGTACATACGAGCCAGTTCCTCACCATGGGGTTCACCAATTTTATTCGCCAAAAGAAGGATGGAACATCGAGATTGTGCATAGACTATCAAGCGCTAAACATGGTCACAATCAAGAACAAATATCCGATGCCGCGAATAAATGATTTATTCGATCAACTCGCTAAGGCCAAGGTATTCTCAAAGATTGACTTGAGATCGGGATATCATCAACTAAAAGTACGAACCGAGGATATTCCCAAGACCGCCTTCACCTCCAAATACGGATTGTACGAGTTCACCGTAATGCCATTCGGACTGACAAACTGTTGGGGAACGTAGTAATTTCAAAAAATTTCCTACGCGCACGCAAGATCATGGTGATGCATAGCAACGAGAGGGGAGAGTGTTCTATTAAACGTGAATGCAGCTGTCTCTAATGCATAACCCCAAAACGATAGTGGTAAACTGATAAGAGACATCATAGATCGCACCATATCCAATAAAGTGCGGTTACGACTTTCGGACACACCATTATGTTGTGGTGTTCCATATGGCGTGAGTTGCCAAACTATTTCACATTGTTTCAAATGAAGACCAAACTCGTAACTCAAATATTTATCTCCATGATCAGATCGCAGAAATTTTATTTTCTTGTTACGATGATTTTCCACTTCACTCTGAAATTCTTTGAACTTTTCAATTATTTCAGACTTATGTTTCATCAAGTAGATATACCCATATCTGCTCAAATCATTTTGTGAAGGTCAGAAAATAACGATACTTGCCACGAGCATCAACACTCATTGAATCGCATACATCGGTATGTATTATTTCCAATAAGTCATTAGCTTGTTCCATTGTTCCGGAGAACGGAGTTTTAGTCATCTTGCCCACAAGGCACGGTTACATAAGCATCAAATGATTCATAATCAAGTGATTCCAAAAGTCCATCGGCATGGAGTTTTCTTCAAGCGCTTTACACCAATATGACCTAAACGGCGATTACCACAAATAAGTTGCACTATCATTATTAACTTTGCATCTTTTGGTTTCAATATTATGAATATGTGTATCACTATGATCGAGATCCAATGAATCATTTTCATTGGGTGTGTAACCATATAATGTTTTATTCATGTAAGCGAACAACAATTTATTCTCTTACTTAAATGAATAACCGTATTGCAATAAACATGATCAAATCATACTTATGCTCAACACCAAATAACACTTATTTAGGTTCCATACTAATCCCGAAAGTATAGGAGTGTGCGATGATGATCATATCAATCTTGGAACTACTTCCAACACTCATCGTCACTTCCTTCAACTAGTTTACATTCATTACGTAACTCCCTTTTCAAGTTACTACTCTTAGCAACTATACCAGTATCAAATACCGAGGGGTTGCTATGAACACTAGTAAAATACACATCAATAATCTGTATATCAAATATACCTTTGTTCACTTTTCCATCCTTCTTATCCACCAAATATTCAGGGGTAGTTCCGCTTCCAAAGGACCGGTTCCATTGCAGCAAAAGTACTTAGTCTCGAGGCTTAGGTCCGGACTTGGGCTTCTTCACTCGAGCAGCAACTTGCTTGCCGTTCCTTTTGAAGTTCCCCTTCTTCCCTTTGCCCTTTTCCTTGAGACTAGTGGTCTTGTCAATCATCAACACTTGATGCTCTTTCTTGATTTCTACCTTCACGATTTCAACATCACGAAGAGCTCGGGAATCGTTTTCGTCATCCCTTGCATACTATAGTTCATCACGAAGTTCTAGTAACTTAGTGTTGGTGACTAGAGAATTCTGTCAATCACTATCTTATCTGGAAGATTAACTCCCACTTGATTCAAGCGATTGAAGTATTCAGACAATCTGAGCACATGCTCACTAGTTGAGCGATTCTCCTCCATCTTTTAGCTATAGAACTTGTTGGAGACTTCATATCTCTCAACTCGGGTATTTGCTTGAAATATTAACTTCAATTCCTGGAACATCTCATATGGTCCATGACGTTCAAAACGTCTTTGAAGTCCCGATTCTAAGCCGTTAAGTATGGTGCACTATACTATCAAGTAGTCATCATATTGAGCTAGCCAAACGTTCATAACGCGTGCATACGCTTCCTGCAATAGGTCTGTCACCTAGCGGTGCATTAAGGGCATAATTCTTCTATGCAGCAATGAGGATAAACCTCAGATCACGGATCCAATCCGCATCATTGCTACTAACATTTTTCAATACAATTTTCTCTAGGAACACATATAAAAACATAGGGAAGCAACAACGCGAGCTATTGATCTACAACATAATTTGCAAAATACTACCAGGACTAAGTTCATGATAAATTAAAGTTCAATTAATCATATTACTTAAGAACTCCCACTTAGACAGACATCTCTCTAGTCATCTAAGTGATCACGTGATCCAAATCAACTAAACCATAACCGATCATCACGTGAGATGGAGTAGTTTTCAATGGTGAACATCTTATGTTGATCATATCTACTATATGATTCACGCTCGACCTTTCAGTCTCCGTGTTTCGAGGCCATATCTGCATATGCTAGGCTCGTCAAGTATAACCTGAGTATTCTGCGCGTGCAAAACTGGCTTGCACCCGTTGTAGATGGACGTAGAGCTTATCACACCGATCATCACGTGGTGTCTCGGCACGACGAACTTTGGCAACGGTGCATACTCAGGGAGAACACTACTTGATAATTTTAGTGAGAGATCATCTTAAAATGCTACCGTCAATCAAAGCAAAATAAGATGCATAAAGGATAATAATGACATGCAATCAATATAAGTGATATGATATGGCCATCATCATCTTGTGCTTGTGATCTCCATCTCCGAAGCACCGTCGTGATCACCATCGTCACCGGCGCGACACGTTGATCTCCATCGTAGCATCGTTGTCGTTTACGCCATCTATTGCTTCTACGACTATCGCTACCGCTTAGTGATAAAGTAAAGCAATTACAGGGCATTTGCATTTCATACAATAAAGCGACAACCATATGGCTCCAGCCAGTTGCTGATAACTTCGGTTACGAAACATGATCATCTCATACAATAAAATATAGCATCATGTCTTGACCATATCACATCACAACATGCCCTGCAAAAACAATTTAGACGTCCTCTACTTTATTGTTGTAAGTTTTACGTGGCTGCTACGGGCTTAAGCAAGAACCAATCTCACCTACGCATCAAGACCACAACGATACTTCGTCAAATAGACTCCGTTTTAACCTTCTCAAGGACCGGGCGTAGCCACACTCAGTTCAACTAAAGTGAGAGAGACAGACACCCGCCAGCCACCTTTAAGCACGAGTGCTCGTAGCAGTGAAACCAGTCTCGCGTAAGCGTCTGGCGTAATGTCGGTCCGGGCCGCTTCATCTCACAATACCGCTGAACCAAAGTATGACATGCTTTGGTAGGCAAGATGACTTGTATCGCCCACAACTCACTTGTGTTCTACTCGTGCAAAACATCAAACCATAAAAACCTAGGCTCGGATGCCTTTGTTGGGGAGCGTAGTAATTTCAAAAAATTCCTCTGGCATACGCCAAGATCATGGTGATGCATAGCAACGAGAGGAGAGTGTTGTCTACGTACCCTCGTAGACCGGGCGGAAGCGATCACAACGTAGAGGAAGTAGTCGACGTTCTCCTCGCGATCCAACCGATCCCAGCACCGTTACTCCGGCGCCTCGAGTTCTTGGCACACGTTCAGCTCGGTGGCGCTCCTCGGGCTCCGATCCGGCAAAGCTCCGGGAGAGAAAGTTCCGTCGGCCTGACGGCGTGGTGGACGATCTTGATGTTCTACCGACGCGGGGCTTCGCCTAAGCACCGCTTCTGATATGACCGAGGTGGAATATGGTGGAGGGGGCACCGCTGCAGCTAAGAGATCCAAGAGATCAATTGTTGTGTCTTTGGTGCTAGCCCTGCCCCTCTATTTATATGTTGAGCCCGGTCGAAACTTGGAGCAAAAGCCTCCTCAAAGTCGGTTTTTGCCCGAAGGCAAGAGTCCCACTCGGACTCCAGGACCAAACGCCACAATCCTTGGCGTCGGCCCGAACGCCATGGGCCTCGGCGTCGGCCCGGGGCGAACGCCAGGTCTCGGCGTTTGGCCCCACAACCTCCGCAAAATCCTTTTGCACCGACCTAAAGCCTCATGGGCTTGACCCCTTGGCCTAAACATATCATCCAATAAATGAATCTTTACGTCTCGACCATTTCGAGACTCCTCGTCATGTCCCCGATCTCATCCGGGACTCGAACTCCTTCGGTACATCAAAACATGTAAACTCATAATATAACATCGCCATCGAAACCTTAAGCGTGCGGACCCTACGGTTCGAGAACAATGTAGACATGACCGAGACACGTCTCCGGTCAATAACCAATAGCGGGACCTGGATGCCCATATTGGCTCCTACATATTCTATGAAGATCTTTATCGGTCAGACCGCATAACAACATACGTTGTTCCCTTTGTCATCGGTATGTTACTTGCCCGAGATTCGATCGTCGGTATCCAATACCTAGTTCAATCTCTGGCAAGTCTCTTTACTCGTTCCGTAATACATCATCTCACAGCTAACTCATTAGTTGTAATGCTTGCAAGGCTTAGTGATGTGTATTACCGAGAGGGCCCAGAGATACCTCTCCGAGCAATCGGAGTGACAAATCCTAATCTCGAAATACGCCAACCCAACATCTGCCTTTGGAGACACCTGTAGTACTCCTTTATAATCACCCAATTACGTTGTGACGTTTGGTAGTACCCAAAGTGTTCCTCCGGTAAACGGGAGTTGCATATTCTCATAGTTATAGGAACATGCATAAGTCATGGATAAAAGCAATAGCAACATACTATAAGCTAATGGAATGGGTCATGTCAATCAGATCATTCAACCAATGATGTGACCTTGTTAATCAAATGACAACTCCTTTGTCTATGGTTAGGAAACATAACCATCTTTGATTAATAAGCTAGTCTAGTAGAGGCATACTAGTGACACTCTGTTTGTCTATGTATTCACACATGTATTATGTTTCCGGTTAATACAATTCTAGCATGAATAATAAACATTTATCATGATATAAGGAAATAAATAATAACTTTATTATTGCCTCTAGGGCATATTTCCTTCAGTCTCCCACTTGCACTAGAGTCAATAATCTAGTTCACATCGCCATGTGATTTAACATCAATAGTTCACATCTATATGTGGTTAACACCCATAGTTCCCATCGACATGTGACCAACACCCAAAGGGTTTACTAGAGTCAGTAATCTAGCTCACATCGCTATGTGATTAACACCCAAAGAGTACTAAGGTGTGATCATGTTTTGTTTGTGAGATAATTTTAGTCAACGGGTCTCACATTCAGATCCGTAAGTATTTTTGCAATTTCTATGTCAACAATGCTCGCAAGGAGCTATTCTAACTAATTGCTCCCACTTTCAATATGTATCTAGATCGAGACTTAGAGTCATCCAGATTGGTGTCAAAACTTGCATCGACGTAACCCTTTACGGCAGAACCTTTTGTCACTTCCATAATCGAGAAACATATCCTTATTCCACTAAGGATAATTTTGACCGCTGTCCGATGATCTACTCCTAGATCACTATTGTACTCCTTGCCAAACTCAGTGTAGGGTATACAATAGATCTGGTATACAGCATGGCATACTTTATAGAACCTATGGCCAAGGCATAGGGAATGACTTTCATTCTCTTTCTATCTTCTGCCGTGGTCGGGTTTTGAGTCTTACTCAATTTCACACCTTGTAACACAGGTAAGAACTCTTTCTTTGACTGTTCCATTTTGAACTACTTCAAAATCTTGTCAAGGTATGTATTCATTGAAAAAACTTATCAAGCGTCTTGATCTATCTCTATAGATCTTGATGCTCAATATGTAAGCAGCTTCACCGAGGTCTTTCTTTGAAAAACTCCTTTCAAACACTCCTTTATGCTTTGCGAATAATTCTACATTATTTCCGATCTACAATATGTCATTCACATATACTTATCGGAAATATTGTAGTGCTCCCACTCACTTTCTAGTAAATACAGGCTTCATTGCAAGTCTGTATAAACTATATGCTTTGATCAACTTATCAAAGCGTATATTCCAACTCCGAGATGCTTGCACCGGTCCATAGATGGATCATTTGGAGCTTGGACACTTTGTTAGCTCCCTTTGGATCGATAAAACCTTCTGGTTGCATCATATACAACTCTTCCTCCGAAACCCATTCAGGAATGCAGTTTTTACATCCATTTGCCAAATTGCATAAATTGTGGCAAGTGCTAACATGATTCGGACAGACTTAAGCATCGCTACAGTTGAGAAAATCTCATTGTAGTCAACACCTTGATCTTGTCAAAAACCTTTTTGTGACAAGTCGAGCTTTGTAGATAGTAACACTACTATCAGTGTTCGTCTTCCTCTTGAAGATCCATTTATTTAACATGGCTTGCTGATCATCGAGCAAGTCAATCAAAGTCCATACTTTTGTTCTCATACATGGATCATATCTCAGATTTTATGGCTTCTAGCCATTTAGCGGAATCTGGGCTCACCATCGCTTCTTCATAGTTCGTAGGTTCGTCATGATCTAGTAGCATGACTTCCAGAACAGGATTACCGTACTACTCTGGTGCGGATCTTACTCTGGAAGACCTACGAGGTTTGGTAGCAACTTGATCTGAAGTTAGATGATCATCATCATTAGCTTCCTCACTAATTGGTGTAGGAATCACTGGAACTGATTTCCGTGATGAAATACTTTCCAATTCGGGAGAAGGTACAAATTACCTTATCAAGCTCCACTTTCCTCCCACTCACTTCTTTCGAGAGAAACTCCTTCTCTAGAAAGGATCCATTTATAAGCAACGAATGTTTTGCCTTCGGATCTGTGATAGAAGGTATACCCAACAATTTCCTTTGGATATTCTATGAAGACGCACTTCTCCGATTTGGGTTTGAGCTTATCAGGATGAAACTTTTCACATAAGCATCACAACTTCCAAACTTTAAGAAAGCGACGACTTAGGTTTCTTTGTTAAACCATAGTTCATACGGTGTCGCCTCAGCGGATTTAGATGGTGCTCTATTAAGCGTGAATGCAGCTGTCTCTAATGCATAACCCCAAAGCGATAGTGGTAAACCGATAAGAGACATCATAGATCGCACCATATCCAATAAAGTGCGGTTACGACTTTCGGACACACCATTATGTTGTGGTGTTCCATATGGCGTGAGTTGCCAAACTATTTCACATTGTTTCAAATGAAGACCAAACTCGTAACTCAAATATTTATCTCCATGATCAGATCGCAGAAATTTTATTTTCTTGTTACGATGATTTTCCACTTCACTCTGAAATTCTTTGAACTTTTCAATTATTTCGGACTTATGTTTCATCAAGTAGATATACCCATATCTGCTCAAATCATTTTGTGAAGGTCAGAAAATAACGATACTTGCCACGAGCATCAACACTCATTGAATCGCATACATCGGTATGTATTATTTCCAATAAGTCATTAGCTTGTTCCATTGTTAAGTTGATCGGAGTTTTTGTAATCTTGCCCATAAGGCACGGTTCGCAATAATCAAATGATTCAAAATCAAGTGATTCCAAAAGTCCATCGACATGGAGTTTTCTTCAAGCGCTTTACACCAATATGACCTAAACGGCGATGCCACAAATAAGTTGCACTATCATTATTAACTTTGCATCTTTTGGTTTTAATATTATGAATATGTGTATCACTATGATCGAGATCCAATGAACCATTTTCATTGGGTGTGTAACCATATAATGTTTTATTCATGTAATCAGAACAACAATTTATTCTCTTACTTAAATGAATAACCGTATTGCAATAAACATGATCAAATCATACTTATGCTCAACACCAAATAACACTTATTTAGGTTCCATACTAATCCCGAAAGTATAGGGAGTGTGCGATGATGATCATATCAATCTAGGAACTACTTCCAACACTCATCGTCACTTCCCCATTCAACTAGTTTACATTCATTCTGTAACTCCGTTTCAAGTTACTACTCTTAGCAACTATACCAGTATCAAATACCGAGGGGTTGCTATGAACACTAGTAAAATACACATCAATAATCTGTATATCAAATATACCTTTGTTCACTTTGCCATCCTTCTTATCCACCAAATATTCAGGGGTAGTTCCGCTTCCAGTTACCAGTTCCATTGCAGCAAAAGTACTTAGTCTCGTGCTTAGGTCCAGACTTGGGCTTCTTCACTCGAGCAGCAACTTGCTTGCCGTTCCTTTTGAAGTTCCCTTCTTCCCTTTGCCCTTTTCCTTGAGACTAGTGGTCTTGTCAATCATCAACACTTGATGCTCTTTCTTGATTTCTACCTTCGTCGATTTCAACATCACGAAGAGCTCGGGAATCGTTTTCGTCATCCCTTGCATACTATAGTTCATCACGAAGTTCTAGTAACTTAGTGTTGGTGACTAGAGAATTACATCAATCACTATCTTATCTCGGAAGATTAACTCCCACTTGATTCAAGCGATTGAAGTATTCAGACAATCTGAGCACATGCTCACTAGTTGAGCGATTTTCCTCCATCTTTTAGCTATAGAACTTGTTGGAGACTTCATATCTCTCAACTCGGGTATTTGCTTGAAATATTAACTTCAATTCCTGGAACATCTCATATGGTCCATGACGTTCAAAACGTCTTTGAAGTCCCGATTCTAAGCCGTTAAGTATGGTGCACTATACTATCAAGTAGTCATCATATTGAGCTAGCCAAACGTTCATAACGTCTGCATCTGCTCCTGCAATAGGTCTGTCACCTAGCGGTGCATTAAGGGCATAATTCTTCTGTGCAGCAATGAGGATAAACCTCAGATCACGGATCCAATCCGCATCATTGCTACTAACATTTTTCAATACAATTTTCTCTAGGAACACATATAAAAACATAGGGAAGCAACAACGCGAGCTATTGATCTACAACATAATTTGCAAAATACTACCTGGACTAAGTTCATGATAAATTAAAGTTCAATTAATCATATTACTTAAGAACTCCCACTTAGACAGACATCTCTCTAGTCATCTAAGTGATCACGTGATCCAAATCAACTAAACCATAACCGATCATCACGTGAGATGGAGTAGTTTTCAATGGTGAACATATTATGTTGATCATATCTACTATATGATTCACGCTCGACCTTTCGGTCTCCGTGTTCCGAGGCCATATCTTGCATATGCTAGGCTCGTCAAGTATAACTCGAGTATTCTGCGTGCAAAACTGGCTTGCACCCGTTGTAGATGGACGTGAGCTTATCACACCCGATCATCACGTGGTGTCTCGGCACGACGAACTTTGGCAGCGGTGCATACTCAGGGAGAACACTACTTGATAATTTTAGTGAGAGATCATCTTAAAATGCTACCGTCAATCAAAGCAAAATAAGATGCATAAAGGATAATAATGACATGCAATCAATATAAGTGATATGATATGGCCATCATCATCTTGTGCTTGTGATCTCCATCTTCGAAGCACCGTCCTGATCACCATCGTCACCGGCGCGATACCTTGATCTCCATCGTAGCATCGTTGTCGTTTACGCCATCTATTTCTTCTACGACTATCGCTACCGCTTAGTGATAAAGTAAAGCAATTACGAGGCGTTTGCATTTCATACAATAAAGCGACAACCATATGGCTCCGGCCGATTGTCGATAACCGGTTACAAAACATGATCATCTCATACAATAAAATATAGCATCACGTCTTGACCATATCACATCACAACATGCCCTGCAAAAACAAGTTAGACGTCCTCTACTTTGTTGTTGTAAGTTTTACGTGGCTGCTACGGGCTTAAGCAAGAACCAATCTCACCTACGCATCAAGACCACAACGATACTTCGTCAAATAGACTCCGTTTTAACCTTCTCAAGGACCGGGCATAGCCACACTCGGTTCAACTAAAGTGAGAGAGACAGACACCCGCCAGCCACCTTTAAGCACGAGTGCTCGTAATGGTGAAACCAGTCTCGCGTAAGCGTCTGGCGTAATGTCGGTCCGGGCCGCTTCATCTCACAATACCGCTGAACCAAAGTATGACATGCTTTGGTAGGCAGTATGACTTGTATCGCCCACAACTCACTTGTGTTCTACTCGTGCAAAACATCAAACCATAAAAACCTAGGCTCGGATGCCACTTTGTTGGGGAAACGTAGTAATTTCAAAAAATTTCCTACAGCCGACGCAAGATCATGGTGATGCATAGCAACGAGAGGGAGAGTGTTGTCTACGCATTCTCGTAGACCGGGCGGAAGCGATCACAACGTAGAGGAAGTAGTCGACGTTCTCCTCGCGATCCAACCGATCCCAAGCGCCGTTACTCGGCGCCTCCAGTTCTTGGCACACGTTCAGCTCGGTGGCGCTCCTCGGGCTCCGATCCGGCAAAGCTCCGGGAGAGAGAGTTCCACAAGACGACGGCGTGGTGACGATCTTGATGTTCTACCACGCAGGGCTTCGCCTAAGCACCGCTACGATATGACCGAGGTGGAATATGGTGGAGGGGGCACCGCACACGGCTAAGAGATCCAAGAGATCAATTGTTGTGTCTTTGGTGCTAGCCCTGCCCCTCTATTTATATGTTGAGCCCCGGTCGAAACTTGGAGCAAAAGCCTCCTCAAAGTCGGTTTTGCCCGAAGGCAAGAGTCCCACTCGGACTCCAGGACCAAACGCCACAATCCTTGGCGTCTGGCCCAGACGCCATGGGCCTCGGCGTCTGGCCCAGGGCCAGACGCCAGGGTCTCCGGCGTTTGGCCCCCTGGCCTCCGCAAAAATCCTTTTGCACCGACCTAAAGCCTCATGGGCTTGACCCCTTGGCCTAAACATATCATCCAATAAATGAATCTTTACGTCTCGACCATTTCGAGACTCCTCGTCATGTCCCCGATCTCATCCGGGACTCCGAACTCCTTCGGTACATCAAAACATGTAAACTCATAATATAAGCACATCGAAACCTTAAGCGTGCGGACCCTACGGTTCGAGAACAATGTAGACATGACCGAGACACGTCTCCGGTCAATAACCAATAGCGGGACCTGGATGCCCATATTGGCTCCTACATATTCTACGAAGATCTTTATCGGTCGAGACCGCATAACAACATCGTTGTTCCCTTTGTCATCGGTATGTTAGTTGCCGAGATTCGATCGTCGGTATCCAATACCTAGTTCAATCTCGTTTCTGGCAAGTCTCTTTACTCGTTCCGTAATACATCATCTCACAGCTAACTCATTAGTTGTAATGCTTGCAAGGCTTAGTGATGTGTATTACCGAGAGGGCCCAGAGATACCTCTCCGACAATCGGAGTGACAAATCCTAATCTCGAAATACGCCAACCCAACATCTGCCTTTGGAGACACCTGTAGTACTCCTTTATAATCACCCGATTCGTTGTCACGTTTGGTAGTACCCAAAGTGTTCCTCCGTAAACGGAGTTGCATATTCTCATAGTTATAGGAACATGCATAAGTCATGGATAAAAGCAATAGCAACATACTAAACGATCGGGTGCTAAGCTAATGGAATGGGTCATGTCAATCAGATCATTCAACCAATGATGTGACCTTGTTAATCAAATGACAACTCCTTTGTCTATGGTTAGGAAACATAACCATCTTTGATTAATAAGCTAGTCTAGTAGAGGCATACTAGTGACACTCTGTTTGTCTATGTATTCACACATGTATTATGTTTCCGGTTAATACAATTCTAGCATGAATAATAAAAATTTATCATGATATAAGGAAATAAATAATAACTTTATTATTGCCTCTAGGGCATATTTCCTTCACAAACGCCCCCGCATATTTTGTTCACCTCATGAACAAAGTATTCATGAAGTTTATGGATAAGTTTGTTGTGGTATTTATCAATGATATTCTGGTATACTCCAAAACACCAGAAGAACACGCTGAACATCTCCGGATTGTACTAGGAGAACTCGAAACATCAGTTGTACGCCAAATTCAGCAAGTGTGAATTTTGGCTAAAGCAAGTAGGTTTTCCGGGCCACGTACTAACTCAAGAAGGTATCGCCAGTGACCGGAAAAAGTCAAGGCCGTGCCATTTGGCTGGAAGCCACCCGGCCGATGTGACGGATGTACGAAGTTTCTTGGGAATGGCAGGATACTACCGAAGATTTATTGAAGGATTCTCCACCATAGCAAAGCCAATGACGCAACTACTCAAGAAAGACAGGAAGTTTGAATGGACGGAAGCCTGTGAGAAAAGTTTCCAAGAACTAAAGAGGAAACTGACAACAGCACCAGTACTAATTGTGCCAGATATACACAAGAATTTTGAAGTATTTTGTGACGCATCTCGAAAGGGCCTTGGGTGCGTATTAATGCAAGAAGGCAAGGTTGTCGCATATGTTTCCAGACAGCTCCGCAAGCATGAGGAAATTACCCTACCCATGACCTGGAATTAGCAGCAGTGATACATGCACTCAAGGAATGGAGACACTTTCTACTTGGTAATAGTTGTGAAATATACACGGACCACAAAAGCCTCAAGTATATTTTCACACAACCAGAACTAAATTTACGGCAGCGACGCTGGTTGGAATTAGTAAAGGATTATGATGTTGGGATCTACTACCACCCAGGCAAAGCAAATGTTGTAGCAGACGCTCTGAGTCGAAATCCCAGTCCAGACAACGACAGCATGCTAGACTTAAGACCTGAATTCCAGCAGGAGTTCGCAAGGCTCAACCTGATGGTGGTCACCAAAGGCAGTGTGTCAAATTTAGAAGTACAGCCTACCCTGATAGAGAAGGTTAAAGAGGCTCAACATGGACACCCCAGCATTGAAGGCATAAAGCATAAGATGAAATTGGGCAAGGCCTCAGAATTCAGTATTGATGAGCAAGGAATATTGTGGTACGGGAATAGGCTCTGCGTACCAAATATCCATGACCTTAAACAGCAAATCCTGGCTGAAAGCCACACCGCTCCATATTCAATCCATCATGGAGGAACAAAATGTACAAAGATCTTCAGGAGACATTTTGGTGGCATGGTATAAAAAGAGACATAGCCACGTTTATTGCATGTTGTGACTCTTGTCAACGCATCAAGGCCGAGCACCGAAACCGCCGGACTATTGCAACCGAATAAGATACCCGAGTGGAAATGGGACGAAATTGGAATGGATTTTATTGTTGGACTACCTCGGTCACGACACGGACATGATGCCATATGGGTAATCACAGATAGACTGACTAAAGTAGCTCACTTCATCCCCGTGAAGACAACACACACCACTCAGAAGCTTGCTAGGCTCTACCTCTTCCGTGTCGTTTGCCTACATGGAGTCCCAAAGAAAATAATCTCGGACAGAGGCACTCAATTCATCTCCGGTTTTGGGATCACTTACAACAAGCTCTGGGAACTTCGGTGGCATTCAAGATCGCATACCATCCCAGATAGATGGGCGGTGAGCGAGTAAATCAAATTCTAGAAGATATCTTTGAGAGCATGTGTCCTCACCTATGGGACCAGTTGGGAGGAGAGCTTACCATACGCAGAATTCGCATATAACAACAGCTATCGATCCAGCCTGCAAATGGCACCATTTGAAGCTCAGACGGACGAAGATGTCGTACCCGTTAAATTGGTCGAAACCGGAGACAGTCATATCTTCGCCCCACCTGCTCAAGGGGCTGAGGATAAAGTCAAGGTAATTAAGGACCGCTCAAGACAGCCCAAAGTCGACAAAAGAGTTATTACGATCAGAAGCATTGTGGAGTCCATTTTGAACCCGGTGAATTTGTGTACCTACGTGTATCACCCATGAGAGGCCTGCACCGATTCAAGATTAAAGGAAAACTAGCACCGAGATTCATCGGGCCTTTCTGCATAGTAGCACGAAGAGGCATGGTGGCCTACCAGCTAGACTTACCCGAAGAATTATCCGACATCCACGACGTATTCCACGTCTCCCAATTGAGGAAGTGCATAAGCAACCCAGAGAAACAAGTACCCCATAAAAACATTGACGTGCAACCAGATCTCACATATCGGGAGCATCCGATAAAAATCTTGGAAGAGTCAGAAAGGAGAACCCTACAGAAAACCACCAAGTTCTTCAAAGTTCAGTGGAGCAACCACACCGAAAATGAAGCCACTTGGGAAAGAGAGGATTTCCTTTGAGCAGAGCACCCACAATTATTTGAAAATCAACTGGAATGTCGGGGACGAGATTTTTCCTAAGGGGTAGGTCTTTGTGACACTCCAAAATTTTTGTTGTTTTGTTTTCAGCAAAAGCCTTGCTTGGTTTGAAGAAGGTCATTTAAACCCTTCTTAAAAACCTCTCTTCTGAATTTTTCTTCTCAAAATCATTTCTTGGATTTATTTTCTTCTAAAAAGAAACCTTTTTGGTATTGGGTTATTCTTTGGTTTTGATCCATCCTTGATTTTACCATGCCTCTTGTGGTAAATTTCTCCCAAAACCCTCCTTCCACTTTGGTTCAACTCAAACATTCTGTCCAAACTAGTAAAATCCATTTTTGGACTTTATTCCAATTATTTCCTCTCCCAAAATAATTCTGTCTTTTCTTTTGAGCCTAAGTGATTTGCAAAGCAAGTGCCCTAATGCTTTTGAGTTTTGACCTCAAACCAACTCCCTTGGATAGTCCTTGGTACCCACAACCCAGAACCATCTTGATCCACTCTTCTCCTTTTCAAATATTTCAAATTTCACTCACTTTGCAAGTTTGGACCAGATTTGCCAAATTTGGTGAAATTCATATCTACACTTCTCCAAAAATTCTACCAAAATTCAGGCAGCCCTCATATGCAATGAGAGACCACCACACCAAAGATCAGCTCAAGAAAAATTTCCCACGCATGTAATCATTCTGTCGAGCACCTTGCATGCACCTTGTTTATGTGCATCTTCGCTAAATTCAGAAAGTTCGAGTTTCAGTGTCAATCTTCGCCGATTAATTCAGTCACATGTTCACAGTGCCTTTGGCACGTTGCTCACGGCCTAAGCGTGTCTGTCAGGAGCCTCACACGCAGCGTGCTTGGCGCGTTCTGGCGTCGGTGGTGCCTGGCCGCTGCGCCGGCGTGTCTTCGCGGTGGCGAACCACCGTAGCGGCCGACCGGGAAGCAGAACGGCGGCGTAACGCCGTTCGGCGCCGCCAATCCACCGGTGGCTCCAGCGTGGCCACTTCCTCGCCAAAGACACGCATCCAAGACCGTCACCGTGGCGGCAACACGCACATAGCGTGCTCTCTGCCGCCGACGGACCAAGGCCGCCCGTTCAATCGAATCCACCTGTGGCTCCTAATCCAAGTTGGTTTAGCGTCAAAAGCGGCACCTGGAACTCCACGCGGCGCCCACTCCTAAACCTCCCGACCAAGCTCTGCGCCGCCCGTAGAATCACCGGAGAAGTCCGCTCACGGCCACCGCCTCGGATCTCCAAGAACCAGGAGCCCCGAGCTCGCTCTCGTGCACACACCACCCCTGCACTTCACCAAGACCCTGCCTAGCCACTAGGAGGACCTCGAGGAGGTCTCCTCCCCCAACTCCGGCCGCCTCGATCCGCCTCGGCCACCAGCTTGATTCACTGCGGTGAGGCCATCTCCGGCACCCAAACCTCGTCCGCAGCCTTCTCTTACACCTAGTGCTCTAACCCCCACCTCAATTCGAACCTTGCAGCCCTCCTCGGCGAGATCCACCATCGCCCGTGTCAGGACCCCGATCCTAAGTCACACCGACCTAGCATGTAACACATCATATCACTTTGCGGCCTCACGCACGGTATTCCCACGGGTGTCGCCTTACCATGTCCCGGGACCGTTTGCGTCTTTTGGCTCACGATATGATAGTGTCGCTAGCATCCATATGACAAAGAACCCGGGCCGACATGGCTAGTCGTGAACCCAAAGCGGCGCTTAACCTATGGGGACAGGCATACATGAATCACATCGAGCATGTCGGTCATCAACGTATGTATTCGGGCTGTAGCACTGGGCTAACAGGACTCCGGTATCCCGGGCTGCTTGAGCTAGGCGGGACTCGAATAACACCGTGACATTTCCCGAGGGGATGACATAGGAACGAAGTGAAACACATGCCCGGCCAGTCAAGTGTCCAAGCAGTAGTCTTTGGGCTAGCGAGGACTCCGGTGAACCGGGTCAGAAGCGGACTACTATCGCTCAGAAGCACGAGACTACATTTCCCCATATGAGAGGCTGCCAAGGATAAACAACTAGTTTGTCGGATCCCACACATACCAAGCATTTCAAACATACACACATTATGCTCAATATGCGTAGATACAACATGGCATCACAACATAACTCTCGACTCAAATATTATCCATTAGGCTCAAGAGCGAGATATTACAAACATGGGTCTCATGACCCAACACTCGAAACATACAAGTCAAAGCACAAGCGGAAGCTAATCATGTCCGAGTACGCATAACTATAAATGAAAAGGGCTGAGAAGCGACTATCTACCGAGATCCTGCCAAGGCACAAGATCGTAGCTGAGGTAACAAGCTAAACGTCAAGTCCACGTGGAACTACTAAGCGAGACCGACGCCTCTCTCGCAAAACATAAAATAAGCAAACGTGAGTACAATTGTACTCAAGAAGACTTACATCAGAACTAACTACATATGCATCGGTATCAAAGGGGGGGTGGTGGAGTTTGACTGCAGCAAGCCAGCTTTGACTCGGTGGCTATTCTGAACTACGACTACAAGTAACTCTTTTGAGGTGGCGCACACGAGTCCACATATTCACCATATCAATACACCACTATGGACCCGCTCCCGTCTCCCTACGAGAACGCCATCCATAGCACTCACGCTTATCTTGCGCATTTTAGAGTATCCACTTTCACTTGTCTATGAACTGATATAGGCAACCCGTAAGTCCTTCTCCATGGACACGGCTATTCGAATAGATCATATTAAACCCTGCAGGGTGTACTTCTTCACACACGCTCTCACCACTTACCGCCGTTTACACGACATGTACTCGGCAACCTTCAAGCGGAAGCCCAACGTGGGTGTCGGCCACGGCCTACCTAAACACTCAAGTCCCTAGTCCAGGTTTATCGCCTATTCGGGTTCCATCCGCAAGGAGTCCGGCCGAGGTTTCCCATACAGCCCCGAACGATGTGTGCGGGGTTCCCGAGATACCAAACGGGCACTTTCGGTACACCGAACACGGTGCCTACCGCAACACAACCCACCCCTAAGGTCAGCGTTGCGTGCCCCTGACATGCTACAAACACCGAAACTACTTGCAACTCCTTGACCGAGGACAAGGGTGGTCAAGAAGCCGAGAGGGTCCATTGGTTTCGGGCCCAATGCGTGGTAGTAATCGTATCATGGATCACAAACACAGAACTCAGTTCCTGAGGGCGGCTGCAATGAGACAACCCACCATGTACTCCTACATGGCCTCTCACCGCTACCTTTACCAAATCGTGTTCACACACTTAGCTTACACACGCAGTAGGACATGTTCACACACCTCCGATTCATCCCCGATGAATCGGACTGACTCAACTCTAAGCGATGGCAGGCATGACAAACAAGCATAGATGAGTAGGCACAACATGGCTCAAACAATTCCTACTCATGCTAGTGGGTTTCATCTAATTCTTGTGGAATGACAGGTCATGCAAAGGATCAAGGGGTTCAGCTACCGCAGCAAGTAACACATGAGTCGTTGTTGTCCTAGTGCAGTAAAATAGAGCAGGAGCGAGAGAGTGGGATTATATCGGAATGAACAAGGGGTTTTGCTTGCCTGGCACTTCTGAAGATAATATAGCTCTTCATCGGTGTCATCGAACAATCGTCGGAACATCGTCTCACCGGAGGGACAATTACCGCAAACAAGAGAGAACACAATTAATGCAATGCACATTCACATGAATGACATGTCATATTAAGGTACTGAATTCACCTAATGCAATAATAACCCAAGTTAGTTGAAGTGGAATTCAAACAAGGTTGAACTCCAACTCCAAATGCTATTTCATAAATTACCCTAATCATGATTCATCCTATTCAGTGAGGTTAACTTGTTCAAACATGCATGATCATGGCATAAACAGATTCTTCATATTTTTCTGATCATTTTTCATATATAAATTATTTCCATCCGAAAGTTACGGTTGAATTTATATGATTTTGGAAGTTTAGAGTATTTTCCGGAATTTCCTAAATTAAATTAAGTCGGAAAAAGAATATTGCGCCCACTGACGTCGATGTGACGTCGGTGAGTCAACTGGTCATTGTCCAGGTCAACTCGACGCTGGGACCCGCACGTCGATGTAACGAGGCAGGGACAGAGGCTGACTAGTGGGTCGGGTCAACGATGGCGTGGCAAAGTCAATCTTGAGGCGGGCCCCGAGATTAGTACTAATCTAACGGAGAAATTAAACTAATTAATCCGAACCTTTGGGGCCCACATGTCAAAGAGAGGGTGGGTGTTAATTAGTGCTAACAAGGTGGCTACGTCGGCACTTGCGGAATCTCGCCGGTGACCTCAAACCGCCGCGGAGTTCACTCGAACTTCGCCGAGTCGACGGATCGATGCGCCGAGGCACCAATGAATAGCCCGTGCCCATGCACACCAGGAGGCTAACGGGAGGCGGGGTGGCGGAGACAACGACGGCGGCAGTGCAGCGGCGGCCGAGCTCGGGCACCCACGGTTTTGGCGTTGTAGGGTACGGCAGGAGCGCGGATGGTCGCATCGACCCCTAGGAACGTCTTGAAGCACGGTGGCACGCTCAATTGCGAGCTTATATGGTATGTGCAGCTACGCCATGGCCGGGCGGCAGACGCCGGTCAAGGTTGGGGATCGGGGCTAGAGGACGAACAGCGTCGGACGGGAGAGGGGCGAGGGGCGAGGAGCTCACCGCGGTTCCGCAGAGGTGATCACTGGCTCGGGGAGGGGCCGGAGCAAGCGGGCGGCGATGGAGATCTCCGGCGACCGAGGGATGAAGGGGTCGGGAGGGTGCTTGAGGCGTTTGGCGGTAGCGGCTCGGTGGGGAGGAAGAGGAGGTCGGGCGGAGCTCGTGGGCATGTCGGGGAGGAGAGAGGGTGGAGGTGGCCGAGGGCAGCAAGGCGGCGACAGCGGTGCTCGGTCAGGCGAGAGAGAGGGCGCAGCGGAGAGAACGAGGGAGAGGGCGAGCGCGCGGGGGTCCAGGGGGGGTGCGTGGCGTCGCCAGACGCGGATCAGATCGAAGGGGAGGCCTCCAGTAGCCGCAGAGGTGGCAGCAGCATCGCCAGCCCTTCCACGCCTCGCCTCACTTTCAGCGGAGGAAGACGATGAGCGGTGGGGGTAGGTGGGCTGGGCCACTGGGCCAGCGAGAGAGGGGGAAAGGTTGGGCGGTTGGGCGCCCGGGTAGGTTGGCTTCTCTCTCTCTCTTTTTATTATTTCTGTTTTTATTTTACATTTTGTAATAGTTTAGTAAAATACAAAACCATTTAAATAAATCCTGAAAATAATTGTGGGCATTAACTAAATTATTACAGAGGCCCTTAACTATTTTCAGAATTGTTGGAGCATTTAAAAATAATATTAATAGTATTTAAATGCCCCAATTCAAATACAATATGGTTTATTCAAAAATCCAAAAATGTCTTGGAAAAATATCCATCACCTCTGGATATGGTTTTCACCTTTTTCCACTGATCATGAACATTTTTGCAAACCACTTTGGGTTCTTTGAAGATATTTTGAAGTTGAACCTATTTGAATTGCTTTAGTGCTAGGGCTTGATCATCCCCATTTCAATTTCCATGGAAATTAAACATGATGCATGGATGCAATGCTACTAGTTACAAGCAAGCTCTAGGGCTGTGACAACTCACCCCCACTAAACAAGAATCTACCGAGATTCAAGGCGTGAGGTAGGAGGAAAAGGGAAGTCACGAACTATCACAATCTTCATGATCCAATTGCCTTTCTCGAAGACGTTGATTCATTCCATCATCTTAGTCTTGACGTCTTGCTTCCAAGATCTTCGCTCGACCACGACAATGTAGAGAAGGGGAAATCCTACATGACTCGATCTTCATGAAGATCAGGTAAACATGATCAACTCACGGATCGAGACGGTGACACATCTCGAGTTGAGACACAAAACACATCGAGAGGGATGGAAGAACAAAGGACGGGGTTTGATTGGTGGCAACAATTCCACGCTTAGGGAGATGGTGGATGGTGTCAAGGTGGCGAGGAAATATTTATCATGATCCCGTAACGTGACACCTCGAGAAAGGTGGCGCAAAGAACTATTCCCTTAAGTGGCAAAAAGAATTACTTTTGATCCATAGATCATTGGAACTCTTTATACCAGCCTAAGGCAATCGCAAGCGATCATGTGGTGGAAGGCAAAGGAATGGTACACCCGAACTAGAATGGATGATGTAGACTACCTTGTTGAAGACAACGCAATGGATGATTTTGCTTATCATCGAAGGTGGGGGACCCATGGTGAATCCACTTTTGAGGATGATCCTAGACAAGAATTACTAAGAAGGCAACCCATAACGAAATGCCACAAGGACGGTGCAAGCTGGGAGCGAAATGCAAGCTGTTGAATGTTCCAACCATCATATCTGCACGAGATTCAGATCTGGTTGATGTTAGGATATTTCGGACTCATCATGTCTGAAAAGGAAGGGTTGCAACACAATTCGACGAGATGGCGTTGCGAGATTCTCGGGATATGAACTACGATAGCAAGCTCCAAAACATGAGCTGGTTTTGCTACAAACATGTGAACACGTTGTCCTAGACAAGCATGACCACATGGTAGTCTTATAATAAACCACTACCGAGTTCGGGTGGGGGAAACATCATCGAGGATATTGAAATCACTTCATAACTCCGGATTAGCTCTTATGAAGGAACTTCTTCTCCTTGAACAAATCAGTCAGTGGCTTGGGGGTGCTAGGAATACATACGGAATGAAGATGATCAGTCTATCAAACCATAGAATACTTCGCACATGCATGACTGACTTGGGATGATTCCGGAGGAAGCAAAACAAACCTTTCTCAAATTCATGGCGGCAACTTACATCGGATGCACATGAACTAGAGGAAGTCACTACTTTCATCCAAACATATGCTTCATGAACGAAACACGAAGAATTGCTTACACAAGTTTCCAATACTAGGTTGATGCTCAACATGACTCATGGGGAGACAAAATGCTCTTGATGGGCTCAACAGCAACTCATCGAATTTCCATATCTTTGGACTTCCACCATCATGTGAACACAGTGTTAGCATTGGTCAGACCAAAAATATAATGGTGTATGCTCGAGGGATCAACCACGAGTAAGACAACATTTCGAGTACCGTTGGTACTGATTTGATTTGACGATAGCCCATACTCAAATCAAAGGATTGGTAGGACGATAGATCCAACAACTGATCACAAGGAACGATCGATGAAGATATCATCTTTCTTCAACACACACTACACAAGAATATCCCTTTGGATCGAACTAAATTAGGCAAGCTTTTCTCTTCCAACTCTCCAAGTTATTGTCTAGCTTAACCAACTAGCTCAGGGATATTCAACACAGATTCTTGGAGAAGGGGTGGTTTACAGAAAACCAACTTGATCACGAGCCCAACACAACAGTCGAAACAACCGGTAACACTTCCAAGAAGATATTTGGAAAGTCACGAACCACCGGTATGTTACTAAGCTCGAGAGCAATCTTGCTTTTGAGGGCAAGACGATATTATCAAATGAGTGAGGACTTGACAAGATCCTAACTCGTCAATCGAAGAGTGCACCGAAAATAAGGACTAGGTAGCACAATCCATCTTAGGATGATGATTTAATAACCAACATGCTAAGAATGAGGATAATGTCCATTACCACCAAGCAACGAGTGGCTCGGAGTATTGATTTCGCACATCACAATTCACTTGCCGGCATTCCGGTTGCAACAACACGGAACCGAGGAATGAATAATGATAGCGAGAGTATCACTACATCAAGAATTCATAAGAGAAGGTGCAATTCTTATGACATTATTGACATAAAGATGGTAACACTCCAGGTGGAACAGAATCAAAAGCTGAATTGGCATTTTGATCTGTGGGATACAACTGCTTTGACCCAATCCTAGAAATAGATGAGGTACTGGAGTTTGTTTCTCCTAGTCATTCCAGAACGGAATGGCTTGACGGACCACAAGGATAATAGGCATTGATGACGGATGCACGACTATTCCTGACTATCAATTGATAGACGAAGGTCGGAATACAACTGAAGAGAGCAACTCAGAGGAACATATAATTTTCTGAGTTGTGGATGCACAGATTAGTATGTCGAACGAAGCTCAACATTTCTTCCGGATAACCCATGCAGGAAGGTAGAATTGGCAGAGTCACAATATGAATGGAGTACTCCTCAAGAGCACTCCGGTTGTGATCTTTTGGTTCAAAAGAACTTCTGCCATAATTAGTTCATGGTATTTGGAAGAAGGAGAATACCACGGACCTTGAGGACTATCGCAAGGTTACTAATATCCTAAGGGCACTATCAAATACTAACAACATGAAGTAGGATGAATCTCGGATTCAGCAACCCAGGAGTAGAATACCTACTACTAAATGGCATCACGGGATGCTTTCAAGAATACTGGCCAGAATCATCACACTAGGGATACAAAGGCATTGCTAAATTGCTAGGTGACTCCCTAAAACACCTAGGTTCATAATAATAGCTCCAACATATATGCCGAGGCAGCGGAGTACCTCAACATACTAATTAGTGTGCTTATTCTGACCAAAAGGACATCGGAAACGGAAAGAAAGGATTTGCAAATGCATCAAGCTATTTAGAGACCTGGGATGACTCGGACAGCATAACGGCTGTAAATGCTCAAAATGATTTGAGACATCCTGCAGAAATGGTGGCATAACCACTCAACAACATCATAACAGGATTACGAGATCAACGGTTATCATACGGGAATAGTAGGAACTGAATCGGGGATTAAAACCAACAATCTTAAAAGTCTAGGGATTAGTAACACGTCATCACGATAGATAGATGAGAAGCCTAGTTCTTAAACCCGTAGAAGAGAAGAGGATGACTCGGATCGAGAAGGCCATGAGGTATAAGGAGTAAAAAGAGCCTTACATTCCTTCCACAATCAATTCCCTTATATAACTAAAGCATTTCTAGACACAACTTGACCAGTTTGGCTTGGTAATCCTCACAGCAACAGCTCGATACCAACGCTGTCGGGACCCCGATCCTAAGTCACACCGACCTAGCATGTAACACATCATATCACTTTTGCGGCCTCACGCACGGTATTCCCACAGTGTCGCCTTACCATGTCCCGGGACCGTTTGCGTCTTTTGGCTCACGTAAATGATAGTGTCGCTAGCATCCATATGACAAAGAACCCGGGCCGACATGGCTAGTCGTGAACCCAAAGCGGCGCTAACCTATGGGGACAGGCATACATGAATCACATCGAGCATGTCGGTCATCAACGTATGTATTCGGGCTGTAGCTGGCTAACAGGACTCCGGTATCCCGGGCTGTAGCAGGCTAAGGCAGGACTCGAATAACACCAGGTGACATTTCCCGAGGGGATGTATATAGGAACGGCAGTGAAACACATGCCGCTATCAAGTGTCCAAGCGGTAGTGCTTTGGGCTAGCGGGACTCCGGTGAACCGGTCAGAAGCGGACTACTATCGCTCGAAGCACGAGACTACATTTCCCCATATGAGAGGCTGCCAAGGATAAACAACTAGTTTGTCGGATCCCACACATACCAAGCATTTCAAACATACACACATTATGCTCAATATGCGTAGATACAACATGGCATCACAACATAACTCTCGACTCAAATATTATCCATTAGGCTCCAAGAGCGAGATATTACAAACATGGGTCTCATGACCCAACACTCGAAACATACAAGTCAAAGTACAAGCGGAAGCTAATCATGTCTGAGTACAGACAACTATAAATGAAAAAGGCTGAGAAGCCCGACTATCTACCAGATCCTGCCGAAGGCACAAGATCGTAGCTGAGGTAACAAGCTAAACGTCGAAGTCCACGTGGAACTACTAGCGAGACTGACGTCTCTCTGCAAAACATAAAATAAGCAAACGTGAGTACAATTGTACTCAGCAAGACTTACATCAGAACTAACTACATATGCATCGGTATCAAAGGGGGGGTGGTGGAGTTTGACTGCAGCAAGCCAGCTTTGACTCGGTGGCTATTCTGAACTACGACTACAAGTAACTCTTTTGAGGTGGCGCTGCAGTCCACATATTCACCATATCAATACACCACTATGGACCCGCCTCCGTCTCCCTACGAGAACGCCATCCATAGCACTCCACGCTTATCTTGCGCATTTTAGAGTATCCACTTTCACTTGTCTATGAACCGATATAGGCAACCCAGAAGTCCTTCTCCGTGGACACGGCTATTCGAATAGATCATATTAAACCCTGCGGGGTGTACTTCTTCACACACGCTCACCACTTACCGCGTTTACACGACATGTACTCGGCAACCTTCAAGCGGAAGCCCAACGTGGGTGTCGGCCACGGCCTACCTAAACACTCAAGTCCCTAGTCCGGGTTTATCGCCTATTCGGGTTCCATCCGCGGGAGTCCGCCGAGGTTTCCCATACAGCCCGAACGATGTGTGCAGGGTTCCCGAGATACCAAGCGGGCACTTTCGGTACACCGGGCCACGGTGCCTACCGCAACACAACCCACCCCTAAGGTCAGCGTTGCGGCCCCCCAAAGATGCTACAAACACCGAAACTACTTGCAACTCCGGATGAGGACAAGGGTGGTCAAGAAGCCGAGAGGGTCCATTGGTTTCGGGCCCAATGCGTGGTAGTAATCAGCATCATGGATCACAAACACAGAACTCAGTTCTGAGGACGGCTGCAATGAGACAACCCACCATGTACTCCTACATGGCCTCTCACCGCTACCTTTACCAAATCGTGTTCACACACTTAGCTTACACCTTGATGGGACATGTTCACACACCTCCGATTCATCCCCGATGAATCAGACTGACTCAACTCTAAGCGATAGCAGGCATGACAAACAAGCATAGATGAGTAGGCACAACATGGCTCAAACAATTCCTACTCATGCTAGTGGGTTTCATCTAATTACTGTGGAATGACAGGTCATGCAAAGGATCAAGGGGTTCAGCTACCGCATCAAGTAACACATGAGTCGTTGTTGTCCTAATGCAGTAAAATAGAGCAGGAGCGAGAGAGTGGGATTATATCGGAATGAACAAGGGGGTTTTGCTTGCCTGGCACTTCTGAAGATAATATAGCTCTTCATCGGTGTCATCGAACAATCGTCGGAACATCGTCTACCGGGAGGGGACAATTACCGGCAAACAAGAGAGAACACAATTAATGCAATGCACATTCACATGAATGACATGTCATATTAAGGTACTGAATTCACCTAATGCAATAATAACCCAAGTTAGTTGAAGTGGAATTCAAACAAGGTTGAACTCCAACTCCAAATGCTATTTCATAAATTACCCTAATCATGATTCATCCTATTCAGTGAGGTTAACTTGTTCAAACATGCATGATCATGGCATAAACAGATTCTTCATATTTTTCTGATCATTTTTCATATATAAATTATTTCCATCCGAGTTACGGTTGAATTTATATGATTTTTGGAAGTTTAGAGTATTTTCTGGAATTTCCTAAATTAAATTAAGTCCAGAAAAAGAATATTGCGCCAGCCTGACGTCGATGTGACGTCAGCGGGTCAACTGGGTCGCTGTCCAGGTCAACTCTGACGCTGGGACCCGCACGTCAGTGTAACAGGGCAGGGACAGAGGCTGACTAGTGGGTCCGGGTCAACGATGACGTGGCAAAGTCAATACTGAGAGGCGGGCCCCCTGAGATTAGTACTAATCTAATAGAGAAATTAAACTAATTAATCCAGGCACTGGGGCCCACATGTCAAAGAGAGGGGTGGGTGTTAATTAGTGCTAACAAGGTGGCCACGTCGGCACTTGCCGGAATCTCGCCGGCGGTGACCTCAAACCGCGGCGGAGTTCACTTTCGGAACTTCGCCGGTCGACGGATCGATGCGCCAGGGGCACCAGCGAATAGCCCGTGCCCATGCGCACCCAGGGAGGCTAACGGGAGGGGCGGGGGTGGCCGGAGACAACGACGGCGAGCAGTGCAGCGGCGGCCGGAGCTCGGGCACCCACGGTTTTGGCGTTGTAGGGTACGGCAGGAGCCGCGGATGGTCGCGGTCGACCCCTAGGAACGTGTTGAGCACGGTGGCACGCTCAATTGCGAGCTTATATGTGGCCACGGCTACGCCATGGCCGTGGCGAGACGCCTGGTCAAGGTTGGGGAGCGGGGCTAGAGGACGAACGCGCCGACGGGGAGAGGGGCGAGGGGCGCAGGAGCTCACCGCGGGTCCGCAGGGGCGGTCACTGGCTCGGGGAGAGGCCGGAGCAAGCGGGGCGGCGATGGAGATCTCCGGCGACCCGAGGGGGATGAAGGGGTCGGGAGGGTGCTTGAGGCGTTTGGCGGGCGCGGCTCGGTGGGGAGGAAGAGGAGGTCGGGCGGAGCTCGTGGGCATGTCGGGAGGAGAGAGGGTGGCGGTGGCTGAGGGCAGCAAGGCGGCGACGGCGGTGCTCGGTCCGGGCGAGAGAGAGGGAGCAGAGGAGAGAACGAGGGAGAGGGAGAGAGCGAGGGGGTCCTGGGGGGGTGCGTGGCGTCGCCAGACGCGGATCAGATCGAAGGAGGCCTCAGTAGCGAGCGAGGAGGTGGCAGCATCGCCAGCCTTCATACGCCTCGCCTCTGCCTTCTGGCAGAGGAAGACGATGAGCGGTGGGGGTAGGTGGGCTGGGCCACCTGGGCCAGCGAGCGAGAGAGGGGGGGGGGGGAAAGGTTGGGCCGGTTGGGGCGCCAGGTAGGTTGGCTTCTCTCTCTCTCTTTTTATTATTTACATTTTCTATTTTACATTTTGTTTTAGTTTAGTAAAATACCAAACCATTTAAATAAATCCTGAAAATAATTGTGGGCATTAACTAAATTATTACAGAGGCCCTTAACTATTTTCAGAATTGTTGGAGCATTTAAAAATAATATTAATAGTATTTAAATGCCCCAATTCAAATACAATATGGTTTATTCAAAAATCCAAAATGTCTTGGAAAATATCCATCACCTCTGGATATGGTTTTCACCTTTTTCCATTAATCATGAACATTTTTGCAAACCACTTTGGGTTCTTTGAAGATATTTTGAAGTTGAACCTATTTGAATTGCTTTAGTGCTAGGGCTTGATCATCCCCATTTCAATTTCCATGGAAATTAAACATGATGCATGGATGCAATGCTACTAGTTACAAGCAAGCTCTAGGGCTGTGACAGCCCGAGCCGCCGTCCGCCGGAGAAAGTGTCGCCGTCGACGTGGTGCTCCCCGACGCCCAAGTCCACCACCCACCGAAGCGGAAGGACACACTGATACTCTTGGTACACTCCGATCTCCCTGACTCGCCGTGGTTCGGCCGCGGCGACCACCGCAGACAACCGAGGCGCCGGCGAGGTCTTTTAAACCTGACATGTGGACCCCCATGTCAGCCTCTCTTTCTTTTCCCACGAACCGTTTTTCCGTTGGCGCCTTCGGGCAGAGTACATTTTCCATGTGGTCTTGCGCATTTCTATTCGAACCGTTTTCTGTTTTCTCAGTTAAACCCACAGGACTTTTACATTTCATTACGAGATGAGTCCTGACAGAAACCCTTATAACTCTTTAATAAAAAGTGATTTTTGAGTGATTCTTTTTCTAACAGTCTTATAATTTTGTCTAGTTTTTTATGGGATTTATTTGGAATATTTTTGGAACAACTTTCATGCACGCGTTGGTTTTCACGTTAGTATGCCCTTTTCGCTATACCGTAGGTTCCGGAGGAGGTGACGGAACCGCGAACTTCACCGAGCTAGACCCCGACTACTCTGAACCAGGCAAGCATGAGGATGGGTAAGATGGCAGTGTTGTAGCATGCCAGTCTTATGCCATGCTATTTTACTTCAGTGTCAACCCGTATCAGTTCGGTTCCCATCCATTTCCCTTCCCGTACTACCACATGTTTTCCGCAAGGGATATGGCTTAGTAAGTTGCGAACCGCTTTCCTGGTACACACCAAATGGAGAGGCCGTGATGATGGTTCCATGGCCCTGGATTAAAGCCAGTCACGGGGCATGGGTGTTTCCGGTTGGGACCGAGAGGGGGGCACCCCTTAGAGCGCGCGAATATATATTTGATCCCATGCTATTCGAGATTGTGATCTCCCCGTCTCAAAAGTTTTTCTTGGACGATGTCTAGGGTGATTCTGGCATTCGTGAGGTAGGATGGGTGTGTCTGGTTAGCTATGTTTCTTCCGAAATACCATAAGCGGAACTAGTCCTTCAGACTACAATCCGTTGGCTGTGAGTAATTTTAGTACAAACTCTGCAGAGTCCTAAATTCCTCGAATCATCTTATCCATGTCCAAGTTCTGTATTATCTTATCCTGACAAGTGTCAGTTTGGTGACAGATACTCCGGTGTTTCACATGAGTACTAAGTCCGGTTAAATGTTTATTCCTGTGGATGGACTAACCCGTTTACACTCTTGTGTAGAATATTTATTACGAGTGCTATTTCCTTGTGATGAAAGCCCTTTACGTGATGTCGCTCAGACGTCCGATCGCTGACATTGTTGTTATTTATTTTCATTATAAGACCTTTACGTGATGTCGCTCGGACGTCCGATCGCTGCATTGTTGTTAATTATTTTCATTATAAGCCCTTTACGTGATGTCGCTCGAGACGTCCGATTGCGGCATTGTTGTTATCTATTTTCATTATAAGCCCTTTACGTGATGTCGCTCGGGGCGTCCATTGCGGCATTGTTGTTATTTATTTTCATTATAAGCCCTTTCGTTGATGTCGCTCAGACGTCCGTCTGCGGCATTGTTGTTATTTATGTTCATTATAAGCCCTTTCTGTGATGTCGCTCAGACGTCCATTGCGGCATTGTTGTTATTTATTTTCATTATAAGCCCTTTACGTGATGTCGCTCGGGACGTCCGATTGCTGCACGCATGTATCTTTATTTTTAATATAAGCCCTTTATGAGGTGTCGCTCGACGCCCGACTATAGCATGTTTTGCTTATTTCTTCACCCTTGAGGCCGCTTGCACACCGATCGGTTTTGAGTTTATCTTCTTTGGGTTTTTAGGCGGACTACATCGATTCCCTTCTTGATTATTTTTGCTATGCTGTTTTAAATTGAGAAATGTTGAGATTAACCATGTTGCATTCATGCATTCATTTGTTATATCTTTTGTCCGAACTGTCTTGCGAGTACTTTCATAGTACTCACGGCTTGTTGATTTGGCGGAATCTTGTGAAAGGCGATCTCATGGATGAAGAGTTCGATAGCGAGTCCGGCGCCTAGAGGAATCCCGGTCGGTCTCGTCGACCCTAGATCAGTCATTGTGATATATCCGCTTCGCTACCCAAATAAATTCATCGAGCCTCACCTCGATGCTCGATGAGCCGCCAATGCAGATGAACTTATTAACCACCCATGTGTTATTCCACCAACCACTCATAGTTCGAAGTCAAGAGTATTTCCACCCCACACCTTTGAGTCACATCTGCCACTATGTTTAATCATTGGCGTGTTGTAGTAATTGGTTGGGCATCTTCAGTCCGACCCTTGTAATATTGTAATGCTACTGGCTTATTGTATCAATATTTTGTCAACCGGTATGAAGGATTTTTCCTCATATTGGACTTCATAGGTCGGTTGTTCAATAAATATTTTTATTGAAAAACCGGTTGTGACACCTACATGGATGAGAAAGTGATCAAAACCAAGGACGGGCCAACTCTTGTGCAAGATCTGGAAGAGACATTTGCTAACCTGCGCAAGATCAACCTCAAACTGAACCCTGAGAACTGCGTCTTCGGTGTTCTGTCCGGCAAGCTTCTCGGGTTCTTTGTGTCGCAGCACGGGATCAAGGCAAACCCAGACAAGATCAAGGCTATTGAGCAGATCGAGGTGCCCAAGCGGATCAAGGATGTGCGTCGGCTCACCGACTGCGTTGCCGCCATGAGCCGATTCATCTCCAAGTCCGCCGAGCGCGCCCTTCCCTTCTTCAAAATCTTGAAGAAGGCAGGCCCAATAGAGTGGACCCAGAAGCCGAGGCAGCACTACAAGATCTGAAGAAATACCTTTCCTCCACGCCAATACTGGTTGCGCCTAAACCACAAGAGCCGTTGCTACTGTATCTGGCGGCGACGAATCAAGTGGTCAGCGCCGCACTGGTGGCACAGAGGGAGGTCGACGAGGAGGTAGCAATGGCGGTAGAACCAGCGATGGCAAGCCAAAGATTCCCCCGGCAGGGCCTGGTGCCGACAAGGCGCGACCCCGGCAGAGTCTGGTGCCACCAAGGCAATGCCCGCGCAGTTGAGTGAAGTGGTGCCAAAGAAGAAGATGATGCAGCACCCGGTTTACTTTGCCAGGTCCCTCTTGCAGGGGGCTAGGTCGAGGTATTCCGGCGTGCATAAATTGCTCTTCGGCCTCCTTATGGCCTCGAGGAAGCTTCTTCACTACTTCTACTCCCACGAGATCACTGTCGTCACCCGCCTCCCGTTGCAATGGATATTGCACAACCCGGACGCAATTGGAAGGATTGTGGAATGGGCCTTGGAGCTGTCAAGCTTCGGTTTAAAGTTTGAAAGTACCTCGACAATTCAGAGCAGATTCTTGGCGGAGTTCATCGCAGAATGGACCTCGACGCCTGACGAAGAAATCCAGGAGACCTCTCTCCCCGACAAGGAAGCAGACCGTGACTGGATCATGTACTTTGATGGGGCTTTCTCGCTGCAAGGCGCTGGTGCCGGTGTGCTGCTCGTCGCACCCACCAGAGAACACCTCAAGTACGTGATCCAGATGCACTTCCCTAGGGAGATGTCCACCAACAACACCGCTGAGTACGAGGGATTGCTTGCCGGTCTCAGGATCGCGGCAGACCTTGGGGTTAAGAAGCTCATCGTCAGGGGTGACTCGCAGCTCGTTGTTAGGCAGGTCAACAAGGATTATCAGAGCCCATTGATGGAAGCTTACGTAGATGAGGTGAGGAAGCTAGAGGGAAGCTTTGACGGTATCCAGGCGGAGCACGTCCCCCGAGCGGAGAACGACATCACCGATTACCTGTCAAAGTGTGCCGCATTCAAGCTACCTGTGGAACAAGGTACCTTTTTGCTCCGGTTAACTCAACCATCCGTCGAACCATCGGTGAGGCGAGCAAGCGGAGTAAATCAGGTCCGGCAAATACTTTCCTACCGAGCTCCATGGGGCTGCGGCAAAGGGTGCTACCGCATGAATGAGCCTACCCAAGAGACAAGCGGCTCCGGCAGGTGACCAAGCCACGGCGTGAGACAACCGCTCCCATGGCGAAGAGATGCCTTTGGTCCTTGCCGTCGAGCCCGAGCTCCGGCATGGGCACAGCATACCATCCAATTCCTCCAAATAGGGGAGCTTCCTGAGGAGCAGGAAGAAGCGGAGAAAGTAGCCCGTCGGTCCACCCTGTACCAGTTCGTCGATGACGTCCTGTACCGGAGAAGGCCGAACGGTGTGAAACTCAAGTGCATCCCCCGGGAGGAAGGACTGGAGCTGTTGGCGGAGATACATGGAGGCTGAGGGAGTCCTGGATTAGGGGGTGTCCGGATGGCCGGACTATGACCTTTGGCCGGACTCCTGGACTATGAAGATACAAGATTGAAGACTTCATCCCGTGTCCGTATGGGACTTTCCTTGGCTTGGATGGCAAGCTTGGGTTTACGTTTGTGTAAATCTCCTTCCATTGTAACCGACTCTGTGTAACCCTAACCCTCTCCGGTGTCTATATAAACCGGAGGTTTTAGTCCGTAGGACGAACACCAATCATACCATAGGCTAACCTTTAGGGTTTAGCCTCTCTGATCTCGTGGTTGATCTACTCTTGTACTACCCATATCATCAATATTAATCAAGCGGGGAGTAGGGTGTTACCTCCATCAAGAGGGCCCGAACACAGGTAAAAACATCATGTCCCTTGTCTCCTGTTACCATCCACCTAGGCGCACAGTTCGGGAACCCCTACCGAGATCCGCGGTTTTGACACCGACATTGGTGCTTTCATTGAGAGTTCCTGCGTATGCGTCACCTTTAGGCCCGATGGCTCCTTCGATCATCAAAAGCGATGCGGTCCAGGTGAGACTTTTCTCCCGGACAGATCTTAATGTCGGCGGCTTTGCACTGCGGGCCAATTAAGCTTTGCCATCTGGAGCAGATTGAAAGCTACGCCCCTGGCCATCGTGTCAGATTTGGAAGTTTGAACTACGGCCGGCGTCCGTGGAGACTTGATCTTTGACGGGTTCGAGCCACAGCCAAGCGCGCCCGCCTTTATTACGATGGGCATGATCTAGCTCTGCCGCCAAACAAAGTGTCACGGAGGCCGCACCGGTCCGCTCAACCCTTAGCTCGGAGCCGATTGCGCCAATCGAGGGCGGGTGGCTGGACACCGCCTCGGGGCTGCAATCTCTGGCGATCGAGCCGAACACCATACCTTTCCTTTGCGGCTTCGTGAATCAAGGTGCGGACTCCTCTCCGGACTCCGAACCTTCCAGCGCCCTACCAATCGAATCCGATTGGGCGCCGATCATGGAGTTCACCGCTGCGGACATCTTTCAAAGACTTCGCCCTTTGGCGACATTCTGAATTCACTAAAGTCTCTCTCTTTATCGGAGAGCCCTGGCCGGACTATGGTCAGCAAGGTTGGGATGCGAACGACGAAGAAATTCAAAGCCCACCCACCACCCACTTTGTAGCCACTGTCGATGATTTAACCGACATGCTTAACTTCGACTCCAAAGACAGTGATGGTATGGACGAAAATGTAGGAGACGAACAGGAACCAGCGCCTATAGGCCACTGGACAACCACCCCATCTCACGATGTATACATGGTAGATACACCTAAAGGAAACGATGACAAGGAACAAAGGGACGCAACGAGGGATCGTTCCCTCGAAAAGCAATCAAAGCGGCGGCGTAAGCGCCGCTCCAAACCCCACCTCGACAGAGAAAGTAGGCATACAGACCCAGCCATAGAGCAGGGCGAACCGGCGGACGACGAACATGCCATCGAGCAACCGTCCGAACAGGGCAACTTGGATAAACAACCCGTCCCCGACGAAGACACAAGTCCGGACGACCTCATGCCGGACAAGTTGTTGGAGCAGAAGAACCTCCAAAAAAGGCTCGTCGCCACTGCGCGTAGCCTGAAAAAGCAGAAGCGGCAGCTCAAAACAGCGGAAGATGCACAAAGAATTAGATGGAGAAAAGTACTCAACACCGCAGACAAATACGGCGACAGTTGCCATACAAAGAGCTATCCGAAGAGAAAATTACTGCCGGAATTTGATGATGAGGCCTTAGAGCCTCCGCAATCAAAAAATAAGGAAGCCACCCGGCCGGACAAACGACCCCATGGCCAACACGGTCGGCAAAGGGCGCCGCACACAAGCCGGCACGCGATCCGCACAAGGATTCGCATCAAAAAGATGGCCCAGCCAGATCTATCTATGGGCCCAGAAAGCAAGCTCTAGTAAGCAATGCAACACATCAAATATCCGAACATCACGGTACGCCCAGATATAGGGGCGCCGCACACCCCTTATGTTTCACCGATGAGGTGCTAGATCATGAATTTCCAGTGGGATTCAAGCCCGTAAACATAGAGGCATACGACGGAACAACAGACCCTGGAGTCTGGATTTATGATTACATCCTCCACATACACATGGCTAGAGGAGATGATCTCCACGCCAAAAAATACTTACCCCTCAAACTCAAAGGGCTAGCCCGGCATTGGCTTAAAAGCCTTCCCGAAAACACCATTGGAAGTTGGGAAGAGCTCGAGGATGCTTTTCGGGCAAATTTTCAAGTGACCTATGTCTGACCTTTGGATGCGGATGATTTAAGTCATATAACTCAACAACCCGGAGAGTCAGCCCGGAAACTCTAGAACAGATTTCTTACTAAAAAGAACCAGATAGTCGACTGTCCGGACGCCGAAGCCTTAGCAGCTTTCAAACACAATGTTCGAGACGAATGGCTTGCCAGACACCTCGGCCAAGAAAAGCCAAGAACAATGGCCGCATTAACAAGCCTCATGACCCGCTTTTGTGCAGGAGAGGATAGTTGGTTGGCAAGACGCAGTACCAGCGACCCAAGTACATCCGAAGTTAGGGATAGAAACGGGAAACCGCGACACAGCAAGGACCAGCGTCGGACCAAGGGAAACAGCCCGAAGAGCACGGCAGTCAACGCCGGATTCGAAAGCTCTCGACAGAATCAGAAAAATCTTCCCCCCAAGGATAACAGGGACGAGCTAGCTAACTTAAACAAAATCATGGACAAGATATGTCAAATCCACAGTACTCCCGGGAGGCCTGCAAACCATACCCACAGAGATTGTTGGGTCTTCAAGCAATTCGGCAAACTTAATGCCGAACACAAGGGGCTCGACTCACCAAGCGAGGACGATGACAAACCCCACAAGCAGAGCAACGGAAAACAAAAGAATTTCCCACAAGAAGTCAAAACAGTAAATTCACTTCACGTGATAAAAGGGGAGAACATAGTGGCGCCCATCGAGATCTGGCATCATACGGCCTATCCCAAAGGAGTCCCGCCATCGGTTGTTAAAACCAATCACCTTCGACCATCGGGATTACTCTAGAAGTATCCAAACGCAGCTGGACTGCCTTGGTATTAGATTCGATAATTGTGGACTCCACTTTACACAAGTCCTAATGGACTGCGGCGATGATTTAAACACGATATATCGGGACACAATCTGCAAACCGGGATAGACCAAAAACAAATCGCCAAAGCAACACTTCCTTTCAAGGGTAACGCCAGCCCGGATGCCCATTATGCGGGCTCTCTCCTGTTAGAATTTATGTTCGGCTCACCCGACAACTTCCGCCGCGAAAAGCTAACCTTCCACATCGCCCCATTTACAAGCAGCTATCAAGCACTACTGGGACACGAAGCTTCCGCCCGCTTTAACGCAATACCACATTATGCATCCCTTATACTTAAAATGCCCGGTCCACGAGGCATCATCTCATTAAAGGGAAATATCGAGTGTTCCTCGAGCACGGAAGATTGTGCGGCTGCATTAACAGCCACACACTAAAACAACTTCACTAAGCAAAGCACCTAAACAGGTCGTTCAGATCCCGGACATGGCTAGACGAGTCCGGCGTAAGGGCTTACTAGCCGCATACCCCCGTTCAAGGGGCTCCGCGCATGTACAACAAGAGACAATAAAGCTCAATTTTATTATTTTTTTAAAAAAATGTACTTTGTTTATTTAATGTAACGTACATTTTCGCACGATCTTTTTCAACTAAGTCCCTCTCTTTTACAGATGAACAGCGTGCTACACCCGTCCAGGATACGGCACAACGGAGCCACAGGCGCAGACGTGCAGTAGGGACCTGTTGCAAGGATTCTTTTCAGACTAAGACCCTGCGTAAACCTTTTTTACTGTCTCTTGTTGATACACATCCCCCGGTTTCTTGCTATAACCGAGGTGGAGACTGGCGTCTTGGCATTGGCCACGTCAGAACTTTGCGCGTACCTGGACACCCGGGGCTTATTACTAAGGGCGTTGTTCAGCCCGTTTCCATAAAGACCGAATACCTTAGGAAGTGTTCGGCGTCGCGAGTTTGGCCTTATATGCATCAGCTCTGAATCATGTCTTTGGTCAAATGTTGGGTTTTCCCGGCTCCTGTGTTTTGCTGCTTTACGTTCCGCTCTATCGGCTAAGGCGGCACCAGGAGAACTACTGCGATTGTGCCCTGGTTCATCCGGGCGAGCACCTCAGTAGAGAACGTCGAAAACTGACTGTCATGATGTAGCGTGAGACTGGTCAACCACTCGATGACCCACCGGAATCTTTAGGATTCCTCCGCATTAACGAAGGGCCGTTTCCCGGTCAGGCACACACGCGCCCCGAATTCGGGCGAGCTCGGTGCCCCTAGGGGCTATATAGAAGCCCCACTGTCAAACTCCTATGGCTAGGTGAAAGTGATAAAGCATTATAGTCCGGTTGCCTAGTTAAGCTCGCTTATCACCTCCTTTATAGGACCAAGGCGTTGGATCAAGTGTGAAAATGCGCCTTTTGCGAACACCCCACACTATATGCGTGGGGGCTGAAGCCGAAGACTGCCATCTTTCAGGTTATATACACATATACATTAACGGCCGCACAGGAGGTATTTTAATTCTTACAGGCACAAGTATAAAAAGATTTTATATTCCATCGAAACATTGTTTTACAATCATACATGTTATTCGAACATGATGTCCTTCGAGCACTGCGTCTCTTTTAAACGAGCGCCCTGCAGAACTTCCTGAAAATAGTGCTCGGCAGGTACTCGGCTCCCGTCCGAATGTTGGGATGCAACGTCGGTGGTCTTCATCTCCGCCCAGTATGTCTTGACACGGGCTAGAGCCATCCGTGCACCCTCTATGCATGTCGACCTCTTCATTGCATTGATATGGGGCACCGCACCAAGGAACTGCTGCACCAAACCAAAATAACTCTTCGGCTCAGGCCTTTCCGGCCACAGATGACTCACGACTTCCTTCATGGCGAGTCCGGATAACCTATTCAGCTCCGCCCATTCGGCCAATCGCTCGGATAATGGAAGTGGGGGATCTAGATTGTGGAACTGCGACCAAAAAAGCTTTTCCACTTCGTGATCCTTTTGATCTCGGAAGTGTTCAGCCGCGTTCGCGGCACTTGTCGCCAAATCAGATAATTATCCGCCGCACTCCACAGCTGGTCCAACTGAGCATACTTAGGATCCCCGAACTTCATCCGCAGCATAAAGGGCTTTCCAGCCGCGTTATCTCCGGCCTGACGTAGCTCCTGCTTCATGGCTCTCATTGCAGAGCGAGCATCCTTGGCCTCGGTAGTGGCCTTCTCTAGGTCATATTGTTCCGCCTGATCTTCTTTTTCAAGAAGCTTGCAGCGGTCGGCAGCATCCTTCAACATCACCGCCATCTCGGCCATTTCCTTCCTGCTTCGGCAGTGAGCAGCCTGTTCGGCTTTCAGCTCTTCGGCCGCCTTCAAGGCAGCCGCATCACTTTTTCTGGCCTGCTCCTTGGCTCGGGCGAGTTCCGCCCAAAGGTTCTCCATGGCAGCGGCACCATCTGCATCAAGCATACATGTTGTAAGGCAAGGGCATCAGGCCCCCTTACCAGGTGTTCGCGGAGAAAATTTCATACCTTGTGACTCGTCCAACCATTTGTTGACAAGCGCGATTTCAGCATCCGCCACGTCAAGTTGCCGCTTTAGCTCGGAAAATTCATCAGTCCGACTAGCCACTGGACACTTCGCCACCTACATAGGAAGAGTGACATGTTATACCTGGGATTATGATCCTCGGCGCGCTGTCATCTTTGACAACACACCGAGTCTCAGGGGCTACTATCTATACAGGGCGCATCTTTTATATGCGGAACTGTCAAAAGATACATCATTTCGCGTACCTCAAAACCTGTCAGTAAACTCCTGACGGCCTCGTGCAACCCGCTCTCCGTGGATGAAATCCTTTCAATCACCGTGCCCATCAATGCACGATGTTCTTCTGAGATAGACGCTCGCCCGAGCAGATCCTTCAGCTCCTCCGACAAAGGTAATCGGACGGTGCCGGACTCGTCGATGGCCTTTTTGAAGGTCGGATCTGGAGGGCTTTGGGGAGCCATACGGATGCTTTACGGCCCTGCCAGATTCGGAGAAACCCTCATGACGACACCTCAGGTCGCCCGCCTTGTAAGGCGATGCGGCGGGAGGCGTTCCGCTCTCCATCATTTCCGGACGAAGATCCCCTGAAGATGAGCTCTGCTGCGAAGGGCGGAGATCCGAACTACAAGGTAAAAATTCAGTTGTCTTTCTCAAGAATAAAATAGGGATGTCTCTTATTTTGAAACTCCCCTCTCTACTTACGGCTCGCTGGAGGGCTGATCCCCTTGAGGGCACAGTGCGGCCGAGGCACTTCCCACAGCAGGACCCTCGGCGAAGATCTCTTCCCCCGCTTTGAGACCATGGTCTCCGGGTCTTCAGAGGCGGTCCTCTTCTTTCCCTGGATGGAGGGATTATCGATCCCTCCTTTCCGGATAGCCTCCTTCGAGGAGATGGTAGCTTCCTTGTTCCCCCCTTCGCCTTCTTCCAAAGACGCAACCTCCAGCATCCTGGTTAACACGGGATCCGGCGTGGTCTCGGGGAGGGGGGACGGACACCTGATCAGCTTTGCTTTCGCTATCCACTCCTGTTTAAAGGGACAACTCTTTTAAGGGCAATTTTATGAGGAATATACGGATAGCGTGTCCGGGTACAGGGCTACTTACTTGAGTATCCGGGCGATTGCAGCTTAGACCTGCGTCCTCGGTCAAGTCCGGACACATTGCTTGTGATCCGAAAAACAATTTATACATCTCCATGGGCATCACGCCCGCAAAGTGTTGAAGAGCTCGTGGTCCCTCCGGATTAAACTCCCACAGGCGGAGGGGGCGGCGTTTGCAGGGCAAAGTGCAGCGAATCAACATAACCCGCGCCACTACGGCAAGGTTGATGTCTCTTTCCAGGAGATCTTGAATGCAGCCCTACAACAAGGGCACATCCTCGGACGGCCCCCAGTCGAGCCCTTTATTGACCCATGACGCCAGCCGTGGGGGAGGACCCGAGTGAAAGACAGGAGGCGCCACCCACTTGGTGCCCACAGGCCTGTGATATAAAACCACTCTCGTGGCCATAAGCTGAACTCCTCTTGAAAAGAGCCCTCGGGCCATGGAGCATCAGCATTCTTGCTTATAACAGCCCCTCCGCACTCCGCTTGCTGCCCCTTGATCATCTTCGGCTCTACTTTGAAGGTCTTAAGCCACAATCCGAAGTGAGGGGTAATGCAGAGGAAGGCTTCGCACACGATAATGAACGGTGAGATGTGAAGGATGGACTCCGGATCCAAGTGGTGAAATTCTAACCCATAATAAAACATGAGCCCCCTAATGAAGGGGTCTGTCGGGAAGCCTAACCCCCGAAGGAAGTGAGACGCGAACACCACGCTCTCACCAGGCTTGGGAGTGGGAATAACCTGCCCTTGAGCAGGCAGCCTATCTGAAATTCGCCCGGTTAAATACAGCATCTCTCAGCTTTAGCACGTCTTCTTCCGTAACGGAGGAATGCATCCACCGGCCTTGAAGGTCGGAGCCGGACATCATCGAAGGTCCGAAGCGCCTGAATCTGGAGCTTTGGTTGTTGGAACTCGAGGCGAGGGGCGGATTCGATTGAGATTGAAAGAAAGGAGTAGAGCCTTGGTCTCTTTATACAGATGTTGAATACCAAGATCCCTCCCCGTGACCGTTTGGGACTCGCCTTCGATAGAGGAGACGTGCCAATGGGCACGATTGGGTTACCCACGCCCGTATTGATGAGAATCCCGGAATAAGGGGACATGATCTCTGCTTTGACAAGACGTGCCAAGGAAACTGCCTCGCTAAACGCGCTGAGGTGGGACAGTAAAAACGATTCGAAGAAATGCTTGGCCGTGGTGTGATGACACGCTGCGAAATACGTCAGCAGGTTGGATTTGTGTAAATATTATTCTCTCTACGGTGGTATGTGGAAATTATTTTGCAGAGCCGGACACTATCCTTGTGTTCAAAATCTTCTATGAAGTATTCGGAGGAGGAACCCGGCTTGCAATGTCGAAGACAATATGCGCGACGGACTCGTCGTCATTGAAGCCTGGTTCAGGGGCTACTAAGGAGTCCTGGATTAGGGGTGTCCGGATGGCGGACTATGACCTTTGGCGGACTCTGGACTATGAAGATACAAGATTGAAGACTTCGTCCCATGTCCGGATGGGACTTTCCTTTTGCGTGGAAGGCAAGCTTGGCGATACGGATATGTAGATCTCCTTCCATTGTAACCGACTACGTAACCCTAACCCTCTCCGGTGTCTATATAAACCGGAGGTTTTAGTCCGTAGGACGAACACCAATCATACCATAGGCTAACCTTTAGGGTTTAGCCTCTCTGATCTCGTGGTAGATCTACTCTTGTACTACCCATATAATCAATATTAATCAAGCAGGAGTAGGGTTTTACCTCCATCGAGAGGGCCCGAACCTGGGTAAAAACATCATGTCCCTTTTCTCCTGTTACCATCCGCCTAGACGCACAGTTCGGGACCCCCTACCCGAGATCCGCCGGTTTTGACACCGATAGAGGCATATGTGGCTCCCACATAGGGTCGAGGGCCCTTGCCGAGAAGGCATTCCGGCAAGGTTTCTTCTGGCCCACCGCCCTCCAGGATGCGAGGACACTTGTAACCAAGTGTGAAGTGTGCCAGTTCCATTCAAAGAAGCTTCATCAACCAGCCCAAGCCCTTAAAACAATCCCTCTCTCCTGGCCATTCTCGGTCTGGGGGCTCGATATACTGGGCCCTTTCCCCCGCGCTGTCGGGGGTTTGAGTACTTGTACGTTGCAATCGACAAGTTCACAAAGTGGCCGGAGGTGGAAGCAGTGAGGAAGATGACTGCTTAGTCAGCCGTCAAGTTCTTCAAAGGACTGGTCTGTCGTTTTTGTGTGCCAAATAGAGTCATCACCGACAATGGCACGCAGTTCACAAGCCACACCTTCATGCAGTACATCCAAGACCTCGGCAGCAAGGTCTGTTTTGCTTCCGTGGCACTTCCACGGAGCAACAGCCAAGCAGAGAGGGCAAATGCTGAAGTGTTGCGAGGCCTGAGAACGAAGACCTTCGACAAGCTGCACAAGAGCGGAAGGCGCTGGGTTGATGAGTTGCCGGCGGTTCTTTGGTCGATCAGGACAATGCCAAATCGAGCCACCGGCCAGACACCTTTTGCCCTGGTATACGGGGCAGAAGCAGTTCTCCCCATGGAACTCATATACGGAACACCTCGAGTGCTCGCTTATGATGAGCTTGAGCAAGAGCCGTTGCGCCAAGATGACACGACGCTCCTTGAGGAAGATCGTCTTGAGGCGGTATGGGAGCGGCACGCTACCAGCAAGCCTTGCGCCGCTACCATAGCCGCAAGGTTCATGCCCGAAGCTTTGAGGAAGGCGACCTTGTTCTTTGGCGTGTTCAGTCGGCCAAGAATTCCAACAAGTTGATGCCGAAGTGGAAAGGCCCTTATTTGGTAGTACGAGTCACCAGGCATGGCGCAGTCTGCCTGGAGACCGAATATGTCGTCCCAGTGAGCAACTCCTGGAACATCGAGCATCTTCGCAAGTTTTACCCATAAGGCGCGGCTTGCCGGGCCTCTCGGCAAGCCACCTTTTGTACATGCTTTCCCGACAAGGCATGTGACCCTTTGTACAAAGCCAGGCGCAGACCCTGAGCATAAATAAATGAAGCGTTGGCGCCCTAAGTTATAGCATGCATGCTAGGTCGAGTCTCTTCCTTGGTTAGGGTTGATAGTGCTTAGCGGCGACTAACCCCTAGCCTAGAGGTCGAGTGCGCGTCTATCTGTTCCTTTTCTGTCCTCCTTTGGTTCACAGGGCACATGAGCACTTCTGCTGAGCTACTCAGAAAGAAGGAAACGGACCGGCACCCCGACCCCGGCAAACCAGAGTTGCCGGGGGCTGCAAGCACAAGGATCCAACCGCGGAAAGATGAGATTGTCGGGGGATGCAGATCCAGATAAGTCTTTTATCCTCTGTCATGCATTTCGGAACCGGACTGTGGTATGTGAAACCTCGTTTTTATCTCTAGGCTGCCGTGCTCCCCGTTTTCCTATACCTAATGATTATTTCTTGGGTCCAGATTTGGTCGTAGCCGCGGCGGCAAGGAGGTGGGACGAGGAGCCTGAAGCCCACTTCATCCCTGCCTCCGCCAAGAGCACGAGAACGGTCGAGTGGAGTGGGGGAACGGCAAGGCCTGTTGCCGGACGAAAAATGTTTATCTTTAACAATAACAAGGATTCGCTCCTTGTTGCGGGATTTACCCGCGAACCAAAAACCCGGCAAGCATCTCTTTTTCATTAAAAACATCCCATATAGGTACAGTTCGTGCGAGATGAAAAACATGAGCAAGGGGATTACATGTTTTAAATTTAACAAAGGCCCGCAGGTTTACAAACTAAAAAAGAAATAAGATGCCCGTAATCCCTTTCTTGTCCCTCTCATCAGGAGGTAGGTCATCGAGGTGAAAGGGCAAAAGGGGCGCCTAGGCGAGCTACGAGTAGCAGAAAGCACCAAGAGAACACCTCGGTGGCCACCCACGGGCGGGCCGGTGATGACGGTGCCGGGAAAGGAGCTGGAAGACGAGGCGGCAGGACCGGCAATACGCGATGAAGGCGTCGGTGCCCGCGTACTCCGAGTTGATGGCCTTGCCACTCGCCCTCTTCCTTTTCCGCAGCCTCCCGACGCCAGCCGCCCAAGAAGACGGCCCCAAGAAGTTCAAGGAGCTGGCCCCGCCCCCGGCAAACCTCTGCCGAAGGAGCGGCCAGGTGCAGATTCTGCTGCCGCCAAGACTACCAGGCGCGGGGTGTCCGACGCCTAGTCGGACTCGTCCCCGCTATCCGCCCCGCTGTCCTCCTCATCACTTTCGCTCGAGGAAGAGCTTCCATTGTCAGAATCTCCATCGGAGGAGCTCTCCACGCAGCACTTCAGGCGAGTCCCGAACTCTCCGAAGACCTTGACGGAGAGTAGGCCGTCCTCCATTAATTTGAAGTAGAGGATGAGCCCCGCCGTCAGGCTGTGGATGCGAGCGAACGTCTTCCACCCACAACGGAGGTACATGACTCGAGGAGCCGGGAAGTCGACATCGACCCGCATGCCCCCGTTCCCGCAACCCATCATGTGCAATCTGAGGGATTGGGGCCGGTCACGCTCCATCTCTCGAGCAAATGGGGCGGGAAGATGAAGACGGCGACGCGGAGGCCGGTGCAGCCTGATGAAGAACTCGCGGGGCTGGTCTCCGACATGGCCTTCCATCGGGAAAGGCATCATTGGCGGGGGCGAAGCCGGCGCGCCGCCCCGTCCTCCTCTTCCCCGAGCACTGCAACCTCTGCCCCGGCCTCGCCCCCTCCCCCTTCCCCTCGCGGCCGGCTCCACCACCGCGGGCTCAGGAGGAGGAGGGACGCGTTGTCGAGCAGCGACCCTCGCCGCCACCGTCGAAGGACCAGGATTCCCTTTCTCCATGGCGAGTGAAAGGAAGAAGCAGAAGCAAGAGGAGATAGATGACAGAAGAGTGCGGGACGCCATCCCCCCTTCCCCCTCCTTATAAAGGAGCGGGGTCGGGGCTCGGCCGCCCCGTTCGGCCAATCCAGCCACCAGAGGCGCGCGGAATCGGGACCGACCCGCTGCCCCAACCAGCGACGGCCCAGTTTCCCGCCCCCGCCGCTTGCTACCCCAAGTGCATGGGGGACGCGTGGCGGACGTGCAGAACCGAGGGGACAGGCGAAGCGACCTCTCCCCACCCCGTGATCGTGGGGAGTGGACGCCTTGAAGACCGCGCCCCGGCCCCGTTCAGTAAATGAGCCGCGCCTCCATGCCTCCTTCTATTTACGGTGAAGCCGCGAGCCGCCTCTTTACTGCGATGTGACGCATGCGTGTGAAAACCGCCCCACGCATGCCGCCCACGTCACGCACACCCCTCCACGCCACACCGCGCGCGCGGGTCGTGGGAAGCGGAGCGCGCGAAAAGTCTTACCGCGGTAAAAACCGCCCCGCCTGCCCGCGCACCGTTTTGGGCCTGACCCAACAACGTGTCGCGCTTATGTGTGGCCCAGGCCCGGGGGCTCCTGTCGGTGTACAAAAAGAGGGGCACGCTTTTGTACCCCTTTACCTATGCACGGGCAGTCAGAGCCGCACCCACGACCACAACAAGCGAGCAGGGAGGTGAGCCAAGGTAAGGCCGAAGCCCAAGACAATCAAGGCAACGCCAAGGCCAAGACCACAAAGAGTAGAGGGACGAAGCAGGTTCCCCCGGCAAGACCCTTGCCGGGCGGCCTCAGCGGCCCCGACAAGACCCTTGCCGGGACAGCTCGCCCCACACCAACAGAGCGAGCCACCCTTGAGCTCACGGCTCCTAGCGCCATCATCAGCGTGGGGCCAGGGCTCGGAGAGGCACCTCTGTGGTGGCATGCAGATATTTGTGAAGACATATCCAAGATCAGATGAGGGTTAGAAGACGATGATTCTCGGCAAGATCCTTGCCGAGGAAGGCCACCAGACCCCCGGCAAGATCCTTGCCGGGGATGACAGCACACCACGGCAAGACCCTCGCCGGGCCACCCGGCAAGGCCCTCGCCAAAGACACCGGCGAGGCCACCGCCAAACCCGCGCCAACCAAGCTTCCACTACCGTTTGCATGCAGCTGCCAGCCCAACCAGCTGGGCGGGCACCTGCGTGGCAATATGCAGCTCCAAGGCCAACTCATCAAGCGCCTGCGTGGCGGCATGCAGATCTTCGTGAAGGATCCACCACCGTGCCACCCAGCTGCCTGCCTGCCTACATGGCACCGCACGCATCACTGGTCGGGGCGCGTGTCGAAGCGGGGAGGAGCGGCGACGGACAGGACGGGCCTCGCCCCGTCCCCGATAAAGCAAGGGGACACCTAAGCCACACATTAAATGCGTCTTGTCCTATAATACGAGCAATAAGCTCAGGGCACTGTACGCCTTTCCACCTCCTGAGTGTCACTGTGGCAGCCCCTTTCAATTATAAAAGGAGGCCCATGGCATACTGAAGGAGGATTCGGGGCTCTTTCGAACCACGCCACGACCACGCCTAGTTCGAGAGCTCAAGTACTCTCGAAATACACCCACCAAAGCAGGACTAGGGTTTCTGCATCCTCGCGGCCCGAACCTGGGTAAACGATCCTTGTGTTGTCTACTAGCCCTGCTCTCCTCGCAACCTTGCGCCCCAGCAACCGTAGTTGGGATTCTTGTGATCCCATAGGTGTCGTTCCACACCGACATACTCTCTCCATTCCTAAGTACAAGTCTTTGTATAGATTCCACCATGGACTATATATGGAGCAAAATGAGTGAATCTACACTCTAAAATGTATCTGTATACATCTGTATGTGATCCATAGAGGAAATCTCTAAAAAGACTTATATTTTGGAATGGAGGGAGTATGATAGTAGTAGAGTATGTTCCTTGTAGTGAAGATGAGCAGGGACATTTGCAGTGTAGAGGTCTATAGGGTCGGTTGTGATGGACACTTTGAACTCTACGGGCCTCTTTGATTCGTAGGATTTTGTAAACATAGGAATAGGATTTGTAGTGGCCTGCCCACTTGAATCCTATAAGATTAGCAAGGAAATGCAGGGAGCTTTGTCGCCTTTGAGAGTTACCCTGATATTAACAGTACCGCACCTTCAGTTGAAGAGAGCTGGTATCCGAAGCCTTTCTAGCCGTACCGGCAATACTAGCACATATGTTCTAGCAAGTTCCACTTTGCTGATTTTACTCCTCATGCTTACGGTTTTCCCGTTATATCTACACTATGATCTGTGTAGCTGCTATGTGTCGCACTAGCAGCAGTCCACTCTTGAAGCTAAACAACACACCAATCATAAGTCCAAAGCTTACTTCTTCAAATATGAATTGTAATATGATACTGATATTAGTTAACAGACACACATTTAATTGGTCAGGTAATGCTCCCACTTTATTTTCCAAACGCATGTGGCCACATATAGAGAGACAACATGGAATTGCATTTGTTTGGGCGCTGTGATTCATCATGAGTGGGCAACCAACATTGATGCAGCGGAACCTCAAGAATATGCTTCCTCTTCTGTTCTTTCACATGTTCCTCTTTTGTTATTCTGTATTTAGTACGTACAATATGTTCCTTGTCCGTAAGGGAGCGAGGACATCTGCGATCAACGGTGATAGAGCTGGCACATGTCGATAGGCTTTCAATTAGTAGCGGTAATACAACACCGAATTTTCCAGCCAGTTCCACTTTTCCGATTTATATATCGTGGTTATGGTGTACCTCATTTATGTACACTACGATCTGCCTAGTTGATGTGTGATGTTATCAGGGTTTGGCAATAAACTCTCTATACAGTATATTACGAACCTATCTTCTTCCAACTATCCTTACTTCTGGAACCTATTTTTTTGTGTACGTGTGCCAGATTACATTAATGCACGCACCATATTACAACACACATGAGCTCTCTCATCAGAATCCAGTGATAGCACACAAGGGTTTACAGGGGCACCCCTATATTAGAATATCCTCTGCATTACAAAGATAATCTCACTAATATTTATGTTTTCATGGTTCTGAGATATTATACGTAATTACAGTGAATATCAGAATCCGCGCATCAGAAGAATATTGTGGAACACTGCAATGACTTACAAATTTGGCACCAAGGCATTGAGTGCCATTCTGGATGCAATGAGACTCATACGCTCCCCACCTATAGATTCTTGTTCAGAATATGATCCTAATGACTATTCTAACCTCGAGGAGTCAAAGGCAGATGGCCTGTCCAATTCACCCATCAAGGTGCCTCTTCTAATTTGGCAAGGTTTTATTGATTGCGCATATCTTGCATATGTTGTCTTGCATTTCTTCTACTTTGTTGCACCGCCATCTGTTTAGTTTACTCATCATATATGTCAAGATGACATGCCCATCCATTATCAATACATATTCCATCTATCATCATCAAGGTTGGAAAAAGCGGTAGGCGTAAGCGAGGCGGTTGGCCTTCGCCTAGTGCCTAGGCGGTGCCTAAGCGCCCTAGGCGCGACCTAGGCGATAATATAGTTTTCACTCGTACTATATTTGTGATTATTATATGGGTGTTGATATTAGTTTAGGGCATATAAATAAGTTAATTGTCGTCTACAGCCATTGGAATATAACTAGTTTGGCATATCTGTGCAGTAGGTGGCATGATTTCTTGCTTGCATAGGCAATTCCTTGCTTGCCCTGCTTAGACCTCCATCTATGCCCTAGGCGAGGCGTTTGGTCATTGCCTAGCGCCTAGGCGTGCCTAAGCGCCTCCTAGGCACTGCCTTTTCCAACAGAGATCATCATACCATGTTTTTCCACTCAAATGTTGTTCTTGTGCATCAGACATCAAAAAGGAAGAGGGTGATTGCCGAACCTGAAGGAGCACCACCAAAGTCCTTGAAAAACGTGGTGGTGCCGGAGAAATCAGACAACACCCCACTTATATTGGTTGTACAACCAATGACACAAAACGTAGGACCGACTCCAGCAGACTGTATCCATATTTCACTGGCCACACCACTAGCCCCACCACATAGGACCTGCACCCCAGCAAAAGGTATGCCGATTTCAGTTGCCATAGCACCAGCCGTACCACAGAAAAATGCCACTCCAACAAAAAGTGCAACAAGTCCACCGGCCAAAGACCTATCCCAACTGTAGAGACGGCCAATTCTTGCAGATTGGAACCCCATTCCAGTTATTCCCAGTTTTAAAGACAATGCTTTCAATGTTGTTAGGGACTATGTGCATATATTCCCATCATGGGAAGATTATAGTGAAGACAAACAACATTTTCACATCTTCCTGTCCCACTTACGTCTAAGTGCTATTATTCATGGTGATTATTTTCCTGTTTTCTGCTGATTGAACACATCAATGATTTACATTACATTGTTGTAAGTAGGAGAGGGTCAATCTGGATAGTCATGACGAGCAAAGGTTGCTTGCGCTTTTGAAGGAAGCATTGCAGCAGTATCGTTGTTACCTGAGGAAATCACACTTTGATGGCAAGTCTATAAACAAAGTTCCGGTGAAGTCTCCTGTGGTAAATTTAGAAGACATTGAATGGAAAACCCTTGTTATGCACTGGTCTCGTTCCCAGGATGAGGTAATGCCTATGATATCACATGACAATTTGAACTTCTACTTTTTCGCATGTGCCTTGCGGATCCTTTTTGCAGGAAATCAGCTTGAAGAAGAATTCCGGTTTGAAAAGAATGACATGATATCGCAAATATGTTGCCCGCTGCTTTGCTCTTGTTAGTACCTGTTGTCCTGTATCACTTTACTTGCATTCATAGCTGGTTCATTATGTGACAACAGTCTGCATGATAGCTTGCTTATCAATTGTTCGCTCCAACTTATCCGATCTGTATGAATGGTTACATTAGTGTCGAATATATCCAATGCCAATGAATTTTTTTTGCTCTGCATTGTTCTTGTAAGTACCTGCTGTCCTTTATCAGTGTACTTATATTGACAGGTAGTTGTTCTGGAACCATCAATCTGCAGCTTATTTTCCTTTGCCCTCCATTTTCTACGCATCAGATCTATATTTACTCTTACCATAAGGTTGGATAACACCGATGGTCCTGAAGAAGTTTAGCTCTGCATTGCTCTTGGCTGTAACTTTTGCCTGTATCACTGTACTTACATTTATAGCTACATGGTCGTGTAGCATCACTCTTTATCTTATCTTAAGTATTCTCCATTTTTTCATATATTATCACATCTATATTCACTCTTAACAAAATGTAGAGTAAACTTCTTGAATTGCCCCCGTCCATCAGCATGGACAAGGGCTTTATAGAGCCTGTCTTCACCAACAATGTAAGTTTGTCCGTCTCAAGCCTTCAAACTTTGTTGTGTATAGTTGGTTAGGCATGACTGCAACAGCTATTTATTTTTGGTGTTTCCATCAAATTGCATCTTTAAAGTTTATTATGTAGTTCATAAACAAAAGTTTGTCCTTCTCAATTTAAGTTTTCAGTTGTACAACCAAGTTCCTTCTTCATACCATGTAAATTAAACTATACAGAGCAAGTGATCTTATTTTGCACTGCATGTATGCTTCATTCTTGATCCGTAATCCGGTGGTGTGGTGAACCTACCCAATACAGCACAATGTCATATTCTGCAATGTCTTAACTATGAACAATGTCATATCATTCTACTATTATTTAAACCGTCTCTTTATTTGCCAATCTGAAATGGGATAAATTTACAGCACACTCACCATTGATACTTATGAGTTCTTGATCTGTAATCTAGTGGTGTCATGAAGCTGTCAACTCCTTCACAATGTCATTTCCTGCCATGTCTTAACCTGAGCAATACCATATTGTGTTAATGCTATTCCAAAATGTGTCACTTTATTTGTCAGTAAGAAATGTGATGAATTGTCAGCATTGATACTTATATGTGCAAAACCTGTCATCTGTCAGCTTGTATATCTTTCAGAGTGAGCAGGATATAAGTGTTACACAAGCGCCGTCTCATCAGCTTGCTCAGCTTCTTGCGCTGCAGCTCCCGAGAAGGGCTAACCTTTCTTGAACTCTATTGAAGTGATGTCGGTTCTGTATATTATTTTGTCGGCGTGTTTATTTGCACTGGTGGCGATCTTTGATGCCCAGTGTATGTAATCTGCTGTTTGCTTCTGCTTTATTATCATAGTGGCGAACTTTGATGCCCAGTGGATGTAATATGTTGTAATTTCTTTATTGTATAGTCTAGGTTTTTTCTAATTCACGTTGCTGCATTTATTTTACTGTATATATATCCTGTATTCGCAGTAAACCGGCCCAACCGTAAAATTACGGTACATAATCGGGTCGCCATGCTAATCACTACATAATCGGTCCGTTAATAGGCCTAAATGTAAACTGGCCCACTAGTAGATTTAGGCCTCTTATAGGCCAAGTAAACCGCCGGCCCTATTTTCGCAAGAAACTCAATGGGCTTTTATGAGGCTGAAAAGAGGGTTGGGCCTGAAATGTGCCGAACAGCTCACGGGCGTGACGATGCAAAAATAGACCCCGGCCCATGATTGTGCCAATCACATCACGAGCCGTTTACAGGCCAAAATTGTCTCGGTCTTTGTTTGGCCCAATCAGATTATCGGCTGTCACCAGGCCGGATGCAAACTGGGCTGTAGTTAGGCCCAACTATATGACGGGCTTTTAACATGCCAAAATTAATATAGGGCCGAAATGTTAAACAGGACTTTAACAGGACGCAACTAATATCAGGCTGAATTACTAATTGGGCCTTTAGCAAGTGGGCCCAAAAGCATAGAGTCCAGTTGATGGGCCGAATCTAATATGGGCCATAATTTAGCCCAAAGCCTCTTAAAGGGCCGAGTCTGATCTGGGCCACAATTTGGCCCATAACGTGGTAGGGTTTTAATGGGCCGGATCTCATATGGGCCTTTATTGGGCCCGGAACATGGCAGGATGTTTATGGGCCGGATCAAATATGGGCCGGCATTTGGCCCAAAACATGGCAGCTTGTTAACGGGCCGGCCCATTAGTGTCCTCAAAATCTTGTGGGCCTTCAGCTGGGCCGGCCCATTATGGTCTGCAAAATCTTGTGGGCCTTTAGCTGGGCCGGCCCATTATGGCCTGCAAAATCTTGGGGGCCTTTAGCTGGGCCGACCCGTTGTGGCCCGCTAAATCTTCTGGGCCTTTAGTTGGGCTGGCCCAATTAATCTTTATGGGCCACTTTTGGGCCGGTCCACGGGTCAGCGTATCATAGGCGCATCTCGCCCGTTAGATGGGTGATACCTGTGCCAACGCGGAGCTGACATGTGGTTCCGTCAGCCAATGAGAATTTTACACGTGGAAAATGGGCATTGGTCGTGGCTGTTAGCGGGTTATCGGATCCAAAACCGGACCCGATAGCTTAACGGCGTCCCGTTATGGTGGATGCCACGTGTCGGTCACCCTTGACGAAAGCACTTCTATGACGCGCGATTTATCGTCATGGAAGTGGACACTTCCGTGATGATAATTTTGGTATTGTCATGGAACATTTCTACGACAGCACATGTATGACTATCTTGATTCTGTCATAAATTTGTCATGGATGTACATGCATGACAGAAAACGCGACCTACTGTGACAAACATGTAGCAAGTGTCTTTTTTTTGTAGTGGTGTGTTGTGGAGGAAGGGCAATGTGGAATGGTGTGCGTGTGATAGAGACATGGAGAGGTTTGAATGTGCAAATGATCATGTATGAGTGAGACATAGACAGATGCCAATACATTGTGTATACATGAGAGAACGGTCTTCTATTTGTACTTGTGTGTGTGCGAGAGAGAGAGAGAGAGAGAGAGAGAGGAGCATCTCTAACACAACAACCATCTCTCTTGATTCATCTGTCCCTCGCAGGATCGCATGTAACGCATGCATCAACACACACATTTTGACATCCTCACCCGGCCCCTGCCCACCTCAAGGCCCGCATATCGCTCTCTATATGGCACGCACAATCTTTGCGTGAAAACCCTACTTAGCATGTAGCTTTCTGTCGCATACACACAAATTCTCTCCACAGGTTTGATTTCTCTCAATATCTGACACACACACACACACTCCCCCTCCCCGAGCACACAATTCATCCCCATCCAAGGCTATATGGCGACCACTCTCGATTGTGCTTCTCTGCACCCCAGCATGCACACCACCTCAATCTTCAAAGAGGGCATCGAGGAGATCAAACACGGCGACCACACTTCACTAGAGAATGCGGGGCCATTTGGAAGCAGGATGATGTGACGACGACTGACTGACTCCTCCCCCCTCTCTCTCCCGCACAAAATTATCAATCCCTCAACCCATGAGATCCTTCCCCTCTCTTCCATGTTTTTCCAGCTCTCTCGTCAAACCCGTTGTCTCGTCTCCTTCCATGTGTAGAAAATCCGGATGCACACGCATCTACGTATATTACATGTCTCCATCTTTCTCACAGACCTAACTTCTTCCTCTCTCTCTCTCTCTATCTCTATCTCTCTCTCTTGTTAGGTTTATCTCCTACTCTCTCGCCCACATACATACAATCTTTCCCGCCCTATCTGCTCCATCTTCACAAGCTCTCTCTACACGTTTCATTCACACATCGAGATGTGTTCAAAATGTTTCTTTTATAATGGATCATGTATAGTTATGGTTGGTTTTGTTGCATCCTATAAAGTAATAACTATGAAATGCATTTATATTTTCATTTGACTGGGATTATGTGAGTTTGAGCATATTGTGTAGTACTATAGACCTCGTATACATCTTGGAATTCAACAATGATTCTAACTATAGAATTGTATAAACCATTACATTCGAAGTCAGTAGCCTAATATACTTATTTTACGATTACAACTAATGATTAATTCCACTACAAACTAAGAAAACAAATGTGTACTCCCTCCATTTTTATTTAAGTCCGCGTATTAGCATTGGTCAAAGTCAAGTTTTGTCAACTCTTACAAAGTTCATAACAAAAAATATTAACATATAAAATAACAGATAGATACAATTAGATTCATTATTGAATGTACTTTCACATCATACATATTTGTTATGGTAAATATTTATATTTTTCTATAAACTTGGTCAAACTTTAAAAAGTTTGACTTCAGTCAAACCTAATATGCAGAGTTAATAAAAATGGAGGGAGTACTAGTAGTTACTAGTACTACTAACTACTAGTACTGCTCGCTAGTTGCTGCCTAATCACCCAACACGCCAAACGGGGAGTTCAGTGTTACAAAATTTTGTGGTCGGCGGGAAAATCTCCCGCGACCCTGATTCGAGCAGTGCAAAGTTATCATCGTACCCTTCGGAACAGGCCTACGAATGATGGTTGGTAGGGGGTTGTTTTGGTAACTTCAGGTTGACCCTACCCAGCCAACCCCACCCCGGCACCCAGAGTAGTACACCTGAATACTCCCCATTTTCTATCCCCACCGCAAAATAGACTTCTCCACGGCACCGCGGCCTTCGTGGTCCTCCCTTTCTACATCGGCGCACTCGTCCGCCGCCGTGCATCTGCCTCATCGACGACGTCGTACGCCGCATTGGAGTCGGTCCACCGTCGTCGTCGTACACGGAGCCTCTTCCCCGACACCGTCTTCAACGGTATCGGATCTTGTTCCCGGAAGCCGACGCCAAGCGCATAAGCACCATCGTCATGGACAATGAACCGACTCCTGTTGCCGACCATGATGCACAGTGGCCGCCGTGACCATCGTACTCCTCCTCGATTTGTAATGTGTGTATTGAATCTCTTAGCAGTACATGTGCAGTTCCAATTTTTTCATACCTACCCTTCAAATTTCCTGGTTGCTATTATTCTCGTAAAAGTAATTGGTTATAGCTTGCATTGTCCAACAGAATATCACCTTGTAATTGTGTGTCGCTCCTGTATTGCATTGTGCTTAGGTAGGTTCTTCATCTGCAACTAGTAGTGTGGCCAATGATGGAAATTTTAAATAACTAGCAAGATGCCCATGCAGTGCACAATACATCAAGATGCATTTGTATGAGTAGTTTATCTTGTGGGAAAAAAGGATGAACGAGGGAAGGCCTTATTTGCAAATTTGGAGAGGGGTGTGGGTATCTTTTTGCAAAATTGCCATAGTTTCCTTCCTATCCGTCGGATATAAGTCGGATGGCCTATATTGCAGGATGGCAGGCACACCATCATCACCAACTCTGTTTTTTATAAGATAATATATATATATATTTATATATATATATAAAGAGTAAAGATAATTATAAATATAAAATAAATATAAGATTAGAGAAGAGAGTAGAGATAGCAGGGACGTCATGAAAGGATCGCGCGCGTGGCGCGTGGCATCCGGCGCACTTTATAAAATCACACGCCCTCCCACCGCTCTGTGCCTTGCCACCGCTCTCTCCCCACTTCGTGCCTCGCCACCGCTCTCTCGCCTCTCTTTCTCGCCTCTCCGCCACCGCGCCACCATGCCGCCGCATCGCCGGGAAACTTGGGGATACCGTGGCGTTCGCGCACGCCCCTCCAGCAGCTTCTCCACCGAGATCCGGTTCTGCGGGATGCGCCTCGGCCTCGGCACTTCCGACACCGCCCATGAGGCCGCCCGCGCATACGACACGGAGGCGTGGCGCCTTCGTTGTCCTCATAGAGCATTGAACTTCCCCAACGTGCCGACGCGGGAGCGGGCGCAGGAGCTAGCACCTCTGCCACGGCTTATCACCGACGAGGATTGTCACAACAACCGGAGACTGGAGAACCGTCTCGGCATCGCCGAGATGGACGAGCAAGCCATGGTGCTGTGGCGCCAACGCTTCCCGCAGGACATCATCAATGAGCGCGAGTTCTACGCGCAAAGGAGGGCGGAGTGGGAGAAGAGGAGGGCGGAGCGAGCCGCCTATCGCGGGGACAAGCGTACGCGGAAAGTGGCCGCTCAATTCAACATCAATCTAGGAGCAGCGTCGCCCTGGGACTCCGACGATGATCCGTATCTTGACACCTACATTGAGACGTCGGAGGAGGACATCACCGAGTAGGAGTCGGACGATGAGGAGTAGTTGAACTATCTATTTTTATCTATCTATGCTGAGAACTATCTATGTCTCTACTCTCTATCTCTACTTCTCTACTCTTATAAAAAAAAGAGTTGGTGATGATGGTGTGCCTGCCATCCTACAATACACGCCGTCCGATTTATATCTGATGGATAGGAAGGAAACTATGGAATTTTGCATAAAAGATACCCACACCCCTCTCCAAATTTGCAAATAAGGCCTTCCATCGTTCACCCTCGTTCATCCTTGCTTGTATCTATCTATGTAAGTATCGACTGGGAGTCGAATGTGTATCGAGTCGGAGTAGAAAGGAGAAAAAATAGTGCATCTGTTGGAGCGGCGCGCGCACAATTTTTTGCAGCGGCCGCTGGAGCCAGCATACCACGGCCCAAAAACTGGCTATTCCGGCGCTATAAATGCTTTTTAATGCACCGCGCGTTGCGCTTCTGTTGGAGATGCTCTAACATGGCAGATGAGTGCTTTAATGTTGCCCACAAGATGCGTGAGTATTACTATATTTTTCTTGCCATGTTGAGATTTTAAAACCACGAGTGCGAACATGCAGAGGAGCAATGAAGACCAAACACGGGATATTGGGGACATCTTCAAGGAACATGGCAAGTTAAAGAGGAGCTGCAATTGAACACGTAAAACGAGCTTTGGTAAGTAACACCCTTTCAATTACTTTCATTTAGCCTTGTGTTCTTCGATGTGTATATGTTGTAGTTTCTGTTTCTCTTAGCCTCGTGTTCTTCGATTTGTAATAAGAAGAGACTTAATCGTCCTAATGCTTTCGTTTTTAGCTTGATGTAGGAAGTGGGTATTCTCACCTTGGAGTCTGTTTTTATATTTCTCCTTTTGAATTCACTTCTCCAAGTCCTGTTTATCTGGCTTCTACTAAATGGATCTGGGTTGCTTTGAGTATTGATCTAAAAAAGAAGTAGCTTCATGCCAGGATGCAGTTCCTGCGAGGAGGGAAGTATGGCCAACCTCGAGATCATGTTTCCAAAATGAGGTTGGATGACACACAAGGTGCCCGTTCCTTAATCATGCTGGATTAGACACAAGGTACAAATTCCTAAATAATGCTGGATTACACACAAGCCAGGTGGATTCGTTAACTATTCGTGTCCTCATGGCTCTAGTAAAGGTTGAAAGAAAGCGTGCAACAACCCTTGAAAACGTAGTTGAGTTCCTGAAGAAGCGAGAAGAGCAATCAGATGCTTGCTACCTCTTGAGCATGTGTTGGTTTTCCCTTGAAGAGGAAAGGGTGATGCAGCAAAGCAGCGTAAGTATTTCCCTTAGTTTTTGAGAACCAAGGTATCAATCCAGTAGGAGACAACTCGCAAGTCACCTAGTACCTGCACAAACAATCAAGAACCTTGCAACCAACGCGATAAAGCGGTTGTCAGTCCCTTCACGGTCACTCGCAAAAGTGACATCTAATAGAGATAGTAAAATAAATATTTTTGGTATTTTTGTTGTATAGATTGGAAAGTAAAGATTGCAAAATATTAAACAAGATGCGATGTAAATAAAAGAGATGCAATATAATAAGAAAGAGACCCGGGGGCCATAGGTTTCACTGGTGGCTTCTCTCAAGATAGCATGTATTACGGCGGGTGAACAAATTACTGCCGAGCAATTGATAGAAAAGCACATAATTATGAAGATATCTAAGGCAATGATCATGAATATAGGCATCATGTCCGTGTCAAGTAGACCAAAACGATTCTGCATCAACTACTATTACTCCACACATCGACCACAATCCAGCATGCATCTAGAGTATTAAGTTCATAAGAACAGAGTAACGCATTAAGAAAGATGACATGATGTAGAGGGATAAACTCAAGCAATATGATATAAACCTCATCTTTTTATCCTCGATGGCAACAATACAATACATGCCTTGCTGCCCCTACTATCACTGGGAAAGGACACCGCAAGATTGAACAAAAAGCTAAGCACTTCTCCCATTGCAAGAAAGATAAATCTAGTAGGCCAAACTAAACTGATAATTCGAACAGACTTGCAAAGATATCAAATCATGCATATAAGAATTCAGAGAAGAACCAAATAATATTCATAGATAATCAAGTTCATAAATCCACAATTCATCGGATCTCGGCAAACATACCGCAAAAGAGTATTACATCGAATAGATCTCCAAGAACATCGAGTTGAACTTTGTATTGAGAATCAAAAAGAGAGAAGAAGCCATCTAGCTAATAACTATGGACCCGAAGGTCTGTGGTAAACTACTCACGCTTCATCGGAGAGGCTATGGTGTTGATGTAGAAGCCCTCCATGATCGATTCCCCCTCCGGCGGATGGCCGGAAAATGCCCCAAGATGGGATCTCACGGGTACAGAAGGTTGCGGCGGTGAAAATGTGGTTTCGTGGCTCCCCCTGATCTTTCTAGGGTATAAGAGTATATATAGGCGAAAGAAGAACATCGATGGAGCTACGAGGGGCCCACGAGGGTGGGGGCGCGCCTACCCCTCTGGGCGCGCCCTCCTGCCTCGTGGCCACCTCGTGGCATTCCAGACTTTGACTCCAAGTCTTCTAGATTGCTTTCGGTCCAAGAAAGATCATCGCGAAGGTTTCATTCCGTTTGGACTCCATTTGGTATTCCTTTTCTGTGAAACTCTGAAGTAGGCAAAAAAATACAAATTGGCATTGGGCCTCCGGTTAATAGGTTAGTCCCAAAATAAATATAAAAGAGCATATTAAAGCCCATTAAACATCCAAAACAGATAATATAATAGCATGGACCAATAAAAAATTATAGATACGTTGGAGACGTATCAAGCATCCCCAAGCTTAATTCCTACTCGTCCTCGAGTAGGTAAATCATAACAACAGAATTTTTGATGTGGAATGCTACCTAACATATTTATCAATGTAATTTTCTTTATTGTGGCATGAATTTTCAGATCAAAAAGATTCAAAACAAAAGTTTCATATTGACATAAAAATAATAATACTTCAAGCATACCAACAAAGCAGTCATGTCTTCTCAAAATAACATGGCCAAAGAAAGCTATCCCTACAAAATCATATAGTCTGGCTATGCTATATCTTCATCACACAAATTATTTAAATCATGCACAACCCCGATGACAAGCCAAGCAATTGTTTTTTATACTTTTGATGTTCTCAAACTTTTTCAAATTTTCACGCAATACATGAGCATGAGCCATGGACATAGCACTATAGGTGGAATAGAATGGTGTTTGTGGAGAAGACAAAGAGGAGAAGATAGTCTCACATCAACTAGGCGTATCAACGGGCTATGGAGATGCCCATCAATAGATATCAATGTGAGTGAGTAGGGATTGACATGCAACGGATGCACTAGAGCTATAAGTGTATGAAAGTTCAAAAAGAAACTAAGTGGGTGTGCATCCAACTCGCTTTCTCACGAAGACCTAGGGCAATTTGAGGAAGCCCATCATCGGAATATACAAGCCAAGTTCTATAATGAAAAATTCCCACTAGTATATGAAAGTGACAACATAGGATACTCTCTATCATGAAGATCATGGTGCTACTTTGAAGCACAGGTGTGGTAAAAGGATAGTAGCATTGCCCCTTCTCTCTTTTTCTCTCATTTTTTATTATTTGGGCCTTTTCTCTTTTTTTATGGCCTCTTTTTTTTCTTTTTTTCGTCCGGAGTCTCATCCCGACTTGTGGGGGAATCATAGTCTCCATCATCCTTTCCTCATTGGGACAACTCTCTAATAATGATGATCATCACACTTTTATTTACTTACAACTCAAGAATTACAACTCGATACTTAGAACAAAATATGACTCTATATGAATGCCTCCGGCTGTGTACCAGGATGTGCAATGAATCAAGATTGACATGTATGAAAGAATTATGAAGGTGGCTTTGCCACAAATACAATGTCGACTACATGATCATGCAAGGCAATATGACAATGATGGAGCGCGTCATAATAAACGGAACAGTGGCAAGTTGCATGGTAATATATCTCGGAATGGCTATGGAAATGCCATAATAGGTAGGTATGGTGGCTGTTTTGAGGAAGGTAAATGGTGTGTTTATGGTATCGGCGAAAGTTGCGCGGTACTAGAGAGGATAGCAACAGTGGAAAGGTGAGAGTGCGTATAATCCATGAACTCAACATTAGTCATAAAGAACTCACATACTTATTGCAAAAATCTATTAGTTATCGAAACGAAGTACTACACGCATGCTCCTAGGGGGATAGATTGGTAGGAAAATACCATCGCTCGTCCCGATCGCCACTCATAAGGAAGACAATCAAAAAATAAATCATGCTCCGACTTCATCACATAACGGTTCACCATACGTGCATCCTACAGGAATCACAAACTTTAACACAAGTATCTCTCAAATTCACAACTTCTCAACTAGCATGACTCTAATATCACCATCTTCATATCTCAAAACAATCATAAGGAATCAAACTTGTCATAGTATTCAATGCACTTTATACAAATTTTTTTATTATACCCATCTTGGATGCCCATCATATTAGGACTAGTTTTATAGCCAAAGCAAATTACCATGCTGTTCTAAAAGACTCTCAAAATAATATAAGTGAAGCATGAGAGATCAATAATTTCTATAAAATAAAACCACCACCGTGCTCTAAAAAGATATAAGTGAAGCACTAGAGCAAAATTATCTGTCTCAAAAGTTATAAGTGAATTACAGAGAGTATTCTAATAAATTCTGATTCATGTGTGTCTCTCCCAAAAGGTGTATACAACAAGGATGATTGTGGTAAAATAAAAATCAAAGACTCAAATCATACAAGGCGCTCCAATAAAAACACATGTCGGGGGTGTCGTGCGACATATGGCAACGGATGGCTTATCATGGAGGGGCTAATAGTACGTCGCTAGTGCCAGGAAACGGGATGAGGCGAAGGCATGCACGCTGGCGAATCTTACCCAGGTTCGGGACTCTCCTAGGAGATAGCACCCCTAGTCCTGCTCTGCGGGGTCTCCGCATGATCAGTCAAGCAACTATGATGGCTACATTCTTGCTCCTTGAGATGTTTCTCTAGAGGGAGAAGAAGAGCAAGGCTAGCCCTAGCTTCCTCTCTCTATGTCGGTGTGTATGAACTAGAATCCGAACCCTTTGCATGGGTGCCTTGGGGGGTTTATATAGGCCTACCCCCAGGGGTACAAAGGTAATCCGGCAGGGTGTAGGACCTGGCTGTCAGTGGTCTCTGGTCGCCGGCTTCTCTGCTGGCTGATAGGGCCCGCCGCCTGATGGGCCCCGTTGGCTGTCTCGTACTTGGCCGACAGGCCGCACCCACCGCTTGCGGGTCTGGCCGGCTGCTCAGTATTGTAGTGATGCTGGTAATGATGCGTGCTTTGTCGGTGGAGGTGTGGCTACAGTGCCGCCGCCTAGCGGGCGATCACTGTAGCCATCCCCCATCTCTTCTGACTAATGGCGCACAGACTTTGAGGGAAGAGGAGGGCCGTTTGGTAGGAGTCGGCCTCCCCTCACGCGGACAGGTCCGTGATCGCCGCCTTCTGGCTTCTCACTGAAAGGCAAGACCCACCGCGTGTGGGCCATACCGATAGCCCGTACTCGAGGCATGGCCTTCTCTGCCATAGGTAACGTCGTGGGGGAGTGGCACCAGTGTCGCGTCGGACGGGAGATATTCGTCTGGTACGGTGCACTGTGGCCACGCTTGGCCCTAGATTTGGGGGTGGCAGGGCATGCTGTAGCCACACCCCGTCTCATCGTATTTATGTGGGCGCAGACTCTGAGGATGCTTGGGGCCGCCTGCCAGGAGCTGACCTCTCTGGAGGCCGCCTGCTAGGAGCCGGCCCACCTCGTAGCCGCCTGCTGGGCCTTGCCGTCTTCAGGGAGTCGGCCGCTTGGACCAGCCGGCTGCGGGCAGGGCGGCGCTTTGGCCTTAATTCTTGATGGGCGCAGCCGGCTCCGATGTCTTTAAGTGCCCTGTGGGGCCGATGAGGCTACCCGTGGCCAATTACTCCGATAACACATGTCATGTGGTGAATAAAAATATAGCCTCAAGTAAAGTTACCGATAGATGAAGACGAAAGAGGGGTGCCGTCCGGTGCATCCCCAAGCTTAGGCTTTTGGTTGTCCTTGAATTTTACCTTGGGTGCCTTGGTCATCCCCAAGCTTAGGATCTTTCCACTCCTTATTCCAAAATCCATCAAATCTTTACCCAAAAACTTGAAAACTTCACAACACAAAACTCAACAGAAAACTCGTGAGCTCCGTTAGTATAAGAAAATAATCCACCACTTTAAGATACTGTAATGAATTCATTATTTATTTATATTAGTATTAAACCTACTGTATTCCAACTTCTCTATGGTTCATACCCCCCGATACTACTCATAGATTCATCAAAATAAGCAAACAACACACAAAAAACAGAATCTGCCAAAAACAGAATAGTTTGGAGCAATCTGTAATGTTCGAATACTTGTGGAACTCCAAAAATTCTACCAAACTAGGAGAACCGGGGTAATTTGTATATTAATCTTCTTCAAAAGGAATCAGGGCAAAATCTCTTTTCTGTTATTTATGAAAATTATTTTCGTGAGCACAAAGTTTCTATCTTTTTCAGCAAGATCAAACAACTATCATCCAAGAAGATCCTAAAGGTTTTACTTGGCAAAAACACTAATTAAAACATAAAAAACCCAATCATAACAGTAGCATGATGAATTATTTTTTTACTAAACAGGAGCAAAAAGCAAAGAACAAAAAAAAATTGGGTTGCCTCCCAACAAGCGCTATTGTTTAATGCCCCTAGCTAGGTATTGATAAATTAAATGATGCTCACATAGAAGATAGCAATTGAAACACGAAGAGAGCATCATGTAGAATATTAAAATCACATCTAAGTCTAACATACTTCCTATTCATAGGCATTTTATAGGAAAACAAATTAGCAAGACAAGCAAGATCTAGCATATGCAAGGAAGAAGAAAGAAACATTAGCAATCTCAACATAACGAGAGGTAATTTAGTAACATGAAAATTTCTACAAACATATTTTCCTCTCTCATAATATTTGCAGGTAGGATCATAAGCAAATACAAAAATATAGCTATCAAAAAACATATTATTAACACGATCCACATGTATGCAAAGTTGACACTCTTCCAAAATAGTGGGATTAACATTAACTAAAGTCATGACCTCTCCAAACCCACTTTTATCAAAAACTTCATAAGATTGAACATTCTCCAAATATGTGGGATCTAAAGTTGACACTCTTCAAAAGCCACTTTCAATATTATTGCAAACATTATTATCAATCTCATATTCATCATGGGGCCTAAATAAATTTTCAAGATTATAAGAAGAATCAACCCAATCATGATCATTGCAACAAGTAGTGGACATAGCAAAACTAGCATCCCCAAGCTTAGCGTTTTGCATGTTATTAGCACAACTGAAACAAAGAGAATTTATGGTAAAACCATTGCAATCATGCTTTTTATTCAAGGAGTTATCATGAATCACTTCATAGATTTCTTCATCACAATTTTCAGATTCATGAATTTCAAGCAAAAATTCATAAAGATAATCTAGTGCACTCAACTCACTAGCAATAGGTTCATCATAATTGGATTTCTTACGAGTGGATGAGGATCCATAAACTTTTAGCATGCGAAGGTGCAAGCAAAAAGAAGACACATGGTAACACAAGATCGAAAGGAAGAAGGGCGAAATAAAAGGGCAAAGGTTTTCGAAAATCGTTTTAGAAGTGGGGGAGAGGAAAACGAGAGGCGAATGGAAAATAATGTAATGGGAGGGAGAAGAGTTTATGATGGGTACTTGGTATGTCTTGACTTGGCGTAGATCACGATGCTAGAAATCCTTCTTGCTACCTCTTGAGCATGCGCTGGTTTTCCCTTGAAGAGGAAAGGGTGATGCAGCAAAGTAGCGTAAGTATTTCCCTTAGTTTATGAGAACCAAGGTATCAATCTAGTAGGAGACAACGCACAAGTCACCTAGTACCTACACAAACAATCAAGAACCTTGCAACCAACGTGATAAAGGGGTTGTCAATCCCTTCACGGTCACTCGCAAAAGTGAGATATACTAGATATAATAAAATAAATATTTTTGGTATTTTTGTTGTATAGATTGGAAAGTAAAGACTGCAAAATATTAAATGAGATGTGATGTAAATAAAAGAGATGCAATATAATAAGAAAGAGACATGGGGGCCATAGGTTTCACTAGTGGCTTCCTTTAAGATAGCATGTATCACAGTGGGGGAACAAATTACTGCCGAGCAATTAATAGAAAAACGCATAATTATGAAGATATCTAAGGCAATGATCATGACTATAGACATCACGTCCGTGTCAAGTAGACCGAAACGATTCTGCATCTACTACTATTACTCCACACATCGACCGCTATCCAGCATGCATCTAGAGTATTAAGTTCATAAGAACAGAGTAACGATTAAGCAAGATGACATGATGTAGAGGGATAAATTCATGCAATATGATAAAAACCCCATCTTGTTATCCTCGATGGCAACAATACAATACATGCCTTGCTGCCCCTCATCACTGAAAGGACACCACAAGATTGAACCCAAAGCTAATCACTTCTCCCATTGCAAGAAAGATCAATCTAGTAGGCCAAACTAAACCGATAATTCGAAGAGACTTGCAAAGATATCAAATCATGCATATAAGAATTCAGAGAACAACCAAATAATATTCATAGATAATCAAGTAATAAATCCAGAATTCATCGGATCTTGGCAAACACATTGCAAAAGAGTATTACATCGAATAGATCTCCAAGAACATCGAGGAGAACTTTGTATTGAGAATCAAAGAGAGAGAAGAAGCCATCTAGCTAATAACTATGGACCCGAAGGTCTGTGGTAAACTACTCACGCTTCATCGGAGAGGCTATGGTGTTGATGTAGAAGCCCTCCATGATCGATTCCCCCTCCGGCAGATTGCCGGAAAAGGCCCCAAGATGGGATCTCACGGGTACAGAAGGTTGCGGCGGTGGAAAAGTGGTTTCGTGGCTCCCCCTGATGTTTCTAAGGTATAAGAGTATATATAGGCGAAAGAAGTACGTCGGTGGAGCTACGAGGGGCCCACGAGGGTGGGGACGCGCCTACCCCCTGGGCGCGCCCTCTTGCCTCGTGGCCGCCTCGTGGCGTTCCAGACTTCGACTCCAAGTCTTCTGTATTGATTTAGGTCCAAGAAAGGTCATCGTGAAGGTTTCATTCCATTTGGACTCCGTTTGGTATTCCTTTTCTGCGAAACTCTAACATAGGCAAAAAAAACAAAAATTGGCACTGGGCCTCCGGATAGGTTAGTCCCAAAAATAATATAAAAGATCATATTAAAGCCCATTAAACATCCAAAACAGATAATATAATAGCATGGAACAATAAAAAATTATAGATACGTTGGAGACGTATTGATGCTCTCTTCACACAAACCAAAGAAGAGATGGAAGAAGCCAGAAAGAAGCTAGCAGAGGCAGAGCAGGTTAGGCATCTCCTGCTATCTAAAACCGTTGTCAATACAAATTTTCCTTCATAATAGCTAGGTTCAAATGTTTATCCAACAAGATGCTCATTGTGATGTCCGTGCATCTACTGATGTGGCACAAAATATTTTTTTTGGGTCATGTAATAAGAGCAATTACTTTCCAAACAATGACAGACGAAGCGTTGTACATGGTATAGTTCACACGCAAGCCCAACATTCCAAGTTCAAATTCCACATCAAACTCATGTTCACAGATATATGCACATTCATAGATAGTGTCCACAACCATGATTCACTTCAAAGCCAAAAAAATGTGAGGAGAGTTATAAATAAATAAAAATCTCAAGTTCCTACATTTATAACTAGAAAAATCTCTAGGTCCTACAATGGTGGTAGGCGGGGCAGTCTGAAGCCGGTTGCATGTGGAGAGGAGGCATGTTCAGCCTTGCCTACAGAGAGTGGGGCCCTCTTGGCCGGCGCTCCAGTTCAATGCTTGCGCTATGAGAGGTCACATCCGTATCAGAGCAATCAATCCCTCCAGTCCTTTTTTGTTTGGGTATAACAAAATCTCGTTTTCCACTCACAGTTTACAAGTAAAATTAATGGAAAAACTTTGACCCAAAATACGATGGGAACTAGTAAACCAGGACGGAGGTAGCAGTTATGAATTCCATTTTCGCTCCATACCAATCGTTCTAAAAACTAGTACGTATAACGCTTGAAAATCGGAACTCTTATCCCGCTAAAAAATGATATTTTAAATGTGGCTACTCGATCGGTGGCGACTGGCGAGCCACCGCCCGCAGGTCGTTCACATGTGGTCCTGACCATCAACTCCTACAGGTCAAATTATCACGCGAGCTGACTATTCCTACAAAGGTGTGCTACACCACGTACCCGGTACCCACTCATGCAGCAATCGTGCACTTAGGGTTTTAGGGTTTATTTGTTTACGGTGCCTTTATGTAACTCTCATGTGTGCGAGACAACGAGAGACCGACTGCGTGCGTGTGCCTCTTCTCTTTGTATATGTACTCCACCGTTTGTCTGGTGTCCAAAAAATTATACAGTAGTAATAACTAGCAATGTACCAATGCGTTGCCACACGATCGAAGTAGATTAATACATATTCACCGATTTGATAGAAAAGAGTCTAGTTTTGAAATACGAATATCACTAAAAATATGTTATGTTTCACTCAAAATATATTCTGTTGGCGGTTTTGATGAGATAAGGGAGGAATGTGGTTGGTTTCAAGATTCGAGACCGATTAATATCTGATGGATAGGAAGGGAACTATGGAAATTTTGCAAAAAGATGCCCACACCCCTCTCCACATTTGCAAATAAGGCCTTCCCTCGTTCATCCTTTTCTCCCACAAGATAAACTGCTCATACAAATGCATCTTGATGTTCTGTGCAACGCATGGGCATCTTGTTAGTTGTTGCGAAAAGCCCATGTGTGTGAGAGAGAGAGAGGGAGAGAGAGGAGGAGGGTGGAGTGCGTGTGTGAGGAAGACACAAAGAGTGTGTGTGCAAGAGGTATCACCATAAAATGAGGCGATAGTGTGTGTGTGCATGATCGAGAGGGCATGTCTCAAGAAGGGACGAAAAATCTACGTAGATACAAGGAGCGCAAGAGAGACATGTATGATATAGTGGAAGCAAGAGAGAGAGAGAGAGAAAGGGGGGGAGAGTTTGTCTGATCGGTAAACAAATGAATAATGTCAGTTTTATAACTGAGATGAAGATGAAAAGGAGACCGCAAAGAATGTTGTGTGTGTGGGAGAGAGTAATTTTAGTGGTAGGACTCATATCTAGAGAGATATAGGGTGCCTGAGAGAACCCTAGAGAGAAAGACAAAGTGATAGAGGAGTGAGAGTGTGTGTGTGGCGGTGAAAAAGAAAGCTTAGGTACCTAGCGATACCAGAGAACGATAGGACATGAGAGATAATGAAAACCGTGTAATGTATAATGATAGGGATAGTGTGACACTTTCAACGGACCATGTCTGCAAAAATAGGAGAAACATGAAGTGAGCGTGCGGGTGAGCTAGAGAAAAGAGTGATAGCTACATGAAGGAGCATGCGAGAGAGATGGGCGTGAAAGAAGATTCAAATATTTAGTTGTGTGTATAGAAAATGTCAACATAAAAGGGATTCAAATATTTGAATTCGAGATGATGATACATGTAATTCATACGCGAACCAAAATTGATCTATCAAACATGCATACTCATATGAATTCACGCGCATTTATGTTATTTAATATGTAGATATTACTGATCCATACATTTTAGTAGAACATAATTTGGTTTATAGTTTTTGAATTGAAACTTATGATTTTGAGATCATTGTATTTGTATATTATATATATATAAAGGAGCATAATTCTTTGTTGTGCTTTTGAAAGTATATATAAAAATGATGTATATAGAATTTTATTCCAATCGAAAATGAATCCTGCCCGAACAAAAATAGAATACAAACTGGATTCAAATTGAGTTGGCATGATAAACGTGCACTCTATCTCTGCAAAAATGTGAACGAACCGGGGAAAGTCGCAGTAGCCGCCGAAACCAAAATCTGTGAGATGGAAATTACTGCATATCCCTCACACGCAAAGCCTATCATCTCGATTTCTATAGGTTTCGATAGGGGTAGGTTTGTAATTTCACTCAAACGTGACATAACCGCCTCTAACCCAGATTCATACACGGTGGGCGCCAAAACACAGTGTCTCCTCGGCTGAAATCGCCTCCCTCCCCGATTCATACACGGTGGGCGCCCAAACAAACTCTCGTCAGCCAAAATCTCCGTCGGCAAATATTCGGTGTATTCGAGATTATCGTCCTATCCCCAACCGACTAATATTGATGTCATGTAGGAAATTTTAAACGGGGGCTAAGTTTGTAAATTTCCTCGCATTTGAGACAAGTGCGCCATGAAGACATGGTTCCCCCTTCCTCTCTCCCTCCATTTCCCCATTCGTACTCCGTGAGTGCAAAAACACGCTCTCCACCCCAGCCTCCTTCATCTGCCACCCAATCCATCATCGTCCTCCTCCACCATGCCGGAGCTGATACCCCGACGCCATCGTCGATTACAAGAGATCGACCGCTCTCATCCACGGCTTCGGACCAGGATCCTTGCATCCCGTCCTCTCGCTTCATCCCCGCCGTCATCCACCTTGCCGGCGCCGCTCCTACGACCGTCACGTCCACCACGCCAGGATATTTCCCCCGCCGCCACCATCTACCCTCCTAGATCTACTTTCACGCCACCGACGGTCATCACTACCACAACACCGTCAAATTCTCAGCAGATGCATACACGACGCCGCACCAGAGAGGGTACTATTTTGTATCTGCTCAACTTATTTATCACAGCAAAAAAATAGATCGCCACTGCTTTACTCTGATTTCTTGTCCATCACTTACTTGTTAGTTGAAAGCAAACATTGGTTGTGAAGTTGTCTTTGTCCGGCTTGCACCTTCAGATCCGCCATGGCACGCTCAACACTATACTCGCAATGCTTATGGTTTTCCCCTTTTATATTCCCCACTAGTTAAATGACAGTAGACTAAATTTCAAAATTGGGTCAGTCGATTTTTGAGAGCTCGTCAGGTGGGGACGGTGGTCGTGGGGGGGGGGTGGCTTGGTGGTGCTGGGGCTTCACCGAATGAAGAAAATTCGACGCGGGTGGGGGTGGGCTGTGGGGGTGGCGAAGGAACATAGGCGGTGGGGGGGGGGGGGTCGGAGCCAGTGGTTCGGCCGAGGGCCCGTGCGGTGTTCTATAGAGGAAGAATCAGAGACAAGGAAGAAGAAAGGTTAGGAGACGTAGGATCTTCATCCAACCTCCTGAAATGGTCGACTGACCAAATGACGAAAATCATGCGACTTGCATGCAGACATTCCTTTATATTCAGTACCATCATCGTAGCTGCTTAGCACTGGTCCTCAATCCATCAGCCTAAACAATGTGCCACTCATAATTCCAAACTTGTTGCTCAAATACGAATCTGATGTGATGCTGATATTACTAAAACAAATAACGTTTAATTGGTCAGCTAATGTTCCTACTTTACTTTTGAAAAGCACGTGCACCACATATAGAGAGACAACAAGGAGTTGCATTCTTAATGCGCTCTGGTTCATCATGTGTATGGGCACTGCGCAACAAACATTTTATTATCCAAAATCTGCTTGCTACAAGTCTTTGTATAGATTTCACCATGGACTACATATGGACCAAAATGAGTGAATCTACACTCTAAGATGTATCTGTATACATCTGTATGCGACCCATAGTGGAAATCTCTACAAAGACTTATATTTTGGAACGGAGGGAGAATGATAGTAGTACAGTATGTTCCTTGTAGTGAAGAGGAGCAGGGACGTTTGTAGTGTAGAGGTCTATTCGGTCGGTTGTGATGGACACTTTCAACTCTTCGGGCCTCTTTGATTCGTAGGATTTATTAAACATAGGAATAGGAATTGTAGTGGCGTGCCGACTTGAATCCTATAAGATTAGTAAGGAAATGCGGGGAGCTGTATCGCCTTTGAGATTTACACTGATAGTAACAGTACTGCACCTTCAGTTGAAGAGAGCTGCTATCCGAAGCCTTTCTAGCCGTACCAGCAATAGTAGTCCATATTTTCCAGCAAGTTCCACTTTCCTGATTTTACTTGTGATGCTTACAGTTTTACCATTATATCTGCACTACGATCTGTGTAGCTGCTTTGTGTCGCACTAGCAGCAGTCCACTCTTGAAGATAAACAACACACCAATCATAAGTCCAAAGCTTACTTCTTCAAATACAAATTGTGATATAATACTGATATTAGTTAACAGACACACATTTAATTGGACAGCTAATGCTCCCACTTGATTTTCCAAATGCATGTGGCCACATATAGAGAGACATCATGGAATTGCATTTCTTTGGGCGTTGTGATTCATCATCAGTGGGCAACCAACATTGTATGCAAAGAAGCGAAACGTCAAGAATATGCTTCCTCTTCGGTTCTTTAACATATTCCTCTTTTGTTATTCTGTATTTAGTACATACAGTATGTTCCTTGTCAGGAAGGGGAGCAGGGACATCTACAGTCAACAGCTGATAGAGCTGACCTGTACGTGATCGATAGGCTTTCAATTAGTAGTGACAAGACAACACTGTATTTTCCAGCCAGTTCCATTTTCCTGATTTATATATGCTGGTTATGGTGTACCCCTTTTATGTACACTACGATCTGCCTAGTTGTCGTGTGCTCTTGTTCTCATGGTTTGGCCATAAACTCTCTATACAGTATATATTATGAACCTATCATCTGCCAACTATCCTTACTTCTGGAGCCTATTTTTGTGTTTACTTGTCCCAAATTATATTAATGCACACACCATATTACAGCACACATGGGCTCTCTCATCAGAATCCAGTGATAGCACACAAGGGTTTACAGGGAGCCCCTATATTAGAATATCATCTGCATTACAAAGATAATCTCACTACTATTTATGTTTTCATGCTTCTCAGATATTATACGTAATCACAATGAATATCAGAATCCGCGCATCAGAAGAATATTGTGGAACGCTTCAAAGACTTACAAAATTAGCACCAAGGCATTGAGTGACATTCTGGATGCAATGAAACTCATACGCTCCCCACCTGCAGATTCTTGTTCGGAATATGATCCTAATGACTATTCTGACCTTGAGGAGTCGAAGGCATATGGCCTGTCCTGTTTACCCATCAAGGTGCTTGTTCTAATTTGGCAAGGTTTTATTGATTGCACGTACTTGCATAAGGTGTCTTGCATTTCTTCTACTTTGTTGCACCGCCATCTGTTTAGTTTACTAATCATATATGTCAAGATGCCATGCCCATCCATTATCAATACATATTCCATCTATCATCATACCATGTTTTTTCACTCAAATGTTCTTCTTGTGCATCAGACATAAAAACGGAAGAGGGTGATTGCCAAACCTGAAGGAGCACCAGCAAAGTCCTTGAAAAACGTGGTGGTGCTGGAGAAATCAGACAACACTCCACTTATATTGGCTCTACAACTAGTGACACAAAATGTAGGACCGACTCCAGCAGACTGTACGCATACTTCACTGGCCATAATACTAGCCCCACCACACAGGACCCGAACTCCAACAAAAGTTATGCCGATTTCAATTGCCATAGCACCTGCCATACCACAGAAAAATCCCACTCCAGCAAAAAGTACAGCAAGTCCACCAGCCGAAGACTTATCCCAACTGCAGAGACAGCCAATTCCAACAGATTGGACCCCCATTCCCGTTATTCCCAGTTTAAAAGACAATGCTTCCAATGTTGTTAGGGACTACGTGCATAGATTCCCATCATGGGAAGATTATAGTGAAGACAAACACCATTTTCACATCTTCCTGTCCCACTTACGTGTAAGTGTTGTTATTCATGGTGATTATTTTCCTGTTTTCTGCTGATTGAACACATCAATGATTTACATTACATTGTTGTAAGTAGGCGATGGTCAATTTGAATAGTCATGACAAGCAAAGCTTGCTTGCGCTTTTCAAGGAAGCATTGCAGCAGTATCGATGTTACCTGAAGAAATCACACTTTGATGGCAAGTCTACAAACGAATTTTCGGTGAAGTCTCCTTGGCTAAATTTAGAAGACATTGAATGGAAAAACCTTGTTATGCACTGGTCTCGTTCCCAGGCTGAGGTACTGTCTATGATATCACATGACAATTTGAACTTCTTTTTTTCCGCATGTGCCTTACGGATCTCTTTTGTAGGAAATCTGCTCGAAGAAGAATTCTGGTTTGAAACGGATGAAGGATATCACAAATATGCTGCCCGCTGCTTTGCTCTTGTTAGTACCTATTGTCCTGTATCACTATACTTGCATTCATACCCGGTTCATTATGTGACAGCAGTATGCATGATAGCTTACTTATCAATTGTTCGCTCCAAATTATGTGATCTGTATGAATGGTTACATTAGTGTAGAATACATCCAATGCCAATGAAAAAGTTTAGCTCTGCATTGTTCTTGTAAGTACCTACTTTCCTTTATCAGTGTACTTATACCGACAGCTACTTGTTCATGTACCATCACTCTGCAGCTTATTTTCCTTTTCCCTCCATTTTCTACGCATCAGATCTATATTTACTCTTACCATAAGGTTGGACAACACCGATGGTACTGAAGAAGTTTAGCTCTGGATTACTCTTGGTTGTAACTTTTGCCTGTATCCCTGTAATTACATTTATAGCTACTTGGTTATGTAGCATCAATCTTCATCTTATCTTAAATATTCTCCATTTTTTCTTATATTATCACATCTATATTTACTCTTAACAAAATGAAGAATAAAGGCAATGCTTATGAAGAAGATTGTGTGGTAAACTTCTTGAATTACCCCCCCCCCCCATCAGCGTGGACAAGGGCTTTATATAGCCGGTCTTCACCACTAATGTATGTTTGTCCTTCTCAAGCCTTCAAACTTTGTTGTGTATATTTGGTTAGGCATGACTGCAACAGCTGTTTATTTCGGTGTTTGCATCAAATTGCATGTTTAAAGTTTATTATGTAGTTCATAAACAAAAGTTTGTCCTTCTCAATTTAAGTTTTCAGTTGTACAACCAAGTTCCTTCTTCATACCATGTAAGTTAAACTATACAGAGTAATTGATCTTCATTTGCACTGCATGTATGCTTCTGTTCTTGATCTGTAATCCAGTGGTGGATGAACCTACCCACTACAACACAATGTCATATTCTGCAATGTCTTAACTATGAACAATGTCATATCATTCTACTATTATTTAAACCGTCTCTTTATTTGCCAATCTAAAATGGGATAAATTGACAACACACTAACAATTGATACTTATGAGTTCTTGATATGTAATCCAGTGTGTCGTGAAGCTGCCAACTCCTTCACAATGTCATTTCCTGCCATGTCTTAACCTGAACAATACCATATTGTGTTAATGCTATTTTAAACTGTGTTGCTTTATTCGCCAATAAGAAATGTGATGAATTGTAAGCACTGTTACTTATATGTGCAAAACCTGTCATCTGTGTGCTTGTTTCTCTTTCAGAGTGAGGAGGATATAAGCGTCAAACAAGTGCAGCCTCATCAGCTTGCTCAGCTGCTTGCGCTGCAGCTCCCGAGCAGGGCTAACCTTTCTTGAACTCTATTGAAGCGTTCTCGGTTTTGTATATTATTTTGTCAGCGTGTTTATTTGCACCGGTGCCAATCTTTGATGCCTAGTGTATGTAATCTGCGGTATGCTTGTGCTTTATTATCATAGTGGCGAACTTTGATGCCCAGTGGATGTAATATGCCATAATTTCTTTATTGTATAGTCTAGGTTTTTTCTTATTCACGATGCTACAGTTATTTTACTGTACATATATCCTGTCTTTGCTGCATGACAAGTAAACCAGCCAAACTGTAAAATTACGGTACATAATCGGGTCGTCATGCAAATCACTATATATGGGCTGCATCATGGGCCCTGTCATCTGGGTCTGTTAACAGGACTAAATGTAAAATGGCCCACTAGTAGTATCGAGCCTTTAATAGGCCGAGTAAGCTGCCGGCCCTATTTTCGCGAGAAAATTCAATGGGCTTTTAGTAGGCTGAAAAGTAGGTTGGGCCTGAAACGTGCCGAACAGCTCACGGGCCGACAGCAGGCCGAAATAGACCCCGGGCCATGATTGTGCCAATCACATTATGGGCCGTTAACAGGACAAAATCGTCTCGGTCCTTGTTTGGCCTGTCGGGGATATCGTGCAATATATGCCAGGGGGTGGCTTATCATGGATGGGGACAAGAGTATGTTGTCGGGCTCTAGAGGCGGGAGTGAGCGAGACCACATACGCCTGCGAATCTTACCCAGGTTCGGGGCTCTCCGTGGAGATAACACCCCTAGTCCTCTCTGCGGGGTCTCCACATGATCACTATGTCAACAAGGTAGCTACAAGCTTGCTCCTTGAGCTGTTTGGGCTAGAGGAGGAAGAAGAACAAGGCTAGCTCTACTCCACTCTCTCTATGTGGTGTATGTGACTACTTAGGTTTTGATCCCCTTGCATGGGGAAGCCTGGGGGGTTTATATAGGCCTAGCCCCTAGGGGTACAATGGTAATCCGGTCGGTGTAGGACCCGGCCGTCAGTGTCTATGGGCGCCGGCTTCTCCGCCGGCTGCTGGGGCCAGCTTCTTGGTCGGTCCCACCAGCTGTCGTGTACTTGGCCGACAAGCCGTGCCCGTCGCTTGCGGGTCTAGTTGATTGCTTCGCACTATAGCCTTGCTACTGATTATAGATGCTTTGTTGGGGAGAGCGTGGCTACAATCCCGCCGCCTGGCGGGCATTCACTATAGCCACACCCCGTCTCTTCTGATTATTGGTGCACGGATTCTGAGGGGGGAGGGGGCCGCCTGCTGGAAGGCGGCCCGCTCCCGCTGCTGCCTGGTGGGGCATTGCCACCTTCTGGTGGCTCACGGACAGGCAGGGCCCGCCGTCTGCTGGCCGTATCGACCGCCCGTCATGGGAGCGCAGCTCCCTATGTGGTAGGTGATGTCACGGGCCGCATGGCAACAGTGCCGCGCCGGGCGAGGGGTGTCCGCCTGGCATGCCGCACTGTGGCCACGCTCCGCCTTGGGTTCGGGGGAGGTAGGTCGCACTGTAGCCACGCCCCGGTCCCGTCGTGGTTATGTGGGTGCAAACTTTGAGGGGACGAGGGGCCGCCTCCTGGTAGCCGGCCCCTCATGCACGCCTTCTGTGGTCTTGCCGCCTTCTAGAAGCCGGCCTCCTAGACCAGCCGGCCCATGAAGCGAGCCGTTCGTCCAGGAGGTGTGGGGGGCGCAGCTAGCCCCGATGTCTTGAAATACTATGGGGGGACGATGAGGCTAGCCATAGTCATTTACTCTGACAGTAGTCTCTGAAGCTAGTGGGGCATCGCGGCTGAAAATCGAGGAGCCTTGGCAGCTTCCTACTCTGAGTGGTTGGGTAACTTCGCTCCATCCGTCTTCTGGAGGTGCCGGCTGGCAGGAGCCGGCCGTGACCGCTCTGGCCGTCTGGTGAAGTTGCGGATAAAAGACTTCGGTGAAGTCCAACCAACTGTTGACGTTGTAGGGCTTGAGGCTGTTCAACCATGTTCGGGCCATGCCCTAGAGCATGAGCGGAACGTACTTCACGGCAATGCACTTGTTGCCGTTTGCTATGCTAACTGCGGTGAAGTAGTCAACTAGCCAATCCTCTGGCTTCATGGAGCCATTGTACTTGGGAGTGTCTCGTGGGAGCAAGAACCCTTTGGGGAAGGTCTCGTCGTGAATGCGGGGGCCGAAACAAGGCGGGCCGATTGCATCTTCTTCTTCTACCTCCAGGGATTGAGCCAGGCAGTCGATCCGGTGGCGGGCGTTGTTCTCTCTGACTCCTTCACGGCGGCCTAGCCGGTCTCTGAGAGTTGGGTGCTCAACAGGCAGCGGGGAGGCGCGCCTCTCCCTGTGTCTGAGTAATGGGCCACGGGTAGGCAAACTCGAAACCCCGGACCTTTCAAATTATCGAGGCAGACTACGCCCCTCGAGACCCCAAGACGAAGAACCGCTTTCTGAGAGTCGGCAGCAGAGGCGCTGACTGCCCCTCACGGCCGAGTCCCAGAGACGGCTTCGAGATAAGCCGACTCCCAACTGGCGGCTTCCAGAGAAGCCGGCTATGGGGAGTCGGTCCGTGACTTCCACCACCTCCCCTCGCCACGCACCACGGACGGGACGGGTCCGCCGCCGCTACGCCCATCCCTGCCCTGCTCACGAAAGGCGGCGTGGCGAAAAGCGCCAGATTTACGGAGATCTCCGTCTGGGCGCTGCATCACATGCCGACCGACATCAGCCTCGTGCGGTGCCTCGATCCCATGACTACCGCTCGTCTGCATTTACCTAGAGACGGCGGGACCCGCCTGTCGGCGGAAGTGCAGAAGACGGCGAGAGCGTCACAAGCCGGACCCGTTAGAGTCGGCCCCCAGGAGTCGGCCGGCCCCTCCCACGGGCCATGCACGCCATTAACCAGACAAGACATGGAATGGCAACAGTGATCGCCCGTCAGGTGGCGGTACTGTTGCCATGACCCCAAGACCGAGCCAGCGTCATTAGAGGCGCGGCTACAGTAATCCGCAGCCGGCAAGACCCGCCCGTGGCGGACAAGGCATGTCGGCCCCATGCTGGGCCCGTCAGCGGGGCCCACTAGACGGCGAGCCCGAGCAGTCGGCGGAGAAGACGGCGACCTGAGAGACAGACGGCTGGGACCCGCGCCCAGCCAGATATTATTGTACCCCGGGGTAGGCCTATATAAACCCCCCGGGGCACCCATGCAAGAGGTTGGACCCTGATAGCTTTAGACACACATAGAGGGAAGAGAAGAGCTAGCCGTGCCCTTCTCCTTCCTCACCCCGAACAGCTCAAGGAGCAACCTTGTACCCACTTTGCCATAGTGATCATGCGGAGACCCCGCAGAGCAGCAGTAGGGGTATTATCTCCACGGAGAGCCCTGAAGATGGGTAAGATCCGCCGGCGTGCATGCCTACGCTTCATCCCGTTTCCAGGCACCGACAATGTTCTACTCGCCTCCACCATGATAAGCCATCCTTTGGCATATGTCGCACCCAACCCCGACATTTGGCGCCCACCGTGGGGCTAGGTGCACCATCGTCCCGAGACCTGCTCTGGACGGGAACCTTTCCTCCTGGCGGCGCAGCCATCCCGCACGCCAGACGGAGTTCGCGCCGACGCTGCACGGGCGCTGAGATCGCTTCTGACCAGCTGCTCGAACTTCGTCGGCGAGATTCGCCTCTCCGACGAGCCTGCATCCGACGCAGGCACAGGCGGACCCGAGAGCCTCCTCGCGGGCCTCCTCGACCAACTCCACGTCACCGGCGGGCCTGCCACGGACTTGGAGTCCGTAGGCTCCACCGACCCGATGATGGTCGACTCCGACACCGCGTCGCTCGACGCGTTCCCCACCAACGTGGTGGTCTACGACGAGTCGCTCCCTCACGCGGATAGCGGCGGAACCACCGTCACAGAGGTACTCGTCATCGGTCATGGCGAGCATTCCGCCGGCGAGCTCGCGACCCTCTTGACGCTGCTCTGCAAGATCTCGACCGCCGCCTATTCCAGAAGACGCTGACGCCGAGATGCTGGAGGCACGCCGCCTTCAGCTCGTCGAAGGCGCGAGGAAGCTGGCAAGCATGAGACGCTTGTCAGAAGCCTACCAGCGTGAGATGGATCATGCTGTGGGCGGCTCGCCGGCCCCGACTGGGCCTAGCCGCCTAGGCACGGTCCAGCAGCGCGGCGTGGCCATTGCCAACCTGTTCGGGGCCAATCGCCCTGTGTACGCCACGCCTGCGGAGAATATCCGCACTGCCCAGGTGGCGGCGGATGAGCTGGACAACTTCGAGGGTGAGGAGCGCCACCTAATGACAGAGCGTGTCCAGCAGCTCCTCGACGTGGCTGCCGCGCAGAACGAGGCCGGCTGCCGCACAGAGGCGGCGCAACGACAAAACAACGACCTGCCTCCCCGCCGAGATCAAGGCGCGACATCTCGGACACCGACTGGCGGTGTCCGCGGAAGAAAAAACAAGTATCCGGCTGTCAGCCACAGTCGGACTCACATCTCCATCGAGGGCGACCAAGACGGCCGCCCAAGAGCAGTGGGACGGCGGGACGACTATTTGCCTCCTCCTCCTCGCAAGGAAAGGCGAGTCTGCCCGCCACCCGTCGAGCATCCGACTCTCGGCGACCGCCTTGGCCGCCGAGAGGGAGTCGGAGAAAACGAAGCCCGCCACCGGATCGACCGACTCCACCGATCCCTGGTGCTGGAAGAAGAAGACGAGTTGGGCCCGCCCTGTTTCGGACCTCGCATCCGAGACGAGCCATTTCCCAGAGGGTTCACGCTCCCCCGAGATACGCCCAAGTACACCGGCTCCGTGAAGCCGGAAGACTGGCTGGTCGACTACTCCATGGCCGTCAACATAGCGAAGGCAACAAGCGTGTTGCCGTAAAGTATGTTCCGCTCATGCTCCAGGGCACAGCCCGGACATGGCTGAACTGCCTGAAGCCCCGCAGCATCAACAGCTGGGTCGACTTCACCGAAGCCTTCGTCCGCAACTTCAAAAGCACATACAAGCGACCTCCCAAGCCTCGCCAGCTTTCCTTGTGCGTACAAGGCCCCAACGAGTCGACTCGCGACTACCTCACGCTACTGGCCGAGCTTCGAACTCCTGAGGGTGCGACGAGGTGCAAGCTATCGAGTACTTCACCGCGGGTGCGAGAGAAGGCACCCTCCTCAAGCACAAGCTCCTTTGCGACAAGCCGGAGACCCTCGACGAAGCTCACGATCATAGCGCATAAGTACGCTACATCCGACTCCTCCATGAAGGCGGAGATTGAAGTCGATCTGACCGCAAAGTGGCTCCTCAGGCTCCCAGAACTCCGGCTGGAGACACCAGTCGGTGACAGCAACAGAATGATCACAAGCGCAAGGCCCCGCAGCTGGCTTCCAGCAGCCGGCAGGTTGCGACAGTCGAAGACCAGCAGCCAGAGGGGCATCCTCCGGCCAAGCGACAGAAAGGCGGCAAGTCCAACTGGTTGCCGGCCTTTTCTTACGAGCAGACTCTAGAAGGTCCCTGCAAGTTCCATAGCGGCGCGAAGCCGTCAAATCACACCACCCGGAAGTGCCACTGGCTCGCCAGGATCGCCAAGGGAGACGGCCTCTTACCTCCCCCGCCTGTTGGGCAGCCGCCTCCACCGCCGCCCTAGCAGCCGGCTGTCAGGCCAGTCGGCGCAGTACGAGACGAGTACCCAGAAGAGCACGGAGACTATGTGGTGTTCACCAGTGTGGCCGACGATCGACGCAGCAGACGGCTGCAGCAGCAAGAAGTAAATGCAGTAGCATCAGATACTCCAGAGTTCATGCACTGGTCCAAGAGGCCTATCAGTTGGAGCAGAGCTGATCACCCAGAGGTGATGCCGAATCCGGGCTCCTACGCCCTGGTCTTGGGAGCCACCCTTGCTGCGGATAGGCGGGCCGCTCACTTCTCGCGAGTGCTGATAGACGGAGGCAGTAGCATCAATATCCTGTACAAGGACACGATGGAGAAGTTAGGAATCAAGCAAAGACAGCTTCAGAGCAGCCGGACTGTGTTCCATGGCATTGTACCTGGCCTTTCCTGCTCACCGATCGGCAAGATCCTGATAGATGTCCTCTTTGGGGACAAAGATCATTTCCGCCGAGAGCCAGTTTGGTTCGAAGTGGTGGACCTCGAAAGTCCGTACCACGCTCTGCTTGGCCGACCTGCTTTGGCCAAGTTCATGGCGGTCCCCCACTACGCCTACCTCAAGATGAAGATGCCGAGTTCCAAGGGGATCCTGACCATAGCCGGCGACTACAGAAAGTCGTCCGCTTGCGCGGCTGAAAGCAGTCGGCTAGCCGAGTCCCTGGTGATCGCAGCTGAGAAGCGGCTTCTTGATCGGGTTGTGGCGATGGCCGGCAAGCAGCCCGAGATATCGCCCAACCCCAAGGAGTCGGAAGCTGAGGGCTCGTTCAAGACGGCCAAAGAAACGAAGAAGATACCCTTGGACCCGGAGCACCCGGAGAGGTACGCTGTCATAGGTGCAAACCTTGACAGCAAATAGGAAGGCGAGCTCGTCGATTTCCTCCGTGAGAATCGGGACATTTTCGCATGGTCCCCTAAAGACATGCCAGGTGTACCGACGGAATTCGCCGAGCACAAGTTACATGTCCGATCTAATGTGAAGCCCGTCAGGCAGCCCTTGCGCCGCCTATCAGAAGAGAAAAGAAGAGTTGTTGGAGAAGAGATCACCCGGCTCCTAGCAGCCGGTTTTATTATGGAAGTGTTCTTTCCAGAATGGTTAGCAAACCCGTCCTGCATCAAGAAGAACAAGCAAAGGGCGGATGTGTATTGACTACACAAGCCTCAACAAAGCTTGCCCCAAGGACCCGTCGCTTCCGCCGAGAATTGACCAGGTGATAGACTCCACACCGGATGCGAGATGTTGAGCTTCTTAGATGCATATTCAGATATCACCAGATCAAGTGAACCCGGCCGACAGATCAAGACCGCCTTCATCACGCCATTTGGAGCCTTCTGCTACCTGACCATGACGTTCGACTTAAGGAATGCCGGCGCCACCTTTCAGCGTTGCATGCAGAAGTGCCTCCTCAAGCAGCTTGGCAGAAACGCTCACGTCTATGTGGATGATGTGGTGGTGAAGACGGAAAAACGAGGGACACTGCTGGAAGACCTCAAGGAAACCTTTGAGAACCTGCGCCGATTCCAGATTAAGCTCAACCCTGAGAAGTGCGTCTTCGGAGTACCAGCCGGCCAACTCCTTGGTTTCCTGGTCTCTGAACGCGGCATAGAGTGCAACCATGTGAAGATCAAGGCCATCGAGAGGATGGAAGTACCCCTCCGACTGCTGGATGTGCAGAAGTTCACCGGCTGCTTGGCGTCCATCAGCCGATTCATCACCGGTTAGGCGAGAAAGCTCTCCTTTATACCAGCTCATGAAGAAGACCACCTTCTTGAATGGAACCACAAGGCGACGAAGCTTTTCTCCGCTTGAAGAAAATGCTGACTACTCCCCCCGTTATGGCGGCCCCGACTCCCAAAGAGCCCATGCTCCTGTACATTGCCGCCACCAGCCGGGTAGTCAGCACGGTCATTGTAGTTGAGCGCAAGGAGGATGGCAACGCGCTACCTGTCCAGAGACCAAAATATTACCTGAGCAAAGTACTGTCGACCTCCCAGCAGAACTACCCCCACTACCAGAAGATGTGCTACGGCGTGCACTTTGCCGCCAAGAAGTTGAAGCCTTACTTTCAAGAGCATCCAATCACTGTGGTTTGCACAGCCCTACTAGCCGAGATCATCGGAAGCCGAGATGCTTCGCCGAGTGGCCAAATGGGCCATAGAGCTGGCCCCCACACCATCTATTACCAGCCCCGCGACCGCCATCAAGTCGCAAGCAACCGGCCGACTTCCTCGCCGACCGGGCGGGACCCAAGACTGCCGCCAAATACCGACTCCACACATTGGCGGATGCATTTCGATGGCTCCAAGATGTGCACCGGCTTGGGAGCCAGCATTGTCCTCACTTCCCCCAAAGGCGACAAGCTCAAGTATGCGCTGCAAATCCATTTCGCCGCCTCCAACAACATCGCCGAATACGAGGCGCTCATTCATGGACTCCGACTTGCCAAAGAACTTGCCATTCGCCGGATCCTGTGTTATGGCGACTCCGACTTGGTGGTCCAGCAGTCATCTGGCGATTGGGACGCCAAAGATGCAAATATGGCGAGCTACCGTTTCCTGGTACAACAACTCAGTGGATATTTTGAGGGGTGCGAGTTCCTTCACGTGCCAAGAAATGACAACGACCAAGCAGACACCCTGGCACGAATCGGCTCCACCCGCCAGGCAATACCATCCGGCGTCGCCCTTCAGCGCCTCCTCAAGCCATCTGTCAAGCCTTCACCAGAATCAGACTCCATTTTTGTGCCGGCTCCCCCTGAAGAAGTCGGATCCGACTCAAGAGCCTCAGCAGACGGCACGAGAATTCTTACAGATGGCTCCAAAAATTCCGCAGTCGAAGCCGGCCCGGGGACTTCAGAACCCGGCCCGGGGACTTCGGCGACCATTGCGAAGACTCCAGAGCTCGGCCCGGGGACTGCACGAGTCGGCCCGGGGACTTCATCAACTCAGCAAGCGGCCGCGGACTCCAGCCCGCCGCCTCCCACCCCAGCCGCCCTCATCCAAGTAGCAGTACTGGCAGTTGAAGAAATAGCAGCACCCTCATGGGCCCAAATTTCATCCTGAAGTTCCTAGTGAGCAGAGAGCTACCAACCGACGAAATCTTGGCTCGGCAAGTGCAACGCCGAGCAGCAGCCTACACCATAGTCAACAGAGAGCTGGTCAGGCCCATCGTTACTGGTGTCTACCAGCGTTGCGTCTAGCCAGAGCAAGGGCAAGCGATTCTCGAAGACATTCATCAAGGCGAGTGCGGCCACCATGCGGCCGCAAGAGCACTCGTCACCAAAGCCTTCCGACACGGTTTCTTCTAGCCAACTGCCCTAGAAGAGGCCAAGGAATTAGTGCAAAAATGCAAGGATGCCAGATGTTCCGCTCCAAGCCGTATCAACCGGCTTCCGCACTCAAGACTATCCCCATCACCTGGCCCTTTGTTGTTTGGGGCCTGGACATGGTAGGACCAATCAAAGCAGCACGAGGTGGCCTGACTCATTTACTTGTCCCAGTGGACAAGTTCACCAAGTGGATAGAAGTAAAGCCCATCAAGAAGTTGAATGGTCCAACTGAAGTGACTTTCATCGCCGACATCACGACTCGGTGCGGCGTACCACACAGCATCATCACCGACAATGGCACAAATTTTGCCAAAGGCGCCACAGCCCGTTCTGCGCGACACAAGGCATCCGACTGGACTTAGCGTCCGTTGCCCATCCGCAGTTAAACGGCCAGGTGGAGCGAGCAAACGACCTCATCCTATCTGGCATCAAGCCTCGATTGGTCGAACCACTGGAGCGTTCGGCCGGCTGTTGGCTTGAGGAGTTGCTACCGCCCTCCTCGAGTTTGCGACGACTCCAAACAAGTCAACCGGCTTCACACCTTTCTTCCTCGTCTCACGGTCTTTGAAGCCGTCATCCCAACGGACATAGAGTTCGACTTCGCGAGTCACCATGTACACCAAGGAGGAAGCGTAAGAAGCATCGTCAAGACGGGCGTCGATGCTTTGGAAGAGGGCCGTCTGTTGGCACTCAGCCGGTCCAGCATCTACCAGCAGAGCCTGCGCCACTACTAGAATAGGATGGTCAAGCCGAGATCTTTCCAAGAGGGCAACCTTGTGCTCCGGCTGATCCAAATGAACAGCCGCCAAAGACAAGCTGTCGGCACCTTTGGGAAGGCCCTTCATTATCGAGCAAATTGTCGGGCAACGACTCCTACTACCAGATCGGCCTTTCGAAGCCTCGAGCACGCAAGAGGGATGACACCGGCAAAGATACGTAACGGCCATGGAATGCTAATCTTCTCCGAAGATTTTACAGTTGATGCAGTATGTACCACGCTACCTTTTTTGTTAAAGTACCAAGACTTCGGGCCCCCCGAGACGATCTCGTGGACTTCCATTTATTTTATCTGTATGATAAGAACTATGCCTTCGAGTATGTTACTCTTTGTTATGCCGCTTGGCACCGGTTTCGACTAGTCGACCCGGGGACTCGCCGCCTCGCGCTATGGAATGCTTCCTGTAGTCGGACAAGTAATGTGTGGTGCCTAAGCCGTCTCCTGTCACAAGCCGCAGCTTGCAGAGCGACTGTTTGGTGGGCAGGAGTAAGGAAGAATGGGCGCCCATGTGAAAAATGGCTAAGGACCCAAAGCATAAACATAGCTTAAGCCGGCTTCCAGCCTCTCTTCATAAAGCCGACTCTTGAGTAGTCGGCTTGCCGCTTATCTAACTAGTTAAAAAGACTCTAAAATGGTTATACTTGCCTTCCCAATAGTAGCCAAGCACTTGATCCAAACGGCAGTCCGCAGAGCGGTTGTCCGACTGGCAAGGCGGCAACTAAGGGAAGGCGGCAAAGGAAAAAGCCATATGAGCAATGTGCAAGGAAAGACAGAATTAGGATAATATTTACACAGCATAGGCCCTTGGCCGAATCTTCGAGCAGAAGTTCAAAATACACCCCGCGGGTGGAATTGTGTGAATTAACAAGTTCTTTAAAGACTATCAAAGCAGATAAAATAAAGGCAAGACGGCAGCCTAGGAAGCGGCAGACGGGTTTGGAGGGCCGGAGGAGACGGCGGTGTCAGGCGCCGGGGTGGCCAGCTGAGCAGTCTCGGCTTGATCAGCTCCGGCGGCGGCCGGCCCGGTCGGGCGCGGCTCGTTGCTGGAGGCGCGGTCGAGCTGGGGCTGGTCGCCCGCTCCGTCTTCTGGCGCCTCCGTCTCACCTCCGTCCTCCGCCTCGCCTTCCTCCTCGGCGCTGGAGCCGATCACCTCCGCCGAGTCCTCGTCGTAATCTGGGTCCATCCCGAACCACTCCGGCGGCGCCTCCCCGCCGTCATCAGCCCGCTCAGGGACAAAGACGCTGGTGTCCGTGTAGTCGGTGATCGCCGCCGCACGCTCAACGAGGGCGTCTTCCGCAGCTAGCAGCTCCTCCTGGGCCTCTGACCGGAACGCAGCCAGCATGTCCAGATCCAGCACTGGATACCACGCCTTGACGAATTCCAAGGCCTGGCGCGCTCCAGCCCAGGCCGAGGAACCCTTCCAGGCCTCAAGACGGCCAGCCGCGACCTCCAGCCAGTCGGCAGTCCGACTAGGAGTGTGTAGAACCGGCATGTCTTGCCATAAGGCAGCGATCGCCTGGGCGCCTATACGTTGAAGCCAGCGCAGCATCCGATGGGCCAGCCGCAGACGAGCCTCGATGCTCAGAAGCTGCTCGTCAAGGGTCCAGGGGGCGTTGGCAGCGATCTCCGCACCATTTGCCCTCCGCGCCTCGCGATCAGCCTCGATGGCTTGATTGGTCGCCTGCGTGTGGCTGGGGAAGAAGTCTGCCAAGACGAAAAACAAAGCAAGTAAAAAAACCAGGAGTCAGCCCGACCTATAGTCAGCGGCTCAAAGAAGGAAAGTAAAGAAACTCACCGTCGACGATGTCCTCAATTTCATGGAAGCCGGAGGTCAGCTGCGCCTCCTTGTCGGTCCAGGAGGAGCGCTCACTTTCGAACTCAGCCAAGAGAGCGGCCTCTCTCTTCTCCGCCTCGTCCTGCGCCTTCTTAAGCAGCTCCCTTTGCTCCGCCAGCTGCGTAGCCACCAGGTCGCGCTCTGCGGCGAGCTTGCTGCACTCCTCCTCCTTGGCACGCAAGGTGGTGTCGGCTGCGCCCAGCTGCCGTCGGAGAGTGGCGTTGGCCTCTGAAGAATAAAAAGAAAAAAGGACGTTAAGTCGTCAACTAAGAAGGTCGCCAGGAAGATCCAGCCCGACTGCTCAGCAGTCGGCCCGAATCTCGGGGACTATAGCCCGCGGGTGCGCCATCGCGCCCCCGCGAACAAGAAAGAAGACTCACCCCGTCTCCTCGACATGTCGGCGGTCCGCTTGCCCAGCTCTTCAACATTGCGGTTGAAGGCAGTGACGCGGAGGTTGTGATACTCCTGTGATAAGCATTCCAGACAAAGGTAAATATGTGGAATTCATCAGATGGAGTTCCGAGCCGCCTGCTCAGCAGCCGGCCCGAAACTCGGGGACTACACCCAGTGGGTGCGCTGGTGCGCCCCCACAGAGAAGAACTAGGAAAAATTCAAAGAAGAAAACATACCCGCACGAAGGTTCGTGACGCCAGGTGCGCCTTGGTGCAGTTCTGGATGGCGTCGCCCTCGGCTCGCTTCACCGCTGAACGTGAAGCGCTGTGTTCAGCCGGACTGTGCCGCCTCCTCGCACTCCACCCAACGGCGCGGGCGCTTGTCGCCTCGGCGTCTGAGATGGCCGAAAGCGGCGCCCGGTCTCAAGGCGTGGTGCCGAGTCGCTTTCTCAAGACAAGGTGGCCTTGGCGAGGGCGACTTGAAGGAGCAACCGCCACGGCTCGTCCTCGGTCGGCCCGGCGGCACCGGCGGGACCGCTTGCTGTTTACCTCGCGCGCTCCCAGACGGCGGCGGAGGCGGCGGTGGCGGCACGGCGGTGGCGGCACGGCCGTGCCCGACATGGAGGCCTCGCCGCCTTCCTTCTCCATGATGGGGTGCTCGCCGCCGGCTCCCTTAGTCTGCCCCGTGAACTCCGGGGGCGGCGGCGCGGAGCTCAGCGGGGTGACGAGCAACGCCGATTGGAGGCGCGCAGCCTCCTCGGCTCGCCGCTTCGCCGCGATGGCGGCTTCGGCCTCTTCCAGCTTCCGCTGGGCAGAGGCCGTCGCCTTCTCGGCCTCCGCCTTCTCCAGACGGGCGGCCTCCTCCTCGTCGCGCTTCTCCTGCGCGTTCCGCTCCATCGCCTCCCGGAGGTCGGCAGCGGGGTCAATCCGCCGATTAGTGGCGGACGTCTCTGCCGACCCCATGACGGAGGCGGCGGCGACCCTCTCTAAAGTAAGGGGAGCCCTGATGCAAAGAAGACATGTAAAAGATTTGGACAAAGTTCACCAGAAGAAAACAAGACAAAAGCATAAGCACTTACGCGGAGACCAGTGGTAGCTTTTTCACTTCCTTGCGGAAGCGGTTAGCCTTTGCGACCGCCTCTTCCCGCCTGGTCGCGGCGGCCGTCCCCTTGAAGTTCTTCGACCGGCCGCCAAGCAGGCTTGGCCCGGCCCGGCGCTTCTTCACGCCTCCTCGACCACCCAAGCCGGCGGAGGAACTCGCGCCCGGCTGGCCGACCTTCGGCTGGCGGCGTGGGACGACTTCCCCCTCGCCGTCAACTTCAGACCGGTCGGCGAAGGTAGCCGAGGGCCTGAAGTCGTCAGCCCCTCCTCCTCCTCCTCCTTCGGCGTCGGCTTCCATCGCCGCCGCCCCCAAGTTAGGGTCGTCGACATCGCTCTCCGCCCGGTCAGGGACGAACTCACGGGCCGGCCTCGTGGTGCCAGCTGAGGGCTGCATGAGGGGGTTCTAACTCGAAAAAACCAAAGAAGATCAGAGGTCGAATTCGGCTGAAAAAGAAAACAAAAGAGGAAAAGAGACGACTTACCACAAAGTGCGGGGGTTGGCGCTGAAAGTCTGGCTCCTTGCCGAACTGCCAATCCGCCGTGAGATTGCAGTTCGCCATGAAGTTCACCGTGTCCGCCACCTCCACGTGGGGCATGCCCTTCGAGCACAGCGGACTGGGGTCCCGGTGGCCGCTCATCTGACAGATCATATGAGGTCGGCCTTGGAGCGGGAGGACTCGGCGCGCCATGCAAGCGGCCAGCAGGTCGGCCCCGGTCAAGCCCTCCGACTGCGTCATCACTCGGAGTCGCGCGACGGCGGCACCGCCAGCAGGAGTCAGCGTCTTGGCCTGGTGGGACCAGCTGGGGAGCCTCCCCGCCAGTACGCCGGCTTCATAAGGCGGCAGATTGACCCAGTCGCCTTCTGGAGCGACGTTCTTCACATAGAAGTAGGATCGCTGCCACATCTTCACCGACTTGATCAGCGGAATGGTGGGAAACAGGTTGTCGGCCACCGGTCTCCGCATCACGATGAAGGTGCGGCACAGAGCTGCACGCCGCGACGCGGCGTGCGAGCTTGGATCGGAAGAATTCCCCACAGCTCGATGGTGGGGAGAACACCGAGGAAGCCTTCGCACAAGGCGGCGAAGGCATCCAGCAGCACCACCGTATTCGGAGTGAGGTGGTGCGGCTGGAGCCCGTGGAACTCCAAGAAAAAGCGAAAGAAGCCGCTCGTCGGCAACCCTAGGTCGCGCATGAGGTGCGAGCGGAATAAGACCCGCTCGCCCTACTCCGGCGCCAGTGTTATTTCACCCGCCGGCGCGGCGCGGGTCCGCACTAGGGTCTTGCCGGGGATGCGGCGCGTCTGGCGGAGGAACTCGATGTGGTCGTCGTCCACCTCGGAGCCGTCCTACACGCCGGAGCGTGCGGCGGGAGGTGCGGCGGCGGAGGAAGAGCTCATCTCCGTGGTGTGGCGTGGTTCGGTGTGGCGGCGGCAAGAAGAAGAAGCGAGAAGAAGAAGGAGCAAGAGGAAGCGGGGAGATGGGTGCGCGTGCTTCACCGCCCCCCTCCTCCCGCCTACTTATAGGCTCACGGGCTGAGAAGCCGATGGGGCGGGCGTGGAATTAACTGCGCCCCATACCCCACGCCCCCCATGATTTAACCCACGAAGTTACTGCACGCAGTAACGACGTGGGAACCCCAACCGCCCGCACGGCCGCAACGGATCCGTTCACTTGCCGAGGCGCGGTAATGGCGGGCCCCACCTGACGGTCTGTCTCGTCACGCGCGTGGGTGGGCAGACTGACCCTGCCGCGTGGCGTCACGCGATGGGCCCGCAACGGGCAGCTACCCGGAAGCTTATCAGGCACGCTGCCTGGATCCCACTGCGACTTTCAAACCCTTTAAGGAGCAAGACGGCCTCCTGCGAGTCCGACTCCAGCTAGTCGTCCTAGAGGAAGACAGCGAGCAATGCCCGGATTCTCCCACCAGAGGGATGAAACTATTGAGGCTCCTCGACCTGTTGCCCTCAGCGCCTCACCAGCTTCGGGGACTACTGTCGGAGTAATGGGCCACGGGTAGGCAAACCCGAACCCCCGGACCTTTCAAAACATCGGGGCAGGCTACACCCCTCGAGACCCCAAGACGAAGAACCGCTTTCTGAGAGTCGGCAACAGAGCCGCTGACTGCCCCTCACGGCCGAGTCCCAGAGACGGCTTCGAGATAAGCCGACTCCCAACTGGCGGCATCCAGAGAAGCCGGCTATGGGGAGTCGGCCCGTGACTTCCACCACCTCCTGCCTACGCAACAACGGACGGGACGGGGCGCGGCCGCCGCGTGGCCCATCCCTGCCCCGTCCACGAAAGGCAGGCGTGGCCACAGTGCGCCATACTGACGGAGATATCCGTCCGGCGCGGCACTGTTGCCATGTCGGCCCTGACATCAGCCCCATGGGCTGTGCCCTGAGCCCACGACGGCCTGTCTGTACGACCCAGAGACGGAGGGACCTGCCTGTCCGGGGGAGTGCAGAAGACGGCGAGAGTGTCACAAGCCGGACCCGTTGGAGTCGACCCCAGGAGTCGGCCGGCCCCTTCCACGGGCCCTGCACGCCATTAACCAGACAAGACAGGGAATGGCAACAGTGATCGACCGTCAGGCGGCGGTACTGTTGCCATGACCCCATGACCGAGCCAGCGTCATTAGAGGCGCGGCTACAGTAATCCGCAGCTGGCAAGACCTGCTCGCGGCGGACAAGGCCTATCGGCCCCATGCTGGGCCCATCGGCGGGGCCCACTAGACGGCGGGCCCGAGCAGTCGGCGGAGAAGACGGTGACCTGAGAGACAGACGGCTGGGACCCGCGCCCAGCCAGATTACCATTCTACCCCCCGGGGGGTAGGCCTATATAAACCCCCCGGGGCACCCATGCAAGAGGTTGGACCATGATAGCTTTAGACACACATAGAGGGAAGAGAAGAGCTAGCCGTGCCCTTCTCCTTCCTCACCCCGAACAGCTCAAGGAGCAACCTTGTACCCACTTTTCCATAGTGATCATGCGGAGACCCCACAGAGCAGCAGTAGGGGTATTATCTCCACGGAGAGCCCTAAAGCTATGTAAGATCCGCCAGCGTGCATGCCTACGCCTCATCCCGTTTCCAGGCACCGGCGACGTTCTACTCGCCCCCACCATGATAAGCCATCCTTTGGCATATGTCGCACCCAACCCCCGACACCCTGCGCGGGGGAGGCGGATGGTCGCCTCGCAGCTCGACTGCTCGAGGGAGGCCGTCTTGGTCGCGCTCAATGGTGATGCGTGTGCGGCTGCGGCTAGCAGCTGACTCTTGGTCTGTTCGGCCACGGACGCCACCTGTCGACGTCTGGGAGGTCACGCCGTGTTCTCGGTGAGGGGAAGGTTCTCGGCCTGCAGGCCGGGTTCCACCATATGGCGTCCGGCTTCTTGCTGAGCGGTGGCCACGTCGATGAGCTGCTGGACACGCTTCGTCATGCAACAACGCTCGTCGCCCTCCAGGCGGTCTAGCTCATCTGCTGCTGCCTGCGCGACACGTAAGTTCTTGATGGGCATGGCATAGACTGGGCGGTCAGCCCCCAACATGCTAGCGATGGCCGCGCCGCGTTGCTGGACCGTGCCCATGTGGCTGGGCTCTCCACCAGCCGGCGTGCCGCAGACGGTGCGATCGATCTTGCGCTGGTAGGCTTCAGTGAGGCGTCTCATGGTTGCCAACTTGCTGGCGCTGTCGAGGAGTGCAACACATCATGCTTCCAGCGTTTGGCCATTTGCTCCAGGGGCTACGGGTGCAGACAGGTCCCGCATTGCCGTCTGCAACGGGTCCTGGTTGGCCCCGTCGGCAGCTTCGTCGTGGCTGATGACCAGCACCCCTGTGACGGTGCTGGCGCTGCTGCAAGCGGCAGGGAGCGGATCATCGAAGACCACCACGTCACCAGGGAAGGTGTTAGAAGGTGCGGCGCCGGTGTCGATGACCATGTCTTCGGGCGGGTCGGTGGAGCCGACAGACTCCAAATCGGAGGCCATCTCGTTGGTGATGTTGAGCTTGCCGAGGAGGTAGACAAGGCAGCTCTCGGAGCTGCCTGCGCCCGCGTCGGGTGCGGGCTCGTCTGAGAGGCGGATCCCGCCGATGAGATCAGCAAGGCAGCTCGCGGCGCAAGCGGCTTCCACGTCGCGCAACGCGTCGGTGCAAACGCCGTCGGGCGTGCGGGGCTGGCTGCGCTCGTCAGGGAGGAAGAGGGTTCCCGTCCAGAACGTGTTTCCGGGTGACGGTGCACAATGACCCACGATGGTCGCCAAATGTCGGGGATATTGTGCGACATATGCCAGGGGGTGGCTTATCATGGATGGGGACAAGAGTACGTCGCCGGGCTCTAGAGGTAGGAGTGAGCGAGACCGCATACGCCTGCGAATCTTACCCAGGTTTGGGGCTCTCCATGGAGATAACACCCCTTGTCCTGCCCTGCAGGGTCTCCGCATGATCACTATGTCAACAAGGTAGCTACAAGCTTGCTCCTTGAGTTGTTTGGGCTAGAGGAGGAAGAAGAACAAGGCTAGATCTACTCTGCACTCTCTATGTGGTGTATGTGCCTACTAAGGTTTTGAACCCCTTGCATGGGGAAGCCTGGGTGGTTTATATAGGCCTACTCCCCAGGTGTACAATGGTAATCCGGCCGGGTGCAGGACCTGGCCATCAGTGTCTATGGGCACCGGCTTCTCCGCCGGCTCCTAGGGCCCGCTTCTTGGTGAGTCCCGCCGGCTGTCGTGTACTCGACCGATTAGCCGTGCCCGTCACTTGCGGGTCTGGTTGATCGCTTCGTACTGTAGCCTTGCTACTGATGATGGATGCTTTGTCGGGGAGAGCATGGCTACAGTCCCGCTGCCTGGCAGGCGTTCACTGTAGCCACACCCCATCTCTTCTGATTTATGGTGCACGGATTCTGAGGGGGAGGGGGCCACCTGCTGGAAGGCGGCCCGCTCTCGCTGCCTCCTTCTGGTGGCTCACAGACAGGTAGGGCCCGGCGTCTGCTGGCCGTACTGACCGCCCATCACGGGAGTGCAACCCGCTATGTGGTAGGTGATGTCACGGGCCGCATGGCAACAGTGTCGCACCGGGCGAGGGGTGTCCGCCTGGCATGCCGCATCGTGGCCACGCTCCGCCCTGGATTTGGGGGTGGCAGGTCGCATTGTAGCCACGCCTCGGTCCCGTCGTGGTTATGTGGGTGCAAACTTTGAGGGGACGAGGGGCCGCCTGCTAGTAGCCGGCCCCCTCGTGGCCGCCTTCTGTGGTCTTGCCGCCTTCTAGCAGTCGGCGTCCTAGACCAGCCGACCCATGAATCCGGCCGTTCGTCCAAGAGGTGTGAGGGGCGTAGCTAGCCCCGATGTCTTGAAATACTATGGGGCCGATGAGGCTACCCGTAGTCATTTACTCCCACATGGCCCAATCAGATTATCGGCTGTGAGTAGGCCAGATGCAAAGCGGGCCATAGTTAGGCCTAACTATATGACGGGCTTTTAACATGCCGAAAGAAATATAGGGCCAAAATGTTAAACGGGCCTTTAACAGGCCGAAACTAAAATCAGGCTGTATTACTAAATGGGCCTTTAGCCAACAGAAATCCTAACTAGGTCTCAAGTAGGCCCAAAAGCACAGCGTCCAGTTGACGGGCCAAACCTGATATGGGCCAAAATTTAGTCCAAAGGCTCTTAAAGGGTCGGATCTGATATGGGCCGTAATATGGCCCAGAAGGTGGTAGGCTATTAACGGGCCGATCTCATATGGGCCCTTATTAGGCCTAGAATGTGGCAGGCTATTAATGGACCAGATCAAATATGGGCCGACATTTGGCCCAAAACATGGCAGCCTGTTAACGGGCCGGCCCACCAGTGTCTTTAAAATCTTGTGGGCCTTTAGCTGGGCCGGCCCATTATGGTCTGCAAAATCTTGTGGGCCTTTAGCTGCGCCGACCCATTTAATATTTATGAGCCACTTTTCGGCCCGTCCACGTGTCAACATATCATAGGCGCATCTGGCCCATTGAATGAGTGACTTCTGTGCCAACGCGGAGCTGACACGTGGTTCTGCCGGCTAATGAGAATTTTACACGTGGAAAACCGCAATTGGTCGTGGTTGTTAGCGGGTTGTCGGATCCAAAATCAGAACCGATAGCTTAACGGCAACCCGTTATGGTGGATGCCACATGTCGGTTACCCTTGGTGAAAGCACTTCGATGACGCGCCATTTATCGTCATGGAAGTGGACACTTCCTTGATGATAATTTTGGTAATGTCATGGAACACTTCTACCACAGCACATGTATGACTATCTTGATTCTGTCATGAAATCGTCATGGATGTACATGCATGACAGAAAATGTGACCTAATGTGACAAACATGTATCATCACGGAATTGTACTTTTTTGTAGTGTATAGAGCAAAGAGGCGGTGTGCGAGGCCACCGAGGTGGGCACAACCCACCAGGCCGCACCTGGGCCTCCAGGCGTGCCCTGGTGTCTTGTGCTCACCTTGGGCTCCCTCTTCTGTACTTCTTTGGCCCACTGGATGTCTTCTAGTACAGAAAAAATCCACAATTTTTTTTGCTGCGTTTGGACTCCGTTTAGTATTGATTTCCTGCCATGTAAAAACCATGCAGAAAACAGCAACTGGCACTGGGCACTATGTCAATAGGTTAGTACCAAAAATGATATAAAATGACTATAAAATGATTGTAAAACATCCAAGAATGATAATATAACAACATGTAACAAGAAAAAATTATAGATACTGTCGGTGGGAAACGACACCTATGGGATCACAAGAATCCCTACTACGGTTGCCGGGGCGCGAGGTTATGAGAAGATCAGGATTAACAGCCAGCACAAGGATTGTTTACCCAGGTTCGGGCCGCGAGGGTGCGTAAAACCCTAGTCCTGCTTTGGTGGATGTACTGAGTGTTCTTGATCTCTCAAACTAGCTACGGTGGTTGTGCCGTTCCAAAGAGCCGGATCCCTCTCAAGTACGCCATGGGCCTCCTTTTATAGTCGAAAGGGGCTGCCACAGTGGCACACAGGAGGTGGAAAGGCCTACAGTACTGCGAGCTTATCGCCCGTATTACAGGACAAGACACATTTAATGCATCGCTTAGGTTTCCCTTAGCTTTATCGGGGACGGGAACGAGGCCCGTCCCGTCCGTTGCCGCTCCTCCTCGCTTCGACACGTGCCCTAGCCAGCAATGCATGTGGCACCATGTAGGCAGGCAGGCAGCTGAGGTGGCGCGGTGGTAGGGTCTTCACGAAAATCTGCATAACGCCACGCAGGCCTTGCTGAGTTTGCCTGGGAGCCACATGTTGCCATGTAGGTGCCTGCCCAGCTGGTCGGGCTAGCAGTTGCATGCTAATGGCGGTGGAAACTTGGCTGGTGTGGGCCTGGCAGTGGCCCCACTGATGTCCTTGGTAAGGGCCTTGCCGGGGGCCCGGCAAGGGTCTTGCCGTTGTGCGCAGTCATCTCCGACAAAGATCTTGCCGGGGGTCTTGTGGCTTTCCTTAGCAACGGTCCCGCCGAGGGTCGCCATCTTCTGGTTCTCATCTGATCTCATATATCTTTGGTCTTGACAAAGATCTGCATGCCTCCACGGAGGTGCCTCCCGAGCCCTGGTCCCAACGTAGTTGGTTGGGTTGGAACATGTGGGCTCAAGGGCGGCTCGCTCTATTGGTGTTTGGGCAAGTTGCCCCGGCAAGGCTCTTGCCGGGGCCGCGGAGGCCGCCCGGGCAAGGGCCTTGCCGGGGGACTCCACCTCGCCCCTTTGCTGTCTTATGTTTCTGGTCTTGGCGTTGCCTTGACCGTCTTGTGTCTTTGGCTTCCTTCCGGCTTCCCTCCCCTGCTCTGCTTAGTGTGGCCGTGGGCGCGGCTCCGACTTCCCGTGCACAAGTAAAGGGGTCAAAAGGAGCGCCCCTACTTTTGTACACCGATAGGAGCCCCCGGGCCTGGGCCACACATAAGCGCGACACGTTGTTGGGGCAGGCCCAGAACGGTGCGCGGGCAGGTGGGGCAGATTTTACCGCAGTAACTGTTCTGCCCGCTGCGCTTCCCGACGACCTGCGCGCGACATGGAGGGTCATGTGTGACGTGGGGTCATGCGTGGGGCGATTTTTGCATGCATGGGTCACATCATGGTAAAGAGGCGGCTCGCGCCTTCCCCATAAAATGAGGGAGGCGTGGAGGCGCGGCTCATTTACTGGATGGACTTGGGTCGCAGTCTTCAAGGTGCCCACGCCCCCCCCAATCACGGGTCGGGGAACGGTCGCCACACCCGTCCTTTCGACCCTTCTCGCACGCTACGCGTCCTTCATGCAAGTGGCGGGCGGTGGAGGCGGGAAACCGGGCCGTCGCTGATTGGGGCAGCGGGTCGGTCCTGATTCCCTGCGCCTCCAACGGCTGGATTGGCTGAGTGGGGCGGCCGAGCATCGACCTCACCCCTTTATAAGGAGGGGGAGGGAGGGCATCGTCCCACATTCCTTCAACACCCATCCTCCTTCACCTTTGTTTCTTTCTCCCACCTGCCATGGCGAGACGAGGTGCTGGGCCTTCGACGGTGGCGGTGAGTGTCGCTGCTCGTCAGCGCGTCCCTCCTTCCCACGAGCCCGCGGTGGCGAAACCAGCCGCAAGAGGAAGGGGGAGGGGGCGTGACCGAGGTTGCGGCGACAGTCGGGGGAGAGGGGGACGAGGTGGCGTGGTGACCGCGCCTCCGCCAGCGGTGCCTCCCGCGATGGAAGGTCACGTCGGGGTCCGGCCCTGCGAGTTCTTCATCAGGTTGCGCCGGCCACCGCGTTGTCGTCTCCATTATCGGTGTCAAAACCGGCGAATCTCGGGTATGGGGTCCCGAACTATGCGTCTAGGATCGATGGTAACAGGAGACGGGGGACACGATGTTTACCCAGGTTCGGACCCTCTCTATGGAGGTAATACCCTACTTCCTGCTTGACTGATCTTGATGAATATGAGTATTACAAGAGTTGATCTACCACAAGATCGTAATGGCTAAACCCTAGAAGTCTAGCCTATATGAGTATGGTAATTTGTGTGTCCTTTCTGGACTAACCCCTCCGGTTTATATAGACACCGGGGGGATCTAGGGTTTACATAGAGTCGGTTACATAAGAAGGAATCTTCAGTCGCCAAGCTTGCCTTCCACGCCAAGTAGAGTCCAATCCAGACACGGGTACAGTCTTCGGCCTTCATGTATTCACAGCCCATCAATCCGGCCCATGGATAATAGGCCAGACGCCCAAGGACCCCTTAGTCCAGGACTCCCTCAGTGGCCCCTGAACCTGGCTTTAATGACGAGAAGTCCGGTGCACAGATTGTCTCCGCCATTGCAAGGCGGGTTCCCCTTTCCGAATTCCAAGATAGTCTTCGGACGCGATAACTGTATCCGGACCTGCCACATACACACCGTACACAACCGCAAAGAGAATATATATTTTCACACAAGTCCTATCCGCTGACAGCTTTTTTAATAACACGGCATCACGTCTATCCGGTCATAATTTCTAATTGTTTCTCGTCTGCCGTTCCATGTTTTGAGACGCGGTTGCCATTGGAACGTCTTGTCAAAGCAGAGATCGTGTACCCTTATCACGGGATTCTCATCAATGCGGGCATGGGTAACCCAACTGTGCCGTTTATACCGCCCTTGGGAATAGGCGAGTTTTCAGGGCGAGTGAGGATGTGTTTAATATCCGCTGCCTTTATAAGGGGATAAGGACTCCCTCTTCCTCTCTCATGCACTCTCTCTGTCTCCGTCTTTCCAATCTCGAGCTCCAGCGCCCAAGTACTCATCTCCTTTCCACTCAAGCAACAATGTCCGGATCCGGAGGTCAGGGCAAGTGGATGGTCTCCTCCGTCAGGGAGGAGGACATTACTGAGCTTTGGGCGGCCGTGTATTTGGTGAAGGAGATCACCCACCGTCTGCCGGCCGAGGGACAAGTCGTCCCCACGCCGAAGCCCACTGAGAGGGTAGTATTCATCCCCCATTTCTTCCATGGGCTAGGGTTTCCGCTCCACCCTTTCGTCCGCGGGCTGATGTATTATTACGGGATAGATTTCCATGATCTGTCCCCGAATTCCTTCCTCAACATCTCGGCGTTTATCGTCGTATGCAAGGCCTTCCTCCGCATCCAACCCCACTTTGGGCTGTGGCTCAAAGTCTTCAACGTGAAGCCGAAGGTGGTGGATGGCCAGCATGGGGAGTGCGGGGGAGCCATGGTGAGCAAGCTACCCAATGTCTCCTGGCCGAAAGGTACTTTCGTGGAGACAGTGAAGGAGTGGGAGTGACAATGGCTCAAAGTCTTCAACGTGAAGCCGCAGCTGCCGAATTTCGCTCTGGTGCCCCCATGCGACTCACCTCCTGGGTCGAGAAGAGTCCGGACTGGTGTTCGCCTGATGAGGGCTGATAGCGTTGCAGACATGCGTCCAGAGCATGATAGCCAAGGACGTCAAGCTCGTTGATGTGATCCAGGTGATGCTAGTTCGCTGGATTCTCCCATGCCAGCGCAGAGGTTGCCCTCTATGGGATTTCAATCCGAAGAAGCATCAGACCCTGGTGAGGCTCTTCGAGACCACCCACGAAGATGCCTGGAAGTTGCTTTTTAAGGGCAACGAGAAACCGCTAGCCACGGATTCAGACCGTGGTCACGATTGTAAAAATCCTGCCAGCGAGGTACGTTATTTTCGACGTATCCCCAACTTAATTGTTTTGAGGATGATGTTTGAGCTTTTATTATTGCTTTTCCAGGACTGGATGGAGAGGGCGAAGCGGATCCAGTGTCCGGCCCCGCTGCCCGAAGAACCGGTCACCCCGCATCTAGCGAAGATGCTGGTACCGGTGCCATATAAGGCACCGGAGAAGAAGGCCAAGGGGGCCAAGAGTGGCCCCCGTCACAAGGGCACTCCGGACGTGACGTCCGAAGACGACGAGGCTCATTCCTCTGTCCCTGAGGACAATGATGAGGAAGAGGAGGAGGAAGAGGAAAACAACCCTCCCCCTGAGGAGAGGAGGAAGAAGAGGGTGGCTTCGGCGCATATGGATGCGGAAACGCCCAAGAAGGGGAAGGGCGCCCCAGCGGTCAATACCGCGTGGGACGTTGATAGTAGTCTGGAACGACGCCCCCGCACTAAGCCCCAGGCCGCATCATCAGTGACATGGCTCGCTCATGCGCACATCCAACCCTTTCTCTTCATTATTTTGACATAGTTAACTGTACTATTGCAGTCCGGCCCGCGACCTTATCCAGCGATCCTCATCCGGAGGTTCGCTGGCTCCGTCGGAGATGGTGAGCATGTCGCCACCGCCTGCTTATTCCCCCGGGGCCAGGGACAACACGGAGGTGTTGTCCCGAAGGATCGCTCCATACCGGGGAGGAGCACAGGACGTCGTCCGGGAGGCACCACAAGGCGAGACCTCCACTGCCGGACACATGGGGGAACCGAGCCCCATGGAGACCGGCGAAGAGGGCCGCATCCAGTTCGGCCCTCAGCCGAATACAATTCCGGAGACTCATATGGCTCCAAAGTCGGGCAAGCAGCCCCCTTTGAAAGAGGTGGTGCGTCGCTCCCACCTGTGGCCCCCGTCTATCCAGAGGCTCCGGATAACCTGATGGAGGCGCTACGAGGCGCCTCCGTCATGGACGAGCACCGTGTCCTTATGGGTGTGGTGATCGAGAAGGTTCAATCTGCTAAGAGCGGACTGAATGAAGCCTGCAGCAACCTATTGACAGGTTTTGAGGTAAGAGAGAGAAAAACCCCATGTAGACCGTAGCCCCTGAGAAACTGTCCGGTGATCGGCAAGAAGAACTGGATAGAGGATCAATCCTTAGTTATAGGAGACTAACTGAATATGTATCGATAAGCAGGCGTCACTTTTGGCCACAACCTCGCATGCTGCCGAGGTCTCTGAACTGAAGCAGAGGCTGGAGCGGACCGAGAACGAGCTCGGCGAGGTTAAAATTCGGCTCCAGCAGAAGCAAGGTGAATGACAACTTGCTATGTGTTCGGAAAAGAATAAGCGATGTATATTGACCGCGGTGTCATGATATGTGCAAGAGCCGCGACCAAGGTCGAGGCCCTGAGGAAGGCCGGCCCTGGGCGAGGCCGAGTGTCGGATTTCGGGTTCCGGCAGACCCTTGAGGTTCGAACACTGGGGTGCGCGCGGAGATCCAACCCTCCACCGTCTCGTACCTCGCCGGATCGCAGAGACCTAAACTACTAAATAGAACAGCACAAGAGACACAAGATTTATACTAGTTCGGGCCACCGTTGTGGTGTAATACCCTACTCTAGTTTGTGGTGTGGTGGATTGCCTCTTGGGCTGATGGGGGACAGTATAGGGAAGAACAGCCTCGCGAGGGTCTGTTCTTGGTGGGTGTGATGAACTGCTAGGTGGTGTCCCGCCGCTCTAGCTTGAGGATCGGGTTTCTGTCCTTCTCTCTAAGGTGTGTCTCTAAGATCCCCTCGCTCTGAGTGTGGCTACTCCTATTTATAGGCGGAGGCCCTGGGCCTCTTCCCAAATATTGAGCGGGAAGGGCGCCAACAATTGGCCATTTTGAAGGGGAACAGCGGGTGCACTTATCCTGACTAAAGTTGGTCCTCGCTTTGCCAAAGGCTCGTGATGACGCCCGCTTGGGCTGCACGATGACTCCTTCCAGCCGTTGGGGCTGGTCTTGGTCTTGTTGCACCGAAACGGATGCCTTTGCTTGATGCTCTCGCCTGCGCTTGCTCCCTTTGCACAAAAGAGGAAAGGAGGACGCTGTGCGGGCTGGCACCCGACTGGCGCCCTTGGTCGTCATGGCTTGCATCATGGGCACCTCGTGAGGTACCCTGCCTTGAACTCTCCGCCTCCTCATGAGCCAACCTGGCGAGGCCGTGCCTGAGGAAGCTCCTGGTCGTCCGCCCCGCGAGGCCTGGCCCCTCACGAGGGTCTTGAGCTTGCGTTGATGAAGATAGGTTGTCCTGGGCCTCCTTTGAGCCACGCCGCAGGCCGCAGGCAGGCAAGTCTGGGGACCCCGTTACCAGAACGCCAACAGTAGGCCCCGGGCCCACGGCGCGCCCGAACTTGGCCGAGCAGAGAGGCGAAAGGGCAAGTGCGAAGCGTCGCGGGCCCTAACAGCCTGCGGCCTTGGGCGCCGTGTGGCGGTTGATGGGACGTGTGCACTGCTTCCCCATGATGCCTCGGTAACTACCCGGATTCGACAGGTCCCTGCATGCAGAGTTGGTCATGATTACCGGTGATCGTGGAGGCCAACGGTTGGCCTTCGCCGGCCATAAGTACGGAACGGCGCGCGCCCTTCCAGTCTATCCTTCTGCTTCTCCTCCTCCTCGTTTAAATGCGTCGCCATGGCTCCGATCCGCCGGTTCTCCAAGGAAGAGAAGGAAAGGCTCCTCAAGAGGATCTCGACCTGCTCCCCCAAAGAAGCGGCTTGCTCTCTGGTGCCAGGCGGGAGCGCTTCGCCAGAGGCGCCCATGCCCTGGTGCGTCTGGCCGCCACCAGGGTTTCCTCTTCCCTTGTACGCCGCAAATTGGTAGCCTGAAGGAGGCGACACCCGGGCGCCACGCGGCTTGACCACCGCCCGGCAGCTGGCCCAGAATTCTGGTGTCGTCTTCCCCCCTGGAGTCCACGCCGAGGGCTCCTGCCGGGAGTTCGTGCTTCACGTCGCCGTGCCTCCTAAGTCTTGGATTCGTCTTCCTTCTTTCTTCGCCTCCGTCGTCCGGCAGGGGGAGCCCCTGGGGCTCTGGCTTTAGCACGCCGGCTGCGACACCCTCACGACCGGGGCAGAAGTTGCGGTAGTTGCCCAGGGCGAGGTCTTCATGACTCGAGGCTGGGATGAGGTCGCCCGGGTCTGCAGGACGAGGGGCGCCCTCACGATCCACACAGATGCAGCCGGTGCCGGTGGTGTGCTTCAAGGTCTTCGACGCTGAGGGTCGCGGCTAGAGTGCTGCCCGGGAGAGGTGGTCTGGTCCTGCTGTGGTGAGACAGAGGCTGACTGCCCGCTCCCTTGACAGCTCCTCAGGTGACGAAGGCGCCGGAGGATCCAGCGACTCCGCCGAGCTCTTCGCGATGCCAGAGACGAGCGACGACAGCTACGAGCCCTCGAGCCTGCACCGCTCCCGGAGCAGGGCGGGCTCGTCAGGTCGTCGCCGCCCCTGATCTGGATGGGGTTGGCTCCGGACCGGGTGGCCCACTATTGATGATGGCGTCTGCCGTGGTGGTCCCTGTAGATAGGACTCCTTAGGATTCGCGTCTTTTGTTCCTGCGAGGAGCCAAGAATGTACCCCGCGGGGGCTTGTAAGATGTTTGTAGCTTCGTTTGTCAATATGATCCTTGTTGTGAGGCAGTACGAGATGCTCATTCCGTTCTAGCTCAGTTTCCTCCTTTCAGACCTCGTGAGGGCTTGGTGCTCTACGCCGACAGGTCCCAGTCCCAAGGCGGCTTCAGCCGTCGCTGGTATGCCAGGTCGCGATGCCGTGGTCAAGGCCAGGAGGTGAGCGACCCGAGGTTCGGTAAGAGCCTCTGAGTCGCGATGCTCAGGGGGTCCCCCTTGGCGCTCAAGCAGCCATCATTCGCTGAGAAAGGAGAGTGACGTTGCTAAGACGGGGTTGCATTGAGTGTGGGGATGGTGTGACGATGACTAGTGTGTCCGGAGGGTGACTTATCTTTGAGGGTTAGGACAATGCTTCCTGGCGCGGCACTAGGTCCGTGCCCTGGCCGGATAGAGATTGCGTGGCGAGGTCGTTTCGTGCTCCTTGGAGGGACCCTGCAGGTTCACCACAAAAGCAACAAGATCTCGCCGTGGCGATCGTTAGTCCTGTCGTTAGTTGCTTTGGAGAGGCACGAGACGCCTCGCGAGGTGTGCTGGGGCACCCGTGAGCCAGCCAGGACTCACGACGCCCTACCTCAAAGGCGGGTTGCGCCTGCCTGGGCCTTATCTTGAGTGTGTTCCTGCAAATTTGGCGGATGCGGTGCTCTCGTCTTGGTCCCGGATCTCGGGCTGGTCTCACCGTTCTTTGGCAAGCCGTCGCGATGCCATGGACAAGACCAGAGGGTGAGGGCCGGAGAGCGGTAGGAGCCACGAGCCGTGATGCTCGTGCACCCCCTTTAACGCATAAGCTAGGTTAGATGACGCAACTTCGTCCTCGGGTCCCGGCTCTCGGGCTGGTCTCAACGATCGGCGGCAAGCCATGTCGCGATGCCATGGACAAGACCAGAGGGTGAGGGCCGGAGAGCCGGTAGGAGCCCTGAGTCGCGATGCTCTGGCACCCCCCTTTAACGCGCAAGCTGGGTTAGATGACGAAACTCTACGTCCTCGGGTCCCGGCTCTCGGGCTGGTCTTAGCCGTTGCTGGCAAGCGATGTCGCGATGCCATGGACAAGACCAGAGGGTGAGGGCCGGAGAGCCGGTAGGAGCCCTGAGTCGCGATGCTCAGGCACCCCCTTTAACATGCAAGATTCCGCCACCCAGGAAAAGGCTCCAAATAACAAGCATGGTGGAGCGAGAGCATAATCCTAAGGAAAAAGTAGGTAGGATACATGCCGCTGGGACTGGCCCGAGCGGCTTGGGGATGATGCAGCCCGAGGAGCGCCCCCAACAGGATAGGCTAACGACATGAAATAAAAGGGATACATGCCGCAGGGACGGACCCGCGCGTCCTGGGAATAATGCGGCCCTGAAGGCGCTCCCAGCCGGAAACTAAACTTAAAGATGTCACCTGGTGATGTTGGGGACGAAGGGGTGTTGATGTAGCAGACTCGGTGGGCTGCGGGAGCCGATCCTCACGAGCCCCCATGCCCGGGGGCCTCGGGAGGCTCGGGAGGCGCTGGCGGCTCCTTAGGGGCCATCTCCATCTCCGCCAGGGCTGTGGCGTGCCTGACCTCTTGAGCCTCCAGGATGGCCCTCAAGAGACGCTGGTGCTCAGCAGCCGCGTTTGGCAGGCCATAAGGCATGCGTACGTAGCTGTGGGGCGGACCTTAGCGTCCCACTCGCGAGGGCCAGAGGCGCTCTTGAGACGCGGCTCGGTTGAGCCCTGGTATGTCGATGCAGACGCGCAGCCCACCATCCTCGCCTGGATGGGGGGCCACAGCGGGTAGGTGACCCTTGACTCCTGTAGCTCATGAATGGCCTTGCTGACAAACTCTTGAGGGTTCTGCCCTCCTGGTCTTGCTCACCTTGCGGAAATGAGCTTGAAACACGCCTCACGTGGTGCCCAAGCGCCTCCCTCGAGACCTTGGCGAGGTCGGCAGCCCTCCGGGGAGAGCCCCGAGCCCTGCTGAGGAGGGCGCCGCTTTCCTATCACGATGGAAGGAGTCTCCCCCTGGCCCAATGTGGGCCCTGAGGGGCCTGTCTCTTGAAGAGTCGGGCCGGTCGATGTCCTCTTCTTCTTGGGTGCGGCCTCGGGAGGCCTCCTGCTGCTGTGGTCTGGGTCTTCTAGCGATGCGGTCTGAAAGACTCGCTCCAGGGAGCACACTGCGTCTCTCTCTTCATAGGGCACCGTGATGACCCCGCCGCTTCCTGGCATCTTGATGACGTTGTAGCCATGGTGGGTTACGGCCATGAATTTGGCCAACGCTGGGTACCCGAGGATGGCGTTGTACGGAAGGTGAATGTGGGCGACGTCGAAGTCGATGAGCTCGGTGTGGTAGTTGTCGCGAGCCCGAAGGTGACAGGAAGGCGGACCTGCCCGATCGGGACCGTGGAGCCGTCGGTGACTCCGGAGAAAGGCTTGGTTGGCTGTAGGTATTGTAAGGCACTTGAAGATTGTAGAATGTTTCCACGGACGGGGCGTTGAGCCCTGCTCCACCGTCGATGAGGGTCTTGGTGACTAGCACATTCTTGATGATTGGGGAACAAAGCATCGGAGAACTCCGGCTATGGCTGCGCGCGAGGCTGATCCGCTGAGCTGAACGTGATGGCGCCGCGCCCGACTGAGGAAGCGCGTGGACTCGAGCTTGGGGAGGACTGCATTCACCTCGCGGGCGAACTGCTTGAAGATGCGCTGAGAGGCTGGGGCTTGAGCTCCGCCGAGGATGCAGGCAATCGCACGCGCTTCCTGGAAGCCCCCAGCACCCTCGTCCTGATAGCGGTCTTCGATTCTCCTTGGCGGCGGCGGCAGCGGAGGGAGGCCTGCGTTCCCCACAGGCGATCCTCGCAGGCTGATCCCTCCAGCCTCCCTCACGAGGTGGGTCTTGCCAGCGGTCCTTGCGAGGTTGGTCGCGCCACCCCTTGGCGGCAGACGGTCTTCCAGCATCCTGCATTCCTTCCTCCTCCTCGGTCGTAGCCCGGTCGCTGCGCTTTCAGGCGTCTGCCGACCCTTCCTTCAGCGTCTGACCCAGGCTCTTGACATTCATTGGTGTTGTGGGTGTGGAGGTCGTGGTTGGCCTTGATACCGGCTGCCCTTGGAGGACTCGGGCTGATCTACTGCCTCGCTTGGTGTCCGGCTCGGCCACGCAATCAGCAGCCCCTTGCGCTTCCGTCCTTGGCCTTGGACTTCTTCTCTTGGGATCCAAAGCAGGCAGCTCGAGGAGGAGAGGTGCCCTCCTCGACCTGGCGCACTTGGTAGCCAAGTTGAATAGCTCCGAGGAGTTGCACAGATCTTCATGCATCGCCAGCTCCTCCTTCATCTTGGCGTCGGCCGCCCGTCGGAGAAAGGTAGAGATGATGGCCTCCTCCGTTACCACAGGGATCTTGAGCGTAGCGTTGTTGAAGCGCTGGATGTACTTTGCGAGGTTTCCCCTGGCTGCTTGATTCGGCGCATGTCGCTCACGGCGGTGGCGGTCGCGATACCTTCGAAGTTGGCGAGGAAGCGGGTATGCATCTCGGCCCCAGAAGAGATCGTGCACAGGGCGGTCGGGGAGCAGTCTTGGGCTCCGTCCTTGAGTGCCATGGGAAACCGATTCGCCATGACCTTTTCATCCTGTTGGCAGCCTCGATGCCCGGCTCGTGAAACTGGAGGAACTCCGTAAGGGTCATTTGTGCCCTCGTGGCGAGGAGGCAGGTCTGGCTTGAACTTGGCGGGCCGCGCGATGCTTTGCCTGTTCGGAGGTGAAAGCGGCAGCCCGCCGTGGCAGGGGCCTCGGACGGCCGAGCTTGGTCTTGTGGGCCTCCCTGCGCGCCTTGGTAGAGCAGCGCAGAGTCTTGACGTCTTTGGGCGGGGCGCTCGGGCAAGCTTCTTGGGCGAGGAACTTCTTGACAGCTCTGCTCTTGCGGCGCGGCGCTGGCGGAACAGGTTCCTCCAGGGACCCGGCCTTAGGGCTGTGGCGCCGTCTTGAGGAGGAGGCGGCTGAGGCGCCCGGGAGCTTCATCGCCAGCGGGGTGGTGCGGTCTGGCGAGGCAGACGGCGCGAGGTCGCCTCCTGCAGCAGACGAGCGCAGCGACTTCGGTCGAGCCATTCTTCGTGAAGCGTCGTCGGCGAAGCGATGTAGCAGAGCTTCGTTTGTCGCGATGGGTGGAGCTCGGGCCTCCATGGCCTTGCGCGTGGCGAAAACCAGCGGTGAGGTGGCGAAAGCGTGGCGGTTGACGCCCGCCTCATGGGCCCGGAGTCTTTGGGGCGGCGCTTGCTGCTCATTCCGCCCGGGCGGTGGCGGCGTTGATGGCGGTGGCGAGGAGCAGCGAGGCGCCCGCCCGGCGAAGCTGTCTGGCGACATGGGAGGCGATAAGCGGCTCGGCGCTCAGCCTTGAACTGACAGCGTCGAACATGGTTGTGGTGGTCGGGGAGGAACGAGGCGACGAAAGGCAGATTCCGGCGCTCCCTACCTGGCGCGCCAAATGTCGGATTTCGGGTTCCGGCAGACCCTTGAGGTTTGAACACTGGGGTGCGCGCGGAGATCCAACCCTCCACCGTCTCGTACCTCGCCGGATCGCAGAGACCTAAACTACTAAACAGAACAGCACAAGAGACACAAGATTTATACTAGTTCGGGCCACCGTTGTGGTGTAATACCCTACTCTAGTTTGTGGTGTGGTGGATTGCCTCTTGGGCTGATGAGGGACAGTACAGGGAAGAACAGCCTCGCGAGGGTCTGTTCTTGGTGGGTGTGATGAACTGCTAGGTGGTGTCCCGCCGCTCTAGCTTGAGGATCGGGTCTCTGTCCTTCTCTCTAAGGTGTGTCTCTAAGATCTCCTCGCTCTGAGTGTGGCCACTCCTATTTATAGGTGGAGGCCCTGGGCCTCTTCCCAAATATTGAGCGGGAAGGGCGCCAACAATTGGCCATTTTGAAGGGGAACAGCGGGTACACTTATCCTGACTAAAGTTGGTCCTTGCGTGCCAAAGGCTCACAGTGATGACGCCTTTGCTTGGGCTCCACGATGACTCCCTTCCGGCCGTTGGGGCTGGTCTTGGTCTTGTTGCACCAAGCGGATGCCTTTGCTTGATGCTCTCGCTGCGCTTGCTCCCTTTGCACCAAAGAGGAAAGGGAGGGCGCTTCTGGCGGGCTGGCGCCTCGACCAGGCGCCCTTGGTCGTCATGGCTTGCGTCATGGGCACCTCGCGAGGTACCCTGCCTTGAACTCTCCGCCTCCTCGTGAGCCAACCTGACGAGGCCGTGCCTGAGGAAGCTCACAGTCGTCCGCCTCATGATCTGGCCCCTCGCGAGGGTCTTGAGCTTGCGTTTATGAAGATGGGCTGTCCTGGGCTCCTTTGAGCCACGCCGCAGGCCGCAGGCAGGCAAGTCTGGGGACCCCCGTTCCCAGAACACCGACACCGAGGAGAAGGCTATCCAGGAGCAAGCCGCCCGTAAGAAGCTCAAGGCCCGGGTCAAAGAAGTCCAGCAGGAGCTCCAGGATGCGGTGAAAAAATGTGAGACCTTGGAGCATGATGCATCGTCTCAAGGGGCCGAACTCAACAAGGCTTGTCAGAGCGCGGTGACCGCACGGAATGAGGCCCAGGCCACCCTGCAGGAGATCCGGGAGGCCAAGAAGATCACGGCGGGTAAGGCTTTTAAGATGCAAAGCAAGTATGCGGAGAAGCAGTACCTTTTACTAACCCGGGTTCGGAGTTCCCCAGGGGCTTTTGCTGATTTACCATGCAGTGTATCGGACGCTGTGGAGTTCTATCGAGCCTACGGAGGGGGTTCTATGGAGAAGCTATTCTGGTCACAATATGCGGTGTCAGAGCCTCCCGTGTCCTTCACCAATCAGCTGAAACAGCTAGTGGAGCTGCATAGGGTGGCCGAATTAGCCATGAAGGATTTGATAATCCGGCTATGGCCAGCCGAAGCTATGCCTGGCAGCTACTTCGGACTCGTGAGGCGGATGGTGAACGCCTGTCGTCGGTGGGCGTAAATCAAGCGCTCTGCCTGTATTGAAGGTGCCCGTATGGCCTTCGCTCGTTGCAAGATGTGGTTGGCGAAGATGAACGCCGTTGAAGTTGCCAGCGGGCCGCCGGAGGGCAAGGAGCACCGCACACCCGAGCAATATTTTGCCGATGTCATAGAAGGGTCTCGACTTGTAGCATCACAATGTTCGCATGACAATGTATTTGAATAAATGTATTCATGTTGCCTTTGCCTTGTATTATGAGTACGGCCGTGCTGCATGTAATCTGAGGGTTGGCCAGTCGTCGGCTTCTGCCCTCACGTAGGTAGTACGGAGGTGTTCGGGATGGAATCTAAACAATCTTGATCCAATTATATGGTCCTTGAAGGAGTTTTTTAGCGCACGAACAAGGCAAGCAGACTATACGGCTTAAACGCCCTCGCTTAGCCATAGGAGTTTTCTAATAAAGCATGGGTGCAGCCCCTGGTTTAAGCCAGAGTGCTGTCAGCATCTGATCGGGAAGTGTCGATCTCTCGCATAGCGCCGAAAAAATCTCCAACGATTTGTAACCCTCAAACAGCTGACCGGCTCTCGCCATATCATGACAGTCAGTTTTTGGCTTTCTCTACTGAGGTGCTCATCCCGAGTCAAGGCGAGGCACAATGTGATGAGTTCTCCCTTTACTACCCTAGTCGATTCAGCGGAACATAGGGTGGCAAGCACAAGAGCCGGGCAACCCAACTATTGACCAAAGACATGATTCGGAGCCAATGCATATAATGCTAAATTCGGGGTGCCGAACTTATCTATAAGAAGTGTTCCGACTTTGCTGCCGTATTATGGGACGATGGGGAGCCCCTGGCGAATATGAGACGTACCAGATTGTACGGATGCAGTTGATAAGCAAATGGAAATAAAAGTGAAGTAAGAAACGAAAACCACAGAAACTGGGTCGTAAACCATTTTCATTATAACTGTATGGATACGTCAAGGCGTATCCTGTACAAAAAGTGCGATAAGCGTCCGGGCAAATTAACATGCCGGCATTAAGAGGGCGCGGCGTGCGGGTCCTGAGAAATAAGTAGAAATACCATCAAGAAGAACGTATAGAGGTTACCGTACGCACTTGTGCTGCTTGCCGTCTTTGTATGTCGATCCTTCGAAAGGACTGATTATCAGGCACACGTGAAAAAGAACTTGAAACGAAAGGAAAAAAGGGGTGTAAGTATGTGTGAGTCCGGGTGCGGTCGAGCCGTACTGTGGACCACAAGTTGTGCCTCCGTTGATGCCCATGGGATTTTGAGTGCGTAATTATGTGGGGGTATGAGTTCCACCACTTGATCAGGGCTGGGACGGAGGCCGAATTTCTTGTCAAGATATTGACGGGCCGAGTTGTCCTGTGGCAGCGTAGTCCGGACCTTCTTAACAGTGTCCGTGGGCTCGGCAGCCGGATTCCGGATCTGCTTGAAAAGGCCGTTCTGTACTTCTGCTACTAGGGCGGCGGTGTGCTCCTCTGTACGGAGGGAGCTTTCCGTATTTCCATTAACTGTTATGACGCCGCATGGACCGGGCATCTTGATCTTGAGGTAAGCATAGTGTGGGACCGCGTTGAATCTAGCGAACGCGATTCGTCCGAGCAGTGTGTGGTAGCCACTTCAAAAGGGGACGATATCGAAGATTAACTCTTCACTTCGGAAGTTGTCCGGAGAACCGAAGACCACCTCCAGTGTGATTGAGCCCGTGCAGCGGGCCTCAATGCCTGGTATGACTCCTTTAAAGGTAGTCTTTGTGGGTTTGATTTGTGAGGGATTAATGCCCATCTTCCATACTGTATCCTGGTAGAGCAGGTTGAGGCTGCTTCCACCATCCATCAAGACTCGTGTTAGGTGGAATTCGTCGATGATTGGGTCAAGGACCAGTGCGGCCGAACCACCATGGCGGATACTAGTTGGATGATCTCGATGATCGAAGGTGATCGGAAATGATGACCACGGATTGAATTTTGGGGCGACTGGCTCTACCGCGTAGACGTCCCTGAGTCCCCGCTTGCGTTCCTTTCTGGGGATGTGCGTAGCATATATCATGTTCACCGTTTTGACTTGAGGGGGAAATTTCTTCTGCCCCCCGGTGTTCGGCTGCCGGGGCTCTTCGTCCTCGTCCTTAATTTGTGATCCCTTTTCTTTGTTTTCGGCATTTAACTTGCCAGCCTGTTAGAAGACCCAACAATCTCTGTTGGTGTGATTGGCTTGTTTTTCTGGGGTGCCGTGTATCTGGCACGGACGGTTGAGTATGTAGTCTAGGCTGGAAGGTCCCTCATTGTTCCTTTTGTAGGGCTTCTTCCGTTGGCCGGACTTGGAGCCGCTGAATCCGGCGTTCACTGTGGTGTCGTCGGTGTTATCGCCATTGCTTCGGCGTTTGTCTCTATTGCACCGGAGCTTGCCGGTGCTCTTCTTGGCCTCAGAGGGGCCTGCCTCGCTGGCTGTGTTTTTGCTTCGGGCCAGCCAGCTGTCCTCACCCAGCATAGCGGGTCATGAGTCTTGTGAGGGCTGCCATGGATTTAGGTTTTCTTGGCCGAGGTGGCGGGCGAGCCATTAAATCATGGATGCTGTGTTTGAAGGCTGCTAGGGCTTGGCGTCCCACGATCAACGATCTGGTTCTTTTGGTTAGGAACCTAGTCCGAATTTTACGGCTGATTCTCCGAGTTGTTGAACTATGTGGCTTAAGTCATCGGCATCGGGTGGCCGGACATATGTACCTTGGAAGTTGTCGAGGAAGGCTTCTTCCAAGTCCTCCCAGCTGCCGATGGAGTTCTTAGGTAGACTATTTAGCCAGTGTCGAGCTGGTCCTTTGAGCTTTAATGGGAGGTATTTGATAGCGTGGAGGTCGTCTCCTCGGGCCATGTGGATGTGGAGAATAAAATCTTCGATCCACACTGCCGGGTCGGTTGTTCCGTCGTATGATTTGATATTGACAGGCTTGAACCCCTCGGGAAATTCGTGATCCAGCACCTCATCTGTGAAGCAAAGAGGGTGTGCAGCGCCTCTATAGCGGGCCGCGTCATGTCGCACCTCTGCCGAAGTCCGTCTATGATTAACAGCCCAGGTGTGAGTAAGTTTGTCACGTCCGAATAGGTAGGTGTTATTCTGAGTAGGGAAGCGTCCTCGCGATCCGTATATTGATCTGGTGTGTCCTGCTCTACTGTCCAATTCCTGCCGAAGGTCGTATGTATGGTCCCGAGCTGGTCTGTCCCTGTGTTTGCGAGGTGGTGGGGCGGGCTATTGTTCGGCGCGAGTTGCCGTTTTATTCCGACCATGGGGTGGTCGGTCTGCCGCACTATCCCGACCGCGTGGTGGTCGGTCCGCATTGCGTGAGGGAGGTATGGGATATGGTGCCTCCTCATCGAACTGAGGTAGAAGTCTGCGTTTTGGGTAACTCTTGGCTGGGCGTTTGAGGCCGTATTCTTCGGCTGCCAGGACATCGGTCCATCTATCGATGAGTAGGTCTTGATCTGCTTGGAGCTGCTGCTGCTTTTTCTTTAGGCTTCTGGCTGTAGGTATGAGCTGGCGCTTAAAGCTCTCCTGCTTGAGGGGTGCCTCAGGCACGATGAAGTCCTCATTGCCAAGGCTCTCATCATCCTTGGAGGGTGGACGATAACTATCATCATCCGGGTCATTGCGTGTGGCCTGTTTATCAGGGTTAACTTGCTCGTTGTCTTGCTCCTCCTGTTCGGATGTGGCTCCAACAGGGTCTTCATTGTTTTCGGCGTCACCCGGAGTACTATTTTCTCCGGTGCGAGTGTTGCCATCTTTTGAGCGACGAGGCTTAGAGCGGCGTTTACGGCGCTGGCGCTTTGACTGTGTCTCGGAGGGTTTATTCTCATCTGGCTCTTCTTTGTCGTCGCCAGATCCTTTAGGTGTATCAACCATGTACACGTCCTACGAAGAGGTGGCCGGCCAACGTCCAGTAAATGGCGGGTCTTGGCCTTGCTCCTTGTCGGCATCGTCGTCCATACCGTCGATGTCTTCGGAGCCATAGTCGAGCTCGTCGTTTAAGTCCTCGATGGTAGCTATGAAGTGGGTGGCGGGTGCGAAGCGAAATTCCCCATCATCAGCCTCTAGCTCGATCCGAACAAAGTTCGGCTGCGAGTCCTTCTCCAAGGACAAATTCTTTAGAGAGTTCGCCACATCGCCCAAAGGTGAGTGCTGGAAAACGTCAGCGGCGCTGAATTTGAAGGTCGATAACTGGTCTAGCTTGGTGTCTGCAGGCGTACACGACCTGGAACTTATAGCCGGAGACGAGTCCGAGGTTCCGTTGAAGCAAATATTGCAGGGTGTTGAGTCCGTAGCGGCTCAATGCCCTTGAGACTCTATGGCTTTGGATGGCACGATCTTCTCTGGTTCTAAGGCCGTTGCAGCAACAGGAACCATCTCCTGGATGTGATGATGACAGATTTAAGTCATGTTCATCGGAGCGAGGGGGGCGATCGCCGCAGTCTTGAATCCCTTGAAGATCAAGTCTCCACGGATATCCGTGACATAGTTCAGGCTCCTTAAAGGAGGTGTTTAGCGCAACGAACAAGGCAGTCAGACTATGCGACCTTTACCGCCCTCACTTAGCCATAGGAGTTTGACAATTAAGAAAGTTGGTGAAGCCCCTTGTATTCAGAAGGCGGAACTAGGGGCATTATACACGCCTAATCGGGGGAACCCATTCTTCGCGAGAAGCGGAAAAAAATCTCTAACGATTTGGGACCTCTTGAATAGCTGACCAGCTCTCGCCGCATCATGACAGTCAGTTTTCGGCTTTCTCTACTGAGGTGCTCGTCCGGAAGAACCTAGACACAATCGCAGTAGTTCTCCCTTTACTACCCTAGGCGATATAACGGAACTTAAGGTAGCAAGCACAGGAGCCGGGCAACCCAACTATTGACCAAAGACATGATTCGGAGCCGATGCATATAATGCTACAAGTTCGGGTGCCGAACTATACTGTAAAAGTGTTCGGACTTTTATTGTCGTAATGCGGGGTGTGGTGAAGCCCCTGGCGTAATGATATGTACAATGGTGTACGCGTGCGGTAAGCAATATATTCAAAGGTGAGGAAACAGGAAAATTAAGTAATAAGCTGACCCCACCATGTATTCACTATTGTTATGTAATTAGTGCGTCGAGGCGTACTTTGTGCAAGTAATGCGATAAGCAAGTAAAGCTATTTAACATGCCGCAACCAAGGGCGAGCTGCATGCGGGTATGTAAAACAGGTATGGCAATCGTTTGATAGAGACCAGCTGGGAATTCCCTTGTACGCCAGAGCTCCTCGCCTCCTTGGTGTGCTCCGCAAGCGGGTCGTCCGCATAGACCTCGAAAAGAGAAAAAAACCAGTAATAAAGAGAAAAAGTAAAGGCGTGCGAATCCCAGGGTCGGTCCAACCGCACTGTGGGTCGCGAGCGATTTATGCCTCCGTCGATACCCGTGGGGTTTTGAGTGTGTAATTATGTATGCGCGGTACGAATGCCATTGATTCATCGGGGTTGGGACGGAGGCTGAATTATTAATCCAGCTCTTGACGAACCGAGCTGGCATGTTGTAGTGTAGTCCGGACCTTCTTAATGATGTCCGGGGGCTCGGCGGCCGGATTGTGGTGCCTCTTTAGAAGATCGCTCTGTACTTTTGTTTCTAGGGCTGCGGTGTGCTCCTCTGTATGGAGGGAACATTCCGTGTTTCCATTTACTGCAATGACGCCGCATGGACCGGGCATCTTAAGCTTGAGATAAGCATAATGTGGCACCGCGTTAAATCTAGCAAACGATGTTCGTTCGAGCAGTGTGTGGTAGCCGCTGCGGAAGGGGACGATATCAAAGATTAGCTCTTCACTTCGGAAGTTATCCGGGGAACCGAAGACCACCTCCAGCATGATTGAGTCCGTACAACGGGCCTCTACGCCTGGTATTTAAAGGTAGTTATCGTGGGCTTGACTCGCGTACTGTATCCTGATAGAGCAGGTTGAGGCTGCTACCACCGTCCATTAGGACTCATGTCATGTGAAATCCGTCGATAATTGGGTCGAGTACCAATGTGTCCGAATCGCCCTGTCGAATACTAGTTGGATAATCTCGACGATCAAAGGTGATCGGGAATGACGACCATGGGTTGAATTTTGGGGTGACTGGCCCTACCGCATAGTCGTCCTTGAGTGCATGCTTGAGCTCCCTTTTGGGGGTGTGTCGCATATATCATGTTCACCGTTTTGACTTGAGGCGGGAATTTCTTCTGCACCCCCATGTTCGGCTGCCGGGGCTCCTCGTCATCGTCCTCGCTCTGTGATTCCTCTTCCTTGTTTCCGCTATTTACCCTGCTGGCTTGCTTAAAGTCCCGGCAATCTCTGTTAGTATGGTTGGCCGGTTTGTCTGGGGTGCCATGTATCTGGCACGGACGATCGAGTATGCGTTCCAAGCTGGATGGTCCTCCGCCGTTCCTTTTATAGGGTTTCTTTCGCTGGCCGGACTTGGAGCCACTGAATCCGGTGTGCATTGTAGTGTCATCGGTATTATCGCCATTACTTCGGCACTTGTGTCTGTTGCGCCGGAGCTTGCCGATGCTATTTCTGGCCTTGGAGGGGCCTGCTTCGTTGGCTATGTTTGTACTGCGAGCCAGCCAACTATCCTCTCCCGCGCAAAAGCGGGTCATAAGTGTCGTGAGGGCTGCCATGGACCTCGACTTTTCTTGGCCGAGGTGGCGTGCTAGCCATTCGTCATGGATGTTGTGTTTAAAGTCCGCTAGGGCTTCAGCATCCATACAGTCAACGATCTGGTTTTTTTGGTTAGGAACCTAGTCCAGAATTTTTTGGCTGATTCTCCAAATTGTTGAACTATGTGGCTTAAGTCATCGGCATCGGGTGGCCAGACATATGTACCTTGGAAGTTGTCGAGGAAGGCTTCTTCCAAGTCCTCCCAGCTGCCGATGGAGTTCTCAGGTAGACTATTTAGCCAGTGTCGAGCTGGTCCTTTGAGCTTTAATTTGATAGCTTGGAGGCCATCTCCTCGGGCCATGTGGATGTGGAGAATAAAATCTTCGATCCACACTGTGGGATCGGTTGTTCCGTCGTATGATTCAATATTGACAGGCTTGAACCCCTCAGGGAATTCATGATCCAGCACCTCGTCTGTGAAGCAGAGAGCGTGTGTGGCGCCTCTATAGTGGGCCGCGTCACGGCGCACCTCCAACGATGTCTGTCTATGGTTATCGGCCCGGGTATGATTAAGCTTGTCACGTCTGAATAGGTAGCTGTTATCCCGAGTAGGGAAGCGTCCTCGCGATCCGTATGTTGATCTGGTGTGTCCTGCTCTACTGTCAAATTCATGCCGAAGGTCGTATGTATGGTCCCGAGCTGGTCTGTCCCTGTGTTTGCGACGCAGTGGGGCGGGCTGTTGTTCGGCCTGAGTTACCATTTTATCCCGACCGCGGGGTGGTCGATCTACTGCACTATCTTGTCCGTCTGGTGGTCGGTCCGCATTGCGCGAGGGAGGTATGGGATCTGGTGCCTCCTCATCGAACTGAGGTAGCAGTCTGCGTTTTTGGTAACTCTTGGTTGGGCGTTTGATGCCGTATTCTTCGGCTTCCAGGACATCGGCCCATCTATCGATGAGTAGGTCTTGATCTGCTTGGAGCTGCTGCTGCTTTTTATTTAGGCTTCTGGCTGTAGCTATGAGCTGGCGCTTAAAGCGCTCCTGCTCGAGGGGTGCCTCACGCATGATGGAGTCCTCATTGCCAAGGCTCTCATCATCCTTGGAGGGTGGACAATAACTATCATCATCCGGGTCATTGCGTGTGGCCTGTTTATCAGGGTTAACTTGCTCGTTGTCTTGCTCCTCCTGTTTGGATGCGGCTCCAACAGGGGCTTCATTGTTTTTGGCGTCGCCCGGCGTACTGTTTTCTCCGGTGCCAGTGTTGCCATCTTTTGAGCGACGAGGCTTAGAGCGGCGTTTAGGGCGTTGGCGCTTGGACTGTGTCTCGGAGGATTTATTTGCATCTGGCTCTTCTTTGTGTTCGCCAGATCCTTTAGGTGTATCAACCATGTACACGTCGTACGAAGAGGTGGCCTTCAACGTCCAGTGAATGGCGGGTCTTGGCCTTGCTCCTTGTCGGCATCGTCGTCCAAACCGTCGATGTCTTCGGAGCCATAGTCGAGCTCGTCGGTTAAGTCCTCGATGGTAGCTATGAAGTGGGTGGCGGGTGGGAAGCAAAATTCCCCATCATCAGCCTCTAACTCGGTTCGAACATAGTTCAGCTGCGATTCCTTCTCCAAGGACAAATTCTTTAGAGAGTTCAGCACATCGCCCAAAGGTGAGTGCCGGAAAACATCAGCGGCGCTGAATTCGAAGGTCGATAACCGATCTAGCTCGGTGTCCGCAGGCGTACATGGTCCGGAACTTATAGCCGGAGACGAGTCTGAGGTTCCGTTGAAGCAAATATTGCAGGGTGTTGAGTTGGTGTGCGGCTCCAACGCCGCGGACTCTATGGCTTTGGATGGCACGATCTGCTCTCGTTCTAAGGCTGTTGCAGCAACAGGAACCATCTCCTGGATGTGATCCGATGACAGATTTAAGTCATGTTCATCGGAGCGAGGGGGAGCGATCGTCGCGGTCTCAAATCCCTTGAAGATCAGGTTTCCACGGATATCCGCGATGTAGTTCAGGCTTCCAAATCTGACCTGATGGCCAGGGGTGTAGCCATCGACCTGCTCCAGATGGCCAAGCGAGTTGGCCCGCAGTACGAAGCCGCCGAACACAACAATCTGTTCGGGGAGGAAGGTTCCTCCTTGGACAGCGTCATTATCGCCGATTGAAGGGGCCATCGAACCTTTTGTCGACGGCACAGTGGAACTCTCAATGAAAGTACCAATGTCGGTGTCTAAACCGGCGGATCTCGGGTAGGGGGTCCCGAACTATGCGTCTAGGATCAATGGTAACCTGAGATGGGTGACATGATGTTTTCCCAGGTTTGGGCCCTCTCTATGGAGGTAATAACCTACATCCTGCTTGATTGATCTTTATGAATATGAGTATTACAAGAGTTGATCTACCACGAGATCATAATGGCTAAACCCTAGAAGTCTAGCCTATATGACTATGGTAATGTGTGTCCTTTCCGGACTAACCTCTCCGGTTTATATAGACACCGGGGGGGGTCTAGGGTTTACATAGATTCGGTTACATAAGAAGGAATCTTTGGTCGTCAAGCTTGCCTTTGTGGCACCCCGGCTCAGAGAAAACCGGAACGCACCGTATTCCAGCCCAGAGATCGAGGAGAAGTCTTCTGGAATACGGCACTGCTTAGCATAGAACAAACCAGCTTTCTATTATTACACGGATATGAATACAAGGTCTCGAATATTACAATGAATAACATCGGCACGGCGACACTACGCCATCCTTAGTTGCTCTATGCAAGCAGCAGAACAGCTTGAAGCAGCGGAAAAACTACTGGCAGCGGAACAACGACGACGGTGGTGAACTCCACTCCGCAGGGACTCTAGCTCGAACGCTTATCCTAGCTTGCGAACACAGAAACAACAACAAACAAACAAGCAATCCAGGCACGACCTGCAAGCTGGCATGACACACCAAGTCAGTACATTGAATGTACTTGCAAGCTCACAATAACCAGAAGCATTCAAGACAAACAACAGCATGGCAATTACAGGTTAAGCAGGAATTATCATGAGATCATCAGAATAACATGGTATGAACAACATGAACATGATACAGGTAGAACAACATGAGCATGGCATGAACATATAGATCTGACGTTACTAGTATGCAACATGATGACACTATATGCACTATTTATTCTGCTCGGGTTACTACTTAACCATCACATGCATCACTTACCAACCTCGGACATCACACGATTATCTCAGGATCAAATCAAGCTTGGTATAAACAATACCATAGTAATCATTAAATGACCACAAGGAGCCTGATCTTTACCCATGATTCTCGCACAACATCACGAATATCCAACAACTCTGTATCCTCGATACCACGGTGATCATTCCGGCGATCACAACCATGACCAACACTTGGTCTCAGACGGTGATCTTTCCGGCAATCACAACCAACTTATCTCATCATCGAACCGGGGTTGTCATTAATCAAGTTATTATTAATATTGTTGACTCACGGTGTGACCGACACGAACTGGGCCCTTATCTGCGGGCGCGGCTATCGATAGATTTAATATACACTCTGCAGAGGTTAGTACACTGTACCCACACTACGGAACCCTTGGCCTCGCATTCCCATTCGGGTGGACCAACGGCGTTCCGACAAAACCGATCTACTGCCATGACACTCTCCCGACCACTCCGACTCACTCCCCACTGGGCTAGTCCTGGGTGGCCCCGTGTCTACCAAAGACACAACGACCACCGTCGTGGCCAAAACGTCCCTCACAGGCACTGAATCCATAATAACAACAACAGGCACATAAGGTTATGTCCGCCTACCTGATCAGGGTAGCGCGCGCCCATAACCTTCCCTCGTTGGAGGCACCTGCGAGAGGCACGACAATAGACCCAGTTAGGACCTTCTCATAAAGATAAGCGTGGTTGCACTGGTCAGTTTCGATATGGTGGCACCATGACTCAGCCAACAGTTGTTCAAGTTCAATTTTATCCGGTTAAACTTGAATGCAATATGCTGAGCCATGATAAAATAACATGATGCATATACAAAGCATGAGCATGACATCAACATAAGCACGGGATGCAACATAACTATCCACCATATCAGCTATGAATAATCTCCAACTTAACATGGTATAATGATGAGCATAAATATTACAAGTGCAACACAACTCATAGTATAGCATGACCACTAGCATCAACCATAAATACCATGCAAGAACTCATCAATAACATTACCGAGTAATGCTTAACCAACTAATAGCAAAGGAACAATGCATATTAACAGTACTCGATAACCGACGTTAGTCATGCACCGAAGAACATGACCAACCCACATGTACTACTATCAAGCATGGCAATATGAAAGTAATACTAGAAACTAGCAGGGCATGATAACCAGGTGCATAACAACATAGCAAGCAAGTAAGCACTAACCCAGAAGCATTACCGATACAACGATAACCATATTTTAAACAAGCAATCATTTAATACATATTCAAGTTGGAAACCATGGCTACTACATGACTATCATGCAAGTGGGTATTTGTGGCTTGCCTGGGGCTGAAGAATACTCCGGGAAGAAGTACGGTGAAGCCGCAGAAAGATTTGCCGGAAATAGTTCTCTCTCGGAGGGGCTGTTTACGTGCAAGGGAAAAAGGGTCATTTTCACAGTTTCAAACATAGTGAAAATGAAACCAACAGAACGGGCTCGACGAAACAAAGACGTGGGCTTTGGAATCACCTCATTTGGGGTTGTGGTCAAAAAGATATGAAGTGTTTTCTGCCAGGGACCCATCTGTAAGAAAAATCTTTACAAACTGGGAATGAGACAGAAAAACAGAAAGCGTACTTTAAAGAATACGTCTTCTCTTGAGGGAAAACGCATTCCTGGCTGAAACAGAGAGGAAATACGCTTTCAGAGAAGAGGAAACGTATTTTAGGCCGAAACAGAATGAAACACGCTTTCCAGCTGGGAAGACGTATTCCGAAGAATACGCCTCCACTTATCCAACGTGGCAAGGCGAGGCCGGGTGGCTTAGAGGCTTATAGGTGGGACCCACCTTATCCATCTCTCTCCTCCTGGCTCCTTCTTCTTCTTTCGAACGACGCGCTAAGGCAGAAACGAGGCCGGCGGCCCCGATGACGACCGCCGGTGACCCCGTCCACCTCCCGTGTCGTGCTGCCTACCGGCGAGATCAGCAGGCCGAGCCGCGCCATCCTGGACCATCCAGACACTTCGAGGAGGTCGGCGTCGAGGAGAGCTACGGTTGCAGCGGGCAGGGCTTCGGCCAGAGACAGGGGCGGCACAACGAGCTGCTCCGGGGACGAGGCGAAGACACGGGGAGGCTCCAGGAGGTCCGTGGAGTGCTCTGGTGGTTGAAGAACGATGAGGGAGGGCCCAGGTGGCCGGTATCGGAGGGACCCGAGGTGGCGATGGAAGAGCAGGGGGAACAGCTTGAGCTCAAACGAGAGGCCGGGGAGGTTTCTAGGAGTGGTGTGAGGCTGGCGATGGTGAGCTCGAGAGGCCTCGGGGTGGGCTTATATAGCCGCGGGCGAGGAGGCCGAGCTGTCATCGTCATGGACTCGTGGCCGGCACCATGGACGCGTGGCCGGCACCACGGACGCATGTTCTCATGCATGGGATCGACAAAAAGCGACGGAGAGGCACAGGGAGGAGCCCACGGGGAAGAGGAGGCGAAAGGAGAAGCAGAGGAAGAAGCCGAGCACCATTAAAGCTCGGTGGCGAGCGTCGGTGGGCGTCGATGAGGAAACAGACGAAGGGGGAGAGGGGTCCAGGGGAACAACGACGACGCGGGCCAGCTATTGGACATGCTCACGCACGTGAAGGCGACGAGAGGAGGAGGGGGTCCACCACAAACAGTCACTAGACGCGGCCACTGCACACAGAGCACGTGCACAGGCACGCCATTGTCACGGTCACCATGTGAACCGGGGCATTCAATGCTCTACAACACCCAAAACATTGTCTAGCTGATATTCATCCAGGGGAGGTTGCAACTGTGGTGGTAGTTTGGTTAAAAGTGATCTGGTTAAAAGGTAATTAACCTCTGAAGTTTACTGCAGTAAACTGGGATGAGAACTGCTGATCAACAGGAAGGAGTTTGGAAGCAATGGAGTTGTCTGGTAGGTTTAGGGTAAGAAGAACTTTGACTGTGGTAACTTGGAGAGGATTAGGATCAAGATTTAATGTAGTTGCTTAACAACCACATAAACTGGTCCAGAAACTAGATTAGGATAATGCACTCACATGGAGTGTCAAATTTAGCTCAAATTGGGCAAGGCAGAGTCATTTGGTCCTATGAAGATGCTCAAAAAGCTTCATACCAATTGGCCAAGCCAAACTGGTACTTGCTTCACAAACATCTCCTCTGGACAGAAACTTGCAAAAATTCTAGAGCAATAATGGCTTGATGAACCATGCCCAAAATGGGTGGAGTTAGGTTATATAGATAATAGAAGGTCTAGAAAAATTGGCAGCCATAATGGAGCAAGATAAAATATACTTGCTCCACAAACTGAAATTTTGGACAGAATCAAAGAACTGAAGATGAGCTCACATGGAGGCATGACATGAGCTCCACTTTGGTGGAGGACAATGATATGATGATATGAGAGATCATGCAAAATGGAAACTCATTTGGATATGCCTAGCTGGCACCTCCTTCACAAAGCTTCTTTCTGGATAGAAACTTTGAAAAACCATAATTAAATATTTACTAGGCAAATGAGGTTGCATTTTGGCATGTGGCAATGATATGGACAGGAAAAGGTGTCCAAGGAGTTTGAGTTCAATTGGGAAAAGGAAAATAGCACTTGCTTCACAATGTGCCATTTAGGGCAGAATAGGAAATGAATTATTTGAGCATGATGATAAACATGACAAATGAAATATTTTGCCATATTTGAGAAAGATATGACCCAAACAGTTTATGAGAATTATTTGAGAATTTTAGGAGTGATGGAAATAAAGATTGCTTCACAACCTAGGGCAATTTGAGTTATTCCTTTAATAGAAAAGGAATATTACCAATAAAAGAATATTGGGATTTGGGCTACGATGGAAATGACAGGGTCTAGGGAAGGATTTAGGAATGACAAGCCACTCTGGAAACAAAGAAGAGGGCATCTTCTTCAGTTTCCAGACCACATAGCCACGGAAAATGGAAAACTAAAGCAAAAACCTCAGAAAAATAAAAGAAAAAGAAAGGGCCAAAAATCAGGCTGTCACAGAATTCCACGCCAAGTAGAGTCCAATCCGGACACGGGTACAGTCTTCGGCCTTCATGTCTTCACAACCATCAGTCCGGCCCATGGATAACAGGCCGGAGGCTCGAGGACCCCTTAGTCTAGGACTCCCTCAGGCGGCCTGCTCTCCGTCAAGGTCTTCGGAGATCCTGGCACTCGCCTGAAGTGCTGCGTGGAGAGCTCCTCCGACGATGTAGATTCCTCCTCAAGCGGGAGTGACAAGGAGGACAGCGAGAGCGGCGACGAGGGAGTAGAGCGACAGGATGCCGACTCCGACTAACTTCGCCGCCCCTCCCTCGGCCACTCGCCCTGCCGGGGCCCATCCTCGCCAAGCTCTCCATCAGGGTGCTCCCCATTGTCTCCTTGGGCGCTGGCGTAGGAGTGCCAGAGAAGGCTAAGAATGCGGGTGGCGGCCGTCAACTCAGAGTACACGGGCACCGACGCCTTCGTCACGTATTGCCGGCCCGCTGCCTCGTCTTCCAGCTCCTTTCCCGGCACCAAGATGTTCTCTTGGTGCCTTCTGCTCCTCGAACCTCGCCTAGGCGCCCCTTTTGCCCTCTGCTGTCTTGCTCCACCTTCTGAGGAGAGGGACAAGAAAGGGATTATGGGCACATTATCTTTTTTTAGTTTATAAGCCTGCGGGCACTTGTTAGATTTAAAGCTTGTAATCCCCTTGCTCATGTTTTTCTTTCCGTACGAACTGTACATGTATGGGACGTTTTTAATGAAAAAGGGTGCTTGACGGGTTCTTTGTGCGTGAGCGAGGCCCATGCCAAGGACGAATCCTTGTTATTTTTAAGATAAACATTGCTGCCCGGCAACAGGCCTTGTCGTCTCCCTACTTTAGTCGACCATTCTCGCGCTCTTGGCGGAGGCAGGGACGAAGTAGAGTTAGGCCCCTCGTTCATCCCCTCGCCATCGCGACTACTACCAATTTCTGACCCAAGAGATAGCTCTTGGGTACAGGAAAGGGGGAGCACGGTGGTTTTAACAAACAAGGTTTCACACATCCCCGTTCTATACGGAAACGCATAACAGGGGGGTGAAAGACTTATCTGAATTCGCAGCCCCCGGCAACCCTGGCTTGCCGTGGTTGGATCCTTGTATCTTCAGCCCCCGGCAGCCTTGCCCTGCAAGGGCCGGACCAAGCAGCTCAGCAGAAGTACCCTGTGAACCAAAGAGAACAGAAAGACGCACACTCGACCTCTAGGCTAGGGGTTAGTCGCTACTAAGCACTACCAACCCTCACCGAGGGAGAGACTTAACCTTGCATGCATGCTATAACTTAGGGCGCCAGCGCTTCATTTATTTATGCTCAGGGTCTGCGCCTGGCTTTGTACAGAGGGTTACATGCCTTGCCGGCAAAGCTTGTACAAAAGGTGGCTTGCCGGGAAGCCTGGCAAGCCACACCTTATGGGGCAAACTTGTGAAGATGCTCGATGTTCCAGGAGTTACTCACTGGGACAGCATCTTCGGTCTCCAGGCGGACTACGCCGGGCCTGGTGACTCGTATTACCCGATAAGGGCCTTCCCACTTCGGCGTCAACTTGTTGGAATTCTTGGCTGACTGAACGCGCCGAAGAACAAGGTCGCCTTCCTCAAAGCTTCGGGCATGAACCTTGCGGCTGTGGTAGCGGCGCAAGGCTTGCTGGTAGGATGCTGCTCTCACAGCCGGCCGAAGACGATCTTCCTCAACTAGCATTCCGTCATCTTGCCGCAACTGCTCTTGCTCAAGCTCGTCATAAGCGAGCACTCGAGGTGACCCGTATATGAGTTCCGTGGGGAGAACTGCTTCTGCCCCATACACTAGGGCAAAGGGTGTCTGGCCGGTGGCTCGATATGGCGTCGTCCTGATCGACCAAAGAACCGCCGGCAACTCATCAATCCAGCGTCTTCCGCTCTTGTGCAGCCTGTCAAAAGTCTTCGTTCTCAGGCCTCGCAACACTTCAGCATTTGCCCTCTCTGCTTGGCCGTTGCTCCGGGGGTGTGCTACGGAAGCAAAACAGACCTTGCTGTCGAGGTCTTGGATGTATTGCATGAAGGTGTGGCTTGTGAACTGTGTGCCGTTGTCAGTTATGACCCATTTTGGCACACCAAAACAGCAGGCTAGTCCCTTGAAGAAGTTGACGGCTGACTGTGATGTCACCTTTCTCACTGGTTCCACCTCCGGCCACTTTGTGAACTTGTCGATTGCAACGTACAAGTCCTCAAAGCCCCCGATAGCACGGGGGAAGGGGCCCAGTATGTCGAGCCCCCAGATCAAAAATGGCCAGGAGAGAGGGATTGTTTGAAGGGCTTGAGCTGGTTCATGAAGCTTCTTTGAATGGAACTGACACGCTTCACACTTGGTTACTAGTGCCGTTGCATCCTGGAGGGCGGTGGGCCAGAAGAAGCCTTGCCGGAATGCCTTGCCGGCAAGGGCCCTTGACCCTATGTGGGAGCCACATATGCCTCCATGTATCTCCGCCAACAGCTCCAGTCCTTCCTCCCGGCGGATGCACTTCAATTTCACATCGTTCGGTCTTCTTCTGTACAGGACGTCATCGACCAACTGGTACAAGGCAGACCGACGGGCTACTTTTTCTGTTTCTTCCTGCTCCTCAGGAAGTTCCCCTATCTAGAGGAAATGGACGGTATGCTATGCCCATGCTGGAGCCTGGGGCTCGACGGCAAGGACCAAAGGCATCTCTTCCGCCATGGGGGCAGCCATCTCTACGGCCAGGGCCTGGCGCTCTGCCGGAGCCAGCCGCCCCTTGGCGGGCTCAGAATCCGCGGCAACACCCTTGCCGGCAGCCCCTGGGGGCTCGGCGGGAAAGTACTTGCCGGGGCCTGACTTCTGTCGATGTTCTGGGAATGGGGGTCCCCAGACTTGCCTGCCTGCGGCCTGCGGCGTGGCTCAAGGGGTGGCCCAGCACGGCCCATCTCCATCAGCACAAGCTCAAGACCCTCGCGAGGGGCCAAGCCTCATGAGGCGGACGACAGAAGCTTCCTCGAGCCACGGCCTCGTCGAGGCTGGCTCGCGAGGAGGCGGAGAGATCAAGGCGGGTACCTCGCGAGGTGCCCATGACGCATAGCCATGACAACCAAGGGCGCCAGGCGGGCGCCAGCCAAGTGTCCTCCTTTCCTCTTTGGTGCAAAGGGGGCAAGCGCGACGAGAGTATCAAGCAAAGGCATCCACTTGATTGCAACAAGACCAAGACCGCGTTACAACGGAAGGAAGGAAGTCATCGTGGAGCCCAAGCCGGCGTCACCACGAGCCTTTGACAAAGCGAGGACAAACTTTAGTCAGGATAAGTGTACTAGATGTTCCCCTTCAAAATGGCCAATTGTTGGCGCCCTTCCCGCTCAATATTTGGGAAGAGGCCCAGGGCCTCTGCCTATAAATAGGACTAGCCACCCATAGAGTAGAGGCATCATGAATCAGCAGAGAGAGAGCGACTGAACTCCCCCTAGCAGTTCGTCACACCAGCCAAGAATAGACCCTCGCGAGGCTGTTCTTCCTTGTATTGTTCATCATTAGCCCAAGAGGCAATCCACCACACCACACACTGGAGTAGGGTGTTACACCACAATGGTGGCCCGAACCAGTATAAACCATGTGTCTCTTGTGTTGTTCCTTTCATAGTTTTAGATCCTAGCGTGGCGGTGAGGTGCAGGTAGGTAGAGGGCGAGATCTCCGGCTACAGCACCCGGAAATTCGAACCGAGAGGGTCTGCCGGAACCCGAAATCCAACATTTGGCACGCCAGGTAGGGGTGCGCCGGAGCTTTCCCTTCCGCCGACCCGCTCCCCACCGACACCGCGACTCGCCCTGCGATGAGCAGCGCGCCGCCCACTCCGATGCATGGCCCGGCCCCAGGGGCTGGGGCTCGAGCCTTGGCCCCAGCCTTGCGACAGTGCAGTGGCGGACAAGTTCAAGCCGGAGACGCCGCCCGCTGGCAACTGGCACAACCGATCCGCTGGCCTTCCTGGCGTGTACGAGGAGGCCATCCTCGGCAGGAGGCGACAGCAGGTCATGGCTAACTGGCTTCCCATGGCCCTCACCGGCGCCCAGCATGTGGCTGCTCCAGCTACCGGCGGCTTCCGTGGCCTCTTGGGAAGAGCTGCGCCAACCTCTTACTCGCCCAAGACGCTGCGCCTTGGCGCCCCAGTCGTCAGCGGCTCTCTGGGTGGCTCATGGCGCCACCTTCAGGCCGCCACGTCAAGCCATTCGTCCACCAGGTCGGCGCTGCCTCCACGCGGCAGGGGGCTCCACCAGGTCGGTCGGCGCCCAAGGCCGATCTGGCCTTTAGCTCGGAGGACCACCCCTCCAACACAACCTACTCGGACGCGCTCCCAATGCTGTGCACCCCCACCATCTGCCAGGTGGCCATCACCAGGACTCTCATTGACGGCGGCGCGGGCCTCATCGTGCTCTCGGCTGAAGCCTTCAGCCTCCTCCACATACCGCCGGAGCGGCTTCAGCCCAGCCGGCCTTTCTTGGGCGTCGAGGGCGGGTTGTCCAGCTCCCTGGGGCAGATCCGTCTCCTGGTAACCTTCGGCACCTACGACAACTTCCGCATGGAGCTAATCGACTTCGACATTGCCCCCATCAGCCTCCCATACAACGCCATCCTCGGCTACCCAAAGATCAGCCCGATTCATGGCCGTGACTCACCCAACAGACAACCTCATGAAGATGCCGGGAGAAAAAGCGTCCTCATCAGTATCCGGAGACACCGGGTTGCGTTGCAAGTGCTCAAGATCGCCTTCAAGACGGGCGGCGTCGGTGCAACTGCCGACTCAGACGCCCCTGAGCCCAAGGGGGCTCGCGCCCGGCCAAGAAGAAGCGGTTGTTCACCCAAGACAAAGGCGTAAACCAAGCGAATCTTGGTTGGCGAGGATGGATCCACTAACGCCACCTTCACCATAGGCGCCAACCTCGAGCCCGGCGGGAGGAGGCCACTGGTCAAGTTCTGCGCAAACAAGAAGGTATTCGCATAGGAGCCTGATCAGCTGGCGGGGATCCCTAGAGGCGTAATCGAGCACCACCTCAACATGTGCCCCAATGTCCGTCCCGTGAAGCAGAAGGCAAGGCGGCAGTCCACTGAAAAGCAGGCTTTCATCGTCCAAGAGACCCGCAAGTTAGAGGCTGCAGGGGTCATTCACGAGGTCCGATACCCGGATTGGTTGGCCAACCTGGTCGTCGTGCCAAAGAAAGGGGGGAAGGAACGCATGTGTGTCGACTTCACCAACCTCAACAAAGCCTGTCCGCAAGATCCGTTTCCACCCCCTCGCATCGATCAGATCGTTGATTCCACCGCCGAGTGCGACCTGTTATGTTTCTTGGATGCCTTCTCTGGGTATCACCAGATCAAGATGGCGGTAGAAGATGTGGAAAAAACAGCTTTCCTGACCCCTTGTGGGGTGTACTGCTACACATGCATGCCGTTGGGGCTGCGCAACGCAGGGGCGACCTTTCAGCGTCTGATGCACATAACCTTGGGCCCGCAGCTCGGGAAGAATGTTGAGGCTTACATCGTTGACATTGTGGTGAAGTCTCGTGAGGCCAAAACCCTGATACAAGACCTGGAGGAGACCTTCGCGAGCCTCACCGCAGTGAACCTGCGGCTCAACCCGGAGAAGTGTGTGTTTGGGGTCCCCTCGGGCAAGCTCTTGGGTTTCCTCGTGTCCCACCGAGGCATCGAAGCTAACCCAGAAAAGGTCAAGGCGGTCGAGGACATGAGCCCGCCAAAGACCCTCAGAGAAATGCAGAAGCTCACTGGGCGCGTGTGACACTAGGACGCTTCATCTCCAAGTTGGGGAGCGGCGTTGCCTTTCTTCCAAATGATGAAGAAAAAGGGACCCTTTGAATGGACTGAAGAGGCCGACAAAGGCGTTCAAGATCTCAAGAGGTACCTAACCAGCCCTCCGTGTAATGGTGGCCCCTGCCCTCGGGAACCTCTGGTGCTCTACTCTGCAGCCACTCCCTACTCCTTGGCCAACAAGAGCCCTGGTGGCGGTTAGGGAGGAGCGCCGGACCAAAGTCAGCGGCTGCCAGTTCAAGGCGGCAGGATCAAGAAGACCCACGAGACCACTACCACAACCGAGAAGGATCACCACGCAGGGGAAGCCTTTTCGGGACAGAAGAGACCCATCCCCCTGGTGACCAGCCGCTGGAGGCTCCACTGTCTCAGGGGGCGCCATGGTCTCCGGAGGGCGCCATCGACACCAGCACTCCCAACCTCGTTGAACACCCTGTGTACTTCGTCAGCATGGTGTTGCGGGACGCGAGGGCGCGGTACCCCATGCCTCAGAAACTCCTCCTCGCGCTATTGGTGGCCTCGCGCAAGCTGCGACATTATTTTCAGGGCCACCCCATCAAGGTTGTCTCAGCGTACCCCTTAGAAAGGGTGCTCAGGAGCCCTAACTCAGCTGGAAGAGTCGCTGAGTGGAACATTGAACTGCAAGCATTTCAGCTCGAATTCAGCACAACCAGAGTCATCAAGGGGGCCGCCTTGGTGGATTTCGTGGAAGAATGGATAGAGGCGCCGGGCCTCAAGGCTGATGAGGATCGATCCCTCTCCCCGGGAAGCGAGGCACCAGACGGTTGGGTCATGTACTTCGACGGGGCGTTCTCCAGGCACGGCGCGGGGGCTGGTGCGGTGCTTATATCTCCTACTCAAGACAAGCTCTACTACGCCATGCAGCTCTGTTTCCAGCACGGAGAAAAGGTCTCCAACAAAATAGCAGAATATGAAGGCCTAATAGCAGGCCTGAAGGCCGCAGCTGCCCTAGGAGTGAAGCGCCTTACCATCAAGGGTGATTCGCAACTCCTCGTCAACTTCTCCAACAAGGTATACGAGCCAAGGAATGAGCACATGGAAGCCTACCTCACGGAGGTCCGCAGGATGGAGAAGCAGTTCTGGGGGCTGGAGTTGCAGCATGTGCCCCGTGGCACCAATCAGGAGGCCGAAGACATCGCCAAACGAGCATCCAAACGGCTACCTCAGGAGCCTGGCGTCTTCGAGGAGCGGCTCTTCAAGCCCTCGGCCATGCCGTCACTGTCAAGCGTGGTGCAGCCTCGGGAGGAGCTCCCCCAGCAACCAGCCTCGGGAGCCCCGGTCTGTGGCCCGGCCTCAGGAGCGCGCCTGCTCTTGACGCTGGAGCCTCAGGAGGGGTGCTGGATCACAGAGCTCCTGAGCTACTTGACGCAAGGGATATTGCCGGAGAAGGAGGAGGAAGCGGAGCGTGTGGCGCGGCAAGCCACAGCATACTGCACCAGGGATGGAGAGCTCTACCGGAAGCGACCCAATGATGTGTCCCTGTGCTGCATCTCCAGGGAGGAAGGGAAGGAAACTGGCTGGCAGATATACACGGTGGAGGCATGGGCATCATTCATCATCACGGACCCTCGTTGGCAAAGCGTTCCGCAGCGGGTTCTATTGGCCCACTGCGCTCAATGATGCCATCGAACTGGTGAAGGCTTGCGAGGCCTGCTAATTCCATGCCAAGCAGATCCATCAGCCGGCAGGAGGTCTGCAAACTATACCCCTCTCCTGGTCATTCGCATGCAGGGGCTGGATATCCTGGGCCCATTTCCTCGGGCGCCCGAGGCTATCGCTACCTCTACGCCGTGGACAAGTTCACCAAGTGGGCTGAAGTGGAAGCCGTCCGCACCATCCCCGCAGGTTCTGCGGTCAAGTTCATCAAAGGCATCGTGAGCCGGTTCGGGGTGCCGAACCGCATCATCACCGACAACGGTTCGCAGTTCACCAGTAACCTCTTCAAAACATACTGTGCTAACCTTGGGATGCAGATATGCTACGCTTGATGGCGCACCCACGGCAGCAGTCGAGCCGAAGCGGGCCCCGAGGTCTTGAGAGGCCTCAAGACCAGGACATTCAAGAAGAATTTGGAGGCCTGCGGCGAAGGTTGGTAAGGCGAGCTTCAGTGCGTGTTGTGGTCCATCCGCATGACCGCGACCAAGCCAACTGTTGAGACCCCGTTCTTCCTGGTCTATGGAGCTGAAGCGGTCCTCCCTCACGAGGTCAGACGTCGTTCCGCACGGGTCCTGGCGTTCGACGAGGCGCAGCAGGACGCCATGCGGGGGATAGACCTCGTGCTGGGGGAGGATCATCGTCGGGAAGCCGCGCTCCGAGCGACAAGATACCAACAAGCGCTGCGGCGATACCACTGCCGCAACATCCGCCCCGGGACTCTCGAGGTAGGGGACCTCGTGCCCAGGCGGGTTCTCTCTAGGGAGGGACTGCATAAGCTCTCTCCCATGTGGGAGGGCCCGTTCAAGGTTGTTCATGTTTCCAGGCCCGGCTCCGCGCGCTTGGAGACTCAGAAGGGGGTGCCCGTCCAGAACGCGTGGAACATCCAGCACCTCCGAATGTTTTACCCCTAAAAAGTTCCAGAGCCTGTGAAGAAGGCGAATGCCTGTGAAGTCCATCTTTCTGGAAAAGGCCTAGAGCCTGTGAAGAAGGCGAATGCCTGTGAAGCTATTGCGTTTTGGAAAAGGCCTAGAGCCTGTGAAGAAGGCGAATGCCTGTGAAGCTGTTGTGTTTTGGAAAAGGCCCGGTGCCTGTGAAGAAGGTGAATGCTTGTGAAGCGGTTGCGTTTTGGAAAAGGCCCGATGCCTGTGAAGAAGGCAAGCGCCTGTGAAGTCCATCTTTCTGAGAAAGGCCCGGTGCCTGTGAAGAAGGCAAGCGCCTGTGAAGCCCATCATTCTGAGAAAGGCCCGGTGCCTGTGAAGAAGGCAAGCGCGTGTGAAGTCCATCTTTCTAAGAAAGGCCCGGAGCCTGTGAAGAAGGCCAATGCCTGTGAAGCTCGCCGCCCGTGACACTCTCACGTAATAATGAGGTGGGGCTGTACACGCCCCAGAATCTCAGGAGCGCCGGCCTCAGGCCCTGGGGCTCCCTCCCACGCCCAGTGGCAGCACTTAGCCCGAGCTGGTGAGAAGACGTCAAAGACTAGATTAGGTGTCGGACGCGGCTTTTCTCATTTGCTTTCTGCAGTTGGCTTGTTTTTCCCATTTGAAGTTTTATTGAAGTTGTTGCCATCTTTGGCTTGTGACTCCTTGCCTTTTCGCTCCCCTGCCTTGATTTCTCTCGCGCAAGTCTCACGAGGGAGCAGCGCAGGCACCCTCGTGAGCATCTTCTGCCCTTATCGTTTGAGGCTTCCATACCCGGGTCCACTACAGGAGCACCCCTCCAGTCCGTGCCCCACGGGCACCGCGACACGAACACAGGACCTGGGTCGGTAGCCTCCACAGCTAAGGCCGGGAGCGACCTATCCAGACTAACCTTCGCAGGACATGAAGCGTTCGACAAGGCCTCGGCCTCGGGAAGCAAGGCCACGACAGCCCCCCCCCCCCCCCCGAGCTAAGTAATTTCTAGCGCAGGCGTGTGGCACAAAGGCATAATACCAAAATAGCGGAAACAATACGATAATTAATAGAAATAGTCCAAGCACGCCCTCGCGGGGCCCTACACTACTGTCTCTTTGCGCAGGAAAAGGAAAAAGAACAAAACAGGCGCGACTCGCCCGACACCAACTCACGGGGGAGACTCGAACTGCCTCCGGAGCTCAAGCGGACTCCATTTCGCGCTTCACCGAGGTGCGACGGTGGGCAGACCCGCTACCCCCCTCCAGGCGCGGTCTTGGCGGAGGTCATGATCGCGCCACCGCTAGAGGAGCCGCTACCGAAGAAGAGTCGTCAAAGCTCGATGAACCCCAGCGCCGCCGACCACGCACGCTTCTCGCCTTCATCGTCAGCTGGGCTGGGCCCACGGCCGCCGTCGTTCTCGAGGCAGAGGGCTGGGCCCACGTCAGCGTCGTCGTTCTCGAGCAGCACCCAGTAGCGCGACCGTCTTCCCGAAAAACCCTCACATAGAGGGTGGCATCGCCATCGAACTTGAAGTGCAGGTGCACCGCCGCTCGAACCACGCGTGGGCAAAGCGTTGCTACCGGCCGGGTCGAGCCACGCCTCGGCCGCAGAGACCTCCAGTGAAGCCAGAGGCCCGGCTGCAGCAACCATCCGCCTGAAGCCAGAGGCCGCCCGGGGCACCGGCCGGAAGCTCGCCTAGGAGGAAGCGAGGAAGCTGGAGTCGGGTGCTGGTCGGCTCCGCCGACCACACGACGAACTCCGGCAGCACCTCTGCTGAGTGGAAGCACGACCTAGGGGGTCGCGCGGCCGTAGCGCGCCCCCAGCAACGGCCTGCCGCCCGTCACCGCGCGGGAGATCACCTCCACGGCCGCGAGGAAACACCATAGGAGCCACAGGGTGTTTGCGAGGACGGCCTCGACCGCGCTTGGGCGGGGGAGAGTCAGGCTCCACCTGGCGGGCCTTTCCTTTCTCCACGGCCGAGAACCTCTTTGGCGGAGCCATGAAGAAGAAGGAGAAGCAAGAGGGGATGGACTCGAAGGGCATGCGCCGTCCCGTACTTATAGCCAGGGAAGGCCAACCATCGAACTCCACGATCGCAGGTAATCATGACCCGCTTTGCATGCAGGGACTTGTCAATTCGCGCAGTTGCCGAGGCGTCATGGGGGAGTGGAGCCGCCCACATCCAATCAACCGCCACGCGGCGCCCGAGGCCGCAGGCTGTTAGGGCCCGCGGCGCTTCGCACTTGCCCCTTCGCTTCTCTGCTCGGCCAAGTCCAGGCGAGCCTTGGGCCCGGGGGCTACTGTCGGCGTTCTGGGAACGGGGGTCCCCACACTTGCCTGCCTGAGGCCTACGGCGTGGCTCAAGGAGTGGCCCAACATGGCCCATCTCCATCAGCACAAGTTCAAGACCCTCGGGAGGGGCCAAGCCTCGCGGGGCGGACGACAGGAAGCTTCCTCAGGCACGGCCTCGTCAGGCTGGCTCGCGAGGAGGCGGAGAGATCAAGGCGGGGTACCTCGCGAGGTGCCCATGACGCAAGCCATGACGACCAAGAGGCGCGGTGAGCGCGCCACCATGCTGATGTCCTCCTATCCTCTTTGGTGCAAAGGGGGCAAGCGCAGGCGAGAGTATCAAGCAAAGGCATCTGCTTTGGTGCAACAAGACCAAGACCGTCGCAACGGCAGGAAGGAAGTCATCGTGGAGCCCAAGCCGGCGTCACCACCAGAGCCTTTGACAGGAGAGGACCAACTTTAGTCAGGATAAGTGTACTAGATGTTCCCCTTCAAAATGGCCAATTGTAGGCGCCCTTCCCGCTCAATATTTGGGAAGAGGCCCAGGGCCTCTGCCTATAAATAGGACTAGCCACCCACAGTGTAGAGGCATCTTGAATCAGCAGAGAGAGAGCGGCTGAACTCCCCCCAACAGTTCATCGCACCAGCCAAGAACAGACCCTCGCGAGGCTGTTCTTCCTTGTATTGTTCATTATCAGCCCAAGAGGCAATCCACCACACCACACATTGGAGTAGGGTGTTACACCACAATGGTGGCCCGAACCAGTATAAACCATGTGTCTCTTGTGTTGTTCCTTTCATAGTTTTAGATCCTAGCGTGGCGGTGAGGTGTAGGTAGGTAGAGGGCGAGATCTCCGCACGCACCCCAGTGTTTGAACCTAGAGGGTCTGCCAGAACCCGAAATCCGACAACTTCCTCCGCTTGTTCTACTCTGTTGATGGCTCGACAGATGGTTGAGTTAACCGAAGCAAAAAGGTACCTAGTTCCACAGGTAGCTTGAATGCAGCGCGCTTCGACAGGTAGTCAGCGATGTCATTCTCCGCTCGGGGGACATGCTCCGCTTGTATACCGTCGAGGCGCTCGTCCAGTTTCCTCACCTCATCTATGTAGGCCTCCATCAACGGACTCTGATAATCTTTGTTAACTTTTCTGACGACAAGCTGCGAATCACCCCTGACGATGAGCTTCTTCACCTCCAGGTCCGCCGCGATCCGGAGACCGGCAAGCAGCCCCTCATATTCAGCAGTGTTGTTTGTGGACATCTCCCTAGGAAAGTGCATCTGGATCACATACTTTAGGTGCTCTCCGGTGGGTGCGACAAGCAGCACACCGGCACCGGCGCCTTGCAATGAGAAAGCCCCATCAAATTACATGATCCAGTCGCGGCTTGCTTCCTTGCCGGGGAGAGCGCTCTCCTGGATTTCTTCGTCGGGCGTTGAGGTCCATTCTGCAATGAACTCTGCCAAGACTCTGCTCTGGATTGTTGAGGTACTTTCAAACTTCAAACCAAAGCTCGGCAACTTCAAGGCCCATTCCACAATCCTTCCGGTTGCATCTGGGTTGTGCAGTATCCGTTGCAACGGGAGGCGGGTGACGACAGTGATCTCGTGGGCCTGGAATTAATGATGCAGCTTCCTCGAGGCCATAAGGAGGCCGAAGAGAAATTTCTGCAACCGGAGTACCTCGACCTAGCCCCCTGCAGGAGGGAGCTGACGAAGTAAACCGGGTGCTGCATCATCTTCTTCTTCGGCACCACTTCACTTGACTACGCGGGCACTGCACCGATGGCGCCAGACTCTGCCGGGGGCCTTGCCTTGCCAGCATCAGGCCCTGCAAGGGGAATCTCTGGCTTGCCATCCTCTGGTCCTGCCGTCGCCACTGCCTCCTCGTCGACCTCCCTCTGTGCTACCAGTGCGGCGCTGACCACTTGATTCGTTGCCGCTAGATACAGCAGCAATGGCTCTTGTGGTTTAGGTGCAACCAGTATTGGCATGGAGGAAAGGTACTTCTTCAGATCCTGCAACGTGCCTCGGCTTCTGGGGTCCATTCCATTGGGCTTGCCTTCTTCAAGATTTTGAAAAAGGGAAGGGCGCGCTCGACAGACTTGGAGATGAATCGGCTCATGGAGGCAATGCAGCCAGTGAGCCGACGCACATCCTTGATCCGCTTGGGCACCTCAATCTGCTCAATAGCCTTAATCTTGTCTGGGTTTGCCTCGATCCCGTGCTGTGACACAAAGAACCCGAGAAGTTTGTCGAACGGAACGCCAAAGACACACTCCTTAGGGTTCAGCTTGAGGTTTATCTTGCGCAGATTGGCAAACGTCTCTTCCAGGTTTTGTACAAGAGTTGTCCTGTCCTTGGTCTTGACCACTATGTCATCCATGTACGCTTCCTTATTTCTATGGAGCTGGGGTTCAAAACCAAATTGGACCGCTCTTGCAAACGTTGAGCCAGCACTCTTCTCCCCGAAAGGCATCTGTAAAAAGCAATACGTACCACATGGGGTGATGAATGTTGTCTTCTCTTCGTCTTCTCTCGTCATGAAGATCTGGTAGTAGCCCGAGTAGGCATCGAGGAATGACAACAGATCACACCCGGCCGTGGAATCAACAATCTGGTCGATGCGCGGAAACGGGAAGGGTTCCTTAGGACAAGCGTTATTGATATATGTGTAGCCAATACATAGCCTCCACTTCCCATTTGCCTTGCGCACCACCACCGGATTGGCCATCCACGTCGGATGGAGCACTCCTCTCACCAAACCTGCCGCTTCCAACTTCCTGATCTCCTCTGTGATGAACTCCTGCCTTTCCAGAGCCTGCTTTCTGACCTTCTTCTTCACGGGCCGTGCATGAGGACAGACAGCTAGGTGGTGCTCAATCACCTCCCTGGGAACACCAGGGATGTCGGATGCTTGCCATGCAAAAATGTCAACATTCGCCCACAGCAAGGTGACGAGCACGCCTTCCTATTTGCTGTCGAGGGTGGAGCTTATGGTGAAAGCCCCTCCCGTGCCATCCTCCCTAACGGACACCTTCTTGGTCTGCGGTGGCTCAGCTCTGGATTTCTTGCTCTTGCCGGTGGAGCTTTCTGGCACGTCCTCGACGGTAGCACAGCACTCCGAAGAGGTGCACTTGCTGGAGTGGGTGCGAGAGGTCTTGCCGGGCTTCTTCTTCCCTCCTGGGGCTTCAGTGGCAGGAGCAAGTGGCTTGGCGGCAGCTGCTGCAACTGCTTCCCAGTAGAGTTGGTCGGTGCAAATCAGCGCGTCCTTCTTGTCGGAGGGGACAATGATGATGGTCAACGGCCCAGGCATCTTCAGCGTGTTGTAGGCGTAGTGTGACGTCGCCATGAACTTGGCTAGTGCCGGGCGGCCGAGGATCCCGTGGTAGGGCAAGGGGATCTCGGCCACATCGAAGACGATCCTCTCCGTCTTGTAGTTGAACTCTCCTCCAAATGTCACGGGCAATGTGACCTTCCCTTTCGACTGGTTCCTTCCCGGATTGACCCCTTGAAACGTACCCGTTTCCTCAAGGTCTCCATTAGGAATTTGCAGCCTCTTGATCACGACCCTCGAGATCAAGTTCAGGTCGGCCCCGCGGTCAACCACCATCTTGTTCACCTTGAGGTTGCGTATCGTTGGTGAGACCAACAACGGAAAACACCCGACCGCAGTTGTGCGGTTAGGGTGGTCCTCAGCGTCAAAGATGAGGGGCGTGCTGGACCACTTCAGTGGCTTCTGAGCGTCGAACGAGGGCTGCGCTGCTGTAATCTCACGATCCCACTTCTTGACCTGGCAATGAGAAATATGCAGCGAGGCACCACCATCGACGCACATGGCCTCCGTAGCCTTCTGAAACTCATGCTCGCCGGACTCGTCGTCCTCGTCATGATCGTCGTCTTCTTGCTTCTTGTCGCGGCCCTGAGTGGGCCTCTCTTGCTGGTTATCCTTGCCGCGGCGACCTCCCTGGCCGCCATGCTTCTTGCCGGATCCTTCGGCACCATCCTGACCCGTCTCCTTGTCCCGCCTCTCATACTCGGCTTTTTGCTTCTCAGCAAGTAGCTCGACTTGCCGGCAGTTCTGGAGGTCATGGCCCTTGGTGCGGTGGATCTTGCAGTACTACTTGTCGGAGCCCCCTGGTGCTGGGTGGTCCATAGCGGGTCCCGCCCGCTTGTCCGACTGGTGGTGTTTATCACATCGGTGCTCGACAGTGGTTCGAGCATCTTCATGAGATTGTTCTTGAAGAACTTGGAAGTGGCCGCGGTGGGTCCGCGGGTTGGACGACGCTATGGACATGTTATCACAAGCATCGTCACGACGGGCTGACACCCGTGGCGGTTGGCGTGGAGGAGGAGAGTGCACCGTGACCGCAGCATCCCCGGTCCTTCCGGCGCTGGCATGTGGTGGCTCGGTGGAGCACCGGCCTGAGGGCCCCGCCGGTCGCGAATCAACTTTGTTGGCGACAGTGACGAGGCTCCGGATGGTGGCCCTCCACTCGTCGAGCTTCTCCGCAGCAGGAGGGAAGTCGAGGAGTACCTGCGCATGTGCCAAAGCTTCTGCTGGCGTGGGTGGTGGCGACAGCTGCGTGGACCATAGCGCTCTTCGACTTCTAACCACGTTAGAAGGAGCTCTATCATGGCCCAGCGGCCGCGTGCCATTTTCGCCAGCACTTCAGCGGCATGCTGGACTCCTTCGTCCCGCGGACGATGCACAGGGCTCTTCCCACGGCAGCGTGTAGGGTCACCGGTGTGGTGATGCTGCTCGTTGCGCACACCATGGGTAGAGCGTGTTGTGGGCGCCGGGGTTGTCGTCTTGGAGGTCGCTGCGCCGCCCATAGGGGGTACAACGACGCCCCTGGAGGGCCCCACGCCGCCTGCGGGGGTCCCAGTCCCGTCCTTGGACCTGGCGGCGTCACGGCTAAATGCGTCAGCGCATGAACGGCGTCTCGCCGAGCTCGACTACGAAGCGATCTTTGGTGCTTTCGCGGCCGCGGCTTGGGTTCTGTCCGCGACTCGCCCGCTGCTCGCCCGCACTGGCGAGGGCCGCTCGGCTCCCGACGTGCCGATCGCTGCAATCGTCTTCTTCTTGGGAGCCATGGCAATGAAGAACTGCTAGGCTAGCTACTAGACCAGATTCTAACAATTGCTCCCCCCTACCTGGCGCGCCAAGGATGTTGGTCGGAAACGACACCTTTAGGATCACATGAATCCCTACTATGGTTGCCGGGGCGCGGGGTTGTGAGAAGAGCAGGATTAACAGTCAGCACAAGGATCATTTATCCAGGTTCGGGCCGCGAGGGTGCGTAAAACCCTAGTCATGCTTTGGTGGATGTATTGAGTGTTCTTGAGCTCTCGAACTAGCTACGGTGGTTGTGCCGTTCCAAAGAGTTGAATCCCTCTCCAGTATGCCATGGGCCTCCTTTTATAGTCGAAAGGGGCTGCCATAGTGGCACACAGGAGGTGGAAAGGCCTATAGTACTGCGAGCTTATCGCCCGTATTACAGGACAAGACACATTTAATGCATCGCTTAGGTGTCCCTTAGCTTTATCGGGGACGGGAACGAGGCCCGTCCCGTCCGTTTCCGCTCCTCCTCGCTTCGACACGCGCCCTGGCCAACGATGCATGTGGCGCCATGTAGGCAGGCAGGCAGCTGAGGTGGCGCGGTGGTAGGGCATTCACGAATATCTGCATGTCGCCATGTAGGCGCTTGCTGAGTTGGCATGGGAGCCGCATGTTGCCACGCAGGTGCCTGCCCAGCTGGTCAGGCTGGCAGCTGCATGCTAATGGCGGTGGAAACTTGGCTGGTGTGGGCCTGGCAGTGGCCCCGCTGATGTCCTCGGTAAGGGCCTTGCTAGGGGCCCATCAAGGGTCTTGCCGTGGTGCGCAGTCGTCGCCGGCAAGGATCTTGCCGGGGTATTGTGGCTTCCCTCGGCAAGGGTCCCGCCGAGGGTCGTCGTCTTCTGGTTCTCATCTGATCTCATATGTCTTTGGTCTTGACAAAGATCTGCATGCCTCCACGGAGGTGCCTCCCGAGCCCTGGTCCCAACGTAGTTGGTTGGGTTGGAACATGTGGGCTCAAGGGCGGCTCGCTCTGTTGGTGTTTGGGCAAGTTGCCCCGGCAAGGCTCTTGCCGGGGCCGCGGAGGCCGCCCCGGCAAGGGCCTTGCCGGGGGACTCCACCTCGCCCCTTTGTTGTCTTGTGTTTGTGGTCTTGGCGTTGCCTTGACCGTCTTGTGTCTTTGGCTTCCTTCCGGCATTCCTCCCCTGCTCTGCTTAGTGTGGCCGTGGGCGCGGCTCGGACTGTCCATGCACAAGTAAAAGGGTCAAAAGGAGCGCCCTACTTTGGTACACCGACAGATACGTTGCAGACGTATCACTTGCCTACGCATAAAACCACAATGTTGTTTCGTCAAGTTTGTTGTTTTAACCTTCTTCAAGGACTGGCGATAGTCCAATTCAATTCAACTGAAGTAGGAGAAACAGACACCCGCCAGCCACCTTTATGCAAAACTAGTTGCATGTCTGTCGGTGGAACCGGTCTCATGTACGTGGACATGTAAGGTTGGACCGGGCTGATTCATCTTACAAGACCGCGAATCAAAATAAGACGTTGGTAGTAACCAATATGACTACCACCACCCACAACTCTTTGTGTTCTACTCGTGCATATCATCTACGCATAGACCTGGCTCATGATGCCACTATTGGGAAATTTTGTATGCAAAACAAAAAAATTCTACGCACACGCAAGATCTATCAAGGAAATGCATAACAACAAGAGGGGAGAGTGTGTCTAAGTACGCTCGTAGACCATAAGCAGAAGCATTTCACAACGCGGTTGATGTAGTCGAACTTCTTCATGCTTCAACCGATCACACTACTAGGAAAAGGCCGATTAGTGGCGCACCTGTTTTGGCCATTAATGGCGCACTACAGGTGCGCCACTATCATCACGCCATTAGTAACTAATACTAATGGCGCACCAGGTGCGCCATTAGTATACCAGACAGTAGTGGCGCACCAGGCAGTGCGCCATTAGTATGTCCCCTGGAGCTCCATTAGTATGCCTCCCAGGGGGCAATATTTACCTTGTGCTCTGGGTTACTAATGGCGCACTAACAGATAATGCGCCACTAGTACTTTTTACAGCAGTGCACCACTAATGTGTTGTATGGTGGGCCTCTAGTATGAATATTAGGAATTATTATTTTATTTTTTGATATTTGCACAGGTTACAAAATAATTACCACACAGAATATAAAAGCAAAACATATAAACAGCAGATTCATCGAATTCAAATAGAAGATTAGTCTCCGAATACAATTCATCATATTAGCTAGTCTCTGAATTCAAAATACCGAACAAAGTTAGAACATTACAAATCTCGAGACTGCGAGTAGTGAGTTTTTCTTCACATTACAAGTTGATATCGATCATCTAAACTACCATCACATAGAAGAGAGCTGCGGTCATCATGTTGAGCATCATTGTGATGAAACTGGTCTTCATCCGGTTCCTCCGCCGCTCCCTCCTCTCTCCCGCTAGATAGCGCGCGTATCTAGCTTCCGCCTCCGCCCTAGTGGTGTACCCTTTGTAATCAATTACGCTGAAAGGGTGAACCTGTCTCCGACACTCCTCCCGATTAAATGCGTCAGAGACTCGAACCTTACCCTTGTACACGACATACGACGACATCTCTATGCACTAGCCAAACAAAACATTAGTAGCAATTCACAGACAATACATAAGCAATATATAAGTATGCAACAAAAGGATCGGAAGAGAAAAGCAAGACATTAATAGCACGATTCATGGACCTACTAATAAATAGCATCGATTACATATAAGTTGAGCGACTGTCCAAACCAAAGAGACATACAAGTTCATTAAAGTTTAATTACAACATGAGCTAATCGATATTTCAGAACTACATAGCATCACTACTTTCGACTCGACTCAGGGACCGGAGCGTGGATGAAGCCGCCGTCTGTTGTGATGGTCATGAAATCGCGGGCGTTGTCAGCCTGCATTTCTAGTGTTGTTTCTATCTCACTGTTGGACAGTTGATATTTGAGGTAGAACTGCCCCGAGGTACGAAGGACATCTTGATGGATGATTTCCCCAAACTCCGACTGGATGCGAAAGAATTCTTGTCTGATATCCGCGTCCTGGATTACCGACAAGCGTGCGGCCCAATCTTTGAGATTATTTGGTAGAAGAAGGTGATTATGGTCCCGTATGATCGCCCACATGTGATGGAGGGTGTAGTAGGCATCCTTCTGACCACTAGGTGGCTGCTTTACGCAGGGTAACGTCGTATTGTGGGTGAACACGTGCTTGACGTACCCTCTGAATCAGCCCGCCTTTGAAGGTGCCTCCAGATCTGGCGTGGCAGGAGAACATCATCAAGAACTTTCTTGATATTTGTGTAGTCTTTCTTCGACTGACGGTCCGAGTAGAAATACGTGGCTATGGAATATTTTGGGCTTAAGAGGATGAGTGTGCAATGTGTGTCACTGCACAAAACACGGAATGTTAGAAAAAAAGAACGATCGAAATCTAAGAAATCATATGTTACGGGGCGGTGAGGGGATGACTTACTCAGGAAAGTAAGGAACGAGGAAGTTATCCTTATCTAGGTTTGCCAGAATGACGCTGAGGGAGTCCTAGATTAGGGGGTGACCGGATAGCTGAACTATCACCGTTGGCCAGACTCCTGGACTATGAAGATACAAGATTGAAGACTTCGTCCCGTGTCCGGATGGGACTTTCCTTGGCGTGGAAGGCAAGCTTGGCGATACGGATATGTAGATCTCCTACCATTGTAACCGACTGTGTAACCCTAACCCTATCCGGTGTCTATATAAACCGGAGGGTTTTTTGAGTCCATAGGACGAACAACAATCATACCATAGGCTAGCTCCTAGGGTTTAGCCTCTCTGATCTCGTGGTAGATCCACTCTTGTACTACCCATATCATCAATATTAATCAAGCAGGAGTAGGGTTTTACCTCCATCAAGAGGGCCCGAACCTGGGTAAAAATATCGTGTCCCTTGTCTCCTGTTACCATCCGCCTAGATGTACAGTTCGGGAACCCCTACCCGAGATCCGCCGGTTTTGACACCGGAATTGGTGCTTTCATTGAGAGTTCCTCTGTGTCGTTGTTGTTAGGAAGGATGCCTCATCCCGTCTTTAAAGACGGCAACGTTGCTAAAGGAGCTTTGGCCACCGGCCAAACTCTCCGGCTAGGCGGTTTTCTTATGACCGCTTTGTTCGTCAGCGCCGACGATGACTTCTCGGGTCATCGAAAGAAATCTTCACGTTAACTCGGAACTCGCCGAGCAGTTAGATCCGATGGAGCTCTCTTCCTTAAACGAGCTCTTGGATCGCATCGTTGCCTTGGGAGTCGCTACAGACTACGATCAGATTGGGCCTAAAACCGATCTGAGAGAGATCAACTCTCCCCAGGCTACCCACCACGTTGCTGTGGTAGAGGAACAATACGGCGACTCTTCTCCTACCTTAAGGACTAGCTATGTCCGGATTCCTGACCCCTCCATGCCGGATTCCCGCGGAGGGGAGGACACCACTCAAGCCCTGAACTTAAAGTCAGGCAGCGGGCTAGATTCATTGGACAACCTCCAAGAACCCAAGCTTCCAAGTTCGGAAACTTCTTGGCCCCTGAATCTTAGATCGGACGGGGTTCGGAATTTAATGCCACCCGCCTACCCAAACATAAGAGATCTATCCCAAACCCGGCAAGAGCCCTGTGAAATAGTACATCATTACTGGGCCAGATTCCTCCTGGTTATGGACAGGATAAAGGATTGCCGCGAGGAGGACACAATCTCATTCTTCTGCAATAATTGCACGGACAAGGGAATCCTAAACGCCATAAGTCGTCGTGAAATTACACGATTCGCTGATTTGGCGTCCATAGTACAAAAGTACTGCGCGATGGAGAGCGCCTGGAAAACCGAAATCAAATTTTGGGATAATCCGGCCCCGAATGCAACCCTAGTCCGAAATAAAAGGGTGCATCATCACCAGGCACCTGGGTTACATACCAAAAAGCAAAAAACCCCCAAAGGGCATGGAACCGTACTGGAGGGATGGCTCAATGGACCCTGCAAAATTCATAGCATGAGGGCACCACTCCAACTCATAGCCTTAGAGCATGTTGGATACTACGTAGGTGGCCAAAAGTGGCGAAGAGCTTTTAGCTCTAGAGCACCAGCCAGCAATACCAAAGCAGTATTAACAGTCTTGAGACTTTCGCATCAAATAATATGCGGAAATGAACACTCCATAGCCTTGCGAAGTCTACCAGATAGCAACAATAAATACATGCGGTGACACGGCTATTACCTTTAACGCCCGATGTGAACCTAGAATCCGAAAAGCCCGAGCACCGGCCGCATTGGTCCTCTCGTCCAATAGTGGGCGGCTTTCGCCTTTACCAAGGTACTCATGGACGGGCGGCAGCGGATTAAACCTCATCTACGAGGAAACCCTTCAAAAATGGAAATAGACTGAGCCGCATTGAGCAAAGCAACACAACCTTTAGAGGAATAATCCCTACCGGGAAGCATGTCAGTATAGGAAAGATCACATCGATGTGGTGTTCGCACGCCGGACAATTATATAGGTCCGAGGAGGTCACATTCCAAGTGGCCCCTGCTTCAGCGGCGGATACCACGCTCTATTAGGGCGAGAGGCATTCACAATTTTTCAAGCTATACCCCATTACGGGTACATGAAGCTCAAAATGCCCGGACCCAACGGAATTATCACTCTCGCTAGTGACCCGGACATAGCGCTCTGCGCCGAAAATAAAACAGCCGCACTTGCCCTTGAGGCACTATCCGAAGCCCTAGCGGCAGAGGAACTCATCGCCATGCGCTCCATGGTGAACATGGACGATGTGATACTCGATAAGAGATCCAAGTCCACCTCTTTTAAACCGCGGGCATTTAAATAGTCAAATTCCAAGTCCATCCAACAGACCCTACAAAAAGCGGCCTCCATCGGGGACAATTAAACCTCGATGTGGACGCTGCACTACGAGAATTCCTACGCCGAAAATTGGGACATTTTTGCTGGCACCCTTCAGACATGCCAGGAATCCCACGTCGGCTGGCTGAGCACAGCCTAAATATCCTAAAAGGATTCAAGCCAGTCAAACAAGCTCTTCGGCGTTTCTCCGAACCCAAGAGACATGCCATGGGAGAGGAGCTAGCCAAACTATTGGAGGCCAGATTCATCAGAGACATTAAACGTCCGGACTGGCTAGCAAACCTGGTAATGATACCAAAGAAGGACAAATCCTGGCGCCTATGTGTCGATTTTAAGGACCTTAACAAGGCTTGCCCAAAGGATCCCTTCCCCCTCCCCCGCATCAATCAAATTATCGACGCTACCGCGGGACACAATTCATTGTGTTTCCTCGACGCATACTCCGGCTACCACCAAATTAAGATGGCAGAGCTAGACCAAGCCGCAACGGCATTCATCAGTCCATACGGCCCATTCTGCTTCAACACAATGCCCTTTGGGCTCAAAAACGCCAGCGCAACATATCAGCGCATGATTCAGACATGTCTGGCAAACCAGATCGGCAAAACAGTGGAGGCATACATAGACGATGTGGTTGTCAAATCCAAGCATGTCGAAACCCTAGTCGACGACTTGAGGCTCACATTCGATAATCTCCGAACATATGACATCAAGCTCAACCCAGAAAAATGCGTTTTTGGCGTACCAGCCGGAAAGCTCTTGGGCTTCATTGTATCCGGTAGAGAAATTGAAGCAAACCCAGCCAAGATCCGAGCTCTGTCACAATTGGATATCCCCAAAGACCTCTAACAAATACAAAAATTGACTGGATGCATGGCGGCTCTAAGACGCTTTATCTCCTGCTTAGGAGAAAAGGCATTACCCCTTTATCGCCTCCTCCGGCGCACCGAACACTTCGAGTGGACGAATGCCGCCACGGCCGGACTCGAAGAAATCAAAGCCATATTGGCAACAAATCTGGTCCTGGCCTCGCCCAACATGGGCGAACCAATGCTATTATACATCACAGCAACCCATCAAGTTGTAAGCACGGTGCTCGTTGTCGAACGAGAAACGGACGGACACAAGTTCCCTCTCCAAAAACTAGTTTACTACGTGTCCACTGTCCTAACTCCATGCAAGTCACGGTACCCGCATTATCAAAAGATAGCATACGCGGTGTTCATGGCATCCCGGAAGCTGCGACACTACTTTCAAGAGTGTTCGCAACAGCCTCGAAGTACCTCTTAATGACATTATAAACAACCGCGACGCAACAGGCCGGATCGCTAAATGGGCCATTGAGCTCCTCCCGTTCGACATAACCTACAAGCCATGACGAGCTATTAAGTCGCAAGTTTTGGCCGACTTCATCGCCGAACGGACTGAAGCCGAACTCCCTAAAGAGTACGGCGCATATTCCAACTGGATCATGCACTTCGACGGCTCCAAAATGTTGGCCGGCCTGGGGGCTGGCGTCGTTCTGACGTCCCCAACCGGAGATACAGTCCAATACGTACTTCAAATAATGTACGCGGACTCCAACAACGCAGCCGAATACGAGGCCCTTCTACATGGTCTCCGGATGGCAGAATCCATGGGCATTCAACGCCTAGAGGTGCTTGTGAGGATTCGAACCTCGCGATATCCCAAATAAATGGGGACTTTGATGCCAAGGATCCGAAAATGGCAGCTTATCACAATGCCGCCCCTAAAATGTCATTTCGGTTTGAGGGGCTCGAATTTCACCATATAGCCCGGGATAACAACCAGGCAATGGACGTGTTAGCACGCATTGGCAAAGCGATGCCGCCCCCCAACATCTTCCTAGAGAGGCTTTTCAAGCCATCCGTATTATGGGAGGGAGAGTCCGGAAATAACAACACGGACCCAACCACACTGCCCCACACCGAACACTCCGACATAGTTGGTGGTTCCGCCAACGAAATAACACCGTCAGCCCACGCAATAATGGCAGTCATTGCCCGTGGGATGTAATCCATTCCTAGCCTACCTAACTAGGCAGGAACTTCCCGGAGACCAAAGCGAGGCCCGCTGCATAGTGCAGCGGTCTAAAGCCTATAAGGTCCATGAGGAGAGCTTTATAAGAAAAGCACAACCGAGTCCTTCAAAGGTGTATCTCCGAAGAGGAAGGGCGGAATCTCCTGGCTGAAATTCATGCCGGACTCGATGGGCACCATGCCGCAGCCCGGGCCCTTGTAGGCAAGGCCTTCCGTACAGGATTTTATTGGCCGACGGCCCGGGAAGATGCTCAGGACTTAGTCCAACAATGCGTCGGTTGCTAGCTCTTTGCTAATCAAAGCCACATGCCACCCACCGCCCTCAAAACTATACCCATCACCTGGCCCTTCGCAGTCTGGGGGCTTGACATGGTTGGACCCCTTAAAGGAGGAACCCACAAGCAAAAAATACCTATTGGTCATGGTGGATAAATTCACCAAATGGATAGAGGCCAAGCACAGAAGACGGGCCGAACCCGGACCGGTGATAGACTTTACATCGGGGGTAGTACACCGTTCTGGCGTCCCCATAGCATCATCACTGATAACGGCACGAACTTCACGGCCGACGAGGTCAAACTCTGGTGCAAAAACATGGGCATCAAGCTCGACTACCTCACTCTATCACCCCCAAACTAACGGTCCAGTCGAGCGAGCAAACAGTCTAATCATGAGCGGCATTAAACCCAGACCAGTGCGGTCCCTCAAGGAATCTAACGCGCACTGGGTTGAGGAGCTCGACTCCGTACTCTGGGGGCTGCGGACCACGCCGAATCGCACTATTGGATTCACACCATTTTTTATGGTATACGGCGCAGAGGCAGTTTTGCCCTGCGACATAATTCATGACTCACCTTGCGTGTGCATGTACGAAGAAAGAGAAGCCGAGCTCGATCGGCAGGACAGTTTGGACGCCTTGGAGGAGGAGCGCAACGTGGCAAAAGCTCGTTCCGCATTCTATCAATAGCAGGCTCGAAGATATCAAAGCAGGAAATGCACGGGCCAAAGCTTACAACGTTGGCGAACTAGTTCTACGCTGCCGGACAAGACAAACTCAAGCCCAAATGGGAGGGCCCTTCATCATCGACCAAGTCCTGACCGCGGAGGAGCGACTGCCTACTGAAACACATCGGATAACCGACTCGAGCCGAACCCATGGAACGCAGCCCGTCTCCGAAGATTCTACGCCTAGCGCCAGATTCTGAGTTCGTCTCCTTCCTCCATCTATATTTTATACTTTAAGCTGTCTTTTATTTCTCTCCTTCTTCATCCTTTTTTCCGAAGCCGTTAAAGGCTCATTCGTGCATTGTTCGCACACACTTGACGCGCCATCCGTGCTCATTATACCTGGGGGCTTCTCTAACAGAAGCTTATTTATACGGGCTTTATGCCCAACACATGTGTCACACTTCCGCATGTACCTTTTATTCACCATTATATGCATCGATATGACTTAAGTTTTGGCCAAGCTTGGTTGCCTGGCTCCTGTGCTTACCCCTACGTTCCCGATTGTTCGGCTAGGTGGTAAAGGGAGCACCTCTGCGATTGTTACCGCCGGGTCAATGGATGTGTACCTGATCAGGTGAAGCCGAAAGCTAAGCGTTCTTAAGGGAATATTCGGTCGGTGAACTAATGACGATTTTTATTTTTCATTTATCTACCCCGGATGCTTTTCTGCTTTTTTCGCAGTCCGACATGCACTTTAGGGCATGCCTCCCGAGGAAAGGAACCCCTAACGGAACTATTCTCCTGGAAGATGTTTCTTGCTAACCATGTAATATAACATAACTAGTTGGGCACTTGTCTGATAAAGCACTCATGACCCCTACGCCTGGTCTCCATGCATGCCCCGGTTTTTACATAACCGCGAGGGTATTCGGACACACTCTGGACGATTGGGTCCCGAGGTTGAAGCGAAAAGGTCCGCTACGACAAACGATCTACAATTCGGCTAGAAGGCATTTTACATGTCATTTTAAATTACATAGTCAAATTGACTGATTGTATTCCTCTTCAATGCCATCTAATAGGCTGTCTAGTTTACAGTCCTTCTGGGAATACTTTATGCCAACTCTACTTGGCCGTACACTAAGCTCACAGGGGATCTCCTTGCCGTCAGCCCCACAGTCCGACCTCGGCCATGTGGTTTGGAGTCTGCTTCAGTGTACCGTGTCTTCACCATGGCCCGAGCCTCCTGGCGCCTTGACGACATGCCGATATCTTCCATAGTCGGAAGCGCCGCCGTGCTCCCTGAAGCTTCTCTGCAAGCTCTCCAAGGCCTTCGGGCAGGGAGATAGATGGCCACAAGGCCTGTGCGATGCCTTTCTTCACCTGCCGAACTCATCCGTGCAGTTGCAATAGCTCGGGAAGAAGGTCATCCGTTGAACCGGGCATTTCCTCTGTAGGACGACCCATGAGCATACCTACAGACATAACTCTGTTAGTTGACTTCCTCTCCGAACTCTTTTTCAAAGATCGCTCAAGCACTTACTATAAATGCCGCGACGAAGTCGCCGATTCTCCTTCACGGAGTTAGACAGCTGGGCACGAACATCCTTTAGTTCCTCACCCAGCTGGGTGTTGGCATCCTAGAGATTATTTTTCTCTTGCCTCACCCTTGTAAGCACATTCTCGCCGCCTTCAACCGCGCAAGAGCTGTTGCTTGTCCGGATCTAGTCCGGCGCCATCTCGCAATATTATTGTCAGATTTACACACACCGCACTTCACAAACTACTTATCTTTTGAAGCATATATTACCGAGGGGGTCTCATGGCTCCCCTCAGAGTGGCTAGTGCGGCCTTAAGTTGGGCCTTGCATTCTTCAAGCTCACAGGGACAGTCGGGTATTCTTTTTGTAAGATCCTCATAACAAATGATCCTTAAATAAGTTATTCTAACTATTTTAAGTCTCGGGGGCTACTGGCATATATAACCGTCAAATTTCCTCACCCTTATGTCCTTTACATACTGCTCCGTGGCTCTGGCTAGACCATCTTGAGCGGCACGGAGGTGCGCATCTCCCGAATTGAAGGCATTCAATGCCTCTTGGGAGAAACATGCGTCACGAAGAACTGTCCGGTGGCGCCTGTGATTCATGGCGCTCTCCACCTCGGAGTTGGTGGCGGACAATCTGTCGGCATCCTCTGTCGGAGGAGCATCCGACGCACGCCTCGCGGCTCGCCTCCGCTTCGACCCGGCTTTGGAGCCTGGCTGGCGGAGCCTTGATTGGCAACCTCTCCGGACACAGTCCGGCGAGCGCACTTTTTCCTGAAAAGAGCACCAGCGTTAGTACGCCTTCCAGGAATCAATCCTGGGAATATGGTGACGCGCCATACAGTTGCGGCGCCGTTTCGATCCGGACCGCACTTCTTTTTAGCCTGCGGGGTCGTACTGCCCCTTGTTGGCTAGCCGCCGCAGGCTCAACCTCCTGCCTCGAAGGCACCCTCTGTGAAACACCATTGGTATATGGTGATCAAAAATAAGCACGGATGGGTCATTATCAAAGTATTGGGACCTCGGTCTCGGTTACCTGTGAGGCTGGAAGTATTCTGGGGTAATCGGTCGTAATGGCAACCAAGGCATTATCGATGCTCAGTTGGTGAAATACCCCATCAATCAGCTCCACCAATATGTCCGGATCCTCTTGGGAGGCCGGATCGAGGAGCCGCTCCGGATCCTCGGGTTGTGGAGGCGGGCTGTTTATGTATTTTACGGCCTGGCGCAGTTCCTGCGTCAAAATCACAAAATGAGATACCTAACCATGGGAATACGGATCGGATGTGCAAAAAATAAATGTCCGCTTACCCAGCTTCGAGGATTGTTCATAGAAAATCCGTTCAATGGACTGACGCGGAGAAAATCCTCCTCTTCTCCCTTGTACAGCGCGGACAAGATCTTCACCAGATCGGTGACCGATCCCGGCCCCTTACGGCCATGACGGGTGGCATCGTCCTCCCCGTTGAAATCCCACATGGGGTGGCCCCTATACTAGAGCGGTTGCACCCCCCGCATAATACATGTGGCCATGACACCGATCATAGTCAGTCCGGAATGAGCTAAAAATCTTATTCGTCTCATCAGGTAAAGGACGTCCACTGCCTTCCCTCCGGGAGCTCATGGCGCCAACTCAGGCGTTTCTTCAAAGGAGCATTGCTGAACTCCGGGAGACCGATCCGAACAGGATCCAGCAGTGGGACGTCTTCTATATAAAACCATTCCGAAGGCCAGTCTTCGGACGCCTTCTTCGGGGTTCCGGATAGATATCCGGTCCCGGCGATGCGCCATAGCTCGGCTCCGCCCACTTGATATATTGACCCCTCATGAGAACGGGGTACAAGGCAGAATAATCTCTTCCACAGCGCAAAATGAGCCTCGACGCCGAAGAACAGTTCACAAAGGGCCACGAAGCCCGCAATGTGCAAAATGAAGGCAGGCGTAAGGTGGTGCAACTGGAGGCCGTAGAACTCCAAGAGCCCTCGGAGAAACGGATGAATTGGAAATCTGAGTCCTCTTACTAGATAAGATACAAAGCATACCCGCTCTCCTTTGGAGGGATCGGGGACACTCTCCGCTTGCTTTCCGCCCTTATAGGTGGCGAGTCCGGCTCGAACCGGAACCATGAAGGCTGGGGTAAGAAATCCCTTGGTTTGGAGTGTCACTAGCTTGCTATGCGGGACTGAGCATCTCTCCCAATTTCCAGGCTGAGGGCTGGGAGCGCGAGAGGAGGAGCCGCGTCGACTGTCCATGATGGAATAGATTTTTGTCATAGGCGCTCCGATGAAAGCTCGCGGAGGGGGGATGGTGTGACTCAGATCTAGATCCTCATCCCTTTTATAGGCGGGTCATTTGCGCAGCTAGGGGGATAAGTGTAAAAATACCCTGGCTTTTCGCATTCATTCAAACACGTGGAAGATGGCCATTATTGGGCGTGGAAGCCAAGGAGCGCAGCATTTATCAGGAGCCGGACACTATTCGACAAGTATATGGAATTTGGAGAAGAACCCGCCGCAATGCCGAAGACAATCTACGCGCGGATTCATCGCCATTGAAGCCTGGTTCGGGGCTCTTGAGGAGTCCTGGATTAGGGGGTGTCCGGATAGCCGAACTATCACCGTTGGCCGGACTCTCGGACTATGAAGATACAAGATTGAAGACTTCGTCCCGTGTCCGGATGGGACTTTCCTTGGCATGGAAGGCAAGCTTGGCGATACGGATATGTAGATCTCCTACCATTGTAACCGACTCTGTGTAACCCTAACCCTATCCGGTGTCTATATAAACCGGAGGGTTTTAGTCCGTGGGACGAACAACAATCATACTATAGGCTAGCTCCTAGGGTTTAGCCTCTCGATCTCGTGGTAGATCCACTCTTGTACTACCCATATCATCAATATTAATCAAGCAGGAGTAGGGTTTTACCTCCATCGAGAGGGCCCGAACCTGGGTAAAAACATCGTGTCCCTTGTCTCATGTTACCATCCGCCTAGACTAACAGTTCGGGACCCCCTACACGAGATCCGCCGGTTTTGACACCGACCAGACGCCTTCGAGGTATGAACTCATGACTTGCCGGTCCCCAGCGCTGCCCAAGATCTTGGCACGCATGTAGAAGGCGTCGACTATCACGATGTCCGGGTTCTTTTCTCTAATGATCCGCATCTCCATACTCAGCAAAAATAGCCAAACGAAGGTGTAGTGCAGCGGATGAAGGTTAAACATAGCGAAGATGTCATGAAACCACAGGATGATCGTACCCCCGATGGCATTATCCACAAAGCCCTTTCCCTCTGGAACCTTGGCCATGAAAACCGGGTATGCCACATCATTCTCGGAGAGACGCCGCTTCTCCAAAGAAAGAACACTGTCATGCATGCTCCGCATAGCACCGGTTGCAGCATTGAGCAGATTAGTCGGTAGCATCGGCCTACCCGCCACATGCACCCTCCTCGAGATATCCTTAGGTGAAGGTGGACCGTCCTGAGCACGGATCATACTCGGTGCCGGCTGGCCCGCACCCTTGTTAGTCTTTCTTTTTCGTCCCTTCTTCTTCTGCTATAATGGGATCGAGTTCTGCTCAGAGACTGCCTTCTTGAGTGTGTTGGGGCTGATAATATTTTGCACCTCGGCTATCTGAGGCTCGGTGAAGGCGGCACCTGGTGGCGTCTCCTGAGAACTGAACGCCAGACTATGCCTGTTGCAATTGGGTTTCTCCGCGATACCAGCTAGATCGCGATCGTCTTTTGCAGGGTTGGGTTCTTGAGAAGGAGGCCCCAAGAATACGTCATCGTACCCATGTTCGTTGAAGTACTTATCGACGTTGGTAAATGTACCATCGTCGTCGTCGTCCGGATCCTGTGCCATATGCATGTCCGGATCATGTGCCATATGCACGTCCGACATGTCCGGTAGCATTGCGGGGGTCTTGCCATGGCTTGGCGCCGGCACGACTGGCAGTGTTGTCTGTGGGGTGGTGTCCCCCGCCCCAAAACGAACCTAGCTTCTCGGCCAAAGCATGGGCCAGCTTATGCAGGTGCTGAGGGTCATCACATCATCTTCGTCGGCCCCATGGGGTCGATACGGAGGTAACATGTTGTCGAAGCCCGGCAGCACCCGAACCAGTTGACCCTATAAACGGTGGGTGGCATCGGATTACCGTGGAACACGTGGCTGCCCGGTTAAACGATTCTGCCCTTGGTGACATCGACCAACTCGTCGTTCACGAAGTGCAGGAGAGTGCACGGAACGTCGGCGGCGTCCTGCGAAAACATGTAGGGCGTCAGGGATGCCTAGTCAAAGGCAAGGAGATGAAGTCATCGACCGAGAGGCTTAATTAGTTACCATGATGGCGTCAAGCTCGGCTAATGTCGAGGCACCGCGAACAGCGGGCATGCAATTGACGGAGGGGCTGCTTGCTGCCGAGGTGCCGACCAGCGTATTCTTCCCACACCCAGGTGCATTAAGCTGCAATGCCGGTGCCGCCGCGGGAGACACCAATGCCACCTCCACCGAAGAAACCAATGGCGCCGCCACGAGAGACACCAATGCCGCCTCCGCCGGCGCGTTGAGCGAGTTACTGCCCGTGAAGCTGGGAATCAGGGGCGGCCCCTATTGACTGCCCGCCACCCACACCTGCAGCCCAGAAACCAAGGTAGGCATAATGGTGGTGGTCGTCGCTCCCAGTTGGTATTGCACTTGCTCTTCGACCATCTCCGGAATCCGTGCCACTTGTGCCTTGAGTTGTTCAACCTCGCGCTGCTGGCTTTCCGAGCTGGTCTTTCTCTCCTTTCACCCAGCGGTATAGTATTCCGACCATTCCGTGGACAAGCCTTTGCCGGCCACACGACCAGCTGACGAGGGCTTACTGAGCTTATCCTTGTTTTTCATTATGTTCAACGCCCTATTTAAAGGGGTGTCAAAAGGGGAGCTCTGGGACGACCCCGCGCTACTACTTTTAGTGTCCTGCAGAAGGAACGTGAACCATTTAGAAATTTGGCTTCATTAACTAGAATGCAACCATATATGGAGATAATTACGCGGGGGTGTATTCCTTACCAGAACTTTCTCAAGCGCCTTGGTCTTCGGATCCGTGGTAAGCTCCTTATTTACCGGGTCAATCTTGTACCGTGCCCTGACATAGTTCCTGGTCTGCTTGTCACGGTATTTCTCGAAGCAGGGCGGTAGGCCTTGCTTGGCACGCTCCGCATCCTCCTTGTCCCATATAGGTTCCGCCACTCTGTAACCGCCGGGACCGAGTTTGTGGACCCCTAAGTTCAAGTCCCGCATATCTTCCCCCCACTGACTTGATTCCTCGGATGCGTTGCTCTCGCACTTGATCTTGAACTCCCGGTAGTCATCTTCGCTGATCGAAGGATTTCTCTCCTTGATCTTCTCATAACTATCACATTTTTCAATCATGCTCTTCACCCGCGCCTCTCAAAGTAGCCAGGGCCTTGCTCATCTTCGTGAGGGCGGCACTATTCACTTTATTCCCTGAGAGGCGTGTGTTTGCAAAGTCACCGGGGAACTTGTATCGTTCGTGCAGCTTCGTGAAGAGGAGATTGCGCAAATTCCCTTGGTCACGATGCCTTAGGTTCTCGGTGTTGATCGAGACAATGCTCCGGAGAATGCACCCGAGTTGTCCCGCGTACCCCTTGACTATTTCTTTGGGAGCCGTTGGATGCCCCTCGGAGGACACTTCAGTAAATTCCTCCTTGACGGTGCCGAGCACGTTCGGGCGCCGGTCCTTCCGTTGCCTCTTCGGTTGGCTGCCATCTGTGCATGCGCCGCCATCATCAGTGGTGGAATCCTCGGCGGCACCATCAGTGGTGTCATCCCCGACGCCACTAGGGATTGTGTAGTCGTGATCGGTGTCTTCCGCGGCGTCCTCATAGCAGTGAGGGTTCTTCCTCCATCTCCTGGGATAGCTCCCAGAATGCCTTGCTGCCCAACCCGCCGGCCTCATCGGTGTGGGCCATGTTTCACTCTAAATAGGAAACAAAATTGGTCAAAAAGTTGGTTATTGTCAAGGAACAAGATCATGGTGTAGACTCGAAGGTCCCACCAAGGATAGAACCGCATATTGATACGCTTTTGCAAGGTGGATATCATTACATCAACATTACATAATAGATGGGGATACATACAAAACATACAATGTCACATGAAAACAACAATACAACATACAAGATCAACATCCGACTACAGATGAATCATAAATGTAAACTCAAACAATATCCACCACCGCTAGCCTAGGCTGCCGACACGGAACCTATCCCCACGATCGAAGAAGAAGCGGAAGGAGAACTCCAAAACAAGGAAACATCGCTCTCGCGTCATGATCATCGCATAACCTGTACTTGCAATCGTTGTTGTAGTAATCATGAGCCACGAGGACTCAGCAATCCCATTACCATGGGTATCAAGACTAGCAAAGCTTAATGGGTAAGGAAGGAGTAAAGTGGTGAGGTTGCAGAAGCGACTAAGCATGTATGGTGGCTAACATACGCAAATAAGAGCGAGAAGAGAAGCAAAGGAACGGTCGTGAAGCTAGCAATGATCAAGAAGTGATCCTGAACTCCTACTTACGTCGAACATGACCCAAAACCGTGTTCTCCTCTCGATCAACCCCGAAAAGAGACAATCACGGTTACGCACGCAGTTGGTGTATTTTAGAAGAGTTTACTTCAGGTTTACTACAACCGGATATTAACAAATTCCCATCTGCCACATAACCGTGGGCACGGCTCTCGAAAGTTTATACCCTGCAGGGGTGTCCCAACTTAGCCCATGATAAGCTCTCGCGATCAACGAAGGATATTACTTCTGCCGGGAAGACCCGATCAGTCTCGGAATCCCGTTCACAAGACATTTCGACAATGGTAAAACAAGAGCAGCAAAGCCGCCCGGATGTGCCGACAAATCCAGATAGGAGTCGCACGTACCTCGTTCTTAGGGCACACCGGATAAGTCAAGCTACGAGTAAAACCAGGCTTCAAGTTTCCCCGAGGTGGCCCCGCAGATTGCTCTGTTCGGACCAACACTCGAAGGAGCACCGCCCGGGGCTAAAATAAAGATGACCCTCGGGCTCCAGAAACCCAAGGGAAAAGAAGGGCATAGGTGAGGCAAATGGTAAAACCAATATTTGGCCTTGCTGGAAGAGTTTTATTCAAAGCGAACTGTCAAGGGGGTCTCATAAATCACCCAACCACGTTAGGGACGCAAAATCCGGGAACATAATACCGATATGACGGAAACTAGGGCGGCAAGAGTGGAACAAAACACCAGGCATAAGGCCGAGCCTTCCACCCTTTACCAACTATATAGATGCATTAAAATATAAGAGATATTGTGATATCCCAACATAAACATAATCCAACATGAAGCAATCTTCATCTTCACCTGCAACTAGCAACGCTATAAGAGGGGCTAAGAAAAAGCGGTAACATAGCCAAACAACGGTTTGCTAGGAGGGGTGACAAAGGTTAGAGGTTCATGGCAATTTGGGAGGCTTGATAAGCAAGTGGTAGCTAACACGTCAAAGCGATAGAATGAAGCAACTAGCATAGCAATGATAGTAGTGAGATCCAAGGTGACGATCATCTTGCCTGAAATCCCGCTAGGAAGAAGAACGAATCCATGAAGAAGATGAAGCCACGAAGACGAACCAAGCGTGAGGACGAAGCCTCACGATCGCAACGAAACAGGAACTAACGAGAAGGAGCACAACCGGAAAGAAACAAACAACATGGTAAACACAACATCACATAAATATGGCATGATGCACAATCAAGTATGATGCATGTCCGGTTTAATGGGGCATGGCATGGCAAAGTGCACAAACAATACTACAGATTAAGTGGAGCTCAATATGCAACGAGTTGCATATTGACAAAACACCACATTCGAGTTATTTAGTTCGCTCTCATTTAGGTACGCAACAATATTAAATGTTGTTAAACATGGCAAGAGGTGAAGCATAAGTAAACTAACTAGGCAAAATTAAATGAGGCCGGGACAACAAGCAACAAGTCCGGAAGATCCTCAGATGCATATTTCGAATTCAGTACTGTTCTGCCCTAAACCATATTTTATTATGGTTAAACAGGAAAATAAACTGCACCATGTTAAACTAGGCATTTTCCACCCCATTTACATATAAAGTTTATTTAAAATGGAGCTACGGTTATTTAGTTATGAAATAACTCATTTTAGCATGGCATTTGAGCAAATTTAAACAAACACCATTTTAAACATTTTAACCATGGATGAAAGTGGCATATTATGAAAGTATATGAAAAACTGGGCATATTTCATATATAGTTTATTTAATTCTGATGCATGGTTTGTGAATTATTGATGCATGAACATTAAGGGGTTTTCTGAAAACTGCAGTCTCTGGATAATTAGCAAATACGTCCTGAACGGAAAAAAAATGATGCGGGCCGAATCTGGAGCACTGCTGGGCTGGACAGAGAGGAGGGCTGTGGGGAGCTCACCCATGGGCTGAGGCCCAGTCGGTGAAGGCAAGAAGTCGAGGGCGGCGCGAAGTAGCCGGGCCTTTGGCTGGATCGAACGAGGAAGGAGGCGCTGACGATGCTCGCGCGGTCAACGGGCGTTGAACGAGGCATCATCCTCCTCTGCTCGAAGCAGAGGATGGACAGACACGGCGCGATGGGACTTGGGCATCAGCAGGTTCAGGAGGCCGTCGGCCACGGCGTGGAGATCCTCTGATCGAGGCGGTCGTGCATGTACAGGCACGAGGAAGGCCTCGCCGGGTTCGTGCGGGAGAAGTGCAAGAGGCGCGCGAGGCTGGGGTGTTGTAGATGAGGACCGGCGTCGGGGATGGCTTGCGGGAGCTCAGGCGTCAAAGGAGAACGGCAGGACGCCGGTGCTTGCTGGAACCGGGCGGAGGAGGAGCAAATCCGGGGGCCGGGGTGCCAGATCCGGGCTCCAAGGGAACTTCAAACGCCGGTGGAGACAGATCAGCGTGGTGACGAGCTCCTGTCCATGGCAATGTAACGTAGAGAGGATTGAGAGAGAGAATCAGAGGAAGGAGAAGAACTGAGGGAGGGTGGGCGCTCATCTTGCTAGCTGCAGGTTCGGGACGGAATGGAGGAGGTCGGCGGCGGCCGTCCTGCTGGGCTCCGGGGCGAACACGGGGACAAGGAGGAGCTCGGGGCTCGGGCGAAGAGTGGATCCAGGGGGCCTGGGGTTGGGTCGATGCTGAAAACAAGGGAGGCGGTCGGTGCGATCTGGAGGGATCCCGATTGAGAGAGTGGGTTGGTGGCGGCGATGGGACAAGCTCCCGAAGAACAAGGAAGAGTGGGTGGCGGCGGCGGGTGAGGGGATGGATGGATGGGACAGCCTAGGGTCTAGGGTTAGACTATAAATATGAGAAAGAGAGGAGTTTGGATCATCCGATCGAAATCCGATGGATGAGAATAAATAGGTAGGGAAGGCAAAATAAGAAAACGGAGACATTTTATAGATGTTTGGGGATGATCCAGACCCATCGGTCACGACTGCCCGGGTCGGGTTCGGGACAGCTTTCGGACGTGCACAAGGGGTTGGACGAAAGGCCATGGAGATAAGGGGGGTTTTACGGGCTCAGAGAAGAGAGAGAAGAGAGTGGTCCGGTTGATATGACACGTCAACAGAGATAAGGAAGAAGCGGCAACTACGAGCAGAAGCAAGTTTTATGAAAAACATGTGGATGCAATGCACATGATGCCATGAGATGAGATGCAAGACATGAACAAAATGCAAAACAAAAGACAAAAACCCAACCACGGAGGAGATAATATAACACATAGCCGGAAAAGGCAAGAGTTGGAGTTACAATTATGGAAAGTTACATCCGGGGTGTTACACATGGTCTCATCATTTAGGGTTTGTCGACACCGAGGCATCCTAAAATCTAGGCTTTTATCATTTAGGGTTTGTCGACACCGAGGCACCCTAAAAGACTAAGCTTTCATCATTTAGGTTTTTATCGACACCGAGGCACCCTAAAAGCCAAGGTTTTATCATTTAGGGTTTGTCAACGCTGAGGCCCATCCATAACACAAGAGGCAGTTGATCCTACTTAATTAAGTACTAAGATACCCCGGCCCATGCATCAGTCGCAAGTACCCCATATGTCCTATTTTTAGCAAAGTCATGCTAAAATTGACGAAAAATTTTAACATGACCTTTGCTGAAAATAGGACATATGGAGTACCCGAATTTGCCGGAACGGAAGTTAATCGACATTCCGGCAAACTCAAGGGCCTCTCGGGGTACCTGCAAAATCATCACGACATGATGGTCGGAGACAAAACCTAGCAAACTAGCACCACAATGTGCCTCTACTTTCATATGGAAGAAAAGGCCACATACCATATGGTCCTCTGCTTTCATATGGACAAAAATTAGCTCAACTTATGTGAGCTTCCATTCCAGATCTAATAGGTCACCCAACAAAAAATCATCAATAGTTTAGCAAGTCTATACCCTCAAGAATGAACATATAGCAATATCTGTTGTCCCCCCATAACATAATGGAAATCAAAATCAGCTCAACTTAGATGAAAATTGCCTTTGCTGCATGGAATAGAACATAACGTAAGGAGGTGTTGCAACAACGTATATACTTTATCACATTATAAGTCCTCACACCATCAACTATGACAAAATCTGAGAGTATAAGTCTGGTTACATTCACCCAAGTCCAAACATAAAATTCTGTCCAACATAGTACAACCCACTTTGATAATTTCATAGGATTTAATATACCGAACGAAACCTGACAAGTGATATGAGTTTTAAGTACCTACAGTACAGCCTCTAAAATTTTCATGTTGTAACTTTATTTTAATACCACCTCTAACAGGGCCTAATCTCCCATATCAAAATACTGTACCCAGGAACATATATTTCGGGACAGCAAACTAAACTGATAGCTGCTCTCAAACCATACATCCAAACAACACAAATAAATACTCTAAAGAAACCTTGAAACTTTATATAAAACTTATGTAAAGGGGCCAACTCAAAATTCTGAGCCTAGCTAACTCATTTTTCAGATATAAGCTTGCTGTCCAGATTTGACAGTGCAGGTTTTAACCGAACCAAGTTCAGTTTATAGCCAGAGTCACCCCATGATCCAGATTTTCTCTAAAAGGCAACCAACATCTGGCATCCCTAACTAATTTGGTTAAACAAAGGATCTAGCATAAAATAGGGCTGTTATGAACCTTACATGGATGTTACAAAAACACCAGAAATCCAAGTTCAGTACATTGCAAATTGGTTTAATTGCCGCATAGTGCTTTTAAAAAAGTTGAATGGAAAAGGATGCAAATGATCCACATACTGACCATAATAAAACCGCTAGGACCAGCTGGTAACTAGAGGGGGGATACTCTAAAATTCTTGCAGAGTTAAGAGACAATAACAAAGTATCATGGTGGTATCATATTTACAGTAACAGATCTTTGCAAATGCATATGACTGAATACAACCCACATCATTTGTACCAAAATAGACATATATTTGTCCACATTTATAATCTATCCCAACAACTTCAACAGGACCAACTACATCGTAAACTAGGTCAGCAGTGAACAGAACATACTTCACTCTACAACATTCTACCTGTTAGTGGCAATGTATCAGTTTAACCCCTAGATGACATGCAGGTGGCTAAACCATAAGCCTAACCAGATGACATGCAGTATACTGAACTTGGATTTACATGGATGTTACAAATAGTGTAGGCGCGGTCGCGGTGCGGTGAGCGCGCCTGGGCGCGGCCAGGGGCCGAGGGGAGCACGGTCATGGGGGGCGGCAACCAGGAGCTAGGGGGCGGCAACCAGGAGCTAGGGCGCGGTGGTGCGACAGTCTACGGTGACGAAATCAAAGGGGGGAAGGGGAACCGGTGCAGCTCACCGAGAGGAAGACGATGGCGAGCTCGTGCGGGGCCGGGGTTGACAAGGTGACGCGGATCGACGGTGAGGCCGCGGTGGCTGGAGGTGGAAGAAGACCTCGATCCGCATGATGCAGAGTCGTCGAGCTCGAACAGGTGGCCGTAGATGACGTAGAAGAACACTGCAGAGCTCCTAGACTCCTTGGTGGGGTGCGGCGACGACGGTGGTCGCGGGACGATGCTTGATGTGGCTGGCGACCTAGTCGGGTGAAGCAGCGCGAGGGGAGGGGAAGTGGGGAGGTGCTAGGGTGTGAAGCGGGCGCGGGGGAGCCGGAGCGGGTGTGGAGCGAGCGCGGGGGTCGTCGGAGCGGGTGTGGCGAGGGAGAGGGAAGGGGGATCGAGCGAAGGGATATCCAGCTAGAGGGGGGAATGTTAGTAATGGCACATCATCTAGGGGTGCGCCATAAAAACAGTGATAGCAATGGCGCACCATCCTCTGGTGCGCCATTAGTAACTTTTTTTTTCTGATAGCAATGGCGCACCCTCCTCTGGTGCGCCATTAGTAACTTTTTTTCATTACTTCTTGTTGCATCTAATAAATTTTTTTTATCAAAATTGTTATTTTCATGAGGACTAGAACAGAAGATATCGTCAAATATCATCAAATTTGCTTTTTTTGAAAATATCATCAAATTTGTTTTTTTATTTTTAATTGAAAATATCATCAAATTTGTTATTTAAAAATATCATCAATATTTTTTTTGGATTTTTAGTTGCATTCATTTGTGAATTGATAAAACATTTATGAATATGAAAAAATAGCATAAAATTTGAAAAAATATTCATGAATTCAAAAAGTGCCCATGAAATTTAAAAATATTCATGATTTCAAAAAATATTAACAAATTCAATATTCACCAGGACTAGAACAGAAGAAATATCATTTCAAAATGTCGAAATATAATCGAGAAATGATGACTACGATTTAAATACAATCGATCTTAGCTAGCTATCTTTTCACAATCTTCTTGCCCTTCTTTTTTGCAAATGGAGTTCTTCTGTTGAATGGATGTCCTTTAGGTAGGGTGGTCCTGCTTCTTCTTGTGGTGTATGGCACTACATCGTCGTCATCATGTTCCATCTTCGGTTCGCCGTACTTGTCGAAGTCTTGCTCATTGGCGACTCCATCCATTCCAATGATCTTCCTTTTGCCTCTCCTCATGACAACATGACTGGGCTTTGACGGGTCGGCAATGAAGAAGCATTGTTCCACTTGGGAAGCCAGTACTCATGGCTCATTTTTCGCGGTGACGTTTGCGCCCGCGGTCTTGGATTTGGCTTCGGGTATAACCATGGTGGTGAAATACCAGTTTTCTTTTATGACACTCTTGCTCCATCTGACACGGAACATCCGGACCTTCTCTCCAGCGTAGCTAAGCTCCCAGATCTCCTCGATCCTTCCATAGTATCTGTCCTTGTCGTTACCGGTGTAGGATTCCATCGTTACCCTGGAGTTCTGATAACCATCGCTCTTCATGTCCTTGTCCTCGGTTTAGAATGTGTAGCCATTGATATCGTACGCCTCATAGGTCATCAGGTTGTGCTCGGCGCCCTGTGACAATGCGAATATGAGTTTTTCTTCCGCGGAAGAATCCTCATGTAGAGGGTACGAGAGAAGCTTCTCCTTGAACCAACGTGTGAAACATGAGTTGTGCTCTTTGATTTTATCTCCGTCCGTCCTCTGTTGGCCTTGGTCATTGTATGTCTTCTTAATAAAGGTTTTGTGCTCTACCACCCAAGGATCGACCACGTCTATGTGTTGTAGCGCGACTAGGTTTGCTCTTTCAAAGTTGGCGAGTCAACCCTCGAAGTCGACATGCATTTCGCGGCGACCCTCGCGGTGACCCCATCCAGTTGAGCCCTGCCGAGGTGCTGTTGACGCGCGTACCAACGGGTTCTCGATGTCTAGATAATTCATGCAGTAGGAGATGCACTCTTCGGTCAGAAAGCCCCTGGCTATGCTTCCCTCTGGACGTGACATGTTGCGAACGTATCCTTTGATGACACCATCATCCTTTCAAATGGCATCATGCTGTGCAGGAACGTCGGCCCGAGTTGGATGATATCCTCCACAATATGGACCAGCAGATGCACCATAACATTGAAGAATGCGGGTGGGAAGTACATCTCAAGCTCGCATAGTATCACCATGATCTCTTCCTGTAGCCTTCTGAGTTGCCTCACGCCAACCGACTTCCGAGAGATGACGTCAAAAAAGTCGCATAGGCCGAATAGCGTTTCACGGACGTGCGCGTCCATGATCCCACGGATTGCAACTGGAAGTATCTGCGTCATCAACACGTGACAGTCGTGAGACTTCATCCCGCTGAACTTCTGCTTTGCTGAGTCTAGGTATCTTCTTATCTTCCCCGCGTAACCGTAAGGAAGTTTTACTCCTACGAGGCAGGTGAAAAACTGCTCGATCTCCTCCTGACTTAGAGTGAAGCACGCATGAGGGTAGTCATTTCCGGTCTTCTTGGCCTTTTTTCCTTTGCGACGACTTTCCGTGTCCTGCTTCGCCTCATCATCATCATCATCATCATCGTTAGTGTGAAGCTCCTCCCTGATGCCCATTGATTTCAAGTCTGCCCTTGCTTTCGGCCCATCTTTGGTCCTCTCTGGCATGTTGAGCAGGGTACCAAGCAGACTCTCGCACACGTTCTTCGTGACATGCATGACATCAAGGCTCTGAGGCACATGGTGGATCTTCCAGTACGGCAAGTCCCAGAAAACATACCTCGCCGCTCTGGCGCCTTTCAGCAGCGGCTCTGGCGCCTTTCTCTTATTTCCCGGCTCTGGCGCCTTTTGCTTCTTTCCCGGCAGTGGGCAATCTTTCCAATTTTTCAACAGCTCGTCTATTTCCTCGCCGCTCCTCGTACGCGGGCGTCTTCGGGGTTCGGTTTCACCATCGAACAGATCCTTGCGTTTTCTCCATGGGTCATCGTCGCGAAGCCACCTTCGATGTCCCATGAACACGGTTTTCGAAGACTCGGGATCTCTATCTAGCTGGTGATACGTTGTGTCATCCATGCACCTGATGCATCCAGAAAATCCGTGGACCACCTGCCCCGCGAGATATCCGTAACCGAGATAGTCGTGCACCGTCGTGAGCAGTGCGGCTCTCATAGGGAAATATTCTTTCTCTGCGGCATCCCACATATTGGCTTGCGTTATTCACAGCGTGTCTAGCTCCTCTTTCAGCAGCCCTAGATACAGATTGATGTCGTTCCCTGGTTGTTTTGGCCCTTCAATTAGCATACTCATGTGAATGTACTTCCTCTTCATGCACAACCAGGGGGGAAGGTTGTACATCCACACAAACACAGGCCAGGTGCTATGTGTGCTTCTCCGGCTGCCAAACGGATTGACTCCATCGGTGCTCGCGCCCAAAGACGATGTTCCTTGGATCGTCCCCAAATTATGGGTGTTCAAGTTCAACGCTTGCCATCGCTCGCATCCTTAGGGTGACTCGGCATCTTGTCTTTTTTATTTATCTCCGGATCATTTCCGTCATCTTCTCGCTTCTTCTCCTCCCTATCTGCGTGCCAACGCAGGAGCTTTGCTAGCTTAGGGTCCACGAAATACTGCTGCAGACTAGGAGTGATCAGAAAGTACCACACCACTTTTCGAGGAGCTTTCTTCCTCTTCTTGTATCGAGTGACGCCGCACACCAGACATATGGTAGACTCCGCGTGCTCGTCCCGATAAATGATGCAATTGTTCATGCACACATGGTATTTCACGTGCTGTAAATCCAGAGGACACACGATTTTCTTCGCCTCCTCGAAACTGGTCGGGCACTTTTTCCCCTTGGGAAGACATTCGCGCCAGAATGACATGTTCTCGTCGAAGCATGTGTCGTTCATTTTGTGTTTTACCTTCATCTCCAGATCCATGAGCGTTACTTTCAGGCGGGTATCCTCGGGCCTGCATCCTTCATACAATGGAGTAACTGCGTCTATCTCCAGTTGATCCAGCTTGGCTTTCTCCTGGGCGGCAGCTCTTGCGTTATCCGTCTGCTTGAGAAGCACCTCTTGAATATGAGGGTCCTGCACCCAGCCCATCAATGGTCCATCATCGTCTGCTCCGGCAGCTTCATCTTCATGATCATGCCCTTCGTCTTGATCTTCCTCATCATGACTGTGTACAGCATCACCGTCGTGATCATGTCCTAGAGATTCTTCGTCTTCTCACCCGCCCTTGCCGCGGTGGTTGTCTTGCTGCCCTTCCTCATTTCTTGCCCGACCCCCATGGACGACTTCATAGTCATCTTCATCACCTTGCCACCGATAGCCATCCATGAAACCACGCCAGAGCAGGTGGTCCCGCACCTGCCCGGAATCCGGGTCCGCAATAAGGCTCTTCAGCTTGCATCTTCGACACGGACATCTTATCTCCGTCTCGTTCTTTTTAAGCATCTCGGCCTTTGCGGAGCTTAAAAACCTATTCATGATGCCTTCGGTCATCGTGGGGACCATGGTCGCCTGCGGGGTAGAGCAAAACGATACTTTAGAACCAAGAAAAAATTTGGCATGACATTGCCTAAAAATAGGACCAAAAAGAATACATAGTGCCAAATTCTCGCTGAAATGGAAATGAATCGACATTCTGGCAAAATATTGGCAACTATCACATTTCAAATACCGGTACCTGCTAAGACAAACATATATGCAACGCCACAAACATATGCAACACCAAAAACATACGTAGATCTAGCTAGGCCATAAAAAGTGCATGTGCACGTTGTTGGAGGGAGAAAAAAGTAGATCTACAACATAAAGAAAGCTTTCCCCTTACTTACCTATCAAAAAGGTAATATAACCACTTAATTTGGGTGAATCTATGGTGCAAATGAGGTGAGGAGGAGGAGGCAGCCGAGACAAGCTTGGAGGAGGAGGTGGAGAGAATGAAGTGGGGAAAGTGAGTGTGGTAGGTGGCTGTCCAAAATATCTAGCTGGTCTCAGGTTACTAATGGCGCACCACCTAAACATGCGCCATTAGTAACCCTGGTTACTAATGGCGCACCAGCTAGGGGTGCACCATTACTAGTTTTGCAATATATATATATATATATATATATATATACATATATATATATAATTGGCAGTAGTGGTGCACCGTGGTTGTGGTGCGCCTTTACTAGTTTGAACTAGTAATGGCGCACTTCACGCTGGTGCGCCATTACTACTTTTGAAAAAAAAGAAAAAAAATTCAATAGTGGCGCACCGATCAAGTGGTGCGCCATTACTACTTTAAAAAAAAGTAAAAAAAATTCAATAGTGGCGCACTGATCGTGTGGTGCGCCATTACTAGTTAAAACTAGTAATGGCGCACTATGCCCTGGTGCGCCATTAATAGTTTTGGAAAAAAATTGCTAGTAATGGCGCACCGTGTGTCTGGTGCGCCATTAGTAATGAGGACACTAATGTTGCACCTGTATCTAGTGCACCACTGCTATATAGAAGTGGCGCACCATATACACGGTGCGCCATTAATGTCCATATCAGTTATAGCCCTTTTCCTAGTAGTGTCAAGTACCGAATGCACGGCACCTCCGTGTTCTACAAACGTTCAGCTCGATGGCGTCCCTCGCCTTTTTGATCCAGCAAGACATCGAGGTAGTAGATGAGTTCCGTCAGCACGACGGCTTGGTAACGATGATGGTGAAGTGATCTCTGCAGGGCTTCGCCTAAGCACTACGAAAATATGACCGGGGGTGTAAACGGTGGAGGGGGCGCCGCTCACAGCTAGGCAATTGTCTGTGTGTGCTAGGCACCCCCTCCTCATATATATAGGTAGGAGGGAGAGGGAGAGGGCAATGTGCGCCCCAAGTAGGACCAAATCCTACTTGGGCTCCTACCCTCGGCCGAGCCCCCCTGCCATGTTCGTTGGAGGGGGAAGGAAAGAGTGGGGAGGGAGGGAAGGGGGAATCCTATTCCACTCTTTGCTTTCCCTTTCCCCTCTTCCCTTATCCTCCTAGGCCGGCCCATATGGGGGGGGGCGCACCAGCCCCTTGTGGCTGGTGTGTTTCCCCTCTTGGCCCATAAGGCCCATATCTTTTGTTGGGGGTGCCCGGAACCCTTCCGGTGACCCAATAAGTACCCGGTACCCGCGAAACACTACCGGTGTCCGAATACTATCGTCCTATATATGAATCTTTACCTCTTGACCATTTCGAGACTCCTTGTCATGTCTGTGTTCACATCTGGAACTCCGAACAACATTCGGTCAAAAATCACATACCTCATATAATATTATATCGTCAACGAATGTTAAGCGTGCGGACCCTAAGGGTTCGAGAACTATGTAGGCATGACCAAGACACCTCTTTGGTCAATAACCAATAGCGGAACCTGGATGCCCATATTGGCACAAATATCTTTATCGGTCGAACCGTTATGACTAACATATGTAATTCCCTTTTTCTATCAGTATGTTACTTGCCCGAGATTCGATCGTCGGTATCTTCATACCTAGTTCAATCTCATTACCGGCAAGTATCTTTACTCGTTCCGTAATACATCACCTTGCTACCTCTTGAGCATGTGTTGGTTTTCCCTTCAAGCGGAAAGGGTGATGCGGCAAAGTAGCATAAGTATTTCCATCAATTTTTGAGAACCAAGGTATCAATCCAGTAGGAGATAACATGCAAGTCACCTAGTACCTGCACAAACTATCAATAACCTTGCAACCAACGCGATAAAGGGGTTGTCAATCCCTTAACAGTCACTCGCAAAAGTGAGATCTAATAAAGATAGTAAGATAAATATTTTTGGTATTTTTGTTGTATAGATTGGAAAGTAAACATTGCAAAATAGTAAAGCGAGATGTGATGTAAATAAAAGAGATGCAATATAATAAGAAAGAGGCACGAGGGCCATAGGTTTCACTAGTGGCTTCTCTCAAGATAGCATGTATTACGGTGGGTGAACAAATTACTGCCGAGCAATTGATAGGAAAGTGCATAATTATGAGAATATCTAGGCAATGATCATGAATATAGGCATCACGTCTGTGTCAAGTAGACCGAAACGATTCTGCATCTACTACTATTACTCCACACATCGACCGCTATCCAAAGATGCATCTAGAGTATTAAGTTCATAAGAATAGAGTAACACATTAAGCCAGATGACATGATGTAGAGGGATAAACTCAAGCAATATGATATGAACCCCATATTTTTATCCTCGATGGCAACAATACAATACGTGCCTTGCTGCCCCTCATTCTTCGGGAAAGGACACCGCAAGATTGAACCCAAAGCTAAGCACTTCTCCCATTGCAAGAAAGATCAATCTAGTAGACCAAACTAAACAGATAATTCAAAGAGACTTGCAAATATATCAAATCATGCATATAAGAATTAAGAGAAGAACCAAATAATATAATAGATAATCTTGATCATAAATCCACAATTAATCGGATCTTGGCAAACACACCGCAAAAGAGTAGTACATTGAATACATCTCCAAGAACATCGAGGAGAACTTTGTATTGAGCACCAAAGGGAGAGAAGAAGCCATCTAGCTAATAACTATGGACCCGAAGGTCTGTGGTAAACTACTCACACATCATCAGAGAGCCTATGGTGTTGATGTAGAAGCCCTCCATGATCGATTCCCCCTCCGGCAGATCGCGGGAAAAGGCCCCGAGATGGGATCTCACGGCTACATAAGGTTGCGGCGGTGGAAAAGTGGTTTCGTGGCTCCCCCTGATGTTTTTAGGGTATAAGAGTATGTATAGGTGAAATAAGTATGTCGGTGGAGCTCCGTGGGGCCCATGAGGGTGGGGGCGCGCCCTCCGGCCTCGTGGCCGCCTCGCGGAGTTCCGGACTTTAACTCCAAGTCTTATGGATTTTGTTTGTTCCAAGAAAGATCATCGAGAAGGTTTCATTCCGCTTGGGTTCCATTTGGTATTCCATTTCTACAAAACACTGAAATAGGCAATAAAATAGAAACTGGCACTGGGCCTTCGATTAATAGGTTAGTCCCAAAAATAATATAAAAGAGCATATTAAAGCCCATTAAACATCCAAAATATATAATATAATAGCATGGAACAATAAAGATTACAGATACGTTGGAGACGTATCAAGCATCCCCAAGCTTAATTCATGCTCGTCCTCGAGTAGGTAAATGATATAAACAGAATTTTTGATGTGGAATGCTACCTAACATAATTTTCTTTATTGTGGCACGAATGTTCAGATCCTTAAGATTCAAAACAAAATTTTAATATTGACATAAAAACAATAATACTTCAAGCATACTAATAAAGCAATCATGTCTTCTCAAAATAACATGGCGAAAGAAAGTTATCCCTACAGAATCATATAGTCTAGCTATGCTCTATCTTCATCACACGAAATATTTAAATCATGCAAAACCCCAATGAAAAGCCAAGAAATTGTTTCATACTTTTGATATTCTCAAACTTTTTCAATTTTCACACAATACATGAGCGTGAGCCATGGACATAGCTCTATAGGTGGAATAGAATGGTCGTTGTGGAGAAAATAGTCTCACATCAACTAGGCGTATCAACGGGCTATGGAGATGCCCATCAATAGATATCAATGTGAGTGAGTAGGGATTGCCATGCAACGGATGCACTAGAGCTATAAGTGTATGAAAGCTCAACAAAAGAAACTAAGTGGGTGTGCATCCAGCTTGCTTCCTCATGAGGACCTAGGGCAATTTGAGGAAGCCCATCATTGGAATATACAAGCCAAGTTCTATAATGTAAAATTACCACTAGTTTAAAAGTGACAACATAGGAGACTCTCTATCATGTAGATCATGGTGCTACTTTGAAGCACAAGTGTGGTAAAAGGATAGTAGCATTGCCATTCTCTCGTTTTCTCTCATTTTTCTTATTTATTTTATTATTTGGGCCTTCTTTCTCTTTTTTATGGCATCTTTATTTATTTTTCGTCCGGAGTCTCATTCCGACTTGTGGGGGAATCATAGTCTCCATCATCCTTTCATCACTGGGACAATGCTCTAATAATGATGATCATCACACTTTTATTTACTTAAAACTCAAGAATTGCAACTCAATACTTATAACAAAATAAGACTATATGAGAATGCCTCCGGCGGTGTACCAGGATGTGCAATGAATCAAGAGTGACATGTATGAAAATCATGAATGGTGGCTTTGCCACAAATACGATGTCAACTACATGATCATGCAAAGAAATATGACAATGATGGAACGTGTCATAATAAACGAAACGGCGGAAAGTTGCCTGGCAATATATCTCAGAATGGCTATGGAAATGCCATAATAGGTAGGTGTGGTGGTTGTTTTGAGGAAGGTATATGGTGGGTATATGATACCGGCGAAAGGTGCACGGTATTAGAGAGGCTAGCAATGGTGGAAGGGTGAGAGTGTGTATAATCCATGGACTCAACATTAGTCATAAAGAACTCACATACTTATTGCAAAAATCTATTAGTTATCGACTACGCGCATGCTCCTCGGGGGATAGATTGGTAGGAAAAGACCATCGCTCGTCCCCGACCGCCACTCATAAGGACGACAGTCAATAAATTAATCATGCTCCGACTTCATCACATAACGGTTCACCATACGTGCATGCTACAGGAATCACAAACTTTAACACAAGTATCTCTCAAATTCACAACTACTAAACTAGCATAACTCTAATATCACCGTCTTCATATCTCAAAACAATCATAAGGAATCAAACTTCTCATAGTATCCAATGCACTTTATATTATAGTATTTATTATACCCATCTTGGATGCTCAGCATATTAGGACTAATTTTATAGCCAAAGCAAATTACCATGCTGTTCTAAAAGACTCTCAAAATAATATAAGTGAAGCATGAGAGATCAATAATTTCTATAAAATAAAACCACCACCGTGCTCTAGAAAGATACAAGTGAAGCACTAGAGCAAAATTATCTAGCTCAAAAGATATAAGTGAAGCACATAGAGTATTCTAATAAATTCCGATTCATGCGTGTCTCTCCAAAAGGTGTGTACAGCAATGATGATTGTGGTAAACTAAAAAGAAAATACTCAAATTGTGGCACCCTGATCCGCATGGAGCAGGGGGCCTTCGCACGTCAGCCCAGGATAACACCTGACGCACGACAGGTCCACGATACAACATTCCAGGTACAATAATATTCATCAAATACATGTGTATATGATTACATCATTGATGAATACAATTATCTGGCATAGCCCGAAGGCTTTATAAATGGCGGCGGAAGTCTTGGTTTGGCAGCATAATAACTCTGGCTGGGCTCCACAACTCACAGGACTGGCAAGATTACGGCCTAGCACGACGGAACAAGCAAACAATTCAGGCACGATCTACAAAACTGCATGACACGCCAAGTCAGTACATTGAATGTACTTGCAAGACAACCAAATACATAGCATCCAAACAAACATATGACAAAGCAAGAACCAAGCATATGCAACAGTCTACTTCAACACAACTTCTAAGCATGGCATGATATTAAATTGAATCATAAATCAAACTAAGCATGAATAACAACACAACATCCACTAGCATGGCATATCAGACTTACTTCTAGCAAAGCAACAGCAAATCATAGCATATAAAAACATTGCATGGCATCATGAAACTATGCTTAAAATAATCTACCAATTACCTTCCATGAAGACATGTTGTATTAACCTTATGCAACAATCACTTACTATGCCACGGCTCCTCGGAGCACACTCATGACATACCGAGACCTAATCTTGGGGTCATATCAACACGTTATCGTGACTTCTCACAATTATCTCATAACCCAAGTCACCACATTATTTATCACATCATAGTTACCACATTAGTTATTAGCAGATTTATCCTCCATTTTGACCAAGACACGATAGGGTGACCTACTACGAACTTGTGCCCATGACCGAGGACGCGGCTATCGATAGATTAAACACACACTCTGCAGAGGTAGCGCACTATACCCACACCACGGAACCCATGGCCTCGCACTCCCATTTGGGTGGACCAACGGCGTTCCGACAAAACCGATCTACTTCCATGACACTCCCCCGGCCACTCCGACCAACACCCCTTATGGGTTCAATCCTGGGTGGCCCCGTACCTACCAAACGTACCAACGGCCATCGTCGTGGCAAAACGGTCCCAAACAGGGACATGAGCTCAAAACCTAACCCAGGCACACAAGGCTTATGTCCGCCTACCTGATCAGGGTAACGCGCCCATAACCTTCCCTCGAGGGAGGCATCGGCGAGAGGCATGACAATAGACCCAGCTAGGACCTCCCACAAGGTAAATGTGGTTGCACTGGAGAAATGTCGATTTGGTGGCACTATGATTTCCCAGTGATGGCGGAGGAGGTTAGATATTAAGACATATTATTAACTTCTCCATCATCAATCATCATGCGAGCATTTTAACATGAATGCAACAACTAGCATGCAACATACCGATGCAATAACAAAATCAAGCTTTTTAAATGAACAATGATAGCATGCGAAACATGGCAATAACAAGTACTAGCAATTTCACTAGTGCAACAGATTATAATAACATCGATACAACTAACATGAAAATAAACTAGACAGAGGCATGATATTATCAGCAACAACAGCAAACTAGCCTGTCAACTTATTTCATGAAAGTATAAGCATGCAAGACAGATAACAAAAAATATAGCACGACTAAAATAACAATAGACGGAACAGACAAGAAACTACTGCAACTAAACACACACACAAGGTGCAAGCAAAGTAAACATGCAAGTTCGGGGCTCATGATAAGAGGGTGGCTTGCCTGGGGTCGATAAATACTTCGGGAAGAAGTGTGAAACACTCGCAGAAAGAGTTGCCGGAGACAGTTCTCTCTTGGAGGGGGCTGTTTACGGGCAAGGCAAAGTGGTCATTTTTACTGTGTGAAAACATTATGAAAATGGTACCAACAGAACGAGCTCGACGAGCAGAGAACGTGAGTGTTGGAATCACCTCAATCGAAGTTACGGTTGCGGAGTTATGAAGGGTTGAAGCTCACGAACCTATCGGTGAAATTTTTTCAGCAACCAGGCCCCTGGAGTAAAAACTGAACGCACCTTTGGGCAGAATACTTTTTCTGCAAAGGGAAATGTATTTTGAGCCGAAGTGCAAAGCGAATACGCTTTCAGAACTGAGAAAGCGTATTTCAGGTAAAAGAGGAAGCAAATACTCTTTCGTATACCAAAAACGCATATCCAAAATACGCTTCCACTTACAGACACGGGCCCGGGGCGAGGTCAATGCGGAGACGCTGCCAGGTGGGGTCGCGCGGGGAGGGCCCGGCCTGGCCTTGCGTCTTCAACCTCCCGCTTGTGCGCGCGCCTGACAGAAGGAGGGGCTCGCCTCGACGATGATTGCCGGCGGCTCCGGCCACCGCAAACGACGGCCGACATACCCACGAGCTCAGGAGTGAGAGGCACATCCCGTGGTGGTGTCTGCTGCCATCGAGGAGCACTAGGGAGGGAGCAGCAGGTCGCGCGGTAGAGGTGGGCTTTGGCCGCCGGTGAACAGGGTGCTCCGGTGGGGGAATGTGGTGGGCGGCGAGCCAGGGAGGGTCGCTGGAGTGCGGCGCATCCATCTAGGGTGTGCACGGGGCTCGGGGGTGCTCGGGGGCTGGGAATCAAGAGGAACCCGAGGCAGCAGACATGGCGATGGTTGGGGTCGGGGAGGAGCTCCGGAGGCGAGGGGAGGGCTTAGGGAGGCGTTGAGGACTGCGAGGGTCTCGAGGGCACTACTTATAGCCGCGGGGGAGAGCTCTAGAGGGAGGGGGCGAGGTGACACGTTGCGCGGCTACGTGTACGTGCACCGGCGACGCGCACGCGCGTCCAAGGGTCACGGCGAGGGGCGGCAAGGCGACGAGGGGGACACGGACGAGTGCCAGGAGGTCACGGAATCGAGCAACGCTCGCGGACGAGAGGAAGAAGCGGACAGGAGCGAGGAAACGATGGCACACACAGGCGCTCACTGTGTTCGGCGACGGCGACGGCTCAACGAGGAAGCAAACGAAGGGGGGACGAGCTCCAGGGGGAAAACGATGTCGAGGGGGAGCTGCGTGACACACTTGGACAAGCCAGAACCGGTCGGAGCGGCACTGTTGTTGCCAACAGTGTCTAGACCACCGATTTGGTTGGCAATGCCCGTGGTCACCATTGACAACGCACGCGCTGGTCGCCTATTTCACGCCAAACCTTGTCAGATGTGGAGTCCTTCCAAGGCTCATAAAAGAAGAGGTGATGGCACGAGTAGAAGGGTAGTGAGCAGAGGGAACCAAGCTCGACAAGTTTCTTTGTTGCAAACTCGGCCACATCCTGGTGATCAAACTAGAGGGATTAAGGACTAAGCGTGATATCTGGGAGGCTTAGGGAAGCAAAGACTATAGTCTTAGAAAGTTGGAAGGGATTTGGGCAAGTATTTAAGATAGCTGCAGTGCAACAAGGAAATATGGCCCAGAAAACAAATGAGGAAGAAGCACTCACTAGGAGTGTTGGATAGGGCTGCCACTTGGCAATTCTTGATGATTTGCTCATATGTAGATGCTGCAAAAAGATCATACCAAATGGACTTTCCAAGTTGGTACTTGTTTCACAAGCATCACATCTGACCAGAAACTTGGAAAAATTCTAGGAAACTATTGGCTAGATGAAATGAGCCAAACTCTTGTGGAGGTGGGTTATATGGATAGGAGAAGGCTTGGAAATATTTTCAGCCATAATGGAGCAAGATAAAATATACTTGCTTCACAAACTGAAAATTTGGACATAATCAAAGAATTGCTCCTGTGCTCACATAGTTCAATGGAATGAGCTGAATTTTGGTGGAGAATGATGATATGGTCATTAGAGACTGCTGGAAAAGTTTCGGCTCATTTTGATCATCTATGAGGGTACTTCCTTCACAAACAAGCAATCTGAACAGAAACTTGAGAAAATTGCCAAGGAAGATTGGATAGATGGATTGAGCTGATTTTTGGTATGCATTGGTGATTTATCAATGTTAATCACCCTACCAAATTTTAACTCAAATGGATCAAGGGTTCAAGCACTTCCTTTGCAAAAATTTCAGACAGGGCAGAAACTTGCATTTGATCATGTGCTCAAATTATGATCTTTGGAGCATGGGTTTAGATGGAAATTGTGGAGATATAGCAAGTAAAAGCTCCACAAATTATTTGGGAATTTTCCTTGCTATAAATTTTTTAGCTCCTTTGGAAAATGGCTGAAATGCAATATTGGTATTAAATAGGAAAAAGGCAATTTCCCTTATTTAAATGTGGCCAATATTTTTGCCAGAGCTAAGATTAGACATAAATATCAACTCCACCAATTCTCATGAATTTAGGAGATGACTAGCTATTCCTTTGGATTTTATCTCTCAGGTAGACAAGAAAATGAATAAATCACAATTCAAAAATATTGCATGGGACTCGGCAATATTTTTGCATATCCAAGGGTTAGGAGGATAGGAGGGTCTCTAGGAACAGATGGGATGATCAGCAGCTCAAGAAAAATGATGACTCCTTTATAATCACAAAGGCCACATTCAAATTCCAAAAATTTGGAATTAGGATTTGAGATGATTCAAAAGAGGTCTTGCCCACTCACAAAGGTATGAGCAAGATTTGGAAAGGTTGGAAATGGCAAGAATTCTCAGAGTCATCCAGCAAACTCAGGAGGAAATTTGCAAAATGATTGCCAGGAAGAAATAACAGCACAAAAATTGATAACCCAATTTTGTGGCTGTTACAACTCTTCCCCCCTTAAAAAGAATCTCGTCCTCGAGATTTCTAGGGTTACAGCAATAATAAAAAGATAACCACTCCGGGGAAAACTTCGGGGTAAATTATGAACCCTTCGGTCAGACTTCAACGAGTTGGGGGCACCGATAGTTGGTACACCCCGAGAGATATGGGCAAACACCGTTATGTCCACGGCTAGGGGCACTCGAGATCAAACTCCTGAAAAATGCTAGATGCACCCAAGTGAACAGTGGATTCACCTGCTGACACGTGGGTCTAGGGCCCACTAGCGGCGTCCTTCTTCTACCTCTGGCTAACTGCTTCTTCTGTGCTGCTGCTCCGTGTGCGGCTTGGTGCAGCGCGCATCTAGCCCCTAGGACGATGAGGACCCTAGCGCCGTAGTGCGCGGCGTGACGGTGCCGGTGCAGTGAGCACTCACGTCGCGGGCCAGCACCTTGTCGGCACTACTCGCGGATTCGCCTCCTGGACGCCGGTGATCGAGCGACAAGCGGTTTTCCTGGACCTCGCTCACCGTACACCGGGGTTGGGCTATAAAAGACGGCAGCGCGGCTCTCTTCCAACACACAAACACAATGCTGCTCTACTACCTCTTTGATTTGGGCGAGATCGAGTCGAGCTCCTTCGGCGAGGAGGTGTTCTTGGCGGCGCTGCGGTTGTTCCTCGCGGCGCTGCTGGGCACACTGATCGGCTCGTCGATCCTCCTTATGATTCTCATCAGGAATGATCAGGTTCGGGACAACACGTGGCTAGGTGCGGTAGCTCGAGATGCGGGAGAAGATGGTGCACTGCGTGGTCCTCCGTCACACTTGATCCTCCGTCGCTTTGCGCCGACGGAGTGATCGTGTGCTGTAGTGGAGCGGGGTGGCGACTTGCCTGCGTCACACAAGGCAGTGACGGTGGGGGTGGTGGGGTCCAGATGCAGGTGAGGTGACTATGCCACCTCAGCATCACACTGGGGTATGAGGGAGAATTTCGCGGATTACTCCACGAAAAAGTAGGTGTCGAGGTAGAATCAGAGTTGAAATCTGTATCGGGGTAGATGTACTGGATTGAGTGAAATAAAGTTGGTTGTGTTCTTCCGGAAATGAAATCAGGAAAAAAGAATTAGTGACAAGGAACTGCCAAACGGAAATGCCTCTACGAGGCTCTAGGTTTAGAAATCCGGCACACTGGGTATGCACAGATAGGGAGGGATATGTGACTTTGCATTCCCCCGAGTACTGCCCTAATGTACTCGTGGGTGAACCGGGTATGCATGCAGTATGTAGTACAAATAAACTAACAAACAAATGATGCAACAAACATGCAATGAAAACACAGCGGCCAAATCATTCTAAGGTATTTTAATGCTAGTGGGTATATGTACTCCTAGCACACATATACCTACACCAGCGCGCATTTTATTAAAGACTCGGGACGAGTCAATGTTGTTTTTAGTGTATGTGCTCTACTGATTGAAATCTTGTTAGCAACACATTGCCAACCCTGTCAAACATCTCTGCTTGACAGAGAGACAAACAAAAGCAAGCACGAAAACATACATAGAACACAACATACGGATTACAACAGTACCAGCATACAACAAGGCACGAACGCTCTACGCGCTAAACGAAATAACTCATTCCGGGATACATAGTTCTATCCTCATATCGAGGATGAACAGACTGACCGGCCTACTCGCAGTCACCTCACTTCGTGACAGAGGTCATGCAGAGGACTGGCCTTGCTGGGGCTCTCCGGGAGGACGAAGACTGAGCCAATCTCCATCTTCATCATCCGACAACACTATGGGTTGGGGTTCGACTACTGGGGTGTGGCTGAAATTGATCCAAGCAAATGTTGCTAGTGGATTCGGTAGAGAGCCTTGTCGAGGGTGATGATGTTTGGCTGAGGCCACAACACAGGCTGAGAGGGTAGCACTTGCTCGGATGGTGTTGGGTGAGCGGCTTGGGATGTAAATTTACGAGCCTCATGCTTCCTCTTGAGCACTGCGTTGGATTTCCCCGAAGAGGAGAGGATGATGCAGCAAAGTAGCATAAGTATTTCCCTCAGTTTTTGAGAACCAAGGTATCAATCCAGTAGGAGGCCACGCACAAGTCCCTCGTACCTGCACAAAGCGATAGCTACTGCAACCAACGCGATTAGGGGTTGTCAATCCCTTCACGGTCACTTACGAGTGAGATCTGATAGAGATGATAGATAATATTTTGGTATTTTTGGTATAGAGATGCAAAGTAAAAAGTAAAAGGCAAAGTAAAACAAAGCAAGTATTAAAGTGATGGAGATTGATATGATGAGAATAGACCCGGGGGCCATAGGTTTCACTAGTGGCTTCTCTCAAGAGCATAAATATTCTACGGTGGGTGAACAAATTACTGTTGACCAATTGACAGAATTGAGCATAGTTATGAGTATATCTAGGTATGATCATGTATATAGGCATCACGTCCGAGACAAGTAGACCGAAATGATTCTACATCTACTACTATTACTCCACTCATCGACCGCTATCCAAAGATGCATCTAGAGTATTAAGTTAAAAACAGAGTAACGCCTTAAGCAAGATGACATGATGTAGAGGAATAAATTCATGCAACATGATAAATACCCCATCTTGTTATCCTCGATGGCAACAATACAATACGTGCCTTGCAAACCTTTCCGTCACTGGGTAAGGACACCGCAAGATTGAACCCAAAGCTAAGCAGTTCTCCCATTGCAAGAACTACCAATCTAGTTGGCCAAACCAAACGGATAATTCGAAGAGACTTGCAAAGATAACTCAATCATACATAAAAGAATTCAGAGAAGATTCAAATATTATTCATAGATAAGATGGATCATAAACCCACAATTCATCGGCCTCAACAAACACACCGCAAAAAAGAAGATTACATCGAATAGATCTCCAAGAGAGAGGGGGAGAACATTGTACTGAGATAAGAAAAGAGAGAAGAAGCCATCTAGCTACTAGCTATGGACCCGAAGGTCTGAAGTAAACTACTCACACTTCATCGGAGGGGCTATGGTGTCGATGTAGAAGCCCTCCATGGCGGATGCCCCCTCCGTGAGCTCCTAACAGGCCCCAAGATGGGATCTCGTGGATCTGAGGAAGTTGCGATGGTGGAATTAGGTTTTGTCTCTTGTTACGATCGTTTGAAGTGCGTAAGTATATATAGGAGGAAGGAGTACGTCGGTGTAGCAACAGGGGGCCCACGAGGCAGGGGGCGCGCCCTAGGGGGGGCGCCCCCACCCTCGTGACCTCCTCTGTTCTTCCTTGGCGTAGGGTGCAAGTCTCCTGGATCACGTTCGGTGAGAAAATCACGTTTCCGAAGGTTTCATTCCGTTTGGACTCCGTTTGATATTATGTTTCTTCGAAACACTGAAATAGGCAAAAAAACAGCAATTCTGGGCTGGGCCTCCGGTTAATAGGTTAGTCCCAAAAATAATATAAAAGTGGAAAATAAAGCCCAATATAGTCCAAAACAGTAGATAAAGTAGCATGGAGCAATCAAAAATTATAGATACGTTGGAGACGTATCAGGCATCCCCAAGCTTAATTCCTGCTCGTCCTCGAGTAGGTAAATGATAAAAAGAGAACTTTTGATGCGGAGTGATACTTTGGCATAATTTCAATGTAAATCCTCTTAATTGTGGTATGAATATTCAGATCCGAAAGATTCAAGACAAAAGTTCATATTGACATAAAAATAATAATACTTCAAGCATACTAACTAAGCAATTATGTCTTCTCGAAATAACATGGCCAAAGAAAGTTATCCCTACAAAATCATATATAGTCTGCTATGCTCCATCTTCCCCACACAAAATATTTAAATCATGCACAACCCCGATGACAAGCCAAGCAATTGTTTCATACTTTAACATTTTCAAAACTTTTTCAATCTTCACGCTATACATGAGCATGAGCCATGGATATAGCACTATGGGTGGAATAGAAGGGTGGTTGTGGAGAAGACAAAAAGGGAGAAGATAGTCTCACATCAACTAGGCGTATCAACGGGCTATGGAGATTCCCATCAATAGATATCAATGTGAGTGAGTAGGGATTGCCATGCAACGGATGCACTAGAGCTATAAGTATATGAAAGCTCAACAAAAGAAATTAAGTGGGTGTGCATCCAACTCGCTTGCTCATGAAGACCTAGGGCACTTGAGGAAGCCCATCATTGGAATATACAAGCCAAGTTCTATAATGAAAAATTCCCACTAGTATATGAAAGTGACAAAATGAGAGACTCTCTATCATGAAGATCTTGGTGCTACTTTGAAGCACAAGTGTGGTAAAAGGATAGTAACATTGTCCCTTCTCTCTTTTTTCTCTCATTTTTTTTTTCTCTTTGGGCCTTTTTGTGGCCTCTTTTTTTCATGTTTCTTTTTTTATTTTTCATCCGGAGTCTCATCCCAACTTGTGGGGGAATCATGGTCTCCATCATCCTGTCCTCACTGGGACAATGCTCTAATAATGATGATCATCACACTTTTATTTTTCTTACAACTCAATAATTACAACTCGATACTTAGAACAAAATATGACTCTATATGTATGCCTCCGGCGGTGTACCGGGATATGCAATGATTCATGAGTGTCATGTATGAAAGAATTATGAAAGGTAGCTTTGCCACAAATACGATGTCAACTACATGATCATGCTAGCAATATGACAATGATGGAGCGGGTCATAATAAACGGAACGGTGGAAAGTTGCATGGCAATATATCTTGGAATGGCTATGGAAATGCCATAATAGGTAGGTATTGTGGTTGTTTTGAGGAAGATATATGGTGGGTGTATGATACCGGCGAAAAGTGCGCGGTATTAGAGATGCTAGCAATGGTGTAAGGATGGGAAAAAGTGTGTATAATCCATGGACTCAACATTAGTCATAAAGAACTCATATACTTATTGCAAAAATCTAGAATTTATCAAAGCAAAGTATTACGTGCATGATCCTAGGGGGATAGATTGGTAGGAAAAGACCATCGCTCATCCCCGACCGCCACTCATAAGGAAGACAATCAATAAATAAATCATGCTCCGAGTTCATCACATAACGGTTCACCATACGTGCATGCTATGGGAATAACAAACTTCAACACAAGTATTCTTTAAATTCACAACTACTCAACTAGCATGACTCTAATATCACCATCTTCATATCTCAAAACAATTATCAAGCATCAAACTTTTCTTAATATTCAACGCACTCAAAAGAAAGTTTCACATATCTTGAATACCAAGTATATTAACATTAAGCAAATTGCCATGCTATTAACGATTCTCAAAATAATCTATGTGAAGCATGAGAGATAAATAGTTTCTTTAGAAAAATCCACCACCGTGCTCTAAAAGATCTAAGTGAAGCACTAGAGTAAAAATTATCACGCTCAAAAGATATAAGTGAAGCACTATGAGCAAAACTACCAAGCTCAAAAGATATAAGTGAAGCACATAGAGTATTCTATCAAATTCCAATTTATGTATGGCTCTATCAAAAGGTGTGTACAGCAAGGATGATTGTGGTAAACTAACAAGCAAAGACGCAAATGATACAAGACGATCCAAGCAAAACACATATCATGTGGTGAATAAAAATATAGCTCCAAGTAAATTACCGATGAAAGTAGACGAAAGAGGGGATGCCTTCCGGGGCATCCCCAAGCTTTGAATTTTTGGTGTCCTTAGATTATCTTGGGGGTGCCATGGGAATCCCCAAGCTTAGGCTCTTACCACTCCTTGTTCCATAATCCATCCAAAGAATTTACCCAAAACTTGAAAACTTCACAACACAAAACTCAATAGAAATCTCGTGAGCTCCGTTAGCGAAAGAAAACAAAAGACTACTTTAAGGTACTGTAATGAACTCATTCTTTATTTATATTGGTGTTAAACCTACTGTATTCCAACTTCTCTATGGATTATAAACTATTTTACTATACATAGATTCATCAAAATAAGCAAACACCACACGATAAACAGAATCTGCCAAAAACAGAACAGTCTGTAGTAATCTGTAACTAACGCAAACTTCTGGAACTCAAAAAAATCTACCAAAATTAGAAGACCTGGAAAATTTGTTTATTGATCAGCAGAAATTGGAATCAGTATTTTATCACGTTCTGGTGATTTTTAATAATTCGGGCACTGATCGCAAAGTTTCTGGAAATTACAGCAAGATCAAATAACTATCATCCAAGAAGATCCAATAGGTCTAGCTTGGCACAAACACTAATTAAAACATAAAACCACATCTAAATAGAGGCTAGATGGATTATTTATTCCTAAACAGAAGCAAAAACTAAAAACTAAAAATAAAATTGGGTTGCCTCCCAACAAGCGCTATCGTTTAACGCCCCTAGCTAGGCATAAAAGCAAGGATAGATCTAGGTATTGCCATCTTTGGCATTCGGAGAGGAGGATCTCCTCTCTATGGCATTCATTCTTCTATTTAAGTTAAGCACATGGCCATTAATGGAAGAAGTATGATTAAGCACGTTCTGAAATTTGCCTCTAAACTAGACTTCATCTCTTTAATAATTTCATTTTGGTAAAAGCACAAGAGAGTTGTTGATTCAACCTTATCATTCATGGGGTGCCCAAATATAGTTTTCATTCTTTCATAGGTACTATAGCATCCCCTTCAAGAAAACCTTCTTCAAAGATGGAATCTAAAACTTGTTTGAAGGAAGTGGGCAAGCCAACATAAAAACTTTTTAAGTAAATTTCAATTTGATATTGTGGCACATAGCTAGCCCGAATCCTAAGTAACCTATCCCAAGCATCTTTTAAAGACTCATCAAGTAAATAGCGAAAAATTCCAGAGTCATCCTCATCAAAATTATTCAAGCTCTCATTGGAGACCCTAGTGGGTCTTTCTATAGCATCATTATTTATGAGCTTACAAAGGATAGAGGGGTTATCCAAGGCACTAGAGCTCGGGAGAAAACCCGTAGTTCTTTTTGATTCGGCCATGGCAACAGGAAAAAGAGGAGGAGACTGGGAAAGAGAGGGCGAATAAAACGACAAGGGTGAAGTGGGGGAGTGGAAAACAAGAGGCAAATGGCAAATAATGTAATGCGAGAGATAGGGATTGTGATGGGTACTTGGTATGGTGCTTGACTTTTGCGTAGACTCCCCGGCAATCTGCCAGAAATCCTTCTTGCTACCTCTTGAGCACTGCGTTGGATTTCCCCGAAGAGGAGAGGATGATGCAGCAAAGTAGCGTAAGTATTTCCCCCAGTTTTTGAGAACCAAGGTATCAATCTAGTAGGAGGCCACGCACAAGTCCCTCGTACCTGCACAAAACGATAGCTACTCGCAACCAATGCGATTAGGGGTTGTCAATCCCTTCATAGTCACTTATGAGAGTGAGATCTGATAGAGATGATAGATAATACTTTTGGTATTTTTGGTATAGAGATGCAAAGTAAAAAGTAAAAAGAAAAGTAAAACAAAGCAAGTATTAAAGTGATGGAGATTGATATGATGAGAATAGACCCGGGGGCCATAGGTTTCACTAGTGGCTTCTATCAAGAGCATAAATATTCTAAGGTGGGTGAACAAATTACTGTTGAGCAATTGACAGAATTGAGCATAGTTATGAGTATATCTAGGTATGATCATGTATATAGGCATCACGTCCGAGACAAGTAGACCGAAACGATTACGCATCTACTACTATTGCTCCACTCATCGACCGCTATCCAAAGCATGCATCTAGAGTATTAAGTTAAAAACAAAGTAACGCCTTAAGCAAGATGACATGATGTAGAGGAATAAATTCATGCAATATGATAAATACCCCATCTTGTTATCCTCGATGGCAACAATACGATACGTGCCTTGCAACCCGTTACATCCTTTGGGTAAGGACACCGCAAGATTGAACCCAAAGCTAAGCACTTCTCCCATTGCAAGAACTACCAATCTAGTTGGCCAAACCAAACGGATAATTCAAAGAGACTTGCAAAGATAACTCAATCATACATAAAAGAATTCAGAGAAGATTCAAATATTATTCATAGATAAGCTGGATCATAAACCCACAATTCATCAGTCTCAACAAACACACCGCAAAAAAGAAGATTACGTCGAATAGATCTCCACGAGAGAGGGGGAGAACATTTTATTGAGATCCAAAAGGAGAGAAGAAGCCATCTAGCTACTAGATATGGACCTGAAGGTCTGAAGTAAACTACTCACACTTCATCGGAGGGGCTATGGTGTTGATGTAGAAGCCCTCCATGGCGGATGCCCCCTCCGGCGGAGCTCCGGAACATGCCCCAAGATGGGATCTTGTGGATACAGGAAGTTGCGGTGGTGGAATTAGGTTTTTGGCTCCTGTTCTGATCATTTGGGGGTACGTAGGTATATATAGGAGGAAGGAGTACGTCGGTGGAGCAACAGGGGGCCCACAAGGCAAGGGGCGCGCCCTAGGGGGGGCGGGGCCCACACCCTCGTGACCGCCTCTGTTGTTCCTTGGCATAGGGTCCAAGTCGCCTGGATCACGTTCGGTGAGAAAATCACGTTTCCGAAGGTTTCATTCCGTTTGGACTCCGTTTGATATTCTGTTTCTCCGAAACACTGAAATAGGAAAAAAATAGCAATTCTGGGCTGGGCCTCCGGTTAATAGGTTAGTTCCAAAAATAATATAAAAGTGGAAAATAAAGCCCAATATAGTCCAAAATAGTAGATAAAGTAGCATGGAGCAATCAAAAATTACAGATACGTTGGAGACGTATCACCTCACGATAAGCTTCCTTGACAACTCCTACCGCATCGTTGTCCAGGGTTCTAAATTCGGCAAGCATCTTAGAAATCATCATCCCCTGGGCAGTGATATATTGCACCAGACGAGCGATTGTGGGGTCATCTCCTTGGATAGTGGGAGAAGGCTGAATTCCTGCTTCTGCCACAATGGGGAAAAAGCAGAACTCCCGCCTTTGTGCCACTTGCAGAAACTTGGTTCGGAGGTATAGGATGGCCTCCACAGCAGCGGCCTGAATGGCTAAATCAGCGGTAGGCATGGCTCTACCCTGAAAAACCAAAGGATGGCCATCTACTGCGGGACCTAGGCCGATGTGCACTCTTGCATCATAGCGATGAAGGTGAGGGACGGGTGTCGACTGGAACACCAATTAATCGGGGCTGGCATTACAGCCAAAGGCTTTGGTGAGCATCTCAGTAAGAAGAGGTGGAAAGCCAGGGTGGTTGACGGCAAAGGTGCGGGTGTAAAACTTGGGAGCTTTGAGGGTGTGAAAGTGCAACTATCCCTAGGTGGTTTTGGTAATTCCTAACAACATATAGCTCACTGAGCTAACATCATTCCAAGATGAATATTTTAGGAAAAGCTCAATGGATGGAATGGCATGGATGAGAAAAGTGGATCCCTCAAAATGCTAAGGATAAAAGGATTGGCTCAAGCTCAAAAGCTCAAGACTCTACATTTTATATTTTAGTGATCCAAGATCACATTGAGTCTATAGGAAAAGCCAATACTATCAAGGAGGGATGAGGTGTTGCTTAATCATTTTCTTGCTCTCTGATTAGCTTAGTGATATGCTCCAAAACCCTCAACTACTTTCTCATATCCACATATGACCTAAACCAAAAGTCAAACTCGGCCCTACCGATTCTTTCTACCCGGCGCCACCGAGTTCAGATGTCATAGCCACTGCCACAAACCCTAGGCAAATTGGTCTCACCGATAGGGATCTCGGTCTCACCGAGATGGGTTGTAATCTCTCTGTTTCCCTTCGTATCGTTTCCCGAGATGAGCGATCGGTCCCACCGAGATTGCAATGTAAACTCCCTGTTTCCTTTTTGTAACATTTCGGTCTCACCGAAATGAGCGAATTGGTCCCACCGAGTTTACCTGACCAACTCTCTGGTTAGCTTATTACCAAAATTGGTCTCACCGAGTTTGTGTAATTGGTCTCACCGAGGTTACGTTATGCCCTAACCCTAACCACATCGGTCCTACCGAGTTGCATGTCAGTCCCACCAAAAATCCTAATGGTCACTAGATTTGCTGAATCGGTCCGACCGAGTTTATCAATTCGGTCCCACCGAGTTTGGCAAGTTGTGTGTAACGGTTAGATTTTGTGTGGAGGCTATATGTACCCCTCCACCTCCTCTTCATTCGTAGAGAGCCATCAGAACAAACCTACACTTCCAACTTGTCGCTTTACGAGAAGGAACCACCTACTCATTTCTTGAGGCCAAGATATTCCATTCCTACCATATGAATCTTGATCTCTAGCCTTCCCCATGTCGCTTTCCACTCAAATCTTCTTTCCACCAAATCCAAATCCTGTGAGAGAGAGTTGAGTGTTGGGGAGACTATCATTTGAAGCACAAGAGCAAGGAGTTCATCATCAACACACCATTTGTTACTTCTTGGAGAGTGGTGTCTCCTAGATTGGCTAGGTGTCACTTGGGAGCCTCCGACAAGATTGTGGAGTTGAACCAAGGAGTTTTTAAGGGCAAGGAGATCGCCTACTTCATGAAGATCTACCGCTAGTGAGGCAAGTCCTTCGTGGGCGGCGGCCATGGTGGGATAGACAAGGTTGCTTCTTCGTGGACCCTTCGTGGGTGGAGCCCTCTGTGGACTCAGCAAAACTGCTACCCTTCGTGGGTTGAAGTCTCCATCAACGTGGATGTACGATAGCACCACCTATCGGAACCACGACAAAAACATCCGTGTCTCCAAATTGCGTTTGAATTCTCCAAACCCTTCCCTTTACATTTCTTGCAAGTTGCATGCTTTACTTTCCGCTGCTCATATACTCTTTGCATGCTTGCTAGAATTGTGCTAAGATTGCTTGACTTGTGCTAAGATAGCTAAAATCTGCCAAAGACTAAAATTGGGAAAAGGATAACTTTTTATTTGGTCAAGTAGTCTAATCACCCCCCCCCCTCTAGACATACTTTCGATCCTATAAGTGGTATCAGAGCTTTGGTCTCCATTTGCTTTGATTTCCATAGCTTTTGGTGGTCATAGCCTTGGTTTCACAACCTAAGAGAGTATGGCGTCTAGCGAGGGAAATTATCACCATAGAGGTCCTTACTTTGATGGTACAAATTTTGCTAGTTGGAAGCATAAGATGAAAATGCATATTCTTGGACGTAACCCCACCGTTTGGGCTATTGTGTGTATTGGCTTGCAAGGTGAATTCTTTGATGGGAGAGAACCGAACCGTGAATCTAGTCTTGGAAGAGTTGAAGATGCTGCAATACAACGCTCAAGCTTGTGATATCCTCTTCAACGGATTGTGCCCCGAAGAATTCAACAAAATCAGCCGTCTTGAGAATGCAAAGGAAATTTGGGATACTTTGATTGATATGCATGAAGGTACTGACTCTGTCAAGGAATCCAAGTTGGACATGCTTCAAAGTCACCTTGACAAGTTCAAAATGAAGGATGGTGAAGGTGTCGCTGAAATGTACTCTAGGCTTGCGCTTATCACAAATGAGATTGCCGTCCTAGGAAGTGAAGAGATGACCGACAAATTCATCATCAAGAAGATCCTAAGAGCTTTGGATGGAAAATATTATACCGTGTGCACATTGATCCAAATGATGCCCAATTACAAAGATCTCAAGCCAACGGAAGTTATTGGAAGAATTGTTGCTCATGAGATGTCACTCAAGGATAAGGAGGAACTTCACAACAAGTCAAGTGGTGCTTACAAAGCCTCATGTGAAGCCCCCACATCATCAAGTGAGAAACAAACCTTCAATGAAGAATTGAGCTTAATGGTGAAGAACTTCAACAAGTTCTATAAGAATAGAAGCAAAGAGAGAAGCTCCAAGTCAAGGTCCTACAATGACAAAAGATCTTCTAGTCAAGAGCGCAATTGCTACAATTGTGGGAGACCCGGACACTATTCCAATGAGTGTACGGCACCCTACAAAAGAAGAGAAGAATCACCCAAGGGGAGAAGTAGAAGAGAGGAATCACCACCAAGAGAGAGGAGGACTAGATATGATCGTTATGAACAAAGAACATCCCGGCGGAGCAAGGATTCGAAAAGGAGGGACAATTCATCAAGGAGCTACACAAAACGAAGACATCAAGCTCATGTTGGTGAATGGGTGTCCGGCTCCGACTCCGACAATCACTCCGAGAGAAGCTATCACTCCGACTCCGAATATACTCAAGATGAAGGTGTTGCCGGTCTAGCACTTGTGTCAACCAACTCCTATGACATATTTGATTCACCTAATGAAGGAATTGGAAGATGCTTCATGGCTAAAGGCCCAAAGGTAACACAATTTTAGTATGTTGATTTCAATAGTGATGAAGATGACTTTCTAGGTGATGATGATTTACTTGTTGACAACTCTAGTGATGAATACTATGATGAAACGTCAATTAATCATGCTAATCAAGATAAAATGAATGACAATGATAAGGAGAAGATTGAGCTTCTAACTAAAGAACTAAACACTCTTAAATTAGCTCATTAAACTATCTTAGAAGATCATCGAGAACATTTAAGGACTCATGAGAATTTACACTTTGAAAAGCTCAATCTTGAGCAAGAGCATGAGTTTTTAAAGGCAATCAATGATGATCTTCGTAAGAAAAGTTCTTCTTACATTGCCAAGTGTTTACTCTTATCTACTTACATGCCTCAAGTCAAGTCCATTAACAAAAACAAGAAGGATTCTTCCTCTAGTAGTAACAATAATCATGATAAATCAAATGTTGTTGCTTCTAGTAGTTCTCTTGATTCCACTAATGATTCTCTTAGCCAAGTTAAACTTGAGAAAGAAAATAACTTATTGAAGGGAATTATAGAGAAATGTGTTTATAAGAGCCTTGCCGGGAGTAAGAAATTTGAGGAAATTGTACGCAAGCAAGGAAGGCACCGGAAGAACCAAGGTGTTGGTTTTGAACGAAAGTTCAATGCCAATGGAGTTGAGTGGGAAGAAGATCAATATCCCAAGATGAAGTTTTTTCCTCAATAAGAGAAGTATGATACTACTTCCTTAAAGGGGACACAAGCTCAAGATGATCTTCCACCACAAGACCACAAGCAAAAAGGCAAGGACAAGCTTCAAGAGGAGATGGATGCATTTGAAGAAGCTCCTAAGGCCTTGGTCAAGTGGGTTCCCAAGACTACGACAAGTTCTACTTCATCAAGTACGACTACAACTACAAGGATTCCCATCAAGATGATGTGGATCCCGAAGAAGACGAACTAGAGAGTTCTTGAGGGTGACTCCGCCAACATATTTCACTCATATCATTTTGGCAACTACAAGTGCAATCAACTTTCACATCATTCACTAGTTCAAGGAGTCACAAACCCTCTTGTTGGTAAGACAAGGGACAAGGTAATCTAATGCTTTCATAGACATCATCTTGTGTGTGCATCACTCTATGTCTATGGATATCCTTGTTTGTTCCTTGTGGGACTAACTCGTGTAGGTATGGAAAGTGCAACTCACTCCAAAGGATTGCTCCAAATGATCTTCATCAACATTGAGCATCCACATCTTCAACACCTACATGAAGTCATCATTGACAAAACCCAAGGTTACTTCATCCCTCTAAGGGGGGATCTCACATCTAGGGGGAGCTTAACTCTAATAATTGATCCAAAGCAACTCTAATGGTGTGAACACATCAATGCATTATGTAATAGTGGTAACCCCACTTGAGCTTAAACGATGAGTATGACCTATGATCAAATGTTCTCATTTGACTCCTAAGTCAATATACTCATATATAGATGACCTAGTCATCGCCAATTGTTTGATAGATGCTAGAATTGTTTGGGCATGCTTTGTCACATATTTCATTTGCTATTTTATTGTGTGAGTATGTTGGCTGCATATTTTACTCATTCAAGGACGTCCACTTGTTGTTTGATTGATTGGTTTCTTTTTCTTTTGCCAAGTGGATGGACAAGAATGCCTAAGAACCTTCTCTAGCTATCTATGCTTTTCTTGTCCCAAACTCTATTCATGCTACATCACAAAATTTGATCAAGTCAGATTCGAACCACTGCGTGTGAGGAGCACTTTCGGAGTCCCCGATTAAGTCATAGACTTAAACTTCCAAAACTTCTTTGTGCGTTTGATGGCCGATTCCTCCATTTCGGTCATACCGAGATCACTAAGTCGATCTAGGTTTTCAATCTCGGTGCAACCGATTTGAACTTTAGTCACACCGAGTTGCTGTATGCATCAGCGATTCGCATCTCGGTGCCACCGAGTTGTTCCACTCGGTCACACCGACAGGGTCGGGCTATATATACTCATGGGCAAAAATTTGGAAACTTTCTCCAAACCCCTTTGCCCGCGCATAGCTCGCTCTGCCTCCAGGGTCTCCGGATTGTCCTCCTTGTCGCCAGCCGCCTCCAGTCGCTGGTCTCCGCCGCCGTCAACAGAATTCATCCCCGCGGTTGCCGCCGTAGCGAGTTCATCGCCAAGCTAGGGTATGGACTCGATCACAGTGCTATCCCCGTCTGATTCCTAGCACATTGTGTTTATCATGGTTCTTGCCACGATTGAAACTATTCTATCCAGTCAAAGCAATCCATAGTTTAGAAGTGAATTAAAAATTTGGAGTTAGGTTTCCGCCGAAACCATCTCGGACCCACCGAGTTGCAGAACTCGGTTCCACCGATTCAGCTAAGACCATTGCACAAGTGATTCTCGGTCTGACCGAGAATTGCAAATAGGTGTGACCGAGTTCAGGACTTTGTGAAACCCTAGTAGTCTCGGTGCCACCGAACTGTGTCTCGGTCTGACCGAGTTCACTAGTTTAGGTTCCAAAAGCTGATTCAGTATCACCGAGTTTGCAAATCGGTTGATCCGAAATGCTTTCTGTGGAAAACTAAAACTAAGTTTTTGAATCATTCTTTTGCAAAAACCTCTGTATTTTGTGATGCTCATCCACTCTATCTCATCTATATCTATTCACAGGGTCTGCAGTCAGTGTTTGCAATATGTCTGATCAGAGTGATAGCCAGAACAAGTCAGAGGAGCAGATTCAAATGAGTGAGGGCACTAGTCCCTATAGCAGCTCTGATGAGGGTAGCAGGAGCACTCCAAGCAACTTGCCCAAAGCTGCCACCAGGGCAAGAAAGAATAAAACCTCAGAATCTGAGGATGAAGTCTATGTGGCTGTTGAGGATGAGGCCATTTCCAAGAAAAAGGTGCTCAAGAAGGAGTATGGCATAGCTGCTGCTACCAAGCCTGGTATGAAGACCAAAGTACCTGCCAAAAGGATTCCCATGTCTAAAGCCAGAGCCTCCACTCAAGCATCATTGGAATCTGAACCCAAAGAGGCTGTCATGAAGGGAAGAAGAGGAAGGAAAGGATCAAGAAGACCATGGCGGAGTTATTGGAAAGCCTTCCATGATGGAAGAGGAGGAAGAAGAAGAGGTTTCTGCACCAGCACCCAAGGCTCGAAGCTTATGGGTGATGCTATCGAGAACGAGGCTGCATCATCAAAGCCCAAAGAAGCACCCAAAGCTGCCTCCAAACCCAAGACTGTACCTAAGAGGAGTACCAGGAACATTCCAGCTGCTGAGAAGAAAAAGGCTCCGATGCCTGAAATTGTTGCTGAGGAAGAAGATGATGAGACACATGTCTTGAGAAAATTGAAGCCAAAAATTCTAGATCATAATGATGCGCATCCTATAGCTGAGAACATGAAGATCAGGAGATACTCAGGATTGAGGCTATGGAGAGATTCAGATCCATATGCCACCAGAAGGAGGCCTGCTGTTGACTACAGGTTCCACACAAAGGAACAACAGGATTTCTATGAGACAGTGTTGTTGGACAAGAAGCCTATAGTGTGTGACATGAGGTGGGTGGACTGGACCTACATGAAGGAGAATGAGGAAAACTATCCTGGTGTGTATGACAGTTTCAGTGCATGTGGAGTTGCAGACTTTGTTGGGCAGAAGCTCACAAAGTGGAATGATGAGCTCATAATGCAATTCTACTCCACAGCACACTTCTATCCACATGGCAGGATAGTATGGATGTCTGAAGGTACAAGGTACCAATCAACTATTGAGGAATGGGCAAATCTGATCAATGCACCTAAGGAGAAAGAAGATGACTTGGATGTCTATGCCAAGAAGAAGATGGATCACAACACTATGGCACATATGTACAAGGAGATCCCAGATCTTTGAAGTTGAGACACATAAGTTTGGATTTGTACATTATCTTCTGTCAGGACTGCCAACCATCAACTGGATCCTCAGGCATACTCTATTGCCCAAGTCAGGTGACCACAACATGATCAGAGACCATGCAATAAACTTGCTACACCTATTTGATGTGCCACAGAAGTTCAAGGTCATGAGCCTTATAGTTGAGACTATCAAGAGGACAGCTGGTGACCAAAAGAGGAGTTGTGAATATGCCCCACAGATCCAGGAGTTGATTAACTCCAAGATGGGCACGGGCACATACCTGTTGGATAAGGAGCATATGCCTATCTATCCATACTTTGAGGACAACCAAGTGGTTATGGATGAAGATGAACCATCTTCAGTGCAAGCACAAGTTAAGAAGGAGAAGGCAAGGACTGAGAAGGCTGCCAAGATGCCAACAATGGAAGAGGCATCTCAGTACTTTTTGAAGAGCAAGAAGGATCAACTTGGCTACTTGATTGCATCCACTCTGAGGATTGAGAAGGGGCTGGCCACCTTGACTCGAGACCAGGAGAGCTTGGAGAGGATCATGGAGCAGAAGTTCTATGACATGGATGTGAAGGTCACAGAGATCCAGTCCGTTGTTGAGCAACTTCAGGATGATATGCAGGAGAGGAAGGGCAAGTCAACCACTAAGGCATTTGCCAGAGTGCCTAGAGCTCAGAGATCAGCTGCAGTGCCAGTGACAGACACCAGAGCCACTTCATCTGCACCAGCTACAGCTTCAGTGCCACCAGCTCCAGCACCTACTCCACCAGCTCCATCTACATCAACTGATGCTTTCGTCCTTGGCGTTCTGTCTACACCACCACCTGAAGATCAAGCCTGAGAGACGATTTAGTACTATGCATTTTCTATGAACTTTTTGGTAACTTGTTGCCAAAGGGGGAGAAAAATGTATAGATCATAGGCTTTAGAGAGAGTGTTGCTTTTTATTCTCTCTTGCTTTGGTGGTTGAACTTTATTTGCTTGTTTGAGATACTCTATGTCTGTGTGATACCTGGACGATCATGTGTTTGATCATATGCTACATTTATGCTTGTTGGATGACATTATCCTTTTTATCTCTATATGGTCATTCACTTTGCTTGGTGATGAGTGCATGTATTCAATCATTATCATTTTGAGCGCTCCACCAAGATGTATGTGACATGGAAGAGTTACCCATGAGCCTAACTCCTTGTGCATTTGCAGTCCAAAGCAAATCTAAAACTATGCACAAATTTAGGGGGAGCTCTTGCTTATCACATATTTCTCAAAGCGACAATGTTTTTCACTCTAATTATCATTTGTCGAAGCTTTGATCTATATGTTATCATCAATTACCAAAAAGAGGGAGATTGAAAGTGCAACTATCCCTAGGTGGTTTTGATAATCCTAACAACATATAGCTCATTGAGCTAACATCATTCCAAGATGAATATTTTAGGAAAAGCTCAATGGATGGCATGGCATGGATGAGAAAAGTGGATCCCTCAAAATGCTAAGGATAAAAGATTGGCTCAAGCTCAAAAGCTCAAGACTCTACATTTTATATTTTAGTGATCCAAGATCACATTGAGTCTATAGGAAAAGACAATACTATCAAGGAGGGATGAGGTGTTGCTTAATGAGTTTCTTTCTCTATAGTGCTTAGTGATATGCTCCAAAACCCTCAACTACTTTCTCATATCCACATATGACCTAAACCAAAAGTCAAACTCGGCCCTATCGATTCTTTCTACCCGGCGCCACCGAGTTCAGATGTCATAGCCACTGCCACAAACCCTAGGCAAATCGGTCTCACCGATAGGGATCTCGGTCTCACCGAGATGGGATTGTAATCTCTCTGTTTCCCTTCGTAACGTTTCGTTAACACCGAGATGAGTGATCGGTCCCACCTAGATTGCAATGTAAACTCCCTGTTTCCTTTTCGTAACATTTCAGTCTCACCGAAATGAGCGAATCGGTCCCACCGAGTTTACCTGACCAACTCTCTGGTTAGCTTATTACCAAAATCGGTCTCACTGAGTTTGTGTAATCGATCTCACTGAGGTTACGTTATGCCCTAACCCTAACCACATCGGTCCTACCGAGTTGCATGACGGTCCCACCGAAAATCCTAACGGTCACTAGATTTGCTGAATCGGTCCGACCGAGTTTATCAATTTGGTCCCACCGAGTTTGGCAAGTTGTGTGTAATAGTTAGATTTTGTGTGGAGGTTATATATACCCTTCCACCTCCTCTTCATTCGTAGAGAGAGCCATCAGAACAAACCTACACTTCCAACTTGGTGTTTCTGAGAAGGAACCACCTACTCATGTGTTGAGGCCAAGATATTCCATTCCTACCATATGAATCTTGATATCTAGCCTTCCCCAAGTTGCTTTCCACTCAAATCTTCTTTCCACCAAATCCAAATCCTTTGAGAGAGAGTTGAGTGTTGGGGAGACTATCATTTGAAGCACAAGAGCAAGGAGTTCATCATCAACACACCATTTGTTACTTCTTGGAGAGTGGTGTCTCCTAGATTGGCTAGGTGTCACTTGGGAGCCTCCGACAAGATTGTGGAGTTGAACCAAGGAGTTTGTAAGGGCAAGGAGATCGCCTACTTCGTGAAGATCTACCGTTAGTGAGGCAAGTCCTTCGTGGGCGACGGCCATGGTGGGATAGACAAGGTTGCTTCTTTGTGGACCCTTCGTGGGTGGAGCCCTCCGTGGACTCGCGCAACCGTTACCCTTCGTGGCTTGAAGTCTCCGTCAACGTGGATGTACAATAGCACCACCTATCAGAACCACGACAAAAACATCCGTGTCTCCAAATTGCGTTTGAATTCTCCAAACCCTTCCCTTTACATTTCTTGCAAGTTGCATGCTTTACTTTCCGCTGCTCATATACTCTGCATGCTTGCTTGAATTGTGCTAAGATTGCTTGACTTGTGCTAAGATAGCTAAAATCTGCCAAAGACTAAAATTGGGAAAAGGATAAGTTTTTATTTGGTCAAGTAGTCTAATCACCCCCCTCTAGACATACTTTCGATCCTACAGGGTGCTAGCCATGGCTGGAGTGTTGCTAGCTATGCTTCTTTGCAGTGACATGGCTGACTGAGGAGTGAGCGATACGGCTAGCGGAAGGGGGCTTTCATAGGCAGCTGCGCGGGACATGCCCGCATGGTGTGGCCCCTTTCCCTTAATGGCGAAGGGAAAGAAGTGCGGCCGACCAGAAAAGATAGGGTTGCTATTCAATCCACGGATAACTAGGTGGGGACAGCGGGGTGAGGACGTGTCGGTCCCGACTGCGCCACCTGTTGATTAACAGTGGCCATGCTAGATGCCAGGGATGGGTCAAATCCCTTAGGGTCATTACGGGTTGATGGTAGCGGTGATCTAATGCTGGGATAACCTATGCCAGCCTGGCTGCTCTGATACCATCTCATGTGGCATCCCGACCCGCATGGAGTAGGGGGCATTCGCACGTCAGCGCAGGATAACACCTGACGCACGACAGGTCCATGATACATCATTCCAGGTACAATAATATTCATCAAATACATGTGTATATGATTACATCATTCATGAATACAATTATCTGGCATAGCCTGAAGGCTATTTAAATGGCGGTGAAAGTCTATTTAAATGGCGGGGGAAGTCTTGGTTTGGCAGCATAATAACTCTGGCCGGGCTCCACAACTCACAGGACTAGCAAGATTATGGCCTAGCACGATGGAACAAGCGAACAATTCGGGCACGACCAACAAAACTGGCATGACACGCCAGGTCAGTACATTGAATGTACTTGCAAGACAGCCAAATACATAGCATCCAAACAAACAGATGACAAAGCAAGAACAAGCATATGCAACAGTCTACTTCGGCACAACTTCTAAGCATGGCATGATATTAACTTGAATCATAAATCAAACTAAGCATGAATCACAACACAACATCTACTAGCATGGCATATCAGACTTACTTCTAGCAAAGCAACAGCAAAGCATAGCATATCAAAACATGGTATGGCATCATGAAACTATGCTTAAAATAATCTACCAGTTACCTTCCGTGAAGACATGTCGTATTAACCTTATGCAACAATCACTTACTCTGCCACGGCTGCTCGGAGCACACTCATGACTTACCGATACCTCGTCTCGGGGTCATATCAACACGTCATCGTGACTTCTCACGATTATCTCATAATCCAAGTCACCACATTATTTATCACATCTTAGTTATCACATTAATTATTAGCGGATTTATCCTCCATTTCGACCAAGGCCCGATAGTGTGACCTACTACGAACTTGTGCCCATGACCGAGGACGCGGCTATCGATAGATTAAACACACACTCTGCAGAGGTAGCGCACTGTACCCACACCACGGAACCCATGGCCTCGCACTCCCATTCGGGTGGACCAACGGCGTTCCGAAAAAACTGATGTACTGCCATGACACTCTCCCGGCCACTCCGACCAACACCCCTTATGGGTTCAGTCCTGGGTGGCCCTGTACCTACCAAAGGTACCAACGGCCACCATCGTGGAAAAATGGTCACAAACGGGGAGATGAGCTCAACCTAACCCGGGAACATAAGGCTTATGTCCGCCTACCTGATCAGGGTAATGCATGCCCATAACCTTCCCTCGCGGGAGGCACCAGCGAGAGGTATGAAAATAGACCCAGCTAGGACCTCACACAAGGTAAATGTGGTTGCATTGGAGAAAGCTCGATTTGGTGGCACTATGATTTCCCAGTGATGACGGAGGAGGTTTGATATTAAGTCATATTATTAACTTTTCCATCATCAATCATTTTAACATGAATGCAACAACTAGCATGCAACATATCGATGCAATAACAAAATCAAGCTTTTTAAATGAACAATGATAGCATGTGAAACTTGGCAATAACAAGTACTAGCAATTTCACTGTGCAACAGACTTATCATAACATCGATACTACTAACATGAAAATAAACTAGACAGAGGCATGATATTATCACTAACAACAGCAAACTAGCATGTCAACTTATTTCATTAAAGTATAAGCATGCAAGACAGATAACAAAAACATATAGCACGACTAAAATAACAACAGACGGAACAGACAAGAAACTACTGCAACTAAACACACACACACGAGGTGCAAGCAATGTCAACATGCAATTTCGGGGCTCATGATAAGAGGTTGGCTTGCCTGGGGTCGATAAATACTTCAGGAAGAAGTGTGAAACGCTTGCGGAAAGAGTTGTTGGAAATAGTTCTCTCTCGGAGGGGGTTGTTTACGGGCATGGCAAAGTGGTCATTTTCACTGTGTGAAAACATTGTGAAAATGATACCAATGGAAAGTCGACGAGCGGAGAACATGAGCGTTGGAATCACCTCAATCGGAGTTACGGTTGCGGAGTTATGAACGGTTGAAGCTCAGGGACCTAGTGGTCATTTTAGCAACCAGGCCCCTGGAGGAAAAACTGAACGCGCCTTTGGGCAGAATACGTTTTCTTCAAAGGGAAATGTATTTTGAGCCGAAGTGCAAAGCGAATACGCTTCCAGAACTAAGAAAGCGTATTTTAGGTAAAAGAGGAAGCAAATACGCTTTCGTATTCCGAAAAAGCATATCCAGAATACGCTTCCACTTACAGACGCAGGCCCGGGGCGGGGTCAACGCGGAGACGCTGCCAGGTGGGGTCGCGCGGGGAGGGGCCTGCCTGGTCTGGCGTCTTCAACCTCCGCTCGTCTTGGCCTTGTGACAGAGGATGGGCTCGCCTAGACAGCGACTACCGGCGGCTCCGGCCACCGCAGACGACGGACGACCTACCCACGAGCTCAGGAGCGAGAGGCGCATCTCATGGTGGTTGTCGGTGTCAAAACCGGCGGATCTCGGGTAGGGGGTCCCGAACTGTGCGTCTAAGGATCGATGGTAACAGGAGGTGGGGGACACGATGTTTACCCAAGTTCGGGTCCTCTCTATGGAGGTAATACCCTACTTCCTGCTTGATTGATCTTGATGAGATGAGTATTACAAGAGTTGATCTACCATGAGATCGTAGAGGCTAAACCCTAGAAGCTAGCCTATGATTATAATTGTTGTATATCTGATCTATCGACTAGCCTGGCCCTGGTTTATATAATGCACCAGAGGCCTAGGATAACAAGAGTCCTAACCCGAATCTGCTGGTGGGGAGGAGTCCTTGTCTTGATCACCAAGTCTTGTGGAATCTTCCTTGTATGCGGCAATTGTCCGAACTGGCCCATGGGTATACGGCCATGGCGGTCCTCGGCCCAATCTAACATATCGGGAGATGACGTGGTGAGTACCCCCTAGTCCAGGACACCGTCAGTAGCTCCCTGAACCGGTCTTCAAGTTAGGGACGCTCCTTGATTCTTCCGGACTGTTCTTTATCTTCGGTCGTCGGTCTTGAAAACTGGTTCAACAAATCTTCTCATCTTCGATTTTTAGGATCGCCGAAGTGCATCCAAAGAGTTTACACGTCGGGTATCCGATGAGCCCCTTTAAGTTTCCGGCCTTTATCAATGCCTTGTTATTTTTATGCCACACCTCAGGTTTGAAGTTGTTCCCGGGAGGCAGTGTCCTCTTGCGTCCGAGCTCTAACGCCGAACTGCATTCAAGGTATCTTTGGCAGCCGAGCACCAATGCCGGACCGCTTCTGAGCTCCAACGCCGAAATATATCCGAGCTCCAACGCCGGACTGTGTCCAAGTTCCAACGCCGGACTGTGTCCAAGCTCCAACGCCGGACTGTATCCGAGCTCCAACGCCGGATTATATTCGAGGTGTCATAGATCACCTTGATTCAAAAAGTTGAAAGAGTTTAGCTAAGCTTAATACTGGAAATGCCCTCTATGGAGCCAGCCACTAGCGCCCGAGCTTTATGCCGGACTGCTTCCGAGGTGGCGCACCACCTTAGCCATGGGACAGATTTTTATGAATTTAATTCCGAATTGTGCAATGTAATGTCTGACAAGATGTATAGCCAGTATCCCTCAAGGTGCGTGTTGGCCTAATATCCGAGATGCACCTGAAGGAAAACATGAAACCGCTGATCCTAGTAGCCCCTGATACCCAGGTCGATGCGCGAAATCGACCTGAGGATCAATTCCTAGCTCGGCAGCATACATAGGAATAAAAACGCAGTGTAATATATTAGAGATAATAGTGAGTGTAATATATTAGAGATAATAGTGATCGGCGAACGGGCCCCTTAGAGAGGATCGTGAGAAGTCGTCGTGATATATAGCTTGATGCCAGATAGGTCCAGATGGTACTTATTGCTGTCCGAAGACACACTTTCCCATAGTTCGATCAAGCCGAACGTTGAGCCCTTTGAATTTTCTGCATTGAATAGGCAATGCAGTAGCCCCGAGACACCGGGTCGGGTGGCAACACCGAATCAGGGATCGATGTGCCCTTTAATATTTATAAATAATGAGCACAAAGCCCGAGTAGCCCCGAGCCTTAATGTGGGCACGGGTGGCTGAATTAAGGATCGATATCCAGAGTAAAATCACAGATTATGTGTAATGATTCTATGTATCCAAGTACTTTACATCATTATTTTGACTCCATTGTGACCGTTTATCAGTGGAAAGTGGCCCATCGTCGGCTTCTACCCCTTGGTAGATACTACGTAGGGTGCTTCCGCAATAACAAAGCAACCCTTAGCCGACGTCTCGGTGCCCGAAGGCGGTTGTGTTAGCAGAAACGAGGCAATCAGATATGCGGGCTTTAAAACTTTCGCTTAGTCATAGGAGCTTTATACTGGGGAAGCTAAGCTATGAGCCCCCGGTTAGTGTTCGGCGACAGCCGAGGTCAAGCCGTAAACACTTCGGCCAATGTTATGAATGGCCCTTCATTTAACATAGTCATCGACCAGTTTACGCGTATTGTGACAGTCAGTTTTTGGCTTTCTCCACTGAGGTGCTTGACCATGCGAACTGGAAGCACAATCGCAGTGGTTCTCCCTTTGCACACCTAGCCGAACAAAGCGAAACGTAGGAGGTAAGCACAGGAGCAGGGCAACCCAACTATTGAGCGAAGACACAATTCGAAACCGATGCATATAAATCAATATCCAAGAATGTTTTTGCCGAATCCCTAAAGGTGTCCGGCGTTGCACTGCGAGACTAATGCTGGAAACACACAAATAGTTTAAAAGTGCCATAGGCTCGAAAAGCCAAAATACTTATTCAAAAGTTTAATGTCTGAACTAGATCAAGTGTTCGGTGCCAATCCGAAAATTGGAAAAAAGGTGCTTCTGTCGTGCTTTAACATGACACATCCTATCTCAAGACTCCAAGCGGGTCAGCCTATGGCCTCAACCTCCTTATCCCGAAGGCGGAGTGCTTCTCCGAGGCTAGTTTAGCAAACTGCACTCGAGCGGATTTAGAGAGAAGCAAGGCTATCCGGCTATTGACCACACACTTGTGATGTCTACTACACAACCTTCTTCTTGTAGATGTTGTTGGGCCTGCAAGTGCACATGTTTGTGTAACATCCCAAAATTCTAAATTTTGGAATGTTATAATAAATAAATAGTTTTGATTGATTGATTGTTTGTTGTGTGATTGATTGAGTGAAATTGAGTGGAATTTGAAACTTTTTGAAAGTTGAATGAGAGGGAATGAAATGACTTTCCCTGACTTTCACTTTGCCTTTTAATATCCCTGAATTCAAATTCAATTCAAACACCAGAACCCTAGAGAGAAGATGATATGACTTCTTCCATTTGAATAAATGAAAAGGGTTTTGAAAAGATTTGAATTCTGTTTGAAAATATTTCAAATTTTAGAAACTTTATGCAACTTAATGATTTTCATGAGAGAAGATAAAATGACTTCTTCAATTATATGAAATATGAGTTGGAAGTTAAAAAGAATCAAATTGAAAGTCATTTGAAGGTATTTTGAAACTCCCTTCAAATTTGGAATTATTTGGATTTTATTCAAATTATTTTTCTCCTAAAAATAAATAAATGGAAATATGGGTAAAATGATTCCCTTCAATGGAAAATTAGGAGAAAATAAATTTGAAGTCATTTTGGTATTTTTAAAATGATTTTTATTGGATTTTATTAGAGCGAAACACTCTTTGTTTTATTTGAATTTTGTGTATTTTATTTGAAGTCGAATAAAGTTCATCGTGTAGGAAATGTTTTTCTGAAAATTTTGATATATATATGTCCTATATAAAAAATATATATTATATATATATTCCCCTCTCCTAATTCAAAAAAAAAAGAAAAAGAGAGGACCCCCCAGCGCCAGCCAGCTAACTGCCCAGCTAACGCCGACAAATTTAGCCCGAGCCGCCCACGCCCGAGCCGACGCTACCAAACCTCTCCCTCGGTCGCCCGCTCGCCACCCTCTCTCTCCACGACAAAGTGACCCACCCTCCTTCTTCCCTCGCCCACGCAAACCCCGCCGCTCATGGAATCCCATTGGATCCGGGATCCGCCAATCCTCGCCCGATTCGCCCCTCCTCCAAGTCGGCCCCGCCTTATAAATACCCCCTCGACCTGCTCCGCCTCCCGGTCCCTAAACCCTCTACCCGCCCGCAATCCCTCGCTGAGCCCAGCCGCCGCCATGCCTCGCCCGCCGAGCTCCACAGATCCCCGAGCCCCACCGACTCCACCCCGAGCTCACCTCGCCACGCCGCACTGGAGAGGTCCCCGACGTCGTCCCCGACCACCGAGCCGCCATGCAAGGTCGCCCGAGCCGCCGCCGACCGTCGCCGTCGTCTTTCCCCGCGGTGAGTCGCCGGAGTCCTCCTCGCCGTTAGATCCAAAGCGTGCGGTTAGGATTAGATCCCCCGAAGGGGTACGTTTTATTTAGGTTTAGTTTTAATAAACCGGTTTATTTCCGGTTTAGATCGGTTAGTTAGGTTTTTTATTAAACCGGCCGACTCGGTTTAACCACTAGGGACGATTTAGTTATATTACGCCTGTATGCGCTAGATAGGCCCATTAGCCCGTTTTTCTTTATTTTTCGTTTTATGTTTTAACAGAATAGTTTCAGATTTGAAAAATTCATATCTTTTAATCTACTTAATATTTTTAAGTGATTCTTTTTTGTTGGTTTGCAAATTTCTTATAGTTTCTGTAGAAAATATAATTAGTCATGTTAAAATTATTTAAAATTGCTTTATTTTAGATTTTGACAGGATAGTAAATCTGCTATAAAAGGAGTTAGGAATATTATTTTCTAATGATTCTTTTTGTCACAACTTTTTTTTGACATTGCTTAACCGTAGGAATTTATTTGGGCATTTTAGGATTAATAAAAAAATAGTTGTAACCAGGATCATGTTATTCCTAATTATTTAATTAGCTACTGTTTTCGTATTGTTTTAATTAGCAAATAAATTTATTTTTCCTATGTGATAGATTATTCTAGGTTAGTTTCTGTAACTTTAGAGCATGAACTTTTATTTATAATAAGTAAAACTTTTATTTTATTTTTCCTCCTAGAATTTGCTTTAGGCCTAATAGGAGTTTTATAATAGATTTTAAGGTGATTCTTTTTGCTCCTAGTTGCTTGATGAATTCTTTTACATTAGTTAGCAAAACCCATGCTTAGGTTCTGTTAAGAAAAGTTTTAGTTGTGTAAAACTATTTCTTAGTTGATGCTTGATGTGGTGAAAACCTTGATTTGTTTTCTCCGAGTTTTTCTTTGGTAGTTTTGTTGTGTAGTTTTCCTTTGTTTTTATTTGGTGTCCCTTGATTTGCATTTTTAATTGTTGGTTTTATTATGAGTGTTAGAATTGTTTGCTAGGATGTTTGCTTATATGAATGCTATGACTATATAGATTTTCAACGGAGTGACGAATAGTTCTACCAAGTCATTATTCGAGAGTGTTGCTATCTTCATCAACTTACCGTGCAAGTTCACTTTGACCATGCTTTCATACCTATGTTTTTATTGCATTTAGTGGCATCTTTGCAACAACCCTACAGAGTGATATTGAATTCTTGTAGTTGAGTAGTATGCATGAGGTAGGAACCCATCACCCTGTTACCAAGCCCGGGACGATATTTTATTTTAATGCTACGCTATAGTAGACGGGGTTTGGTATGAGTGCACGAGAGTGGTGTGATAATGGAGGGTCTACGTCAATGACGACAACTCCATGATGGAATCTGCAAGGACTGCATCTTCAAGGCCTCAATACTTCAAGACTCGAGACAAGAATTCAATACACACTACTGGGTGAAGGATGGTTGACGGGCACCCTGGAGAAACCAGAGGTTGTCCGGTATGCATGGAGAAGCGCCATGACATCTTGCGGAAAGCTTCACCCGGACTCAAAGAGACGGAAGAATACTTCATGCCCGGAAGCTTACCCGTGCAACCGCAAGTCAATATGGGCTCGCTTGGTTGACCCTAGTTGTGACTCTGGCTGGGGACGGTGCTAGCAGATGTAGAACTACGGTAGGATTGGATGAGCACCGGACGGTGGTCGAGGAACTCTTCGAAGACCATGTTTGGTCATCTTGTTCTCAAACACCACGAAGTGCGAGAACGTAAAAGAGGGATCGAATCTTGCGGGTAAAGTGTACAAACCTCCGCAGAGGGTTTAAACCTAATCGATTAGCCGTGTCCCCGGTTACGGACAATTTGAGCATCTGGACTTGGATCTATCTCGGAACTCTCAACACCGGACTGATAACTTAATTGTGGTCAACTTATGATGATTTTGGGCTATGAGACATCGGTTGGCGGAACCATGTCATGATAGAAAACTCCATAGTTCAGACTCGATTATTCCTTTGATATAGGGAAAATAAATCAGCTTTTACGCATAAACAAAACTCAGACACAGAGCCACAAAGCCATATTGCATATAGTATAGTTTTATCATCTGTTTTCTCATGTTGTGATCTTGCGGTACATTCAACGTCTTGACCTACACGGCTGCAACGTATCATGTTGCAGATATTTACTTCCGACGAGTAAGAGTACGGTACAGGGTTACGGTCTACACTCAACCTGCCGATGGCGTTGATGGGACTCCACACCCGATTACTTGTTTCCGCTGAGACTTATGAGGTATATATCAGTTTTACGTTAATTATACATGTGATTGCACTTTGATTTATACATTGATGTACTGTGTGTGCCAGCATACTGATCCAGGGATGGCACAGCAACACAGAGGCTTGACCGTCTGAGGTCGGGTCGCTACAGTTTGTAGGACAGCAGAAAATTTCCCTCAAGTGGATGACCTAAGGTTTATTAATCCGTAGGAGGCGTAGGATGTAGATGGTCTCTCTCAAACAACCCTGCAACCAAATAACAAAAAGTCTCTTGTGTCCGCAACAAACCCAATACAATGGTAAATTGTATAGGTGCACTAGTTCGGCGAAGAGATGGTGATACAAGTGCAATATGGATGGTAGGTATAGGTTTTTGTAATCTGAAAATATAAAAACAGCAAGGTAACAAGCGTTAAAAGTGAGCGTAAACGGTATTGCAATGATAGGAAACAAGGCCTAGGGTTCATACTTTCACTAGTGCAAGTTCTCTCAACAATAATAACATAGATAGAACATATGACAAGCCGTCAACATGCAACAAAGAGTCACTCCAAAGACACTAATAGCGGAGAACAAACATAGAGATTATGGTCGGGTACGAAACCACCACAAAGTTATTCTTTCGGATCAATCTATAAAAGAGTTTGTACTAGAATAACACCTTAAAACACAAATCAACCAAAACCCTAATGTCACCTAGATACTCCATTGTCACCTCAAGTATCCGTGTGTATGATTATACGATATGCATCAACAATCTCAGATTTATCCAACCAACATAAAAGCACTTCAAAGAGTGCCCCAAAGTTTCTACCGGAGAATCACGAACATGTGCCAACCCCTATGCATAGGTTCCCAATGTCACGAAACCCGCAAGTTGATCACCAAGACATACATCAAGTGTTCTCATAAAAGACTCAATCCGATAAGATAACTTCAAAGGGGAAACTCAATTCATCACAAGAGAGTAGAGGGGGAGAAACATCATAAGATCCAACTACAATAGCAAAGCTCGGGATACATCAAGATCGTGCCATAGATTGGAACACGAGAGAGAGAGATCAAACACATAGCTCTTTGGTACATACCCTCAGCCCCGAGGGTGAACTACTCCCTCCTCATCATGGAGAGCGCCGGGATGATGAAGATGGCCACGGAGATGGATCCCTCCCTGTGAGTACCTAAAGGGGTCCCGATTGGTTTTGGTTGTTCTGGAGGCTTGCGGCGGCGGAACTCCCGGTCTATCTTCTGTTCTGGAAGTTTTAGGGTACGTAGGTATATATGGGTGAAAGGAGTACGTCGGTGGAGCTACGGGGGCCCCACGAGGCAGGGGGCGCGCCAAGGGGGATGGGCGCGCCCCCCACCCTCGTGAGCTCCTCCCGTATCTTCTGACATGGGGTCCAAGTCCATCAGGTGTGTTTCATTCCAAAAATAACTTCTCCAGTTGATTTCGTTCTGTTTTGACTCCGTCTGATATTCCTTTTCCTCGAAACACTAAAATAGGCATAAAACAACAAATCTGGGCTGGGCCTCCGGTTAATAGGTTAGTCCCAAAAATAATATAAAAGTGGAAAATAAAGCCCAATATTGCCTAAAACAGTAGATAAAGTAGCATGGAGCAATCAAAAATTATAGATACGTTGGAGACATATCAAGCATCCCCAAACTTAATTCCTGCTCGTCCTCGAGTAGGTAAATGATAAAAAACAATTTTTGATGCGGAGTGGTACTTTGGCATAATTTCAATGTAATTCTTCTTACTTGTGATATGAATATTCAGATCCGAAAGATTCAAGACAAAAGTTTATATTTACATAAAAATAATAATACTTCAAGCATACTAACTAAGCAATTATGTCTTCTCAAAATAGCATGGCAAAAGAAAGTTCATCCCTACAAAATCATATAGTTAGGCTATGCTTCATTTTCTTCACACAAATATGTTCCCAACTTCTATACCCCCGATGACAAGCCAAGCAATTGTTTCATACTTAAATAATCTCAAACTTTTTCAACCTCACGCAATACATGAGCGTGAGCCATGGATATAGCACTATGGGTGGAATAGAATATGATGATGGGGATTGTGTGGAGAAGACAAAAAAGGAGAAAGTCTCACGTTGACGAGGATAATCAACGGGCTATGGAGATGCCCATCAATTGATGTCAACATGAGGAGTAGGGATTGACATGCAACGGATGCACTAGAGCTATGAATGCTCAACAAAACAAAACTAGTGGGTGTGCATCCAACTTGCTTGCTCACGAAGACCTAGGGCATTTGAGGAAGCCCATCGTTGGAATATACAAGCCAAGTTCTATAATGAAATATTCCCACTAGTATATCAAAGTGACAACATATGAGACTCACTATATGAAAAACATGGTGCTACTTTGAAGCACAAGTGTGGGAAAGAGATAGTAGCATTGCCCTTTTTATTTTTATTTTTTTTTATTTTTTTTGGGCCTTTCTTTTTTTCTTCTTTTTGGCCTTTCTCTTTTTTTGGGCCTTTCTTTTTTTGGCCTTTCTCCCTTTTTTTGGGTAATGCTCTAATAGTGATGATCATCACACTTCTATTGATTACAACATAAGGATTACAACTCGAAACTAGAACAAGATATGACTCTATATGAATGCCTCCGGCGGTGTATGCGGGATGGTGCAATGAATCAAGAGTGACATGTATGAAAATTATGCATGGTGGCTTTGCCACAAATACGATGTCAACTACATGATCATGCAACGACAATATGACAAAAGTAAAGTATGTCATGACAATGATGATGGAAGTTGCATGGCAATATATCTCGGAATGGCTATGGAAATGCCATGATAGGTAGGTATGGTGGTTGTTTTGAGGAAGATATAGGGAGGTTTATGTGTGATAGAGCGTATCATATCACGGGGTTTGGATGCACCGGCGAAGTTTGCACCAACTCTCAAGGTGAGAAAGGGCAATGCACGGTACCGAAGAGGCTAGCAAAGGCGGAAAGGTAAATGTGCGTATAATCCATGGACTCAGAATTAGTCAAAAGAACTCATATACTTATTGCAAAAATTTAGAAGTCATCAAAAACCAAGTACTACGTGCATGCTCCTAGGGGGATAGATTGGTAGGAAAAGACCATCGCTCGTCCCCGACCGCCACTCATAAGGATGCACAAGCCAGGTACACTTCATGTTTCAAATTTGTTACACAACTTTGACCATACGTGCATGCTACGGGATTTGCTAACTTCAATACAAGCATTTCTCAAATTCACAACTACTCAACTAGCATGAATTTGATATTATCACCTCCATATCTCAAAACAATTATCAAGCATCAAACTTATCTTAGTATTCAACGCACTCAAAAGAAAGTTTCACATATCTTGAACACCAAGTATATTAACATTAAGAAAATTACCATGCTATTAAAGAATCTCAAAATAATATAAGTGAAGCATGAGAGTTCATATATTTCTTCAAAATAAAACCACCATTGTGCTCTAAAAGATATAAGTGAAGCACTAGAGCAAACAACAAACTACTCCAAAAGATATAAGTGAAGATCAATGAGTAGCCGAATAATTATTCAACTATGTGAAGACTCTCACATTTAATAATTTCATATCTTGATACTTTATTCAAACAGCAATCAAAGCAAAATAAAATAAAATGACGCTCCAAGCAAAACACATATCATGTGGCGAATAAAAATATAGCTCCAAGTAAAGTTACCGATGAACAAAGACAAAAGAGGGGATGCCTTCCGGGGCATCCCCAAGCTTAGGCTCTTGGTTGTCCTTGAATATTACCTTGGGGTGCCTTGGGCATCCCCAATCTTAGGCTCTTGCCACTCCTTATTCCGTAGTCCATCGAATCTTTACCCAAAACTTGAAAACTTCACAACACAAAACTTAACAGAAAACTTGTGAGCTCCGTTAGCGAAAGAAAACAAAACACCACTTCAAGGTACTGTAGTGAACTCATTATTTATTTATATTGGTGTTAAACCTACTGTATTCCAACTTCTCTATGGTTTATAAACTATTTTACTAGCCATAGAGTCATCAAAATAAGCAAACAACACAATGAAAACAGAATCTGTCAAAAACAGAATAGTCTGTAGTAATCTGTAACTAACGCAAACTTCCGGAACTCCAAAAATTCTAAAATAAATTGGTGGAACTCAGGAATTTGTCTAGTAATCATCTGCAAAAATAATCAACTAAATAGCACTCCCCAGCAAAAAGTTATAGCTAATCTCGTGAGCGCTAAAGTTTCTGTTTTTTACAGCATGATCATAAGGACTTCACCCAAGTCTTCCCAAAGGTTCTACTTGGCACAAACACTAATTAAAACATAAAACCACATCTAAACAGAAGCTAGATGGATTATTTATTACTAAACAGAACCAAAAATTAAGAAACTAAAATAGAATTGGGTTGCCTCCCAACCAGCGCTATCGTTTAACGCCCCTAGCTAGGCATTATGATTTCAATGATGCTCACATAAAAGATAGGAATTGAATCATAAAGAGAGCATCATGAAGAATATGACTAGCACATTTAAGTCTAACCCACTTCCTATGCATAGGGGTTTTGTTAGCAAACAACTTATGGGAACAAGAATCAACTTGCATAGGAATGTAAAACAAGCATAGCTTCAAAAATTTAAGCACATAGAGAGGAAACTTGTTATTATTGCAATTCCTACAAGCATATATTCCTCCCTCATAATAATTTTCAGTAGCATCATGAATGAATTCAACAATATAACCAGCACCTAAAGCATTCTTTTCATGATCTACAAGCATAGAAATTTTACTACTCTCCACATAAGCAAAATTCTTCTCATTCGGAATAGTAGTGGGAGCAAACTCAACAAAATAACTATCATGTGATTGAACATTAAGATCAAGATGACAAGTTTCATGGTTATCATTATTCTTTAAAGCATATGTGTCATCACAATAATCATCATAGATAGGAGGCATGCTTTCATCATAGTAAATTTGCTCAACAAAGCTTGGGGAAAAAAATATCATCTTCATCAAACATAGCTTCCCCAAGCTTGTGGCTTTGCATATCATTAGCATCATGGATATTCAAGGAATTCATACTAACAACATTGCAATCATGCTCATCATTCAAAGATTTAGTGCCAAACATTTTATAGATTTCTTCTTCTAACACTTTGGCACAATTTTCCTTCCCATCATACTCACGAAAGATATTAAAAAGATGAAGCGTATGAGACAAACTCAATTCCATTTTTTTGTAGTTTTCTTTTATAAATTAGACTAGTGCTAAAACAAGAAACAAAAAGATTCGATTGCAAGATCTAAAGATATACCTTCACTTACCTAGCCTCCCCGGCAACGGCGCCGGAAAAGAGCTTGATGTCTACTACACAACCTTCTTCTTGTAGACGTTGTTGGGCCTGCAAGTGCACAGGTTTGTAGGATAGTAGAAAATTTCCCTCAAGTGGATGACCTAAGGTTTATCAATCCGTAGGAGGCATAGGATGAAGATGGTCTCTCTCAAAGAACCCTGCAACCAAATAACAAAAAGTCTCTTGTGTCCCCAACACACCCTATACAATGGTAAATTGTATAGGTGCACTAGTTCGGCGAACAGATGGTGATACAAGTGCAATATGGATGGTAGGTATAGGTTTTTGTAATCTGAAAATATAAAAACAGCAAGGTAACAAGCGTTAAAAGTGAGCGTAAACGGTATTTCAATGATAGGAAACAAGGCCTAGGGTTCATACTTTCACTAGTGCAAGTTCTCTCAACAATAATAACATAGATAGAACATATGACAAGCCCTCAACATGCAACAAAGAGTCACTCCAAAGACACTAATAGCGGAGAACAAACGTAGAGATTATGGTCGGGTACGAAACCACCAAAAAGTTATTCTTTCGGATCAATCTATAAAAGAGTTTGTACTATAATAACACCTTAAAACACAAAATCAACCAAAACCCTAATGTCACCTAGATACTCCATTGTCACCTCAAGTATCCGTGGGCATGATTATACGATATGCATCACACAATCTTAGATTTATCCAACCAACATAAAAGCACTTCAAAGAGTGCCCCAAAGTTTCTACCGGAGAATCACGAATGTGTGCCAACCCCTATGCATAGGTTCCCAATGTCACGAAACCCACAAGTTGATCACCAAGACATACATCAAGTGTTCTCATAAAAGACTCAATCCGATAAGATAACTTCAAAGGGGAGACTCAATTCATCACAAGAGAGTAGAGGGGGAGAAACATCATAAGATCCAACTACAATAGCAAAGCTCGATACATCAAGATCGTGCCATAGATTGGAACACGAGAGAGAGAGATCAAACACATAGCTACTTGGTACATACCACGAGCCCCGAGGGTGAACTACTCCCTCCTCGTCATGGAGAGCGCCGGGATGATGAAGATGGCCACGGAGATGGATCCCCCTCGGCAGGTACCGAAAGGGGTCCCGATTGGTTTTGGTGGTTCTGGAGGCTTGCGGGCGGAACTCCCGATCTATCTTCTGTTCTGGAAGTTTTAGGTGCGTAGGTATATATGGGTGAAAGGAGTACGTCGGTGGAGCTACAGGGCCCCACGAGGCGGGCGTGCCCGGGGATGGCGCGCCCCCACCTCGTGAGCTCCTCCGTATCTTATGACGCTGGAGGTCCAAGTCCATCAGTGTGTTTCCTTCCAAAAATATCTTCTCCGATTGATTGCGTTCCGTTTGACTCCATCCGATAGTCCTTTTCCTCGAAACACTGAAATAGGCATAAAACAACAAATCTGGGCTGGGTCTCCGGTTAATAGGTTAGTCCCAAAAATAATATAGAAGTGGAAAATAAAGCCCAATATTGCCTAAAACAGTAGATAAAGTAGCATGGAGCAATCAAAATTATAGATACGTTGGAGACGTATCAACTTGCATCGAGAAAGGAGTGATAGAAAAAAAGACTTTGCAACGACCAAGAAGAAAAACAGCTCATACTAATTTAAGAGCCCCCACGTGACTTGGGTAAAAGAATTTTATGTATAATGATTGTATGTACCGAAGTACTAATATCATATCTTTGTTCACCCGAACTTTAAACGCGTCTTAACCGACCGTTGGCTTTTCCCTCTTCGGTCAAGGACCAAAAAGTGTTATGTACCCCATCTGTCGAGAATATCGGCGGTGTTTCGGATAACCAGGCAATCAGGCCATAAGGCTGTAACAGACAAAGCGCGCTCAGGGAACTTATGTTATATTACTAACGAAGTGTAAGAAGCATCTTTGAAGAAAATAGTACCCCACCGATACCTTTCTTCGGTGCTCATTGTTACTATGGGACTTGTGCAATAGATTTTTTGTACTCATGAGTTCTGTTGTGTGCCAACCATTATTGAAAACAGTAAGAGCGCTAGCTTTTGGCTTCACCTAGTCTGAGGTCCGGCTCGGGTGACCCGATCGTGACAATCGCAGAGGTGCTCCCTTTACTCCCTAGCCGAACAATTGGGAACGTAGGGGTAAACACAGGAGCAAGGCAACCCAGCTTGCAAATCATTGAGGTCAATATGGTGCATATTGTGGCATAATACACGAACAAGGAACGAAGCCGTACAAGTATAATCATATGCAAGAGGAAAATCTCCAGCAAGGGAGCCCCCAAGTAATCGGGGTATTTGAATTTGTCCGTCACAAACAAAGTTTGGACAAGGAAATTTTTTACAAGCAAGTTTTTCCAAAAAAGTATAATGCTTGGTCCAGCCGAACACAAGTTAAAAATTTAAAACTTTGAGCATGAAGGCAACTTAGCTGGTTAATGTGTTCGGTATTGATGACGCGGTCCGAGCTTGATGCGGGACAAGGTTCCATCCCCCAAGCCGGTCCTGAGGTGACGCCAAAGGATATAGTCCGGCTGGATCATTTTCCTGTGCACAAAAAATAGTGGAAACCAGAGATAATAGTAATAATGATAAATTAAAAAAATAAAAATTGATGCATAATAAATAATTTATGCAAAGTGAGTAATAAAATAAATATGGCCTGGCGCCAAAGTCAATGTCGGCGCAGTATGCAGGCGTGACGCGGTGAAGGCGTGGCAAAGTCTGAATTCTCAGGTCGGTCCGAGTTCCGGATGCGGCATTCACCGGACTATGTACGGAAACTGACCGAACCACCATGCGACCGTTGTTAATGCGGCCATCATTTGATAAAACTGTGTACAGATGATGGAAAAGCCGGAGTAATAAATCCTTGGAAAAATAAACCCAAACAAGCAAAAAAAATATTAGGATTAATAGCACCTGGTTTATTTGTTGTAGCAATCCGAAGAAAGGTGATTCCAAAAATTGGGACTCGATCCGCACACCAATTTCCTGATGGGCGATAAAGCGACGGCACGGCGATGCTGGCAAAGGTAGGCTCGCCGAGGCAAAGCTCTTGGTCCAGCTAATGTGACGGAGCTGGTCGGCTAGTGACACCTTAGTCTCCGGAGTATAGGTTGATGAAGAGATGGCGACGCCCCCGGTCTAGCCGAGATGTCGAAGCCTCGATGTCAGCCGATGAGTTGAAGTAGTTCGGCGTGATGGACACCGGCCTAAAGAAGCAACAGTGCGGCCCCGCCGATGCAGGTCGTGACGTGGTCAATGTCGGACATAGTTCGGCCGGGAGTCTCCTGACAAGGAGAGAGATTTCAATAAACTTAGCACATCTCCCAAGGGCGAGTGCTGAAAGATATCCACGGAGTTGAACTCCATAATCTATGCCCAATCAGGTTCGATAGGCACGGATGCGTGTGGTTCGGAGCCTATAGCCGGAGACAAGTCCGAGGGTCCGATGGCACAGACTTTATTGGAGGCGAAGTCTGTGTTCGGCTCTATAGCCGATGAGTGTTTGGCCTCCATGGCGGGGTCTATCCCCCCATCCTCGGATGGCACGATCTGCTCAGGATCTAAGGCCAGGGCAGCTGTAGGTGCATTCTCCCGAACACCGTCAGACGGCAGATCAAAGTCATGCTTATTGGGACTGTGCGGCGCACCTGTCATGGGCTCGAATCCGTCGAAGATCAAGTCTCCGCGGATGTCGGCCGTGTAGTTCAAGTTTCCAAACCTGACCTGGTAGCCAGGGGCGTAGCTGTTGCTCTGCTCCCGATGGCCAAGCTAATTGGCCCGCAGCGGCCGCCCGAATCTGAAGATCTGTCCGGGGGGACCTCACCCGGGATCGCACCGTTGTGGATGATTGAAGGAGCCATCAAGCCTTATCATGAAGACACAACGGAACTCTCAATGAAAGCACCAATGTCGTGTCAAAACTGGCGGATCTCGGGTAGGGGGTCCCGAACTATGCGTCTAAGGATCGATGGTAACAGGAGGCGGGGGACACGATGCTTACCCAGGTTCGGGCCCTCTCTATGGAGGTAATACCCTACTTCCTTCTTGATTGATCTTGATGATATGAGCATTACAAGAGTTGATCTACCACGAGATCGTAGAGGCTAAACCCTAGAAGCTGGCCTATGATTATGATTGTTGTATATCTGATCTATCGACTAGCCTGGCCCTGGTTTATATAATGCACCAGAGGCCTAAGATAACAAGAGTCCTAGCTGAATACGCCGGTGGGGGAGGAGTCCTTGTCTTGATCACCATGTCTTGTGGAATCTTCCTTGTATGCGGCAATTGTCCGAACTGGCCCATGAGTATACGGCCATTGGGGTCCTCGGCCCAATCTAATAGATCAGGAGATGACATGGTGAGTACCCCCTAGTCCAGGACACCGTCAGTGGTGTCAGCTGCCGTCGAGGAGCACTAGGGAGGGAGCAGCAGGGCACGCAGCGGAGGTGGGCTTGGGCCCCCGGTGAACAGGGTGCTCCGGTGGGGGAATGAGGTGGGCGTCGAGCCAGGGAGGGTCTCCGGAGTGCGGTGCATCCATCCAGGGTGCGCACGGGGCTCGGGGGTGCTCGGGGGCTTGGAATCAAGAGGAACCCGAGGCGGCGGCCATGGCGATGGTTGGGGTCGGGGAGGAGCTCCGAAGGCAAGGGGAGGGCTTGGGGAGGCGTTGAGTACTGCGAGGGACTCGAGGGCGCTACTAATAGCCACAGGGGAGAGTTCTAGAGGGAGGGGCCGTGGTGACATGCGGCGCGACTATGTGTATGTGCGCTGGCGACGTGCACGCATGGCCAAGGGTCATGGGGAGGGGCGGTAAGGCGACGAGGGGGACGTGGACGAGTGCCAGGAGGTCACGGAATCGAGCAATGCTCGCGGACGAGAGGAGGAAGCGAACAGGAGCGAGGAAATGACAGCGCACACGGGCGCTCACTGTGTTCGGCGACGGCTCAATGAGGAAGCAAACGAAGGGGGGACAAGCTCCAGGAGGAAGACGACATCAAGGGGGAGCTGCATGACACACTTGGACAAGCCAGAACAGGCCGGAGCGGCGCTGCTGTTGCCAACAGTGGCTAGACCACCGATTTGGCTGGCAATGCCCGTGGTCAGCAGGGACAACGCATGCTCTGGTCGCCTACTTCACGCCAAAACTTGTCAGCAGTGGAGTCCTTCCAATGCTCATAAAAGAAGAGGTGATGGCACAAGTAGAAGGGTAGTGAGCAGAGGGGACCAAGCTCGACAAGCTTGCTGTTGCAAACTTGGCCACATCTTGGTGATCAAACTAGAGGTATTAAGGACTAAGCATGATGTCTGGGAGGCTTAGAGAAGCAAAGACTATAGTCCTGGGAAGTTGGAAGGGATTTGGGCAAGTATTTAACATAGCTGCAGTGCAACAAGGAAATATGGCCCAGAAAACAAATGAGGAAGAAGCACTCACTAGGAGTGTTGGATAGGGCTGCCACTTGGCAATTCTTGATGATTTGGTCATATGTAGACGCTGCAAAAAGATCATACCAAATGGACTTTCCAAGTTGTTACTTGTTTCACAAGCATCACATCTGACCAGAAACATGAAAAAAATCTAGGAAAATATTGGCTAGATTAAATGAGACAAACTCTTGTGGATGTGGGTTCCATGGATATGAGAAGGCTTGGAAATATTTTCAGCCATAATGGAGCAAGATAAAATATACTTGCTTCAAAAATTGAAAATTTGGATAGAATCAAAGAATTGCTCCTGTGCTCACATAGTTCAATGGAATGAGCTGAATTTTGGTGGAGAATGATGATATGGTCATTAGATACTGCTGGAAAAGTTTTGGCTCATTTTGATCATCTATGAGGGTACTTCCTTCACAGACAAGCAATCTGAACAGAAACTTGAGAAAATTGCCAAGGAAGATTGGATAGATGGATTGAGCTTATTTTTGGTATGCATTGGTGATTTATCAATGTTAATCACCCTACCAAATTTCAACTCAAGTGGATCAAGGGTTCAAGCACTTCCTTTGCAAAAATTTCAGACAGGGCAGAAACTTGCATTGGATCATGTGCTCAAATTATGATCTTTGGAGCATGGGTTTAGATGGAAATGGTGGAGATATATCAATTACAAGCTCCACAAATTATTTGGGAATTTTCCTTGCTATAAAAATTGTAGCTCCTCTGGGAAATGGCAGAAATGCAATATTGGTATTAAATAGGAAAAGGCAAATTCCCTTATTTAAATGTGGCCAATATTTTTGCTAGAGCTAAGATTAGACATAAATATAAACTCCACCAATTCTCATGAATTTAGGATATGACTAGCTATGCCTTTGGATTTTATCCCTCAGATATACAGGAAAATGAATAAATCACAATTCAATAATATTGCATGGGACTAGGCAATATTTTTGCATATCCAAGGGTTAGGAGGATAGGAGAGTCTCTAGGAACAGATTGGATGATCAACAGCTCAAGGAAAATTATGACTCCTGTGTAATCACAAAGGCCACATTCAAATTCCAAAAAATTGGAATTAGGGTTTGAGAGAATTTGAGATGATTCAAAAGAGGTCTTGCCCACTCACAAAGACATGAGCATGATTTGGAAAGGTTGGAAATGGCAAGAATTCTCAGAGTCATCCAACAAACTCAGGAGAAAATTTGCAGAATGATTGCCAGGAAGAAATAATAGCACAAAAATTTATAACCCAATTTTGGGGCTGTTACACAAATCATACAAGACGCTCCAAGCAAAACACATATCATGTGGTGAATAAAAATATAGCCTCAAGTAAAGTTACCGATAAATGAATACGAAAGAGGGGATGCCTTCCGGGGTGTCCCCAAGCTTAGGCTTTTGGCTGTCCTTGAATTTTACCTTGGGGTGCCTTGGGCAACCCCAATCTTAGGCTCTTCCCACTCCTTATTCCAAAATCCATCAAATCTTTACCCAAAACTTGAAAACTTCACAACACAAAACTTAACAGAAAATCTCATGAGCTCCGTTAGTATAAGAAAACAAACCACCACTTTAAGGTACTGTAATGAACTCATTATTTATTTATATTGGTGTTAAACCTACTGTATACCAACTTCTCTATGGTTCATACCCCCCGATACTACTCATAGATTCATCAAAATAAGCAAACAATACACGAAAAACATAATATGTCAAAACAAAACAGTCTGTAGCAATCTGTATCAAACGAATACTTATGTAACTCCAAAAATTCTGAAATTAATTGTTAGACATGAGGAATTTGTCTATTAATCATCTGCAAAAATAATCAACCTAAAAGCACTCTCCGGTAAAAAATGGTATCTAATCTCGTGAGCGCAAAATTTTCTGTTTTTTACAGCAAGGTTGCAAAGACTTCACCCATGTCTTCCCAAAGGTTCTACTTGGCATAAACACTAATTAAAACATAAAACCACATCTAAACAGAGTCTAGATGAATTATTTATTGCTAAACAGGAACAAAAAGCAAATAAAAAAACAAAATTGGGTTGCCTCCCAACAAGCGCTATCATTTAACGCCCCTATCTAGGCATAAAAACAAGAATAGATCTAGGTATTGTCATCGGTAAGCAATTATTCAATTGAACACACATGACCCTTAGGAGGTTCTTTGGTTTTGTTAATGATCAAACTCCTAGGCAAGAAATCAAGAAATTCGTTTGTAGTAAAAGGTTCCTTAATGATATCGAAAAACTTGGGGTGAACACTTATTGATTTGAGGTCTTCAATTTCCTTACTAGAAGATTCACCCTTATTATTAGGAACCTATATAAACTTGGAAACTTTGGTAGGAGGGGGATTTGAGGTATTTTTAACGGCAGAAAAAGAGGATCCGAAGTTGGTAATAATATCTTCGAGTTTACCAATTCTAGTGGAATCTTGTTCTATCTTCTCATTAAATATGGGTTCCTTTTCCCTAAGATTTTTCAGAGTAACTCCTACCTTAGATCCATATTGGGTAATGTGGTTGTGGATCTTTTTATCCAAATTTTCAATTAAATCCACAGTGGCAATTTTATTTTCAATAATATCAAGCCTTTGCATCACATGTTCCAGAGTTAAAATAGTTCCATTGACCAAAAGAGGTCGTGGGCCTAACAAATATATCATAGCATTATAAGAATCAAAAGTATGGCTTCCCAAGAAATTCCCTCCGGTAATGCTGTCAAGAACATATCTATTCCAAGAAGTGATGCCTACGTAAAAATTGCGGAGAAGAACGGAAGTGGATTGCTTTTTAGTAGATCTATTTTGAGCATTGCAAATTCTATACCAAGCATATTTTAGATTTTCTCCCTACCTTTGTTTAAAGTTGATAACTTCATTATCGGGAGTACTAACAATGATAGGAGGACTAGCCATGATGGCAAAACAAACGATTTAAAATACAGACACACAAGAGGCAAGCAAAAAGAATCGAACGGAAAAGAGGCGAAGAAAAGGCAAAGGTTTTTGAAAATCGTTTTAGAAGTGGGGGAGAGGAAAATGAGAGGCGAATGGCAAATAATGTAATGCGAGGGAGAAGAGTTTGTGATGGTTACTTGGTATGTCTTGAGTTGAGCGTAGATCTCCCCGGCAACGGCGCCATAAATCCTTCTTGCTACCTCTTGAGCATGCATTGGTTTTCCCTTGAAGAGGAAAGGGTGATGCAGCAAAGTAGCGTAAGTGTTTCCCTCAGTTTTTGACAACCAAGGTATCAATCCAGTAGGAGATAACACGCAAGTCACCTAGTACCTGCACAAACAATCAAGAACCTTGCAACCAACACGATAAAGGGGTTGTCAATCCCTTCATGGTCACTCGCAAAAGTGAGATCTAATAAAGATAGTAAGATAAATATTTTTGGTATTTTTGTTGTATAGATAGGAAAGTAAATATTGGAAAATAGTAAAGCGAGATGCAATGTAAATAAAAGAGACGCAATATAATAAGAAAGAGACCCGGTGGCCATAGGTTTCACTAGTGGCTTCTCTCAAGATAGCATGTATTACGGTGGGTGAACAAATTACTGCCGAGCAATTGATAGAAAAGGGCATAGTTATGAGAATATCTAGGCAATGATCATGAATATAGGCATCACGTCCGTGCCAAGTAGACCGAAATGATTCTGCATCCACTACTATTACTCCACACATCGACCGCTATCCTGCATGCACCTAGAGTATTAAGTTCATAAGAACAGAGTAACGCATTAAGCAAGATGACATGATGTAGATGGATAAACTCAAGCAATATGATATAAACCCCATCTTTTTATCCTCGATGGCAACAATACAATACGTGCCTTGCTGCCCCTCTATCACTTTCGAAAAGGACACCGCAAGATTGAACCCAAAGCTAAGCACTTCTCCCATTGCAAGAAAGATCAATCTAATAGGCCAAACTAAACCGATAATTCGAAGAGACTTGCAAAGATATCAAATCATGCATATAAGAATTCAGAGAAGAACCAAATAATATTCATAGATAATCTTGATCATAAATCCACAATTCATCGGATCTCGGCAAACACACCGCAAAAGAGTATTACATCAAATAGATCTCCAAGAACATCGAGGATAACTTTGTATTGAGAACCAAGGGTGAGAATAGGCCATCTAGCTAATAACTATGGACCCGAAGGTCTGTGGTAAACTACTCACACATCATCGGAGAGGCTATGGTGTTGATGTAGAAGCCCTCCATGATCGATTCCCACTCCGGCAGATTGCCGGAAAAGGCTCCAAGATGGGATCTCGCGGGTACAGAAGGTTGCGGTGGTGGAAAAAGTGGTTTCGTGGATGCCCCTGATGTTTTTAGGGTATAAGAGTATATATGGGCGAAAGAAGTACGTCGGTGGAGCTCCATGGGGCCCACAAGGGTGGGGCGCGCCCTCCTGCCTCGTGGTCGCCTTGCGGAGTTCCAGACTTCAACTCCAAGTCTTCTGGATTGCGTTTGTTCCAAGAAAGATCATCGCGAAGGTTTCATTCCGTTTGGATTCCATTTGGTATTCCTTTTCTGCAAAACACTGAAATAGGCAAAAAAAAAACAGAAACTGGCACTGGGCCTTCGGTTAATAGGTTAGTCCCAAAAATAATATAAAAGAGCATATTAAAGCCCATTAAACATCCAAAACAGATAATATAATAGCATGGAACAATCAAAAATTATAGATACGTTGGAGACGTATCACACCTCGTGACTAACTCTTAGTCGTTTGCTTGCAAGCTTATGATGTGTATTACCTAGAGGGCCCAGAGATTCCTCTTCGATACTCAAAGTGACAAATCCTAATCTCGATCTATGCCAACTCAACAAACACCTTCGGAGAAACCTGTAGAACAACTTTATAATCACCCAGTTACATTATGACGTTTGGTAACACATAAGGCATTCCTCCGGTATCCGGGAGTTGCATAATCTCATAGTCGAAGGAATATGTATTTGACATGAAGAAAGAACTGGTACAACGAGGTGCTAAACAAACGGTTTTTAACCCCTTTCCACGACGACATTTGGAACCGTCGCCAAGTGAGTGTGTGTGATAGGGTGTCATTCACACACGACCCAGAAATCGTCGGGGATAGGCCCTCCTGGGACCCGGGCTGGGCCCGTGTGCTATCGGGCGAGGCATCGAAACCCAATCATTTTCGTAGGTATGTACATCCCACATGGTGAATCCTAGAAAAACATTTCTGTAGGTATGTATATCACACATAGTCAATCCAAGGAATTTGTTTCTGTTCTTATGTACATCACACATAGTCAATCCAGGGAAAACGTTTCCGTTCGTATGTATATCACACACAGTTCTTTGTGTGGAAACATTTGTGCAAGGTGGCCTAACGCAAACAGTTCGCTGCCAGAAGCCGTGTGTGATTGTTAGTTGATTGAACACGCCTACTTTCTAGAAACTGTGCGGGTTGTTTGAGTTCATCACCCACGGTGCTGTCTGAGTAACGGTCTGCAATAGAAAACCCCAATAAGCAGGGTAATTAGCCTACTATTGATAATCCATGTACTAATCAAACTGATATTTCTTATAAAACACGCCAGATATTTCATATCCGTATAAAAGCAACCAGGATTTCATAATCGAATTACATCAGATAGCTTCGGCACTCAGTTACGCCATTACACAACAGCACCAAGTTTCACATGCAGCATCAAAAACATTTGGAAAGTAGCATCACACACGGTAAATAGACAGATGAATCTCATCTGAAAGCTATGAAGCGGAAGGCAAATATTGAGCCTTCAAAGTGATGTTGAATGTCCTTGCAACTTTAGGCCAGTGGCTATGGATAATTGCCCGCCCAACCTTCGTCCTCTTCAGCAACACTTCAATATTGTACCGTGGGTGTTGAATGAATACCTTCCTCGCCTCTTGACCATGCAGGTGGTTTGAGAGGTAATCATCGGTGAACTGCTTTGAAAAGTACTGAAAACAAAGCTATGCATAAATCGTTGTTGTAAATTTTGAAATGGCGTAAGGGGTAAAAATAAGGTAAAAGAGTTGGTACCATCATATAGTTGACTAATGTCTTCTTAATTGTGCAAACAAAGATCTTTCTGTTATTCGTCGCAAGTTTCTTCATCCTAACAATATTTCTGAGTTTCTTGACTTGACTGATATTCATGGATATCTCATTTCCCCATATGCAAAATGGGTCGAACAGTGGGTCTAAGCCTCTTGCAGCAGGACCTACATGTGCAAGACCAAATTGTAAGAAACCTAAATATTAGAATGATTCCTGCAACTCCACAATAATGTGCTATTAGCCCAAGGACCTTGCTTGAACAAACCTCGATGGTAAACCACAGTGTCTCCCATTGTTTCCCTGCAACACACATAAGGAAGATCTTGATCAGGTTAACTGAGAGTTGCCATACTATCAGTAGAATATGTATTGAGTACAACCAAATTCGATTGGTTTCACATGCATAACAAATTCGATTGGTGTCACATGCATAACAATACAAAATTGTACCCACAACAAATGAAAATCAAATTGCAGAACTGAACCAAACAGTTAAATGGACCAACTGAACCAAAATAGTTAACTGAGCATGATATTGCAGAATAGAAACATGTACTAGAAGATTAGACAGTTAACAAAACAAAGAATGCTTGAGAACAGTACTACAAAATGTAGCAATTGTTGGACCAAAGTGTTAACTGAACATTACATTTCAGAGGACCAAACTGTTAACTGAACATCAGATTGCATATTAACATTACAAAGGACAAATCACTAGAAGGCACTGGCGGTGGCCTCGAGAAAACATCACGAACTGTATTTTAAAGTAGACAACCGCGCGGTGGTGTCGAAGGTGGCCTCAAAAACGAGGTGCTCCTCCAAGATCTGGCGGTCGACACGCATGGCAGCCATAGCGACCTCGTTCGCGCGTGTGGCCGCATGCTACTCAGCTCCACGTTATACTGCGTGTAAAATGGCTGTGGGCGGCGCTTAATTGGAGGAGGGGGTAGTGATTTCGGTGAAAGGTGTCGCTCCGTTAGTCAGGGCATGTGGGATGGGAAAGGAGGAGGATGGTGTGGGTGGGGTGTGGATTACCTGACCATATCGACGAGGCCACGCAGCAAGAAGAAGGGTTGGCAGCGAGGAGGCCGCGTAGCAAGAAGAAGGGTCATCAGCGAGGAGGCGGCACTGCAAGAAGAAGGGTAGCCGGCAAGGAGGCGGCGCTGCAAGAAGAAGGGTCGCCAGCGAGGAGGCTGAGCTACCAGTAAGCAGCAGTGAAGGTTTGAACTTGGAAAGCAAGGAGGAACAGTGGAAATGTGGATTTTGGTAGGAGGGAGGGGGCGGGGAGATAGATATTTCCGCGGTGGCAAAAAAATTCCGCTCAATGACACGACAAAACTGGCGTGCAAGTGTGGTTCAAGCGGGCGTGGTGGATTGTATACGACGAAGCTTCCTGCGTAAGCTAGACAAGACGGTGCGCCAAGATATTTTATATCACATCCCACACGATTCTTTTTAGTAAACTGTTTGTGGTATACCTGATTTTTTCATTATGTTTTGAAAGACAAAATGGTGTTACGGAGGGAAAGGATGGTGTTTGAATTGCTAGAACATTTACTTACAGTGAACATGCAACCAGTACATGAGTGTCATGTTTAAATTTGGAATTATTCCGGCTTCGTTTGGCATTTTTATGCATTAATTGAGTTTCTGGGCATTTAATGTGCATAATTCAAATTTGAACTACAAGCACATGCTCCAATGCACCAAAGTTTGCTGAAAATCACATGTGTGTCTTTGGTAAATTTATAGGTCCCATGCAAGAAATGGGAATAAGATTCAAACATCTGGGTGTCGTGGCTCGACCAGAATGATTGAGAAACTTGGTTTTTTTATTCCTGTAAATCCAAAACACGGCTGAAAATCATGAAACTTGGCATGGTGTCATGACATGGCACCAACATGCTGCAGTAATTTTTTTGGCCGAATTGGGACAAGCTTTGGTGTAAGGTTCTTGCAAACCGGAGCTTCCCTCAAGAAGGCTCCTGGTTCTGAGAGGGAACGTGTCACCTCCTTGTGCGAAACGACATACGTACACTGCATTCTCCTGCCTTAATTTTTGTACACTGGCATATTAGACCAAATAGAAGTATGGTGCTAAATTTTGGAATTATTCCGTGTTCGTTTGGCCTTTTTTGTACATTAATTGAGTTTCTGGGCATTTAATGTGCATAATTCAGATTTGAACTACAATCACATACTCCAAAGGCACCAAAGTTGTTTGAAAAATCACATGTGTGTCCTTGGGTGAATTTCTAGGTCCCATGCAAGAGATTGGGTGAAATTCAAACATCTGGGCGTCGTGGCTCGGCCGGAAAGATTGAGAAACTTGGTTTTTTAATTCCTGTAATTCCAAAACACGCCTGAAAATCATGAAACTTGGCATGGTCTCACGACATGGAACCAACATGTTGCGGTAATTTCTTTGGCCGAATTGGGACAAGCTTTGGTGTAAGATTCTTGCAAACCGGAGCTTCCCTCAAGAAGGTTCGTGGTTCCAAGAGGGAACGTGTCACCTCCGTGTGCGAAACGACATAGTACACTGCCTTCTCCCGCCTTAAATTTTTTACACAGCCAGATTAGACCAAATAAAAGTATCGTGCTAAATTTTGGAATTATTCCGGGTTTGTTTGTCCTTTTTTATACATTAATTGAGTTTCTGGGCATTTAATGTGCATAATTCAAATTTGAACTACAAGCACATGCTCCGGTGCACCAAAGTTGTCTGAAAAATCACATGTGTGTCCTTGGGTGAATTTCTAGGTCCCATGCAAGAGAAGGGAGTGAAATTCCAACATCTGGGCGTCGTGGCTCGGCTGGATAGATTGAGAAACTTGGTTTTTTAATTCCTGTAATTCCAAAACACGCTTGAAAATCATGAAACTTGGCATGGTCTCATGACATTGCACCAACATGTTGTGGTAATTTTTCTGTCTGATTTGCGAAGGTGCACACATTAACAATCAACAAAGTCATTTTGGAACAAGTGCTGTCATGTTACAAATCGGAATCACAAGTATTATTGAAACCCTGGGCGTTCGACTTACCAATTACATGCGGCCACGCGTCCCCTTTTTTTATTGTCTAGGAGGTGTTGTGTGGGGTAGCTATTTGAGTACGGGAGGCGTGCGATCAGACCCCTGCGCGTGCTCATCGGGAGGAGAGCCCTTTGACCGCTACCCGCCGCTCACCTCCCTTCCAACGTCTCCATTAATGGCGGCCGAGCACCTGTTCTACGGCATGGCTATATGTCTCACTGGACTGAGATTTAAGAAAGAGAAATGAAAATCTGAAAATAAAGTTTTGCACGGATCTTGATGTAAGATCCGACGGACCTATATAGCATCGACTGCGAATTATAGCAAGCATGATGAATATAAGGACGATGACAGTGGACAATAATTGTCTTACATATTTAGAAACATAACTAAAAAAAGGCACATGCGGCAACGCCCGAAATACACAAGGGCAAAAGAAGAAGGAAGACAATGATCTGGCTCGCTGATCTCTACATTCTTGATGCATTGTTGCAGGCCGCGGGAACTAGTATCTGCGGCGAGCGGCGATGAGCTATTTCTTGTCCTCAAGATGCTGGTTGAGAGCATCCACGGATTCCTCCACCAACCTTCTGCGCTCGATGCGCGGCATGGCATTCTCGTCCATAAGTTTCTCGACGATGACGTCGGTCCTCTTCAACAAGGCAGTGGTTTGCTCCTGCTGCTCCGCACTTCCGATGATCTTCGCCCTCAGAAGGTCGCGCTCGGCCCGGAGCTTCGCATTGCTCTCATTTAGTTGCTGGATGACGTCGGTAGACTGTTCAAACAAGGCTTTCAGGTCATCCTTCAACCTCGCCCACCTGGAGATCTGATCCATATGCCTAAGGACGAGGGCACGCATGCACTTGTAAGAGTCCTCGCCTGCCCGCGAGGCATTTTCCCAGGCCGCAGTGGCACGGGAGGACATCTCTTCTGCATTTGCGGTGCGGCGGGACATCTCTTCTGCTTCCGCGGCGCGGCCGGACCAGTCTGCTGCATCGACGGCGTGGCGGGTCCTCCGTGTTGCTTCGGCGGCACGGCGGGACCTCTCTGCTGCTACGGCCGTGCGGCGGGACATGTTGGCTGCTTTCGCGGCGAGGCGGGACATCTCTCGTGCTTCCGCTTCCAGGCTCGCCTCTCCCTGGTGGCAATCTCTCGACCCAGAACTCACGTTGGCCATGGCGGACGCAAGGGAACGATGATGAATGACTTGTTTGCTTTTGACTTTTTGTGGATGAGGAGTTGAGGAGGAATGTGTAGTTATCTTGGAGTAGTAGTCTTTATAACCGCGGTAGTAATACGCTCCTAAGTGGGAAACCGTTTAGGTTTTGATCAATGTGAATAGGTTTCTGTTCTTCTAAAAAAATTTGTGACGGGACGCATGCTCAAAATTTACTGACGGTTATATGTGCGGCACTATTCCCGGAAGGCGTAACATGGGCACGTACGCCTTCTCGGCCGCGTACGTGGCGTTTGCACCATAGGGTGCACCGCAATAGGCAATGTCAGCAAACATCTTGTTCCAACAACCATGCGCGCTCGTTATTACCATCACGCACGCTTCTTTTAATTAGAATGGGTGTGCCTGTCTAGCGCACACACGTTGATCTATCTAACTGTTTCAGTTTGTTGTGGCTAATCGCAAACAGTTCATCAATGTGAAGTGTATCACTACTGCATGAGACTGCTAACGCGACACTACGATCAGAGACCCTTTGTTGAAACTATGTGCGATGCAATAATCGCAAACGGTGGTGTAAAAAAACCATCAAAAAAGGTGCAAAATGTTTGTGATGATGGCTGCATCAAACACGGTTAAGATTTTAGTTGCGTGTGCGATGCAGGGCATACGGTTAATCCATTCAAACTATCTGCGATGAAGCAGAACAACAAAAACAGGCAGCCATAACAATGTGTGTGCGATGCAGGACACACGGTTAATTCATTCGAACTGTTTGCGATGAGGTAGAACAACAGAAACGGGCAGCCATATCAATGTGTGTGCGATATACGGCATACGGTTAACTCGGACGAACTGTCTTTGATTAGGGAACACAACAGAAACGGTTCAACTTAACAAGATGTGTGTGATATGCAGCATACAGTTCACATGGATGAACTGTTTGCGATGAGCCAAAAGAACACAAACGAATCGTGTAAACAAGATGTGTGTGATACGTGGCAAACAGCCGACTCGGATGAACTGTTTGCAATGAGAAATTACAACACAGACGGTCAATACAGTTACTTCGTGTGTGATTCTGTGTGTACAAAAAACTTTGAAAAATGCGAACTAGTTGCTTGCGGTGGCTAGGAGTATCGCACACGATGCGTCTGCGAGTACTCGTGTGCGATGATTAGTATGTTACACATTCATTTCTTTATGTGAACATGTGTGTGAATTTTCAATATGGACAGTTAATATGCAAATGCCTTCTGGACATCGAGCACACGCTTAAATCAATGAACTGTGTACAATACTAATACTTTCCATGAAAATTTATGAACTTGGGTAACAACATTTGAGTAACATATATATAGTGGTTACACTATTCAACAAAAGGAGGATCTTCATAACACGGTTTTGACAACCATATGGTCCATATCTACATACTTAACATAGTAACAACTATCACATTTTAAGAGGCTAAGGGCCAATAACCATATGGTCCATATCCACATACTTAACATATATAGTAACAACTAGCACATTTTAAGAGGCTGAGGGCCAACAACCACAACTATCCACTGGAAGCAGCTTGATCACGGCGACTCGGCATCTCGTCAATGAAATGGAAGAGCCCTCTTGTGCCTTGGTAGAGCAGGAGTAGAACAGTGTCTTCAATTTTCCAATATGGATGCATTGCCACGAGAAGCGAGAACTTGTTAATTTGAATGGTTCCATTTTTGCGGGAAATGCAGTACCTTGCAATCCCTTGGGCGTTATTAGCAGGCACAAGTGTAATTCGACAACGCCGGGAAATCGATCCAGGAACGGCTACAGGGGGCAATTTATGTTGACATCTTTACCTAATAATAAAGCAAATTGGGTTTCTTTCGTCCGTCATGGCATTTTTCAGAAAAGTCCATGTCTTTTCTTGAAATTAACCCGCCGTCCAGATTTAAGTAACACCCGAAGCGTTATTTTACATTTTTTTTGAAAAACCTCCTGATGTTTTAGATAATTCATCCACGGATTATATTTAAGTCAAACAAATGCTTCTTCAAATCATCCATATCTTTTAAACCGTAACTCTGATTTGAACATGTTATATATGAAATTTGATTAGAAAAATATGTAGAATATGAATATGAGATTATTTTTACCTGTTAAGTATTTTCAAATATTTTTTTGAAATATATTTGAGTCAAACCAAATAATTTTCTAAACTATCTGTATCTTTTAAACCGTAACTTCGATTTTAACATATTATATATGAAATTTTGTTAGAAAAATGTATGGAATCTAAATATGATGTTAATTTTACCTGTTAAATATTTTTAAAATATTGTTATGGAAGCAAACTTATAATTTATAGCGCAAGATCTGTTTTTTTCGGTGATCCGGATTGCAAATAAACACCCCACTATAACCATATACGGAAAAGAAAACATCGATAACTACACATGCATACCTATGAAAAATGTCACAGGGGAAAACAACAGATTTCTTATCACGAGAGTGAGAGAAAGCGAGAGAGAGAGAGAGAGAGAGAGAGAGAGAGAGAGAGGAGAGAGGGAGAGAGAGACGCCTTATGATTAACCATATTTAACACACATTTTTTGTTGTTTTGTGTGAACACCGAGGCCATCGCCGGCAAGGGTGAGAAGGAGGATAAGCGACAATACAAATATAATGCCTCGCAAAAATAAAGAAGATGGACCTATTGTGGTCTTGAGTGATGGTTGTTGAGTTAAGAGCCTGTGTTATGTCTTCTCTCCCGTTGCAACGCACGGGCTCTTTTGCTAGTGTAGAATAAAAACAATTGTAACATATCATTGAAGATATATATAGTTTATGAGCATCAACATTAAAATAAGACTTTTTTACCAGTGCTTTGTGCACACAATTGGTCTTGTTCAGTGTGTGCACCATAGGTCTAACTAATCCCATCCAAAATCCGGCGTTCATACGATGTGCTATCTCTGTCAGATTATCCACAAAGTTTATGACATGCTTCAAGTCCTTCCAGTGAAATTTGGTACGCTTAGTAACATACAGATCATTCACTATGCATCCAACATATCCTGCTTAAAAGGTGGAAAGGTATTATTTATTCAGAACATGGCAGAAGAATATATAGTGCGCATAAACTGGTAAACAGAATTTGTTACTGCCTAGGAACGGAGTCAGAACATTATATCACAATTGGTTGCTTAAATAGTGATCAATTGGTTGCTTAAATAGTAATATGACAGCATGGAGAGAGTTGAAAGGAGACTAACCTCGATCAGACTTTGATCGGCTAATGACGTTGGGGAAGTAAACATCCATGTTAATTAGACCAGGTTGTGGTGCACGCACTAGAATTTTATTGCCAGCTTTCAGTTCATAACACTTAGACATTTTTCTCAAAAGGTCCGCATTAAAATAGGAGTGACCATCTTTATCAAGTTTTATGCTAACCTTCATTGTAAATCCATGTTGTGTTGTCAATATGATATCCTAGGAGTCATCAGCAAAGTAAAGCCCAAGATTTCCTTCTACTCCTGTTCTTGCAAAGCAAGGGATGTACTGCTTGAAATGAAAATTAAGATCGTAAATTAGATATATTGAAATAACCGAGCAAGATGCAAATATGGGAGTAACTGATAGAACATATCCATATATATATGCAAGCAAAGTACAAAAATATAGAATTAAAAATAGATATGTAACAAAGATTTGATGCAAATATATAGATAATGTAGCAACACACGGTATATGTTCACAAATTTATGCCATGCCGACCTTGGTAGGTTGAGATTGAACATACCAAGCGCTCCCTGAAGTCATCCGGAATGGTGAGATAGAACTTCATTTCCGACTAGCCACGACCACAGTTGCCCGATTTGTGCTCGCACTGTGCACACATGAATGAACACCCACGAATCAGCTAGAACAAAAATGATTCCGCGGCGATTTCCACCGATTGATTAACAGTGAGGACGGACTGCGATAAGAGATGTGTGAATATTTCGCTAATTAAGTTGATTACCTTCTCCAAGAGAAAAATCCCCAGCCCAATCCCCCAGAAAACCCCAGTCGACCAGAGTCGCAATAGTCAACCACAAACGCGTCATTTACTGGGTTATCAACTATAGAACAATGAAATATGTGCTTGAAAATCATGACGGCTGGCATGGTGCCATGGTATGGCCTCACCATGCCCTGGTTAAAAGCTGAGAAGGTTTGATTTATGTCTTCATGCACGCCCTTCATAAATCAAACCATCACCGAGGAAGTTCAATGCTTTTGAGAGGGAAATCACCAAGATTGAAGGGGAATCCAAATTTCCGTCCGAGTTTGTCATTCAGTTTTTTTCCAACGATCAACGTACCGCCTCAAATGGAACGTGTTAAAATTTGACACTTTTCCGAACTCATTTACCATATTTAGGGGATTGTGTGCATTTTCTAGGCATTAATTATGCACATAATTCAAATTCGAACAATCGGTGCATGAAAAGGTGCACAAGAACGGTCTAGAAAGCCATGCCCGTGCTATACAAAAAATGAAACACATGGTTGGAAAACATGACGCCTTGTGTGGTGCCATGGTATGGCCTCGCCATGGCCTGGTAAAAATTGGAGAATGTTTTCCTTATGTCGTGATGCACGCCTTTCATAAAACGAACCATCATCTGAGGAAGTTTCATGGTTTCGAGGGGGAAATCACCAAGAATGAAGGGGGATCCAAGTTTCCTTTGTCCTTTGTCCACGAGTTTTTTTTCTATGATGAGCATACAACCTACAAATCACTGTGTTCAAATTTGGCACTTTTCCGGGTTCATTTGCCATATTTAGGGGATTATGTGCTTTTCCTATGCATTAATGCGCCTAATTCAAGTTCAAACAATCGATGCATGAATGGGTCCACAAGAACGGCCTAGAAAACCATGCTCATGCCATTTAGTAAATTCTCATGCCTTTTACAAGGAATGGACAGATATTTCGATGAAATATGTGGCAATAGTCAACCACAAATTTCTGTTTGTTGGGTTTTCAATTATAGAAAAAATGAAATAAATGCTTAAAAAACATGACGCCTGGCATGGTGCCATGGTATGACCTCACCATGCCCTGGTAAAAATTTGAGAAGGTTTGGCTTATGTTGTCATGCACTCCCTTCATAAATCGAACCATCACCGAGGAAGTTCCATGCTTTCGAGAGGGAAAATCCCCAAGATTGAAGGGGAATCCTAATTTCCGTCCTAGTTTGTCATTCAGTATTTTTCTAACGATCAACATACCGCCTCAAATGCAACGTGTTCAAATTTGACATTATCCCGGGCTCATTTACCATATTTAGGGGATTATGTGCATTTTCTAGGCATTAATGGACATAATTCAAATTCGAACAATCGGTGCATAAAAAGTTGCACAAGAACGGTCTGGAAAACCATGCTCGTGTTATTAGCACATTCTCATGCCTTTTACAAGGAATGGGCAGATATTTCAAGGAAACGTGTGGCAGTGAGACACATGGTTGGAAAACATGACGCTTGGCGTGGTGCCATGGTATGGACTCACCATGCCCTGGTAAAAATTGGAGAATGTTTTCCTTATGTCGTGATGCGTGCCTTTCATAAATCGAACCATCACCGAGGAAGTTTCATGGTTTCGAGGGGGAAATCACCAAGATTGAAGGGGGGTCCAAATTTCCTTTGTCCTTTGTCCACGAGTTTTTTTCAATGATGAGCATACAACCTGCAAATCACCGTGTTCAAATTTGGCACATTTTCGGGTTTATTTGCCATATTTAGGGGATTATGTGCATTTCCTAGACATAAGTGCGCATAATTCAAGTTCAAACAATCGATGCATGGAAGGGTCCACAAGAACGGCCTAGAAAACCATGCTCGTGCCATTTAGTAAATTCGCATGCCTTTTACAAGGAATGGACAGATATTTCAATGAAATGTGTGGCACTAGTCAACCACAAATGTCTGTTTGTTGGCTTTTCAACTATAGAAAAATGAAATAAATGCTTAAAAAACATGACGCCTGGCATGGTGCCATGGTATGACCTCACCATGCCTTGGTAAAAATTTGAGAAGGTTTGGCTTATGTTCTCAGGCACGCCCTTCATAAATCGAACCATCATCGAGGAAGTTCCATGCTTTCAAAAGGGACTCAAGATTGAAGGGGAATCGAAATTTTCTTCGTTCTTTGCCATGGAGTTTTTTTCTACGACGAACATACACCCTGTAAATCACCGTGTTCAAATTTGGCATTTTTCCGGGCTCATTTACCATTTTTAGGGGATTATGTGCATTTTCTAGACATTTAGCGCATATAAATACAATCCAGCTACAGGTGCACGGGTGTGATGTGAGGGACGTGGATTGCCGTTCGATCGCGGCGCATCCAACGGTGCACACGCGCGATCCGCGTGGCTGGGGTTCCTGCCAATCATAACGCAATGCATAATAGGCGCAGCGCACACTATTTCTGGAAGCGACGGAGATGAACCGTGTGCGATAATGAACGAGCAAAATTGTAAGGGAAGCCAAATTTCTGTTGTCATTTGTGGTTGAGGTCTTAAATACCACCGCACTGTACGGCTGCCCGGCCCCTCCGTCCCAGAGCTCTCTCCAAGCGTCGTCCATGGCACTGCGGCGCATAGTAACTGGTAAGGAAGAGATGGCATCCCGCCGTGCCGCGTTCCTCGCCGCCCGCGACCGCACACATCATCAGGAAGCGATGGCATCTCGCCGCGCCGAGTTCATCGCCACCGGCGGCTAGACAGTTGCATGGGCGGACTTTGAGGCTGCCATGGCCAAATGGGTGGTGGATCTAGAGGCGGCCAAAGCCGCACAGAAGGAGCGGAAAAGGCAGAAAGCAGTCAAGAAAAGAGAGTCCCGCCACCGCAAGAAAAAAGAGGCCGCACGCCATGGTGAGGAGAGCTTGGCGGAGATCAAAGCACGGTGGGCTGCCGCCTACAAGGCCGGGAAGGAGAACGCCGGCGTCTGGCCAGCATGCCCTGATGGCAGCATGTGAGAAGTAGTTAAAGTTTGTAGTATTGGAGCAAATTACCAGTAGTACTTTAAGTTTGTAGTATTAACGTACAATGTCGGTAAGAGCATCCTTTGAGGGCTTTGAGCGTTGATTAGCATGTCTACCCGTGTGCGGTTTTTGCATTAATCATTAGAAGATCACAAAACACACGTTTCTATGCCGTACCCGTCTGCGTTTTTTGCGTTAATGACCCATAAGTCAGTTATCTGTGCGATATTTCCTAATAAACCAGGCGTACCATTGACTGAAAAAAATCAAGTACATGTGTACATTTTTTTGGAGACGGGATCTGCCAAGTTTCTTTTTTCTCGCACCACAGTATTTTACGCTTAAATACGTGTTGTGTGTTTCCCTCGCCCAAGTTTCAAATTTACGCGAAATTTTCATTAAGCCGCGATTTCAGAATTTATTCCTCCAACCACATCCCCTTCCCCTCAGTATCCCCCCTCCCTCGCGCCTCCCCCTACCAACATCTCAAACCGCCGCCGCCGCAACCACAGCTTCAACCACATCTAGTTCTGTTCGGATCCAGTCAGCTAACCCACCGATCTCTATCACGTCCCCGGCCTGATTTCTTAAATGGCGCCTGCGAAACATCCTTGTGCCTCCAACCCCCGCCAGAGGCTGATGGTGGTCCATGGCACGATGGTTGCTGTGCGTGTTGACCCGGAGGAACACCTCGCCTCCACCGCCGACATGGTGCAGGCTCTGGCCCAGATGAAGTCCCCCAGCGACTACCCCCCAGGACTTAACAGGTAAGATCTTACCAGCTAAATCTTACCAATACCACTTGCAACGGCTATGATTTGTACGGTTGATGTATTAAGCATGTTCGATCCTTGTTTATTTCAGTACTACACACTGTGTGATGTTCAAATATTACCGTATCCAGCTCAATATCACCAATACCAGCAACAAACTTACAATACATGACTCAGGATATCGCTAGAGATGCTGCCCATTTGCTATTTTTAGTGGATGCTAACCCTGTTGCACTTAACATGCATGTCCATGTACTTACGTAGGGTCATAACGGCCGATGCTTTTGTTTGCCGTCGAGGTGAGCTGCATCCCACATCTTACAGTATTTCACATAATTTGTGCAATTGCAGTTTAACTTCTACCCATTTACTGTTTGCCTGTAGGTACACATGTCAGTGGCACTAATCCACGCTTCGACCCAGAGGAACAGCTCGCCTCTGCCGTCGCTGACTTTGGGCGAGCTCTGGCCATGATGAAGTGCCCCAGCAACTACCTCTCAGGACTTACCAAGTATGTACTCACCAGTTCAATCTTACCAATACCAATTGCAATTAATAGCTATGTTCTGTACGGTTGATGTATTAAGCATGTTCTAGTAAGCATGCCTAACACGTTTTTGCTACTTTCCCTACCTTTTTATAGACATTTGGGCCATTCTCTGCTCTGGCAGCACCTGCCTTGTGATGTTTAACTATGCCAATTGCATTTTTATCAGTACCGGTTTCAATGTCTATTAAGCCTTTTGCAATTAACAGTTGAATCCATTTTTAAACAGTTGCATTTCAATGGCTACAAACTTACAAAACATGACTTAGGATGTTGTTAAGCCTGTTGAAATTAACAGTTGTACCCATTTTTAAATATGTCCATTTGCTACCATGCTACTATCTGCAATGAAGATATACTAGAGATGCTGCCCCATTTGCTTTTTTTCGTGGATGCTAACCCTGTTGTACTTAACATGCTTGTCCATGTACTTACGCAGGGTCATAACGGCCGATGTTGTGGTTTGCCGTCAAGGTTAGCTGCATCCTATGTCTTACAATATTTCACATCATTTGTGCAACTGCAGTTTAACTTCTACCATTTACTGGTTGCCTGTAGGTACACATGTCAGTGGCACTGATCCACGCTTCGACCCGGAGGAACAGCTCGCCTCTGCCGCCGCTGACTTTGGGTGGGCTCTGGCCAAGATGAAGTGCCCCAGCAACTACCTCTCAGGACTTACCAAGTATGTACCCACCAGTTCAATCTTACCAATACTAGTTGCAATTAATGGCTATGTTTTGTACTGTCATGTATTAAGCATGTTGTAGTAAACATGCCTAACACGTTTGAGCTATTTTCCCTACCTTTTTATAGACAACTGGGCCATTATCTGCTCTGGCAACACCTACCCTGTGATGTTTAACTCTGCCAATTGCATTTTTATCAGTATCGGTTTCAATGGCCATTAAGCCTGTTGCAATTAACAGTTGTATCCATTTTTAAACAGTTGTATTTCAATGGCTACAAACTTACAAAACATAAATTAGGATGTTGTTAAGCTAGTTGCAATTAACAGTTGTATCCATTTTTAATCCGTCCCTTTGCTACCGTGCTACTCTTTCGAAATGAAGATATCACTACAGATGCTGCCGTTTTATTACCATTTGCTATTTTTGGTGGATGTTAACCCTGTTGTAGTTAACATTGGCTTTCCATGTACTTACACAGGGCTACAATGGGCGATGTTGTTGTTTGCCGTCGAGGTTAGCTGCATCCCATGTCTTATACACCATCTATTCCTAAATATAAGTATTTTTTGAGAGTCCAATATAGACTACATAAGGAGCAAAATGAGTGAATCTAGATTCTAATCTAAACTATATCTATAATTCTATATACATATGTATGTAGTTCATATTGAAATCTCAAAAAAGATACGTGTACTTAGGAACATAGGTAGTTGTATTATAAATCATTTGTGCAATCTCAGTTTAGCTTCTAACATTTACTGGTTGCTTGTAGGTACATATATGAGGGGTACTGATCCATGCTTCAATCCCTTTTGCGTATGGGTAATGAGATATTCATGAACAAGCGTCAAGTGAGGAAACTAAGAAAGATTGTTAGGCGAAAGAAACGGGTGATTGGGATTAAGCACTTTATTTACACTTTGTCGAAGACAACAGTGAACTTTAGGATGGTAAGTAATGTGTTGCCTTTTCCCCCTGCCCACAACAAGTTACTCTATTAGCTCAGTATCTGATATTTTTCTCTATTTAGTGGTTTCCGAAGCTATTTACCGATGATTACCTCACAAACTACATGACCGGAGTGGAGGCAACTAAGGTTAGAGTATATAATTCATGCTACCATCATAATGCTCTAGAAGTCTTCCTGAAGGCGGTGAAGGATGGGTGGGCGATCGTCACAAAGGGGTTGGACAAAAGTGGTTCGTGCCTATGGCATGCTGATACGTCCATTTTGCATCATGCTTTTATATCGATATTTATCGCATTATGGGCTGTTATTTCACATTATGTTACAATACTTATGGCTATTCTCTCTTATTTTACAAGGTTTACATGAAGAGGGAGAATGCCGACAGTTGGAATTCTCGCCTGGAATAGGAGCAAATATTGGAGACATATTCTGTGCAACTCCAAAAATCCTGAAACTCCACGGAATATCTTAAAATAAATAAAGAAAAATCGTCACAAAAGATGAAGGCCAGGGGCCCACGCCCTGCTCACGAGGGTGGGGGGCGCGCCCCCTACCTCGTGGGCCCCCTGTTGGCTCTCCGATGCCCATCTTCTCCTATATGAAGTCTTTCAATGAGAAAAAAAATAATAAGCAACCTATCGGGACGAGACTCCGCCGCCACGAGGCGGAACCTTGGCGGAACCAATCTAGGGCTCCGGCAGAGCTGTTCTGCCGGGGACACTTCCCTCCGGGAGGGGGAAATCATAGTCGTCGTCATCACCAACGCTCCTCTCATCGGAAGAGGGCAATCTCCATCAACATCTTCACCAGCACCATCTCATCTCCAAACCCTCGTTCATCTCTTGTATCCAATTCTTGTCTCCAAGTCCGGATTGGTGCTAGTAGGTTGCTAGTAGTGTTGATTACTCCTTGTAGTTGATGCTAGTTGGTTTATTTGGTGGAAGATCATATGTTCAGATCCTTTATGCATATTATTACCCCTCTGATTATGAACATGAATATGCTTTGTGAGTAGTTACGTTTGTTCCTGAGGACAAGGGAGAAGTCTTGCTATTAGTAGTCATGTGAATTTGGTATTCGTACGATATTTTGATGAGATGTATGTTGTCTATCCTCTAGTGGTGTTATGTGAACGTCGACTACATAACACTTCACCATTATTTGGGCCTAGAGGAAGGCATTGGTAAGTAATAAGTAGATGATGGGTTGCTAGAGTGACAGAAGCCTAAACCCTAGTTTGTGTGTTGCTTCGTAAGGGGCCGATTTGGATCCATATGTTTCATGATATGGTTAGGTTTACCTTAATACTTTTGTTGTAGTTGCGGATGCTTGCAATAGAGGTTAATCATAAGTGGGATGCTTGTTCAAGTAATAACAACACCCAGGCACAGGTCCACCCACATATCAAATTATCAATGTACCGAACGCGAATCATATGAGCGTGATGAAAAACTAGCTTGACGATATTCCCATGTGTCCTCGGGAGCGCTTTTCCTATTATAAGAGTTTGTCTAGGCTTGTCCTTTGCTACAAAAAGGATTGGGCCACCTTGCTGCACTTTATTTACTCTTGTTACTTGTTGCTCGTTACAATTTATCTTGTCACAAAACTATCTGTTACCACTTATTTCAAAGACTTGCAGAGAATACCTTGCTGAAAACCGCTTATCATTTCCTTCTGCTCCTCGTTGGGTTCGACACTCTTACTTATCGAAAGGACTATGATAGATCCCCTATACTTGTGGGTCATCAAGACTCTTTTCTAGCGTCGTTGCCGGGGAGTGTAGCGCCTTTGGTAGGTGGAATTTGGTAAGGAAATTTTTTTATAGTGTGCTGAAATTTACTGTCACTTGTTACTATGGAAAGTAATTATCTAAGGGGCTTGTTAGGTATCTTCACCCCGTCCAAAGAGAGCAAAGAGTTGCTCCTCAACCTACTGAACCTTTTTAAAATGAAACTCCTTTTGAAATTCCTTCGGGTATGATGGAAAAACTGCTAGCTAACACTTTTACACGAGATGGAACAAAGCATCCTGATGAACATCGACTCTATGTGGATGAAGTTTGTGGATTATTTAAGCTTGCAGGTATACCCGATGATGTTGTTAAGAAGAAGATCTTCCCTTTATCTTTGAAGGGAGATGCATTGACATGGTATAGGCTATGTGATGATACGAGATCATGGAACTATAAAAGATTGAAATTGGAATTTCATCAAAAATATTACCCTATGCATCTTGTTCATCGTGATCGCAATTATATATACAATTTTTGGCCTCGCGAAGGAGAAAGTATCGCTCAAGCTTGGGAGAGGCTTAAATCAATGTTATATTCATGCCCCAATCATGAGCTCTCAAGAGTGATAATTCTTCAGAATTTTTATGCTCGGCTTTCTGATAACAATCGCACCATGCTCGATACTTCTTGTCTTTGGCTCTTTTATGATGAAGACTATTGAATTTAAATGGAATTTATTGGATAGAATTAAACGCAACTCTGAAGATTGGGACCTCGACGAAGGTAAGGAGTTAGGTATGACACCTAAGTTTGATTGTGTTAAATCTTTTATGGATACCGATATTTAACGTAAGTTTAGCACTAAATATGGACTTGACTCTGAGATAGTAGCTTCTTTCTGCGAATCTTTTGCTACTTATGTTGATCTCCCTAAGGAGAAGTGGTTTAAATATCATCCTCCCATAGAAGTAAAAGTAGCTGCACCTATTAAAGTTAAAGAAAAGACTGTCACTTATAATGATCTTATTGTTCCTACTTCTTATGTTGAGAAACCACCTTTCCCTGTTAGAATAAAGGATCATGCTAAAACTTCAACTGTTGTTCGTAAAAGCAATATTAGAACTTATACACCTCCTGAGCAAGTTAAGGTAGAACCTAATATTGCTATTATTAAAGATCTCTTGTCTGATAATATTGATGGGCATGTTATTCAATTCTGTGGTGAAACTTCTAGAATTGCTAAACCGTTTGCTAAAGATAAACATAGACCTGTGGCAGGCGTGCCTGTTATTTCTGTTAAAATAGGAGATCATTGTTATCATCGCTTATGTGATATGGGTGCTAGTACTAGTGTTATACCTTATGATTTATATAAAGAAATTAATCATGAAATTGCACCTGCTGAGTTACAAGATATTGATGTTACAATTGAACTTGCCAATAGAGATATTATATCTGCAATGGGAATTGTTAGAGATGTTGAAGTCTTGTGTGGGAAAAATAAATATCCTGCTGATTTTCTTATTCTTAGTTCCCACAAGATAGCTTTTGTCCCATTATATTTGGTAGACCCTTCTTGAATACTGTTAATGCTAAGATAGACTGCAAAAAGAATGTTGTTACTATTGGCCTGGATGATATGGTTCATGAGTTTAATTTCTCTAAATTTAGTAAACAACATCGTGAGGAAGAATTGCCTAGTAAGGATGAAATTATTGGTCTTGCTTCTATTGCCGTAACTCCTAGTGATCCTTTAGAACACTATTTGCTAGACCATGAAAATGATATGTTCATGAATGAAAGAAGGGAAATAGATGAAGTATTCTTTAAATAGGAACCTATTCTGCAACACAATTTTCCTGTTGAAATCCTAGGGGATCCTCCTCCACCCAAGGGTGATCCCGTGTTTGAGCTTAAACCATTGCCTGATAATCTTAAGTAAGCTTATCTTGATGAAAAGAAAATATATCCTGTTATTATTAATGCTAACCTTTCAGAGCATGAAGAAGAAAGATTATTGAAAACTCTGAAGAAGCACCGTGCTGCTTTTGGATATACTCTTGATGATATTAAGGGCATTAGTCCCACTCTATGTCGACATAAAATAAATTTGGAAGCGGATGCCAAACCAGTTCGTGATCCTCAACGACATTTGAATCCTAAAATGAAAGAAGTGGTAAGAAAAGAAATACTCAAGCTTCTGGAGGCAGGTATAATTTATCCCGTTCTTTGATAGTCAATGGGTAAGTCTTGTCCATTGTGTCCCTAAGAAGGGAGGTATTATTGTTGTCCCTAATGATAAAGATGAATTGATCCATAAAGAATTATCACAGGTTATAGGATGGTAATGATTTCCGCAAATTAAATAAAGCTACTAAGAAAGATCATTACCCCTTACCTTTTATTGAACAAATGCTAGAAAGATTATGCAAACATACACATTATTGCTTTCTAGATGGTTATTCTGGTTTCTCTCAAATACCTGTGTCGGCTAAAGATCAATCAAAGACTACTTTTACTTGCCCTTTTGGTACTTTTGCTTATAGACGTATGCCTTTCGGTTTATGTAATGCACCTGCTACCTTTCAAAGATGCATGGTGGCTATATTCTCTGATTTTTGTGAAAAAATTTGTGAGGTTTTCATGGACGATTTTTCCGTCTATGGTTCCTCTTTTGATGATTGCTTGAGCAATCTTGATCGAAGTTTTCTTGCAGAGATGCGAAGAAACTAATCTTGTCTTGAATTGGGAAAAGTGCCACTTTATGGTTAATGAAGGTATTGTCTTGGGGCACAAAGTTTCTGAAAGAGGTATTGAGGTTGATAAAGCCAAGGTTGATGCTATTGAAAAGATGCCATGTCCCAAGGACATCAAAGGTATAATAAGTTTCCTTAGTCACGCCGGATTTTATATCAGGTTCATTAAGGACTTCTCAAAAATCTCTCGGCCTCTGACTAATTTATTACAAAAAGATGTACCATTTGTCTTTGATGATGGTTGTGTAGAAGCATTTGAAATACTTAAGAAAGCATTAGTCTCTTTTTGTTGTTCAACCACGATTGAAACTTACCCTTTGAAATTATGTGTGATGCTAGTGATATCTTTGTAGGTGTTGTTCTAGGGCAAAGAGTTGATAAGAAATTAAATGTTATCCATTATGCTAGTAAGACTCTAGACAATGCTCAAAGAAATTATGCTACTACCGAAAAGGAACTTTGAGCAGTTGTGTTTGCTTGTGATAAATTCAGACCCTATATTGTTGATTCTAAAGTAACTATTCACACTGATCATGCTGCTATTAAATATCTTATGGAAAAGAAAGATGCTAAACACTACAAAAAAAATACACTTCCGTGATGATACGTGTTTGTCACAGTAGGTCGCGTTTTTTGTCATGCATGTACATCCATGACAAATTTATGACAGAATCAAGATAGTCATACCCGTGTTGTCATAGAAGTGTTCCATGACATTACCAAAATTATCATCACGGAAGTGTCCACTTCCATGACGATAAATCGCGCGTCACAGAAGTGCTTTCGTCAAGGGTGACCGACACGTGGCATCCATCATAACGGAACACCGTTAAGCTATTGGGTCGGGTTTTGGATCCGATAACCCGTTAACAACCCCGACCAATGGGGATTTTCCACGTGTAAAATCATCATTGGCTGGAGGAAACACGTGTCGGCACACCGTTGGGATAGATGTCATCCACTCATTGGACGGAAGCCGCCTATGGTACATCGACACGTGTACGGCATTAGCGAGGCCCATTCCTGTGAAAAGGCCGGCCCAGTAAAAATTAGCAGGCCAGCCCATAGAAGGCCTACTTGTGTCAGGTCCATTTAAGTCCACGGCCCATACGTGATGAGCCAATTCGGCCCGTCAACGGCCCGTTAAAGATTTGACACCATTGCAGCCCATCGTCAGTTCGAGCCCGTTAACATCCTGCTATATATCTGGGCTCAATATCGGCCCGATGAGATTTTGGCCTGTTAACGGCCCGTTTAATGGATGGGCCAATTTTCAGGATGTACATCTTTCGGCCTTTTAGCGACCCATTTAAATGTTGGGATAGTTTCCGGCCCGGTGTGTCTTTCGACTGTTGACGGCCCATAAATCTGATGGGCCATTTGTTGTCGAACTGAGTTTGACCTTTAGCGGCCCATTTAAGTGTTGGGCCAATTTTACGGCCGGTGTCACTTTCAGCTGTTAACGGACCATAAATGAGTTGGGCCATTTGTAGTCGGACCTTAGTTTTGGCCCTTTAACGGCCCATGCCCTTCATGGTCCAATACCAGCCGGTTTCTCTTTCGGCCTGCTAAAGGCCCACAACCTGATTGGGCCATTTACAATACGACGACTTTCGGCCTCTTAGCGACCCATGGTCTTCATGGTCCGATACAAGCCCATTGTCTCTTTTCGGCCTGCTAAAGGCCTCTACAAGATAGTTGGGCCATATGTAGCCCAAACTTAGTAACGGCACATTAACGGCCCGTGAAATAAAGCTGGGGCCACCAGTTGTCCGCTTAGATGTCGGCACATTAACGACCGGGAGGTAAGAGGGCCGACAATTAACTTTCGCCTAATGTAACGGCCCATTAACTTAATGGGCCCACTAAAGTTCATTACATGTCTTTAGGCCAAATTAGATAATTTGAGCCCATTACGACGAGCAATTATTCACAGGACCAAAACCGATCACGCAAAGGTACAACATACGAGAATAACGTTGCACATCCAGATATACTACAGAAATTACATCCTTTGGGCAATCAAAGATTGATGCCGGTGCAAATAAATAATGAGAACCTAACCATCTACAACGTCACAATCTGCAACCTCGGCCTGAGATGGCGCCCATAAGCATGTTGGCAAGTTCTTTACGCTTTGCTACACTTTCTCTGAAAACATTGATCGGTTGTTGTGTCATGCGACTCTACACCTCTGATTCATCCACCATTTTCATCATTGCTTCAGCCATTAATTGGTTCACAAACATACATTTATTCCGTTGCATTCGAGGCGGAGGATCTTGAACAGATTCAGATGGTGATTTTGGCGGGCTTGTATTATTGATAGTGGAGAGTGTCTCGACCATCGCATCATAACATAAATTAGGACAGGAACCAAACAGATTAATCATGAGTTATTGCCATATTACCTGGCCTAGATTTCTTTGGAAAGAAACAATGGGGTTGCCTTGCTATTTTCGAGTTTGTCTTCTTATCTTGAGCCTGCACAAAATTAACACACTAGCATTGCTATCATTGGCCAAGTCAGATAATAGGAAAGCAACATTGACACAACGAACGTTTGGGCAAGTAGCCTACACCAAATTAACACAATATGACACAATGAATGAATGGGCAACCAGAGAAGCACTACAATTCAGTAATGTGCGTGATATGAGATAGTACATTCATGCAGCTCAGTATGCAAAACTACCAGGCAGTTTTCCTTACAAAAATCAACATTAGGCGCCTTTAACATTTTGCTACAACTAATTTTAGATCAGATAAAGGTTAGATTCATGCCTATTAACAAAATACATGTTGATGTAAAAATATAGTGATATACAACAGTACTTACATCAGCATTGGAGCACAGAATTACCGCAAGATATTTTCCTCGAATCTGATCCCAATGGAGGAAGTCTTCTATCGTTTAACCTTATTTTCTAAAAGAGATGGGTAAGAAACATGTAGAAAATATGATCGAATGCTATAAAATTTCATGATGCGAGGATACGCTGCGCTTCTTAGAATGGAGTTGACATACTTTTTTGGATTTGGGCGGACTAGTTCTTTGGCCACTGGAATCTGCTTATTATCGATTGGGAGTTGGGTTTCTCTGTCTTTGGAGCAGTATCTATGAAAAATGGAGTTGGTTTATTATCTCCTGGCGTTTGGATCTTTTGCAAAGACCTGGTTTGTAACCCTTCAGATTCTAACAGAGTCGTCTTCCCCTTGCATGCCTTATATAGAAGAATGGTGATTCAGTTATAAAACATGCTACAGCAGAGATGGAATAGGTACTGAAGAATAGAAAGGCATGACATATTGACATGTATTCCCTCCATCCGGAAATAAATGGGCCGGGTCTAGGCGTATTTCAGTTCTAGATACATCCGGTTTATCCATTTCTGCGACATTTAATCCGGACGGAGGGAGTATGATGTAAGAGCAAGGGATACAACAGGACAACACAAAGAAAAAAACACCGAAAAACCCAACTGCAGAACCACAAAGTATTCAAACCCACCGATATGAGATAGTACACTCATGTAGCTCAAGATGCAACACTACCGTGCAGTTTTCCTTACAAAAATCAACATTGTGGCCTTTAATCATACATTTTGCTACAACTAAATTTAGATCGGATAAAGGTTGGATTCACGCCGATTAACAAAATACATGCTGATGTAAAAATATAGTGATATACAACGGTACTTACATCTACATTGAGCACCTGAGAGAATTCCTGCAAGAATCTTTCCTCATAAGCGATACCATTGCAGAAATTCTTCTATCTGATAAGCTTATTTTCTAAAACAGAGATGGGTAAGAAACATGTAGAAAATATGATCAACATGCTATAAAATTTCATGATGCAAGGATACGCTGCACGCTTCTTAGAATTGAGTTGACATATTTTTCTCATTGGGCGGACTAGTTCTTTGGCCTTGGAATCTGCTTATTATCGGTAGGAGTTGGGTTTCTACGTGCTAGAGCGGTATCTATAAAAAGCTGGAGTTGGTTTATTATCTCCTGGTGTTTGGATCTTTTGCAAAGGCCTTATTTGTAACCCTTGATTCTAACATAGTCGTCTTCCCTTGCATGCCTTGTATAGAAGAATGGTGCTTTAATTATAAAACATGCGACAGCGAGAGAGATGGAATAGGTCTTGAAGAATAGAAAGGCATGACATATTGACATGTATTCCTCCATCCAGAAAAAAATGGATGGGTCTAGGCGTATTTCAGTTCTAGATACATCCTTTTTTATCCATTTCAGCAACATGTAATCCGGACGGAGGGAGTATGGTGTAAGAGCTAGGGATGCGACAGGACAACACAGCAAAAAAAACTAGTTGAATGTAAAACTATATGCTAGCGGAATACGTATAGAAATAACCAAGGCAACATACACGTGTATGATTGGGAAAATAAGATGGCATTGCAACAGAGCACTAGAACAACACTTCAAAGTTAAAAAAACATGGTATGGCGGAGCGGATGAAGTACATCTTGACGAATAACAATGCATAAGATATTCAAGCATGATGTCCAAATTAAGAAGATGGCATTGCGATACTGAATGACAAGATTACTTGAATTTCAAAACATGTTATCATGAATGGAATAGGTACTGAAAAACAGGAAGGCATGACATATTTACATGCATGATCAGCATGCTAAGCACATGGCATTACAGCGAGTAGATACACTCCGAGGACATTATATGCATTTTGTACCCATATCACAGCGAAGTTAGAGCAAGGACCTTGTGGGGTGAAGAGGATTCATTATCTTTTCGCAAGTCTTAAGAACTGCCTTTCCATGTTCCATCATATTGGGTATCATTGACATCAAGTTTATTGGCCTTTACATTGCTCCGTGAGGTTCTTGTGGATATATCAGTGTGTGCAAGTATATCTGACATGCATGGAAGACAACTAGTAGTTAGATTTATGTAAATGAGTGCCTATAGGAGACGACATAAATAGTAGGACTGGGATTAACTAGCAGCAAGAGGTCTCATAAACTAAAGGGAGAACACAGATGAAATCTACAGAATATGTATCGTTTGTACTCGAGATTAACTAGATGGCACACAAAAGTATTAAAGAACAACATAGGTAATACTAGAATTGGTATAATACTATAATCACCAGCCTGTGGGATAGCATTGGCTGATGGATGATAACTATGGAACAGCGTTACCTAAAGAACAAGTATCTTAGATGAACTATGGAACAGCGTGAACTCCTGAACAAGACCCGTAAGAGATCAGCATGAATATACAGTGAAATGTGATGATCTATTTTCCGTGCTTAGATGAATAACAAAGCCATAAATGTTGCACACAAGTAAGATGAGGGTACAACCTATCTGGCTGCCATCCATAGGAGTGAGCATCATGTGCTGACTTGTCGATGGCCCTGCAGTTTGTTGTGGCTGTCCATGTCGGGACACGCATTCGATGCGAGGAAGCTGTTGAGTGGGGACTGTAACTCCCTTCGGTGTATGCTTCCCTTGTTGGAGCAACTGCGGTGAGTCGGAAGGCGGTGTGTGCGAAGATGCGGAATAACGCATAAAGTTAAGAACGACATATCTCTTTGATCCAAGAAATACACTAAGAGATCAACAGCAAGGTACGAGAGTGGTCACACGTCTGTTGACTGAAGAGTAAATTGGGGTCACACGATTTTATTTTATTTTGGTACTGTCCGATCTACGCCGGATGGCTTGATGGCCGTCTTGTGCCTCCCGGCTGACACTGTTCGGAATCTTCCCCAAAGAGCCAGCGACCAACGGCAGAGCAGCCTGCCTCCGCCGTCTGTGGCCCCGTCCAAAACCCCGCTCCCTGCCCCACCACACTGTTGTGGTTGCGCCGCCCCCGGGCCAATCCACAAAGACTCCCCGTCATCCAGATCCGACGGCGGCAGTACCTTCAACCCACACAACTCTAAAAGATAGCCATCTAAGCGCTACTTCCGCGGCGAACTTGTGGCCCCGCACCCTTACGTTAGACACCAGCCAACCGGCAGCCTAGGAGCTCCGTCGCCTCGAGGGTGCTGCTTCCCATTGGGAATCGATTGGCCCAGAATAAAAATTCAGACAACTGACGCCTAAATAAAGTGATTTCAGATGAGGGTGTGACCTATCTGGCGGCATGGTGAAGTAGGTAGGTCTAGCTGCCGAGTCGGTGAGGCTGGCGCGGTTGCGGTGGTGACCGACGGCAGGGAAAGAGCAATGTCGCGACGGTCGACGGCTACGCGGAAGCAGCGCCAGGACTCTGGACGGATCCGAAGTTGGAGCCGCTCCGGCGCCGTGAACAATGGCGGGGTTGAATCGGCTCCGGTACGGTTCACGCAGCCGTCGTCGAGGCAGCACCAGCAGCACGGAGTAAGAGGCACACAGCCCAGTGCACGACGGCAATTGGACAGCGTCTCTGGCATTAGGGAGGAGGGCGGCTGTGAAATTTGTGCGGTGGGGCGCCATGGAGGTGGGAAATTTGAGGTTTCATGCTCGAGAAGGGAGCTTCCTGGGAGAAGGTGATTTAGGCGCCCACAAGGTATGAATGGGGTGGGCGGGGGAATTGGGAGGAGTGGAACCATGTCTTACGGACGCATTTTTACGAAATGTGAGGGGAGTTACTGATTCTACCCTTGCCTATAGGCTTCTCGGGTTGGGTCTGTCTTGAGGGTCGGGGATAGTAGAGGAACTTTGCTTCTCCCCAAATAGTGGGCGGGAGCGATTTGAGGCAGGGCGTGTTTTGAACTATAGTGGGCGCGAGCGAATTCGGGCGAGGAGAGCGTGTTTTGAAATAGTGGGCGCAAGCTATTTCGGGCAAGGAGAGCGTGTTTTGCCGACCATGGTTTATGAATTATTCGGCACATGACATTTCGGCCGAGGAGAAGACGCGCTTGGACGAAGTTACGAACCGACCCTCGATGTACAACGGGCCAATTGATGCGTGTCCCACATAGGACGGTAATTTCGCGTCTCCCATTTATTTGCTCGGGGAATTCCACCGAGCAGAGAGGATGTTTAACGATTCATTCAAATTTTGGGACAACGAGCATCCACATCTACCTTATCAAGTCGATTCGAATCAAATTTTGAAATATTAGCTTGCCACTTCCTTTTTAGATGGAGAGATGATGCTCGGGAGTAATGTGTTTTTACATGCTCGTTGCTAGCGATTTACTATATCACAAATAGTTGACCCACTCAAAAACGCGAATCAAACCCAAAATGAAATATCTCGATTCAATGAACAAGCTCGTTCGATGGGTCAAAATAGTGAACTAAATCCAAAATTGAACACCTCAATTGAGTAGCATGTTGTAAAGTATTATAGTACTCCATGAACATGTTGAAAGTCAAATTAATGAACTTGTTTGATATACGCATATATCCGTTCATGTGTGGATTGCAGACAACATGGTCTCCAATTTAAATATTTGAATGCAAGTTTATATCAGTCTTTGATGCATAAAAGCGACCTCCCCTCTCCGGACTTACATTCTCTCTCTCTCTCACTCTCTCTCTCGCCGACAATCTTCAATTACATGCATGCGCATCCGACACAACACCCTTGTTGGTCCTGTCCCTTTCTCTCTCTCTCTCTCTCTCTCTGTGTGTGTGTGTGGGGGGGGGGGTCTTTATAGTCCCCATTCATATATAAACCAACTATAGGTATCTCACGCACACAATGTATGAAACTCTAGCAAGTCCAAGCCAGATATCTTGGGTGCACTCATCGTATGCACACAAATTCCTTGGCTCTTTGCCGTAACTCTCTCACGCACCACTATGTCGTCTCGGATCTCTTCCCCACTCTCTCAAACTATCAATCCAACAGGGACACACAAACACATGCATAACACACTCGCACTATATAGGCCCATCTAAAACTCTATCTCACTCCATCGTTCTCTCTCCATTTCACACGCACACACACACACACACACACAATATCATGCCCAGCTAGCCAAGTATGATGGTCTCTCACTCAATTGTAGGCACACGCAGTCCCCCTATATGTATATGACTAGCTAATCTTAGTCTCCATCACAAACATGTGCATGGTCTATCTCGATTTCTCTCGGGGCATCTTTCTATCGCGCACGCACTCCCTCGATCTCCCACCCATATAGTCCCCTCACAATCTCGAGGGGATCTCTCTATCACAAACACACCCTCTCTCCCTCCCCATGCGTCCATGCCATCCATGTGTCCTTCTCGACCTTTTTTACTTGTTGGCCAGACCTCTATTGGACATGTGCTACAGGGGTGTCTCTCTCCGTTGCAAACAATCACACACTAGCTATCTTCGTGTACCTCCTCGCCTCGCTTTTCCATCTCGGAGATGCATGCGTGATATGTTCGCATAAGAAACGAAAAAACACTCACTCTCTCTAATTTATCGTTTGTTGTCACTTTCTCTTTCACACACATACTCTTTTTGCACACTTACTCATTCTCCTTCACACGCACTTGATCTGTCTCGACCTAGGCACTCACCTCCGTACATAGCACATAGATTTATTGAAAAGTCAAACATCACAAAGTTTGACCATGTACGTGGAGAAAAAGAATTACATCTAGTACGGCAAACATATTCCATTAGATTCACCATGAGATGTAGTTTTGTATGATCTATATTTGGTATTGTAGATATAAATAACATTTGCGCAAACCTGATCAAAGTTTCCAAAGTTTGACTTCTAAAAACTTTACATGCCTTTGCATTATCGGCGGATGGAATATCTCTTTCCCCTCTCAGCTATCGGCGCACCACTCAGCCTTATCGGGGCTCCTCAATCTCTCTCAAACTTTATTGGTCAGTTTGGTTCGTGACGACTCTCATGCCTTGATGGTCGGTCTTTGCTGGTGTGGACGTGAGATGTAAAATATTTCTGCCTGGCCAGGCTTGTGTGGTGTTGAAGCGTTTGGTTCATGCCTGGGCCAGGCAAAGCATCAACGTCTCATCAATCAATCCATGCATCAATAATTTAATGCTAATATCCATCCATGTTGCTGTTAGCAAGCCTCGTGGCCGCACGACCAGGCACGGCCAGGCGTTCAAAATCGGTCGCTTGGGCCAGGCTACTTGCAGTGTCTGGAGTTCAGCCAGGCTAATTAAAGTGCAAGGGAACCCAGCCCAGGCGGGCTTTGTTTTTCACAGGGTAGCAACCAAACAAGCGTGCATGAAATCCAGCCACAACCCCAGGCCACGCAAAAGATGCTCACGACGCAAGGCAAACGGGCCTTATATCTCCCTGGTTCACACATACACATGTCTCGCTCGCGCTATACATATAGACCCATCCAACACTCTCCGCCCTTATTCTCTCTCCATGTGACATGCACCCCCCCTAAGTACCATAATCCCTCACTCCATCATAGGCTCTGTTTGGATCCATGGGTTAGAGTTAGTTTGGGTTAGTTTGGAGTCAACTAACCCAAAAGATCCAAACAGGAGGGTTAGTTTAGGTTAGATGCATCTAACCCATCCAAAAAACTAACCCATCCAAGAGGTGCTTATTTGGGTTAGTTCTTCTCGGGACCACTAATAAACACTTTTTTCTCTCGCTCTCCCCTTGGATCCCTCCCCACTTCCTCGAAGCTTCTCGTCCTCTCCTTCCCTCCCTCTCGCACCGCCCGTGAAGGTGCCTCACCGTATCTGCGCTCCATCTAACCCTGCCATCCAAACACCTCTTTACTTAGAGTTAGTTCAGGGTTAGAATCTAACTCTAACCTCTAACTGAGTTAGAGTATCCAAACAGGGCCATAGGCGCAAGCACTCCCCCCTCCTAAGTATGATTATCTCTTACTAGCCATCAAGAACACACGTATTGTCTCCTTCCATCCATACGTCTATCTCGATATCTCTCGGGGCATCTTCTATCGCGCACACACCTTGTCACTCGATCTCCCACCCATGTAGTCCCATCACGATCTCCAGGGAATCTCCCTATGATAAACATACACTCTCTACTCCCCATGTCTGCATTTTCTCCGTACGTCTCTCTCGACCTCTCTCCCTTGTTTGTCAGACCCCTCTTGGCCACGTGCTAGGGGTCTTCCTCTCTCGGTTCCAAACAACCACACACTATCTCCTCACCTTGCCTCCGTTGTCGAAGATGCATGTGTGATATGTTTGCATAAGACACGCACGCTTTTTCTCCATTTTTTTATCGTGTGTTGTCCATGTCTCTTTCACACACGCACACACTTTTTCACTCTCTCTCCTCTCTCTCTCTCTCTCTCTCTCTCTCTCTCTCTCTCTCTCTCTCTCTCTCTGGGGACTCTCATCACGTACATAAGCATATGGATGTTTTGAAAAGTCAAACCACAGAAAAGTTTGACTAGGTATATGTGGAGAAAAACATTTACATCTGAAACGATCATTAGATTCATAACAACATGTACTTACTTCATACTATCATTTATCTTTGGTATTGCCGATATTAGTAATTTCTTTATAAACTTGGTCAAAGTTTCAAAAGTTTGACTTTAAAAAAATGTTGTAACTACATTATCGAACGGAGGGAGTAGCTCTTTCTCTCTCTCTCTCTCTCTCTCTCTCTCTGCTATCTCTCACGGGCCTCCCCTCTCACTCGAACTCTCTATACCGACGGATTATACGCTCACTGTGTCAGCGTATAGCTCTGTATATTGTTTAGTCGACCGGTCAACGAATCCACATGCTGCATTGTCATTTCGTGTTACAGATCTTGGTGTGCTGGCCCATGTGGCGGTGGGTGAAAATAAGTAAACTAGAGGCCCATCGACACGCGGTGAAGGAAACAAAGTTGAAACCACTCGGGGTAGCACCCGCATGCTAATAAATTGAGGCGCGTGAGGACAAACTTCTTGCCTTGAAGGGCGACTTTTCAGCGCACAATTCACCACTGCGCGGCGCATGCACAGAAGGACACACTTGCGCACACCCAGCACACAACACACACCAGCACACGTGTACACCGGCATCGCCGCCAGTTGAGATGGACGGCGAGGCAGCCAACAAGCGGAGGCCTCTCGAGCCAAAACCGCATCCGGTGAGCCTGGACTTCATCAGCAGCCTCCCTGACGACATGCTGCTCGTCATCATCGGCCTCCTCCCCACCAAATCTGCCGTGCGGACCGCCCTGCTCTCCCGGCGGTGGCGCCCCCTCTGGTGCTGCGTTCCCCTCAACCTCACCATCGACAGCTGCCTCTGCGACGGGGATTGCAAACGCATGGCCGCAGTCTCCAAGATCCTTTCATCGCACCCTGGGCCAGCCAGACGCCTTGACATCCGCATGTTCAGTACCAACTGCAACCAACCCAAGTTCGACGAGTGGTTCTTATCCCCCGCCCTAGATCAGCTCGAGGAGGTCGGCTTTGAAGCTGGACGATGTCGCTCTCTGCCGACGTCCGCGCTCCGCCTCACACCAACGCTGCGCCGCGCCAGCTTCAGCTCCTTCTATCTTCCCCAGATTAATGACGCGCCCGCCCTTCTTCTTCCTCAACTCAAGCAGCTCGACCTCTTCGACGTTGTCATCTCGAAGAAGGCTATGGAGCACCTGCTCCGCAGCTTTACTGCGCTCGAGTACCTTCGTCTTGAGCAGATCCACGGGTTCATTAGCCTCCACATCGCCTCGACGAATCTCTGATGGATTTATGTGTCTTGTTAGCCCCGCAACAAGACATCAATTGGGAAGAGATCACTCCAGCTGTTCCATGTTATGGTCATTGAGAATGCGCCTTTCCTTGAGAGATTGCTTGTATCGGATCTAGAAGGTCCAACAAAAATCAGGGTCATTGACGCCTTGAAATTGACAGCGTTGGTGTACTAAATGCCAAATTCTCCGAACTCTTTATTGGATCTGTGTCGTTTAGGTACAGCACTCATCTTCTTCTCCGTCTTCTTGAAATTCACATTTTTAAATTTCTTCTTGATGTATTTACTGACCGTCTTCTAGAAAATGATTCCCACAAGCTTGACCCAGTCCATCTTGCAAAGTGAAGATCTTAGCACTAAAATCTATCGGCCCCAATCTAGATCAAGTTGTTGGATTCCTTACATGCTTTCCATGGACGGAGAAGCTACTCATCGAGGTGAAACTTATTTCCTATTAGTAAACGGTAATCACAACGTAGCTCAATTTTTTAAGTAATTTTCCCAAATTACGATGACAAGTGTAGTGTTCAAAACTACATCTACGACCTTTGCACCGAAGAAATGTTTTTAGTATTTTTTCTCACGTGATCACCTGCATCATTTTTATGTCAGTACTACTATAGTAGCCTAGGCTAGTCATAGTGGAAAGTAACTTAGACTACTCCAGTAACTCTATGGTTACCCTAAGGGCAAGTACTACCTCCGTCTGGTTTACTCTTCCAATTTTGTAGTATCAAAATTTGACCATAGATTTAATCGACAAAATGTTAATGCATGTCACTAAGAACTATATCGTTGGATTCAGTATTTGAACATAATTTCAAATGGTGTAATTTTTAGTGACATGCATTGGCATTTTCTTAGGTAAATCTATGGTCAAAATTTTATACTAAATACGAGTAGTATTCCTCCGTCCCAAAATTCTTGTCTTACATTTGTTTAGATACGGATGTATCTAACACTAAAATGTAACTAGATACATCCGTATTTAGACAAATTTAAGACAAGAATTTTGGGACGGAGGAAAAAAAAGTGGGCTATGTAGGCCAAAACATGTGCCAAATTCACTTGTGATGCATTTGGCATCGATGCCCCGCCATTGCTCACCTGGTGCCCCAATCTGGAGCACCTAATTTGCTCCGGTGCCAAATTAACTCACGCAATGAAAAAACACTGCATGGGAGAGAGAGGACTGAGGCAATAAAAAACACTTGTTTGGGAGAGTGAGAGGCTGGTGTAGTTGGTTTGATTGATTTATTTATACATGTGGGTCTGTGTGCACAGCGGTGCCAACTCTCTCACATCGGGAGAGCGGTGCCAAAATCTTTTGATTTGACATGGATGCATGCATATTATGTGGCATACTTTTGCGAAATATGGCATCAGCCACATAGTGGAAGGCAACAAATGCCCAAGCTCTTCACGTGCTCCTAGTTAAATGAGAGGAAACAGAAACGGAGAGAGAGAGAGGGAGAGAGAGAGAGAGTGAAAAAATATCACTAGCCAGCCAATCCTATCATATGAGCGAATGATATTGGTACCTCTTGATGACACGACAATCTTATGCAGCCAGCTGCTCTAATATGTTCTCTTCTTTTGCAGATAAAAAAAGATCCGAAAGTGAAAAATGTGCTGCACTATAACAATCTCACCGAATGCCTTGATCTCCATCTTACAGAAATTGATTTGATCGACTACCGAGGCAGCACATCTGAGATTAAATTGGCCAGGTTCTTTGTTCTGGAGGCAAGTGTGCTCAAGGTAATGAGGTTTGGCGTTCTCTGGCGCAACAGTGAATGGCGTCTTGATCACCGCATAGCGTCTAAGCCTAAATGACAAAGTCTCCGCAGAAGCTGAATTTGTTTTTGAAACATCAAGTGGCCAGAGACTTGAAAACTTATTTGCCCATTAGTGACTTGTCAGGACGGTGCATTTTAGTTTGTACGATAACGCTGCATCCACCTAAAGTAACGAAAGTTCTTACGTGAACTTCCTAGTAATTCCCTCTTCCTAGGTGCAGCATTACTCCTAACATTTGTAATATCAGTTTGAAACTTGTAATATTGCCATGTCCTATTCCTGCGTTTTCAAAATCCTGCGAATCAGACAGGTCCTGAGTTGGTGATGATGTTGTGCCTCCCATCTTTCACCAGTAGCCGCGGATCTAGATCTGGCGCATACAAACCAAGCTTCTCCATTTTTGCAAAAAGATGCCCGCACTAGTTCCCTATTTACAAACAACTCCTTGTCTCTCACAATCAGCCTTATCTCCTCCCCACCACATCTAGAAGGCCGTGGAAAAATCTGGCGCGATGGCCGCTGCCGGAGCAGTCCACCCCCAAACTTCGTGTTCCGTGCAATGCACTGGCATCTACGCACGGGAAATTATGTCGAACAGGGCTAGTTGTAAGCAGGCTAGCTCTACAGCCATGATGATAGTGACTGCAGACGGTGAGGCTGACTATGGTATGCCGAACAAGGCGCCTATACTCAGTGTCATCTCGGTAGAGGTCTTGTCACTTCACTGTGAGGAGCAAAGACGTAATAATTTGACCAGCGGGTAGTATGCAGTGCTAGTACTCCTAGGAGTACTACATTGGTAGTACTACTACTAGTACTAGTAGCACCACCGTCTGGATTTAGGAGTACTACCACGTCCATCTGGATTTTAGTATTTGACTAGCAATATCTAGTAATGCATGTCACAAAAATGTACTACTCCCTCTGTAAATAAATACATGGTGTTTTATTCCTATCGTGAGAGAACTTAATGTTTTCTTGCTAACTAGAGTCTTAATAGGATTACATGCAATGAACTAAACATTGCATGTCATGTTTGGTAGTCTCAAGTCATTGAAAGCATGCACAGCCCACATCTCTCATTGGTTGATATGTCACGAAATAAGAAACAAGGAGGGAGTTAATGCACCGTGCCTAAGTGTTTTGGGATTATTTGGTTTTCGTAATGTGACTTACACAACATTTTTGTTTACATGCATTAACATTTTATTAGTTAAATCAAAGGTCAAAACTTGGCGCAAAATGCAAAGGGGGCCAATAAACCAGTAAACATCAAACTTCTCTCGTTTGGCCCCAACTAGAGGTCCGGTGAGATGACTATACTGCACCGACACGGAGGGGGGCATAGCTTCATTGACTTACGGAAACTGCCTTTGGGTGAATGACATGTGGGCCCAGGGGGTGGCTGGCCCACCTATCATACAGCCAAAGGCAGGTGCAGTAGATGGCCGAGGTAAGTCTGAAATCCTACGCACCTACGCACGCTAACCAAGGGCAAGAGTGATCACTCGAATCGCAAGAGCAGTTGACTAGTAGAAGCTAAGCTAGACCCATGGAGGCGATGAGCGCGAGCATCAGCCGGCTTGTGCCAGATGGTCCACGACGCCGACCTGCGGCCCGGCAACGAGGAACGTCTCCAGGTAGTATTGCTTGAGGCCGGCAGGGCGAGGGGCCGCTTGGATGACAGCTTGTCTCCTTGTTCGACGAGGTCCTCGTCGGTTTCCTCGACAAGTTCACCGTCGTCAAGAAGCTCGCGGACGATTTTGACGTAAGCCTTGAGCCGACGCGCCCAGGCTCTGCGATGCCCGCCACCCTCAACGGCCACTATGGTGACAACCTCTTCGACGACCTTGGTGGCCCTACTGCGCCGCCGTCCGCGGAGAATGTCCACCTTGAGGTCGCGCTTTCAGCTTGCGCTGGCGCAAAGAAGACACCATGGACATAATCACCCACGTCTATGCGCATGCAAGAGGAGGGCGATAGGATGCTGGCCTTCTTGGACCGCGGGGCAACCTTGGGCCTTGCTCGTTGAAGCACGTTGAGCTCGCCGCCAACGCCGCTGCACCTCACACGCGTCGGTTTGTGACCCGGCGCACTAGGGCGTGAGGATGTCGTTGATGGATCTGTATGTATTTTTATCTTTCCGTCAAATCCATGTAGTAGTATATGATACTACAGTAATTATCTTACCTTTCGCATCAACTTCATAATTTTAAATGCGTACTCCATGCATGAGCGGCGCGTAACCAAACTTCTCATTACTCTAGGCAAAATCGTTATTTTCTATCTATCGATCGCGCCATGGAGCGTAACCAAATTTTACAAGTTCACGAGTTCAAAAGGAAAAGCCTGCCGTGTTCGCGTCGCACCCCCACACGGTTGGTCGACGCGCCGCTCAAGCGGGAATGCGTGCGGTGTTGCATTTTCACTTACAAGTGGGACCATAGTTGAGCAAACCGACTATCGGCAAACCCCCACCCCGCCCACCGCACGATGGCTGAGAAAACAGGAAGGAGAAGAGATGGTCGTAGCATGGACTCCAAGAAAATTTGTGTCGGATGGGACTCGTGTGGGTGGCGTGTGCCGTAGTACTAGACGTGAATGCTAGTTATGGCCCATGCCACCCCACTATATCGAGCCTATATCGAGGTACAATACGTAGAACAAATTTCCTGCAGTCCGTGCTCAGCACTCCTCTATCTCTCTTCTCAGCCAGCCAGCGGACGCGCGGAGCCCATCGTCTGTTTGCTCACATGCGGTCCCACATGTCAGTGAAAATGCAAGCGGACCCACTGAACCTGCACATCTTTCACCTCGACGTGCTGGTGATGAAAAACAAATCCAAGAAAGATCTTCGGTGGCCGCTTTTGGAGTTACTCAAGAGTAGTAAGATTCTATTCTGATTTAACCCAAGATGCACATCTCGTGGCTTCAGCTTATCAACTACCACTCTATTTTCTTTCATGACACGACCTGGATGCTGGATGTCCCACGCGTCGGCAAAAGGAGGAAGAACCCGAACAAATCTTCGGTTGTGCTCTTGGATTAGACTAATTGTGCTAACTTAAAAAATTTATTGTGTACTCCCCCCGTTCCAAAATACTTGACTTCCATTTGTCCAAAAATGGATGTGCTTATATACTAAAACATGTCTAGATACATATATATTTTAACAAATAGATGGCATGTATTGTGCAACGGAGGGAGTAGAATGGATGCAAGTTTTTGTATTGGGAAGAAGAGTACATCCATATATTGATAGAGTGCAATTTAGTAGATGTTCTATCACTTTTAGCTATACGGAGGCTATAGATGAGATTAGTGCACTTGTTGATACTCCTACTTGGTATGCATGTTGCTGCTTAGACGCAGAGAAAAACGGACCGGAGGGAGTACTAGAATAGAGGCTAGACATGAGACTAGATGCGAGGAAGCAACGTCTACTTCTTTACACTTGAAGAAGAAAGAAGCACACAAGATCGAGCCTCCGCAGATCAACAATGAATGCATCGAGAAGGCACTAATCCAACTTACAGGAGTAGTAAAATGTATTCTTGTGGTTCTTATTTTCTTCGGTCTTGCTTTTCTAGTCAAAATTATCATTGGAGTTCGTGGAAAATGGAGGTCTATTTGGGGTCGTGCGTTGCAGTTGGCCTTACAAGTGGGACCGCAGTTAAGGAAACCGACTATCGGCAAACCCCCACCTCGCCCGCCGCGCGATGGCTAAGTTAGAGAAACGATGAGGTTGAAGAGATTGCTCTATACGGACTCCAAGAAATATGATGTCGAGATGGAAGTCGTCTTTGGTGGCGTGTGTCGTACTCCTGGACGTGAATGCTTGTTCTGGCCCATGCCACCCTACTACACCTACTAGTTAGTACTACTATATAGTACTACTAGTATCGAGGATTCGAGGTGCTGGTTATGTAGTACAGTATGGCTACAGTAAAAACACCCGCATGACGCGCAAAGCATGTGAAGCTAGTACAAATAGTGTACTACTATTGTTGATTGGCCCCATCCGATAACCTGTTGCAATGCACGTACAATTATGTATTCGGAAAATATTTTTTTGCCTCGTCGCACCACTCACTCACAGAAGCAACTCGAAAGCCATTCATAAATTTAGTAAGTTTATCACAGGCATATCATTTTATTACATACAACAGGTCATCAACCCACATCAACAACGAGGATACATTATAAATACTAAAGTTTTCACCACACAAAAAATAACAAGCAATGGAATGAACTTCAACTCAACCATTCCTCGACCTTGGAAACGCTTGCTTTGAACCACAAGTGATTCTCTGGGACGGGCCATCCATTGTCGATCTGGAGACCAACGCGGGGTGATCATCCGGCTGAAGCGGCCTACTATATCAGTACCAGGGTAGGGAACCACCCAAATGTCCGAGGTATAGACACAGTTGCTTCTCATAAATGGTAGTAACGTTGTGTCAACAACAGTTGGATCGCCTTTCACCATCATTGGATAGTTTTGTCCAAGGAAGAGCGAGTTTTCTCCAAGACTATCAATTTTGTACCAGGGAGAAGGAGTTGGCGCTAGCACACTAGTATCCATCGCGAATACCATGCAACGGGTGTTGGAATAGGTCCGGAGAGTGCGACCATGGGAGACTACACCTGCTTCCTTAGCAGTAACATATTCAGTGGGCTGTATACACACGAGAAGAGGTGATCCATCGGAATTAGTTGCGGTAGCCAAATAGTATATGGGCGCTGCTCATCCTCATGCTCGTGATCATCACCATCATCATCTCCCCCTTGGTTATAAAAATCTTCAAGTATAGGTGGTGGAATGTTCACAGGACCTTGGAAACACAAGAAGAAGGTTGCATGCATGTGGATGAAACAATTATAATTACGGTGGAAGACAAATGTACCAAAACAACGAGGATGCCATGCAAAAATAGTGCCACGAGTGGTGGCAGCAAACACAAGGCCCTCGTATTGAATTGCATCACAATACTCATCCATGTACAGAAACTGATTTTTGAGCAATATCCATCCAGTCAAACCACTAACGACGGCAACAAGCTTGTCGAAGATAGCAACAACTTCATAGTTGTTGTAATTCCAAGAGCGGTTGGGGACTCGAGAAATTGCTATCTTCCGTAGAAGACAGTCACCATGATTGTATTTGAACGTGCGTACAATACCGGTGTGCTCAACCTCTGGGCAGTCTGCTGAGATTTTTGGAAGTGGAACCCGGTCACGAGTGTACACATTCACAAGTTCCCACTCGCAGTTGGACAATCTCCATTTGCGCCTGCCCAAGCCTTGCCCTCAAGCGATGGCATCTTAACATCATACGTATCATTATTAAGCGGCATCAACTTGCACAGGGCGAGGCCTCCGTCATGACGGCGCCAGTCATCAGGGTCACGGCAAAGAAGATAGGGGAGATCAAACCGCTCCTTGACTCTTGGGTTCCTTGTAATGATGTTATTAGTTGATTCGAGAATGGGCTTGAACGAACCTGCCATGCTAGCCGAGGTGATGACGTCATAGCGATCAATGAGTTCCTCCACCACGTCATCTTTCGGATCGGGCAAGAATAACGAATTCGTTTCCGTCTTGTTCCCTCCATGGAGAAGACGATCGAACAATGGCGAGAAGAAAGGGTGAAGGGCTGAAGGAAAATGGAGGAGGGAGAGGAAGAGCATGCGACAACAGTTCCAAATCAAGAGGGAAAGGCGAAGAGTCGGTGGGCCGGTTGCCGGTTGCCACGCAGTTCACGCGAAGGCGCCCCGGCCTACACGTCGGTTCGGAAATACTCCTACTACTCGCCGTCGTCTCACTGATATGTGGATCTGGACCACATGTCAACGAGACATGGTGTGTAATTTCTCGTGCAAAATGCGATCTGGCCGCGTTGGCCCGAGGTGCCGCACTAGTTATCGGCCTTTATTTTTTTAATGGCGCGTCGTTCAGTTTTGAAGCACGACTAACTGATGCTGTCTGCGCAGAGAAAATATAAACTACTCTACCACTACTCCACCTCCAGTACTAGTAGTATAAAGAAGACATATAGGCTGGAGCTTCAGCTCTTTCTTGCCAAGGGCTGCCCACTTGCTTCTCACACTACCACCATCTCTCCAGATCTAAAAAAGACGGCCCCTCTCTCCCTCCTCACCGGTGGTCACAGATCCGCCGGGGAAGAAAAGGACATGCAGCGTTGACGCCTTTTCGTCAAATCGGCGAGTGAGGTCACGACCGACGACAAGGCCGTCCTCTAAGACCTAAGCGCCTTGTGAGATCGCTGCCGTGAGTGTGTGCGGAGGGCGGCGACCCACCACGAAGCCACTTCCCGCCGACCCTCGTGTATGCTACCTCTTTTGAACCATACCCTTGTTCTATTGCCCCATCTGGCACGTCATTGCATGTGGATCTTTTTCCAGTCCACCATCTTCCCAATTTGCTATCCTCTGCTCTGCTGGCCATGCAGACGAAAACCATAATTTGCACTGTTAAAGGAAACCCTACTTCATGCAGACTAATGCATGTTTGGGTTGAATAAGGAAAGGAAGGGAGACTGTACTGTCCAAGAGAGTAGGCATCAAACCCGCATCTAGGTTGAAAAGGGGAAAATCAGTAGCTAAGGAATGAGTCTCGTGTCTCTTGGTTGAAGAAGGGTAGAAAGGCATGACAACGCAATAGAGAATGACCAGGTCGATTGGTTTGTTGTCCTCACATAGGAAAAAGGTGGCTAAAGAGAACAAAAATGGGACGTAATCCACATATGTTGCCTGGATATTTGTTGCTCTGGGCAACCATACCTCCCTCACCACTCTGCGTCTGTGGAGGTACATCGTCTTGAATGCGCCCTTTGTCCGAATGGGCCTCCCATGCTCTTATTGCCATTTTTGGCTGAACGCCAGCAGTCAAGTCAAGCAATGCTACTTCTAGAGTGATGCCACATTTAACTAATGCTGCTCTCAGTCTAATGCCACAGATAAATTTAAGCAGTGCCATTTAATGTCACTGGATCATTTTAGGGTTAGCTGTTGATTGTGGATGTATTAAAAAAAATTCAGCTAAGGCATTCTAATGCTGTTGCACAGCCAGTATACCAACGATGAAACTTGTTACTACCTTCAGATTTTTGCACTGTTAATGCTTATAGATTACATAACTCACTTTCATGAAATAAGTTAATTTTTTTGTACAGTGTCACCAAAATGCCAAGGCGCTGGTGTCATTTTATTTTGGTTAAACTACACAGACAATTATGAAGACAAGAGGAAAGGTCAAGAGTGGGCACCTCCTCCTACGGCTATTCTCTTGATTATCAAGAGGAAATATCAAGTTTTTATGTTTGATCGATTATCAAGATTGAGATAGCAATTTTTAAGGTCCCCCCGAGTTCGAAATGATATTTACCTTGGAGGTACATGGTTTGCAATTTTTTTATACTGTCATTAGTTAATAATGCTAGTTACCTTTAGACTTTTGTATTTGGTTTAATGCTCATGCATAGCTAGTATACCAATCTTTGAAACTTGTTACCTTTACATTTTGAATTGTTAATTCTTATAGAAACCTTCCATTGCTAGAGTTTATTGAAATCTGTTGATAAAACCATTGTCTTGTACCACTGTAATAAACTAACTACTCTCTTGTTGCACTAGCCCTTTGGATTGGTGTATATTTGTAGTATTCGAATGGTGTTGCATTAGCGTATGGACATAAATAAAGTGTGGCAAGCTTTCCCAGATATGTGCTCAAGAAAACTACTACCTGTTTTTATAAATACTAGACGTTTGGGTACTTTAAATTGAACCGAAAACGTCTTATATTAAGGAACGAGAGGGTGTAGAGTTCACTCAAATTATCCGGTAAAGCTAGTCACACCTTTGTTAAAATTAATGTTCATTATGTTATCGGAGGAGGTGCAGATGTTTGTCTCTAATGCCCTGTCTACTACATACCCGACATCATGATGTAATATTAAGTCATTTCCTTTTGTACAGTGTAACTAAATTGTCAAGACGGTGATGGCATTTTATTTTAGTAGAACTGCACAAAATTTGCTTAAAAGAAGAGGAAAGGTCAGGAATGGCTCAGTTTTCGTAAAAACTATGTATGCCTTCCCGACATCAGCCGGTGTTGCTTTATTTATTCCTTCAAACAGGTGGTTAGAAACAGTCTTGCTACCTTTTCCCATTAAGAAATTGGAATGCTTATATTTGTGAGTCTATGCTTCAACTAGTGCCACTTTTATAGTAATCACACTTTCAATATCTATGCAAATAGGGATGCTCGATTTTAGTGGAGCTGCACAAAAAGTCCAACTGGTTCAACATTAGGAGCATGTTTTTTTTCCAAACCTTTATATCCAATTGGTGGCACTATGAGTTGTTCATTACGAAGGTACATGGTTTGCTACTATCTATCTACTCTTTTTGTACTGTCATTAGATAGTAATACTAGTGGTTTGCATGTGAATTTATTGGCAGGGTGGACCTACATTGGAGGTGCAGGATAGGATTCAATGATTGGATGCTCAATTTGGGTTGTATCAATTTCACCTCTTCCATCATTGCGAACATGGTGTGGTATATGTTTACTAGCTGCTTGATATTTGTGCAGACAGAGATGTCTGCCAGTTGCTATTTGGCAAACAAACAAAGTGTCCGCAATTTTGGTTGAACTGCACAAGAGAATAGTATAGTCACTACATGCAGTGCCAGTTGAAAATAGACACAAAGATCGGATAGTCACTTCATGGACTGCAGAAAAGTAGTACAATACTATTTACTGGCCAACACTTGGTGCTTCATTGCTTTGGTCTGATTATACAATGGGCATCATTTTCCCTAAGTTAAAGTTTGTATTCCGAAAATAGTCTCGCGGTGTGATCGAGAGAAGACCAAATCATATTGCAGTGGATGTTCCTCCATCATGTGTGGTTCATTCTCATGGTTCCAGTTGTTGGTGAAACCACTTACGTTTGCAAGAGGAATTGTAGACTTCACAAACAAATTTGTCTTTCGATTGTCTTTGAATGTTGGCCAAGAGAAGTATCCATGTTAGTAGGAAGAACAGATGTTTTTCTAGATCTTTGATTTTGGAGCTACATATTTGTATATGATCTGTGAATCATTGAGATGCATTAACATGTTGATCTTATGTATGGGAATCGTACTAGTTGGTTTTAGTTGCAACGCAAGATCCGAAGTGGCTGATCTTTATACGGAGCTACATATTTGTATATGATCTGTGAATCATTGAGATGCATTAACAATTACTTATTTCTGTTCGCTCAGTGTTTACAAGTTATTGATTGATCACTAGCTAGCCTACAAATGCGCACCTGGCAGTTTTATTTGCGATGCAAGATGCGAAGTGGCAGTTTTTTGAATAAAAATGCCTACCTCTGAAGAAACTGACAAGCTACACTATCGATCCTACGGATAAAAATGCCTACCTCTGAAGAAACCGACAAGCTACACTATCGATCCTACACGGATAAATAGCGTATCACGCACGTACTACCTCCTTTCCGGTTTGCGGTGGCTCAATTCAAGAAACGACCTACTCGATCCTACATGAATAAATAGCGGATCACGCACGTACTAGTACCTCCTTTCCGGTTTGCAGGGCTTAATTCAAACCTCTCACCAACCAAGGTACTCCCTCCGTCCAGGTTTATTAGTCCCGTGAGCAAAGCAGCAAGACCAAGGCATGGCAATAATTAATGGCATGCAAAAGTTTAAGCCTAATTAATTCCAGCGATTTAAGTGGCTGCATGCGTGCCCTCGGCTGCGACTCGTTGCATGCTGCCCAGCGTCGCCTTTGAGCGATTCTGAGTGCCTGCATGCAGCCGGCCGTAATTAAGGCAGCTAACTGATGCGAAAAAAGATACGCTTTAATTGTTGCGGGATTTTTAAATCCATGAAATCTTTATTGACAAGGAGGGAGATGATTCGAGTGCACTCGTTTGACCGCCATGCCGGCATGCGACCGAGACGGGACGGGATGGCACAGTCATAATTTCAGTTTCCCTAGTTTTCCACGGCAAGCTGGCGCGCTAAGCCATTATGCGTTGAATTCTGATGACCGTCGCGCTACCTTCCCCCTATAAGTACTCCCTCCGTCCGGGTTTATTAGTCCCGGCATTCTCTAGTGCCACCGTGACCCAACTCGCCATATCCTCATAAGCCCCCACCAGCCCGAAGTTGCTCGCCACGTCCGCCATGCCCCCGCCCGTCCGTGGTAGGCGACGCCGGAGGCGGTCACCGCCGGAACTAGTTGTCGGCGTTCTGGGAACGGGGGTACCCAGACTTGCCTGCCCGCGGCCTGCGGCGTGGCTCAAGGGGTGGCCCAGCACGGCCCATGTTCATCAGCATAAGCTCAAGACCCTCGCGAGGGGCCAAGCCTCGCGGGGCGGACGACATGAGGGTTCCTCAGGCACGGCCTCGTCAGGCTGGCTCGCGAGGAGGCGGAGAGATCAAGGCGGGGTACCTCACGAGGTGCCCATGACGCAAGCCATGACGACCAAGGGCGCCAGGCGGGCGCCAGCCCGCGCAGTGTCCTCGTTTCCTCTTTGGTGCAAAGGGGGCAAGCGCAGGCAAGAATATCAAGCAAAGGCATCAGTTTCAGCACAAAAGAACCAAGACCGTCGCAACGGCAGGAAGGAGGTCATCGTGGAGCCCAAGCCGGCGTCACCACCAGAGCCTTTGACAGGCAAGGACCAACTTTAGTCAGGATAAGTGTACTAGATGTTCCCCTTCAAAATGGCCAATTGTTGACGCCCTCCCCGCTCAATATTTGGGAAGAGGCCCAGGGCCTTCGCCTATAAATAGGACTAGCCACACACAGAGCTGGGGGCATCTGGAATCTAGAGAGAGAGGGTGCGACTGAACTCCCCCTGGCAGTTCATCGCACCGGCCAAGAACAGACCCTCGCGAGGCTGTTCTTCCTTGTATTGATCTTCATCAGCCCCTGAGGCAATCCACCACACCACACACTGGAGTAGGGTGTTACACCACAATGGTGGCCCAAACCAGTATAAACCTTGCGTCTCTTGTGTTGTTCCTTTGGTAGTTTAGATCCTAGTGAGGCGACGAAGTGCAGGTAGGTAGGAGGCGAGATCTCCGTGCGCACCCTAGAGTTCGAACCTAGAGGGTCTGCCGGAACCCGAAATCCGACATTTAGCACGCCAGGTAGGGGTGCGCCGGAATTCGTCTTCCGCCGCCCTGTTCTTCGCCGACCATCGCATCCATGTCGAAGCTTCGTCGGGCCAGCGCCGGCGCCGAGCCGCTCGCTTCCAGCGTCGCCCAGACGGCCCCGTCGGCGGCCGCTCCGCCGTTCCCGTCGCTTTGCCGTCAGCGTCGCCGCCACTGGCCCGGCAGGAACGAGCAGCAAGCATCGTCCCAGCATCCGTCCGTGAGGCGAGATGCCCGTACCGCTACTCCTTCACTCGCCCCAGCTGGTTCTTTGTATCGCACGCTCCGCGCGTCCATGGAGGCTCGAGCTGCGCTCATCGCGGCAAACGAGCTCCTATGATACCGCCATGTCGACGACGTCTACGAAGAGTGGCTCGACCGCGTCGCCGAGCTCGTCCATGCCGCAGGGGGCTCCCTCGCGCCGTCCTTCTCTCTGCACCGCGCCCCGCCCTGCAAGGGCGATGAATCTCCAGGGGCGCCTCAGCCACCTCCCCCTCAAGAAGGCGCCTTGGACCCAAGGCGCGTGGCCCCTGGGCAGAACCCACTTTGTCCGGCGCCAGCGCAGCAAGAGCAGAGCTGTCAAGAGGTCCCTCGCCCCCAAGAAGCTGCCCGAGTGCTCCCTGCACCGGCTCGTCACGACCACGCTCCTGCTCCAGCATGCCAAGACCCCGCACTGCTCCCAGCGGCAGCGCATGGGGACCCGCAAGACCAGGCTCTTCGTCACCGAAGGCCTCCCGTGGCCACAGCAGGCTGCCGCGCCTTCACCACCGAGTTGCGCAGTGTCGCGTGGCCCGGCAAGTTCAAGCCAGACCTGCCTCCTCGCTACGACGGCACGGCCGACCCTACGGAGTTCCTTCAGCTCTACGAGCTAGGCATCGAAGCCGCCAACGGGGATGAGAAGCTCATGGCGAACTGGTTTCCCATGGCGCTCAAGGACGGAGCCCGCACCTGGCTCCTGAACCTGGCTCCTGGCACGATCTCCTCCTGGGACGAGATGCGCACCCGCCTCATCGCCAACTTTCAAGGTACTCGTGACCGGCCTCCTGCCATGAGCGACATGCGCCGCATCAAGCAGAAGCCAGGGGAGACCCTGTAGAAGTACATCCAGTGCTTCAACAACGCACGCCTCAAGATTCCCAAGGTGACCGAGGAGGCCATCATCTCTGCCTTCTCCGACGGTGTGCGCGACGTCAAGATGAAGGAGGAGCTGGCGATGCATGAAGATCTGTGCACATCCTTGGAGCTGTTCAACTTGGCAACCAAGTGCGCCAGGGCTGAGGAAGGACGCCTTTCCCTCCTCGAGCTGCCAGCCGCAGACCCAGAAGAGAAGAAGCCCAAGGCCAAGGACGTGAAGCGCAAAGGGGCTGTCGTGCTCGCGGCAGAACCAGATACCAAGCGAGGCAGAGATCAGCCCGAGTCTTCCAAGGGCAGCCGGTACTGTGTGTACCACGACCTCCACACCCACAACACCAATGAATGTCAAGAGCTCCGAGCCGTGCGAGAAGGGAGAATTGGTCGACGCCCCGACCGCAATGATCGAGGCTACGGCTGAGGAGGAGGAAGGAACACAGGAAACTGGGAGGATCGTGGCCCTCACCAAGGGTGGTGTGACCGACCTCGCGAGGATCACTAGCAGGATCAGCCTCGCAAGGGAGGCTGGAGGGATCAGCCTCGGGAGGTTCGCCCGCAAGGAAACGCAGGCCTCCCTCCTTTGCCGCCGCAGCCAAGGAGAAATGAGGACCATCATCAGGGCGAGGGGGCTGGGGGCTTCCAGGAGCCGCGCGCGATCGCTTGCATCCTGGGCGGAGCTCAAGCCCCAGCCTCTCAACGCATCTTAAAGCAGTTCGCCCGCGAAGTGAACGCGGTCCTCCCCAAGCTCGAGGCCACGTGCCCTCTCAGGTGGTCAGCATGCGCCATCACGTTCAGCTCAGCGGATCAGCTCAAGTCTTGGCCACAACCTGGCGAGTCCTCCCGATGCTTTGTTCCCCAATCATTAGCAACGTGCAAGTCACCAGGACCCTCATCAATGGCGGAGCAGGGCTCAATGTCCTGTCCGTAGAGACATTCAACAATCTCCAAGTGCCTTACAGTCAGCTTCAGCCAACCAAGCCTTTCTCCGGAGTCACCGACGGCTCCACAGTTCCGATTGGGCAGGTCCGCCTCCCCGTCACGTTCGGGGCGCGCGACAACTACCGCACCGAGCTCATCGACTTCGATGTCGCCAACATTCGCCTGCCATACAATGACATCCTCGGGTACCCAGCTCTGGCCAACTTCATGGCCGTGACTCATCACGGCTACAACGTCCTCAAGATGCCAGGAAGCGGCGGAGTCATCACGGTGCCTTGTGAAGAAACAGACGCAGTGTGCTCCCTGGAGCGAGCTTTTCAAGCCGCGTCACTTGAAGACCCAGATCGCAGGAGCGGGAGGCTCCCCGAGACCGCTCCCAAGAAGAAGAAGACATCGCCAGGCCCGACCCTTTAGGAGGCAGGCCCCTCAGGGTCCGCGCCTATTCGGGGGGCACCTCCTTCTGTCGCATAGGAAGGCGCGCCCGGCGCCCTCCTCAAGCAAGGCTCGGGGGCTCTCTCCTGGAGGGCCACCGACCTTGCTAGGGTCATGAGGGAGGCGCTTGGGCACCACTTGGAGGCGTGTTTCAAAGCACGTTTCCCTCAGGAAGGAGCGAGGCAAGGAGGGCCAAACCCTCAGGAGTTCGTCAGCCAGATCATTCAGGAGCTGCAGGAGTCAAGAGTCATGAGTGGCAGCCGCCGCTTACCCGCCGTAGCTCCCCATCCAGGCGAGGATGGTGGGCTGCGCGTCTGCATCGACATACCAGGGCTCAACCGAGCCGCCTCTCAGGAGCGCTTCTGGCCCTCACGCGGGGCGCGATGGTCCACCCCACAGCTACGTTCACATGCCCTACGGTGTGCCGAACACGGCCGCCACGCGCCAGCGCCTCATGGGGAGCATCCTGGAGGCTCAAGAGGCCAGGCGTTCCGCAGTCCTGGCGGAGATGGAGATGGTCCGCGAGGAGCCACCAGCGCCTCCGGAGCCTCCCGAGGCTCCTGGGCCTGGGGGATCGTGAAGATCGGCTTCCGCAGCCCACGACGTCCGCTACTTCAGCACTCCTTCGTCTTCAACGTTATCAGGTGACATCCTTCAAGTTCCATTTCCAGCTGGGAGCACCCCCACCCAGAGCTGCATCATTCCTAGGCCGCATGGGTCCGTCCCTGCGGCGTGTATCCCTTTTACTTCATGTTCCTAGCTTACTTTGTTGGGGGCGCCCCTCGGGCTGCATCATCCCCGAGTCGCTCAGGCCAGACCCAGCGACGTCTGCCTTCCCTGCACCTATCTAAATGAACTTGCTCCTTCGTGATTAACGTGCTTGACCTAGTTGCCCGCTTGACTGACACCAACTGATGAAGCTGCTCCCCAACGGCACGACGCTTGCGCATGGGTCCGTCCCTGCAACATCGACAAACCTGAATGGCTGAGCTCTGGCCACGGCAGCCCCGCACGGCGCCACCTCGTCAGGCCTTCAGTGCCTCGTTACCCCTCCAAAGCAACCAACGGCTGACCATCGCTTGTCATAGCGAACTTTTGTTCTTCTTGTGGTGAGCCTGCAGGATCTCTTCAAGGCGCAGCGCTAGGCAAGGCCCTCATGGCGTCTTCTTCACTCTCGTCTGCGCGAACCGCTTGCACGTTAAAGGGGGGTACCTGAGCATCACGATTCACGGGCTCCTACTGTCTCTCCAGCCCTCAGCCGCTGGCCTTGTCCACGACATCGCGACCTGACATACCAGCGACGGCTGAGACCCGCTCGAGGGCTGGGACTCAAGGACGTAGATCAGAAAGGGGAGCAAAGGCGAGAGGGAAGAGGCACACGGGGACCTCGCCAGGCAACCCCTCGCCTGCCGATGCGTGGACCTAACGTCGCACCAGGAAGCGATTCCTGACTCCCAAGATAAGTCACCCTCCGGAAACACTGGCTATCGCAGCGCCAACCTCGCACCTAATGCAATCCCGTGTTAGCAACATCGCGCTCCTTTCTCACTGAACGATGGCTGCTTGAGCGCTAAAGGGGACCTCCTGAGCATCGCGACTAAGGGGCTCTTACTGGACCCCGGGCAGCTCACCCTCTGGCCTTGACCACGGCATCGTGACTTGGCATACCAGCGAAGGCTATAGCCTGCCTTGGGACCGGGACCTGTCGGCACAGAGCACCAAGCCCTCGTGAGGTTCGAAAGAAGGAACTAAGCTAATACGGAATGAGCATCTCGCACTACTTCACGACAAGGATCATATTAACAAACAGAACAACAGACACCTTACAAGCCCCCGCAGGGCGCGCTTTTTGATTCCTCGCAGGAAACAGAGGGAGCAGATCCTAAAGAGCGCTAACTACACGCGCCACCGCGAGAGACGCCATCATCAACAGTGGGCCGTCAGGCACCGGCGCCAACCTCATCCAGATCAGAGGCGACGGTGGCCTGCCGAGCTCGCCCTGCTTCGAGAGCGGCGCAGGCTCGGGGGCTCGTAGCTGTCATCACTCGTCTCTGGAGTCGCGAAGAGCTCGACGGAGTCGCTGGATCCTCCAACACCTCCGCCGCCTGAGGAGCTGCTGAGGGAGCGATCGGCGAGCCTGGTCCTCGCCCTTGGCGGGCCCGACCACCTCTCTCGGGGCAGCACTCCAGCCGGCGTCCTTCCGCGTCGAAGACCTTGAAGAGCATCATGGAAGCGCCGTCATACTCCAGGTGGATTGCGAGGGCGCCCCTCGTCCTGCAGGCTCGGGCGACCTCGCCCCAGCCTCGAGTCATGAAGACCTTGCCCGGAGCGACGATCGCGACTTCCTCTTCGGTCGCGAGGGTGTTGCAGCCGGCGTGCTGCAACCAGAGCTCCAAATATCCCCCCTGCGGCATCACGAAGGCGAAGGAGGGAGGAAGACGGATCCAAGACTGAGGAGGCATGGCGGCGTGGAGCACAAACTCTCGAGAGGAGCCCTCGGCATGGACTCCAGGAGGGACAACGCGCACCGCTGTGACCCGCCGACGCCGACGGCGGCGGCATCCATGGCGCTCGGTGTCAACTCCTTCAGGGCCCTCAAGGTGGGCGTACAAGGGCAGCGGGAACCCTGGCGGCGGCCACTCGCACCAAGGCCTCGACACCTCCTGCCGGGTGCCCTCATCTCGATAGCATAGGGCTAGACGTTTCTTCGGCGGAAGCGGGTCGGGACCCTCTCGGGGAGCCTTTCCCTTCTCTTCCGGAGAGAACCGGCAGATCGGAGCCATTGCTGCAAAGCGGGGCAAGGACGGAGAAGAAGGAGAAGCAAGAAGAGATGGACTGGAAGGGCACGCGCCGTTCCGTACTTATAGCTGGGGAAGGCCAACCGGCGACCTCCACGATCACAGGTAATCATGACCCGCTTTGCATGCAGGGACTTGTCAATTCATGCAGTTGTCGCGGCGTCGTGGGGAAGTGGAGGCGCCCACGCCCAATCAACCGCCACGCGGCGCCCAAGGCCGCAGGCTGTTAGGGCCCGTGGCGCTTCGCACTTGCCCCTTCGCTTCTCTGCTCAGCCAAGTCTAGGCGCGCCTTGGGCCCGGGGGCTACTGTCGGCGCTTTGGGAACGGGGGTACCCAGACTTGCCTGCCCGCGACCTGCGGCGTGGCTCAAGGGGTGGCCCAGCATGGCCCATCTTCATCAGCACAAGCTCAAGACCCTCACGAGGGGCCAAGCCTCGCGAGGCGGACGACAGGAGGCTTCCTCAGGCACGGCCTCGTCAGGCTGGCTCGCGAGGAGGCGGAGAGATCAAGGCGTGGTACCTCACGAGGTGCCCATGACGCAAGCCATGATGACCAAGGGCGCCAGGCGGGCGCCAGCCCGCACAGTGTCCTCATTTCCTCTTTGGTGCAAAGGGGGCAAGCGCAGGCGAGAGTATCAAGCAAAGGCATCCGTTTCAGTGCAACAAGACCAAGACCGTCGCAACGGCAGGAAGGAGGTCATCGTGGAGCCCAAGCCGGCGTCACCACTAGAGCCTTTGATAGGCAAGGACCAACTTTAGTTAGGATAAGTTTACTAGATGTTCCCCTTCAAAATGGCCAATTGTTGGCGCCCTCCCCGCTCAATATTTGGGAAGAGGCCCAGGGCCTTCGCCTATAAATAGGATTAGCCACACACAGAGCTGGGGGCATCTGGAATCTAGAGAGAGAGGGTGCGACTGAACTCCCCCTGGCAGTTCATCGCACCGGTCAAGAACAGACCCTCGCAAGGTTGTTCTTCCTTGTATTGTTCTTCATCAGCCTTTGAGGCAATCCACCACACCACACACTGGAGTAGGGTGTTACACCACAATGGTGGCCCGAACCAGTATAAACCTTACGTCTCTTGTGTTGTTCCTTTGGTAGTTTAGATCCTAGTGAGGCGACGAGGTGCAGGTAGGTAGGAGGCGAGATCTCCACGCGCACCCCAAAGTTCGAACCTAGAGGGTCTGCCGGAACCCGAAATCCGACACTAGTGTTCGGTTTTTCACCGGAAGGCAGACGAAGGGAGGAGGCATTCTATCTGTCTTTAGATGGCAATGCGCAGATCGAGGAGTTGTTGGAGCGCGACCGCATGGCGGAGGAGCATGAGTTGTTGGAGCGCGACCTCCCGGCGGAGGAGTAGCGTAACGCCGATTTGCGGCGCCAGCGGGACATGGAGCAGCAGCGCACCGACGCTCTGAGTCGCGAGCAGAGCGCCCGCAACTGGGCCGACTACATGGAGGCCGGCGCTCGGCAAATAGCCCTGGAGGCTGTCGGGCACGCACGCGTTCGTGACGCCGATTTTTACTACCAGCTCGTCAAGTGGGTTTCCCGCTTGGAAGCCGAAGCTTCGGTGGACCACGCCGGCATGGAAAGGGCCAACGCGCGTGAGCAATGTGACCTATCGCACCTCTGGCAAGTCTGAGGCGAGGCGCAGGACGCCATTGCCGGCGTTTAGCATGTACCGCCGGCATCATGTAGTTAGCTAAGAGTAAGTTAGTACTTGTCTAGTGGGAGTAGATAGTTAACTTGGCTATGATGGTTGTCAACGTGGAAGTTCAGTACTCTATATGTGGATCGGACACTGTTACTTTGCTCACGAATGTTGAACTTTCCGTTTGAACGTATGGAATGGGCTGTTATTTTTTAAATGGGTTGTATTTGTCCTCCACGGGTTTAGAGTCTGACTTGTGGGCCTAGCAAGTTGACGCATACACAATCAGGAGATGATTGTACGTGGATAGGATGACAGCAGGGACCCGCCAAGGTCATGGTAGTACGCAAGCAAGTGCCTCCTTATTTCAAGCCAATAAAAAAATTGGCTCCTCCTAGTGGATTTCTGACATCTGGGTCCCATGCCATTTTCAAGGTAGTCAATAAACGAGAGAATTGCACAACGAGCGGCTGACACCAGGGACCCATCAGCTCGCCCAGTTATTTTTGTTTTGGGTTAATTTGATAAATGCCTCCGAGAAATGCCACTACAATTTCCAAACTTTGAAAAATGCCATTTCATGCCATTTCTAGTAGCATTTTTTGAAGTCTGGAGTGGCGTTTTCAAAGTTTGCAAACTGCTTTGTGGCGTTTTTCAAAGTTTGCAAAATTGCAGTGGCATTTTTCAAAGTTCGGAAATTGCGTTGGCATTTTTATGAATCGCCATAATTGGAGTGGCATTTATCTAATATGTTTTTGAGATGGAAGCAAAGGTGTCAAGCTGGGGCATGCGGGACACTCTAGCTTTGTCTAGACAGCCTTTTCTTTTATGTTTACCACAGACCAGCCCAGTAGTTTTTTTTTCTTTTTGAAAATGGCTAGCCCAGTTTTTTTGTGATTTCTCAAGTAAGTCACTTTATCAGGCCTGTTGGGCTAGACGAGGAGAGCTTCATTCAGCTGGCCGAGAAAATGGCCTATCAGTAATGAGAAATGGGTTGTACATTTTTAAAACACATCAAACCGGCAATTAGTTTCAAATATCTTTTTTTCATTTCGAGATCTTAAATTGCATTGATTTTTATGCATGGACAATTTATTGGATTTTATATTGATATATATTTATTTTTAAAATCAGTCTGACTGTGACTCGAAATTTCGGGATTAAAACAGTTCGCATCTACCGACATATGCAAAATTTTGTATAATTTTTAACCGTGGCCACAATATGGGCTGTCATGCTAACAAAAAGAATAAGGGCTCCAAAAACCCGTAAGAATTAGCAAATGGGCTGTAAACTATTTGAAATAATGGCGAGATGGGTCATATGATGTTTTCCACATATTAGAGGCTTTCCACAGATGGCATGTATCTTTGTTGGATGTCCATCCAACGGCCGTCGTCTTCTTCAATCTCTGCTCTTCCTGCTCCGGCCCGCTCAAACAAGCGCCCGGCGGACTGCTGCTCCCTCCTCCCATGACGGGTCTTTGCCGCGAGCCTCACCGCCCCACCGTACTCCCATCGCTGGCCTAGCTATCCCTCTACTCACCCTCAGTCCCACACATGTTGTTATTCTCCGGCGACGGCAGACGAACCAGTAAACCCTCGTACTCCTCCGCGTGGGAAATAACTGCCGAGTATTCCTGGATCCGTGTCGTTCCCTTCCTAGGCCTCGCCGTCGTCCACTGCCCTAGTGCTCTCGGCGCGGCCTGGTCAACGTGGTCAATGAACGACATCCATCGGAAGTGGACCGTACATGGAGAGGCTGACAGCTGGGCCCCGCAAGGAAATGCCTCCTTATTACGCGCAAAATAATGATTCCTCTACCTGACATATGGGACCCACCGAAAGGGCCTCTGTATTTCGCGAAAAAAATGTTACCGCCGCTGACAGCTCGGACCCACCAGCTATATCTTCGCACGCAAGGAAGTGCCTCCTTATTACGCCCAAAAAAAGAATACCCCCTGCTAGCTGGGACCCAGTATAGTGGGCCTACTAAGTTGACGGGGACGAAGGGCTTTGTCAACTTAGTCAATATGCACGATTCTAGCTCGACTGACCATACGATGTCCATCCAACGGCCGTAGTGCTTCTTCAACCTCTGGTCTTCTTGCTCCAGCCGCCCAATGCAGCGCCGGTCGTGCCGCCTTCTCCTGCCTCTCGTGGTCGGTTGTCTTTGCCGCGAGGCCTCACCGCCCCCATACTACTCCCACCGCTGGCCAGGCCATCCCTCCACTCCACTCACCCACACCCCCTGTTATTCTGCGGCGGCGGCAGCGCAGCTGAACCAGTGAACCCTCGTACTCCTCTCCGCGTCATCCCCTTCCTAGGCCTCGTCGTCGTCCACCGCCGTGGTGCTCTCGGCGCGGTGTGGTCAATGTGGTCAACGACCGAATTCCATCGGAAGAATACTGTACGTGGAGAGGCTGACAGCTGGGTCCACGGCAACCGCAAGGAAGTGCCTCCTTATTACGCGGAAAATAATTGTTCCTCCACATGACAGCAGGGACCCACCGGACAGGCCACTAGTATTTCGCGAAAAAAACGTTTGCCCCTGACTGCTGGGACCCACCCGACGGGCCACCGTATTTCGCGAAAAAAAACGTTCCCCAATTGTCACCGACCCACCGGAAGTGCCTCCTTATTACGCACAAAAAATGAATACCCCCCAACTAGCTGGGACCCACCTTGGTGGGAGGCTGACTTGTGGGCCAACTAAGTTGACGGGGACGGAGGGTTTTTTCAACTTAGTCAATATAAATGATTCTAGCTCCAAAGGACCGTGACGATGTCCATCCAACGGCCAGAGTGCTTCTTCAACCTCTGGTCTTCTTGCTCCACTACCAAAGCAAAGGTCGTGCCGCATGCTCCTACCTCCCGTGGCCGGATGTGCTGCCGCGGAGGCCTCACCGCCCCCTACTATTCCCACCGCTGGCCAGGCCCTGCGGCGACGGCAGCCTCACACCGCAGCCGAACCAGTGAACCCTCGTACTCCTCTCCGCGCGGGCTTCCACTGCCGCGTCTTCCCCGGCTCCCCGTCGTCCCCTTCCTAGGCCTCGCCGTCGTCCACCGCCCTGGTGCTCTCGGCGCGGCGTGGTCAACGTGGTCAAGGAACGATTTCCATCGGACGTGGACTGTATGTGGAGAGGCTGGCAGCTGGGTCCATGACCGCAGCAAGGAAGTGCCTACTTATTACGCGCAAAATAATTATTCCTCCACATGACACTGGGGACCCACCGGACGGGCCACCGTATTTAGCAAAAAAACGTTTCCCCCTGTTTGCTGGGACCCCACAATTCATCTTCGCATGCAAGGAAGTGCGTCCGGAAAAAAAACGATTCACCCCCCTGACTGCTGGGACCCACCAGCTACATCATCGCACGCAAGGAAGTGCCTGACAGTCGGGACCCACCTGGTCGAAGCGTACGTAGTGTTGTCATTCTGGTCGCAAACGTGTAATGCATATACCGGTCGATGTAGAGGCGCCGCACGCAGTCGTAGTAGAGGCGCGCACGTAGCATGTACACGTACGTACAACGGCGAGGGTGCAAGAAAGAAAATATGGCCACGTACGTACATACGGGCAGGGTCTCGAATGCCTACTCGCGCATACGTACATGGCTGGGCCGGAACGGAGAAACAACGTCGTCGTCGTGTTCATGGGGAGCCAACCGGCTGGGTCGGAACGGAATGCGTGGTCGTGTTCATCGGGAGGGCTTGGAAGGAACAGGCGATGGAAACAAGGCCTGGCGTACCGCACAACGGAGGAAACGGCCTTGTGTTCGACCGGCCACGTTTGAAACGGGGTCCTCTTGATCGGGAGGGGCCTGGCGTACCGCAAAACGGAGGAAACGGACCTCCTACGGTCGAAACGGGGGTCCTGTTGATCGGGAGGGGTGTGGTGTACCGCAAAACGAAGGAAACTGACCTCCTATGGTCGAAACGGGGGTCCTGTTGATCGGGAGGGGTGTGGAGTACCGTAAAACGGACGAAACGGACCTCCTACGGTCGAAACGGGGGTCCTGTTCATCGGGAGGGGTGTGGCGTACCGCAAAACGGGACTCCATGTGATATTGTTCATCTCCACCGTCGACCTCCTCCAGCCTCCACGGGCTACCGTCGACCTCCTCCAGCCTCCACGGGCTCCTGTTCATCTAGCCTCCACCGCACGCTACTCCACCGGCTACTGTTCAACCACCCCTCCACATGGGCACCCCTCCACCGCTCATCGCTCATCCAGCCCTCCACACCACGGGTCCTGTTCAACCACCCTCCACGGCCACCCCTCCACCGCTTCATCGCTCATCCAGCCCTCCACACCACGGGTTCCTGTTCGTCCAGAGGCAACGCCACCGCTCACTGTTCATCCAACCCCCCTCCCCCCACAACACTCACTGTTCATCCCAGAGGCAGCATCGATCGGCTTCAAGCTTAGCGCGAGCGAAGGAATCGCTCCATCGGGTTCAGTTAACAGCCATCTATCGATCGCTCGGGTTCAGTAACGTGTAGCCTGCAGTGCAATCACTCGGGTTCAGTTAGAGCCCAACGCCTCGCACACACACGCGTACATACGAGAGAAACGCGCATTGCGCCGCCCCCGACCTCCCACCGTAACCGGCAACTCCCCGAAATTTTCCTCCCCCTCGCTTCTACCACGGTTTTTTCCGTCATGGACGGCCCAAAGAATGTCATGCAGCTACGTCTCCGGCCCGTCCAGGACGAAAAGCCCATTTTCTGTCATGATTTTTTGTCATAGAAGTAGGAGCCCACCACATCTATGATGATACCGGGTTTTGTCACAATTATCGTCATAGAAGTGTCATATGTATGACAGAAAAAAAAATTCGGCCCGAAATGTCACGGATGTGTCTTTTTTTTGTAGTGAAACCTAGACTCATTAGATCGGTTCTCTTGCTGCAAGAATTTGATTTGCATATTGTTGATAGAAAAGGAGCTGAGAACCCCGTTGCAGATAACTTATCTAGGTTAGAGAATGTTCTTGATGACCCACTACCTATTGATGATAGCTTTCCTGATGAACAACTAAATGTCATAAGCACTTCTCGTAGCACTCCATGGTATGCTGATTATGCTAATTATATTGTTGCTAAATTTATACCACCTAGCTTCACATACCAACAAAAGAAAAAGTTTTTCTATGATTTGCGACATTACTTTTGGGATGACCCACATCTTTATAAAGAAGGAGTAGATGGTGTTATTAGACGTTGTGTGCCTGAGCATGAACAGGAACAAATCCTACGCAAGTGTCACTCCGAAGCTTATGGAGGACACCACACTGGAGATAGGACTGCACATAAGGTATTGCAATCTGGTTTTTATTGGCCTACTCTCTTCAAGGATGCCCGTAAGTTTGTCTTGTCTTGTGATGAATGTCAAAGAATTGGTAATATTGGTAGACGTCAAGAAATGCCTATGAATTATTCACTAGTTATTGAACCGTTTGATGTTTGGGGCTTTGATTATATGGGACCTTTTCATGCCTCTAATGGATATACACATATTTTAGTTGTTGTTGATTATGTTACTAAGTGGGTAGAGGCTATTCCAACTAGTAGTGCTGATCATAACACTTATATTAAAATGCTTAAGGAAGTTATTTTTCCGAGGTTTGGAGTCCCTAGATATTTAATGACTGATGGTGGTTCACACTTTATTCATGGTGCTTTTCGTAAAATGCTTGCTAAATATGACGTTAATCATATAATTGCATCTCCTTATCACCCGCGGTCTAGTGGTCAAGTAGAATTGAGTAATAGAGAGCTCAAATTAATTTTGCAAAAGACTGTTAATAGGTCTAGGAAGAATTGGTCTAAGAAACTTGATGATGCATTATGGGCCTATAGAACTGCATATAAGAATCCTATGGGTATGTCTCCGTATAAAATGGTTTATGGAAAAGCATGTCACTTACCTCTCGAACTAGAACATAAGGCATATTGGGCTGTTAAAGAGCTCAACTATGATTTCAAACTTGCCGATGAGAAAAGGTTATTTGATATTAGCTCACTTGATGAATGGAGAACCCAAGCTTATGAAAATGCCAAGTTATTTAAAGAGAAAGTTAAAAGATGGCATGACAAAAGGATACAAAAGCGTGAGTTTAATGTAGGTGATTATGTATTGCTATACAACTCTCGTTTAAGATTTTTTGCAGGAAAACTTCTCTCTAAATGGGAAGGTCCCTACGTTATCGAGGAGGTCTATCGTTCCGGTGCCATAAAAATCAACAACTTCGAAGGCACAAATCCGAAGGTGGTAAACGGTCAAAGGATCAAACATTATATCTCAGGTAATCCCATAAATGTTGAAACCAATATTATTGAAACCGTAACCCGGAGGAATACATAAGGACACTTTCGGACCGTTTGCATTCAAAAGGAATAGGTATGTGGTACGGTAAGTAAACCGACTCCAAAACAATTTTTAAGGCAATATTTCTCCGTTTTGGAATATTTAGAAAAATAGAAAAATAAGTGGCAGTCCGGGAAGAACACGAGGCCTCCACAAGGGTGGAGGGCGCGCCCTACCCCCCTGGGCGTGCCCCCCTACCTCGTGAGCACCTCGTGTGCCCTCCGGACTCCGTTTTCTTGCACGATACGTATTTTGGTCGATGAAAATTCATTATATATTCTCCCGAAGGTTTTGACTCTCGTATCACGCAAATATCCTCTATTTTTGTTTCGAGTCGTTGCTACTGCAGATTAGAGCAAGATGTCTTCTCAAGAGTCAGTCAGGGAGAGCCGAGTATCTAATCCGGCACCGGAACCAAGGGCAAACAGCGACGCTGACCACTTTGGGCCAGCAACAGAGGAAGAGATGGAGGCAGACTTGATGAGGGTAGACGCCATGGAGGATCAAGAAGTCACCTCTCGCCTCCGAGCCGGGTTTACGATGGGGGAACTACAGAGCTCAGCTATTCCAAACTCGGTTATCCCTTCCAATTTTAGATTTCTTTCTTATGAAAATATGAGGAGGGGTGTCTCTTGTTCTCCCGCAGCTATGCAACACCCTTGGGTGCAAGGAGCTTTAGCTGTTACAGGAAAGCTTCATAAGGAAATAATGGACCTCAAGCAGCAAGTCAATAAGCTCGAGGAGGAGAACCGTATCTTGAGGGGAATCATCGCCAAGAATATTACAACAACGACAAAGAAGGAGGCATAATCACATGGGTATGGGCACTCCCCTTGGCAACTGCCAAGCTTGGGGGAGGTGCCCCAGTATCGTATCACCATCACAACTCCTATCTTTATCGTTTTTCTTAGTTCGATCCTATTAGTAGTATCTTGATTTAGTAGAATAAAGTCATGGCATGATCTAGTTTTGAGTTTTGCTTTATGATCCCTCTATGTAATCGAGTCCGTGAGCTATATATAATAAAGTTTAGTGTTGATTAAAGGGCTTGATTATTTTGCCATGATCTTGGGTGAATAAAAGAAAAAGAATAAAAAGAAACAAAGAGTTCATATTGATCTTATTGAGAGTAATGACTTCACATAGAAAGAGTATGATGATTAAAAGTTGTTGGGAGTTGGCAAATATAGCTTTGGTCATCGTTGCAATTAATAGGAAGTAATAAGGAAAGAGAGGTTTCACATATAGATATATTATCATTGACATCTTTTATGATTGGGAGCACTCACTAAAATATAACATGCTAAAGAGTTGATGTTGGACAAGGAAGACAACGTGATGAGTTGTGTTTTCTTATATCTGAGATAAAGTATGTTGTGATGGATCCTCTAACATGTTGAGCTTGCCATTACCCCTCATGCTATCCAATTTCTTAGCTCGTAGTAGAGATACTACTTGTGCTTCCAAATACCCTTAAACCAGTTTAGCCATGAGAGTCCACCATATCTACCTATGGGTTGAGTAAGATCCTTCAAGTAAGTTGTCATCAGTGCAAAGCAATAAAAATTGCTCTAAATATGTATGATTGGTTGGTGTGGGAGAAATAAGCTTTATACGATCTTGTGATATGGAAGAAATAAAAGCGACGGACTGCATAATAAAGGTTCATATCACAAGGGGCAATATAATGTGACGTTCTTCCGCATTGAGATTTTGTGCATCCAACCATAAAAGCGCATGGCAACCTCTGCTTCCGTCTGCGAAGGGCCTATCTTTTATTATTATCCTCTACCATATGCAAGAGCCATGGTGATCTTCACCTTTCCTTTTTCTTTTTATACTTTGGCAAGCCCAGCACGTTGGAAAGAACATGATATATATATCTATTTGGATGTAAGGGAGCATGAATTATTATTGTTGACATTACCCTTGAGGTAAAAGGCCGTGGGGAAAAACTATAAGACCCTATCTTTCTCTGTGTCCGATTAAAACTCCGTAACCACAAGTAGTGCATGAGTGTTAGCAATTATGAAGGACTAAATGATAGTTGAGTATGTGGACTTGCTTTTAAGCACTGACATAGACTCTTTCTGATGTTATGATAAATTGCAATTGCTTCAATGACTGAGGTTATAATTTGTTGGTGCCCAATAAGGTTTCTGATTTATACTTTTGCATTGTGAAAAGATCAACACTTGAACATAAGTAATCATATGAAAAAAAAATCTATATATGTTGCTGTTATGAGAATAATCATGATGCCTTCATGTCTGTATTTTATTTTTTATCGACGCCTCTACCTCTAAACATAAGGACATATTTATTGTTATCGGCTTTTTGCTTGAGGACAAGCAAGGTCTAAGCTTGGGGGAGTTGATACGTCCATTTTTCATCATGATTTTATATCGATATTTATCGCATTATGGGCTGTTATTTCACATTATGTTACAATACTTATGGCTATGCTCTCTTATTTTACAAGGTTTACATGAAGAGGGAGAATGCCGGCAGCTGGAATTCTGGGCTGGAAAAGGAGCAAATATTGGAGACCTATTCTGTGCAACTCCAAAAGTCTTGAAACTCCACGGAATATCTTAAAAAAATAAAGAAAAATCGTCGCCAAAGATGAAGGCCAGGGAGCCCACACCCTGCTCACGAGTGTGGGGGCGCCCCCCCCCCTGGGCCACGCCCCCCTACCTCGTGGGCCCCCTGGTGGCTCTCCGATGCCCATCTTCTCCTATATGAAGTCTTCCGATGAGAAAAAAATAATAAGCGACCTTTCAGGATGAGACTCCGCCGCCACGAGGCGGAACCTTGGCGGAACCAATCTAGGGCTCCGGTAGAGCTGTTCTGCCGGGGACACTTCCCTCCAGGAGGGGGAAATCATCATCATCATTATCACCAAAGCTCCACTCATCGGGAGAGGGCAATCTCCATCAACATCTTCACCAGCACCATCTCATCTCCAAACTCTAGTTCATCTCTTGTATCCAATTCTTGTCTCCAAGTCCGGGATTGGTGCTAGTAGTGTTGGTTACTCCTTGTAGTTGATGCTAGTTGGTTTATTTGGTGGGAGATCATATGTTCAGATCCTTTATGCATATTATTACCCCTCTGATTATGAACATGAATATGCTTTGTGAGTAGTTACGTTTGTTCACGAGGACAAGGGAGAAGTCTTGCTATTAGTAGTCATGTGAATTTGGTATTCGCTCGATATTTTGATGAGATGTATGTTGTCTAGCCCCTAGTGGTGTTATGTGAACGTCGACTACATAACACTTCACCATTATTTGGGCCTAGAGGAAGGCATTGGGAAGTAATAAGTAGATGATGGGTTGCTAGAGTGACAAGCTTAAACCCTAGTTTATGCTGTTTAGCCGTAAGGGCTAATTTGGATCCATATGTTTCATGCTATGGTTAGGTTTACCTTAATACTTTTGTTGTAGTTGAGGATGCTTGCAATAGAGGTTAATCATAAGTGGGATGCTTGTTCAAGTAAGAACAGCACCCAAGCACCGGTCCACCCACATATCAAACTATCAAAGTACCGAACGCGAATCATATGAGCGTGATGAAAACTAGCTTGACGATATTCCCATGTGTCCTCGGGAGCGCTTTTCCTATTATAAGAGTTTGTCTAGGCTTGTCCTTTGCTACAAAAAGGATTGGTCCACCTTGCTCAACTTTATTTACTCTTGTTACTTGTTGCTCGTTACAATTTATCTTGTCACAAAACTATCTGTTACCACTTATTTCAAGATTTCTGCAGAGAATACCTTGCTGAAAACCGCTTATCATTTCCTTCTGCTCCTTGTTGGGTTCGACACTCTTAATTATCGAAAGGACTACGATAGATCCCCTATACTTGTGGGTCATCACATGCAGGAAGGCACATTATGGGCATTCCGCTTCTTCAACACCGTCGACAGTCAAAATGATTTACACTTGTCTCTTCACCTTTACCGCCTTTAAATACTGCGGTTCATCATAGTTAATTGCTGCCTAATCCTATAATTACTGAACATATTGTACTGGCAATTTTATTTATGGATTCGTTGTTGAACCATTGTGCTGAGAATTTGAATTGCACGTTTCGTATTTCAAAATTTCCAATTAGAATAATAAATTACAGGCAAAAATAAAAATAGAACAGACGGTCATGGACCTTTGCGAACGGTTCTAGCAGTAAAAGCGCTTGCGATGGATAGCCCAATGCCATACAGTTTTCTACATCAAATCGTGTGTGATGTAGTTAATGAAAGCAAACAGTTAACCAAGGCAGAGCGTGTGTGATAGTGATACGTCTCCAACGTATCTATAATTTTTGATTGCTCCATGCTACTTTATCTACTGTTTTGGACTATATCGGGCTTTATTTTCCAGTTTTATATTATTTTTGGGACTAACCTATTAACCAGAGGCCCAGCCCAGAATTGCTGTTTTTTGCCTATTTCAGTGTTTCGAAGAAACAGAATATCAAATGGAGTCCAAACGGAATGAAACCTTCGGGAACGTGATTTTCTCACCGAACATGATCCAGGAGACTTGGACCCTACGCCAAGGAACAAAAGAGGCGGTCACGAGGGTGGGCCCCCCCCAGGCGTGCCCCCTGCCTCGTGGGCCCCCTGTTGCTCCACCGACGTACTCCTTCCTCCTATATATACCTACATACCCCCAAACGATCAGAACAGGAGCCAAAAACCGAATTCCACCGCCGCAACTTCATGTATCCACGAGATCCCATCTTGGGGCCTGTTCCGGAGCTCTGCCGGAGGGGGCATCCACCACGGAGGGCTTATACATCATCACCATAGCCCCTCCGATGAAGTGTGAGTAGTTTACTTCAGACCTTCGGGTCCATAGCTAGTAGCTAGATAGCTTCTTCTCTCTTTTTGGATCTCAATACAATGTTCTCCCCCTCTCTCGTGGAGATCTATTCGATGTAATCTTCTTTTTGCGGTGTGTTTGTTGATACCGATGAATTATGGGTTTATGATCCGGTTATCTATGAATAATATTTGAATATTCTCTGAATTCTTTTATGTATGATTGGTTATCTCTGCAAGTCTCTTCGAATTATCCGTTTGGTTTGGCCAACTAGATTGGTAGTTCTTGCAATGGGAGAAGTGCTTAGCTTTGTGTTCAATCTTGCGCTGTCCTTAACCAGGATGTAAAGGGTTGCTGAGCACGTATTGTATTGTTGCCATCGAGGATAACAAGATGGGGTATTTATCATATTGCATGAATTTATTCCTCTACATCATGTCATCTTGCTTAAGGCGTTACTCTGTTTTAACTTAATACTCTAGATGCATCTTTGGATAGCGGTCGATGAGTGGAGTAATAGTAGTAGATGCAGGTGAGTCGGTCTACTTGTCTTGGACATGATGCCTATATACATGATCATACCTAGATACTCTCATAACTATGCTCAATTCTGTCAATTGCTCAATAGTAATTTGTTCACCCACCGTAGAATACTTATGCTCTTGAGAGAAGCCACTAGTGAAACCTATGGCCACGTGTCTATTCTTATCATATCAATCTCCATCACTTTAATATTTGCTTTGTTTTTACTTTGCCTTTTACTTTTCACTTTGCATATCTATACCCAAAAAATACCAAAAATATCCTTTATCATCTCTATCAGATCTCACTCTCGTAAGTGACCGTGAAGGGATTGACAACCCCTAATCGCGCTGGGTTGCGAGGAGCTATTGTTCTGTGTAGGTACGTGGGACTTGTTCGTGGCCTCCTTCTGGATTGATACCTTGGTTCTCAAAAACTGAGGGAAATACTTACGCTACTGTGCTGCATCATCCTCTCCTCTTCGGGGAAATCCAACGCAGTGCTCAAGAGGTAGCAAGAAGAATTTCTGGCGCCGTTGCCGAGGAGGCTCACGCAAGAGCAAGTCAAGCACCATACCAATTACCCATCACAACCCCTATCTCCCGCATTACATTATTTCCCATTTGCCTCTCATTTTCCTCACCCCCACTTCACCCTTGCCATTTTATTCTCCCTCTCTTTCCCAATCTCCTCCTCTTTTTCCCGTTGCCTTTTCCTCGTCCGTTTGTTTGCTCGTGTGTTGGATTGCTTGTTTGTCGCGATGGCTCAAGATACTACCAAATTGTGTGACTTCACCAATACTAATAATAATGATTTCCTTAGCACACCAATTTCTCCTCTTGCCAATAATGAATCTTATGAAATCAATACTGCTTTTGATGAATCTTGTTATGAAAGATCAATTCGCCGGCCTTCCTAGTGAAGATGTCGCTACTCATCTGAATAGCTTCATTGATTTATGTGATATGCAAAAGAAAAAAGATGTCGATAATGATGTCATTAAATTGAAGCTATTTCCTTTCTTGCTTAGAGATCGTGCTAAAGCGTGGTTTTCATCTTTGCCTAAAAATAGTATTGATTCTTGGAACAAGTGCAAAGATGCTTTTATCTCTAAGTATTTTCCTCCCGCTAAGATTATCTCTCTTAGGAACGATATTATGAATTTTAAGCAACTTGATCATGAACATGTTGCACAAGCTTGGGAGAGAATGAAATTAATGATACGTAATTGTCCTACTCATCGTTTGAACTTGTGGATGATTATACAAAAACTTTTATGCCGGATTGAATTTTGCTTCTAGAAATCTTTTAGATTCGGCCGCGGGAGGGACTTTTATGGAAATCACTCTAGGAAATGCTACTAAACTTCTAGATAATATTATGGTTAATTATTCTCAATGGCATACTGAAAGATCTACTAATAAAAAAGTGCATGCGATAGAAGAAATCAATGTTTTGAGTGGAAAGATGGATGAACTTATGAAATTATTTACTAAGAGTGTTTCTTCTGATCCTAATGATATGCCTTTGTCTACTTTGATTGAGAATAATAATGAATCTATGGATGTGAATTTTGTTGGTAGGAATAATTTTGGTAACAATGCATATAGATGGAATTTTAATCCTAGGCATTATCCTAGTAATCCTTCTAATAATTATGGAAATTCCTACAACAACTCTTATGGAAATTTTAATAAGATGCCCTCTGAATTTGAGGGTAGTGTTAAAGAGTTTATGAATTCACAAAAGAATTTTAATGCTTTGCTTGAAGAGAAATTGCCTAAAGTTGATGATTTGGCTAGGAAGGTTGATAGAATTTCTCTTGAGGTTGATTATTTAAAGCTTAGATCTATTCCTCCTAAGCATGATATCAATGTGTCTCTCAAAGCTATGAGAATTTCCATTGATGAGTGCAAAGAAAGAACCGCTAGGATGCGTGCTTCCAAAGATGCCTTTATTAAAGCGTGTTCTTCGAATTCCTATGAAAATCAAGATGAAGATCTAAAAGTTATTGATGTGTCCCCCATTAGATCTTTGTTTTGCAATATGAATCTTGATGAAACTGAATATGATCTTCCTTAACCCAGAAGGCGTTCTAAGAATTCGGAGTTTTTAGATCTTGATGATGAAATTGATAAATGTGGGATTGAAAGAAATAAAAACCTAGATGTTGCTAAACCCACTATATTGGATCTCAAGGAATTTAATTATGAAAATTTCTCTTTAATTGATTGTATTTCCTTGTTGCAATCCGTGTTAAATTCTCCTCATGCTTATAGTCAAAATAAGCCTTTACCGAACACATTGTTGATGCCTTGATGCAATCTTATGAAGAAAACCTTGAGTTGAAGGTCTCTATCCCTAGAAAGCTCTATGATGAGTGGGAACCAAATATTAAAATTAAAATTAAAAATTATGAGTTTCATGCCTTGTGTGATTTGGGTGCTAGTGTTTCCACTATTCCCAAAACTTTGTGTGATTTGCTAGATTTCCGTGACTTTGATGATTGCTCTCTAAACTTGCATCTTGCGGATTCCACTATTAAAAAGCCTATGGGAAGAATTAATGATGTTCTCATTGTTGCAAATAGGAATTATGTGCCCGTGGATTTTATCGTTCTTGATATAGATTGCAATCCTTCATGTCCTATTATTCTTGGTAGACCTTTCCTTAGAACGATTGGTGCAATTGTTGATATGAAGGAAGGGAATATTAGATTCCAATTTCCATTAAAGAAAGGCATGGAACACTTTCCTAGAAAGAAAATAAAATTACCATATGAATCTATCATGAGAGCCACTTATGGATTGCCTACCAAAGATGGCAATACCTAGATCTATCCTTGCTTTTATGCCTAGCTAGGGGCGTTAAACGATAGCGCTTGTTGGGAGGCAAATCAAATTTTATTTTTAGTTTTTGTTTTTGCTTCTGTTTAGGAATAAATAATCCATCTAGCCTCTGTTTAGATGTGGTTTTATGTTTTAATTAGTGTTTGTGCCAAGCTAGACCTATTGGATCTTCTTGGATGATAGTTATTTGATCTTGCTGTAATTTCCAGAAACTTTGCGCTCAGTGACCGAATTATTAAAAATCACCAGAACGTGATAAAATATTGATTCCAATTGCTACTGATCAATAAACAAATTTTCTAGGTCGTCTAATTTTGTTAGATTTTTTGGAGTTCCATAAGTTTGTGTTAGTTACAGATTACTACAGACTGTTCTGTTTTTGACAGATTCTGTTTTACGTGTGTTGTTTGCTTATTTTGATAAATCTATGGCTAGTAAAATAGTTTATAATCCATAGAGAAGTTGTAATACAGTAGGTTTAACACCAATATAAATAAAGAATGAGTTCATTACAGTACCTTAAAATTAGTCTTTTGTTTTCTTTCTCTAACGGAGCTCACGAGATTTCTATTGAGTTTTGTGTTGTGAAGTTTTCAAGTTTTGGGTAAGTTCTTTTGATGGATTATGGAACAAGGAGTGGCAAGAGCCTAAGATTGGGGATGCCCATCGCACGCCCAAGATAATCCAAGGAAACCAAAAAGTCAAAGCTTGGGGATGCCCCGGAAGGCATCGCCTCTTTCGTCTACTTCCATCGGTAATTTACTTGGAGCTATATTTTTATTCACCACATGATATGTGTTTTGCTTGGAGCGTCTTGTATCATTTGCGTCTTTGCTTGTTGGTCTACCAAATCATCCTTGCTGTACACAACTTTTGGTAGAAACCAATTTGATTAGAATTTGCTAGAATACTCTATGTGCTTCACTTATATCTTTTGAGCTTGATAGTTTTGCTCATAGTGCTTCACTTATATCTTTTGAGCGTGATAATTTTTTGCTCTAGTGCTTCGCTTAGACATTTTAGAGCACGGTGGTGGATTTGTTTTAAAGAAATTATTGATCTCTCATGCTTCACTTAGATTATTTTGAGAGTCGTTAATAGCATGGTAATTTGCTTAATATTAATATACTTGGTATTCAAGATATGTGAAACTTTCTTTTGAGTGCGTTGAATACTAAGAAAAGTTTGAAGCTTGATAATTGTTTTGAGATATGAAGATGGTGATATAAGAGTCATGCTAGTTGAGTAGTTGGGAATTTAAAGAATGCTTGTGTTGAAGTTTGCAAGTCCCGTAGCATGCACATATGGTTAAAGTTGTGTAACAAATTTGAAATATGAAGTGTACCTGGCTTGTGCATCCTTATGAATGGCGGTCGGGGACGAGCGATGGTCTTTTCCTACCAATATATCCCCCTAGGAGCATGCGCGTAGTACTTGATTTTTATTGACTTCTAAATTTTTGCAATAAGTATATGAGTTCTTTTGACTAATGTTGAGTCCATGGATTATACGCACTTTTACCTTTCCGCCTTTGCTAGCCTCTTCGGTACCATGCATTGCCCTTTCTCACCTTGAGAGTTGGTGCAAACTTTGCCGGTGCATCCAAACCCCGTGATATGATACGCTCTATCACACATAAACCTCCTTATATCTTCCTCAAAACAGCCACCATACCTACCTATTATGGCATTTCCATAGCCATTCCGAGATATATTGCCATGCAACTTTCCACCGTTCCATTCATCATCATCATGACATACTTTACTTTTGTCATATTGCCATTGCATGATCATGTAGTTGACATCGTATTTGTGGCAAAGCCACCGTGCATTATTTTTTCATACATGTCACTCTTGATTCATTGCACCATCCCAGTACACCACCGGAGGCATTCATATAGAGTCATATCTTGTTCTAGTTTCGAGTTGTAATCCTTATGTTGTAATCAATAGAAGTGTGATGATAATCATTATTAGAGAATTTCCCCAAAAAAATAAGAGAAAGGCCAAAAAGAAAAAAAAAGAAAGGCCCAAAAAAATAAAAATAAAAAGGGCAATGTTACTATCCTCTTACCACACTTGTGCTTCAAAGTAGCACCTTGTTCTTCATTTAGTGTCTCATATTTTGTGCTTCAAAGTAGCACCATGTTTTTCATATAGTGAGTCTCATAAGTTGTCTTTTTATACTAGTGGGAATTTTTCATTATAGAACTTGGCTTGTATATTCCTACGATGGGCTTCCTCAAATGCCCTAGGTCTTCATGAGCAAGCAAGTTGGATGCACACCCACTAGTTTTCTTTTGTTGAGCATTCATAGCTCTAGTGCATCCGTTGCATGGCAATCCCTACTCCTCATGTTGACATCAATTGATGGGCATCTCCATAGCCCATTGATTATCCACGTCAATGTGAGACTTTCTCCTTGTTTGTCTTCTCCACACAATCCCCATCATCATATTCTATTCCACCCATAGTGCTATATCCATGGCTCACGCTCATGTATTGCGTCAAGGTTGAAAAAGTTTGAGATTATTTAAGTATGAAACAATTGCTTGGCTTGTCATCGGGGTATAGAAGTTGGGAACATCTTTGTGTGTGAAAATGAAGCATAGCCTAACTATATGATCTTGTAGGGATGAACTTTCTTTTGCCATGCTATTTTGAGAAGACATGATTACTTTGATTAGTATGCTTGAAGTATTATTATTTTTATGTCAATATGAACTTTTTTCTTGAATCTTTCGGATCTGAATATTCATACATCAATTAAGAAGATTTACATTGAAATTATGCCGAAGTATCATTCCGCATCAAAAATTCTCTTTTTATCATTTACCTACTCGAGGACGAGGAGGAATTAAGCTTGGGGATGCCGGATACGTCTCCAACGTATCTATATTTTTTTATTGCTCCATGCTACTTTATCTGCGGTTTTGGACTATATTGGGCTTTATTTTCCACTTTTATATTATTTTTGGGACTAACCTATTAACCGGAGGCCCAGCCCAGAATTGCTGGTTTTTGCCTATTTCAGTGTTTCGAAGAAACAGAATATCAAACGGAGTCCAAACGGAATGAAACCTTCGGGAACGTGATTTTCTCACCGAACGTGATCCAGGAGACTTGGACCCTACGCCAAGGAACAAAAGAGGCGGTCACGAGGGTGGGGGGCGCCCCCCCCCCTAGGGCATGCCCCCTGCCTCGTGGGCCCCCTGTTGCTCCACCGACGTACTCCTTCCTCCTAATACCTACGTACCACCAAACGATCAGAACAGGAACCAAAAACCTAATTCCACCGCCGCAATTTCCTGTATCCACGAGATCCCATCTTGGGGCCTGTTCCGGAGCTCCGCCGGAGGGGGCATCCACCACGGAGGGCTTCTACATCATCACCATAGCCCCTCCGATGAAGTGTGAGTAGTTTACTTGAGACCTTGGGTCCATAGCTAGTAGCTAGATGGCTTCTTCTCTCTTTTTGGATCTCAATACAATATTCTCCCCTCTCTCATGGAGATCTATTCGATGTAATCTTCTTTTTGCGGTGTGTTTGTTGAGACCGATGAATTGTGGGTTTATGATCCAGATTATCTATGAATAATATTTGAATCTTCTCTGAATTCTTTTATGTATGATTGGTTATCTTTGCAAGTCTCTTGAATTATCCGTTTGGTTTGGCCAACTAGATTGGTAGTTCTTGCAATGGGAGAAGTGCTTAGCTTTGGGTTCAATCTTGCGGTGTCCTTACCCAAAGGATGTAAAGGGTTGCAAGGCACGTATTGTCTTGTTGCCATCGAGGATAACAAGATGGGGTATTTATCATACTGCATGAATTTATTCCTCTACATCATGTCATCTTGCTTAAGGCGTTACTCTGTTTTTAACTTAATACTCTAGATGCATCTTTGGATAGCGGTCGATGAGTGGAGTAATAGTAGTAGATGCTGGCAGGAGTCGGTCTACTTGTCTTGGACGTGATGCTTATATACATGATCATACCTAGATACTCTCATAACTATGCTCAATTTTGTCAACTGCTCAACAGTAATTTGTTCACCCACCGTAGAATACTTATGCTCTTGAGAGAAGCCACTAGTGAAACCTATGGCCCCCGGGTCTATTCTCATCATATCATTCTCCATCACTTTAATATTTGCTTTGTTTTTACTTTGCCTTTTACTTTTCACTTTGCATATCTATACCAAAAAAATACCAAAAATATTATTTATCATCTCTATCAGATCTCACTCTCGTAAGTGACCGTGAAGGGATTGACAACCCCTAATCGTGTTGGTTGCGAGGAGCTATTGTTTTGTGCAGGTACGAGGGACTTGTGCGTGGCCTCCTACTGGATTGATACCTTGGTTCTCAAAAACTGAGGGAAACACTTACGCTACTGTGCTGCATCATCCTCTCCTCTTCGGGGAAATCCAACGCAGTGCTCAAGAGGTAGCAGATAGTTACACCTTTCACAAACGAGCGTATACATAAAACCGTGTGGGATGTACATCTGAACGGAAACGTTTTCCCTGGATTGACTGTGTGGGATGTACATAAGAACGGACGCGTATTCCTTGGATTGACTATGTGTGATATAGATATGAACGGAAATATTTTTCTAGGATTCACCGTGTGGGATGTACATACCTACGGAAATGATTTTCTCGGATTACCGTGTGGGATGTACATACCTACAGAAATGATTTTCTCAGATTACCGTGTGGGATGTAAATACCTACGGAAATGATTGGGTTATGATGCCTCGCGCGATCACACACGGCCCTAGCCTGGGTCCCAGGAGGGCCTATCCCCGACGATTTCTGGGTCATGTGGGAAGGACACCCTATCGCACACACTCACTTGGCGACGGTTCAAAATGCCATCGCGGAAAGGGGTAAAAAACCGTTTGTTTAGGACCGACGCGCACCAGTGTATGCCATCAATCGCAGACACTTTGATCTGGCTTACCCGTTTCTGTTCTGTTGCCTAATCGCAAACAGTTAATCCTTTTGAAGCGTATGCCCTCAATCACACACACCTTGATCTGGCTGACCATTTCTTTTGTGTTGCCTAATCACAAACAGTTCATCCGAGTAAACCGTATGCTGTATATCGCACACACCTTCATCTGGCTGCCCATTTCTTTTGTGTTGCCTAATCACAAACAGTTCATCCGAGTGAACCGTATGCTCTATATTGCACACGCCTTCATCAGGTTGCTCGTTTCTTTTGTTCCGCCTCATCGCAAACAGTTCATTGGACTGAACCGTATGCTTTGGATCGCACACGCAACTAAAATCAGAACCGTGTTTGATGCATCCTCCATTGCAAACATTTTGCACCTTTTTTGACGGTTTTTTACATCCCCGTTTGTGATTAATGCATCGCACACAGTTTCGTGAAAGGGTCTCTGATCATAGTGTCGCGTTAGCAGCATCCTGCAGTAGTGAAGCAATAGCAATAAAACTAAACGATCATTATGCTAAGCTAAGGGATGTGTCTTGTCCATCACATCATTCTCCTAATGATGTTATCCCGTTATCAAATGACAAATCATGTCCATGGTTAGGAAACTTTAACCATCTTTGATCAACGAGCTAGTCTAGTAGAGGCTCACTAGGGACATAGTGTTTGTTTATGTATTCACACATGTATCAAGGTTTCCGATCAATACAATTCTAGCATGAATAATAAACCTTTATCATGAATAAGTAAATACAAAATAACAATCTTATTATTGCCTCTAGTGCATATTTACTTCAGGCTCAATCTTGCGGTGCTCTAACCAAGTTACAATAAGGGCCAAGACATGTATTGTAGTGTTGCCACTAAGGATAAAATGGCAGGGATTAATCTTATTGCTAGATTTATTTCTGTTACATCATGTCATCTTGCTTATTGCGTTATTCTGTTTCTTGTAATTGAGATGAATGTTGATAGCGGTTTTGGCTTGGAGTAATAGTAGTAGATGCAGTTGGATTAAAGGTCAACTTGTCATGAACGTAATGCCTATATGAGATTATGCCATGAATGATCTTAGTTATAAATATCACAATCTTGTTAATTGCCCAACTATAATTTGTTTACCATGCCATTAGGTTGCTTTTGAGAGAGATACCTCTAGTGAACCTGTGCCCCGGGGTCCATTCTCCATCAATACTTTCTTCTATAAAAATTGCTCTACTATTTTGCCGTTTCACTATACCATTATCTATCTATATATTTTCTTTTAACCTTGTAACTAGCAAGACAAGGGGCTTGACAACCCTTTTGCCACGTTGAGTGCTAGTATTTCATTTTGTTTGTGTGCAGGTGTTGCTTATGTTCTTAGTTTGAAGCTCCTACTAGTTCGATAGACCCTGGTTCTTAATCGAGGGAAACATTTGTTGCTATCTACATCACCCTTCCTCCTTGGGGAAACACAACAACTCCTGCGTGAGTAGAAATTTATCATGATGCACACAAGATGCTTGCCATGATGTTTACACAAAGGATATTAATGGCAAAAATGTGTGTAATTTTGTCATGATGGCAAATTTAGTGTAAATTTTTCATGATGGCAAATTTAGTGTAAATTTTTCATGATGGAAAATTTAGTGTAAATTTTCCATGATGCAAAATTAGTGTAAATCCCCATGTTATATGCAAGCCAATTTCCCGTGATTCTCAACAAAAACATCAACAAAAATGACATGGTCTAAATATAAAAATTGCACTGCTAAATGTAAAAATTGCCATGGTCCATAAACTAAAATTGCCATGATCCGCCGAAAGTAATTTTTTTTCCATGCATCTATTTATTCCTTCGAAAAATTGTAAAAACAATAAATAACATGACAAAGTAGCTTTGTAAGATCATGGCAACTGTACATATACTCATTGACCATACTATTTCAAGAATTATTTTGCCATGGGATGTTAAACAAATTTCCTATGGTCTACATAGTAGGGTCATGGAAAGGTACTACCTAACCCTACTGCAAGCTGCTACTAACATGACACTACGATCAGAGACCCTTCGAGAAACTGTGTGCGATGCAATAATCGCAAACGCTGGTGTAAAATAACCGTAAAAAAGGTGCAAAACCTTTGCGATGGAGGATGCATCAAACATGGTTCAGATTCTAGTTGCGTGTGCGATGCAGGGCATACGGTTCAGCTCAATTAACTATTTGCGATGAGGAGGAACAAAAGAAATGGGCAGCCAGATGAAGTGTGTGCGATATATAGCATACGGTTCACTCAGATGAACTGTTTGTGATTAGGCAACACAAAAGAAACGGGCAGCCAAATGAAGGTGTGTGCGATATACGGCATGCGGTTCGCTCGGATGAACTATTTGCGTTGAGACAAGAGAACAAAAACGATTCAATATAACAAGATGTGTGTGATACGCGGCAAACAAGTATGTAATCAGAAATTTGTGCAAAGACCGATAATAACACAGACGATTGCTTCTAATAAGACGTATGTGATATGCTCTGTCTACACAACATCTATTGGCCATTGGGGGACGGGCGTCATCCGGATGCGCCATAAGGATGCGAAGAGGCATCCTATCAGCAAGGACTAGCTGTTCCACCAGTAGCTCATGTAAGAGAACTCTCAAGTTAAGTGTGCTCAGGCTGGAGCAGCCATCAGATGGGTGACTGGATGGGAAGTTGTGTTGATGTTAAATTAACTGATAGGATGGGTCATATCTGTCAAATTAAATGACTGATACGACCCATCCCATGAGTTAATTTAACATCGAGGTCCTTGTTTTTATATTTTTTATTTTTAACACATGTTAAAGAAGGTCTACCGCATTAATTTTTGACAATGTGCGATACGTGGCATACAGTTGATCCATCCGACCTGTTTGTCATGGAATAGGCCATGTGTGTTGTGGGCAAACGCTTGCTAGTATTCAACCGTTTGCGATTGATGAATTCATCACCGACGGGTTCCCTAGTGTGGTCCGTGTTCATCTGATCATCATCTACTTCTTGTGCTAGCTTGATGTTCCTTCTATGCTAAGTTTCCATTAATTGATGGCGTTTTATGAACACGCCACCGTTTCCCGCTATTTCCTCACCTGTTTCCCAGCCACCCAGCGATATTGCTCATAGGCGACGCGCGACACACGGAGGCGACAAGCGCAGCCTGTAGCACATCCACCTTTTCCAAGCATGCCAACCCACCAAAGCGCCGCCTCTGCCATCAACCTCGTCGACGAGCAAAACAAGCAGGCGCCACGACCCGTCGAGGCCGAGGCGCTCCCCGGCAACACGATGGACGATGCCGTGATGCGCGTCATCGCCAGGGTTGAACAGACCTTTAGCGCATGGCGCTTGAGCGCCGCGGATCAAGATAGGCATGTCAGCACCGACAGGCTGCAGCTCGCCGCACAACATGATCGATGTTGCGCCGCAGAACAAGCTAGGCGCGTCCGCGCCGATAGGCTGCGGCTCGCCACACGGCGAGGCCATTGGAGCGCCACAGAGTGAGAGGCGCGGCGCCACACAGCAAGAGCGGATCCATCGGCGCTTTCCTGCTGTCGACACGGCGTCGCAGCTGGGTACACATCCCATCAGTACCCCCATTCCTTGTCAGGAGTGGGCAGAGGCCCTCAGCCGTACGTGTACCAAAGGCCGGCCGCGCCGTACTTGCACCGGACGCCCATCGCGTGGTTTGCCTTGTCTGCGGCCCGCTGGATGCCAACGCGTTGGTCCGTAGGCTCGACCGCCTCCTTCGCCCAGGTGTCCACCTCGGCGCAGTAGAGGAACATGGCCGTCACATCCTCGAGCTGGTGATCTCCGATGAAATAGCCAACTTGGAGCTCGAGATCGCGCTCCAGATGTACCGCGAGCATGTCGACCACTTGGACGAACGCCTGCACGAGTTCGGGCAGAGCCAAGAGCTACCGTAGGCAAGGGCTGCTGGTCATGGTCTAATGGACGCGTTTTTTTTGAGTCGTTTCGACGTGGGTAGCTATGTATTCACAACAATCCCTGTTTCAATGTGTGTACTCTGTTTTCCATTCTTATATGTTCTGTTTCAATGTGTGTATATACGCCTTCCATTCTGTATATGCGGATGATAACAGCTAGATTCAAATTAGTATACAAAAACAGATAGAAAATGGAATTCATAATATATATATATATATTATTTGTTAATTAGTTCATCACAGTATATATATAGGGTGGGTCTATTATGATAACACCCTTAAGAGTCTTATTCTACACATCAATTTCTTATTCTGCTAACACCCCCACTCGCCCCCACACCCACGATTACTTCCCAACAAAACCCCACCGGCCTCCTCCTCTCGCGCACCCCACCTCTATCTACCACGATTCCCCTCCTCCCAATCCACCTTCTGCCCCGCCGCCCTCCCCTGATTCACCTTCTTTCCACACCGGTGCCGCCCTCCCCCAATCCACCTTCTCCCCTCCCTGGCGCCGCCCTCTCCCGATCCAACTTCTTCCCCTGCCGGATCCAACCCACCCGTATCCCTCTTCTTCCCCCACCAGCGTCGCGCCACCCGTGCACGCCCATGCTCTTAGCCCTCCTCTCCCGCTTCGATTCCGGCCCAGTCGAGCGACACGCCGCCGCCGCGACGAGACCCATCCAGCCGCCGCAACGCCGCCCCACATCCTCACCTTTTTCACCCCGGATCCAAAAAAAGCACATGGCGCAGCCCCTGCCTCCTCCGCCCTGGATCCATGCAGCCCTTGCCTCCTCCACCGTTGGCCGTTGTCCCGTGCAGCACCGCGCTGCCCGGCCTCGGCCTGCCCCATTGCACCGCTTCACGAGCTGTCACCCATCGCCGGATCCGGCCGCCACGAGCCCCAGCGAGGCGCCAGCGGTGGATCCGGTCGCCACAGCCGATGCCACCACCGGTCGCTGGCCGTTCACCCCCGAGACCCGAGGTCCTCCTACAAGCATGGCGAGGAGAGCACTTCTTGGCCGTTTGTGGTCCAGTCGGTGAGCCAATGCAGCTCATTCCCACCTAACAAGAAGCTCCTTCCCAGCCAACGAACAGGTCCACCCGGTGCACATGAGATTTACCATTGTTTTGGTGTTTTTTCTGAAGAGAACTCAAAGTGAAAATGAGTCTGATATTGTGTTTGCTCTTGAGTATCAGTTTACTTGGTTTTGCAGAAAAAGGAAATGGTGCAGTTTGGTTGGATGCCCGCTCAGTTTCACCTTTTGCCCTTTCAGATTATTTTTGTTGCTTTTTTTAGATTTCCCGGGTCGTCTGTCGGCGAGCTCTCACCCGATGCATCATGTAGTTTGTCGGTCCACATCGTGAGGTTCACCGGCCGCATGACTGCAGTGTAGTTGACCCCTCATGTGCAGCGAGATCCCCACCACCCTCTCCCGCAAGTGCACCGCCGCCTCCGCCGTAGACAGCGGTACGCACGCACGACCCCCCTCTCTTTCGCTAGAACCCCAGGTCCCAGTTGTTTCTTCTGTATCTTGATCTCAATTTCTTTGCCTATTCCCTTCACCAGAGAAGAAGAAGCGGAAGCTGTCCGAGATCCAGGCCGACGTGCAGGAGTCTAAATCGCTGGTAAGAACCGGCTGATCTCTCTGCAATTTCTGTGTTGGCCACGAAGGTGAAAAACTACGGCAGTCCTGCTCACTCCGTCGGGAGATATTTTTTGTTCAGATGCAGCTCACTTCCGCCAAGTCAACAATGAACTGCTTCATTCCTCCTCTCCGCTATAAGCAGCACGCGACCATCGACGACTCCATATGCAGTGCACTTGCAGGCGCCGGCTCTTGCATCTTCAAAATTTGTTTGGCAGGCGCCGGTGTTCTGGTTCTATTGCAGCTCAGGACCTTTTTTTCTTCAGATTTTGCTTGTGCGCAGCACTACAGTTTTTCTGTGGTCTCGGTGCGATGTCGTTCGGTGTACCGTTAGTTAGATAAAAAATCTCCTATGTTATTCACTTAAGAAAAACCAGAGAAGAAAAGAAAAGAAAACAACTCTGAAACAAATTAAGTTCTTTTGGATGTAGTTCGCTATGTCCTGCCGAGCGGTTCGCTAATTATTGTTGTCGAAGACAAACACACACCCACAATTTGATGTCTATAATTCACTTTAGTACATGTCGTGGTTCACTTGCCCTTATCATGAGGTTCGCTCATACGGTCTACGCCTTAAAAAATACTATGTATGAAAAAAATGCTAAGTATGAAAAAAGACAACAAAATCATGGGGTTCACTTTCATAGTGTTGCGGATCAGTTTTGGTGCTGTCGAGGTTCATTTACTCCCAAATGTGAAGTGCCAAAAAATTGTTAAAGAAATGACAAAAAAAGTAATGTGATTCACTTCTCGATGGTGTTACGGTTCACTTACGGTTGCCGTGAAGTGCGGTCCACTTCCTCGTCTGAAAAATTCACGTATCACAAAAAAGAAACCATGAAGTTCTCTTCTCGTCTGATGCAGTGCGGTTTTCCATCTGAAGCGGTGCGGTCAACCGTCTGATGCTGTTCACATCGTAGTTGCAGAAAAATATTATGGAAACGACCAAAAAAGTAATGCGGCTCACTTCTTGATACTGTTGCGGCTCACTTACGCCCGACATGAAGGACGGTTCACTTCCTCGCCTACGAAAATTATGTTTGACAAAAGGAAATCATGAAGTTCTCTTGCTCGTAGGATGTAGTGCGATTTTCTGTTTGAAGCAGTGCGTTTTTCTGTCTGATGCAGTACATATGACGATTTTGGTCTTGCGAAAAACACCTGCAGTGCGTTTGGTCTTCAGATGTGGTTCACTTTTGTGAGTGATAATCGTTCAGATTGCGCTGGCGTCAAGTCGAAAAATTTGTGAAAACAAAAAAGGCAATGCCGTTCACTTTGATATATGTCGAAGTTCACTTGCCCTCATCTATGCGGTCTACTCTCGTTCGTAAAAAAAGTTAAAAAAAAGCCAACGAAAACAAAAACTCGTATGGGAAAATTTACGTCCCACAAAAAAATCATGCAGTGCACTTGTCGGTCTTATGAAGTGCGGTTTTTAGTCTGAAAGCAGTGCGGTTTTCTGTCTGATGCAGTACACATGTCGATTTAGGTGTTGCGAAAAACAGTGTCCGCATTTCGGTAAATTTAAAACTGCTCTTAAACCGTAATGAATTAGAGAGAGTGTTCTACATGAAAAAGTTGTGTCTCATTGATATCTTTCCAACGGCGTAAGATTTGAATCATTTTGACCAACTGTTTGTAAAAAAATCATGAAAAACGGCCACTGCCTCTTGTCGTCCGCCGCACGATTTTCAAAATTAACTTAAAACCGTAATGAAACTCAAAAAACATTTCAACATATGAAAGTTGCGCCTCGTCCATAGCTTTTCAGCGGTATATTACATGTCTCGTTTTGACAAACGGTTAAAAAACTGGACCGAAAATAGTAACAAAAATTTGAATTTTTCTGAAAAACAGAATTCCGCGATTTAGTAAATTAAAAACTGCTCTTAAAACGTAACGAATTAGAGAAAATGATAGATATGAAAAAGACGCGCCTCGATATCTTTCCAACGGTGTGTCATTTGCTTCGTTCCGACGAGCGATTTAGAAGAAATCGTGAAAAAACGCTCGCTGCCACTCGTCAAGGACCGCATCGTTTTCAAAACTTCTCTTAAACCGTGTGGAATCTCGAAAAGTGTTCAACATGACGAAGTTGCACCTAATCCATAGCTTTTCAATGGTATATTACACGCCTCATTCCGATAAATGGTTAAAAAACTAGAGCGAAAACAGTACCGAAAAAACAACGCGTGCAGTTGTTTCCGACGAGAAGTTCACTTGTGTGAGCAATGCAGCACACTTGGTTCAAAGAATGACGTGCACTTGCGTTGAGAGTGCAGTGCGGAAGTGTTATCAGAATAGTTATTCTGCTAATATTAGCAGAATAGACCGGCTATATATATCTGGGCTATTCTGTTTCGCGTAACAGAATATTATTCTGTTACCCCACTTGAACTGACAGTTTCACGCGGTTGTATTGGTAATTTTCATCTCGTCGAACTAATCGTCTTTTCGTCGGAATGGAGCGTGTAATATATCGTTAGAAAGCTCTTGACATATACATTACAAATATATAGGATTTTTTTGCAAAATCATCAAGGTTTAAGAGCAGTTTTGAAAAACCCGTTTTTTTCAAAACCGAAAACGTGAATCGTATTTTGGACTTTATTTTCAAACGGTTTATTGGAATTGAGCAAATAAGATGGCGTTGGAAAGCTGGTGAAAATCCACATCTTCCATATATCTACTATTTTTTCAAATTATATACAATTTAAAAGTAATTTGGAAAATGGTGAAATTCTAGGCGAAAATTATTTTCGTGTTTTTTTGCAAATGGTTTGTCGGATTGATGCAAATGATATGGCGTTGGAAAGCTATGGAAAATGCGCAACTGTTTCGTATACAAATGTTTTTCTAATTCCTTACGGTTCAAAAACGAATTCGAATACGGTCAAATTTGATTTTGAACGCGATTTTTTCAAAAAAGTTTGTCGAAATAGGGAAAATAATATACCGTTGGATAGCTATCGAAAATGCAAAACTTAGTCATGTTGAACGTTTTCTCAAATTCGCAATCGTTGATGAGTAATATTGAATACGATGAGACATGTCGTGATGTTTTTCCGTCAAAAAAAGCAGAGTACTTGTACTGAACTGTGTATGTGTCTGTATTGATTTATTTTTCACAGAGTAACTCTGAAAGGTTTCAAAAAGAAAGTACTTGAACGAATGTCCGTATGAATTTGTACTGAGCGTGTTTTCATAGACTAGACTTTTACTCTGTTTTTTCGGTATATGATTTTCCTCGTAACGTTTCAATGGTACACGATATCAGTCTCCAAACTTTGCATGGTTTATATGTTGAACTGAATCATATTTTTTGAAAAGAAATTTTTTATGTGTTTATTTTTTTGAACCCAACTTTTTTTGCAACAATGTGTTTGACTTCTCTCGTTTTGCGACTTGAACTTTTATCATTTGAATTTCTGAGGGGTTTCTCTTTGTTTGAGCTTTTTCCCAAATTTATCTGTGCCATTAAATTTGTCAACTTGTTGTGTTTTTACAATGCCAAAGCCAACAAATAGTATGAGATTCACCTAACAAAGGGACTAATTACATAGAGCAGCTGCAGTAATACAATGGTCAGATCGATAGCTAGCATCAATAACAATGGTTACCATCACACATACACATGAACTGATAACAAACTTGCACACGACCTGACAAATAAGAAAACACATGAATTGACAAAGAGGACACAATACACATGAACTGATAACAAACTTGTAGAGGACCTGACAAGAGCACACATGAGCAGACAACGATAACAAATTTGCAGGCGACCTGACACAAGTACAAGTGACTGGTCTATAACACAGAAGATGAACTAAATATCAAATAAGTTTAACTGATTCAATATGTTTTGCCGCCTCCTCCTTCGCTAGACTTCTTCTCTTTCTGCGGTTGAACTGATGTAGATCCTTTTTCTCGAACTTCTACTTGCTATTCTGAGGTCTTTTAATGAAAACTTACTGAAGAAAACAGAGGGCCGAAGGATGTTTTCCGGTATGGAATATGAAGAGGAGGCAAGCAGCTGCACTAGTATTCTTTTGCCTATTGTTGTCCTTCACTGGGCGCATCCATGGTCACTATAATACATAAGAGTGAACACAAGTTCAGAATTAGTGACAACACAAGTTCAGTAACATGGTCAGTTTAGTAGAATACATAAGCAAACAGGGCTGAATTCTTGTAAGCATAAGAAAATACATAGAGTGCACATATAATTTTTCAGGATTTCCTCTAATGTTCTGCACATTCAAGTTGATGTACTGAAAAGAACGCAAAATTTGAACTAAAAATCAAGTAAAAGCTGAACTCTTATATAGTACAACACTCTAGCTTCATTTTAACAAAATAGAAACATGAAAAGAAAACACGTTAAGTTGTTGTAGACATTTCAGTAAACACCATGAGGACCACAAAATAACAACAATAGAAAACATGGTTTTTCTTTCCTTTTTGTTCTGCAACTTCTCTGAAATCAAAACCCTATCCATGTTCATTTTGGATCATTTTTTCCGGAACTCCTAGATTCCAGAACTACCGGATGTTCTGGGTTCTCTGATGAACTTTTTTATTATCTTTTTCTGAACTTGAAACGAATATATATAATACACATGTACTACACAAGAATGTACATGTGTACTGTCCAGAACACATTAACCAAAAGGAAACTAATTTATGAAGGAAACAACTCCTGAAATTCGCTGGACTTGTTCCCCTGCAGCAGGGTTGGTGCACCTGGTGCCTCCTGTTCCAGATCGACGGCTACAAAAGTATATGAGTAGTTTCCAGTTGTAGATAAAGATAAGTACATTATCAGTGCGTGGTTTCCAGCTGTAAGAGCAGTACAGCAGTAGCGGCTCCATGTTTTCGAACTGATGTTTTTCTTCTCAACGAAATGTTGTAACATATACATTTTTTATACTGGTACTGGAGCAATATAGCAAACTGAAAGCCTAATTGTGGTGCTTACATTGCTAATGGTACAGAAATAAATAAAGAGTATAACAAGGGGACTTGCACATGCTAGGGGAGCATTAATGGAGCAGTGGAGGATCGACGACAGGTTTACTTACAAGAAAAGTAAATATATACTCTTCGTATCCATTCAATTCCTCTTCCTCAAATGGAGTGCCATATTGTTCCCTGATCTTGGGACCTAGACCGCTTGTCTAATGGAAATTGCAGAGAATGGAATCATCCTACAATAAGGGGTAAACAAGAATCAAGATACTTATGTATGACTGGAGCAAACAAACAGTTGCTAATAACATAAGAGAAAAGATTAAATGATCACATCAGTACTAACAGTTACAAGAAAATTGATGTTTCAATACTTGAAAGGTAATACTTCACAAGGAAGAAAAAGGGTTTATTCTCATGGTGATTGTCCATGTTCTGAACTTAGAGCTGTGTGGTAATTGATTTACCTGACCTTGTATCCATTTGGATGCTCTTTATCCTGCTACAGCCGCATTATGTCAGCATAAATCTTTTTAAAGCATGTATGATGATGAAAATCATAGGATACATAAATCACATATATTAACTAATTTTTTAGGACAAAATAAATACAAGTATCAGTAAGTTGGACAAATAGGATCCATTCAGGCATGAACCCAGCCACTTGTGAGACACATATGCCATTCATTTAGGCATAAGCACATCCACTAAAAAAGAAGATTCTTGGATGGAATCAGGTGAACCGGCTACCCGTACTCCTGTGGACTGACGGCTCCGTCGAGGTGGAGCTGATGGAAGCAGGGATGCGATTGGCCGGCGTGCGTGGGAGGGAGCGGCCAGAGTGTGGGGGGGAAGGCGGACAAAGCGCGGGGAGGAAGGTGGACAGAGGGCCGCGACTGAGAAGAAGGTCACGGCTGTGCCTGGGAAGATGAAAATGGGTTCGCCCGGGCAGAAGGCAGGGGAAGAAGCGAGGGTGCAGGAGGCCCATGGAAGTTCAGCAACGCAATGTGGCTGGTGCGGTGCTCAAGCATCACAAACTTCAAACAATTTATGGAGGAAACAGTTCTTGAAATTGGCTGAGCTTAAACTGTTCAGATTTTTGAACTCCTGCAGCAGCTATACTTGAACTTGCACGACACATTTTTTAAAGCATCTGATGTTCAGAATACGCTATATGAAAATAGGAAGGGGTAACAGACTAAGAGACATAGGCAAAAGAGAGAAAATCATGATCTATTAGCTAGGATATTTGTGATACTAGGCAGTGACATACATGTCAAACGTTTCCCACCAAGAAGTAGCAGCGGGGTTCTACTATCAGTGAGGAGATGCAAAAGAAATGCAGCTATACATTGAAAATTCCAATAAAAGCATTGAAAAAAAATCCTACTATTGGCCATTTGTGATGCAACTTAGAGGCTTGAAATACACAAGCATCATGAGAGAACTGAATCAAATAAAGTAACTTTCTTCCTGCACCTATCTAACACGCCGCCCCTACTCCCGCGGACTGACAGCACCGACGAAGTGGAGTTGAAGGAGCGAGGATCACCTTGCTTTCCCATTCAATTGAGGATCCATGTGACACTTGCTTCCCATTTTCATCAATAATAGTACTAGTACGACTCAACAATAATTTCAGAATTGTAGACAGCATCCTTGTCAGTACGAGTCATCAGTATTAGTGCTCTTTTTTCCAAAAAATTGTCTGTTAGAATAGAAGCATTTTTCCTATATGGATGTTACTTTTAACATTAAGAATATTACTGATCAGTAATAGTATTGTGTAAGTCGTCAGATCAAGATCGCTACTTGTCGTATCGCTGAACACTAATCTTGACCTAGGCCCGACAGACGACCGAAGTAGACGAATTGAGACACATTCAAAAGTTGAATTGAAAAAAAATTTGAAGTTCCCCTCACAAATATCAGATATCTGACGCAAAGCATAGTGGACTTATGTTCTTGTGTACTTTGAACTCTTAAAGTTTTGAAAATTGAAACTTTTTCCTTTGTGTACTTTGAACTCTTAATGCTTTATTGGCCACTGACCACACCCACTCACATGAGAGATGAAAAATGACAGAGAGCTCGATGATGCAATTCTGTTTGGCATTTGATCAAACACAGGCAGGCCAAGAATTGCCAACACCGCATCGGCAGCTGCACAAATGCCTCCAACTAAACTTTACACTACAATAAGGCTTGAACTGAATGAAATTGAGAACTTGAACTGAACTGAAAAAGAAGCTAGACTTGCTCCACTAGACCACTACAATCTTTGAACCTCTTACAAGAATAATGCCTCCTGGTATCATATAGGTACTAAGCAAAAGATTTTTTGTCAGCTAGTTGAGCTCCCACGGTTCATCAAAATTGTTCTAATGGTAAACTTTTAAAACAAAAATTCAACTCTCACAGGTACAACAATGGACAGGTTCAGTGCAAATAATTTCTGACCAAACTAACTCTTGCCACAGGGTGTGGAAAGGAGAGGGTGTGCTCACTGGGGGGAAAGGAGGCATGGTGTCCGGCCGTGTAGGAGCATGGTGGCAGGGGTTGACCCCAATTCAAACGTCGTGATTTAAATGAACTCTCACCAGTAGTATTTTTTGTACTTCTCATATAGTAATTCATGGAGTTGCTGCTAAATACTCCCTCCGTCCCAAAATAAGTGTCTTGAGCTTAGTACAAATTTGTACTAGAGCTAGTACAAAGTTGAGACACTTATTTTTGGGACGTAGGAGGTGGTGGTGGAGTGACACCGGGATCCTTAATTACATCATGAACTCCTACAGATAGTGTTTGTTTCTTTTTCTTGTACAGAGCATATGATTTGTGAGCCGCATAGGCGAGATAAATCATCCATTCTACACTTTCTGAACACTCAATATAGGAATACAAAGAACTTACCGGAGAGATCACACTGAACTGATGGGACTCTGAAATGTAGATGGCAAGGATGCACTCTACCGCTCTGCTGTGAGGGAGGTTTTCATTATCATTGACATCCTTGTCATCTTGGCAGGAGAGATGTTGGTCATCCGTGCGACCCAGCGTTGAGTTGTGAGGCTTGGACTCATTTTGGCACGTCACCTGATGTGAGAACTGCAATTGGAAAGGCTGAGCATCAAGTGGTAATTAAGGAACTGTTTTTTAGTATAGGCGCTAAACCAGAAAATGTGTTTCTATCTTTGTTTAACGAACTGATGTAATTTATTTTACCGAACTGCTACTGTGGTGTACACATATATAACTGAATTATTACTGATTTCACTTTTTATATTGAATCGACACAAAAATATTAGCAAAACTTGAACCTAACTTTGAGGAAGGTTCAGAACAAAAGATGATAAAATATAGCTCCGATAGAATGGACTACTGTTATTCCAGAATGACCTGCTATAAAATGTGTCGATCGAACTTCTTAGAGAAAATTCAGACTATTGTTTAGTTTTTATACTATGAACTAATATAACTTGGTAGATCAAACTTTCTACAGAATAATAACCACAATCAAAAGAACCATGTCACACACCTCCTTTTTTATCCATGTTCTTTTTGGCACTTTTTTTGATGCACTCAGATGCAAGAAATTTAGCAGCTGGGACGAGTGAGTTCTCTGCCAACGCACACAGAAGGAGTCAACAACAGGCTGACAGCCTCCCAGTGAGGGGAGGAAGGCCGGTGGAGCGCTGTGTTGTGCTTTTTTGCCAGCCGCCGCCTGTGCTCCTCTATGAAAGAGCCCTAACTATTGAGGACCCCAGCGCAACACCACGTCCACCCGCAGCACGACGCCCCCTCCGTTGTTGAACGGACTCGTGAGGTGATGGTGAGCAGTGCAGGTGGTAGCGGTGAATCTTGGTAGCACCTTTGGTGGAAAAAAAGGCCTTTGGTCGCGGTTCGCACTGCCATTAGTCGCGGTTGGGCAACCGCGACCAAATAAGCGCGACTAATGCCCCCACCTTTAGTCGCGGCTGCTTAAGAACCGCGACTAACGGCCCGTCCACGTGGGCGCCAGCGGCCGTCAGGCGGAGGACCTTTAGTCGCGGTTCTTCCGCCAACCGCGACTAAAGCCGCCACAGGTTTAGGGTTTTAGCCCCCCTACACCTGTTTTCTGTTTAATTTGTATTGTTTTATTTCTTTTGTGCTTTATTTTAATTTTGAAGGAGTTTCATATATTCTACGGTACTACATACATGCATATGAATGTACAATTTCAAATAAATTTGAAATTAGAACCAAAAAGAATTCAAGAGGAATATACAATATATATTCAATATCATCGGATGACCATATACAATTTTGAACAAGTTTCCATACATGATTTAATGCATATAAAGTTCTACGTCCTCGTAATAGTGTTCTCCTTTAGGATGGAGGACTTCCTGCTGAACCATCCAGCTAGTTCCTCTTGAAGTGGTGGGAAGCGAGCTTACGACTAAGCATCATCCGGAGGTTATTCCTCCGAGCATTGGTATCACTCGGAACCCGCTCGAGGTGTATCTCCGGATCATCTCACGAACATAGTATCCACATAGATTGGTCTCTGGTGGTTGAATATCCCCGACATTCTTAGGCTTTGACCTTTTGAATTCTAGCTCTTTTTGAATTCACCAACCTTTGTATCTCTGAACCGTCTCCAAACCCTACGAGGCAAAGAAAATTAAATGAACAAGAGAGTTATTAGTTACTTGATATTAGGAAATGAACGAAATAGGCCGATCGATATAGAGCGCAAATGAATGAAAATAATTACTTCTGCAGCATTCTTCTCATGCCGCCCCAAAGCTTTGGACCCGTATTCGTGAGAGTCGTGGGCGAGACATTACGAGGTGTTAACTTTAATTACTAGCAGAATCCGGTGGAACTGCGGACCACGATACATGCACAAGACGTCATGCATAACTCATCGATTAGCCGGCCACATACCATGCATGGAGTAAACAAAAGAGAATGTGCTCAAGATGTAAACACTCACCCAAAATGGTAAGGAAATAGAATATCACTTTTGAGTTCCTGCTTTGTAAGAAACTGCCACAGTCTGCCTCCACGTCGGCGGGGTGACGCTCCAACACATGTCCATTAACGATGTGTGGGTCAATGAACCCAACATCATGGATGTTCCTTACTCTGCATTCCTTAATCTTCATTCTGCATGTATAATAGCGGACACAACAATATAGTTAGAACATATATATAGTGCAGGCAATATGAACGAGATGGGGTAGAAATTAATAAATCACTTACGTAACGTAGCAACCGATGATAGATTTGTCGAGAGCTCACGTAGATTGAAAAGCTGGAACAATTCACTCAGTTCAATTTGTACATAGTAATGTTTGAAGTGATGCTCATGTCTAACTTCCGCATAAATATATTCTTTGGCGTTTTTATTTTTATGTAACCCTTGTACCATTTCAGCAGACCTTTCATTTGTGGAGGTAGATCCTTTTCTACTTGAGGCTCGACGAGAGGCCCATTCTTGACATATGTAATTACTACCTCCTTCACCGGGCGCCTCATCAAGGCCTAACAGTTCACGAAGAGTAATACCTAAGTTGGCCGCTTGTTCTCTCGCACTCGTTACTGATCAATCCTCTGTCGCCGCAGCTTGTATGATCTCGGGGCATCCGGACGGAAGGCTTCCACTATAAGCGGGGCAATCGATTGTTTACTTTGTTCCCCGAGCTGGGCAACTTGTTTCCCGCTTTTTTACTTTCGGCCTTCTCCGCTCTTTGTTCTCCTTGAACATGAGTGCCTGCTGTGAAGTTCACGTGCATAGTCGTTAGGCAGATTCTTCGCGGCTTGGGACGGTGTGCTCAAAAATGACTTAGCCCACTTCTTTTGCTCATCGAGAAAATCGGCTTGGGCTCGGGCTCTCTTTTCTTCTTGCAGTCCGCCTTCCATTTCTCCAAATCAGCAGCGGCCCGCGTCGACTTCCTCGGCACTACGTTCCCAAGGCCTTGTGGGGAGAGGCTTGATGATGGCTCCGTACCTTTGTGGTCTTAGGTACATAAGGGTCCGGGTTAATAATCAGGACTATACGCTTCTTTGCGGAGGTGGATTGGGGCGGCGTCGATCACCCGCCGGACGAGGACTGGGGCGGCGGCTGATCACCCACCGGACGTTGTGGGTAGAGGCGGCGTCGGTGGCGTGGCGGAGGGTAGGTGAACCGCCACCACCACCACCACCACCACCACCGCCACCGCCACCACCACCACCGTGAGGGGGTGGACTTGTTGTCCTTGGCGCCTCGCCTCGAAACTTGATAAACTTCTTTTGCCATAGAATGAAATGGCGCTTGACATCTCCAAGTCTTTTCTCCCCTTGGTGTAGCAATGTCAATCTCCGGGTCCTCAAACCCTTGGACTATGTCCTCCACCGTGACACGAGCATAGCCATCTTGAATGGGGTTGTTGTGGTGGAGTGCTCGAGTAAACATGGTAAAGCACTGCCGATGGCTACCTTCATGGACATGTTCCCGATAGGATAATACAGATGACATTCTTTCATCTCCTTTATATCGCCCACGGTAGCGAGGAGGCTCCGGTGCAGTAATTTCGACCACCAGAGGCTCCGGTGCAGTAATTTCGACCACCGTGAGGCTCCGGTGCAGTAATTTCGATCGTCGGTGCATCTCGCACCAGCCGGTGGGGCCTCCGTGGAAGCCACGCTGCTTCTCCGCTAGCTTTCGAGATCCGCTGGATGATCTTCATGCTGCCCCAGGCTGCATCTCTTTCGGCTACTAGTACACTCATGGTTTTCTTCATCACATCCATTTCCGATGCCAACCGCGCCACAACATCTGATTCCCGATCCATCTTTCTCTTACGGCTTCAGAATCAGACGGGTCATCGCTCTGGGGAACCCTATTTTCCACGGAATGTGCCCCATGCCTCGCATACGTCCTCCGTGTTCGTGGATTCCCGAGGGCTTTTGTCGGTGGCGTCGTTCTCTCTGTTGAACTTGATCTTCCCCTGTTGAGCATCCTTCATTGCGTCAATAAGGGCTTGGGTGGGTTTAATTAATTTGCCCCGGTAAACACACTCCCTGTCTCCGGGTTCGGCGTTCCCCATGCCCGTACCACCAGCTTTTGGCCCTTGGGTCCCATCCTCCGTGCACGGATTCCTCGCGCCCTCAGCTCGTTCTCCATCTTCTCCAACCTAGGCACCCAAATGCGATACCCTCCTGGCCCCATAACATGATTGTACTCCTTCTTAGCCGCATTTTCCTTATTTTTTTCGATATTTGAATGAACTGCTCCGATTTCTTTTGCTTCACAAATTCTGGCCAATCATGTTTCAGTTTCTCATATTGTCCTTTGAAATCCGAGTCTTGTTCTGCTTGACAAAGTCATGGGCTAGATTTTGCTTGAATTTCCGGAATGCGTCGGCCATCTTATGAAGGGCGAACTGTTTGACTAGCCTCCTCCTCTCCTTGTTTTCCTCAATCTTGTTACCCTCCTCATCGAATTTGTTGTATTCAAGGTAGAACGAAATGTTCCATAAGCTTCTTGAAGCAATCTTTTTTGTTCTCTTATCGACAAAAGTGAAACCATCAATTCGTGCCTTCTTTGGCTCATTCCACTCTGGACGGTGATCGAGACGTTGTCTCTAACAATGGCTCCGCATTGGTGACAAACTTGGTGGCGTTCTTGCGGGGCTCCGGTGACCTGCCGGTTGCCTTGTCGACAACCTCGATGGTGCATGTTTCTCCTTGTTTCATCGTCTTGGTTGCGCCACGCTTTGACGGCGTACTCGATTGTTTGACGATCCGGCGAGGGCTAAAATAAGAAAGAGAGTCGCGCGTTAGTACACACATATTTATTCAAATCAGTTAGTTTGTATCACCAGAGGCTCAATGTATATATATACCTCGGCCACGGAGGTGGTTGCTACTTCCATTTGAAGATCGCTGCGTTTATCGACGTTTGTTAAACATCATCTTCTTGTGGCGCCCTTCATCTTCACCGTCAAGGTTCAGATAAGAAGATATATCATCTTCTTCTTCTCCGGTCGGCACATATAGAATATCGCCGTTTATGATGCCGAACATATGTGCTTCACCGTCCGGATCATAGTTGTCCATAATCGGGTCAGCTCTATCGTCCGCCATTATGTCGATCCTGAAAACATGTAGTAAAAACAAATTAATTAAGTGAAGAAGGGGGCGGTGGCGGTGGCGGTGGCGAAGGGCGGTGGCAAAAGGAGGGGCGAGGAAGGGTGGGAGAGGGTGTCGCGGTAGAGCGCGAGGCAGACGGCGCGGCAGCAGGCGTCACGGAGAGGGAGGCGAGGACAACACACACGGAGAGGGAGGCGAGGACAACAGACAACCACGTCTTCACGGAATGGGCGATATCGGGATGGTCAAAGGGGGGCTTGCCTGGTTGCTCTGGCAAGGAGGGGGGTCGTCGTCGACGTAGTCGATCACAGGGGCGGCATCGGTCTCGGGTCTACCGGAGAGAAGAGGGGAAAACAGTAAATATACAGCAAGCATATCATCACAAAGCAGAACGTGGCAATATGATGTGCGGGAGTGACCTAACATATGGCTACACGATAAAGGTGAAGGGGGATTCAACCGAATGTTTTCCGGTTCGGACTAATGTCGGATAGAAGACCGGAGGAAAGTTCCATGTTCAGATAGTTAGAGGCATCTGACATGTATGTGGGTAGCGTATTCGGGTTCGTCTCGTCGTTACGAGCAACTTTCATGTATAAAGTTTTTGATCCGACCTACGGTTTATTTAATATGATTTTCAAAGTTTTAAACAGTTATTTGGAATTAACAGATTTAAATAAAAGGAAAACAGGGTTATGACATCAGCATGATGTCAGCGCAGAGGCAGATCGGCCGGGCTGCGTAGCTGGGCTGCGGCCGGAGCGCAGCCCGCGACAAGGGCGAGGCGCTGGTCCAAGACGCTGCCGCCGCCGCTTGCCGCGGCACGCCGGAGAAGCCAAGGAAGGTGCGTCGGCGGTGGGCGAGGAGGCCGGTCGGCGGGCGTTGAGGGCGGTCGAGCGAGGCGGCAGTACCGAGGTTTGCCGGCGGCAAGGCTGTAGGCGAGGGCAAGCGGCGGCGCTGAGGGCGAGGGCGACGGCGGCGTCGCCGAGGGCGAAGACGAACGGCGAGAATCGAATCGGAGAAGACGAGAATCGAGCCTTGTATTTATAGCCCCCCCTTTAGTCGCGGTTGGTGGCGAGACCATGACTAAAAAGGTACCTTTAGTCGCGGTCGCCTGCCCAACCGCGACTAAAGGGTTTAATGAGTTTTTGCGTTCCGCTCCCCCTTTAGTCGCGGTTGGTGACGAGACCATGACTAAAGGTACTTTTAGTCATGGTCGCCTCGCCCAACCGCGACTAAAGGGTTTTAGCGACCAAAGGCCTTGTGCTGCCTCACGCCCAAAGTTTAGTCCCACCTCACTAGTTGAGAGAGCTCGAGAGTGGTTTATAAGCGCCTGCGCCTCACCCTCTCGAGCTCCTCTCAACCTTGACTTCGGCCTAATCTGTCACTAGCTATGTGCTGTGGGCCTACTTGGCCTCCTGCGGGCCTGAATCTGGCCCATGTAGGGTTTCTAGTCGTATTCAGCCGTGGGGGTCCGATGGCGGCACTATTTTTCCAGTTTTTTGTTTTGTTTTCTGCATTATTATTTATTTTTTGTTGTTTTTGCTTTATTTTTTAATTCTTTTGCTTTTAGTTTTAGAAAAATTATAAACTTTCTGTTAGTGCCATTAGTTTTCAAATTTGAAAACACTTTTTTTGTTTTCTTTGTTGCTTTATTTATTTTGTATTGTTTAGGGTTTAGGGTTTAGGTTTAGGGTTTTAGCCCCCCGCGACTAAAGGCCATGCAGGTTTAGGGTTTTAGCCCCCCAAACCTGTTTTCTGTTTAATTTGTATTGTTTTCTTTTTAATTTGTATTGTTTTCTGTTTAATTTGTATTGTTTTATTTCTTTTGTGCTTTATTTTAATTTTGAAGGAGTTTCACATATTCTACGGTACTACATACATGCATATGAATGTACAATTTCAAACAAATTTGAAATTAGAACCAAAAGAATTCAAGAGGAATATACAATATATATTCAATATCATCGGATGACCATATACAATTTTGAACAAGTTTCCATACATAATTTAATGCATATAAAGTTCTACGTCCTTTGTATCTACGAACCGTCTCCAAACCCTACGAGGCAAATAGAACTAATTCATTTCAAAATTCTAAAAATACAAATAATAAATCAAAAAATTCAGAGAAGTTCTTCCCGGCCGCCTCTGTCTTCCCACAAGTTCTTCCCGGCCGATCTTCCCGCCGATTATTTCCGCCTATGTCTTCCCGCCATTTCTTCACGCCTCTATCTTCGCAGACGATGCTCCTTTTATAGGCACGGGCGCCGCTTCGCTTTGTCTTGTTCCTCCGACAGTATGTCAGGCCACCACGCTACCCACGTCTGTCTAACCTTAGTCCCGGTTGCACCAACCAGCGGGACTAAAGGTTAGATGACCAACTCTGGATTCCTCTTCTTCCCGCCATTTCTTCCCTGTCTTCCGCCTCTTTCTTCCCGCCACTTTCTTCCCGCCTCCTGTCTTCCCGCTCCCATTTTTCCCGCCATTTCTGCACTACATATATGTAGCCGGCTTGGCCAAAGATTATCACATCTCTACAATCTCTCATCACTCTCTCATGGCTTCCACCGCACCACTCTAACCTACCAGCAGGTGGAGGAGCTTTGCGCCTCGAACTACCCTTGTCCACCGGGCTACAGCGTCCCCACCGGCTGGAGCCTAAGCGCGGCGTGCAGTCCCTCCCGTCCCTCGAGTGCTGGCGCCCGGGCGGCCATCACGAATCACTACTACCTCGACCTCACGCCGAGCAGCGGATGAATCGCCGGCATCCCGATAACCAGCATACTTGGGACGCCTTCTTCATCAATCGGCGTGAGAGGGCGCTCGCCAGTATGAGGAGGGCGGTCGCCTCACAGGAACTTCCACGAGGCGGCCGTCGGCTATGGTGGTATGGCGGACTCTGCAGAGCGTCATGGACTACATCACGGCGGCGATATCCCCGCTGCGCTACCCTCGATTCGAGCCACGGCGCCGCCCGACGACAAATGACGACGGCGGCAATGACGACGGCGGCAACGACGGCGGCAACTTAGAAGGCGGCGACTACCCGATTACAACGGCGGCGGCTATGAAGACTACAGTATGCATATTATACGCCTAGGCAGGAGTATGACTAAATCACTCCAAATTTCATGTATCATCGGTGGTATCTCGAATCATTGAAAATGGACACCAAACACATCACGGGTAATATAATTCACATGATCCATTCAACAAAGTTTGGTACAATAAATTATTACACATCATTTCTTCCCTTGTGTCCCTGCTTGCTTTACGATTGTGCCGTATCCATGGAGCATCCTCATCATTTAACTTAATGCTTGGGTCGGTGTTCACTTTGAAGGCGGAATTTCAGCAAACATATTATAATCTTCGACATGTCCGTCTTGTCCTCCACTCCCACGATGTTTCTTTTCCCTGAAAAGAACAATGTGGCGCTTTGGATCATCGCATGATGTCTTGATCGTTTTCTTATCTTTCCGCTTCCTCGGTTTGCTACTCATGTCCTTCACATAGAAAACCTGAGCGACATCTTTCGCTAGGACGAATGGTTCGTCAAGGTAACCAAGATTGTTGAAATCCACCATTGTCATTCCGTATTGCTGGTCCACCTTTACCCCACCTCCTGTTAGCTTGAACCATTTGCACGGAACAAAGGGACCTTAAAGGAGGGTCCATAGTCAAGTTCCCATATCTCCTCTATGTAACCATAATATGTGACCTCTTGCCCATTCTCGGTTGCGCATCAAAGCGGACACCACTGTTTTGGTTGGTGCTCTTTTATCTTGGGCGATCGTGTAAAATGTATTCCCATTTATCTCGTACCCTTGGAAAGTCGTTATAGTCGAAGATGGTGTCTTGGCCAACATGTACATCTGATCTACAACATCATTGTCATTCATTAAATGTTTTCTCAACCAACTGCCGAAAGTCTCCATGTGGGCCTTCCTAATCCAGGATTCAGGCTTCCCCGGGTTGTCAGAACGTAAAATATTCTTGTGTTTCTCAAAGTACGGAGCCACCAAGCTGGAATTGGTCAGTACAGTGTGGTGTGCTTCAGTCAGAGAATGGCCGTCCATACATATCGTTGATTTCATTCCGATCGTGCCTTTTCCACTTAGTCTCCCCTCGTGGCGATCGAGGAAGACTAATCGGCTTAAGGTCAGGAACAAAGTCAACACAAAACTCAATTACCTCCTCATTTCCATAGCCTTGGCGATGCTTCCTTCTGGCCTAGCACGGTTACGAACATATTTCTTTAATACTCCCATGAACCTCTCGAAGGGGAACATATTGTGTAGAAATACAGGACCGAGCGAAAATCTCTTCGACTAGGTGAACCAGGAGGTGCGTCATAATATTGAAGAAGGATGGCGGGAACACCAACTCGAATCGACAAGACATTGGATCACATCGTTACGTAACCGTGGTAGAACTTGGATTGATTACCTTCGAGAGATTGCATTGAGGAATGCACATAGCTTCACAATGGCTACTCGAACATTTTCGGCGAGGAGCCCCTCAAAGCAATCGGAAGCAATTGCGTCATAATCACGTGGCGATCGTGAGACTTCAGGTTTTGGAACTTTTTCTCCGCCATGTTTATTATTCCCTTTATATTGGGCGAGAATCCAGACGGGACCTTCATACCGCTCGGGCATTCAAAAAGATGACCTTCTCTTCTTTGGTCGAGGCGTAGCTGTACGACCTTGAAACCATTCCGGATGCCGGTCATCGTGGTCTTTCAAACGTTGCTTTGGTCCTGCCGTGCTTGCTTTTTATCATTTGTCTTCCCATACACGGCCAAGAAGCTTAGGAGGTTCACGCAAATATTCTTCGTAACGTGCATCACGTCGATTGCAGATCGGACATCTTGGACTTTCCATTATTCTAGCTCCCGAATATAGATTTCTTCTTCCACATGGCTGCGTGCCCGTCGGCTCCCTTCGAACTGATTGTCCGCCAGACCCTTTCCAAAGATGACTTTCAAATCCTTGGCGATATCAAATACCTCGGCACCGGTCGTTCCGCGAGCTTCGGCCCGGTGATCTGCCTTGCCGTTGTAATGCTTGCCTTTCTTTCTTCTTTGGATGAATTTTCGGAAGAAATCGACGATGCCCAAGGTACACGTTCTTCTTACAATTTGGCAAATGTACACTTTCAGTCTCATGTAAGCGGTGCGTGCATGCATTGTATCCCTTATTTGACAGTCCGAAAGGTTACTAAGAGCAGGCCAATCGTTGATGGTTCTGAAAAGCAACGCTTCGTAGGTCAAATTCCTCTTGTTTGTGCTCATCCCACACACCGGACACCACCCCACACCTGTAAAAGTTCATCAACTAATGGCCTTAGGTACACATCGATGTCGTTGCGGGTTGCTTCGGACCTTGGATGAGCACCGCATCATAATGAACTTCCGCTTCATGCACAACCAAGGAGGAAGGTTGTAGATGCATAGAGTCACGGGCAGTGCTATGGCTGGAGCTACGCTCGCCAAAAGGATTCATGCCATCCGTGCATTTAGAGCAAATCTTATGTTCCTTGCGTCATTTGCAAAATCTTTGAACCATCTGCCGATCTTTCTCCATTGCGTTCCATCTGCGGTGTGTCTCAACTCCCCGTCCGACTTACGGTCCTCTTTGTGCCATCGCAACAACTTGGCATGCTCTTTGTTCCTGAGCAGACGTTTCAACCGTGGTATTATAGGAGCATACCACATCACCTTGGCGGGAACCCTCTTCCAGGTTTCGGCCCTCAACATCGTCACCGGGGTCATCGCCTCTCGATCTTATAACGCAATGCAGGTGCATACCGGCATTCATTCAAATTCTCGTATTCACCGCGGTAGAGGATGCGATCGTTGATGCATGCATGTATCTTCGTAACCTCTAAACCTAGAGGGCGGACAACCTTCTTTGCTTCAGACGTCTTGGCGGGCAACTCGTTATCCTTTGGAAACATATTCTTCAACATTTTCAGCAAGTTTTCAAATGCCGAGTCAGCTACACCTGCCTCGCCTTCCATTTCAGCAAATCCGATTGTGCAGCCCAAATTTTTCAGACCATCATCGCATCCGGGTACAGCGCCTTTCATGATCCTCTAACATGCGATCCAAATTCTCCCTCTCCTTTTCAGTTTCGCAGCGTCTCCTGCATCGGCAATGGTCCGACCAAGATCATCAACGGGATCATCACGTGCCTCTTCTTCACCTTCCCTTCACCTTCAAAGATCCTCCATGAAAGTATCACCGAAATGAGCAAGATAGCTTTCATCGATGAAATCATCCCCTTCTTCATCTTCTTCCATTATAACCCTCTTTCTCCATGCTTGGTCCAACAATTATAGCTTGGCATGAAACCGTGCGAAGCGAGATGCATGTGAACATCTCTTGAGGAAGAGTAACCCTTCCGATTCTTCTGAGATAACACATGGACAGATAACAAAACCCCCCGCTTGTTCGCATTAGCCACTACGAGGAAATCTTTCAAACCCGTAGTGAACTACGGGAGAGAGTCGGTTACCGTACATCCATTGCCGATTCATCTGCATTATTATAATATAAAATATATAATTAACCATCATGCATTTGTTAAACTAACTAGCTACAAACAATATAAATTAAACAATGAACTACACACATGCATATTTTATCAATGACACATCAAAGGTTCATCAAGTTGCTAACATGATCGAGGAGTGTGGCTCCAACACTTCATGTCATGTTTGTTTCATGCTCTTGGGGCATTTCGTCAAACACCTTATGTGCATAAGAGGAACCAAAAGCAAACCTACACCCACTTGTGAAGAGAATGGCTCCAAATGGCTAAGTGTTGACTGCTGGATGGGTATATATAGGGGAGGGGCTTTAGTTGCGGTTGGCACAGCAAACCGTGACTAAAGGTGCCGAAGGCCTTTAGTCGCGGTTGTCACAGCAAACCGCGACTAAAGACCCTCACGTCGGTAGCCACCAGCGCCACAGGCCGGGCCTTTGGTCGCGGTTCACCTCGTAACCATGACTAAAGGTCCCATTAATCATGATTCCCTACAACCCGCGACTTATGGGGCTGGGCCAGGCTTTGTTTTCCACCGATGGCATGAGCACTGGAGGCAGCCTCTGAGCGACCTCCACCACCATTAAGCCACACAGCTGAACCATAACATGTTAAAAGGAAGAAAAACATGTTCAGATTCGTGGACGAAAAAGTGCATGTGACGTAAATTATAAGTATAGCCTGACCTCCGGCTCAAATATGCTTCCAGATGTATTCTGAGCAATTCCTTCAATAATCATTGTTGATACAGCAGCAAATAGCTTCTGAGTGTTATCTGGAGGATCCATCTTCTCACCACCAAAGTATGCCTCAACAACAGTCATCTTAATAATGACAATGAAGAAAGTGGAAAGGAGTCAAGGCCCAAGAATTTTTGAGAAATCATGAATCCTACCATGGAATCCATGTATTAAGACAAGGACAATACTAAAAATAAATAGCTTTCCACCTGATTTAAAGTTAATGTTCCAGTCTTGTCACTGCAAATTGTTCTTGCAGAACCCATTGTCTCGCATGCAGAAAGTCTCCTGACCTGTTAACATATGGTTGAGAATGCATGAGACCAGCTGTTACTACCAGTAACACGGCACAATAACAAACACAAGCAAGGAATAGCAGCATACCAGAGCTTTATCCCTCATCATTTTGCACATCGAAAAGGCGAGCCTGACAAAAATATGCAGTGTCATTGGGTAAGTGATTGCTAGCATGCTACAAGAAAATTACGCATTAAATTTATGCTTACGTCAATGTGACAGCCAATGGTAGTCCTTCGCGAATAGCCACAACCACAATTGTGACCTATTACATCCAAAGATGATAAGATAACAGAAATTGTAAAATGCAAATCAGCAGTCATGACTAAATTGAAAACCTACCGCCACTGTGAAGATTTTAACTACTCCACGTATTGTCTCACCAACACCCATCTTTCCTTCCACATATTGCGGAGAGCCATCCGGATTGTACGTATGCCCAGTGAAATACCTAGAAGAAAACAAGGTGACAGAAATAAGCCACAAAGCTAGTTGGCCAAACTAAACAATGCATCAATATGCCTAGAAGAAAACAAGGTGACAGAAATAAGCCACTGGGCTAGTTGACCAAAATAAACTATTTATTAATATACCTGGCCAAGAGGTCAACGAGAACAACAACAGCAACAGAAATTCCAATTATTCCAATGAAGGTAGCAACACCATTCAAGCGAACCTACTCCAGAACAAATAAGATCATGCCAATTCATACAATCAAAAAAGCATGTCAACACATGGAGTCATGCGTAGGCTAATAACAAGTACAAGATCAAACCTGTAGTTGTGTTTCTTCACTAGAGTCTTCAGATATGCTTGCCATCAACAAGCCCCCATTCAGTGTTATTATTGTTGCTTTGTGTGGTGCCACCTCATGTCCTCATGCACGGCACCACTGTTTTCCTTTTTCACTTCTTCTAATATATACATTGAACAACAACTACCAGTAATATAATTTGTAGACTGCCAGCGTTTCTGCAAAGATGACAATTATTTATCTAACCAGAGAACTAAAGATTTTAGAAAATGTAAACTACTAACCAGATAACTACAAAATTTAGCAATGGTGAACTAAAGAACTACAGAATTTAGCAAATGAGGACTACTAACCAGATAACTTCAGTTTTTATAAAAGAAGTGGTTGGGATCTCGTGTTGGCAGTGGGGAGCCGTGGCCGGAACATTGAGGAAGATGATCTGGAGCATAAGCTCGAGTGCGATGGAGTTGTGGACGGCGCCGAGCACGTCGGTGGACTGAAGTCGCAGGTGCCGGTGTTGGAACCAGAAGCTCCATCTCTGGCTTTACCCATGGCGTCGCGCCAGATGGCGAAAGGGTGCCTGGCGGCTGGGCCTCGCCTTGATGCGCGCATCACCCGGCGGCCGGGACGAGGAGGTGGAGCAGCGCCAGACCGGGAGGTGGAGCCACGCCATGGCGTGAGGAGGCGGGGACAGGGAGGATGAGGCCGAGCGGCGCTGCATGGGGAGGGAGGCGGTGGCGGCGTGGGAGGGAGGCGGCGCAGGGGAGGGAGGTGGCGGCGTGTGGGGCGGAGGCGGCGGCGCGCGGGGAGGGAGGCGGCGCCGAGGTGGGGGCCAGGTGGAAGGGGCAGCGGCGCGGTGGGGGGGCCGGTGGCTGGGGCGGCGGCGCGGTGGTGAGGCCGGTGGCTGGGGCAGCCGTTCCACTCGCTACGGAAGAAGGAAGGTGGGAGAAGTGGTGGGCCGCGGGGGAGGTTCAGTTCGATGGGCTCCGTCGGCGGCCAGTCACGGTGCCGTGGGCTCCCTCGCTCGGGCTGACGCCGTAGCTCGCTTGCCCACGACGGCTGCCTCCGGCGGAAGGAGGTGGGTTAGGTTCGGTATGGGCCGGGGAGTTTCTACGGTGTAGCGCGTGACGCCTTATAGAGCCGAGGGGTAACAGAATAATATTTTGTTACTAGTAACAGAATAGTCCAGCCCTATATATATAATATCATCTCATATACGGGATTATACTTAACTACTAGATACAGTGCATAAAATTGAAAACGAACAATACTAAAACTAATAATCCCTCCACAGGGGCCCGATTCGCAGCCCCTCGCCCGGCTCCACAGTGCGCGGCGTCTTCCCAGTGTGGAGGCAGTACTTCGCCTCCTCCGCCTCACAGCGCTTGATGTACCGATCTGCCTCTTGCTGGCGGACACACGTGGATGATCTTGCCATTTCGTTGGGCACCCACCTGAGCTCCTCGTCGGTGGCACACTGGAGCTTATCGGCCCACCTCCACGCAGCGACGAGGCACCCAATGCCTATGACCTTCCTCGCCAAGTACCCATCTTCCTACACCTCCTCGGCACGACGACGCGCCTGCCCCCAAAGATCTGCCGCCTCCTTTTTCCAGGCGGCATCACGGGCTTCATAGGCCACCTGGTACCTGGCTTCCTCCTCCACCATCTCCTTCTTGAACGCCACTTGTCTGGCTTTCTTAGCCGGCGGCAGCGACTTCCACAGACAAAGATTGTACTAGCCCCAAAACCAATCCAAAGTTGTGGGGTCTAACGCAAACTCATCAGGCGACGCGTAGGGGTCCTCGTCGCTGCTAATCGAGTGAGCGTCCTCGGGGGCGGCGACTCCTCGTCGGTGCATGGGCAGAACGGCGGCGCCATGGCCGAGATTTGAGAGAGAGAGAGAAAGGGCGAGCGAGGGTAGGATGTAGATGAGAATGCAGGCGGGATGACGCGAGCAAGGTAGTATTTATTGGCGGCCAGAATCAAGATCGACGGGGACACTACACACGCTGGTCGCTGGAATTTACGAGTATTGTAGTTTGAATTACACACGATTCCCGCAGCAAAATCCGTGTGTGAACATAATAGCTGACGGTTTCCAATACAGAACCGTGTCTGATTAATGATCCCCGCCACCCACCTACCAAAACTCGAGTCGCAAGATACAGTGCCAATCGTGTGGGGGCGGTTGTCTTGCCAGATCTTTACATTTTCTTTTTTGAACACCAGATATTTACATCGTCTGATGATTTTTATTTCACACACAAGTACACAAAAGTATGATTTTTCAAACCGTTATGGTTAGGCGTTGCATGTAGATGTAGTTCAAATTTGAATTACGGTCATTAAATGGTTAGAAATCACTTAAATGTCTTAAAAAGGTCAAATGACCCCTGAAATTTTCCAAATTTGCACATGATAGTTGTATTAATGCATGTTAAACGTAGAGAAAAATTGAAGGCCGTAAGAGGAAGCTATCTCCCATTCATCATCAGACATGCATCGTTCCCTCTCGGAACCACGAGCCTTCTAGTGAGTTGTTCCGGTTTGTGAGGGATGTGTATCCAAACTTTCGTCAAACAGGCCAATTTTTTTACCACATCATCTTGCTGACATGACATTAAGTCAAGCAAGGTTTCATGTTTTTCTGGTCATTTTTTAATTTTTTGGAATTAAAATGCCATGTCACTCCATGCATGTGCCCATGCCTTGAGACCAATATGTTTGAAAATTCCTTCTAATTTACTGCACATGGAATTAACTCACACACAAGTACACAGATATGATTTTTCAAACCGTTTTGGTTACGTGTTGCATGTAGATGTAGTTCAAATTCCAATTACAGTCATAAAATGGCTAGAAAACCACTTAAATATCTTTAAAAGGTCAAATGACCCCTAGAATTTTCCAAAATTTCACATTACAGTTGTAGTAGTGCACGTTAGACGTAGAAAATAATTGAAGGCCGTAAGAGGAAGCTATCTCCCGTTCGTCATCAAACATGCATTGTTCCCTCTCGGAACCACGAGCCTTCTGTGAGTTGCTCCGGTTTGTGACGGGTGTGTGTCCAAACTTTCGTCAAACATGCCAATTTATTTACCACATCATCTTGGTGGCATGACATTACATCAACCAAGGTTTCATGTGTTTCTAATTTTTTTTGGTATTAAAATGCCATGTCAATGCATGCATACGTATGCATGTGTCCATGTCGTGAGACAAATATGTTTGAAAATTCCTTCTAATTTACTGCACATGGAATTAACTACTTTTACAAGTACACAAATATGATTTTTCAAACCGTTTTGGTTAGGCGTTGCATGTAGATGTAGTTTAAATTTTAATTACGGTCATTAAATGGCCAGAAAATCACTTAAATGTCTTTAAAAGGTCAAATAACTCCTAGAAAATTTTGAAAATTTCACATTACAGTTGTAGTAGTGCACGTTAGACGTAGATAAAAATTGAAGGCCGTAAGAGGAAGCTATCTCCCGTTCATCATCAAACATGCATTGTTCCCTCTCGGAACCACGAGCCTTCTAGTGAGTTTCTCCGGTTTGTGAGGGGTGTGTGTCCAAAATTTAGTCAAACATGCCAATTTCTTTACCACACCATCTTGGTGGCATGACATTACATCAACCAAAGTTTCATGTGTTTCTGATTTTTTTGAACTAAAATGCCATGTCACTCCATGCATACTTATGCATGTGTCCATGTCGTGAGACAAATATGTTTGAAAATTCCTTCTAATTTACTGCACATGGAATTAACTGGCACACAAGTACACAAATATGATTTTTCAAACCGTTTTGGTTAGGTGTTGCCTGTAGATGTAGTTCAAATTTGAATTAGGGTCATTAAATGGCTAGAAAATCACTTAAATGTCTTTAAAAGGTCAAATGACCCCTAGAATTTTCCAAAAATTCACATCATTGTTGTAGTAGTGCATGTTAGACGTAGAAAAAATTGAAGGCCGTAAGAGGAAGCTATCTCCCGTTCGTCATCAAACATGCATTGTTCCCTCCCGAAACCACGAGCCTTCCAGTGAGTTGCTTCGGTTTATGAGGGGCGTGTGTCCAAACTTTCGTCAAACATGCCAATTTTTTTACCACATCATCTTGGTGGCATGACATTACATCAACCAAGGTTCCATGTGTTTCTGATTTCTTTTGGAATTAAAATACCATGTCACTCCATGCTTAATTGTGTCATAGCCGTTAGACCAATATGTTTGAAAATTCCTTCCAATTTACTGCACATGGAATTAAATCGCACAGAAGTACTCAAATATGAGTTTTCAAACCGTTATGGTTAGTTGTTGCATGTACATGTAGTTCAAATTTCAATTACGGCCATTAAATGGCTAGAAAATCGCTTAAATGTCTTAAATGGTCAAATGACCCTTGAAATTTTTCCAAAATTTGACATGACAGTTGTATTAGTACTACAAAATTTCTCGTTCATTTAAAACACCATCCTTTGCCACTTCACTCCAAATTCGTCTTTCACAGCTAATAAAAATTATCTACAACTCACTCACAATTGTTTTCTTGGAACCATTTGCAATGAAAATATCTGGGTCTATTTAAGTCTCCCTCCTTAAGCTTTGCCGGATAAATGCGCTCCGGTTGGCAACCCCGAATCCACGAATCCCGATCCCCATTCCCGCACCCCCTTCTTGCAAAGGTGACGTCGTGGAAACGCTTCGTGAAGACCCGTACGATGGACGCGTCCCCCCCCTCCCCGAGCATCGCCGCCTACGCCGAGAGTGCCGCCGCGTCCGCATTGAGCGCGGCCGCTACCACCGAGAGGGCGTCTGCGGCAGGCGACAGGGCAGCTGTAGCAGCCGAGACGGCTGCAGCTGCTGCTACGATGGTGGCTAAAAACGCCGAGAGCGCTCGAGCTGCCGCCCGTGCCACTGATGTCGCCCTGGCCCAGGTCGAGGCCATCCACGCCATAATTGAGGATGCACATGCCAAGATATTCTAGGCCACCTCGGACTCCAGCATGCAACCCACGTCTGAAAAGGCGGCGGTGGCCATGGAGCACCTGCTTCCTCATGAGGTCCCCGAGCAGGAGCTGGAGATGCAGGAGGCGGCGGAGGTCGAGGAGTGCCGGGAGGAGGAGTTGCGCATGGTCGAGGTCGAGGTAGAGAAGATTCTGTCCGTCGAGGAATCAGCGGTGGAGTACCAACGCGAGCTCTAGCACAGCCACTACTACGAGTACTACAACCTTGAGGGTGGCGCCGAGGATGAGGACACAGTCGGCTTCAGCAGGGGGGACGCGGAGTCCACCAACGGCGACATGTCGCCATGACAAGTCATCGATGTCTCATATCACACTGGCGATGCATAGGCCGGCGTGGCGGCGGATTTGTTAAAATTATGCATACTTAGGCTTTGCTTTTAATGTTGGTCGTTTCTTAGAGCAATGATTAGGTCAACTGGCTCTGTTTAATAACTAAAATTGCTTGATTCAGTAAGTGTGGTCTGTCTGTTGTACGCTCTTTTGTGTGCCCAAACTAGAAAGCGATGTTAAATTATGCAATGACGTACCCGGGGAAATTTCCACCAAAATTTGAATTATCAAACTCATCCCATGCGCGTAAAGCAGAAGAATCATTTGCGATGCACACAATCGTTCAAAGTGAATGGTCCGTGACTGCACGCAAAGTTTCCTCCACATTTCCAAAATTTTGGCCTACCGCCAAAATATCTACCCGCCCCTTCCCACCCCTTTTCTCCACGACCACCAGTCACATTTCCCCTGTTTCCTCCTTCCTTTCTTCCTTGCTAAGCTATAGCCGCTTCCTCGCTCTCGTCGTCTCGCATCCTACCGCGGGGGTCGCATTGGTCTTCTTCAAAGACCTCTCCAGCGGTTCCTCCTCCGGCGACGACTCCTTCACCACCCGGGTATGGCTCTCTTCTCTCTCTCGGGCTATGACTTGGAATGAAGGATTTTTTCCCCGCGGTCGATTTGAGCCATTTCTTCCTCTTGTAGCTCCCTAGGACCATCAGTGGCAACAAATGGAGTGGGGTGGCTGAAGATCTATCTACTCGTTGTCACCATCAATCTCCATGCATGAAGCTAGTTGCGTTTGAATCTGTGGACAGTGGGAGGAAGTTTCTGGCATGTGCAGAGAAGGTTAGACCCTCTTTCGTTGTTACAAATCATTTGTTAGATGTGATTCAGACACTGTCACGGTCCCAACCCATTCATACCACACCTTGAACCAAGCGCATCCTAAGACAGTGTCACAGTTTGTACCTAGTGTCTTAAATTGTTTCCATCTCATCAACGGTGCCATTAGAAAATTATTTAGCACCGCTTCAGCAGTTTGTGCAGCCAACTTTGGTCCACACATCCGAGCAGCCAAGCAGTAAAATACTAAATCTTTATGGCACGAACACTACAAGAAATATGTCAACTTGTGACCCTCACTATTGGCCGCTGAAAGGTCATAGTTTTTCATTTGCGACCTTTTTGTGACCAAAAACAGAAGGTCAAAAGTTGGCAGTCGTAAACTGAAATTAGTGACCTTCTTTGTGATATGTAAAAGGTCGTTGGTTCCACGACCAAATTTTTGGTCACTAGCAACCTCCTCAGGCCACGTAGGCATCCAGCGTGGCAAGCTGATGTGGCACAAGAATCAGCCCGGTCCGATTCGGCGTTTTACATGGGCCGAGCCCAACAATTCGGCCTTTTTAATGTATTTTTTGCTGTTATTTTTTGCTAGCTACATGGGCTTGGGCCATTGGTTTGGCCTTTTTTGCTTTCTGAGGTGCAGCCTTTTCACATTCTATATACTTTTTATTTTTGGGTTTTCTTTTTTTTTGTTACATTCAATTTTCAGATCATTGTAGTCAACTGGATGCACATTGTCAGATTCTTCTAGGCACTAGGTCCCAAACATCAGGTTTTAATTTTTCACAACTTGTAACTCAATGATATACCAATCAGAGAACACATTTTAAATATATTCAAATAACAGCCAAATCACTGATGTACCAATCAAGTTTATTAATTTCACCAATCACAATATAACCATACAATATTACACCAATCACAATATAGCACTCTACAGATAAGACACTCAACAAGTATAGGCACGTCTCCAACACCTTAGCGCCTTCAACCTGCAAAACATCACATCCAGCCACATATTAACTATCAAATCAATTCACCCTTGGCATACGGTAGGTGACGACGATGTGGTAGTGGTGGAAGCCGCCGCCGAGGCCGACGGCGCCTGCGGTGTCCTCATCATCATCGGAGGTGATGACGACGGACGGGTCATCGTCGAAGCAGGTGCGCTGCAGGCCACATCATCATATTTGAGCATTAATATTTCCGTATTACTACACAGGAACTACATCAATAGGAGTACACAACAACTAGTAGCAGAACTAGAAGAAATAGCCAAATTGAGTGTACACCAATATCATCAGGAACATGACTATAACAAGCATCTTGCTTTAATAGGATAAAGTGACACAGCAGAATTACTAGGATACAGTGACACAACAACAGCAATAAGATAACATATTATGTGCTACTCTGGTGACATTTCCAAAGTGGCACGTTTGATATGCTAAGGACTTGTTGATCTAATCCAGGTTTTGTTTTACAAATTAGTTTTGCTGTAAATTCAGCTAGTGTTCAAGTTATAAACAGTTTCTTTTTGCCGTCTTTGTTTCTTCTCCGTGACATTTAGTAGCACACATGAGTATATCCTGCTGTGCCTATGCATTGCAAGAGCCAAATAAATACTAAATATTATTGCAAACCTAACATACTTGAACAGCTTGGTCAGGGCAAGAACAGACCTGATGAGCTCTGAAGTTGAACGAATGGTGAACGATCCCATGGAGAGGCAGAGCACCTACATTTGACACAAACTGCTAAGGATCAATGCAAACCAAACGAACTATTGATATTGTACAAAATTGGGTAGTAGGATTCAGACAGTGTGAATGTGATCTGATAAAAATTGCATGCTATGCACATCAAGTTAAAAGGCACAAGTTATATAGTAGCCTCAAGCAGAGCAAGTGTACAACAAGTTGATAAAAGAATGCTCAGTCTTGCCGTGGACTCACAATCCACATCCAACAGCCCACCATCTCGTATATACATCCAAACCATAAAAATAGCGGTCAAACAGCAAGGTAGTGCAAAGAAATTAAGTAAACTATTGGCTATTAAGTAGTATACTCATGTGGTGAATTTTATGGAATATTTAATCTATACTCTGCATCTACCAAAAGCAGATCTCCTTGAACAGGTTCTGATGCCAAACAATCCAAAGGCATCTAACTGAAAAAGGCAAAAGGAATGGTGCTTCTGCTGCAGTGAATTGAAACCCAAAGCACCCCCAAACCGTAACAGACTAAACTAGCTAGCTCTAGGAGAACTAAAACGCTAGCTGCAAGCAAGGAATGGAGGAATGGATGGTCACCATTACTGAAGTTGATGCTTCAGGAGCTCGCCGGCGTGGTGGTTCAGGTGGTTGAGGAAGAAGAGGAGCATTACTGCATAATCATCATGAAACAATAGTGATTGAGTAAATCATAAAGCAGAATAACAAAATCATAATTAATCTAAATCGACTCAGAATCAGATAGCATATGATGGGCATGTTTACATCTTTTACTAATCAAAGCACTTGCCCGCACACCGGCAAAACTCTCCACCCGCTCTGTCTTCACAGCAAAGGAAGCGAGCCATAGAAAATTTAGTACTAGGGGTTGCTTCAACTTCCATACTAAGAATGAATGTAATGTATCATGACAACTTTACCTAACCCTTGAAACAAGTATGCATGTTATTACTTTTAATGCCTCTACGAGTCATGATCCTGACCTCCGGGACAATATGTAACACATTTTGCAACTGATAGTAGTTCACAGAAACTCATTTTTAATAAAATATAGCGTCCTAACTCCTAGTTAGTTCCAGAACTGCCCAAATTTTACACACCTCATCTTACTGAGGACACTGGACATCTCCTCTCTTCTTCCTCTTCGCCCTCTTGTGGGTACCCAACTTTTGCTTCGCCACCTTCAGGGCACAGTTGTCCTTGCCAACCTTGAGAAGCTTAGTGATACGCTTCTCATATGGAGCAAACCCAGCGACCTCCCTGATCAAGTTCCTGACGAAATGCACCCTCTTGGTACCTTTCTGCAAACCAAAATGGTAACCGGTCAGAACAATGAGAATGAAAAACTTAAACAGGAGTAAACATCACAATAATATGAATTCTTACTACCACAAAAGATCTATTGCACTTGAGAATGAAGGAATTGTCACATATTCAACAAATTCAGAATCTAAACTTAATTTCGTCTACCAAATAAACTAGAACACCTCAAATCCAGTCTGCTAAGAGTATTTATTTATCTACACTACATAGTCAAAGAAATTTCTAAAGAAAGCCCAAAACATGATGCCCATGGGCATGTCATACACATATCTTCAAATGACCAGCTGAGCAAAGCGAGGTGATCATTATTAGCAAGATGAAATATTTCACCGATTAACCAACTAGCTTTCCTGGATCAGTCGAAAGGAAAGACACAAAATTCCTCCAATAGAAACGGCCGCACACTTTAGATTCACCAAAACCAGCAGCAAGCCATGATCTACGGAAGACTCGCCGTTGGTCCATATAGAAGCAAGCAAGCTACCACGCCACACAATCTACCAACAAGAAATCGAGCCTAATGCTTGAAACCCGCACAGATCAACCGAACAGCATAGGCACAAGCACAACAGCACCAGCGTCATCTGTATGCAAGATGTGTCTCAGATATCAGCACAGGCACAAGCACAACAGCTCTGCAAGGCTTGATTTAACACACTGAGGAACATTATTGATTTAGCAAGTGCAGAATACCATTACAATGCTCAATTCAACTAACAGAATCATCCTGAGACGAGTTTATACGAACAATCAGGAACATGAAGTGCAGCACAGCAAGTCGATCTACCATATCTATCAGTTGCATCTAATTAGGCACCCCGAAACCCTACCGGACGGAGAATGGCCCGAACAACAAGATAGCACGGCGCTGGGTGTCGGTGTACTAGAGTAGGGCTACCCTAGTATCCCGTACTCGTGCACGGACAGTTGCAGCACCCCGCGGCAGGTTTGCCTGGTCACCGCCAAGATCCTCCGTGGCTCCTTTGGAGCCATTCAAGAACAAAGTATTTGACTAAGAAGACAAGGCCCGGCAAGAGGAGCTTGCCGAAGGCCACTCAAGGCATGCAGAAGACAGGGCCCGGCAAGAGGAGCTTGCCGGGAAGGCTCGAGGCGCGACAAGCCTCGCGACAAGGATTCGGCATGACAAGGTGCTTGCAGCGGCAAGCAACCTCTCTCCATCTCCGCTCCAGCTCATCCCGCAACGCGTGTCGCCATGGGACCATTCCATGCGGCGTGTCAAGAAAGGTGCAGCCGGCGGAGAGCAGCGATAAGCGGCCGACAAGCTTGCCATCGTGGCGGCGGTGGCGCACCTGACGGCCTCTGTTGCACTGTTTGGGCGACACTGACGGGCATTTATTGCTTTTGTCCCTTGTCGTCAGAGTTAGGTATTTTGCACTGTACACTGCTTGAGTAGGTGTACCAACTCCTGTTTTTACATTTGTACCCTCGCCTATGTTGCCACCTGTCGGAGACCCCTTGAGCCTATAAAAGGAGGCCCATGCGCAACGTAGAAAGGGTTTGGTCCATTCGACTCACTCGAGACCAGATACGCTCACGCTAGGTTTTGTAGCTCCCATCGCTCCCTAGCAAGAACACAATACATCAAACAAGCAGCAGTAGGAGTTTTATCTCTCCGGAGAGCTCCGAAGCTGGGTAAACTGCTCGTGTGCCTCGCCTCGATCCGCTCTTCATGCGATCTCCGCCGCCCTCCGAACCACAAAGGGGCCTGGTCCGCTGGCCCCATAGGTGTTCGTGGGTCCGATCAGCCTCCCCGACATCTTTGGCGCGCCAGGTAGGGGGCGTCGAGGCCGTGTGAATCTGATCCGACGTTCACACGAGCAGCGTCCTCTACATCTTCCTCAACATGCCACCGAAGAAGAAGGCTTGGCGGCGGCGAAACCGTCGCGTCGTATCCACCATCACCGCAGCAAAGCGGGTGGTGGGGCGGGGCAATGGCGGAGGAATGGGCGCCGACGAAGGTGTTCGCGATGTCGCCAAGTCCAAGGACAAGGCCCCGCAAACATCGGCGTCCGCGCATCCCCCGCGCCCATCTCAGGAGACGCGGGACCAACAACGTCATGGCGTTCACAATGCCATACGTTCGTTGGATCGAGACCCTCAAGACCAGCATGCGCGCCAACATGCTGGCATGAGTGAGATACGGTCGCTGGGCGGTACTGCTCCTTCTAACGTGGTTAGAAGTCCGAGCGTATCCCGCTCCTTGCACCGTTCGCCAATGCCGCCCACTACTCCAGCAGAAGCTCTGGCGAGAGCTCAGCTGCTCCTCGACTACCCTCCAACGACCGACAAGGTCGACGAGTGGAGGACCACTATACAGAGCCTCATCGGCTTTGCCAGCAGCGGCGCTCGCTGGCAACCAACGCCCGTCGTTGCAGCGGCAAGACGACAAAACGCGAGCCGGTGGCGGCAGACTGTTGGAGGTACAACTACCATGCACTCTCCGCCCGAAAGGCCAAGATCGCCGACTCACGGATCCACCTCGGCAGCGACTCCACCGCGTCGTCCGGATCCATGAGCTTCGCCGCGATCAGCGCCAAGTTCTTCATGGCGACAACAAGAGGGCGCTCGAACTTCGCATCGGCGCCGGAGAGAAGCGGCGTCGATCCGACAAAGCCGCTGGACCTCTTGTTGACATGCGCGCCCGGAGGAGCAGGCGACTTGCCGTGACGCGGTAGGTTGCCCTGCGTTCACTCGCGAGCTGCGGCAAGTCCGATGGCCCAGCCGGAAAAACTTCAAACCAGATGTGCGGAGAAGTATGATGGCAGGGCGCATCCATCGAGTTCCTCGGCATCTACACCATCGCGGTGCAGGCTGCGGGAGGACGGGATGACAAGATCCTCGCCAACTACTTCCCGCTTCGTGCTCAAGCCCAACGTCGAGATCTTGGCTCATGCACTTGTCGGACAGCTCCATATCCTCTTGGGCAGATCTGTGCCATCGGTTTGTTGGCGCCTTCACGGTGGCCACAAGCCTCATGGCCAAGAGAGTGACCTTCATCTGCCGCCTGGAAGGAAGGAGAGTCCATGCGCAAGTTCATTCAGAGATTCAGCCGTGTGCACTACAACATCCCAGATGTCCACCCTGCCGTGGTGATCGGTAGCGTTTCATCGAGCGTGCGGAACCGCGAGATGAGGAGGAGATGGCGATGTGCAAAGTCAAGGACGTCGGTGAGCTGTACGCCTTGGCCGACAAGTGTGCATCTTGAGGAAGGGAGGAGACTCGGGAGAGAATGCAAGCAGGATCTCGACGGTGAGGAGGCCGCCCGGCAAAGAAGGGCCGTGGCGAGTAGGCAACAGGAAGAAGAAAGGCGGAGAAGTGTTAGCTGTTGAGCAGTCCGGCAGCGGAGGTGGCGACAAGAACGCCAAGGCTGGTGGCTCCGGCAAGGAGGTTGCCGCCGACGCCAACCACCCGATCTGTGGCGGTCGCCGACAAGCGGGGACTGGCTCCGGCAAGCAGTACTGCAAGATCCACCGCACCAAGGGCCACGACCTCCAGAGCTGCAAGAAGGTCGAGCAGCTTGTTGAGCAGCAGAAGGCTGAGTACGAGCAGCGCGACAAGGAGAAGGCCCAAGAAGGTGCTGGGGGAGCAAGCAAGAAACGTCCCGTCCGGGGAGGACGCCGCGGCAAGGCCAAGCAGCGGCAAGGAGACACACCTCCCCGCGGCCACGACAAGGATGAATATGATGACGACGACGAAGATATGGAAGGCAGCGGCGCCCGATGAGCAGGAGTTTCAGAAAGCCACAGAGGTCCTCTGCGTTGACGGAGGTGCTTCCCTGCATACCTCCCACCGCCAACTCAAGCAATGGATGCGGGAGGTCAATGCAGCGGAACCATCCGTAGAGTCACGCAAGCCTCTGAAGTGGTCCAGCACGCCTATCGTCTTTGATATTGAGGACCACCCTGATCGCATAATCTGCGGTCGGGTGCTTGCCGATGTTGGTCTCACCAACCATCCGCAACCTCAAAGGTCACCAAGATGCTAGTTGACGGCGGGGCGGCTTGAACTGATCTCCTCCGCGGTGCTCCGAAGCTTCAAATCCTGACGGCGAGCTCGAAGAGGCGGCACCTTCCAAGGAATCAATCCGGGAAGGAGCAAGCCGAAGGGGAAGATTACGTTGCGGTAACATTTGGCGTGAGCTGAACTTTAGGATCGAGAGGGTCACATTCGACGTTGCCGATTTCCCATTGCCTTACAATGGGATACTTGGTCGTCAAAGACTACGCCAAGTTCATGGCAGCCTCTCACTACGCCTACAACTTACTCAAGATGCCAGGCCCGATAAGCGTCATCTCTGTCCATGGCGACAAGAAGGATGCCCTTATCTGTGCCGACAAGATCTACCGGGATGCAGCGGCTGACAGATTGCCAAACACTTGCCGCTGAAGCTCTCGGGGGAAAGAAGACAAAGTCCAAGTCCGGCAAGAGCTCTGATGCTCACTCCGGCAAGCGCACCTCTTCGGAGTGCTGCGCTACCGTCGAGGACGCACCATCGAGCTCCAAGCAAGTGCAAGAAGAAGATGGTAGCTCCGCCAAAGACCAAGAAGGTGCCCGCCAAGGAGGATGGCAGGTGGTACCTTCACCATCGATTGCCTCTCTCGACCCTAAATAGGAAGCGGCGCTCGTCGCTTTCCTGTGGCGAATGTCGGCGTCTTTGCATGGCAACCGTCGACATCCCGGTGTTCCCAGGAAAGTGATTGAGCACCGCTGGCCGTTTGTCCTCATCTTGGCGGCCCGTCAAGCAAAAAGTCAAGAAGCAAGCGGTGGGCGCCAAGAATTCATAGCGAAGAGATCAAGAAAGCTGGAAGCAGCGGGCCTTGTCGGAGGTGCTCCATCCTACGTGGTTGGCCAATCCCGTAGTCGTGCGCAAAGCAAATGGAAAATGGAGACTTTGTATTGACTTCACGGATGTTAATAAAGCTTGTCCCAAAGATCCATTTCCCTTACCGCGCATCGACCAGATTGTTGACTCCACGGCTGGATGTGATTTGCTTTCGTTTCTTGATGCATACTCGAGGATACCATCGAGATCTTCATGGCTGAAGAAGATGAGGAGAAGACCGCATTCATTACACCATGTGGCACATACTGTTTCATACGGATGCCTTTCGGTTTGAAGAATGCTGGTTCAACATTTCAAGGGTAGTCCATGGCGGCTTTTGAGCCGCAAATGCACAGAAATGTAGAAGCCTACATGGATGACATAGTGGTCAAAAGCAAGGACAAAGCAACTCTGGTTCAAGATTTGGGCCGAGACCTTTGCAAATCTGCGCAAGATCAACCTCAAGCTCAACCCCGAGAAGTGCGTGTTGGAGTCCCTTAGGAAAGCTTCTCGGGTTCTTCGTGTCTCGGCGAGGGATTGAAGCCAATCCCGACAAGATCAAGGCCATTGAGCAGATTGAAGCACCAAAGTGCGTCAAGGATGTCTGAAGACTTGCTTTGGTTGCATGGCTGCTCTCAGCGAGTTTATTTCTAGGTCTGCTGAAGCGCCTGCCATTTTTCAAGATTTTGAAAAAGGCAGGTCCAATGAAATGGACTCGAAGCGGAGGCTGCGCTGCAGGACTTAAAGAGATACATGTCCTCCACTCCAACACTTGTCGCACCTAAACCACAAGAAAAGTTGCTGCTATATATAGCAGCAACCAATCAAGTGGTTAGTGCTGCGTTAGTAGCGGAGAACGAGGCGGATGACGAGCCAGCAACCACGGCAAGCACATCCAGCGACAAGCGGGGGCTTCACGACAAGCTCTGGTCCCGACAAGGGCGAATCAGCGCAGACGCATGAGCAGATGCGAAAAAGGATGGTGCGGCGCCCGGTTTACTTTGTCGATTCCCTCCTGCGAGGGGCTAGGTCAACGTACTACGGTGTGCAGAAATTGCTTCGGCCTCCTCATGGCCTCGAGAAAGCTGCGCCATTACTTCCAAGCACATGAGATCACAGTTGTCACTCGCTTTCCGCTCAAGAGGATACTACAGAATCCAGAGGCAACGGGCAGGATTGTCGAGAGGGCATTGGAACTGTCAAGCTTTGGTCTCAAGTTCGAAAGCACTTCAACTATCCAAAGCAGAGCGTTGGCAGAATTCATAGCAGAATGGACGCCAACTGTCATGGATTTGTCACGTCAGATGTCCTTAGTGTCAGGACTTAGTCGCGAGGCCAACGCATCTATGTGGTAGCTTGAGAGGGGTTGAGCGGAGTCGAGAGACACAACACAAGACAGGGATTTAGACAGCTTGGGCCCCGGAAACATCATCCGGTAAAAACCCTACATGCTGTTTGAGGCTAGGTCTCATTATCATCACGAGGGAGTCGCCGTAAACCGGCTCTCCTCTTTGTGTCTAGCCCTAAGATTGTTTCTTCTTGCTGGTAGCTTGTCCCTCTTTGGGGAGCCCTACCCCTCCTTATATATGTTGAAGAGGTGGGTTACATGTAGAGTCCAACTCGGACTTAAGACTTAACTATTCTAACTTATCGCCATGGGCTTCTTAACATCTTGGGCTTCATAACGTCTTGGGCTTCATAACGTCTTGGGCTTCATAACCCCACAGCAACCCGATTATCACTGTTTGCGGTTTAACATTGTCTGCGGTTTAACATTGTCTGTCGGTTTAACATTGTATGCATCGGTTTAACATTGCCTGACGGTTTAACATTGTCTGCCGGTTTAACATTGTCTGACGGTTTAACATTGTCTGCCGATTTAACATTATGCTTTGTTTACCACCGGCGGTTTACCGTCTGTCTTAGCCATCTGTCTTTACTCTGCCGGTTTACCACCGGCCGGTTTACCGTCTGTCTTAGCCATCTGTCTTGACTCTCTGCGGTTTACCACCCGGCCGGTTTACCAAGCCCGGCAGATTCTGACTCGGCGGGTCATACCACGGGGTATATCCCCGACATTAGCCCCCAGTTTAACTTGGATTTATCCATGTTAAACTTACTCTGATCATCCTTAAGTCTTTGTCACTTCCTTCTTCTAGAAAATCTGGTTTAATAGACCAGCTTCATAATCAACTTGCTGGCATTAGTTTCTCATAGAAAATATATTGTGAAGAATAACTTCTCTGACTCAGCTTCCAATGACTTAACAAAAATAATGGTCCTTGAAATCCTCATCTGATCTTCAGCCGGTTTAAGAATGTAGAACTTGCCGGTTTATAAATATTGATAGCACCGGGTCATACTTGTAGTTAACCTCGAGCTTGAAAATATACCTCTTATATGACTATCACTTGTAGCTCCCAAGTCTTAAGAAGGTAGCATAGCAACAGCTTAAGACTTGCTTCAATATAAATATCACAATCTTGAAGAAATCCAGGTTGTTCATCTCAATCACTAGTCGAATTGAGTATTCCACATATGTAGCCCCCAAGTGCGGGTTGTCCTGCTTGCAGCAACACAGGACTTGTAATTTTGTTATGCTCATAAAAACTTGAATTGTTGACAGGAGCAATTGGTAGCCCCCAAGGGCCGGCTCATTATAATGTGATGAGTCGGGTTTTCAATAAGATGAGCAAAAAATGACTTTGCATTAGCCCCCAAGTGTCATGGTGCATGCTTGCAGCGACATGAGGCTTGCAGATTTGATGTAATCTTAACTGAAATAATGTAGCCCCCAAGTGCGGGTTGTAAGCTTGCGACAACTCGGGACTATTCCTTCAATTGTAGAATAAATCATATCCATTGATAATCGATAGCCATTGCGCTAAAGCGACTTTGAAAACCTCAATCATAATATTGGTTATTGATAACCATAATATAAATCCAGCCATGTTGGCTATTTGAATAATATACCGAATTATTTATAAGCGCATGAGTCCAATGGCGCAATTCAAATATGTCTTGGCGACTTATAGTCCAAAGCCAGGCGGGTTAACAAACACCGGATAATTTCTCATCATATCTTGGCGACTTATCGTCTTAAAGCCAAGCCGGTTTAATAAACACCGGATAATTTATCATCATGCTTTATTCAACCTGTCTCGCATACAACAAGATTAAAGTGTCACTGGCGGTTTATCACGGACGAATCATAATGCCCAACACATAACCCGTGTTTATAACCAAGGCCGCACTTAAGAATAATCAATGAAATATATCATACCTATGACATTGAATCACATCATTGGTTTACCAACTTTTTGTAGTAAGGGTGATAACCCCAATCTTGAGTAATGATAACTCCTTTCATACTGTGTCGGTTTATGTTAAAACCGTACCGGGTAGTGATAAACACCGGTTTAACCATATATAATACTGGTGACACGTAGTCAAACCAGACCGGGTTGATAGTCTCCGGATTATGATTTGATCATGTACTGACAACTTGTAATTGAAAGTCAAGCCGGGTTAATGAACACCGGTTTACTCCATAATAAGATGATAACGTAAAATCAAACCGGGCAGATAGCCTCCGGATTAGGATTTGACCGTGTTCCGCCAATTTGTAATTGACAGTTTGAAACGGATTAACAATGTCGGTTTAAAAATGCAGCAAAAATCAAATAACAGTTATGAAAAAAATATGGAAGCAAAGGCAATGATAAGACCGTTTGCAAAAAGAGGCTTTACTGAGCCGATCAGATGGTGTTACCATGGTCGGACACGACCAAGCTCCCAATAAGGTGTAGCTATGGTTCAAGTCAGCCAGGTCCCCAAGCTGAAACCGTGGCATTATGCCGATCAAGTGGCGTGGCAATGGTTCGGGTTCGACCAAGCCCCAAGTGACTCTATGGCCTTAGGCCGATCAAGAGGCGTGTTGGTTCAGACTTGACCATGTCCCCAAGTGATCTGGTGGCTTTCGTCTATCAAAAGGCGTTGCATTGGTTCGACACGACCAAGCCCCCAAGTGATGTTGTGGCACTAGGCCGATCAAGAGGCGTGGCTATGGTTCGGATCTGACCAAGCCCCCAAGTGATCAATAATATGATAAGCCAATAAGGCAGGATACCCATGTTTGAACCGCGCATCATGGCAGCAGGTCCTCTTTGGCACACTTTAACTTTTTGCAAGAGATAAATCCTTCTTGAACCGGATGTTAAACCGGATATTGAGAGCTTCAAAGCTTTGTGGGAGACATCTTTCCCTTGAACCGGATTTTAAACCGGAATCTTTATTTTCAACCATAAATTTTCTGACGGCCTTTAAATTTGCACCAATATGGTGGCTTGGGGTCCTGCATTAGATAACCTTGCAAGCCGGAGTAATTGCTCTTTTAAAGAAATCAATATATAATAAAAATATCTTTGGATGGATTTCACCGATATGCCGGGCTAGCGGTTATCCACCGCAGAGTTGATGATCACCATGGTAAAGCCGTTCAACAACAAGCGGTGCGCAATGACGCATGATGACGCCTTAACGATACTTCATTGGCACAGCATGGCACCATCTTTATAATAAATTATTGTCCTGCACATAAAAATATACGGACCAAAAAGTAATTGTTTTCTTTTAAAGAAAGCAATATATAATATAAAAATATCTTTGGATGGATATCACCTGACGTTTTTTTTTGTTTGGACAACGGATGATCTGTCCGTAGATAAATTTTTCTGTACTGTTACTGAATTCCCTTTGATCCATATATGTATCCAAAGCATATTTGTGTCGATCACCTCAAGGACCTTGCCAAATGCTGCCACAGCTCTCACCCTCGATATCTTGCTAAGCTTTGATAAATAGTGCAGCCGTGTTTGGTGATCAACAATAACCAGTCTACAAACCGTATGCATAACTCGCCGATATTCATCAAACCCGTTTTTTGTACTCTACTTTTCCTCCAACGGGCAGCCAACGCACCCATAAGATGCATCTGGAGAGCCAGCGCCGCGAACTAGTAATCATGCGCCATCGATGGATTCAGGGTGAAGTGACCCGAACATAACAGAACTGCAGCACAAACAAGGCACGGGGCAACTTGACGCTGGGAGCAGTGACTTGAAGGTGCATGGTACGGAGGAGAACCGGCGATTTGAGGCGGCTCGGGGCGAGTTGAGGTGAAGGTGGTGGCCGACCGGCGAGCGGGACGGCCCAGACGTAGTCGGAGGTGGCTCGGAGCTGCTATAGTTTGCTTGTCAGAGGTCAGCAAGGGTGGATCGAGGCGCTTTGGCGATTTAACGGAGACGGGGGTGATCCGGCGACCTGAAGAGGCCGATTTGAAGAGGCCAGGCAATTCAGGAACAGATGAAACATGAAGCTCGAGCGGCAATTCATCTGCGTTGAGGGTGGGCGGCGACTTGCTGTGTTGGCGGTTTGGGGACGCATCCAGGATAGCCTCGTGCCGGTTCACTCGCAGCGTGACGAGCAGGGCCGGCTCACGGGGCTCGGGAGCCGGGTCGCCTGAGTGGAGGCGCGGCGCAGAGGGCCGTGGCGGTTTGGGCGTCGATTCCTTGGCGGTTTGTGTGGGTCAAGGAAGTATGCCGTGGCTTACGCATCCGCGTGAGGTCAGCGACCCGGCGAGGTGACCCGGCGCCGGTGGCTGGTGGCCTGCGGCGAGGCCAGCGACCCGGCGAGGTGATCCAGCGCCGGTGGTTGGTGGCCTACAGCAGGGCCAGCGACCCGGCAAGGTCATGGCGGGCGGGCGGGCGATTCGTCAGCAAGGTCACGGAGATTCAGATTTGGAGGCACCGTAGAAGGAACCGGGCGCAACACAAGCGCGGTCGAGGAGCAACACAGCATCGGAGAGACGACGAATTGTGGCAAAGGCGCTGGCGAGGGTGTTGACACACGCGATCCAGCGATGCAGCGGTTTGAAGACAGGCGTCGTCCGCGGTTTGAAGATAGGCGTCGTCATGGCGGCTCAGCCAGAAAGCAACCAGGAGCGAAGGCCGCGCGCAACACGGGGAACTTGGCGGTTCGGTGACACTCGGACGGGTGGAGCAGCAGCCCAGTGGAAAAGCGACGGCCGAGGGGAGGCGGCGACCGGCCAGCACAATCAAGGCCACTGGGAGAAGCGACGCCGGTTTCGAGGAAAATCGGCGACGGGCCAGGTGCAGCTGCAGCCACGGCGGCAGGCTGGGGGCACCGAGGCCGAGCGCGGCCAAGGGGCGGCCAGCGACCCGACAGAGGAGGCAAACGCGGACAGGCCTCGGCGAGCAGAAGGAGCGAGACGGCGAGCGGGTTGAGGACGAGCAACGCATGCTCGAGGTGGCCCTTGGCCTTTGGCAAGCCCCTTGGAGCCGGCGAGCAGCAGGCCGGCGGGGCGCATCCGCGCGCGGGCCTCGGTGAGTGGGAGGAGCGAGGCGGCGAGTGGCAGGCTGAGCACCGAGTCCAGGCAGGAGGTGGCGGTTTTCTGACGAGCTCGCGGCCGCGAGGCCAGGGGGCGCAGCCAGCGGAGGTGGCACGGCGCGGGGGCGCGACAGTGGCCGGCGTGCAGCTCAGGAGGCCGAGGCGTCTTGCAAGAGGGAGCGGGTATGGAAACCCGGCTGTAGTTGTAGAGTCGAGGCAAATCCGGTTGCGGCGACAGCGGAGGCGACCGCTGGTTTGATACGAGGCTCGGGGTCCAGGTCAACGAAAGAATCCAAGCCCGTGGATGACTCGTTCCTGGGTCACGGGCTCATGGCTGTTTTTTTTTTGAAAATTACCCTGACGATGATCGGGCAGCCGCTCTTTGAATCATCTGACTCAGATTCTATGAGTGCTCAAGTAGGAGTAGTACTAGTCTTGGTCACGTACTAGTGTAAGTACTAGTTGATTTTTCAGTTTTGACTATTCTTCTCATCAGGGGAAAAGGGTATAGCAATCGGTTGGATTCCCACGGCCTGGGACTTGTGGACGTGAAGCGGCAGTGGAACTCGGTGGATTAAGCTGTAGTCTCGGGTGACTCACGGCGCATCTCCCTTTTTTTTTCTGTAAACCGGACTCGGCGGATTATCACGGCGCATGTGGCAGACGTTGAACATGAAACCCTGACTTTCTTGATCTGTTTTGACTGCTCGTGGATGATGTGATTTATTGAATCGGCTCTTTTCTCATCCGGAAAATAGCAACTTCCCGATCCCTGGGACTTGCAGTGACAACGGAAATTAATCCGGCCTCAATGGATCATCTGGTCGTGTACGCTGGCTTCAAATTTGATCATGTTCCCAATCACAAAACAATTTACTTGCCGGATCTTCTGACGGAATTGTGAGCTCCTCGATCCTTAGGAGAGATCCCTTCAAGAACTCAACACCACCGTGCGCAGGCCCCACGGTGGGCGCCAACTGTCGTGGATTTGTCATGTCAGATGTCCTTAGTGTCAGGACTTAGTCGCGAGGCCAACGCATCTATGTGGTAGCTTGAGAGGGGTTGAGCGGAATCGAGAGACACAACACAAGACAGGGATTTAGACAGCGCCCCGGAAACATCATCCGGTAAAAACCCTACATGCTGTTTGAGGCTAGGTCTCATTATCATCACGAGGGAGTCGCCAGTAAACCGGCTCTCCTCTTTGTGTCTAGCCCTAAGATTGTTTCTTCTTGCTTGTAGCTTGTCCCTCTTTGGGAGCCCTACCCCTCCTTATATATGTTGAAGAGGCGGGTTACATGTAGAGTCCAACTCGGACTTAAGACTTAACTATTCTAACTTATCGCCATGGGCTTCTTAACATCTTGGGCTTCATAACGTCTTGGGCTTCATAACGTCTTGGGCTTCATAACCCCTGGCAACCCAGTTATCACTGTTTGCCGGTTTAACATTGTCTGTCGGTTTAACATTGTCTGCCGGCTTAACATTGTCTGCCGGTTTAACATTGTCTGCCGGTTTAACATTGTCTGCCGGTTTAACATTGTCTGCCTGTTTACCACCAGCCGGTTTACTGTCTGTCTTAGCCATCTGTCTTTACTCTCTGCCGGTTTACCACCAGCCGGTTTACCGTCTGTCTTAGCCATCTGTCTTGACTCTCTGCCGGTTTACCACCAGCCGGTTTACCAAGCCCTGGCCGGGTTACGACTCCGGCCGGGTCATACCACAGGGTATATCCCCGACACCAACGCCAGATGAAGAGATTCCAGAGACGAGCATTCCCGTCAAGGAAGCAAGCAAATAGTGGCTAATGTACTTTGATGGTGCCTTCTCGCTGCAAGGCGCCGGTGCCGGCGTGCTGCTTATCGCACCCACCGGAGAGCACCTCAAGTACGTAGTCCAGATGCACTTTCCCAAGGAGCAAGCAACAAACAATACTGCAGAGTATGAAGGTTTGCTTGGCGGTCTCAGGATCGCCGTAGACCTTGGGATCAAGAAGCTTATTATCAGGGGTGACTCGCAGCTTGTCGTCCGCCAAGTGAACAAAGATTATCAGAGTCCGTTGATGGAAGCCTACGTCGATGAAGTGAGGAAGCTAGAAGAGCACTTTGACGGCCTGCAAATGGAACATGTTCCAAGAGCTCCGAATGATATTGCTGACGGCCTGTCAAAGTGTGCTGCACTTAAGTTGTCTGTGGAACCAGGGATTTTCGTGCTCAAGCTGACTCAACCAACCGTAACACCGTCAACTGGACAGAGCAAGAAGAGGAAGTTGATCTCTGGTGACTACTTTCCGGCAGAGCTTCGAAGCCGTCGTTGTGAAGGTCCCCAAGATCAACTCCAACGATCTTTGAGGGCAGTCTGCTCCGACAAGCCCCTGTGGTTTGTTTCGTTGAAGCGAGCGCTCCCGACAAGTTTTGCTCCGGCAAGCTTGCCGGGAACATCAAGCTCGGCAGAGCCGCAGGTTCTTGCCGTGAGAAACCGACGTTCCGCAGCAGAGATGTGCCTTTAGTCCTTGTTGTCGAGCCACAAGCTCCAAAGATGGGCGCAGCCGATTGTCCTTTTCCTTCAGACAGAGAACTTCCGAAGAACAAGAAGAAGCGGAAAGAGTAGCCCGGCAGTCAAGTATGTACCAGTTTGTCGACAAAGATAATCGCATGTAAGAAGACTCAACGGTGTGAAATTGAAGTGTATTCCTGTGAAGATGGACAGAAGCTGTTGGCAGAGATACACGGAGGCATATGTGGTCACCACATTGGCGCAAGAGCACTTGCCGGCAAAGCTTTCCGGCAGGTTTCTTCTGGCCGACAGCCCTCCACGATGCAACTGCACAAGTAACCAAGTGTGAAGCGTGCCAGTTCCATTCCAAACAGATACACCAGCCAGCTCAAGCTCTCCAGACGATCCCTTTATCCTGGCCCTTTTCGGTCTAGGGGCTCGACATCCTCGGCCCTTTCCCCCGAGCTGTCGGGGGCTTTGAGTACTTGTACGTCGCCATCGACAAGTTCACAAAGTGGCCGGAAGTGGAAGCAGTGAGGAAGGTCACAGCACAGTCAGCAGTCAAGTTCTTCAGGTCGATTGTTTGCCGTTTCGGAATCCCTAACAGGATCATCACCGACAACGACACACAATTTACGAGTCGCGCCTTCATGCAGTATGTCCAAGATCTTAGCGCCAAGGTCTGCTTTGCTTCCGTTGCTCACCCGAGAAGCAACGGTCAAGCAGAGAGGGCAAATGCTGAAGTGCTGCGCGGACTCAAGACCAGAACTTTCGACAGGCTGCACAAGTGCGGAAGAAACTGGATCGAGGAGCTGCCGGTGGTTCTTTGGTCGATCATGAAGACGCCAAATCGAGCCACCGGCCGGACACCTTTTGCTCTAGTCTATGGAGCGTAAGCAGTTCTCCCCACGGAACTCAGATACGGATCGCCTCGAGTGCTCGCCACGATGAGCTTGAGCAAGAGCAGCTGCGACAAGATGACGCGCTGCTCCTTGAGGAGGATCGCTTCACAGCCGTCGCGAGCTGCTCGCTACCAACAAGCTTTGCGTCGCTACCATAGCCGCAGTTAGTGCCGAAGTCTCGAGGAAGGCGACCTTGTTCTTCGGTAGCGTTCAGTCCGCCAAGAATTCAAACAAGTTGATGCCAAAGTGGGAAGGCCCTTATCGGGTGAAACGAGTCACTAGGCCTCGGCGCTGTCCGCCTTTGAGACCGAAGATGGCATCCCGTGAGCAACTCTGGAACATTGAGCATTTTCGTAAGTTTTACCCATAAAGGCGCAGTTGCGGGAACCTGTTCGACAACCACCTTTTGTACAAGTCTTGCCGCTGTTGCATGTAATCCTTTGTACAAAGCAAGCGCAGACCCCATGCATCGATAAACCTCATGCGTTGCGCACAACTTGTCAAATTCATGCTTTCATCATTTTATTGCATGTTTTGGCTAACACTTTGTGCAGCAACCACACCAGTAAGACAAATCGAGCATTTGGGCTCCATAACTTTATTTTCTCTTCTTTCTCTTTTCTCAAAGAAAGGAAGGCTCCCTCGCGCACAAGTTAACCAGGGGGAAGGAGAAGATAATACTATGGACCAGACATCGCCGAGGAAGTTTCATTTATCGGGAAGCAAAAGACAGAAAAGCTAAGTTGCCAAAGTTTGAGCAATCAATTTTTAAATTTTTAAGTTATCTTCCTCGAACAAGAGTACTTTGTACGGAAAACCTGTGCACAGAGGAACCAACTAGCAGGCTAGTCGCGCCCTTACTTTGTTTCGAGTTCGCTCAACAACTTAAGTGAGCTGCGGCTAGTCGCGACAAGGTTGCTTGTCGGAGGCGGCACCGCCAAAGAGGTCTTGACGTTCGCACTCAGCGCCATGGCAAAGGTGCCCGCACCGACAAGTCCCCCAAATGCGTAAGGCGTAAACATACAAAGGAAGGAATCAAGTAGAGGAAATAACGTTGCATTGATCGCCTAAGATAGAGTATATTACAAAATAACTTGTCGCTGATCTAACAAAGTGTTCTAAACATGATCGGCAGCGACAAGGGAAAGATAAAATTACGGCCTAGTCTACGCGGTCGCCATCAATCCGCTTGATCTTGTTCACCTTGTCCACAATGGGTGCGACAAGGGCTTTGAGCTCCTCCACGTTGGCATCTGGCGGCAAGGATCCGAGGGCGCCATTAAGGTTGAGGTCCGATTGCGGAAGGCCACCTTTATCAACACCTTCTCGAGGGCTCTGCACGTATCTGGCGTGATTCCTCGCCAGCTGCTTTGGGACCTCTTCCCGAGTCGCTGGAGACCCGCCACCACGCCTTTGAAGAATAAACTGAGTTTACGCTGGGTTGGAGATGCTCGTCGGAGGAGTATGCAAGGTCCGCCATCCCCAGCTCCATCACTGCTGTGGATGTCGAGCAGTGTCCACAAGACCTTGATCCAATGCTCCACACTCTCCCTCAAGGCGCCTGGTGGAGACAACATTCGCTAGCAGCTCCTCCTAGGCCTTGATCGTCACCAACAGGACCACATCCCGCTCTCTGGCACCGACCAAAGTCAGCGTCAGAGTGGTCAGCTTCAGCTCAAGATCCGCCTTGGAATCTTTGGCGGCGTCGAGCTCCTTGCCCCTAACGGCGAGACGGACCTGTAGCTCGCCAAGGGTGTAAGCGTCCTTCTCGCGTTCGTGCTTGAGCGCGGCGAGCTCCTCGCCACTCTTCTTGTGGCTGGCCTCCAGCTGTGCCACCTTCGCCTTTAACTCTTCCTTGGCGGCCTCGGCGGCTGCGGCGGCATCCTTCGCTTCCTTAAGCGCCCCGCCAAGTGACTCCTCACGCGGCAAGGTCTTCTTCGTGGCTGTCGGGTTGACCTTCGCTGCGCCACTCGCTTTCCTGCGCGGAGAGCTTCTCGGCAGCGGTCGCTGCTCCTCCTCACCGCGGCCTTCTCAAGGATGAAGGCCGTGCGCTCTTCTGCAAGTTGCCCCAGCATACGCTTTCGCCACGGAGAGTTTCTTGGTTGGCGCCCCGGAGCTCTTCTGCGCGCTTCTCCATGTCTGCTCCCGCCCTCGCGACAAGTGCTTCCCCGGACTCCAACTTGACTTGTCGGGCGCGGTAGAGCGACAGCAGCTTCTTCAGCAATTTCTCCTCCTCAGACTCGCCGCTGCTGCTGCTTGGCGCGTCCACCAGCGTCAGCCCAGCAGAGGCGAGTAGCTCGCCGTCGAAGGTCTCTCCTTCGACCGGCGCCCTGGAGCTCGGCTCCCAGGGGAGTTTGATGAAGACACCCTCGCCGGCCTTCAGGTAGGCGCCGGGCTGGGGCTCCTCGAACTGGCCCGCAGCGGCGCGAAGTTGGCTGTCGGTGTAGCGCCTGGCGCTCCTGCGGCCTCAGGGCCGTCAGTGCGATCGCCCGACCCCTCGCCAGCTTCTGCGTCAGCAGCCTCATTAGCCTCCTCGCCAACAGGCTCGTCGGCGACGGCCACTTCTTCCACAGCAACGACCTCTTCTTCCACGACGGCGGCCTCGTCGGTGTTGCCGCGCGCTTCCTCCTCGCCGGCAGCCTCGACCTCCATCGGCTCTACGTCACACGAAGAAAGAGCAGTCAAGCAAATGTTCAAAAAGAGAAACAAAAGAAAACAAGCCCAAGGGAGATTTTCGTGTAAGGAAATTACCTGCAAAGGGATCCGCAGCCACGGCCTCGACCACTGGAGGGTCACTGGCGCTGTCCCTTGCCGGGGTAGCCTCCCTTGCCGGAGTGGCCTCCCTTGTCGGAGGGCGCTCCCTTGCCGGAGAATCCTCCCTTGGCGGCCTAGTGGCAGCAGACAGGGTTTCGGGGGCGGCTTCCGGGCCCTCCTGATGAGGCTGCTGCGCTCCTACACAAGCAAACAATCTGGTATCAACGAAGAAGGAGCACCCCTGCACACCTAACAGTAAGGATAAAGCCGCACACTTACCCTGGGGGTTGTCTTTGAGGGCTGCTCGAGGAAGGGTTGCCGGGTCCGGCAAGGGGGTCTCAGACGCCTCCTCTGTTGCCACGGGTGGATCGTCCTCAACGACGACCGTCGTGATCTTGGCCCTCTTCGACGCTCTCTGGGCTAGCGTCCCGAAAAGGAAAGAGTTTAGAACGAAGCAAATCAGATTCAAGATGAAGCAACAAAATTGAAGAAATACAAACACAATCTCAAGAGCTTACTCTTCATCTTCCTCCTCGGAGCTGAGCGCGGAGAAGTCAAACTCCGGCTCGCCTCCGGTGCGGCAGGCGGGAGTGGGCTCTCTTGGCAGCTTAAGCGGAGGCGTCGGCGGTGGCACAGGAAGATCCCGCCCAGCTTGTCGCAGCAGCAGTGAGGCGCCTCACGGCAACATCGCTTGCATGATGAGCGCGTCGCCGCTGCTTCTTGTGGGCGATCTGCCGCCCGACTCGTCTTCGGCCTTGCGGAGACGCCTCTTGGCGGAGCCGGGCTCACCGCGGCAAGTCGCTGGGTGGTGGAGAAGAAGCGCCCTCGGCGGGTCCACTCGACCCGGCCTCGGGCTCGACAAGCTCGTCCTCGCCGGTGATCTCCCTTCGCTCGGCAAGGCTTGCCGCCTTCGCAGCGTCCGCCTCTTCCACGGTGTACCCACAGGCTCCAGCGGCAGCGGCTGCTGCCGCCTCCTCCACCCTGGTGGCAATACGCGCCATCTCCTCGTCGGTGGTGTCGCGAGTGAGCCTTTTCTGCTCGTCGGAGCGGGTCGGCACTTCTTCCAAGTCATCGAAGAACTGCTGCACGACCTCGTCGGGGGGCTCCTGCCAGGTTGGAACGATCCCATGGGAATCGCACAACGGCATCATGGCGCGATTGCGGTCGAGCGCCGAGTTGTTGCACAATGGGACGACCCCCCTCGGCAACCTAAACCACTCAGGGTGATTAGGGTCGTTCTTGAACAGCTCTAGCAGCATCGCATCCAGCTCCAAGACGGTGAAATTCCAATTCAGGCCGGCGCAACCTCATGATGTCCGCCGCATTTTGGAACTCCCAGCAGGCATCCTCCTCTCCTGCAAGGGAAGCGTCTGGCGGCGAAGGAAGTCTGCACCAACCGCGCCTTACGGTTAGTCCGGCAAGCTCGAGGCGCAAAATCTGGTCACAGCTATCTTCAACCTAGCATCCTCGGCGTAAGTTACTCCAATCTCTGCCCGCGCACTATTGGGGTTTGGCGCCTGCAGCGATGAAGGGCTGCGGGTTCTCCTCACGACCCAACACCAATTGGCTCTCCACTCCTCCCACTTGTTGCGGAACTCTCCTTCCAGATAGGCTTCTTTCTTGCCGATCATGGAGACCCAAGCTACCCCTCCGGCAAGTGGCTCTCCTCTCTCGACGCGGGGCACGAAGAAGTGGCGGAAGAGTGCCACATTTGGGTGGATCCCGACAAAGTTTTCGCAAAGGTGTGCGAAGACTGCCATGGTCAAGACAGCGTTGGGGGTGAAATCAAGGAGGCGGAGGCCATATGTGTTCTTGATATCGCAGAAGAACTCGGAAAAGGGCGGGCAAAGCCCGCAATAGAAGAAAAGGGCAAAGAAGGGGTACCCAGTTGGGGCCAAATCAGAAGCGGAGGCAGGGAGTACCTTCGTGCGCGGATGCGCACGCGTCTCCGTCGACCAAAAGAGATAGAAGACATCCTGCAGCTCCTTTGCGCCGAGCTGAGGGGGGAAGATGGCCCGCTCCTTCCGCAGCACCGCGAGCCGCTGCGCCTCGGCCGACTTGACGCCCTTCTCCTTGTCGGCCTTCGGAGCCATGGCGAGGGCGGCGGAGGAGGCCGATGGCGGTGAGTGCGCTTGTGGCGAAAGGGGGCGGGGCGCTGCTCTCTTCGCACTAGAGAATGAGGGGGGAGCGGCGGTGGTTTTCTTGACAAGACAGCAATGGCGGAGTGGACGGCCTGCCCCTGTTTCCTCCGCTTATAAAGAGGGGGAGGGGGCGGACGTTCCGCTTGTCCTAATAAAGAAACCCCCACGACCACGCCCACGATCTCTCGCACGACGCCACGTTCGGTGCGTGCCGTTAGTGGGGGTCGTGGTGGGTCCGGGGCGAGTTACGGCGTGATCGAGGCCGCGTGTGACCGTGCACTATTTTGGGCCTGGCCCGACAGCGCTCGGCACCGTGTCTGGCAGCCCGGGCTCTGTCGGTGTACTAGAGTAGGGTACCCTAGTATCACGTACTGCAGTGCAGACAGTTGTAGCACCCAGCGAGGTTTGCCTGGTCACCGCCAAGATCCTCCGTGGCTCCTTTGGAGCCATTCAAGAACAAAGTATTTGACTAAGAAGACAAGGCCCCGACAAGAGGAGCTTGCCGGGAAGGCCACTCAAGGCATGCAGAAGACAGGGCCTCGGCAAGAGGAGCTTGCCGGGAAGGCTCGGAGCGCGACAAGCCTCCGGACGCGACAAGGATTCGGCCGCGGCAAGGCGCTTGCCGCAGCAAGGCGCTTGCCGCGGCAAGCAACCTCTCTCCATCTCCGCTCCAGCTCATCCAGCAACGTGTCGCCATGGGACCAATCCATGCGCGCGTGTCAAGAGGCTGTGCAGCCAGCGGAGAGCAGCGATAAGCGGCGCTGACAAGCTTGCCATCGTGGCGAGCGGTGGCGCACCTGACGATCTCTGTTGCACTGTTTGGGCGACACTGACGGGCATTTATTGCTTTTGTCCCTTGCCGTCAGAGTTAGGTATTTTGCACTGTACACTGTTCGAGTAGGTGTACCAACTCCTGTTTTTACATTTGTACCCTCGCCTATGTTGCCACCTGTCGGAGACCCCTTGAGCATATAAAAGGAGGCCCATGCGCACCGTAGAAAGGGTTCGGTTCATTCGACTCACTCGAGACCAGATACGCTCACGCTAGGTTTTGTAGCTCCCATCGCTCCCTAGCAAGAACACAATACATCAAACAAGCAGCAGTAGGAGTTTTATCTCTCCGGAGAGCTCCGAAGCTGGGTAAACTGCTCGTGTGCCTCGCCTCGATCCGCTCTTCGTGCGATCTCCGCCACCCTCCGAACCACAAAGGGGCCTGGTCCGCCGGCCCCATAGGTGTTCGTGGGTACGATCAGCCTCCCCGACACTGGGTTTCGGAACCTGAAGGGGAAGGGACCGCGCCTGATGGCAGCAGTCGTGTTACCTGCGCCTGCTTTGCCCTCACGTACGGGGAATCCGCCGCCGCCGGCACCCTCGGCAGCCGGGAGCATCTACTGCTGCTCACCGGTGGGGTGACGTGGTAAGAGCAGCAGCTGGCGCTCAGGCGCGGGGTGAAGTGGCTCCTTGGGACGGCGAAGCCGTCGGGGGTGCCGGGGCTCCACCTCTCCGCCGCGGCTGGTGGCGGCGCCCTCCCCCTCCCGCTGGTGGCGGCACCCTCCCCCTCCCGCTGGTGGCGGCGCCACCCTCGAGGTGGCTGCTCAAAAGGATCTACGGAGAGGGAGGGGAAAGGATGTCGGCAGTGGAGTGGAGGCCGGGGTGGTCGCTCGTGGTTGCAGGAAGATGTGCCCGTCAGATCTGACCGGAAGAGACAGAGGAGGCCGGTGAGGTTGGGCGGCTCGCTTGATCTGCTGAGGGGGCGACTGGGTGGTGGAAGGGTGGGGCGGCGGAGGAGGAATCTAGATCGGGAAGGGGGCGGCTGTGAGGAGATGGGGATGAGGGAGGAAGGGGGCGATGGGGGGAGGGGTCGATCTGAGCTAGGGTTTGAGCTGCGGGTGGGGGATATCTCTTTTTATTTTCTTTTTTTCTTTTTTTCTGTAGATAGATAGATGGATGGACGGATGGATGTGGGATGGAGAGATGGATGGATGGATGGACGCCATGTCATCGATCCGTGGACAGAGTTATGATTGGTTCAGAAAATCAGTGATGTAAAATAGTTTTCAAGTACTAAAAATAGAGGGATTTTGTGAAGTAGCTATCAAATATATTTTGCAAAAGGGCACCACACAAATTTTCACTAGAGTTAGACAACATTTTATGGATTAGGACCAATTTGTATGCATTTTTCATATTTCTAGCTATTTTTAATCATTTTTTGAGTGGCAAAAATGTTTTTTTGTAAAGAACCTACCAAATAATTGTTGCAAAATTGCACCAAATCAATTTTCTAAAATACTAGGTCATATGTAATACACAATTGACCAAATGGTTGGGTGTCAAAAGTTTTCATCCACCTCTCATGAAAAAGACAAATTTCTACCGGTTCAGTTGGAAGCGGGTCAAATTTGAACTACACCTGCGGTGCCTCATAGTTTGCACTTTATTTTTTCAAACATCATTTTTAGGTACAAAAGTATATATTTAATCAGAGAAACACCAAAAAAATTCCAAGATTCAACCACTAGATAGGAACGGTCATGCGTGCCGTTTTGACCGCATTTTGAAACGGGCATAACAAATTCAAAAAAAAAACAAAAAAATGGAAAACATTCGCATTGTGTCATTATATGTGACCAAGTTATTAGCAAAAATTATAAACTTGTAATATGGCAGTTCTTTTAAAAAAGTGTTCTCTGAAATGAGCTATCATGTGTGAAGATTCATGGCTTTCAAGCCAAATGATCAATCTTATTGCCACATTCATGACATAGTTTGTTCAAATGATCTATCGTGCACAAAGGGGAATCTTGGAATGACAAAATGGTTGGGTGTCCAAAGCTTTTATCCACCTCTGGTGAAAAAGACAAATTTCCGCCTGTTCAGCTGGAAACGGGTTAAATTTGAACTACGGCTGCCTCATAGTTTGCTATTTATTTTTTCCGAAATTCATTTCTAGGTACAAAAGTATCTATTTAATCAGAGAAACACCAAAGGTTTTCCAAGATTCAACCACTAGCTAGGAACGGTCAAGCCCGTCGTTTTGACCGCATTTTGAAACGGGCATAAAAATTAAAAAAAAATAAAAAAAATTGGAAAACCTTCGCATTGTGTCATTATATGTGACCAAGTTGCTAGGAAAAATAATAAACTTGTAATACGGCAATTATTTTTAAAAAGTGTTCTCAGAAACAAGCTATCATGTGTGGAGATCAATGGCTTTCAAGCCAAATGATCAATCTTATGGCCACATCCATGGCATAGTTTGTTCAAATGATCTCATATTGTGCACAAGGGTGCATACTGGAATTCCAAACAATGTTGCCTAAGGGAGTTCTCATTTTCTTTGCACGGAAAATTCATTTTCCATTTTCCGAGTGCCCGAAATGAGTATTTTTTTTGTGAAGGACCTACCATATATTTGTTGCAAAATTGGACCAAATCAATTTTCTAAAATACTAGGCCATATTTAATGCACAATTGACAAAATGGTTGGGTGTCAAAAGCTTTGATCCATCTCTGGTGAAAAAGACAAATTCCCGCCGATTCAGCAGGAAGCGGGTCAAATTTGAACTGTAGCTGCCTCATAGTTTGCTATTTATTTTTTCCAAAAATCATTTCTAGGTCAATAAGTATCTATTTAAGCATAAATACATGGTTTGGTGGTGATACATTGAGGTTTGGACGGTGGCCCAGGGCCCCAACTCCGAAGCGCGTAGACGGTCACCGCGTGACTGTGGCGTTGCCATCCGTTCTGGGAAGCCTAGGCATGTCTAGTAGGTTTGGCACTCCCCAGGTAGATGCTTGGAAGAAAATAACAACAGAAGAATCTCACGAGGAGACCGAACAATGCTCAAACATGAATTAGCACCCAAGTGTTTGATTAGTGGTACGAGAAATGCACATGGCCAATGGGCCTGAGTTTTGGCCGAGGATGATCATCTACTAAGCACACTATCTTGGAAAATTTGCATCTCAAATGGAGGAGTCTAGGTGTCACTTTCTTTGCAATGTACCACACTCGACAAAAATATGAATGTTGAAGCCACACTCACATGTATTGTTAGATGGGGCTCAAAGTTTGTGGAGAGCAATGATTTGGGAATATAAAAGATGTGGCAAAAATTCAGTTCATTAGGATATGCCTAGCTAGTACTTCCTTCACAACAGCTCGAGTTGAACAAAAACTTTGGAAATTTGTCGAGGAAGATTTACCAGGCAAATGGAGTTGAATATTGTCATGAGGCAATGATTTGGACAGTAAAGAATGCCCAATTTTTTTGAGAATTTTGGGAATGACAGAAATATAGGTTGCTTCACAACCTAGGGAAAAAATTGACACATGGACATGACACATAGGCAAAACTGATGAGGTGGCGCCTAGTCATAGCAATAAGTACCAATGCATCCACGTTCACAACCTCATGACCATTTATATTGGTCGTAATCAGGTAGAAATAAGGTCATCGGCCACTCTTGTCTGCTTTGTGACCATTTGGTGTAAGAAATTTCAGGGTTTGAGCCCTTCCAAGCGAAATGGCCGTGGATTTACAACCAATTCAGCTGGGGTCACTAAGAGAATGTCACAAGTTGACATATTTTTTGTAGTGGAAGGAACTGGGCATCGGAGCAACTACGTGCTCCGTAGTCCGGGTCCCTGATTATTTTCCACTGCATCGGCTCGCCAGTGCAGGGCACCAGTGCAAGATGTAGCAATAGTTGTCTTTACCCCAGTTTTGGCATACATAGTGGACGGCCTTAGTGCTATTAGTTCTATGTTACTAAATTTTTGCATGTACACACCTGTTAGTATTAATTTGCTGTCATTCAAACATTGTAGCTATGTTGTTGTTGTTATATTTACCTTCCTCATAAAATGTTCAATTTGTTATTTATTGTACATGAGTAAGAACTTGTAGCGTCGTTGTAGTTAATTATAGCATTTGATGTTCCAGAATTTGGTTGTTGTCTCAGTAGCAGTTAATTCATTTGCACATTGATCTTTCTGAGAAGATATGTCATAATTAACACGTTTCTTCAGTTTTTCAAAATAAGCATTGGTGATTTTCTATGTTGCTATAAAGCCATTTCCCCTATAATTGTTACTGATCTGGTTTTAAATATTATAGTATGAACAGAAGTGTTCTTACTTGGAGTGGGTTGATCGAGAGTGGCCACAGTCTTTGAAGATGTGCCTAGCGAAGCTCTGGAGTATGTATGAGGAAGAGAACAGACGTAGGCTTAGAGAAACTGTTGTCAACGCTGAAGAATATTTGAAGATGAGGGATAAAAAGTTGAAGGTGGAGAATGAGCTCAGATTTTTTTTAAATCAGACTTTGCTAAGATGGTGTTGGCGAAGGAGGAGGCACTTTCCCAGTTGGCCCGTGCAAAACAGGTTCTTACTGAACTGAAAGCAGAGGTGGATAAGACGAGCCTAGATGATCTCGATTAGGGAAATGAATATATTGTTCTTATGAAGTTGAACTAGCTATATGTTGTATTGTGATGTTTAATGTAGCTACCGTACTGTGATGTTATAATATATTTATGTGCCTGATATGAAATTGGCAAATAGTTGTTCGATAAGAAATGTGAATTCGCTTAATACTGGAATTATTAAATGTAAACTAATAAAATTGCTAAATGTGTCATGGACCTTTGCAAACAGTTCTAGCAGTAAAAGCGCTTGCGATGGATAGCCCAATGCCACACCGTTTTCTTCATCAAATCGTGTGTGATATAGTTGATAAAAGCAAACAATTAACCAAGGTAGACAGTGTGTGATAGTTACATCTTTCACACACGAGCCTGCACATAAAAATGTGTGGGATGTACGTAAGGGAAACATTTTCCCTGGATTGACTGTGTGGGATGTACATAAGAATGGAAACGTATTCCTTGGATTGACTGTGTGTGATATACATACGAACGGAAATGTTTTTCTGGGATTCACCGTGTGGGATGTACATACCTAAGGAAATGATTTTATCGGATTACCGTGTGGGATGTACATACCTACGGAAATGATTGGGTTTCGATGCCTCGCCTGATCGCACACGGCCTCAAACCGAGTCCCTGTGGAGGGCCTATCCCCGACAATTTCTGGGTCGTGTGGGAAGGACCCCCCTATCGCCCACACTCACTTGGCGACGGTTCCAAATGCCATCACGGAAAGGGGTTAAAAACCGTTTGTATAGCACCGACCCGCACCAGTGTAATATCATGGCAAATGTTTGCATGGCTAAGTTTGATAGAAAAACCATGAAATTTGGAAGGAGTTAAATTACCAAGGAAAATTAAGGAAAATGTTGTTTAAATAAATAAAAAGTAAAAATTATATATGCAGATGATGACAAATAAGGAGAAAAAACTACTTGTATCATGACAACTACATAAAAATAATGGCAGAAAAACTACCACATAACATTGAAAATAAGGAGAAAAAACTACTTGTATCATGGCAAATGTTTGTAGCCTATATCATGGATGATCCCTCGATAGGTTATATTAGCTAGGCGACTTGGCAGGAGGATAATAGTAAGCAAGGATTTACCCAGGTTCGGGCTCTAACGGAGGAGATAATACCCTACTCCTGCTTTCAAATATTGCATTGGTGTGCATACAAAGTACAAGAAAATACTAATAGATTGTGCCTTGTTCTATCGAAGAGCCTGGCCCTGGCTTATATAGCATACATGGGGTCCTAGGTTTACAAATCTAAGTCAGCTACGTCGGTGGAGGTAGAGTCCTCCACGGCTCCATATCTTTGGCTTGTACTTCAAGTCTTCTAGAGTCTTTTTATAATCCGCCATGGGCCACCAATGTGGCCCATGACGGAACTGGCCTAGGGGTCCTCAGCCCAGCCCACTAGACCGGGAACTAGCGTGGTGAGGGCCCCTCGGCGGGGAGACCATTAGTAGCCCTTGAACCTGTCTTCTAACTTGGCCACACCTCAGAAACTTCGAGTTGCACTTCATCTCCAATCGTCGGGCTTGAAACAGGTTCAACGAAGCGTCCCCTAAAATTTCCTTAACGCAACCGACCTCTTAATTGTCGGGTTGCCTCCAAGGTGACGTAAATCATCCCAATCTTGAAAATGTCGAGGGACATGGCCAACCTGCACACAAGATTTATTTATCGCACAGGTAGGACAATGCCAAGTACCTAAACGAGTTAATGGACACCAATAAGAAATGGCAGGAGGAATGGTTTTACATCCCGGATATGTCACTAGAAGATCATCGGCCTGAAATCGCCACTCCATTCACCCTGACTCCCCTGACCAGACGCCACTCCTGCAGCCCGAAGAACAACCCCGAAGAGTTTAGGTCGACCCAAAATTTGAGCGATAAGGTGCCCAAGCTGGTTGACAGGGGCCTCACTCTAGTGGATGTGATGCACGTGGCCCTCAACCGAGACATGCATCCTGTTGCTCCAAGCTCAAGCACATCTGATGTGGACGTATGATAACCCACAAGTATAGGGGATCAATTGTAGCCTCTTTTGATAAGTAAGAGTGTCGAACCCAACGAGGTGCTAAAGGTAGAACAAATATTCCCTCAAGTTCTATCGACCACCGATACAACTCTTCGCACACTTGACGTTCGCTTTACCTAGAACAAGTATGAAACTAGAAGTACTTTGTAGGTGTTTTTGGATAGGTTTGCAAGATAATAAAGAGAGCGTGAATAAAAACTAGGGGCTTTTTAGATAAAGACACAACTAAATTAGTTTTAGTAGGGAGCTTTTTGTTACGAGAAAATTGTTTGTCCCTAGGCAATCGATAACTAGACCGGTAATCATTATTGCAATTTTATTTGAGGGAGAGGCATAAGCTAACATACTTTCTCTACTTGGATCATATGCACTTATGATTGGAACTCTAGCAAGCATCCGCAACTACTAAAGATCGTTAAGGTAAAACCCAACCATAGCATTGAAGCATCAAGTCCCCTTTTATCACATACGCAAACAACCTACTTACTCGGGTCTGTGCTTCTGTCACTCACGCCACCCACCATAAGAAAATCATGAACATATTGCAAACCCTACAGCGGGAATCCCTCACACATGCGCGACACGGAGAGCACCATAGGACAACACCAATAATTAAAAATAAAACTCAAACCAATCTTGATCATCAAATAACCCATAGGAAAAAAACAGATCTACTCAAACATCATAGGATAGCCATACATCATTGGGAAACAATATATAGCGTTGAGCACCATGTTTAAGTAGAGATTACAGTGGATAAGAGAGAGGTTACACCGCTGCATAGAGGGGGGAAGAGTTGGTGATGATGGCGGTGAAGTTATTGGTGAAGATTGCGGTGATGATGATGACCACGGCAGCATTCTGGCGCCACCGGAAGAGAAGGGGACAGGGGGGCCCTTCGTCTTCTTCTTCCTTGACCTCCTCCCCAGATGGGAGAAGGGTTTCCCCTCTGGTCCTTGGCCTCCACGGCGTGGGAGGGGAGAGAGCCCCTCCGAGATTGGATATGTCTCTCTGTCTCTCTCTGTTTCTGCGTTCTGGTTTGCTGCCCTTTCACCGTTTCGTATATATATGGAGATCCGTAACTCCGATTGGACTGAAATCTTCGCCGTGATTTTTTTTCTAAAAATTAGCTTTCTTGCGGACGAAGAAGGGCATAAACCGCCTTATGGGGGCCCCACGAGGGTCAGGGGCGCGCCCCCTGCCTCGTGCCTCCCTCGGGCACCGTCTCGCGTGGATTTTTCTTCCCATATTCTCCGAATATTCCAAAAATAATCTCCATCCGTTTTTATCCCGTTTGGACTCCGTTTGATATGGATATTCTGTGAAACAAAAACATGCAACAAACAGGAACTGGCACTGGGCACTGGATCAATATGTTAGTCCCAAAAATAGTATAAGAAGTTGCCAAAAGTATATGAAAGTTGAATAATATTGGCATGGAACAATCAAAAATTATAGATACGATGGAGACGTATCAGCATCCCCAAGCTTAATTCCTGCTCGTCCTCGAGTAGGTAAATGATAAAAAGATAATTTTTTGATGTGGAATGCTACCTAGCGTAATCTTGATCATGTATCTAATCATGGCATGAATATTAAGACACGAGTGATTCAAAGCAATAGTCTATCATTTGACATAAAAACAATAATACTTCAAGCCTACTAATAAAGCAATCATGTCTTTTCAAAATAACATGGCCAAAGAAAGTTATCCCTACAAAATCATATAGTCTGGCTATGCTCCATCTTCACCACACAAAATATTCACATAATGCACAACCCCGATGACAAGCCGAGCAATTGGTTCATACTTTTTAACGCGCTTCAGCTTTCAACCCTCACGCAACACATGAGCACAAGCCATGGATATAGAACTATAGGTGGAATAGAATATGATGATGGGGGTTATGTGGGGAAGACAAAAAAGGGGAAAGTCTCACATCGACGCGGCTAATCAACGGGTTATGGAGATGCCCATCAATTGATGTCAATGTGAGGAGTAGGGATTGCCATGCAACGGATGCACTAGAGCTATAAGTGTATGAAAGCTCAAACTGGAAACTAAGTGGGTGTGCATCCAACTTCCTTGCTCATGAAGACCTCGGGCATTTGAGGAAGCCCATCATCGGAATATACAAGCCAAGTTCTATAATGAAAATTCCCACTAGTATATAAAAGTGATAACTCAAGAGACTCTCTATATGAAGAACATGGTGCTACTTTTAAGCACAAGTGTGGTAAAAGGATAGTAACATTGCCCCTTCTCTATTTTTCTCTCATTTTTTTTCTTTTTCTTCTTTTTTTTGGGCCTTCTCTTTTTTTGGCCTTTCTCCCTTTTTTTCGTCCGGAGTCTCATCCCGACTTGTGGGGGAATCATAGTCTCCATCATCCTTTCCTCACTGGTGCAATGCTCTAATAATGATGATCATCACACTTTTATTTACTTACAACTCAATATTACAACTCGATACTAGAACAAAGATATGACTCTATATGAATGCCTCCGGTGATGTACCGGATGTGCAATGATCTAGCATAGCAATGAAATCAAAAAACGGACAAGCCATGAAAACATCATGGTAGCTATCTTACGATCATGCAAAGCAATATGACAATAAATGCTCAAGTCATGTATATGATGATGATGGAAGTTGCATGGCAATATATCTCGAAATGGCTATGGAAATGCCATGATAGGTAGGTATGGTGGTTGTTTTGGTGAAGATATAATGAGGCTTATGTGTGATAGAGCGTATCTTATCACGGGGTTTGGATGCACTGGTGAAGTTTGCACAAACTCTCGAGGTGAGAAAGGGCAATGCACGGTACCGAAGAGGCTAGCAATGATGGAAGGGTGAGAGTGCGTATAATCCATGGACTCACATTAGTCATAAAGAACTCATATACTTATTGCAAAAGTTTATTAGCCCTCGAAGCAAAGTACTACTACGCATGCCCCTAGGGGGATAGATTGCTAGGAAAAGACCATCGCTCATCCCCGATCGCCACTCATAAGGAAGACAATCAATAAATACCTCATGCTCCGACTTTGTTACATAACGGTTCACCATACGTGCATGCTACGGGAATCAAAAACCTCAACACAAGTATTTCTACTAATCCACAACTACCCACTAGCATGACTCTAATATCACCATCTTTATATCGCAAAACTATTGCAAGGAATCAAACATATCATATTCAGTGATCTACAAGTTTTATGTAGGATTTTATGACTAACCATGTGAATGACCAGTTCCTGTCACCTCTCTAAATAGATATAAGTGAAGCAAGAGAGTTTAATTCTTTCTACAAAAGATATGGCCACGCTTTAACAAATATAAGTGAAGCAAAAGAGCATTCTACAAATAGCGGTTTTCTATGTAAAGAGAAACAGGCAATCCAAACTTCAAAAGATATAAGTGAAGCACATGAAGCATTCTATAAAGCCATACTCAAAAGATATAAGTGAAGTGCAAAGAGCATTCTATAAATCAACCAAGGACTATCTCATACCAGCATGGTGCATAAAATAAAAATGAAAACTAAATGCAAAAGATGCTCCAAGATTACACATATCGCATGAACGAAACGAATCTGAAAACGTACCGGTACTTGTTGAAGAAAGAGGGGATGCCTTCCAGGGCATACCCAAGCTTAGACGCTTGAGTCTCCTTGAATATTTACTTGGGGTGCCTTGGTCATCCCCAAGCTTGATCTGTTGTCTCTCTTCCCTCTCCTCACATCGAGACCTTCTCGATCATCGAACACTTCATCCACACAAAACTTCAACAGAAAACTCGGTAAGATCTGTTAGTATAATAAAGCAAATCACTACTCTAAGTACTGTTGCAAACCAATTCATATTTTGTTTTTGCATTGTGTCTACTGTAATATAACTTTTTCATGGCTTAATCCACTGATATAAATTGATAGTTTCATCAAAACAGGCAAACTATGCATCAATAACAGAATATAATAATCTGAACATTCACCATACTTCTGATACTTGAAAACTTCTGCCAAAATTAGGAAAAATAAAAAATTTGAATAGAAAGACAGTGCAAAAAGAATCAGAACCATTTGACGTTCCAGTAAAAAATGTAAACTCCCGCACTACAGCCAAAGTTTCTGTCCTGCACCGTACAAACCAACAAGCATTGTAAACATCCTAAAGGCAAACCTTGGCACATTATTTTTATAATACAATGGAATTGTACAAGGGGATAATTATTTTTATTGAAAATTTTCTGTAATCAAGATTCACAAAGTTTCCATGAGCATGAACAAAGTACAAGGAGCTCCCCCACTTCAACCATGCTTATCTCTCTCACTTTCACTTTCCTTTTTGAAAAAGTTTTGGGTTCCCCTCTTTATTTTTTTGTTTTTAAACTTTATAAAAGCACTCAACAGAAATAAATGAATCTCTAAAACTTCCGGTTGTCTCCCTGGCAGCGCTTTCTTTAAAGCCATTAAGCTAGGCATATAGTGCTCAAGTAATGGATCCACCCGGATCCCAAGGTATATCAAAGCCAATTTTAATTAGAAATGATTTGGCATTTAGTAGTGAGCACAAAGTAACGTAAATCAAGCAATGATGAAGTCTAACTCTCTTCCTATGCATCGGCATGTCATAAAATAACAATTCATGCACACATAGTAAAGGCCAATGCATAGTATAAACAGTTTCTTGATATTTTATCGTGTGGGAAACATAGAGAGGTGGAGATATAGTTCCTCTCTCATAATAATTGCAAGTAGGAGCAGCAAGCACATGCATATTATACTCATCAAAATCATCATGTGTAGTAGTAAAAGGCAACCCATCAATATAATCCTTAATAAGCACAAACTTCTCCGATATAGTGTAGTTTGGAGAATTCAAAAGATAATAGGACTATCATGTGTGGGTGCAATAGCAACAATTTCATGTTTAACATAAGGAACTATAGCAAGTTCATCTCCATAAGAATAATTCATATTGGCATCTTGGCCACAAGCATAGCAAGCATCATCAAAAGGGGATATTTCAAAAGAATCAACGGGATCATAGCATTCATCCTTCGGTAAGCATGAAGGGAAATTAAACAATGTATGAGTTGAAGAGTTACTCTCATTAGAAGGTGGGCACGGGTGATCAATCCGCTCTTCCTCCTTTTGTTCTTCGCTCTCCTCCTCATCTTTTTCATCCAATGAGCTCACAGTTTCATCAATTTCTTCTTCCATAGATTCCTGCAAAATATTATTCTCTTCTGGGACAGCGGAGACTTTCTCAATAATCGCATCAATATCGGAATTGTATTCATAATTCTCATAACAATATTTCAGGATAGCTAAATTTTCAGGTCTGTAAACAGCATCATAAAGATTTTCATATTCTTTGAACATAGATTCAATTTCATAAGCACCCATAAAAGCAACAAATTCTTCTATTTATTCCAGATCATAGTAATCATATATACCTCTAGCATAAGAAGCCAAGGTTTCATTATCATTAAATTTGCATGAAAAGGGAAGGTGTGGAGACTTCATCCTAGAGCAACAAGTATAATCATATCTCAAGCATAATTGCCTAGCATACCACTTCAACATATAAATTTGATCCCATAATAGTTTCCCTTTTTGAGTCAAGCGATAATCCCTAAAGTATTCACGTTGATCTAACGTGTCTCCCATTACCAAATTGAATGAGGTTTTCTCAGGATTATCCAAGTAGTACGTAATATCTCTCACATAACGAGCATCGAGGGTTTTAGGAGGTTCCCCATCTCCATGAGCAGCAATTACACCTAATTTTTTTGGTATTTCGTGTTCCATATCCCTAACTAAAGATAGAGACAACTTAGAACAGCAAATAAAAATTAATTAGTGATAAAGCAAACAAGCACACACGAGAATATTCACCCCACGCTATTGATCCCTAGCAACGGCGCCAGAAAAAGGTCTTGATAACCCACAATTACAGGGGATCAATTGTAGCCTCTTTCGATAAGTAAGAGTGTCGAATCCAACGAGGAGCTAAAGGTAGAACAAATATTCCCTCAAGTTCTATCGACCATTGATACAACACTATGCACACTTGACGTTCTCTTTACCTAGAACAAGTATGAAACTAGAAGTACTTTGTAGGTGTTTTTGGATAGGTTTGTAAGATAATAAAGAGAGCGTAAATAAAAACTAGGGGCTGTTTAGATAAAGACACAACTAAATTAGTTTTAGTAGAGAGCTTTTTGTTACGAGAAAATTATTTGTCCCTAGGTAATCGGTAACTAGACCGGTAATCATTATTGCAATTTTATTTGAGGGAGAGGCATAAGCTAACATACTTCTCTACTTGGATCATATGCACTTACGATTGGAACTCTAGCAAGCATCCGCAACTACTAAAGATCATTAAGGTAAAACCCAACCATAGAATTAAAGCATCAAGTCCCCTTTATCCCATACGCAAACAACCTACTTACTCGGGTCTGTGCTTCTGTCACTCACGCCACCCACCATAAGAAAATCATAAACATATTGCAAACCCTACAGCGGGAATCCCTCACGCTTGCGCGACATGGAGAGCACCATAGGACAGCATCAATAATAAAAAATGCAAGTCAAACCAATCTTGATCATCAAATAACCCATAGGACAAAACGGATCTACTCAAACATCATAGGATAGCCATACATCATTGTGAAATAATATATAGCGTTGATCACCATGTTTAAGTAGAGATTACAGCGGATAAGAGACATGTTAAACTGCTGCATAGAGGGGGGAAGAGTTGGTGATGATGGCGGTGAAGTTGTTGGTGAAGATTGCGGTGATGATGATGGCCACGGCAGCGTTCCGACGCCACCAGAAGAGAAGGGGAGAGGGGGGCCCTTCGTCTTCTTCTTCCTTGACCTCCTCCCTAGATGGGAGAAGGGTTTCCCCTCTGGTCCTTGGCCTCCATGGCGTGAGAGGGGCGAGAGCCCCTCCGAGATTGGATTTGTCTCTCTTTCTCTCTCTGTTTCTGCGTTACAGTGCTTTGCCCTTTCACCGTTTCGTATATATATGGAGATCCGTAACTCCGATTGGACTGAAATCTTCGCCATGATTTTTTTTTAAAATTAGCTTTTTTGCGGCCGAAGAAGAGCATCAACCGCCTTACGGGGGGCCCACGAGGGTCAGGGGCGCGCCCAGGGGGGTGGGGCGCGCCCCCCTGCCTCGTGCCTCCTCGGCACCTTTATCTCACGTGGATTTTTCTTCCCATATTCTCCGAATATTCCAAAAATAATCTCCGTCCGTTTTTATCCCGTTTGGACTCCGTTTGATATGGATATTCTGCGAAACAAAAACATGCAACATACAGGAACTGGCACTGGGCACTGGATCAATATGTTAGTCTCAAAATAGTATAAAAAGTTGCCAAAAGTATATGAAAGTTGAATAATATTGGCATGGAACTGTCGGGGAGGCTGATCGTACCCACGGACACCTATGGGGCCGGCGGACCAGGCCCCTTTGTGGTTCGGAGGGGGGCGGAGATCGCACGAAGAGCGGATCGAGGCGAGGCACACGGGCAGTTTACCCAGCTTCGGAGCTCTCCGGAGAGATAAAACTCCTACTGCTGCTTGTCTGATGTATTGTGTTCTTGCTAGGGAGCGATGAGAGCTACAAAACCTAGCGTGAGTGTATCTGGTCTCGAGTGGGTCGAATGAACCGAACCCTTTCTACGTTGCGCATGGGCCTCCTTTATATGCTCAAGGGTCTCCGGCTGTGGCAACATAGGCGGGGTACAAATGTAAAAACAGGAGTTGGTACACCTACTCGAGCAGTGTACAAGGCAAAATACCTAACTCGACGGCAAGGGACAAAAGCAATAAATGCCCGTCGATTGTCGCCCAAATAGTGCAACAGAGACCGTCAGTGCGCCTCCGCCGCCACGATGGCAAGCTTGTCGGCGCCGCTTATCGCTGCTCTCCGGCTGGCTGCACAACCGCCAACACGCCAGCATGGAACGGTCCCATGGCGACACGTCACCTGGATGAGCTGGAGCGGAGATGGAGAGAGGTTGCTTGCATGCAAGCGCCTTGCCGCGCTGAATCCTTGTCGGCGTCACGGAGGCTTGTCGCTCCGGGCCTTCCCGGCAAGCTCCTCTTGCCGGGCCTTGTCTTCTGCATGCCCGAGTGGCCTTCCCGACAAGCTCCTCTTGCCGGGCCTTGTCTTCTTAATCAAATACTTTGTTCTTGAATGGCTCCAAAGGAGCCATGGAGGATCTTGGCGGTGACGAGGCAAACCCTGCCGCTGGTGTTGCAATCGTCCAGGCAATACGGGATACTAGGGTACCCTACTCTAGTACACCGACAGAGCCCCGGGCCTGGGCCGTACAGTGCCGAAGCGCTTGTCGGGCCAGGCCCAAAACAGTGCACGGTCACACGCGGCCTCGACCACGTCGCAAATCGCCCCGGACCTACCACGATCCCCACTAACGGCACGCACCGGACGTGGCGTCGTGCGAGAGATCATGGGCGCGGTTGTGGGGGTTTCTTTATTAGTATAAGCGGAACGTCTGCCCCCCCCCTCCCCCTCTTTATAAGCGGAGGAAACAGAGGCAAGCCGTCCACTCTGCCATCGCTGTCTTGTCAAGAAAACCACCGCCGTTACCCACATCGTCACCGGTGCGAAGAGAGCGCCCGCCTTCGCCACACGCGCGCTCACCGCCGGCGGCCTCCTCCGCCGCCCTCGCCAGGGCGCCGCCAGCCGACAAGGAGTAGGGCGTCAAGTCGGCCGAGGCGCAGCGGCTCGCGGCGTTGCGCAAGGAGCGGGCCATCTTCCCCCCGCAGCTCGGCGCAAGGGAGCTGCGAGACGTCTTCTACCTCTTCTGGTCGACGGAGACGCGTGCCCATCCGCGCACGAGGGTACTCTCCGCCTCCGCCTCTGATTTGGCCCCAACAGGGTACCCCTTTTTCGCTATTTTCTTCTATTGCGGGCTTTGCCCGCCCTTTTCCGAGTTCTTCTGCGACATTATGAACACGTTTGGCCTCCGCCTCCTTGATTTCACCCCCAACGCCGTCTTGACCATGGCAGTTTTCGCGCATCTTTTCGAAAACTTTGTCGAGTCCACCCAAATGTGGCACTCTTCCGCCACTTCTTTGTGCCCTGCCGAGAGAGGAGAGCCACTTGCCGGAGGGATAGCTTGGGTCTCTAGGATCGGCAAGAAAGAGGCCTACCTGGAAGGAGAGTTCCGCAACAAGTGGGAGGAGTGGAGAGCCAATTGGTGTTGGGTCGTAGAGGAGAACCCGCAGCCCTTCACCGCCGTGCGCCAAACTCCAATAGTGTGCGGCAGAGATTGGAGCAACTTGGCGCCGGAGGATGCGAAGCTGAAGATCGCTGTGAACCGGATTTTGCGCCTGAGGCTTGCCGGGTTAACCGTAGGCACGGTTGGTATGAGACTTCCTTCGCCGCCACGCTTCCCTTGCAGGAAAGGAGGAGGCCTGCTTGGGAGTTCCAAAATGCGCGGACATCATGAGGTTGCGCCGGTCTCAACTGGAACTTCACCGCCTTGGAGCTGGATGCGATGTTGCTCGAGCTGTTCAAGAACGACCCGACCATCCTGAGTGGTTTAGGTTGCCGCTGGGGTCGTCCCTTTGTGCAACAACTCGGCGCCGACCGCATCCGGCGCCATGATGCCGCCAGCGACTCCCATGGGATCGCCCCAACTGGCAGGAGCCCCCGACGAGGTCGTGCAGCAATTCTTCGACGATTTGGAAGAAGTGCCGATCCGCCCGGCGACGAAAAAGGCTCACCCGCGACACCACCGACGAGGAGATGGCGCGGATTGCCACCAGGGTGGAGGAGGCGGCAGCAGCCGCTGCCGCTGGAGCCTTCGGGTTCACCGTGGAGGAGGCGGACGCTGCGAAGGCGGCAAGCCTTGCCGAGCGAGGGGAGGTTGTCGGAGAGGACGAGCTTGTCGAGCCCGAGGCCGGGTCGAGTGGACTCGCCGAGGGCGCTTCTTCTCCACCACCCAGCGACTTGCCGCCAGCGGAGCCCCCTGCTCCGTCAAAGAGGCGCCTCCGCAAGGCCGGAGACGAGTTGGGGCGACAGATCGCCCATGCGGTAGCACATGACGCTCTACGCGCAAGCGATGTTGCAGCATGAGCGCCAGACTGCTGCGACAATCGGGCGGGGTCTTCTCAGGCCACCGCCGACGCCTCCGCCAAGTGGCCAAGAGAGCCCACTCCCCCGCCTCATCGCACCGGAGGCGAGCCGGAGTTCGACTTCTCCGCGCTCAGCTCCGAGGAGGAAGGCGAAGAGTAAGCTCTTGAGATTTGTGCTTGTATTTCTTCAACTTTATTGCTTCATCTTGAATCTGATTTGCTTTGTTCTGGACTCTTTCCTTTTCAGGACGCTGGCCCAGAGCGTCGAAGAGGGCCAAGATCCCGACGGTCGTCGTTGAGGACGATTCTCCCATGCGACAGGGGACGCGGCCCGAGACCCCCTTGCCGGACCTGCAACCTTCCTCAGAGCAGCCCCCAGACAGCCCCCCAGGTAAGTGTGCAGTTTTCTCCTTACTATTAGGTGTGCAGGGTGCTCCTTCTTCGTCGATACTGACTGTTTGCTTGTGTAGGAGCAGAGCAGCCTCATCGGGAGGGCTCGGAAGCCTCCCGAGATCCTGTCTGCTGACACTACGCCGCCAAGGGAGGAACCTCCGGCGAGGGAGCGCCCTCCGACAAGGGAGGCCACTCCGACAAGGGAGGCTACCCCGACAAGGGAGGCTACCCCGGCAAGGGACAGCACCAGTGACCCTCCAGTGGTCGAGGCCATGGCTGCGGATCCCGTTGCAGGTAATTCCCTTACACGAAAACCTCCCTTGGGCTTGCTTTCTTTTGTTTCTCTTTTTGAACATTTGCTTGACTGCTCTTTCTTCGTCTGACGCAGAGCCGATGGAGGTCGAGGCCGCCGGCAGGGAGGAAGCGCGTGGCAACATCGACGAGGCCGCCGTCGAGGAAGAAGAGGTCGTTGCTGTGGAAGAAGAGGCCGTCGCCGATGAGCCTGTTGGCGAGAAGGCCGCCGAGGCTGCCGACGCAGCAGCTGGCGAGGGGTCGGGCGATCGTCGACGGCCCGAGGCGCAGGAGCGACAAGCGCTACACCGACAGCCGACTCCCCCGCCGCTGCTGCGGTGTCAGGCTCCGAGGAGCCCCAGCCCGGCGCCTACCTAAAGGCCGGCGAAGGCGTCTTCATCAAGCTCCCCTGGGAACCGAGCTCCAGGGCGCCTGTCGATGGAGAGACCTTCGACGGCGAGCTACTCGCCTCCGCTGGGCTGACGCTGGTGGACGCGCCAAGCAGCAAAGAACGGCGAAGTTCGAGGAGGAGCAATGGCGAAGAAGCTGCTGTCGCTCTACCGCGCCCGACAGGCCAAGTTGGAGACCTGGGAAGCACTTGTCGCGAGGGCAGGAGCGGACATGGAGAAGCGCACAGAAGAGCTCCGGAGCGCCAACCAAGAAACCCTCCGCGACGTAGCAGAATCACGGGGGTATCTTGCAGAAGAGCGCACGGCCTTCATCCTTGAGAAGGCCGCAGCTGAGGAGGAGCAGCGGCTGGCTGCCGAGAAGCTCTCCGCGCAGGAGAGCGAGCTGGCGTGGCGGAAGGTAAACCTGGACAGCCACGAAGAAGACCTTGCCGCGCGCGAGGAGTCACTTGGCGGGGCGCTTCAGGAAGCGAAGGATGCTGCCGCAGCCGCCGAGGCCGCCAAGGATGAGCTGAAGGCGAAAGTGGCACAGCTGGAGGCCAGCCTCAAGAAGAGCGGCGAAGAGCTTGCCGTGCTCAAGCGTGAGCGTGAGAAGGATGCTTACACCCTTGGCGAGCTGCAGAGTCGCCTCACGATAGAGGCAAGGAGCTCGACGCCGCCAAGGATTCCAAGGCGGATCTTGAGCTGAAGCTGACCACCCTGACGCAGACGTTGGACGGCGCCAGAGAGCGGGAGGTGGGCTTGTTGGAGGCGATCAAGGCCAAGGAGGAGCTGCTGGCGAATGCTGCCTCCATCCAGAGCACCTTGAGGGAGAGCGTGGAGCACTGGACTGAAGGTCTTGTGGACACCGCCGCCGACATCCACAACGAACTGATGGAGCTGGGGATGGCGGACCTTGCATACTCCTCCGACGAGCATCTCCAACCCAGCGCCAAACTCAGCTTATTCTTCAAAGGCGTGGTGACGGGTCTCCAGCGACTCCGAGAAGAGGTCCCGAAGCAATGGGCCGAGGAATCGCGCCAGATCTGTGCAGGAGCCCTCGAGAAAGTGTTGATAAAGGTGGCCTTCCGCAATCCAGGCCTCAACCTTAACGGGCGTCCTCGGATCCTTGCCGCCAGACGCCAACGTGAGGAGCTCAAAGCCCTTGTCGCACCCATTGTGGACAAGGTGAACAAGATCAAGCGGATCGATGGCGACCCGCGTAGACTAGGGCCGCCAATTTCATCTTTCCTTGTCGCTGCTGATCATGTTTAGAACACTTTGTTAGATCAGCGACAAGTTATTTTGTAATATACTCTATCTTAGGCGATCAATGCAACGTTATTTCCTCTACTTGATTCCTTCCTTGTAATGCGTTTACGCCTTACGCATTTGGGAGACTTGTCGGTGCGGGCACTTTTGCCGCGAAATACCGAAAAGTGAACGTCAAGAGTCTGGCCGGGCAAGGTGCCGCCTCCGACAAGCAACCTTGTCGCGACTAGCTGCAGCTCTCTTAAGTTGTTGAGCGGACTCGAAACAAAGTATGGGCGCGTCTAGCCGCGTGTTGGTTCCTTCGCGCACTTGTTGTCCATACAAAGTACTATCGTTCGAGGAAGATAACTTAAAAATTTAAAAATTGATTGCTCAAACTTTGGCAACTTAGCTTTTCTGTCTCTTGCTTCCCGATGAGGTGAAACTTCCTCGAGCGGTGCCTGGTCCATAGTATTATCTCCAACTCCCCCCCTGGTTAACTTGTGCGCGAGGGAGCCTTCCTTTCTTTGAGAAAAGAGAAAGAAGAAGAAATAAAGTTATGGAGCCTAGCGGCTCGATTTGGCTTACCGGGTGTGGTTGCTGCACAAAGTGTTAGCCAAAACATGCAATAAAATGATGAAAGCATGAATTTGACAATTTCTTGCGCATAACACATGAGCTTTATCGATGCACGGGTCTGCGCCCGGCTTTGTACAAAGGATTACATGCAACAGCGGCAAGACTTGTACAAAAGGTGGTTGCGGAACGGGTTCCGACAACCGCCTCTATGGGTAAAACTTACGAAGATGCTCAATGTTCCGTGAGTTGCTCACCGAATGCCATCTTGATTCGCCAAAGGCGGACGGCGCCAGCCTAGTGACTCGTTTCACCCGATAAGGGCCTTCCCACTTCGGCATCAACTTGTTTGAATTCTTGGCGGACTGAACACGCCGAAGAACAAGGTCGCCTTCCTCGAGACTTCTGGCACTAACTCTGCGGCTATGGTAGCGACGCAAAGCTTGTCAGAAGCGGCGGCTCGCCAAATGACCTGAAGATCGTTCCTCCTCAAGGAGCAGTCGTCATCTTGTCGCAGCTGCTCTTGCTCAAGCTCATCATAAGCGAGCACTCGAGGCGATCCAGATACGAAGTTTCGTGGGGAGAACTGCCTCTGCTCCATAGACTAGAGCAAAGGTGTCCGGCGGTGGCTCGATTTGGCGTCGTCTGATCGACCAAAGAACCACCGGCAGCTCCTCGATCCAGCTTTCTTCCGCACTTGTGCAGCCTGTCGGAAGTTACGGTCTTGAGCCCGCAGCACTTCAAAGATTTGCCCTCTCTCGCTTGACCGTTGCTTCTCGGGTGAGCAATGAAGCAAAGCGGACCTTGGCGCCAAGGTCTTGGACGTCTTGCATGAAGGTGCGACTCGTGAATTGTGTGCCGTTGTCGGTGATGATCCTGTTAGGGATCCCAAACGCAAACAATCGACCAAGAACTTGATCGCCGACCGTGGTCGCCACCTTCCTCATCGCTTCCACTTCCGGCCACTTTGTGAACTTGTCGATGGCGACGCATAAGTACTCAAAGCCCCCGACGGCTTCGGGGAAGGGGCCGAGGATGTCGAGCCCCCGCATCAAAAATGTCCGGGATAAAGGGATCGCCCGGAGAGCTTGAGCTGGCTGGTGTATCTGTTTGGAATGGAACTGCACGCTTCACACTTGGTTACTTGTGCGATTGCATCTTGGAGGCTGTCGGCCGGAAGAAACCTTGCCGGAAAGCTTTTGCCGACAAGTGCTCTTGCGCCAATGTGGTGACCACATATGCCTCCATGTATCTCTCGCCAACAGCTTTTGTCCATCTTCCTGGAATACACTTCAATTTCACACCGTTGAGTCTTCTTACGCACAAGATGTTGTCGACAAACTGGTACATACTTGATCGCCGTGCTACTTTTTCCGCTTCTTCTTGCTCTTCGGAAAGTTCTCCTGTCTGAAGGAAATGGACAATCTGCTGCGCCCATGCTGGAGCTTGCGGCTCGACAACAAGGACTAAAGGCACATCTGCTGCTGCGGGAACATCAGCTTCCACGGCAAGAACCTGCGGCCCTGCCAGAGTTGATGCTCTCCGACAAGCTTGCCGGAGCAAAACTTGTCGGGAGCGTCTGCTTCAACGAAACAAACCACAGGGCCCGCCGGAGCAGACTGCCCCTCAAGATCGTTGGTGTTGACCTTGGGGACCTTTGCAACGACGGCTTCGGGAAGCTCAGCCGGAAAGTAGTCACCAGAGGTCAACTTCCTCTTCTTGCTCTGTCCAGCTTGATGGTGTTACGGTTGGCCGAAGTCAGCTTGAGCACGAAAATTCCTGGTTCCACAGGCAACTTAAGTGCGGCACACTTTGACAGGCCATCAGCAATATCATTCTGAGCTCTTGGAACATGTTCCATTTGCAGGCCGTCAAAGTGCTCTTCTAGCTTCCTCACTTCATCAACGTAGGCTTCCATCAACGGACTCTGATAATCTTTGTTCGCTTGGCGGATGACAAGCTGCGAGTCACCCTTGACAATAAGCTTTTTGATCCCAAGGTCCATCAGCGATCCACGAGACCGGCAAGCAAACCTTCATACTCTGCAGTATTGTTTGTCGCCTGCTCCTTGGGAAAGTGCATCTGGACTACGTACTTGAGGTGCTCTCCGGTGGGTGCGATAAGCAGCACGCCGGCACCGACGCCTTGCAGCGAGAAGGCACCATCAAAGTACATCAGCCATTCTTTGCTTGCTTCCTTGACGGGAATGCTCGTCTCCGGAATCTCTTCATCCGTGTTGGTGTCCATTCTGCTATGAATTTCTGCCAACGCTACGCTTTGGATAGTTGATGTGCTTTCAAACTTGAGACCAAAGCTTGACAGCTCCAACGCCCACTCGACAATCCTGCCCGTTGCTTCGGATTCTGCAGATCCTCTTCAGCCGAAAGCGAGTGACAACTGTGATCTCATGTGCTTGGAAGTAATGGCGCAGCTTTCTCGAGGCCATGAGGAGGCCGAAAAGCAATTTCTGCACACCAGAGTACCTTGACCTAGCCCCTGCAGGAGGGAATCGACAAAGTAGATCAAGGCGCTGCACCATCCTTTTCTGCATCTGGTCATGCGTCTCCGTGGATTCGCCCTTGTCGGGACCAGAGCTTGTCGGCGAAGCCCCCTGCTTGTCGCTGGATGTGCTTGCCGTGGTTGATGGCTCGTCATCCGCCTCCCTCTCCGCTACTAACGCAGCACTAACCACTTGATTGGTTGCCGCTATATATAGCAGCAACTTCTCTTGTGGCCTATGTGCGACAAGTGTTGGAGTTGAGGACAGGTATCTCTTCAAGTCCTGCAGCAGCCTCCGCTTCGGGAGTCCATTTCATTGGACCCGCCTTTTCCAAAATCTTGAAAAATGGCAGGGCACGCTCAGCAGACCTAGAAATAAACCTGCTGAGAGCAGCTACGCAACCGGCAAGTCTTCGTACATCCTTGACGCGCTTTGGTGCTTCAATCTGCTCAATGGCCTTGATCTTTTCGGTATTAGCTTCAATCCCTCGTTGAGACCGAAGAACCCGAGAAGCTTGCGGAAGGGACTCCAAACACGCACTTCTCGGGGTTGAGCTTGAGGTTGATCTTGCACAGATTTGCAAAGGTCTCGTCCAAATCTTGAACCAGAGTTGCTTTGTCCTTGCTTTTGACCACTATGTCATCCATGTAGGCTTCTACATTTCTGTGCATTTGCGGCTCAAAAGCGTCATGGACTACCCATGCAAATGTTGAACCAGCACTCTTCAAACCTAAAGGCATCCGTATGAAACAGTATGTGCCACATGGTGTGATGAATGCGGTCTTCTCCTCATCTTCTTCAGCCATGAAGATCTGATGGTATCCTGAGTATGCATCAAGAAACGAAAGCAAATCACATCCAGCCGTGAGTCAACAATCTGGTCAATGCGCGGCAAGGGAAATGGATCTTTGGGACAAGCTTTATTAACATCCGTGAAGTCAATACAAAGTCTCCATTTCCCATTTGCTTTGCGCACGACTACAGGATTGGCCAACCACGTGGGATGGAGCACTCCTCTGACAAGGCCTGCTGCTTCCAGTTTCTTGATCTCTTTGGCTATGAATTCTTGGCGCTCTAACGCTTGCTTCCTGACTTTTTGCTTGACGGGCCGCGCATGAGGACAAACGGCCAGGCGGTGCTCAATCACTTCCCTGGGAACACCGGGGATGTCGGACGGTTGCCATGCAAACACGTCGACATTCGCCCGCAGGAAAGCAACGAGCGCGCCTTCCTATTTAGGGTTGAGAGAGGCACTGATGGTAAAGGTACCACCAGTGCCGTCCTCCTTGGCGGGCACCTTCTTGGTCTTTGGCGGAGCCACCATCTTCTTGCACTTGCCGGTGGAGCTCGATGGTGCGTCCTCGACGGTAGCGCAGCACTCAAGAGGTGCGCTTGCGGAGTGAGCATCGAGCCCTTGCCGGACTTGGACTTTGTCTTCTTCCCCGGAGCTTCAGCCGCAAGTGTTTGGCAATCTGTCATGCTGCTGCATCCGGTAGATCTTGTCGGCACGTATAAGGGCATCCTTCTTGTCGCCATGGACAGAGATGACGCTTATCGGGCCTGGCATCTTGAGTAAGTTGTAGGCGTAGTGAGAGGCTGCCATGAACTTGGCGAGTCTTTGACGGCCGAGTATCCCATTGTAAGGCAATGGGAAATCGGCAACGTCGAATGTGACCCTCTCAGTCCTAAAGTTCAGCTCGCTGCCAAATGTTACCGGCAACGTAATCTTCCCCTTCGGCTTGCTCCTTCCCGGATTGATTCCTTGGAAAGTGCCGGTCTCTTCGAGCTCGCTGTCGGGGATTTGAAGCTTCTGGAGCACCGCGGAGGAGATCAGAAGCCGGCCCTGCCGTCAACTAGCATTTTGGTGACCTTGAGGTTGCGGATGGTTGGTGAGACCAACATCGGCAAGCACCCGACCGCAGTTATGCGATCAGGGTGGTCCTCAATATCAAAAATGATAGGCGTGCTGGACCACTTCGAGGCTTGCGTGACTTCACGGATGGTTCCGCTGCATTGACCTCCCGCATCCATTGCTTGAGTTGGCGGTGGGAGGTATGCAGGAAGCACTTCGCCAACACAGAGGACCTCCGTGGCTTTCTCAAACTCCTGCTCATCAGCGTCGTGCGTCTTCCATATCTTTCGTCGTCATCATCTTCATCCTTGTCGCGGCCGCTGGAGGTCTGTCCCCTTGCCGCTGCTTGGCCTTGCCGCTGCGTCCTCCCGGTCGGGACGTTTCTTGCTTGCTCCCCGGCACCTTCAGGGCCTTCTCCTTGTCGCGCCGCCGTACTCAGCTCTCTGTTTGTCGACAAGCTGCTCGACCTTCTTGCAGCTCACGGAGGTCGTGGCCCTTGGTGCGGTGGATCTTGCGATCGCTTGCCGGAGCTGTCACCTTGTCGGCGGCCGCCACCGACCGGTGGTTGGCGTCGGCAACCTCCTTGCCGGAGCCACCAGCCTTGGCGTTCTTGTCGCCACCTCCGTTGCCGGACTGCTCAACCGCTAGCACTTCTCCGCCTTTCTTCTTCCTGTTGCCTCGCCGCGGCCTTTCTTTGCCGTGGCGGTGTCCTCACCTTGTCGAGATCCACCTTGCATTCTCTCCCGGAGTCTCCTCCTTCCTCAACGCTGCACACTTGTCGGCCAAGGCTTACAGCTCACCGACGTCCTTGACTTTGCACATCGCCATCTCCTCCTCATCATGCGGTTCCGCACGTTCGATGAAACGCTGATCACCGCGGCGGGGTGGACGTCTCGATGTTGTAGTGCACACGGCTGAATCTCTGAATGAACTTGCGCAGGACTCTCCTTCCTTCCGGGCGGCGGATGAAGGTCACTCACTTGGCCATGAGGCTTGTGGCCACCCGTGAAGGCGCCAACAAACTGATGGCACAGATCTGCCCAAGAGGATATGGAGCTGTCCGGCAAGTGCATGAGCCAAGATCTGTCGTTGGGCTTGAGCACGAGCGGGAAGTAGTTGGCGAGGATCTTGTCGTTCCGTCCCCCCGCAGCCTGCACCGCGATGGTGTAGATGCCGAGGAACTCCGACGGACGCGTCTGCCGCCATACTTCTCCGCACGTCTAGTTTGAAGTTTTTCCGCTGGGCCACCGGACTTGCCGCAGCTCACGAGTGAATGCAGGGCAACCTACAGACGTCTGCAGTCGCTGGCTCCTCCGGGCGCGCGCATGTCAACAGAAGGCCCAGCGGCGCTTGTCGGATGACGTCGCGCTTCTCTTCGGCGCCGATGCGAGTTCGAGCTTCCTCTTGTTGTCGCTCATGAAGAACTTGGCGCGGATCGCGGCGTGCTCGCGGATCCGACGACGCGGTGGTGTCGCTGTCGAGGTGGTTCCGGTGAGTCGGCGATCTTGGCCTTCGTGTCGGAGAGTGCACGGTGGTTGCACCTCCGACAGCCTCGTCGCCACCGGCTCGTGCCTTTGTCGTCTCGCCGCGCAACGATGGCGCTGGTTGCCGCGGGCGTCGCCGTTAGCAAAGCCGATGAGGCTCGGATAGTGGCCCTCCACTCGTCGACCTTTGTCGGCCGGAGGGTAGTCGAGGAGCAGCTGAGCTCTCGCCGAAGCTTCTTTGGAGTAGTGGGTGGCATTGGCGAGCGGTGTGAGGAGCGGGATATGCTCGGACTTCTAACCACGTTAGAAGGAGCAGCACCCGCCCAGCGACCGTATCTCACTCGTGCCGGCATGTTGGCGCGCGCATGCTGGTCTTGAGGGTCTCGATCCAATGAACGTATGGCGTTGTGAACGCCATGACGTTGTTGGTCCCGCGTCTCCTGAGATGGGCGCGGGGGATACGCGGACGCCGAGGTTTGCGGGGCCTTGTCCTTGGACTTGGCAACATCGCGAACACCTTCGTCGGCGCCCGTTCCTCCGCCAGCGTCTGCCCCACCACCCGTTTGCTGCGGCGAGGGTGGGTACGACGCGGACGGCTCTGCTGCCGCTGAAGCCTTCTTCTTCGGTGGCATGTTGAGGAAGATGTTGATGACGCGTTGCTCGTGTGAACGCCGGATCAGATTCACACGGCCTCGACGCCCCTACCCGGTAGCGCCAAAGATGTCGGGAGGCTGATCGTACCCACGGACACCTATGGGGCGGCGGACCAGGCCCCTTTGTGGTTCAAGGGGCGGAGATCGCACGAAGAGCGGATCGAGGCGAGGCACACGAGCAGTTTACCCAGCCGGAGCTCTCCGGAGAGATAAAACTCCTACTGCTGCTTGTCTGATGTATTGTGTTCTTGCTAGGGAGCGATGAGAGCTACAAAACCTAGCGTGAGTGTATCTGGTCTCGAGTGGGTCGAATGAACCGAACCCTTTCTACGTTGCGCATGGGCCTCCTTTTATATGCTCAAGGGGTCTCCGACAGGTGGCAACATAGGCGAGGGTACAAATGTAAAAACAGGAGTTGGTACACCTACCGAGCGATGTACGATTGCAAAATACCTAACTCGACGGCAAGGGACAAAAGCAATAAATGCCCGTCGATTGTCGCCCAAACAATTACAACAGAGACCGTCAGTGCGCCTCCGCTTCGCCACGATGGCAAGCTTGTCGGCGCCGCTTATCGCTGCTCTCCGCTGGCTGCACAGCCGCCGACCTGTAGCGCATGGAACGGTCCCATGGCGACACGTCGCTGGATGAGCTGGAGTGGAGATGGAGAGAGGTTGCTTGCGCGGCAAGCGCCTTGCCTTGGCTGAATCCTTGTCGGCGTCCAGGAGGCTTGTCGCGCTCGGGCCTTCCCGGCAAGCTCCTCTTGCTTTGGGGCCTTGTCTTCTGCATGCACAGGTGGCCTTCCCGACAAGCTCCTCTTGCCGAGGCCTTGTCTTCTTAATCAAATACTTTGTTCTTGAATGGCTCCAAAGGAGCCACGGAGGATCTTAGCGGTGACGAGGCAAACCTCAGCCAGGTGCTGCAGAATCGTCCGTGCACGAGTACGGGATACTAGGGTACCCCTACTCTAGTACACTGACAGGAACAATCAAAAATTATAGATACGACGGAGACGTATCAATGTACACCGAGGAGATAGACCCGACTAGGGTAATCTGAGGTGGATTCTTTGAGGTAAACTCAATGCCGGAGATGCTTTCCCTGATGTTCAAGGGAAAAGTTGTCGACTTCCCTACGAGCTGTCTAGATTTCGGTTCCATACCAACTCGATTGTGACCGAGGTAAGTAACTATTCAGAATGTTCCATGTATTTTTTGATTCATATGATTCAAACTAATACCCCGCTAGCTGATGCACCTATACCACACCTAGGTGGTCGTTGTACATTCCTCCACCCCTCAACCCGAAGGAGACAAGATGGAATTGTTGGTGTGGTAGCGAGTTCCGCTATTTTTTTATGTTTGTTGCTGCCATATTTTTTTGGTTGTGGATGGTTCTTGAATCTCAATAAGTTAAACTCTCTTTCTTCCTTTCCAAATCTGAGAGATGCCACTTCCCTTTTACAATCTATTTTGGCTCTTGCAGTGTTCAAGAAAGGTCTTCCAAAAATAATTGGACAAAGTTTATCCTCGGGAATTTCCATAACAACAAAATCAATGAGGCAAGTGGAAGTCCCTAAATATGACATAAACACCCAACAAAATACCATAAGGTTTTCTAAATGTACCATGTACTAATCTAATGTCCATGTTTGTGGTCTTGAGTTCACTAAATTGGGTTTCATCATGTATCTTAACATAGAGAGTGTAAGGCATAACATTAATAGAGGAACCAATATCACAGAGCCCGTAATAAGAGGTGCTACCAAAAGATCAAGGTATGACGGGTTTACATGTGTTGGTAGCTTTAATACATGCTTTAGCAAAAGATGTTGTCTCTTTCTCCATTTCCACCACATTATTACTCATCAATTTTTTTTTTGTTTTTTTTTCACCAGCGTCTAGCTTGAACAACAGATATATGCTTCATTTCTATTCTTATTAGTGTTTTAGCTTTTCATGATCATACTCCAATTATGCTACTCTTTTTGGGAAAGGTAATTTCTGCATACGTTCATAATCACCTTCAATGGGCATCTCTAATGATTCCACCTGAAAGGTTTCTACGACCTCTTCCTCGGGGTCTTCATCAGTGTAACATTCCCGTTGTTCTTTCGACACCTGCAAAAACTTAGCATACCGTTTGGCGACTCATAAACAACATCCGGGTCAAGATAAATTTCACTCAATTTATCAACTCTTCCTGACTTAAGATGAGTTCTTATGCAATCAAAATCTATATCAACTCCTCCATCTCCACCTTCTTCACTCCCCCCAAGCTTCGTGATTGGCATGTATGTTATCTAACAATTCATAAGCTTTAGCAACTTTATTATCACTGGAAGGACCCCCAAAGGCTACACCCAATTCACTTTTACATTCCTTTCTAAGATCTCAATAGAAAGATTTAGAACTAATCTGGGGCAGTTATCAAGTAGAATACAGTACCTTTGATATGCCTTTACTAGGATCTCACCTAGTCGTTGGCAAAAATTTATGAGCCAACATTGGATTTATATGCTTTTCTTTAAGGATAATAATGAGCCAATAATGCCTTGCATAATACCAAGTATCCAAACTACTTGCAGGTTGAGAAGTACCCATGCTTTCGCCTCATTTTTTACTGTCTGCCCAAAAAAAATTAGTTCCATCTCATCATAAGCGAAACCATTAAAAATCTCGCATATTTCATCAAATAATTGTGGATGTTAGTAAGGGTCCTCATCATCATTACCTTCAAAATGCTTGCCGTGCAATAATTCTAGTAGGCTCGGATTAATCTCATAGATAAACCATCAGGTCTCGGGTCAAACGATCTCAATATATTTTTGATAGGTGGCCCCAACAGCTTCATTGTAGTGAGTTGGTAAAGATGCCCAAACTCAACCATGGTTGATCAGAACCTTCAAACAACTTAGTACACAAAAATAAATCAAACTTAAAACAAAGGCCAAAAGTGTTGAGCTCCTTGGCAATGGCGCCAGAAAAAGCTTGACGTCGTGCAAGTGCAAAAGGTTTGGTTTTCGCCTTTTTGAAGTAAGAGTATCGATTCCACATGGAGCGCAGGAATTGGACTTTGACTCTCATAGTGATTTAAATTATAGTGCCTACAAATTAGTTGTGATTCAAAGCAAAGAGGAAAACATAAGTTTAATATATTGAGTTGTTCTTGCGAGCACAAAAATAAAGAGCAAGAGTAAAATAAAAGAGTGTGTGACGTGAGTAACGATACGTATCCGACGTATGTACTTTTCCTAATGCTTTTACTCTTGTTTTGGACTCTAATTTGCATGATTTGAATGAAACTAACCTGGACTGACATTGTTTTCAGCAGAACTACCATGGTGTTGTTTTTGTGCAGAAATAAAATTTCTCGGATTGGAACGAAACTTTGCGAGGATTTTTTATACAATAAAAGAGCATTTCTGGGGCCAAGAACCACCGGAGGGGGGCACCTGAGTGGGCACAACCCACCAGGGTGCACCTCCCCCTCCAGGCACGCCCAGGTGGGTTGTCCCCACCTGGTGGCCCCGTAGACCCTGAAACCGACGCTATAAAAATATATTTTTCTAGAAAAAATCAGGGAGAAAGAATTATAGCGTTCCACGAGACGGATCCGCCACCGTTTCCTATTGTTCATCGGCCAGATCTGGAGTCTTTTGGGGGCTCCGGAGAGGGGGATCTTCGATCTTCGTCATCACCAACACTTCTCCATCGCCAATTCCATGATGCTCCCCACCGGGAGTGAGTAATTCCTTCGTAGGCTCGCTGGTCAGTGAGGAGTTGGATGAGATTCATCATGTAATCGAGTTAGTTTTGTTGGCTTGATCCCTAGTCTCCATTATGTTCTGAGATTTATGTTTCTATGACTTTGCCATGCTTAATGCTTGTCACTTTGGGCCCGGGTGCCATGATTTCAGATCTGAACCGTTTATGTTATCACCATTATATGTTTGTTCTAGATCCGATCTTGCAAGTTATAGTCACCTACTACGTGTTATGATCCGGCAACCCCGGAGTGACTATAGTCGGGACACTTCCCGGTGATGACCTTAGTTTGAGGAGTTCATGTATTCACCATGTGTTAATTCTTTGTTCCGGTTCTCTATTAAAAGGAGGCCTTAATATCCCTTAGTTTGCAATTGGACCCCGCTGCCATGGGAGAGTAGGACAAAAGATATCATGCAAGTTCTTTCCATAAGCGCGTATGACTATTTACGGAATACATGCCTACACTATATTTATGAACCGGAGCTAGTGCCGTATCTCCCTAGGTTATAACTGTCACACGATGAATATCATCCAACAATTGCCGATCCAATGCCTACGAATTCCTCTTATATTGTTCTTGCTAAGCTACTACTACTATCGTTACTGTTGCACTTGCTACAGAATCACTGTTATCACTGTTACCGTTACTATTGTTGCTGCTACTATTATCAAAATTATCATACTACTTTGCCACTGATCACTTTGCTACAGATAATTAATCTCCAGGTGTGGTTGAATTGATAACTCAACTGCTAATACTTACAAATATTCTTTGGCTCCCCTTCTGTCGAATCTATAAATTTGGGTGGAATACTCTACCCTCGAAAACTGTTGTGATCCCCTATACTTGTGGGTTATCAAGACCTTTTTCTGGCACCGTTGCCGGGGAGCATAGCTATATTTGTTGAGTCACTTGGGATTGTTGTCAATTTATCACTATGAAGAATCCGAAGGATGCTAAGACTAAGATTTTTTCCTCTATGACGAGAGGAGGTAAGGAACTGCCATCCAGCTCCACTTTAGATTCACCTTCTGAAGTAAACTTGCAACACCACCACAATCCTGATATGTCGCAAGTTATTGATGATGCTACTTCTGCTATGAATGATGCTTGTGATTATTCTAGTACCTTGTTTGATGATAATGTGCCACTAGGTGAATTTCTTGATGAACAAATTGCTAGAGTAAGACAGCATGATACTGTTGAAAGTGATTATGAGCTTGAAGCTGAAAATCTTGAAACACCTATTAGAACTAGCCCTCCTACATATGAATTGCCAAAGGTACCGAAAGGTTATGTTATGGGTGAGGAGGCAAGTAGAGATATTCTTGCTTGTAAGGATAGAGATGATCTAGAGAAATTATTATGCAAGTATACGGAGAAATCTTTGAATGCTAGAATGAAATGTGATCCTAAGTTTGCTACTTCACCTATCTTTATTGATGATAAGTATTATGAATTCTCTGTCGACCCAGAGTTAATTACTTTGGTTGAATCTGATCCTTTCCATGGTTATGAAACTGAAACTGTTGTGGCACATCTTACTAAGTTGAATGACATAGCCACCCTTTTTGCTCACGATGAGAAAATTTGCTATTACTATATTCTCAAATTATTTCCATTCTCATTAAAGGGTGATGCTAAAGCTTGGTACAATACTCTTGCTCCTGGTTGTGTGCGTAGTCCCCAGGATATGATCTATTATTTTCTCTGAAAAATATTTCCCTGCTCATAAGAAACAAGCTGCCTTATAGGAAATATTTAACTTTGTGCAAATTGAAGAAGAGAGTCTCCCACAAGCTTGGGTGAGGCTTGTCCAATTGCTTAATGCTTTGTCTGATCATCCTCTTAAGAAAAATGAAATACTTGATATCTTCTATAATGGACCAACTGATGCTTCTAGGAATTTCCTAGATAGTTGTGCTGGTTGTGTTTTCAGGGAACTAACTATTGGACAAGCTGAAGAATTATTGAATAACATATTGAAAAATTATGATGATTGGACTCCTCCTGAATCACCATTTAAACCCACTACGAAGAAGATGGGTATCTTATATCTCAGTCCTGAAGATATGCAAGAGGCAAAGAAATCTATGAGAGAAAAAGGTATTAAAGCTGAGGATGTCAAAAATTTACCTCCTATTGAAGAATTACATGGGCTTGATACACCACTGCCACTAAGGTTATAGAGGCAAATTCTCCAATGAAATTCAATGATAATGATAATCCTCACAATATGCACCCTAGCCAATGCCTTTATGAGTTTGAAAATTTTATTAGAAAACAAGATCACTTCAATGCAAAGTTATGAAACAGTTGAAAGACAATTCTGGTATGATTGCTCGCTTGAGTGACTTGTTATTTAGAATCTCAAATGATGTTAGAGGTGTGGGGAGGCATGCTTCTATGCTTCAAACTCAGTTAGAACAAGTTGCTAAATCTCAAAAAGAGTTGTTAGATGAAATGAATAATAATATCAATGATCATGCTGTTAGAGTAATGACTAGAGGAGGTAGGATGACTCAGGAATCACTTTATCTTGAGGGACACCCAAAGAGAATTGAACAAGACTCTCAAAGGGTTAACACTGATGCACGTAGTCCTTCTAAAAAGAAAAAGAAGAAGAAAATGATAGGACTTTGCATGCCTCTGGTGAACCTGAAGTAGAAAAACCTCCTGATAATGATAATGAAGTTTCTATCTCCGATCTTTGAAACTCAATTTGGTAGTGAACACTCACCTTCTGATAATGGAAAAGATAATGGTGAGGTTCATGAAGATACTCAAACAAATAATAAAGAACCAGACAATGATGTTGAGATAGAACCAGCAGTTGATCTTGATAACCCACAACCCAAGAATAAAAGATATGATAAAAGAGACTTTGTTACTAGAAAACATGGTAAGGAAAGAGAACCATGGGTTCAAAGACCTATGCCCTTTCCACCTAAGTCAACTAAAAAGAAAGATGATGAAGAATTTGAGCAGCTTTCTTTGAAATCTTTGAGGCCGATCTTTTTGTGTAATGCAACTTAGTGATATCTTGAAAATGCCTCCTTATGCAAAGTACATGAAAGTCATCATCACCAATAAGAGAAAAATACTGGAAGCTGAAATATCCACCATGCTTGCTAATTATACTTTTAAAGATGGAGTACCTAAAAAACCTGGAGATCCGGGAATACCAACTATACATTGCTCCATCAAAAAAATTATGTGAAAACTGCTTTATGTGATTTGGGAGCTGGTGTCAGTGTTATACCTTTTCTCTTTATATAAAAGACTTGATTTGAATAAACTCACACCTACTGAAATATATTTGTAAATGGCTGACAAATCAACTACCATACCAATCGGTATTTGTGAGGATGTGCCCGTTGTTGTTGCTAATGCTACTATTTTGACTGACTTTGTTATACTTGAGATGCCCGAGGACGACAACATGTCGATTATCCTTGGTAGACCCTTCTTGAATACTGCAGGGGCTGTTATTGATTGCAATAAAAGCAAGGTCACTTTCATATCAATGGTAATGAGCATACGGTGCACTTTCCGAAGAAACAATTCCAAGTGAATGGTATTAATGTTATTGAAAAATCTCCGACAATCACTATTGGAAGTTTTCAACTACCTCTACCTATTGTCAAAAAGAAAGATGAAATGCTTATTGTTGGGGACATTCATATCCCCATTGAGGTAACTTACTTATTTACGGAAGTTCTTCGATTTCATGCTAATCGAAAGTGGTTGTTAATAAGACTTGATCAGCCTTATTAATGGATCATTTTTGAGAGGTATGAAGTTGATGAATTTAGTGAGCACTACCTTCTGTCCCTACCTTTTGTTTTATGTTTTTATTATTTAAATAAAATAAAATGCCATGTTTTGTCTGTTTTCTGAATTTCACGTGCAATAAAAAATGACCCAAAAATAAAAGTTCTCAGAATGCTCTGAAAATTTAATATGATTATTTCTGAATATTAAGAATTTTTTGTGCAAATAATATGAGAGGGTGGTGCACCAGGTGGGCACAACCCACCTGGGCGCGCCCTGGTGGGTTGTGGTCCCCACGTGGGCCCCCTTACTTATCTCTTCATCCCACATCACCACCTACCTCCAGAAAAAAAATCACCATTGCTCTCTCTCTCTCTCTCTCTCTCTCTCTCTCTCTCGTGTTCTTGCTCTCAAACCCGCGGATTTCAATCTCTTTGCTCGAAGCTCCGTTTCCGAAACTGTTTTGGGAGATTGTTGCTTGGTATGTGACTCCTTCAATTGTCCAATTAGTTTTTTCTTTAGTCGTCTATATTTTGAATAATTAGCTACTCTTGGTGCTGCCGTAGATGAGCTTGCGAATTCTTAGAGTTTTAAGTAGATTGAATGCTTGCTATGTCCTCTATGCATACCTATGAGCAGTTGCTATCAATCTTGTAAAGTTTTGTTGATAAAATTTTTGTGACCCAATTTTTTTCCAGAAAATTATACGCAGATATGATGAACCTCTTTGGAAGGAGTTCTTCAAGGAGAAGATCCTTGGAGGCATCTTCTAGTAACAGCTCCGTTCGTCGGTCTTATGTTGAACCAAGTGAAAGTTCCATACGAGATGCCGCAACCAAAACATGCTTATGGCCATGAAACGATTATATGGTGAGTGTGGGCATTAAGGAAGAATTTGAGCAATATGTTCACAATGTCGAGCTCGGTCCCTACACTGCAGATAAGTGCAACCAACACCTCACTCTCACTAAATCATTTGTCAAAGGATTTAAATTCCATCCCCATGAGTCTAGGGTGTCATTTAAACTGTATGGAAATCCATTTACCATATCTTTGAGATTTGCTCACCACTGCAAAATACCATTCTGGTGTTCGCTTGACGAACCACCAAGGTCTGAGTTTCAAACATTGTTGACTAGACTAGTCTTTGCTATGGTGAGACTATGGGAGTGATGCAAGGTAGAATAAAGAGCATTCATTTTCCCGAAATTCAGTATTTTGCATTATTTAATGGAAAATATATTGTAGGTAAACAAGATTGTAGTACACTTTGTGCTCTAGACTTGAGCCTCATACGCACCGCTCTCACCGGTGACAGAAGTTATAATCTTGGAGCGATTGTTGCACGCAGGTTGCAACACAATGCTAGTAGTGGATATCTCTATGGTGGAATTTATGCCACATGATTAGCAAGAGAGCTGGGTGTTTCACCTTAGCCCTATGAGCCTATTTTACCCACACAGTATTTAGACTTTGATGTTGTGAAACGTCATAAGATCCTTAGAGGTGAACCCCATAATTTCACTTATAAATTTTTGTTTAATCAAAGTTCCGTTGTGCACACATATTTGCCGGCGCCTGCTCTCTTTGATGTTCACAACAGAGGAAGATATTTTGTCTTGAGAGCGAGGCCCGAGCTCATAACGTGGCGGTTGTGGCCGCACAGCAGGCTGAGGCATCCACACCAAGAGCTTTTGTGAGCTATCACTCCGATCACTATGTAGGCTACTGACTGATTACCAAGTTAGGCCAAAAGCCTAAGCTTGGGGGAGTACGTATTTCTCACCGACATTACATTCATGTTCACACAGTCGGTGTCCACACTTTTCCATAGTATTATCCATTTTAATTTTAATTTCTTGCTTTCTTCTTGTGTGTTTGAAAAACTTTGAGAAAATTCAAAAATATATTTCTTGCTTCTTTTCGGTTTTTCTTCCTAGTTTAATTTGTTGTGGCACTAAAAAGAAAACCCAAAAATATTTCCTTGTTCTTCTTTTACTTGTTGGGAGCTTTCCCGTGTAAATAGTTTTTCTCGTTTTTATTTTTCCCTTCTATTTGCTTGTTCAAGAAAAAAACCAAAAACTCCAAAAACATTTTAGTGTGTTTCTCTAAATTTCTTTTCTTTTTATTGAGTCGTACCGAGGAGAAGACCACGATGAAAATGTTGAGTGGCTCTCATATGCATTATTGTTGATCTAACAAAGAGCCCAAATCACCTTGTCTTCTCCTTTTGAACAAAATGTTTGCAGATTCCAGCTTAGTCTATGGCACTCTTGCACTATTATTATTTTCATATCATTCGGTCGTGCAAGTGAAAGGCAATAATGACAATATTTGATGAGCTGGCCGTGGTAGAGAGAAACGGGTATGAACTCAACTTGTTCTGTTTTTGTAAATATTTTTAACTTAGTATCCATGATTCAGCCCATTATGATTAAACATGTTTGCAATGACAATTATAGATTATAGTTTCTCATGCATGCATAAGTAGCTAGGAGTGGATAATGATTTATATTGGATGTCAACATTGCATTAAAATGATTGTGATGTAGTATGATGATATGGTATCCTCCTATGAATGTTCGAGTGGCTTGACTTGGCACATGTTCATGCATGTAATTGAATCAAAACCAACATAGCCTCTATGATATTTATGTTCATAGTGTTCATATCCTACTCATGCTAGTATCCAATGTTACTTATGCATAATGCATGTTCATGACCGTTGTTGCTCTCTAGCTGGCCGCTTCTCAACCTATTTAATAGCCTTCGCCTGTACTAAGTGGGGATTCTGCTTGTACATCCAAAACCTGAAACCCAAGTTATTCCAGATGAGTCCACCGTACCTACCTATATGCGGTATTACCCTGCCGTCCTAAGCAAATTTGCATGTGCCACCTCTAAAAACTTCAAATAAATATCATTTTTGTGTGCCTGGATTGTTCATAGAGCGACAGGTAGTCAGTATCTTCCATGCTAAGCGGGTTATTCTCAGGTTGAGTGTTTATTCACTCGCCATTGCACGAGAAGGGGGCAGTAATAGGGATGCCCAGTCCCAGAATGCAAAAAGAATTGAGCTTACAAATAATCAAAGAAAAACTCCTACGGAGTAATAGCCTTTACTTTATTTCTTGGGAACAGCCGCTAATGTGTTTAGCATGGAAGATATTGATAAATGATGGCCGCGAAGTAAACAAGAAGGGTGCATGTCTCAAAATATCATTTACCTCTGTTTTAAAAACTTGAGCTCTGGCACCACTGCAAATCACTGCTTCCCTCTGCAAAGGGACTATCTATTTACTTTTATGTTGTGTCATCACCTTCTAAAATAAGCGCCAGAACCTGAGAGCACTGTTGTCATGCTTATGCATTGTGTGTAGCTAATGTTGGGTGCATCATGACTGGATCTTTTATACCATGAATTACAATGTTTAGTCGTTGCTTGAACTTTGGAGGTCCTCTGCATTTATGTTTTCCGGTCTCAGAAAGGGCTAGCGAGATACCACTATTTACATATTATATCATGGTTGTTTTGATAATGTGTTGCTGTTCAAGATATCTTATTGTTGCTCGCTAGCTGATTATGTCATTGATATGAGTTAATATAATTTTTTAAGAGTTATTGTCGACATGGTTAGTTATGATATTGGATGAAAACCTGGGTGTTGTTTAAGCTTATTTATGCAAACAAGAGCAAAAGAGTTCGTAAAAGTTTTTCATTTTCACTTTTAGTTTATCAACTGAATTGCTTGAGGACAAGCAAAGATTTAAGCTTGGGGGAGTTGATACGTCTCCGACGTATCTACTTTTCCTAACGCTTTTCCTCTTGTTTTGGACTCTAATTTGCAGGATTTGAATGAAACTAACCCGGACTGAAGCTGTTTTCAGCAGTACTACCATGGTGTTATTTTTGTGTAGAAATAAAAAGTTCTCGGATTGGAACGAAACTTTGTGAGGATTGTTTATACAATAAAAGAGAATTTCTGGAGCCAAGAACCACCGGAGGGGGGCACCTGGGTGGGCACAACCCACCAGGGCGCGCCTCCCCCTCCAAGCGCGCCCAAGTGGGTTGTCCCCACCTGGTGGCCCCGTAGACCCTAAAACCGACGTTATAAAATCCTATTTTTTCAGAAAAAATCAGGGAGAACGAATTATTGCGTTCCACGAGATGGAGCCCACGTCGTCTCCTGTTCTTCATCGGGAGGCCAGATCTAAAGTCCGTTTAGGGCTCCAGAGAGGGGGATCTTCGATCTTCATCATCACCAACCCTTCTCCATCGCCAATTCCATGATGCTCCCCAACGGGAGTGAGTAATTCCTTCATAGGCTCGCTGGTCGGTGAGGAGTTGGATGAGATTCATCACATAATCGAGTTAGTTTTGTTAGGGCTTGATCCCTAGTATCCATTATGTTTCGAGATTGATGTTGCTATGACTTTGCCATGCTTAATGCTTGTCACTTTGGGCCCGGGTGCCATGATTTCAGATCTCAAACGTTTATGTTATCACCATTATATGTATGTTTGAGATCCGATCTTGCAAGTTATAGTCACCTACTACGTGTTACCATCCGGCAACCCCGGACTGACAATAGTCGGGACACTTCCCGGTGATGACCGTAGTTTGAGGAGTTCATGTATTCACCGTGTGTTAATGCTTTGTTCCGGTTCTCTATTAAAAGGAGGCCTTAATATCCCTTAGTTTCCAATTGGACCCCGCTGCCACGGGAGGGTAGGACAAAAGATGCCATGCAAGTTCTTTCCATAAGCACGTATGACTATTTATGGAATACATGCCTACATTATATTTATGAACTAGAGTTAGTGCCGTATCGCCCTAGGTTATAACTGTCACATGATGAATATCATCCAACAAATCACTGATCCAATGTCTACGAATTTCTCTTATATTGTTCTTGCTAAGTTACTACTACTATCATTACGGTTGCACTTGCTACAAAATCACTGCTATCACCGTTACCGTTACTATTGCTGTTGCTACTATTATCAAAACTATCATACTACTTTGCTACTGATCACTTTGTTGCAGATAATTAATCTCCGGGTGTGTTTGAATTGACAACTCAGCTGCTAATACTTATAAATATTCTTTGGCTCCCCTTGGGTCGAATCTATAAATTTGGGTGGAATACTCTACCCTCGAAAACTATTGTGATCCCCTATGCTTGTGGGTTATCAAGTAACAGTTGTTGTAATCAATAGGACTAAAGCATTTTCAGGGAGTCTTGATTCCCCACTAGTATGTATCTAACACGACGGATATGCCTAAGCATAATTCTAATTCAATTCCCAATTAAACTTTACATGTATGTACAAGTGGGCGGAGCCAAGTATAGATATGTGCATAGACGCAACAACCCAGTATCCCACACGTCACTACCGTTCATCCCCGCTCCGGTTACCGAATGGTAATTTAGGGTATCCCCATGGATGCAACTAAGGCGGTCTCCGTTTATCCCGTATTGCAGTGATCTTGGAAGGAGGGAGATAAGCAATGTCACTACTGGCCTTCGCATCCCACCTTCACACCAATAGTAATAACCTTTTGTCCAAAGAAGGCATATGTTGGATGGTCGACTTCACCAACATCAAGAAGATCATTAAGATTAACCTATAAAAAGGATATAAAATTCTATTATCTTTCAATCGTACACATACTAGGGTTCCTCGGTATCCCTGAGAACTAGGGAAACTACTCACACATTGATGAAGGCATAAACATTGAGGGGTGAATCATGATGAACATGGTGGTAGTGTCAACATAATACAAAAGTGTCCACACCGACTAATGTATTACATAGATATTGTGATGGGATGGTAATGAATGCGGAGTTGTGGCAGCAGAGTCCCTGGATCCATTCCTCCACCGGAATCCTTCTGGGGCCTAAGGTTCTTTGTTTTGGATGTGTTTTCAGGTGGCTGCCTGTCTCTGATCCGCAATCCATCTGCACGGGGATGAATTAGTTGACGAGGCGAAGGCAGGTGCAAGCGGTAAGACCAATGGTACAAGTGTGTGAGGTCGTACCTTGCATTGTCTTGCGCTCTAGAGGCTCCTACATGAGTCCTTTCTTCTCCCATGTGTTTAAATCTTATATGACAACATTCTATCACTTTAATTGATCATATCTTATCACCATAAGTTGGTGTTCTTTCCTTAAACTTCGAAACACTTCCATGCATGACAACCTAACGAAAACATATAAAAGAGGTGCACGAACAGAGTAAAATCCGAAGAATCCTATAGCTACGGAATAAAATAAGGGGCATAAAACATCGCACAATTTGGACTCATCAGAGTCACCCATGTCTTCTGGTGCCTCTGGTCACATAGGAATGTGATAGAGTTTGATGATCGATCTGTAAGTCTCACACACCCCGCCCACATGTAGGTTCTTCTCATGGCTCGCGACTCGTAACCGTTGTTGGATGACGAACCGACTCTTACATCATGGTCTACCTCATTCGACTTATTTCCTATTTGGTGATCAGCAACCCGAGTCGATCCAACATCTTACGATGGGTTGTGTGTTGACACGACAAATGTGGCATTGGTTGCTTGCTAAATGGGGACGCTTGGGTGCTGAAGAGTGATTCACAACTCTTGGAGTGGTGGACGTCCTTGTGGACGGATACGAGGGCATTCAAGGATCTATGTGTGGGAGTCACCCTTGTCTTCTAGTGCCTCTAGACGCATAGGAATGCGACCGAATTTGATGGAGTTGTGGCATCCGCGCTTGAGGTCTTGTGTTGCATTGATGAGGAGTATCACGTGTGGCGAGTGGCACGACTGTTTAGAGGTGATAGGTTTAGGTTCTCTAGGGTAGATACATTGAGAGCATGGGACTAGCCTTCAGTCTCCTCACATGCGTGAACTAGGGAAGTTGTAATACAGTTATGGTGAGGTGGTGTTGTTGTTGGATCTCTTCGAGCAACTCTAGCAGAGTCGCCATATATGGCCCCGGTCGCCATAATAACAATCAATATCGTGATTTTTGACCAAAATGGCACTCTAGCAGAGTCCCATATGGGAGTGGGTTGGCATAATTATGGAGCTTGCTCCATAAACAACCTCGTAGCCTCATATTTGATGGCTGAGAAGATCTAGTCGGAGCTTACTTTTCACCAGCGCGGGAGGGAAGATTAAAATTCTTCCTCCTCGCACCATATCCGTGGTTTGAAGTTGCCCGCTGCAAGTACACACACCACCGCGCACAGATAATCACTAGCGAGCAATGATGACGGGATGGCTAACCACCAGTCGAGTAATGGCCTCCATCGCTCCCCCAATTCCCAAGGCGGTCATTCGGATGACCACGTGGCTTCATCCTTGGTATAAAAACATGGCGGCAAGACACCCCCATCACCAAAGCCCTAGTTGCCTCCTCTCCTCCCATCTCCTCCACCATCCGGAACAATGTTGCCGCGCAAGAATGCAGCCTATTGGCTCAACTTGGAGGCGGAGCGAAACCTCCCATCCCAAATGCCGTGGTCCGGAGCGAACTCTTCGCTTGATGCACTTGCCGCCACAGCCATCGGATACTCCTCTCGCGGCAGCGATGGATCTGCCAGCCGTGAGGGATCCAGCGCCCTCGTCCGGGTGAAGTATGAGGAAGACGTCGTCCCCACTAGCCCCCTTGTCCCGGGAATGACGCCATCCCAGTCGAGGCACAACTAGAGCCTAAGGACCCGTTCGACGTGATTATGCGGTTCTTCGACCTCGAAGCTTGCAACGAGGAGTGGATCCTCCTAGAGTTCGGCCCCGCACTGACCAACGAGTAGCAGTGGCTACTCACATTTGCTTCTCTTGAGTCCGACCCCTGCACCCACTTTGAGGACCTCTCGGAGGAGGATGAGAAGGGGGGAGGAAAAGAAGGGCGATGCCTAGTCAACGCCGACCATCGATGAGTGTAGGTAGAAGTAGGTAGCAATGTCGCTCGAATAGAGACATTGCTTATTTTAAAAATGTCGTCAAACGACATTTCAAATCACTAATATATGTAAAGCGACGCATTTTGATCAATAAATATAGTTATTTTGTTGATATGGACTAACTTGGTCTTGAATCGCCACTACAAAGTTGAAAAAATGATTAAAAAACAGAAAAAATGTAGGCCACATTATGGCAATGACGACTCTTTGTTTTGTGCACAATGGTTACAGCCTCTATATCCATATAAGAGCATCTCCAATAGATGATGTATATTTTGATGCCCCAAACCGGTGATGTAAAAATTTGAAGCATCAAAATGTTTTTTTTTACATCTTTGAAAAAAGCTCAACTCTAACAGATAGTCTAAAATGGAGATGTAAAAAAAGCAACTCCAACAAATGGTCCAAAACAAAGATTAAAATCGGCCGGCGGCCGCTGTTCAGCCACTGTACAGCCGCAGTTTTGCATTCAAATATCAATTAAAATTTGAAATAAAGTTCATCATCATCATAGTTCAAATCGTAACAAAAGTGCATCATCATCATCATAGTTTCAACATCACATTCAATTTGAAACAACAAACGAGAGCACATTTCTTTTACCTTTACGATATATCATCAAACATGTTGGAGGCGGTGGCCATCGGCATGGCCACATCTTCATCCATGACCGGCGGTGGCGACGGCAGAGGTGGAGGAATGACTCCTTGGCTGTTGGAGGACGCCGCCGTCCATGGCTGCGAGTCGGCGGCCCGAGCCGCCGCGGCTGCCTTCGAGATTTTGGCCCGCCGAACCGCATTTTCGGCCGCGATTCGCTGGCAGTTTGCTTGCGCCTCGTGCCTTCGTCGCCTTCGTAGGAACCGCCGACGCGGTGGCGACCAGCCATGGCGGCGGGCGTAGGGCGGCGGGCGGGCGTGAGGGCGAAGTTTCCGCGCGGCAGCGGAGGCGGTGACGTAATAGCCACCGGCGGCGGCGGAGAAAAGCGGCGGGTCGTCGGCCGGCCATGGCGGCGGAAGGTGGGGAAGCGACCGGACGGGCGGGTCGCGGGAAGGCAAATGAACTGGCGGTTGGTCGTTTCGCAGGCGGCCGCGGTTTTACATCAGATGTATCTCGTGATGTAAATTTGCATCACAAAGTTTTTAATTTTACATCTCCGGGAGGAGGTGATGTATTTTTTTTTACATATGGACCATCTGTTGGAGCAGTTTTTTTTTTTGCTCTTGAAGCTTCAAAAGTTGGTTATTTTTACATATGGATCGTTTATTGGAGATGCTGTAAAGCGTGTTTTATATTTCATATGACGACTCTGCTAAATTGCTTCTATGGTCATGTATTCTTTCCTATGTGTTTGCGTTTGTTTCATCGAAACTGCTCTGTATACGACAGCGCACGGATGATTCGATCCAACCTTCACAAACCGGGTGAAAAGCTTTTGTCCCATGATGTCTCCTGAAAAAGAAAACGAAAAACCACAGTGTGCTACTGCTTCGAGACACCTTCCGTTCCCTTGCAGACAGACACCTGTCACTGACCGTCTCGAAGACATCGGAGATCAACGTTGAAAAGTCTGCACTGTCACTATGCACGCATATTTGTCCTGTTTGCGCATTCAACCGTACGGACATGCTCGACAGTGGTCACGAACAAACAGCCCGCCTGACGAAAGAAAAAAGAAAACCCGCCCGACGCCATGGCGCAGTCAAGTCACCACCACCAGTCCACCACCACACTCGCCACGCCAGTCGCCACCTTCCTCGCAGTCGCAGTGAGCCGGTGATGGACTCCAACCGTGCGCAGTCCAAGTCTTCGCCCCCGTCCATCTTCCTCCGCATCGCGGGTGTGCATTTCTCCGTGTGTTCCTTCTTCGCTAAGGATACTCCTACAGTCCTACTCTGAGCTCCAACCCCCAGCTACCAATTTGTCCATTTCCCATGGCTTCATCCACAAACTCCAACTGATTTCCCCTAGCACCAATTGCAGCTTGTCGGGTTCCTCCCTTCCGCCTCCGCGCGTTCCCTGTGTATCTGCTTCAGTAATTAGCCCCCCATTCGGCTCCGACGCCGCACAGACCCTCCAATTCGTGCCCAAATCAGGTTCTTGCCCGACCAAATCCAGGCCTCGCTCGGCGTAGGCTGAGGCATTCGGCTCGCGGCGGGCGGCGATGGAGTTCGTGGCGTCCATCGTGGACACCGCGTTCCGGCCGCTCAAGGACTACTTCGCGCGGACGTTCGGGTACGTCATGTCCTGCGCCGACTACATCGACGCGCTGGGCCACGAGGTGGACGAGCTCAAGAGCAAGCGCGACGACGTCAAACGCATGGTCGACGCCGCCGAGCGCCAGGGGATGGAGGCCACCAGCCAGGTCAAGTGGTGGCTCGAGTGCGTCGCCAGGCTCGAGGACGCCGCCGCCCGGATCCACGCCGAGTACCAGGCGCGCCTCCAGCTCCCGCCCGACCAGGCGCCCGGCCTCAGGGCCACCTACCGCCTCAGCCAGAAGGCCGACGAGACGCTCGCCGAGGCCGCCGGCCTCAAGGACAAGGGCGACTTCCACAAGGTCGCCGACGAGCTGGTGCAGGTCCGCTTCGAGGAGATGCCCAGCGCGCCCGTCGTTGGCATGGACGAGATGCTCCAGGAGCTCCACGCCTGCGTCCGGGGCGGCGACGTGGGCGTCGTCGGCGTCTACGGCATGGGCGGGATCGGCAAGACCGCGCTGCTCCACAAGTTCAACAACGACTTCCTCATCGGCTCGCAGGACATCAATGTCGTCATCTACATCGAAGTTGGCAGGGAGTTCAGCCTCGACGACATCCAGAAGGTCATCGGCGACCGGCTCGGGTTGAGCTGGGAGAACAGGACGCCCAAGGAGCGCGCTGGGGTGCTATACAGGGTGCTCACCAAGATGAACTTTGTGTTGCTGCTGGACGACCTCTGGGAGCCACTCAACTTCCGGATGCTCGGCATTCCGGTTCCCAAGCACAACTCTAAGAGCAAGATCATCGTGGCGACGAGGATGGAGGACGTGTGCAACCGAATGGATGTCCGTCGCAAGCTCAAGATGGAGCGCCTGCCACCGATGGCCGCCTGGGAGCTCTTCCGTGACAAGGTCGGCGAGCACGTCGAGCGTGCCAGCCCAGAGATCTGGGGCTTGGCAATGGGACTGACCATGAAATGTGGTGGGCTGCCCCTTGCGCTCATCACCGTCGGCCGGGCCATGGCCAGCAAGCACACTGCAAAAGAATGGAGGCACGCCATGACTGTTCTAAATATTGCCCCATGGCAGCTTCTTGGCATGGAGGCGGACGTTCTTATGCCTCTCAAGAGCAGCTATGACAACTTGCCCAGTGACAAGTTAAGGCTCTGCCTGCTGTACTGCTCGCTGTTTCCAGAGGACTTCATCATTTCCAAGGATTGGGTCATAGGCTACTGCATCGGTGAAGGTTTCATAGATGATCTATACACTGAGATGGATGAGATATACAACAAAGGGCATGACCTTCTGGGTGATCTCAAGATTGCATCTTTGCTGGAAAAAGGTAAAGACGACGAACACATCAGCATGCATCCCATGGTCCGCGCGATGGCTCTCTGGATAGCATCAGAATTCGGCACAAAAGAGACCAAATGGCTTGTCCGTGCCTGGGTTGGGCTCAAGGAAGCACCAGGTGCAGAGAAATGGAGCGAGGCCGAGCGGATTTGTTTCATGCGGAATAACATCGAGGAGCTGTATGAGACGCCTAATTGCCCTCGGTTGAAGACCTTGATGCTACAAAACAACGCTGGGTTGAAAAAGTTGTGCGACGGCTTCTTCCAGTTCATGCCATCTCTCAGGGTATTAGACCTCTCGCACACCTCTATCACTGAATTACCCTCAGGGATCAGTGCATTGGTTCAGTTGCAGTACCTTGATTTGTATCACACATACATCAAATCACTGCCAAGGGAGCTAGGATCACTGGTCACTCTGCGGTTCCTGCTCCTCTCACATATGCCGCTTGTCATGATCCCAGGTGGTGTCATAGATAGCTTCAAAAAGCTGCAAGTTCTGTACATGGACTTCAGCTACGGAGACTGGAAAGTCGGTGAGAGTGGAAATGGTGTTGATTTTCAGGAGCTTGAGAGCCTACGAAGGCTCAAGGCAATCGACATCACAGTACAGTCGGTCGAGGCCCTAGAGAGACTGGCGCGGTCATATCGCCTCGCCGGTACAACAAGAAATCTGATGATAAAAGCATGTGGTAGCCTGACAAAGATAGAGCTCCCTTCAAGCCACCTCTGGAAGACCATGACAAACCTGAAGAGAGTGTGGATCGTAAGCTGCAGCAATCTAGCGGAGGTGATCATTGACGGCAGCGAAGAAACTGATTGCCCCATTTTAGATCCCTGTGATTTTATGAGGATGGGTGAAGTTATCGAGTGTGAACAGCCCGCCCTTGATAACCTGCAGGGTATCATCCTGCAGAGCCTTCTGAAGGTAAAGATCGTCTACAGGGGTGGGTGCGTCGAGAATCTGTCGTCATTGTTCATCTGGTACTGCCAAAGACTGGAGGAGCTGATCACACTCAGCGATGGAGACCAAGAAGCAGCGGCGAACGAAGATGAACAAGCTGCAGGGACTTGCAAAGTGATCACGCCCTTCCCTAAACTTAAGGAACTGCATCTCCAAGGCCTACCAAAGTTGAGGGCGCTGAGCAGTAGCGTATGCATGCTGCGGTTCCCGTCACTTCAGAGCCTCAAGATCGCTGATTGTCCAAGCCTCAAGAAGCTCAGTCTCGCTGCCGCAGAACTGGAGAAGATACATTGCGCGAGGGAGTGGTGGGATCGGTTGGAGTGGGATGATGATGAGGTCAAAGCATCTTACGAGCCACTGTTGGATGGAAGAATGTGAGTGAATTCAGTGCTTGTGTATTATGTTGGCCCAAAATTTCAGAGATACACTTTTGCCAGGCTTTGCGTCCCGGCTTTTCTCTGCTAGTTTCGAAGAAAATAAAAACAGGCTTACTCCACCCCCTTTTTTTTACTTTTTCAAAAAGATGTTGGTATTTGATCAGTCACTGAATTCAGGGATTGATGTGCCCTTGTGTCATCATTCTAGTTTGAGATCTGCACAGTGGTGCCTGACAGATGTTTGGATTCAGGGATATGCCCTTGTGTCATCCTCCTTTTCTTCTGGGAGATTATGCTTTTGTTTTTGTGTGGGCTGAACAAATGCACATCTGATGAATATCGGCAGGTGTTGGTATGAATATCTTGCCGGTACCAACCAGTGTTGATCCAAATCTGTATGCAGCTAGCCTATCCCTTCTTTCCCTGCCTGCCCTGCCTCTGCCTGTCTGCGGCAAATTGCAATCGACAATCCCTAAAAATCTAACGGTGATTCATGTATCCGCATCACAGATTTTAGACTTGGCTAAAGATGAAAAGAAAACCTAGTTGCAAGCTGTGATGAACTCACGGGCGCCGATGTATTGTACCTCGAGTTGCTGCAATCTCATCTAGAATTCCTGATTCTAGCGTTGCTGTAAACAGCGAATCTGTAGGACTTCACGCTTTGGGAATAATAGGGATTTGGGAGGTGGCGACCGGGGCGAACCTGCGAGTCGGCGGCGTTCAGGAACGGGGAGGAGGACTGGACGCAGCTCCCCTGGGCCCACACGTCAGTGACCAAGTCAGGTCTGACGCGGGGATCCAACTGGGCACTGGGCCGGTCCAAGGTTGTGCGCATAGTTAAAAAAAAGAGGGAGTAGAAATTATACTATGGGCTGGGCTTTTGAAATAAACCATGTCTCAGATCAAATTGATGTAAATTAAGCAAACCAGAACCACATGGTTGTATGTGGTAAACTATCTCAAAACAAGCAATGTCAAGAAAAAAAATAGCAATGGAGATGTTTTCTTCGCCGGTATGTTTTTTTACATGATGTCGTGGGATCTCAACCACCTCATCGAAACCTCTCTTTCGATACAATGAGTAAGTAAAAATAAAATGGGAATCCTCAACGGAATGGTTTCAAGGCAGATAAAGTTATTAACAAGAAAGGAAGGGGAAGGAGCGGTGAACTGATTGTCCAATTGGTTGAAATGGTAATAGTGATAATTTGATAATGGGCATCAAAAGCTGGTGCCACCAAATGCACTAGAAGAGTGTGCGTGTGATCTTGTCTCTGGCCTTCCTAGCGCTCTCAGAATGCACAAGCTTCTCTGGCACAGTCTCAAAGTCGATGACATCACACCGCAACTCTGGGCTCATCACCTCCCGTTTGACCTCACATTTGTTGTGCAACACACAACATGCACCGATCACAATAGAGACGTGTGAGATATTCACATCTATGCGCTTTTGCAAGAATGCCCATCGCCCCCTGAGCCTTGCCAAGGCATCCACGGCCACACGATGAACCTTCATGACCTTCTTGTCGAAAGAATGTTGTTCCCTTGTTAAGTTTTGGTGTGGGTATGGGACGAGAAGGCACTCCATTAGTGGGTAGCTAGAGCCACCAACCACCCAGGAACTAGGCATCACCTGAGGTCTTCCACGCTGTTGTAGACCTGAAATACAAAGGATCTCATCGTCACGCAGGGGCCCAGGGCAACCAATGCATACATCGGTGAAAGTGCTGAATGGGTTGACAACTCCTTGGATGGTGGTTGAGAGGTAGGTGCCACTCCTGTTGTAATTGCAAGGACCCCAGCCGAGGTAATCACTGGCCCACAATATCGGTTGGATGATCTGGACATGGGTGGTATAGATGGCACCAACAATGTCTGGGATACCGGAGATGGCCTTAAAGTTCTCCTTCAAGGCGACTGTTTGGTCAGGCCACTGGATAAAGAGGGGCATAAGTATGTGCCAGATAGTAGCACAAACTTCGTGGAAGATCTTTTAGCATGTAGAGAGTGCAACGCTGAAGCGTTGAGAGACGACATGAAGGGGCTCACCACTAGCGAGGCGCCAGACACATACGGCAACACGTTGGCGCACGGGGATGGCGGGATGGAGTGGGTGTCCTTTTTGGCAATAGATGAAGCCAATGCATCACAAATCATGTCAAAGGTGCCCCAACCCTGATGTTCTATGCAACTTTATTCTTGTAGACACCTGTTGGGCCTCCAAGCGCGGAGTTTTGTAGGACAATAGCAATTTTCCCTCAAGTGGATGACCTAAGATTTATCAATCCATCGGAGGCGTAGGATGAAGATAGTATCTCTCAAACGACCCTGCAACCAAATACAAGAAATCTCTTGTGTCCCCAACACACCAAATACAATGGCAAATTGTATAGGGGTGTGATATGTCTCCGTCGTATCTACTTTTCCAAACACTTTTGCCCTTGTTTTGGACTCTAATTTGCATGATTTGAATGGATCTAACCCGGGCTGACGCTGTTTTCAACAGAATTGCCATGGTGTTATTTATGTGCAGAAACAAAAGTTCTCGGAATGACCTGAAACTCCACGGAACATCTATTCGGAAATAATAAAAAATCATTGCAAAAGATGAAGACCAGGGGGCCCACACCCTGTCCACGAGGGTGGGGGGCGCCCCTCCCCCCTAGGGCGCGCCCCCTATCTCGTGAGCCCCCTGGAGCTCCTCCAACGCCAACTCCAACTCTATATATTTGCTTTCGGGGAGAAAAAATTCAGAGAGAAGAAATCATCGCGTTTTACGATACGGAGCCGCCGCCAAGCCCGAAAACCTCTCGGGAGGGCTGATCTGGAGTCCGTTCGAGGCTCCAGAGAGGGGGATTCGTCGCCGTCGTCATCATCAACCATCCTCCATCACCAATTTCATGATGCTCACCACTGTGCGTGAGTAATTCCATCGTAGGCTTGCTGGACGGTGATGGGATGGATGAGATCTATCATGTAATCGAGTTAGTTTTGTTAGCGTTTGATCCCTAGTATCCACTATGTTCTGAGATTGATGTTGCTATGACTTTGCTATGCTTAATGCTTGTCACTAGGGCCCTAGTGCCATGATTTCAGATCTGAACCTATTATGTTTTCATGAATATATGTGAGTTCTTGATCCTATCTTGCAAGTCTATAGTCACCTACTATGTGTTATGATCCGGCAACCTCAAGTGACAATAATCAGGACCACTCCCGGTGATGACCATAGTTTGAGGAGTTCATGTATTCACTATGTGCTAATGCTTTGTTCCGGATCTCCATTAAAAGGAGGCCTTAATATCCCTTAGTTTCCATTAGGACCCCGCTGCCACGGGAGGGTAGGACAAAAGATGTCATGCAAGTTCTTTTCCATAAGCACGTATGACTATATTCGGAATACATGCCTACATTACATTGATGAATTGGAGCTAGTTACGTGTCACGCTATGTTATGATCGTTACATGATGAACCGCATCCGGCATAATTATCCATCACCGATCCAATGCCTATGAGCTTTTCCTATATTGGTTCTTGCTTATTTACTTTCCCGTTGCTATTGTTACAATCACTACAAAATACCAAAAAATATTACTTTTGCTACCGTTACCTTTTATTACCGTTACCACTACTATCATATTACTTTGCTACTAAATACTTTGCTGCAGATACTAAATTATCCAGGTGTGGCTGAATTGACAACTCAGTTGCTAATACTTGAGAATATTCTTTGGCTCCCCTTGTGTTGAATCAATAAATTTGGGTTGAATACTCTACCCTCGAAAACTGTTGCGATCCCCTATACTTGTGGGTTATCAAGACTATTTCTGGCGCCGTTGCCGGGGAGCATAGCTCTATTCTTTGAGTCACTTGGGATTTATATCTGCTGGTCACTATGAAGAACTTGAAAGACGCTAAGACTACAATTTATCCCTCAACTACGAGGGGAGGTAATGAACTGCCATCTAGGTCTGCACTTGATTCACCTTCTGTTTTGAGTAAGCTTGCGACACCTAAACCTGCTTCTGCTATTCGTTCTGATATGTCGCATGTTATTGATGATGCTGTTGGGGAACGTAGTAATTTCAAAAAAATTCCTACGCACACGCAAGATCATGGTGATGCATAGCAACGAGAGGGGAGAGTATTGTCTACGTACCCTCGTAGACCAAAGCGGAAGCGATCACAACGTAGAGGAAGTAGTCGACGTTCTCCTCGCGATCCAGCCAATCCCAACGCCGTTACTCCGGCGCCCGAGTCGATCACAACGTAGAGGAAGTAGTCGACGTTCTCCTCGCGATCCAGCCGATCCCAGCGCCGTTACTCCGGCGCCTCCAGTTCTTGGCACACGTTCAGCTCGATGACGCTCCTCGGCTCCGATCCAGCAAAGCTCCGGGAAAGGGAGTTCACAAGACGACGGCGTGGTGACGATCTTGATGTTCTACCGGCGTAGGGCTTCGCCTAAGCACTGCTATGATATGACCGAGGTGGAATATGGTGGAGGGGCACCGCACACGGCTAAGGAACGATCTCAAGGATCAACTTGTGTGTCATGGGGTGCCCCTTCCCCGTATATAAAGGAGCAAGGGAGGGTGGCGGCCTAGGAGGAGGCGCACCAGGGGAGTCCTACTCCCACCGGGAGTAGGATTCCCTTTCCTAGTCCAACTAGGAGTCCTTCCATGTATTAGGAGTAGGAGACAAGGAAGGGGAAGAGAGAAGGGAAGGAAGGACGGGGTGCGGCCCCTCCCCCTAGTCCAATTCGGACTAGGCCATGGGGGGGCGCGCGGCCTGCTCTAGGCAGCCCCTCTCTATCCCGCAGGGCCCAATAAGGCCCAATACTTCTCCCCGGCGAATTCCCGTAACTCTCCGGTACTCCGAAAAATACCCGAATCATTCGGAACCTTTCCGAACTCCGAATATAGTCGTCCAATATATCGATTTTTACGTCTCGACCATTTCGAGACTCCTCGTCATGTCCCCAATCTCATCCGGGACTCCGAACTCCTTCGGTACATCAAAACTCATAAACTCATAATATAACTGTCATCGGAACCTTAAGCGTGCGGACCCTACGGGTTCGAGAACTATGTAGACATGACCTAGAACTATTCTCGGTCAATAACCAATAGCGGGACCTGGATGCCCATATTGGCTCCTACATATTCTACGAAGATCTTTATCGGTCAAACCGCATAACAACATACTTTGTTCCCTTTGTCATCGGTATGTTACTTGCCCGAGATTTGATCGTCGGTATCCAATACCTAGTTCAATCTCGTTACGGCAAGTCTCTTTACTCGTTACGTAATGCATCATTCCGTAACTAACTCATTAGCTACATTGCTTGCAAGGCTTATAGTGATGTGCATTACCGAGAGGGCCCAGAGATACCTCTCCGACAATCGGAGTGACAAAACCTAATCTCGAAATACGCCAACCCAACATGTACCTTTGGAGACACCTGTAGTACTCCTTTATAATCACCCAGTTATGTTGTGACATTTGGTAGCACCCAAAGTGTTCCTCCGGTAAACGGGAGTTGCATAATCTCATAGTTACAGGAACATGTATAAGTCATGAAGAAAGCAATAGCAACATACTAAACGATCAAGTGCTAGGCTAACGGAATGGGTCAAGTCAATCAGATCATTCAACTAATGATGTGATCCCGTTAATCAAATGACAACTCATGTCTATGGTTAGGAAACATAACCATCTTTGATTAATGAGCTAGTCAAGTAGAGGCATACTAGTGACACTGCTGTTTGTCTATATATTCACACATGTATTATGTTTCCGGTTAATACAATTCTAGCATGAATAATAAACATTTATCATGATATAAGGAAATAAATAATAACTTTATTATTGCCTCTAGGGCATATTTCCTTCAGTCTCCCACTTGCACTAGAGTCAATAATCTAGATCACATCACCATGTGATTAACATCGATAGTTCACATCATCATGTGATTAACACCCATAGTTCACATCGCCATGTGACCAACACCCAAAGGGTTTACTAGATTCAGTAATCTAGTTCACATCGCTATGTGATTAACACCCAAAGAGTACTAAGGTGTGATCATGTTTTGCTTGTGAGAGAATCTTAGTCAACTGGTCTTTCACATTCAGAGCCGTATGTATTTTGCAAATATTCTATGTCTACAATGCTCTGCACGGGGCTACTCTAGCTAATTGCTCCCATTTACAATATGTATCCAGATTGAGACTTAGAGTCATCTGGATCAGTGTAAAAAGCTTGCATCGATGTAACTCTTTACGACGGGCTCTTTTATCACCTCCATAATCGAGAAATATTTCCTTAGTCCTCACTAAGGATGTTCTTGACCAATGTCCAAAGGATCTACTCCTAGATCACTATTGTACTCCTTGCAAAATTCAGAGCAAGGTATACAATAGGTCTGCAGTACATAGCATAGCATACTTTATAGAACCTATGATCGAGGCATAGGGAATGAATTTCATTCTCTTTTCTATTTTCTGCATTGTGGTCGGGATTTGAGTCTTACTCAATTTCACACCTTTGCAACACGTGCAAGAACTTTTCTTTGACTGTTCTATTTTGAACTACTTCAAAAACTTGACAAGGTATGTTCTTATTGAAAAACTCATCAAGCGTTTTGATCTATCTCAATAGATCTTGATGCTCAATTTGTACGCAGCTTCACCGAGGTCCTTCTTTGAAAAACTCCTTTCAAATACTCCTTTATGCTTTGCGAATAATTCTACATTATTTCCGATCAACAATATGTCATTCACATATACTTATCGTAAATGTCAGTAGTGCTCCCACTCACTTTCTTGTAAATACAGGCTTTTCCAAAAGTCTCATAAAACCATATGCTTTGATCACACTATCAAAGCATTTATTCCAACTCCGAGATGCTTGCACCAGTCCATAGACGGATCATTTGGAGCTTGCACATTTTGTTAGCTCCTTTAGGATTGACAAAACCTTCTGGTTGCATCATATACAACTCTTCTTTAATAAAACCATTAAAGAATGTAGCTTTGACATCCATTTTCCAGATTTCATAAAATGTGGCAATTGCTAACATGATTCGGACAGACTTTAAGCATCGCTACAGTTGAGAAAATCTCATTGTAGTCAACACCTTGAACTTGTCGAAAACCTTTCTGCGACAAGTCTAGCTTTGTAGATAGTAATACTACTATCAGCATTTGTCTTCCTCTTGAAGATCCATTTATATAATATGGCTTGCCGATCATCGGGCAACTCCATCAAAGTCCACATTTTGTTCTCATACATGGATCCCATCTCAGATTTCATGGTCTCAAACCATTTCATGGAATCTGGGCTCATCATCGCTTCCTCATAGTTCGTAGGTTCATCATGGTCTAGTAACATGACTTCCGAGAATAGGATTACCGTACCACTCAAAAGTGCGGATCAGATTTTGGAAGACCTACAAGGTTTTGTAGTAACTTGATCTCAAGTTTCATGATCATCATCATTAGCTTCCTCACTAATTGGTGTAGGAATCATCGAACTGATTTCTATGATGAACTACTTTCCAATTCGGGAGAAGGTACAAATTACCTTATCAAGCTCTTACTTTCCTCCCACTCACTTCTTTCGAGAGAAACTTCTTCTCTAGAAAGGATCCACCTTAGCAACGAATAACTTGCCTTCGGATCTGTGATAGAAGGTGTACCCGAGATGTTGCCTTTGGGTATTCTATGAAGATGCACTCCTCCGATTTGGGTTCGAGCTTATCGGGTGAAACCTTTTTCACATAAGCATCACAACTCCAAATTTTAAGAAACGACGACTTAGGTTTCCTGTTAAACCATAGTTCATACGGTGTCACCTCAACGGATTTAGATGGTGCCCTATTAAACGTGAATGCAGCTGTCTCTAATGCATGACCCCAAAACGATAGTGGTAAATCGGTAAGAGACATCATTAATCGCACCATATCAAAATAAAGTACGGTTATGACGTTCGGACACACCATAAAGTTGTGGTGTTCCAGGTGGCGTGAGCTGTGAAACTATTCCACTTTGTTTTAATTGAAGACCAAACTCATAACTCAAATATTCATCTCCACGATCAGATCGCAGAAACTTTATTTTCTTGTCACGATGATTTTCTACTTCACTCTGAAATTCTTTGAACTTTTCAACTATTTCAGACTTATGTTTCATCAAGAAGATATACGCATATCTGCTCAAATCATCTGTGAAGGTCGAAAATAATGATACTTGCCACGAGCATCAACACTCATTGAATCGCATACATTGGTATGTATTATTTCCAATAAGTCAAGAGCTTGTTCCATTGTTCCGAGAACGGAGTTTTAGTCATCTTGCCCAAACGGCACGGTTCGCAAGCATCAAATGATTCATAATCAAGTGATTCCAAAAGTCCATCAAAGCATGGAGTTTTCTTCATGCGCTTTACACCAATATGACCTAAACGGCAGTGCCACAAATAAGTTGCACTATCATTATTAACTTTGTATCTTTTGGTTTCAATATTATGAATATGTGTATCACTATGATCGAGATCCAACAAACCATTTTCATTGGGTGTTTAACCATCGAAGGTTTTATTCATGTAAATGTAATAACAATTATTCTTTAACTTTAAATGAATAACCGTTTTGCAATAAACATGATCAAATCATATTCATGCTCAACGCATAACGCCAAATAACATTTATTTAGGTTCAACACTAATCCCGATAGTATAGGGAGTGTGCGATGATGATCATATCAATCTTGGAACTACTTCCAACACTCATCGTCACTTCCCCTTCAACTAGTTTCTGCTCATTCTGCAACTCTCGTTTCAAGTTACTACTCTTAGCAACTGAACCAGTATCAAATACCGAGGGGTTGCTATGAACACTAGTAAAATACACATCAATAATCTGTATATCAAATATACCTTTGTTCACTTTGCCATCCTTCTTATCCACCAAATATTCAGGGGTAGTTCCGCTTCGAGGACCAGTTCCATTGCAGCAAAAGTACTTAATCTCGTGCTTAGGTCCAGACTTGGGCTTCTTCACTCGGCAACTTGCTTGCCGTTCCTTTTGAAGTTCCCCTTCTTCCCTTTGCCCTTTTCCTTGAGACTAGTGGTCTTGTCAATCATCAACACTTGATGCTCTTTCTTGATTTCTACCTTCGTTGATTTCAACATCACGAAGAGCTCGGGAATCGTTTTCGTCATCCCCTGCATACTATAGTTCATCACAAAGTTCTAGTAACTTAGTGATGGTGACTAGAGAATTCTGTCAATCACTATCTTATCTGGAAGATTAACTCCCACTTGATTCAAGCGATTGAAGTATTCAGACAATCTGAGCACATGCTCACTAGTTGAGCGATTCTCCTCCATCTTTTAGCTATAGAACTTGTTGGAGACTTCATATCTCTCAACTGGGTATTTGCTTGAAATATTAACTTCAATTCCTGGAACATCTCATATGGTCCATGACGTTCAAAACGCCTTTGAAGTCCCGATTCTAAGCCGTTAAGTATGGTGCACTAAACTATCAAGTAGTCATCATATTGAGCTAGCCAAACGCTCATAACGCTCGCATCTGCTCCTGCAATAGGTCTGTCACCTAGCGGTGCATTAAGGACATAATTCTTACAGGCAGCATTGAGGATAAACCTCGGATCACGGATCCAATCCGCATCATTGCTACTAACATTTTTCAACACAATTTTCTCTAGAAACATATGAAAATAAACATATGAAAGCAACAACGCGAGCTATTGATCTACAACATAATTTGCAAAATACTACCAGGACTAAGTTCATGATGAATTAAAGTTTAATTAATCATATTAAAACCTCCCACTTAGACAGACATCTCTCTAGTCATCCAAGTGATTACGTGATCCAAATCAACTAAACCATGTCCGATCATCACGTGAGATGGAGTAGTTTCAATGGTGAACATCACTATGTTGATCATATCTACTATATGATTCACGCCGACCTTTCGGTCTCCGTGTTCCGAGGCCATATCTGTTATATGCTAGGCTCGTCAAGTTTAACCTGAGTATTCGGCGTGTGCAACTGTTTTGCACCCGTTGTAGATGGACGTAGAACTTATCACACCCGATCATCACGTGGTGTCCGGGTACTACGAACTTTGGCAACGGTGCATTCTCGTGGAGAACACTTCTTGATAATTTTAGTGAGAGATCATCTTATAATGCTACCGTCAATCAAAGCAAGATAAGATGCATATAGGATAAACATCACATGCAATCAATATAAGTGATATGCTATGGCCATCATCATCTTGTGCTTGTGATCTCCATCTCAAAGCACCGTCGTGATCACCATCGCCACCGGTAGCGACACCTTGATCTCCATCGTAGCATCGTTGTCGTCTCGCCAACTGTTGCTTCTACGACTATCGCTACCGCTTAGTGATAAAGTAAAGCAATTACATGGCGTTTGCATTTCATACAATAAAGCGACAACCATATGGCTCCTGCCGATTGCCGATAACTTCGGTTACAAAACATGATCATCTCATACAATAAAATATAGCATCACGTCTTGACCATATCACATCACAACATGCCCGCAAAAACAAGTTAGACGTCCTCTACTTTGTTGTTGCAAGTTTTACGTGGCTGCTACGGGCTGAGCAAGAACCGTTCTTACCTACGCATCAAAACCACAACGATACTTCGTCAAATAGACTCCGTTTTAACCTTCTCAAGGACCGGGCGTAGCCACACTCAGTTCAACTAAAGTGAGAGAGACAGACACCCGCCAGCCACCTTTAAGCACGAGTGCTCGTAGCAGTGAAACCAGTCTCGCATAAGCGTCGTGTAATGTCGGTCCGGGCCGCTTCATCTCACAATACCGCTGAACCAAAGTATGACATGCTTTGGTAGGCGGTATGACTTGTATCGCCCACAACTCACTTGTGTTCTACTCGTGCATATGACATCAACGCATAAAACCAGGCTCGGATGCCATCGTTGGGGAACGTAGTAATTTCAAAAATTCCCTACGCACACGCAAGATCATGGTGATGCATAGCAACGAGAGGGGAGAGTATTGTCTACGTACCCTCGTAGACCAAAGCGGAAGCGATCACAACGTAGAGGAAGTAGTCGTACGTTCTCCTCGCGATCCAGCCGATCCCAACGCCGTTACTCCGGCGCCTCCGAGTCGATCACAACGTAGAGGAAGTAGTCGTACGTTCTCCTCGCGATCCAGCCGATCCCAGCGCCGTTACTCCGGCGCCTCCGAGTTCTTGGCACACGTTCAGCTCGATGACGCTCCTCGGGCTCCGATCCAGCAAAGCTCTGGGGAGAGGGAGTTCCGTCAGCACGACGGCGTGGTGACGATCTTGATGTTCTACCGACGCAGGGCTTCGCCTAAGCACTGCTATGATATGACCGAGGTGGAATATGGTGGAGGGGGGCACCGCACACGGCTAAGGAACGATCTCAAGGATCAACTTGTGTGTCATGGGGTGCCCCCCTGCCCCTGTATATAAAGGAGCAAGGGAGGGGGTGGCCGGCCTAGGAGGAGGCGCACCTAGGGGGGAGTCCTACTCCCACCGGGAGTAGGATTCCCCCTTTCCTAGTCCAACTAGGAGTCCTTCCATGTATTAGGAGTAGGAGACAAGGAAGGGGAAGAGAGAAGGAAGGAAGGAGGGGTGCGGCCTCCCCTAGTCCAATTCGGACTAGGCCATGGGGCCGCGGCCTGCTCTAGGCAGCCCTCTCTCTTTCCCTTGAGGGCCCAATAAGGCCCAATACTTCTCCCGGCGAATTCCCGTAACTCTCCGGTACTCCGAAAATACCCGAATCATTCGAACCTTTCCGAACTCCGAATATAGTCGTCCAATATATCGATTTTTACGTCTCGACCATTTCGAGACTCCTCGTCATGTCCCCAATCTCATCCGGGACTCCGAACTCCTTCGGTACATCAAAACTCATAAACTCATAATATAAGCATCGCCGGAACCTTAAGCGTGCGGACCCTACGGGTTCGAGAACTATGTAGACATGACATAGAACTATTCTCGGTCAACAACCAATATCGGGACCTGGATGCCCATATTGGCTCCTACATATTCTACGAAGATCTTTATCGGTCAAACCGCATAACAACATACTTTGTTCCCTTTGTCATCGGTATGTTACTTGCCCGAGATTTGATCGTCGGTATCCAATATCTAGTTCAATCTCGTTACCGGCAAGTCTCTTTACTCGTTACGTAATGCATCATTCCGTAACTAACTCATTAGCTACATTGCTTGCAAGGCTTATAGTGATGTGCATTACCGAGAGGGCCAGAGATACCTCTCCGAGCAATCGGAGTGACAAAACCTAATCTCGAAATCGCCAACCCAACATGTACCTTTGGAGACACCTGTAGTACTTCTTTATAATCACCCGATTACGTTGTGACGTTTGGTAGCACCAAAGTGTTCCTCCGTAAACGGAGTTGCATAATCTCATAGTTACAGGAACATGTATAAGTCATGAAGAAAGCAATAGCAACATACTAAACGATCAAGTGCTAGGCTAACGGAATGGGTCAAGTCAATCAGATCATTCAACTAATGATGTGATCCCGTTAATCAAATGACAACTCATGTCTATGGTTAGGAAACATAACCATCTTTGATTAATGAGCTAGTCAAGTAGAGGCATACTAGTGACACTCTGTTTGTCTATATATTCACACATGTATTATGTTTCCGGTTAATACAATTCTAGCATGAATAATAAACATTTATCATGATATAAGGAAATAAATAATAACTTTATTATTGCCTCTAGGGCATATTTCCTTCAGATGCCACTTCTGCTATGCATGATACTTATGATGAAACTACTTCTATGCTTGATACTACTATGCCACTAGGTGAATTTCTTGATGAACAACTTGCTAGGGCTAGAGAGAAAGAAATTATTGAGACTGATTATATTGATGAAAGTGATGATGAAGATATGCCTATTATTCCTGAGGGTTATGTTTTGATATGGAAGCTTCTGCAGCTATTTTAGCTTGCAAAGATAGATATGAAGTCAAGAGGTTATTAGTTAAATGGAATAAGCAATCGCTTAATGATAGAATGAGGCCTGACCCTGCTTTTGCTACTTCACCTATTTGTGTTGCCAATAAGGATTATGAATTCTCTGTTGATCCTGATATAATTACTTTGGTTGAATCTGATCCTTTTTATGGCTATGAATCTGAAACTGTTGTGGCACATCTTACTAAATTAAATGATATAGCCACCCTGTTCACTAATGATGAGAGATATTGCTACTTTTATATCCTTAAAATATTTCCCTTCTCATTAAAGGGTGATGCTAAGATATGGTTTAATTCTCTTGATCCTGGTTGTGTGCGTAGTCCCCAAGATATGATTTATTACTTCTCTGCTAAATATTTCCCTGCTCATAAGAAACAAGCTGCTTGGAGGGAAATATACAACTTTGTGCAAATTGAAGAAGAGAGTCTCCCACAAGCTTTGGGGAGGCTTCTCAAGTTACTTAATGCTTTGCCTGATCATCCTCTTAAGATAAATGAAATACTTGATATCTTTTATAATGGACTAATCGATGCTTCCAGAGATTACCTGGATAGTTGTGATGGATCTGTTTTCAGGGGAAGAACACCGGATGAAGCTGAAATTCTATTAAATAATATGTTGACAAATGAAAATAATTGGACACTTTCTGAGCCACTTCCTGAGCCAATTCCTTAACCTATTCCTAAACCAACTCCGAAGAAGAGAGGTGTTCTATTTCTCAGTCCTGAAGATATGCAAGAGGCAAACAAATCTATGAAAGAAAAAGGTATTAAAGCTGAAGATGTTAAGAATTTACCGCCTATTGAAGAAATACATGGTCTTAATTTACCGCCTGTTGAAGAAACATATGATCTTAATCCATTACCTATTGAAGAAACTCATGGTCTTGATAACCCGACACAGGTAGTAAAGGTAAATTCCCTCTATAGATTTGATGAAGGTGATATTCCTCACTATATGTCTGCTAGACAATGCTTAGAAGAGTTTGATAATTTCATTGTCAAACAAGAAAATTTTAATGCTTATTTTGGTAGACAATTGAAATACAATTCCGATATGATTAAACACTTGGGTGATTATATGGCTAATATTAGAGGTGAACTTAAACTCATTACTAAACATGCTTCTATGATTACTACTCAAGTAGAGCAAGTACTTAAGGCTCAAAATGATTTGCTCAATGAAATGAATAGTAAGAAAAATGATTATGATGTTAGAGTGGCTACTAGAACTGGTAGAATGACTCATGAACCTTTGTATCCTGACGGCCACCCTAAGAGAATTGAGCAAGATTCTCAGAGAAATAAAATTGATGCACCTAGTTCTTCTAAAAGGAAGAAAAAGAAAAATGATAGGACTTTGCAAACTTCTAGTGAACCTATTGCTGAACCACCTGAGAATCCCAATGATATCTCTATGTCTGATGCTGAAACACAATCTGGTAATGAATATGAACCTAGTGAAAATGTTAATGATGATGTTCATGATGATGCTCAACCTAGTAATGATAATGATGTAGAAATTGAACCTGTTGTTGATCTTGACAACCCACAATCAAAGAATCAATGTTATGATAAGAGAGATTTTGTTGCTAGGAAACATGGTAAAGAAAGAGAACCATGGGTTCAGAAACCCATGCCTTTTCCTCCCAAACCATCCAAGAAAAAGGATGATTAGGATTTTGAGCGCTTTGCTGAAATGATTAGACCTAATAAGAGAAATTGTCACTAATAAGAGAAAGATACCGGAAGCTGAGATTTCCACCATGCTCGTTAATTATACTTTTAAGGGTGGAATACCAAAGAAACTTGGAGATCCAGGAGTACCTACTATACCATGCTCCATTAAAAGAAACTATGTTAAAACTGCTTTATGTGATCTTAGAGCAGGTGTTAGTGTTATGCATCTCTCTTTATATCGTAGACTTGATTTGAATAAGTTGACACCTACTGAAATATCTTTGCAAATGGCTGATAAATCAACTGCTATACCTGTCGGTATTTGTGAGGATGTGCCTGTTGTGGTTGCAAACGTTACTATTTTAACGGACTTTGTTATTCTTGATATTCCGAGGACGATAGTATGTCTATTATTCTTGGAAGACCTTTTTTGAATACTGCAGGGGCTGTTGTTGATTGCAACAAAGGCAATGCCACTTTTCATGTTAATGGTAATGAGCACATGGTACACTTTCCGAGGAAAACAACCTCAAGTTTATAGTATCAATTCTATTGGAAAAGTTCCATCAATTATATTTGGAGGTTTTGAATTTCCTCTTCCTACTGTCAAGAAGAAATATGATATTCTTATTATTGGGGATGTGCATATCCCCATTGAGGTAACATAGTGTTATTCGAAATTTCTCCGGTTCCATGTTATTCAGAACGAGTTTGATAACAAGACCCGATCAACCTTGTTAGTGGATTCCTTTTGATGAGCATGAGATGGATCATACTAAAAGGCACAACCTACTGTACCCTCTTTATACTTTCTGTTATTTAGTTGAAATAAAGTAAAAATAGTATTTTTCTGTCTGTTTTCTGATTATCTATGCAATATAAAAATACCTCGAAAATAAAAGTTCTCCAAATGCCCTGAAAATGAAATATGATTTTTTCTAGAATATTTGAGGATTTATGGAACTGAGAACACAGCAGGGGGTCAACCACCTGGCCACGAGGGTGGAGGGCGCGCCCTACCCCCCAGGGCGCGCCCCTGCCTCGTGGGCCCACGGTGGCCCTCCTCCACTTATTCCTGCACCCATACAGTTCTTCTTCCTCCCACAAACACCAATATCCAGCTCAAGCACGAGTTCTAGCTCATTTTACTGTGATTTTCGATCTCCTTGCTCAAAGCACTTCTCACAAAACTGCTTGAGGTGATAGTTCCTTGGTATGTGACTCCTCCATTGGTCCAATTAGTTTTTTCTCTAGTGCTTTATTCATTGAAAATTTTTGCTGCCTAGGTGACCATGTTCTTGAGCTTGCATGTCAAATTTATATGGTTCCAAGTAGTTCTAGTGCATGATATATCCTCTAGGCACTTGTAGGAGTAGTTGCTATCAATTTTATTGAGTTTGGTTCGCTTTTGTTTGAAGTTACTAAAGATTTCAGAAATTTTTCAGAGGAAGAAATATGTTTAGGAAAATGTTCCAAGGTGGTTCTTCAAGGAAGCAAGGACCCAGGCTTGCAATGCGTGATGTTGACGAGGAGCCACAAAGGGACGCTCCAGTGCGGCCTTGTGAATGGCCTTCAGAAAACTTTATGGATCGAGCGGGAATCAAGGAAGAATTTAACGCATATTTGCGTAACGCTGATCTTGTGAGCTTCGAGGCAGAGAAGTGCCGCCAATTCCACTATCTCACTAGTACATTTGTGAGGAGGTTTGAATTTTCATCTTCACGTAATTCTCCAATTGTCCTGTTTGATCTTTATGAAAAATCTTATACTATGGACTTAGAGGATTTTACCACTGCTTGCAAACTTCCACAATGGGGTAGTGCTAGTGAACCTCGCAAATCTGAATTTAGAAATTTTCTTGCTAGTATAACCGTGGGGGAATCTAGAGATATAACACAAGCTACCATAGGGAGCATTCATTTTTCCTGCTATACATTATTTTGCTCTTTTCATAGGTAGGTGCATAAATGGTAAAGATGAAGCATGTCACATGTGTGTCCCTGATCTCAGTGTCCTTAGGAGTGTTGTGTTAGGAGACAAAACTTATAACTTGGGAGCCATTGTTGCACGTAGGTTGCACCATAAAAGATTTAATGGAGATTTCTTTGGAGGAATTTATGCAACCCGCTTAGCTGATTTTCTTGGTGTGGACATTCGTGAGGATGATATTGAATTGCCTCCTACTTATTTAGACTATAATGCTATGGTCCATCACCAGTTTGTCGAGAGGAATGAATCACCTCTCCGGTATCGACTAATCTTTGACAAATGGCGTGCTGTCTGTATTACTCTTCCTGCTCCTGCCTTCTTTGATTATCAGGCAAAAGGAAGATATATTATTACCAGAGAGGAGGCAGATGAGTACGAGAGAAGCGCGGAGGCAGCTCAGGAGGCGATAGCTGCTGCATCGCAGTACAACCCCAGCTACACCTACGGATATCCGCCAGGCTATCCTTGGCAATAAACCAACTTAGGCCAAAAGCCTAAACTTGGGGGAGTACGTATTTCCCACCGACATTACATTTATGTTCACACACTCATTGCTAGATGTCGATGCTCATACTTTTTCACTGTAATATCCATGCTAGTTTATTTTCTTTTTCTTGCTTTCTTCTTGTGTGTTTGTTAAACCTTAAGGAAAAAACCAAAAAAATTAGTGATAGCTTTTGGTTAGTTTACTTTTCTTGCTGTAGTAGTAATAATTAAATGAAAACCCAAAAAATATATTTCCCGTTCTTCTTTTGCTTGTTGGGAGCTTTCCCGTGTAAACAGTTTTATTTATTTTCTTTCCTTGGGGGTCGATAGGAGAAGACCATAATTAAATTGTTGAAGTGGCTCTTATATGCATTATTGTTGATTTAACCAAGATCCCATATTGCCTTGTCTTCTCCTGTTTATTGAATGCTCGCAGATTCCAGCTTAGTCCAATGCACGTGCACTCTTATTATTATTCACATTGTTCGGTCGTGCAAGTGAAAGGCAATTATGATGATATATGATGGACTGACTGAGATGAGAAAAGCTGGTATGAACTCGACCTCTCTTGTTTTTATAAATATGATGAGTTCATCGTTCCTGATTCAGCCTATTATGAATAAACATGTTTGCAATGACAATTAGAGATCATAGTTACTTATGCCATGCTTGATTAGCTATGAGTTATAATGGTTTACCTTGCGTGCCAACATGCTATTAAAATGGTTGTGATGTGGTATGGAGGGGTGGTATCCTCCTTTGAATGATTTAAGTGACTCGACTTGGCACATGGTCACACATGTAGTTGAAACAAATCAACATAGCCTTCATGATATTTATTTTCATGGTGGATTATATCCTACTCATGCTTGCATCCAATGTTTATTAATTTTAATGCATGTTCATGACTGTTGTCGCTCTCTAGTTGGTCGCTTCCCAGTCTTTTGCTAGCCTTCACTTGTACTAAGCGGGAATACTGCTTGTGCATCCAATCCCTTAAAACCCCAAAGTTATTCCATATGAGTCCACTATACCTTCCTATATGCGGTATCTACCTGCCGTTCCAAGTAAATTTGTATGTGCCAAACTCTAAACCTTCAAATAAACATTCTGTTTTCTATGCTCGAATAGCTCATGTATCAACTGGGGCTTCCCTTATCTTCCATGTTAGGCGGGTTATTCTCATGAGGAGTGGAGTCCGCTCCTCATTCACGAGAAAATGGCTGGTCTCCGGGATGCCCAGTCCCATGCTTTATGCAAACTAAATCAAAATAATTGCAAACAAAACTCCCCACAGGACTGTTGCTAGTTGGAGACACTCCTTGTTTCGAGCAAGTCATGGATTGATGCTTGTTGGTGGAGGGGAGTATAAACTTTACCATTCTGTTTGGGAACCGCCTATAATGTGTGTAGCATGGAAGATATCGCCATCTCTTAGTTGTTATGTTGACAATGAAAGTATGCCGCTCAAAATATTATTTATCTCTATTTCAAAACCGAGCTCTGGCACCTCTACGAATCCCTGCTTCCCTCTGCGAAGGGCCTATCTATTTACTTTTATGTTGCGTCATCACCCTCTTATTAAAAGAACTAGCTGGAGAGCACAGCTGTCATTTGCATTCATTACTATTAATTTATATTGGGTATGACTATGATTGGATCTCTTTTACCATGAATTACAATGTCTGGTTAGTCCTTGATCTTTAAAGGTGCTCTGCATTTATGTTTTGCGGTCTCAGGAAGGGCTAGCGAGATACCATCTTGTTCTATCATATTATGATTGTTTTGAGAAAGTGTTGTCATCCGAGATTTATTATTATGGCTTGCTATTTGATTATGCTATTGATATGAGTAAACATGAGACCTAGGAGTTATTGCAAATGTGTTTAGTTATAATCTTTGCTGAAAACTTGAATGCTGGTTTTACATATTTACAACAACAAGCGCAAACAAAGTTTGTAAAAAAATTTCTTCATCACTTTCAATTTATCAACTGAATTGATTGAGGACAAGCAAAGGTTTAAGCTTGGTGGAGTTGATACGTCTCCGTCGTATCTACTTTTCTAAACACTTTTGCCCTTGTTTTTGACACTAATTTGCATGATTTGAATGGAACTAACTCGGACTGACGTTGTTTTCAGCAGAATTGTCATGGTGTTATTTATGTGCAGAAACAGAATTTCTCGGAATGACCTGAAACTCCACGGAACATCTATTTGGAAATAATAAAAAATCGTTGCAAAAGATGAAGACCAGGGGCCCCACACCATCCATGAGGGGGTCGCCCTAAAGGCGCGCCTACCTCGTGGGCCCCCCTGGAGCTCCTCCGATGCCTACTCCAACTCTATATATTTGCTTTTGGGGAGAAAAATCAGAGAGAAGGAATCATCGCGTTTTACGATACGGAGCCACCGCCAAGCCCTAAAACCTCTCGGGAGGGCTGATCTGGAGTCCGTTCGGGGCTCCGGAGAGGGGGATTCGTCGCCGTCGTCATCATCAACCATCCTCCATCACCAATTTCATGATGCTCACCGCCGTGCGTGAGTAATCCCATCGTAGGCTTGCTGGATGGTGATGGGTTGGATGAGATCTATCATGTAATCGAGTTAGTTTTGTTAGGGTTTGATCCCTAGTATCCACTATGTTCTGAGATTGATGTTGCTATGACTTTGCTATGCTTAATGCTTGTCACTAGGGCCCGAGTGCCATGATTTCAGATATGAACCTATTATGTTTTCATGAATATATGTGAGTTCTTGATCATATCTTGCAAGTCTATAGTCACCTACTATGTGTTATAATCCGGCAAACCCGAAGTGACAATAATCGGGACCACTCCCGGTGATAACCATAGTTTGAGCAGTTCATGTATTCACTCTGTGCTAATGCTTTGTTCCGGTTCTCTATTAAAAGGAGGCCTTAATATCCCTTAGTTTCCATTAGGACCCCGCTGCCACGGGAGGGTAGGACAAAAGATGCCATGCAAGTTCTTTTCCATAAGCACGTATGACTATATTCGGAATAAATGCCTACATTACATTGATGAATTGGAGCTAGTTCTGTGTCACCCTATGTTATGACTGTTACATGATGAACCGCATCCGGCATAATTATCCATCACCGATCCAATGCCTACGAGCTTTTCCTATATTGGTTCTCGCTTATTTACTTTCCTGTTGCTATTGTTACAATCACTACAAAATACCAAAAAGATTACTTTTGCTACAGTTACCTTTTATTACTGTTACCACTACTATCATATTACTTTGCTACTAAATACTTTGCTGCAGATACTAAATTATCCAGGTGTGGCTGAATTGACAACTCAGTTGCTAATACTTGAGAATATTCTTTGGCTCCCCTTGTGTCGAATCAATAAATTTGGGTTGAATACTCTACCCTCGAAAACTGTTGCGATCCCCTATACTTGTGGGTTATCAAGGTGCACATGTTCGGCGAAGAGACGGTGATAAAAGTGTAATATTTATGGTAGAAATATATTTTTATAATCTGAATAAATAAAAACAACAAGGTAACAAATAGTAAACGGGCACAAAAACGGTATTGCAATGCTTGAAAATGAGGCCTAGGGTCCGTACTTTCGCTAGTGCAATCTCTCAACAGTGCTAATATGATTGGATCATATAACCACCCCTCAAAGTGCGATGAAGAATCACTCCAAAGTTCCTATCTAGCGGAGAACATAAGAATAAATTGCTTGTAGGGTACGAAACCACCTCAAAGCTATTGTTTCCATTCGATCTATTCAAGAGTTCATACTAAAATAACAAAAAGATATTCTTTCCGTTCGATCTATCCTAGAGTTCGTACTAAAATAACACCAAAGCAAATTCATATTCATAATACTCAATCGAACACAAAGAACTTCAAAGAGTGCCCCAAGATTTCTACCGAAGAAACAAAGAAAAGAACGTGCATCAACCCCTATGCATAGATTACCCCAATGTCACCTCGGGAATCCGCGAGTTGAGTGTGTCACGCCCAATATGCGACCCTATCCAAAAGGAACTCGACGGTCCCACCAAGGATAGACCCGCATATTGAAACGCTTTTGCAAGGTGGATATCATTACATCAACATTACATAATAGATGGGGATACATACATAAGGCACAAATGCCACAAGAATACATCAACATCATATACAAGAACAACATCCGACTACGGATGAATCATAAACAGAAACTCAAACGACATCCACCCTGCTAGCCCAGGCTGCCGACCTGGAACCTATCCCCTGATCGAAGAAGAAGCAGAAGAAGAACTCCAAAACAAGCAACATCGCTCTCACGTCATGATCATCGCAAACCTGTACCTGCAACTGTTGTTGTAGTAATCTGTGAGCCACGAGGACTCAGCAATCCCATTACCATGGGTATCAAGACTAGCAAAGCTTAAAGGGGATGGAAGGGGGGGGTAAAGTGGCGAGGTTGCAGCAGCGACTAAGCATATATGGTGGCTAACATACGCAAATGAGAGCGAGAAGAGAAACAAAGGAACGTTCGTCAACTAGTAATGATCAAGAAGTGATCCTGAACTCCTACTTACGTCAAACATAACCCAGAAACCGAGTTCTCCTCTCGATCAACCCCGAAAAGAGACACTCACGGTTACGCACACGGTTGGTGTATTTTAGAAGAGTTTACTTCAAGTTTACTACAACCGGATATTAAAAATTCCCATCTGCCACATAACCGCGGGCACGGCTCTCGAAAGTTTATACCCTGCAGGGTGTCCCAACTTAGCCCATGATAAGCTCTCGCGATCAACGAAGGATATTCCTTATCCCGGGAAGACCCGATCAGTCTCGGAATCCGGCTACAAGACATTTCGACAGAATAAAACAAGACCAGCAAAGCCACCCGATGTGCCGACAAATCCTGATAGGAGCTGCACATATCTCGTTCTCGAGGCACACCGGATAGGTCAGCCTACGAGTAAAACCAGCCCTCGAGTTGCCCGTGGTGGCCCTTGATCTGCCGTTTCGGACCAACACTCGAAGGAGCACCGCCCGGGGGCTAAAATAAAGATGACCCTTGGGCTCCGAAACCCAAGGGAAAAAGGGCTAGGTGAGGCAAATGGTAAAACCAAGGTTGGGCCTTCTTTGGAGGAGTCTTATTCAAAGCGAACTGTCAAGGGTCCCATAAATCACCCAATCGCGTTAGGGACGCAAAATCCGGGAACATAATACCGATATGACGGAAACTAGGGCGGCAAGAGTGGAACAAAACACCAGGCATAAGGCCGAGCCTTCCACCCTTTACCAAGTATATAGATGCATTAATAATATAAGAGATATTGTGATTTCCCAACATAATCCTGTTCACCATGGAGCAATCTTCAACTTCACCTGCAACTAGCAACGCTATAAGAGGGCTGAGCAAAGCGGTAACATAGCCAAACAACGGTTTACTAGGAAGGGTGACAAAGGTTAGAGGTTCATGGCAATTTGGGAGGCTTGAGCAGCAAGTGGTAGGTAAGGCGATAGAACGAAGCAACTAGCATAGCAATGATAGTAGTGAGATCCAGGGTGACGGTCATCTTGCCTGAAATCCCGCAAGGAAGAAGAACGAGTCCATGAAGAAGATGAAGCCACGAAGACGAAACAAGCGTAGACGAGCGAATCCTCACGATCATAGCAAGCAGGAACTATCGAGAAGAAGCACACAACAAGGTAAACACGCCACACATAGACAAGACATGATGCACAACAAGCATGATGCATGACAAAGGCCACATGGAGCTACTCATGGCAAGAGATGATGCATACAAGAGCAACACATCAAAGCAAGTTTAAATGAGGCCGGAAACAACATAGAACAATTCCGGTAAGTCCTCATATGCAAATTTCGAAATTGGTCCAGATCTGAATAACTTTATGTTCAAGTTGTTAAACAGCAAGTTAAGATGCACCAAGATGATCTACACGAAATTCTAGTCAAGTTACATATAAAGTTCATTTAATTCGGAGCTACGGCCTAGAAGATATGAGCAAAACAAGTTAAACATGGCATTGATGCAAATGCATATAAACATCAAGTAAACACCTCAAAACAAGGATTCAACATGATAATATGAAACTACATGCAAAATCAAGCAAGTTTCATATAGAGCACACTCAAAACGGAGCAACGGTTCAACACACACACATGAAACAAGTTATAGCAACAATCTGTCCAAAACAGCAACTAGGCATATTGCAAGCATCAAAACACTATGCTACAGCATCTCAACGTGAAAAAAAAGGCATGGTCATGATGTACAGGTAAAGCATGACAAAACATGAACACTGAGCTATCTCCAGAAATCACTAAAACATGCTCAAAATGACATGGCAAGATTGCAAATAATAACAATTTCAGGCATTGGTAGAAATAACATCAGGTTGCAATGTTTAGAGCTATCAAACGACATGTTACAGGAACTTATCATGGCAAAAAAAGGCATGGAATAAATTTAATAATTGCATAGAACAAAAGTCCCTCACTGACCATGAGCCAAAAAGGATCAGAAGATATGATGGCACCCATGTAAACATAGCAAGTTATATTACAGATTCATACATGGCAGGAACAACAATAAGTAGGCATGTTGGTGAGCTTGAACCACTCACCACAGAGCAATACATGGCATGGCAAGGCAACCAACAGTAATAAGACATGTTTATGAAGCAAATCATGGCAAGAACAAGTTCATAGGGTGCATGGATCACTAGCAACAATCATGGCAACATTGAACTTAATGTTAACAGGCTGACAGCTACATTATTTAGCAATTTGAGAGCAAGATTACAACAAGTTACAGCAGACTATAATTGCAAAAAAGGGCATGGATGGATAGAGCAAGACATTTATAACAAAATATCCTTATTAAACATTTCCAGATTATGCATAGAATTACTTGTAGAAGCAGGTGAATATAGCATCATTATATAGTAGATTCAGCCTAGCAAAACAGCAACAGCAAGTACCCTACTTAACAAGCTCGATGAACTCACTACACAACTCACAAAAATACATGGATGGCACAATGTAAAGCTGGCATGGCATAGCTCAAAACACATGTAGACATCAACCTCATAGGATGCACACATCAAATGCAACAAAAATGACAAATCATCAAGTTATAACAGTTTCAGCAGGTTAACATCACATAGCACTCTTGCAACAAAGATTCAGGTACCAAGATGAACTCAAATGAACATGATGCAATGGGTTTAAATGAAGAGCATCTCACAACGAACATTTTTACATATTACATGCACACAACGGAGCAGCATGCAGCAAATTATGATGCGTTAAACATGGCATGATAATGACAAAATACTCCGGGACTTGGACGAAAAACGGGGGTCAACCTCTTCTTCCAGATCGGGCACGGATCCCGAAGATGGCCGGAGCATCGCCGGAGATGGCCGCGGGAGGTCGAGGGCGGCACGGGGAGATGGCCCCGGACCAGATCCGGCCGGCGGCGGGCACGGTCGGCGACGCTGGGCCGGGTTTCGGCGCAGCCTGGCGGCGGCGGGGCGAGGCGGCGGGCACACCGGCGGCGCGCCGAGCGATGCCGAGCACGGAGGCGCGCGAGGGGCGCAGGCCGACGATTGGCGGCGACCAGCGCCGGCGGCGGAGGACGGGCCGCGGCGGCGGATGCGTCGAGGGCGGCGGGCGGCAGGCTACCGGCGGGGAGCGCGCCGGCTCAGAGGAGCTCGGCGGCAGCGCCGGGCGCGGGCGCCTGGCGAAGCGGGCCTCGCGGTGGCGGCTCCGGGCGATTTACGGGCCGCTGCTGGCCCAGCCCGGGCGGGCCGCGGTGGCTGGCGCGGTGGAGGAGGAGAGAGAAGGGCCGACGGCGGTGACGTGGCGCGATCTGATTCGCCGGGGTGAGGTGTCCGGCGGACATGTCCGGCTCGGGCGGACGTGTCCGGCGGCGCGAGGATGAAGATGGCTAGGGTTAGACCGGGATTTTGGGGGATATGCACATATCTATAGGTAGAGGGAGCTAGGAGAGTCCAAATAAGGAGCGGTTTTCGGCCACGCGATCGTGATCGAACGACCGAGAGCATCGAGGGGAGTTAGATGGGTTTTGGGCCACTCTGAAGGGGTGTTGGGCTGCAAAGAGAAGGAGGCTTTTGCGGTTACCCGATTAACCGTTGGAGTATCAAACGACCTCCAAATGGCACGAAACTTGACAGGCGGTCTACCGGTGCTATACCAAGGCCACTTGGCAAACCTCGGTCCATTCCGAGACCGTTTAACACCCGCACACGAAAAGAGGTAAAAGGGGCGCCGGGGGACATAGGAGTGCCGGATTGCAAAACGGACAACGGGGAAAATGCTCGGATGCATGAGACGAACACGTATGCAAAAAGAAATGCACATGATGACATGATATGAAATGCATATGATGACATGGCAAAATGCAACACGCAAGCAAATGACATGGCAACGACGGCGAATAACTGGCAGACACCTGGCGCATCGAATCCGGGGCGTTACAACACTCCTCCACTAACAAGAGATCTCGTCCCAAGATCTTAGGACCGAGAGGAAGAGAAAGAGGAAGATGCGAAACAATAACTCAAGATAAGAAGCAAAGAATCGAGAGCACACGAGAAGAAGAGAGAAACGACGAGAATGACGAGAATTGAAAGCTCACGGAATCGAGATAGGCTATGAAGCCACTCCGGTTATACGAGATAAGAAACGAATAAAATTTGAAAGGATTTAGGCAGCACTCACTGAAACATGTAGGAATAGAACACGAGCTTAAGAAGATGGAATGAAACTTGATGAACTCTTGAAGAATGAATTAAATCATGAAGAACCACCGTGAAGAACTCCGGTAACAAAAGGATGATGAGATAGAAAATAAGGATGAAAGAATAAGATGAGCCTTGCGGTGATTTAGATGGAGGTTCCGACGAAATGGCCGAGGAAATTTTGAACTTCGGAAAAGAAAAGATGAAAAACACTTGGAAATAGAATTTATTCATCATGAACAAACTCTGAAGGAAGGGATTGCTTGACGACGATGAAACAAGAATAAGATTTATTGTTTGCTTATCCTTCATCAAATTAAATTGATGACAAGCAATGGATTTTGCATACTACTTATTCTTCTTGAAAAGGATTGAGAAGTGACATATGGTGAACTTGAGAAGGTCTTACTGAACCACCGGTAGGATTCGAAAGAACGAATGAATTAAAGTGATAATCAAGGAAAAAGAATCTTGAACGGACCACCGTAAGAATTCGAAAATGACTGATGAAAGAGAATGAATCACCGGGAAGAATTAGAAGAACCAATATGCTAGAGGGGATTTAGATGCAAAAGAACACAGATATCATGAGGTGATTAAAGAACACTTGACGAAGCACCGGGATAATTGGATAACGTGAACTGAAATGTGAGGACGAAGAATTCTTCTGGAACGATGGCCTCTGGAGAAAAGAAACGGGAAAACAACTTCTGACATACTCCGGATGGATGAAAAGAATTGCACGACTAGAAACAATTTGATAGGATAACATCGAGCTAGCACCGCGAATCTTACGGGAGAACGGACGAGATTTAAGAGGAACTCTTCTTCATCTTCAAATGATGACGAGAAACACCGCCAAAATTACTGAGATACTCCGGAGAATGCAAAAGAGGAAGGGTTGCACCAACAATGAAAAGAATTTGAAATCGATCTTGAAAAGGCATGTGGTGATGGGATCCATTCTTACGTCACAAATGAAAAGAATTGCGAAAAACTCCGGGAATTAGAAGAGTCGGTAAGATCACAGGAAAAGACACGTGGGTTAGGGCCCTTGGAAAAAAACCCCGTTGGAAAGGGTTGTTGAATAGATAGGTGATGCACCAGAATAATTGTAATATTTGAGTGAGGTGACACCCTCGAATTAATTGGAACACAGACAAATCTCCTGATATGTCTTGAACACTCCGGAAGGATAAACTGGCGAGAGGCGAACGAGCAAAGAGAAATATTTGAGCTGAGGGAAAGAATACGATCGACAACGAAAAACTTGAATTGAATCCACCGGAAAAAGAAAAAGGATGAAGAATGACGAACGAGACGAGAATTCACCGGTTGAAATAATTGAGGGAAGCCTGAAGAGGCTCCATACGAATGAAATTGATGGTCGAAAGACACTCAGACTCCGGGAAGAAAAGGGTGGGAGGGCGGGAAAAACAAAGGCAACTTGGAAGGGGAAACGACGAATATCTTGAAGAGAAAAACACCGGTTGAAATCGTAGAGGAAAGAAAGCAAAGACTTTACACGAGTAGGATGGATACTCGATTACGGACTCCGGCTTCGAGAAGACAAAAGGGTGGGCGGGTGGGAGAAGAAGACAACGGAGGATTGAACTTGGCAAAGATGAAGAGGCTCGAGTCGACTTGACGAGAAATGCACCGGACAAAAGAGGATGGATAACTCACGAAACTAACCACGTGATCCTAAAGAAAAATTTGAACAGGAAGAGGAGTAATTCAAAACACCTACGTCAAGATTCCTCACCAGAGCGATGAAGGGGCTGAGGAGTAAAAAGAATTCCTACTCTCCGATATAACTAGACTCCGAAAATAGTTTTCTTCTAGACTCAACAACGGCCAAACTACACGATCAATCAAGGAGGCTCCCAAGGTCGGTCGAGGCTCTGATACCAACTTGTCACGCCCAATATGCGACCCTATCCAAAAGGAACTCGACGGTCCCACCAAGGATAGACCCGCATATTGAAACGCTTTTGCAAGGTGGATATCATTACATCAACATTACATAATAGATGGGGATACATACATAAGGCACAAATGCCACAAGAATACATCAACATCATATACAAGAACAACATCCGACTACGGATGAATCATAAATGTAAACTCAAACGACATCCACCACCTGCTAGCCCAGTCGCCGACCTGGAACCTATCCCCTGATCGAAGAAGAAGCAGAAGAAGAACTCCAAAACAAGCAACATCGCTCTCACGTCATGATCATCACAAACCTGTACCTGCAACTGTTGTTGTAGTAATCTGTGAGCCACGAGGACTCAGCAATCCCATTACCATGGGTATCAAGACTAGCAAAGCTTAAAGGGGATGGAAGGGGGGGTAAAGTGGTGAGGTTGCAGCAGCGACTAAGCATATATGGTGGCTAACATACGCAAATGAGAGCGAGAAGAGAAACAAAGGAACGTTCGTCAACTAGTAATGATCAAGAAGTGATCCTGAACTCCTACTTACGTCAGACATAACCCAGAAACCGAAGTTCTCCTCTCGATCAACCCGAAAAGAGACACTCACGATTCGCTACGGTTGGTGTATTTTAGAAGAGTTTACTTCAAGTTTACTACAACCGGATATTAACAAATTCCCATCTCGCCACATAACCGCGGGCACGGCTCTCGAAAGTTTATACCTGCGAGGGTGTCCCAACTTAGCCCATGATAAGCTCTCGGGATCAACGAAGGATATTCCTTCTCCCGGGAAGACCCGATCGATCTCGGAATCCGGCTACAAGAAATTTCGACAAGAATAAAACAAGACCAGCAAAGCCGCCCGATGTGCCGACAAATCCCGATAGGAGCTGCACATATCTCGTTCTCGGGGCACACCGGATAGGTAAGCCTCTGAGTAAAACCAGCCGTCGAGTTGCCCGTGGTGGCCCTTGATCTGCCGTTTGGACCAACACTCGAAGGAGCACCGCCCGGGGGGCTAAAATACAGACGACCCTTGGGCTCTGGAAACCCAAGGGAAACAGGGCTAGGTGAGGAAAATGGTAAAACCAAGGTTGGGCCTTGCTGGAGGAGTCTTATTCAAAGCGAACTGTCAAGGGGGTCCCATAAACCACCCAATCGCGTTAGGGACGCAAAATCCGGGAACGTAATACTGATATGACGGAAACTAGGGCGGCAAGAGTGGAACAAAACACCAGGCATAAGGCCGAGCCTTCCACCCTTTACCAAGTATATAGATGCATTAATAATATAAGAGATATTGTGATATCCCAACATAATCCTGTTCACCATGGAGCAATCTTCAATTTTACCTGCAACTAGCAACGCTATAAGAGGGCTGAGCAAAGCGGTAACATAGCCAAACAACGGTTTGCTAGGAAGGGTGACAAAGGTTAGAGGTTCATGGCAATTTGGGAGGCTTGAGCAGCAAGTGGTAGGTAAGGCAGCATAGCGATAGAACGAAGCAACTAGCATAGCAATGATAGTAGTGAGATCCAGGGTGACGGTCATCTTGCCTGAAATCCCGCAAGGAAGAAGAACGATTCCATCAGGAAGATGAAGCCACGAAGACGAACCAAGCGTGAGCGAACGAATCCTCACGATCATAGCAAGCAGGAACTATCGAGAAGAAGCACACAACAAGGTAAACACGCCACACATAGACAAGACATGATGCACAACAAGCATGATGCATGACAAAGGCCACATGAAGCTACTCATGGCAAGAGATGATGCATACAAGAGCAACACATCAAAGCAAGTTTAAATGAGGCCGGAAACAACATAGAACAATTCCGGTAAGTCCTCATATGCAAATTTCGAAATTGGCCCAGATCTGAATAAATTTATGTTCAAGTTGTTAAACAGCAAGTTAAGATGCACCAAGATGATCTACACGAAATTCTAGTCAAGTTACATATAAAGTCCATTTAATTCGGAGCTACGGCCTAGAAGATATGAGCAAAACAAGTTAAACATGGCATTGATGCAAATGCATACAAACATCAAGCAAACACCTCAAAACAAGGATGCAACATGATAATATAAAACTACATGCAAAATCAAGCAAGTTTCATATAGAGCACACTCAAAAGCGAGCAACGGTTCAACACATACACATGAAACAAGTTATAGCAACAATCTGTCCAAAACAGCAACTAGGCATATTGCAAGCATCAAAACACTATGCTACAGCATCTCAACGTGAAAAAAAAGGCATGGTCATGATGTACAGGTAAAGCATGACAAAACATGAACACTGAGCTATCTCCAGAAATCACTAAAACATGCTCAAAATGACATGGCAATATTGCAAATAATAACAGTTTCAGGCATTGGCAGAAATAACATCAGGTTGCAATGTTTAGAGCTATCAAACGACATGTTACAGGAACTTATCATGGCAAACAAAGGCATGGAATAAATTTAATAATTTCATAGAACAAAAGTCCCTCACTGACCATGAGCCAAAAAGGATCAGAAGATATGATGGCACCCATGTAAACATAGCAAGTTATATTACAGATTCATACATGGCAGGAACAACAATAAGTAGGCATGTTGGTGAGCTTGAACCACTCACCACAGAGTAATACATGGCATGGCAAGGCAACCAACAGTAAGAAGACATGTTTATGAAGCAAAGCATGGCAAGAACAAGTTCATAGGGTGCATCGATCACTAGCAACAATCATGGCAACATTGAACTTAATGTTAACAGGCTGACAGCTACATTATTTAGCAATTCGAGAGCAAGATTACAACAAGTTACAGCAGACTATAATTGCAAAAAAGGGAATGGATGGATAGAGCAAGACATTTATAACAAAACATCCTTAGTTAAAATCTCCAGATTATGCATATAATGACTTGTAGAAGCAGGTGAATATAGCATCATGATATAGCAGATTCAGCCTAGCAAAACAGCAACAGCAAGTACCCTACTTAACAAGCTCGATGCACTCACTACACAACTCACAAAAATACATGGATGGCACCAATGTAAAGCTGGCATGGCATATCTCAAAACACATGTAGACATCAACCTCATAGGATGCACACATCAAATGCAACAAAAATGACAAATCATCAAGTTATAACAGTTTCAGCAGGTTAACATCACATAGCACTCTTGCAACAAAGATTCAGGCACCAAGATGAACTCAAATGAACATGATGCAATGGGATGAAATGAAGAGCATCTCACATCGAACATTTTGACATATTACACACACACACAACGGAGCAGCATGCAGCAAGTTATGATGCGTTAAACATGGCATGATAATGACAAAATACTCCGGGACCGGGGCGCGGGGCGCTTGGGCGAGCGGGCCTCGCGGGCGGCGGCTCCGGGCGATGATGGGCCCGCGCGGGCTTGCCCCTGGCCAGGCGGGCCTTGATGGTGGCGCAGTGGAGGAGGAGAGAAGGGCCGACGGCGGTGGCGTGGCGCGATCGATTCGGCCTGGTGAGGTGTCCGGCGGACATGTCCGGCTCGGGCGGACGTGTCCGGCGGCGCGAGGATGAAGATGGCTAGGGTTAGACCGGGATTTTGGGGGAGATGCACATATTTATAGGTAGAGGGAGCTAGGAGAGTCCAAATGAGGAGCGGTTTTCGGCCACGCGATCGTGATCGAACGACCGAGAGCATCGAGGGGAGTTAGATGGGTTTTGGGCCACTCTAAAGGGGTGTTGGGCTGCAAAGAGAAGGAGGCTTTTGCGGTTACCCGGTTAACCGTTGGAGTATCAAACGACCTCCAAATGGCACGGAACTTGACAGGCGGTCTACCGGTGCTATATCAAGGCCGCTTGGCAAACCTCGGTCCATTCCGAGACCGTTTAACACCCGCACATGAAAAGAGGTAAAAGAGGGCGCCGGAGGACATAGGAGTGCCGGATTGCAAAATGGACAACGGGGAAAATGCTCGGATGCATGAGACGAACACGTATGCAAAAAGAAATGCACATGATGACATGATATGAAATGCAGATGATGACATGGAAAAATGCAACACGCAAGCAAATGACATGGCAACGACGGCGAATAACTGGCAGACACCTGGCGCATCGAATTCGGGGCGTTACAGAGTGCCAAAACATATATCAAGTGAATCAATATGATACCCCATTGTCACCATGAGTATTCAATTGCAAGACATATATCAAGTGTTCTCAAATCGATAGAAGTATTCAATCCGATAACGACAAAATCTCAAGGGGAAAAACTCAATTCATCACAACAAGATTGAGAGGGAAAACCCCGAAGGGTTTTGGAATATTTGGGATTTTATAAGGCAAAGAGGGGCTGCGGGAGGCCACCGAGGTGGGGAAAACCCACCTGGGCGCTCCTGGGGCCCAGTGCCTCTATTTGGGTTGTACCCCCTCGGGCACCCCCCAAGGTGCTGCCCTGGCCCATCCTGGGTGTTCTGGTCCATAAAAATGTTGGGGAATGCAGTATTTTAAAAAATTCCTACGATCACGCAAGATCTATCTAGGAGATGCATAGCAACGAGCGGGGAGAGTGTGTCCACGTACCCTCGTAGACCGAAAGCGGGAGCGTTAAGCTCCACAGTTGATGTAGTCGAACGTCTTCGCGATCCAACCGACCAAGTACCGAACGCACGGCACCTCCGCGATCTGCACACGTTCAGCTCGGTGATGTCCCTCGAACTTCTAGATCTAGCTGAGGTCGAGGGAGAGTTTTGTCAGCACGACAACGTGTTCACGGTGATGATGAAGTTATCGACGCAGGGCTTCGCCTAAGATGTACAACGATATGACCGAGGTGGAAATATGTGGAGGGGGCACCGCACACGGCTAAGATCAACTTGTGTGTCTATGGGGTGCCCCCTCCCCCGCATATAAAGGAGTGGAGGAGGGGAGGGCCGGCCCTCTCCATGGCATGCCCCAAGGGGGATTCCTACTCCTAATAGGAGTAGGTTCCCCCCCCCCTCCCTAGTTGGAGTAGGAGAAGAAGGAAGAGGGAGAAGGAGAGAAGGAAAGGGGGGGCCGCCCCCCTCCCAACTCAGTTTGGGCTTGGGGGCGCGCGCCCCCACTTGGCTGCCGCCTCCTCTCTCCCACCATGGCCCATTAAGGCCCATTAACTCCCCGTGGGTTTGCGGTAAACCCCCGGTACTCCGATATATGCACGAACTCATCCGAAACCATTCCGGTGTCCAAACACAACCTTCCAATATATCAATCTTCATGTCTTGACCATTTCGAGACTCCTCGTCATGTCCATGATCATATCCAGGACTCCGAACTACCTTCGGTACATCAAAACACATAAACTCATAATACCGATCGTCATTGAACGTTAAGCGTGCGGACCATATGGGTTCGAGAACTATGTAGACATACCGAGACTCATTTCCCGTCAATAACCAATAGCAGAACCTGGATGCTCATATTGGTTCCTACATATTCTATGAATATCTTTATCGGTCAAACCGCATAACAACATACGTTGTTCCCTTTGTCATCGATATGTTACTTGCCCGAGATTCGCTCGTCGGTATCATCATACCTAGTTCAATCTCGTTACCGGCAAGTCTCTTTACTCGTTCCATAATGCATCATCCTGTAACTAACTCATTAGTCACATTGCTTGGAAGGCTTATGGTGATGTGTGCTACCTCTTGAGCTTGCGTTGGTTTTCCCCGAAGAGGAGAGGATAATGCAGCAGAGTAGCGTAAGTATTTCCCTCAGTTTTTGAGAACCAAGGTATCAATCCAGTAGGAGGCCACGCACAAGTCCCTCGTACCTACACAAAAACATTAGCTCTACGCAACCAACGCGATTAGGGGTTGTCAATCCATTCACGACCACTTACGAGAGTGAGATCTGATAGATAATATTTTTGGTATTTTTGATATAAAGATGCAAAGTAAAATAAAAAGTCAAGTAAAAAGCAAAGCAATTATAAAGTGATGGAAGATTGATATGATGAGAATAGACCCGGGGGCCATAGATTTCACTAGTGGCTTCTCTCAAGAGCATAAGTATTCTATGGTGGGTGAACAAATTACTGTTGAGCAATTGACATAATTGAGCATAGTTATGAGAATATCTAGGTATGATCATGTATATAGGCATCATGTCCGAGACAAGTAGACCGACTCCTGCCTGCATCTACTACTATTACTCCACTCATTGACCGCTATCCAGCATGCATCTAGAGTATTAAGTTCAAGAAAAGAGAGTAACACCTTAAGCAAGATGACATGATGTAGAGGGATAAATTCATGCAATATGATAAAAAACCATCTTGTTATCCTCGATGGCAACAATACAATCGTGCCTTGCTGCCTCTTACATCCTTTGGAAAGGACACCGCAAGATTGAACCCAAAGCTAAGCACTTCTCCCATTGCAAGAAAAACCAATCTAGCTGGCCAAACTAAACTGACAATTCGAAGAGACTTGCAAAGATAACCAATCATACATAAAAGAATTCAGAGAAGATTCAAATATTGTTCATAGATAATCTTGATCATAAACCCACAATTCATCGGTCCCAACAAACGCACCGCAAAAAGAAGATTACATCGAATAGATCTCCACAAGAGAGGGGGAGAACATTGTATTGAGATTCAAAAAGAGAGAAGAAGCCATCTAGCTACTAACTATGGACCCGAATGTCTGAAATAAACTACTCACACTTCATCGGAGAGGCTATGATGTTGATGTAGAAGCCCTCCGTGGTGGATTCCCCTTCCGTGAGCTCGAACAGGCCCCAAGATAGGATCTCGTGGATCTGAGAAAGTTGTGGCGGTAGAATTAGGTTTTTGGCTCCATATCTCGATCGTTTGGGGGAATGCGTGAGGTATATATAGGAGGAGCGAGTGCGTCGGTGGAGCAAAGGGGGCCCATGAGGCGGTGGCGCCCTATGGGGCGCCCTCCACCCTCGTGGCCACCTCCCTCCTTTCTTGACGGAGGGTCCAAGTCTCTGGATCATATCTGTTGAGAAAATCACGTTCCGAAGGTTTCATTCCGTTTAGACTCCGTTTGATATTCCGTTTCTTGAAACACTAAAATAGGCAAAAACAACAATTACGGGCTGGGCCTCCGGTTAATAGGTTAGTCCCAAAAATAATATAAAAGTGGAAAATAAAGCCCAATATTGTCCAAAACAGTAGATAATGTAGCATGGAGCAATCAAAAATTATAGATACGTTGGAGACGTATCAATGTGCATTACCGAGAGGGCCTAGAGATACCTCTCCGACAATCGGAGTGAAAAATCCTAATCTCGATCTATGGCAACTCAACAAACACCATCGGAGAGACCTATAGAGCATGTTTATAATCACCCAGTTACGTTGTGACGTTTGATAGCACACTAAGTGTTCCTCCGGTATTCGGGAGTTGCATAATCTCGTAGTCATAGGAACATGTATAAGTTATGAAGAAAGCAATAGCAATAAACTAAACGATCATAGTGCTAAGCTAACGTATGGGTCAAGTCAATCACATCATTCTCTAATGATGTGATCTCGTTGATCAAATGAAAACTCATGTCTATGGCTAGGAAACTTAACCATCTTTGATTAACGAGCTAGTCAAGTAGAGGCATACCATTTACACTCTGTTTGTCTATGTATTCAGACATGTACTAAGTTTCCGGTTAATACAATTCTAGCATGAATAATAAACATTTATCATGATTAAGGAAATATAAATAACAACTTTATTATTGCCTCTAGGGCATATTTCCTTCAGTCTCCCACTTGCACTAGAGTCAATAATCTAGATTACATAGTAATGATTCTAACACCCATGGAGTCTTGGTGATGATCATGTTTTGGTCGTGAGAGAGGCTTAGTCAACGGGTCTGCAACATTCAGATTCGTATGTATCTTGCAAATCTCTATGTCTCCCTCCTTGACTTGGTCGCGGATGGAATTGAAGCGTCTCTTGATGTGCTTGGTTCTCTTGTGAAATCTGGATTCCTTTGCCAAGGCAATTGCACAAGTATTGTCATAAAAGATTTTCATTGGACCCGAGGCACTAGGTATGACACCTAGTTCAGATATGAACTCTTTCATCCAGACTCCTTCATTTGCTGCTTCCAAAGCCGCTTTGTACTCTGCTTCACACGTAGGTCCCGCCACGACGCTCTGCTTGGAACTGCACCAACTGATAGCTCCACCATTCAATAAAAATACGTATCCGGTTTGTGACTTAGAGTCATCCGGATCAGTGTCAAAGCTTGCATCGATGTAACCGTTTATGACAAGCTCTTTGTCACCTCCATAAACGAGAAACATATCCTTAGTCCTTTTCAGGTAATTCAGGATGTTCTTGACATTGTCCGATGATCCACTCTGGATTACTTTGGTACCTCCCTGCTAAACTAATAGCAAGGCACACATCAGGTCTGGTACACAGCATTGCATACATGATAGAACCTATGGCTGAAGCATAGGGAATGACTTTCATTTTCTCTCTATCTTCTGTAGTGGTCGGGCATTGAGTCTAACTCAACTTCACACCTTGTAACACAGGCAAGAACCCGTTCTTTGCTTGATCTATTTTGAACTCCTTCAAAACTTTATCAAGGTATGTTCTTTGTGAAAGTCAAATTAAGCGTCTTGATCTATCTCTATAGATCTTGATTCCCAATATATAAGCAGCTTCACCAAGGTCTTTCATTGAAAAAATCTTATTCAAGTATCCTTTTATGCTATTCATAAATTCAGTATCATTTCCGATCAACAATATGTCATCTACATATAGTATCAGAAATGCTACAGAGCTCCCACTCACTTTCTTGTAAATACAGACTTCTCCAAAAGTCTGTATAAAACCATATGCTTTGATCACACTATCAAAGCGTATATTCCAACTCTGAGAGGCTTGCACCAGTCCAAAAATGGATTGCTGGAGCTTGCACACTTTGTTAGCACCTTTTCGATCGACAAAACCTTCTGGTTGCATCATATACAACTCTTCTTTAAGATATCCATTAAGGAATGCAGTTTTGACATCCATTTGCCAAATTTCATAATCATAAAATGCGGCAATTGCTAACATGATTCAGACAGACTTAAGCATCGCTACGGGTGAGAAGGTCTCATTGTAGTCAACTCCTTGAACTTGTCGAAAACCTTTCACAACAAGTCGAGCTTTGTAGACAGTAACATTACTGTCAGTGTCAGTCTTCTTCTTGAAGATCCATTTATTCTCTCTGGCTTGTCGATCATCGGGCAAGTCAACCAAAATCCACACTTTGTTCTCATACATGGATCCCATCTCAGATTTCATGGCATCAAGCCATTTTGCGGAATCTGGGCTCATCATCGCTTCCTCATAGTTCGTAGGTTCGTCATGGTCAAGTAACATGACTTCCAGAATAGGATTACCGTACCACTCTGGTGTGGATCTTTCTCCGGTTGACCTACGAGGTTTGGTAGTAACTTGATCAGAAGTTTCATGACCATCATCATTAGCTTCCTCACTTACTGGTGTAGGAATCACTGGAACTGATTTTTGTGATGAACTATTTTCCAATAAGGGAGTAGGTACAGTTACCTCATCAAAAACTACTTTCCTCCCACTCACTTCTTTCGAGAGAAACTCCTTCTCTAGAAAGGATCCATTGTTAGCAACGAATATCTTGCCTTCGGTTCTGTGATAGAAGATGTACCCAACAGTCTCCTTTGGGTATCCTATGAAGACACATTTCTCCGATTTGTGTTCGAGCTTATCAGGTAGAAGCTTTTTCACATAAGCATCGCAGCCCCAAACTTTAAGAAACGACAACTTGGGTTTCTTGCCAAACCACAGTCATATGGCGTCGTCTCAACGGATTTAGATGGTGCCCTATTTAACGTGAATGTAGTCATCTCTAAAGAATAACCCCAAAATGATAGCGGTAAATTAGTAAGAGACATCATAGATCGCACCATATCTAATAAAGTACGATTTCGACGTTCGGACACACCATTACACTGTGGTGTTCCGGGTGGCGTGAGTTGCGAAACTATTCCACATTATTTCAATGAAGACCAAACTTGTAACTCAAACATTCTCCTCCACAATCATATTGTAGAAACTTTATTTTCTTGTTAAGATGATTTTCCACTTCACTCTGAAATTGTTTGAACTTTTCAAATGTTTCAGACTTATGTTTCATCAAGTAGATATACCCATATCTGCTTAAATCATCTGTGAAGGTTAGAAAATAACGATGCCCGCCGCGAGCATCAACACTCATCGGACCGCATACATCAGTATGTATTATTTCCAATAGGTCAGTTTCTCGCTCCATTGTTTCGGAGAACGGAGTCTTAGTCATCTTGCCCACGAGGCATGGTTCGCAAGCATCAAGTGATTCATAATCAAGTGATTCCAAAAGCCCATTATTATGGAGGTTTTTATAAACTTTCTGACAATATGACCTAAGCGGCAAATTGCCACAAATAAGTTGCACTATCATTATTAAACTTATATCTTTTGGCTTCAATACTATGAATATGTGTATCACTACTATCAAGATTTAGTAAAATAGACCACTCATCAAGGGTGCATGACCATAAAAGATATTATTCATATAAATAGAACACCCATTATTCTCTGATTTAAATGAATAACCGTCTCGCATCAAACAAGATCCAGATATAATGTTCATGCTTAACGCCGGCACCAAATAACAATTATTCAGGTCTAAAACTAATCCCGAAGGTAGATGTAGAGGTAGCGTGCCGATGGCGATCACATCGACTTTGGAACCATTTACCACGCGCATCGTCACCTCGTCCTTAGCCAATCCTCGCTTAATCTGTAGCCCCTGTTTTGAGTTGCAAATATTAGCAACAAAACCAGTATCAAATACCCAGGCGCTACTGCGAGCATTAGTAAGGTACACATCAATAACATGTATATCAAATATACCTTTCACTTTGCCATCCTTCTTCTCCGCCAAATACTTGGGGCAGTTCCGCTTCCAGTGACCAGTCCCTTTGCAGTAGAAGCACTCAGTCTCAGGCTTAGGTCCAGACTTGGGTTTCTTCACTTGAGCAGCAACTTGTTTGCCGTTCTTCTTGAAGTTCCCCTTCTTCCCTCTACCCTTTTTCTTGAAACTAGTGGTCTTATTGACCATCAACACTTGATGCTCCTTCTTGATTTCTACCTCCGCAGCCTTTAGCATTGCGAAGAGCTCGGGAATCATCTTATCCATCCCTTGCATATTATAGTTCATCACGAAGCTTTTGTAGCTTGGTGGCACTGATTGAAGAACTCTGTCAATGACACTATCAACTGGAAGATTAACTCCTAGCTGAGTCAAGTGACTGTGGTACCCATACATTCTGAGTATATGCTCACTGGCAGAATTATTCTCCTCCATTTTGCAGTTGTAGAACTTATTGGAGACTTCATATCTCTCAATTCGGGCATTTGCTTGAAAATATTAACTTCAACTCCTGTAACATCTCATATGCTCCATGACATTCAAAACATCGTTGAAGTCCCAGTTCTAAGCCGTAAAGCATGTCACACTGAACTATCGAGTAGTCTTCATCTTTGCTCTGCCAGGTGTTCACAACATCTGGCGTTGGTCCTATAGCGGGTTTGGCACCTAGAGGTGCTTCCAGGACATAATTCTTCTGTGCAACAATGTGGATAATCCTCAAGTTACGGACCCAGTCTGTGTAATTGCTACCATCATCTTTCAACTTAGCTTTCTCTAAGAATGCATTAAAATTCAACAACAGCACATGCCATTTATCTACAACAATATAGACATGCGAAATACTATCAGGTACTAAGTTCATGATAAATTAAAGTTCAATTAATCATATTACTTAAGAACTTCCACTTAGATAGACATCTCTCTAATCATCTATGTGATCACGTGATCCATATCAACTAAACCATGTCCGACCATCACGTGAGATGGAGTAGTTTTCAATGGTGAACATCACTATGTTGATCATATCTACTATATGATTCACGCTCGACCTTTCGGTCTCAGTGTTCCGAGGCCATATTTGCATATACTAGGCTCGTCAAGTTTAACCCGAGTATTCTGCGTGTGCAAAACCGGCTTGCACCCGTTGTATGTGAACGTAGAGCGCTTATCACACCCGATCATCACGTGGTGTCTCGGCACGACGAACTGTAGCAATGGTGCATACTCAGAGAGAACACTTATGCCTTGAAATTTAGTGAGAGATCATCTTATAATGCTACCGCCGAACTAAGAAAAATAAGATGCATAGAGGATAAACATCACATGCAATCAATATAAGTGATATGATATGGACATCATCATCTTGTGCCTTTGATCTCCATCTCCAAAGCATCGTCATGATCACCATCGTCACCGGCTTGACACCTTGATCTCCATCGAAGCATCGTTGTCGTCTCGCCAACTATTGCTTCTATGACTATCGCTACCGCTTAGTGATAAAGTAAAACAATTACATGGCGATTGCATTTCATACAATAAAGCGACAACCATATGGCTCCTGCCAGTTGCCGATAACTGAGTTACAAAATGATACCTCTCCAACATATCTATAATTTTTGATTGTTCAATGCTATTATATTACCCATCTAGGATGTTTCATATGCATTTATATGCTATTTTATATGATTTTTGGGACTAACCTATTAGCCTAGAGCCCAGTGCCAGTTTCCGTTTTTTCCTTGTTTTTGAGTATCGCAGAAAAGGAAAACCAAACAGAGTCCAATTGACCTGAAATTTCACGGAGATTATTTTTGGACCAGAACAAGCCCACGGAGTATCGGAGATGGGCCAGAAGAGTCCCGAGGCACCCACGAGGGTGGGGGTGCCCCCTACCTCATGGCCGCCTAGGAGACCCCCCTGACTTGTTCCCGACGCCAACACCTCTTATATATACCAAAACTTCCAGAACATAACCTAGACCGGGAGTTCCGCCGCCGCAAGCCTCTGTAGCCACCAAAAACCAATCGGGACCCTGTTCCGGCACCCTGCTGGAGGGGGGAATCATCACCAGTGGGCATCTTCATCATCCCGGTGCTCTCCATGACGAGGAGGGAGTAGTTCACCCTCGGGGCTAAGGGTATGTACTAGTAGCTATGTTTTTGATCTCCCTCTCCCTCTCTCGTGTTCTTGATTTGGCACGATCTTGATGTATCGCGATCTTTGCTATACTATAGTTGGATCTTATGATGTTTCTCCCCCTCTACTCTCTTGTAATGGATTGAGTTTTCCCTTTGAAGTTATCTTATCGCATTGAGTCTTTAAGGATTTGAGAACACTTGATGTATGTCTTGCATGTGCTTATCTGTGGTGACAATGGGATATTCACGTGATCTACTTGATGTATGTTTTGGTGATCAACTTGCGGGTTCAGTGACCTTGTGAACTTATGCATAGGGGTTGGCACACGTTTTCGTCTTGACTCTCCGGTAGAAACTATGGGGAACTCTTTGAAGTACTTTTTGTTGGTTTGAATAGATGAATCTGAGATTGTGTGATGCACATCGTATAATCATACCCACGGATACTTGAGGTGATATTGGAGTATCTAGGTGACATTAGGGTTTTGGTTGATTTGTGTCTTAAGGTGTTATTCTAGTACGAACTCTAGGATAGATCGGACGGAAAGAATAACTTCGTGTTATTTTACTACAGACTCTTGAATAGATCGATCAGAAAGAATAACTTTGAGGTGGTTTCATACCCTACAACAATCTTTTCGTTTGTTCTCCGCTATTAGTGACTTTGGAGTGACTCTTTGTTGCATGTTGAGGGATAGTTATATGATCCAATTATGGTATCCTTGTTGAGAGAACTTGCACTAGTGAAAGTATGAACCCTAGGCCTTGTTTCGAAGCATTGCAATACCGTTTACGCTCACTTTTATCATTATTAGTTACCTTGCTGTTTTTATATTTTCAGATTACAAAAACCAATATCTACCATCCATATTGCACTTGTATCACCATCTCTTCGCCGAACTAGTGCACCTATACAATTTACCATTGGATTGGGTGTGTTGGGGACACAGGAGACTCTTGTTATTTGGTTGCAGGGTTGTTTGAGAGGGACCATCTTCATCATACGCCTCCCATGGATTGATAAACCTTAGGTCATCCACTTGAGGGAAATTTGCTACTGTCCTACAAACCTCTGCACTTGGAGGCCCAACAACGTCTACAAGAAGAAGGTTGTGTAGTAGACATCAAGCAATTTCTGGCGCTGTTGCCGGGGTGGTGAGTGCTTGAAGGTATATCTTTAGATCTTGCAATCGAATCTTTTAGTTTCTTGTTTTATCACTAGTTTAGTTTATAAAAGAAAAGTACAAAAAAATGGAATTGAGGGTACCTCATATGCTTCATCTTTTTAATATGTTTCGTGAAAATGATGGAAAGGAAAATTGTGCTCAAGTGGCATAAAGTATGTGAATGATGAGCATGATTGCAATGTTGTTAGTATGAATTCTTTGAATACCCATGATGCTAATGATATGCAAAACCACAAGCTTGGGGAAGCTATGTTTGATGAAGAGGGTATTTTTTGTCCCCCAAGTTTTGATGAGCAAATTTATTATGATGAAAGCATGCCTCTTATTTATGATGATTATATTGATGAAAGTGGATTTGGAGAGGTCATGACTTTATTTAGTAATGATTCCACTATCTTGGAAGAGGTTTCAATTGATTATGATGAGAACAAAGTTGCTACTTATGATGATTATTGTGATGATACTTATGTTATAAAAAGTAGTGATGATTATATTTATGAAACTTGTCATGATTATGATTACTCTTTTTCTAAATATTACTCTTTTAATGTGGAAACAATTTATAGTATTCGAGTTTCTTATGATACTCCCACTATCCTGAATGAGAAGAATTTTGCTTATGTGGAGAGTAGTAAATTTTCTATGCTTGTAGATCATGAAAAGAATGCCTTATGTGATGGTTATATTGTTGAATTCATTCATGATGCTACTCAAAATTATTATTAGGGAGGAACATATGCTTGTTGGAATTGCAATAATATCAAGTTTCCTCTCTATGTGCTTAAAGCTTGAAGTTATGCTTGTTTTGCCTTCCTATGCTAGTTGATTATTGTTCTCATAAATTGTTTGATCACAAAATACCTATGCATAGGAAGTGGGTTAGGCTTAAATGTATTAGTCATATTCTTCACGATGCTCTCTTTATGTTTCAATTCTTATCTTTTATGTGAGCATCATTGAAATCATCATGCCTAGCTAGGGGCGTTAAACGTTAACGCTTGTTGGGAGGCAACCCAATTTTATTTTTGTTCTTTGCTTTTTGCTCATGTTTAGTAATAAATAATTCATCTAGCCTCTGTTTAGATGTGGTTTTATGTTTTAATTAGTGTTTGTGCCAAGTAGAACCTTTGGGAAGACTTGGGTGAAGTCTTTGCGATCTTGCTGTAAAAACAGAAACTTTAGCACTCACGAGATTAGCTGCAATTTTTTACTGGACAGTGATTTTAGGTTGATTATTTTTGAAGAAGATTAATAGACAAATTCCTCACGTCCACCAATTTATTTCAGAATTTTTGGAGTTACAGAAGTATTCGAATGATACAGATTACTACAGACTGTTCTGTTTTTGACAAATTATGTTTTCATTCTATTGTTTGCTTATTTTGATAAATCTATGAGTAGTATTGGAGGGTATGAACCATAGAAAAGTTGGAATACAGTAGATATTACACCAATATTAATTTATAATGAGTTCTCAACAGTACCTAAGTGGTAATTTATTTTCTTATACTAACGGAGCTTACGAGTTTTCTGTTGAGTTTTGTGTTGTGAAGTTTTCAAGTTTTGGGTAAAGATTTGATGGACTATGGAATAAGGAGTGGCAAGAGCCTAAGATTGGGTATGCCCAAGGCACCCGAAGGTAATATTCAAGGACAACCAAGAGCCTAAGCTTGGGGAGGCCCCGGATGGCATCCCCTCTTTCGTCTTCGTTCATCGGTAACTTTACTTGGAGCTATATTTTTATTCAGTGTCATTTTATTTTCTTTTGTTTTGCTTTCTGTTTGAATATTACCAAGATCTGAAATTCTTAAATATTAGAGTGTCTTCACATACTTTCATAATTATTCGACTACTCATTGATCTTCACTTATATTTTTCAGAGTAGTTTGTCGTTTGCTCTAGTGCTTCACTTATATCTTTTTAGAGCACGGTGGTGGTTTTATTTTATAAAAATTATTGATCTCTCATGCTTCACTTATATTATTTTGAGAGTCTTTTAGAACAGCATGGTAATTTGCTTTGGTTATAAAATTAGTCCTAATATGATGGGCATTCAAGATGGGTATAATAAAAACTTTCATATAGAGTGCATTGAATACTATGACAAGTTTGATACTTGATGATTGTTTTGAGATATGAAGATGGTAATATTATAGTCGTGCTAGTTGAGTAATTGTGAATTTTAGAAATACTTGTGTTGACATTTGCAAGTCCCGTAGCATGCACGTATGGTAACCGTTGTGTGACAAATTTGAAGCATGAGATGTTCTTTGATTGCCTTCCTTATGAGTGGCGGTCGGGGACGAGCGATGGTTTTTTCGTACCAATCTATCCCCATAGGAGCATGCGCGTAGTGCTTGGTTTGATGACTTGTAGATTTTTGCAATAAGTATGTGAGTTCTTTATGACTAATGTTGAGTCCATGGATTATACGCACTCTCACCCTTCCATCATTGCTAGCCTCTTCGGTACCTACCGTGCATTGCCCTTTCTCACCTCGAGAGTTGGTGCAAACTTCGCCGGTGCATCCAAACCCCGTGATACGATACGCTCTATCACACATAAGACTCCTTATATCTTCCTCAAAACAGCCACCATACCTACCTATTATGGCATTTCCATAGCCATTCCGATATATATTGCCATGCAACTTTCCACCGTTCCGTTTATTATGACACGCTTCATCATTGTCATATTGCCTTGCATGATCATGTAGTTGACATCATATTATTGGCAAGGCCACCATGCATAATTTTTCATACGTGTCACTCTTGATTCATTGCCCATCCCGGTACACCGCCGGAGGCAGTCATATAGAGTTATATTTTGTTCTAGTATCGAGTTGTAATCTTTGAGTTGTAAATAAATAGAAGTGTGATGATCATCATTATTAGAGCATTGTCCCATCTGAAAAAAAGAGAAAGGCCAAATTAAAAAGGAATGCCCAAAAAAAGACAGAAGGGACAATGCTATTATCCTTTTTCCACACTTGTGCTTCAAAGTAGCACCATGATCTTCATGATAGAGAGTCTCTCATTTTGTCACTTTCATATACTAGTGGGAATTTTTCATCATAGAACTTGGCTTGTATATTGGAATAATGGGCTTCCTCAAATGCCCTAGGTCTTCGTGAGCAGGCAAGTTGGATGCATACCCACTTAGTTTCTTTTGTTGAGCTTTCATACATTTATAGCTCTAGTGCATCCGTTGCATGGCAATCCCTACTCCTCGCATTGACATCAATTGATGGGCATCCCCATAGCCCGTTGATTAGCCGCGTCGATGTGAGACTTTCTCCTATTTTGTCTTCTCCACATAACCCCCATCATCATATTCAATTCCACCCATAGTGCTATGCCCATGGCTCGCGCTCATATATTGCGTGAAAGTTGAAAATGTTTGAGAATACTAAAGTATGAAACAATTGCTTGGCTTGTCATTGGGGTTGTGCATGATGGGAGCATTTTGTGTGACGAAAATGAAGCATGGCCAAACTATATGATTTTGTAGGGATGAGCTTTCTTTGGCTATGTTATTTTGATAAGACATAATTGCTTGGTTTTGTATGCTTGAAGTATTATTATTTTTCTGTCAATATTAAACTATTGTCTTGAATCTTTCGGATCTGAACATTCATGCCACAATAAACAAGATTACATTGATAAATATGCTAGGTAGCATTCCACATCAAAAATTCTATTTTTATCATTTACCTACTCGAGGACAAGTAGGAATTAAGCTTGGGGACTCTTGATACGTCTCTAGCATATCTATAATTTTTTATTGTTCCATGCTATTATATTATCCATCTAGGATGCTTTATATGCATTTATATGCTATTTTATATGATTTTTGGGACTAACCTATTAACCTACAGCCCAGTGCCAGTTTATCTTTTTTCCTAGTTTTTGAGTATCACAGAAAAGGAAAACCAAACAGAGTCCAATTGATCTGAAATTTCACGGAGATTATTTTTGGACCAGAAGAAGCCCACGGGGTATCGGAGATGGGCCAGAAGAGTCCCGAGGCAGCCACGAGGGTGGGGGCGTGCCCTACCCCCTGGGCGCGGCGCCCTACCTCGTGGCCGCCTCGGAGACCCCTTTGACTTGTTCCTGACGCCAACACCTCTTATATATACCCAAACTTCCAGAACATAACCTAGATCGGGAGTACCGCCGCCGCAAGCCTCTGTAGCCACCAAAAACCAATCGGGACCGTGTTCCGGCACTCTGCCGGAGGGGGGAATCATCACCAGTGGCCATATTCATCATCTCGGCGCTCTCCATGACGAGGAGGGAGTAGTTCACCCTCGGGGCTGAGGGTATGTACCAGTAGCTATGTGTTTGATCTCTCTCTCTCTCCCTCTCTCTCTCTCTCTCTCTCTCTCTCTCTCTCTCGTGTTCTTGATTTGGTAAGATCTTGATTTATCGCGAGCTTTGCTATACTATAGTTGGATCTTATGATGTTTCTCCCCCTTACTCTCTTGTAATGGATCGAGTTTTCCCTTTGAAGTTATCTTGTCGCATTGAGTCTTTAAGGATTTGAGGACACTTGATGTATGTCTTGCATGTGCTTATCTATGGTGACAATGGGATATTCACGTGATCTACTTGATGTATTTTCTGGTGATCAACTTGCGGGTTTAGTGACCTTGTGAACTAATGCATAGGGGTTGGCACACGTTTTCGTCCTGACTCTCCGTTAGAAACTTTGGGGCACTCTTTGAAGTACTTTGTGTCGGTTTGAATAGATGAATCTGATACTGTGTGATGCATATCGTATAATCATACCCACGGATACTTGAGGTGACATTGGAGTATCTAGGTGACATTAGGGTTTTGGTTGATTTGTGTCTTAAAGTGTTATTCTAGTACGAACTCTAGGATAGATCGAACGGAAAGAATAGCTTCGTGTTATTTTACTATGGACTCTTGAATAGATCGATCAGAAAGAATAACTTTGAGGTGGTTTCGTACCCTACAATAATCTCTTCGTTTGTAATCCGCTATTAGTGACTTTGGAGTGACTCTTTGTTGCATGTTGAGGGATAATTATATGATCCAGTTATGCTATCCTTGTTAACAAAACTTGCACTAGTGAAAGTATGAACCCTAGGCACTTCGTGTTTTTACATTTTCAGATTACAAAAACCTATATCTACCATCCATATTGCACTTGTATCACCATCTGTTCGCCGAAGTAGTGCACCTATACAATTTACCATTGTATTGGGTGTGTTGGGGACACAAGAGACTCTTGTTATTTGGTTGCAGGGTTGTTTGAGAGAGACCATCTTCACACTATGCCTCCCATGGATTGATAAACCTTAGGTCATCCACTTGAGGGAAATTTGCTACTGTCCTACAAACCTCTGCACTTGGAGGCCCAACAACGTCTACAAGAAGAAGGTTGTGTAGTAGACATCACAAAATATGATCATCTCATACAACAATTTATATAATCACGTCTTGACCATATCACATCACAAGACGCCCTGCAAAAACAACTTAGACGTCCTCTACTTTGTTGTTGCAAGTTTTATGTGGCTGCTACGGGCTTAGCAAGAACCGTTCTTACCTACGCATCAAAACCAGAACGATTTTTCGTCATGTTTGCTATTTTAACCTTCAACAAGGACCGGGCGTAGTCACACTCGATTCAACTAAAGTTGGAGAAACAGACACCCACTAGCCATCTGTGTGCGAAGCACGTCGGTAGAATCAGTCTCGCATAAGCGTACGCATAATGTCGGCCTGATCCGCTTCATCCAACAATACCGCCGAATCAAAGTATGACATGCTGGTAAGCAGTATGACTATTATCTCCCACAACTCTTTGTGTTCTACTCGTGCATACAACATCTACGCATAGACCTGGCTCGGATGCCACTATTGGGGAACGCGGTATTTCAAAAAAATTCCTACGTTCACGCAAGATCTATCTAGGAGATGCATAGCAACGAGCGGGGAGAATGTGTCCACGTACCCTCGTAGACCGAAAGCAGAAGCGTTAAGTAACGCGGTTGATGTAGTCGAACGTCTTCGCGATCCAACCGATTAAGTACCGAACGCACGGCACCTCTGCGATCTACACACATTCAGTTCGGTGACGTCCCTCGAACTTCTAGATCCAGCTAAGGTCGAGGGAGAATTTCGTCAGCACGACAGCGTGTTGATGGTGATGATGAAGTTACCGACGCAGGGCTTCTCCTAATCTCTACAACGATATGACCGAGGTGGAAATATGTGGAGGGGGCACCGCACACGGCTAAGATCAACTTGTGTGTCTATGGGGTGCCCCCTCCCTCGTATATAAAGGAGTGGAGGAGGGGAGGGCCGGCCCTCTCTATGGCGCTCTCCAAGGGGGTTTCCTACTCCTAGTAGGAGTAGGTTTCCCCCTTCCCTAGTTGGAGTAGGAGAATAAGGAAGAGGGAGAAGGAGAGAAGGAAAGGGGGGCCGGCCCCCCTCCCAATTCGGGTTGGGCTTGGGGGGCGTGTGCCCCCACTTGGCCGCCTCCTCCTCTCTCCCACCATGGCCCATTAAGGCCCATTAACTCCCAGGGGGTTTCCAGTAAACCCCCGGTACTCAGATATATGCCCGAACTCTTCCAAAACCATTCCGGTATCCAAACATAACCTTCCAATATATCAATCTTCATGTCTCGACCATTTCGGGACTCCTCGTCATGTCCGTGATCACATCCGGGACTCTGAACTACCTTCGGTACATCAAAACACATAAACTCATAATATTGATCGTCATCGAACGTTAAGCGTGCGGACCCTACGGGTTCGAGAACTATGTAGACATGACCGAGACTCATCTCCGGTCAATAACCAATAGTGGAACCTGGATGCTCATATTGGTTCCTACATATTCTACGAAGATATTTATCGGTCAAACCGCATAACAACTTACGTTGTTCCCTTTGTCATTGGTATGTACTTGCCCAAGATTTGATCGTCGGTATCATCATACCTAGTTCAATCTCATTACCTACGAGTCTCTTTACTCATTCCGTAATGCATCATCCCGTAACTAACTCATTAGTCACATTGCTTGCAAGGCTTATAGTGATGTGCATTACCGAGAGGGCCCAGAGATACCTCTCCGATACTCTGAGTGACAAATCCTAATCTTGATCTATGCCAACTCAACAAACACCATCGGAGACACCTGTAGACAATCTTTATAATCACCCAGTTATGTTGTGACGTTTGATAGCACACTAAGTGTTCCTCCGATATTCGGGAGTTGCATAATCTCATAGTCATAGGAACATGTATAAGTTTTGAAGAAAGCAATAGCAATAAACTAAACGATCATAGTGCTAAGCTAACGGATGGGTCAAGTCAATCACATCATTCTCTAATTATGCGATTGATACGTCCATTTTGCATCATGCTTTTATATCGATATTTATTGCGTTATGGGATGTTACTACACATTATGTCACAATACTATGCCTTTTCTCTCTTATTTTACAAGGTTTACATGAAGAGGGAGAATGCCGGCAGCTGGAATTCTAGGCTGGAAAAGGAGCAAATATTATAGACCTATTCTGCACAACTCCAAAAGTCCTGAAACTTCACGGGAGCACATTTTGGAATATATAAAAAATACTGGCAAAAGAATTAACCAGAGGGGGCCCACACCCTGGCCACGAGGGTGGGGGCGCGCCCCTGCCTCGTGGGCCCCTTGGCAAGCCTCCGGTGCCCATCTTCTGCTATATGAAGTCTTTCGTCTGAGAAAAAATGATAAGCAAGCTTTCGGGACGAAACACCGCCGCCACAAGGCGAAACCTTGGAGGAACCAATCTAGGGTCCGGCGGAGCTGTTCTGCCGGGGAAACATCCCTCCGGGAGGGGGAAATCATCACCATCGATCCTCTCATCGGGAGGGGGTCAATCTCCATCAACATCTTCACCAGCACCATCTCCTCTAAAACCCTAGTTCATCTCTTGTATCCAATCTTTGTCCCAAAGCCTCAGATTGGTACCCGTGGGTTGCTAGTAGTGTTGATTACTCCTTGTAGTTGATGCTAGTTGGTTTATTTGGTGGAAGATCATATGTTCAGATCCTTTATGCATATTAATACCCCTCTGATTATGAACATGAATATGATTTGTGAGTAGTTATGTTTGTTCACGAGGACATGGGAGAAGTCTTGCTATAAGTAGTCATGTGAATTTTGTATTAGATTCGATATTTTGATGAGATGTATGTTGTCTTTCCTCTAGTGGTGTTATGTGAACGTCTACTACATGACACTTCACCATTGTTTGGGCCTAGAGGAAGGCATTGGGAATTAATAAGTAGATGATGGGTTGCTAGAGTGACAGAAGCTTAAACCCTAGTTTATGCGTTGCTGTGTAAGGGGCTGATTTGGATCCATATGCTTCATGCTATGGTTAGGTTTACCTTAATACTTCTTTTGTAGTTGCGGATGCTTGCAATAGGGGTTAGTCATAAGTGGGATGCTTGTCCAAGGAAGGGCAGTACCCAAGCACCGGTCCACCCACATATCAAATTATCAAAGTAATGAACATGAATCATATGAGCGTGATGAAAACTAGCTTGACGATAATTCCCATGTGTCCTCGGGAGCGCTTTCCTTCATATAAGAGTTTGTCCTGGCTTGTCCTTTGCTACAAAAAGGATTGGGCCATCTTGCTGCACCTTATTTAATTTTTTTACTTGGTACCCGTTACAAATTACCTTATCACAAAACTATATGTTACCAATAATTTCAGTGCTTGCAGAGAATACCTTACTGAAAACCGCTTGTCATTTCCTTCTGCTCCTCGTTGGGTTCGACAATCTTACTTATCGAAAGGACTACGATAGGTACCCTATACTTGTGGGTCATCAAGACTCTTTTCTGGCGCCGTTGTCGGGGAGTGAAGCGCCTTTGGTAGGTGGAATTTGGTAAGGAAAATTTTATATAGTGTGCTGAAATTCACTGTCACTTGTTAGTATGGAACATAATCCTTTGAGCGTCTTGTTCGGGGTATCTTCGCCCCAACCAGTAGAGCAAAGAGTTGCTCCTCAACCTACTGAACCTACTGAAAATGTTTACTTTTGAAATTCCTTGGTATGATAGAGAAGCGCTAGCTAATCCTTTCACGGTGATGGAACATTACATCCCGATTTGCACCTAATCTATGTGGATGAAGTTTGTGGATTATTTAAGCTTGCAGTATGCCGGAGGATGTTATCAAGAAGAAGGTCTTCCCTTTATCTTTGAAGGGAAAGGCATTGACATGGTTTAGGCTATGTGATGATATGGGATCATGGAACTACAACCGATTGAAATTGGAATTTCATCAGAAGTTTTATCCTATGCATCTTGTTCATCGTGATCACAATTATATATATAATTTTGGCCTTTGCGAAGGAGAAAGCATCGCTCAAGCTTGGGGGAGGCTTAAGTCAATGTTATATTCATGCCCCAATCATGAGCTCTCAAGAGAAATTATTATTCAAAATTTTTATGCTCGGTTTTCTCTCAACAATCGCTTCATGCTCGATACTTCTTGTACTGGCTCTTTTATGATGAAGACTATTGAATTCAAATGGGATTTATTGGAAAGAATTCAATGCAACTCTGAAGATTGGGATCTCGAAGAAGGTAAGGAGTCAGGTATACCACCTAAGTTTGATTGTGTTAAATCTTTTATGGACACCGATGTTTTCCGTGAATTTAGCACTAAATATGGACTTGACTCTGAGATAGTAGCTTCTTTACATGAATCCTTTGCTACTCATGTTGATCTCCCAAAGGAGAAGTGGTTTAAATATAATCCTCCCATTGAAGTAAAAGTAGTTGCACCTATTAAAGTTGAAGAAAATACTATCACTTATAATGTTGATCCTATTGTTCCCACCGCTTATATTGAGAAACCACCTTTCCCTGTTAGAATAAAGGATCATGCTAAAGCTTCAACTATGGTTCGTAAGAGTAACACTAGAACACCTACACCCCCTGAGCAAATTAAAGTTGAACCTAGTGTTACTATGGTTAAAGATCTCTTGCAGATAATATTGATGGGCATGTTATTTACTTCTGTGATGAGGTTGCTAGAATTGCTAGACCTGATACTAAAAACAAACATAGACCTGTTGTAGGCATGCACATTATTTACATTAAAATAGGAGATCATTGTTATCATGGCTTGTTTAATATGGGTGCTAGTGCAAGTGCAATACCTCATTCCTTATACAAAGAAATTATGCACGATATTGCACCTGCTGAGATAGAGGAAATTGATGTTACAATTAAGCTTGCCAATAAAGACACTATTTCACCAGTTGGGATTGTTAGAGATGTTGAAGTCTTGTGTGGGAAAGTTAAATATCCCGCTGATTTTCTTGTTGGTTCCCCACAAGATAACTTCTGTCCCATTATATTTGGCAGACCCTTCTTGAATACTGTTAATGCTAAGATAGATTGCAAAAAGTATGTTGTTACTATTGGTTTAGGGGATATGTCTCATGAGTTTAATTTTGCTAAATTTCGTAGACAAACCCATGATATATAATTTCCTAGTAAAGATGAAATTATTGGTCTTGCCTCTATTGTCGTGCCTCATAATGATCCTTTAGAACAATATTTGCTAGACCTTGAGAATGATATGTTTACGAATGAAAGAAGGGAGATAGATGAAGTATTCTTTAAACATGGACCTATTTTGAAACACAACTTGCCTGTTGAAATCCTAGGGGATCCCCCTCCACCCAAGGGTGATCTCGTGTTTGAGCTTAAACCATTACCTGATACTCTTAAATATGCTTGTCTTGATGAAAATAAGATATATCCTGTTATTGTTAGTGCTAACCTTTCAGAGCAGGAAGAAAAGAAATTATTGAAAACTCTGAAGAAGCACCGTGCAGCTATTGGATATACTCTGAAGCCCCACTCTATGCCAGCACAAAATAAAATTGGAGAAAGACGCTAAACCAGTTGTTGATCACTAACGACGGTTAAATCCTAAGATGAAAGAAGTGGTAAGAAAAAGAAATACTAAAGCTTCTGGAGGCAGGTATAATTTATCCTGTTGCTGATACTCAGTGGGTAAGTCCTGTCCATTGTGTCCCTAAGAAGGGAGGTATTACTGTTGTTCCTAATGATAAAGATGAATTGATCCCACAAAGAATTGTTACAGGTTATAGAATGGTAATTGATTTCCGCAAACTAAAATAAAGATACTAAAAAGGATCATTACCCTTTACCTTTTATTGATCAAATGCTAGAAATATTATCCAAGCATACACATTTTTGCTTTCGAGATTGTTATTCTGGTTTCTCTCAAATACCTATGTCAAAAGAGGATCAGGAAAAGACCACTTTTACTTGCCCTTCCGGTACCTTTGCTTATAGACGTATGCCTTTTGGTTTGTGCAATGCACCTGCTACCTTTCAAAGATGTATGACTGCTATATTCTCTTACTTTTGTGAAAAGATTGTTGAGGTTTTCATGGATGATTTCTCCGTATATGGAACTTCTTTTGATGATTGCTTAAGCAACCTTGATCGAGTTTTGCAGAGATGTGAAGAAACTAATCTTGTCTTGAATTGGGAGAAGTCCCACTTTATGGTCAATGAAGGTATTGTCTTGGGGCATAAAATTTCCGAGAGAGGTATTGAAGTTGATAAAGCTAAAGTTGATGCTATTGAAAAGATGCCATGTCCTAAGGACATTAAAGGTATAAGAAGTATCCTTGGTCATGCCGGTTTTTATAGGAGGTTCATTAAAGACTTCTGAAAAATCTCTAGGACTCTGACTAATCTCTTACAAAAAGATGTTCCTTTTGTCTTTGATGATGATTGTGTAGAAGCATTTGAAATACTTAAGAAAGCCTTGATCTCTGCACCTATTGCTCAACCACCTGATTGGAATTTACCCTTTGAAATTATGTGTGATGCTAGTGATTATGATGTAGGTGTTGTTCTAGGACAAAGAGTTGATGAGAAATTAAATGTTATCCAATATGCTAGTAAAACTCTAGACAGTGCCCAAAGAAATTATGCTACTACTGAAAGGAATCTTTAGCAGTTGTATTTGCTTGTGATAAGTTCAGACCTTATATTGTTGATTTTAAAGTAACTGTTCACACTGATCATGCTGCTATTAAATATCTTATGGAAAAGATAGATGCTAAAGCTATACTTATTAGATGGGTTCTCTTACTACAAGAATTTGATTTGCATATTACTGATAGAAAGGGCTGAGAACCCGTTCTTGAACAACTTGTCTAGGTTAGAGAATGTTCTTGATGACCCACTACCTGTTGATGATAGTTTTCCTGATGAACAATTAGCTGTCATAAATGCTTCTCATACTGCTCCATGGTATGTTGATTATGCTAATTACATTGTTGCTAAATTTATACAACCTAGTTTCACATACCAGCAAAAGAAAAAGTTTTTCTATGATTTAAGACATTACTTCTGGGATGATGCACACCTTTATAAAGAAGGAGTACATGGTGTTATTAGACGTTGTGTACCTGAGCATGAACAGGAATAGATCCTACGCAAGTGTCACTCCGAAGCTTATGGAGGACACCACGCTGGAGATAGAACTGCAAATAAGGTATTCCAATCCGGTTTTTATTGTCTACTCTCTTCAAAGATGCCCGTAAGTTTGTCTTATCTTGTGATGAATGTCAAAGAATTGGTAATATTAGTAGACGTCAAGAAACGCCTATGAATTATTCACTTGTTATTGAACCATTCGATGTTTGGGCTTTGATTATATGGGACCGTTTCCTTCCTCTAATGGGTATATGATAACCCACAAGTATAGGGGATCGCAATAGTTTTCGAGGGTAGAGTATTCAACCAAAATTTATTGATTCAACACAAGGGGAGCCAAAGAATATTCTCAAGTATTAGCAGTTGAGTTGTCAATTCAACCACACCTGGATAACTTAATATCTGCAACAAAGTGTTTAGTAGCAAATTAGTATGGAAGTAACGATAACGGTGGCAAAAGTAATAGTGGCAGCTTTGTAGTGATTGTAACAGTAGCAACGGAAAAGTAAATAAGCGAAGAACAATATGTGAAAAGCTCGTAGGCATTGGATCGGTGATGGAGAATTATGCCGGATGCGATTCCTCATGTAATAGTTATAACATAGATGACACAGAACTAGCTCCAATTCATCAATGTAATGTAGGCATGTATTCCGAATATAGTCATACGTGCTTATGGAAAAGAACTTGCATGACATCTTTTGTCCTACCCTCCCGTGGCAGCGGGGTCCTATTGGAAACTAAGGGATATTAAGGCATCCTTTTAATATAGTACCGGACCAAAGCATTAACACTTAGTGAATACATGAACTGCTCAAACTACGGTCATCACCGGTAGTGGTCCCGATTATTGTCACTTCGGGGTTAACGGATCATAACACATAATAGGTGACTATAGACTTGCAAGATAGGATCAAGAACTCACATATATTCATGAAAACATAATAGGTTCAGATCTGAAATCATGGCACCCGGGCCCTAGTGTCAAGCATTAAGCATAGCAAAGTCATAGCAACATCAATCTCAGAACATACTGGATACTAGGGATCAAACCCTAACAAAACTAACTCAATTACATGGTAAATCTCATCCAACCCATCACCGTCCAGCAAGCCTACGATGGAATTACTCACGCACGGCGGTGAGCATCATGAAATTGGTGATGGAGGAAGGTTGATGATGATGATGGGCGACGGATTCCCCTCTCTGGAGCCCCAAACGGACTGCAGATCAGCCCTCCCAAGAGAGATTAGGGCTTGGCGGCGGCTCTGTATCGTAAAACGCGATGAATCCTTCTCTCTGATTTTTTCTCCCCGAACACGAATATATAGAGTTGGAGTTGAGGTCGATGGAGCACCAGGAGGCCCACGAGGCAGGGGGCGCGCCCAGGGGGGTAGGCGCGCCCCCCACCCTCGTGGACAGGGTGTGGGCCCCCATGCCTTGATTCTTTCGCTAGTATTTTTATTAATTCCAAAAATATCCTCCATGAAGTTTCAGGTCATTCCGAGAACTTTTATTTCTGCACAAAAATAACACCATGGCAATTCTACTGAAACAGCGTCAGTCCGGGTTAGTTTCATTCAAATCATGCAAGTTCGAGTCCAATACAAGGGCAAAAGTGTTCGGAAAAGTAGATACGACGGAGACGTATCAACTCCCCCAAGCTTAAACCTTTGCGTGTCCTCAAGCAATTCAGTTGATAAACTGAAAGTGATAAAGAAAAACTTTTACAAACTCTGTTTGCTCTTGTTGTTGTAAATATGTAAAGATAGCATTCAAGTTTTCAGCAAAGATTATGAACTAACCATATTCACAATAACCCTTAGGTCTCATGTTTACTCATATCAATGGCATAATCAACTAGCGAGCAATAATAATAAATCTCAGATGACAACACTTACTCAAAACAATCATGATATGATATAACAAGATGGTATCTCGCTAGCCCTTTCCGAGACCACAAAACATAAATGCAGAGCACCTTTAAAGATCAAGGACTGACTACACATTGTAATTCATGGTAAAAGAGATCCAGTCATAGTCATACCCAATATAAATTAATAGTAATGTATGTAAATGACAGCGGTGCTCTCCAGCTTGTGCTTTTTAATAAAAGGGTGATGTCTCAGCATAAAAGTAAATAGATAGGCCCTTCGCACAGGGAAGCAGGGATTTTTAGAGGTGCCAGAGCTCGATTTTAAAGCAGAGATGAATAATATTTTGAGCGGCATACTTTCATTCTCAACATAACAACCGAGAGATCTCGATATCTTCCATGCTACACACATTATAGGTGGTTCCCAAACAGAATGGCAAAGTTTATACTCCCCCTCCACCAACAAGCATCAATCCATGGCTGACTCGAAACAACGAGTGCCTCCAACTAACAAGAGTCCCGGGAGAGTTTTGTTTGCAATTATTTTGATTTGATTTGCTTAGAGCATGGGAATTTGGGCATCCGGTGACCAGCCATTTTCTCATGAGTGAGGAGCGGCGTCCACTCCTCTTGAGAATAACCCGCCTAGCATGGAAGATTCAGACATCCCTAGTTGATACATGAGCTATTCGAGCATACAAAACAGAATTTCATTTGAAGGTTTAGAGTTTAGCACATACAAATTTACTTGGAACGGCAGGTAGATACTACATATAGGAAGGTATAGTGGACTCATATGGAATAACTTTGGGGTTTATGGAAGTGGATGCGCAAGCAGTATTCCCGCTTACTACAAGTGAAGGCTAGAAAAAGACTGGGAAGTGACCAACTAGAGAGCAACAACAGTCATGAACATGCATTAAAATTAATAAACATTGAGTGCAAGCATGAGTAGGATATAATCCACCATGAACATAAATATCGTGGAGGCTATGTTGATTTTGTTTCAACTACATGTGTGAACATGTGCCAAGTCAAGTCACTTGAATCATTCAAAGGAGGATACCACCCTATCATACCACATCACAACCATTTTAATAGCATGTTGGCATGCAAGGTAAACCATTATAAACTCCTAGCTGATTAAGCATGGTATAAGAACCTATAATCTCTAATTATCACTGGAAACATGTTTATTCATAATAGGCTGAATCAGGAATGATGAACTAATCATATTTACAAAAACAAGAGAGGTCGAGTTCATACCAGCTTTTCTCATCTCAATCAGTCCATCATATATAAATCATTATTGCCTTTCACTTGCACGAGCGATGTGGATAATAATAATAATAATGGCCTTGCGTGCATTGGACTAAGCTGGAATCTGCAGGCATTTAATACAAAGGAGAAGACAAGGTAATATGGGCTCTTGTTAAATCAACAATAATGCATATAAGAGCCACTCCAATATTTTCATTATGGTCTTCTCCTCTCGACCCCCAAAGAAAAGAAAATAAATACAACTATTTACACGGGAAAGCTCCCAACAAGCAAAAAGAAGAACAAGAAATCTTTTGGGGTTTTCTTTTTAATTATTACTACTACAGGCATGGAAAGCAAACTAGCTAAAAGCTACAACTATTTTAATGTTTTTCTTAAGTTTTATCAAACACACAAGAAGAAGGAAGGAAAAACGAAATAAACTAGCATGGATATTACAATGAAAAAGTATGAGCACCGAAAACTAGCATGAGTGTGTGAATATGAATGTAATGTCGGTGAGAAATACATACTCCCCCAAGCTTAGGCTTTTGGCCTAAGTTGGTCATGGCCACGGCTAGCCTGGCGGATATCCGAAGTTGTAGTTGGGGTCGTACTGAGAAGCAGCAGCTATTGCCTCATGAGGTGCAGCTTGGAGGTGGGTGCTACCTCTTGAGCACTGCGTTGGATTTCCTTGAAGAGGAAAGGATGATGCAGCAAAGTAGCGTAAGTATTTCCCTCAGTTTTTGAGAACCAAGGTATCAATCCAGTAGGAGGCTACACGCGCGAGTCCCTCGCACCTACACAAAGCAAATAACTCCTCGCAACCAACGCGATTAGGGGTTGTCAATCCCTTCACGGCCAATTACGAGAGTGAGATCTGATAGAGATAATAGATAATATTTTTGGTATTTTTAGGATAAAGATGCAAAATAAAATAAAAGTAAAGTAAAAAAGCAAAGGCAATAAATAAAGTGATGGAAGATTAATATGATGGAGATAGACCCGAGGGCCATAGGTTTCACTAGTGGCTTCTCTCAAGAGCATAAGTATTCTACGGTGGGTGAGCAATTCTGTTGAGCAATTGACATAATTGAGCATAGTAATGAGAGTATCTAGGTATGATCATGTATATAGGCATCACGTCTGAGACAAGTAGACCGAATCACTGCTGCATCTACTACTATTACTCCACTCATCGACCGCTATCCAAGATGCATCTAGACTATTAAGTTCAAGAAAAGCGAGTAACGCTTTAAGCAAGATGACATGATGTAGAGGGATAAATTCATGCAATATGATAAAAACCCCATCTTGTTATCCTCGATGGCAACAATACAATATGTGCCTTGCTGCCCTAACATCCTTTGGGAAAGGACACCGCAAGATTGAACCCAAAGCTAAGCACTTTTTCTCCCATTGCAAGAAAACCAATCTAGTAGGCCAAACCAAACTGATAATTCGAAGAGACTTGCAAAGATAACCAATCATACATAAAAGAATTCAGAGAAGATTCAAATATTGTTCATAGATAAACTTGATCATAAACCCGGAATTCATCGGTCTCAACAAACACACCGCAAAAGAAGATTACATCGAATAGATCTCCACGAGAGAGGGGAGAACATTGTATTGAGATCCAAAAAGAGAGAAGAAGCCATCTAGCTACTAACTATGGACCCGAAGGTCTGAGGTAAACTACTCACACTTCATCAGAGAGGCTATGGTGTTGATGTAGAAGCCCTCCGTGGTGGATGCCCCCTCCGGTGGAGCTCCGAAACAAGCCCCAAGATGGGATCTCGTGGGTACAGAAGTTTGCGGCGGTGGAATTAGGTTTTTGGCTCCGTATCTGATCGTTTGGGGATACGTAGGTATCTATAGGAGGAAGGAGTACGTCGGTGGAGCAACAGGGGGCCCACGAGGGTGGAGGGCGTGCCCTGGGAGTAGGCGCCCCCCTACCTCGTGCCCTCCTCCTTTCTTTCTTGACGTAGGGTCCAAGTCTCCTGGATTATGTTCGGTGATAAAATCACGTTCCCGAAGGTTTCATTCCGTTTGGACTCCGTTTGATATTCCGTTTCTTCGAAACTCTGAAATAGGCAAAAACAGCAATTACAGGTTGGGCCTCCGGTTAATAGGCTAGTCCCAAAAATAATATAAAAGTGGAAAATAAAGCCCAATATTGTCCAAAACAATAGATAATATAGCATGGAGCAATCAAAAATTATAGATACGTTGGAGGCGTATCGAGCGTCTAAGCTTAATTCCTGCTCATCCTCGGCGGGTAAATGATAAAAACAGAATTTTTGATGCGGAGTGCTACTTGGCATAATTTCAATGTAATTCTTCTTAATTGTGGTATGAATATTCAGATCTGAAAGATTCAAGACAAAAGTTCATATTGACATAAAAATAGTAATACTTCGAGCATACTAACAAAGCAATCATGTCTTCTCAAAATAACATGGACAAAAAAAGTTATCCCTACAAAATCATATAGTCTGGCTATGCTCTATCATGACCACACAAAGTATTTAAATCATGTACAATCCCGATGACAAGCCAAGCAATTGTTTCATACTTATGACATCCTCAAAACTTTTTCAATCTTCACGCAATACATGAGCGTGAGCCATGGATATAGCACTATATGTGGAATAGAATGGTGGTTGTGGAGAAGACAAAAAGGGGAATATAGTCTCACATCAACTAGGCGTATCAATGGGCTATGGAGATGCCCATCAATAGATATCAATGTGAGTGAGTAGGGATTGCCATGCAACGGATGCACTAGAGCTATAAGTATATGAAAGCTCATCAAAAGAAACTAAGTGGGGGTGCATCCAACTCGCTTGCTCACGTAGACCTAGGGCATTTTGAGGAAGCCCATCATTGGAATATACAAGCCAAGTTCTATAATGAAAACTTCCCACTAGTATATGAAAGTGACAAAATGAGAGACTCTCTATCATGAAGATCATGGTGCTACTTTGAAGCACAAGTGTGGTAAAAGGATAGTAACATTGTCCCTTCTCTCTTTTTCTCATTTTTTATTTGGGCCTTTTCTCTTTTTATGGCCTCTTTTTTAGTCCGAGTCTCGTCCCGACTTGTGGGGGAATCATAGTCTCCATCATCCTTTCCTCACTTGGGACAAAGCTCTAATAATGAAGATCATCACACTTTTATTTTCTTTCAACTCAACAATTACAACTCGATACTTAGAACAAAATATGACTCTACGTGAATGCCTCCGGCGGTGTACCAGGATATGCAATGAATTAAGAGTGACATGTATGAAAGGATTATGAACGGTGGCTTTGCCACAAATACGATGTCAACTACATGATCATGCTAAGCAATATGACAATGATGGAGCGTGTCAAAATAAACAGAACGGTGGAAAGTTGCATGGAAATATATCTCAGAATGGCTATGGAAATGCCATGATAGGTAGGTATGGTGGCTGTTTTGAGGAAGGTTTATGGTGGGTGTATGATACCGGCGAAAAGTGCGGGGTATTAGAGAGGCTAGCAATGGTGGAAGGAAGAAAAGTGTGTATAATCCATGGACTCAACATTAGTCATAAAGAACTCATATACTTATTGCAAAAATCTACAAGTTATCAAAGCAAAGTATTACACGCATGCTCCTAGGGGGGTAGATTGGTAGGAAAAGACCATCGCTCATCCCCGGCCGCCACTCATAAGGAAGACAATCAATAAATAAATCATGCTCCGACTTCATCACATAACGGTTCACCATACGTGCATGCTACGGGAATCACAAACCTTAACACAAGTATTTCTCGAATTCACAACTACTCAACTAGCATGACTCTAATATCACCATCTTTATATCTCAAAACAATTATCGAGCATCAAACTTTTCTTAGTATTCAACACACTCATAAGAAAGTTTTACAAATCTTGAATACCAAGCATATTAAGATTATTTAAGCAAATTAACATGCTATTTAAGACTCTCAAAATAATCTAAGTGAAGCATGAGAGATCTATAGTTTCTATAAAACAAATCCACCACCGTGCTCTAAAAGATATAAGTGAAGCACTAGAGCAAAATTATATAGCTCAAAAGATATAAGTGAAGCACATAGAGTATTCTAACAAATTCCAAAACATGTATGGCTCTCTCAAAAGGTGTGTACAGCAAGGATGATTATGGTAAACTAAAAAGCAAAGACTCAAATCATACAAGACGCTCCAAGCAAAACACACATCATGTGGTGAATAAAAATATAGCTCCAATTAAAGTTACCGATGGAAGTAGACGAAAGAGGGGATGCCTTCCGGGGCATCCCCAAGCTTTGACTTTTTGGTGTCCTTAGATTATCTTGGGGGTGCCATGGGAATCCCCAAGCTTTGGCTCTTGCCACTACTTGTTCCATAATCCATCAAAAATCTTTCACCCAAAACTTGAAAACTTCACAACACAAAACTCAACAGAAATCTCGTGAGCTCCGTTAGCGAAAGAAAACAAAAGACCACTTCAAGGTACTGTAATGAACTCATTATTTATTTATATTGGTGTTAAACCTACTGTATTCCAACTTCTCTATGGTTTATAAACTATTTTACTAGCCAAGATTCATCAAAATAGGCAAATAACACGCGAAAAACAGAATCTGTCAAAAAACAGAACAGTCTGTAGTAATCTGTAGCTAACGCAAACTTCTAGAACTCAAAAAATTCATCCAAAATAGGCAGACCTAGGAAATTTGTTTATTGATCAGCATAAATTGGAATCACTATTTTATCACGTTATGGTGATTTTTAACAATTGTTTTCGTGGAACAGAAAGTTCCTGAAAATTACAGCAAGATCAAATAACTATCATCCAAGAAGATCCTATAGGTTTAACTTGGCACAAGCACTAACTAAAACATAAAAACACATCTAACCAGAGGCTAGAACAAATATTTATTCCTAAACATAAGCAAAAGCAAAAAAAACTAAAAATAAAATTGGGTTGCCTCCCAACAAGCGCTATCGTTTAACGCCCCTAGCTAGGCATAAAAGCAAGGATAGATCTAGGTATTGCCATCTTTGGTAGGCAGTCCATAAGTGGCTCTCATGATAGATTTATATGGTAATTTAATTTTCTTCCTAGAGAAGTGTTCCATGCCTTTCCTTAATGGAAATTGGAATCTAATATTCCCTTCTTTCATATCAATAATTGCACCAATCGTTCTAAGGAAAGGCCTACCAAGAATAATAGGACATGAAGGATTGCAATTTATATCAAGAACGAAAAAATTTACGGGCACATAATTCCTATTTGCAACAATAAGAACATCATAATTCTTACCATAGGTTTCTTAATAGTGGAATCCGCAAGGTGCAAGTTTAAAGAGCAATCATCAAAATCACGGAAATCAAGCAAATCGCACAAAGTTTTGGGAATAGTGGAAACACTAGCGCCCAAATCACATAAAGCATAAAACTCATGATCCTTAATTTTAATTTTAATAGTTGGTTCCCACTCATCATAAAGTTTTCTAGGGATAAAACTTCCAACTCAAGTTTTTCTTCATAAGATTGCATCAAGGCATCAACGATATGTTTAGTAAACGCTTTATTTTGACTATAAGCGTGAGGAGAATTTATACGGATTGCAACAAGGAAATACAATCAATCAAAGAGCAACTTTCATAATTAAATTCCTTGAGATCCAAAATAGTGGGTTTAGCAACATCTAGGGTTTTGATGTCTTCAATCCCACTTTTATCAATTTTAGCATCAAGATCTAAAAACTCTGAATTTTTGGAACACCTTCTAGGTAAAGGTGGATCATATTCAGTCCCATCATTATCAAGATTCATATTGCAAAACAAAGTTTTAATAGGGGACACATCAAGAACTTTTAGATCTTCATCTTTCTTTTCATGAAAATTGGAAGAACACTCTTTAATAAAGGCATCTTTCGTAGCATGCATCCTAGCGGTTATTTCCTTGCACTCATCAATGGAAATTCTCATGGCTTTGAGAGACTCATTGATATCATGCTTAGCAGGAATAGATCTAAGCTTTAAAGAATCGACATCAAGAGAAATTCTATCAACGTTCCTAGCCAATTCATCAACTTTAAGCAATTTTTCTTCAAACAAAGCATTAAAATTCTTTTGCGAATTCATAAACTCTTTAACACTAGTCTCAAATTCAGAGGGCATCTTATTAAAATTTCCATAAGAGTTGTTGTAGGAATTTCCATAATTATTAGAAGGATTACTAGGATAAGGCCTAGGATTAAAGTAAAAAAGCAAAGGCAATAAATAAAGTGATGGAAGATTAATATGATGGAGATAGACCCGAGGGCATAGGTTTCACTAGTGGCTTCTCTCAAGAGCATAAGTATTCTACGGTGGGTGAGCAATTCTTTGTTGAGCAATTGGCGAAATTGAGCATAGTTATGAGAGTATCTAGGTATGATCATGTATATAGGCATCACGTCCGAGACAAGTAGACCGACTCACCTTTGCATCTACTACTATTACTCCACTCATCAACCGCTATCCAGCATGCATCTAGAGTATTAAGTTCAAGAAAATAGAGTAACGCTTTAAGCAAGATGACATGATGTAGAGGGATAAATTCATGCAATATGATAAAAAAGAACCATCTTGTTATCCTCGATGGCAACAATACAATACGTGCCTTGCTGCCCTAACATCCTTTGGGAAAGGACACATAAGATTGAACCCAAAGCTAAGCACTTCTCCTATTGCAAGAAAACCAATCTAGTAGGCCAAACCAAACTGATAATTCAAAGAGACTTGCAAAGATAACCAATCATACATAAACGAATTCAGAGAAGATTCAAATATTGTTCATAGATAATCTTGATCATAAACCCACAATTCATCGGTCTCAACAAACACACCGCAAAAAGAAGATTACATCGAATAGATCTCCACGAGAGAGGGGGAGAACATTGTATTCAGATCCAAAAAGAGAGAAGAAGCCATCTAGCTACTATCTATGGACCCGAAGGTCTGAGGTAAACTACTCACACTTCATCGGAGAGGCTATGGTGTTGATGTAGAAGCCCTCCGTGGTGCATGCCCCCTCCGGCGGAGCTCCGGAACAGGCCCTAAGATGGGATCTCGCGGGTACAGAAGGTTGCGGTGGTGGAATTAGGTTTTTGGCTCCGTGTCGATCGTTTGAAGTGCGTAGGTATATCTGAGGAGGAAGAATGCGTCGGTGGAGCAACAGGGGCCCACGAGGGTGGAGGCGCGCATACAGGGGTAGGCGCGCCCCCTACCTCGTGCCCTCCGCCTTTCTTTCTTGACATAGGGTCCAAGTCTCTTGGATCATGTTCGGTGAGAAAATCATGTTCCCGAAGGTTTCATTCAGTTTGGACTCCGTTTGATATTTCGTTTCTTCGAAACTCTGAAATAGGAAAAAAAAAACAACAATTCTGGGCTGGGCCTCCGGTTAATAGGTTAGTCCCAAAAATAATATAAAAGTGGAAAATAAAGCCCAATATTGTCCAAAACAGTAGATAATATAGCATGGAGCAATCAAAAATTATAGATACGTTGGAGACGCATCAGCGGGCTGGCTCTGTCCTCCTCTCATACTCGTTTGCCTCCTCCCTGGTTATAATAAATCTCCCTTTTGTTTGAAAGTCAAAGAAAGTAGGAGCAGGGAGAGCAACATGGAAAATGCGGCGCCTGTCAAACATTAGTCGGTACTAGAGAGGTTGTTCATTAATCTCAATAAACTGATGGCGAACCATAGCCTCATATCCTAGATAAGTGGGAGGCAATTCCATATCACTTTCATGTATGGGTATCCCAAGAAAATTAGCCACATGGGTTGCATAAATACCACCAAACAAGTCTCCACTTAAACCATTATTATGCAACCTCTGTGCAACAATAGCCCCCAAGTTATATTGTTTATCTCCTAAAAGAGCACTCTTGAGAACACTAAGGTCAAGGACACACATGTGACATGCTTCATCCTTACCATTTATGCACCTACCTATGAAGAGAGAAAAATAATGTATAGCAAGAAAATGAATGCTCCCTATGGTAGCTTGTGTTACATCTCTAGATTCACCCACTGTTATACTAGCAAGAAAATCTCTAAACTCAGATTTGCGGGGTTCACTAACACTACCCCATTGTGGAAGTTTCCAAGCAGTACTAAAATCCTCTAAGTCCATAGTATAAGATTGGCCATAGATATCAAATAGGACAGTGTGAGAATTACGTGAAGATGAAAATTTGAACCTTCTCACAAAGGAATCAATTAGGTGATAGTATTGAGGGCACTTATCTAACATGAAGCCCTCGAGTTCAGCATTACGCACATATGCGTCAAATTCCTCCTTAATTCCTGCTCGAACCATCAAATCTTCTGACGGCCATTCACAAGGCCGCACTTGAGCTTCTCTTAGTGGTTCATGGTCCGGCTCACGTATTGCGGGCCTGGGTCCTTGCTTCCTTGAAGAACCACCTTGGTACATTTTCCTAAACATATTTCTTCCTCTGAAAGATTTCTGAAAATTTTAGTAACTTAAAATAAAAGTGAACCAAACTCAACAAAATTGATAGCAACTACTCCCACAAGTGCCTGGAGACTGTATCATGCATTAGAACTACTTGGGACCATATAAAGTTGACATGCAAGATCAAGAATAAGGTCACCTAGGCAGCAAAATTTTGCAATGAATAAAGCACTAGAACAAAAACTAATTGGACCATTGGAGGAGTCCGAAGAACAATCTCCCATAGCAGTTTTGTGAGTGGGGCTTTGAGCAAGGAGATCGAAAATCGCAGCAAAATGAGCAAGAACTCATGCTTGAGCTGGTTGGTGATTTTTTTGGGAGGAAGAAGGAATGTGTGGTGGCTGGAATAAGTGGAGGGGAGCCACCTTGGGCCCATGAGGCAGGGGGCGCGCCCTGGACCCTCGTGGCCAGGTGCTTGCTCCCCCTGATGTGTTCTCAGTGCCAAATATTCTCAAATATTCCAGAAAAATCATATTTCATTTTCAGGGCATTTGGGGAACTTTTATTTTCGGGGTATTTTTATTGCACGGATAAATCAGAAAACAGACAGAATATACTATTTTTGCTTTATTTAATCTAAATAGAAGAAAGTAAAAGGAGGGTACAAACTCATGCTCATCAAAAGGAATCCACTAACAAGGTTGATCAAGTCTTGTTAACAAACTCATTCCGAACAACATGGAACCGGAGAAATTTCGAATAACACTATGTTACCTCAACGGGGATATGCACATCCCCAACAATAAGAATATCATATCTCTTTTTGACAATAGGAATAGGAAATTAAAAACCTCCAATAGTGATCGATGGAATTTTTCCAATAGAGTTTATACTATGAACTTGAGGTTGTTTCCTCGGTAAGTGTACCGTATGCTCATTACCATTAACATGAAAAGTGACATTGCCTTTGTTGCAATCGATAACAGCCCCTGCAGTATTCAAAAAGGGTATTCCAAGAATAATAGACATACTATCATCCTCGGGAATATCAAGAATAATAAAGTCCGTTAAAATAGTAACGTTTGCAACCACAACAGGCACATCCTCACAAATACCGACATGTATAGCAGTTGATTTATCAGCCATTTGCAAAGATATTTCAGTAGGTGTCAACTTATTCAAATCAAGTCTACGATATAAAGAGAGAGGCATAATACTAACACCGGCTCCAAGATCACATAAAGCAGTTCTAACATAGTTTCTTTTAATGGAGCATGGTATAGTTGGTACTCCTGGATCTCCAGGTTTCTTTAGTTATTCCACCCTTAAAAGTATAATTAGCAAGCATGGTGGAAATTTCAGCAAAGCGCTCAAAATCCTCATCATCCTTTTTCTTAGATGGTTTGGGAGGAAAAGGCATGGGTTTTTGAACCCATGGTTCTCTTTCTTTACAGTGCTTCCTAGAAACGAAATCTCTCTTATCATAATGTTGATTCTTTGATTGTGGGTTATCTAGATCAACATCAGGTTCAATTTCTACATCATTATTATTCCTAGGTTGAGCATCAACATGAACATCATCATTAACATTATCACTAGGTTCATGTTCATCAACAGGTTGTGTTTCAGCATCAGAAATAGAAATACCATTGGGATTCTCAGGTGTGTCTACAACAGGTTCACTAGAAGCATGCAAAGTCCTATCATTTTTATTTTTTCTTCTTTTTTGAAGGACTAGGTGTATCAACGTTAGTTCTCTGAGAATCCTGCTCAATTCTCTTAGGGTGACCTTCAGGATACAAAGGTTCCTGAGTCATTTTACCCCCTCCAGTCATAACTCTAACAGCATTATCATTTTTCTTATAATTTAATTCATTGATAAAATCATTTTGAGCCTTAAGCACTTGTTCTACTTGAGTGGTAACCATAGAAGCATGTTTACTAATGAGTTTAAGTTCACCTTTAACTCTAGACATATAATCACTGAAGTGTTCAAGCATATCAGCATTGTGTTTCAATTGTCTACCAACATAAGCCTTGAAATTTTCTTGTTTAATCATAAAGTCATCAAACTCATCCAAGCATTGACTAGAAAACTTAGTAAACGGGATTTCAGCTTTATCATATCTATAGAGAGAATTTACATTTACTACCTGTGTCGAGTTATCAAGACCATGTATTTCTTCAATAGGAGGTAAATTCTTAACATCTTCAGTTTTAATATGTAACATCCCAATTTTCCTAAATTAGGATGTTATTAGATCATTCATATGCATATCATATTTTTATTGCATTATTTGTCTTTCTGCAATATTCAAATCATTATGCAACTAAAGGCAATTTATTGGAGCGGAGATAACATGACTTCTCCCCTGTTTTAAAATGTTCATAATGTGGAGAATATTATTTCCAGTTCGTTTGATATGTTCTGGTAATTTTTGCAATCTCCAAAATATTTTAATTATGTGTTATTTTACTGTTTTTGTGGCCTTTTGCATCAAAATTAATTTCCAAAATTGCATTAGTATTGGAACTAGTGTTCCTGTAGTTTATAGCTATAGGGCTATTTTACTGTGTGTCTAGGTATTTTTATTTAGATTTTATATTGTGTATGTTATTTTACTTATTTTGTTTTCTGCTGCTGTGTTTAAAAAAAGCATAGCATAGCGCCTTCTTGTGACGAGCAGTGTGACCATGCTGACCCGGCACCAATCCATGACTCGGTCCCCTTGCGCAGCCCACCTAGCCGCTGCCGAAGCGGTACGCCGCTCGCTCGCACCCGACCCGCGCCCGATCCGCCGATCGCCTCTAGCCACTAACTTCGCGGGCCGCGCTTTGTTAAATCCTCTTCCCGAGCCGGAGACCGTTGTGCCGCACTCACGCAGCCAGCGCCGAGCAGTCGATCTGCGCCCTGACCGACCCGTGACCTTTGAGGCACCGCCGCGAAACTAACTCCGTGAGGAACCTAGCAGCCCTTTTCCCCGTCTCCTGTTGCTGCATGCGTGAGCTAGGGCGAAGCCGATCTCGCTAGGAGCTCCTCAGTCTGCCGTCGTAAGGACGCTTCCGGCCTCGCTGTTTACTCCCCTCGACCCTCCACTCATCGCTTCACCCCCTGACTTATTTTCGTGGGCAGAGAGCCACCGGAGCGAGCAACTCAAGCTCGTCCGCCGCCGCCGGAGCACACAGCGTTCTCGCCGTCACCGTCGCCCGCAGAGCACGCCCCGTCGTCGTTTGACCTCACCATCGTGTACGCAACTCGAAGCCGCCTCCGCCCAACCCCGTACCTTCACCGGAGCTCGCCGTAGTTCGCGACGCCGCCGTCTGTAGAGGACGCCCCCGTCGGCATACTCACCACCACCACCTCCGCCACTCCATGCCGCCTCCGCCCGTCACTTCCCCCTCGCCGGAGACCCACCGTAGAGCCGCCGCCGCCCGACCACCGCCGCCGTTTCCCCCCTGTTCTGGTGAGCACACGCCCAGCCAACCGGACGCTGCCACTTGGCACTTCGCTACAGGGCAAGCACAGGAGTTGCTCTGATGCTTGTATGAACTGTCTGGGAGATTTACTGTTGTTTTGTTTTTCTTTCCAGATCTTAACTCTAACTTCAAATAGCTATATCTTTTATTATATAAGTCCAATTTAGGTAATTCTTTTTCCTATGCACTCAAAAAAATCAGCACATCATCACAGTACCAACTTTGCACATGTTTGCACTGTTCAAATTTGAATTCGTTTGAATTTGAATCAAATCTTCCGGAGGCCGTATCTTTCAAACCGCTTATCGAATTCGAGTGATTCTTTTTGCGTTGTGACCATAGTGGTTTTTAGGTGCTGTTATGTTGCTGTTGTTGAGTTTTAAAAATTGTTTTCTTGCTGTTGGTTTTGTTTTGGTTCTTTTCGTGTTCAGGTTATTGATTTGTTAAATTGTGTGAAACGTGTACATTGTCCGGAGTGCGACGCGAGCTATTGGCAGGAGTGTGACTTTCTGAACCAGAATCAAGGCAAGTTACATGTTGATCATCCTTTACCTATTGTTTTCTATGCGTGTAGTTATATCACACTATGAATATATGCATGTATAGGATTAATCTATAATTTTGCTATTGTTGAGCTATCTTCCCGTGTTTTGCAAATCGTGGTAGTTGTAGTTTGCTATGCTTTGTAGACGGGGGTGGTTCGTGTATTCATTGAGCTTATGTGAGGATTATATATATAACAAATTGAGTAGTAATTAAGGATTTAACTCACCTCTGGGCGGAACTGGTATTGATGGGTGGTTTCAAGAACATCATGGTTTATACCCTCACGAATGTAAGTGGGCGGCCGCCCAGCTCAAAAATATCGAACGGACTTAGTGACTAGTAGCTTCCATGTGCGTACTTGGCTAAATGGGCTCTGGATTAGTTGATCAGTTGTGGAACCCTTACGGATGTGCCATCGGATGTAGATATAATAGTTGGGATGGGCCTCTGTTGGGACTAGGGGATCTTACGAAGACTTCGTCTCAATCTTCGGGTTGGGTCTAGCGGGTAAAGCGTACTAAACTCTGCAGAGTATTAAAACTAATCATGATTAGCTGTGCCCCCGGTTATGGGTAAATTTGAGCCACTATGCCAATACAGTTGTTGGATGATCTTGACAGATGTGACACTTAATAAATTTGGGCAACTTAATTAAGGGTAGGTTGGAGTTGATTTTGCCAACTCAACCTTGTGTATTTTAATTGTAGTAATAAAAGAACTAAATAAAAATTTGACTATTAGGTAGTTATTAGGATAAAATCAGCTTTCTGCAAAAATAAACCCTCAATCCTTCCTTTTGTTATACTATGCATATACATGTAGGTCTGCTTTATTATTACTCATGTGTAACTTGCCAATACATTCCAAGTATTAACCTATATGGCTGCAACGCCTCATGTTGCAGGATATTCATATGAAGAGTAAGGTACCGTTAGGGTCGCGAGTCTGCACTCAGCATCGCCAGTGGGCTATGATGGGACTCATTGTTATTTTCTGCTACTTTCCACCGTTTGGTTGAATAAAGCTAGCCAAGTGCTATGCAGATTGTTTTATTTTATATACTCTGGATCATACATTGTAATAAATGATGCACTTGCTATTCTGGTATTCATCTATACTGTGTGTGCTAGCGAGTTCGATCCAGGGACTAGCACGGTAAGCACAGAGACTCAAATCCTTCGAGGTTTGGTCGTTACATTATACCTTTTTCTTTCATAGATTTCTTTGCCTCTTGCATGTCGTCAGGAATGAGAAATAGAATACCCCTTTTCTTCGGAGTTGGCTTACGAGTTGGTTTAGGAAGTATCCAATTATTTTCATTAGTCAACATATTATTCAATAGCAATTCAGCTTGATCAACTGTTCTTTCCCTGAAAACATAACCAGCACAACTATCCAGGTGGTCTCTGGAAGCATCGGTTAGTCCATTACAAAAGATATCAAGTATTTCATTTTTCTTGAGAGGATGATCAGGCAAAGCATTAAGTAATTGGAGAAGCCTCCCCCAAGCTAGTGGGAGACTCTCTTCTTCAATTTGCACAAAATTATATATTTCCCTTAAAGCAGCTTGTTTCTTATGAGCCGGGAAATATTTAGCAGAGAAGTAGTAAATCATATCTTGGGGACTATGCACACAACCAGGATCAAGAGAATTAAACCATATCTTAGCATCACCCTTTAATGAGAACGAAAATAATTTAAGGATATAGTAGTAGCGAGTTTTCTCATCATTAGTGAACAGGGTGGCTATATCATTTAATTTAGTAAGATGTGCCACAACAGATTCAGATTCATAGCCATAAAAAGGATCAGATTCAACCAAAGTAATTATCTCAGTATCAACAGGGAAATCATAATCCTCATCAGTAATAAAGATAGGTGAAGTAGGAAAAGCAGGGTCATATTTCATTCTAGCATTCAGAGATTTTTCTTTCAACTTAGCTAATAATTTCTTAAGATCACTCCTATCATTGCAAGCAAGAAAGTCTCTAGCAGTTTCTTCATCCATAACATAACCCTCAGGCACAACAGGTAATTCATATCTAGGGGGAGAATCTTCATCATCACTTTCATCAATAGTATCAGTTTCAGTAATTTCATTCTCTCTAGCCCTAGCAAGTTGTTCCTCAAGAAATCACCTAGTGGCACGGTAGTATCAAGCATAGAAGTAGTTTCATCATAAGTATCATGCATAGCAGAAGTGTCATCATCAATAACATGCGACATATCAGAATTAATAGCAGAAGCAGGTTTAGGTGTCGCAACCTTACTCAAAACAGAAGGTGAATCAAGTGTAGAGCTAGATGGCAGTTCCTTACCTCCCCTCGTAGTTGAGGGAAAAAATCTTAGTTCTTTCATCTTTCAAGTTCCTCATAGTGACCAGCAGATATAAATCTCAAGTGACTCAAAGAATAGAGCTATGCTCCCGGCAGCGCCTTGAAAATAGTCTTGATAACCCACAAGTATAGGGGATCACAACAGTTTTCGAGGGTAGAGTATTCAACCCAAATTTATTGATTTGACACAAGGGGAGCAAAAGAATATTATCAAGTGTTAGCAGTTGAGTTGTCAATTCAACCACACCTGGATAACTTAATATCTGCAGCAAAGTGTTTGGTAGCAAATTAGTATGGAAGTAACGGTAACGGTGGCAAAAGTAACAGTGGCAGCTTTGTAGTGATTGTAACAGTAGCAACGGAAAAGTAAATAAGCGAAGAACATTATGTGAAAAAGCTCGTAGGCATTGGATCGATGATGGAGAATTATGCCAGATGCGATTCCTCATGTAATAGTTATAACATAGGGTAACACAGAACTAGCTCCAATTCATCAATGTAATGTCGGCATGTATTCCGAATATAGTCATACGTGCTTATGGAAAATAACTTGCATGACATCTTTTGTCCTACCCTCTGGCAGCGGGGTCCTATTGGAAACTAAGGGATATTAAGGCCTCCTTTTAATAGAGTACCGGACCAAAGCATTAACACTTAGTGAATACATGAACTCTTCAAACTACGGTCATCACCGGTAGTGGTCCCGATTATTGTCACTTCGGGGTTCACGGATCATAACACATAATAGATGACTAGACTTGCAAGATAGGATCAAGAACTAACATATATTCATGAAAACATAATATGTTCAGATCTGAAATCATGGCACTCGGGCCCTAGTGTCAAGCATTAAGCATAGCAAAGTCATAGCAACATCAATCTCAGAACATAGTGGATACTAGGGATCAAACCCTAACAAAACTAACTCGATTACATGGTAAATCTCATCCAAACCATCACGTCCAGCAATCCTACGATGGAATTACTCACGCACGGCGGTGAGCATCATGAAATTGGTGACGGAGGAAGGTTGATGATGACGATGGCGACGGATTCCCCTCTCCGGAGCCCCGAACGGACTCCAGATCAGCCCTCCTAAGAGAGATTAGGGCTTGGCGGCGGCTCCGTATCGTAAAATGCTTCTCTCTGATTTGTTTCTCCCCGAACACGAATATATAGAGTTGGAGTTGAGGTCGGTGGAGCACCAGGGGGCCCACGAGGCAGGGGGCGCGCCCAGGGGGTAGGCGCGCCCCCACCCTCATGGACAGGGTGTGGGCCCCCTGGCCTTGATTCTTTCGCCAGTATTTTTATTAATTCCAGAAATATTCTCCGTGAAGTTTCAGGTCATTCCGAGAACTTTTATTTCTGCACAAAAATAACACCACGGCAATTCTGCTGAAAACAGCGTTAGTCCGGGTTAGTTTCATTCAAATCATGCAAGTTAGAGTCCAAAACAAGGGCAAAAGTGTTTGGAAAAGTAGATACGACGGAGACGTATCAGTATACACATATTTTAGTTGATGTTGATTACGTTACTAAGTGGGTAGAAGCTATTCCAACTAGTAGTGCTGATCATAACACCTCTATTAAGATGCTTCAAGAAGTTATTTTTCTGAGGTTTGGAGTACCTAGATATTTAATGACTGATGGTGGTTCACCTTTTATTCATGGTGCTTTCCGTAAAATGCTTGCTAAGTATGATGTTAATCATAGAATTGCATCCCCATACCATCCACAGTCTAGTGGTCAAGTAGAATTGAGTAAGAGCTCAAATTAATTTTGCAGAAGACTGTTAATAGATCTAGAAAGAATTGGTCTAAGAAACTTGATGATGCATTATGGGCCTATAGAACTGCATATAAAAACCCTATGGGTATGTCTCCATATAAAATGGTTTATGGAAAAGCATGTCACTTACCTCTCGAACTAGAACACAAAGCATATTGGGCCATTAAAGAGCTCAATTATGATTTCAAACTTGCCGGTGAGAAGAGGCTATTTGACATTAGCTCATTTGATGAATGGAGAACCCAGGCCTATGAGAATGCCGAACTGTTTAAAGAAAAAGTTAAAAGATGGCATGACAAAAGAGTACAAAAGCGTGAGTTTAATGTAGGTGATTATGTTTTGCTATACAACTCTCATTTAAGATTTTTTGCAGGAAAACTTCTCTCTAAATGGGAAGGTCCTTACGTTATCGAGGAGGTCTATCATTCCGGTGCCATAAAAATCAACAACTTCGAAGGCAAAAATCCGAAGGTGGTGAACAGTCAAAGAATCAAACATTATATCCCAGGTAATCCAATAAATGTTGAAACCAATGTTATTGAAACCGTAACCCTGGAGGAATACATAAGGGACACTTTCCAAAATGTTTCAGACTCCAAAAAGGAATAGGTATGTGGTACGGTAAGTAAACCGACTCGAAAACAGTTCTAATGGCAATTTTTCTCCGTTTTGGAATATTTAAGAAAATAAGAAAATGATAAGTAGTCCGGGAAGGACACGAGGCATCCACGAGGGTGGAGGGCGCGCCCTACCCCCCTGGGCGCTCCCCTGCCTCGTGGGCACCTCGTGTGCCCTCCGGACTCTGTTTTCTTGCACGATACTTCTTTCGGTCGGTAAAAATTCATTATATAATCTTCCGAAGGTTTTGACCACTGTATCACGCAAATATCTCCTGTTTTTGTTTCGAGCTATTTTCTGCCAGAGTTGTCAAGGCCGGGCATCATGTTGCCCCCCTCCTCCAACAATGAAGGTAACGATGCTTGGCTAATGAAGATAGAACTGAAGAGAGAAGAACCCGGGGAGATCAACAAGGATGATGGTATCAAGAAGGCCATGGAGGACCAAGCTTCGGCAACAGAAGACGAAGACATCCTCCAACCTCATTACGATATTCTTACCCCAACGGAGATTGAAGCTATCAAGATGATTGAGTTAGCTCGCATACAAAATAAGTATCTCACACATGAAAATATTTTGTTGAAGGAGCATATCACAACACTCAAGGGCATTATCCGCATATTGGAGGATCTCCTACGCTTGATGTGCGACTATCCATCATCACCACCGTCTTCTTCATCAGCAAAGGAGAACTAAGTATCTGGTATGGGCACTCCCCTTGGCAACTGCCAAGCTTGGGGGAGGTACCCCGGTATCGTATCACCATCACTCCTATCTTTACCGTTTTTCTTAGTTCGATCCTTTTGGTAATATCTTGATCTACTAGAATAAAGTTTTAGTATGATTTAGTTTTGAGTTTTGCTTTATCATCCTTCTATGTAATCGAGTCCGTGAGCTATATATAATAAAGATTAGTGTTGAGTCAAGGGCTTGATTATCCTGCTATGATCTTGAGGGAATAAAAATAAAAGAAAAGAGAAAGAATAAAAAGAATTAAAGAGATCATATTGATCTTATGGAGAGTAATGACTTCACATATAAAGAGTATGATGAATAAAAGTTGTTGAGAGTTGACAAACATAGTTTGGTCATCGTTGCGATTAATAGGAAGTAATAAAGAAAGAGAGGTTTTCACATATAAATATACTATCTTTGACATCTTTTATGATCTATCTTGGACATCTTTTATGATTGTGAGCACTCATTAAAATATGACATGCTAAAAGGTTGATGTTGGACAAGGAAGACAACGTAATGGGTTATGTTTTCTTATATCCAAAATAAAGTATATTGTCATGGATCATCCAACATGTTGAGCTTGCCTTTCCCTCTCATGCTAGCCAAATTCTTTGCAGCAAGTAGAGATACTACTTGTGCTTCCAAATATCCTTAAACCCAATTTTGCCATGAGTGTCCACCATATCTACCTATGGATTGAGTAAGATCCTTCAAGTAAGTTGTCATTGGTGCACGCAATAAAAATTGCTCTCTAAATATGTATGATTTATTAGTGTGGAGAAAATAAGCTTTATACGATCTTGTGATGTGGAAGAAATAAAAGCGACGGACTGCATAATAAAGGTCCATATCACAAGTGGCAATATGAAGTGACGTTCTTTCGCATTAAGATTTTGTGCATCCAACCACAAAAACACATGACAACCCCTGCTTCCCTCTGCGAAGGGCCTATCTTTTTATACCTTATGTAGGAGTCATGGTGATCTTCATCTTTCCTTTTTACATTTTATCCTTTGGCAAGCACATTGTGTTGGAAAGATCCTGATATATATATATCCAATTGGATGTAAGTTATCATAAACTATTATTGTTGACATTACCCTTGAGGTAAAAGGTTGGAAGGCAACACTAAAATCCCCTATCTTTCTCTATGTCCGATCAAAACTCCATACCCATAAGTATTGCATGAGTGTTAGCAATTGTGAAAAACTAAATGATAGTTGAGTATGTGGACTTGCTGAAAAGCTCTTATATTGACTCTTTCCAATGTTATGATAAATTGCAATTGCTTCAATGACCGAGATCATAGTTTGTTAGTTCTCAAGGAAGTTTTTGATTCATACTTGACATTGTGAATAGATTATTACTTAAACATAAGAAATCATATGACAATATCTATATGTTGTTGTTATAAGAATGATCATGATGCCCTCATGTCCGTATTTTACTTTATCGACACCTCTTTCTCTAAACCTGTGGACATATTTTTCGTTATTGGCTTCCACTTGAGGACAAGCGAGGTCTAAGCTTGGGGGAGTTGATACGTCCATTTTGCATCATGCTTTTATATCGATATTTATTGCGTTATGGGCTGTTACTACACATTATATCACAATACTTATGCCTTTTCTCTCTTATTTTACAAGGTTTACATGAAGAGGGAGAATCTTGCATTTGGAATTACAATTTGGAAAAGGAGCAAATATTATAGACCTATTCTGCACAACTCCAAAAGTCCTGAAACTTCACGGGAGCATGTTTTGGAATATATAAAAAATATTGGCGAAAGAATTAACTAGAGGGGGCCCACACCCTGGCCACGAGGGTGGGGGGCGTGCCCTACCCCACAGGCGCCCCTGCCTCATGGGCCCTGGCGAGCCTCCGGTGCCCATCTTACGCTATATGAAGTCTTTCGTCCGAGAAAAATGATAAGAAAGCTTTTAGGATGAAACACCGCCACGAGGCGGAACCTTGGCGGAACCAATCTAGGGCTCCATGAGCTGCTCGCCGGGAAACATCCCTCTGGGAGGGGGAAATCATCACCATCGTCATCACCATCGATCCTCTCATCGGGAGGGGGTCAATCTCCATAACATCATCACCAGCACCATCTCCTCTAAAACCCTAGTTCATCTCTTGTATCCAATCTTTGTCCCAAAGCCTCAGATTGGTACCTGTGGATTGCTAGTAGTGTGGATTACTCTTGTAGTTGATGCTAGTTGGTTTACTTGGTGGAACATCATATGTTCAGATCCTTTATGCATATTAATACCCCTCTGATTATGAACATTAATATGATTTGTGAGTACTTACGTTTGTTCCTGTGGACATGGGAGAAGTCTTGCTATAAGTAGTCATGTGAATTTGGTATTCGTTCGATATTTTGATGAGATGTATGTTGTCTTTCCTCTAGTGGTGTTATGTGAACGTCGACTACATGACACTTCACCATTGTTTGGGCCTAGAGGAAGGCATTGGGAAGTAATAAGTAGATGATGGGTTGCTAGAGTGACAGAAGCTTAAACCCTGGTTTATGCGTTGCTTCGTAAGGGGCTGATTTGGATCCATATGCTTCATGATATGGTTAGGTTTAGCTTAATACTTCTTTTGTAGTTGCGGATGCTTGCAATAGGGGTTAATAATAAGTGGGATGCTTGTCCAAGGAAGGGCAGTACCCAAGCACCGGTCCACCCACATATCAAATTATCAAAGTAACGAACGTGAATCATATGAGCGTGATGAAAACTAGCTTGATGATTATTCCCATGTGTCCACGGGAGCACTTTCCTTCATATAAGAGTTTGTCCAGGCTTGTCCTTTGCTACAAAAAGGATTGGGCCATCTTGCTGCACCTTATTTACTTTTGTTACTTGTTACCCATTACGAATTACCTTATCACAAAACTATCTATTACCGATAATTTCAGTGCTTGCAGAGAATACCTTACTGAAAACCGCTTGTCATTTCCTTTTGCTCCTATTGGGTTCGACACTCTTACTTATCGAAAGGACTACGATAGATCCCCCATACTTGTGGGTCAGCAGTGATCCCGTTGATCAAATGACAACCCATATCTATGGCTAGGAAACTTAACCATCTTTGATTAACGAGCTAGTCAAGTAGAGGCATACTAGTGACACTCTGTTTGTCTATGTATTCACACATATACTAAGTTTCTGGTTAATACAATTCTAGCATGAATAATAAATATTTATCATGATTAAGGAAATATAAATAACAACTTTATTATTGCCTCTAGGGCATATTTCCTTCAAAAAATTCTCCAAAAAGTTTTGCTACATTTGGACTCCGTTTGATATTGATTATCCGCGATGTAAAAAAAAGTAGAAAACAGCAACTGGCACTTGGCACTATGTCAATAGGTTAGTCCAAAAAAAGGATATAAAATGATTGTAAAATGCTTGTAAAACATCCAAGAATGATAATATAACAACATGGAACAATCAAAAATTATAGATACGTTGGAGACGTATCAAACCCATCTGGAAGTGGCTGCGAAATTTTAGCTCAGGGTAGTCAGAGCTAATGCACTTCTTCCACCATGTGCCTCATTGGTCCTTTCCCCATAGTTTCCCCTGTTGCTGAGGTGATGCATCAACCCCTAGCTCCAACGATGTGGTAGGGCTCTTGGATGGCCAACCAGTCATGTTCCCATCCACTTGAGTTAGTTGAATCTCCACCTCGGCCTGATCTTCATCTCCATTCTTTTGGTTTCCACTCTTGAACCCGAGGAGATGCAAATTATGTCTTGTAGAATTGAAGGACGGGGATTCGTTGGTGATGCACCTCTTCTTGCTTGTATCGCCGTGATCGCCACCACCATCGCCAACCTTGGGTTCATCACTAGATTTGTGTTCCCGTTGGTGGGATGGCATTGTGAATGTGTCTTGGAGAGGTAGGAGGAGAAGGAGATATTTGTGAATGTAGGGGAACAATGGCATCTTATATATCATTTACTACCCCACAGTAGGTAGGTGTGAGTGCTATAGTGGAAAAGATTAAGTAACGTAAAGTATGAAAAGCTAATCGATTCTAGGTGGTGCCACTTTCCTTCTTGTTTTGGATGAGATAACGCGACAACGGAAGAGAATGCATAGATGTAACCAATACTGAAACACGAAGGAAATAACTATGAGCGAACCATGAGACTTTTGTCCTCATCATGGTAGTGGAAATGATTGCCAAAATTGGAGGACTACATGCACTTGCATTAGTCTATGAGTTTTAATTGAGTTTATCATTTGGTAATAATTTACAGTGTTTCTTGTATTGACATGCTAATTCGTATTGTGCCACTTATTTGCCAACTAGACTCCTACTTCATGTTCGATCTGAAGGGCCATTTAGTGAGTGCTTGCATGGAGTGCTTCTTGTGGAGTCCTCAATGTATGCTAGCTAGGATCCTAAAAAAGAATACGCCTTCGATGTGGCCTTCTGGTATTTTCAAATTTCAGTTTAAATTCTTATATTTGACCCTAACTTTGACCGGCTATATCTCCTAAACCATAAGTCAAAATGAGTTCATTTTTTTGCAACACTTTTGTTATGAGCTCATCTTTCTATATGCAGAATTTGAGAATTTTCTTTGCTGTAGATATTATCTGGTGCAATAATAGGAAGCATGTGACATTTTCTTTTTGCACTTTAATTATTTTTCAAAAGGTTCTGATTGCCTTGAAGAGGACCAGGAATTCTGTGACCCTCCTCTGAACTAAGGCAAGCCACATCAATCATTTGCAAGGACGACGTTGCAGTAGCAATGATTTTACTTGAACTAAATTCATATTATTGCATTTATTTTGTTTAAATGATTTAACTTGTGCTAGAATTCTTTACATGCTATGTCATTGCAGTAGAATACTTGTTATCTTGTTAGTTTGTGCAGTAGTACTTTCTTCATATGCTCATGCTTACTTTGATGCACTCATTGATGTCATTCATTACTTGTGCATCTCATGGCATACTATGACTTGAGTTATTTTATTCAAGTTAAACATGATAGTATTTCAACTTGAACATGTTGTTGATCGAGTCATGGTGCCACCGAATTGAGCTCACCAGTGCAACCACACTTGACTGGATGGGGAGGCCCTAATTCGGTCTATGTCATGCCTCTCGCCGGTGCCTCCAACTATAAAAGGTTATGCACTTGCGCTACCCTGGCCCGGTAGGCAGGCATAACCTTGTGTGTCTAAAGTTGTATGCTACCATTGTCCCCGTTTGGGACCATTTTTGTTTTTCCACGACGGTGGCCGGCCACGAAGGTGGCAGATGTCCTGAGTGGCATCCGGGGCCACCCATGACTTATCACAAAGGGGAGTTGGTCGGAGTGGCCAGGAGAGTGTCATGCAATAGATTGGTTTTGTCGGAACACCGTTGGTCCACCTGAATGAGAGCACGAGGCTATGGGTTATGTAGTGTAGGTACAGTGTACTAACCTCTGCAGAGTGTACAATATATCGATAGCCACGTCCTCGATTATGGACACAGTTTGTAGTAGGTCACACTGTGGGTCAACAGAAATAATTAACTTGCACACTTATAACACTATTAAGGCACCTGCTATGGTTGATGACCACGTGATGGTCGTCGAGATGATTCTAATTGTGATCAAGTGAGGATCATTGTGGTACGCTGGTGATTGAGGTTACATGGTAACTAAGATGGTAAGTTGGTCCGAGGGACCATGAGATATATCACGTACACTTCATGATATTCATTCCATGTGCACGCATTCAACCTGATTAAATGTCTTGTTATTGTTTGTCATATTTGCTTTGCTTGCTGTGAGTTTGCGAGTATATTCAAAGTACTCACCTTGTATGTCATGCCAGTTTTAGGAGAAGTTGTACCAGGAGCTGGAGTTGTTTCGTGCATCGCGGTCTAGGTTGTGTCCCAACAGTGTCCCTGTGAGATGGAGTTCTACTACATCGTTGTTCCGCTGCCGTGTAGTTGTACCGTTGTAATCGAGACCCGTGATCTATCTACTAAATAATGTACATAAGTACAGCAACACCGTGTGTGCCGCTTGACCTCGCTTCCATATGCATCACCAAACCTATGTTGCTTCATGAGATCAATAAAGTGGTTGTATTTCTGTATCAAGTTGTTGTGCATTGCTAGAAGACGTGATCTCTGGGTTGACAATGCAAGATAAACCGGTTGCTTTGAGCCGGGGTGCCACACGGATCTCACATTTTCAATGAACTTCGTATGTGGGTTAATGTTGGAGCTACGGGAAACCAGCAATTATGTGAGTAGTCACGGCAGGTGTTAGAAGGAGTTGGAGAGCCGTTGCATGCTACTTCGTTTTCCGTTTTCTCTTGTCTTGTAAATAACTTGCAGCCTTCTACAAAGCTATGTTACAAGATTGCGTACTCTTGAAAAGAAATCTTCAAGGAGGATTCCCCGGAGTGGACACCTCATGACGGCATTGATGAGTCCCTTTTGTGGTGACACCCATTTCCATGTGGGTGGTCCTTGTCGCCGGCTACTAGCGGGGTGTGAGGAGGTTAGTTTCTTGCAAAAAAAAATATTGTCTTTGAAGGGTCTTCGCTTGTAAAACTGCAGTTGTTCTCGGATCCAATTTGGTTCTCGGGAGCACGTACTCCTGGGCGTAGAAATAATTTTTAAAATGTCAAAAAAATTCAAACAATTTTTATGTATTTATAGTCACATCCAAATGCTACCTGCAAAGTTTTAGGTAAAAGGGTTAAACATTTTAGCATGTGCAAGAAAAAAATGAACACCAAATATCACCTCAAATTTGTTTTTTCACCGACAAAACACTACTGCTCCGTTTCGCTGCAAATTGTCAAGCATGCTTTTTTGAAAGCGAAACCGTAGAACATACGGCAAATATATTAATAAAAGGGTACATATACAGGCGAAAGAAAGCAAAAAAAAGCTAATCTATTTACATGACAAAAGCCTATCCAATGTCTGCTCTAGGAAATCCCATGGTGTTCATGAGGCTTTATAGATGCTAGTCAAACCAGTTACGAAGCTGGTCTTGAAACTTGTTCTTTATTCTGTGCTGGAGCAATATCAGATCAGCCTTGAGTAGACTTCTCCAAGAAGCTATAGATGGAGTTTGAGCTCTGAAGATTTTACCATTTCGTTGCATCCATATGTGCCAGCATCCCATGATGGTTATCTCAAGAGCAATTGGGCCATGCAGAGCCTGAATTATCAAATTTATATCATCATGAACTGAAATCATTCTATGTTTAGGTCCCATGATGGAATTCTAGCAATTAAGAGCAAAAGGGCAGTCACAGAATAGGTGAAGGGTCATTTCCTCAGCGTTGTCTTGGCACAACTCCCATTTGTATGATGATAGATAGAAAGATTTTCAGTGTAGAATTTTCTTGTACTGACTCTGTCATGAAGAAGGAGCCAAAAGAAAATCTTGCGACATTAACACGAATATCCACACAAAAAATCCGAATTTTTTGAAAACATTTTAACACTTTTTTTGCGGAATTGTTCATCCGGGAGCATCAAATGCTCCCAGGAGATTGTTCTGAAAAAAAAAACACGGCTACAAAATTGTCAAGCATGAAATGCAACATCAACTTAAGCACCCAAGGTTTTATGCTTGTGCTGCCACAAGATTATAGGTAACACGAATGACACTGATAAATCACTTTTATTTAGGATGCCGTGGCGATCGAATGGCCAATCGACAGAACTGCCATTAAAGATTTGATGAGGGAGTAAACAAACATCAAACGAAGGGTCAGTAACCACGGATCAGAGCCCATCTTCGTACGCCACACCCGTGCCCTTGAGCCAGTAGCCGCCCTGGATGAACTGGCCCACGGTGAACTGCACGGCCACGCTCTGGTCCGTGACGACGCGGTACCCCGGCCACTTGACGCGCCCGGCCGTGCCGGCCCCGGGCCCCTCGTTCGCGTACTCCCCGTAGAAAAGCGTGTTGAGCGCGAAGTCCCCGTTCCACTCCAGCCACCCCCTCGGCTGGATGTGCGCGCCCAGGTACGACTGCATGTACACCGTGCGCGAGTAGGCCTTCCACGGCCGGCCCAGGAACGTCGGGAACGCGTCGGCCACGGGCGCCAGGTCGTCCGCCGGCACGACGCGGCACCGCTGCAGGGACGTGCCGGTGTTCTGGTTCGGGTCCGTCCTGCCCTGTGCGGTGACCGCGTTCTTCTGGCCGCGCGCGGGCCGGCGCGCGGTGATCACGCAATTCTGGAGCACGGCCGCCGCGTTGCCGAAGAGGAAGTCGACGGTGCCGGAGACGAAGCAGTCGCGGTAGAACTGCCGCAGCTGGTGCGCGTAGAGGGTGTCCTGGTAGCCGTCGACGCGGCAGCGGTTGATGACAGCGCGGTCTGCGCTCACGCGCAGGGCCACCGCCTGGTGCTTCTCGGGCCCCGCCGTGTTCTCGATCCTGAGGTCCTGTAGGATGACCCCGTCGGCCGCCACGGCTGCAACATTCGAGTTCGACACAAACGTTAATCCTAGGCGAGTGCCCGCTTAATTCAGGACGCCATTAACGTCCGTGGTGCATACTGTTTTAGTAAATGTGAGCCATCCATGGGTGCAACCGTGCAAGGCGATCACATGCTTGCTTTCAACCAAAGAGTGGAGAATCCGTAACGACCTTCCAGTACGTATATACTTGTACATACGTACGTACACGTGCAAAATTAATTGTGCGCTTATGCGATGCATCACCGGCGTGCTTAGGAGAGCTAGCTAGGTGGTGGCGGGAATAAAAGCTAGCGCTTTTGATAACTAGTTGTAGAAAATGCTCGATATGTGCTACTCCTATTTTTCTCCGTTCGTTCCATCATTGTGTGTGTGATCTAGATCATGTTGTCGATTCTTTTTGGGTAATAACCGGTACTAATCGTAACTGTATGGCGCACCTAGCGCGTAGCACCGGCAGCCCCATTCTTTATAATTACTCTATCTCGCAAGAGCAGGTACCAAACTTGTCCAACTAAATTTAGGTGACTCGTTTATGGCCAGCAATCAGTGTATTGACTCACATAAACGTACGCACACCGTACATCTTGTATGCATGTTCTTCGTTAAATAGATTGGTTTTTGTGATGCCAGAGAGAGATCGTCTCTATTGCACTAGAACGTGGCAATGCAAAAGCCGAAAGGCAGCGGGGTTTAAGGCTTTGATGCGGTCCTTCATCGTGATAGAAAGAAAGAAGGAAGAAAGTAAAGTTTATCGAACATTCTAAAGGTGCAATCGCGGTCATAGTCTCGTAGATGGGAAATTAGTGCGAATCTCGGAAAGACGCAAAGTTAAAGAGAGAACAAGAAAAAGAGAGAAGAAGAAGCATCCTTACCTAGAGTGGCCGAGTTGAAAGTGGTGGCGCCGTCGACCACGTTGCGGCTGCCGGTGATCACCGTCGCATCCATGCCGTCCCCGACGATCATCAGCTCGCGCTTCTTCTTCCACACCGCCAGGTTCTCCTTGTACACCCCCTTCTTCACGTAGATCACGTACCGGCGCTTGCCGCGGTCCGGGGCCGCGTCCACCGCCGCCTGCACCGTCTTGTACTTGCCGCTCCCGTCCTTGGCCACCACCACGTCCGCCTGAACCGCGCGCGCTCCTTCTAGCAGCGCACGGTCTGCACTTGGCACCCAAGATGGAAGCCTGTCTACCACTTCGGCAAGCATGTCGTCGGCGGTCGTGCCCGAGCCGACGGCGTTGAGCACGGCGAGCGACGCGCTCGCGAGGGACTTGAGTGGCTCCAGCTGCGCCCCCACGGCGTCGCGCAGCGGCCCGTCGTCGAGGCCGTCGAGGCACGTCACGTGGTCGGTGAGCACCGCGCTGAGCCACGTATGCGCGTCTTCGGGCGTCGCCATGGCGTGGTCCGCCGCGCCCGCGAGACGGTCGTGCGCGAGCTCCATCAGCTGGACACAGTCCGCGAGCGCCGCGCGCTGCCTCGGGTCGCTGGCGCACCGGTGCATGCCGGCCACCTCAACGGCGGCCGCGTCATGCTGGTGGAGGGACCTGTCGAGTATGGCGCGAAGCACTTGCGCCGGTCGGCTCAGGTGGGCGCCCGGAGACGCCAGGACGGCGTCGGCGACGATGGCGTGGCACGAGGCCGGGTCCGGGGAGTTCGTGCAGAAGTCCACCGTGGCAGGGTCGAGGAGGAGGAACGCGGCGAAGCAAAAGCAAAACAGAGTAGACAGGAAGATCGGTGTGACCAAGAGAGCTTTGCTCGGGGAACCGTTTCTTTGTGGTGTAGAAGAGAGAAGGGGCTCGCTGATCGGATCCATGGCGATTGTTGTGCACAAGATTAGAACTTAGAAATGCACTTGTGAGACGGTGGTTGTGCCGAGTCTGTGTCAGTGGGTTATATAAGCAAGCGCATGATCTGGCCAGCCTAGCAGCTCTACTGCTTTGATGAATTTGCTCTGGATATTAGGGCGTGTTTAGTTGCTCTCGCTGCCTCGCTTGGCTCAGAGGGGAAACACAAGCCAGTAGAGCAGGGTCTGGGTAAGAAAAAACAGGATAAAAAAACATAGATGACCAGTTGATTGGTTACCTGCATTGGGGGTCTTGTCATCGAGATGCAATTTCATCCGGCGTTTGATTACATACATGCATATGATTATAAAAGTTAACAACAAAACTTAACAGCCATCAGGTTGGGCTTGACATTTCGTCCAACACTTTGAGCACACCGGAGCTTCCACTGCCCATCGTGCCCACCGCGAGCTCCCGACGACCGTGGACGTGCCCGACTCGCTGTCGTGGCCGTGGCCGCGCCCGGCTCGCCGCCGTGACCGTGGATGAGCCCGCCTCCCCGCGGTCGTGGACGAGCTTGAGCTGGCCGTTGTTGACGGGATCGCCATGGAGGTCCTCCCCGCGCGCGTGTCCCAGATGCTGAAGCTTGACGACATCACCGACCGTCCCAACCTCTTCTCTGCCGGGTCCTTCTACGACCTCATGATGCAGCCGCAGCTGCGCGCGGAGCTCCTCCCGCCGGGCGCCGAGCAGCACCGCCTCCTTCCTCCGCGTCCCCTGCAGCACCTCCTTCCCCCGCAGGGTGCGCCGATTCAGCAACACCTCGTTCCGCCTCTGCCCCGCAGGCGCTCTCGTCTCCCACAGTACCACGCGGAGCCGCCGCTCCTGCGCCCCCAGCCTCCAGTTCACCAATCGCCAAGGAGGTGTTGTGCTGAGGCTGTGCAGTGCACGGCCTAGCGCTCCGGCCCTGAGCCGGTGGTGGGCCACGGAGCTGACCCTGGAGGAGCTCCCCACGGAGGAGACCGACGCGCTGACCACTGGGCACGGCCGGGAGGAGCTTGAGACCATATGGAACGCCCTCGTCACCGAGTCCCTCCGGCCCATCCTGCTCGCCCTGCGCGAGATCAGAGATCGCGACCACTTCTTTCGTTGCCGCAGCTACCGTGCCGGGATCGTCACTGGATCGCACTGGAGTAGAGGGAGAGAGAGGGGATTGAGGATTGATACGTCTCGGTCGTATCTATAATTTTTATTATTCTATGCCAATATTATATAACTTTCATATATTTTTGACAACTTTTTATATTATTTTTGGGACTAACATACTGATCCAGTGCCCAGTGTCAGTTCCTATTTGTTGCATGTTTTTTGTTTTGCAGAAAATCCATATCAAATGGAGTCCAAACAGGATAAAAACTGACAGAGATTGTTTTTGGAATATATGTGAATTTTGGGAAGTGGAATCAACGCGAGACGATGCCCGAGGGCGCCACGAGGCAGGGGGCACGCCCCAGGGGGCAGGCGCGCCCCTGACCCTCGTGGACACCCCGTAAGGCGGTTGATGCCCTTCTTTCGCCGCAAGAAAGCTAATATCCGGATAAAAATCGTGTTCAAATTTCAATCCAATCGGAGTTACGGATCTCTAGGAATATAAGAAACGACGAAAGGGCAGAATTTGGAACGCAGAAACAGATCCAATCTGGGAGGGGCTCTCGCCCCTCCCGTGCCATGGAGACCAAGGACCAGAGGGGAAACACTTCTCCCATCCAGGGAGAAGGTCAAGGAAGAAGAAGAAGGGGGGGGGGCCCTCTCCCCCTCTCTCCCGGTGGTCTTAGGAGCATGGGGGGCCATCATCATCACATAATCTACACCAACAACCGCGCCCTCATCACCAACTCTTCCCCCCTCTATGCAGCGGTGTAACCCCTCTTTTACCCGCTATAATCTCTACTTAAACATGGTGCTCAACGCTATATATTATTTCCCAATGATGTATGGCTATCCTATGATGTTTGAGTAGATCCATTTTGTCCTATGGGTTAATTGATGATCGTGATTGGTTTGAGTTGCATGTTTTATTATTGGTGTTGTCCTATGGTGCTCTCCGGGTCGCGCAAGCATGAGGGATCCCCGTTGTAGGGTTTGCAATATGTTCATGTTTTGCTTATTGTCTGTGTTGCGTGAGTGACTGAAACACAAACATGGATAAGTGGGTCATGGTGTATGGGATAAAGAGGACTTGATGCTTTAATGTTATGGTTGGGTTTTACCTTAATGATCTTTAGTAGTTGCGGATGCTTGCTAGAGTTCCAATCATAAGTGCATATGATCCAAGAAGAGAAATTACGTTAGCTTATGCCTCTCCCTCAAATAAAATTGCAATAATGATTACCGGTCTAGTTATCGGTTGCCTAGGGACAAATAACTTTCTCGTAACAAAAAGCTCTCTACTAAAACTAACTTAGTTATTTCTGTATCTAAACAGCCCCTAGTTTATATCTATGTGCTTTTTATTATCTTGCAGACTTATCCAACAACACCTATAAAGTACTTCTAGTTTCATACTTGTTTTAGGTAAAGCGAACGTTAAGCGTGCGTAGAGTTGTATCGGTGGTCGATAGAACTTGAAGGAATATTTGTTCTACCTTTAGCTCCTCGTTGGGTTCGACACTCTTACTTATCGAAAGAGACTACATTTGATCCCCTATACTTGTGGGTTATCAAGACCTTTTTCTAGCGCCGTTGCCGGGGAGTTATAGCGTGGGGTGAATATTCTCGTGTGTGCTTGTTTGCTTTATCACTAACTAATTTTTATTTGCTGTTCTAAGTTGTTCTCTATCTTTAGTTATGGATATGGAACACGAAATACCAAAAAAATAGGTTTACTTGCTATTCATGGAGATGGGGGACCTCCTAAAACCCTTGATGCTCATTATGTGAAAGATATTATGTACTACTTTGATAATCCTAAGAAAACCCCATTCAATAATGTTATGGGAGACACGTTGGATCAACGTGAATACTTTAGGGATTATCGCTTGACTAAAAAAGGGAAACTATTATGGGATCAAATTTATATGTTGTATTGGTATGCTAGGCAACTATGCTTGAGATATGATTATACTTGTTGCTTTAGGATGAAGGCTCCACACCTTCCCTTTTCATGCAAATTTAATGATAATGAAACCTTAGCTTCTTATGCTAATGGTCTATATGATTACTATGATGTGGAACAAATAGAAGAATTCGTTGCTTTTATGGGTGCTTATGAAATTGAATCATTGTTTAAAGAGTTCGAAGATTTTGATGATTCAATTTATAGACCTGAAAATTTTGCTATACTTAAATATTGTTATGAGAATTATGAATTCAATTCCGATATTGATGATTTTATTGAGAGAGTCTCCGCTGTCCAAGAGGAGACTAATATTTTGCAGGAGTCTATGGAAGAAGAAATTAATGACATTGTGAGCTCATTGGATGAAAAATATGAGGAGGAGAGCGAAGAACAAAAGGAGGAAGAGCAGATTGATCACCCGTGCCCACCTTCTAATGAGAGTAATTATTCAACTCATACATTGTTTAATTTCCCTTCGTGCTTACCGAAGGATGAATGCTATGATGATTGTTATGATCCCGTTGATTCTTTTGAAATATCCCTTTTTGATGATGCTTGCTATGCTTGTGGACAAGATGCCAATATGAATTATGCTTATGGAGATGAACTTGCTATAGTTCCTTATGTTAAACATGAAATTGTTGCTATTGCACCCACGCATGATAGTCCTATTATCTTTTTGAATTCTCTAAACTACACTATATCAGAGAAGTTTGCACTTATTAAGGATTATATTGATGGGTTGTCTTTTACCGTTGCACATGATGATTTTGATGAATATAATATGCATGTGCTTACTGCTCCTACTTGCAGCTATTATGAGAGAGGAACTATATCTCCACCTCTCTATCTTTCTCACATGATAAAATTGCAAGAAACTGTTTATACTATGCATTGGCCTTTACTAGGTGTGCATGAATTGTTCTTTTATGACATGTCAATGCATAGGAAGAGAGTTAGACTTTGTCATTGCTTGATTTATGTTACTTTGTGCTCACTACTAAATCACAAATCATTGTTAATTAAAATCGACTTTGATATACCTTGGGATCCGGGTGGATCCATTACTTGAGCACTATATGCCTAGCTTAATGGCTTTAAAGAAAGAGCTGCCAGGAAGACAACCCGGAGGTTTTATAGAGTCATTTATTTCTGTTGTGTGCTTTTATATAGTTTAAAAACAAAAAAAATAAAGAGGGGAACCCAAAACTTTTCAAAAAGGAAAGTGAAAGTGAAGAGAGACAAGCATTGTTGAAGTGGGGGAGCTCCTTGAACTTTGTTCATGCTCATGGAAACTTTGTGAATCTTGATTACATAAACTTTTCAACAAAAATAATTATCCCCTTGTACAATTCCTTTTTATTATAAAAATAAAGTGCCAAGATTTGCCTTTAGGATGTTTACATTGCTTGTTGGTTTCTGCGGTGCAGAATAGAAACTTTGGCTGTAGTGCGCGATTTTACATTTTTTTATTGGAACATCAAACAGTTCTGAAACTTTTTGCACTGTCTTTCTATACAAATTGTTTATTTTTCCTAATTTTGGCAGAATTTTTGGAGTATCAGAAGTGTGGTGAATGTTCAGATTACTACAGATTGTCCTGTTTAAGACAGATTCTGTTTTTGATGCATAGTTTGCTTGTTTTGATGAAACTATCGATTTCTATCAGTAGACTAAGCCATGTAAAAGTTATATTACAGTAGCTACAATGCAAAAAAAATTATGAAGTATTTTTCAATAGTACCTAGAGTAGTGATTTGCTTTATTATACTAACGGATCTTATCGAGCTTTCTGTTGAGTTTTGTGTGTATGAAGTGTTCGAAGATCGAGGATGTCTCGATGTGAGGAGAAGAAGGAGAGGCAAGAGCTCAATCTTGGGAATGCCCAAGGAACCCCAACTAAATATTCAAGGAGACTCAAGCGTCTAAGCTTGGGGATGCCCCAGAAGGCATCCCATCTTTCTTCAACAAGTATCGGTATGTTTTCGGATTCGTTTCGTTCATGCGATATGTGCAATCTTGGAGCGTCATTTGCATTTTGTTCTCATTTTTCCTTTATGCACCATGCTGGTATGAGATAGTCCTTGGATGATTTATAGAATGCTCATTGCACTTCACTTATATCTTTTGAGTATGGCTTTATAGAATGCTTCATGTGCTTCACTTATATCTTTTGAAGTTCGGATTGCCTGTTTCTCTTCACATAGAAAACCACCATTTGTAGAATGCTCTTTTGCTTCACTTATATTTGTTAGAGCGTGGGCATATTTTTTGTAGAAAGAATTAAACTCTCTTGCTTCACTTATATCTATTTAGAGAGATGACAAGAATTGGTCATTCACATGGTTAGTCATAAAATCCTACATAAAACTTGTAGATCACTGAATATGATATGTTTGATTCCTTGCAATAGTTTTGCGATATAAAGATGGTGATATTAGATCCATGCTAGTGGGTAGTTTTGGATTGTAGAAATACTTGTGTTGAGGTTTGTGATTCCTGTAGCATGCACGTATGGTGAACCGTTATGTAACGAAGTTGGAGCATGAGGTATTTATTGATTGTCTTCCTTACGAGTGGCGGTCGGGGACGAGCGATGATCTTTTCCTACCAATCTATCTCCCTAGGAGCATGCGCTTAGTACTTTGTTTCAATGACTAATAGATTTTTGCAATAAGTATGTGAGTTCTTTATGACTAATGTTGAGTCCATGGATTATACGCACTCTCACCCTTCCATCATTGCTAGCATCTTCGGTGTCGTGCATTGCCCTTTCTCAACTCGAGAGTTGGTGCAAACTTCGTCGGTACATCCAAACCCCGTGATACGATACGCTCTATCACACATAAGCCTCCTTATATCTTCCTCAAAACAACCACCATACCTACCTATCATGGCATTTCCATAGCCATTCCGAGATATATTGCCATGCAACCTCCATCATCATCATATACATGACTTGAACATTTATTGTCATATTGCTTTGCATGATCGTAAGATAGCTAGCATGATGTTTTCATGGCTTGTCCGTTTTTGATGTCATTGCTACGCTAGATCATTGCACATCCCGGTACACCGCCGGAGGCATTCATATAGAGTCATATTTTTGTTCTAGTATCAAGTTGTAATATTGAGTTGTAAGTAAATAAAAGTGTGATGACCATCATTATTAGAGCATTATCCCCAAAAAAAGAGGAAAGGCCAAAAAAAGGAAAGGCCAGATAAAAAAAGAAAAAAAAGAAAGGCCAAAAATAAAAAAAGGGAAAGGCCAAAGAAAAAAGAAAAAAAGGGACAATGCTACTACCCTTTTTCCACACTTGTGCTTCAAAGTAGCACCATGTTCTTCATATAGAGAGAGTCTCTTGAGTTAGCACTTTCATATACTAGTGGGAATTTTCATTATAGAACTTGGCTTGTATATACCGATGATGGGCTTCCTCAAATGCCCTAGGTCTTCATGAGCAAGCAAGTTGGATGCACACCCACTTAGTTTCCAGTTTGAGCTTTCATACACTTATAGCTCTTAGTGCATCCGTTGCATGGCAATCCCTACTCCTCGCATTGACATCAATTAATGGGCATCTCCATAGCCTGTTGATTAGCCGCGTTGATGTGAGACTTTCTCCCTTTCTTGTCTTCTCCACATAAACTCCACCATCATATTCTATTCCACCTATAATGCTATATCCATGGCTCACGCTCATGTATTGCGTGAAAGTTGAAAAGGTTTGAGAACATCAAAAGTATGAAACAATTGCTTGGCTTGTCATCGGGGTTGTGCATGATTTGAATACTTTGTGTGGTGAAGACGGAGCATAGCTAGACTATATGATTTTGTAGGGATAACTTTCATTGGCCATGTTATTTTGAAAAGACATGATTGCTTTATTAGTATGCTTGAAGTATTATTGTCTTAATGTCAAATGATAGACTATTGCTTTGAATCACTCGTGTCTTAATATTCATGCCATAATTAGATTACATGATCAAGATTATGCTAGGTAGCATTTCACATAAAAAATTATCTTTTTATCATTTACATACTCGAGGACGAGCAGGAATTAAGCTTGGGGATGTTGATACGTCTCCGTCATATCTATAATTTTTGATTGTTCCATGCTAATATTATACAACTTTCATATACTTTTGGCAACTTTTTATACTATTTTTGGGACTAACATATTGATCCAGTGCCCAGTGCCAGTTCCTGTTTGTTGCATGTTTTTTGTTTCGCAGAAAATCCATATCAAACGGAGTCCAAACGGGATAAAAACTGACGGAGATTTTTTTGGAATATATGTGAATTTTTGGAAGTGGAATAAACGCGAGACGATGCCTGAGGGGGCCACGAGGCAGGGGGGTGCGCCCCAAGGGGGGCAGGCATGCCCCTGACCCTCATGGACACCTCGTAAGGCGGTTGCTGCCCTTCTTTCGCCACAAAAAAGCTAATATCCGGATGTAAATCGTGTTCAAATTTCAATCCAATCGGAGTTACGGATCTCCGGGAATATAAGAAACGGTGAAAGGGCAGAATCTGGAACGCAGAAACAGAGAGAGACTGATCCAATCTCAGAGGGGCTCTTGCCCCTCCCATGCCATGGAGACCAAGGACCAGAGGGGAAACCCTTCACCCATCTAGGGAGAAGGTCAAGGAAGAATAAGAAGAAGGGGGGCCCCTCCCCCCCTCTATCCCGGTGGTGCCGGAACGCCGCCGGGGCCATCATCATCACCGCAATCTACACCAACAACTTCACCGCCCTCATCACCAACTCTTCCCCCCTCTATGCAGCGGTGTAACCCCTCTTTTACCCGTTGTAATCTCTACTTAAACATGGTGCTCAACGCTATATACTATTTCCCAATGATGTATGGCTATCCTATGATGTTTGAGTAGATCCGTTTTGTCCTATGGATTAATTGATGATCGTGATTGGTTTGAGTTGCATGTTTTATTATTGGTGCTATCCTATGGTGGGTGCTCTCCGTGTCGCGCAAGCGTGAGGGATCCCCGCTGTAGGGTTTGCAATATGTTCATGGTTTGCTTATTGTCTATGTTGTGTGAGTGACTGAAACACTGTTGGGGAACATAGTAATTTCAAAAAAAAATCCTACGCACACGCAAGATCATGGTGATGCATAGCAGCGAGCGGGGAGAGTTTGTCCACGTACCCTCATAGACCGAAAGCGGAAGCGTTATGACAACGCGGTTGATGTAGTCGTACGTCTTCACGATCCGACCGATCCAAGTACCGAACGCACGGCACCTCCGAGTTCTGCACACGTTCAGCTCGGTGACGTCCCACGAACTCATGATCCAGCAGAGCTTCGCGGGAGAGTTCCGTCAGCATGACGGCGTGATGACGGTGTTGATGATGCTACTGACGCAGGGCTTCGTCTAAGCACCGCTACGATATTACCGAGGTGGATTATGGTGGAGGGGGGCACCGCACACGGCTAAGAAAGATCAATGATCAAATTGTCTCTATGGGGTGCCCCCTGGCCACGTATATAAAGGATGAAGGGAGGAGGAGGCCGGCCCTCATAGGGCGCGCCCAAGTGTGGAGTCCTACTAGGACTCCCTAGTACTAGTAGGATTCCACCTCCCATATGGAATAGGAAAAAGGGAAGGGAGAAGGAGAAGGAAGGAAGGGGGCGCCCCCCTCCCTAGTCCAATTCGGACTAGTCCATGGGGAGGGGTGCGGCCACCCTTTGAGGCTTTTCTCTCCTTTCCCGTATGACCCATTAAGGCCCAATACGAATTCCTGTAACTCTCCGGTACTCCGAAAAATACCCGAATCACTCGGAACCTTTCCGATGTCCGAATATAGTCGTCCAATATATCGATCTTTACGTCTCGACCATTTTGAGACTCTTCGTCATGTCCCCGATCTCATCTGGGACTCCGAACTACCTTCGGTACATCAAAACACATAAACTCATAATACAAATCGTCACCGAACGTTAAGCGTGCGGACCCTATGGGTTCGAGAACTATGTAGACATGAACGAGACACGTCTCCGGTCAATAACCAATAGCGGAACCTGGATGCTCATATTGGCTCCTACATATTCTACAAAGATCTTTATTGGTCATACCGCATAACAACATACGTTGTTCCCTTTGTCATTGGTATGTTACTTGCCCGAGATTCGATCGTCGGTATCTCAATACCTAGTTCAATCTCGTTACTGGCAAGTCTCTTTACTCGTTCTGTAATACATCATCCCGCAACTAACTCATTAGTTACAATGCTTGCAAGGCTTATAGTGATGTGTATTACCGAGTGGGCCCAGAGATACCTCTCCAACGATCGGAGTGACAAATCCTAATCTCGAAATACGCCAACTCAACAAGTACCTTCGGAGACTGTCGGATTTCGGGTTCCGGCAGACCCTCTAGGTTCGAACTCTGAGTTGTGCGCGGAGATCTCGCCCCCTACCTACCTGCACCTCATCGCCTCGCTAGGATCTAAACTACCAAAGGAACAACACAAGAGACACAAGGTTTATACTGGTTGGGCCACCATTGTGGTGTAACACCCTACTCCAGTGTGTGGTGTGGTGGATTGCCTCTTGGGCTGATGATGAACAATACAAGGAAGAACAGACCCTCGCGGGTCTGTTCTTGGCCGGTGCGATGAACTGCTAGGGGGAGTTCAGTCGCGTGCTCTCTCTCTCTCTCTAGATTGCTTGATCTCTAGCTCTGTCCCCGATTTCGAATCCTCCTACCCTGTGGGTGGCTAGTCCTATTTATAGGCGGAGGCCCTGGGCCTCTTCCCAAATAATGAGCGGGAAGGGCGCCAACAATTGACCATTTTGAAGGGGAACATCTAGTGCACTTATCCTGACTAAAGTTGGTCCTCGCCTGTCAAAGGCTCTGGTGGTGACGCCGGCTTGGGCTCCACGATGACTTCCTTCCTGCCGTTGCGACGGTCTTGGTCTTATTCTTGAAGCAGGTGCCTTTGCTTGATGCTCTCGCCGCGCTTGCCCCTTTGCACCAAAGAGGAAGCGAGGACATCAAGGCTGGTGGCGCCCGCTACGCCCTTGGTCGTCATGGCTTGCGTCATGGGCACCTCGTGAGGTACTGCTATGTCTCGAGTCCCTCGTACCTGCACAAAACGATAGCTACTCGCAACCAACGCTTAGGGGTTGTCAATCCCTTCACGGTCACTTACGAGAGTGAGATCTGATAGAGATAATATTTTTGGTATTTTTGGTATAAAGATGCAAAGTAAAAGTAAAAGCAAAGCAAGTAAATAAAGTGATGGAGATTGATATGATGAGAATAGACCCGGGGGCCATAGGTTTCACTAGTGGCTTCTCTCAAGAGCATAAGTATTCTACGGTTGGTGAACAAATTACTGTTGAGCAATTGATAGAATTGAGCATAGTTATGAGGTTATCCAGGCAATGATCATGTATATATGCATCACGTCCTTGACAAGTATACCGAATCGATTCTGCATCTACTACTATTACTCCACTCATCGACCGCTATCCAGCATGCATCTAGAGTATTAAGTTAAAAACAGAGTAACGCCTTATGCAAGATGACATGATGTAGAGGAATAAATTCATGCAATATGATAAATACCCCATCTTGTTATCCTCGATGTAAACAATACAATACGTGCCTTGCAACCCTTTACATCCTTTGGGTAAGGTCACCGCAAGATTGAACCCAAAGCTAAGCACTTCTCCCATTGCAAGAACTACCAATCTAGTTGGCCAAACCAAACAGATAATTCGAAGAGACTTGCAAAGATAACTTAATCAAACATAAAAGAATTCAGAGAAGAATCAAATATTTTCCATAGATAAGCTAGATCATAAACCCACAATTCATCGGTCTCAACAAACACACCGCAAAAACAAGATTACATCGAATGGATCTCCACGAGAGAGGGGGAGAACATTGTATTGAGATCCAAAAAGAGAGAAGAAGCCATCTAGCTACTAACTATGGACCCGAAGGTCTGAAGTAAAATACTCACACTTCATCGGAGGTGCTATGGTGTTGATGTAGAAGCCCTCAGTGATGGATGCCCCCTCCATGAGCTCGAACAGGCCCCAAGATGGGATCTCGTGGATCTGAGGAAGGTACGGCGGTGGAATTAGGTTTTGGCTCCCCTTTGATCTGTCGAGTGCGTAGGTATATATAGGAGGAAGGAGTACGTCGGTGGAGCGTCAGGGGGCCCACGAGGCAGGGGGCGCGCCCAGGGGAGGGGCGCGCCCCCCACCCTCGTGACCGCCTCTGGCACCCCTTGGAGTAGGGTGCAAGTCTCCTGGATCACATTCGGTGAGAAAATCACGTTCCCGAAGGTTTCATTCCGTTTGGACTCCGTTTGATATTCCGTTTCTTCGAAACACTAAAATAGGCAAAAAAAACATAAATTCGTGGTTGGGCCTCCGGTTAATAGATTAGTCCCAAAAATAATATAAAAGTGGAAAATAAAGCCCATTATAGTCCAAAACAATAGATAAAGTAGCATGGAGCAATCAAAAATTATAGATACGTTGGAGACGTATCAGGCATCCTCAAGCTTAATTCCTGCTCGTCCTCGAGTAGGTAAATGATAAAAAGAGAATTTTTGATGCGGATTGATACTTTGGCATAATTTCAATGTAAATCTTCTTAATCATGGTATGAATATTCAGATCCGAAAGATTCAAGACAAAAGTTCATATTGACATAAAAATAATAATACTTCAAGCATACTAACAAAGCAATTATGTCTTCTCAAAATAACATGGCCAAAGAAAGTTATCCCTACAAAATCATATAGTCTTGCTATGCTCCATCTTCCCCACACAAAGTATTTAAATCATGCACAACCCCGATGACAAGCCAAGCAATTGTTTCATAATTTAACATTTTCAAAACTTTTTCAATCTTCACGCAATACATGAGCGTGAGCCATGGATATAGCACTATATGTGGAATAGAATGGTGGTTGTGGAGAAGACAAAAAAGAGGTAAGATAGTCTCACATCAACTAGGCGTATTAACGGGCTATGGAGATGCCCATCAATAGATATCAATGTGAGTGAGTAGGGATTGCCATGCAACGGATGCACTAGAGCTATAAGTATATGAAAGCTCAACAAAAGAAACTAAGTGGGTGTGCATCCAACTTGCTTGCTCACGAAGACCTAGGGCATTTTGAGGAAGCCCATCATTGGAATATACAAGCCAAGTTCTATAATGAAAAATCCCCACTAGTATATGAAAGTGACAAAATGAGAGACTCTCTATCATGAAGATCATGGTGCTACTTTGAAGCACAAGTGTGGTAAAAGGATAATAACATTGTCCCTTCTCTGATGACATGTTAACTTTCAATGATTTCATCCAATCACAAGCCCTATTAGAATTGCCGATTAAAGGGAGGAGGTTTACGTGGAGTAACATGCAGACAGATCCACTCCTAGAGCAGCTTGATTGGTTCTTCACCTCGGCCAATTGGACCTCTAGTTACCCCAACACGACTGTCGCACCTCTCCCAAAACCAGTCTCGGATCATGTGCCGTGTGTGATCTCAATTGAGACTTCTGTCCCTAAGTCTAAAATCTTTCGTTTTGAAAACTTCTGGATATCACATCCTGGGTTCTTTGAAGTTGTGCAGTCCACTTGGGACAAAAGTTGTTTTGCACATAACTCGGCTGCCTTGTTGTGCAAAAAATTTAAGCATCTGAGATATGCTCTTAAGAAGTGGAGCAAGAACATCTCCAGACTGAATCTGTGTATTGATAACTCCAATTGGGCTCTTCTTGAATTGGATGGGATTGAGGATTTGAGACCTCTCACAATCCCAGAGAAGAACTTCCGTGTTATCCTTAAGGAACATTTGGTTGTCCTCCTTGGTTATAAACGAGAATACTGGAGGAAGAGGTACACGGTTAGATGGTTCCAGTGTGGGGGAGACAACACTAAGTTCTTTCACTCCGCAGCGAGTGAGCGTTTCAGAAGAAACTCGATCGCCTCCCTGAAACTATCTGATGGATCGACTGTTTCTGATCACGCAGGGAAAGCGCTTGAGCTTTATCAGACATATAAAAACAAATTTGGGCAGGCGGAACCACATGACATGAAGTTTGATCTGACTCGGCTAATTAAAAAAGTGGAGGGGCTCGATGAGCTGACAAAACCCTTTACACATGAGGAGATCGATAAAGTAGTCCAAGAAATGCCACCAGACCGTGCGCCTGGGCTGGATTGTTTTAATGGGTGTTTTTTAAAATCATGCTGGCACATCATAAAGCATGACTTTTACACCCTTTGTGCCGATTTCTATGATGGAAAGCTGGATCTGCAGAGCCTAAACTCGGGGTTTATCACCTTGATCCCGAAGTCCTATTCACCTGAGACTGCAAATGATTACAGACCCATCACCCTCCTGAACTGTTGTTTGAAGTTGATAACTAAACTCCTGGCTAATCGGTTGCAGAAAGTAATTCTCAAAACCATCCATAAAAACCAGTATGGTTTTCTTAAAGGGAGATCGATACAAGATTGCCTAGCCTGGGCTTTCGAATACATTCACCAGTGTCAAGCTTCAGGCCGTGCTTGCTGTCTGCTCAAGTTAGACTTTGCCAAAGCTTTTGACACAATTCAACATGAACCTATGATTGAGATCATGAGGCATATGGGCTTCGATGAGAGATGGATTGGATGGATCAGAAGTATTTTCTCCACGGGTACTTCCTCCGTGTTGCTCAATGGTACCCCGGGGAAGCAATTTGCCTGTCTGTGTGGAGTGAGACAAGGAGACCCGCTCTCGCCTCTAATTTTCGTTCTCGCTGCAGACCTCTTGCAAGCGGCAATAAACGAGGCCTGCAGAGCTGGGCAACTACACCTGCCGATTCCATCACATGATAGCAACTACCCCATTATTCAGTATGCCGACGACACGATCCTGGTGTTCCCAGCTTGCCCGAATCAAGCCCGAGTCCTCAAAAAAATTCTGTTGGACTACGCAACATCGGTTGGTCTGAAAATCAACTTCCACAAATCAACTATTGTCCCAATCAACCTAGAGTCGGCGGCCACGACTGATTTGGCAGAGATTTTTGGGTGCGTCGTTGGACAAATGCCATTCACGTATCTAGGGTTGCCTATGGGGACAACCCGTCCCACAGTTATGGATTTGTTGCCCATGGTCACCGCAATGCAGAGAAAAATTCCAGCAGCAGTTTCCTTGCTTGATTATGGCTCCAAGCTGACTCTTCTGAACTCAGTTGTAACCTCGCTTGCGATATACGCAATGTGTTCCATCAAGTTAAACCCGTGATCGTTGAACACCTAGACAAACTCCTAAGATCCATGTCTGTGGCTGAGGAAATCAGAGGATGGCACCAAAGGCAACTCCCTCGCAGCTTGGGACATGGTTTGCAGGCCAAAAAACAAGGGAGGCTTGGGAATCATAAACCTCAAAATTCAGAATCAGGGTTTGTTATTGAAACAACTTCATAAATTCTACAACAAGCAAGATGTTCCATGGGTTCAGCTTGTCTGGAATTCATATTACAACCATCAAACCCCACATGCAATGGACCCTTGTGGCTCGTTCTGGTGGAAAGATCTCATGCAGTTGTCTGATATCTACAGAGGGGTTACCAGGGCGTCTGTTGGGTCGGGTGGCTCGATCCTCTTCTGGAAGGATGAGTGGAAAGATGGACTTTTCCAGGACACATTCCCGAGAGCTTTTTCCTTTGCCAGGGATCCGGACATGTCGAGCCAGTCCTTACTTTCCTCGGTGAGGTTAGAAGATGTGTTTCACCTCCCCCTCTCGATGGAAGCTCGGCTTGAGGTGACCAATTTGCAACTGGCCACGTCGGATGTGTCTCTGACTGTCAGGGAGGATACATGGAAATGTGTGTGGGGAGGAAGTGATTTTAAAGCCACAAAATTTTATGAATATTGCTTCAGGGATATGAAGGTGGACGAGGCCTTTTGCTGGATTTGGAAGACCAAATGTACCATGCAATGGAAAATGTTCGCGTGGCTGCTGCTCGCTGATCGTTTGAACACCAGAAATATGCTGAGAAGGAGACACTATAAAATCTAGAATGATGATTATACCTGCTTGCTCTGTCAAAACCCACCTGAAGAGGACGTTGCTCACCTCTTCTTTAATTGTCCTTTCAGTAAAAGATGTTGGGACGGCATTGGGATTCATTGGCCAGTTGGGGACTGTAGGCTCACACTATTGCATGCTGGTAAAAACTCTTGGAATGGACACATGTTCATGGAGGTGTTCACGGTGGCGGCCTGGGGGATCTGGAAGGAAAGGAATGATAAACACTTCAGAGGGATCCAGCCGTCCTTTACATCCTGGAAGAACAGATTCAAGCATGATTTTGCTCTTTTGGTCCATAGGGCCAAGCAGAGCATGCTCCTTATATTCATCACTAGTAGCGGCCTTGTAATTTGGGGGATATCACCTTCTGTAACTCTTCTTCTCACCCCCCCCTTTTCATGTAGTAGTGACTTGTGAAGTAGGGTTGTAGGCTGACTGGACTGGAATGTTGGGACTGTACTAACCCTTTAACACCTTAATACAAAGTCAGTGGGGACTTCCCCCACTGTCATCAGTTCTCAAAAAAACATTGTCCCTTCTCTCTTTTTCTCTCATTTTTTTATTTGGGCCTTTTCTCTTTTTTTATGGCCTCTTTTTTTTGTCCGGAGTCTCATCCCGACTTGTGGGGGAATCATAGGATCCATCATCCTTTCCTCACTTGGGACAATGCTCTAATAATGATGATCATCACACTTTTATTTTTCTTACAACTCAACAATTACAACTCGATACTTAGAACAAATTATGACTCTATATGAATGCCTCCAGCGGTGTACCGGGATATGCAATGAAATATGAGTAACATGTATGAAAGAATTATGAACGGTGGCTTTTCCACAAATACAATGTCAACTACATGATCATGCTAGCAATATGACAATGATGGAGCGTGTCATAATAAACGGAACGGTGGAAAGTTGCATGGCAATATATCTCGGAATGGCTATGGAAATGCCATGATAGGTAGGTATGGTGGCTGTTTTGAGGAAGGTTTATGGTGGGTGTATGATACCGGTGAAAAGTGTGCGGTATTAGAGAGGCTAGCAATGGTGGAAGGATGGGAAAAAGTGCGTATAATCCATGGACTCAACATTAGTCATAAATAACTCATATACTTATTGCAAAAATCTAGAAGTTATCAAAGCAAAGTATTACGCGCATGATCCTAGGGGATAGATTGGTAGGAAAAGACCATCCCTCGTCCCCGACCGCCACTCATAAGGAAGACAATCAATAAATAAATCATGCTCCGAGTTCATCACATAACGGTTCACCATACGTGCATGCTACGGGAATCACAAACTTCAACACAAGTATTCTTTAAATTCACAACTACTCAATTAGCATGACTCTAATATTATCACCTTCATATCTCAAAATAATTATCAAGCATCAAACTTATCTTAGTATTCAACGCACTCAAAAGAAAGTTTCACATATCTTGAATACCAAGTATATTAACATTAAGCAAATTACCATGCTATTAATGACTCTCAAAATAATCTAAGTGAAGCATGAGATATCAAGTTTCTTTAAAACAAATCCACCACCGTGCTCTAAAAGATTTAAGTGAAGCACTAGAGCAAAAATTATCACGCTCAAAAGATATAAGTGAAGCACTATGAGCAAAAACTATCAAGCTCAAAAGATATAAGTGAAGCCCATAGAGTATTCTATCAAATTTCAATTCATATATGGCTCTCTCAAAAGGTGTGTACAGCAAGGATGATTGTGGTAAACTAACAAGCAAAGACTCAAATAATACAAGACGCTCCAAGCAAAACACATATCATGTTGGTGAATAAAAATAGCTCCAAGTAAATTACCTATGGAAGTAGACGAAAGAGGGGATGCCTTCCGGGGCATCTCCAAGCTTTGAATTTTTGGTTTCCTTGGATTATCTTGGGGGTGCCATGGGCATCCCCAAGCTTAGGCTTTTGCCACTCCTTGTTCCATAATCCATCAAAAGAATTCACCCAAAACTTGAAAACTTCACAACACAAAACTCAATAGAAATCTTGTGAGCTCCGTTAGAGAAAGAAAACAAAAGACTACTTTAAGGTACTGTAATGAACTCATTATTTATTTATATTGGTGTTAAACCTACTGTATTCCAACTTCTCTATGGACCATAAACAACTTTACTAGCCATAGATTCATCAAAATAAGCAAAAAACACACGTAAAACAGAATCTGTCAAAAACAGAACAATCCGTAGTAATCTGTAACTAACGCAAACTTCTGGAACCCAAAACATTATACAAAAATTAGACGACCTGGACAATTTGTTTATTGATCATCAGCAATTGGAATCAGTATTTTATCACGTTCTGGTGATTTTTAACAATTCGGGCACTGAGCACAAAGATTCTGGAAATTACGACAAGATCAAATAACTATCATCCAAGAAAATCCAATAGGTTCAACTTGGCACAAACACTAATTAAAAGATAAAATCACATCTAAACAGCCTAGATGGATTATTTTATTCCTAAGCAGAACCAAAAACAAAAAATACAAAATAAAATTGGGTTGCCTCCCAACAAGCGCTATCGTTTAACGTCCCTAGCTAGGCATTGAGATCTCAATGATGCTCACATGAAAGACAAGAATTGAAGCGCAAAAAGAGCATCATGAAACACGTGACAAACACATCTAAGTCTAACATACTTACTATGCATAGGCATATAATAAGCAAACAAATTTGCAAGGCAAACGAAAACTAGCATATGCAAGGAATAAGAAAGAGACGATAGCAATCTCAATATGACGAGAGGTAATTTAGTAACATGAAAATTTCTATAACCATATTTTCCTCTCTCATAATAATTACATGTAGGATCATAAGAAAATTCAACAATATATCTATCACATAACATATTCTCAACACGATCCACATGCATGCGAAGTTGACACTCTTCCAAAATAGTGGGATTAATATTAACTAAAGTCATGACCTCTCTAAACCCACTTTTATTAAAAACTTCATAAGATTGAACATTATCCAAATATGTGGGATCTAAAGTTGACACTCTTCCAAACCCACTTTCAATATTATTGCAAACACTATTATCAATCTCATATTCATCATGGGGATTAAATAAATTTTCAAGATCATAAGAAGAATCACCCCAATCATGATCATTGCAACAAGTAGAGGACATAGCAAAACTAGCATCCCCAAGTTTAGGGTTTTGCATATTATTAGCATGATTGACATCAAGAGAATTTATAGTAAAATCATTGCAATCATTCTTTTCATCGAAGGAACTACCAAGTATGGGTGCAATAGCAACGATCTCATGTTTAACATAAGGCACTATAGCAAATTCATCTTCATAAATATTGGCATCATGGCCACAAGAATAGCAAGCATCATTTTCATCAAGGGATATTTCAATCAAATCATCGGAATCATCATTATCTATAGATTCATGCATATCATTATTTCCTTCCAAAGCAACGGTCATTCTCTCAATAAATTCTTTGACATAGACATTATGAGCATAGTTTTCATAGCAATATTTAAGTATGCCAAAATTTTCAGATTCGTAGAGAGTAATATCATGCTTTTCAATCAATGAAGCAACTTCATAAGCACCCTTAAAAGCAACAAATTCTTCAATTTGTTTGATATCATAGTAACTATAAACACCCTTTGCATAAGAAGATAAGATTTCATTTTCATTAAACTCACATAGGTAAGGAAGGTGTTTTTTAGGGTTCTTAGAGCAACAAGTAATATCATAAATTTCACAAAGATTCCAAGCATAACACAACAATATGTTTATTTGACTCCATAAGAGTCTCCCTTTTTCAGACAAACGGTGACACACATAATGAGCATGCTCATCTAAAGATTTCCCATCAACTAGGCTAGTTGGGGTTTCAAAGACGAAAGCATAAGGATCGAAGATGATCCAAGTAGAACACTTTAAGTGGATCCATATCAATAGATTTTTAGCAAGCAAAGATGCAAGCAAATAGAAGGCACATGGAAACACAAACAAAAATACATACGGGAAGAAGGCGAAGAAAGGGCGAATAAAACAGCAAGGGTGAAGTGGGGAGAGGAAAAGCGAGAGGCAAATGGCAAATAATGTAATGCGAGAGATAGGGATTGTGATGGGTACTTGGTATGTTGACTTTTAGTAAGCCTCCCAAACAGCAGCGCCAGAAATTATTCTTGCTACGTCTCGAGCTTGCGTTGGATTTCCCCGAAGAGGAGAGGATGATGCAGCATAGTAGTGTAAGTATTTCCCTCAGTTTTTGAGAACCAAGGTATCAATCCAGTAGGAGACTATGCGCAAGTCCCTCGTACCTGCACAAAACGATAGCTACTCGCAACCAACGCTTAGGGGTTGTCAATCCCTTCACGGTCACTTGCGAGAGTGAGATCTGATAGAGATAATATTTTTGGTATTTTTCGTATAAAGATGCAAAGTAAAAAAGTAAAAGCAAAGCAAGTAAATAAAGTGATGGAGATTGATATGATGAGAATAGACCCGGGGGCCATAGGTTTCACTAGTGGCTTCCCTCAAGAGCATAAGTATTCTATGGTGGGTGAACAAATTACTGTTGAGCAATTGATAGAATTGAGCATAGTTATGAGGTTATCCAGGCAATGATCATGTATATAGGCATCACGTCCGTGACAAGTAGACCGAAACGATTCTGCATCTACTACTATTACTCCACTCATCGACCGCTATCCAGCATGTTGTCGGATTTCAGGTTCCGGCAGACCCTCGAGGTTCGAACACTGGGGTGCGCGCGGAATCTCGCCCTCTACCTACCTGCACCCCGCCGCCTTGCTAAGATCTAAACTACGAAAGGAACAACACAAGAGACACAGGGTTTATACTAGTTCGGGCCACCATTGTGGTGTAATACCCTACTCTAGTTTGTGGTGTGGTGGATTGCCTCTTGGGCTGATGGTGATGAACAATACAAAGAGTAACAGCCTCGCGAGGGTCTGTTCTTGGCTGGTGCGATGAACTGCTAGGGGGAGTTTAGTCGCTTCTCTCTATATCTCTGCCGATTCCAGATCTCTCTCCCTTACTATGGTGGCTGGCTCTACTTATATAGGCAGAGGCCCTGGGCCTCTTCCCAAATATTGAGCGGGAAGGGCGCCAACAATTGGCCATTTTGAAGGGGAACATATGGTACACTTATCCTGACTAAAGTTGGTCCTCGCCTGTCAAAGGCTCTGGTGGTGACGCCGGCTTGGGCTCCACAATGACTTCCTTCCTCCCGTTGGACTGGTCTTGATCTTGTTGCACCGAAATGGACGCCTTTGCTTGATGCCCTCACCAAAGAGGAAAGGAGGAAACTGCGCGGGCTGGCGCCCGCCTGGTGCCCTTGGTCGTCATGGCTTGTGTCATGGGCACCTCATGAGGTACCCCACCTTGATCTCTCCGCCACCTTGCGAGCCAGGCTGATGAAGCCGTGCCTGAGGAAGCTCCCTGTCGTCCGCCCCGCGAGGCTTGGCCCCTCGCGAGGGTCTTGAGCTCATGTTGATGAAGATGGGCCGTGATGGGCCCCCCTTTGAGCCACGCCACAGGCCGCAGGCAGGCAAGTCTGGGGACCCCCGTTCCCATAACGCCGACACATGCATCTAGAGTATTAAGTTAAAAACAGAGTAACGCCTTAAGCAAGATGACATGATGTAGAGGAAGAAATTCATGCAATATGATAAATACCCCATCTTTTTATCCTCGATGGCAACAATACAATACGTGCCTTGCAACCCTTTCATCCTTTGGGTAAGGTCACCGCAAGATTGAACCCAAAGCTAAGCACTTCTCCCATTGCAAGAACTACCAATCTAGTTGGCCAAACCAAACAGATAATTCAAAGAGACTTGCAAAGATAACTTAATCATACATAAAAGAATTCAGAGAAGAATCAAATATTTTCCATAGATAAGCTGGATCATAAACCCACAATTCATCGGTCTCAACAAACACACCGCAAATAGAAGATTACATCGAATAGATCTCCACGAGAGAGGGGGAGAACATTGTATTGAGTTCCAAAAAGAGAGAAGAAGCCATCTAGCTACTAACTATGGACCAAGGTCTGAAGTAAACTACTCACACTTCATCGGAGGGGCTATGGTGTTGATGTAGAAGCCCTCCGTGATGGATGCCCCTCCCATGAGCTCCTAACAGGCCCCAAGATGGGATCTCATGGATACAGGAAGGTACGGCGGTGGAATTAGGTTTTGGCTCCCCTTTGATCTGTCGAGTGCGTAGGTATATATAGGAGGAAGGAGTACGTCGGTGGAGCGTCAGGGGCCCACGAGGCGGGCGCGCCAGGAGGGGCGCCCCCACCTCGTGACCGCCTCGCACCCCTTGGAGTAGGGTCCAAGTCTCCTGGATCACGCTCGTGAGAAAATCACGTTCCCGAAGGTTTCATTCCGTTTGGACTCCGTTTGATATTCCGCTTTCTTCAAACACTAAAATAGGCAAAAACAACAATTATGGGCCGGGCCTCCGGTTAATAGGTTAGTCCCAAAAATAATATAAAAGTGGAAAATAAAGCCCATTATAGTCCAAAACAATAGATAAAGTAGCATGGAGCAATCAAAAATTATAGATACGTTGGAGACGTATCAGGTACCTCGCCTTGATCTCTCCGCCTCCTGGCGAGCCAGCCTGACGAGGCCGTGCCTGAGGAAGCTTCCTGTCATCCGCCCCACGATGCTTGGCCCCTCGCGAGGGTCTTGAGCTTGTGCTGATGAAGATGGGCCATGCTGGGCCACCCTTGAGCCACGCCACAGGCCGCAGGCAGGCAAGTTTGGGTACCTCCGTTCCCAGAACGCCGAAAGTAGCCCCCGGGCCCAAGGCGCGCTTGGACTTGGCTGAGCAGAGAAGCGAAGGGCAAGTCTGAGCGCCATGAGCCCCTAACAGCTCATGACCTTGGGCGCCGCGTGGCGGTTCATTGGACGTGGGCGCCTTTAGCAACTGCGCGAATCAGCAGAAGTGTGGCACCCGTCTAAGCTTTGCCTCCTCCGGCCATTGCCCAGATCCCCTTTCTTGCTCCTTTCCTTCCTGCCTCCGAAATCTCCAGGTCTACTTTGACTGCGTGCCCAAGCAAGACATGGCGCCTCGCCAGACCCCGGCCGGAGCTTGGTACTCACCCGCCTTGGACTCGCCGAACGTGTCGGAGAAGGGCCTTTCCCGGGCGCGCCGGATGGTGGTGGCGCAAGGCAACGACTGGGCAACGGTGCTCAGGGCCGGCTCTGCCCTGCCCGAGGGCCAAGGAAGCACCTTCTATCCGCTCTTCGTGAGCGCCATTGCTGCCGGTCTGGTGCCTCCCTTTTCTGAGTTCTTCTTTTCTGTCCTCCGTCATTACAAACTGCAAGCTCGCACCTCCACCCCAACTCTGTTCTTCTTCCGTGATCTTCTCCTACTATTGTGAGGCTCATGTCGGGTGCGGCCCCGAGTGGCCTTGCTGCGCACTACTTCTACCCCCGGACCTCTCGCGGGTCCATCTCTGCGTGCGCGAGCTTTGTCGCGTATGGCAGCTCCAACGCCATCTCGAAGCCCGGGAAGAGGATTGAGGGCTTCAGGAGCAAGTGGGTCATGGTAGATGCTGGGCGCATCCATCCTCGGCTGATTCTGCCCATGGAGCAGCCCACGACCTCCGACGATTGGTCTCGCGCGGAACTCGTGGATCCCCGCGCGAAGCCGGTGCTGGAGAAGATGAACGCAGACCTGTGGCCGGGCAACATGGCGACGGCGAAGCTGACTGGGGCGTCGCTCCTGAGGGAGTTCCTGGAGCACCAGGTGGCCCCGCTTTCACAAGATTACTCACTTCCGCTGGAGGCCCCGCCTGAGCCCCTGCAGCCTTGGCCGACGAAGATCTGGCCGCGGTCCTCCAATCTTTGGTCTGGGAGACGTGGCGAGGCCGAGGGCGCTCCTGTACCCATGTTCCTTCGAGATGATTGGGAGCAGGCGGTGGACTCCATGCCCGTCTTCAATGGGGACGGGCCCGTGCCCGCGGAGGTTCCCGAGGACCCGGCGGCCCTAGCGACGGTGAACGTGTCCTCCAGCGACTCCAGCAGAGAGGAGGAAGAAGAGGAGCGAGAAGAGGGGCCTAACTCCGAGGCGACCGACGGGGAGTCGAGAGCGTCCCTCCCCCGGCGCAGGTCCCGCGCTCTCTGCCTCTTGTCGAGCGACGACGAGGATGGCGATGAGCGGGGCGGCGAGAGTTTGCCCCCGATCCCGAAGAAAGGACAGGACTGGGCTGGTCCCCCGCGGGTCTGCCCCGGCTCCGAGGCGATCCGCAGACGCGCCTCCTGCTCCCGGGCCTCTTGAGGCTGATCCCTGTAGCCGGCTCTCGGGCTTCAAGTATGGCCGGAGGTTGCTCGAGCCCGCGAGCGATGACCAGTAAGTGCTTGATTCTTGTTTTATTCCTTTCTTTGTCACTACGGCTTGATATCTTTATCTCTTGGCTAGGCTGGCGCCTGCGGCGAAGAAGCTGAAGGGAGCTCCCAAGGCTTTGTCTGGGGCAGCGCCTCCGCCCGTGAAAGAAGGTGACGGCAAGACACGGGCCTCTCCTGCCCGGTCATCCTCGCGAGGCTTGGCGGAGCTAGCTGGGGCGAGCTCAGCTCCCATGGCCCAGGTGACTCCTGAGGTATCCTTGCCTGATGGCACCGTCGCAGCTGTTGGGGCGCAGAAGGTCCCGCTTCAGGATGCCGTGGTTACTCTGCTGTCCTCTCCTCCTACTCCACCAACTGATGTCTCTCCGACTCCTCCCACTGTCCTGGATCGTGCTGCTGCTGAACTGGACCGGCTGTGGCAAGATCTTCTGGGCGCCGACCAAGCAGGCCGGGCGCTTGAGCTGGCCTCGGCTGGGTTCGGCCTGACGCTGATTCGAAAGGGCGCTGGTTCAGGCCGCGACGGCTTGCGACGAGGAGAAGCAGGCCGTCCTTGGGGCGAAGGATGCTCGCGACGCCGCCTTGGGGGAGGTAGCCGATGTCCGAGGTCGCTGCAAGGCGCTGGACAGCGAGCTGCAGGGCTTGCGTGACCAGCTTGCCAAGGAGGCCCGCATTCGCCAAAAGAAGGAGGAAGACATGAAGGCTCGCGAGGTGGCCATCAAGGACCGGGATGCCAAGCTTAACAAGCGCCGTGACCGCCTGGGTGCGCTGGAGCAGGAGTTGGAGGCGAAGAGGGTCGAGCTGTATGACAAGGCGCGGGTCCTCGCCGAGGACCGCGTGGCCTTCGTGGAGATGGAGGTGAAGGCTCGCACCTTGCTGAGGTCGCGACGACAGCCGCTCGGAAAGCCCTGGCCGGCCGGGCGCCGAGGACGGCCCCGCCAAGCTGCTTCCTTTCTCGATCCACGCCCTTGAAGATGTCACCCTTGGCCTTGGCCCCACGGCCGAGGCCGAGGCGCTGTGTCTCGTTTTTCTGCAGGTACCGACGCGTCCTTACCCACATCTACCTTCGCGATCCCGACGTCGACCTCGACAGCCTGCTGGAGCCCGTGAGCGGCGAGCTTGCCGCTGCCGCTGCTGAGGCCGTGAAGGGTCGAGCGGAGGCTCTGCTGGTGAAGTTCCGGGCCTTCAAAGATCAAGCCGGGCGAAGCGCTGCCGGTCCCGGGAGGCTTCACGAGGCGAACCCGCCCGTGCAGCTCCGCCACAACAAGTGACTCCTTTGTGGCTCCTGATCAGCTTTCAGCTCCATCAACATGCATCATGCCTCGGGGAGGCGTTTAAACTTGCGTTTGGTGTTGTGACAACAGTTATGGACTGTAATATTTGCTTTTGAATTCCTTGAGATTTGCGCTTTTCCTTCCTACTTGCTTATGTTCTACACCGGCAGAGCCCGCCCTCACAAGATACCTCAACCGCCATTAGCCCCGACCGAAACCAGGACGGGACCAAGGAGTGAGGGGCTACGTGACAAGTTAGGCTCTCGAGTCGCGATGCTCAGAGTCCCCTTGGCGCATGAACAGCAAGTAGGGAGGCGAGATGTATGGGTGAATTTACCATTCTACATCTGCAGAGCCCGGCCCCGCGCATACCTCAACCGCCGTTAGCCTTTCGGAACTAAGGGGTGAGGGGCTACGCGACCAGTTAGGCTCCTGAGTCGCGATGCTCAGGAGTCCCCCTTGACGTTCAAACGGCCTTCGTACCTTGGCTCCGGCCGGGAGGGACGTCAGGACGAACCAGGCCCGAGGGGCCTGGCTGGTGGCGTGGCGTCTGGGCATGACCCAGAGTAGCCCTCGCGTGCCCAGCCTCGCTGCACTCCCGAGGGGAGGCGCGATGAGGCCGCACATTGAGCTCTGGGCTCCCCGAGGTTGATGCGGCCGGGCCACCCTCGCTTGTTTATCACCAGCTGAGCATAGCGCTTCCGTATGTGTACGGGAATAGCCGCTCCTCGGCAGTGTCGCCAGCCAAAGACGGAGCATGGTGCTTCCACTGGTGCGTGGGAGGGGGCTCCCCTCCGGGAGGAGCCCCCGGGGCATGTACAGCCCCGCCCTGGCACGTGGCTGGCACGGTAGGGCCTAACGAGGTGTATCTGGGCACCCGTGAGCCAGCACGGGACTCACGGGGCCCTACCTCAAGGCGGGTTGTGCCTAGCATTGGGCCTTAACTTGTGACGTGTTCCTGCAAATTTGGTTAGATGTCGACGCCCACGCCCTGGGTCCCGCCTCGAGCGGTCTCGGCCGTCATTGTATGCCAGTTCGCGATGCCGTGGACAAGGCCAGAGGGTGAGGGCTGGAGAGCCAGTAGGAGCTCATGAGTCGCGATGCTCGGGTACCCCCCCCCTTTAATGTGCAAGCAGCCGACATGAAGGAAGACGGGGTGCCGTGGACAGGCATCAAATAACAATCATGATGGGTCGAACACATGACCCGAAATAAACACGAGAGCGGTACATGCCGCTGGGTCTGGCCCGAGCGATTTGGGGATGATGCAGCCCGAGGGGCACCCCAACAAGGTAAGCTAGGAACATGAAGTAAAAGGGATACATGCCGCAGGGACGGACCCACGCGGCCTGGGAATGATGCAGCCCTAGGGGGCGCTCCCAGCTGGAAATGAAACTTGAAGGATGTCACCTGATAACGTTGAAGACGAAGGGATGCTGAAGTAGCGGACGTCGTGGGCTGCGGAAGCCAATCTTCATGAGCCCCCAGGCCCAGGAGCCTCGGGAGGCTCGGGCGCTGGTGGCTCCTCGCGACCATCTCCATCTCCGCCAGATCGCGGAACGCCTGGCCCCTTGAGCCTCCAGATGCTCCCCATGAGGCGCCGGGCGCTGCGTGGTGGCTGCCTGCACGCCGTAGGGCATGCGAGCGTAGGCGTGGGGTGGACCTTCGCAGCGCCCCCACGCGTGAGGGCCGGTGCCTCGTGAGGCGGCTCGGTTGAGCCCTGGTATGTCGATGCAGACGCGCAGCCCACCATCCTCGCCTAGATGGGGAGCTACGGTGGGTAAGCGGCGGCTGCCACTCATGACTCTTGACTCCTGCAGCTCCTGAATGATCTGGCTGATAAACTCCCGAGGGTTTGGCCCTCCTTGCCTCGCTCCTTCCTGAGGGAAAAGTGCTCTGAAACACGCCTCCAAGTGGTGCCCAAGCGCCTCCCTCGTGACCTTAGCAAGGTCGGTGGCCCTCCAGGAGAGAGCCCCCGAGCCTTGCTTGAGGAGGGCACCGGGCGCGCCTTCCAATGCGACAGAAGGAGGTGCCCCCTGAACAGGCACGGACCCTGAGGGGCCTGCCTCCCGAGAGGTCGAGCCTGGCGATGCCTTCTTCTTCTTGGGAGCAGTCTCGGGGAGCCTCCCGCTCCTGCGATCTGGGTCTTCAAGCGACGCGGCTTGAAAAGCTCGCTCCAGGGAGCACACAACATCGGGAGGACTCCGGCTGTGGCCGCGCACTTGAGCTGATCTGCTGAGCTGAACGTGATGGCGCACGCTGACCACCTGAGAGGGCGCATGGCTTCGAGCTTGGTGAGGACTGCATTCACTTCATGCGAACTGCTTGAAGATGCATTGAGAGGTCGGGCATGAGCTCCGCCCAGATGCAAGCGATCGCTGCTCCCCGAAGCCCCGCCCCCTCGGCCCCTAATGATGGTCCTCGTTTCTCCTTGGCTGCGACGGCAGAGGAGGGAGGCCTGCGTTTCCTTACGGGCGATCCTTGCGAGGCTGATCCCTTCAGCCTCCTTCGCGAGGCTGATCCTGCCAGCGATCCTCGCAAGGTCGGTCACGCCACCCTTGGCGAGGGCCACGGTCTTCCCAGCGTCCTGCGTTTCTTCCTCCTCCTCGGCCGTAGCCTCGATCGTTCTTGGTCGGGCGTCGACCGATTTTCCCTTCGCACGGCTCGGAGCTCTTGACATTCGTTGGTGTTGTGGGTGTGGAGGTCGTGGTACACAAAGATCGGGCTGCCCTTGGATGACTCGGGCTCTGCCTCGCTTGGTATCTGGTTACGCCATGAAAGCACGGCAGCCCCCTTGCGCTTCACATCCTTGGCCTTGGGCCTCTTCTCTTCTGGGTCTGCGGCTGGCAGCTCGAGGAGGGAAAGGCGTCCTTCCTCAGTCCTGGCGCACTTGGTCGCCAAGTTGAACAACTCCAAGGATGTACACAGATCTTCATGCATCGCCAGCTCCTCCTTCATCTTGACGTCACGCACACCGTCGGAGAAGGCTGAGATGATGGCCTCCTCGGTCACCTTGGGAATCTTGAGGCGTGCGTTGTTGAAGCGTTGGATGTACTTCTGCAAGGTCTCCCCTGGCTGCTGCTTGATGCGGGGCATGTCGCTCACGGCAGGAGGCCGGTCACGAGTACCTTGGAAGTTGGCGATGAAGTGGGTGTGCATCTCGTCCCAGGAGGAGATCGTGCCAGAGCCGTGTTCAGAGCCAAAAGGGCTCGGCCCTTGAGTGCCATGGGAAACCAGTTCGCCATGACCTTCTCGTCCCTGTTGGCGGATTCGATGCCCAGCTCAGAGAGCTGAAGGAACTCCGCAGGGTCGGCCGTGCTGCCATGAAGCGAGGAGGCAGTGTCCTGCTTGAACTTGCCGGGCCACGCGACAAGCGCAGCTTCGGTGGTGAAGGCGCGACAATTGCCGTGGGCTACGGGAGGCCTTTGGTGACGAAGAGCCTGGTCTTGCGGGTCCCCATGTGCTGCCGCTGGGAGCAGCGTGGGGTCTTGGCGTCTTTGGAGCAGGAGCGCTGTCGTGTGAGCGGTCACGAGGAGCACTCGGGCAGCTTCTTGGGGGCGAGGGACCTCTTGACAGCTCTGCTCTTCTTTGTCTTGGCGCCGGATGGAGTGGGTTCGCCCGGCCACGCGCGCCTTGGGGCCAAGGCGCCTTCTTGAGGGGGAGGCGGTTGAGGCGCCCTTGGAGCTTCATCGCCTGCGCAGGGCGGGGCGCGGTGCAGCGAGAAGGACGGCGCGGGGGAGCCCCCTGCGGTGCGGACGAGCTCCGGACGAGCTCGGCGACGCGGTCGAGCCACTCTTCATAGACGTCGTCGATAGGGCGGTAGCGCAGGAGCTCGTTTGCCGTGATGAGTGCAGCTCAAGCGTCCATGGGCGCGCGGAGCGCACGAGACGAAGAACCAGCTGGGGCGAGTGAAGGAGTAGCGGTGCGGCCGTCTCGCCTCACGGATGGATGCTGGAACGATGCTTGCTGCTCGTTCCCCGTCGGGCCGGTGGCGGCGTTGACGGCAAGCGACGTGGAACGGCGGGGGCGGCCGCCGACGGGGGCCGTCTGGGCGACGCGGCTAGCGAGAGCGGCTCGGCCGGGCGCGAGCCCGACGAAGGCCCCGACATGGATGCGATGGGTGGCGAAGAACAGGCGGCGGAAGACAATTCCGTGCACCCCTACCGGGCGCGCCAAATGTCGAATTTCGGGTTCCGGCAGACCCTCTAGGTTCGAACTACAGGGGTCTTGTAGCGGAGATCTCGCCCCCTACCTACCTGCACCTCTTCGCCTCGCTAAGATCTAAACTACCAAAGGAACAACACAAGAGACACAAGGTTTATACTGGTTCGGGCCACCATTGTGGTGTAACACCCTACTCCAGTGTGTGGTATGGTGGATTGCCTCTTGGGCTGATGATGAACAATACAAGGAAGAACAGCCTCGCGAGGGTCTGTTCCTGGCCGGTGCGATGAACTGCTAGGGGGAGTTAAGTCGCTCTCTCTCTCTCTCTCTCTAGATTGCTTGATCTCTAGCTCTGTCCTCGATTCCGGATCCTCCTACCCTGTGGGTGGCTAGTCCTATTTATAGGCAAAGGCCCTGGGCCTCTTCCCAAATATTGAGTGGGAAGGGCGCCAACAATTGGCCATTTTGAAGGGGAACATCTAGTATACTTATCCCGACTAAAGTTGGTCCTCGCTTTGTCAAAGGCTCTCGTGGTGACGCCGGCTTGGGCTCCACGATGACTTCCTTCCCGCTATGCACGGTCTTGGTCTTGTTGCACCGAATTGGGTGCCTTTGCTTGATGCTCGCCATGCTTGCCCCCATTGCATCAAAGAGGAAACGAGGACATCACAGGCTGGTGGCGCCACTGGCGCCTTTGGTCGTCATGGCTTGCGTCATGGGCACCTCGTGAGGTACCCCGCCTTGATCTCTCCGCCTCCTCGCGAGCCAGCCTGACGAGGCCGTGCCTGAGGAAGTTTCCTGTTGTCCGCCCCGCGAGGCTTGGCCCCTCGCGAGGGTCTTTGTCGGATTTCGGGTTCCGGCAGACCCTTGAGGTTCGAACACTGGGGTGCGCGCGGAAATCTGCGCTCTACCTACCTGTACCCCGCCGCCTCGCTAAGATCTAAGCTACAAAAGGAACAGCACAAGAGACACAAGGTTTATACTAGTTCGGGCCACCGTTGTGGTGTAATACCCTACTATAGTTTGTGGTGTGGTGGATTGCCTCTTGGGCTGATGGTGATGAACAATACAAGGGAGAACAACCTCGCGAGGGTCTGTTCTTGGCCGGGGCGATGAACTGCTTAGGGGAGTTCAGTCGCCTTCTCTCTCTCTCTCTCTCTCTCTCTCTCTCTTTGTCCAAGGTGCATCCAGCTACTGATCAGATGTCTCTACTATGGTGGCTAGCTCTACTTATATAGGCAGAGGCCCTGGCCTCTTCCCAAATATTGAGCGGGAAGGGCGCCAACAATTGGCCATTTTGAAGGGGAACATCTGGTACACTTATCCTGACTAAAGTTGGTCCTCGCCTGTCAAAGGCTCTGGTGGTGACGCCGGCTTGGGCTCCACAATGACTTCCTTCCCGCCGTTGGACTGGTCTTGGTCTTGTTGCACCGAAATGGACACCTTTGCTTGATGCTCTCGCCTGCGCTTGCTCCCTTTGCACCAAAGAGGTAAGGAGGACATCATGGCTGGCGCCCGCCTCGGCGCCTTGGTCGCCATGGCTTGCGCCATGGGCACCTCGTGAGGTACCCCGCCTTGATCTCTCCGCCTCCTCGCGAGCCACCGACGAGGCCGTGCTCGAGGAAGCTCCTGTCGTCCGCCTCATGAGGCTTGGCCCCTCGCGAGGTCTTGAGCTCGTGTTGATGAAGATGGGCCGTGACGGGCCCCTTTGAGCCACGGCTGCAGGCCGCAGCGTGCAAGTCTGGGGACCCCTGCTCCTGCATGCCGACAAGAGCCCCGGGCCCAAGGCGCGCCCGGACTTGGCCGAGCAGAGAGGCGAAGGGGCAAGTGCGAAGCGTTGCGGGCCCTAACAGTCTGCGGCCTTGGGCACCGCGTGGCGGTTGATTGGACGTGGGTGTCTCCACTTCCCCACGACGCCTCGGCAACTGCACGAATTGACAAGTCCCTGCATGCAAAGTGGGTCATGATTACCTGCGATCATGGAGGTCGGCGGTTGGCCTTCCCGGCTATAAGTACGGGACGGCGCCTGCCCTTCTAGTCCATCTCCTCTTGCTTCTTCTTCTTCTCCATGGCTCCACCGAAGAGGTTCTCGGCCGCAGAGAAGGGGAAGGCTCGCCAGGTAGGGCCTGACTCTCCCCCGCCCAAGCGCGGTCGAGGCCGTCCTCGCAAACACCCTGTGGCTCCCATGGTGGCTCCTCGCGGTCGTGGAGGTGATCTCCCGCGCAGTGGCGGGCGGCAGGCCGGGTGCGCCTTCTGCACGACCCCTAGGCCGCGCTTCCACTCGGCGGTGCTGCCGGAGTTCGTTAGTGGTCGGGAGCCGACCCGCACCCGACTCCAGCCTTCCTCGCTTCCTCCTAGGTGAGCTTCCGGCGGTGCCCCAGGCGGCCTCGCTTCAGGTGGATGGTTGCTGCAGTCGGGCCTCCTGGCTTCATTTGGAGGTCTCTGCAGCCGAGTTCTGCCCCGCCCGCGGCTGGCAAACGTTTGCCCACGCGTGTGGTCTGAGCCGGCGATGCACCCTGCACTTCAAGTTCGACGGTGATGCCACCCTCTACATGAGGGTGTTCGGGGAAGATGGTCGCCGCGCTGGGTGCTGCCCTGAGAACGACGACCGTGGCCGCGGATTCAGCCCCAGCGACGATGAAGACGACAACGCGCGCGTGGTCGGCGACGTTCGGGGCTCGTCGAGCTTCGACGGCTCTTCTTCGGGTAGCGGTTCCTCCAGCGGTGGTCGCGACCAGCCTCCGCGCCGCCGCGCCCGCCTGGAGGGAGGTAGCGAGTCCGCCCGCCATCTTGCCCCGGTGAAGCGCGAGAGGGAGTCTGCCTGAGCTCCGGAGGCAGTTCGAGTCTCCCCCGCGAGTTGGTGTCAGGCGAGCCGCGCCTGTTTTGTTCTTTTTCCTTTTCCTGCGCAAAGAAACAGTAGCGTAGGGCCCCGCGTGGGCGTGCTTGGACTATTGCTGTTAATTATCGTACTGTTTCTGCTATCTCAATATTATGCCCGTGTGCTACACGCTCGCGCGTAGAAATTACTTAGCTCGGGGGCGCCCGTCGTGGCCCTCGTCGAACGCTTCATGTCCTGCGAAGGTTAGTCTGGAGAGGTAGCTCCCGGCCTCGGTATGGAGGCGACCGACCAGGTCTGTGTTCTGTCGCGGCGCCTGTGGTGCGTGGACTGGAGGGGTGCTCCTGTAGTGGACCCGGGTAGGGAAACCTCGAACAATAAGGGCAGAGAACACTCGCGGGGGCGCTCAGGCTGCCCCCCTCGCGATACCTTGCGCAAGAGAAATCGAGGTAAGAGGGCAAAAGGTCGATGAGCCACAAGTCAAAAACGACAACAGCTTCGATAAAACTTCAAATGAGAACGAACAAGCCAACTGCAGAAAGCAAATGAAAAAGCCGCGTGTCGGTGTCAAAACCGGCGGATCTCGGGTAGGGGGTCCCGAACTATGCGTCTAGGCGGATGGTAACAGGAGACAAGGGACACGATGTTTTTACCCAGGTTCGGGCCCTCTCGATGGAGGTAATACCATACTCCGCTTGATTAATATTGATGATATGGGTAGTACAAGAGTAGATCTACCACGAGATCAAGGAGGCTAAACCCTAGAAGCTAGCCTATGGTATGATTGTTGTTCGCCCTACGGACTAAAACCCTCCGGTTTATATAGACACCGGATAGGTTAGGGTTACACAGAGTCGGTTACAATGGTAGGAGATCTACATATCAGTATCGCCAAGCTTGCCTTCCACGCCAAGGAAAGTCCCATCCGGACACGGGACGAAGTCTTCAATCTTGTATCTTCAAAGTCCAGGAGTCCGGCCGTGATGATAGTCCGGCTATCCAGACACCCGCTAGTCCGGGACTCCCTCAGTAGCCCCCGAACCAGGCTTGAATGACGATGAGTTTGGCGCGTTGATTGTCTTCGGCATTGCGAGGCGGGTTCTTCTCCAAATTCCATATACTTGTCGAATAGTATCCGACTTCTGATAAATGATGCGCTCCTTGGCTTCTACACCCAATAATGGCCATCTTCCACATGTTTGAATGAATGCGAAAAGCCAGGGTATTTTTACAATTACCCCCCTAGCCGCGCGAATGAGCTGCCTATAAAAGGGGCAAGGATCTCCAAGCCAAAGGATTTCTCCCGCTGGCCTTCATGGTTCCGGTTCGAGCCGGACTTGCCACCTACAAGGGCGAAAAGCAAGCGGAGAGCGTCCCCGATCCCTCTAAAGGAGAGCGGGTATGCTTCATCTCTTATCTAGTAAGTGGACTCGGATTTCCAATCCATCCGTTTCTCCGGGGGCTCTTGGAGTTCTACGTCCTCCAGCTGCACCACCTTACGCCTGCCTGCATTTTGCACATTGCGGGCTTCGTGGCCCTCTGCGAGCTGTTCCTGGGCGTCGAGGCCCATTTCGGGCTGTGGAAGAGATTATTCTGCCTAGTACCCCGCTCTCATGAGGGGTCAATATATCAAGTGGGCGGAGCAGAGCTATGGCGCATCGCCAGGACCGGATATCTATCCGGAACCCCGAAGAAGGCGTCCGAAGACTGGCCTTCTAATGGTTTTACATGGAGGATGTCCGCTGCCGGATCCTGTTCGGATCGGCCTTCCGGAGTTTAGCAATGCTCCTCTCAAGAAGCGCCTAAGCCGGGCGCCTCGACGCCTTGAGGGAAGATGACCGATGTCCTCTATTTGATGAGCCGAATAAGGTTATCGGCTCATGCCGGATTGACCATGATTGGAGTCATGGCAATCAGATTATGAGGAGTGCAAATGCCCAATATAGGGGCCACCCCATATGGGACTTCAACGGGGAGGATGATGCCACCCGCCATGGCCGCAAAGGGCCGGGATCGGTCACCGAATTGGTGAAGATCTTGTCTGCCATGTATAAAGGAGAGGAGGAGGATGTCCTCCCCGTCAATCCACTGAAGGAGTTTTCTTCGAATAATCCTCGAAGCTGGGTAAGCAAACATCTTTGTGACCTATCCGATCCATGTTCCCGTGGTTAAGTATCTCATTTCATGGTTTTTGCGCAGGAACTGCGCCGGACTGTGGAGAAGATACACAACCCGCCCCCACAACCCGAGGATCCGGAGAGGTCCCTCGATTCGACCTCCGAAGAGGATCCAGATATAAAGGAGGAGTTGATCGACGGGGTGTTCTACCAACTCAGCATCGACAATGCTTTGGTTGCCATTACGGCTGATTACCCCGGAATACTTCCAAATTTCACAGTAATCGAGACCGAGATCCCAAAACCCTGATAATGACCCATCCATGCTTATTTTTGATCACCGTACGTATACCAATGGTGTTTCGCAGGGGGTACCTTCGAGGCAGGAAGCCGGGCCCGCGGCGGATGGCCAACAAAGGGCAGTGCGGCCCCGCAGGCTAAAAAGAAGTGCGGTCCGGATCGAAACTCCGCCAAGAACGGTATGGCGTGTCACCATACTCCTGTGATTGATTCCTCGAAGGCGATTAACGCTTAGTGCTCTTTTCAGAAAAGAGCGCCACGGACTGAGTCCAGAGAGGTTGCCAATCGAACCTTCACCGGCTAGGCTTCAAAGCCGGGTCCGGAGGCTGAGGCGGGCACGAGACATGCGTCGGATGCCCCTCCGACAGAGGACGCCGACAGGTTGTTCGCCACCAACTCCGAGGTGGAGAGCGCCTTGAATCACACGCGCCGCCGGACAGTTCTTCGTGATGCATGTTTCTCCCAGGAGGCCTTGAATGCCTTCAATTCGGGAGATGCGCACCTCCATGCCACTCAAGATGGTCTAGCCAGAGCCACGGAGCAGTATGTAAAGGACATACGGGTAAAGAAATTTGACGGTTATATATGCCAGTAGCCCCCGAGAATTAAAATAGTTAGAATAACTGATTTAAGGATCATTTGTTATGCAGATCTTACGTAAAAGAATACACGATCGTCCCAGAGCTTGAAGAGTGCAAGGCCCAACTTGAGGCCGCACTAGCCGCTATAGGGGAGCTACAGAGACCCCTCCGTAATATATGCTTTAAAAGATAAATAGTTTATGAAGTGCGGCGGTGTGTGTAACCGACAAAATGTTGCAGATGGCGCCGGACTAGATCCGGACAAGCAGCAGCTCTTGCGCCAGCTAAAGGCCAGCGAGAGCGTGCTTACAAGGGTGCGGCAGGAGAAAAATAACCTCCAAGACGCCAACACCAAGCTGGGTGAGGAACTAAAGGATGTTCGTGCTCAGCTTGTCCGACTCCGTAAGGATAATCGGCGGCTTCGTCAGCGGCATTTTCAAGAAGTGCTTGAACGAACTTTGAAAGAGTTCGGCGAGGAAGGCGACTAACATAAACATGTATGTAGGTTTGCTCACGTGTCGCCCCGAGGAGGAGATGCCCAGTTCTTGGTGATCTTCTTCCCGAATCAAGGCTACCGCATTTAACGAGTCCGACAGTGATGAAAGGCATCGGCCGTGCCTTGTGGCCATCTATCTCCCCGCCTCAAGGCATTGGGGAGCTGGCAGAGCGGCTTCAAGGAGCACGCGGGCGCTTCCGGCTATGGAAGATATCGGCTGCCGTCAAAGGTGCCAGGGAGGCTCGGGCCATGGTAAAGACGCAGCACACGAAGGTCGACCCAAACCACATGGCCGAGGTCGGACTGTGGAGGCCGGATGGGATGGAGATCCTCAGAAGCTTAGTGTACGGCCAAGTAGAATTGGCCGCCAAGTATTCCCAAGAAGATTGTAAATTAGATAGCCTATTAGATGGCATTGAGGAGGAATACAATGAGTCAAGTTGACTATGTAAAAACATGACATGAAAGAAGGTCTTCTAGCCGGATTGTAGATCGTTTGTCATAGCGGACCTTTTAAACCCGACCTCCGCACCCAATAGTCCGGAGTGTGTCTGAATACCTTGGTGGTTATATAAGAACCGGGGTATGCATGGAGATAAGGCGTAGGGGTCATTGTTGCCGTATCAGACAAGTGCCCAACTAGTTATGTTATATTACATGGATAGTAAGAAACATCTTCCAGGGAGAATAGTTCCGTTAAGGGTTCCTTTCGCCGGGATGCATGCCCTAAAGTGCAAGTCAAAGCTGCTATGAAAGCAGAAAATCATACGGGGGCATAGGGGTAAATAGTTAAAAATCATCTTTCAGTTCACCGAACGAATATTCAATTAAGAACGCTACCTTTCGCTTCACCCACCGAGGTACACATCCGCTCAATTCGGCAAGAATAATCGCAGAGGTGCTCCCTTTACCACCTAGCCGAACAATCAGGAACGTAGGGGTAAGCACAGGAGCCAGACAACCCAGCTTGGCCAAAACTTAAGTCATATCGATGCATATAATGGTGAATAAAAGGTACATGCCGAAGTTTAACGCATGTGTTGGGCCTGAAGTTCAGAGCAAATAAGCTTCATTAAAGAAGCCCCCAGGTATAATGAGCGCGGACAGCGCGTCAAGTGTGTGCGAAAAAAAAGCGCAAGCGAGCCTCTAGAGGCTTTAAGAAGAAGAAGGAGGAAGGAGAGAAATAAAAGACAGCAAAAATAGAAAATGTGGACGGAGGAAGGAGACGAGCTTGGAGTCCGGCACTTAAGCGTAGAATCTTCGTAGACGGGCTGCGTTCCATGGGTTCGGCTTGAGTCGGTTATCCGATGCGTTTCGCAGACGGTATGCTCCGCCGGTCAGGACCTGGTCGATGATGAAGGGACCTTCCCATTTGGGCTTGAGTTTGTCCTTTTTCTTGTCCGTCAGGTGTAGAACTAGTTCGCCAACGTTATAAGCTTTGGCCCTTACTTTCCTGCTTTGTTATCTTCGAGCCTGCTGTTGATAGAATGCGGAACGAGCTTTTGCCACGTCGCGCTCCTCCTCCAATGTGTCCAAACTGTCCTGCCGGTCGAGCTCGGCTTCTCTTTCTTCATACGCAGCACGCCGAGGTGAGTCATGTATTATGTCGCAGGCAGGACTGCTCGCTACTGCATACCATAAAAATGGTGTGAATCCGGTAGTACGATTTGGCGTGGTCTACAGCCCCCAGAGTACGGAGTCGAGCTCCTCAACCCAGTGCGTGTTAGATTCCTTGAGGGACCGCACTAGTCTGGGTTTAATGCCGCTCATGATTAGACCATTTGCTCGTTCGACTTGGCCGTTGGTTTGAGGGTGATAGACTGAGGCGTAATCGAGCTTGATGCCCATGTTTTGGCACCATAATTTGACCTCGTCGGCCATGAAGTTGGTGCCGTTATCGGTGATGATACTATGGGGACACCGTGAACGGAGCACTACCCCGATATGAAGTCTATCACTGGTCCGGATTCGGCCGCTTTTAATGTGCTTGGCCTCTATCCATTTGGTGAATTTATCCACCATGACCAATAGGTATTTTTGCTTGTGGGTTCCTCCCTTAAGGGGTCCAACCATGTCAAGCCCCTGCACTGCCGAACGGCCAGGTGATGGGTATAGTTTTGAGGGCGGTGGGTGGCATGTGGCTTTGGTTAGCAAAGTCGGCAACCGACGCATCGTTGGACTAAATCCTCAAGATCTTACCGGGCCGTCGGCCAATAAAATCTCAGACGGAAGGCCTTGCCTACAAGGGCCCGGGCTGCGGCGTGGTGCCCACCCATTCCGCATGAATTTCCGCCGAGGTTTCGCCTTCCTCTTCGGAGATACACCTTTGAAGGACTCCGGTAGTGCTTTTCTTATAAAGCTCTCCCTCATGGTCTTTATAGGCTTTAGATCGCCGTACTATGCAGCGAGCCTCATTTTGGTCTCCGGGGAGTTCCTGCCTAGTTAGGTAGGCTAGGAATGGTTCCGTCCACGGGGCGATAACCGCCATTATTTTGTGAGCGCAGGGTGTTATCTCGGGGGCAGAGCCTCCGTTTGTGTCAGAGTGTTCGGCGTCAGGCAGTGCGGTTGGGTCCGGATTGTTATTGCCGGACTCCCCTTCCCATAGTACGTATGGCTTAAACAGCCGTTCCAGAAAAATATTGGGTGGGACGGCATCGCTTTTGCACCGATGCGTGCCAATATATCCGCCGCCTGGTTGTTATCCCGGGCTATATGATGAAATTCGAGCCCTTTGAACCGTGCTGACATTTTTAGGACCGCATTGCGGTATGCTGCCATTTTCAGATCTTTGGCATCAAAGTCTCCATTTATTTGAGATATAGCGAGGTTCGAATCCCCACGCACCTCTAGGCGTTGAATGCCCATGGAGATCGCCATCCCGGAGGCCGTGCGTATGGGCCTCAGATTCGGCCGCGTTGTTGGAGTTCGTATACATTATTTGAAGGACGTATTGACTGTGTCCCGGTTGGGGACGTCAGACGACGCCAGCCCCCGTGCCGACCAACATTTTGGAGCCACAAAGTGCATGATCCACTTGGAGTATGCGCCGTACTCTTTAGGGAGTTCGGGTTCGGTCTATTCGGCCATGAAGTCAGCCAAAACCTGCGACTTGATAGCTCGTCGTGGCTTGTAGGTTATGTCGAATGAAAGGAGCTCTATGGCCCATTTAGCAATCTGGCCCGTCACGTCGCGGTTGTTTATAATGTCATTAAGAGGTACTTCCAAAGCTACCGTTATCGAACACTCTTGAAAGTAGTGCCGTAGCTTCCGGGATGCCATGAACACCGCGTATGCTATCTTTTGATAGTGTGGGTACCGGGACTTGCATGGAGTTAGGACAGTGGACACATAGTAAACCGGTGTCTGAAGAGGGAACGGTGTCCGTCCGCTTCTCGTTCTACAACGAGCACCGCTACCGACAACTTGATGTGTTGCAGCGATATATAATAGCATTGGTTCGCCCACGCTACGCCGCCAGACTGGATTTGTTGCCAAAATGGCCTTTATTTCTTCGAGTCCGGCCCTGGCGGCATTCGTCCACTCGAAGTGTTCGGTGCGCCGGAGGAGGCGGTAAAGGGGTAACGCCTTTTCTCCCAAACGGGAAATAAAGCGGCTTAGAGCCGCTACACATCCCGTCAATTTTTGTATTTGTTTGAGGCCTTTTGGAATAACCAATTGTGACAGAGCTCGGATCTTGGCTGGATTTGCTTCAATTCCTCTACTGGACACAATGAAGCCCAGGAGCTTTCCGGCTGGAACGCCGAAGACGCATTTTTACGGATTGAGTTTGATGTCATATTTTCGAAGATTATCGAATGTGAGCCTCAGGTCGTCTACTAGAGTTTCGACGTGCTTGGTTTGACGACCACGTCATCTACATATGCTTCCACCGTTTTGCCGATCTGGTTTGCCAGACATGTCTGAATCATGCGCTGATATGTTGCGTCGTCGTTTTTGAGCCCAAAGGGCATTGTGTTGAAGCAGAACGGGCCGTATGGAGTGATGAATGCTGTTGCAGCTTTGGTCTGCTCCGCCATCTTGATTTGGTGGTAACCGGAGTACGCTACGAGGAAGCACAATGAGTCGTGCCCTAGTGGCGTCAATAATTTGATCAATTCGAGGGAGGGAAGGGATCCTTTGGGCAAGCCTTATTAAGGTCTTTAAAATCAACACATAGGCGCCGTGATTTATCCTTGTTTGGTACCATCACCAGGTTTGCTAGCCAGTCCGGATGTTTGATATCTCCGATGAATCCGCTTCCAAGAGTTTGGCTAGCTCCTCTCCCATGGCCTGTCTCTTGGGTTCGAAAAAGCGCCGAAGAGCCTGTTTGACCGGCTTGAATCCTTTTAGGATATTTAGGCTGTGCTCGGCCAGCCGACGTGGGATTCCTGGCATGTCTGAAGGGTGACAGGCAAAGATGTCCCAGTTTTCTCGTAGTGCGGCATCGACATCAGGGTTTAGTTGTGCCCCAATGGAGGCCGTCTTTGTAGGGTCCGTTGGGTGGACTTGGAATTTGACTATTTCATCCGCTGGTTTAAAAGAGGTGGACTTGGATCTTTTATCAAGTATCACATCGTCCATGTTCACCGTGGAGCGATCGCGGTGAGTTCCTCGGCCGCTAGGGCTTTTATAGTGCCTCGAGGGCTAGTGCGGCTGTCTTGTTTTCGGCGCGGAGTGCTATGTTCGGATCACTAGCGAGAGTGATGATTCCGTTAGGTCCGGGCATTTTAAGCTTCATGTACTCATAATGGGGTATAGCTTGAAAGATTGTGAATGTCTCTCGTCCTAATAAAGCATGATATCCGTTGTTGAACGGGGCCACTTGAAATGTGACCTCCTCGGACCTGTAATTGTCCGGCGAGCCGAACACTACGTCCAGTGTAATATTTCTTGTGCAACATGCTCCCCGGCTAGGGATAATTCCTCTAAAGGTTGTGCTGCTTCGCTCAATGCGGTTCCAGTCTATTTCCATTTTTCGGAGGGTTTCCTCATAGATGAGGTTTACTCCGCTGCCGCCATCCATGAGTACCTTAGTAAGGCGAAATCCGTCCACTATCGGACTGAGAACCAATGCGGCTGGTGCTCGGGCTGTTCGGAATTTAGGTTCACACCGGGCATTAAAGGTAATAGCCGTGTCACCCATGGATTTATTGTTGCTACTTGGTAGACTTCGCAAGGTTATGGAGTGTTCGCTGCATGTTATTTGATGCGAAAGTCTCGAATCTTATTAACACCGTCTTGGTTTTGCTGGGCTGGGATTCTCGAAGCTAGAAGCTCTTCGCCACTTTTGGCCACCTACCGTAGTATCCAACATGCTCGAAGGCTATGAGTTGGAGTGGCGCCTTTGTGATATGAATTTTGCAGGTCCGTTTAGCCAACCCTCCAAAGACGGTTCCATTACCCTTTAGGGGGTTTTGGTTTTTGGTATTTAGCCTGTGCTTGATAATGATGCACCCTTTTGTTTCTAACTAGGGATGTATTCGGGCCGGATTATCCCAAAATTTACTTTCGGTTTTCCAGCGCTCTCCATCGCACAAGTACTTTTTTAGACTATGGTCGCCAAGTCGACCAAAGCGTGTAATTTTATGACGACTTATGGCGTTTAGGATTCCCTTGTCCATGCAATTATTATGAAAATTGGGATTGCGTCCTCCTCTCGGCAGTCCTTTATCCTGTTCATAACCAGGAGGAATCGCCCCGATGATGTATCGCTTCAGCGGGCTCTTGCCGAATTCGAGAGAGATCGCTAATGTTTGGGTGGGCGGGTGGCACTAGGTTCGAACCCCTGTCCAATTTAGGACTCGAGGCCGAAGTTTCGAACTCGGAAGTTTGGATTTTTGAGTGTTATCCAATGAGTCCAACCCACGCCGACTTTAAGTTTAGGGCTTGATCGACATCCGTCCCTCTCAAGGGATTCCTGCATGGAGGATCGAATCCGGACATAGCTAGTCCTTAAGATACAAGAAGAATCGCTGCATTGCTCCTCTATCACAGCAACATGATGGGTAGCTCGGGAGAGAGTTGATCTCTCTCGGATCAGTTTTAGGCCCGATCCGGTCGTAGTCCTGTGGCGACTCCTGTATGGCGATGCGATCCAAGAGCTCGCTTACGGAGGAGAGCTCTATCGGATCTAACTGCTCAGCAAGTTCGAACTAACATGGAGATTGGTTTCGATGACTCGAGAGGTCATCGTCGGTGATGGCCGGACTGGTGGTCATAAGAAAACCACCTAGCCGAACAGTCTGGCCAGCGGCCAAGGCTCCTTTGGTGATAGTATCGTCTTTAAAGACGGGATGAGGCATCCTACCTGATGGCGAGGGCACAGAGGAACTCTCAATGAAAGCACCAATGTCGGTGTCAAAACCGGGGATCTCGGGTAGGGGTCCCACTGTGCGTCTAGGCGGATGGTAACAGAGACAAGGGACACGATGTTTTTACCCAGGTTCGGGCCCTCTCGATGGAGGTAATACCCTACTCCTGCTTGATTAATATTGATGATATGGGTAGTACAAGAGTAGATCTACCACGAGATCAAGGAGGCTAAACCCTAGAAGCTAGCCTATGGTATGATTGTTGTTAGTCCTCGGACTAAAACCCTCCGGTTTATATAGACACCGGATAGGTTAGGGTTACACAGTCGGTTACAATGGTAGGAGATCTACATATCCGTATCGCCAAGCTTGCCTTCCACGCCAAGGAAAGTCCCATCCGGACACGGGACGAAGTCTTCAATCTTGTATCTTCAAAGTCCAGGAGTCCGGCCATGATGATAGTCCGGCTATCCGGACACCCCCTACCCGAGATCTATATTGGTCGCAATTCCATAGTCCGGAGCATCCTATGGGCTATCATCACGGCCGGACTCCAAGACTATGAAGATACAAGATTGAAGACTTCGTCCCGTGTCCGGATGGGACTTTCCATGGCGTGGAAGGCAAGCTTGGCGACACGGATATGTAGATCTCCTACCATTGTAACCGACTCTGTAACCCTAACCTATCCAAAGGTCTATATAAACCGGACGGTTTTAGTCCGTAGGGACGTAACAACAATCATACCATAGGCTAGCTTCTAGGGTTTAGCCTCCTTGATCTCGTGGTAGATCTACTATTGTACTACCCATATCATCAATATTAATCAAGCAGGAGTAGGGTATTACCTCCATCAAGAGGGCCCGAACCTGGGTAAAAACATCGTGTCCCTTGTCTCCTGTTACCATCCGCCTAGACGCACAGTTCGGGACCCCCTACCCGAGATCCGCCAGTTTTGACACCGACAACCGTCTTCTCCACGTCCTCTACCGCCATCTTGATCTGGTGATACCCGGAGAAGGCATCCAAGAAGCATAACAGGTCGCACTCAGCGGTGGAATCGACGATCTGGTCGATGGGAGGGAGCGGGAACAGATCTTGCGGGCATGCCTTGTTGAGGTTGGTGAAGTCGACACACATGCGCCCTTCCTCCCTTCTTTGGTACAACGACAGGGTTGGCCAACCAGTCCGGTACCGACTTCGCGAATGACCCCCAGCGGCTTCTAGTTTGCGGGTCTCACGGACGATGAAGGCTTGCTTTTCGGTGGGATCGCCGCCTCGCTTTACGCTACGGGCGTGCGTTGGGGGCACACGTGGAGGTGATGCTCGATTATGCCCCTAGGGATCCCCGCCAACTGATCAGGCTCCCAAGCAAATTCCTTCTTGTTTGCGCGCAGGAACTTGACCAGGGCCTCCTCCTGCTCCGGCTCGAGGTTGGCGCCTATGGTGAAAGTGGCGTCAGTGGACCCATCCTCATCAATGGGTATTTGCTTGGTCTCTGCCTTGTCTTGGGTGAACAACTGTTTCTTCTTGGTTGGTGCAGCCCCCTTGGGCTCGGGGATCTCCGCGTCGGCGGGTTGCGCTGGCGCCGCCGTCTTGAAGGCGAGCTTGAGCACTCGCAGCGCATCTCCGGTGTCCCCGGCCACGGTGAGGACACCGTTGCTCCCGGGCATCTTCATGAGGTTGTATGCCGGGTGAGTCGCGGCCATAAACTGGGCCAGTGCTGGGTAGCCGAGGATGGCGTTGTAGGGGAGGCCGATGGGGGTGATGTTGAAATTGACCTGCTCCGTGCGGAAGTTGTCATATGTGCCGAAGGTTACCGGGTGCCGGATCTGTCCCAAGGAGCTGGATGACCCGCCCCCGACGCCCAAGAAAGGCCGGCTGGCCTGCAGCCGCTCCCGGGGTATGCAGAGGAGGTTGAAGGCCTCGACTGAGAGCACGTTGAGGCCCGCGCCACCGTTGATGAGAGTCCTGGTGACGGCCACCTGGCAGATGGTGGGGGTGCACAGCATGGGGAGCACACCCGAGCAGGCTGAGTTGGAGGGGTGGTCCTCCGAGCTGAAGGTCGACCGGCCTTGGGCGCCGACCGGTCTGGGAGGCTCCCTCACTGCGAGACGGCGCCGACCCGGATTTAACGGCTTGACATGGTGACTTGAGGGTCACGCCATGAGCCGCCCTGTGAGGGCCGCGACGACTGGGGTGCCACAGCAGGGTGGGTGAGGAAGAGGTCATGAGCTCTTCCCAAGAGGCCACGGAGGCTGCCGGAAGGTGCAAGCACGCCACGCTGAGCGCCGGTAAGGGCCACGGGAGCCGGGCCCATGACCTGTCGTCACCTCCAGCCGAGGACGGCCTCCTCGACGCCAGCAGAAGGCCATCGGATCGGTCACGCCACAGGCGCCAAGCGGCGCTGCCGGCTTGAACTTGTCCGCCACCGCACCTGCAAGGCCGGGCCAGGCTCGAGCCCTGCCCCCTGATCAAGGCCGGGCGGCCGGAGCGGGCGGTGCTTTGCTCATTGCGAGGTGGGTCACGGTGGCGGAAGGAACTCCAGCACTTCTACCGGCGTGCCAAATGTCGGATTTCGGGTTCCGGCAGACCCTTGAGGTTCGAACACTGGGGTGCGCGCGGAAATCTGCCCTCTACCTACCTATACCCCGCCACCTCGCTAAGATCTAAGCTACGAAAGGAACAACACAAGAGACACAAGGTTTATACTAGTTCGAGCCACCGTTGTGGTGTAATACCCTACTCTAGTTTGTGGTGTGGTGGATTGCCTCTTGGGCTGATGGTGATGAACAATACAAGGGAGAACAGCCTCGTGAGCATCTGTTCTTGGCCGGGGCGATGAACTGCTTAGGGGAGTTCAGTCGCCTTCTCTCTCTCTCTCTGTCTGTCCAAGGTGCATCCAGCTACTGATCAGATGTCTCTACTATGGTGGCTAGCTCTACTTATATAGGCAGAGGCCTTGGGCCTCTTCCCAAATATTGAGCGGGAAGGGCGCGAACAATTGGCCATTTTGAAGGGGAACATCCGGTACACTTATCCTGACTAAAGTTGGTCCTCGCCTGTCAAAGGCTCTGGTGGTGACGCCGGTTTGGGCTCCACAATGACTTCCTTCCTGCCGTTGGACTGGTCTTGGTATTGTTGCACCGAAATGGACACCTTTGCTTGATGCTCTCGCCTGCGCTTGCTCCCTTTGCACCAAAGAGGAAAGGGGGACCTTTGACGGGCTGGCGCCCACCCGGCGCCCTTGGTCGTCATGGCTTGCGTCATGGGCACCTCGTGAGGTACCCCGCCTTGATCTCTCCGCCTCCTCGCGAGCCAGCCTGACGAGGCCGTGCCTAAGGAAGCTCCCTGTCGTCCGCCCCGCGAGGCTTGGCCCCTCGCGAGGGTCTTGCGCTCATGTTGATGAAGATGGGCCGTGACGGGCCCCCCTTTGAGCCACACTGCAGGCTGCAGGCAGGCAAGTCTGGGGATCCCCGTTCCCAGAACGCCGAAAGTCTTGAGCTTGTGCTGATGAAGATGGGTCGTGCTGGGCCACCCCTTGAGCCACGCCGCAGGCCACAGGCAGGCAAGTCTGGGGACCCCCATTCCCAGAACGCCGATAGTCTTGAGCTTGTGCTGATGAAGATGGGCCGTGCCGGGCCACCCCTTGAGCCACGCCGCAGGCCACAGGCAGGAAAGTCTGGGTACCCCCGTTCCCAGAACACCGACAGAGACACCTGTAGAGCACCTTTATAATCACCCATTTACGCTGTGACGTTTGGTAGAACACAAAGTGTTCCTCCGGTAAACGGGAGTTGCATAATCTCATAGTCATAGGAACATGTATAAGTCATGAAGAAAGCAATAGCAACATACTAAACGATCAAGTGCTAAGCTAACGGAATGGGTCAAGTCAATCACATCATTCTCTAGTGATGTGATACCGTTAATAAAATGACAACTCATGTCTATGGCTAAGAAACTTAACCATCTTTGATTCAACGAGCTAGTCAAGTAGAGGCATACTAGTGACAGTAAGTTTGTCTATGTATTCACACATGTATCAAGTTTTCAGTTAATACAATTCTAGCATGAATAATAAACATTTATCATGAAATATGGAAATAAATAATAACTTTATTATTGCCTCTAGGGCATATTTCCTTCAGTCTCCCACTTGCACTAGAGTCAATAATCTATTTCACATCACCATGTGATTTAACACCAATAGTTCACATCACCATGTGATTAACACAAATAGTTCACATTGTCATGTGACCAACACCCAAAGGGTTTACTAGAGTCAGTAATCTAGTTCATATTGCTATGTGATTAACACCCAAAGAGTACTAAGGTGTGATCATGTTTTTCTTGTGAGAGAAGTTTAGTCAACGGGTCTGCCACATTCAGATCCATATGTATTTTGCAAATTTCTATGTCAACAATGCTCTGCACGGAGCTACTCTAGCTAATTCCTCCCACTTTCAATATGTATCCAGATTGAGACTTAAAGTCATCTAGATCAGTGTCAAAACTTGCATTGGCGTAATCCTTTACGACGAACCTTTTGTCACCTCCATAATCGAGAAACATATCCTTATTCCACTAAGGATAATTTTGACCGCTTTCCAGTGATCTACTCCTAGATCACTATTGTACTCCCTTGCTAAACTCAGTGTAGGGTATACAATAGATCTGGTACACAACATGGCATACTTTATAGAACCTATGGTTGAGGCATAGGGAATGACTTTCATTCTCTTTCTATCTTCTGCCGTGGTCGGGCTTTGCGTCTTACTCAATTTCACACCTTGTAACGCATGCAAGAACTCTTTCTTTGACTGTTCCATTTTGAACTACTTCAAAATCTTGTCAAGGTATGTACTCATTGAAAAAACTTATCAAGCGTCTTGATCTATCTCTATAGATCTTGATGCTCAATATGTAAGCAGCTTCACCGAGGTCTTTCTTTGGAAAAACCCTTTCAAAATCTCCTTTATGCTTTCCAGAAAATTCTACATCATTTCCGATCGACAATATGTCATTCACATATACTTATCAGAAAGGCTGTAGTGCTCCCACTCACTTTCTTGTAAATACAGGCTTTACCGTAAGTCTGTATAGAACTATATGCTTTGATCAACTTATCAAAGCGTATATTCCAACTCTCAGATGCTTGCACCAGTCCACAGATGGATTGCTGGAGCTTGCACACTTTGGTAGCACCTTTAGGATCGAAAAAACCTTCTGGTTGTATCATATACAACTCTTTTTAAGAAATCCATTAAGGAATACAGTTTTGTTATCCATTTGCCAGATTTCATAAAATGTGGCAATTGCTAACATGATTCGGACAGACTTTAAGCATCGCTACGAGTGAGATAATTTCATCGTAGTCAACACTTTGAACTTGTCGAAAACCTTTTGCGACAAGTCGAGCTTTGTAGATAGTAACACTACTATCATCATCCGTCTTCCTCTTGAAGATCCATTTATTTTCTATGGCTTGCCGATCATCGGGCAAGTTAACCAAAGTCCACACTTTGTTCTTATACATGGATCCCATCTGAGATTTCATGGCCTCAAGCCATTTCACGTAATCTGGGCTCATCATCGCTTCCTCATAGTTCGTAGGTTCGTCATGGTCAAGTAACATGACCTCCAGAATAGGTTTACCGTACCACTCGGTGTGGAACGACTGGTTGACCTACGAGGTTCGGTAGTAACTTGATCCGAAGCTTCATGATCATCATCATTAACTTCCTCACTAATTGGTGTAAGCATCACTGGAACTGATTTCTGTGATGAACCACTTTTCAATTCGGGAGAAGGTACAATTACCTCATCAAGTTCTACTTTCCTCCCACTCACTTCTTTCGAGAGAAACTCCTTCTCTAGAAAGGATCCATTCTTAGCAACGAATATCTTGCCTTCGGAACTGTGATAGAAGGTGTACCCAACAGTTACTTTTGGGTATCCTATGAAGACGCACTTCTCCGATCTGGGTTTGAGCTTATTAGGATGAAACTTTTTCACATAAGCATCGCAACCCCAAACTTTAAGAAACGATAGCTTAGGTTTGTTGCTAAACCACAGTTCATACGGTGTTGTCTCAACGGATTAAGATGGTGCCCTTTTTAACGTGAATGCAGCTGTCTCTAATGCATAACCCCAAAATGATAGTGGTAAATCGGTAAGAGACATTATAGATCGCATCATATCTAGTAAAGTACGATTACGATGTACGCTGTGGTGTTCCAAGTGGTGTGAGTTGCGAAACTACTTCACATTGTTTCAAATGAAGACCAAACTCGTAACTCAAATATTCGTCTCCGCGATCAGATTGTAGAAACTTTATTTTCTTATTACGATGATTTTACACTTCACTCTAAAATTCTTTTGAACTTTTCAAATGTTTCAGACTTATGTTTCATCAAGTAGATATACCCATATCTTCTCAAATCATCTGTGAAGGCCAGAAAATAATGATACCCGCCGCGAGCCTCAACACTCATCGGATCGCATACATCAGTATGTATTATTTCCAATAAGTCAGCTGCTCGGTCCATTGTTCCCGAGAACGGAGTCTTAGTCATCTTACCCATAAGGCATGGTTCGCAAGCATCAAGTGATTCATAATCAAGTGATTTCAAAATCCCATCAACATGGAGTTTGTTCATGCGCTTTACACCAATATGACCTAAACGGCAGTGCCACAAATAAGTTGCACTATCATTATTAACTTTGCATCTTTTGGCTTCAATATTACTAATATGTGTATCACTACGATCGAGATCCAACAGACCATTTTCATTGGGTATATGACCATAGAAGGTTTTATTCATGTAAACAGAACAACAATTATTCTCTAACTTAAATGAATAACCGTATCGCAATGAACGTGATCAAGTCATATTCATGCTCAACGCAAACACCAAATAACACTTATTTAGGTTCAACGCTAATCCGAAAAGTATAGGGAGTGTGCGATGATGATCATATCAATCTTGTAACCACTTCCAACACACATCATCACTTCACCCTTAACTAGTCTCTATTCATTCTGCAACTCCCGTTTCGAGTTACTAATCTTTAGCAACTGAACTAGTATCAAATACTGAGGGGTTGCCATAAACACTAGTAAAGTACACATCAATAACATGTATATCAAATATACTTTTGTTCACTTTGCCATCCTTCTTATCCGCCAAATACTTGGGGCAGTTCCGTTTCCAGTGACCAGTCCCTTTGGAGTAGAAGCACTCAGTTTCAGGCTTGAGTCTATACTTGGGCTTGTTCACTTGAGCAGCAACTTGCTTTCCATTCTTCTTGAAGTTCCCCTTCTTCCCTTTGCCCTTTTTCTTGAAACTAGTGGTCTTGTCAACCATCAACACTTGATGCTTTTCTTGATTTCTACCTTCGTTGATTTCAGCATCACGAAGAGCTTGGGAATCGTTTCCATTATCCCTTGCATATTATAGTTCATCACGAAGTTCTAGTAACTTGGTGATAGTGACTAGAGAACTTTGTCAATTACTATCTTATCTGGAAGATTAACTCCCACTTGATTCAAGAAATTGTAGTACCCAGAGCATCTGAGCACATGCTCACTGGTTGAGCTATTCTCCTCCATCTTGTAGGAAAAGTACTTTCAGAGGCCTCATACCTCTTGACACGGGCATGAGTATGAAATACCAATTTAAACTCTTGGAACATCTTACATGCTCCGTGGCATTCAAAACAATTTTGAAGTCCCGGTTCTAAGCCGTAAAGCATGGTGCACTAAACTATCAAGTAGTCATCATATCGAGCTTTGCCAAACGTTCATAACGTCTGTACCTGCTCTTGCAATACATCCGTCACCTAGCGGTGCATCAAGGACATAATTCTTCTGTGCAGCAATGAGGATAATCCTCAGATCACGGATCCAATCCGCATTATTGCTACTAACATCTTTCAACTTAGTTTTCTCTAGGAACATGTCACAAATAAAACAAGGGAGCTAAACGTGAGCTATTGATCTACAACATAGATATGCTAATACTACCAGGACTAAGTTCATGATAAATTAAAGTTCAATTAATCATATTAATTAACAACTCCCACTTAGATAGACATCCCTCTAGTCATCTAAATGATCACGTGATCCAAATGAACTAAACCATGTCCGATCATCACGTGAGATGGAGTAGTTTTCAATGGTGAACATCACTATGTTGATCATATCTACTATATGATTCACGCTCGACCTTTCGGTCTCAGTGTTCCGAGGCCATATCTGCATATGCTAGGCTCGTCAAGTTTAACCCGAGTATTCTGCATGTACAAAACTGTCTTACACCCGTTGTAGATGAACGTTGAGCTTATCACACCCGATCATCAGGTGGTGTCTCGGCACGATGAACTTTGGCAACGGTGCATACTCAGGGAGAACACTTATACCTTGAAACTTCAGTAAGGGATCATCTTATAAAGCTACCGTCGAACTAAGCAAAATAAGATGTATAAAAGATAAACATCACATGTAATCAAAATATGTGACATGATATGGCCATCATCATCTTGTGCCTTTGATCTCCATCTTCAAAGCATCGTCATGATCTCCATCGTCATCGGCATGACACCATGATCTCCATCATCTTGATCTATATCAATATGTCGTCACATGGTCGTCTCGCCAACTATTGCTCTTTCAACTATTGCTATCGCATAGCGATAAAGTAAAGCAATTATTTGGCGCTTGCATCTTATGCAATAAAGAGACAACCATAAAGCTTTTGCCAGTTGTCGATAACTCCAACAAAACATGATCATCTCATACAACAACTTATATCTCATCACGTCTTGACCATATCGCATCACAACATGCCCTGCAAAAACAAGTTAGACGCCCTCTACTTTGTTGTTGCAAGTTTTACGTGGCTGCTACGGGCTGAGCAATAACCATTCTTACCTACGCATCAAAACCAAAATGACAGTTCGTCAAGTTAGTGATGTTTTAACCTTCTCAAGGACCGGGCGTAGCCACACTCGATTCAAATAAAGTTGGAGAAACTGACACCCGCCAGCCACCTATGTGCAAAGCACGTCGGTGGAACCAGTCTCGCGTAAGCGTACGCGTAATGTCGGTCCGGGCCGCTTCATCCAACAATACCGCCAAACCAAAGTATGACATGCTGATACGTCCATTTTGCATCATGCTTTTATATCAATATTTATTGCATTATGAGTTGTTATTACACGTTATGTCACAATACTTATGCCTATTCTCTCTTATTTTACAAGGTTTACATAAGGAGGGAGAATGTCGGCAGCCAGAATTCTTGGCTGGAAAAGGAGCAAATATTAGAGACCTATTCTGCACAACTCCACAAGTCCTGAAACTCCACGAAAGTCATTTTGGGAAATAATAAAAAATATCCAGCGGAAGAAGTTCACCAGAGGGGGGCCCACCTGTCCACAAGGGTGGTGGGCGCGCCCCCTACCTCGTGGGCCCCCTGTGGCTCTCCGATGGCCATCTTCTGCTATATGAGGTCTTTTGTCGAGGAAAAAAATCATAATCAACCTTTCAGGATGAAACTCTGCCGCCACGAGGCGGAACCTTGGCGGAACCAATCTAGGGCTCCGGCAGAGCTGTTCTGCCAAGGACACTTCCCTCCGGGAGGGGGAAATCATCGCCATCGTCATCACCAATGCTCCTCTCATCGAGATAGGGCAATCTCCATCAACATCTTCACAAGCACCACCTCCTCTCAAAACCCTAGTTCATCTCTTGTATCCAATTCTTGTCTCCAAGTCCGGGATTGGTACTAGTAGGTTGCTAGTAGTGTTGATTACTCCTTGTAGTTGATGCTAGTTGGTTTATTATGTGGAAGATCATATGTTCAGATCCTTTATGCATATTAATACCCCTCTGATAATGAACATGAATATGCTTTTTGAGTAGTTACGATCTTGAGGACATGGGAGAAGTCTTGCTATTAGTAGTCATGTGAATTTGGTATTCGTTCGATATTTTGATGATATGTATGTTGTCTAGCCTCTAGTGGTGTTATGTGAACGTCGACTACATAACACTTCACCATTATTTGGGCCTAGAGGAAGGCATTGGGAAGTAATAAGTAGATGATGGGTTGCTAGAGTGACCTAAGCTTAAACCCTAGTTTATGCGTTGCTTCGTAAGGGGCTGATTTGGATCCATATGTTTCATGCTATGGTTAGGTTTACCTTAATACTTTTGTTGTAGTTGTGGATGCTTGCAATAGAGGTTAATCATAAGTGGGATGCTTGTTCAAGTAAGAACAGCACCCAAGCACCGTCCACCCACATATCAAATTATCAAAGTACCGAACGAATCATATGAACGTGATGAAAACTAGCTTGACGATATTCCCATGTGTCCTCGGGAGCGCTTTTCCTTATATAAGAGTTTGTCCAGGCTTGTCCTTTGCTACAAAAAGGATTGGGCCACCTTTCTGCACTTTATTTACTTTTGTTACTTGTTGCTCGTTGCAAATTATCTTATCACAAAACTATCTGTTACCACTTATTTCAAAGATTTGCAGAGAATACCTTGCTGGAAACCGCTTATCATTTCCTTCTGCTCCTCGTTGGGTTCGACACTCTTACTTATCGAAAGGACTACGATAGATCCCCTATACTTGTGGGTCATCAAGACTCTTTTCTGGCGCCGTTGCCGGGAGTGAAGTGCCTTTGGTAGGTGGAATTCGGTAAGGAAAAATTTATTTAGTGTGCTCAAATTTTCTGTCACTTGTTACTATGGAAAGTAATTGTCTGAGGGGCTTGTTCGGGGTATCTTCACCCCGACCAGTAGAGCAAAGAGTTTCTCCTCAACCTATTGAATCTACTGAAAATGAAATTATTCCCTTTGAAGTTCCTTCGGGTATGTTAGAAAAATTGCTAGCTAATACTTTTACAGGAGATGGAACAAAACATCCTGATGAACACCTAATATATGTGGATGAAGTTTGTGGATTATTTAAGCCTGCAGGTATACCCGTTGATGTTGTTAAGTAGAAGGTCTTCCCTTTATCTTTGAAGGGAGACGCGTCGACATGGTATAGGCTATGTGATGATACGAGGTCATGGAACTATAAACGAATGAAGTTGGAATTTCATCAAAAGTATTATCCTATGCGTCTTGTTCATCGTGATCGCAATTATATATATAATTTTTGGCCTCGCGAAGGAGAAAGCATCGCTCAAGCTTGGGGCAGGCTTAAATCAATGTTATATTCATGCCCCAATCATGAGCTCTCAAAAGAAATGATTCTTCAAAAAATTTATGCTCGGCTTTCAAAACAATCGCATCATGCTCGATACTTCTTGTCTTTGGCTCTTTTATGATGAAGACTATTGAATTCAAATGGAATTTATTGGATAGAATTAAACGCAACTCTGAAGATTGGGATCTCGACGAAGGTAAGGAGTCAGGTATGACACCTAAGTTTGATTGTGTTAAGTATTTTATGGATACCTATGTTTTCCGTAATTTTAGCACTAAATATGGACTTGACTCTGAGATAGTAGCTTCTTTCTGTGAATCTTTTGCTACTTATGTTGATCTCCCCAAGGAGAAGTGGTTTAAATATCATCCTCCCATAGAAGTAAAAGTAGATGCACCTACTAAAGTTGAACAAAAGACTGTCACTTATAATGATCCTATTGTTCCTACTTCTTATGTTGAGAAACCACCCTTCCCTGTTAGAATAAAGGATCATGCTAAAGCTTCAACTGTTGTTCGTAAAAGTAATATTAGAACTTATACACCTCCTGAGCAAGTTAAAGTTGAACCTAATATTGCTATTGTTAAAGATCTCTTGGCTGATAACATTGACGGGCATGTTATTCAATTCTGAGGTGAAACTGCTAGAATTGCTAAACCTTGTGCTAAAGATAAACATAGACCTGTGGTAGGCGTGCCTGTTATTTATGTTAAAATAGGAGATCATTGTTATCATGGCTTATGTGATATGGGTGCTATTGCTAGTGTTATACCTCATACTTTATACGAAGAATTGAAGCATGAATTTGCACCTGCTGAGTTGGAAGGTATTGATGTTACAATTAAGCTTGCTAATAGAGATACTATATCAGCAATGGGAATTGTTAGAGATGTTGAAGTCTTGTGTGGGAAAACTAAATATCCTGCTGATTTTCTTGTTCTTGGTTCCCCACAAGATAGCTTTTGTCCCATTATATTTGGTAGACCCTTCTTGAATAATCATTAATGCTAAGATAGACTGCAAAAAGAATGTTGTTACTATTGGCTTGAATGATATGATTCATGAGTTTAATTTCTCCAAATTTAGTAGACAACACCGTGAAGAAGAATTGCCTAGTAAGGATGAAATTATTGGTCTTGCTTCTATTGCCGTACCTCCTAGTGATCATTTTGAACAATATTTGCTAGACCATGAAAATGATATGTTTATGAATGAAAGAAGGGAAATAGACAAAGTATTCTTTAAACAGGAACCTATTCTGAAACACAATTTTCCTGTTGAAATCTTAGGGGATCCTCCTCCACCCAAGGGTGATCCCATGTTTGAGCTCAAACCGTTGCCTGATAATCTTAAATATGCTTATCTAGATGAAAATAAAATATATCCTGTTATTATTAGTGCTAACCTTTCAGAGCATGAAGAAGAGAGATTATTGAAAACTCTGAAGAAGCATCGTGCTGCTATTGGATATACTCTTGATGATCTTAAGGGCATTAGCCCCACTCTATGTCAACACAAAATAAATCTGGAAGAAGATGCCAAACCAGTTCGTGATCATCAACGAAGGCTTAATCCTAAAATGAAAGAAGTGGTAAGAAAATAAATACTAAAGCTTCTCGAGGCAGGTATAATTTATCCCGTTGTTGATAGTCAGTGGGTAAGTCCTGTCCATTGTGTCCCTAAGAAGGGATGTATTACTGTTGTTCCTAATGATAAAGATGAATTGATTCCGCAAAGAATTATTACAGGTTATAGGATGGTAATTAATTTCCGCAAATTAAATAAGGCTACTAAGAAAGATCATTACCCCTTACCTTTTATCGATCAAATGTTAGAAAGATTATGCAAACATACACATTATTGCTTTTTAGATGGTTATTCTGGTTTCTCTCAAATACCCATGTCAGCTAAAGATCAATCAAAGACTACTTTTACATGCCCTTTTGGTACTTTTGCTTATAGACGTATGCCTTTTGGTTTATGTAATGCACCTGCTACCTTTCAAAGATGCATGATGGCTATATTCTCTGACTTTTGTGAAAAGATTTGTGAGGTTTTCATGGACGACTTTTCCGCCTATGGATCCTCTTTTGATGATTGCTTGAGCAATCTTGATCGAAGTTTTGCAGAGATGTGAAGAAACTAATCTTGTCTTGAATTGGGAAAAGTGCCACTTTATGGTTAATGAAGGTATTGTCTTGGGGCATAAAGTTTCTGAAAGAGGTATTGAAGTTGACAAAGCTAAGGTTGGTGCTATTGAAAAGATGCCATGTCCCAAGGACATCAAAGGTATAAGAAGTTTCCTTGGTCACGCTGGATTTTATAGGAGGTTCATTAAGGACTTCTCAAAAATTTCTCGGCCTCTGACTAATTTATTACAAAAATATATACCATTTGTCTTTGATGATGATTGTGTAGAAGCATTTGAAATACTTAAGAAGGCATTGATCTCTACACCTATTGTTCAGCCACCTGATTGGAATTTACCCTTTGAAATCATGTGTGATGCTAGTGATTATGCTATAGGTGCTGTTCTAGGGCAAAGAGTTGATAAGAAATTAAATGTTATCCATTATGCTAGTAAGACTCTAGACAATGCTCAAAGAAATTATGCTACTACTGAAAGAGAACTCTTAGCAGTTGTATTTGCTTGTGATAAGTTTAGACCTTATATTGTTGATTCTAAAGTAACCATTCACACATATCATGCTGCTATTAAATATCTTATGGAAAAGAAAGATGCTAAACCTAGACTTATTAGATGGGTTCTCTTGCTACAAGAATTTGATTTGCATATTGTTGATAGAAAGGGAGCTGAGAACCCCATTGTAGACAACTTGTCTAGGTTAGAAAATGTTCTTGATGACCCACTACCTATTGATGATAGCTTTCCTGATGAGCAATTAAATGTCATAAATACTTCTCGTAGTACTCCATGGTATGCTGGTTATGCTAATTACATTGTTGCTAAATTCATACCACCTAGTTTCACATACAAACAAAAGAAAAAGTTTTTCTATGATTTGAGACATTACTTTTGGGATGACCCACATCTTTATAAAGAAGGAGTAGATGGTGTTATTAGACGTTGTGTACCTGAGCATGAACAGGATCATATCCTACGCAAGTGTCATTCCGAAGCTTATGGAGGACACCACGCTGGAGATAGAACTGCACATAAGGTATTGCAATCCAGGTTTTATTGGCCCACTCTCTTCAAGGATTCCAGTAAGTTTGTCTTATCTTGTGATGAATGTCAAAGAATTGGTAATATTAGTAGACGTCAAGAAATGCCTATGAATTATTCACTCGTTATTGAACCATTTCATGTTTGGGGCTTTGATTATATGAGACCTTTTCCTGCCTCTAATGGATATACACATATTTTAGTTGTTGTTGATTACGTTACTAAGTGGGTAGAAGCTATTCCAACTAGTAGTGCTGATCATAACACTTCTATTAAAATGCTTAAGGAAGTTATTTTTCTGAGGTTTGGAGACCCTAGATATTTAATGACTAATGGTGGTTCACATTTTATTCATGGTGCTTTTCGTAAAATGCTTGCTAAATATGATGTTAATCATTGAATTGCATCTCCTTATCACCCACAATCTAGTGGTCAAGTAGAATTGAGTAATAGAGAACTCAAATTAATTTTGCAAAAGACTGTCAATAGGTCTAGAAAGAATTGGTCCAAGAAACTTGATGATGCATTATGGGCTTATAGAACTGCATATAAGAATCCTATGGGTATGTCTCCGTATAAAATGGTTTACAGAAAAGCATGCCACTTACCTCTCGAACTAGAACATAAGGCATACTGGGCTATTAAAGAGCTCAACTATGATTTCAAACTTGCCGGTGAAAAGAGGTTATTTGATATTAGCTCACTTGATGAATGGAGAACCCAAGCTTATGAAAATACCAAGTTGTTTAAAGAAAAAGTTAAAAGATGGCATGACAAAAGGATACAAAAGCGTGAGTTTAATGTGGGTGATTATGTATTGCTATACAACTCTCGTTTAAGATTTTTTGCAGGAAAACTTCTCTCTAAATGGGAAGGCCCCTACGTTATCGAGGAGGTCTATCGTTCCGGTGCCATAAAAATCAACAACTTCGAAGGCACAAATTCGAAGGTGGTAAATGGTCAAAGAATCAAACATTATATCTCAGGTAATCCCATAAATGTTGAAACCAATGTTATCGAAACCGTAACCCTGGAGGAATACATAAGAGACACTTTCCAGAAGGTTTCAGACTCCGAAAAGGAATAGGTATGTGGTACGGTAAGTAAACCGAACCCAAAACAGTTTTTAAGCCCATATTTCTCTGTTTTGGAATATTTAGAAAAGTAGAAAAAATAAGTAGCAGTCCGGGAAGGACACGAGGGCCCCACGAGGGTGGAGGGCGCGCCCTACCCCCCTGGGCGCGCCCCCTACCTCGTGGGCACCTCGTGTGCCTTCCGGACTCCGTTTTCTTGCACGATACGTATTTTGGTCGGTAAAAATTCATTATATATTCTCCCGAAGGTTTTGACTCCCGTATCGCAAATATCCTCTATTTTTGTTTCGAGCTGTTGTTGTTGCAGAATAGAGCAAGATGTCTTCTCAAGAGTCAGTCGGGGAGAGCCGGGTGTCTCATCCGGCATCGGAACCAAGGGCAAACAGCGACGCTGACAACTTTGGGCCAGCAACGGAGGAAGAGATGGAGGCTGATTTGATGATGGTAGATGCCATGGAAGATCAAGAAGTCACTTATCGCTTCCGAGTTGGGTTCACGATGGGGGAACTATAGAGCTCAGCTATTCCAAACTCAGTTATCCCTTCCAATGTTAGATTTCTTTCTTATGAAAATATGAAGAGGAGTGTCACTTGTTCTCGCGCAGTTATGCAACACCCTTGGGTGCAAGGAGCTTTAGCCGTCACAGGAAAGCTTCGTAAGGAAATAATGGATCTCAAGCACCAAGTCAACAAGCTCGAGGAGGAGAATTGTATCCTGAGGGGCATCATCGCCAAGAATATTACACCATTGACAAACAAGGATACATAATCACATGGGTACGGGCACTCCCCTTGGCAACTGCCAAGCTTTGGGGAATCACAACCACATCTCCTATCTTTACCGTTTTCTTAGTTTGATCCTATTAGTAGTATCTTGATCTAGTAGAATAAAGTTTATGGCATGATCTAGTTTTGAGTTTTGCTTTATGATCTCTCTATGTAATCGAGTCCGTGAGCTATGTAATAAAGATTAGTGTTGAGTCAAGGGCTTGATCGTTTTGCCATGATCTTGAGTGAATAAAAGAAAAGAGAAAAAGAATAAAAATAATAAGAGTTCATATTGATCTTATTGAGAGTAATGACCTCACATAGAAAGAGTATGATGTTTAAAAGTTGTTGGGAGTTGGCAGACATAGCTTTGGTCATCGTTGCAATTCATAGGAAGTAATAAGGAAAGAGGGGTTTCACATATAAATATACTATTATTGACATCTTTTATGATTGGGAGCACTCATTAAAATATGACATGCTAAAGAGTTGATGTTGAACAAGGAAGACATCGTAATGAGTTATGTTTTCTTATATCTGAGATAAAGTATGTTGTCATGGATCATCCAACATGTTGAGCTTGCCTTTCCCCCTCATGCTAGCCAAATTCTCAGCACCAAGTAGAGATACTACTTGTGCTTCCAAAAACCCTTAAACCAGTTTTGCCATTATAGTCCACTATACCTACCTATGGATTGATTAAGATCCTTCAAGTAAGTTGTCATCGGTGCAAAGCAATAAAAATTGCTCTAAATATGTATGATTGATTGGTGTGGGAGAAATAAGCTTTATACGATCTTGTGATGTGGAAGTAATAAAAGCGACGGACTGCATAATAAAGGTTCATATCACAAGGGGCAATATAAAGTGACATTATTTCGCATTAAGATTTTGTGCATCCAACCATAAAAGCGCATGGCAACCTCTGCTTCCCTCTGCGAAGGGCCTATCTTTTAGTATCGTCTTGTACCTTATGCAAGAGTCATGGTGATCTTCACCTTTCCTTTTTCATTTTATCCTTTGGCAAGCACAGTATGTTGGAAAGATCCTGATGGATATATCTACTTGGATGTAGGGGAGCATGAGTTATTATTGTTGACATTACCCTTGAGGTAAAAGGTTGGGAGGTGAAACTATAAGCCCCTATCTTTCTCTGTGTCCGAATAAAACTCCGTAACCACAAGTATCGCGTGAGTGTTAGCAAGTATGAAAGACTAAATGATAGTTGAGTATGTGCACTTGCTGTTGAGCTCTGACATAGACTCTTTCTGATGTTATGATAAATTGCAATTTCTTCAATGACTGAGATTATAGTTGTAGGTTCTCAATAAAGTTTATGATTCGTACTTATGCATTGTGAATAGATTATTACTTGAACATAAGAAATCATATGACAATATCTATGTATGTTGTTGTTATGAGAATAATCATGATACCTTAATGTCTGTATTTTATTTTGATCGACACCTCTACCACTAAACATGGGGACATATTTATCGTTATCGGCTTTCGCTTGAGGACAAGCGAGCTCTAAGCTTGGGGGAGTTAATACGTCCATTTTGCATCATGCTTTTATATCAATATTTATTGCATTATGGGCTGTTATTACACGTTATGTCACAATACTTATGCCTATTCTCTCTTATTTTACAAGGTTTACATAAGGAGGAGAATGCCTAATGGAATTCTGGGCTGGAAAAGGAGCAAATATTAGAGACCTATTCTGCACAACTTCAAAAGTCCTGAAACTCCACGAAAGTCATTTAGGGAAATAATAAAGAATATCCAGCGGAAGAAGTTCACCAGAGGGGGGCCCACCTATCCACGAGGGTGGGGGCGCGTCCTACCCCCTGTATGCGCGCCTACCTCGTGGCCCCTGCTATTCTCCGATGGCCATCTTCTGCTATATGAGGTCTTTCGTCGAGGAAAAAATCATAAGCAACCTTTCGGGATGAAACTCCGCCGCCACGAGGCGGAACCTTGGCGGAACCAATCTAGGGCTCCGGCAGAGCTGTTCTGCCGGGGACACTTCCCTCCGGGAGGGGGAAATCATCGCCATCGTCATCACCAACGCTCCTCATCGGGAGAGGGCAATCTCCATCAACATCTTCACCAGCACCATCTGCTCTCAAAACCCTAGTTCATCTCTTGTATCCAATTCTTGTCTCCAAGTCCGGGATTGGTACTAGTAGGTTTCTAGTAGTGTTGATTACTCCTTGTAGTTGATGCTAGTTGGTTTATTTGGTGGAAGATCATATGTTCAGATCCTTTATGCATATTAATACCCCTCTGATTATGAACATGAATATGCTTTGTGAGTAGTTACGTTTGTTCCCGAGGACATGGGAGAAGTCTTGCTATTAGTAGTCATGTGAATTTGGTATTCGTTCGATATTTTGATGAGATGTATGTTGTCTAGCCTCTAGTGGTGTTATGTGAACGTCGACTACATAACACTTCACCATTATTTAGGCCTAGAGGAAGGCATTGGGAAGTAATAAGTAGATGATGGGTTACTAGAGTGATGTAGCTTAAACCCTAGTTTATGTGTTGCTTCGTAAAGGGGCTGATTTGGATCCATATGTTTCATGCTATGGTTAGGTTTACCTTAATACTTTTGTTGTAGTTGCGGATGCTTGCAATAGAGGTTAATCATAAGTGGGATGCTTGTTCAAGTAAGAACAACACCCAAGCACCGGTCCACCCACATATCAAATTATTAAAGTACCGAACGCGAATCATATGAACGTGATGAAAAGTAGCTTGACGATATTCCCATGTGTCCTCGGGAGCGCTTTTCCTTATATAAGAGTTTGTCCAGGCTTGTCCTTTGCTACAAAAAGGATTGGGCCACCTTGCTGCACTTTATTTACTTTTGTTACTTGTTGCTCGTTACAAATTATCTTATCACAAAACTATCTGTTACCACTTATTTCATTAGTTGCAGAGAATACCTTGCTGAAAACCGCTTATCATTTCCTTCTGCTCCTCGTTGGGTTCGACACTCTTACTTATTGAAAGGACTATGGTAGATCCCCTATACTTGTGGGTCATCACATGCTGGTAAGCAGTATGACTTGTATCGCCCACAACTCACTTGTGTTCTACTCGTGCATATAACATCTACGCATAAACCTGGCTCGGATTCCACTGTTGGGGAACGTAGTAATTTCAAAAAAATTCCTACGCACACGCAGGATCATGATGATGCATAGCAACGAGCGGGGAGAGTGTGTCCATGTACCCTCGTAGACCGAAAGCCGAAGCATTATGACAACGCGGTTGATGTAGTCGTACGTCTTCACGATCCGACCGATCCAAGTACCGAACGCACGGCACCTCCGAGTTCTGCACACATTCAGCTCGGTGACGTCCCACGAACTCACGATCCAGGAGAGCTTCGCGGGAGTGTTCTGTCAGCATGATGGAGTGATGACGGTGTTGATGATGCTACTGACGCAGGGCTTCGCCTAAGTACTGCTACGATATTACCGAGGTGGATTATGGTGGAGGGGGGCACCGCACACGGCTAAGAGAGATCAATGATCAACTTGTCTCTATGGGGTGCCCCCTGGCCACGTATATAAAGTATGGAGGGAGGAGGAGGCCGGCCCTCATAGGGTGCGCCCAAGTGTGGACTCCTACTAGGACTCCCTAGTCCTAGTAGGATTCCACCTCCCATATGGAATAGGAAAAAGGGAAGGGAGAAGGAGAAGGAAGGAAGGGGCGCCCCCCCCCCCTCCCTAGTCCAATTCGGACCAGTCCATAGGGAGGGATGCGGCCACCCTTTGAGGCCTTTCTCTCCTTTCCCGTATGGCCCATTAAGGCCCAAGACGAATTCCCGTAACTCTCCGGTACTCCGAAAAATACCCGAATCACTCGGAACCTTTCCGATGTCCGAATATAGTCGTCCAATATATCGATCTTTACGTCTCGACCATTTCGAGACTCCTCGTCATGTCCCCGATCTCATACAGGACTCCAAACTACCTTCGGTACATCAAAACACATAAACTCATAATACAAATCGTCGCTGAACGTTATGCGTGCGGACCCTACGGGTTCGAGAACTATGTAGACATGACCGAGACACATCTCTGGTCAATAACCAATAGCGGAACCTGTATGCTCATATTGGCTCCTACATATTCTACGAAGATCTTTATCGGTCAAACCGCATAACAACATGCGTTGTTCCCTTTGTCATTGGTATGTTACTTGCCCTAGATTCGATCGTCGGTATCTCAATACCTAGTTCAATCTCGTTACCGGCAAGTCTCTTTACTCGTTCCGTAATACATCATCCCGCAACTAACTCATTAGTTACAATGCTTGCAAGGTTTATAGTGATGTGTATTACCGAGTGGGCCCAGAGATACCTCTCCGACGATTGGAGTGACAAATCCTAATCTCGAAATACGTCAACTCAACAAGTACCTTCAGAGACACCTGTAGAGCACCTTTTATAATCACTCATTTATGTTGTGACGTCTGGTAGAACACAAAGTGTTCCTCTGGTAAATGGGAGTTGCATAATCTCATAGTCATAGTAACATGTATAAGTCATGAAGAAAGCAATAGCAACATACTAAACGATCAAGTGCTAAGCTAACGGAATGTGTCAAGTCAATCACATCATTCTCTAACGATGTGATCCCGTTAATCAAATGACAACTCATGTCTATGGCTAGGAAACTTAACCATCTTTGATTCAACGAGCTAGTCAAGTAGAGGCATACTAGTGACAGTAAATTTGTCTATGTATTCACACATGTATCAAGTTTCTGGTTAATACAATTCTAGCATGAATAATAAACATTTATCATGAAATAAGGAAATAAATAATAACTTTATTATTGCCTCTAGGGCATATTTCCTTCAAACACAAACACGGATAAGTGGGTCATGGTGTATGGGATAAAGAGGACTTGATGCTTTAATGCTATGGTTCGGTTTTACCTTAATGATCTTTAGTAGTTGCGGATGCTTGCTAAAGTTCCAATCTTAAGTGCATATGATCCGAGAAGAGAAAGTATGTTTGCTTATGCCTCTCCCTCAAATAAAATTGCAATAATGATTACCGGTCTAGTTATCAACTGCCTAGGCACAAATAACTTTCTCGTAACAAAAATCTCTCTACTAAAGCTAACTTAGTTATTTCTTTATCTAAACAGCCCCTAGTTTATATTTATGTGCTTTTTATTATCTTGCAAACCTATCCAACAACACCTACAAAGTACTTCTAGTTTCATACTTATTTTAGGTAAAGCTAACGTTAAGCGTGCGTAGAGTTGTATCGGTGGTCGATAGAACTTGAGGTAATATTTGTTCTACCTTTAGCTCCTCGTTGTGTTCAACACTCTTACTTATAGAAAGAGGCTACAATTGATCCCCTATGCTTGTGGGTTATCAAGGATTAGGGAGAGAGAGGGGGACTAACTCGAGACACATGTCTCCAGAGAGCCATCACGTGCGCCTAGAAGCATCGCTCGGGCCTAGTTCTGGAGAAACTACCGATTCGGCCGTTCCCAACGGGCCAGGACCAATGGTGCTTTAAGAACCGTGCTATGCGGGCTCAAAAGTGTATGCGAGGAACCAAACAACCGAAGTCCAGAAAGATGCTGCACCGAGCGGGCCTGGTTGAGCTCGATGTGGACAACCAAACTCGCCCTTAGAGTTGTGGTTGTGGGATGTACATGGTGCACAACTCATTGGATCAGGGGATGTATCCGGTGCACTAGTGCTTATGGTGGTACCGGTGCACCGGACATACTATCACATTTTAAATTGTTTCAAAAACTCTGAAAAAAGTCTACCACATCAACACAACATCAATGTATGTTGTCATGAAATTTCATATCAAAATTCAAAACATTGCACGAGATACAAAAATGACATTTTTGACATCAATGTGATAATGGGCCAAATCTAAAACTCAACTTATGTTATGTACTATTCAATGTCGAATTTGTTATTTTGTATCTCGAGCTTGCATAAAAAAATTGTACCTCAAGCAATGTTTCGGATTTTGATTTGAAATTTTGCTAAAAACATAGACCGATGCTGTGTGAATGTGCTATTTTTGTCAAAAAAGTCGAACATTTTAAAATGCGCTACGAGCATCCGGTGCACTGGTAGCACCACAAGTGAAAGGACCACGATGTCGCCTAGAGGGGGGGGGTGAATAGGCGTTTTAAAATCTTTTACGGTTTGGCTATATCCTAATGCGGAAATAAACTAAGCGGGTACTTTTCAAGCACAAATCCTAAATATACTAGGCTTACTAAGTGCACCAACAACTTAGTATAAACAACATGAGAACAACGAGGATATGAGTAAGCACAAGTAAGTCACACAAACTTACCCAATGTATATCACGAGATATGGAAATGAATAATACACACAACCACAAGTAAGCAATACAAGCTTACACAAATTTTATCACAATATATGGAATTGAATGATACAAGCAAACTCAAGTAAGCACTGCAAGCTTACACAAGTTATGTCACAAGATATGGAAATGAATGTTACAAGCTAGCAATTCACACTAAGCATAAGATAGAACAATAGTAGAAAGTCTGAATTGTGAATATAAAGTGTAGGCCTAAATAAGCTCTTCAAGGGAATGGCCAACACAATATAATGAGGACAACAAGATATAGTGAATGCACGGTCAAGTGACCAAAGTAAACCACAAGTAAGGAGTTAGGGTTAGGGATAACCAAAGTCACGAAGACGAGGATATGTCCCTATGATCACTTCCTTGGAGAGAAGCTAGTCACCGTTAGAGAGGTGGATGTTACCACGAAGGCACACCAACACCGCGAAGGCTCACCCTATTCTCCTTGAGATATCACCGCGAAGGCGATTCTCAACCACTAGTGGTAGACCTTGAGGCGGCCTCCAAACCTTCACAAACTTTCCGGGGGACAAATTGCAAAGTTGATTCCTCACGGAGCACTCCTACCGCCTAGGAGTCTCCAACCTCCAAGACTAACAAGAACAAAGGGGAAATGCTCAAGACTTGCTCAAATCACGAATTCCTTTCGTCAACAGAGGTAGAGGGAGTGGATCTATCACTTGATTGGAAAAACTCTCAAGAACTCTCACGAATCTCTCCGGGATCTAAGATTTGGTGTAGGAGAAGTGAGAGGGAGCCACTTGTGTTCTTGGGGCGATTTGGGATGAAGTGGTCAACCCTCTATCAGATGGGTATAGGGGTATATATAGTGTGCCAAGAAAACTAGCCGTTTTAGTGTAAGTGGCAGCGCGGGCCGGACATCCGGGCAATGGCCGGACATCCGGCGGCTGAGAGTCAGACACACATATGTGGAAAATAGATTACAGGGCCCGGACATCTGGCCAAACTTGGGGCCCCGGACATCCGGCCAAGTGCCGGACATCCGGCGTATACAAACAGCATTTCGGTAAGGTTTCTGGACATCTACGGCCGGACATTCGGTGATTTCACACAAATCAGACGCCCTCTGGATAGCAGTGGCCGGACATCCGGGGAAAAGCCCGGACATCCGGCCAACACAAAAACTGCAGCTGCCCCAAAAGTAAAACATGCATAACTTTCACATCCAGACTCCGATTTTGATGATCTTGGGCTCGTTTTGAAGCTATGGAAAAGCTCCAGGTCCTCACATAGAGAACCACACAAGATAAACCAAAATGGAGGGTGCAAAGTATGGAAGGGTAAGATCATATACTTTGGGGAACCTATTTGGCTATGGATTTACTTTGGTAGATGTATAGGCATATTGTATTTATATTGGATTGGAGTGAAATATGCCTCTGTTGGAATATGATGTGAGGAAGTAGAAATATAAGATGTTGACTTGAGCAAATCTATCACTAACCCCTTTGATCCCCTCTTAATAGTGCGGGATCCCTATAACTCAAGAAACATAAAAGATCTATACTACATAGCTATCGAGAATCCATTCTTAAGTGTATATGTTTCTTCGGTGGTCATCTCTCCACAACACTAACACCAAAGGAACTAATACCTTTGACTCAAGCCTTTCACTTGAGCTTGATGTTGATGTCTCTTCTTGGCTCAAGTTGAAGGCAAGACATTGGTCAAGTCTTCAAGTAGCTTCCCCATACACAATATGGGAGGCTTTGCTTTGTATTCATCTTCACTTGTCCATCATGTGATCATACACAAGCTTCAAGCATGTAATCCCTCGGGATGGATATCTTTAACTTGCCCTTATCAACCATGATCGCCAACACTTGATGTCATCCTCTCATAGACACTTGAAATCTCTCTCTCGACGTGAGCCCATGAGAATCACCTAACCCTCAAAAACATAGACAACACATAGTATGGGTTAGTACACAGCGTGCAATTGATAATTTCTTATCATATCACAAGATCTTATGTGGTACATCATTTGCGCTCGTGTGTTGACCATTTAGAGTTCAATCTCCGAGCTTCAACTTGGTCAACCGATATCTCTACTCCATGTTTAATCTTGACGTCATGAAGGGTATATTGAATTCTTCACTTGAATAGCTTGCTCAATCATGACTCAACACATGAGTCCATTATGATCATATCTTTGAGCCACTCCTAGAATTCATCATTCAAATCATCCTTTTAAGATCTTGATCCATTATGGCTCAAACCATAGCTCTAAGCATGGCAACCCTTAAGATACTCCAATGAACTCCATTTTGATCATCTCGATGTAATTGTTGCTTCAAAGGAGTTTTCTTCCATTATTCTTCAATCATTTTCCAATGAGACTAATATTCAAATGTATATCTCAATGCAAACATTAGTCCATAAGGATTGTCATTAATTAATTACCAAAACCACACATGGGGACTACATGTACTTTCAATCTCCCCCATTTTGGTAATTGATGACAATCTCAACAAGAGGGTTTATATAATGAATTTTTAAACAAGCATGCAATTTATCCGAGGATAAATTGTATACTTAGGATGGTTGTACTATCATCAAGACACTACACAGTACACCCATAGTATATAGAGCAAACTCCCCCACAATATATGCATGTGTGAATGAACTTTGAATTTCATTGCATATATCGGTTGACATAAACTAGGAGGATATTTCTCTATATACAGTACTCATTCATGCAATAAGAATGTATAACAAGGGTAGATATGCATGAGTGACAACAAGAACTACAAAAGATATTTATCTTAAACCCTCTAAACTTCTCCCCCATTGGCACCAAATGCCAAAATGGAAGACAAAACATCTAGCAGACCAATATAGTATGAGTTCCTCCTTGATGTGTGCATATCACAAAATGTGAGTGAAAAAATGCACATATTCAATGATGAACAATAAAAGGAGCTCGGAATCTATAGAATGCAATCAGATACGAAGATATGAACTTTTTCATGTATAAAAATTTATAAGTGGCCAATAATAATCATGATATGTATCCATAAAGAAACTCGCATACACAAAAAGAAAGGTTGCAATTGATAAGAACATGATATCCACAAGTGAGTCCACTATTATACAACTTGAGCCTAGTCAAAATAGCAAGATACATGGCACAAAGCACATGGCACAAATTGATCTCATTTGCATAACACAAAGTGAAGCAAGCAATCAAAAGATCCGACGAGCCAAAAGGTTAAAAGAATATTACGATTTGGGTAAAGGAGTGTTTTGAGGAAAATAGAGAAGCTCCCCATGATTTGTGCACTATTTAGAATATTAGTATTTGGATACAAGTGCACAAAATAGGATCATCACTCCCCCAAAATCAATAAGAACATAAAACAATTGCAAGCAAGAATAGATAAGAAAAGAAGCCTAGCATTTGCAACAAACATATGGTTGAGCAACATGTAAATGAGGCAACCTAAGAATAGGCACAACCAAAATGATGTGTGTGAGTCACGTCAAAGCACTTGAGAAGACTAGTATAAGGGTGATAATTAAGCATCAACACAGTCTTGAGTAAATGAGATACAAGGTGCAAGACATGTCCTTCCCACACAGACGAAGTTAAGAAGGTCACACACACATCAAGCAAATGGGTTCACAAGCTCACTAATAGCAAATTAAAAATCAAAGCTTGTGACGACCCATGATGAAGATAGGAAATAATAGGCTTGTCAAGAAAAGCACGAGGACAACAATCTTCACCAAACATGAGTGCACTAAGATGCAAAGAGGTAAGACACACACTCATACAACAAATGCTTCCATGGAGCCATAAAAACAGAATGAAATGGTGGACATGAAAGAATAGGGATATCAACTAGAGATGTAATTTGTCTCACGTGTATAAAATTCTAGGTAGATGAGAATCATGATGATATATATCCACAAAGAAGGATCTACACATGAAATAGTTACAAAAGGAAAGAATAAGATATGCAAACGGGAGACATAAAATATACCAACGAGATCTTTGCTTGACAGTATAGCACATGGCTTAATGTAATCTTATCGTATATTAATGAACTCCAAACACACAACCATCAAAGACATCACAACTAGCAACAAGAGATCATTGTTGCGATGCTTTGAGAAAGGAAACAAGTATGACAAGAACGAGTCAAGAAATTCATGCCATGATGCAACCTACACATGGTTGAATGCAAGAAATGTATGCATGAAGTAGATACTTGTTACCGAGATAGCATTGGAATGATGTAGTAGGTAATAGTTCAAGCTTGGCTCTAATTTCTTTATAGTGCCACCACCTTCATGAATAAGCCAAGCACCCAATGCTTCTCAAATGTACCTAAAACAATTTAAGTACAATATGGTCCCCAAAATTATTGGGTCCAAAGTAGTTAGCATAACTACAAAACATAGGGTAAAATCACTTAAATATGTGCATATCGATATGAATTTGAATATCATGCACATCTTAGCTATTAAGAATTTGATGGATTTTCCCTATATATATTGGATCAAATAAAGCAAACAAGGCATGCGAATTTACACATAGTAAATACGCATGCACAAGCCTACCAAAATCTAGGAAGATACAAATTGGACAAATGAACACATAACTGTTAATACTTCCAATAACGTCACTAGACATTCATGTTGTCCAAAATGAATCAAAGTGATAAATCAACATATGGTAACACATAAAGTTCAATATATGACCCAAGGAAAACCAATGAGCTTATAAGGTATGCATTGCACACATACTCATAGGAATATCTCACTCAAGTAGATGTAGAACCCTATAAACAATGAGATAGCAAACTCCGATAACTCCATTCAAACCAATAAGATGAATTTGAACAACATGGTATTTTGGGTTATCATTAGGTGTAGAAACCAAATAAGTACATGATCATCTATACTAAAACAAGCATAACATGAGAGTTTAGAAATAAACACAATGCTTGGATAGTATATTATTAACATTCCAATTAGATAGATCATCATGCAAAGCAACAATTGGGATAGCTTTAATAAAACGATTTTCCAAATATGATTTTGAAGATAACCATGGGCAAAACCGCACAAGGATGCCATATGTAAACAAGGCATTGCATGCCACAGAGATATAAGATAATCTCAAATATATTTTAAGTGGCATCCCATAATTGTTCACATTTAACAAGGATTGTGATATGCACAAAGCATATAACTCCCCCATAATGTGGTGATCCATTAATATCTCTCAAGAGCCCAATAAGATGCAACTAAAAAGCAATGAAGGCTCGAGACTACACACACAACTATATGATGTGCATAGTAACTTGCGCATGCTAGATAACACTAATCAAGCATATTAGGAGACACAACATATACAAACACATGCTAGGTATAAAACCTAAACATGCATGGGGCTAGTAACTTTCAATGTAGACAATATAAATACAAGTTACCACCACGAGGAGCATTGGAATGACAAATATGATGATAATTCACATGACTTGGTTTGAACCATAATGAATGGTGAGGATCAATTTTCTTCATGAACTAGCCAAGTCTCCAATGCCCTCCACACACCTATTGATCAAGTTTGAGCTCGATGGTCCCCAACCATGTTGGGTCCTAAGAGGTTAGTAACAATAGGCTTGGCAACCTAAATGGTCTTATCCACTTTCAAACCACTTTGGGCACCAACATACTTGGCAAACATATTACCATCAATATCCTTCCTAAGTGAATAATGATCATAGATAATTGGAGGCTTAGAGATGTTACCATTGGGACGTGATGAAGCTATGTGTCCCTTCTTACGACAAATATAGCAACATGTACTCCCCCTTCTCTTCTTCTTTACTTTCTCAACTTGGGAAGTAATAACATGGTTCATCATGGATAGTGGTCGTTCTTCAACTTGAGGTTGAACTTGAGATTGAGCTTGAGGCCGCTTTCCATGTAGCTTCCCTTTATAAGCCCTTTTCTTCACTAGACAAGATCTCACGTGATGTCCAACCTTTTTGCACTTAAAGCAAGAAATGTTGGACTTCTTCTTGGCTTGGTCTTGCCCCCTTTTCTTGTTCATGGATTTCTTCTTGTTGGAGTGAAAACTATGTCCATCATCGCACTTTTCCAAGTCTTTCTTCAAACTAATGACTTGGGCCTTGAGCTCATTAATTTACTCTACATGGTTAGTTTCAAGACTAGAAACAAGAGGACTAGTGCAAGTAGAAACTTCATGGTTAGAGCAACAAGACAAGGTGAGCAATTCATCATGAGGTGTATCAATATCATGTAGAGAGGAATTGCAAGGACTAGCACATGGCAATAAGGCATTTCGAGTAGAAGATGTGCTAATATCCACATGAGACTCACACAATTTTACCTTGGTGACCATAGCCTCATGAGCTAACTTTAGCCCATCATGGGAGATTAGAAGATCCTCATAAGTGCCCGAGAGCTTTTCATGAATTTCTTCCAATTTCCCATAATTCTTAGTTAGCAAATCAAGTTGAGTCCTCAGCTCAACATTCTCCTTCAAAATTGATGCTTCACATGAAATCGAGTTAGTAGCACAAGCATCATTATCAATATCATAGGAGCAAGTAGCAATTAGAGACTTCTCATGAGTTGATCGAAGCTCCTCATGAGACTTAAGAGTTTGATGAGCTCTCCCTTGACATTATTGCATTCAAGGAGAAGGAGCTCAAAATCCTCTTTAAGTTTACCATGAGTAATTTCAATCTCTTCTTTTAAAGACCTCAATTCACTAATACATTGATGAGCCTTAGCAAGTTCATGTTCAATTTGTTCACTTTTCGCTTGCTCGTTAAGAAATAAGTCATTACATTTTTCAAAGGAAGCAAGAACATCTTGGAACCTTTTATAAGTGTTATTTTTAGCTCTATGAAGAGTTTTCCCAATCTCATAGAGATTTTGAGTCAAGTCATCCTCATCATCCTCATTACAATTATCATCATTATCACTAAGAGAAGATGATACCTCGTCATTACCTCTTGCCATGAGGCACATGTGAGCAAAGGGGGTTGATGATGATTCTTTTGGAGAAGAGGGTTCTTCATCAATCAAGCATGCCTCATCTTTCTTGATTTCCTCTACATGCTTAGTCATATAACAAATAGAGGAAACCAAGGCATTTCTATCATGGTAACATGGGAGATCAAGCATATCATCACAAATGAGCTTAACACCATCATCACAAGATATTTCTTCAGTCACCATGTCATTACCTTGTGGCATGCCAACTGTTGGTGAAGTGGAAGATATTGAAGTGTGCAAGTAATCGGAGGTGGAAGTAATAGTGAGCTCTTCATGATTTAAAAATGTGTAGAACTCCTCCATCAACTCCCCAAATAGAATATTATCTCCATCAAGATTGGACCCACCATATATATCTTCAAGTCTGGTCCAAGTCTCATGAGCTGACTTGCAAGTCGTGACTGCCTTAAACACTTCAAAGGTTAAGGCTTGATGAATGACAAGAGAAGTATCACAATCAAGATACATATCCTCAATAGATGGAGAATGTCCATCCTTAGCAATAGAAATTCCTATAAGAACAATTCGCAAAGCATTTGGACCCATGGCCCGAAAGTGACAAAGCTTGCGAATTCTCCATAGGTGATAATTTGTGCCATCCAAATCAAAAGTGTTGTTGTGCACTAGTTCACTAGTCGACATCGTTACTATCTAGTCGGTGAAGCCTAATAAGGAGAGACTAGGCTCTGATACCAATTGAAAGGACCACGATGTCGCCTAGAGGAGGGGTGAATAGGCGTTTTAAAATCTTTTACGGATTTGGCTATATCCTAATGCGGAAATAAACTAAGTGGGTACTTTTCAAGCACAAATCCTAAATATACTAGGCACACTAAGTGCACCAACAACTTAGTATAAACAACATGAGAACAACGATGATATGAGTAAGCACAAGTAAGTCACACAAACTTACCCAATGTATATCACGAGATATGGAAATGAATAATACACACAACCACAAGTAAGCAATACAAGCTTACACAAATTGTATCACAATATATGGAATTGAATGATACAAGCAAACTCAAGTAAGCACTGCAAGTTTACACAAGTTATGTCACAAGATATGGAAATGAATGTTACAAGCTAGCAATTCACACTAAGCATAAGATAGAACAATAGTAGAAAGTCTGAATTGTGAATATAAAGTGTAGGCCTAAATAATCTCTTCAAGGGAATGGCCAACACAATATAATGAGGACAACAAGATATATGAATGCACGGTCAAGTGGCCAAAGTAAACCACAAGTAAGGAGTTAGGGTTAGGGATAACCAAAGTCACGAAGACGAGGATGTATCCCGATGTTCACTTCCTTGGAGGGAAGCTAGTCACCGTTAGAGAGGTGGATGTTACCACGAAGGCACACCAACGCCGCGAAGGCTCACCCTATTCTCCTTGAGATTCACCATGAAGGAGATTCTCAACCACTAGTGGTAGACCTTGAGGCGGCCTCCAAACCTTCACAAACTTTCTGGGGGACAAATCGCAAAGTTGATTCCTCACGGAGCAATCCTACCGCCTAGGAGTATACAACCTCCAAGACTAACAAGAACAAAGGGGAAATGCTCAAGACTTGCTCAAATCACGAATTCCTTTGGTCAACAGAGGTAGAGGGAGTGGATCTATCACTTGATTGGAACAACTCTCAAGAACTCTCACGAATCTCTCCGGGATCTAAGATTTGGTGTAGGAGAAGTGAGAGGGAGCCACTTGTGTTCTTGGGGCGATTTGGGATGAAGTGGTCAACCCTCTACCAGATGGGTAGAGGGGTATATATAGTGTGCCAAGAAAACTAGCCGTTTTAGTGTAAGTGGCAGCGCCGGGCCGGACATCCGGGCAATGGCCAGACATCCGGCGGCTGAGAATCACACACACGTATGTGGAAAACAGATTACAGGGCCTAGACATCTGGCCGAAGCCCAGACATCTGGCCAAACTTGGGGCCCCGGACATCCGGCCAAGTGCCGGACATCCGGCGTATACAAACAGCATTTCAGTAAGGTTTCTGGACATCTACAGCCGGACATCCGGTTAAGGGGCCGGACATCTGGCGATTTTACACAAATCAGACACCCTCTGGATAGCAGTGGCCGGACATCCGGGGAAAAGCCCGGACATCCGGCCAACACAAAAACTGCAGCCGCCCCAAAAGTAAAACATGCATAACTTTCACATCCGGACTCCGATTTTGATGATCTTGGGCTCGTTTTAAAGCTATCGAAAACCTCCAGGTCCTCACATAGAGAACCACCCAAGATAAACCAAAATGGAGGGTGCAAAGTATGGAAAGGTAAGATCATATACTTTGGGGAACCTATTTGGCTATGGATTTACTTTGGTAGATGTATAGGCATATTGTATTTGTATTGGATTGGAGTGAAATATGCGTATGTTGGAATATGATGTGAGGAAGTAGAAATAGAAGATGTTGACTTGAGAAAATCTGTCACTAACCCCTTTGATCCCCTCTTAATAGTGCGGGATCCCTATAACTCAAGAAACATAAAAGATCTATACTACATAGCTACCAAGAATCCGTTCTTGAGTGTATATTTTTCTTCGGTGGTCATCTCTCCACAACACTAACGCCAAAGGAACTAATACCTTTGACTCAAGCCTTTCACTTGAGCTTGATGTTGATGTTTCTTCTTGTCTCAAGTTGAAGGCAATACATTGGTGAAGTCTTCAAGTAGCTCCCCCATACACAATATGGGAGGCTTTGCTTTGTATTCATCTTCACTTGTCCATCATGTGATCATCCACAAGCTTCAAGCATGTAATCCCTCGGGATGGTTATCTTGAACTTGCCCTTATCAACCATGATCGCCAACACTTGATGTCATCCTCTCATAGACACTTGAAATCTCTCTCTCGATGTGAGCCCATGAGAATCACCTAACCCTCAAAAACATAGACAACACATATATATAGTATGGGTTAGTACACAGAGTGCAATTGATAATTTCTTATCATATCACAAGATCTTATGTGGTACATCATTTGCGCTCGTGTGTTGACCATTTAGAGTTCAATCTCCGAGCTTCAACTTGGTCAACCGATATCTCTACTCCATGTTTAATCTTGACATCATGAATGGTATATTGAATTCTTCACTTGAATAGCTTGCTCAATCATGACTCAACACATGAGTCCATTATGATCATATCTTTGAGCCACTCCTAGAATTCATCATTCAAATCATCCTTTTAAGATCTTGATCCATTATGGCTCAAACCATAGCTCTAAGCATGGCAACCCTTAAGATACTCCAATGAACTCCATTTTGATCATCTCGATGTAATTGTTGCTTCAAAGGAGTTTTCTTCCATTATTCTTCAATCATTTTCCAATGGGGCTAATCGTCAAATGTATATCTCAATGCAAACATTAGTCCATAAGGATTGTCGTTAATTAATTACCAAAACCACACATGGGGACTACATGTACTTTCAACAAGCACCGGTGCACCAGATACATTCCCGTTTGGATCATACGAGGAGCTCTCTACGCTCAACAGTCGCCCCAACGCATGGTTTACTGTAGAACTGTTCAATATCCGGAAAGGACCATGTTGCAAGCATGTACTCCCTCCGTTCACAAGTATAAGATGGTCTAACTTTTGTTGTCAATGGTATACATAGACACGTTTTAGTGTGTTTGTTTAGTCATACCGATCTGTATGCAGTGCATATTAAAATATCCAAAACATATTATATTTGTGAACGGAGGGAGCATGAATTATGAAAACCCAAGGGCAAAAGTTCAATTTTTTCACACATATTGGCCAATGCTATGTGTCGGCCACTCGACCAGGTGGAGGCAGCCCCAGATCGGCCGTCTCCCCCATCGTCTGATCCTTGCAACAAAAATCCCTACGGGCAAGATTTGTTACATGTTGCAGCATCATTGAAGCATTTTCTCATGCGGTGTGTAGAAAATAGGAACAATGACATCGCTACATATTAAATATGTCAATCCAACAAAAAAGATGCGAAAAATCTTCATTAGTTGTAGTGAAGTTATCGAGGAAAAACATTCACATATATAGCCAATGCTCGCTGCAACAGAAGAAACACTTGCATCATGAATGCCGCATTCACAGCAGGCTTCCAAAACCTTCGCAACATATCGTTCGTATGTTTGCATCACAACTATTCGCAACATGTAAAAATAACATATGGACATTTTTTTACAAAAGATCACTAACCACACGTCACCGTCCATGGATGGGAAATGCCCACCTCAACATGCCACAATGCATGAAAAAATGATTACCATTCTTTTATGCAATTAATATCTAATAAACATTTTACAACCACACAATAATTAAAAAAATAAATTGTATATTTTTAAATTTCAGTTCCTATATTATTAATATGAATATTAATGTTTATTACAACCATATCTATTGAAAATTATATTGCATCCAATTAGCAAAGAAAAAAGTATCATCTCGTATAACAAAATTGGTGATCCTCAATTTCTGTCAAAATGCAAACATGTCACCTCAAGATGCAACCATGCTTAGGAAAAGAGACACCTCAACATGCAACCATGCATAAAAAGGAATCTCAACATGCAAACATGAGTAGGAATATATTCAATAAATATTTTACAACTATAAAAGGGTATTGTGTAGGTCTTTTTTTTCTTCCGCAAAACATGATTAAGTGGCATGAGGCGCATCCCACTTAGTGTGTGAGTTGTCCATCCATGATCCAACGACCTAGGACTAATGTTTTGAGGTTTGCACCTAATACAATGCCACTATACAATACTCATATACAAAATAAATGGCATATGCATTTCCAGTTTTTGTTCTCAAATTATTAATCCAAATGTTAATGTACCATACAACAAAATCTTATAGAACTATATTATAGCCGTTTCGTGCAGGGACACACATGGTATCATTTAGTATGAGATCATTTGTGGTCTACTACTCCACAGTGGACTAGTGAGTGGACGTGCTGCATGATCCATGGTGCACCAGGGCCATTATCCTTTCCACTAAGGGGCCTTTTTCTTGTTGGGTTGCTTAAATTGACTTTGTTGTTTTATTGCTCTGTCATCTTTGATATGTTGACACTGATTGCTTGGAATTTTATCAATTTAGCTTGACCACTGATGACCCACAAGTATAGGGGATCTATCGTAGTCCTTTCGATAAGTAAGAGTGTCGAACCCAACAACGAGCAGAAGGAAATGATAAGCGGTTTTCAGCAAGGTATTCTCTGCAAGTACTGAAGTAAGTGGTAATATATAGTTTTGTGATAGGATAATTTGTAACGAGCAACAAGTAACAAAAGTAAATCAAGTGCAGCAAGGTGGCCCAATCCTTTTTGTAGCAAAGGACAAGCCTGGACAAACTCTTATATAAGGAAAAGCGCTCCCGAGGACACATGGGAATATCGTCAAGCTAGTTTTCATCACGTTCATATGATTCGCGTTCGGTACTTTAATAAATTGATATGTGGGTGGACTGGTGCTTGGGTGATGTTCTTACTTGAACAAGCATCCCACTTATGATTATCCTCTATTGCAAGCATCCGCAACTACAACAAAAGTATTAAGGTAAACCTAACCATAGCATCAAACATATGGATCCAAATCAGCCCCTTACAAAGCAACGCATAAACTAGGGTTTAAGCTTCATCACTCTAGCAACCCATCATCTACTTATTACTTCCCAATGCCTTCCTCTAGGCCCAAATAATGGTGAAGTGTTATGTAGTCGACGTTCACATAACACCACTAGAGGCTAGACAACATACATCTCATCAAAATATCGAGCGAATACCAAATTCACATGACTACTAATAGCGAGACTTCTCCCATGTCCTCAGGAACAAACGTAAGTACTCACAAAGCATATTCATGTTCATAATCAGAGGGGTATTAATATGCATATAGGATCTGAACATATGATCTTCCACCAAATAAACCAACTAGCATCAACTACAAGGAGTAATCAACACTACTAGAAACCTACTAGTACCAATCCCGGACTTGGAGACAAGAATTGGATACAAGAGATGAACTAGGGTTTTAAGAGGAGATGGTGCTGGTGAAGATGTTGATGGAGATTGCCCTCTCCCGATGAGAGGAGCGTTGGTGATGACGATGGCGATGATTTACCCCTCCCAGAGGGAAGTTTCCCCGGTAGAACAGCTCTGCCGGAGCCCTAGATTGGTTCCGCCAAGGTTCCGCCTCGTGGCGGCGGAGTCTCGTCCCGAAAGGTTGCTTATGATTTTTTTCCTCATCGAAAGACCTCATATAGCAGAAGATGGGCATCGGAGAGCCAACAGGGGGCCCACGAGGTAGGGGGCGTGCCCTAGGGGGGTAGGCGCGCCCCCACCCTCGTGGATAGGTGGTGGGCCCCATGGCCTTCATCTTTGGCGAGGATTTTTTATTATTTTTAGTTAGACGATTCGTGGAGTTTCAGGAGTTTTGGAGTTGTGCAGAATAGGTCTCTAATATTTGCTTCTTTTCCAGCCCAGAATTCCAGCTGCCGGCATTCTCCCTCCTTATGTCAATTAGGAAAGGAGAGACTACCAGACATGGAGGTAACATATGATGCCATAGAACGAGAGGGGTTTAGCGTTGAACTGCCATTCTGATTTCGGGTGCATATGCACCTTGATATGAACAGTAAAATCTAAAAAATTGAAAAACTTCATTCAAAAATTCGGTTATTTTTTTGCAACAAACATTGGTTAGTTCTCTACCTACTTGCACATTTTCTTGATGGAATGACATTCGTCGCGGTAAGAAAAACAGTGCTCCAAAATAATTTCGAAAATAGAGTTTATGGGACATCATTTTTTTGCCCAAAACATCACAAATGTTATTTAATTATGAAGCTTTGCATGTTGGTGAAACACTTACCAATTTTTGTCACATTAAAATTCCAAAAAAAGAATTATTTTTGTTTTACTGTTCACCTGGACGCATGTGCACCTAGGAGCAGAAACTCCACGTCCAGTTCAGAGTCTATTTTTGGAAATCTTTTATAACAATTAATACAAACATAGACAAAGTCTACCACATGTACATGTTCGCATAGATCTACTGACGATTCAAGTCAGATAGTTGAAATTAGCACATGCTGTCAAGGCATGAAAATGTGCGCGTAAGAGCATCTCTAGCAGACCCCGTATAAGTGGTTAGACCCGTAAAATAACCGTTTTTTACATTTTCAGTTGAATAAACGGACCCAAACAAACCCCTTAAAATCATCCGACCCATAATTTTTTTTACAGGGCCCGTGAACAGATGCCCGAGACCCATGCATCTTTAAGTTTCGAAGGCAATTTTGCCAGGCCCCGAATACCAATCAACGCTAGCAGTTGGGGAATTTCAGCTCCCGCCAACGCTTGAAGCTCGCCGCCTGCAGTGACCGCACCGCCGCCGCCCGTCCCGGCCGCCGGCCGCCCGCCCCAACGGTCGCCCGCCCCTGACCGCCGGCCTCCATGCCCAACCGTCGCATGAAGCTAGCTATCTAGCTAGCTTCCCGTCTGCTCGAATTGCTAGCTAGCTACTCTTCGTCCGCTCGATTCAGAGCCAGCTAGCTAGTTGTCTGTCCGCTCGATTCAGAGCATGTGAGTCGGCCACGAACGCCTCGGCGGCGGCGGCTGCTGCTGCTGCTGTCGGCACTGCTGTTGGCCCCGGTCCGGTTGCGCTCGGTGGCGAGCATGAGGAGGCAGTCGCGGAGGCAGGACGCGCACACACTGAGGGGATGGAGGTCGAGATGAAAACGGCTTGAGGAAGAAGATGATATATTTAGAGATATTCTTTTTTACAGGTTGATTATACGGGTTCCATTCAGTCATAGCTAAAATCAGCCCTTATAATGTGTTTTTCTTGACCTGTAAAACACTTATACGGGTCGCAGTTTTAAAGGGTTTGCTAGAAATGCTCTAAGACGGGAGGGGTGGTGGAGGAGCATGTCTATATATCCTGTTGTCAATCTCCTAGGGGTGTGTAGAAGACCAAAACTTCTACATTGGTCTAACTCAACAATCCTTTTCGGCGCTGAGGAACCCAATGCACACCTCGCCAACATACTACATGCACTGTTAGGCTGGCTCAATACTTTCATCTTTCCCGTACTGTTAGGCTGGCCAAAAATGAAGGCGAACCGCTCTCCCAAAAAAAGTGGATCGACCTCCTCTGCCGCTCCCGCGGGCGACAGGGGAGGCCTCCCGCCGCCGGTTCCCGTCCCCCCTCTTCCTCCAGTCCCCTCCCTGCCACCTAGGCGCGCCGGCCAGCTAAGCCTGTCTGGCGTGGGCGGCAGCGGGACGCCTCTTCCCTTCGTTGTTTGGCTGGCACGGGACGGCCAGATCGATGGAAGGCGCTGGGCTAGCGTGGGGCACGGCAGCGTGGCAGCGGGCGCTCTTGGCAGCGGCGTGCGGTCGGCGCGACGACGCTATGGTGGCGTTCTCGCGGCGCGGTATGCGGCTGCGCCGCCATTGATGGGGCTCGTTGGTTTCGCTCTGGCGGCCAGCGAGGGCTGGATCCCGGGGCGGCGGCCCCGGACGGCGGAGGTTGGGTCGGTGGCTATGGTTTCGCGACAGGCGATGCAGCGGCCGCGGTGGTGGACAATCCGTGCACAAAACTCTTGATGGAGGCTATTGGAACAGATCTGGGTGAAGACCTGCTTGCGGCTGCTGCCGAGGCCGGCGATGGCGGCACTTTTCGGTGTCGTTTCCTTGTTGAAGGCATCGCTGTTGAGACGTTACAGGCCACTATCTACTACCTCCAGGGAAAACCCTAGATCAGTAGATCGGATGACGGCGGCATTATTGTGTCGGTTTCCTCTTGTGGCGTCATTCTTGGAGGTGTACACGGGCTCGAGGGACCAGTGGATGGAATAATTGGTGGAGCGGTGCTTCGTCCTGCACATTAATGGTGACGTTTCTCGGCGGCGTGGCGCGGTGAAGACTCGGCGCCCGATGTGTGGTGAGGGACTCGCGCAGGAGGGTGCCGTTATCAGGCGCCGTGGTGGCGTCGATGGCAGAGAGGCCGGGCAAGGTGGTGCAGCAGTACACACTGAAGATGGATTGGTGGCAGGTGGCTGCGGCGTCCTCATACCCGGCAGGCGTCCTGGTTGAGGAGTGCGCCGGACTGGTAGGTGCCCCATACCCGGCAGTCGTCCGGGTTGGGACATCAGGTCTTATATGTTTAGGTTTGGCTGCGATATCTGTTTGGTATTAGGCTCAGACTATCAGCGCCCCTTCATCAATTGGATAGGAGTTAGCGATAGCTGTTGCATAAACGGTGGCTTTAGTCTTACTGTTGTATCACTTTGTAAGGTCTTATGAGAATAATTAATAAAGTGGCCGTATGCATCGCCCAGATGCAGAGGCCGGAGTCCTCCTCCTTTTCAAAAAAAATTGATTTTGAAAATGCTCTAGAGTTCTAGACCCCCCCCCCCTCCCTAAATTTCCTTTTGTTTCTTCAAAAATCCAAAAAAGCCTTTTCTAATATTCCATTTCAATTTCATCATTAAATAGAAACTATTTAGAAAAATATATTATCGTATTGAAAATAAATTTTCAAAAGGGGTTCTTACTTTTGTTTTTCGCCTTTTTCTTTTTCATTTCAATTTTCCTTCTAATTTCAAATTTCATTTTTTCAGTTTAAATTCACAAACACTTTTCTGAAGCTAGGATAATTTTCCAAAATTTCTGTTTTTATTCGAGAACACTTTCTAAATTCATGAGCATTTTTTATTGCATGAACATTGTTTTAATTTCACGGGAAAAACCTATTCACAAAAAATTTTAATTTTCGAAAAACATTCCATATCATGAACATTTTAAAAATTACCATTTTTTTTTCAAATTCAAGAACATTTTTTAGATTCCTAAACATTTTTTCAAATCCATTATTTTTTTAGATTTATGAACATTTTTTTTCAAAATCATGAACATTCACCCTCTTCGTGTGAATATTCATGCATGACACGAATGGATTTTCAAAATCATGTAGTTTCTAAACACTGGAGCTCTCCTCTTCTAACTCACCCTCTTCGTGTCATGCATGAATGAGCCCACTAGGCCTTTCAGATTTATTCTACTTTCTCTATTCCAAAGTATAAGTCTTTTTTAAAGATTCCATTATAGAAACTACATTTGGATGTATATAGACGTTTTTTAGAGTATAAGTTCACTCATTTTGCACCGTATGTATTCTATAGTGCAATCTTTTAAAGGACTTATATTTAAGAACAAAGGGAGTAGAAATTATCAGAATATTTAATGCGCTTGATCAACATACTTGCAACATCATTGGTTGGTTATTGCTTATTTTCTGATCTTTGTGTTAACATTGGATTGTAGTGGCATTTTCTGCGAGGTGTACAGTATTCGCATTTGGCATTTGCAAAAGGCGCGTGCTAGGACCACCGTCGGATCGATCCGTTGGATGCGTCCGTGGGACTTCGCATGCACGTGTCGCTTTCATTGTACTCCATGTTAAGATTAATTAACACATTGTTAATTAAGGGAATAATCCCCGTCCCGTCGCGCCCGTGCCGAACAGCCGCGTCTTACGAACGCGTCCGTTCTCATTGTATATAAGGATTCTGTAACCAACAATAAAGGGTTCGATTCAATCATTTGTCTCTCGTCTCTCTCATTTAAGATCTAACACGTTATCAGCACGCTCCTGGCGGAGCGATCCAATCGGCTTCACACGAGCAGTAGCACCCCTCGTCTCGCATCCGCTTAGATCGGAGGCGCTCCCGTCGCTATCCCCGGCGAGGCCTCTCCCACGAGCGGCTCTTGCGTCGGTGGTACCCAGCCGTGGCGACGGCCGCTCACGGCGATCTCATCCGTAACTGCCTTCTTCACGGCAAGAGCGGCGCACCAGGCCGCTCACAGAAAAGACGAGAATGCATCCGCGCAAGAAATTGAGTTGTAGAAACCAACTTGATTGTCTCTTGTGATTATTATCATAGATCTAATCATGTGTCTTCTGTTCATCTTATGCACATATGAATCGTCTGTTTCGGATCACGAATGAATTCATGGAGATGAGGACATTGAGACACCGATTGCTACCCCATGCAAGAATCGGGAGAATTCTTCAACGGAGATGGCATAAATACCGGCGACGACTTTGGCAGGTATGGGCATGGCATCGATTCCAGCCCCTGATGGTGGAAACCTTCGGCCGGCGATCACCGCGCATCAGCGGATTTGGACACAGCGCACTCCAGTGGGCTCGGTGGTGCACGGCGCCCTCCTGTGCAGCGCGACCATTGACCCAGGCAAGGTCGTTGGCACCGGCACATGTGGCTGGCCGCGTGTTTCTCGCATGCACACTGCGAGGCGGCGGTGGCATCAACTGGCACGCGACGCCGCAGCCCTCCACCGGCGCGGAGGCGGTGCCCAGTGCGCTTGCAGCCCTCGGTTCTGACGCGGCCTCGACTCCGCGGCGTCCCGTTCGCCGTGAGGTGAAGTGCTCAGACGGAGCGGCCTCGGCCGGCGTCCGGAGACAACCAAACCAAGGAGGAGGCGGCCCACGGCTCCGATGTGGAGACAGCGGCCAGCGACCATAGCGCGTCGTTCCCAACCGTTCGCGGCGCAGCGCGCAGCACGCAGCCCTCCTCCGGCGCGGCTTGCAGCCCGATGGCACAAGCGGCCAGCAGATGCGGTTCTCTCCGCTCGGCCATGGCGCGGCGGGCTCATCCTCGCGGGGCGCACCGGCTATGCTCCCCGGTCTCCAACTCGAGGCGCAAAGGCGATACTGCCTCCGGCAGGCCAGTGCACGGCGCGAGCACATCTCGGCCAACGGCCGGCGTTTGGAGCGGCTGCTCCATCCTGCATGGCCGCAGCGGCAGCGTGGCCCCTCCGGCATCGCCCGCAGCACCTTCCCCGGCTTCCACCGGCTCACCACGGCCGGAGCAACGACCCGGCGCCAACGTACTCTACGTACCGGCGGTGTAGTGGTGTACAAAGCCAAAACGAATCTTTGATTCGTAACCACACGGAGAAAGCCGATGGTGCTTATCTCTTCGTTGTTTTTCAGTTTTCCCATCAAGGTATTACTGTACAACGGCATTGTTTTGCGATTGAAATTAAGTTTTCTGGCACAACAGTACTGATTTGCGATTGGAAATTTTCTTTTCGCGCAAAACAATTTCATTGCGATTGAGATTAATTTTCTCGCAAAATATTAATTCACTTTGCTGAATTATCTTGCAACTTGATACAACATCATCTCATTTAATTTGAGGTCTATATAATTCAAGTTTTTCACTTGAACATCAAGATTGCAACATCATTACTATTCATTATGATAGTGGTGTATTTCTGTTGAGTACGATGTATTCCGAAATGTATGTATCTCCATGTTTGCTACATGTCGAGATTAATACGTCTATTTGCAATTGAGATTTTTAATTTCTTGCAAATAAGAATGCAAAATTCAAAGTGATTTCTTCAAATTGATGTATTGGGATCACAAGGTAGTCATATAGATCCAATGTCTTCGCGGATTATCAATGATTACTGTTAAAGCCTATATTTTGTTATTTTGACATTATAATTGCTTTACAAAGTGCTTCCCACACATTTTACTAAGTCATGACATAAGACATTACGAGTGAGTATCTACTGATTTCATCAGATTATACTCTCTAGTGTAGCGAGATCTACTCCATTTTGGAGATTATCTTCAAGGTGTCATATTTAGCAATTTGAGGTTCACGCTAATGGTTTCAAAATAACTCCTTGAAATACCCATTGATTTTGCTAAGTTCATTACAACATCAACCATGATGGTCCTTAATTTACTGATTGTAAATTAATTATCTCTGGTTTGCCCATAGCGGTAAAATATGGCTATAGAATTTGAGGCATTCGCTCTCAATGGCCACCACTGCCCTATCTGGGCCATGGACATCATGACCGCTCTTATGTCCCGTGGGATAATGCCTCTGGTCAGGATCACACCGCTAACAGAAAAATAGTGTCTTATATATCATAAGGCATTAGATTCAGATCTCGGCATCTGATTATTCTGTATCAGCAATTCCTGGGATACAATGAACCTCAAGGGCAAAGGTTTGAATCTTACTTCAACCTTCAATCCGACATCACCAGCAGTGACGGGACCCTATGAGCATGGAGAATGTGATGGTTGAATATGCCTCAACCGACATGTTTGGGGACTATGAATAGTTTTTCAATCTCCTGAGTGGTCAATATAATTAATGTACATTTATGATGTTGTAACAACAACATAAGTATTGTTGTCATCGTCATATATTGTATATCACAATATATTGTATCAGCACTTTGGTACAAATACATTTGTATGTCTATATATCTGACAATGATTTTCATATTAAGAATCTTCATGTCTACATATAGATTTCTACGGGAGTCAATCCGATGAAAAATGATATGTGCCTTGTGGACATATGCACCACAAACTCTATACTTAGGGAAGTTCAATGTTTCCACTCTCATTGAGAGAAAGGAGATATTTTAAAATCGCTAGACGCGATGAGGTATTTGTTGGCTCAACTCGAGTCATATTTACTATCCCTGTGGGTACTCGAGTAACGTCGGGATGCTTTATGCTTCTCAGGTTTCACTCATACCCTACTAAACTATGGAGGTATCCGTCAAAATAGTTTCCATAGCGAAACTTATGATGACAACAAAGAGGAATAACTTCTCTTTACCATATGCAACGGATATGGCAAGCACATTCTATGTGTATCATCTGGATTGCACTACACATATGACACAACCCGTAGCACATGTTGTTACGAGATAGTTTTCCAAAGTGTCTTGTACATGAAAAACTTGGCATACTCGCCTTGGTCATCGAGACATTGGGTTGAAAGCGAAACTATCAGCAATTCCATTGGTTTATGATTATTATGATGCTAAATTCTAACAATATTTGGATTTTGTGTGCACTATATATGACACAGGGAAGCTAATTTTAAGGATTGCGCACCTTAAAGTTTACGCTGAACCACTCAGACTCCTTGAATGCATCAAGTCGAGGTAAGTGGTTTTTCCCAACCATTGACTAGACTATTCAGGTATCCATGGTTTTTCCAAAGACACATCTACATAATGGTCTCAAGTGTGCTTTATTCACACGAAACCATTGACTCATTATCCTGACGTCGATTTCAAGCAAATCGAATGGATAGCATATGCAGAATTCTCCTTGAGTGCCTTTTTCTATGGCCCTCGGATTGAAGTTTAGCAATTTGTCCTAATGTCTAGACTCAAAATGGTTTGGTAGAATCCCATCCAAAGAATTGAGCTCATTGCATGATCTTTACTTTGAAATTGCAACTTACCAACTTTACGTTCGAGTCATGGAGTTTTACACGCTCATGACCAAACTGCATAATTTTATTCCCCTCTATCTTTGATACGTGGAAATCTACCAAGTATTTCCTATCTCATGTAATTCGTTACACACCATATCATCACCCGACATACATCATTGGCCCCTCAACATTTAGTTGGGATCTATGTGAGAATAAGCGTATTACCGTGCATGGCGCCCCGATTCAATCGTACACTAATCATGCGCAAATGTATGCGATCAAGATCGAGGACTCACGGGAAGATATCACAACACAACTCTACAAATAAAATAAGTCATACAAGCATCATAATACAAGCCGGGGCCTCGAGGCTCGAATACAAGTGCTTTCGATCAAAAAGGCGACTCGGCGGAAGCAACAATATCTGATCTGAGACATAAGTTAAACAAGTTGCCTTAAGAAGGCTAGCACAAAGCGGGATCTGGTCGAAAGAGCGCGGGCCTCCTGCAGGATCCTCCTAACTACTCACAGTGAGTAAATGTCGGGGGCTGCGTAGTAGTAAGGCACCTCCGGGGTAGTAATCGTCATCGACGGTGGCGTCTGGCTCCTGGACTCCAACGTCTGATCGCGACAATCGAGAAGAGATAGAGGAAAAGGGGAAACAATACAACAGTACTCATCCAAAGTACTCGCAAGCAAGGAGCTACACTACATATGCATGGATATATGTGTAAAGGGCCATATCAGTGGAGTGAACTGCAGAATGCCAGAATAAGAGGGGGATAGCTAGTAGCTATCCCCCTCTTATTCTACTAGCTATCCTCTTATTACGGCATTACGCAGCTCACCCACCGATATGGCCCTTTACACATATATCCATGCATATGTAGTGTAGTTTGCTTTAGTACTTTGGATGAGTACTGCGGTTGCATTGTTTCCTTTTCCTCTATCTCTTCTCGATTGTCACTGCAGATGGAGCCCAGAGCGACGCCACCGCCGATGACGACTACTACACCGGAGGCGCCTACTACTACATGCAGCCTCACGACGACGCACTGTGAGTAGTTAGGAGGATCCTCAGGCAGGGAGGCCCGCCTCTTTCGATCTGTATCCCGGTTTGTGCTAGCCTTCTTAAGGCAACTTGTTTAACTTATGTCTCAGAGATATTGTTGCTTCCACGACTCGCCTTTTGATCGAGCACTTGTATTCGAGCCCTCGAGGCCCCCGGCTTGTATTATGATGCTTGTATGACTTATTTTATTTGTAGAGTTGTGTTGTGATATCTTCCCGTGAGTCCTCGATTCTTGATCATACACATTTGCGTGCATGATTAGTGTACGATTGAATCGGGCGCCACAAGTTGGTATCCGAGCCGATGCTGTAGGAATCCCCTTCCACACTCCTTGGCCAAGTCGAGTCTAGACATTGCAAAAACTTTTACTAACTTGGCTGTGTGCCTTACGGGCCCACGTCGCCATCGGGTGGTACTAGGATCTTTTACTCCTCGACCTTTACTCTGGGACTCTGAACTCTCTTCTACTCGGGTGAAACGAATTTACTAACTAACACTAGGATCCCGTGACCACATTCACCCCAAAGTTGGATAAAGCCATAGTTATTCCTTGGAATTGTATTATGATCAATTTCCACACTGTCATTTGACTCCTTTGAAACATCTTTGTTTTCAGATGGAACCCACGAGGCAGGTCGTGCGCCACACGACGGCCATTGGTGCCTCGGGATCACCTGCGGTGCTAGCAGAGATGATGACCTATCTGGGTTATCGCTGGCACCCCGAGTACACCGTCTTTGAGGAGTACCGGGACTTTAACCAGAGCGACCGAGCCATCGCCCACCTCTACTCTCGGAGTATGACTCCACCTTTGTCTTTGCACACCGCACATGGTGTTGGGGTGACTATCGATATGGCAGTCCACGATGCTGCTTATGCTCTTACCCGCCTTCGTGGAGAGTATCGGAGTTGGACACCTCCCCTTCGTGCACATTGCTATCGCCTCGATGTTGGTGAGGAGGGATACTACACCGCTGCCTACTCCACTTGTCACCCGAGAGCCCTTCTACCATCGTAACTTTGTTACGCATGTCGATAGGATGGATCGAGCTAACCGAGCTCTTCGCCACGAGTTGTACACCACCCATCAGCACCTTTACTGCGTCTCCGACGCTGTTGCACCCCTTTGTCCGATCCAGAGAGTCAGCTGCTCTGCGATCTACCCAGCCAGACCGTGATGCCCCGGGGTGTCGGATGGCCGATGTGGGAGGCTACTCTCCGCACTTGGCCCTCTTCTACTACTAGGCCGGGTTCTGCACTGCAGTATCCGCTGCCCCCAGTGTCACCGACGTGGAGGACTATCCGCTGCCACACTACCAAATTTTCAGCTACAGGCTACCTCCGCAGCATTACCACGTGGACCTGATGTAGGCTTGCTTGTTAGTGTTAGATGCATTCGCCATGAGCTGCGTGCCACCTATGATGTCTTAGTCTATGTAATCGAACTCGTATACCGAACTCTATGCATGATCCCTTTTGTATGATATGCCGACTACTATGTAGTTCCTATCGTCGCTTTCATTATGCATGTTTTATCATGAATGATTCTTGTCCTTTGCATATTCTCAAATGCCGAACTACCTCATATATATTAGCAGGATGGTTAGACCAATGGTCGTGGTCGTGGTGGCAACTTCCCACCACCGCCCGAGTACATGGCTGGTATGATCCAACAGCTTGAGATGAATCTCCAGTTCATGGAGAACATGATGGCTCAGCTTCCTCGCCCCAATATGGACCAAAGAGCCAAACACAAGAATCTCCGCAGGATTTCATGCGCCTCAACCCAAGTGTGTACCGCAGCTCAACCCAGCTCCTGGATGTCAAGGATCGGCTCCGTGACATCACCTATGAGATGGAGTCTGCTGATGTAGCCCCCCGCCACTATGTCACCTTTGCTTCCTTCTTCCTGAAGGGACCCGCAGCTCAATGGTGGGACAGCCACAGCGTATTTCAGCCACCGGAACAATCATCACCGCCGGACTTCCAAGATGCTTTCCGTGCCGCTTCATCCCTCAAGGAGTCATGGACCTGGAAGAAGCGTGAGTTCCATAACCTCACCCAAGGCAACAAGATCGTTGAAGCTTATCCAGAGTTCTGGACTTGTCTCGCTATCTTTGAAGAGGACATTGCAACCGATGCACGCAGACAGGAGAAGTTCCGTGACGGCCTTCAAGGCGACATCAAGCTCGCACTTCTAGTGCACGACTTTGCTGATTTCGCCACCTTGGTGAACAAAGCTATCAATGTCGAAACTGGTCTCGCAGGAATACCAGAGCTCTAACAAAGCAACTGTGACACGGGCTCATCTTCGGGCCCGTCCTCGCAGAAGCGCAAGATATGGATTCCCAACAGCATGTACCAACCAAATGCACCTGCCCCAAGGCAGAGCTATGCTGCACCTCGTCTGCCTACTCCAACTAGGCAGCCAAAGCTTCCAGCTCCACCAGCCCAAGCTCCTGTTCCCACTCCCAATAATGGTTTGTGCTTCAGGTGTGGACAACCAGGCACCGTGCTAGAGAATGCAACCAGAACTGTAATCACCGGCCCTCCCAAATGATCGACCGTGGAAGCAACCAGCCCCGCAACAACAATGCCAAGCCTTATGGTCGAAGTTCATGCCAACCACGTTGATCCGAACGAAGCTCAAGACCAACCCGCTACCGTGATGGGTACACTCCTCGTAAATTCGATCAAAGATGCGTTTTATTTGATACAGGGCATCGCATTCATTCATGTCTCAAGATTTTGCATTCATGCATGGCATTAAAAGTGAAGACATGAATGCTTCACTATTAGTACACACCCCTGCGGGCCAATGTCGAACCTCCATGATTTGCAACGACATCCCCGTTGAAATCGAAGGACTGGAATTCCTTGTCTCACCCATCGTACTGAAGTCTTGTAGCATTGACCTCATTCTGGGAATGAATTGGTTAAAGGCGCATACTGCTTCCATAGTTTGCGCCACTAAGACCGTCCATCTGCGACACCCTTCAGATGAAATAGTCACTTACCAAGCTCATCTGGTGCAAAATGCCGAGGCAAGGCTCTATGCATTGAATGCATTGAACGCCGCACCCCTCGAGGGCATTGAAAACATTCCTGTCGTTCGCGACTTCCAGGACGTCTTTCCTGAAGAACTTCCAGGGATTCCCCCTGCTAGAGCTGTCGAATTCGTCATCGACTTGAAACCAGGCACCACTCCTATAGCCAAGCGACCCTACAAGATGTCACGCGCATGAACTCCTTGAGCTCAAGGAGGAAATCGACAAGTCTCTTCGCAGTGGTTTCATTCGCCCAAGTTGCTCTCCTTGGGAGCACCTTCTCTCTTTGTCAAGAAGAAGGATGGGACAAACCGATTGGTCCATGACTACCGTCCTATAAACCAAGCTACCATTCGTATAAGTATCCTCTTCCTCGGATCAATGATCTGTATGATCAAGCTGGATGGTTCATCGCTGTTCTCTAAACTTCGACTTGAGGTTGGGTTACCACCGGATCCGTGTTCGTGAAGAGGATATCCCCAAGACCGCCTTTTGTGACTCGTTATGGTTCATACGAGTACACCGTCATGTCTTACGGCTTAACCAATGCTCCACCACCTTCTCTCGCTGATGAACTATATATTCATGGATTACCTCGACAAGTTAAATGCTGTGGTTTATCTGGATGATATCCTGATCTTTTCCAAGAATGAAGAAGAACATGCTGAACATCTTCGTCTTGTGCTGGAAAAGCTACGAGAGCATCAACTCTATGCCAAGTTCTCCAAGTGTGAATTCTGGCTTCCCGAAGTGACCTATCTCGGGCATGTCATCTCTAAGGATGGTATTGCCGTCAACCCTGAACGAGTTCAGGCTATTCTTGATTGGACTCCTCCGAAGAACGTTAAGCAAGTCAGAAGTTTTCTCGGTCTCGCCAGCTATTGCCGTCGATTCGTCGAGAACTTCTCCAAGATTGTCAGGCCTCTGACTAACCTGTTGCATAAGGGCGTCAAGTTCCAATTGGATGATAAATGTCGTGAAAGTTTCCGAGCACTCAAAGACAAGTTGACTTCTGCCCAAAGATTCAGCTCCTCCCGATACTAAGAAGGACTTCATCATTTACTGCGACGCTTCCCGTCAAGGATTAGGCTGTGTCCTAATGCAAGAGCGCAAAGTGGTTGCTTATGCCTCTCGGCAATTGCGCCCTCACGAAGAGAACTACCCAGTTCACGACCTCGAACTTGCTGCTGTCATTCATGCACTGAAGCAGTGGCGACATTACCTTCTCGGTAATCGTTGCGAGATCTTCACCGACCACCAAAGTCTGAAGTATCTGTTTACTCAGCCAGACCTGAACCTCCGCTGCCAGAGATGGATGGAGACTGTTGCAGACTTTGACTTGGGTATTTCCTATACACCAGGCAAGGCTATTGTAATGGCTGATGCCTTGAGCCGCAAGTCTTACTGCAACCACCTCCAGGTTCACAAAGTTCAGCCCTCACTCGTTGAAGAATTTAGAAAGCTGAACCTCCATATTGTTCCTCCGGGTGCACTCGCTCCCCCTCCTAAGGAGTTACGCAAGATGAACCTCCATGTTGTTTCCGTGGGTTCTCTCAATACCTGGTTGTAAACCAGATCTTGTGGACACCATCAAATGGATACGAAATGTGACGATGAAGTTGAGAGGATTAAACGTTATCTCGCAGAAGGAAAGCCCTCATTCTTCATCATGGATGACGCAAGCACCTTATTCTTCAAAGGTCGCCTAGTGGTACCGAGTAAGAGGGAAAACCTGAATCTGACTCCAAAGGTTATGAAAGAAGCTCATGATACGCCTTTGTCTATTCATCCCGGTAGCACCAAGATGTACCAAGACATTCGTCAGAGATTCTGGTGGTCTAATATGAAGCGAGACATTGCTCGTTATGTTGCTGAATGTGACGTTTGCCGTCGTATCAAAGCAGAACATTAAAGGCCTCTTTGGGACTCGCAACCTATCTCTATTCCTGAATGGAAATGGGACCATGTTGAAATGGACTTCGCCTTTGGATTTCCCAAGTCGCAGAAAGGTAATGATGCTATTCTTGTCGCCATTCACCGCTTTCTAAAGTTGCACATTTTCCGCGGTCAAAGAAACGATCACTGCTAGTCAGCTTGCAACTCTCTATATGTCCGTAATTGTTTCTCTTCACGGTATTCCACAGGTTATCGCTCGGACCGTGGCAGCTTATTCACTTCAAGATTCTGGGCAAGTTTCCAAGAAGCTATGGGGACTCACTTATCTTTCAGTACTGCGTTTCATCCGCAGTCTCAAGGGCAAGTTGAACGTGTTAACCAAGTTCTCGAAGACATGCTTCGAGCTTGTGTTATTTCCTTCGATAAGAAATGGGAGGAATCTCTCCCGTATGCTGAGTTCTCTTACAATAATAGCTATCAAGCTAGTCTGAAGATGGCCCCCTTCGAAGTGTTATATGGACGAAAGTGCCGAACCCCTCCGAATCGGGTCAAATCGGGAACGCCCACTCTTCGTCCGGATATTATCCAACATGCCGAAGAACAAGTCTGCATTATTCGCGAGAATCTCAAGACTGCTCGATCACGCTAAAAGAGTAATTATGAGCGTCATCATAAAGACATGGTCTATCAACCCGGTGAAAAGGCCTATCTTCGTTACACCAATGAAGGGTGCTCACCGCCGGGATCAAGGGCAAGCTAGCTCCTCGCTATATTGGCCCATTCACTATTCTCGAAGGCGTGGAAAAGTGGCATATCAACTGGAACTTCCGCCAAACCTTTCTCAGTTCACGATGTGTTCCACGTGTCACAACTCCGACGCCGCTTCAAGGACCCAATCCGGCAAAGGATCATGAAGTGCTCGAATTGCAGCAGGACCTCTCCTATAAAGAGCATCCGGTCCGCATTCTCGACCAAAGCTGAACGCCGCACACGCCGAAGGCGATCAAGTTCCTCAAGGTCCAAATGGTCGAATCACTCAAGACGAAGCCACACAGGAACACGAGGATCGTCTTCGTGATGAATACCTCAAGACTGTTTCCTTCTACCTCCTAAATCTCGGGACGAGATTTCTTGTAGTGGAGGAGATTTGTAACGCCCGGATAATCATGCTATAGTAATCTCACGTTGATGGTGCCACGTCACCTCTGTCACTGTAGTTAATCACGGGTTAATTCAAAACTATTTCGAAATTCAAATTCAAATTTATGATAGCAATAAAAGTTTTCAAAAATTAAAACTAAAATGTTCGGGGGTTGCCAAATATTGCATCGGTAATTATGGTGAAGTGAACACATTTTTATAAAATGTCTAAGTAATTTAAAATGAGTTAAAATAGAGAAGAGAATAAATAAAAGAAAGAAACTAACAAAACAAAAAAAAGAGAAACCCCCACCGTTGGGGCCAACCGCCCACTGGCCACCAGCCGGCCAGCCGCCCACCCCGCACCCCCCCATAAGCCACCCCCCCACTTCCCCTCGGTCCAACCCACGTTCCCCCCCACCGACACTTCCCCCCCCCCCTCCCGAAAATATCTCTCCCCCTCTCCCCCGATTGGATCGGGATCGAGGGAGGAGACCACCGCCGCCGCCAGGCCTCGTCGCCGCCGGACGCCTTCCCCGTCCTCCTCCTCGCCGGTCCTCCCCGACCGTCACCACGCCTGCCGTTGCCCTACTCCCCGTGAGCTCCCCTTCGCCTCTCCCCTAGGGTCGCCTCGGTCGTCGCCCTCCCGCCCATGATCGGCCTCGGCGCCACCGTCGCCCGCGCCACCGCGCTGGCCGTCCCGCCCCCGCCTCTCCTTCCTCCCCGCGCTTGTCGCGCCTCCTCCGTTCGGCCAACGCCGCGCCCTGCCGCGCCGGGCCGTCCCGCCCCCGACCTCTCCCTCTCCCCCTCGCTCACTCACCGCGCCGTCCGGGCTCCCGGCGCCGCGCTTCGCCAGCGCCCGCCGCAGCCCGCCTGCCCACCCGGCCAACCCGCTCCTCACGCACGGGCCTCGCCCCGCCTCCAGCCTGCGGCGCCGTCCCTACACGCCGCCGTCCGCCTCCACCGAATCGCCTCCACCCCGGCCTCTTCTCCCTCCGGCGACGCCGGCCCTTGAACCCCATCCCCTCGCCTCCGACCCCCTGCGCCCCCGCATCCTCGGCGCACGGCCGATGGCGCCGGCCCCCAGCGCTCCTCCACGCGGCCGCCTCTCCACAGGCCACGGCCGGCGCGCCCGCCCGGCCATGGCCTCGCCAGGCCACTGCCCACCGCCTCCCGGCCGCCGGCTGCGCCTGCCGCCACCAGCCAAGATCGCTTTGTTATTGCCACGCCTGCCTTGGGCGAAGCGCCGCACTCCGCGCCTGCTTAGCCTCTCGGGTCATCAGATGGGGCCCAGCCCTAGAACAAAAAAAAGAAATAAAAATAAAAATAATAAATAAAAATAAAAATGATTTAATAAAATTAATTATTAATTAATTAATTAACTTAACTAATCCTGATTAGATTAACCTAATCACTAATTAAATTAACTAATCTGTAATTAACCTAAACAGAGAATGACAGGTGGGTCCCACTGGACCCACACGTCAGGTTGACCAGGTCAATGGTCAACGTTGACTGCTGACATCACTCTGATGTCATGCTGATGTCAGCATTTACTATTCTGGATAATGTTGAAGGAAATATGCCCTAGAGGCAATAATAAAGTTATTATTTGTTTCCTTATATCATGATAAATGTTTATTATTCATGCTAGAATTGTATTAACCGGAAACATAATACATGTGTGAATACATAGACAAACAGATAGTCACTAGTAAGCCTCTACTAGACTAGCTCATTAATCAAAGATGGTTGTGTTTCCTAACCATAGACATGTGTTGTCATTTGATTAATGGGATCACCTCATTAGAAGAATGATGTGATTGACATGACCCATTCCGTTAGCTTAGCACTTGATCGTTTAGTATATTGCTATTGCTTTCTTCATGACTTATACATGTTCCTGTAACTATGAGATTATGCAACTCCGTTTACGGAGGAACACTTTGGTACTACCAAACGTCATAACGTGAATCGGGTGATCATAAAGGAGTACTACAGGTGTCTCCAAAGGTACTTGTTGGGTTGGCGTATTTCGAGATTAGGTTTTGTCACTCCGATTGCTCTGAGAGGTATCTCTGGGCCTTCTCGGTAATACACATCACATAAGCCTTGCAAGCATTACAACTAATGAGTTAGTTGTGAGATGATGTATTACGGAACGAGTAAAGAGACTTACCACTAACGAGATTGAACTAGGTATTGGATACCGACGATCGAATCTCGCGTAAGTAACATACCGATGACAAAGGGAACAACGTATGTTGTTATGCCGTTTGACCGATAAAGATCTTCGTAGAATATGTAGGAACCAATATGGGCATCCAGGTTCCGCTATTGGTTATTGACCGAGAATGGTTCTAGGTCATGTCTACATAGTTCTCGAACCCGTAGGGTCCGCACGCTTAACGTTTCGATGGCAGTTCATTATGAGTTTATAAGTTGATACACCGAAGGTTGTTCGGAGTCCCGGATGTGATCACGGACATGACGAGGAGTCTCGAAATGGTCGAGACATAAAGATTGATATATTGGAAGCCTATGTTTGGACTTCGGAAAGGTTCCGGATGAAAACAGGAAGTTATTTAACACCGGGTTACCGGAACCCGGGGGTCAATGGGCCTTGATGGGCCATAGGGAGAAGAGGAAGGGCCGGCCAGGGCAGGCAGCCGCCCCTCCCCTCTAGTCCGAATAGGACAAGGAAAGGGGGCGGCGCTTCTCTCTTCCCTCCCCAATCCTATTCCAACTAGGAAAGGGGGAGTCCCTACTCGGTGGGAGTAGGACTCCTCCAGCGCCGCCCCTTGAGCTGGCCGCACCCCCTTTGCTCCTTTATATACGGGGCGGGGGCACCCCATGACACACAAGTTGATCTACGGATCGTTCCTTAGCCAGTGTGCGGTGCCCCTTCCACCATATTCCACTTCGGTCATATCGTCATGAGCTTAGGCGAAGCCCTCGCCGGAGAAGTCATATCGTCAGCGGAGCTTAGGCGAAGCCCTCGCCGGTGGAGCATCATCATCGCCACCACGCCGTCGTCGGCCGACGGAACTCATCCCCGACACTTTGCCGGATTGGAGTCCGGGATCGCCATCGAGCTGAACGCTTGCGTAAGTCGAAGGTGCCGACGTTCGGTACTTGGATCGGTCGGATCGTGAAGACGACGACTACATCAACCGCGTTGTTATAACGCTTCCGCCACGGTCTCACGAGGGTGCGTGGACATACACTCTCCCTTCTCGTTGCTATGCCATCACCATGGTCTTGCGTGTGCGTGGGAAAATTTTGAAATTACTACGCTTCCCAACAAAGGCATCGAGCCTGGTTTTATGCGTTGATGTCATATGCACGAGTAGAACACAAGTGAGTTGTGGGCGATATAAGTCATACCGCTTACCAAAGCATGTCATACTTTGGTTCAGCGGTATTGTGAGATGAAGCGGCCCGGACCGACATTACACGTGACGCTTACGCGAGACTGGTTTCACCGCCTCCGAGCACTCGTTGCTTAAAGGTGACCGCGGGTGTCTCTGCTCTCTCACTTTAGTTGAACCGAGTGTATTACGCCCGGTCCTTGCGAAGGTTAAAACAGCACCAACTTGACAAACTATCGTTGTGGTTTTGATGTGTAGGTAAGAACGGTTCTTGCTCAGCCCGTAGCAGCCACGTAAAACTTGCAACAACAAAGTAGAGGACGTCTAACTTGTTTTTGCAGGGCATTTTGTGATGTGATGTGGTCAAGACGTGATGCTATATTTTATTGCATGAGATGATCATGTTTTGTAACCGAGTTATCGGCAACTGGCAGGAGCCATATGGTTGTCGCTTTATTGTATGAAATGCAAACGCCATGTAATTGCTTTACTTTATCACTAAGCGGTAGCGATAGTCGTAGAAGCAACAGTTGGCGAAACGACAAAGATGCTACGGTGGAGATCAAGGTGTCGCGCGGTGGCGATGGTGATCATGACGGTGCTTGGCGATGGAGATCACAAGCACAAGATGATGATGACCATATCATATCACTTATATTGATTGCATGTGATGTTTATCCTTTATGCATCTTATCTTGCTTTGATTGACGGTAGCATTATAAGATGATCTCTCACTAAAATTATCAAGAAGTGTTCTCCCGAGTATGCACCGCTATGAAAGTTCTTCGTCTTTGAGACACCACGTGATGATCGGGTGTGATAGGCTCTACGTTCAAATACAACGGGTGCAAAACAGTTGCGCACGCAGAATACTCAGGTTAAACTTGACGAGCCTAGCATATAACAGATATGGCCTCGGAACACGGAGACCGAAGGTCGAACGTGAATCATATAGTAGATATGATCAACATAGTGATGTTCACCATTGAAACTACTCCATCTCACGTGATGATCGGACATGGTTTAGTTAATTTGGATCACGTAATCACTTAGATGACTAGAGAGATGTCTGTCTAAGTGGGAGTTTTTAATATGATTAATTAAACTTAAATTTATCATGAACTTAGTACCGATAGTATTTTGCTTGTCTATGTTTCATCGTAGATAGATGGCTCGTGGCCGTTGTTCCGTTGAATTTTAATGCGTTCCTTGAGAAAGCAAAGTTGAAAGATGATGGTAGCAATTACACGGACTGGGTCCGTAATTTGAGGATTATCCTCATTGCTGCATTGTAAGAATTACGCCCGGAAGCACCGCCGGGTGCCGAACCTGCTGCAGGAGCAATGCCGAAGTTGTGAACGTCTGGCGAGCAAAGCCGATGACTACTCGATAGTTCGGTGTGCCATGCTTTACGGCTTAGAACCGGGTCTTCAACGACGTTTTGAACGTCATGGAGCATATGAGATGTTCCAGAGTTGAAGTTAATATTTCAAGCAAATGCCCGGATTGAGAGATATGAAGTCTCCAATAAGTTCTATAGCTGCAAGATGGAGGAGAATAGTTACATCGGTGAACATATACTCAAAATGTCCGTATAATAATCACTTGATTCAACTGGGAGTTACTCTTCCGGATGATAGTGTCATTGATGTAATTCTCCAATCATCGCCACCAAGCTACAAGAGCTTCGTGATGAACTATAATATGCAAGGGATGACCAAAACAATTCCCGAGCTCTTCGCAATGCTAAAAGTCATGGAGGTAGAAATCAAGAAAGAGCATCAAGTGTTGATGGTCAACAAGACCACTAGTTTCAAGAAAAGGGCAAAGGAAAGAAGAAGGAACTTCAAAAGAACAGCAAGAAAGTTGCTGCTCAAGAGAAGAAACCCAAGTCCGGGCCTAAGCCCGAAATCGAGTGTTTTACCGCAAGCAAACCGACACCGGAAGCGGAACTGCCCCAAGTATTTGGCGGATAAGAAGGATGGCAAGGTGATCAAAGGTATATGTGATATACATGTTATTGATGTGTACCTTACTAATACTACGCAGAGTACAGGTATTTGATATCGGTTACATTGCTAATATTTGCAACTCGAAACAGAACTACGGATTGCGAAGATTGGCTAAGGACGAGGTGACAATGCTGCGTGGAAATGGTTCCAAAGTCGATGTGATCGCGGTCGGCACGCTACCTCTACATCTACCATCGGGATTAGTTTTAGACCTAAATAATTGTTATTTGGTGCGGCGTTGAGCATGAACATTATATCTGGATCTTGTTTGATGCGAGACGGTTATTCATTTAAGACAGAGAATAATGGTTGTTCTATTTATATGAATAATATCTTTTATGGTCATGCACCCTTGAAGAGTGGTCTATTTTTATTGAATCTCGATAGTAGTAATACACATATTCATAGTGTTGAAACCAAAAGATACAGAGTTGATAATGATAATGCAACTTATTTGTGGCATCGCCGCTTGGGTCATATCGGTGTAAAACGCATGAAGAAACTCCATACTGATGGGCTTCGGAATCACTTGATTATGAATCATTTGGTACTTATGAACCATGCCTCATGGGCAAGATGACTAAAACGCCGTTCTCCTAACTATGGAGCGATCAACTGATTTGTTGGAAATCATACATACCGATGTTTGTGGTCCAATGAATGTTGAGGCACGCGGGCGGTATCGTTATTTTCTCACCTTCACAGATGATTTGAGCAGATATGGGTATATCTACTTAATGAAACACAAATCTGAAACATTTGAAAAGTTCAAAGAATTTCAGAGTGAAGTGGAAAATCATCGTAACAAGAAAATAAAGTTTCTACGATCTGATCGTGGAGGAGAATATTTGAGTTACGAGTTTGGTTTACATTTGAAACAATGTGGAATAGTTTTCGCAACTCACGCCACCGGAACACCACGGAGAAATGGTGTGTCCGAACGTCAGAATCGTACTTTACTTGATATGGTGCGATCTATGATGTCTCTTACTGATTTACCGCTATCGCTTTTGGGGAGATGCTTTTGAGACGGCCACGTTCACGTTAAATAGGGCACCATCTAAATCCGTTGAGACGACACCGTTTGAACTGTGGTTTGGCAAGAAACCAAAGTTGTCGTTTCTTAAAGTTTGGGGCTGCGATGCTTATGTAAAGAAACTTCAACCAGATAAGCTCGAACCCAAATCGGAGAAATGTGTTTTCATAGGATACCCAAAGGAGATCATAAGGTACACCTTCTATCACAGATCTGAAGGCAAGATTTTCGTTGCTAAATTCGGATCCTTTCTAGAGAAGGAGTTTCTCTCGAAAGAAGTGAGTGGGAGGAAAGTAGAACTTGATGAGATAATCAGATTCTGCTCCCTTATTGGAAAGTAGTTCATCACAAGAAACGGTTCCTGTGACAACTACACCAATTGGTGAGGAAACTAATGATGTTGATCATGAAACTTCGTGATCAAGTTGCTCGAACTTCAGAGGTCAAGCAGAATAAAATACGCACCGTGAGTGGTACGGTAATCCTATTCTAGAAGTCATGTTACTTGACCATGGCGAACCTACAAACTATGAAGAAGCGATGGTGAGCCCAGATTCCGCGAAATGGCTGGAAGCCATGAAATCTGAGATGGGATCCATGTATGAGAACAAAGTATGGACTTTGGTTGACTTGCCCGATGATCGGCAAGCCATTGAGAATAAATGGATCTTTAAGAAGAAGACAGACGCTGATGGTAATATAACTGTCTACAAAGCTCGACTTGTTGCAAAAGGTTTTCGACAAGATCAAGGGGTTGACTATGATGTGACTTTCTCACCAGAAGCGATGCTTAAGTCTGTCTCGAATCATGTTAGCAATTGCCGCATTTTATGATTATGAAATTTGGCAAATGGATGTAAAAACTGCATTCTTGAATGGATTTCTAGAAGAAGAGTTGTATATGATGCAACCAGAAGGTTTTGTTGATCCAAAAGGTGCTAACAAAGTGTGCAAGCTCCAGCGATCAATTTATGGTCCTGCAAGCCTCTCGGAGTTGGAATAAGCGCTTTGATAGTGTGATCAAAGCATATGGTTTTATATGCACTTTTGGAGAAGCCTCGTATTTACAAGAAAGTGAGTGGGAGCTCAGAGCATTTCCGATATTATATGTGGACGACATATTATTGATTGGAAATGATATAGAATTTCTGGATAGCATAAAAGGATACTTGAATAAAAGTTTTTCAATGAAAGACCTCGGTGAAGCTGCTTACATATTGGGCATCAAGATCTATAGAGATAGATCAAGACGCTTAATTGGACTTTCACAAAGCACATACCTTGATAAAGTCTTGAAGAAGTTCAAAATGGATCAGGCAAAGAAAGGTTTTTTACCAGACATAAGGTGTAAGATTGAGTCGCACTCAATGCCCGACCACGCCAGAAGATAGAGAGAAAATGAAAGATGTTCCCTATGCTTCAGCCATAGGCTCTATCATGTATGCAATGTCTGTGTACCGCACTGACGTATGCTTAGCTGTAAGCTTGGCAGAAGGTACCAAAGTAATCCAGAGTGGATCATCGACAGCGGTCAAGAACATCCTGAAATACCGAAAAGGACTAAGGATATGTTTCTCGATATGGAGGTGACAAAGAGCTAGTCGTAAATGGTTACGCCGATGTAAGTTTTGACACCGATCCCGGACGATTCTAAATCGCAAACCGGATACGTGTTTTTGTTAAACGGTGGAGCTGTCGGTTGGTGCAGTTCTAAACAAAGCGTCGTGGCGGGATCTACATGTGAAGCGGAGTACATAGCTGCTTCGGAAGCAAAGCAAATGAAGGAGTCTCGATGAAAGAGTTCATTTCCGATCTAGGTGTCATACCTAGTGCATCGGGACCAATGAAGATCTTCCGTGACAATATCGTGCAATTGCCTTGGCAAAGGAATCCAGATTTCACAAGAGGACCAAGCATATCAAAAGACGCTTCAACTCCATTCGGGACCAAGTCCAAGTGGGAGACATAGAGATTTGCAAAATACATACGGATCTGAATGTTGCAGACCCGTTGACTAAGCCTCTTCCACGAGCAAAACATGATCAGTACCAAGACTCCATGGGTGTTAGAATCATTACCGTGTAAACTAGATTATTGACTCTAGTGCAAGTGGGAGACTGAAGGAAATATGCCCTAGAGGCAATAATAAAGTTATTATTTGTTTCCTTATATCATGATAAATGTTTATTATTCATGCTAGAATTGTATTAACCGGAAACATAATACATGTGTGAATACATAGACAAACAGATAGTCACTAGTAAGCCTCTACTAGACTAGCTCATTAATCAAACATGGTTGTGTTTCCTAACCATAGACATGTGTTGTCATTTGATTAATGGGATCACCACATTAGAAGAATGATGTGATTGACATGACCCATTCCGTTAGCTTAGCACTTGATCGTTTAGTATATTGCTATTGCTTTCTTCATGACTTATACATGTTCCAGAATTCATGAGATTATGCAACTCCCGCTTACCGGAGGAACACTTTGGGTACTACCAAACGTCACAACGTAACAGGGTGATCATAAAGGAGTACTACAGTGTCTCCAAAGGTACTTGTTGGGTTGGCGATTTTGAGATTAGGTTTTGTCACTCCGATTGCTCGGAGAGGTATCTCTGGCCTTCTCGGTAATACACATCACATAAGCCTTGCAAGCATTACAACTAATGAGTTAGTTGTGAGATGATGTATTACGGAACGAGTAAAGAGACTTACCAAGAATCTTGAGATTGAACTAGGTATTGGATACCGACGATCGAATCTCGGGTAAGTAACATACCGATGACAAAGGGAACAACGTATGTTGTTATGCGGTTTGACCGATAAAGATCTTCGTAGAATATGTAGGAACCAATATGGGCATCCAGGTTCCGCTATTGGTTATTGACCGAGAATGGTTCTAGGTCATGTCTACATAGTTCTCGAACCCGTAGGGTCCGCACGCTTAACGTTTCGATGGCAGTTCATTATGAGTTTATAAGTTGATGCACCGAAGGTTGTTCGGAGTCCCGGATGTGATCACGGACATGACGAGGAGTCTCAAAATGGTCGAGACATAAAGATTGATATATTGGAAGCCTATGTTTGGACTTTGGAAAGGTTCCGGATGAAAACAGGAAGTTACCGGAACACCGGGGTTACCGGAACCCCGGGGTCAATGGGCCTTGATGGGCCATAGGGAGAAGAGGAAGGGCCGCCAGGGCAGGTCAAGGCCCCCTCCCCTCTAGTCCGAATAGGACAAGGAAAGGGGGCGCCTCTCTCTTCCCCTCCCCAATCCTATTCCAACTAGGAAGGGGAGTCCTACTCCTGGGAGTAGGATTCTCCAGCGCCGCCTTTGAGCTGGCCGCACCCCCTTTGCTCCTTTATATACGGGGTCGGGGCACCCCATGACACACAAGTTGATCTACGGAACGCTCCTTAGCCGTGCAGCGGTGCCCCTTCCACCATATTCCACTTCGTCATATCGTCGCGAGCTTAGGCGAAGCCCTCGCCGGAGAAGTCATATCGTCATGAGCTTAGGCGAAGCCCTGCGTCGGTGGAGCATCATCATCGCCACCACGCCGTCAGGTCGACGGAACTCATCCCGACACTTTGCTGGATTGGAGTCCGGGATCGCCATCGAGCTGAACGTGTGCGTAACTCGGAGGTGCCGTACGTTCGGTACTTGGATCGGTCGGATCGTGAAGACGTACGACTACATCAACCGCGTTGTTATAACGCTTCCGCTTACGGTCTACGAGGGTACGTGGACATACACTCTCCCTTCTCGTTGCTATGCCATCACCATGGTCTTGCGTGTGCGTAGGAAAATTTTGAAATTACTACGTTTCCCAACAAATGTTGGATTAAATAATTAATTAAATTCCAGAAATTAATAAAATCTTTAGAAAATCATATCTTTTAATCCGTAACTCGGATTAAAATATTTTCAACATGAAAGTTGCTCAGAACGACGAGACGATTCCGGATACGCAATTCGTTCGTCCGCCACACCCCCCTAACCTATCGAACTCGCCACTTTCCCTCCGCCTTCCGCTCAAAACGCTAAACACCGGAATACTTTCCCGAATGTTTCTTAACCGTACCACCTCATACCACGTTAGGGCACGCCTAGCATCGTTACTTGTCTTGTCATGCATCGATATGCATCTGTTTACATGGTATTCATTGTTTCTTCCCCTCTTCTCTCCTAGACTACGAGACCGACGCCGCTGCCCAAGACGACCTACGGAGTTGATTTACGACCCCTCTCTCTTGCCAGAGCAACCAAGCAAGCCCCCCCCTTGATCACCAGATATCGCCTATTCTACTCTATACTGCTTGCATTAGAGTAGTGTAGCATGTTTCTGCTTTTCGTTATACCTATCCTGATGCATAGCCTGTCCTTGTTACTACGGTTGTTACCTTTACCTGCAATCCTATATGCTTAGTATAGGATGCTAGTATTTTCATCTGTGGCCCTACATTCTTGTCCGTCTGCTGTGCTATACTATCGGGCCGTGATCACCCGGGAGGTGATCATGGGTATATACTATATACTTATACATGATACATGTGGAGACTAAAGTCGGGTCGGTCAAGTGAGCACCCGCGAGTGGATCTTTGTATGGCGGAGCGACAGGCAGGTTGAGACCGCCTAGGAGAGAGGTGGGCCTAGCCCCTGTTCGGGCGCTCGCGGATACTTAACATGCTTAACGAGATCTTGGTATTTGATCCGAGTTGGCTACGAGCCTATACGCACTAACCAACCACGTGGGAGAGATATGGGCACTCGGCGTCGTGGTATCACCGGCACTTCGTGACGCCGGCCGATCGAAAGCGCTGCCGAATTGGATCGAACGCCACTAGGCTAGGTCTGCTTTGCCGCCTCGCAACGCAAAGGCGTTTCAGGTGATGGGCCCAGACCCACAGGCGCCTAGGTTTAGACCGCGCTGACCTCTCTGTTGAGCCTAGGTGGGGCTGCGATGTGTTGATCTTCCGCCGGGCATGACCCAGAAAGTGTGTCCGCCAAATGGGATCAAGCGTGTTGGGTTATGTGGTGCACCCTGCAGGGAAGTTAATCTATTCGAATAGCCGTGATCTTCGGTAATGTGACGACTTGGAGTTGTACCTTGACCTTATGACAACTAGAACCGGATACTTAATAAAACACACCCTTCCCAGTGCCAGATACAACCGGTGGTCGCTCTCTCTCAGGGATACGAGGAGGGGATCGCCGGGTAGTATTATTGCTATGTGATGTTACTTGGAGGACTTCAACCTACCCTCTCGCTACTGCTATGAGACGAAGGTGACGAGCGTAGTCTTCGATAAGACTAGCTATCCCCTCTTATTCTCGGCATTCTCAGCTTCAGTCCAATCGATATGGCCCTTTACACATATATCCATGCATATGTAGTGTAGCTCCTTGCTTGCAGTACTTTGGATGAGTACTCACGGTTGCATTGTTTCCCCTTTTCCTCTATCTCTTCTCGATTGTCATGACTGCACGATGGAGCCTGTGAGCGACGCCACCGTCGATGACGACTACTACACCGGAGGCGCCTACTACTACGCAGGCAGCCCGCCGACGACCAGGAGTAGTTGGGAGGATCCTGTAGGAGGCCTGCGCCTCTTCGATCTCATATCCCAGCTTTGTGCTAGCCTTCTTAAGGCAAACTTGTTTAACTTATGTCCAGACTCAGATATTGTTGCTTCCACGACTGCCTATGATTGAGCACTTGTATTCGAGCCCTCGAGGCCCCTGGCTTGTATTATGATGCTTGTATGACTTATTTATGTTTCAGAGTTGTGTTGTGATATCTTCCCTTGAGTCCCTGATCTTGATCGTACACGTTTGCGTGCATGATTAGTGTATGATTGAATCGGGGGCGTCACACCGTCAATGCCTCAAGCCCCTCACATGGGGAGTTATTCAAGGCCAGTATATTGATTCAATGAGGAATATTTCCAGGCATTAGGGGGAGAATTCAAGTACCATAAAGAATGCCAGGAAATTAGTGGAATGTTCAACACATTTCTGCCTCATATCCACGTAATCAAAGAGCTGAACCATGTGTTCAGAAGATTTGCAACATATTGCAAATAACCTGCCAGATTCATTTACTGACTATAAAGGTGTCACACAATCCTACAATCCTGCAAAGTATGCCTGAAAGAGTGGAGGTACCAACAAAATCCACTCCACTCCCCGTTCAAAGCAACATGGGGAGATGTATGGCATAAGTACATCAGGATTCAACTTCTCGCAAACCAGGATATCAAGGCCTGTGAATCAGTAAATGCAAGTCAACTTCACGTTGGCAGACACCTAATGGGTAGTATACACCCAGTGGATGGGAAACCTCCACCAACCCAGGTCATAGTGCACACAATGACCGGGACAACGGAATACCCGACTCAATCGCATTGGGAAATCGCGAGCAGTCACCATGGGTAACGATATTTCCATCAACTATATATTGATATATAGATTCTGGAGAATCATATAACCGGAAGTCTACAATTGTCGACATACATTTCTCAACTAGATTGCAAAAACCTTTCAAATAATTCAGATCCAAAGACCATGGCCATGGCAAAGTGTGAACAACACTCGGACTGAACTCAAGCAAAGGGTATAATCTAGGTAGAAATGATCTTGCTCAGTAATGGGAAGGTATTCATAAGCAATACCTACACCAGTTTTCTTCTGGAGACAGAATTGAGAACAACGAGGTGGTGAAACAAAGAGCAAGTATTGTAGCACAAGGGTTTACGCAGATACCTAACTATTCTCCAGAGGTGGAATCTCATTCCGATAACTTATATCATTGGCAGTACAAAATCATCTATTTCAGCTGATAGATGTAGTGATCACATATCCATGTGGCTCACTAGATTCGTATATGTATGATTGATTTCCAATGGAATCTCAATTCTGAATCAAAATACAAAATGCAACATACATTGTGTAAAAATCAGTAAGTCACCATATGACTTATTGTTGTCGGTACATTTGGTACAACCGACTTAGTGAGTTCCTTACCACAAGGATTACTCCTACAAGGATGGTTATCCATGTTTGTCTCATCATGCACGGTGATTACTCCTGCAATGACGATACATGTAATCATCTAAACGACGGAGTTTAAATGAAGGATTTGGGTAAAACCAAGATACCGCTCGTTACTACAACTTGAGCACCTTCACTCATACATTTTGGTACACTATGTTGTCTATATTCAAAATATATTGGAGACATTCATTGTGGACAAGTCTTATACATCCATAACTCTCACGGTGGTTCATTCTCTAGACATAGAGAAAGATCTATTTAGACCAAGAGATGATGGAAATGAAATATTGAGACTGAACGTTCCTTAATGCCATTGGATCCATCAAACACAATTGGTTGGTACTCAAGAATATCTTTCAATATCTTCAAGGCATCAAACATCTTGTCCTGGTTTTTCAGTTTCACAGAAATGTGAACACCGATATCATTGGATACATCGATCAGATTCTACTATATCAGATCGTGGACAAGCTTAGTGTTCCTATTAGGTGTGATAGCCCTCTCATAAAGAGTCTTCGATACAGACCTCATGGCTACATCCACCAACCATTATCTCAAGGATAATGTTTCTTGTGTTGCCCGGATGCAAACAGGTTACATAATAAGCAATATCGCTATATTGCATATCTTGCAAGTCAAATCATGTGACTGATTCGTTCACTTAAGTCTCTACCAACTTCTACATTCCAGATATATGTTCTTGGAATTGGTGTGTGACGGCTTCAAATTTGCAAGAATCGGGGAGTATCTTCCTGAATTGTTCCTGCTCAATGCATCATATTATACTCTTTTTCCTTCATGAGTTTACTATATAGGTTCTCATAAAGGTTTTTAATAAGGTAATATCAACGCAAGATTATATGTCATACTTTCGCTTTTCCTCACCGGGGTTTTAGGAAAGTATATACATATATTTATTGCCCTCTAAATTCTATGGATATACTTCATATTGAGTTAACAGAGGCAATAATTATTATATGTTGGATCAATTTCTCCTTATTTTCCCACAGGGTTTGAAGGAGTTTTACCAAAGCATATCATACACTACTCCTCATATTTTTCCCACGTGGTTTTTGGAGGAGATTTAATCGAAGATGATGGATCCTTATGCGGTCAAGCGGTGATTAGGGGGAGTGTTAAGATTAATTAACACATCGTTAATTAAGAGAATAATCCCCGTCCCGTCACAAGGCTGCGTTCGAACAGTCGCTGGCGTCTTACGAACGCGTCCGTTCCCATTGTATATAAGGATTCTGTAACCAACAATAAAGGGTTCGATTCAATCATTTGTCTCTCGTCTCTCTCGTTTAAGATCTAACACTCCATACTAATCCTTTCTGGCCGTGGTGGTGCTCCCCACAACACGGCAACGCTCCCCGTCACCGGCTCTGGTTTTTTCTGCCTATAGCCTGTAAGTATGTGTTTATATCTCGATCGCATCGCATCATTTTTTTGTGCAGAAGTTCACTTGATTGCATTTTGTAGAGTGATGGAAAATGGGTTAAAAATTAAAAGCTCGATCTTATTTTTCAATTAAATGTATCAGCTATTGCAACAAAAAATATACCGACAAAATAAGTGAAAAACAATTCAATCTTTTATGGAATCACGGTTTGACTGTTGCAAAAAAAAAACCGCTAAACTAAAACTCGTTCAGCCGGCTGATCTTCTCGTGCGCGTTGACTGCCTCCATCATCATCCGATCTGTTTCGGATTAGACGTCTCGGGAGTGTTTTCGTGACCTAGCCCCATTCTTGCAATCGACATTCTGTTTAAACGCAGATCGCAACAAACAAGATGTTGCGTGATCCGCGGACAACACCGTCCCCTCGCCACCTCTCCCGGGTGAGAGGTCGTCAAGGTCCCCATCGGCAATGGCAAAGTGGGTGTAGGACCAGCGTCGCATCGCCGCTCAGCCTCATGCACGCAAAGGAAGCCACCCTTGCCCGCAAGGCCGTGCGGCCGCGACATCATTTTTCACTGCAATTTTGTTTTGCAACATAATCCATGTTGCAAAACTCCTTCTGCAACATCACTTATGTTGCAAAAAGTGGTCGCGGCATCATTTTTCATTACGATTTCGTTTTTCAACACAAGCCATGCATGTTGCAAAAATCCATATGCAATATAATTCATGTTGCAAAAAAATGAAGACAAAAATAAATAAATTTCTGTAACACAACATTTATTGCAAATGTTTCTGTAACATAACCTATGTTGCAAACTATTCAACAACACTGTCTTTGTTGCAGTACTGAGGAGGAGGGCTGGATGCTGGATAGGGCCTGATCTAATGGCTACTAAGGCGACAGATCCTTCCGAAAGATCCATCGGTCCGACGCGTAGTACGACCTAGACTAAAACAACATTTTCTTTCCAAATATTTGTAGCAACAAAATAGACCAAAAAGCCATGTTTTTCAGGGGTAAATATTTTCTTTGCGGTAGATGCACGAACGACTTTGCAACAGAAGAAAAACAACGGACGACCTTGCAGCATCATGTATCTAGTGTTGCATCATTGTGTGTCCGTCTCACAACATGTAGTGTCGCGTCATCCTCCTTGCAACAACAAAGAAACAAGGTTGACTGGCATTGCAACATCGTCAGTTTGGTTCACATTGCAACATCGTTAGTCCGATTTGCATTGCAACAAAGAAACAAAGGGCGCCTTGCATTGCAGAGTCGTTAGTTCAACTGAACTTGAAGCATCGTGTCTTTGGCCTTGTAACATCCACTGTCTGGCAGCATGGCTTGCAACATTGGGGACGCTGCCACATCACTTGCTAGCAGCACCGGTGGCGCTCCCGCTACATCGGTTGCAACACTTGCTTGTAGCATGCCTCACTACACGGTGTCGCTCTCCCGTAGAACGACGCGAGCCTCGCAACATTGAATCGCGCATCGGCGGCGCTCTCGTAGCATGGTAATACCCCCTAGCATCGTATTGCAGCACACATCGCATCATGTTGGTGCTCCCCACAACCGCCTGACGAAGCTCCCATCACACCAGCTTGCGATACGCCTCAAAACATGACAGCGTGCCCTTCAGATGGCGCCTCAAAGCACTAGCTAGCACTACGATGTGCACGCAACAATGACGTACTCCCTTCAATCCAGCTAGAAATATCCATTTGAGCAACAAGTAATGTGGATCGAATGGGGTAAAACAAATTAGCTAAAAAAGTACTCCCTTCATCCGGAAATACTTGTCGAAGAGATACATAAAAATGAATGTATCTAGAACTAAAACACATCTAGATACATCCATTTCTCCGACGAGTATTTCCGGACGGAGGGAGTAGATAAAAATGGCGTGGTAACAATGATGCCACTTGCAATCACACGGAGTGCTACTAGCTTCTTTCTTTTTAGTGGTAGTAGCTACTAGCTAGCTAGGGGTCCTATCACGTGAGGGGCTGAAAATTCTCAGCACAATGCTGATCAGCTGATGTGAACGCAAAGAGACAGGTGTCCCGTGTGAACGCTACGCAGCACAGCGCCCGCCCAAAGGAAATCGTGATGGGGCGATCAGACGGTGCAGCGCGCGGCTGATGCCTCGTTAAAATCAGTCGGATGTTTTCAAACGTTTTGCTTTGCAAAACCGGCGCATTCTACACAACAGAGACACACACTATATTCATAAAAAATTGCAGGGACGGTAATCTAATAGCACATGAAAATTTCCCCAAATTTAGCAGTCATTTTCTTCTGACGAGAGAGTGGAAAATTGCAAAATTCAGTTCCACGTACACCACGGCCACCACCAACTTTATTCAGGATGCTGCTACATGAACATAATGTAAAAAAAAAGCGAGAAAGCAAGGGCGTCCATATACGGGGCCAAAGCATCCAAGCATCCACATCCTTTCGGGAACCGCACGCGACCCTGCTCTGCTATCCGTAGTTGAGCCGGAATATGTCATTCTGCACGAAGAAGCTTCCCTGCTCGTTGGGCACCAGCTGAAACATCTGGGCAACACAGACCAGATCAACATCAAACTCCCATCCCAGAACGGAAAAGGAGGGTGACTGAGAAGAGATGGGTTTCTTACCTGGCTGAACCTGAGCTGGTGCTCCTCGCCGGCGAGCTGGAGGTTACCGCTGACGAACACGAGGATGCCGCCGGGGAAGGAGGGCGTGGGCTGGCAGTCGATGGTGCAGATGGAGTGCCGGCATTGCTCGAAGGGCAGCTGGGCCAGCTTCAGGCCGATCTCCGCGGCGCCGGCGACGCGGTGGCCCTCGAAGGACAGGACGGAGGTGCCGCCGTAGAGCGTGGCGAGCGCGCCGCGGTTGGCGTCGAACGTCTGGTAATAGTACTCCACGAAGGCTCTGCCCACCACGTCGCACTCGCTCCCCGCTCCCCCGTCGCCCTCCTTCCCCTGCCCGTCCATGCGCTCCGTGTTGTGTAGATCGGCGCGGCTCGATCTCTCGTGCTCTGGGCTGCCGAGCACGACCACTCCGCGCAGCTATTTGTAGGCGCGGCGCCGTATGGGTTGAACCATTTTGTGCAGTCGGAATGAAAAACTCCTGCTTCGCTTTGCCTTTATCCCGATCGCGTAGATCGCACGCCCACTCCCAGTGCGTGGAGGCCATGTCGTTAACTGAATGTCGCACGCCCACTCACATAAGGAATCAGCTTTGTGTGTTAACTGTTTTTCCCTTTCTCTAGACTAGATAGCTTAACTTTTTTTTTTCAGTCGAGTCTATGTGAAAAGTACTGATTCCCAATAGTCCATGAGTTTTCCCAGTCACTCGATCAGGTTGAGCTCGAGAAGACATATGGTACGCTAGCTGGATTTACCCGGCCGGTGCTTGCTTTCGGTGAGTGAAATGTGACCTTATGTCATCCTTGCGTGGCCGCAGACACTTTCGGCGACCGAACCAAATGGGATAGCACATGTGAGTTTTTTTTGTAGGGAATGCACATGTGCAGTTGTGCACCTACGGGCATGCCTAGCGCGAGCAGCCCAAGTCCGCGTCGATGCGTGAGTGTAAAAAATGTTCGCGAATTTCATAAATTGTTCACGAATTCAAACATGGGGGGATTGACAAATCATCGGTTATCCCGCGCAAATACTATGCATCGCTCCTTGCGAGCGATACGATAGCAATTGCTCACGCGAGGTACGACCTGGGCCGAGGGCAGGTAAGCAACGAGGCGGGATGGTTTCCACCGGTTTTGGAAGCTTCCATCATTCGGTTTTGGCAAGCTTCTAGCCGTTTTTCCCTTTCACTATTTCCTTGTTGGTTTTCTGTTCGTTTTTTTTTCTTCCTATTTTGTATTTGTTGGTTTTGTGAAATTCGTGTACGTATTTCAAAATTTTAAACTTTTTTAAAATTTGTGATTTTAAATTCACGGATATTTTGTAAATTCATGAACGATTGTGAACTGGTACATTTTTTGATTTCACGAACAATTTTCAAAATTCACTAATTTTATTTAAATTTCACAAACAACTTTTGAAATTGCCGAATATATTTTGAATTAGTTGTCATTTTCGAATTCATGACTTTCATGAACATTTATTGAATTTGTGATTTTTTTAAATTCATGAAATTTATTTAATTCATGCTCTTAAAATACATTGTTGATGTACATCACTAGGAGGTCGTCATGAGGGGCCAGAGGAGCGCCTGGGTGGAGGTCCCCAATCTTCCACGTGGTTGGTTGATCGATGAAGCCAAACCCCTGGCCGCGTCACCTGGACATGCTGGGCACCCTCCACTCTATCACCTCTCCGTCCCCATGGCTCTGTATGATCCTAAAAACTCTAGTCATATTTATTGAGAAATATTTACGCCACCGCATGTACACATTCTGAGGTGATCCAATTTGGAGATCTTTTTCGTTACTCCCATGAAGAGCGAAAATTGCTTCTGGAGCTATCTTCATCAACCTTGCAGTTGTGTCGGTTGTTAAACCCTAGTCATACTATCTAAAAAGCATATTGAAGTGCTACTTTTGTTGGTTGTTAAGCCTATTATAGTTAATAAGCTTTTTCATTTTGATATATGTGGGTTTACTAGTGTGATTATTCTGCATGAAGCTATTACTGACAGTAGGCCAATTCTTTATAACACGGTGATAATGAGAGAGACTATGGTTTACCATCAAGGTTTGCTCGACCCTTTGGCTCATAGCACATCACTGTGCAATCACATATGACTTCAAAATATTTTACTTCTTGTTGGTTGTCCTTATGTTAGATATTTAGATCCATACTCCGACCCTTTTTTCATATGGGACAATGAGATGTTCAAAGAAATGTTTCAAACAAAACCTAGAAAGATCATTAGGATAAAGAGACTAGCCACAAAAAACAACAAACTTTTTGATTTCACAACGAAGAAGACAACAATCAACTATAAGATGCGAAAATCCATTTATGCACCCTAGCTCATCTCCACCCGCGCCGATGAAAAAAAATCAAAACCAATACTAGAAAAATTCAAAAAATTCCAAATAAAATTGTGTGGTAGACAATTTGATGCGTGAGGCCCGCTCCAAATTTCAATTCATTTAGACATATGAGCTGATCTCAACAAAAAAAGACAAATTAGGGGTCTGTAAAAATGTTTACTATTCATGTACTGTTTTGGCCCGATTTGTCTTTTTTGCTGAGAGCTGCTCATATGTCCAAATGACTTGAAATTTGAAGCGGGCCTCACGCATCAAATTGTCTACCACACAGATTTTATTTGGATTTTTTTAAATTTGTTTTGAATTTTTTACGAATTTTTTTCTAACTGGATGCAGATGAGCCTGGTCACCAAAACGCCCTACTCAGATGACCAAAACACCCTATAAGATGGCACTAATTTGCTTACCTTGTTTTCTTTTCCTATGCACAATATATATTTAATATTTAAAAAGCAAAATCTGTATATTTTCCATTTTCAATGCTTTCCAATACAGTTCACTGATGATTACTTCGCAAATCACATGTATGTTCATGAGGCAAGGAAGATATCCATACAACACCCATTTATAATATTGCGGTCTTCCTCAAGAGGGCCAAGAGCGGACGGTCGATCCTTCACATGCTTGGGACTTGCGTCGTGCTGACCTTCAACATCCAGCAAGGCACAGTATGAGACTTCCGCTTCTACAACTTGTCGAATGAGCTTCGTTTGTATGTTCACGGTCTATGATGCGACATTTGAAAGGTTCTAGATGCCGAATGTGAAGTGGTACTTGTTTACTTTGGTGCTTGTATATCTTGGTACTAGTTCATATGGTGCTACTGTGATGCCAATTATGTAATGATGGTTGAACATATGTTGGATATGAAATATGTTGTCTTTCAATGTTCAAATTCAGATTCTTGGCCAATTTGGTTATTATAGAGATTAATTAAGGAAAAACAAACATATGATCCTGATCATTACATTGGACATGGTTCAGAACAACAAAATGTGCGGAATGATCGCCTACCACACACAAACAATTGTGCCATAGGCAGCATGAGCAATGGAAAACGAACACACACCTTTTCCACCTTAACAGACAAACCGTGTGTGATATATGCCACCAACACACACATTTCCTCGTTATCTTTTTTTATGGGAAAACTTTCAATTATCTTTCCTCGTAATCAACTGTGTGCCATTAATCCCTGCCTCAAACATGAACATGCCTTTCGCATCGTGTGATATCGGAACTAACAAATGCTGGAATTTTGTCTTTTTGGGCCTAGCCCAATAGCAGTTTCAGAAATTCTTAATAAATCCTATAGGCCCACGCAGCCCGTTCGTGCAAGGCAAGAGGTGGAACAAAAGTTTAGTCCCACATTGCTAGTTTAGAGGGAGTTGGACCTCTTTATAAGGGAGGTTCTTTCCCCACATGTATGAGCATGAGAACAAGAGGGACATCCACGCGCGCTCCTCCTCCGCCGCCCGCCGCGCCGCAGGAATGAGCCGAGCCGATGTCTAAATTTTTGCCACGCACGACGGGTGTACGAAAGGTCACGTGGGAGTTGAAACATTTTCTGTAGTGGACACTGAATTCGAACGGCGCGCCTCTTTGGCCGCTGCCTGTTCGCTTTGTCTCCCTTCGTTGCTTCACCTCCCACCGCAGCCTGTTCGCGTCCTTCTCCTGTGCCTATATAAGAGAGGTCGCTCCTCTCCAGAGAGACACACCAGAAGATCCTCTTCCTCTCGCCACAAAGTTCCTGAGCATTGCGATGCTGCTACAATCTTCCCCATCCCGGCTTGCGGCGTGCACCGCAGGTCGGGACAGTAGGCCTCCGGAACCGCACCTTTTGAGTCCTCAGACGGAGAAGGGTGATAAGGTTTTTGGGAGGCGCTCGCCGACCATCGACTTCTTCATCACGGACTCCGATGACTACTTCCCCAATGACGACTTCTTCCCCGACGTCGACAACCTCATCGACAACATGGCTAGAGAGGATGTCGACCCCAAGTCCAGTGCTTCTGCTGCTGATGTCCCGTACGTGTTCTTGCTCTTTCTGTTTGATGTTCTGCCACAGTTCTTTGTTCTTGTTTCTGCCCTACATATGATAGGTACTACTTCATATATGCAACTTCATCTAGTGTCTGTTCTAGATGTGTTTAGTTCAAGTTCATATATGCAGATGCTATTTACTTTCACTCTGTCAGATTGCATGACTTACTTTATCTATGCTATATTAGTCATGCTTTATCTAGTATTTCCATTAGAAAAATTATTTGGTAAATTGCTCATATTTCCAACAATCCAAAAACCTTATTTTAGGCAATTTACCCCAAGTGGTTTTGCTGCTTCCATGAGACCTCCTATGTTTGAGGGTATCCACTATAAGAGGTGGCGTGTGAGAGCAGTCTTATGGTTTCAAACCATGAGTTGCTATGACGCCACTCTTGGCAAACCTGAAGGGGAGCTTGATGCTCAACAGGCACAAGCTTTTCAAAAATGGATACTCTGCTTAAGGCTGCTCTCTTGAGTGTTCTTGGTGAGAACATAATTGATGCTTATCGTCAATTGATAATGGAAAAGATATGTGGGATGCACTCGAGGCCAAGTTTGGGGTCTTGATGTCGGGTAATCGAGCTATACATCATGGAGCAATTCTATGATTACAGGATGACTGGAGAGCGCTCCGTGGTTGAGCAAGCTCATGAGATACAGTCATTTGCTAGAGAACTTGAGCACTTCAACTGTATGCTACCGGACAAGTTTGTTGCCGGAGGTATAATCACTAAGCTTCCTCCTTCGTGGAGGAACTTTGCTACCTTATTGAAGCATAAGAGATAGGAGTTTTCTGTTTCGGATCTCATTGGTACTCTTGATGTGGAAGAAAAGGCGAGAGCAAAGGACACACGTGCTCGAGGTATTGAGGGAGGATCTAGTGCCAATCTGTTACAGAAGAAGAACTTCCAATCCCACAAGTTCAAGAACAAGGGCAAGTTTGATGGTAAAGCAAAGTTTGATGGGAAGAACAAGGCTGTGCAACACATGAACTTCAAGAAGAAGAATGACAAGAAGAAAGGTGCTTGTCATGTGTGTGGGTATCCTGATCATTGGGCTCCTAGTTTCCCTAATCGCTATGACAAGCGTCATCCTGGGAAAGGCGGCAAGACCGCTAATGTTGTCATTGGAGACGCTGACATGAAGGATGCTGGGTATGGTATATTCCCCACTATTCTTTCAGTATGTCATTCTCCTGATTGGTTGATTGACACGGGTGCTAATGTGCATGTATGCGGTGATATTTCCATGTTTTCGTCTTATCAGACCGCAGGGACTTCAACCGTGCTGATGGGCAACGGTTCAAGTGCTTCTGTTCATGGTGTTGGCACGGTCGATCTGAAGTTTACTTCGGGGAAGATCGTGCATTATGTCCCCTCCGTCAATAAAAATCTTGTTAGCGGATCTCTTCTGTGTAGAGATGGCTACAAGTTTGTCTTTGAGTCGAATAAATTTGTAATATCCAAGTATGGAACCTTTGTTAGTAAAGGCTATGAGTTAGGAGGCCTGTTTCGTTTATCCTTATCAGACGTTTGCAATAAAGTTGTTAATCATATTTGCAACAACAGTGAATCAAATGTGTGGCATTCACGTCTTTGTCATGTTAACTTCGGTTGCATGTCGCGACTAGCGAAGTTGAACTTAATCCCTAGTTTCACCACTGTCAAGGGATCCAAGTGTCAAGTGTCTGTGCAAGCTAAGCAACCCCGTAAGTCTCATGTGACTGCAGAAACGAGAAATCTTGCACCACTAGAACTCATACATTCAGATCTATGTGAAATGAATGGTGTTTTGAAAAAAGGTGGAAAGAAATATCTCATGACGTTAATTGACGACTCCACTAGATACTGCCGTGTGTATCTTCTGAAATCTAAGGATGAGGCTTTGAACTTTTTCAAGATCTATAAAGCTGAAGTGGAAAACCAACTTGATCAATAAATCAAGAGGCTTAGGTCCGACCGTGGTGGAGAGTATTTTTCCAATGAATTTGATGCTTTTTGTGCGGAACATGGTATAATCCATGAGAGGACGCCTCCCTATTCACCTCACCAAATGGGGTGGCCGAAAGAAAGAACCGTACTCTAACAGATTTGGTTAACGCCATGTTAGACACATCGGGTCTCTCCAAGGCATGGTGGGGGGAGGCGATATTGACTGCATGTCATGTCCTAAACCGAGTTCCCACAAAGAACAAAGAGATAACTCCATTCGAGGAATGGGAGAAGAAAAGGTTAAAACTCTCTTATCTACGAACATGGGTTTGTTTGGCGAAAGTCAATATTCCAATTCCAAAGAAGCGGAAGGTTGGACCAAAGACTGTGGATTGTGTTTTCCTCGATATGCTTTTCATAGCATTGGCTATAGATTCTTGGTTGTAAAATCTGAGGTACCTGACATGCATGTCGGTACGATCATGGAGTCGAATGATGCGACTTTCTTTGAAGATATCTTTCCCATGAAGGATATGGCTACCTCATTGCTACCTCTTGAGCTTGCGTTGGATTTCCCCGAAGAGGAGAGGATAATGCAGCAGAGTAGCGTAAGTATTTCTCTCAGTTTTTGAGAACCAAGGTATCAATCCAGTAGGAGGCCACGCCAAGAAGTCCCTCGTACTCCACACAAAATAATAGCTCAACGCAACCAACGCGATTAGGGGTTGTCAATCCCTTCACGGTCACTTACGGGAGTGATATCTGATAGATAATATTTTTGGTATTTTTGATATAAAGATGCAAAGTAAAAATAAAAAGGTAAAGTAAAAGCAAAGCAATAATAAAGTGATGGAAGATTGATATGATGAGAATAGCCCCGGGGGGCATAGGTTTCACTAGTGGCTTCTCTCAAGAGAATAAGTATTCTACGGTGGGTGAACAAATTACTGTTGAGCAATTGACAGAATTGAGCATAGTTATGCGAGTATCTAGGTATGATCATGTATATAGGCATCACGTCCGAGGCAAGTAGACCGACTCCTGCCTCCATCTACTACTATTACTCCACTCATCGACCGCTATCCAAAGATGCATCTAGAGTATTAAGTTCAAGAAAACAGAGTAACGCCTTAAGCAAGATGACATGATGTAGAGGGATAGATTCATGCAATATGATAAAACCCCCATCTTGTTATCCTTGATGGCAACAATACAATACGTGCCTTGCTGCCCCTTCTCACATCCTTTGGAAAGAACACCGCAAGATTGAACCCAAAGCTAAGCACTTCTCCCATTGCAAGAAAAACCAATCTAGCTGGCCAAACTAAACTGACAATTTGAAGAGACTTGCAAAGATAACCAATCATACATAAAAGAATTCAAAGAAGATTCAAATATTGTTCATAGATAATCTTGATCATAAACCCACAATTCATCGATCTCAACAAACACACCGCAAAAAGAAGATTACATCGAATAGATCTCCACGAGAGAGGGGTGAACATTGTATTGAGATCCAAAAGAGAGAAGAAGCCATCTAGCTACTAGTTATGGACCAAGGTCTGAAGTAAACTACTCACACTTCATCGGAGAGGCTATGGTGTTGATGTAGAAGCCCTCCGTGGTGGATTCCCTTCCATGAACTCCTAACAGGCCCCAAGATGGGATCTCGTGGATACAGAAAGTTGCGGCGGTGGAATTAGGTTTTTGGCTCCGTATCTGATCGTTTGGGGGTACGTAGGTATATATAAGAGGAAGAAGTACGTCAGTGGAGCTCCGAGGGGCCCATGAGGTAGGGGGGCGTGACCTGGGGGGGCGCCCTCCACCCTCGTGGCCGCCTCGTGGCTTTCTTGACGGAGGGTCCAAGTCTCCTGGGTTTTATCTGATGAGAAAATCACGTTCCCGAAGGTTTCATTCCGTTTGGACTCCGTTTGATATTCCGCTTTCTTGAAACACTGAAATAGGCAAAAACAGCAATTTCGGGCTGGGCCTCCGGTTAATAGGTTAGTCCCAAAAGTAATATAAAAGTGGAAAATAAAGCCCAATATAGTCCAAAACAAGTAGATAAAGTAGCATGGAGCAATCAAAATTATAGATACGTTGGAGACGATCGGGCATCCCCAAACTTAATTCATGCTCGTCCTCGAGTAGGTAAATGATAAAAAGAGAATTTTGATGCGGAGTGATACTTGGCATAATTTCAATGTAATTCTTCTTAATTGTGGTATGAATATTCAGATTCAAAGATTCAAGACAAAAGTTCATATTGACATAAAAATAATAATACTTCAAGCATACTAACAAAGCAATCATGTCTTCTCAAAATAACATGGCCAAAGAAAGTTATCCCTACAAAATCATATAGTCTGGCTATGCTCCATCTTCCCCACACAAAATATTTAAATCATGCACAACCCTGATGACAAGCCAAGCAATTATTTCATACTTATGACATTCTCAAAACTTTTTCAATCTTCACGCAATACATGAGCGTGAGCCATGAATATAGCACTATATGTGGAATAGAATGGTGGTTGCGGAGAAGACAAAAAGAGGGAAGATAGTTTCACATCAACTAGGCGTATCAATGGGCTATGGAGATGCCCATCAATAGATATCAATGTGAGTGAGTAGGGATTGCCATGCAACGGATGCACTAGAGCTATAAGTATACGAAAGCTCAACAAAAGAAACTAAGTGGGTGTGCATCCAACTCGCTTGCTCACGAAGACCTAGGGCATTTTGAGGAAGCCCATCATTGGAATATACAAGCCAAGTTCTATAATGAAAAATTCCCACTAGTATATGGAAGTGACAAAATGAGAGACTCTCTATCATGAAGATCTTGGTGCTACTTTGAAGCACAACTTTGGTAAAAGGATAGTAACATTGTCCCTTCTCTCTTTTTCTCTCATTTTTTTAATTTTTTATTTGGGCCTTTTCTCTTTTTTTATGGCCTCTTTTTTTTCGTCCGGAGTCTCATCCCGACTTGTGGGGGAATCATAGTCTCCATCATCCTTTCCTCACTTGGGACAATGCTCTAAAAATGATGATCATCACACTTCTATTTTCTTACAACTCAACAATTACAACTCGATACTAAGAACAAATATGACTCTATATGAATGCCTCCGGCGGTGTACCGGGATATGCCATAAATCAAGAGTGACATGTATGAAAGAATTATGAACGGAACGGTGGAAAGTTGCATGGCAATATATCTCGGAATGGCTATGAAAATGCCATGATAGGTAGGTATGGTGGCTGTTTTGAGGAAGGTATATGGTGGGTGTATGATACCGGCGAAAAGTGCGCGGTATTAGAGAGGCTAGCAATGGTGGAAGGATGGGAAAAGTGTGTATAATCCATGGACTCAACATTAGTCATAAAGAACTCATATACTTATTGCAAAAATCTAGAAGTTATGAAAGCAAAGTATTACGCGCATGCTCCTAGGGGGATAGATTGGTAGGAAAATACCATCGCTCGTCCCCGACCACCACTCATAAGGAATACACTCAATAAATAAATCATGCTCCGACTTCATCACATAACGGTTCACCATATGTGCATGCTACGGGAATCACAAACCTTAACACAAGTATTTCTCAAATTCAAAACTACTCAACTAGGATGACTCTAATATCACCATCTTGATATCTCAAAACAATTATCAAGCATCAAAGTTTTCTTAGTATTCAACGCACTCAAAAGGAAGTTTTACAAATCTTGAATACCAAGCATATTATTATTATTAAGCAAATTACCATGCTATTTAAGACTCTCAAAATAATCTAAGTGAAGCATGAGAGATCAATAGTTTCTATAAAACAAATCCACCACTGTGCTCTAAAAGATATAAGTGAAGCACTAGAGCAAAACTATCAAGCTCAAAAGATATAAGTGAAGCACTATGAGCAAAACTATCAAGCTCAAAAGATATAAGTGAAGCACTATGAGCATTCTAACAAATTCCAATTCATGTATGGCTCTCTCAAAAGGTATGTACAACAAGGATGATTGTGGTAAACTAAAAAGCAAAGACTCAAATCATACAAGACGCTCCAAGCAAAACACATATCATGTGGTGAATAAAAATATAGCTCCAAGTAAAGTTACCGATGGAAGTAGAATAAAGAGGGGATGACTTCCGGGGCATCCCCAAGCTTTGACTTTTTGGTGTCCTCGGATTATCTTGGGGGTGCCATGGGCATCCCCAAGCTTAGGCTCTTGCCACTCCTTGTTCCATAATCCATCAAAAAAATTCACCCAAAACTTGAAAACTTCACAACACAAAACTCAACAGAAATCTTCGTGGATGCAGCAGTGATCTCGGTAGAGCTTCGCCGAGCTTCTACGAGAGGGAGAGGTGTAGCAAGGGGGAAGGGAGGCGCCAAGAGCATGGGTGCGGCTGCCTTCCCCCCTTTAAATAGGCCCCCTAGGGGGGCGCCGCCCCTGGGAGATGAGATCTCCAAGGGGGGCGGCGGCCAAGGGGGGCTGCCCCAAGGCAAGTGGAGGCGCCCCTACCCTAGGGTTTCCAAACCTAGGCGCAGGGGCCAAGGGGGGCGCACCAGCCCACCAGGGGCTGGTTCCCCTCCCCACTTCAGCCCACGGGGCCCTCCGAGATAGGTGGCCCCACCCGGAGACCTCGACCCTTCCGGTGGTCCCAGACAATACCGTGACCCCGAAACTTTCCCAATGGCCAAAACCGCACTTCCTATATATAATTCTTCACCTCCGGACCATTCCGGAACTCCTCGTGATGTCCGGGATCTCATCCGAGACTCCAAAAAACTTTCGGGTTACTGCATACTCATATCTCTACAACCCTAGCGTCACCGAACCTTAAGTGTGTAGACCCTACGGGTTCGGGAGACATGCAGACATGACCGAGACGCCTCTCCGGTCAATAACCAATAGCGGGATCTAGATACCCATGTTGGCTCCCACATGCTCCTCGATGATCTCATCGGATGAACCACGATGTCGAGGATTCAATCAATCCCGTATACAATTCACTTTGTCAATCGGTACGTTACTTGCCCAAGACTCGATCGTTGGTATCCCAATACCTCGTTTAATCTCGTTACCGGCAAGTCACTTTACTCGTACTATAATGCATGATCCCGTGACCAGACACTTGGTCACATAGAGCTCATTATGATGATGCATTACCGAGTGGGCCCAGAGATACCTCTCCGTCATACGGAGTGACAAATCCCAGTCTCGATTCATGCCAACCCAACAGACACTTTCGGAGATACCCGTAGTGCACCTTTATAGTCACCCAGTTACGCCAGGACGTTTGGCACATCCAAAGCACTCCTACGGTATCCGGAGTTGCACAATCTCATGTTCTAAGGAAATGATACTTGACATTTGGAAAAGCTCTAGCTAAACGAACTACACGATCTTTGAGCTATGCTTAGGATTGTCTTGTCCATCACATCATTCTCCTAATGATGTGACCCGTTATCAATGACATCCAATGCCCATTGTCGTGAAACCATCACTATCTGTTGATCAACGAGCTAGTCAACTAGAGGCTTACTAGGGACACGTTGTGGTCTATGTATTCACACGTGTATTACGATTTCCGGATAACACGCTTATAGCATGAATAATGCATAATTATCATGAACAAAGAAATATAATAATAACCATTTTATTATTGCCTCTAGGGCATATTTCCAACAGTCTCCCACTTGCGGTAGAGTCAATATTCTAGTTACATTGTGATGAATCGAACACCCATAGCGTTACGGTGTTGATCATGTTTTGCTCTAGGGAGAGATTTAGTCAACGGATCTGCTACATTCAGATCCGTATGTACTTTACAAATATCTATGTCTCCATCTTGAACATTTTCACGTATGGAGTTGAAGCGACGCTTGATGTGCCTGGTCTTCTTGTGAAACCTGGGCTCCTTGGCAAGTGCAATAGCTCCAAAGTGTTGTCACGGAAGAGTGCGATCGGCCCCGACGCATTGGGTATGACTCCTAGGTCGGTGATGAACTCCTTCACCCAGATTGCTTCATGCGCTGCCTCCGAGGCTGCCATGTATTCTGCTTCACATGTAGATCCCGCCATGACGCTTTGCTTGCAAATCGCACTACCATCGCCCCACCATTCAAAATATACACGTATCCGTCTGCGTGACTTAGAGTCATCCAGATCTGTGTCGAAGCTAGCGTCGACGTAACCCTTTACGACGAGCTCTTCGTCACCTCCATAAATGAGAAACATATCCTTAGTCCTTTTCAGGTACTTTAGGATGTTCTTGACCGCTGTCCAGTGTTCCTTGCACGGATTACTTTGGTACCTTCCTACCAAACTTACGGCAAGGTTTACATCAGGTCCGTACACATCATGGCATACATAATAGACCCTATGGCTGAGGCATAGGGGATTACACTCATCTCTTCTTTATCTTCTCGTGGTCGGGCATTGAGCCGAGCTCAATCTCACACCTTGCAATACAGCAAGAACCCTTTCTTGGACTGATCCATATTGAACTTCTTCAATATCTTATCAAGGTATGTACTTTGTGAAAGACCTATGAGGCATCTTGATCTATCCCTATAGATCTTGATGCCTAATATGTAAGCAGCTTCTCCAAGGTCCTTCATTGAAAAACACTTATTCAAGTAGGCCTTATTGTTGTCCAAAAGTTCTATATCATTTCCCATCAAAAGTATGTCATCTACATATAATGTGAGAAATGCTACAGAGCTCCCACTCACTTTCTTGTAAACGCAGGCTTCTCCATAAGTCTGCATAAACCCAAACTCTTTGATCATCTCATCAAAGCGAATGTTCCAACTCCGAGATGCTTGCACCAGCCCATAAATGGATCGCTGGAGCTTGTATACCTTGTTAGCATTCTCAGGGTTGACAAAACCTTCCGGCTGCATCATATACAGTTCTTCCTTAAGATGGCCGTTAAGGAATGCCGTTTTGACATCCATTTGCCATATCTCATAATCATAGTATGCGGCAATTTCTAACATGATTCGGACGGACTTCAGCTTCACTATGGGAGAGAAAGTCTCATCGTAGTCAATCCCTTGAACTTGTCGATAACCCTTAGCGACAAGTCGAGCTTTATATATGGTAACATTCCCATCCGCGTCCTTCTTCTTCTTAAAGATCCATTTGTTTTCTATTGCTCGCCGATCATCGGGCAAGTCTATCAAAGTCCATACTTTGTTTTCATACATGGATCCTATCTCGGATTGCATGATTTCAAGCCATTTGTTGGAATCTGGGCCCGCCATTGCTTCTTCATAGTTCAAAGGTTCACCGTTGTCTAACAACATGATTTCCAAGATAGGGTTGCCGTACCACTCTGGTGCGGAACGTGTCCTTGTGGACCTTCGAAGTTCAGCAGGAGCTTGATCCGAAGTATCTTGATCATCATCATTAACCTCCTGTCTTGTCGGTGCAGGCACCACAGGAACATCTTCCTGAGTTGCGCTACTTACCGTTTCAAGAGGTAGTACTTCATCAAACTCTACTTTCCTCCCACTTAATTCTTTCGAGAGAAACTCTTTCTCCAGAAAGGAACCGTTCTTGGCAACAAAGATCTTGCCTTCGGATCTTAAGTAGAAGGTATACCCAATGGTTTCCTTAGGGTATCCTATGAAGACGCATTTTTCCGACTTGGGTTCGAGCTTTTCAGGTTGGAGTTTCTTGACATAAGCATCGCATCCCCAAACTTTTAGAAACGACAGCTTAGGTTTCTTTCCAGACCGTAATTCATACGGTGTCGTCTCAACAGATTTAGACAGTGCCCTATTTAAAGTGAATGTAGCTGTCTCTAGAGCGTATCCCCAAAATGATAGCGGTAAATCGGTAAGAGACATCATAGATCGCACCATATCCAATAAAGTGCGACATTTACGCTCGGACACACCGTTACGCTGAGGTGTTCCAGGCGGCGTGAGTTGTGAAACGATTCCACATTTCCTTAAGTGCGTACCAAATTTGTGACTTAAATATTCTCCCCCACGATCTGATCGTAAGAACTTTATATTTCGGTCACATTGATTCTCTACCTCATTCTGAAATTCCTTGAACTTTTCAAAGGTCTCAGACTTGTGTTTCATCAAGTAGACATACCCATATCTACTCAAGTCATCAGTGAGAACATAACGATATCCTCCATGAGCCTCAATGCTCATTGGACCGCACACATCGGTATGTATGATTTCCAATAAGTTGGTTGCTCGCTCCATTGTTCCGAGAACGGAGTCTTGGTCATTTTTCCCATGAGGCATGGTTCGCATGTGTCAAATGATTCATAATCGAGAGACTCAAATTCCATCAAGATGGAGCTTCTTCATGCGCTTGACACCAATGTGACCAAGGCGTCGATTGCCACAAGTATGTGGGACTATCGTTATCAACTTTACATCTTTTGGTATTCACACTATGAATATGTGTAACATCACGCTCGAGATTCATTAAGAATAAACCATTGACCATCGGGCATGACCATAAAACACATCTCTCATATAAATAGAACAACCATTATTCTCGGATTTAAATGAGTAGCCATCTCACATTAAACGAGACCCAGATACAATGTTCATGCTCAAAGCTGGTACTAAATAACAATTATTGAGGTTTAAAACTAATCCCGTAGGTAAATGTAGAGGTAGCGTGCCGACGGCGATCACATCGACCTTGGAGCCATTCCCGACGCCAAGATCGTCACCTCGCCCTTCGCCGGTCTCCGCTTATTCCGCAGCTCCCGCTTTGAGTTACAAATATGAGCAACGACACGGTATCAAATACCGTGAGCTGAAGGAAATATGCCCTAGAGGCAATAATAAAGTTATTATTTATTTCCTTATATCATGATAAATGTTTATTATTCATGCTAGAATTGTATTAACAGGAAACATAATACATGTGTGAATACATAAACCTCTGAGTGTCACTAGTATGCCTCTACTTGACTAGCTCGTTAATCAAAGATGGTTGTGTTTCCTAACCATGAACAAGGAGTTGTTATTTGATTAACGGGATCACATCATTGGTTGAATGATCTGATTGACATGACCCATTCCATTAGCATAGCACCTGATCGTATAGTTTGTTGCTAGTGCTTTTCTTCATGACTTATACATGTTCCTATGACTATGAGATTATGCAACTCCGTTTGCACGAGGAACACTTTGGGTGCTACCAAACGTCACAACGTAATCGGGTGATTATAAAGGTACATTACGGTGTCTCCGAAGGTACATGTTGGGTTGGCATATTTCGAGATTAGGATTTGTCACTCCGATTGTCGGAGAGGTATCTCTGGGCCCTCTCGGTAATGCACATCACATAAGCCTTGCAAGCATTGCAACTAATGAGTTAGTTGTGAGATGATGTATTACGGAACGAGTAAAGAGACTTGCCGGTAACGAGATTGAACTAGGTATTGGATACCGACGATCGAATCTCGGGCAAGTAACATACCGATGACAAAGGGAACAACGTATGTTGTTATGCGGTTAGACCGATAAAGATCTTTGTAGTATATGTTGGAGCCAATATGGTCATCTAGGTTCCGCTATTGGTTATTGACAAGAGAAGTGTCTCGGTAATGTCTACATAGTTCTCGAACCCGTAGGGTCCGCACGCTTAACGCTTCGATGACAGTTACTATGAGTTGTTATGATGTTTCTGTACCGAAGGTTGTTCGAGTCCCGGATGAGATCACGGACGTGACGAGGAGTCTCGAAATGGTCGAGACATAAAGATTCATATATTGGAAGTCTATGTTTGGACATCGGAAGTGTTCCGGTGAAATTAGGAATTTTACCAAGTACCGGAGGTTACCGGAACCCCGGAATACTAATGGGCCAACATGGGCCTTAGTGGAAAGGAGAGAAGGGGCCCAAGTGCTGGTCAGCACCTTCCCCCTTCCCTAGTCCTATTAGGACTAGGAGAAGGCGCCCCTCTCTCTCCCTTCCCACTTGGGGAAACCTAGTTGGACTAGGATTGGGGGAATCCTACTCCTAGTAGGAGTAGGACACCCTGGCGCACCTCCCTTGGCCGGCCAGCCCCTCCTCCTTCCCTCCTTTATATACGGGGCAGAGGGCACCCCATGACACACAAGTTGATCCTTGAGATCTTTCCTTAGCCGCAGCGGTGCCCCTTCCATCATATTACACCTCGAGAATACCGTAGCGAGCTTAGGCGAAGCCTGCGCCGGTGGAACATCATCATCGTCACCACGCCGTCGTCTTGACGAAACTCTCCCTCAACACTCGGCTGGATCGGAGTTCGAGGGACGCCATCGAGCTGAACGTGTGCAGAACTCGGAGGTGCCGTCGCTCGGTACTTGGATCGGTTGGATCGTGAAGAAGTACGACTACTTCCTCTACGTTGCGTCAACGCTTCCGCTGTGGGTCTACGAGGGTACGTAGACAACACTCTCATCTCGTTGCTATGCATCACCATGATCTTGGCGTGATCGTGAGGAAAATTTTGAAATTACTACGTTACCCAACAAAGGGCATCCGAGCCTGGTTTTATGCGTAGATGTCATATGCACGAGTAGAACACAAGTGAGTTGTGGACGATACAAGTCATACCGCCTACCAAAGATGTCATACTTTGGTTCAGCGGTATTGTTGGAAAGACGATCCAGACCAACCTTACGCGTGCATTTTACGCGAGACCGGTTCCCTCGACGTGCTTTGCACATAGATGGCTTGTGGAAGACCTGTCTCTCCAACTTTAGTTGAACTGAGTGTGGCTACGCCCGGTCCTTGAGAAGGTTAAACGGAGTCTATTTGACGAAGTATCGTTGTGGTTTTGATGCGTAGGTAAGAACGGTTCTTGCTCAGCCCGTAGCAGCCACGTAAAACTTGCAACAACAAAGTAGAGGACGTCTAACTTGTTTTTGCAGGGCATGTTGTGATGTGATATGGTCAAGACGTGATGCTATATTTTATTGTATGAGATGATCATGTTTTGTAACCGAGTTATCGGCAATCGGGCAGGAGCCATATGGTTGTCGCTTATTGTATGCAATGCAATCGCTTCGTAATGCTTTACTTTATCACTAAGCGGTAGCGATAGTCGTAGAAGCATAAGTTTGGCGAGACGACAACGATGCTACGATGGAGATCAAGGTGTCGCTACCGGTGGCGATGGTGATCATGACGGTGCTTCGGAGATGGAGATCACAAGCACAAGATGATGATGGCCATATCATATCACTTATATTGATTGCATGCGATGTTAATCCTTTATGCATCTTATCTTGCTTTGATTGACGGTAGCATTATAAGATGATCCCTTACTAAATTATCAAGAAGTGTTCTCCCTGAGTATGCACCGCTATGAAAGTTCTTCGTCTTTGAGACACCACGTGATGATCGGGTGTGATAGGCTCTACGTTCAAATACAACGGGTGCAAAACAGTTGCACACGCAGAATACTCGAGTTATACTTGACGAGCTATGCATATAAGATATGACCTCGGAACACGAGAGACCGAAGGTCGAGCGTGAATCATATAGTAGATATGATCAACATATTGATGTTCACCATTGAAACTACTCCATCACACGTGATGATCGGTCATGGTGTAGTTGATATGGATCACGCAATCACTTAGAGAATTGGAGGGATATTTTTCTAAGTGGGAGTTCTTAAGTAATATGATTAATTGAACTTAAATTTATCATGAACTTAGTACCGATAGTATCTTGCTTGTCTATGATGTGTAGATAGATGGCTCGTCTTTGTTGTTCCGTTGAATTTTAATGCGTTCCTTGAGAAAGCAAAGTTGAAAGATGATGGCAGCAATTACACGGACTGGGTCCGTAATTTGAGGATTATCCTTATTGCTGCACGGAAGAATTACGCCCCGGAAGCACCGTTAGGTGCCGTGCCTGGTGCAAGGGCTGCGCCGGATGTTGTGAACGTCTGGCAAAGCAAAGTCGATGACTACTCTATAGTTCGGTGTGCCATGCTTTACGGCTTAGAACCGACTTCAACGTCGTTTTGAACACCATGGAGCATATGAGATGTTCCGTGAGTTGAAGTTAATATTCCAAGCGAATGCCCGGATTGAGAGATATGAAGTCTCCAATAAGTTCTATAGTCAGTAAGATGGAGGAGAACGGTTACATCGATGAGCATATACTCGTAATGTCTGGATATAACAATCACTTGATTCAACTGGAGTTAATCTTCCGGATGATTGCGCTATTGATGTAATTCTCCAATCATCGCCACCAAGCTACAAGAGCTTCGTGATGAACTATAATATGCAAGGGATGACCAAAACAATGCTCCGAGCTCTTCGCGATGTCGAAAGTCATGGAGGTAGAAATCAAAAAGGAGCATCAAGTGTTGATGGTTAACAAAACCACTAGTTTCAAGAAAAGGGCAAAGGAAAGAAAAAGGAAACTTCAAAAGAACGGCAAGCAAGTTGTCGATCAAGAGAAGAAACCCAAGTCTGGTCCTAAGCTGAAACCGAGTGCTTCTATTGCAAGCAGGCTGGTCACCGAAGCGGAACTGCCCCAAGTATTTGGCGGATAAGAAGGATGGCAAGGTTAACAAAGGTATATGTGATATACAAGTTATTGATGTGTACCTTACTAATACTCGCAGAGCACTGGTATTTGATATCGGTTCTGTTGCTAATATTTGCAACTCGAAGCAGGGCTACGGATTGCGAAGATTGGCTAAGGACGAGGTGACGATCTGCGTGGGAAATGGTTCCAAAGTCGATGTGATCGCAATGGCACGCTACCTCTACATCTACCTTCGGGATTAGTATTAGACCTAAATAATTGTTATTTAGTACCAGCGTTGAGCATGAACATTATATCTGGATCTTGTTTAATGCGAGACGGTTATTCATTTAAATCAGAGAATAATGGTTGTTCTATTTATATGAATAATATCTTTTATGGTCATGCACCATTGAAGAATGGTTTGTTTTTACTTAATCTCGATAGTAGTGATACACATATTCATAACGTTGAAGCCAAAAGATGTAGAGTTGATAATGATAGTGCAACTTATTTGTGGTAATCGCCGCTTAGGTCATATCGGTGTAAAGCGCATGAAGAAACTCCATACTAATGGACTTTTGGAGTCACTTGATTATGAATCACTTGGCACTTGCGAACCGTGCCTTATGGGCAAGATGACTAAAACACCGCTTCTCGGAACTATGGAGAGAGCAACAGATTTATTGGAAATCATACATACCGATGTATGTGGTCCAATGAATGTTGAGGCTCGTGGCGGATATCGTTATTTTCTCACCTTCACAGATGATTTGAGCAGATATGGGTATATCTACTTAATGAAACACAAATCTGAAACATTTGAAAAGTTCAAAGAATTTCAGAGTGAAGTGGAAAATCATCGTAACAAGAAAATAAAGTTTCTACGATCTGATCGTGGAGGAGAATATTTGAGTTACGAGTTTGGCCTACATTTGAAACAATACGGAATAGTTTAACTTACGCCCACCGAACACCACAACGTAATGGTGTGTCCGAACGTCAGAATCGTACTTTATTAGATATGGTGCGATCTATGATGTCTCTTACTGATTTACCGCTATCGCTTTTGGGGTTATGCTTTAGAGACGGCTACATTCACTTTAAATAGGGCACCATCTAAATCCGTTGAGACGACGCCTTATGAACTGTGGTTTGGCAAGAAACCAAAGTTGTCGTTTCGAAAGTTTGGGGCTGCGATGCTTATGTGAAAAAGCTTCAACCTGATAAGCTCGAACCCAAATCGGAGAAATGTGTCTTCATAGGATACCCAAAGGAGACTGTTGGGTACACCTTCTATCACAGATCCGAAGGCAAGATTTTTGTTGCTAAATTCGGAAACTTTTTGGAGAAGGAGTTTCTCTCGAAAGAAGTGAGTGGGAGGAAAGTAGAACTTGATGAGATAATCGTATCTACTCCCTTATTGAGAAGTAGTACATCACGTAAAACAGTTTACGTGACACCTACACCAAATAGGGAAGAAGCTAATGATGATGATCATGAAACTTCAGATCAAGTTTCTACAGAACTTCAGAGATCAACCAGAGCAAGATCCGCACTGAGTGGTACGGTAATCCTATTCGGAAGTCATGTTATCGGAACATGATGAACCTACGAACTATGAAGAAGCGATGGTGAGCCCAGATTCCACAAAATGGCTGGAGGCCATGAAATCTGAGATGGGATCCATGTATGAGAACAAAGTGTGGACTTTGGTTGACTTGCCCGATGATCGGCAAGCAATTGAGAATAAATGGATCTTCAAGAAGAAGACCGACGCTGATGGTAATGTTATCATCTATAAAGCTCGACTTGTTGCAAAAGGTTTCCGACAAGTTCAAGGGATTGACTACGATGAGACCTTCTCACCCGTCGCGATGCTTAAGTCCGTCCGAATCATGTTAGCAATTGCCGCATTTTATGAGTATGAACTTTGGCAAATGGATGTTAAAACTGCATTCTGAATGGATTTACGGAAGAAGAGTTGTATATGATGCAACCGAAGGTTTTGTCGATCCAAAAGGAGCTAACAAAGTGTGCAAGCTCCAGCGATCCATTTATGGACTGGTGCAAGCCTCTCGGAGTTGGAATAAACGTTTTGATAGTGTGATCAAAGCATTTGGTTTTATATGAGACTTTTGGAGAAGCTCAGTATTTACAAGAAAGTGAGTGGGAGCTCAGTAGCATTTACTGATATTATATGTGGATGACATATTACCGATCGGAAATGATATAGAATTTCGGATAGCATAAAGGGATACTTGAATAAGAGTTTTTCGATGAAAGACCTCGGTGAAGCTGCTTACATATTGGGCATTAAGATCTATAGAGATAGATCAAGACGCTTAATAGGACTTTCACAAAGCACATACCTTGACAAAGTTTTGAAAAAGTTCAAATTGGATCGTGCAAAGAAAGGGTTCTTGCCGTGCTACAAGGTGTGAAGTTGAGTAAGACTCAATGCCCGACCACCGCAGAAGATAGAGAGAAAATGAAAGATGTTCCCTATGCTTCAGCCATAGGCTCTATCATGTATGCAATGTCATGTACCGGACCTGATGTGTGCCTTGTCTGTAAGTTTGGCAGCGGTACCAAAGTAATCCAGAGTGGATCATCGGACAGCGGTCAAGAACATCCTTAAGTACTTAAGAAGGACTAAGGATATGTTTCTCATTTATGGCGGTGACAAAGAACTCGTCAGAACGGTTACGTCGACGCAGCTTTGACACTGATCCGGACGATTCTAAATCGCAAACCGGATACGTATTTACATTAAACGGAGGAGCCGCTGGTTGGTGCAGCCCAAACAAAGCGTCGTGGCGGGATCTACATGTGAAAGTTGAGTACATAGCTGCTTGGAAGCAGCTAAAGAAGGAGTCTGGATGAAGGAGTTCATAACCGATCTAGGTGTTGTACATAGTGTATCGGGTCCAATGAAAATCTTTTGTGACAATACTCGTGCAATTGCCTTAGCAAAGGAATCCAGATTTCACAAGAGAACCAAGCAAAACAAAAGACGCTTCAACTCCATCCGCCATATGGTCCAGGTGGGAGACAGAGAGATAAGCAAGATACATACGCATCTGAATGTTGCGCACCCGTTGACTAAGCCTCTTCCACGAGCGAAACATGATCACCACCAAGACTCCATGGGTGTTAGAATCATTACTGTGTAATCTAGATTATTGACTCTAGTGCAAGTGGGAGACTCAAGGAAATATGCCCTAGAGGCAATAATTAAGTTATTATTTATTTCCTTATATCATGATAAATGTTTATTATTCATGCTAGAATTGTATTAACAGGAAACATAATACATGTGTGAATACATAAACCTCAGAGTGTCACTAGTATGCCTCTACTTGACTAGCTCGTTAATCAAAGATGGTTGTGTTTCCTAACCATGAACAAGGAGTTGTTATTTGATTAACGGGATCACATCATTGGTTGAATGATCTGATTGACATGACCCATTCCATTAGCATAGCACCTGATCGTATAGTTTGTTGCTAGTGCTTTTCTTCATGACTTATACATGTTCCTATGACTATGAGATTATGCAACTCCCGTTTGCACGAGGAACACTTTTGGTGCTACCAAACGTCACAACGTAATCGGGTGATTATAAAGGTACATTACAGGTGTCTCCGAAGGTACATGTTGGGTTGGCATATTTCGAGATTAGGATTTGTCACTCCGATTGTCGGAGAGGTATCTCTGGGCCCTCTCGGTAATGCACATCACATAAGCCTTGCAAGCATTGCAACTAATGAGTTAGTTGTGAGATGATGTATTACGGAACGAGTAAAGAGACTTGCCGGTAACGAGATTGAACTAGGTATTGGATACCGACGATCGAATCTCTCGGGCAAGTAACATACCGATGACAAAGGGAACAACGTATGTTGTTATGCGGTCCGACCGATAAAGATCTTCGTAGAATATGTAGGAGCCAATATGGGCATCCAGGTCCCGCTATTGGTTATTGACCGAGAGGTGTCTCGGTCATGTCTACATAGTTCTCGAACCCGTAGGGTCCGCACGCTTAACGCTTCGGCGATGCTACTATGAGTTGTTATGATGTTTCTGTACCGAAGGTTGTTCGGAGTCCCGGATGAGATCACGCGACGTGACGAGGAGTCTCGAAATGGTCGAGACATAAAGATTCATATATTGGAAGTCTATGTTTGGACATCGGAAGTGTTCCGGTGAAATTAGGAATTTTACCAAGTGCAGGGAGGTTACCGAACCCCCGGAATACTAATGGGCCAACATGGGCCTTAGTGGAAAGGAGAGAAGGGGCCCAAGTGCTGGCCGCACCTTCCCCCTTCCCTAGTCCTATTAGGACTAGGAGAAGGCGCCCTCTCTCTCCCTTCCCACTTGGGGAAACCTAGTTGGACTAGGATTGGGGGAATCCTACTCCTAGTAGGAGTAGGACACCTGGCGCACCTCCCTTGGCCGGCCAGCCCTCCTCCTTCCCTCCTTTATATCTGAGGCGGAGGGCACCCCATGACACACAAGTTGATCCTTGAGATCTTTCCTTAGCCGTGTGCGGTGCCCCTTCCATCATATTACACCTCGAGAATACCGTGGCAGCTTAGGCGAAGCCTGCGCGGTGGAACATCATCATCGTCACTGCCGTCGTCTTGTGAAACTCTCCCTCAACACTCGGCTGGATCGGAGTTCGAGGGGCGTCATCGAGCTGAGCGTGTGCAGAACTCGGAGGTGCCGTCGTTCGGTACTTGGATCGGTTGGATCGTGAAGAAATCGACTACTTCCTCTACGTTGCGTCAACGCTTCACTGTGGGTCTACGAGGGTACGTAGACAACACTCTCATCTCGTTGCTATGCATCACCATGATCTTGCGTGATCGTAGGAAAATTTTTGAAATTACTACGTTACCCAACAGGAGCTACTACGAGTACTGGTAAGGTCCACATCAATTACAAGTATATCACATATACCTTTAGTGTTGCCGGCCTTCTTGTCCGCTAAGTATTTGGGGCAATTCCGCTTCCAGTGTCCGCTTCCCTTGCAATAAAAGCACTCAGTTTCAGGCTTGGGTCCATTCTTTGACTTCTTCCCGGCAACTGGCTTACCGGGTGCGGCAACTCCCTTGCCGTCCTTCTTAAAGTTCTTCTTACCCTTGCCTTTCTTGAACTTAGTGGTTTTATTCACCATCAACAATTGATGTTCCTTCTTGATTTCTACCTCTGCTGATTTCAGCATTGAATATACCTCAGGAATGGTCTTTTCCATCCCTGCATATTGAAGTTCATCACAAAGCTCTTGTAGCTCGGTGGAAGCGGCGGAGGATTCTGTCGATGACCGCGTCATCCGGAGATTAACTCCCGGTGAGTCAAGCGGTTGTGTAACCCGGACATTTTGAGTATGTGCTCACTGAAAGAACTATTTTCCTCCATCTTACAAGCGAAGAACTTGTCGGAGACTTCATATCTCGACCCGGGCATGAGCTTGGAAAACCATTTTCAGCTCTTGAACATCTCATATGCTCCGTGTTGCTCAAAGCGCTTTTGGAGCCCCGGTTCTAAGTCAGTAAAGCATGCCGCATCGAACGAGGGAGTAATCATCAAGACGAGACTGTCAAGCGTTCATAACGTCTTGGTTCTCTCGATGGGTGCTTCACCTAGCGGTGCTTCTAGGACATAATCTTTCTTGGCAGCTATGAGGATGATCCTTAGGTTCCGGACCCAGTCCGTATAGTTGCTGCCATCATCTTTCAGCTTGGTTTTCTCTAGGAACGCGTTGAAGTTGAGGGTAACGTGGGTGTCGGTGTCAAAACCGGCGGATCTCGGGTAGGGGGTCCCGAACTGTGCGTCTAGGTGGATGGTAACAGGAGACAAGGGACACGATGTTTTTACCCAGGTTCAGGCCCTCTCGATGGAGGTAAAACCCTACTCCTGCTTGATTAATATTGATGATATGGGTAGTACAAGAGTGGATCTACCACGAGATCGGAGAAGCTAAACCCTAGAAGCTAGCCTATGGTATGATTGTTGTTCGTCCTACGGACTAAAACCCTATGGTTTATATAGACACCGGATAGGGTTAGGGTTACACAGAGTCGGTTACAATGGTAGGAGATCTACATATCCGTATCGCCAAGCTTGCCTTCCACGCCAAGGAAAGTCCCATCCGGACACGGGACGAAGTCTTCAATCTTGTATCTTCATAGTCCAGAGTCCGCCAACGGTGATAGTTCGCTATCCGGACAACCCCTAATCCAGGACTCCTCGGTAGCCCCTGAACCAGGCTTCAATGACGCATTTAATCCGGTAGCATATTGTCTTCGGCATTGCAAGGCGGGTTCCTCCTTCGAATACTTCATAGAAGATTTTGAACACAAGGATAGTGTCCGGTTTTGCAAAAAAGTTCCACATACCACCGTAGAGAATAACCTTTGCAGATCTGGCGGCGTATCCCGCGGCATGACATCACACCACGGCCAGGCCTTTATACGAATCGTTTTCTTGTCCCACCTCGGTAGCGTTTAGCGAGGCAGTTTCTTCGGCACGTCTTATCAGAGCGGAGATCGTGCCCCCCTTATTCTGGGATCCTCATAAATACGGGCGTGGGTAACCCAATCGTGCCTGTTGGCACGCCTCCTCCATCGAAGGCGAGTCTCGAACGGTCACGGGGAGGGCTCTTGGTATTCAACCTCTTTATAACGAGGCCAAGGCCCGCTCCTTTCTTTCAATCTCAATCGAATCCGCCCCTCGCCTCGAGTTCCAACACCCAAAGCTCTAGATTTAGGCGCTTCGGACCTTCAACGATGTCCGGCTCCGACCTGCAACTGTGGATGTCTTCCTCCGCCACGGAAGAAGATGTGCTAAAGCTGAGAGACGCCTGTATCTAACCGTGAAATTTCAGATAGGCTGCCTGCCCAAGGGCAGGTTATTCCCACTCCGAGCCTGGTGAGAGCGTGGTATTCGTGTCTCACTTCCTTTGGGGTTTAGGCTTCCGTGGACCCCTTTGTGAGGGGGCTCATGTTTTATTATGGGCTGGAATTCCAGGACTTGGATCCGGAGTCCATCCTCCACATCTCGTCGTTCATTGTCGTATGTGAAGCCTTCCTCCGCATTACCCCTCACTTCGGATTGTGGCTCAAGACCTTCAAAGTGGAGACGAAGATGATCAAGGGGCATCAGGCAGAGTGCAGAGGGGCTGTTATAAGCAAGAATGCAGACGCTCCATGGCCCGAGGGCTCTTTTCAAGAGGAGCTCAATTTATGGCAACAGGAGTGGTTTTATATCACCGCTCCCAGGGGCACCAAATGGGCGGCGCCACATGCCTTCCTCTCGGGTCCTCCACTGCGGCGGGCGTCATGGGTCAATAAAGGGCTCGACTGGGGACCGTCCAAGGACGTACCTCTGTTGCAGGGCCGTATTCGAGACCTCCGAGAGAGAGAGAGAGATCAATCTGGTCGTAGTAGCGCAGGTCATGCTGATTCGTCGCACCTTGCCCGGCAAATGTTGCCCCCTCCGCCTGTGGGAGTTTAATCCGGAGGGACCACGAGCTCTCCAACATTTTATGGGTGTAACGCCCGTGGAGATGTACCAACTGTTCTTCGGATCACAAGAAATGTGTCCGGACTTAACCGAGGATGCAGGTCTGAGCTGCAATCACCCGGATACTCAAGTAAGTAGTCATGTACCCGGACATGCTATCCGCATATTTATCATAAACTTGCCCTTAAAAGAGCTATCCTTTAAACAGGAGTGGATAGCAAAAGCAAAACTGATCAGGTGTCCGGCCCCCCTCCCTGAGACCACGCCGGATCCTTTATTAACCAAGATGCTAGAGGTTGTGCCCTTTCAAGAAGGCGAAGGGGGGAACAAGGGAACTACTACCTCCGTGAAGGAGGCTATCAAGAAAGGGGGGATCGAGAATCCCTCCCTCCAAGGGGAGAAGAGGACCGCTTCTAAAGATCCGGAGACCAAAGCCTCGAAGCGGGGGAAGAAATCTTCACCAGAGGGTCCTGCGGCCGGAGATGCCCCGGCCGCACTATTTCCCCAAGGAGATCAGCCCTCCAATGAGCCGTAAGTAAAGGGCGGTTTTTTCAAAAGAGAGACATCCTGTTTAATTTACGAAGGTAACCGAAAGTTTACCTTGTAGTTCGGATCTCGACCCTTCACAGTGAGCTCGTCTTGAGGATCTTGGTCCGAGAGATGATGGAGAGCGAACGCTTCCGCTGCATCAAGTTATGCGAGGTGGACGACCCTGAGGTGTCGTCGCGGAGGGCGTCTCCGAATCCGGCGGGGCCAGAAGGCAGCCGTATGTCCCCTCAAAGCCCTCCGTGCCCGGCCTTCGAAAAAGGCCACCGGACGAGTCCGGCACCAACGGGTGTACGGTCGGAGGAGCTGAAGGATCTGCTCGGGCGAGCGTCTATCTCGGAAGATCACCGTACGTTAATGGGTACGATGATTGAAAGGATTTCATCCGGCGAGAGCGGATTGCATGAAGCCGTCGTAAGTTTCTTGTGGGTTTTGAGGTACGCAAAATGATGTACCTTCGACGGTTTTGCATATAAAATGCGCCTGTATAGATAGTAGCCCACGAGACTTGGTGCGGTGTCAAAAATGACGGCGCTACCGAGGATCATAACCCCGTATAATATGCGTTCTTCCTATGTAGGTGGCGGCGTCCGGTGGCTAAGCGGGCTGATGAATTTGCCGAATCAAGCGGCAACTTGACGTGGCGGATGCGGACATCACGCTTGTTAATAAGCGGCTTGACGAGTCACAAGGTATGCAACTTCTCCGCGGACACTGGTAAGGGAGCTTGACGCCCATGCCTTACAACATGTATGCTTAATGCAGATGGTGCGGCTGCTATGGAGAACCTTCGGGCGGAGCTCGCCCGAGCCAAGGAGCAAGCCAGAAAAAGTGATGCGGCTGCCTTGAAGGCGGCCGTAGAGCTAAAAGCCGAACATGCTGCTCACTGCCGAAGCAAGAAAGAAATGGCCGAGATGGCCGTGAAATTGAAGGATGCTACTGACCGTTGCGAGCTTCTTGAAAAAGAAGATCGAGCGAAACAAGAGGACCTGAAAAAGGCCGCCACCGAGGCCAAGGATACTCGCTCTGCGATGAGAGCTATGAAGGAGGAGCTACGTCAGGCCGGAGATATTGCGGCTGGGAAGCCCTTTCTGATGCGGAGGAAATTCACGGATCCTAAGTACGCTCAATTGGACCAGCTGTGGGGTGTGGAGGATGCTTATCTGGACTTGGCGGCGAGTGCCGCAGACGCGGCCAAACACTTCCGAGGTCAAAAGGATCACGGAATGGAAGAGCTTTTTTGGTCGTAGTTCCATAGTCCGGAGTGTCCACTTTCATTAACCGATCGTTTGGCCGAATGGGCTGAGCTGAATAGGTTTTCCGGACTTGCCATGAAGGCTGTCGTGACTCATTTGTGGCCAAAAAGGCCCGAGCCGAAGAGTTATTTTGGCTTGGTGCAACAGTTCCTTGGTGCGGTGCCACATATCGATGCAATGAAGCGGTCAGCATGCATAGAGGGTGCGCGGATGGCTCTTGCCCATGTCAAGACATACTGGGCGGAGATGAAGGCCACCGACGTTGCATCCCAAGATTCGGACAGAAGCCGAGTACCTGCCGAGCACTATTTTGAGGAAGTCTTGCAGGGCGCTCGTTTAATAGAGACGCAGCTCGAAGGATATTATGTTTTAATGACATGTATGATTTGTGAAAACAATGTTTCAATATAGGAGTGGACTAACTTCCGAACAGTCTGAACTTAAGCAATATATCCGGACGATCCTAACCCAACTAATCACGCATTATTTATCAAACGCGCATGCACCCTCCGCACCTACGGAAAGTTTGTCACATGCATGCAAACTAATAAACTCCATGATGTCAGCAAAATATTCTTTTTATTTTGAAACTTTAAAATGTTTTGTAGCTCAAACCATCGCTCCGATTAAAAAACTGTTTTCAAATAAAAGATTCGTCGCGATGAGACCTTCAAAACTAGATCCCATGTTGGCATGTTCCGACGACTTTTTTTTCAGGTAAAAAGTTACCACGTGTGCTACACAAGTTATCACGTCAATTGAGCATAAGTTATCATGTTGATTACACAGAAACTACCAAGACGTAGAAATGGTTCCTCCAACCTTATCTTCACATGCACAACATGCATGCATGCATTAGAGAGAAAATGTTTTGATGGCATCCTAGATTTTCGTTATTTTGAAACTTCAAAATGTTTAATAGATCAAACCATGGGTTCAAAACTAGATCCCATATTGATATGTGATGATGACTTTTTTTCATGCAAATAGTTACGGTTCGGCTAAGTAAGTTATGAGGTTTGAAGATTGTCTATTATCATGCTATTTACACATGTGTTACCGTGGTACATTTTTAACAACATGAGTTATCGAGGGGGGTATGTTTTCGCACAACTTCCTCCCTCCAACCACCCGTGGATCAAACTTACCGTGGTTTTTATATGTAAGTTAACACCTCCCCACCCCGGTAAAGTTATCATGGTGTTTTGCGCATGAGTTATCAGGTTTATGGTGTGTAAATTATCATGCTATTTATGCTGAAGCTATCGGGATGTCTTCAACAACTTTTTCTCCTGGGTCAAAGTTATCACGGTGTTTGTGCGTGAGTTATCAGATTTGTGGTGTGTAAATTATCATGCTATTTATGCAGAAGCTATTGGGGGGCGGGGGGTGTCTTCAACAATTTTTTCTCTCGGGTCAAAGTTATCATGGTGTTTGTGCATGAGTTATCGTGTCTGGACGTGTAAATTATCATGTTATTTTGCATAAGCTACTAGGTGCCTAAATACCACATGCGCATGATAAATACGAAAATGAACCATGTTGATAACTATAGTACATCTGGCCCGGCAACTGCATAGTAACCATATTGGTAACTATAGTACATCTAGCCCGATAACTACAAAAAAAATCATGCTGGTAACCATAGTACATCTAGCCCGATAATTACAAAATAACCATGTTGGTAACTATAGTACATCTAGCCCGATAACTTCAAGAAGCTACCGCCGTGAGCTGGACACAAACCTTAACAAAACTTAAAGCACCAAAAAACAGAGCCCTCCCGCCGGCAAGCGCCAGGATCCACCGCGCACCCATGGCGATAAGGCCACCGGAGACGTGGTAGATTGACGGCACTACCGACGGGAGGCAGAAAGCCTAGCCGTCTTTTCGTTTGATGAGGTGAGACTCATGGGACTGCATGACATTCTATGTTATTTACACACAAGTTGCCGGATATACTGTTTCCAACATTTTTCCAGGATCGAAGCAATCATTATGTTTGTACGTAAACTATCAGGTCTACGATTTATAAATTATCGTATTATTTCCATAGAAGTTAATAGTTTATGTTGCAAAACAACTTTTCTTTCCGGGTCAAAGTTACCGTAGTATTTCCACATAAATTAATGGGTCGCGGTGCGTAAAAATACTGTGATATATACATAGAAGTTACCCGAGCATATTTTCAACAACTTGATTTTTCTTGGGTCAAATTACCAATAAAATTGTTTGTATGTTTGCCTAATTCTGCAAGTAATATGTACGTAAATGATAGACTACGTAAGCTCAACAAAAGAAAAGAAAGCGGAAAAGATATTTTCTATACGGTTAATAAAACAACTAGTCTGATGTTGTATAGCTATTTTAAAGCCAGACGGTTCAATAAAACAACTAGTCTGATGTTTTCCTCAATTTCGTATTAAAAATGTTACTGGTTGAGATCCTAGTAAGTCATCTAATAAGTCACAGGCTCAAATCCCACTAGCATCCACTTTTTCTTTCCTTTTTCTCTCGCATTTAGTATAGCTGCTCAAATAGTACACTTGGTTCAAAACTTTCAGCAACGAAGCATTAGCGGGATGGTTGGCGACCATGTAGTCGTTTGAAGCGTGCACGGTTCGAATCCTACCAGAGACATGCATTTTTGCGGGCAAGAAGCTGTCACCTGACGAGAAGGGTGCGAACAGTTCGGGCCGTGCGATCAAAATCCGAGGACTCAGACGTCGTGCGGATCTGACGCAAACTGCCAGTCGGCAGGATTTTAGCTTTCTCCTTCAATATAATATAAGAGCTTTTTATACTTGTGCGTTCAAGTATTAAAACACCTCATGTGCGGCCGTTGATGTATATGTGTATATAACCTGAAAGATGGCAGTCTTGACATTACGCACATAGTGCGGGGGTGTTTGCAAAAAGGTGCATTTTCACACTTAATACAACGTCTTGGTCCTGTAAAGGAGGTGATAGCGTAGCAAACTAGTCAACCGGACTATAATGCTTTATCACTTTCACTTAGCCATAGGAGTTCGATGGTGGGGCTACTATATAGCCCCTAGGGGCACCGCGCTCTCCCAATTCGGGCGCATATGTGCCTGGATCGGGAAAGCGGTCCTTCGTTAATGCGGGGAAATTCTAAACATTCCGGTGGGTCATCGAGTGGTTGACCAGTCTCACGCTATATCATGATGATCAATTTTCGGCTTTCTCTCTTTGAGGTGCTCACCGGCGAACCGGGCACAATCGCAATAGTTCTCCACGGTGCGCGTTAGCCGATAGAACGGAACGTAAGGCAGCAAAACATAGGAGCCGGGCAAACCCAACATTTGACCAAAGACATGATTCGAGCTGATGCATATAAGGCCCTAACTCGAGACGCTAAACACTCCCTAAGGTATTCGGTCTTTATGAAAGCAGGCAGAATAATGCCCTAAGCCCCCGTGTCCGTGCACGCATAAAATTCTGGTGCGGCCGATGCCAAAACGCCAGCCTCCTCCTCGGTTATAGCAAGAAACCAGGGATGTGTATCAACAAGAGACAAGAAAAAGGCTTACGCAGGGTCTTAATCTGAAAAGAATCCTTGCAACGGGTCCCTACTGCACGTCTGCGCCTGTGTCTCCGTTGTGCCGTATCCTGGACGGGTGTAGCACGGTGTTCATCTGTAAAAGAGAAGAACTTAGTTGAAAAGAAAAAAAAAGATCGTGCGAAAAAAGTACTTTATATTAAATAAACAGAGTACGGTTCGAAAAGTGAATAAAATTGAGCTTTATTGTCTCTTGTTGTACGTGCGTGCAGCCCCTTGCACGGGGGTATGCCACTAGTAGGCATTTATATGTTTACGCTGGACTCGTCTAGCCATGTCCGGGGTTCGAATAACCTATTCAGGTGCTTTGATTAGCGGAGCCGGATTAGTGTGGGGCTGTCAAGGCAGTCTCACGTTCTTCCGTGCTCGAGTAACACTTGATACTCCCTTTAATGAGATGGTGCCGCGTGGACCGGGCATTTAAGTGTAAGAGATGCATAATGCGGTATTGCGTTAAAGCGGGCGAAAGCTTCACGTCCCAGTAGTGCTTGATAGCTACTTTCAAATGGGGCGATGTGGAAGGTTAACTTTTTGCGGCGGAAGTTGTTGGATGACCCGAACACAACTTCTAGCAGTAGGGAGCCCGTACAATGGGCATATAGGCCTGGCATTACCCCTTTGAAGGAGGTGTTGCTATGGCGAATTTTGGTTGGGTCTATCCCCATTTTACGGATTGTGTCCTGATATAGCAGGTTTAGATCGCTACCTCCGTCCATTAGGACCTGTGTAAATTGGAGTCCGTCGATTATAGGATCTAATATCAACCGTCGATTATAGGATCTAATATCAAGGCAGTCCATCCTGCGTTTCGGATACTTCCGGAATAGTCCTGATGATCGAAGGTGATTGGTTTTGACAACCATCGTTGGGACTCTGTTGGGATAGACCGTGCGGTGCGTGTTTCTATGGGCGCCGCTCTGTTTTTCCCTTTTGTCACTTGTAGTGAGTTCACTGTTTTGACTTATTGTGGGAAATTATTTTGTTTTCCGGTGCTCTGCTTGTGGGGTTCGTCATCGTCCTCGCTTGGTGTGTCGAGCCCCTTGTGTTCGGCATTGAGTTTGCCGGACTGCTTGAAGACCCAACAATCTCTGTGGGTATGGTTTGCAGGCTTCCCGGGAGTACTGTGGATTTGGCATATTTTGTCTAAGATTTTGTTTAGGTTGGATAGCTCGTCGCTGTTGTCCTTGAGGGGCAGTTTTTTATGATTCTGCTGGGAGCTTCTGAATCCGGCGTTGACTGCCGTGCTCTTCGGGCTGTTTCCCTTTGTCCGGCGCTGGTCCTTGCTACGTCGTGGTTTTCCATTTCCATCCCTGACTTCGGATGTACTTGGGTCGCTGGTACTGCATCTTGCCAGCCAACTATCCTCTCCTGCGCAAAAGCGGGTCATGAGGCTTGTTAATGCAGCCATTGTTCTCGGCTTCTCTGGCCGAGGTGTCAGCGAGCCATTCGTCTCGGACGTTGTGTTTGAAAGCTGCTAAGGCTTGGCGTCCTGGACAGTCGACTATTTGGTTCTTTTTGATGAGGAACCTGTTCCAGAATTTGCGGGCTGACTCTCCGGGTTGTTGAGTTATGTGACTTAAATCGTCTGCATCCGGAGGACGGACATAAGTACCTTGAAAATTTACCCGAAAAGCACCCTCGAGCTCTTCCTAACTTCCAATGGTATTTTCAGGGAGGCTTTTGAGCCAATGTCGGGCTGGCCCTTTGAGCTTGAGGGGTAAGTATTTTATGGCGTGGACATCATCTCCTCTAGCCATGTGTATGTGGAGGATGTAATCCTCAATCCAGACTCCAGGGTCTGTTGTTCCGTCGTATGCCTCTATGTTTACGGGCTTGAATCCAGCCGAATTCGTGATCCGGCACCTCGTCGGTGAAACACGGGGGTGTCGGCAACCCTATACTTAGGTGTGCCGTGATGTTCGGATATTTGGCGTGTTGCATTGCTTGGAAGAGCTTGCTTTCTCGGCCCATAGATGGACCTAATCGGGCCATCCTTTTGATGTGAATCCTTATGCGGATCGCGTGCGGCTTGTGTGCGGCGCCGCTTGCCGCTCCATGTTTGCTATGTGGTCGCTCTATCCGACCGGCGGCCTCTTTGTTCTTTGATTGCGGGGCTCTCGGCCTCCTCATCGAATTCGGGCAGTAATTTGCGCTTGGTAGCTCTTTGTTTGGCGGCCGTCGCCGTATTTCTCTGCGGTGTTGAGTACTTTGCTCCATCTGATTACGAGTGCATCTTCCGCTGTTTTGAGCTTCCGCTTGCTTTTTTCAGGCTACGCGCAGCGGCGGCAGCCTTTTGTGGAGGTTCTTCTGCTCCAACAATTTGTCCGGCGTGAGATCGTCCGGATCGTTATCTTCGCCGGGACGGGTTGTTTATCCAAGTTTTCCTGTTCGAACGGTTGCTCGATAGCATGTTTCGCGTCCACCGATTCGCCCCTGCTCTATGGCTGGAGTCTGTGGCTGCCGTCTTTGTCGAGGCGGGACTTGGTGCGGCGCTTACGTTGCCGTTTGACTGCTTTTCGAGGGATTTATCCTTCAGAGTGTCCCGTTGTTCCTCGTCGTCACTTCCTTTAGGTGTATCCACCATGTATACATCGTGGGATGAGGTGGCTGTCCAGTATCCTATAGGTGCTGGTTCATGGTTGTCTCCTACATCGTCGTCCATACCGTCGATGTCTTCGGAGTCGAAATCCAGCACGTCGTTTAAGCTTTCAAAAGTGGCTACAAAGTGGGCGGTGGGTGGGCGTTGAATTTCTTCGTCATCCGCATCCTAACCTTCCTGACCGTAGTCCGACCAGGGCTCTCTTGATAAAGAGAGAGACTTTAGTGAATTCAGGATGTCGCCAAAGGGCGAGTGCTGAAAGATGTCCGCGGCAGTGAACTCCATAACCGTCTCCCAATTGGATTCGATTGGCAGGGGCGCGGAGGGTTCGGAGTCCGGCACCTTGGAGTCACGGTCTTCGCAAAGGACAGGGATGGAGTTCGGCTCAATCGCCGTAGAGATTGTAGCCCCCGAGGCGGTGTCCAATCACTCGTCCTCATTCGGCGGAGTCGGCTCCGAGCTAAGGGTCGGAGCAGACGCTGGTGCTCGTGGCACCGCTCGCGGCAGAGCTAGATCGTGCCCATCGAGACAGTGCGGCGTGCTTGGCTGTGGCTCGAATCCGTCGAAGATTAAGTCTCCGCGGATCTCGGTCGTGTAGTTCAAACTCCCAAATCTGACCTGATGGCCAGGGGCATAGCTTTCGATCTGCTCCAGATGGCCAAGTGAATTGGCCCGCAGTGCAAAGCCGCCGAATCTTAAGATCTGTCCGGGAGAAAAGTCTCACCACCGGACCGCGTCGTTGTTGATGATCGGAAGGAGCCATCGGGCCTAAGGATGACGACACGGAGGAACTCTTAATGAAAGCACCAATGTCGGTGTCAAAACCGCGGATCTCGGGTAGGGTGTCCCGAACTCGTATGCGTCTAGGCGGATGGTAACATGAGATAAGGGACACGATGTTTTTACCCAGGTTCGGGCCCTCTCGATGGAGGTAAAACCCTACTCCTGCTTGATTAATATTGATGATATGGGTAGTACAAGAGTGAATCTACCATGAGATCAGAGAGGCTAAACCCTAGAAGCTAGCCTATGGTATGATTGTTGTTCGTCCTACGGACTAAAACCCTCCGGTTTATATAGACACCGGATAGGGTTAGGGTTACACAGAGTCGGTTACAATGGTAGGAGATCTACATATCCGTATCGCCAAGCTTGCCTTCCACGCCAAGGAAATTCCTATCTAGACACGGGACGAAGTCTTCAATCTTGTATCTTCATAGTCCAGGAGTCCGGCCAACGGTGACAGTTCGGCTATCCGGACACCCCCTAATACAGGACTCCCTCAGTGGGCCATTTGATCTACAAGACATATTGTAAAGATTTTAGACTAAGTTCATGATAATTAAGTTCATCTAATCAAATTATTTAATGAACTCCCACTCAGATTAGACATCCCTCTAGTCATCTAAGTGAAACATGATCCGAGTCAACTAGGCCGTGTCCGATCATCACGTGAGGCGGACTAGTCGACATCGGTGAACATCTCCATGTTGATCGTATCTTCTATACGACTCATGCTCGACCTTTCGGTCCTTCGTGTTCCGAGGCCATGTCTGTACATGCTAGGCTCGTCAAGTCAACCTAAGTGTATTGCGTGTGTAAATCTGGCTTACACCCATTGTATTCGAACGTTACGATTTATCACACCCAATCATCACATGGTGCTTCAAAACAACGAACCTTCGCAACGGTGCACAGTTAGGGGGAACACTTTCTTGAAATTATTATGAGGGATCATCTTATTTACTACCGTCGTTCTAAGTAAACAAGATGAAAAACATGATAAATATCACATGCAATCAAATAGTGACATGATATGGCCAATATCATATAGCTCCTTTGATCTCCATCTTCGGGGCTCCATGATCATGTTCGTCACCGGCATGACACCATGATCTCCATCATCATGATCTCCATCATCGTGTCTCCATGAAGTTGCTCACCAACTATTACTTCTACTACTATGGCTAACACGTTTAGCAATGAAGTAAAGTAATTTACATGGCGTTTCTCAATGACACGCAAGTCATACAAAAAATAAAGACAACTCCTATGGCTCCTGCCGGTTGTCATACTCATCGACATGCAAGTCGTGATTCCTATTACAAGAACATGATCTCATACATCACATATATATCATTCATCATTCATCACAACTCTTGGCCATATCACATCACAAATCATATGCTGCAAAAACAAGTTAGACGTCCTCTAATTGTTGTTGTATGTTTTACGTGGCTGCAATAGGGTTCTAGCAAGAACATTTTCTTACCTACGTAAAAGCCATAATGTGATTTGCCAACTTCTATTTACCCTTCATAAGGACCCTTTTCATCGAATCCGCTCCAACAAAAGTGGGAGAGACAGACACCCGCTAGCCACCTTATGCAACTAGTGCATGTCAGTCGATGGAACCTGTCTCACGTAAGCGTACGTGTAAGGTCGGTCCGGGCCGCTTCATCCCACAATACCGCTGAAGCAAAATAAGACTAGTAGTGGCAAGAAAGTTGAAAACATCTACGCCCACAACAAATTTGTGTTCTACTCGTGCAAAGAGAACTACGCATAGACCTAGCTCATGATGCCACTGTTGGGAAACGTTGCAGAAAATAAAAAAAATTCTACGCTTTCACCAAGATCAATCTATGAGTTCATCTAGCAACGAGAGAAAGGAGTGCATCTACATACCCTTGTAGATCGCGAGCGGAAGCGTTCAAGAGAACGGGGTTGAGGGAGTCGTACTCGACGTGATCCAAATCACCGATGATCCTAGTGCTGAACGGACAGCACCTCCGAGTTCAACACACGTACGGTTGAGGAAGACGTCTCCTCCTTCTTGATCCAGCAAGGGGGAGGAGAGGTTTACGGAGATCCAAAGCACGACGGCGTGGTGGTGGATGCAGCAGAAGGATCTCAGCAGAGCTTCACGAGCTTCTACGAGAGGGAGAGGTGTAGCAAGGGGAAGGGAGGCGCCAAGAGCATGGGTGCGGCTGCCCTCCTCCCCCTTTATATAGGCCCCCTAGGGGCGCCCGGCCCGGAGATGGGATCTCCAAGGGGGGCGGCGGCCAGGGGGGTGGCTTGCCCCCAAGGCAAGTGGAGGCGCCCCCCACCCTAGGGTTTCCAACCCTAGGCGCAGGAGGGCCCAAGGGGGGGCGCACCAGCCCACCAGAGGCTGGTTCCCCTCCCCATTTCAGCCCACGAGGCCCTCCAGGATAGGTGGACCCACCAGGTGGACCCCCGGGACCCTTCCGGTGGTCCCGGTACAATACCGGTGACCCCCGAAACTTTCCCGATGGCCGAAACGGCACTTCCTATATATAATTCGTCACCTCCGAACCATTCCGGAACTCCTCGTGACGTCCGGGATCTCATCCGGGACTCCGAACAACTTTCGGGTTACTGCATACTCATATCTCTACAACCCTAGCGTCACCGAACCTTAAGTGTGTAGACCCTACGGGTTCAGGAGACATGCAGACATGACAGAGACGCCTCTCTGGTCAATACCAACAAGCGGATCTGGATACCCATGTTGGCTCCCACATGCTCCTCGATGATCTCATCGGATGAACCACGATGTCGAGGATTCAATCAATCCCGTATACAATTCCGTTTGTCAATCGGTACGTTACTTGCCCGAGACTCGATCGTCGCTATCCCAATACCTCATTTAATCTCGTTATCGGCAAGTGTCTTTACTCGTACCGTAATGCATGATCCCGTGACCAGACACTTGGTCACATAGAGCTCATTATGATGATGCATTACCGAGTGGGCCCAGAGATACCTCTCCGTCATATGGAGTGACAAATCCCGCCTCGATTCATGCCAACCCAATGTACACTTTCGAGATACCCGTAGTGCACCTTTATAGTCACCCAGTTACGTTGTGATGTTTAGCACACCCAAAGCACTCCTACGGTATTCAGGAGTTGCACAATCTCATGGTCTAAGGAAATGATACTTGACATTTGGGAAAGCTCTAGCTAAACGAGCTACACAATCTTTGAGCTATGCTTAGGATTGGGTCTTGTCCATCACATCATTCTCCTAATGATGTGATCCCGTTATCAATGACATCCAATGCCCATAGTCAGGAAACCATGACTATCTGTTGATCAACGAGCTAGTCAACTAGAGGCTTACTAGGGACACGTTGTGGTCTATGTATTCACACGTGTATTACGATTTCCGGATAACACAGTTATAGCATGAATAACAGACAATTATCATGAACAAAGAAATATAATAATAACCATTTTATTATTGCCTCTAGGGCATATTTCCAACAAAAAACCCCATCTTGTTATCCTCGATGGCAACAGTACAATACGTGCCCTGCTGCCCCTTCTGTCACTGGGAAAGGACACCGCAAGATTGAACCCAAAGCTAAGCACTTCTCCCATTGCAAGAAAAACCAATCTAGCTGGCCAAACTAAACTGACAATTCGAAGAGACTTGCAAAGATAACCAATCATACATAAAAGAATTTAGAGAAGATTCAAATATTGTTCATAGATAATCTTGATCATAAACCCACAATTCATCGATCTCAACAAACACACCACAAAAAGAAGATTACATCGAATAGATCTCCACGAGAGAGGGGGAGAACATTGTATTGAGATCCAAAAGAAAGAAGAAGCCATCTAGCTACTAGCTATGGACCCTAAGGTCTGATGTATACTACTCACACTTCATCTAAGGGGATATGATGTTGATGTAGAAGCCATACATTGTGGATTCTCCTTCCATCGGAGCTCCGGAACAGGCCCCAAGATGGGATCTCGTGGATACAGAAAGTTGCGGCGGTGGAATTAGGTTTTGGCTCCGTGTCGATCGTTTGGGGGTGCGTAGGTATATATAGGAGGAAGAAATGCGTCGGTGGAGCTCGAGGGGCACACGAGGTAGGCGCGCCCTAGGGGCGCCCTCCACCTCGTGGCTGCCTCGTGGCTTTCTTGACGGAGAGTCCAAGTTTCGGTCTTATCTCGATGAGAAAATCACGTTCGAAGGTTTCATTCCGTTTGGACTCGTTTGATATTCTGCTTTCTTGAAACACTGAAATAGGCAAAAAACAGCAATTACAATGGGCCTCCGGTTAATAGGTTAGTCCCAAAAGTAATATAAAAGTGGAAAGTTAAGCACAATATAGTCCAAAACAGTAGATAAATTAGCATGGAGCAATCAAAAATTATAGATACGTTGGAGACGTATCACTCATCTAATTAGGAGATGCCTAGTTCGTCGAATCAGGAACTAGTTACAACTACCGAACCTACCATTTTGATGGAACACTTTGAAAGTCCTGTGGAGGAGAACAATGAAGTTCCTACTAGGAGCAAGAGACAAAGGACTGCAAAGTCCTTTGGTGATGATTTTCTTATGTATCTCATAGATGACACTCCCAGTTTTATTTCAGAGGTCTATGCATCTGAAGGTGCTGACTACTGGAAGGAAGCGGTTCGTAGCGAGATGGATTCCATCTTGGCGAATGAAACTTGGGAGATAACTGATCGTCCTTATGGGTGAAAACCAATAGGATGCAAATGGGTATTCAAGAAGAAGCTTAGGCCTGATGGTACTATTGAAAAGTACAAGGCTCGGCTCGTGGCTAAGGGTTAAACCCAAAAGGAAGGTGAAGACTACTTTGATACTTACTGACCTGTGGCTCGACTGACCACTATTTGAGTTATACTTTCACTAGCTGCCTCGCATGGTCTTCTCGTTCATCAAATGGATGTTAAGACTGCTTTCCTAAATGAAGAGTTGGACGAGGAAATTTATATGGAACAACCAGATGGGTTTGTACTAGATGGTCAGGAAAGAAAAGTGTGCAAGTTGTCAAGTCTTTGTATGGACTCAAGCAAGCACCCAAACAAAGGGCATGAGAAGTTTGAAAGGACTTTAACAACTGCAGGCTTTGTTGTAAACGGTTTACAAATGTGTGTACTATCGCCATGGTGGGGGCGAGGGAGTTATCCTTTGCTTGTATGTTGACGACATACTGATTTTCGGAACAAACCTGAATGTTATTAAGGAGGTCAAGGACTTTCTATCTCGCCGTTTTGAGATGAAAGATTTAGGAGTGGCTGATGTCATTTTGAACATCAAGTTGTTGAGAGACGATGATGGTGGGATTACATTGCTTCAATCTCACTATGTGGAAAAGATCTTGAGTCGCTTTGGCTATAGTAACTGCAAGCCCTCTCCAAACCATACGATGTTAGCGTCTTTGCTTGAAAGAATCAAGAATTGCTAGAGATCAATTGAAGTATTCTCGATTATTGGCTCGCTTATGTACTTAGCTGCTACAAGACATGACATCTCTTTTCAGTTAGCAAACCGAGTCGGTTTGTTTCAAAACCAGGAGATGTGCATTGGAAAGCTCTAGAGAGAGTTCTGCGTTATTTGAAAGGCACTGCGAATTAAGGAATTCACTACACTGGGCACCCAAAGGTGCTTGAAGGGTATAGTGACTCAAACTGGATCTCAGATGCTGATGAGATAAATGCCACGAGCGTATATGTATTCACTCATGGAGGTGGCGCTGTTTCTTGGAAGTCTTGCAAGCAGACCATCTTAACGAGGTCAACAATGGAAGCAGAACTCACAACACTAGATACAGCTACGGTCGAAGCAGATTGGCTTCATCGGCTCTTGAATGACTTGCCGGTTGTTGAGAAACCTGTACCGGGTATCCTTATGAACTGTGACAATCAAACTATGATCACGAAAGTGAGCAGCTCAAAGGATAACATGAAGTCATCAATACACGTTCATAGAAGGTTAAAGTCTGTCAGGAAAATGAAAAACTCCGGAGTTATTGCATTGGATTATATCCAAACGTCTAAGAACACAGCAGATCCTTTTACTAAGGGTCTATCACGTAATGTGATAGATAATGCATCGAGGGAGATGGGTATGAGACCCACAATATGAGTTGTTCACAGTGGTAACCTATTCTTTGTGATCGGAGATCCCGTGAATTAGATGTGGAAGACAAGCTGTTGGTCAACTGAGAGGAGAGTATCCTTACTATCAACAATACCACTCCATGAAGATGCAATACTCTCCTAATCTGCATGGCAGGTTGATGTATATCTTAATGTGTTCTAAGTGGCTCATTGAAGCAGAGATGTTGTCCTGCAGAACATCTTTTGAAGAACACACCTATATGAGTATGATTGTTAAATGTCGCAATCTATGAGAGTAGGGTTCTCTCTAGTAAACTCATAAAAGGTCTCGGAGTATGACGCATAAGCTCCACCCGCGGGGAAGACCCATGGTAGCCACATATCGGTCAAGGCTTTATGTGAAGCTAGATTCGCAGAAAACTTGCAGTTCAAGGCCCACCACTGCTCAAGTTGCTTACTAGTGTAGCATAGAGTTTTAGGTGGAAGTTCAACTTAATGATCTCCACTTTGTAATGCAATTATATAAAATAGTGTTTTGGAACCAAAGGCAAATTTTGTGTTCCTCTGGGATCTGGTGGGGGATTGCTGGAATTTTGTATATTTTGAGCCTAGCCCAATAGCAGTTTCAGAAATTCCTAATAAATCCTAGAGGCCCACGCAGCCCATTCGTGCAAGGCAAGAGGTGGAACAAAAGTTTAGTCCCACATTGCTAGTTTAGAGGGAGTTGGACCTCTTTATAAGGGAGGTTCTTTCCCCACATGTATGAGCATGAGAACAAGAGGGACATCCACGCGCGCTCCTCCGTCGCCAGCCTCGCCATGCCACGCCTCGCCTCGTCACGCCGCGCCGCGCCGCGGGTTGCGGGAATGAGCCGAGCCGATGTCTAAATTTTTGCCACGCACGACGGGTGTATGAAAGGTCACGTGGGAGTTGAAACGCTTTCTGTAGTGGACACTGACGGCGCGCCTCTTCGGCCGCTGCCTGTTCGCTTCGTCTCCCTTCATTGCTTCACCTTCCGCCGCAGCCTGTTCGCATCCTTCTCCTGTGCCTATATAAGAGAGGTCGCTCCTCTCCAGAGAGACACACCAGAAGATCCTCTTCCTCTCTTCACAAAGTTCCTGAGCACTGCGCTGCTGCTACGATCTTCCCCATCTCGGCTTGCGGCGTGCACCGCAGGTCGGGACAGTAGGCCTCTGGAACCGCACCTTTTGAGTCTTGTACGGGAGAAGGGCGATAAGGTTTTTGGGGAGGCGCTCATGGCGACCATCGACTTCTTCATCACGGACTCGACGACTACTTCCCGACGTCGACAACCTCATCGACGACATGGTCGGAGAGGATGTCGACCCCAAGTCCAAAGGCTTCTGCTTCGCTGTCTGACGTGTTCTTGCTCTTCTGTTAGATGTTCTGCCACAGTTCTTTTGCTCTAGTTTCTGCCTACATATGATAGGTACTACTTCATATATGCAACTTCATCTAGTGCCTGTTTTAGATGTGTTTAGTTCAAGTTCATATATGCAGATGCTATTTACCTTCACTCTATCAGATTGCATGACTTACTTTATCTCTGCTATATTAGTCATGCTTTATCTAGTATTTTCATTAGCAAAATTATTTAATAAATTGCTCATATTTTCAACAACAAACACCCATTTGTTTCGTTGTCACTAATTATGTGGGATGGATCCCCTGTTGCACACGTTTAATCGGGGCCAATTGTGTGCGATGGTACCCCCTTTAAGCACCCTTCTTTTCAAAGAGGCTGTGTGCGGCGGACCATACCATCGTACATGTCTTGTCCGATGGTATGGCCCCTCGTCGCGCGCTGACGGCTGGACAATCCATATGCAATGACTGGACGTGCACTGGCGTAGTCTTGAATCTTCTGAGCACGGGGGGCTTGCCGTAGGCCGTGGCCGTATCGGTGGTCCAAACAAGGCCAGCATGTATGGCTGGGCGCGCGATCCCTGTCTCCGGGTGGTTGACCTGGCCTATCAAGTCTTAATTAGCTCATATGGAATTGCACCCATTGGGGTAGAGCATGGACCCTGATGAATGTACAGAAATGGTTTAGCTATACTTAGATTAGACAAGATAAGTCTACGGGTTAATACACATGGGGCCAGTTGGTTGGTGGTGATCAGCAATGGCGAATCCACATATAGCGTTGATCATAATGGATCGACAACGAGTTGATAGCGATTATATATACGTATTACATTACTCCCGGTCACGAAAGTTACATACACCACGATTAGTATCTGTCGACACAGGTGCGCAGCAACATTTATCTTTCTATTATTAAATAGCCACAAGTTACATGCGCCACGATACGATGTTGAAACGTCACCATCCGTCTGAGCTAGAGTGCAGTAGAAGTATGGGAAACATACTGAACGGGACAAAACACCGGGCCCGACCATGCGGTAACAACAGCAATAGAGATGTCACAAATCCAATGACAAATGCCGGCAACGAGACGGGATCAAAGGTAAACGGATATAGTAGGTGCAAAGCAACGTGCGCCACACCATCGTCAACCTCAGGCAGCATACTCGACAGCGATATCAGCGAGGCAGCGCGCCAGCTCGGTCGGCGTCGAGAGCAACGCCATGTGGTCCGCGCCTTCGATTTCCTTGACCTCATCCACGAGGTAGTTGTGCACCATCCACCGCTGGAACCGCTCGACGATGGCGTGGTCGTCCTTGAAGACGACGTACGCCTTGCGCACAGACCCGTAGCGGGCCTCGGTGTATGGCGGCTGCAGCCTCAGGTCGTCCACGAACATGGAGCTGACCCTCATCAGGGATCTTCCCAACGTGAGGTCCTGCCGGCCATATGATTCCAACAGCATGCAACCTTACAAATGTTCACGCGCAGGTAATAACAGAGCGTCAGGTAGGCGGAGCTAGGGCGGACGCTGTACCTCCAGCGAGCACAGCTGGAAGAACTTTGCTCGAGTGACCAGCGGCCCGAACAGCATGGAAGTAGGTAGCTTGCCCTCGGGATCTTGAGGCTTGAATTCCGTGTCCATCCAGTCCAGCGTTCTCCCCTCCACGAACTTTTTTTTAGAGGAAAACATATTAGATCGCCAGCAAACATTCAGTAGTAAGGAAAGTACTCCTACAAAGTTCGGCAATAAGCTGGTGGCTGTCAGGGGTTTTCTATTTCCGCGTCCGAATCTAGACTTCAAGACAAGAAAAGGACGCCAGCGCGCTCCCGGTAGTCAAGAAATACTACCATTCCATGCTCATGGTGTACCTTTTCAAGCACGTACGACGGCGGCGACCTGTGGTCCGGCATGAAGGCGGCGACGAACACCGCAGCGGCGATCTTCTCCGGGAACAGCTCGCAGGCGAGGGCGACGTTCACGCCGCCGAGGCTGTGGCCGACGAGCACCACCTTCTCGCCGGGCGGGAGGGACTCCAGGAGGTCCAGCAGCGGTTTGGTGTAGTCGCGGAACGTCGGCACCTCGTGCAGCGGCCTGGGGTCGACGCCGGACGCCGCGAGGTCAGGCGTGCTGACGCGGTGCCCGGCCGACCTGAGCCGCGTCGCCACCTTGAACCAGGACCAGCCGCCGAGGCATGCGCCGTGCACCAGGACGACGTGCGCGCTGCTAGCTTGGCCCGCACAAGCCTCCATGTGCATGGGTGGGGTTTTGTGACTGTTTTTCTGTGCTTGAGGTGTAGCTGTGGCTCCGATGTCTGCACAGTGGGACGCTGTGGGATTTATATAGCCGCTAGCTCTCGAAGACTTGGCTTGGCAAACTGACATCGACCGGAAGAGCCAAGTGGAAGGAGTTTATGGAGCTCATTAGCTAGCGAGGATAAGCTTGAATAATCATGTATGTGAACAGGGACGTAGCTCCCTTGTAAGCATTGGGGTCAATTGACCCCAATGAAAATAAGAAATCCTTCACTAACTTTGTACTAATCACTATCTATTCATAAGTACATTTAATTCCCCACCGCCATGTACACGACCCCATTAAGCATTTTTTCTAGCTTCGTCCCTGTATGTGAAGTCAAAGGCAAATGAAGCGAGAGGCGGTCCTATTTTTATAAACTACTCGTACTAGAAGAGATCTTATATATGGAAAGTACATTGGAGGCAATCTTATTTTTGAACCAATGCACTTTCTAGTTGCTTTTATTCATTTAGTGTTTTGTCGAAATGAATCATAAAGCACTTATGAATCATGAGTGTTAGCTAATATCCCGTGCCTTGCAACGGATGTATACATACTCTAGTGATTCACTTAAATATGCCTTACATCCATCATATTCTAAATTTTGATAAGATTTAATTTGATTTGAGTATGGGCAGGGAATGCAAACAAAGTATTAATTTAGTTAAAGTTTTGGTAAGATTTTTGATTTGGGTATTTGTAGGGGGAAAGGAAAGTTTCGATTTTGTTGAGATTTTGGAAAGATTTGTTTTGATTTGTTTGAGTTAATGCAGGATGTGATTTTGGTAAAGTATCAATTTGGTTTGGATTATTGCAAGATACTCTATTTATGCTGGTTTTAGTTTTATGTGGCATCGGTTGAGAGTACTAAATGGTCAATAGAAAACAAAGGAGGGAGGGACATGTGGGGACGAAAAACCCGAGGGAGGAGGGGAGGCGTTGGAACCAATTCCCCTATAATAGTAGGGATAAATAGCATCTATCAGCCTCACATGTAGAATGCATGCATAAGTCGGTTCAACCAAAAGCTTAAGTTGGGTTACACACTTATATTTTGATATTCACCTTTAAGTGCGGCTCCCTCAGACAAATATAGATAAAAAATGAGCTACACATTTTCTTTGTCTAAATTGGCCTCATGGCTCTTATACCATGTAGAATTGTATGCACCAATCATTTCATACAAAACCTAGTGTTGATAGAGAAAGGAGGATTCCACACTTATACTTCAATATCTGATGATGGAGAGGTTGCGGTGGCACACCATCGGCCTGTTCGAGAGAGAGAAAACGGCCAGCCCTAAGATTTTGATGTAACATCTTTATTTTTCAAGGGCATTTGTACTGTTGGTTTGATTAATAGAACAACATGATTTTTTTGCCAAGAAAACATTATAACATTTGTATTTTTATGTAATGTTATCATTTATAAATTGATGGTCACAAACTATACTACGAACAACGCACTTTTAGTAATTATTTGGAGTTCTGCTTTTAGGATTCAGTGCCTTCTATTTTGTGACTTTGAAATGTTTAATGTGTATGATCCATCTATTAAATTTACATGTAGCAAGATTACATCAATTGTTTTTCCTTCAAAAGATATTCTCACTAATAAATACTTAGTTCAACAGCAACCTAGATGAAATACCACATGTTGTTGTGAGAATGTTTTCCAATTTATTTAAATGAGTTTTAGTCGTATGAAACATGATTATTTCAAGTAATAATACAAGAACTAAGACTGAGAATACATATGAATGTGTTTGATTATTGTATAGTTATAACATTTATTAAATACAAAATCACAATAGAATAAAAATTCGCATGCATGTTTGCCTGTTGAGATGACGTTTTCTTACGCATAGTTGCATGTTGAGATAGACTTTTTCCATGTATGTTGAATGTTGAGGTGGCATACTTACATGTTGAGAAAAATATGTTACTGGGGTTAGTTCTTTAGATGTAGCAGACGCAACATTCCAACAAAAAATATATACAATAGCATCCTCGTAATTTACTATGCAGTAGTTGATTTTGTTCGCTCTGGAACGGTAACTGGATATTATTCCGCTATCAAATGGTTTCTTCTTGATTAGGATATTCTTATCCCTTTTGCATTGCACAAATCATAAAAAGGGATTGTACAGTTCTTAGTAATGACCTAATTAGAAATTGTTCATCTAAGTTGCCTAAGAGACCACAAAACATTTTCTTTACTTTACAATAAACCAAGATTTAAAATAGTGGGCTATGGCAAATCATGGTAGCCGTCAGAATCAACTAAATAGCGCTATAATGGCTAAAACTGTTATACTCCGCTATTTTTTTCCATGCAATCATCCAATTTACTTATTTGTATAAAAAGGAACGTTTGTGTAAGAAAATAAAACTGAGTAAACCAGTTGCACATTTGTAAACATAACTAAAACACATACAATTTCTGACAGCATTATTGTTCATTTGATACTATGGAACCCTAGTCGATTGTGAATTAACTCTCTGAAAGTTTACTAGTTTATATTACTATGCTCTTATATTTTTTTTATGGATGGAGTATGTTTCACGAACGAGGCACACCCAAATCTGCAAAAGTCGCAGTGAGAAATTCTACAAAGCTAATATCACCGATACAACGCGATGTGCACACGTGTAAAGGTTTGATGGAAGTTGAATTATTGTGGAAATCTTGGAGAAGTTGACGGTAGGATTAATCAAAGACAAGCGGTATTAACTATGCGCCGGGGCCACTATAAAACTCTGCTCTAGAGACAACTCTGCTCTAGGGCCGACGTTGCGAACAACAGATGATCTTGTTTCCTTTCTTTTTGCCGTGAAAATTATATGTTGTTAAGCTAAAACAAGAAGTTAGAGCAACTCCAACGGGCCGACTCAAACGGACGGCGTATTTGTCCGCTTTTTGTCAATTTGGGTCGGCCGCCCGCCCGGCGTTCGTCTAGTTTTGTATTTGGGTCGGCAGTGCGCCTAACGCGTCGACCCATTTTGTGTTCGCATTTAATTTTTAAATAAAAAGGGCCCGCGATCAATCATGCAAGCGGCCATGTCTCATGCCGGCACCGTGCCAGTGCCGGCATAACAAATCATGTTGGCGCGCTCGCCAGCCGGCCGGCACACATGCCAACACATAAAAAAGGGTGAGACTTGAGTTCGACCACGCCATTGCGGCTCTCAGTGGTCATGCCGGCACACCTGCCGGCATACAAAAAAGATGGCCCTCAACACCATAAATCACTCGTCGTCGAACTTGAGCATGTCGGCCTGCATCTTCTCGAACCATAGCCTTTTCCTTGGCGACACGGTGTTGGGATCCACCTTCATGATCTCCACCCCGGTCATCATGCTCGCGAGAGCCACTTCTTTCGCCTTGGTCTTGGCGTTGGCGGCATCGATCTCTAGCATCTTGGCTTGCTTCTTCGCCTCGAGTTCGAACATCTTGGCTTGCTTCTCGGCGTCAAGATCAAGCCTCCTCCTTTGGATCTCCATGAAAACATCCATTTCCTCCGCCTTGAAACGCCGGCGCTCCTACTCCCTTGAGAGTCCTTTTTATTCATCATGCCGTCCGCGCTGGCGATCAAGGCGTTGGTGGCCGCATCTCGCTTGTCCTCCTTCTTGGAGTTGGTCTTCCCCCACGGTCTTGCGCGAGGCACGAGGCTTCCCTTTCTCGGAGAGGGCGACGGCGCCGGACGAGGCGAGGGAGGCAAGGCCGGCGGCGACGTCGTGGTCGAGGTCGATGGCGTCCTCCATGGCTGGTTGGGGGCGGGAGCGCGTGTGGGCGGGAGTGTTTTTGGAAAAAATGGGAGGAAATGATGGTGGCTGCCACCGACCGGCAGGCCCGGGGAGAGGAGTAGGTGCGCGCGCGCGTCCGTCTCGTGCCTGCACCGACACAAATCGGGCTCAAAATTAGACCGGGAATGGGTCATCCGCGGACGAAAGACGGACGCGCGCCCGTTTTGGTCAACGCGTTGGGCCGCCATTTTTGTCCGCGTCGACCCAAACAGACGCGGGTGGACGAAATGAGTCACCCCATTGAAGTTGCTCTTATATTGTTTAGATGCGAACCAAACAGAGTACTCCGCGTCCCAAGTGAATCAATAGATCAATCAACAAGACATATCATGGTGCTCGGGACTAATCTCAACTGTCAAGTTAATTATATTAGATCCGGTGATGGTGAAAGGTAACCCCCCAGAGAAAAATCAAGATGTCAACGGCTGTTCTGGGCACTAAATGTAGAGCATGTCCGCTCCTCATGGGTAAGATTTTGAATTCTTTTATTATGCTTCTCCCGAAGACTACAGTTGGCATCCATGATGGTGCAGCGATGTCAAAATTTAAAATACGGCACTCGTTCAGAGCGTGTAGGTTAAAGAACTGGAACCTCCAGGTAGACGCCAACTTCTATACTGCAACTGGTTCTTCTCGTAGAACAAGTTACATAAATGTACAGCACACCCCAGCTCCCATAAAATGGATCAATACATGATGAGAACAGGCAGCAAAATAATCATTGAACGTCCGAGACAATTTAGGAGCTGCGATTATAATGCTCCTCAAAAGAAAACTTACCTCAAACCATTCAAGAACAACCACAGATGTATCCATCTTTGGTGGATCAACCATAATACTCTTTTGTAAATAGCTCTGCCATTCCGTTTCAAGAAAAAAAGAACTCTGCCATTGCCGACCCGCAGACCTTAGTACTGCCAGCTTAGGGCATCTTCAATGACGACCTCTAAATCGCCCGTAAACGTCCGAACCGTGTTGTCCAGATCGCAGAAACCATTCAACGCGGGCCTGTATCGGCCTGCTGAGTGGTCCGGACGTGTTTTCTCCTGCAAACCAGTGACAAATGTGGGGTGCTTTGGGGGCGTCTGGACCGCTCCCACGCTCGCGTCTGATCACCTTGGCCCACCCAAACCCCCACCGGGCCCTTCTTCGCTTTTCTTTCGATGAACGCGTCGCTTACCACACCGTATTCATGCCGGCCCAGAGCACGCAGCAGCCGGCATTGACGTCGCTATGTGACCGGAGGGAGGGCGGTGCTGACCGACACGACCTCTCTGGAGCTGCCACTTCAATGCAGACGCAGCTTCCTGAGGAACCTACTCCAGCCGCTGCGCTGCATTGAAACGGATGACCGGCCCTTCGCATGGCCTGGGCCATGGCTATTTAAGCCGCACTCCGCCATCGTCCACATCGCAATCTATCCGCTCTTACTCCTCCCCTCTCCCTGCCCATCTCCCTCCATAACTTCGGGGACGCGCTCTAGCAGATTGTGGCGCCGCCGCCCTCGAAATCCAGGGCCGTTGTCCGCATCGGCTGGTGGCTCCTCGACGAAGCAAAGATCATCATCCCCTCCTGCGACGAGGAGGACCAGCCGCTGCCGCAGGAGTCCGCTCTGGAGATGGCGGACCAGGTGTACGCCGTCATCGACACGAAGTACTAGCAGCAGATGGAGATGATGCTCCGTCGCTCCGTGCTCCACCTGAACGGCCCGGCCCGGCCACTGGGGACGCTCCTTCCGCACTCTCCGTCGCGCAACCGCAGCGTCCAAATCGTACGCCGCGTGAAGGAAGAGCACCTCTAGCCGCCGCCGCGTCGTGTGAAGGAGGAGCGGCTCTCTCCGCCACGCCCGGACATCAAGGAGGAGTGGTTCTCTCCGCCGCCCCAATGCGTCAAGGAGGAGCGCCACTCGCTGCCGCCCCTGCACAATATGATCGCGACGAAGGCGCGCGGTCGCATTCTCCACTACCTCGGTAGCGGCGGGGGCGGCGGTAGCTGTTCATCGCCCCATAGCGCCATGGCGGTGCAGGAGTACACCAACAGGGAGCAGCGCCGGCGGGACATGCGCAACGCGGCACGCCGGTCCAAGCTCACGGACTTCGACGCCCTGCCGCGGCGGACCCAGAGCTGATGTACGCCTGCGCCCTAGACCGCTCCGTGACGATGTCGGGGACAGCCAAGCATAGTCTCCACTGCCTCGACTGGGTGATGGCCAAGTACGGTGACGAATGGTCTCTCAGCGAGATCGCCGTGGCCAACGCTACCTCCTCCAAGGACCGCCGCGCTCTCACCCAGCCCATGTCCTCGGTGGCCGCAGCCGCACAGCACACGACGCATGAGGAAGTGGAGAGGATAATCCGCGAGCGTCAGGTAGCTTCTGGGAAGCCCTGCCGCGCCACCGCCACCTTTCTCGTCCTGAAGGCCGATGACTCCAACTCCGACGTTAGATCGGGTGACGCTGACGGAGGAGGAGCCACCGGCCAGCCCGACATGGCCTACAAGGTCATCATCAAGTATAGGGTAGTTTAGGGTTTTTAGTTCACATGACGAACTATCATCCGGTATTGCGTACAAATTATCCTAGTTTAAATAAAATCTGCCATGTTTATATCAAAATTCGCTCGGTTTGCATGAATTTTTTTCGATTGGTTCCAATTGCTGTTGAAATGTATGCGCATAGCGTTGGACGGCCGCCTCCCGCATCCGTGTCCGCGGACTACTCCCCGCTGGTCCGCGGTCAGATGTAAGAGGAATTTATAGGTCACCCTTGGAGATGCCCTTAGGTTTCTTTTTTTTATTCTTAGCTACACTTCTTATGTATTCTAGAAACTGGCTCGCACATTCAAGTGAAAGTTTTTTTAACTAACAGACTGCACTAACTGTCGATTGTTCTATTTTTAGGGACATTACCGAACGACTCGTTATCAAACATCATGTCCTGTCCTTACCCTTCTGATCGATCGCTGCTCTATTCACTACAAAAAAAGACCCATCCGTATTATCAAACTTTTTTTGTCATGCTTATGACACTTCTATGATGATAGTTATGACCAAAACACATATTATCACAGATGTGACGGGCTCCTACTTCTATGACAAAAAGTTATGACAGAAAATTGGGATTTTCATCTTGGGCGGGCCGGAGACGCACCTGCATGATATTCTTTGGGCCGTCCATGATGGGAAAATCATGTTAGAAGCGAGTGCGAGGAAATTTTGGGGAGTTCCCGGTTACGGTGGGTGGTCGGGGCGGAGCGATGCAGTCTGGTTTGTGTGTTTCTCACTCGTACGCGCGTGTGGTGCGAGCCGTGTTCGCTATAACTGAACCTGAGTGAGGCGTTCGCTTACTGAACTTTAACAATCTGAAAGTGTAACTATCCCTAGGTGGTTTTGATAATTATTAACAACATATAGCTCATTGAGCTAATGCTATTTCAAGATGAATATTTCAGGAAAGTTCAATGATTGGCATGGCATGGATTAGAAATGTGGACCCCTCAAAATGCTAAGGACAAAAGATTGGCTCAAGCTCTAAAGCTCAAGACTCTACATTTTATTTTTTAGTGATCCAAGATCACATTGAGTCCATAGGAAAAGCCAATACTATTAAAAGGGGATGAGGTGTTGCTTAATGGGTTTCTTGCTCAAAATGCTTAGTGATATGCTCCAAATCCCTCAACCACTTTCTCACATCCGCACATGTCCCAAACCAAAAGTCAAACTCGGCCCCACCAAAACTTTCTATCCGGCGCCACCGAGTTCAATTGACATAGCCACTGCCACAAACCCTAGTCACTTCGGTTTCACCGATAGGGATCTCGGTCTCACCGAGATGGGATTGCAAACTCTCTATTTCCCTTTGTAACGTTTCGGTCCAACCGAGATGAGCGATCGGTCCCACCGAGTTCGCAATGCAAAGTCTCTGTTTCCCTTTCGTAACGTTTCGGTCCAACAGAGATGAGCGAATCGGTCGCACCGAGTTTGCCTGACCAACTCTCTGTTAGCCTATTACCAAAATCGGTCTCACGAGTTTGTGTAATCGTTCTCACCGAGATTACATTATGCCCTAACCCTAATGGAATCGGTCCCACCGAGTTGACATGTTAGTCCCACCAAAAACCCTAACGTTCACATTTTGAACTATATCAGTCTGACCGAGTTTCATCATTCGGTTCCATCGAGTTTGGTGATTTGTGTGTAATGGTTAGATTTTGTGTGGAGGCTATATATACCCCTCCACCCACTCTTCATTCGTGGAGAGAGCCATCAGAACATGCCTACACTTCCAACATACATTTTCTGAGAGAGAACCACCTACATTTGTGTTGAGGTCAAGATATTCCATTCCAACCACATAAATCTTGATCTCTAGCCTTCCCCGAGTTGCTTTCCACTCAAATAATCTTTCCACCAAATCCAATCCTATGAGAGAGAGTTGAGTGTTGGGGAGACTATCATTTTGAAGCACAAGAGCAAGGAGTTCATCATCAACACACCATCTATTACCTTTTGGAGATTCATGTCTCCTAGATTGGTTAGATGCACTTGGGAGCCTCCGTCAAGACTGTGGAGTTGAACCAAGGAGTTTGTACGGGCAAGGAGATCACCTACTTCGTGAGGATCTACCCTAGTGAGGCAAGTCCTTCATGGGCGACGGCCATGGTGGGATAGACAAGGTTGCTTCTTCATGGACTCGCGCAACCGTTACCCTTCGTGGGTTGAAGTCTCCATCAAAGTGGATGTACGATAGCACCACCTATCGGAACCACGGATAACTCCGCTTTTACTTTCCGCTGCTATACTCTTAGAATTGCATGTGTAGGTTGATTGCTTGATTTGTGCAAAGTTGCTAAAATCTGCCAAGACTTAAAATTGGGAAAATGCTAGATTTTTATTTGGTCAAGTAGTCTAATCACCCCCCTCTAGACATAATTTCGATCCTACAAGTGGTATCAGAGCTACGGTCTCCATTTGCCTTGATTTCCATAGCTTTTGGTGATCATAGCCTTGGTTTCACAACCTAGGAGAGTATGGCGTCTAGCGAGGGAAATTACCACCATAGAGGTCCTTACTTTTATGGTACTAATTTTGCTAGTTGGAAGCATAAGATGAAAATGCATATTCTTGAACATAACCCCGCCGTTTGGGCTATTGTGTGTATTGGCTTGCAAGGTGAATTCTTTGATTGGAGAGAACCAAACCATGAAGCTACTGCGGAAGAGTTGAAGATGCTGCAATACAATGCTCAAGCTTGTGATATTTTCTTCAATGGATTGTGCCCCGAAGAATTCAACAAAATCAGCCGTCTTGAGAATGCAAAGAAAATTTGGGATACTTTGATTGATATGCACGAGGGTACCGACTCCGTCAAGGAATCCAAATTGGATGTGCTTCAAAGTCAGCTTGACAAGTTCAAAATGAAGGATGGTGAAGGTGTCGCTGAAATGTACTCTACGCTTGCTCTCATCACAAATGAGATTGCCGACTGATACGTCTCCAACGTATCTATAATTTTTGATTGCTCCATGCTACTTTATCTACTGTTTTGGACTATATTGGGCTTTATTTTTCACTTTTATATTATTTTTGGGACTAACCTATTAACCGGAGGCCCAGCCCAGAATTGCTGTTTTTTGCCCATTTCGGTTTCGGAGAAACGGAATATCAAAGGGAGTCCAAACGGAATGAAACCTTCGGGAACGTGATTTTCTCACCGAACGTGATCCAGGAGACTTGGACCCTACTCCAAGGGGTGCCAGAGGCGGTCACGAGGGTGGGGGGCGTGCCCCCCTACCTCGTGGGCCCCCTGTTGCTCCACCGACGTACTCCTTCCTCCTATATATATATATCTATGTACCCCCAAACGACCAAATACGGAGCCAAAAACCTAATTCCACCGCCGCAACTTTCTGTATCCACGAGATCCCATCTTGGGGCCTGTTCCGGAGCTCCGCCGGAAGAGGGCCGTCATCATGGAGGGCTTCTACATCATCATAGCCGCTCCGATGAAGTGTGAGTAGTTTACTTGCACCTTGGGTCCATAGCTAGTAGCTAGATGGCTTTTGTCTCTTTTTGGATCTCAATACAATGTTCTCCCCCTCTCTCGTGGAGATCTATTCGATGTAATCTTCTTTTTGCGGTGTGTTTGTTGAGACCGATGAATTGTGGGTTTATGATCAAGATTATCTATGAACAATATTTGATTCTCCTCTGAATTCTTTTATGTATGATTGGTTATCGTTGCAAGTCTCTTCGAATTATCCGTTTGGTTTGGCCAACTAGATTGGTAGTTCTTGCAATGGGAGAAGTGCTTAGCTTTGGGTTCAATCTTGCGGTGTCCTTTCCCGATGTATAGGGGCAGCAAGGCACGTATTGTATTGTTGCCATCGAGGATAAAAGATGGGGTTTTTATGATCTTGCATGAAACTATCCTCTACATCATGTCATCTTGCTTAAGGCGTTACTCTGTTTTTAACTTAATACTCTAGATGCATGCTGGATAGCGGTCGATGAGTGGAGTAATAGTAGTAGATGCAGGCAGGAGTCGGTCTACTTGTCTCGGACGTGATGCCTATATACATGATCATACCTAGATACTTTCATCACTATGCTCAATTATGTCAATTGCTCAACACTAATTTGTTCACCCACCGTAGAATACGTATGCTCTTGAGAGAAGCCACTAGTGAAACCTATGGCCCCCGGGTCTATTCTCATCATATCAATCTCCATCACTTTAATCTTGCTTTATTTTTACTTTGCCTTTTACTTTTTACTTTGCATCTTTATACCAAAAATACCAAAAAAATATTATTTATCTTCTCTATCAGATCTCACTCTCGTAAGTGACCGTGAAGGGATTGACAACCCCTAATCGCGTTGGTTGCGAGGAGCTAGTGTTTTGTGCAGGTACGAGGGACTTGTGCACGGCCTCCTACTGGATTGATACCTTGGTTCTCAAAAACCGAGGGAAATACTTACGCTTACTTTGTCGTGCATCATCCTCTCCTCTTCGGAGAAATCCAACGCAGTGCTCAAGAGGTAGCAAGAAGAATTTCTGGCGCCGTTGCCTGGGAGGCTTACGCAAGAGCAAGTCAAGACTTGGACTCCTAACAACAAGCCACTTCTGGCGCCGTTAAAGTCTACATACGAAGTACCCATCACAATCCCTATCTCCCGCATTACATTATTTGCCATTTGCCTCTCGTTTCCTCTCCCCCACTTCACCCTTTCTGTTTTATTCGCCCTCTCTTTCTCAATCTCCTCTCTTTCCCGTGCCTTTTTGTTTGCTCATGTGTTAGTTTGCTTGCTTGTCATCATGACTAGTCTCATATCTTCTCCGTTATCTCCCGAGAATGAAGTTCTAAATTTTAAGCAAAGGGAGGGAGAAAATCTAAAAGACGCTTGGTATAGAATTTGCAATGCTCAAAATAGATCTACCAGGAAGCAATCTACTTCAGTTCTTCTTCGTAATTTTTATGTAGGTGCTAATCCTTGGTATAGATATATCCTTGATACCATTACCGGAGGGAATTTCTTGGGTAGCCATATTTTTCATTCTTATAATGCTTTAATATATTTATTTGGCTCGCCACCTCTTTTGGTTAATGGAACTATCTTAACTTTGTATGCAAAGACTTGAAATTATTGAGAATAAAGTTGCTACCATTGAATCAATTGAAAATCTTGATAAAAAGATCCACAATCAAATTACCCATTATGGATCTAAGGTAGGAATGACTTTGAAAAATATTAAGGAAAAGGAACCCATAGTTAATGAGAAAATAAATCTAGATTCCACTAGAATCGATAAACTTGAGGGTATCATTACCAACTTGGGAACCGCTTTTTCTTCCGTAAAGAACACTCCAAGTTCGTCTACTAAAAATACTAAGTTTATTTATGTTCCTAAGAATAAGGGTGAATCATCTAGTAAGGAAACTGCGGATCTTAAATCTATAAGTGTTCATCCCAATCTTTTTGCCATCATTAAGGAACCATTTGCTATGAATGATTTTTTCGATCTTTTGCCTAAAAATTTGACAATTACTAGAAAGAAAGAATACTCTAAAGAAGGTAGATGCCTCATTGAAGAATTGCCTACCAAAGATGGAAATACTTAGATCTATCCTTGCTTTTATGCCTAGCTAGGGGCGTTAAACGATAGCGCTTGTTGGGAGGCAACCCAATTTTATTTTTAGTTTTTTTGTTTTTGCTTATGGTTAGGAATATATAATCAATCTACTTTCTGTTTAGATGTGGTTTTATCTTTTAGTTAGTGTTTGTGCCAAGTTAGACCTATAGGATCTTTCTGTAATAGTTATTTGATCTTGCTGTAATTTCCAGAATCTTTCTGTTCACGAAAACAATTGTTAAAAATCACCAGAACTTGATAAATTACTGATTCCAATTGCTGTTGATCGTTAAACAAATTGTCTAGGTCGTCCTATTTTGGTAGAAGTTTTGGAGTTCCAGAAGTTTGCGTTAGTTACAGATTGCTACAGACTGTTCTGTTTTTTGACAGATTCTGTTTATCGTGTGTTGTTTGCTTATTTTGATGAATCAATGGCTAGTAAATTAGTTTATAATCCATATAGAAGTTGGAATACAGTAGGTTTAACACCAATATAAATAAATAATGAGTTAATTACAGTACCTTGAAGTATTCTTTTGTTTTCTTTCTCTAACAGAGTTCACGAGATTTCTATTGAGTTTTGTGTTGTGAAGTTTTCAAGTTTTGGGTAAATTCTTTTGATGGATTATGAAACAAGGAGTGGCAAGAGCCTAAGCTTGGGTATGCCCATGGCACCCCCAAGATAATCCAAGGACACCAAAAAGTCAAAGCTTAGGGATGCCCCGGAAGGCATCCCCTCTTTCGTCTACTTCCATCGGTAATTTACTTGGAACTATATTTTTATTCACCACATGATATGTGTTTTGCTTGGAGCGTCTTGTATGATTTGAGTCTTTGCTTGCTAGCTTACCACAATCATCCTTGCTGTACACACCTTTTGAGAGAGCCATACATGAATTGGAATTTGATAGAATACTCTATGTGCTTCACTTATATCTTTTGAGCTTGATAGTTTTGCTCATAGTGCTTCACTTATATCTTTTGAGCGTGATAATTTTTGCTCTAATGCTTCACTTATATCTTTTAGAGCACGGTGGTGGATTTGTTTTAAAGAAACTATTGATCTCTCATGCTTCACTTAGATCGTTTTGAGAGACATTAATAGCATGGTAATTTGCTTAATATTAATATGCTTGGTATTCAAGATATGTAAAACTTCCTTTTGAGTGCGTTGAATACTAAGAAAAGTTTGATGCTTGATAATTGTTTTGAGACATGAAGATGGTGATATTAGAGTCATGCTAGTTGAGTAGTTGTGAATTTGAGAAATACTTGTGTTAAGGTTTGTGATTCCCATAGCATGCACGTATGGTGAACCGTTATGTGATGAAGTCGGAGCATGATTTATTTATTGATTGTCTTCCTTATGAGTGGCGGTCGGGGACGAGCGATGGTATTTTCCTAACAAATTATCCCCCTAGGAGCATGCGCGTAATACTTTGCTTTGATAACTTCTAGATTTTTGCAATAAGTATATGAGTTCTTTATGACTAATGTTGAGTCCATGGATTATACACATTTTTTCCCATCCTTCCACCATTGCTAGCCTCTCTAATACCGCGCACTTTTCACCGGTATCATACACCCACCATATACCTTCCTCAAAACAGCCACCATACCTACCTATCATGGCATTTCCATAGCCATTCCGAGATATATTGCCATGCAACTTTCCACCGTTCCGTTTGTTATGAGACGCTCCATCATTGTCATATTGCTTTGCATGATCATGTAGTTGACATCGTATTTGTGGCAAAGCCACCGTTCATAATTATTTCATACATGTCACTCTTGAATCATTTCATATCCCGGTACACCACCGGAGGCATTCATATAGAGTCATACTTTATTCCAAGTTGTAATTGTTGAGTTGTAAGAAAAATAAAAGTGTGATGATCATCAATTTTTAGAGCATTGTCCCAAGTGAGGAAAGGATGATGGAGACTATGATTCCCCCACAAGTCGGGATGAGACTCCGGACGAAAAAAAAAATAGGCCGTAAAAGAAAAAAAAGAAGATAAGGCCCAAATAAACAAAAAAGGAAAGAAAAAAAGGAAAAAAAAGAAATGAGAGAAAAAGAGAGAAGGGACAATGTTACTATCCTTTTTACCACACTTGTGCTTCAAAGTAGCACCAAGATCTTCATGATAGAGAGTCTCCTATGTTATCACTTTCATATGCTAGTGGGAATTTTTCATTATAGAACTTGGCTTGTATATTCCAATGATGGGCTTCCTCAAATGCCCTAGGTCTTCATGAGCAAGCGAGTTGGATGCACACCCACTTAGTTTCTTTTGTTGAGCTTTCATATACTTATAGCTCTAGTGCATCCGTTGCATGGCAATCCCTACTCACTCACATTGATATCTATTGATGGGCATCTCCATAGCCCGTTGATACGCCTAGTTGATATGAAACTATCTTCCCTCTTTTTGTCTTCTCCACAACCACCATTCTATTCCACATATAGTGCTATATCCATGGCTCACGCTCATGTATTGCGTGAAGATTGAAAAAGTTTTGAAAATGTTAAAGTATGAAACAATTGCTTGGCTTGTCATCGGGGTTGTGCATGATTTAATTACTTTGTGTGGGGAAGATGGAGCATAGCCAGACTATATGATTTTGTAGGGATAACTTTCTTTGGCCATGTTATTTTGAGAAGACATAATTGCTTTGTTAGTATGCTTGAAGTATTATTATTTTTATGTCAATATGAACTTTTGTCTTGAATCTTTCGAATCTGAATATTCATACCACAATTAAGAAGATTTGCATTGAAATTATGCCAAGTATCACTCCGCATCAAAAATTCTCTTTTTATCATTTACCTTCTCGAGTACGAGCAGGAATTACCGGCTTAGGAAGTGAAGAAATGACCGGTAGATTCATCATCAAGATCCTAAGAGCCTTGGATGGAAAATATGATACAGTGTGCACGTTGATCCAAATGATACCCAATTACAAAGATCTCAAGCCTACAGAAGTCATTGGAAGAATTGTTGCTCATGAGATGTCACTCAAGGATAAGGAAGAGCTTCACAACAAGTCAAGTGGTGCTTACAAAGCCTCATGTGATGCTCCCACATCTTCAAGTGAGACACAAACCTTTAATGAATAATTGAGCCTAATGGTGAAGAACTTCAACAAGTTCTACAAGAGTAGAAGCAAGGAGAGAAGTTCCAAGTCAAGGTCCTACAATGAAAAAATATCTTCAAGTCGTGAACATAATTCCTATAATTGTGGAAGACTCGGACACTACTCCAATGTGTGTACGGCTCCGTACAAAAGAAGAGAAGATTCTCCCAAAAGAAGAAGTAGAAGATAAGAATCACCACCAAGAGAGAGAAGAAGTAGAGATGATCGTTGTGAACGAAGAACCTCTCGGAGAAACAAGGATTCGGAAAGGAAGGACAAATCATCAAAGAGCTACAGAAAACAAAGACATCAAGCTCATGTTGGTGAATGGGTATCCTGCTCCGACTCCGACAATCACTCCAAAAGAAGTTATCACTCTGACTCCTAATATACTCAAGATGAAGGTGTTGCCGGTCTAGCACTTGTGTCAACCAACTCCTATGAAATATTTGAATCACCAAATGAAGGAATTGGAAGATGCTTCATGGCTAAAGGCCCAAAGGTATCACACCCCGAGTACGTTGATTTCAATAGTGATGAAGATGATTTGCTAGGTGATGATGATTTACTTGTGGACAACTCTAGCGATGAAAACTATGATGAACTTGGTATTAATCATGCTAATCAAGACAAAATGAATGACAATGATAAGAAGGAGATTGGGCGTATAACTAAAGAACTAAACAATCTTAAGTTATCTCATGAAACTACCTTGGAAGATCATCGAGAACTTTTAAAGACCCATGAGAAGCTACGCTTTGAAAAGCTCAACCTCGAGCAAGAGCATGAGTTCTTAAAACCAATCAATGATGATCTTCGCAAGAAAAGTTCTTCTTACATTGCCAAACGTTTACTCTTGTCTACTTACATGCCACAAGTAAAATCTAGCCACAAGAGTAAGAAAGATTCTTCATCTAGTGGTAACAATAATCATGCTAAATCAAATATTGTTGCTTCTAGTAGTTCTCTTGATTCCATTAATGATTCTCTTAGCCAAGTTACACTTGAGCAAGAAAATAGCTTATTGAAGGGAATTATAGAGAAAGGTGTTTACAAGAGCCTTGTCGGAAGTAAGCAATTTGAGGAAATTGTACGCAAGCAAGGAAGACACTGGAAGAATCAAGGTGTTGGTTTTGAACGAAAGTTCAATGCCAATGGAGTTGAGTGGGAAGAAGATAAATACCCCAAGACAAATTTTGTTCCTCAACAAGAGAAGTATGATCCTACTTCCTTCCAAGGAACACAAGCTCAAGATGATCTTCCACCACAAGACCACAAGCAAAAAGGCAAGGATAAGCTTCAAGAGGAGATTGATGCATTTGAAGAAGCTCCCAAGGCCTTGGTCAAGTGGGTTCCCAAGACTATGTCAAGTTCTACTTCATCAAGTACAACCACAACTCCAAGGATTCCCATCAAGATGGTGTGGATCCCGAAGAAGAAGAACTAGAGAGTTCTTGAGGGTGACTCCGCCAACATATTTCACTCATATCATTTTGGCAAGGACAAGTTCAAACAACTTCCAAATCATGCACTAGTTCAAGGAGTCACAAACCCTCTTGTTGGTAGAGAAGGGACAAAGTAACCTAATGCTTTCATGGACATCATCTATGTGTACATCACTCTATGTATATGGATATCCTTGTTTGTTCCTTGTGGGACTAACCCGTGTTGGTATTGAAAGTGCAACTCACTCCAATTGATTGCTCCAAATGATCTGCATCAACATTGAGCGTCCACATCTTCAACACCTACATGAAGTCATCATCGACAAAACCCAAGGTTAATTCATCCCTCTTAGGGGGGATATCACATCTAGGGGGAGCTTTACTCTAATCAATTGAGCTAAAGCAAATCTAATGGTGTGAACACAACAATGCTTTATGTAAAAGTGGCAACCCCACTTGTGCTTAAACGATGAGTATGACCTATGATCAAATGTTCTCATTTGACTCCTAAGTCAATATACTCATATATAGATGACCTAGTCATCGCCAGTTGCTTGATAGATGCTAGAGTGTTTGTGCATGCTTTGTCACATATTTCATTTGCCATTTTATTGTGTGAGCATGTTGATTGCATATTTTACTGATTCAAGGACATCCATTTGTTGCTTTGATTGTTTGGCTTTTTCTCTTTTGCCAAATGGATGGACAAGAATGCCTAAGAACTCCCTCTAGTTGTCTATGCTTTTCTCGTCTCAAAGTCTATTCATGCTACATCACAAAGTTTGATCAAGTCAGATTCGAACCACTCTGTGTGAGGAGCACTCGGAGTCCCCGATTTGTCATAGACTTAAACTTCCAAAACCTCTTTGTGCATTTCGGTATGACCGAGTCATCCACTTCGGTCACACTGAGTTCACTAAGTTGATCTAGGTTTTCTATCTCGGTGCAACCGATATGAACCTTTCGGTCACACCGAGTTGCCGTAACCGCCTGCGATTCTGCATCTCGGTGCCGCCGAGTTGTTCCACTCGGTCACACCGACAGAGTCGGGATATATATACCGACGGGTTGAATTTTGGAAATTCCTCCAAAACCCTTCGCCTACGCGTGTGTCCTGCTCTGCCTCCTCGGGTCTTTGGATCGTCTCCTCGCCGCCAGCGACCTCCCGCCACTGGTTTCCATCATCGTCAACAAATATCTGCTCCGCCGTTGTCGCTGTAGCGAACCTCCGTCGAACTAGGGTATGGGTTCGACTCTGTGTGCTATTCCTTTAACTCTGATTCATAGCACATTGCTTTGCCATGATCTTTACCACGTATGCAAATGATCTATCCACTGGAAACATCTCTTAGGTTAGATTAGATTTGAAATTTAGGCTTAGGTCTCCGCCAAACTCATCTCGGACCGACCGAGTTGTAGAAATCGGCCTCACCAATTTGGCTTATGCCATAGCACATGCATTTTCGGTCTGACCTAAAACTGCACATCGGTGTGACCGAGTTCAATTCTCTGTGAAACCCTAGCAGTCTTGGTGCCACCAAGCTGTGACTCGGTCTGACCGAGTTCACATGTTTAGGCTCCAAAAATTACTTCGGTATCACCGAGTTTATCAAATCGGTAGCTCCGAAATGCTTTCTGTGGAGAACTAAAACTAAGTTTTTAAGTCATCTATTTTACAAAAACTCTGCACTTTGTGATGCTCATCCACTCTACCGCATCTACATCTATTCACAGGGTCTGCTGTCAGTGTGTTTGCCAAGATGTCTGACCAGAGTGATAGTCAGAACAGATCTGAGGAACAAGTGCAACTGAGTGAGGGTTCAGATCCCTCAAGCAGCTATGACGAGGGCTGTAGAAGCACACCTAGTAACTTGCCCAAGGCAGCCACTAGAGCAAGGAAGAAGAGAACCTCCGACTTCGAGGATGAAGATTATGTGGTTGTTGAGGATGAAGCCACCTCAAAGAAGAAAGTGTTGAAGAAAGAATATGGAACAACTGCTGCAACTAAGCCAGGCTTGAACAAGAAGGCACCTTCCAGAAGAATCCCAATTTCAAAGCCAAGGAAGGTTGCAACAGGAGAGACAATGAATTTCACCATTGAATCAGATGATGGTGAAGCAGCATGAGATGACAAGAAAAAAAAAAGAGCAAGAACCACTCCTGCAAAAGTTCTTCGAAAGTCAACTATGGTTAGAGAGTCAGAAGAGGAAGAGGATGCTCCAGCACCCAAAGCTCAGAAGCTTATGGGAGATGCAATTAAGTCAGGGGCTGCTCCATCTAAGCCCAAGTCTGCTCCCAAAGCTCAAGCTCAGAAACCCCCAAAGCCCAAGAGAAACACTAGAAGTATTCCTGTAGGAGAGAAGAACAAGGCCCCAGTGCCTCAAGCTGAATAAGAGGATGAAGAGTCTCTTGTTTTGAGAAAGATGAAACCCAAGACTCCAGACCACAATGATGCTCATCCAGTGGCTAAGGACATGCATATTAGAAAGGATGCTGGACTGAGATTATGGAGACAGTCTGATCCCTATGCTGTGAGGAGGAGGACTGCAGTTGATTACATATTTCATACCAAAGAACAACAAGACTTTTATGAGACCATTCTGCTTGACAAGAAGCCAATTGTCTGTGACATGAGATGGCTTGATTGGGAATACATCAAGGAGAATGAAGATCACTTCCCATGAGTTTATGACAGCTTCAAAGCATGTGGAGTTGACAAATTTGTTGGGCAGAAGCTCACAAAATGGAATGACGAGTTGATCATGCAGTTTTACACCACTGCTCACTTTTACCCAGATGGGAAGATCATTTGGATGTCTGAAGGTACTAGGTACCAATTCACTGTTGAAGAATGGGCCAAGCTGATCAATGCCCCAGAGGAACATGAAGATGACATAGATGTGTATGCAACGAACAAGAAATACCACAACACTATGGCCAACATGTACAAAGAGATCCCTGATAAAGCTTTGGAGACACACAAGCTTGGGTCTGTACATTATTTGTTGTTTGGTTTCCCTACCATCAACACCATTCTAAGGCACACATTGCTGCCAAAGTCAGGAGATCACAAGATGATCAGAGGACATTCCATCAACATGTTGCAAATCTTTGATGCCCCTCAAAATTTAAAGTCATGAGCCTGATTGTAGAGACAATCAAGAGGACAACTGCTGATCAAAAGAAGAGTTGTGGGTATGCTCCACATATTCAGGAGCTTATCAATGCTAAGATGGGCACAAGAACATACTTGTTGGACAAAGAGCACTTACCCTTGCTTCCTGAGTTTGAAGATAATGAGGTTGTCATCAATGAGAATGAACCTTCATCAGCTCAAGCACAAGAGAAGAGAGCAAAAGCTAAAGGAGATCAAGCTGCCAAGATGCCTAGTGTTGAGGAAGCATCTCAAGTTTTCCTGAAGAGCAAACAAGACCAGCTTGGATATCTGATTCAAGCTACTTTGAGGATTGAGAAGGGAGTGGCCACCCTGACTCAGAATCAGGAGAGTTTGGAGAGGACCATAGAGACAAAATTTTATGATCTTGATCTGAAGGTAACTGAGATCCAAACAAGAGTTGAGAAGCTCCAGGAGGAAGCAGAAGAGAGGAAAGGGAAGGCAACTACTGATGCTTTTCAGCGAGGGCCTAGAGGTCAGAGGTCTGCTGCAGTACCCATGGCTGACACTAGAGCCACCACATCAGCACCAGCAGCCACAGCTTCAGTGCCACCTCCAGCAGCCACTCCACTAGCTCCAACAACATCAATTGATGCCTTCGTCCTTGGAGTTCTCTCTACACCACCTCCCGAAGACCAAGCATTAGAGACGCATAGCTCTATGCATTTTCGAACTTTTTGGTAACTTGTTGCCAAAGGGGGAGAAATATGTATAGATCATAGGCTTCGAGAGAGAGTGTTTTGTCTTTTATATCTCTTGCTTTTCGTTGAACCTTATTGTGTGCTTGGTTTATACTTTATGTCCTTGTCTGAGATACTTGTATGATCATGTGTTTGATCATATGCTACTTTAATGCTTGCTTGGATGATATTATCCTTTATATCCATATATGATCATTCACTTTTCTTGGTGATGAGTGCATGCTTTTAATTTATATCATTTTGAGCGCTCCACCAAGATGTATGTGACATGGAAGAGTAATCCATGATCCTAATCGATTGTGCATTTGCATTAAAAAGCAAATCTTAAATAATGCATAAATTTAGGGGGAGCTCTTGCTTATCACATACTTCTCAAAGCGACGAGGTACTTCATTCTTATTATCATTTGTCGAAGCTTTGATCTATATGTTGTCATCAATTACCAAAAAGGGGGAGATTGAAAGTGCAACTATCCCTGGGTGGTTTTGGTAATTATTAAGAACATATAGCTCATTGAGCTAATGCTATTTCAAGATGAATATTTCAGGAAAGTTCAATGATTGGCATGGCATGGATTAGAAATGTGGACCCCTCAAAAAACTAAGGACAAAAGATTGGCTCAAGCTTTAAAGTTCAAAACTATACATTTTACTTTTAGTGATCCAAGATCACATTGAGTCCATAGGAAAAGCCAATACTATTAAAAGGGGATGAGGTGTTGCTTAATGGGTTTCTTGCTCAAAATGCTTAGTGATATGCTCCAAATCCCTCAACCACTTTCTCACATCCACACATGTCCCAAACCAAAAGTCAAACTCGGCCCCACCGAAACTTTCTATCCGGCGCCACCGAGTTCAGTTGACATAGCCACTGCCACAAACCCTAGTCACTTCGGTTTCACTGATTGGGATCTGAGTCTCATCGAGATGGGATTGCAAACTCTCTATTTCCCTTCGTAACGTTTCGGTCCAACCGAGATGAGCGATTGGTCCCACCGAGTTCGCAATGCAAACTCTCTGTTTCCCCTTCGTAACATTTCGGTCCAACGAAGATGAGCGAATCGGTCCCACCGAGTTTGCCTGACCAACCCTCTGTTAGCCTGTTACCAAAATCGGTCTCGCCGAGTTTACGTAATCGGTCTCACCGAGATTACGTTATGCCCTAACCATAATGAAATCGGTCCCACCGAGTTGACATGTTATTCCCACCAAAAACCCTAACGTTCACATTTTGAACTAAATCGGTCTGACCAAGTTTCATCATTCGGTCCGACCGAGTTTGGTAATTTGTGTGTAACGGTTAGATTTTGTGTGGAGGCTATATATACCCCTCCACCCACTCTTCATTCGTGGAGAGAGCCATCAGAACATGCCTACACTTCCAACATACATTTTCCGAGAGAGAACCACCTACACTTGTGTTGAGGTCATGATATTCCATTCCAACCACATAAATTTTGATCTCTAGCCTTCCCTAAGTTTGTTTCCACTCAAATCATCTTTCCACCAAATCCAATCCTATGAGATAGAGTTGATTTTTGGGGAGACTATCATTTTGAAGCACAAGAGCAAGGAGTTCATCATCAACACACCATCTATTACCTTTTGGAGAGTGGTGTCTCCTAGATTGGTTAGGTGTCACTTGGGAGCCTCCGTCAATATTGTGGAATCGAACCAAGGAGTTTGTACGGGCAAGGAGATCACCTACTTCATGAAGATCTACCCTAGTGAGGTAAGTCCTTCGTGGGCGATGACCATGGTGGGATAGACAAGGTTGCTTCTTCGTGGACCCTTCGTGGGTGGAGCCCTCTGTGGACTCGCGCAACCGTTACCCTTCGTGGGTTGAAGTCTCCATCAACATGGATGTATGATAGCACCACCTATCGGAACCATGAATAAAAAATCTCCGTGTCTACATTGCGTTTGCTCCCTCAAACTCCTCCCTTTACCTTCATGTGCAATTGTTTTACTTTCCGCTGCTATACTCTTAGAATTGCATGTGTAGGTTGATTGCTTGACTTGTGCAAAGTTGCTAAAATCTGCCAAGACTTCAAATTGGGAAAAGGCTAGATATTTATTTGGTCAAGTAGTCTAATCACCCCCCTCTAGACATACTTTCGATCCTACAAGTGGTATCAGAGCTACGGTCTCCATTTGCCTTGATTTCCATAGATTTTGGTGATCATAGCCTTGGTTTCACAACCTAGGAGAGTATGGCGTCTAGCGAGGGAAATTACCACCGTAGAGGTCCTTACTTTGATGGTAATAATTTTGCTAGTTGGAAGCATAAGATGAAAATGCATACCGATGAGCAGGACTCCACTTTGACCGTACGCGGTCAAACAGAAGGTATTTTTTCTCGTTTTGCGGTCCACCAGACCATGTTTCGGTTGTTCCATCCATGTCGGTTAGCTCCCGATGAACACGACGTTGTTTCTCCGTTCCGAACCAGCCGGTTGGCTGCTGATGAACAAGACGTTGTTGCTGCCGTCTATTGCCTCTCCATGTACATGAGCCCTTGCCGTACGTATGCGCGAGTACGCATTCGAGACCCTGTCTGTATGTACATATGTAGCCGTATTTACTTTCTTGCAGTGTGGTTGTACGTACGTGTACACGATATAGACGGGACTGAGTGACATGCTACGTCGGCGGTTCTACTACGACACGTGCCACTTCTTACTTGGACATGGTTCATCGCTGCAGAGAGACCAATCGACCGCTATGTACGTACACGCTCGTGACCAGACAAATAACACTACGTACGCTTCAACATGGTGGGTGATTGCGGCTTGAGCTACGTCGGTATTTCCTCAAAGAGGAAGGGATGATGCAGCACAACGACGGTAGGTATTTCCCTCAGTGATGAGACCAAGGTTATCGAACCAGTAGGAGAATCACGCAACACTACGTAAACAGTACCTGCACACAAAGAACAAATACTTGCAATCCAACCTGTTAAAGGGTTTGTCAGCCTCTTTCGAGTAACGGTGCCATAAATTGTTGAGTTGAGCGGATAAAAATATGACAGATTGGATAAATAGATCTCAAATAAATGCAAAAATAAAATAAAGTGCAACAAGGTATTTTTTGGGTTTTTGGATTAATAGATCTGAAAATAAAAGTGAATAAAAATAGATCTCAAAGGCAAATATAATAAAGAAGAGACCCGGGGGCCATAGATTTCACTAGTGGCTTCTCTCGAGAAAAATAGCATACGGTGGGTAAACAAATTACTGTTGGGCAATTGATAGAACTTCAAATAGTCATGACGATATCCATGCAATGGTCATTATATAGGCATCACGTCCAAGATTAGTAGACCGACTCCTGCCTGCATCTACTACTATTACTCCACACGTCCACCGCTATCCAGCATGCATCTAGTGTATTAAGTTCATGGAGAAACAGAGTAATGCAATAAGAACGATGACATGATGTAGACAAGATCTATTTATGTAGAAATAGACCACATCTTGTTATCCTTAATGGCAACGATACGTGCGTGTCGTTTCCCCTTCTGTCACTGGGATCAAGCACCGTAAGATCGAACCCATCACAAAGCACCTCTTCCCATGGCAAGAAAAATCGATTTAGTCGGCCTAACTAAACCAAAGATTCGAAGAAGAAATACGGGGATATAAGTAATTGATACGTCCATTTTGCATCATATTTTTTTACTATTATTTATGATGTTATTATCCATAATAAAGCTTTTTGGAGTTATTCTAATGCCTTTTCTCTCATAATATGTGAGGTATACACCAAGAGGGAGAATTCTGTCAGCTGGAAATCTGGACCTGAAAAAGCTACGTCAGGCTACCTATTCTGCACAACTCCAAATGAGCTGAAACTTCACGAGGATATTTTATGGAATATATGAGAATTATTGGAGCAAATAACTACTAGAGGGGACCCACCAGGTAGCCCAGGCGCCCTGGTGGGTTGTGCTCACCCAGGCCCACCTTCGGTGCCAATTGAGGAAGTCCTGGATTAGGGGGTGTCCGGATAGCCGAACTATCACCGTTGGCCGGACTCCTGGACTATGAAGATACAAGATTGAAGACTTCGTCCCGTGTCCGGATAGGACTTTCCTTGGTGTGGAAGGCAAGCTTGGCGATACGGATATGTAGATCTCCTACCATTGTAACCGACTCTGTGTAACCCTAACCCTATCCGGTGTCTATATAAACCGGAGGGTTTTAGTCCGTGGGGACGAACAACAATCATACCATAGGCTAGCTTCTAGGGTTTAGCCTCTCGATCTCGTGGTAGATCCACTCTTGTACTACCCATATCATCAATATTAATCAAGCAGGAGTAGGGTTTTACCTCCATCGAGAGGGCCCGAACCTGGGTAAAAACATCGTGTCCCTTGTCTCCTGTTACCATCCGCCTAGACGCACGCTTTGGGACCCCCTACCCGAGATCCGCCGGTTTTGACACCGACATTGGTGCTCTCATTGAGAGTTCCTCTGTGTCGTCATCTTTAGGCCCGATGGCTCCTTCGATCATCAACAACGACGTGGTCCAGGGTGAGACTTTTCTCCTCGGACAGATCTTCATACTCGGCGGCTTTGCACTGCGGGCCAATTCACTTGGCCATCTGGAGCAGATCGAAAGCTACGCCCCAGCCATCGTGTCAGGTTTGGGAGTTTGAACTACACGGCCGACATCTGCGGAGACTTCATCTTCGACGGATTCGAGCCACAGCCAAGCGCCGCCGCCTTTGTCTCGATGGGCACGATCTAGCTTTGCCGCCGAACAAAGGCTCGAGGTCGCAGCCGGCCCGCTCCGACCCTTAGCTCGGAGCCGACTCCGCCGATCGAGGATGAGTGGCTGGACACCGCCTCGGGGGCTACAATCTCTACGGCGATTGATCCGAACACCATCCCTGTCCTTTGCGAATCCCGTGACTCCTCCCGCGCCCCGGTCAATCGAATCCGATTGGGCGCCGATCATGGAATTCACTGCCGCGGACATCTTTCAGCACTCGCCCTTTGGCGACATTCTGAATTCACTAAAGTCTCTCTCTTTATCAGGAGAGCCCTGGCCGGACTACGGTCAGGAAGGTTGGGATGCGGACGACGAAGAAATTCAACGCCCACCCACCACCCACTTTGTAGCCACTGTCGATGATTTAACCGACATGCTCGACTTAGACTCCGAAGACATCGACGGTATGGACGACGATCTTTGGAGACGACCAAGAACCAGCGCCTACAGTGGCACCGGAAGGCCACCTCACATACGACATATACATGGTGGACATCCCAAAAGATGGGAACAGCGAGGGAACAATGGAGGATGACCCTCCAAGAAACAGCCCAAGCGCCGAGTCGGCGCCGCTCTAAATCCCGCCACAAGAAAAAGCGGTGATTCCGCATGGGAGGTAATAACACCCGGACAAGGTCGAAGACAACCCTCCAAAGCAGGATTCAGACAGAGGAGGGACAAGCCAGCCCTCATGATAGAGCGGCAGACAGGGAGGTGGAGGACGATAATTATATGCCTCCCTCCTCGAAGATGAGGCAAGCCTCGACGACGATTTAATTTGTCGTGCTGAGGATCCCGCCAACAGGAGCATTTCAAACGCAGGCTTATGGCCACGGCAAGCAGCCTCAAGAAAAAGCAGCAGCTTAGAGCTGACCAAGACTTGCTAGTCGACAGATGGACTGAAGTCCTTGCAGCCGAAGAGTACGAACTCGAACGCCCCTCCAAGAGATACCCAAAACGCAGGCTGCTACCCCAATTAGAGGAAGCAGCACCCAAAACTACATCACCAGCGCATGATGCGGCCAACCGGCCACCCCGTGGTCGTGACAGAGAGGCCTCTAGATCCTCCATTCAAGCCGCACCCGGCCGCCGAAAAGTACCAAGGCACGGGAAACGCGCGCACTGCAAGACATATTGGAGGACAAGGCAAGGCAAACAAGATCGATCTACGGATCGGCGTGGGCGCACCACGACCATCGCGGACGATAACCGCCACGCCGGATACAGCAATTCCGCCGGGCCGAACACAAGATGAACAAAGCTCATTTGAGCTACGCCGTGATATAGCTCAATACAGAGGCGCCAAGACACCCACTATGCTTCATGACGAAGTAATGGATCATCAAATCCCCGAGGGTTTCAAACCCGTAAACATCGAATCATACGATGGCACAACAGATCCTGCGGTTTGGATCGAGGACTACCTCCTCCATATCCACATGGCCCACGGTGATGATCTACACGCCATCAAATACCTCCCACTCAAGCTTAAAGGACCAGCTCGGCATTGGCTTAACAGCCCGCCAGAATCAATTGGTTGTTGGGAGGACACGGAAGCCGCATTCCTTGATAACTTCCAGGCACATATGTGACCACCGAGACGCCGATGACCTCAGCCACATAATTCAGCAGCGTAAGAATCGGCCGGACAATTCTGGACACGGTTCCTAACCAAGAAAAATCAAATCGTTGACTGTCCGGATGCAGATGCCCTTGCAGCCTTCAAACATAACATCCGCGATGAGTGGCTTGCCCGGCACCTAGGACAGGAAAAGCCGAAATCCACGACAGCCCTCACAACACTCATGACCCGCTTTTGCGCGGGAGAGGACAGCTGGCTAGCTCGTAGCAACAACTTGACCAAAAACCCTGGTAGTTCGGATACCAAGGACAGTAATGGTAGGTCGCGTCTCAACAAGCACAAGCGCCGCATTAATGGCGATAATGCTGAAGATACGGCAGTCAATGCCGGATTCAGAGGCTCTAAACCCCGTCAGCGGAAAAAGCCGTTCAAAAGAAATACTCAGGGCCCGTCCAATCTGGACCGAATTCTCGATCGCTCGTGCCAAATACATGGCACCCCCGAAAAACTAGCCAACTACACTAACAGGGATTGTTGGGTCTTCAAACAGGCAGGCAAGTTAAATGCCGAACTCAATGACAAGGGGCTGCATAGCGATGACGAGGAGGAGCCCCGGCCGCCGAACAATAGAGGACAGAAGGGCTTCCCCCCACAAGTGCGGACGGTGAACATGATATACGCAATCCACATACCCAAAAGGGAGCGGAAGCGTGCCCTAAGGGACGTATATGCGATGGAGCCAGTCGCCCCAAAGTTCAACCCATGGTCCTCCTGCCCGATCACCTTTGATCGAAGGGACCACCCCACTAGCATCCGCCACGGCGGATTCGCCGCATTGGTTCTTGACCCAATCATCAACGGATTCCACCTCACTAGAGTCCTGATGGACAGCGGTAGCAGCCTGAACCTGCTCTATCAGGATACAGTGCGCAAAATGGGCATAGACCCCTCAAGGATTAAACCCACAAAGACGACCTTTAAAGGCGTCATACCAGGTGTAGAGGCCAATTGTACAGGCTCGGTTACACTCAAGTGGTCTTCGGATCCCGGATAACTTCCGGGCGAAGAGTTAATCTTCGACATAGTCTCATTCCGCATAGCGGCTAACACGCATCGCTTGGGACGAACCGCATTTGCAAAGTTCAATGCGGTGCCGCACTACGCGTACCTCAAGCTCAAGATGCCAGGCCCTCGAGGAGTAATCACGGTCAATGGAGACACCGAACGCTCTCTCCGAACGGAGGAGCACGGCGGCCCTCGCGGCGGAGGTGCAAAGCAGCCTCTCACAGCAATTCTCGAGTCCGGCTATTAAACGTCCGGACATCGTCAAGCGCGCCCGGAGTAACCTACAACAAGACCGCCTGGCACGATCCAAGCACGCGTAGCAATCCGGCCCCAACCCCAGCCCTCGCAAAATTGCGAAGCCAGTACTACGCGTACATAACTACGCTCTGGAGATACCATGGGCATAAGGGGAGGGGCACGACCACGACACGCCTGCACGCGGCTCAACCGCACTGAGGCCCCGATTGTGTCATTCTTTTCTTTCTTCTTTTCTCTTACTTTTAGGACTCCGTTTTCCAGAAGCCCTGTCCGACACTAGAATTGCCGAACTCACGATGCAACAGCCAGGGAAGCAGAAAGCTACGTCGAGTGTCCAGGTGGTCTCTACTACGAGCATTACACCTGTTTTACATACCATCCCGCAGCTTACCCTTGGAGGGGGACATGTTAAATAGTCCCATCCCTTGCTTATCGCACTATTTGTATCGCTCGCTTTCATTGCGCAGTACCTTTTTGAATAAACAATACATAGCTTTTGCCTATTATTGCAGTCCTTTCTTTATCTATATATATGTTCATTCATGAAATGTTGCACCCGTACACTTTGGTACTGCCAATACACCAGGGGCTTAAGTACCCCAAAAATATGGTGTGATAAGTCCGAACACTATCACAAGTGCGGCACCGAACTTATAGCATTATATGCATCGGCTCGAATCATGTCTTGGGTCAATAGTTGGGTTTGCCCGGCTCCCATGTTTTGGTACCTTACGTTCCGTTATATCGGCTAAGGTAGCTGGGAGAACCATCGCGATTGTGCCCCGTGGAGCTGGGTTGAGCACCTCGATGAGAAAGCTAAAACTGACTGTCATGATAGGGCGAGAGCCGGTCCCTGTTCGAGAGGTTTTTTTGGGTCCCTAAAGACTTATGCCGCTTAGAGCGAGGAGTCGGCATTGTCCGGCCAAGGCGTGGATAGCACCCCGAACTCGGCCTTCCGAATAATAGGGGCTTCGCCGAAATTCAAAATTATAGAATTCTATGGCTAAGTGAGAGTGTTCAAGCACTATAGTCCGGTTGCCTTGTTCGTTGCGTTGAGCGCCTCCCTCGAAGGACCCAAGGATGGGAACAAGAGCGCTCAAGTTTATCCCGAACACCCCAAAGACTCGTGGCATCGGGTGAAGCCGACGACTCGCCATCTCTCAAATTTAATACACGGCCGCATTTAAGGTAATATTTTAAATTCAAAAGTGTTGCTTAGCGCATATGAACAAGTTTTCAACGTCTGAGGATAACAAATGCGAGTCTACTCAAAATTATATCTTTGGAGCATTCATCCGCTTATAAGGCAGGCACCCTTTAGGACGCCCTCATAATACATTTCAAGCTTGCGATGCTCCTTCTTCGGTGGTGGTCCGTCTGTCACAAGCTTCTCGGCGTCCATCTTGCCCCAGTGCACCTTAGCATGGGCAAGGCCCTCACGGCACCTTCGATGCAGACGGAGCGCTTGATGACTTCAATCCATGGACAGGCGTCCACCAGCCGCTGTACTAGCCCGAAGTAGCTCCCAGGCATGGCTTCCTTAGGCCACAGCCGAATTATGAGGCCCTTCATGGCCTGTTCGGCGACCTTGTGGAGCTCGACCAGCTGCTTCAATTTGGTCGCTCGAGGCACTGGATGTCCGGCCTCGAACATCTTGAGACCAGAACACCTTTTCCGTCGAGCTCCCTCCTCGGCGCTGTAGAAACGCGGCAAGATCGTACACACTACGGGCAGATCTGCGAATGCTCCTGGAGAGCTCCGGATTCGGGTAAGTAATAGATAATTCACTTTCACATGCTTGCTTTGCATAAAGAATGCCTTACCCGCCGCTATCTTCTTTAACGATTCAATTTCCTGGAGGGCTTTTTGGGCTTCGGCCTTAGCGAATTTGGCACTCTCAAGAGCTGAGGCGAGCTCGGACTCGAAGTCTTTGAGTCACGCTCCAAACTCTCATGTTTTTCCACGAGAGCCTGGAGCTCTTGCCGCACCTCCGCCACCCGCGCCTCCTGCTTCTCTCGCTCGGTGCGCTCCGCGGCCGCTTTGCTTTCGGTCGTGGACACCGCTTCCTTCAGGGTCGCCACCTCGTTCGTGGCCCCTACAATACCCACGTTAGTCCTGTCATTTTTGCAACCAAATCCTTTCTATAAGGTATTACTTACCTTCCTTGTCCTCGAGCTGCTTCTTGGCAAGGCCGAGCTCGTTCTCGGACCGCCGAGGCTCGCTTCAATGCATTGACCTCCGCGGTCGGCGGCAGAGGTCGATGCGCAGCCTGAATTCCCATATTGACATACTTATGTTAGACTCCTGCGTATATCCTTTTAGATTCTCAGTCGGTTTTCTTTCCGAACACCGAACTAAGCATCGAGGCTCTTGTCTATGTGGTAATATTTTTACATATTCTAAACTTACCTCAAAGCCTGTTAGGCGGCTGGTACAGGCTTGATCGGCCCGCTCTTGGCGGATCGAATCTTCTGGATCACCACACTCATAACGGTGCGGTGCTCCTCGTCGATGGAGGCGCCGTTAAGCCCCTCCAGGAAGCTATCCGGTGCCTCCGGATGGACGGAGGTCACCGGCGTCGCAGTCTTGCCCTTCTTACGAAGGGGCCGCTTGCCGGACTTCGGAACCACTGAAGGTTCCGGTACGGAGTCCGGCACAGGGCCGGACTTAGAGCCCTCTGGGGTTTCGCCCCCTTTGCGCCCGGAGTCCGGGAGGTCGCCTTGCGGCGCCTCCAGGACCACCTCCTCGTGGCTGGGCCCCTTTAGGGACTCCACCGCGGTGTCGTCTACTTCACGAGGAGAGGAGGCGGGCGGAAGTGAAGTGCTATTCACATCCGACGAATCCAGGAGCCGCCGACGGCGGCGAGCCTGCCCTGGGCGGGCTACATGGTTATATTCGGTGTTAGAAGACACTATCGACAAATAAAAAGTCATGAGCTATTCCGGAGTCCTGGACACTTACGATCTCGCCAGGCTTGGCCCTTGGTGGCCACTCCTCCTAAATCGTTGTCGGCGTTGGTGGAAAAGTCCGGAGGAAGGGTCTTTCCTTTCTTGGACCCTCCGGCCTCCCCAGTCGGGGCGGCCTTCCTTTTCTTCTCTCCCCCCGCTGGGGGAGAGGCTTCTTTTTCCTCCTCCTCGTCCTCAGGGGAGGATTTTGCCTCAGTCGGCGGACGATGAGTCCGTCAACACTGGCGCCGGGAGCTCCTTCGAGTTCTCGCCGCTTCTTCTTGGTTTTTCTTCTCCGCACCACGTGAGGTGCCGGAGCCAGCAGCCCCGAATCGGGCGTCCACTGGTCTTCGGCAAGGGGCCGGACAATCAATCTGTCCGGGCGTCTTCACCAGTCTGTCAAAGGTTAGGGAGTTTTAGATCCCGCATAAACTCAAAATATGAAAAAGTCCCATAAAGGGTAAAATAACTTACCTCGCTGGCTTGACGCTGCGAGCTGAATCCGCGATCTTCAGTAGCGGATGCGGGAGCTTCGGCGCCCTTGAACAGCACCTTCCAGGCATCTTCGTACGTAGTGTCGAAGAGCCGGCTCAAGGTCTGGTGCTGTGCCGGATCAAACTCCCACAAATTGAAGGCCCGTTGCTGGCATGGGAGAATCCGGCGGATGAGCATAACCTGGACTACGTTGACAAGCTTGAGATGCTTGTCCACCAGGTTTCGGACGCAGGTTTGAAGTCCGGACAGCTCTTCCGAATCACCCCACGTCAGGCCCGTCTCTTTCCATGATGTGAGTCGCGTGGGGAAGCTAGATCGGAATTCGGGGGCCGCCGCCCATTGAGAGTCGCGCGGCTCAGTGATGTAGAACCACCCCGATTGCCACCCCTTCACGGTCTCCACAAAGGAGCCCTCGAGCCATAGGACTTTGGCCATCTTGCCAACCATGTCACCTCCGCACTCCGCTTGGCGGCCGCCCACTACCTTCGGCTTGACATTGAAGGTCTTCAGCCATAAGCCGAAGTGGGGATGGATGCAGAGAAAGGCCTCGCACACGATAATAAACGCCGAGATGTTGAGGATGAAGTTCGGGGCCAGATCGTGGAAATCCAGGCCGTAGTAGAACATGAGCCCCCGGACAAATGGGTGAAGTGGAAAACCTAGTCCGCGGAGGAAGTGGGTGAGGAACACCACCCTCTCATGGGGCGTGGGGTGGGAATGAGCTGCCCCTCGTCGGGGAGCCGATTACTGCGATGTCATTTGGACAAGTATCCGCCTTCCGCAGCTTTTGACTTGTCCCTCCGTGACGGAGGAGACCATCCACTTGCCTACCGCCTCGGACATGGCTGGAGAAGGTTGAGGAGGGATGTGCGGACTTGGGCGCTGGAGCTCGAGTCTTGTGAAATGGATGAGCAAAGGAGGAAGAAGGCGTAGGTTAAAAGGTGGATCCTTATCCCCTAATATGGGCGGATGAAGCTATGCGTCCCCCGCCAGCCTGGTAAAACTCGCTTATCTCCCAAGCGCCATAATCAATGGCGAGGTTGGGTTACCCACGTCCGTATTGATGGGAATCCCGAAATAAGGGGGCATGATCTCCGCTTTGATAAGACGTGCCAAGGAAACCGCCTCGCTAAACGCTACCGAGGTGGAGCAGTAAAGAAAACGATTCGTATAAAGGCCCGGCCGTGGTGTGATGTCATGCCGCCAAATACGTCGGCAGATCTGTACAGGTTATTCTCTCTATGGTGGTATGTGGAACTCGTTTTGCAGAGCCGGACACTATCCTTGTGTTCAAAATCTTCTATGAAGTATTCGGAGGAGGAACCCGCCTTGCAATGCCGAAGACAATATGCGCGCCGGATTCGTCGTAATTGAAGCCTGGTTCAGGGGCTACTGAGGGAGTCCTGGATTAGGGGGTGTCCGGATAGCCGAACTATCACCGTTGGCCGGACTCCTGGACTATGAAGATACAAGATTGAAGACTTCGTCCCGTGTCCGGATGGGACTTTCCTTGGCGTGGAAGGCAAGCTTGGCAGTACGGATATGTAGATCTCCTACCATTGTAACCGACTCTGTGTAACCCTAACCCTATCCGTGTCTATATAAATCGGAGGGTTTTAGTCCGTAGGACGAACAACAATCATACCATAGTCTAGCTTCTAGGGTTTAGCCTCTCTGATCTAGTGGTAGATCCACTCTTGTACTACCCATATCATCAAGATTAATCAAGCAAGAGTAGGGTTTTACCTCCATCGAGAGGGCCGAACACTGGGTAAAACATCGTGTCCCTTGTCTCCTGTTACCATCCGCCAAGACGCACAGTTCGGGACCCCCTACCCGAGATCCGTCGGTTTTGACACCGACACCCATCTTCTGGTATATAGGTCATTTTGACCTAAAAAATAAGGAGAGGAATTTCGGGACGCAGCGCCGCCGCCTCGAGGCGGAACTTGGGCAGGAGCACTTTTGCCCTCCGGCGGAGCGATTCCGCCGGGGGAACTTCCCTCTCGGAGGGGGAAATCATCGTCATCATCATCACCAACTCTCCCATCTTGGGGATGGGAATTGATGTCTACTACACAACCTTCTTCTTGTAGACGTTGTTGGGCCTCCAAGTGCAGAGGTTTGTAAGACAGTAGCAAATTTCCCTCAAGTGGATGACCTAAGGTGTATCAATCCGTGGGAGGCGTGGGTTGAAGATGGTCTCTCTCAAGCAACCCCGCAACCAAATAACAAAGAGTCTCTTGTGTCCCCAACACACCCAATACAATGGTAAATTGTATAGGTGCACTAGTTCATGAAGAGATGGTGATACAAGTGCAATATGGATGGTAGAAATAGGTTTTTGTAATCTGAAAATATAAAAACAGCAAGGTAACTAATGGTAAAAGTGAGCGTAAACGGTATTGCAATGCTAGGAAACAAGGCCTAGGGTTCATACTTTCACTAGTGCAAGTTCTCTCAACAATAATAACATAATTGGATCATATAACTATCCCTCAACATGCAACAAAGAGTCACTCCAAGGTCACTAATAGCAGAGAACAAACAAATAGATTATGGTAGGGTACGAAACCACCTCAAAGTTATTCTTTCCAATCAATCCGTTGGGCTATTCCTATAGGTGTCACAAACAGCCCTAGAGTTCATACTAGAATAACACCTTAAGACACAAATCAACCAAAACCCTACCTCAAGTATCCGTGGGTATGATTATACGATATGCATCACATAATGTCAGATTCATCTATTCAACCAACACATAGAACCTCAAAGAGTGCCCCAAAGTTTCTACCGGAGAATCACGACGAAAACGTGTGCCAACCCCTATGCATAGGTTCATGGGCGGAACCCGCAAGTTGGTCACCAAAACATACATCAAGTGAGTCACGTGATATCCCATTGTCACCACAGATACGCACAACAAGACATACATAAAGTGTTCTCAAATCTTTAAAGACTCAATCCGATAAGATAACTTCAAAGGGGAAACTCAATCCATTACAAGAGAGTAGAGGGGGAGAAGAAACATAAGATCCAACTATAATAGCAAAGCTCGCGATACATCAAGATCGTGCCAACTCAAGAACACGAGAGAGAGAGAGAGAGAGAGAGAGATCAAACACATAGCTCTTGGTACATACCCTCAGCCCGAGGGTGAACTACCCCTCCTCGTCATGGAGAGCGCGGGATGATGAAGATGGCCACGGTGAGGGTTCCCCCTCTCGCAGGTGCGAGCAGGGTCCCGATTGACTTTTGGTGGCTACAGAGGCTTGCAGCGGCGGAACACCCGATCTATTCTCCTCCCCAGAAGTTTCAAGGTACGTAGGTATATATGGGTGAAAGAAGTACGTCGGTGGAGCAAAGGGGGGCCCACGAGGAAGGGGGCGCCCTAGGGGGGCGCCCTCCACCCTCGTGGCCGCGTTCTTTATTTTTTGATGGAGGGTCCAAGTCTCCTGGATCATATTCGGTAAGAAAATCACGTTCCCGAAGGTTTCATTCTGTTTGGACTCCGTTTGATATTCCGTTTCTTCAAAACACTGAAATAGGCAAAAAACAGCAATTCTGGGCTGGGCCTCCGGTTAATAGGTTAGTCCCAAAAGTAATATAAAAGTGGAAAATAAAGCCTAATATGGTCCAAAACAGTAGATAATATAGCATGGAGCAATAAAAAATTATAGATACGTTGGAGACGTATCAAGCATCCCCAAGCATAATTCCTGCTCGTCCTCGAGTAGGTAAATGATAAAAAAGATAATTTTTGATGTGGAATGCTAGTTGGCATAGTTTCATTGTAATTGTTCTTACTTGTGATATGAATATTCAGATCCGAAAGATTCAAGACAAAAGTTCATATTGTCATAAAAATAATAATACTTCAAGCATACTAACTAAGCAATTATTTCTTCTCAAAATAACATGGCCAAAGAAAGTTCATCCCTACAAAATAATATAGTTTAGTCATGCTCCATTTTCGTCACACAAGAATGCTCTCATCATGCACAACCCCGACAAGCCAAGCAATTGTTTCATACTTTAGTAATCTCAAACTTATAAACCTTCATGCAATACATGAGCGCGAGCCATGGATATAGCACTATGGGTGGAATAGAATATGATGAGGGGGGTTATGTGGAGAAGACAAAAAAGGAGAAAGTCTCACATCAACGAGGCTAATCAATAGCTATGGATATGCCCATCGATTGATGTTAATGCAAGGAGTAGGGATTGCCATGCAACAGATGCACTAGAGTTACAAATGTATGAAAGCTCAACAAAAGAAACTAAGTGGGTGCGCATCCAACTTGCTTGCTCACGAAGACCTAGGGCACTTGAGGAGGCCCATCGTTGGAATATACAAGCCAAGTTCTATAATGAAAAATTCCCACTAGTATATGAAAGTGACAACTTAAGAGACTCTCTATATGAAGAACATGGTGCTACTTTGAAGCACAAGTGTGGAAAAAAAGGATAGTAGCATTGCCCCTTTTTATTTCTCTTTTTTGGGTCTTTTTTTCTTTTGGCCTTTCTCTCTCTTTTTTTGGGGACAATGCTCTATTAAATGATGATCATCACACTTCTATTTATTTACAACTCAATGATTACAACTCGATACTAAAACATAGTATGACTCTGTATGAATGCCTCCGGCGATGTACCGGGATATGCAATGAACCAAGTGTGACATGTATGAAAGAATTATGAACGATGGCTTTGCCACAAATACTATGTCAACTACATGATCATGCTAAGCAATATGACAATGATGAATGTGTCATGAAGAACAGAATGGTGGAAAGTTGCATGGCAATGTATCTCGGAATGGCTATGGAAATGCCATAATAGGTAGGTATGGTGGCTATTTTGAGGAAGATATAAGGAGGTTTATATGTGAAAGAGTGTATCATATCACGGGGTTTGTGAAGGAAATATGCCCTAGAGGCAATAATAAACTTATTATTTAATTCCTTATATCATGATAAATGTTTATTATTCATGCTACAATTGTATTAACCGGAAACATAATACATGTGTGAATACATAAACAAACAGAGTGTCACTAGTATGCCTCTACTTGACTAGCTCATTAATCAAAGATGGTTATGTTTCCTAGCCATGGACAAAGAGTTGTTATTTGATTAACGGGATCAAATCATTAGGAGAATGATGTGATTGACTTGACCCATTCCGTTAGCTTAGCACACGATCATTTAGTATTCTGCTATTGCTTTCTTCATGACTTATACATGTTCCTATGACTATGAGATTATGCAACTCCCGTTTACGAAGGAACACTTTGTGTGCTACCAAACGTCACAACGTAACTAGGTGATTATAAAGGTGCTCTCTGTGTGTCTCCGAAGGTATTTGTTGGGTTGGCGTATTTCGAGATTAGGATTTGTCACTCCGATTGTCGGAGAGGTATCTCTGGGCCCACTCGGTAATGCACATCATTATAAGCCTTGCAAGCATTGCAGCTAATGAGTTAGTTGCGAGATGATGTATTACGGAACGAGTGAAGAGACTTGCCGGTAACGAGATTGAACTAGGTATTGAGATACCGATGATCGAATCTCGGGCAAGTAACATACCGATGACAAAGGGAACAACTTATGCGGTCTGACTGATAAAGATCTTCGTAGAATATGTGGGAGCCAATATGAGCATCCAGGTTCCGCTATTGGTTATTGACCCGTAGGGTCCGCACGCTTAAATTTTCGATGACAGTTATATTATGAGTTTATGTGTTTTGATGTACATAAGGAGTTCGGAGTCCTGGATGAGATCGGGGACATGACGAGGAGTCTCGAAATGGTCGAGACGTAAAGATCGATATATTGGACGACTATATTCGGACATCGGAAAGATTCCGAGTGATTCGGGTATTTTCGGGGGTACCAGAGAGTTACGGGAATTTATATTGGGCCTTAATAGGCCATACGGGAAAAGAGAAAAAGGCATCAAAGGGTGGCCGCACCCCTCCCCATGGACTGGTCCGAATTGGACTAGGGAGGGGGGGGCGCCCCCTTCCTTCCTTCTCCTTTTTCCTTCCCTTCTCGTACTCCAACATGGAAAGGAGGAATCCTACTCCCGGTGTGAGTAGGACTCCCCCCTTGGCGCGCCCTCCTTGGCCGGCCGCCTCTCTCCCCTTGCTCCTTTATATACGGGGGCAGGGGGCACCCCATGGACACAATAATTGATCTGTTTGATCTTTTAGCCGTGTGCGGTGCCCCCCTTCACCATAGTCCACCTCGATACATCAGAAGCGGTGCTTAGGCGAAGCCCTGCATCGGTAGAACATCAACATCGTCACCACGCCGTCGTGCTGACGAAACTCTCCCTCAACACTCGGCTGGATCGGAGTTCGAGGGACGTCATTGGGCTGAACGTGTGCTAAACTCGGAGGTGTCGTGCGTTCGGTACTTGATCGGTCGGATCGTGAAGACATACGACTACATCAACCGTGTTGTGCTAACACTTCCGCTTTCGGTCTACGAGGGTACATGGACAACACTCTCCCCTCTCACTGCTATGCATCACCATGATCTTGTGTGTGCGTAGGAAATTTTTGAAATTACTACGTTCCCCAACAGTGGCATCTGAGCCAGGTTTTATGCGTAGATGTCATATGCACGAGTAGAACACAAGTGAGTTGTGGGCGATATAAGTCATACTGCTTACCAGCATGTCATACTTTGGTTCGGCGGTATTATTGGATGAAGCAGCCCGGACCGACATTACGCGTACGCTTATGCGAGACTGGTTCTACCGACGTGCTTTGCACACAGGTGGCTGGCGGGTGTCAGTTTCTCCAAGTTTAGTTGAACCAAGTGTGGCTACGCCCGGTCCTTGCGAAGGTTAAAACAACACCAACTTGACAAACTATCATTGTGGTTTTGATGCGTAGGTAAGAATGGTTCTTGCTCAGCCCGTAGCAGCCACGTAAAAACTTGCAACAACAAAGTAGAGGACGTCTAACTTTTTTTTGTAGGGCATGTTGTGATGTGATATGGTCAAGACGTGATGAGATATAAGTTGTTGTATGAGATGATCATGTTTTGTTGAAGTTATCGGCAACTGGCAAAAGCCTTATGGTTGTCTCTCTATTGCATAAGATGCAAGCGCCAAATAATTGCTTTACCTTATCGCTATGCGATAGCAATAGTTGCAAGAGCAATTGTTGGCGAGACGACCATGTGACGACACATTGAGATAGATCAAGATGATGGAGATCATGGTGTCATGCCGGTGACGATGGAGATCATGATGATGCTTTGGAGATGGAGATCAAAGGCACAAGATGATGATGGCCATATCATGTCACATATTATATTGATTGCATGTGATGTTTATCTTTTATGCATCTTATCTTGCTTTGATTGACGGTAGCATTATAAGATGATCTCTCACTAAATTTCAAGATAAAAGTGTTCTCCCTGGGTATGCACCGTTGCCAAAGTTCGTCGTGCCCAGACACCACGTGATGATCGGGTGTGATAAGCTCTACGTCCATCTACAACGGGTGCAAGCCAGTTTTGCACACGCAGAATACTCAGGTTAAACTTGACGAGCCTAGCATATGCAGATATGGCCTCGGAACACTGAGACCGAAAGGTCGAGCGTGAATCATATAGTAGATATGATCAACATAGTTATGTTCATCATTGAAAGCTACTCCATTTCACGTGATGATCGGTTATGGTTTAGTTGATTTGGATCACGTGATCACTTAGATGATTAGAGGGATGTCTATCTAAGTGGGAGTTCTTAAGTAATATGATTAATTGAAATTTAATTTATCATGAACTTAGTCCTGGTAGTATTAGCATATCTATGTTGTAGATCAATAGCTCGCAATGTTGCTCCCCGTTTAATTTTGATATGTTCCTAGAGAAAACTAAGTTGAAAGATGTTAGTAGCAATGATGCGGATTGGATCCGTGATCTGAGGTTTATCCTCTTTTGCTGCACAGAAGAATTATGTCCTTGATGCACCGCTAGGTGACAGACCTATTGCAGGAGCAGATGCAGACGTTATGAACGTTTTTGACAAAAGCTCGGTATGATGACTACTTGATAGTTAAGTGCACCAATCTTTACGGCTTAGAACGGGGACTTGAAAGACGTTTTGAACGTCATGGACCATATGAGATGTTCCAGGAGTTGAAGTTAATATTTCAAGCAAATACCCGAGTTGAGAGATATGAAGTCTCCAACAAGTTCTATAGCTAAAAAATGGAGGAGAATAGCTCAAGCAGTGAGCATGTGCTCAGATTGTCTGGGTACTACAATCACCTGAATCAAGTGGGAGTTAATCTTCCAGATAAAATAGTGATTGATAGTATTCTCTAGTCACCATCACCAAGTTAGTAGAACTTCGTGATGAACTATAATATGCAAGGGATGACGAAAACAATTCCCAAGCTCTTCGCGATGCTAAAATCGGCTAAGGTAGAAATCAAGAAAAACATCAAGTGTTGATGGTTGACAAGACCACTAGTTTCAAGAGAAAGGGCAAAGGGAAGAAGGGGAACTTCAAGAAGAACGGCAAGCAACTTGCTGCTCAAGTGAAGAAGCCCAAGTATGGACCTAAGCCTGAGACTAAGTGCTTCTACTGCAAAGGGACTGGTCACTAGAAGCGGAACCACCCCAAGTATTTGGCGGATAAGAAGGATGGCAAAGTGAACAAGCTATATTTGATATACATGTTATTGATGTGTACCTTACTAGTGTTTATAGTAGCCCCTGGGTATTTGATACTTGTTCGTTGCTAAAAATTAGTAACTCGAAACAGGAGTTACTGAATGAACATAGACTAGTTAAGTGTGAAGTGATGATGTGTGTTGTAAGTGTTTCCAAGATTTTTATGATAATCATCGCGCACTACCTATATTTCGGGATTAGTGTTGAACCTAAATAAGTGTTATTTGGTGTTTGCGTTGAGCATAAATATGATTTGATCATGTTTATTGCAATACAGCTTATTCATTTAAGTTAGAGAACAATTGTTGTTCTTTACATGAATAGAACCTTCTATGGTCATACGGACCAACGAAAATGGTTTGTTGGATCTCGATCGTAGTGATACACATATTCATAATATTGAAGCCAAAAGATGCAAAGTTAATAATGATAGTGCAACTTATTTGTGGCACTTGCCGTTTAGGTCATATTGGTGTAAAGCGCATGAAGAAACTCCATGCTAATGGACTTTTGGAATCACTTGATTATGAATCACTTGATGCTTGCGAACCATGCCTCATGGGCAAGATGACTAAGACTCCGTTCTCCGGAACAATGGAGCAAGCAACAAATTTTTTGTAAATCATACATACTGATGTATGTGGTCCGATGAATATTAAGGCTCGCGACAAGTATCATTATTTTCTGACCTTCACAGATGATTTGAGCAGATATGGGTATATCTACTTGATGAAACATAAGTCTGAAACGTTTGAAAAGTTCAAAGAATTTCAGAGTGAAGTGGAGAATCATTGTAACAAGAAAATAGAAGTTTATATGATATGATCGCAAAGGTAAAATATTTGAGTTACGAGTTTGGCCTTCAGTTAAAACAATGTGAAATAGTTTCACTACTCACGCCACTTGGAACACCACAGTGTAATGGTGTGTACGAACTTCGTAACCGTACTTTATTAGATATGGTGCGATCTATGATGTCTCTTACTTATCTACCACTATCTTTTTGGGGTTATGCATTAGAGACAGCTTCATTCACGTTAAAAAGGGCACCATCTAAATCCATTGAGACGACACCGTATGAATTATGGTTTAGCAAGAAACCAAAGTTGTCGTTTCTTAAAGTTTGGGTTGCGATGCTTATGTGAAAAAGTTTCAACATGATATGCTTGAACCCAAATCGGAGAAGTGCGTCTTCATAGGATACCCAAAATGTTGGGTACACCTTCTATCACAGATCCGAAGGCAAGGCATTCGTTGCCAAGAATGGATCCTTTTTAGAGAAGGAGTTTCTCTCGAAAGAAGTGAGTGGGAGGAAAGTAGAACTTGATGAGGTAACTGTACCTGCTCCCTTATTGGAAAGTAGTTCATCACACAAATCTGTTCCTGTGACTGTTACACCAATCAGTGAGGAAGCTAATGATGATGATCATGTAACTTCAGATCAAGTTACTACCGAACCTCGTAGGTAAAACAGAGTGAGATCCGCACCAAAGTGGTACGGTAATCCTGTTCTGGAGGTCATGTTACTTGACCATGACAAACCTACGAACTATGAGGAAGCGATGATGAGCACCGCGAAATGGCTTGAGGCCATGAAATCTGAGATGGGATCCATGTATGAGAACAAAGTGTGGACTTTGGTGGACTTGCTCGATGATCGGCAAGCCATTAAGAATAAATGGATCTTCAAGAGGGAGACGAACGCTGATAGTAGTGTTACTATCTACAAAGCTAGACTTGTCGAAAAAGGTTTTTGACAAAGTTCAAGGTGTTGACTGTGATGAGATTTTCTCACTCATAGTGATGCTTAAGTCTGTCTGAATAATGTTAGCAAATTGCCACATTTTATGCAATCTAGCAAATGGATGTCAAAACTACATTCCTTAATGGATTTCTTAAAGAAGAGTTGTATATGATGCAACTAGAAGGTTTTGTCGATCCTAAAGGTGTTAAAAAAATGTGCAAGCTCCAGCGATCCATCTATGGACTGGTGCAAGCATCTCGGAGTTGGAATATACGCTTTGATGAGTTGATCAAACCATATATTTTTATACAGACTTGCGGTGAAGCCTGCATTTACAAGAAAGTGAGTGGGAGCACTACAACATTTCTGATAAGTATATGTGAATGACATATTGTTGATCGGAAATAATGTAGAATTATTCTGCAAAGCATAAAGGAGTGTTTGAAAGGAGTTTTTCAAATAAAGACCTCGGTGAAGCTGCTTACATATTGAGCATCAAGATCTATAGAGATAGATCAAAACGCTTGATAAGTTTTTTCAATGAGTGCATACCTTGACAAGATTTTGAAGTAGTTCAAATGGAACAGTCAAAGAAAGAGTTCTTGCTTGTGTTACAAGGTGTGAAATTGAGTAAGACTCAAAACCAGACCACGGCAGAAGAGAGAAAGAGAATGAAAGTCATTCCCTATGCCATCCATAGGTTCTATAAAGTATGCCATGCTGTGTACCAGATCTATTGTATACCCTGCACTGATTTTGGCAAGGGAGTACAATAATGATCTAGGAATAGATCACTGGACAGTGGTCAAAATCATCCTTAGTGGAATAAGGATATGTTTCTCGATTATGGAGGTGACAAAATGTTCGTCCTAAAGGGTTACGTCGATGCAAGTTTTGACAATGATCTAGATGACTATAAGTATCAATCTGGATACATATTGAAAGTGGGAGTAATTAGCTAGAGTAGCTCCGTGCAGAGCATTATTGACATAGAAATTTGCAAAATACATACAGATCTGAATGTGGCAGACTCGTTGACTAAACTTCTCTCACAAGCAAAACATGATCACACCTTAGTACTCTTTGGGTGTTAATCACATAGCGATGTGAACTAGATTATTGACTCTAGTAAACCCTTTGGGTGTTGGTCGCATGACGATGTGAACTATGGATGTTAATCACATGGTGATGTGAATTATTGGTGTTAAATCACATGGCGATGTGAACTAGATTATTGACTCTAGTGCAAGTGGGAGACTGGAGGAAATATGCCCTAGAGGCAATAATAAAGTTATTATTTATTTCCTTATATCATGATAAATGTTTATTATTCATGCTAGAATTGTATTAACCGGAAACATAATATATGTGTGAATACATAGACAAACAGAGTGTCACTAGTATGCCTCTACTTGACTAACTCGTTAATCAAAGATGGTTATGTTTCCTAGCCATGGAAAAAGAGTTGTTATTTGATTAACGGGATCACATCATTAGGAGAATGATGTGATTGACTTGACCCATTCCGTTAGCTTAGCACATGATCGTTTAGTATTCTGCTATTGCTTTCTTCATGACTTATACATGTTCCTATGACTATGAGATTATGCAACTCCCGTTTACCGGAGGAAACTTTGTGTGCTACCAAACGTCACAACGTAACTGGGTGATTATAAAGGTGCTCTACAGGTGTCTCTGAAGGTATTTGTTGGGTTGGCGTATTTCAAGATTAGGATTTGTCACTCCGATTGTTGGAGAGGTATCTCTGGGCCCACTCGGCAATGCACATCACTATAAGCCTTGCAAGCATTGCAGCTAATGAGTTAGTTGTGAGATGGTTACGGAACGAGTAAAGAGACTTGTCGGTAAGGAGATTGAATTAGGTATTGAGATACCTAAAATCGAATCTCGGGCAAGTAACATACCGATGACAAAGGGAACAATGCATGTTGTTATGCGGTCTGACCGATAAAGATCTTCGTAGAATATGTGGGAGCCAATATGAGCATCCAGGTTCCGCTATTGGTTATTGACCGGAGACGTGTCTCGGTCATGTCTACATAGTTCTCGAACCCGTAGGGTCCACACGCTTAAAGTTTCGATGATAGTTATATTATGAGTTTATTTGTTTTGATGTACCGAAGGAGTTCGGAGTCCCGGATGAGATCGGGGACATGACGATGAGTCTCGAAATGGTCGAGACGTAAAGATCGATATACTAGACGACTATATTCGGACATCGAAAAGGTTCCGAGCGATTCAGGTATTTCGGGGGTACCGGAGAGTTACGGGAATTCGTATTGGGCCTTAATAGGCCATACGGGAAAGGAGAAAAAGACCTCAAAGGGTGGCCGCACCCCTCCCCATGGAGTGGTCCGAATTGGATTAGGGAGGGGGTGCCCCCTTCCTTCCTTCTCCTTTTTCCTTCCCTTCTCCTACTCCAACAAGGAAAGGAGGAATCCTACTCCCGGTGGGAGTAGGACTCCCCCCTTGGCGCGCCCTCCTTGGCCGGCCGCCTCTCCCCCCTTGCTCCTTTATATACGGGGGCAGGGGGCACCCCATAGACACAACAATTGATCTGTTTGATCTTTTAGCCGTGTGCGGTGCCCCCCTCCACCATAGTCCACCTCGATAATACTGTAGCGGTGCTTAGGCGAAGCCCTGCATCGGTAGAACATCAACATCGTCACCACGCCGTCGTGCTGACGAAACTCTCCCTCAACACTCGGCTGGATCAGAGTTCGAGGGACGTCATCGGGCTGAACGAGTGCTAAACTCAGAGGTGCCGTGCGTTTGGTACTTGATCGGTCGGATCGTGAAGACGTACGACTACATCAACCGCGTTGTGCTAACGCTTCCGCTTTCGGTCTACGAGGGTACGTGGACAACACCCTCCCCTCTCATTGCTATGCATCACCATGATCTTGCGTGTGCATAGGAAATTTTTGAAATTACTACGTTCCCCAACAGTTTGGGTGCACCGGTGAAGTTTGCACCAACTCTCAATGTGAGAAAGGGCAATGCACGGTACCGAAGAGGCTAGCAATGATGGAAGGGTGAGAGTGCGTATAATCCATGGACTCAACATTAGTCATAAAGAACTCATATACTTACTGCAAAAATCTACAAGTCATCAAAAACCAAGCACTACGCGCATGCTCCTAGGGGATAGATTGGTAGGAAAGACCATCGCCGTCCCCGACCGCCACTCATAAGGAGGACACTCAAAGAACACCTCATGTTTCAAATTTGTTACATAACGTTTACCATACGTGCATGCTACGGGACTTGCAAACTTCAACACAAGTATTTCTCAAATTCACAACTACTCAACTAGCACAACTTTAATATCACTACCTCCATATCTCAAAACAATCATCAAGTATCAAACTTCTCTTAGCATTCAACACACTCATAAGAAAGTTTTTACTATTTTTATATACCTAGCATATTAGGATTATTTAAGCAAATTACCATGCTATTTACGACTCTCAAAATAATCTAAGTGAAGCATGAGAGATCAATATTTTCTTTAAAACAAATCCACCACCGTGCTCTAAAAGATATAAGTGAAGCACTAGAGCAAATGACAAACTACTCCAAAAGATATAAGTGAAGATCAATGAGCAGTTGAATAATTATGCAACTATTTGAAGACTCTCTAACATTTAAGAATTTCAGATCTTGGTATTTTATTCAAACAGCAAGCAAAACAAAATAAAACTACATTGCAAGGATAGCACAAATCATGTGAAGAAGCAAAAACTTAGGTTCAACCGATACTGACCGATAGTTGTTGAAGAGAAAAGGTGGGATGCCTACCGGGGCATCCCCAAGCTTAGATGCTTGAGACTTCTTGAAATAAGATCTTGGGGTGCCTTGGGCATCCCCAAGCTTGAGCTTTTGTGTCTCCTTAATTCTTCTCATATCACGGTTTCCTAAATCTCAAAAGCTTCATCCACACAAAACTCAACAAGAACTCGTGAGATAAGTTAGTATAAACCAATGCAAAACCTTATCATCTTCTATTGTAACAAGTCACTAAAATTATTATTCAACATTGCATACCAAATGTCTCTGCATATTTAATACTCCTATCATCAAATAGAATCATTAAACAAGCAAACATATGCAAACAATGCAAACATAACAGCAATCTGCCAAAACAGTACATTCTGTAAAGAATGCAAGATTCATCATGCTTCCCTAACTCAAAAAATTATGAAATAAAATTACCACTGTAGTAAATTTATCAGATCTTAATATGCAAGAGGTTTCAACATTTTATCACATTCTGACTTTTCTAAGGAATTTTTGCAACAGAGGTAAACTTTCTGTTTTCAAACAGCAACATGTATACTTGCAAAATAAGCATAGTAAAGGTTATCCTTAACATTTTTATTGAAAATAAAGATGCAAAACATTAATATAAATAACAGCAAGCAAATACTAGCAAAATAAATTGACGCTCCAAGCAAAACACATATCATGTGGTGAATAAAAATATAGCTCCAAGTAAAGTTACCGATGAACGAAGACGAAAGAGGGGATGCCTTCCGGGGCATCCCCGACCTTAGGCTCTTGGTTGTCCTTGAATATTACCTTGGGTTGCCTTGGGAATCCCCAAGATTAGGCTCTTGCCACTCCTTATTCCATAGTCCATCGAATCTTTACCCAAAACTTGAAAACTTCACAACACAAAACTTAACAGAAAACTCGTGAGCTCCGTTAGCGAAAGAAAACAAAACACCACCTCAAGGTACTGTAATGAACTCATTATTTATTTGTATAGGTGTTAAACCTACTGTATTCCAACTTCTCTATGGTTTATAAACTATTTACTAGCCATAGATTCATCAAAATAAGCAAACAACACACGAAAAACAGAATCTGTCAAAAACAGAACAATATGTAGTAATCTGTAACTAACGCAAACTTCTGGAACTCCAAAAATTCTACCAAAATAGGAAAACCTAGATAATTTGTTTATTGATCTGCTTCAAGTTGAATCAGTATTTTATCATGCTCTGGTGATTTTTAACAATTGTTTTCGTAAACAAAAAGTTTCTGGAATTTTCAGCAAGATCAAATAACTATCATCCAAGAAGATCCTATAGGTCTTACTTGGTACAAACACTAATTAAAACATAAAACCATATCTAACCAGAGGCTAGATGATTTACTTATTACTAAACAGAACCAAAAAGCAAGAAACTAAAATAAAATTGGGTTGCCTCCCAACAAGCGCTATCGTTTAACGCCCCTAGCTAGGCATGATGATTTCAATGATGCTCACATAAAAGATAAGAATTGAAACATAAAGAGAGCATCATGAAGAATATGACTAGCACATTTAAGTCTAACCCACTTACTATGCATAGGGATTTTGTGAGCAAACAACTTATGGGAACAATAATCAACTAGCATAGGAAGGCAAAACAAGCATAACTTTAAAACTTTAAGTATATAGAGAGGAAACTTGATATTATTGCAATTCCTACAAGCATATGTTCCTCCCTTATAATAATTTTCAGTAGCATCATGAATGAATTCAACAATATAACCAGCACCTAAAGCATTCTTTTCACGATCTACAAGCATAGAAAATTTACTACTCTTCACATAAGCAAAATTCTTCTCTTGAATAGTAGTGGGAGCAAACTCAACAAAATAACTATCATGTGATTGAAAATTAAGATAAAGATGACAAGTTTCATGGTTACCATTATTCTTTATAGCATAGGTGTCATCACAATAATCATCATAGATAGGAGGCATGCTTTCATCATAGTAAATTTGCTCATCAAAGCTTGGGGGACAAAAATATCATCTTCATCAAACATAGCTTCCCCAAGCTTGTGGCTTTGCATATCATTAGCATCATGGATATTCAAAGAATTCATACTAACAACAATGCAATCATGCTCATCATTCACATATTTTATGCCAAGCATTTAATGTAATTCTTCTTCTAGTACTTGAGCACAATTTTCCTTCCCATCATTCTCACGAAATATATTAAAAAGATGAAGCGTATGAGACAAACTCAATTCCATTTTTTGTAGTTTTCTTTTATAAACTAAACTAGTGATAAAAAAAGAAACTAAAAGATTCGATTGCAAGATCTAAAGATATACCTTCAAGCACTCACCTCCGTGACAACGGCGCCAGAAAAGAGCTTAGTTGACGGGGTGTGAGTGCCGCTTACCTAGCCTCCCCGGCAACGGCGCCAGAAAAGAGCTTGATGTCTACTACACAACCTTCTTCTTGTAGACGTTGTTGGGCCTCCAATCTTGCAGAGGTTTGTAGGATAGTAGAAAATTTCCCTCAAGTGGATGACCTAAGGTTTATCAATCTGTGGGAGGCGTAGGTTGAAGATGGTCTCTCTCAAGCAACCCTGCAACCAAATAACAAAGAGTCTCTTGTGTCCCCAACACACCCAATACAATGGTAAATTGTATAGGTGCACTAGTTCAACGAAGAGATGGTGATACAAGTGCAATATGGATGGTAGAAATAGGTTTTTGTAATCTGAAAATATAAAAACAGCAAGGTAACTAATGGTAAAAGTGAGCGTGAAGCGGTATTGCAATGCTAGGAAACAAGGCCTAGGGTTCATACTTTCACTAGTGCAAGTTCTCTCAACAATAATAACATAATTGGATCATATAACTATCCCTCAACATGCAACAAAGAGTCACTCCAAAGTCACTAATAGCGGAGAACAAACGAAGAGATTATGGTAGGGTACGAAACCACCTCAAAGTTATTCTTTCCAATCAATCCGTTGGGCTATTCCTATAAGTGTCACAAACATCCCTAGAGTTCATACTAGAATAACACCTTAAGACACAAATCAACCAAAACCCTAATGTCACCTAGATACTCCAATGTCACCTCAAGTATCCGTGGGTATGATTATACGATATGCATCATACAATCTCAGATTCATCTATTCAACCAACACATAGAACCTCAAAGAGTGCCCCAAAGTTTCTACCAGAGAATCACGACGAAAACGTGTGCCAACCCTATGCATAGGGCGGAACCCGCAAGTTGATCACCAAAACATACATCAAGTGAGTCACATGATATCCCATTGTCACCACAGATACGCACGGCAAGACATACATAAAGTGTTCTCAAATCTTTAAAGACTCAATCCGATAAGATAACTTCAAAGGGGAAACTCAATCCATTACAAGAGAGTAGAGGGGGAGAAGAAACACAAGATCCAACTATAATAGCAAAGCTCGCGATACATCAAGATCGTGCCAACTCAAGAACACGAGAGAGAGAGAGAGATCAAACACATAGCTACTAGTACATACCCTCAGCCCCGAGGGTGAACTACTCCTCCTCTCGTCATGGAGAGCGCCGGGATGATGAAGATGGCCACCGGTGAGGGTTCCCCCCGGCAGGTGCGGAACAGGTCCCGACGACTTTTGGTGGCTACAGAGGCTTGCGGCGGCGGAACTCCCGATCTATTCTCCTCCCCGGAAATTTTAGGGTACGTGGGTATATATGGGTGAAAGAAGTACGTTGGTGGAGCAAAGGGGGGCCCACGAGGCAGGGGGCGCCCTCCACCCTCGTGGCCGCCTCCTTTCTTTCTTGATGGAGGGTCCAAGTCTCCTGGATCATATTCAGTGAGAAAATCACGTTCCGAAGGTTTTATTCCGTTTGGACTCCGTTTGATATTCCGTTTCTTCGAAACACTGAAATAGGCAAAAAAAAAAAAACAGCGGCTGGGCCTCCGGTTAATAGGTTAGTCCCAAAAGTAATATAAAAGTGGAAAATAAAGCCCAATATGGTCCAAAACAGTAGATAATATAGCATGGAGCAATCAGAAATTATAGATACGTTGGATACGTATCAGCAATCTCCATCAACATCTTCAATAGCACCATCACCTCTCAAACCCTAGTTCATCTCTTGTGTTCAATCTTTGTATCGGAACCGTAGATTGGTACTTGTGGGTGACTAGTAGTGTTGATTACATCTTGTAGTTGATTACTATATGGTTTATTTGGTGGAAGATTATATGTTCGGATCCATTATGCTATTTAATACCCCACCGATCTTGAGCATTGAGGAGTCCCGGATTAGGGGTGTCCGGATAGCCGAACTATCACCATTGGCGGACTCTGGACTATGAAGATACAAGATTGAAGACTTTTTCCGTGTCCGGATGGACTTTCCTTGGCGTGGAAGGCAAGCTTGGCGATCTGGATATTTAGATCTCCTACCATTGCAACCGACTGTGTAACCCTAACCTATCCGGTGTCTATATAAACCGGAGGGTTTTAGTCCGTGGGGACGAACAACAATCATACCATAGGCTAGCTTCTAGGGTTTAGCCTCCTTGATCTCGTGGTAGATCTACTCTTGTACTACCCATATCATCAATATTAATCAAGCAGGAGTAGGGTATTACCTCCATCGAGAGGGCCCGAACCTGGGTAAAAACATCGTGTCCCTTGTCTCCTGTTAACATCCGCCTAGACGCACAGTTCGGGACCCCCTACCCGAGATCCACCGGTTTTGACACCGACATTGGTGCTTTCATTGAGAGTTCCTCTGTGTCGTCACCGTCAGGAAGGATGCCTCATCTCATCTTTAAAGACGATACTATCACCAAAGAAGCCTTGGCCACTGGTCAGACTCTTCGGCTAGGTGGTTTTCTCATGACCGCCAGTTCGGCCGCCGCGCCGACGATGACTTCTCGAGCCATCGAAACCAATCTTCATGTTAATTCGGAACTTGCCGAACAGTTAGATCCGATCGAGCTCTCCTCTGTAAACGAGCTCTTGGATCGCATCGCCCCCCTGGGAGTCGCTACAGACTACGATTGGATCGGGCCTAAAACCGATCTGAGAGAAATCAACTCTCCCCAGGCTACCCATCATGTTGTTGTGATAGAGGAGCAATGCGGCGATTCTTCTTCTATCTTAAGGACTAGCTACATCTGGATTCCCGATCCCTCCATGCCGGATTCCCGCAGAGGGACGGATGTCGATCAAGCCCTGAACTTAAAGTCAGGCGGCGGGTTGGATTCATTAGATAGCACTCAAAAATCTAAACTTCCGAGTTCGGAAACTTCTCGCCCCGAGTCCTAAATTGGACGGATTCCGGATCTAGTTCCACCCGCCCACCCAAACATTAGCGATCTATCCCGAATTCGGCAAGAGCCCGCTGAAACAGTACATCATTACTGGGCCAGATTCCTCCTGGTTATGGACAGGATAAAGGACTGCCGAGAGGAGGACGCAATCTCACTTTTTTGCAATAATTGCACGGACAAGGGAATCCTAAACACCATAAGTCATCACGAAATTACACGCTTTGCTGACTTGGCGACCATTGTACAAAAGTACTGTGCGATGGAGAGTGCTTGGAAAACCGAAAGTAAATTTTGGGATAATCCGGCCCCAAATACATCCCTAGTCCGAAATAAAAGGGTGCATCATCACCAAGCACACAGGTTAAACACCAAAAACCAAAACCCCTAAAGGGTATGGAACCGTCTTTGGAGGGTTGGCTAAGCGGACCTGCAAAATTCATAGCACAGAGGGCGCCACTCCAACTCATAGCCTTCGATCATGTTGGATACTACGGCAGGTGGCCAAAAGTGGCGACGAGCTTCTAGCTTCAGAATCCTAGCCCAGCAATACTAGTACGGTGTTAACAGTCTTCGAGACTTTCGCATCAAATAATATGCGGAAACGAACACTCCGCAACCTTGCCGAAGTCTACCAAGTAGCAACAATAAATCCATGAAGTGACACGGCTATTACCTTTAATGCCGCGATTTAACCCAAATTCCGAACAACCCGAGCACCAGCTGCATTGGTCCTCAGTCCAATAGTGGACGACTTTCGCCTTACTAAGGTACTCATGGATGGCGGCAGCGGACTAAACCTCATCTATGAGGAAACCCTCCGAAAAATGGAAATAGACTGGAACCGCATTGAGCGAACCAGCACAACCTTTCGAGGAATAATCCCTAGCCGGGAAGCATGCTGCACAGGAAAAATCACACTGGACGTAGTGTTCGGCTCGCCGGACAATTACAGGTCCGAGGAAGTCACATTTCAAGTGGCCCCTTTCAACAGCGGATATCACGCTTTATTAGGGCGAGAGGCATTCACAATTTTTCAAGCTATACCCCATTATGGGTACATGAAGCTTAAAATGCCCGGACCTAACGGAATCATCACTCTCGCTAGTGATCCGAACATAGCACTCCGCGCAGAAAACAAGACAGCCGCACTAGCCCTTGAGGCACTATCCGAAGCCCTAGCGGCCGAGGAACTCACTGCGATGCGCTCCACGGTGAACAAGGACGATGTGATACTTGATAAAAGATCCAAGTCCACCTCTTTTAAACCAGCGGATGAAATAGTCAAATTCCAAGTCCACCCAACGGACCACAAAAGACGGTCTCCATTGGGGCACAATCAAACCCTGATGTAGACGCCAGACTACGAGAATATCTACGAGAAAATCGACATTTTTGCACGGCACCCTTCAGATATGCCAGAATCCCACATCGGCTGGCCGAGCACAGCCTAAATATCCTAAAAGGATTCAAGCCGATCAAACAGGCTCTTGGCGCTTTTCCGAACCCAAGAGACAAAGCTATGGGACCGGAGCTAGCCAAACTTCCGAAGCCGGATTCATCAGAGATATTAAACATCCGGACTGGCTAGCAAACCTGGTGATGGTACCAAAGAAGGATAAATCCTGGCGCCTATGTGTTGATTTCAAAGACCTTAATAAGGCTTGCCCAAAGGATCCCTTCCCCCTCCCTCGCATTGATCAAATTATCGATGCTACAAAGAGGACACGACTCATTGTGCTTCCTCGACGCGTACTCGGCTACCACCAAATCAAGATGGCGGAGCTAGACCAAGCTGCAACAGCATTCATCACTCCATACGGCCCATTCTCGCTTCAACACAATGCCCTTCGGCTCAAAACGCCAAATAAGCAACATATCAAGATGATTCGAGACATGTCCGCAAACCGGATCGACAAAACAGTGGAAGCATATGTAGATGACGTGGTCGTCAAAACCAAGCATGTCGAAACTCTAGTAGACGACTTGAGGCTCACATTCGACAATCTTCGAAAATATGACATCAAGCTCAGTCCGGAAAAATGCGTCTTCGGCGTTCCAGCTGAAAAGCTCATGGGCTTCATTGTGTCCGGTAGAGGAATTGAAGCAAACCCAGCCAAGATCCGAGCTCTTTCGCAATTGGATATTCCAAAAGACCTCAAACAAATACAAAAAATGACTGGATGCGTAGCGGCTCTAAGCCGCTTTATTTCCCGTTTAGGAGATAAGGCGGTACCCCTTTACCGCCTCCTCCGCCGCACCGAACACTTCGAGTGGACGGATGCCGCCACGACCGGACTCGAAGAGATAAAAGCCATATTGGCAACAAACCCGGTCCTGGCCGCACCCAACATGGGCGAACCAATGCTATTATATATCGCCGCAACACATCAAGTTGTCAGCGCGGTGCTCGTTGTCGAACGAGAAACGGACGGACACCGGTTCCCTCTTCAAAGACCGGTTTATTATGTGTCCACTGTCCTCACTCCATGCAAGTCCCGGTACCCACATTATCAAAAGATAGCATACGCGGTGTTCACGACATCCCGGAAGCTGCGACACTACTTTCAAGAGTGTTCGATAACGGTAGCCCCCGAAGTACCTCTTAATGACATTATAAAAAACTGCGACGCGACGGGCCAGATTGCTAAATGGGCCATAGAGCTCCTTCCATTCGACATAACCTACAAGCCACGACGAGTTATCAAGTCGCAGGTTTTGGCCGACTTCATGGCCGAATGGACCGAAGCCGAACTCCCTAAAGAGTATGGCGCATACTCCAATTGGATCATGCACTTTGACGGCTCCAAATGTTGGCGGCCTGGGGGCTGCCGTTGCCTTGACGCGTCCCCAACCGGGGACACAGTCCAACACGTTCTTGAGATAATGTATATGGACTCCAACAACGCAATGAATCTGAGGCCCTTCGCACGGCCTCCGGATGGCGATCTCCATGGGCATTAAACGCCTAGAGGTGCGCGAGGATTCGAACCTCGCGATATCTCAAATAAACGGAGACTTTGATGCCAAAGATCCGAAAATGGCAGCATACCGCAGTGCGGTCCTAAAAATGTCAGCACGGTTCGAAGGGCTCGAATTTCATCATATAGCTCGGGATAACAACCAGGCGGCAGACATATTGGCACGCATCGGTGCAAAACGCGATGCCGTCCCGCCCAACATCTTCCTGGAATGGCTGTTCAAGCCATCCGCACTATGGGAAGGGGAGTTCGGAAATAACAATCCAGACCCAACCGCACTGCCTGACGCCGAACACTCTGACACAATCGGAGGCTATGCCACCGAGATAACACCATCCGCCCACAAAATAATGGCGGTTATCGCCCCGTGGACGGAACCATTCCTAGCCTACCTAACTAGGCAGGAACTCCCCGAAGACCAAAATGAGGCTCGCTGCATAGTAAGGCGATCTAAAGCCTATAAAGTCCATGAGGGAGAGCTTTATAAGAAAAGCACTATAGGAGTCCTTCAAAGGTGTATCTGCAAAGTGGAAGGGCGAAACCTCCTGGCTGAAATTCATGCCGGACTGGGTGGGCACCACGCCGCAGCCCGGGCCCTTGTAGGCAAGGCCTTCTGTACAGGATTTTATTGGCCGACGGCCCGGGCAGATGCACATGACTTAGTCCAACGATGCGTCGGTTGCCAGCTTTTTGCTAACCAAAGCCACATGCCACCCACCGCCCTCAAAACTATACCCATCACCTGGCCGTTCGCGGTGCAGGGGCTTGACATGGTTGGACCCCTTAAGGGAGGAACCCACAAGCAAAAATACCTATTGGTCATGGTGGATAAATTCACCAAATGGATAGAGGCCTAGCCTGTTAAAACGGCCGAATCCGGACCGGTGATAGACTTCATATCAGGGGTAGTGCACCGTTACGGTGTCCCGCACAGTATCATCACTGATAACGGCACCAACTTCATGGCCGATGACATCAAATTATGGTGCAAAAACATGGGCATCAAGCTCGATTACGCCTCAGTCTATCACCCTCAAACCAACGGTCAAGTCGAGCGAGCAAACGGTCTAATCATGAGCGGCATTAAACCTAGACTAGTGCGGTTCCTCAAGGAATCTAACACGCACTGGGTTGAGGAGCTCGACTCCGTACTCTGGGGGCTGCGGACCACGCCAAATCGTACTACCGGATTCACACCATTTTTTATGGTGTACGACGCAGAGGCGATCTTGCCTGCGACATAATACATGACTCACCTCGCGTGCGCATGTATGAAGAAAGAGAAGCCGAGCTCGATCGGCAGGACAGTTTGGATGCATTGGAGGAGGAGCGCGACGTGGCAAAAGCTTGTTCCGCATTCTATCAACAACAGGCTCGAAGATATCAAAGCAGGGAAGTACGGGCCAAAGCTTATAACGTTGACAAACTAGTTCTACACCTGCCGGACAAGAAAAAGGACAAACTCAAGCCCAAATGGGAAGGTCCCTTCATCATCGACCAGGTCCTGACCGGCGGAGCATACCGTCTGCGAAGCGCATCGGATAACCGACTCGAGCCGAACCCATGGAACGCAGCCCGTCTACGAAGATTCTACGCCTAAGCGCCGGACTCCAAGTTCGTCTCCTTCCTCCGTCCACATTTTCTATTTTTGTTGTCTTTTATTTCTCTCCTTCCTCCTCCTCCTTCCTGAAGCCTTTAGAGGCTCGTTTGCGCTTTATTTGCACATACTTGACGCGCTGTACGCGCTCATTATACCTGGGGGCTTCTTTACCAGAAGCTTATTTATACGGGCTTTATGCCCAACACATGCGTCAAACTTCCGCATGTACCTTTTATTCACCATTATATGCATCGATATGACTTAAGTTTTGGCCAAGCTGGGTTGTCTGGCTCACATGCTTACCCCTCGTTCCCGATTGTTCGGCTAGGTGGTAAAGGGAGCACCTCTGCGATTATTCTTGCCGGGTCAGCGGATGTGTACCTCGGTAGGTGAAGCCGAAGCTAAGCGTTCTTAAGGGAATATTCGGTCGGTGAACTGAAAGATGATTTTTAACTATTTACCCATCTGCCCCGGATGATTTTACGCTTTCCTAGCAGTTTTGACATGCACTTTAGGGCATGCATCCCAGCGAAAAGGAACCCTTAACGGAACTATTCTCCACGGAAGATGTTTCTAACTATCCATGTAATATAACATAACTAGTTGGGCACTTGTCTGATACAACAATAATGACCCCTACGCCTTGTCTCCATGCATACCCCGGTTCTTATATAACCACAAAGGTATTCGGACACACTCCGGACTATTGGGTCCCGAGGTCGGGCGAAAAAGGTCCGCTATGACAAGCGATCTACAATCCGGCTAGAAGACATTTTTCATGTGATATTTAATTACATAGTCAACTCGACTCATTGTATTCCTCCTCAATGCCATATAATAGGCTATCTAATTTACAATCTTGCTTTGGGAATACTTGGCGGCCAATTCTACTTGGCCGTACACTAAGCTTTCTGAGGATCTCCTTCCCATCGGGCCCCACAGGTCCGACCCGGCCATGTGGTTTGGGTCAGCAACCGTGTACCGCGTCTTTACCATGGCCCGAGCCTCCTGGCGCCTTTGACGGCAGGCCGATATCTTCCACAATCGGAAGCACCGCCGTGCTCCTTGAAGCCGCTCTGCCAGCTCCCCAATGCCTTGAGCGGGGAGATAGATGGCCACAAGGCCTGGCCGACGCCTTTCATCACCTGCCAAACTCGTTCGTGCAGCTGACGCAGTTCGGGAAGAAGATCACCCGAAGAACTGGGCATCTCCTCTTCAGGACAACCTGTGGGCAAACCTATATACATGTTTATGTTAGTCGCCTTCCTCGCCGAACTCTTTCAAATTTTGCTCAAGCACTTACTGAAAATGCCGCGAAGAAGCCGTCGATTCTCCTTTACGGAGTCAGACAACTGGGCACGAACATCTTTTAGTTCCTCACCCAGTCTGGTGTTGGCATCTTGGAGGTTATTTTTCTCCTGCCACACCTCGTAAGCACGCTCGCCGCCTTTAGCTGGCGCCAAGAGCTGTTGCTTGTCCGGATCTAGTCCGGCGCCATCTGCAATATTTTTTTCATATTTACACACCCGCCGCACTTCATAAACTATTTATCTTTTGAAGCATATATTACCAGAGGGGGTCTCTGTGGCTCCCCCTGTAGCGGCTAGTGCGGCCTCAAGTTGGGCCTTGCATTCTTCAAGCTCTGGGACAACAGTATTCTTTTTGTAAGATCCTCAAGATAACTAATGATCCTTAAATCAGTTATCCCAACTATTTTAAGTCTCGAGGCTCTTGGCATATATAATCCAAATTTCCTTACCTGTATGTCCTTTACATACTGCTCCGTGGCTCTGGCTAGACCATCTTGAGCGGCACGGAGGTGCGCATGTCCCGAATTGAAGGCATTCAAGGCCTCTTGGGAGAAACATGCGTCACGAAGAACTCTCCGGCGGCGCCTGTGATTCATGGCGCTCTCCACCTCAGAGTTGGTGGCGGACAATTTGTCGGCATCCTCTGTTGGAGAAGCATCTGACGCACGCCTCGTGCTCGCCTCCGCTTCCGGACCCGGCTTTGGAGCCTGGCCAGCGGAGGCTCGATTGGCAACCTCTCCGGACTCGATCCGTGCGCTTTTTCCTGAAAAAAGCACCAGCGTTAGTACACCTTCAAGGAATCAATCCTGGAAATATGGTGACACGCCATACCGTTGCGGCGGAGTTTCGATCCGGACCGCACTTCTTTTTAGCCTGCGGGGCCGTCGCCTTGTTGGCCAGCCGCCTTGCTCAGCCTCTGCCTCGGCGCCCCTGCGAGACACCATTGGTATCTGGTGATCAAGAAATTAGCACCGGATGGGTCATTATCGAGTATTGGGGCCTCGGTCTCGATTACTGCGAGGTGGAAGTATTCGGGGTAATCGGCTGTAATGGCAACCAAAGCATTGTCAATGCTAAGTTGGTGGAACACCCGTCGATCAACTCCACCTTTATATCCGGATCCTCTTCGAGGCGGATCGACGGACCGTTCCGGATCCTCGGGTTGTGGGGGCGGGCTGTGTATCTTCTCCACGGCCCGGCGCAGTTCCTGCGCAGAAACCATGAAATGAGATATTTAATCACGGGAACATGGATCGGACAGGCCACAAAGATGTTTGCTTACCCAACTTCGAGGATTATTCGAAGAAAACTCGCTCAGTGGGTTGACGCGGAGAAAATCCTCCTCCTCCCCTTTATACATGGCGCATAATGTCTTCACCAGTTCGGTGACCGATCCGACCCTTTGCGGCCATGGCAGGTCGCATCGTCCTCCCGTGGAAGTCCCACATGGGGTGGCCCCTATATTGGGCGGCTGCACTCCCCTCATAATACTGATTGCCATGACTCCAATCATGGTCAATCCGGCATGAGCCGATAATCTTATTCGGCTCATCAAGTAAAGGACATCGATCATTTTCCCTCCGGGGCTCGCGGCGCCAGCTTAGGCGCTTCTTGAAGGAGGCGTTGCTAAACTCCGGAAGGCCGATCCGAACAGGATCCGGCAGCGGGACGTCCTCCATGTAAAACCGTTCAAGGCCAGTCTTGGACGCCTTCTTCGAGGTTCCGGTAGATATCCGGTCCCGCGATGCGCCATAGTTCGCTCCGCCCACTTGATATATTGACCCCTCATGAGAGCGGGGTACTAGGCAGAATAATCTCTTCCACAGCGCAAAATGAGCCTCGGCGCCAAGAACAGTTCGCAAAGGGCCACGAAGCCCGCGATGTGCAAAATGGAGGCAGGCGTAAGGTGGTGCAATTGGAGGCGTAGAACTCCAAAAGCCCCCGGAGAAACGGATGGATTGGAAATCCGAGTCCTCTTACTAGATAAGGGATAAAGCACACCCGCTCTCCTTTAGAGGGATCGGGGACACTCTCCGCTTGCTTTCCGCCCTTGTAGGTGGCAAGTCCGGCTCGGACCGGAACCATAAAGGCCGGGGGAAGAAATCCCTTGATTTGGAGTATAACTAGCTCGCTATGCGGGACTGAGCATCTCTCCCAATTTCTAGGCTGAGGGCTGGGAGCGCGAGAGTAGGAGCCGCGTCGACTGTCCATGATGGAATGGGCTTTGGTCAGAGGCGCTCCAATGAAAGCTCGCGAAGAGGGATGGTGTGACTCAGATCTAGATCCTCGCCCCTTTTATAGGCAGGTCGTTTGCGCAGCTAGGGGGGTAAGTATAAAAATACCCTGGCTTTTCGCATTCATTCAAACACGTGGAAGATGTCCATTATTGGGCGTAGAAGCCAAGGAGCGCAACATTTATCAGAAGCCGGACACTATTCGACAAGTATATGGAATTTGGAGAAGAACCCGCCTCGCAATGCCGAAGACAATCTACGCGCCGGACTCATCGTCATTGAAGCCTGGTTCGGGGCTCTTGAGGAGTCCCGGATTAGGGGTGTCCGGATAGCGAACTATCACCATTGGCGGACTCTGGACTATGAAGATACAAGATTGAAGACTTCGTCCCGTGTCCGGATGGACTTTCCTTTGCGTGGAAGGCAAGCTTGGCGATACGGATATGTAGATCTCCTACCATTGTAACCGACTCTGTGTAACCCTAACCTATCCGGTGTCTATATAAACCAGAGGGTTTTAGTCCGTAGGATGAACAACAATCATACCATAGGCTAGCTTCTAGGGTTTAGCCTCCTTGATCTCGTGGTAGATCTACTCTTGTACTACCCATATCATCAATATTAATCAAGCGGAGTAGGGTATTACCTCCATCGAGAGGGCCCGAACCTGGGTAAAAACATCGTGTCCCTTGTCTCCTGTTACCATCCGCCTAGACGCACAGTTCGGGACCCCCTACCCGAGATCCGCCGGTTTTGACACCGACAAGCATGATTATCATTTGTGAGTAGTTACTTTTGTTCTTGAGGTCACGAGGGAAATCTTGTTGCAAGTAATCATGTGAACTTGATACATGTTTGATATTTTGATGATATGTATGTTGTGATTCCCTTAGTGGTGTCATGTGAACGTCGACTACATGGCACTTAACCATATTTGGGCCTAAGGGAATGCATTGTGGAGCAGCTATTAGATGATGGGTTGCTAGACTGACATAAGCTTAAACCCTAGTTTATGCGCTACTTCGTAAGGGACTGATTTCAATCCAAAAGTTTAATTCTATGGTTAGATTTTATCTTAATACTTTTCTCGTAGTTGCGGATGCTTGCGAGGGGGTTAATCATAAGTAGGAGGTTTGTTCAAGTAAGAACAACACCTAAGCACCGGTCCACCCACATATCAAATTATCAAAGTAGCAAACATGAATCAAACCAACATGATGAAAGTGACTAGATGAAATTCTCGTGTACCCTCAAGAACGCTTTGCTTATTATAAGAGACCGTTTTGGCCTGTCCTTTGCCACAAAAGAATTGGGCTACCTTCCTGCACTTTATTTACCATTACCGTTACTTGCTCGTTACAAATTATCTTGCTATCAAACTACTCGTTACCGACAATTTTAGTGCTTGCAGAGACCGTTTTGACAATTTCAGTGCTTGCAGAGATCTCTACTACACAACCTTCTTCTTGTAGACATTGTTGGGCCTCCAAGTGCAGAGGTTTGTAGGACAATAGCAAATTTCCCTCAAGTGGATGACCTAAGGTTTATCAATCCGTGGGAGGCGTAGGATGAAGATGGTCTCTCTCAAACAACCACTGCAACCAAATAACAAAGAGTCTCTTGTGTCCCCAACACACCCAATACAATGGTAAATTGTATAGGTGCACTAGTTCGGCGAAGAGATGGTGATACACGTGCAATATGGATAGTAGATATAGGTTTTTGTAATCTGAAAATATAAAAACAGCATGGTAACTAATGATAAAAGTGAGGACAAACGGTATTGCAATGCGTTGAAACAAGGCATAGGGTTCATACTTTCACTAGTGCAAGTTCTCTCAACGATAATAGATCATATAAAAATCCCTCAACATGCAACAAAGAGTCACTCCAAAGTCACTAATAGCGGAGAACAAACAAAGAGATTATTGTAGGGTACGAAACCACCTCAAAGTTATCCTTTCTGATCGATCTATTCAAGAGTCCATAGTAAAATAACATGAAGCTATTCTTTCTATTTGATCTATCCTAGAGTTCGTACTAGAATAACACCTTAAGACACAAATCAACCAAAACGCTAATGTCACCTAGATACTCCAATGTCATCTCAAGTATCCGTGGGTTTGATTATACGATATGCATCACATAATCTCATATTCATCTATTCAACCAACACAAAGAACTTCAAAGAGTGTCCCAAAGTTTCTACCAGAGAGTCAAGACGAAAACGTGTGCCAACCCGCATGCATAAGTTCACAAGGTCACTGAACCCGCAAGTTGATCACCAAAACATACATCAAGTAGATCACGTGAATATCCAATTGTCACCACAGATAAGCACATGCAAGACATACATCAAGTGTTCTCAAATCATTAAAGACTCAATCTGATAAGATAACTTCAAAGGAAAACTCAATTCATCACAAGAGATAGAGGGGGAGAAACATCAAGAGATAGAGGGAAACTCAATATATCAAGATCGTGCCGAATCAAGAACACGGAGAGAGAGAGAACAAACACATAGCTACTGGTACATACCCTCAGCCCCGAGGGTGAACTACTCCCTCCTCGTCATGGAGAGCGCCGGGATGATGAAGATGGCCACCGGTGATGGATCCCCCCTCCGGCAGGGTGCCAGAATAGGTTCTCGATTGGGTTTTGGTGGCTACAGAGGCTTGAGGCGGCGGAACTCCCGATCTAGGTTATTTTCTGGAGGTTTATGTATTTATAGGAATTTTTGGCGTAGGTCTCATGTCAAGGGGATCTCCGAGTCGTCCACGAGATAGGGGGATGCGCCCAGGGGGGTAGGGCGCGCCCCCACCCTCGTGGATGGCCCGAGTCTCTTCGGGCCCAACTCTTTTACTCCGGGGGCTTCTTTTGGTCCATAAAAAATCATCAAAAATTGGCACGTCAATTGGACTCCGTTTGGTATTCCTTTTCTGCGATACTCAAAAACAAGGGAAAAAATAGAAACTGGCACTGGGCTCTAGGTTAATAGGTTAATCCCAAAAATCATATAAAATATCATATAAATGCATATAAAACATCCTAGATGGATAATATAATAGCATGGAACAATAAAAAATTATAGATACGTTGGAGACGTATCAGGGTGACTAGTAGTGTTGATTACATCTTGTAGTTGATTACTATATGGTTTATTTGGTGGAAGATTATATGTTCAGATGCATTATGCCATTTAATACTCCTCTGATCATGAGCATGTTTATCATTTGTGAGTAGTTACTTTTGTTCATGAGGTCACGGGAGAAATCATGTTGCAATTAATCATGTGAACTTGATATGTGTTCGATATTTTGATAGTATGTATGTTGTGATTCCCTTAGTGGTGTCATGTGAACGTCGACTACATGACACTTCATCATATTTGGGCCTAAGGGAATGCATTGTGGAGTAGCAATTAGATGATGGGTTGCGAGAGTTACAGTACCTTAAACCCTAGTTTATGCGCTATTCTGTAAGGGACCGATTGGATCCAAAAGTTTAATGCTATCACTACAAAAAAAAGACACATCTCTGACATTTAGGGCCGAACGAATTTTTTTTCCTGTCATACTTATGACACTTCTATGACGATAATTTTGAAAAAACACGGTATCATCATTGATGTGGTGGGCTCCTACTTCTATGACAAAAAATCATGACAAAAAATGGGCTTTTCGTGCTCGGCGGGCCGGAGAAGCAGCTGCATGACATTCTTTAGGCCGTCCATGATGGAAAAAACCGTGGTAGAACCGAGGGCGAGGAAAATATCGGGGAGTTCCCGGTTATGGTGGCTGGTCAGGGGCCGAGCGATGCACGTTTATCTTGTACGTACGCGCGTGTGTGCGAGGCATTGCGCTCTAACTGAACCCGAGCGAGGCGTTGGGCTCTAACTGAATCCGAGCGATTGCATTGTAGGCTACACGTTACTGAACCCGAGTGATCGATCGATCCCTTCGCTACTGTGCTAATTGAAGCCGATTGAACACTGCTGCCTCCTTCCCTTGATGAACAGTGAGCTTTGTTGGGGGGTTTGGATGAACAGTTCCCGATGGTGGGTTGGATGAACATGACCCCGTGGTAGTAGAGGCTGTTGCCACTGGATGAACTGGACCCCGATTGATCGAGCCAGTGGAGGGGTGGATGAACAGGACCCCGTGGAGGGCTGGATGAACAGGACGACCCTGTGGAGGGCTGGTTGAACAGTAGCCAGTGGAGGGCTGGATGAATAGTAGCCCGTAGAGGGGTGGTTGAACAGGACCCCGTGGAGAGGGCTGGTTGAACAGTAGCTTGTGGAGGAGCGGCGCGGTGGAGGCTGGATGAACAGGAGCAAGTGGATGAAGAGTCACAGGTGGAGGCTGGAGGAGGTCGACGGTGGATGAACAGTACCCCGTGGAGGCTGGAGGAGGTCAATGGTGGAGATGAACAGTATTCCGTGGAGTCCTGTTTTGCGGTACACCACACCCCTCCCGATGAACAGGACCCCCGTTTCGACCGCAGCGCTCCAACACAAGTCTGTTTCCTCTGTTTTGCGGTACGCCACGCCCCTCCGGATCAACATGACCCCGTTTCGACCGTAGGAGGTCCGTTTCCTCCGTTTTGCGGTACGCCAGACCCCTCCCAATGAACATGACCCCGTTTCGACCGTGGCCGGTCGAACACAAGGCCGTTTCCTCCATTCTACGGTACGCCAGGCCTCGTGTACATCGGCTGTTCCGTCCAAGCCGGTTGGCTCCCGATGAACAACACGCGTTCTGTTGCTTCCCGATGAACACGACGCATTCTATTGCCTCCCCATGAACACGACGACGATGAAGTTTCTCCGTTTTGACCCAGCCATATACACGAGCCCTGGACGTATGTATGCGCGAGTAGGCGTTCGAGACCCCGCCCGTATGTACGTACGTGGTCGTACTTTCTTTCTTGCACCCTGGCCGCTGTACGTACATGTACATGCTACGTGCGTGCCTCTACTACGACACGTGCGCGCCTCTACTACGACACTTGCCCTTCCTTGCACGGCCACAGTTCATCGCTGCAGCCTGCAGACAGACCGATCGTATGTACGTACACGTTCGCGACCAGAATGACAATGCTACGTACGCTTCGACCAGGTGCGTCCCGACTGTCAGGAATTTCCTTGCGTGTGAAGATGTAGCTGGTGGGTCCTAGCAGTCAGGGAGGAAACATTTTTTTTGTGAAATACGGTGGCCCGTCCGGTGGGTCCCTGCTGTCAGGTGGAGGAATCATTATTTTGCGGGTAATAAGGAGGCACTTCCTTGCTGCGGCCGTGGACCCAACTGCCAGCCTCTCCACGTACATTAATCTTCTGATGGAAGTCATTCCTTGACCACATTGACCACGCCGCGCCGAGAGCACCAGGGCGGTGGACGACGACGAGGCCTAGGAAGGGGACGTTGCGGATCCGGGGAAGACGTGGCAGTGGAAGCCCACACGGAGAGGAGTACGGGGGTTCATTGCTTCGGCTACGGTGTGAGGCTGCCGTTGCCGCATGGCCTGTCCAGCGGTAGGAGTAGTAGGGGGCAGTGAGGCCTCCGCGGCAGTACAGCCGGCCACGGGAGGCAGGAGCAGGCAGCACGACCGTTCGCTGCTCTGGGCGGCTGGAGCAAGAAGACCAGAGGTTGAAGAAGCACTACGGCCGTTGGATGGACATCGTTCGGTCACTTGAGCTAGAATCGTTCATATTGACTAAATCGACAAAGCCCTCCGTCCCCGTCAACTTAGTAGGCCCACAAGTCAGCCTCCCACTATGCTGGGTCCCAGCTAGAAGGGGGAGTATTCATTGTTTTTCCTGCGTAATAAGGAAGCACTTCCTTGCATGTTATATATAACTGGTGGGTCCGAGCTGTCAGCGGGGGGAACGTATTTTTCGTGAAATACAGAGGCCCTTCCGGTGGGTCCCAGATGTCACGTGGAGGAATCATTATTTTGCGTGGAATAAGGAGGCATTTTCGTGTGTGCAACCATGGACCCAGCTGCCAGCCTCTCCACGTACAGTCGAGTTCCGATGGATGTCGTTCGTTGACTACGTTGACCACGCCATGCCGAGAGCACCAGGGCGGTGGACGACGGCGAGGCCTACGAAGGGAATGACACAGAGCCGGGGAAGACACGGCAGTGGCTGCCCACGCGGTGGGAAGTACGAGGGTTGACTGGTTCGGCTGCCATCGCCGGAGAATAACAGCAGGGGTGGGTGAGTAGAGTGTTGGTGTACAAAATTAGGGGCCCTTTTTGTACCCCTCTACTTGTGCACGGGCAGTCAGAGCCGCGCCTGTGGCCGCACTTAGCAGGGCAAAGGGAGGAGACAGAAGCACAAGGTGAGAAAAACAACGCCAAGACCAGAGACACAAAGAGCAAGAGGGCGAGGCGGACTCCGCCGGAAAGACCCTTTCCGGGGCGGCCTCCACGGCCCCGGCAAGAGCCTTGCCGGGGCAACTTTCCCAACACTAGTAGAGCGAGCCACCATTGAGCCCAAGGGTTCCAACGCCGCCAACCAACACATTGGAGCCAAGGCTCGGGAGGCACCTCTGTGGTGGCATGCAAATATTTGTCAAGATCATAAACACACAAGATCAGATGAGGACTAGAAGACGACGATCCTCGGCGGGATCCTAGCCGAGGAAATCCACGAGACCCCCGGCAAGATCCTTTCTGGGTACAGGGCCGCAGCCAAGCCCACTCCTGCTGTCGATGTCAAAACCGGCGGATCTCGGGTAGGGGGTACCGAACTATGCGTCTAAGGTCGATGGTAGTAGGAGACGGAGACACGATGTTTACCCAGGTTCGGGCCCTCCCTATGGAGGTAATACCCTACTTCCTGCTTGATTTATCTTGATGAATATGAGTATTACAAGAGTTGATCTACCACGAGATCGTAATGGCTAAACCCTAGAAGTCTAGCCTGTATGACTGGTAATGAATATATCCTTTCCGGACTAACCCCTCCGGTTTATGTAGACACCGGGGGGAATCTAGGGTTACATAGAGTCGGTTACATAAGAAGGAATCTTCATAGTCGGTCACCAAGCTTGCCTTCCACGCCAAGTAGAGTCCAATCCAAACACGGGTACAGTCTTTTGGCCTTCATGTCTTCACAGCCCATTAGTCCGGCCCATGGATAATAGGCTGGTCGTCCGAGGACCCCTTAGTCCAGGACTCCCTCAGTAGCCCCTGAACCTGGCTTCAATGACGAGGAGTCCGACACGCAGATTGTCTTCGACATTGCAAGGCGGGTTCCCCCTTCCTAACTCCTAGTTGATCTTCAGATGTAATGATTGTATCCAGATTTGTATACACAACTGCAGAGGATATACTATTTGACAAGTTCAATCCATCGACAACTTTTTGGTAATATGACATCACGCTTGCCCGACCATTATTTTTGAACCTTTTTAGCTGGCCCGTCGCCCCATGTCTCAAGACGTGGTTCTATTGGCATGTCTTATCCAAGCGGAGATCGTGTCCCCCTTTTTTAAGGGATTCCTGTCAGCCCGGACATGGGTAAACCAACCGTCTCTTGGGTATAACTCCTTGGAAACAAGCAAGTTTTTGAGGCCTAAGAGGAGACATTTGATATTCGCAGCCTTTATATAGGGGTACAGACCCGTCTTTTTCTTCCACACTTGCTTCTTCCTCAACCCCTGCTACCCCGAGTTCCAACACATGGGTTTCGGTTGCCACAAGCCCCAATCATGTCCGGATCCAGCCGTCAAGGCCGGTGGGTAACTTCTTATCTCACGGAGGAAGATAATGCAAAGCTTCGGGCGACGAGGTACCTGACCACAGAAATCCTTCATCGGCTTCCTGCCGATGGGCAAGTTATTCCCACCCCCAAATCCGGCGAGAGGGTCGTGTTCGTGTCCCACTTCCTCCGCGGGTTAGGGCTTGCACTTAACCCCTTCGTCCGAGGGCTCATGTTCTATTATGGTCTAGACTTTCATGATCTAGCCCCGGACTATTCTTCTTATCTCGGCGTTCATTGTCACATGTGAAGCCTTCCTCCGGACTCCTCCGGACTCCTCCGCACTTCAGCTTGTGGCTTAAGACCTTCGATGTGAAGCCGCAAGTGGTAGAGGGGGAGCAGGCTGAGTGCGGTGGTGCTACAGTGAGCAAGCTTGCTAGCACCGTTTGGCTGAAAGGATCCTTCGCCAAATCTTCCGACTTGTGGCAGCAGGGGTGGTTCTATATCACCGAGCCCCGTGGCTCCAAGTGGGCAACTGCGCCTACATTTCGATCCAGCCCCCCAATTCAGCTTGCATCGTGGATTAATAAGGGGTTGGATTGGGGATCACCAAACGAGGTGCGAACTCTGCAAAGTCGCATCCGAAGCATTTTGAGAAGGACATCGATATAGCCAATGTCGTTCAAGTAATGCTAGTTCGTCGGATCCTGCCGTGCCAGCGACGGCCTCTTCGCATGTGGGAGTTTAATCTAGAAGGGCAGCGGACTCTTCAGCACTTCAGCACTACGCACGAAGGAATGCAGAGATTATTCTTCGGGAAACAAAGGCAAGGGCTGGACATCACCGAAGATGTCGGCCTAGACTGTAACCGCGGATAACCCGGTAAGTACCCGTTTGCCGAATACCTTATAATCAGATACCCAGTGGCAAGATACCGACAGTATCATCCTTTTTCAGGGTTGGATAAAGAAGGTGGAACAGATTAGGTGTCCGGCTCCCCTTCCCGAAGACTCAGCTACTCCTGTGCTAATAAGGATGCTGGCCTCGGCACCATGAGAGGCGCCGATAAGGGAGGGTAAAGTGGAGAGTGAGAAGTCCCAAGAGGACCTTGGTCCCAGAGTGAGTCGGACAGTGAGTTCGGAGAAATTGACCTTTCCTCGCTTGAAGACAAAGGCGTAAAAGGATCCAGTATCCCTTCTCCTAATAGGAGGAAAAGGGCCGTCTCCGAAGATTAGGAGGGGCGGTCTTGCAAGAGGGGCAAGATGCCACCGTCGAGCAGCTTGGGTTTGGAAAGCAACGCCATTGAACAGCTCCAACAAGGGGACAAGCCCTCGGCCAAACCGTAAGTGAATCTGGAGTACTTTGACAGCGTCCCGCTCTATTGCTGTTTACCGAAGATATACGTAATGCGTCCCTTCATTTTTATAGGTCGGCACAGAGTTTTTCTGGGCAATCCTCTTCTTCGGGGAATCTCCTCTCAGAGATGATGGAGAGCGAGACGCCTCCTCGAACCTCCTTGCCCGATAAGGCAGATGACTCTGACGTATCGTCACGGAGGGTCCCCTTAATCAACAAGTTACGCACGGGACGAAAGAGGCAGTGCCCGAAGGTGGGTCTCCGACCGTCCGGGAATCCGGGGCTGATGATAACAAGACCGGACCGTCTGCTCGCATGGACAAGTGATTCTGGAGATGGGTGAACAGATTCCTTTAGAGGATGGTTGTACTCCTAGAGCGGCATCCGGAGACCCGGAGACTCCGGACATATTGCAGGACATGTTGTGGAAAGCATCTGTCTCGAGGGAGCAGCGTACCTTAATGGGTACAATGATTGAGAAGATTTTGTCCACGAAGAGCGGATTAAATGAAGCCTTCATGAGCCTACAGAAGGGCTTCGAGGTTTGTGACATAATGTTTTTAGCTATGTTTCATTTGCAAAGATGCGCCTGTGTATAGGTAGTAGCCCCTGATACTCGGGTTGGCTTCCACTCGGAAGCAAACGGAGGATCAAAAAGGATCGTTTGGGGACTAACCTGATGAACTTTGAACACAGGCTGCTTCCCCCTTGGGCACTTCCCGGACTATGGAAATTGCCGAGTTGCAGCGGAAGCTTGATGTGGCAGGGGATGATCTTGCTTTAATCAATATGCATCTTGACGAGTCGCAAGGTATGTATTCGGGGCAATCCTCATACATTTTTGTGGTATAAGCATGATGCTGAGATTTAGATGCTGGAATATGCATGGCTGCAGATGGTGCTGCTGTCGTTGAAGTTCTTCGAGCGAAGCCGGCCCGGGCCAAGGAGTAGGCCGACGTAGCAATGCTACTGCCGAAAATGCATCGACTGAATTAAAAGCCGAACAAGCTGCACGGCGCCAATATGAGGAGAAGATATCCACGATGACGCTCGAACTGGAGAATGCTACCTGTGAAATTCTGGAGAAGGAGAGTAAAGCCTTAACGGCTGATCTGGACAAGGCCTTACAAGAGGTGAGAGAAGCGCGGTCGGAATCCAGAGCAGCCGATGAGGCGACAGGCGAGGGAGATTGCGGCTGGAAAGCCCTTTCTGCTGCAAACTAAGTTCGGTGACCCGAACTATGCCCAGCTTAACCAAGTCTAGAGTTCTCCGGACGAGTTCTTGGACTTGCCGAAGAGTTCTGCTGATGCGGTGCAGTATTACCAAGCGCGAGATGGATACGCAACGGAGAAGCTTTTTTGGTCGCTGAGGGAGTTCCGGACTAGGGGGTGTCCGGATAGCCGAACTATCATCATCGGCCGGACTCCAAGACTATGAAGATACAAGATTGAAGACTTCGTCTTGTGTGCGGATGGGACTTTCCTTGGCGTGGAAGGCAAGCTTGGCGTCTGAGATATGTAGATCTCCTACCATTGTAACCGACTGTGTAACCCTAGCCCTATCCGGTGTCTATATAAACCGGAGGGTTTTAGTCCGTAGGACGAACAACAATCATACCATAGGCTAGCTTCTAGGGTTTAGCCTCGTTGATCTCGTGGTAGATCCACTCTTGTAACACACATCATCAATATTAATCTAGCGGGGCGTAGGGTTTTACCTCCATCAAGAGGGCCGAACACAGGTAAAACATCGTGTCCCTTGTCTCCTGTTACCATCCGCCTAGACGCGCGATTCGGGACCCCTACCCGAGATCCGCCGGTTTTGACACCGACATTGGTGCTTTCATTGAGAGTTCCTCCGTGTCATCACCGATAGGCTCGATGGCTCCTTTGATCATCAACAACGACGCGGTCCGTGGTGAGACTTTTCTCCCGAACAGATCTTCGCGTTCGGCGGCTTTACTGCTGGGCCAATTAATTCGCAGCCATCTGGAGCAGATCGAAGCTCGCCCCTGGCCGTCGAGTCAGATTTGGAAGTCTAAACCATACGGCCGATATTCGCGGAGACTTGATCTTCGACGGATTCGAGCCCCAGCAGCGCCGCCTTTGTCTCGATGGGCATGATCTAGCTCTGCAACCGAACAGTGCCCTGGAGGCCGCACCAGAATCCGCTCCGACCCTTATTCCGGAGCCGGATTTCCCGATCGAGAACGAGTGGTTGGACACCGCCTCGGGGGCTTCAATCTCTACGGCGATCGAGCTGAACTCCATCCCTGTCCTTTGCGAAGACCTCGACTCCAGGGTGCCGGACTCCTCTCCGGACTCCGAACCCTCCGCGCCCTTGCCAATCGAATCCGATTGGGCGCCCGTTATGGAGTTCACGTCAAGGACATCTTTCAGCACTCGCCCTTTGGCGAGATCCTGAATTCACTAAAGTCTCTCTCTTTATCCGGAGAGCCTTGGCCGGATTGCGGTCAAGAAGGTTGGGATACGGACGACGAAGAAATTCAATGCCCACCCACCACCCACTTCATAGCCACTGTCGATAGCCTACACGACGTGCTCAATTTCGACTCCGAAGACATCGACGGTATGGACGACGATGTAGGAGACAACAATAAACCGGCACCTATAGGATGCTGGACAACCTCACCCCATGATGTATACATGGTGGATACACCTCAAGCAAATGAAGACGAGGAGCAACGGGACGCTCCGAAGGATAAATCCCTCGAAAAGCAGTCAAAACGGCAACGTAAACGCCGAACAAAGTCCCGCCTCAACAAAGACCCATCCATAGAGCAGAGCGAACCGGTGGACAATGAACAAGCTATCGAGCAATCGTCCGAACAAGACAACTTGGATAAACAATCTGTCCCCGGCAAAGATAACAGTCCGGACGATCTCACACTGGACAAACCATTGGAGCAAAATGACCTCCAGAAAAGGCTCGTCACCACTGCGCGTAGCCTGAAAAAGCAGAAGCGGAAGCTCAAAATAGCGGAAGATGCACTCAGGATTAGATGGAGCAAAGTATTCAGCATCGCAGATAAGTACGGCGACAGTTTCCGAACAAAGAGCTACCCGAAGAGAAAGCTACTGCCCGAATTCGACGAGGAGGCCTTAGAGCCCCCACAACTAAAAAGCAAGAAGGCCACCCGGTCGGATGGACGACCTCAAGGCAAAAAGAGAGCGGCGAATGGCGCCAAGACACAAGCCAATATGCGATCCGCATAAGGATTCACATCAAGAGGATGGCCCGATTAGGATCATCTATGGGCCAAGAAAGCGAGGCTCACAAAGCAATGCAATACGCCAAAATTCGAAGATCACGACACACCCAAATCTGGGCGCCAGACACCCCCTATGTTTCACCGACGAGGTGCTGGATCATGAATTTCAGCCGATTCAAACCCGTAAACATAGAGGCATACGACGGAACAACAGACCCTGGAGTCTGGATCGAGGATTACATCCTCCACATACACATGGCTAGAGGAGACGATCTCCACGCCATAAAATACCTACCCCTTAAACTCAAAGGGCCAGCTCGGCATTGGCTTTAAAGCCTCCCCGAAAATACCATTGGAAGCCGGGAGAGCTCGAGGATGCATTTGGGCAAATTTTGGGGACTTATGTCCGCCCTCCGGATGCACGATCTAAGTCACATAACTCAACAGCCTGGAGAGTCAGCCCGAAATTCTGGAACAGGTTCCTTACTAAAAAGAACCAAATAGTCGACTGTCCGGACGCCGAAGCCTTAGCAGCTTTCAAACACAACGTCCGAGACGAAAGGCTCGCCAGACACCTCGGCCAAGAAAAGCCTAGAACAATGGCCGCATTGACAAGCCTCATGACCCGCTTTTGCGCGGGAGAGGACAACTGGCTGGCTAGATGCAGCACCAGCGACCCGAGTACATCCGAGATCAGGGATGGAAATGGGAAATCACGACGCAAAAAAGATCAGCACCGGAATAAGGAAAATGGCCCAAATAGATGACGGTCAACGCCGGATTCAAAAGCTCTCGGCCGAACAACAAAACACTGCCCCTAAAGGATAACAGTGACGAGCTATCCAACCTAAACAAGATTCTGGATAGACTGTGTCAAATACATGGTACCTCCGGGAAGCACGCAAACCATACCGACAGAGATTGTTGGGTCTTCAAACAGTCCGGCAGATCAACGCCGAACACAAGGGGCTCGACACACCAAGAAAAGATGACGATGAGCACCACAAGCAGAACCCCGGAAAACAAAAAACTTTCCCACAGGAGGTCAAAACAGTAAACTCACTTCACGTGATCAAAAGGAAAAATAGAGTGGCACCCACTAAAAGGCGCGCCGCACACTGGTTGTCAAAACCAATCACCTTCGACCATCAGGACTATTCCGATAATATCCGGAACACAGGATGGACTGCCTTGATATTGGATCCTAAAATCAACAGATTCCAATTTACACATGTCCTCATGGATGGCGGCAGTGACATAAACTTGATATATCAGGACACTATCCGCAGGATGGGGATAAACCCAACCAAAATCCGCCGTAGCAACACCTCCTTTAGAGGAGTACTGCCCGGCCCATACGCCTTCCTCAAGACGGGCTCCATACTGCTAGAAGTTGTGTTTGGTTCATCCAACAACTTCCGTCATGACAGTTACTCTTCCATGTCGCCCGCTTAAAAGTAGCCATCAAGCGCTATTGGGGCGCGAAGCTTTCGCCCGCTTTAACGCAATACCGCATTATGCATCTCTAACACTTAAAATGCCCAGTCCACGCGGCATCATCTCGTTAAAAGGAAGTATTAAGTGTTACTCGAGCACGGAAGAAGCGGAGACTGCATCGAAAGCTCCACAACTATCCGGCTCCACTAGGCAAAGAACCTGAAATTGGTCATTCAAACCCCGGACACGGCTAGACGAGTCCGGCGCCTACTAGCGGCATACCCCCATACGAGGGGCTGCATGCATGTATAACAAGAGACAATAAAGCTCAATTTTGTTCACTTCTTTGAACCGTACTCTGTTCATTTAATATTAAGTACATCTTTCGCACGCTCCTTTTTCTTTCAAACTAAGTTCCTCTCTTTTACAGATGAACAACATGATACACCCGTCCAGGATACGGCACAATGGAGACACATGCGCAGACTTGCAGCAGGGACTCCTTGCAAGGATTCTTTTCAGATTAAGACCCTGCGTAAACCTTTTTTCACTGTCTCTTGTTGATATACATTCCCCCTGTTCCTTAAATATAACTGAGGAGGAGGCTGGTGCTTTGGCATCGGCCGCACCAGAATTTTTGCGCGTACCTGGACACAAACGACTTAGGGCCTTATTTTGCCCATTTTCATAAAGACCGAATACCTTAGGGAGTATTCGGTGTCTCGAGTTAGGCCTTATATGCATCAGCTCCGAATCATGTCTTTGGTCAAATGTTGGGTTGCCCGACTCCTATGTTTTGCTGCCTTACGTTCGTTTTTCACGGCTAACGGCACCGGAGAACTACTGCGATTGTGCCCCGGTTCGGCCGGGTGAGCACCTCAGTAGAGAAACCCGAAAACTGACTGTCATGATATAGCGAGAGACTGGTCAACCACTCGATGACTCACATGAATATTTAGAATTCCTCTGCATTAATGAAGGACCGGTTTTCGGTCAGGCACATACGCACCCCAAATTCGGGAGAGTGCGGTGCCCCCAGGGGCTATATAGTAGCCCCACCCTCGAACTCCTATGGCTAAGTGAAAGTGATAAAGCATTATAGTCCGGTTGCCTGGTTTGCTACGCTATCACCTCCTTAACAGGACCAAGACGTTGGATTAAGTGTGAAAAGTGCTTTTTTGCAAACACACCCGCACTATGTGCGTGGGGCTGAAGCCAAGGACTGCCATCTTTCGAGTTATATACACATATACATAAACGGCCGCATAGTGAGTATTTTACTACTTGAACTCACAAGTATAAAAAGCACTTATATTAAATTGAATCATCGTTTTCACAAATCATACATGTCATTCAAACATAATATCCTTGAAAGCATCGCATCTCTATTAAACGGCGCCTCGGGACTTCTTCAAAGTAGCGCTCGGCGGTACTCGACCTCTGTCCGAATCACGGGATGCAACGTCGATGGCTTTCATCTACGCCCAAGATGTCTTGACACGGGCAAGAGCCATCCGCGCTCCCTCAATACATGCCGATCGCTTCATCGCGTCGATACGCGACACCGCTCCAAGAAACTGCTGCACTAAACCAAAAAAGCTCTTCGGCTGGGGTCCGTCCGGCCACATGTGAGTCAAGACATGCTTCATGGCAAACCCGGACAATCGATTCAGCTCGGCCCATTCGGCCAACCGATCGGTTAGCGGCAGAGGACGCTCCGGACTATGGAATTGCGACCAATATAGCTCTTCCCTTCTATGCCCCTTCTGGCCCCGGAAGTGCTCAACCGCGTCCTGGCGCTCGCCGCCAAATCCAGATAAGCATCCTCTGAACTCCGCAATTTATCCAACTGAGCATACTTTGGATCTGTATATTTCCTCCGCAGCAGAAATGGTTTTCCAGCCGCAATTGCCCCGGCCTGACTCAGCTCCTCCTTGGCAGCTCTCAAAGCCGATTGGGCCTTCTTGGATTTGGCGGCGGCCTTCTTTAGGTCCTCTTGTTCCGCTTGATGTTCCTTTTCATGAACCGCGCAACGATCGGTAGTATTCCTTAACTTTTTGGCCATCTCGGCCATCTCCTCTTGCTTCGGCGGTGAGCAGCCCGTTCAGCTTCTAGCTCTTCGCCGCCTTTAAAGCGGCCGACATTACTAATTCTGGCTTGCTCTTTCGCTCGGGCGAGTTCTGCCCGTAGCTCTTCCACTTCAGAAGGGCACCATCTGCATTAAGCATATGATTAGTAAGACATGGGCGTCAAGCTCCCTTACTGGTGTCCGCATAGAAGTCGCATACCTTGTGACTCGTCAAACCGTTTATTGACCAGCGCGATGTCGCATCCGCCTCATCAAGCTGCCGCTTTAGTTCGGCATATTCATCGATCCGGCTGGCCTCCGGACGCCCGCCACCTGTTTAGGAGCGGCGATATGTTAAAAGCGAGATTTGATCCTCGCACGTCGTCAATTTTGACAACATACCGAGTCTCGTGGGCTACTATCTATACATGGCGCATTTTATATGCATAACTGCCAAGCAGGTACATTATTTTTTATGCGTACCTCAAACCCGTCACAAGAAGCTTCTCGACGGCTTCGCGGTAATCCGCTCTCTGCGGATGCAATTCTTTCAATCACCGCACCCATTAGAGCACGGTGATCTTTTGGGATAGCCGCCGCCGAGCAATTCCTTCACTCCTCCGATCAAGACACCACTTGGCGCCGGACCTTCCGGCCCCGCCGGACTTGGGGGAACCCTCCGCGACGACACCTCCGGGTCGTCCGCTTCACATGAGGGTGCGACAGGTGGAGGCGTTTCGCTCTCCATCATCTCTGGAAGAAGATCCCCCGAAGACGAGCTCTGCTGAGAAGGGCTGAGGTCCGAACTACAAGGTACAATTTCGGTTATCTTCATAAATAAATACAGGGATGTTCCTTATTTACAAGACCCCTTCTTTTTACTTACGGCTCCTTTGGAGGGCTGATCCCTTGGGAAATAGTGCGGCTGGGTTACTTCCCAGTAGCGGACTCTCGACGAAGATTCCTTCCTTTCTTTGAGGCCTTGACCTCCGGATCTTCAAGCGGTCCTCTTCTCTCCTCGGAAGGTGGGACTCTTAATCCCTCCTTCCTTGATAGCCTCCTTCGCAGAGGCAGTTGCTCCCCCGCTCCTCCCTTCGCCTTCTTCAAAAGGCGCGACCTTCAACATCTTGGTCAACATGGGATCCGGCGTGGTCTCTGGGAGGGGAGCCGGACACCTTATCAACTTTGCCTTGGCTATCCACTCCTATTCAAGAAACAGCTCCTTTAAAGGGCATATATACATAATAAATGAATGAACAGCTTGTCCGGTTACAGGACTACTTACTTGAGCATCTGGGCGATTGCAGCTTAGTCCTGCATCCTCGGTCAAGTCCGGACACTTCTCTTGTGATCCGAAGAACAGTCTATACATCTCCACGGGCGTCGTGCCCATAAAATTTTGGAGAGCTCGTGGTCCCTCCGGTTGAATTCCCACAAGCGGAGGCGGCGTTCTTGCAGGCTGAAGGCGCCGGATCACCATAACCTGCAAATCCTTTGCAGCAGATTGATCCCTCTTTCTGGAGGTCTCGAATACGGCCTGCAGCGAGGGAACGTCCTTGGACGACCCCCAGTCGAGCCCCTTGTTGACCCACGACGCCAGCCGCTGTGGTGGACCTGAGCGGAAGGCAGGGAGCGCCGCCCATTTGGTGCCCCTGGGAGCGGTGATATAAAACCACTCCCGTTGCCACAAACCAAGCTCCTCTTGAAAAGAGCCCTCGGGCCACGGAGCATCAACACATTTGCTTATGACCGCCCCTCCGCACTCCGCTTGCTGCCCCTTGATCATCTTTGGCTCCACCTTGAAGGTCTTGAGCCACAATCCAAAGTGGGGGGTAATATGGAGGAAGGCCTCACATACGACAATGAATGACGAGATATGGAGGATGGACTCTGGATTCAAGTCATGGAAATCAAGCCCATAATAAAACATGAGCCCCCGCACAAAGGGATTCGTCGGAAGCCTAAACCCGAAGGAAGTGGGACCACGAATACCACGTTCTCGCCGGGCTCAAGTGGGAGTAGCCTGCCACGGAGGAGGCAGCCTATGCGAAATCTCGCCCGGTCGGATACTGGCGTCTCGCAGCTTTAGCACATCTTCTTACGTGGACGGAGGAAGACATCCATCGGCCGTGCTGATCGAAGCCGGACATCGTCGAAAGTCCGAAGCGCCTGAATCTGAAGCTTTGGGTGTTGGAACTCGAAGTGCGAGGCGAACTCGATGGAGGGCGTAAAAAGAAGAGGGCCTTGGTCTCACTATAAAGAGGTTGAATACCAAGAGCCCACCCCGTGGTCAATTAGGACTCGCCTTTGATAGAGAAGGCAGGCCAACGGGCACGGTTGGGTTACCCACGTCCGTATTGATGAGAATCCCGGAATAACGGGGCACGATCTGCGCTTTGATAAGACGTGCCAAGGAAACCGCCTCGCTAAACACACTGAGGTGGAACAATAAAAAACGATTCATATGAAGGCCTGGCCATGGTGTGATGTCACGCCGCGGAATACGACAGCAGATCTGTTCAAAAATTATTCTCTCTACGGTGTTATGTGGAACTTGTTTTGCGAGCGGACACTATCCTGGTGTTCACAATCTTCTATAAATTATTCAGAGGAAGAACCCGCCTTGCAATGCCGAAGACAATATGCGCGCCGGACTCGTCGTCATTGAAGCCTGGTTCAGGGGCTACTGAGGGAGTTCCGGACTAGGGGGTGTCCGGATAGCCTAACTATCATCATCGGCCGGACTCCAAGACTATGAAGATACAAGATTGAAGACTTCGTCCCGTGTCCGGATGGGACTTTCCTTGGCGTGGAAGGCATGCTTGGCAATACGGATATGTAGATCTCCTACCATTGTAACCGACTCTGTGTAACCCTAGCCCTATCCGGTGTCTATATAAACCGGAGGGTTTTAGTCTGTAGGACGAACAACAATCATACCATAGGCTAGCTTCTAGGGTTTAGCCTCGTTGATCTCGTGGTAGATCCACTCTTGTAACACACATCATCAATATTAATCTAGCAGGATGTAGGGTTTTACCTCCATCAAGAGGGCCCGAACCTGGGTAAAACATCGTGTCCCTTGTCTCCTGTTACCATCCGCCTAGACGCACAGTTCGGGACCCCCTACCCGAGATCCGCCGGTTTTGACACCGACAGTAGCAGTTTGGCGCATCATAGTGCCCTCTGTTGCTCAATGAACAGAAGTCCCAATGGGCCGAACTTCACAGGATATCCGGCGCAGCCATGAAGGATTTCATAATCCGGTTGTGGCCAACCGAGCCTGTTCCGAATAGCTATTTTGGTTTGGTGCAGAGGCTTGTTGATTCTATGACGCGTATCGATGCTGTGAAGCGGTCAACGTGCATTGAGGGTGCACGTATGGCTTTTGCCAGAGTCAAAACGTTCTGGGGGAAGATGAAGGCCATCGATGTTGCGACGAAGAGTCCACCCAAAGGCAAGGACCGCCCGGAACCGGAGCATTATTTTGGAGATGTCCTAGAGGCCGCCCGCTTGATAGAGGGTCAGTGCTCGAAAGACATAATGTTCGAGTGATGTGTATGAAAATTGTAAAAGACAATTTTATAGTTAATCTATTTTTATGTTTTGCTCGAAAGCTTGAATTCCTCTGGTGCGGCCGTTTTAATATAATCTGGAAGTTTTCCAGTCGTCGGCTTCAGCCTCCTCGTAGGAAGTACGTGGGTGTTCAGAAAAGCATTTAATCACTCTTTATCCAACGTCTTGGTCCACGAAGGAGGTGATAATGCGGTGAACTAGGCAATCGGACTATAAGGCGTTAACACTTTCACTTAGCCATAGGAGTTTTATGGTGGGGCTACGACATAGCCCCTGGTGTGTATGCGGCGTATGGTGCCTTACATATTTGATCTGAAAAAGATCCCTCGTGTGACACGAAGAACCGCTAAAGATTCCAATAAGTCGTCAAGTGGTTGACCAGCTCTCGCTGCATCATGACAGTGAGTTTTTGGCTTTCTCTACTAAGGTACTTGACCAGATGAACCGGAAGCACAATCGCAGTAGTTCTCCCTTTACCACCCTAGCCGATAGAGTGGAACGTAGGGTAGCAAGCACAGGAGCCGGGCAACCCAACTATTGACCCAAGACAATGATTCGGAGCTGATGCATATAAGGCCAAACTTGCGACGCCGAAGTGCGCTATAGAGCTGTTCGGGCTTTTCCTGGCAACTCATTTGTTGCCATACCGAGCCCCTGGCAAGTTATGCCAAGGTATATATGTGAAACAACCATGGGAGCCGTATTCGGTGGCGATACAACACAGATGATTAGTTCGGATATTGTTTACTGGGAACTGAGCGATATGCCAATGATTACTTATGATATATATAAAAGCCATCCTCCCAGCTATTTGACATTCCCGGGGTCGAAGGCGGAGGAACAGGCATAGTACAGGCTCAAAAAATAGAGTGCGGTCTACAAAAAGTTATTTTTGACCTCCTGTCGCACGTCTGCGTTGCCAGTCCTCGGTGGGGGGAATCCTTGATGGAGATAGCCCCTTAGGTGAGTGTACGGATCCGGAATCCGGATAGAGCTAGTTTCAGATGTTTATCCTGTTCGTCACCTGTTATTAAAGGATAGTGAAGGAAGAAATAAAAAGAAAATAAATAAAAAATGTTACTGGAATGCTTGCAGGCTTGTCCGTATTGTGCTTCCGCCAATGCCCATGGTATCTTGAGTGCGTAATGATGTATGCACGGTACAAATTTTGCAGGTGTGCGTAGTGGGCGGCGGAAGATGGGTTGCTATTTCCGCTCCAGGAGTGGTCGATCCACGGGTGAGAATTTCTTCTGACCCCCAGTATTTTATTGATGAACGCCTCCGTCGTCCCTGTCGCCTGACGACCTCCTCCCCTTGTGTTCGGCATTGAGATTGCCGGCCTTTTTAAAGACCCTTCAGTTTCTGTTGGTATGATTAGCTGGTTTATCGGGGTGGCCCTGAATCTGGCAGGGTCGGTCCAATATCCTGTCTAGGTTGGATGGTTCGTCTCGATTTTCCATGAATGGCTTCTTCCATTGACCGGGCTTGGGGTTGCTGAATCCAGCGTTGACCGCTGTGTCGCATGATCTTTCATTATCATTGCGACTGTTGTGTTTGGTTCGTTGTGGCTTGCCATTGCCATCTCGTATGTCGGAAGAGTTCGGGTCGCTGGTAATGTTGCTTCTACGAGCGATCCATCTGTCTTCTCCCGCACAAAAGCGGGTCATTAGAGCAGTAAGGGCTGTCATGGATTTAGGTCCTTCTTGTCCGAGGGGGCGTGCTAGCCATTCGTCCCGGACGCTGTGTTTGAAGGCCGCGAGGGCTTCTGTGTCCGGACAGTCGACGATTTGGTTCTTTTTAACTAAGAACCGAGTCCAGAGCTTCCTGGCTGACTCTCCGGGCTGCTGGACAATCTGGCTTAGGTCATCGTCATCTGGCGGCCGGACATATGTTCCTTGGAAGTTCTTGAGGAAGGCTTCTTCCAAGACTTCCCAGCTGCCTATGGAATTTTCAGGTAGGCTGTTTAGCCAGTGTCGAGCTGGCCCTTTTAGCTTTAGTGGGAGGTATTTAATGGCGTGAAGGTCGTCTCCATGCGCCATGTGGATGTGTAGGATAAAATCTTCTATCCATAACGCGGGATCGGTTGTTCCATCGTATGATTCAATATTGACGGGATTGAATCCTTCGGGGAATTCATGATCCATTAGTTTATCAGTGAAGCAAAGAGGGTGTGTGGCGCCTCTATGTTGGGCCACACCGCCACATAACTCCGAAGGAGCCCACTTGCGGTTTTCGGCTCGGGCGTGGCGAGGTTTGTCATGTCCGAATAGGTAGCCCCTGTCGTGTGCCGAGGCATGCCCTCAAAATCCGTAGATTGATCTTGCGTGTCCTGCTCTACTATCCGAGTCCCATCGGAGGTCGTCTATACGGCCATGAGCTGTGTTATTCTAGCCTTTATAGCGAGGTTGGGCGGTCTGGTGTTTGGCTTGAGTTGCCTCTTTATCCGGACATAGCTGTCGACGACCTGCCGCATTATGTGATGATGGTATGGGCTCCAACGTCTCGCCATCAAACTGAGGTAGCAATCTATACTTCGGGTAGCTCTTGGCTGGGCCATTAAGGCTGTATTGTTCAGCGGCCAGGACTTTGGTCCATCTATCGTTGAGTAGGTCTTGGTCAGGTTGAAGCTGCTGCTGCTTCTTTTTCAGGCTCCTTGCGGTGGCTATTAGCCTGCGCTTGAAGCGTTCCTGCTCGAGGGGTTCTTCGGGTACGATGAAGTCATCATCGCCGAGGCTTACCTCATCTTCGGAGAGCGGAAGGTAGTTGTAGTCCTCCGAATTGTCGCTGGGTAGGGCCTTTTCATCGGGGCTGGCTTGCCCGTTTTCTTGTTCCTCCTGATCGGATCTTGTTCCAACAAGGTCTTCATTGTTTTTGGCGCCGTCCGGAGTACTATTTTCTCTGGTGCCAGCGTTGCTGCGATGTGACTTAGAGCGGCGTTCTGGGCGCCGGTACTTAGACTGTGTCTCAGGAGGTTTATTCTCGATTGGATCTTCTTTGTCATCATCGCTAGCTTTTTTATGTGTATCAACCATGTACACGTCATACGAAGAGGTGGCTATCCCATGTCTCGTGAATGGTGGGTCTTGGCTTGCTCCTTGTCGGCATCGTCATTTATGTCGTCGATGTCTTTAGAGCCATAATAAATCATGTCGGTTGAGTCCTCGACAGTGGCTACGAAGTCGGTGGCAGGTGGGAAGAGAAGTTCTCCATTGTTAGCTTCTAGCTTGAACCGGACATAGTTCGGTTGTGAGTCCTCCGCCAGGGACAGACTTTTTAATGAATTTAGAACCTCGCCTATGGGCGAGTATTAGAAGATATCTGCAGCGCTAAACTCGAATATCGATAACCGATCCAGCTCTGCGCCTGCGGATGTGCGTAGTTCGGAACTTATAGCCGGAAGCGAGTCCAGAGTTCCGTTGGTGCAAACATTGCAAGTGCTAGGTCCGTGTGTGGCTCCGACGCCATGGATTCTGTGGTTTCGGATGGTGCGATCTGCTCTGGGTCTAAGTCCATAGCAGTTATAGGAACCATCTCCTTCATATGGTCCGATGACAGATTTAAGTCATGTCCATCGCAGCGAGGGGGAGCGATCGCTGCGGTCTCGAATCCGTTGAAGATCAAGTCTCCACGGATATCCATGACGTAGTTCGAGCTTCCGAATCTGACCTGGTGTCCGGGGGCGTAGCTATCAACCTGCTCCAGATGGCCAAGTGAGTTGGCCCGCAGTACGAAGCCGCCGAATATGAAGATCTGTCCAGTGAGGAAGGTTTCTCCTTGGATAGCGTCACTATTGACGATTGAAGGGGCCATCAAACCTTTTGTCGACGGCACAGTGGAACTCTCAATGAAAGCACCAATGTCGGTGTCAAAATCGGCGGATCTCGGGTAGGGGGTCTCGAACTGTGCGTCTAAGGTCGATGGTAGCAGGAGACGGGAGACACGAAGTTTACCCAGGTTCGGGCCCTCTCTATCGAGGTAATCCCCTACTTCCTGCTTGATTGATCTTGATGAATATGAGTATTAGAAGAGTTGATCTACCACGAGATCGTAATGGATAAACCCTAGATGTCTAGCCTGTATGACTATGGTAATGAATATATCCTTTCCGGACTAACCCCTCTGGTTTATATAGACACCGGGGGGAATCTAGGGTTACATAGAGTCGGTTACATAAGAACGAATCTTCATAGTCCGTCGCCAAGCTTGCCTTCCACGCCAGGTAGAGTCCAATCTGAACACAGGTACAGTCTTCGGCCTTCATGTCTTCACAGCCCATCAGTCTGGCCCATGGATAACAGGCCGGACGCCCGAGGACCCCTTAGTCCAGGACTCCCTCACCTGCCAAGAGTCCACCGTCGTTTCCATGTAGCTGCCAGCCCAACCAGCTGGGCAGGCACCTACGTGGCGACATGCGGCTTCTAGGCCAACTCAGCGAACACCCGCGTGCCGGCATGCAGATCTTCGTGAAGACCCCGCCAATACGCCATCTCAGCAGCTTGCCAGCCTACGTGGTGTTGCATGCCTCGTTGGCCTGGACACGTGTCAGAGCAAGACGGAGCGGCGACGGACGAGACAGGCCTCATTGCCGTCCCCAATAAAGCAACGGGACACGTAAGGAGCGCATTTAATGCGCCTTGTCCCGTAATGACGGGCGATAAGCTTGTGTACTGTACACCTTTCCACCTCCTGTGTGCCACTTTGGCAATCCCTTTTGTCTATACAAGGAGGCCCGAGGCGTCCAAGAGGGGGATTCAGATCTTTTGGACTAGACACGCACCGTAGCTAGTTCAAGAACTCAAGAACACTCAAATACATACACCAAAGCAGGACTAGGGTTTTACGCATCCTCGCGGCCCGAACCTAGGTAAACTATCTTTGTGCTGGCTCCTAGACTTGCTCTTTGCACAACCCCGCGCCCGCCAACCGTTGAAGGGATCCGAGTGATCCCATAGGTGTCTTTCCACCGATATCTTTGGCGCTCCAGGTAGGGGGCACAGTTGTGAAAATCTGGTCTAGCAGTTCTTGGTCGCCATAGCTCCAAGGAAGAGGACGCCCGAGCAAGCGGCGGCATCAGCGGACATGTTGAATGCTCATACGGCGGCAGAAAACCTTAGTCACACGAAATCTTGGTTATTTTCACCTGTATAAGGTTGTCCTCCCCGAGAGATTTTATTCTTTGTATGGGAAACCTGCACGCAATGGGAACCTTCCGTTATGGGCGACACCCTTGTTTATGTCTCGAGCCCGCTCGACAGTTCATGCGACCGCACTAGTGGCGGCAAGGTGGCCTACCCGTTGCCAGCAGCGCTCTTGTCCTGCTTCGAGTCTGCTCGACTGTTCAAGCGTCTGCTCTGGCGGCGGCAAGGTGGCCTGCCCGGCAGCAAGCGCCCTTCCGGCAAGGTGCTAAGGATCCGTCCTTAAAGCACCACGGCATGGGTTTACGCGCCGGCAGCCTTATCTCAACAAGCGTAGGGTACGAACATACAAGGGGAGATCTAATGGGAAAATAGCATGCATAATATTAAAAGTGCTGCAGAGTAATATTACATCAGTTGTTGCTGCGGTTCTAACTAAAGATAAAAATTTTCTTGGTCATGAACCCGCAGCGGTGATAAGAAACGGGGTGCCTAATCCCGGCGCTGGCCCTCTACCCTCTAGACTCCATCGATGCGGCTGATGACGGGCTCAATACGCTCCTCGAGCGCTATGAGGTCTGCATCCTTCGGCAAACTCTCCAGGGCGGCGTCGAAGTCGAGGTTGGGGTTCCAGTACGCTACCTTGGTGAGGACCTTGGTCATGACACCCCGGCAGAGCCTCCGGGCCTCATTGGCCAGAGAGGCCGCCCGGTTGGAGCGGAGCTGCTCCAGGGCTCCAATGACCCTCTCGAATAACAAGGTCAGGTTGCAGTTGGGACTCAAGTTCGGCTCCGAGGCGTACCTCACATTCGACATCCCCATGGAAGCCAGCTGTGTGGTGGTCGGCGGTGAGGCGGCTGAGCCAGAGGTTCTCGCCCTTCATGTAATCCTCGTGGCTACCGGAGCTGCCTCTCGTCCTCTAGGGCTTTGGTCAGGGCCTCCTCCCGGGTTTTGGCCCCCGAAAGCGTCCCTTCAGGACTCTCCAGCTTCAGCTTCAGGTCTTTGACGAAGTCGTTAGCCTTGGAGAGCTGCTCTGCCTTACCGAGGACTGCGCCCTGCGCCTCCACCAGAGCACCGTTGAGCGTGTCCTTCTCCTGTGCCAACTTCAGGGCCTGATCCTTCAGCCCATCCCGCTCCACCTCCAGCTCCTTCACCTTGCCCGCATGGACCGAGGCTTGGGCATCGAGCGCCTCTCTGTGCCTTTGCTCTAGGTCCTGGGTCCGCTGCACGACAAGCGTCTCCACCTCCTCGTCCTTTCCGCGGAGTGTTGCGGCGAGCTTGTCCTCACGAGCGGCAAGGTCCTCCTCCTGGGAGTTCAGCACGGCCTGGTGCTGGTGCCGAGCAGCCTCGTCCTGGGCGGCCTGCTGCTTCGCCGTTTCCTGGGCCTTCTTGATGTTGGCCTGCTTCATGACAAGCTCCAGCTTGCGCTCGGCCAACATGTCCTGGGCGGCCTTCAAGTCCTTGTGGGCCTGGCGGAACCAAGCCTGCGCCTTGGCGACGCACTCCTCGAGGTCCGCATCCGCCATGTCCACCACCGCCATCCTGGACTTGGCCTTGTCCAAACGGGCATGGTGAAGCATCTGGAGCTTCTGGAAGTTGGCACTCATGGCCTGGAGGAGCCGCTCTTCCTGGGAACCGCCGCCACCGATGCTCAGTTCATCGACAACCTCGAGCCCGGTGGCGGCGAGCACCTCATCATCAAACACCTCCCCCTCGATGGGCGCCCTGGTGCTCACCGTCCCTGGGAGGTGGACGAACAGGTCGTCGCTCACCTTCAGGTACCGGCCCATGCCGGAGGCAGTGGAGGAGGAAGGTTGGTCATCAACCGCCCCCTCATCGGCAGCGGCCTTGCCGGCCTCCCCAGCACGCCCCTTGCCCGTCTCCTCGGCAGCGGCCTTGCCGGTCTCCCCGGCCGGCTCCTTGGCGGCATCCTCAGCAGCATCCTTAGCGGCCTCCTCGGCGGCGATCTTGTTGGCCTCGGCCTCAGCATCCCTGGCGACCTCCCCGATGACGGTATCGATGTTCTCCTGGTCCGCCGAGGGAGCGCCTAGATGCTAAGAAGGGGGATGAGGCAGAGCCGAATCAAAGTTCAAAAAGAAAAAAAGAACAAAACAGGCACAGAAGGCAAATAACTCACCCGTGCCGGGCTCGGAAGAAGTGGCCCCTCCCCACCAAGATTTGGTGCCGGGACGGAGCCGCCGGCGCCCGGGTTCACCTCCTCCTCCTCCGTGTGCACAGGCTCGGTGCTTGGCGCCCTTGCCGGGGACGCCCGTCGGGGAGGCGTGGTCGATGGGGCGGCGTGTTGGGGGTGGCCCTCAGTGGCTCCTCCTGCTGCCGTCCTCCTCCTGCAACCACGGCAAGATCAGCGCTAAGAGATCATACCCCAACGCACGTCGATAGGGAGTGAGTGATGAATGCACGCTGGAGGCTATGCCGGGGGCTGCAATCCTGACTAATCTCCAGCACCAGCGGTGTATTCGAGGTGCCCGCCGGGGGCTGGCCGCCCGACGAGGACCTGGCTCTCTTCGCCACCCTCTGGGCCAGCGTCTCCACGTCTCTGCAAAGATGAAAACAAGTCAAGAAAGCGGTGCGGTCTGAGGGGACGGATATGACAAAAGACAGGATACTTACTCATCCTCCGCCTCCTCTTCTGCTGCCTTCCTCTTCCTCCTCAGGCTGAGAGACCCAAGGTCGAAGATGACCTCTGTGTCGACATCCGCAGGAGGGGGAGAAGCGGGCGGGGTCCGACGGCGCTTGGACGAAGAAGAGGCGATTGCTTTCCTCTTCGCCACCGTGGCCTTCACCACTTTCTTTACTACCGCGGGCCTCATCAGGCGCACGGAATCCCCTGGGTCTCCTGCCGCTGCTCGGTCCTACCGGGCCGGACTGGCTCGCCAGAGGTGGCCCGCCGCAGGGCGCGCCTTCTCTCCAAGGCCGGAGGATCGTCAGCCTCAGCCTCCTCCTCGGTCGACTCATCGACCACGTCTTCAATGAGAGGGGCCCCGGTGTCGTCGCTGCTAGCTTCCCTAGCGGACTCCACCCACCCGGCAAGCTCCTTCTCCTCCGTGGCAGCTTTAGCCTCGTCCCCCACATGGCCGGCGCTACTAGCCTCCTTGGCGAGCTCCCCCTCCGCTGCCCTGGCGGCGACGTAGTCCAGCTCCACTTGGCTGGTGTCCTGGATAAGTAATGGCTCGACATGGATGTACTTCTCCGACAGCTTGTTGAAGAACTCCTGCACCTGGTCCACCCCGGGCTCGGCCCAGTTTCGGTCAAGCCCGTGCGTGTTGAAGTTCGGCATCATGGCGATGATGTCGTTACGGCGAGAGTTGTTGCTTAGTGGGACCACTCCCGCTGGTAGCCCAAACAAGGGACCCTTTACGACCTTGCCGGCCTTCGGGCCTTGCCGGACCTCTCGGCCCTTCCGTCGTGGTACACGTCAAGCTGGAAAAGCCTCTGGCACAAGTGGTCGTGCCTGATTATCGTGAGGTGGTGGTCCAAGCCAGGGCGAAGCCTCATGATGTCGGCCGCGTTCGTGAAAAGCCAGGCCAGCCTCCCCTTGTTGTGCAGTGGAGCGATTCGGTGGCGGATGAAATCCGCCCCGATCATCTCAAGGGTGAGCCCGGTCTCGGTGAGGCGATGAATCCTGGTGGTGTCGACATTGCTCCAATCGTCTCTGCGAACCGGGGGCGGCTGGCGAACCTGGCAAAATTCCTGCGGGTCCTCCTCTTCAATGCAGCACCACCGGCCTCGCCACTCCTCCCACCTCTCCTTCTGGGCGCCCTCCGGATATGTTCCCATCCCCTGGCTCCTTGGGATCCAGGCAACACAACTGGAAAAGGCGCCCCCTTTTGGATTCGAGGAAAGAAGTAGTGGTGGAAGAGCGCCGTGATGGGATGCACCCCGGCGAAGCCCTCGCAGAGGTGGGCAAAAAGAGCCATGCACGCCATGACATTTGGAGTAAAATACAGAAGCTGGAAGCCATAGGTGTGCATGACATCATTGAAGAAATCGGAGAAAGGGGGGCAAAGCCTGCAGGAAAAGTAGTCGACGAAGAATGGGTACCGATTCGGGCCGGCCTGGGCGCAGCCGGCGGGAATGATGCACGTGGCAGGGTGCCCCTTCGTCTTACTCCCCCACAGGGGCCTGAAGTAGTCGCGGAGGTGGATCGCGTCGACCATCGATGGAAAGTAGGCGAGCTGCATCCTCTGCGCCGCCACCTCACTCTCCGGCGCCTCTTTCTCCCCGGCATCCTTGGCCACTCCCTTGCCCCTGCTGGTTTTTGGCGCCATGGCAGCTGGAGGGGGGACAAAGAATATAAAGCAATGGGGACAACAAGGGCACGGCGGCAGCGGTGAGCGAAAGCGAGAGCTTGAGGAGGCAGAGGAAAGGGGCGGCGGTTTCGAGATTGGGGAAGACACGGAGGGTAAATGGGCGTCATGACTGCGGTTTCTCCTTTTTATGGGGAAGGCGCGGGCCGCCCGTTACCATTTACCATGATGTGATGTATGAGGGCAGCGACCGCCCCACACATGTCCCCCACGTCACACACGACCCTCCACGATGCGCATTCAACGCGGGTCATGGGGAAGCGCAAGCGAGCGAAGGAATTACTCCGGTAAAATTCGGCCCCGCCTGCCCGCGCACCGTTCTGGGCCTGGCCCAACAACGCGTTGCGCTTATGTGTGGCCCAGGCCCGGGGGCTCCTGTTGGTGTACAAAAGTAGGGGCCCTTTTTGTACCCCTCTACTTGTGCATGGGCAGTCAGAGCCACGCCTACGGCCGCACTTAGCAGGGAAAAGGGAGGAGACAGAAGCACAAGACGGGCAAAACAACGCCAATACCAGAGACACAAAGAGAAAGTGGGTGAGGCGGACTCCCCCGACAAGGGTCCGCCGCCCCGGCAAGAGCCTTGCCGGGGCCACTTGCCCAACACCAGCAGAGCGAGCCACCCTTTAGCCCAAGGGTTCCAACGCCGCCAACAACCACATTGGAGCTAAGGCTCAGGAGGCACCTCTGTGGTGGCATGCAGATCTTTGTCAAGATCATAAACACACAAGATCAGATGAGGACCAGAAGATGACGATCGTCGGCGGGATCCTAGCCGAGGAAATCCATGAGACCCCTGGCAAGATCCTTGTCGGGGACTACCGCGATGCCACAACAAGACCCTTGTCGGGGCCCCGGAAAGGCCCTTGCCGAAGACACCTACATGGCCGCAACAAGGCCCGCGCCTGCCAAGACTCCACTGCCCTTTCCATGCAGCTGCCAGCCCAACCAGCTGGGCAGGCACCTGCGTAGAGACATGCGGCTTCCAAGCCAACTCAGCGAACACCTGCGTGGCGGCATGCAGATCTTTGTGAAGACCCCGCCAACACGCCATCTCAGCAGCCTGCCAGCCTACATGGCGCTGCATGCCTTGTTGGCCTGGATGCGTGCCGGAGCAAGACAGAGTGGCGACGGACAGGACGGGCCTCGTTGCCGTCCCCAATAAAGCAACGGGACACCTAAGGAGCGCATTTAATGTGCCTTGTCTTGTAATGACAGGTGATAAGCTTGTGTACTGTACACCTTTCCACCTCCTGTGTGCCACTGTGTAGGACCTTGAAGTATATCTAGAGGGGGGGGGGGGGTGATTAGACTACTTGACCAATTAAAAGCTATGCCTTTTCCCAATTTTAGACTTTGGCAGATTTTAGCTATCTTTGAACAATTCAAGCAATCATCACGCAATTCAAGCAAGCATGCAAAGAGTATATAGGCAGCGGAAAATAAAGCATGCAACTTGCAAGAATGTAACGGGAAGGGCTTGGAGGAATCAAACGCAATTGGAGACACGGATGTTTTTGTCGTGGTTCCGATACGTGGTGCTATCGTACATCCACGTTGATGGAGACTTCAACCTACGCAGGGTAACGGTTGCGCGAGTCCACAGAGGGCTCCACCGACGAAGGGTCCACGAAGAAGCAACCTTGTCTATCCCACCATGGCCGTCGCCCACGAAGGACTTGCCTCACTAGCGGTCGATCTTCACGAAGTAGGCGATCTCCTTGCCCTTACAAACTCCTTGGTTCAACTCCACAATCTTGTCGGAGGCTCCCAAGTGACCAGCCAATCTAGGAGACACCACTCTCCAAGAAGTAACAAATGGTGTGTTGATGATGAACTACTTGCTCTTGTGCTTCAAATGATAGTCTCCCCAACACTCAACTCTCTCTCACAGGATTTGGATCTGGTGCAAAGAAGATTTGAGTGGAAAGCAACTTGGGGAAGGCTAGAGATCAAGAATCATATGGTTGGAATGGAATATCTTGGCCTCAACACATGAGTAGGTGGTTATCTCTCAGAACTGGTAAGTTGGAAGTGTAGGTTTGTTCTGATGGCTCTCTCCATGAATGAATAGGAGGTGGAGGGGTATATATAGCCTCCACAGAAAATCTAACCGTTACACACAATTTACCAAACTCGGTGGGACCGAATCATCAAACTCGGTCAGACCGATTTAGTAAACCTAGTGACCGTTAGGGTGTTCGGTGGGACTGATAAGCAACTCGGTAGGACCGATATGGTTAGGGTTAGGGCATAACGTAATCTCAGTGAGACCGATTACACAAACTCAATGAGACCTAATTTGGTAATTAGCTAACCAGAGAGTTGGTCAGGTAAACTCGGTGGGACCGATTTGCTCTTTCGGTGAGACCGAAAAGTTACAAAAGGGAAATAGAGAGTTTGCATTGTAATCTCGGTGGGACCGATTGCTCACTTCGGTTAGACCGAAACGTTATGAAGGGAAACAGAGAGATTACAATCCCATCTCGGTGAGACTGAGATCCCTATCGGTGAGGCCGATTTGCCTAGGGTTTGTGTCAGTGGCTAAGACATCTGAACTCGGTGGCGCCGGATAGAAAGAATCGGTAGGGCCGAGTTTGACTTTAGGTTTAGGTCATATGTGGATGTGAGAAAGTAGTGGAGGGTTTTGGAGCATATCACTAAGCACATGAAGCAAAAGAATCATTAAGCAACACCTCATCCCTCCTTGATAGTATTGGCTTTTCCTATAGACTCAATGTGATCTTGGATCACTAAAATGTAAAATGTAGAGTCTTGAGCTTTTGAGCTTGAGCCAATCCTTTGTCCTTGATATTTTGAGGATCCACTTTCATCATCCATGCCATGCCATTCATTGAGCTTTCCTGAAATATTTGTCTTGGAATAGCATTAGCTCAATGAGCTATATGTTGTTATGAATTACCAAAACCACCTAGGGATAGTTGCACTTTCAATCTCCCCCTTTTTGGTAATTGATGACAACATATAGATCAAAGCTTCGACAAATGATATTAAAATTAGAAAAACATCGTCGCTTTGAGAAGTATGTGATAAGCAACAGCTCCCCCTAAATTTGTGCATAGAAATATTTGCTTTGGACTGCAAATGCACAAGGAATTAGGCTCATGGGTTACTCTTCCATGTCACATACATCTTGGTGGAGCGCTCAAAATAACAAAGATTGAATACATGCACTCATCACCAAGCAAAGTGAATGATCATCTAAGGTTAAGTAGGATAATATCATAATGAGCATAAGTGTAGCTTATGATCAAACATATGATCATCAATGTCTCACAGGTAATTGCATAGTATCTCAACCAATCAAAAGCAAATAAAGTTCAACCAAAAAGACAAGAGAGAACAAAAGCAAATCTCTCTCTCTCGAAGCCTATGATCTATACATTTTCTCCCCCTTTGGCAACAAGTTACCAAAAAAATCCTAGAAAATGCATAGGACTATATCGTCTCTCAGGCTTGGTCTTCTGGTGGTGGTGGTGTCCGGAGAACTCCAAGAACGAAGGCTTCAGTCGATGTAGAGGGAGCTGAAGGAGTTGGTGCTGGAGCTGTAGCTGGAGCTGATGAAGTGACTCTGGTGTCTTGAACTGGCTCTGCAGCTGATCTCTGAGCTCGTGGCACTCTGGCAAATGCATCAGTCGTTGTTCTGCCCTTCCTCTCCTGCATGTCATCCTGTAGCTGCTCCACGGCTGACTGAATCTCAGTTACTTTGACATCAAGATCATAGAATTTTTGTTCCATGATTCTTTCCAGGCTCTCCTGGTTTTGAGTTAGGGTGGCCAACCCCTTCTCAATCTGCAGTGTTGATGCTATTAAGTAACCAAGCTGCTCCTGCTTGTTCTTCAGAAAGTATTCAGATGCCTCTGCTTGAGTTGGCATCTTGGCAGCCTTCTCTTTTCTCGCTTTCTCCTTCCTCTTTTGCGCTTGCACTGATGTTGGTTCATTCTTAGTCATGACAACTTGATTGTCCTCAAAGTCAGGATAGAGAATCATGTGTTCCTTATCCAACAGATACTTCCCTGTGCCCATCTTTGAGTTAATCAACTCCTGAATCTGTGGAGTGAATCTGTGGAGCATATCCACAACTCCTCTTCTGATTTGCTGCATTCCTCTTGATAGTTTCAACTATGAGGCTCATGACTTTGAATTTCTGAGGCACATCAAAAACGTGAAGCAAATTGATTGCATGCCCTCTAATCATGTTGTGGTCACCTGATTTTTGCAAAAGAGTGTGCCTTAGGATCCAGTTGATTGTAGGCAGCCCTGACAGAAGATAATGAACTGATCCAAACTTGAAGGACTCAAGTGCATCATCTGGGATTTCCTTGTACATGTGTGACATTGAGTTGTGACCAATCTTCTTCTTGGCATAAATGTCCAAGTCATCTTCATCTTCCTTTGGGGCATTGATCAGACTTGCACATTCCTCTATGGTTGACTGATATCGTGTTCCTTCAGACATCCAAACTCTCCTGCCATCTGGATAGAAATGTGCTGTGGAGTAGAATTGCATAATGAGCTCATCGTTCCAATTTGTGAGCTTCTGCCCAACAAAATCTGCAACTCCACAAGCACTGAAGCTGCCATATACTCCAGGGTAGTGTTCTTCATTCTCCTGAATGTAGGTCCAGTCGACCCACCTCATATCACAAACTATGGGCTTCTTATCCAACAAGATAGTCTCATAGAAGTCCGGCTGTTCCTTGGTGTGGAACCTGTAATCCACATCAGTCCTTCTCCTGGTATTTCTCTTTGGTGCACTCTTGGGCTTGGGGGCAGCTTTGGGCTTTGAAGTTGCAGCCCCTGACTTTATGGCATCACCCATCAGCTTTTGTGCCTTGGGTGCAGGCTCAGCAACCTCTTCTTCTTCCTCTTCTTCCATCATAGATGGTTTCCCAATCACTCTGGCCATGGTCTTCTTGACCCTTTCCTTCCTTTTCTTTCCTTCAGCAGCAGCAGGTTCTTTGGGTTGGGATTCCAAAGAAGCTTGAGTGGAGACTCTGGCTTTGGAAATTGGTTGTCTACCTGCTGGCCTTTTGATCTTCATTCCAGGCTTAACTGCTGTCGAGTTGTACTCTTTCTTGAGCACTTTCTTCTTGGAACTGGCCTCATCCTCAGCTGCCACATAATCTTCATCCTCAGACTCAGAGGTCTTCTTCTTCCTTGTCCTTGTGGCAGCCTTGGGCAAGTTACTAGGAGTGCTTCTGCTCCCCTCATCTGAGCTGCTAGAGGGACTAGTGCCCTCACTCATTTGAATCTGCTCTTGACACTGTTCTGTCACTTTGGTCCGACATGCTGCCTTGACCCATTGCTGACCACATGAATAGTTATAGATGAGGTAGAGTGGATGAGCATCACAAAATGCAGAGATTTTTGCAAAAGAATGATTCAAAAAAACTTAGTTTTAGTTTCCACAGAAAGCATTTCGGATCTACCAATTTTCAAACTCGGTGATACCGAAGCAGTTTTGGAACCTAAACTAGTTAACTCGGTCAGACCGAGTCATAGTTTGGTGGCACCGAGACTGCTAGGGTTTCACAAAGTTCTAAAATCGGTCACACCGATTTGTAATTCTCGGTCAGACCGAGACTTACTAGTGCAATGGCGTTAGCCAAATCGATGGGACCGAGTTTTTCAACTCGGTGGGTTCGAGATGGTTTCGGCGGAAACCTAACCCTAAATTTTCGAATCATACCTATTCTAAGGATTGTTTTGACTAGATAGAAGTGTTTCAATCGTGGAAAGATGCATTACGAATACAATGTGCTGAGAATCGGATGAGGATATCACAGTGATCGAGTTCATACCCTAGTTCGGCGGTGAACTTCGCTTCTGGCAACGGTGAGGAGAATTCCGTTGACGGCGGAGACCAGCGACGAGGCGGTGGCGGCATTTAAGTCGACGATCCAAATGAACCAAGTACGCAGAGCGAGCTATGTGCGGGCGAGAAGTTACGGAGAAAATTTTCCAAAATTTGCCCGTGTGATATATATAGCCCGACACTGTCGGTGTGACCGAGTTGAACAACTCGGTGGCACCGAGATGCATAAATGTTAGCAGTTACAGCAACTCGGTGTGACCAAAAAGTTAAAATCGGTTGCACCGAGATTGAAAACCTAGATCGACTTAGTAATCTCGGTATGACCGAAATGGAGGAATCGGCCAGACCGAAAATCACAAAGAAGTTTTGGAAGTTTAAGTCTATGACAAATCGAGGACTCCGAGTGCTCCTCACACAGAGTGGTTCGAATATGACTTGATCAAATTTTGTGATGTAGCATGAATAGAGTTTGAGACGAGAAAATCATAGATAGCTAGAGAAGGTTCTTAGGCATTCTTGTCCATCCACTTGGCAAAAGAAAAAGAAACCAATCTGTCAAACAACAAGTGGATGTCCTCAAATGAGTAAAATATGCAACCAACATGCTCACACAATAAAATGACAAATGAAATATGTGACAAAGCATGCACAACCAATTCTAGCATCTATCAAACAATTGGCGATGACTAGGTCAATATATGAGTATATTGACTTAGGAGTCAAATGAGAACATTTGATCATAGGTCATACTCATCGTTTAAGCTGAAGTGGGGTTACCAATTTTACATAAAGCATTTATGTGTTCACATCATTAGAGTTGCTTTGACTCAATTCTTAGAGTTAAGCTCCCCCTAGATGTGAGATCCCCCTTAGAGGGATAAAATAACCTTGGGTTGTCGTTGATGACTTCATGTAGGTGTTGAAGATGTGGATGCTCAATGGTGATGTAGATCTTTTGGAGCAATCCTTTGGAGTGAGTTGCACTTTCAATACCTACACGGGTTAGTCCCACAAGGAACAAACAAGAAAATCCATAGACATAGAGTGATGCACACACAAAATGATGTCCATGAAAGCATTAGGTTACCTTGTCCCTTGCCTTACCAACATGAGGGTTTGTGACTCCTTGAACTAGTGCAAGATATAGAAGTTGATTGCACTTGTCCTTGCCATAATGATATGAGTGAAAAATGTTGGCGGAGTCACCCTCAAGAACTCTCTAGTTCTTGTTCTTGGGATCCACATCATCTTGATGGGAATCCTTGGTGTAGTAGTTGTGCTTGATGAAGTAGAACTTGACGTAGTCTTGGGAACCCACTTGACCAAGGCCTTAGGTGCTTCTTCAAATGCATCAATCTCCTCTTGAAGCTTGCCCTTTCCTTTGTTCTTGTGGTCTTGTGGTGGAAGATCATCTTGTGCTTGTGTTCCCTTAAAGGAAGTAGGATCATACTTCTCTTGTTGAGGAATAAACTTCGTCTTGGGGTATTGATCTTCTTCCCACTCAACTCCATTGGCATTTAACTTTCATTCAAAACCAACACCTTGATTCTTCCGGTGCCTTCCTTGCTTGCGTACAATTTCCTCAAATTGCTTTCCCGGCAAGGTTCCTGTATACACCTTTCTCTATAATTCCCTTCAATAAGCTGTTTTCTTGCTCAAGTGTAACTTGGCTAAGAGAATCATTAGTGGAATCAAGAGAACTACTAGAAGCAACAATATTGGGTTTAGCATTGTCATTGTTACTACTAGAAGAAGAATCCTTTTTGTTCTTGTCACTAGACTTGACTTGAGGCATGTAAGTAGATAAGAGTAAACGCTTGCCAATATAAGAAGAACTTTTCTTTCGAAGATCATCATTGATCACTTTTAGGAACTCATGCTCTTGCTCAAGATTGAGCTTTTCAAAGCGTAACTTCTCATGAGCCCTTAAAAGTTCTCGATGATCTTCGAAGATAGTTTCATGAGCTAACTTAAGAGTGTTTAGTTCTTTAGTTAGACACTCAATTTTCTCCTTATCATTGTCATTCGTTTCATCTTGATTAGCATGATTAATTGACGTTTCATCATAGTATTCATCACTAGAGTTGTCAACAAGTAAATCATCATCACCTAGCAAGTCATCTTCATCACTATTAAAATCAACATACTTGGGGTGTGTTACCTTAGGACCTTTGGCCATGAAGCATCTTCCAATTCCTTCATTTGGTGATTCAAATATGTCGTAGGAGTTGGTTGACACAAGTGCTAAACCGGCAACACCTTCATCTTGAGTGTGTTCGGAGTCGGAGTGATAGCTTCTCTCGGAGTGATTGTCGGAGTCGGATCCGGATACCCATTCACCAACATGAGCTTGATGTCTTCGTTTTGTGTAGCTCTTTGATGACTTGTCCTTCCTTTCCGAATCCTTGCTTCTCCGTGAGGGTCTTCGTTCATAACGATCATCTCTACTCCTTCTCTCTCTTGGTGGTGATTCTTCTCTTCTACTTCTTCTCTTGGGAGAATCTTCTCTTCTTTTGTAGGGTGTCGTACACTCATTGGAATAGTGTCCGGGTCTCCCACAATTGTAGCAATTGCGCTCTCGACTAGAAGATCTTTTGTCATTGTAGGACCTTGACTTGGAGCTTCTTTCTTTGCTTCTACTCTTGTAGAATTTGTTGAAGTTCTTCACTATTAAGCTCAATTCTTCATTGAAGGTTTGTTTCTCACTTGATGATGTGGGGGATTCACATGAGGCTTTGTAAGCACCACTTGACTTGTTGTGAAGTTCCTCCTTATCCTTGAGTGACATCTCATGAGCAACAATTCTTCCAATGACTTCCGTTGGCTTGAGATCTTTGTAATTTGGCATCATTTGGATCAATGTGCACACGATATCATATTTTCCATCCAATGCTCTTAGGATCTTCTTGATGATGAATCTGTCGGTCATCTCTTCACTTCCTAAGCCAGAAATCTCATTTGTGATAAGAGCAAGCTTAGAGTACATTTCAGCGACGCCTTCACCATCCTTCATTTTGAACTTGTCAAGCTGACTTTGGAGCACATCCAACTTGGATTCCTTGACGGAGTCGGTACCTTCATGCATATCAATCAAAGTATCCCAAATTTCCTTTGGATTCTCAAGACGACTAATTTTGTTGAATTCTTCGGGGCACAATCCATTGAAGAGGATATCACAAGCTTGAGCGTTGTATTGCAACATCTTCAACTCTTCCGCACTAGGTTCACGGTTCGGTTCTCTCCCATCAAAGAATTCACCTTGCAAACCAATACACACAATAGCCCAAACGGCGGGTTATGTCCGAGAATATGCATTTTCATCTTATGCTTCCAACTAGCAAAATTAGTGCCATCAAAGTAAGGACCTCTACGGTGATAATTTCCCTCGCTAGACGCTATACTCTCCTAGGTTGTGAAACCAAGGCTATGACCACCAAAAGCTATGGAAATCAAAGCAAATGGAGACCAAAGCTCGATACCACTTGTAGGACCTTGAAGTATGTCTAGAGGGGGTGACTAGACTACTTGACCAATTAAAAGCTATGCCTTTTCCCAATTTTAGACTTCGGCAGATTTTAGCTATCTTTGAACAATTCAAGAAATCATCACGCAATTCAAGCAAGCATGCAAAGAGTATATAGGCAGCGGAAAATAAAGCACGCAACTTGCAAGAATGTAATGGGAAGGGTTCGGAGGAATCAAACGCAATTGGAGACACGGATGTTTTTGTCATGGTTCCGATAGGTGGTGCTATCGTACATCCACGTTGATGGAGACTCCAACCCACGTAGGGTAACGATTCTTGTGAGTCCACGGAGGGCTCCACCCACGAAGGGTCCACGAAGAAGCAACCTTGTCTATCCCACCATAGCCGTCGCCCACGAAGGACTTGCCTCACTAGCGGTAGATCTTCACGAAGTAGGCGATCTCCTTGCCCTTACAAACACCTTGGTTCAACTCCACAATCTTGTCGGAGGCTCCCAAGTGACACCTAGCCAATCTAGGAGACACCACTCTCCAAGAAGTAACGAATGGTGTGTTGATGATGAACTCCTTGCTCTTGTGCTTCAAATGATAGTCTCCCCAACACTCAACTCTCTCTCACATGATTTGGATCTGGTGTAAAGAAGATTTGAGTGGAAAGCAACTTGGGGAAGGCTAGAGATCAAGAATCATATGGTTGGAATGGAATATCTTGGCCTCAACACATGAGTAGGTGGTTATCTCTCAGAACTGGTAAGTTGGAAGTGTAGGTTTGTTCTGATGGCTCTCTCCACGAATGAAGAGGAGGTGGAGGGGTATATATAGCCTCCACACAAAATCTAACCGTTAAACCGATTTAGTAAACCTAGTGACCGTTAGGGTGTTCGGTGGGACTAATAAGCAACTCGGTAGGACCGATATGGTTAGGGTTTGGGCATAACGTAATCTCGGTGAGACCGATTACACAAACTCGGTGAGACCGAATTTGGTAATTAGCTAACCAGAGAGTTGGTTAGGTAAACTCGGTGGGACCGATTTGCTCTTTCGGTGAGACCGAGAAGTTACAAAAGGGAAACAGAGAGTTTACATTGTAATCTCGGTGGGACCGATCGCTCACTTCGGTTAGACCGAAACATTACGAAGGGAAACAGAGAGATTACAATCCCATCACGGTGAGACTGAGATCCCTATCAGTGAGACCGATTTGCCTAGGGTTTGTGGCAGTGGCTAAGACATCTGAACTCGGTGGCGCCGGATAGAAAGAATCGGTAGGGCCGAGTTTGACTTTAGGTTTAGGTCATATGTGGATGTGAGAAAGTAGTGGAGGGTTTTGGAGCATATCACTAAGCACATGAAGCAAAAGGCTCATTAAGCAACACCTCATCCCTCCTTGATAGTATTGGCTTTTCCTATAGACTCAATGTGATCTTGGATCACTAAAATGTAAAATGTAGATTCTTGAGCTTTTGAGCTTGAGCCAATCCTTTGTCCTTGATATTTTGAGGGATCCACTTTCATCAACCATGCCATGCCATTCATTGAGCTTTCCTGAAATATTTGTCTTGGAATAGCATTAGCTCAATGAGCTATATGTTGTTATGAATTACCAAAACCACCTATGGGTAGTTGCAATTTCACACTGTGGCAACCCCTTTTGTCTATAAAAGGAGGCCCGAGGTGTCCAGGAGGGGCATTCGGATCTTCAGGACTAGACATGCACCGTATCTAGTTCAAGAACTCAAGAACACTCAAATACATACACCAAAGCAGGACTAGGGTTTTACGCATCCTCGTGGCCTGAACCTGGGTAAACGATCTTTGTGCTGGCTCCTAGACCAGCTCTTTGCACAACCCCACGCCCGCCAACCGTAGAAGGGATCCGAGTGATCCCATAGGTGTCGTTTCCACCGACAAAGAGGGATGGCTAGGCCAGCGATGGGAGTACGGTGGGGCAGTGAGGCCTCTGTGGCACAGCCGGCCCCGCTGGAGAAGGGAGCGAGCAGTCCGCCGGTGCTTGTTTGAGCGGTGGAGCGAGGAAGAGAAGAGATTGAAGAAGCACAACTGGCCGTTGGATGGACATCCAATGCATAATCGCTTAAAGGCCAACCTTTTTTAGGAAAGCCTCAAATCTATGGGAAACAACATACAACCCATCTGCCATTATTTCTAATAATTTACATCCCATTTGATAATTCTTAAGGTTTTTTTGGATTCCATATTTTTTTTGGTAACATTACGGCCCATATTGTGGCCACGGTTAAAAAAAAATGAAATTTTGCATATTTCGGTGCGGTCCGAACTGTTTTTTATCCCGAAATTTCGAGTCACATTCGAACTGATTTAAAAGATAATTGTATATCAATATAAAATCCAACAAATTGTCCATGCATAAAAAGCAATGCTATTTAAAATCTCGAAATGAAAAAAATTGAAACAAATTGCCGGTTTGATGTGTTTTAAAAATGTACAACCCATTTCTCATTACTGATAGGCCATTTTCTCGGCCAGCCGAATGAAGCTCTCCTCATCTTGAAAGTTTACAACCCAACAGGCCTGACAAAGTGACTTACTTGACAAATCACAAAAAAATTGGGCTAGCCATTTTGAGAAAGAACAAAAAAACTACTGGGCTGGTTTGTGGTAAACATAAAAGAAAAGACTGTCTAGACAGGCCAGAGTGCCCCGCACAGCCCAATTGACACCCTGCTTCCGTCTCAAAAACAAATTAGATAAATGCCACTCCAATTATGGTGATCCATAAAAATGCCACTGCAATTTTCAAACTTTGAAAAATGCCACTTCAATTTTCAAACTTTGAAAAATGCCACTGCAATTTTCGCAAACTTTAAAAAACGCCACTGCAATTTGCAAACTTTGAAAAACGCCACTCCAAACTTTGTAAAATGCCATTGGAAATGGCATGAAATGGCATTTATCAAAGTTTGGAAATTGAAGTTGCATTTCTCGGAATCACCAGATTTGGAGTGGGCGAGCTGCTGGGTCCCTGGTGTCAGCTGCTCGTTGTGCAATTCTCTCATTTATTGACTACGTTGACAATAGCATGGGACCCAGATGTCAGAAATCCATTAGGAGGAGCCATTGTTTATTGGCTTGAAATAAGGAGGCACTTGCTTGCGTACTGCCATGACCTTGGTGGGTCCCTGCTGTCATCCTCTCCATGTACAATCATCTCCTGATTGTGTACGCGTCAACCTGGTAGGCCCACAAGTCAGCCTCTTGATACGTCCATTTTGCATCATGCTTTTATATCGATATTTATTGCACTTTGGGCTGTTATTACACGTTATGTCACAATACTTGTTCCTATTCTCTCTTATTTTACAAGGTTTACATGAAGAGGGAGAATGCCGGCAGCTGGAATTCTAGCTGGAAAAGGAGCAAATATTAGAGACCTATTCTGCACAGCTCCAGAAGTCCTAAAACTTCACGGAAGTTATTTTTGGAATTAATAAAAAATACTGGTGAAAGAAAATACCAAAGGGGGCCCACACCCTGGCCACGAGGGTGGGGGCACGCCCTACCCCCTGGGCGCGCCCCCTGCCTCGTGGGCCCCCTGGCAGGCCTCCGGTGCCCATCTTCTGCTATATGAAGTCTTTTACCCTGGAAAAAATCATAAGCAAGCTTTCGGGAAGAAACTCCGCCGCCACGAGGCGGAACCTTGGCGGAACCAATCTAGGGCTCCGGCAGAGCTATTCTGCCGGGGAAACTTCCCTCCGGGAGGGGGAAATCATCGCCATTGTCATCACCAACGATCCTCTCATTGGGAGGGGGTCAATCGCCATCCACATCTTCACCAACACCATCTCCTCTAAAATCCTAGTTCATCTGTTGTATCCAATCTTTGTCCCAAAGCCTCAGATTGATACCTGTGGGTTGCTACTAGTGTTGATTACTCCTTGTAGTTGATGCTAGTTGGTTTATTTGGTGGAAGATCATACGTTCAGATCCTTTATGCATATTAATACCCCTCTGATTATGAACATGGATATCATTTGTGAGTAGTTACGTTTGTTCCTGAGGACATGGGAGAAGTCTTGCTATAAGTAGTCATGTGAATTTGGTATTCGCTCGATATTTTGATGAGATGTATGTTGTCTCTCCTCTAGTGGTGTCATGTCTACGTCGACTACATAACACTTGACCATTGTTTGGGCCTAGAGGAAGGCATTGGGAAGTAATAAGTAGATGATGGGTTGCTAGAGCGGCAGAAGCTTAAACCCTTGTTTATGAGTTGCTTCGTAAGGGTCTGATTTGGATCCATATGTTTCATGCTATGGTTAGGTTTACCTTAATACTTCTCTTGTAGTTGCGGATGCTTGCAATAGGGGTTAATCATAAGTGGGATGCTTGTCCAAGAAAGGACATCACCCAAGCACCGGTCCACCCACATACCAAATTATCAAAGTAACGAACGCGAATCATGTGAGCGTGATGAAAACTAGATTGACGATAATTCCCATGTGTCCTCGGGAGCACTTTTCTCTATATAAGAGTTTGTCCAGGCTTGTCCTTTGCTACAAAAAGGATTGGGCCATCTTGCTGCACCTTATTTACTTTCATTACTTGTTACCCATTACAAATTATCTATCACAAAACTATCTGTTACCGATAATTTCTGTGCTTGCAGAGAATACCTTGCTGAAAACCGCTTTGTCATTTCCTTCTGCTCCTCGTTGGGTTTGACACTCTTACTTATCGAAAGGACTACGATTGATCCCCTATACTTGTGGGTCATCACCTCTAAACCCGCCTCGGACAAATACAACCCATTTAAAAAAATAATAGCCCATTCCATACGTTTAAATGGAAAGTTCAACATTCAGAGCAAAGTAACATGTCTGGTCCAGATATAGAGTACTGAACTTCCATGTTGAAAACCATCATAGCCAAGTTAACTATCTACTCCCATTAATACTCTAGTAGTGTACAAGTACTAACTTACTCTTAGTTAACTAGACGATGTCGGCCGCCATCTGTGGTACACGCTAAATGTCGGCACCGATGTCCTCCTCCTCGCCTCGGACTTGCCGGAGGTGCGATAGGGCATGTTGCTCGCGCGCGTTGGCCCGTTCCATGTCGGCGTGGTCCACCGAAGCTTCGGCTTCTAAGCAGGAAACCCACTTGATGAGCTGGTAGTAAAATTCGGCGTCACAAGACGCGCGGCGTCGTGACAGCCTCTAGGGCTATTTGCCGGGCGCCGACCTCCATGTAGTCGGCCTAGTCGCGGGCGCTCTGCTCGCGACTCAAAGCGGCGGTGCGCTGCTGCTCCATGCCCTGCTGGCGGTGCATATCGGTGATACGCTGGTCCTCCGCCAGGCGGTCGCGCTCCAACAAGTCCTCGACCTCCGCATTGCCATCTAAAGACCGATAGAATGCCTCCTCCCTCCCTCTTCCTTCTAGTAAAAAACCGAACACTAGTTCTGGTGGTGACCGCCTCCGGCATCGCCTATCGCGGACGGGTGGGGGCATGGCGGACGTGGTGAGAGCAAGGACAAGTGGCGAGCAAGCGACGTGGGTGCTTATGAGGATAGGGCGAGTTGGGTGATGGTGCCACCGGAGAAGGCCGGGAAACAATAATTATAGACGGAAGGTAGGCGAACCTACATGTCATGGGCAACGTGACAGTCATCACGGTCATCAGAATTCAATGCATGTCCCATCCCGTCAGTGGTGCGTCCCGTTCGTGCTGGGTCGCATGCCGGCATGACGGTCAAAAGAGTGCACTCGAATCATCCAGATGAGGTACTCCCTCCTTGTCAAAAATGATTCCACCACTCATCATCTCTTGGTTGGTTAGATTTTTTAATTAAACCCTGCAAACTGGAAAGGAGGTAGTACGTGCGTAATCCGCTATTTATTCGTGTAGGATCGAGTAGGTCATTTTTTGAATTGAGCCCTGCAAACCGGAAAGGAGGTAGTACGTGTGTGATCCGCTATTTATCCGTGTAGGATCGAGTAGGTCGGATAGTGTACGTGTAGGATCGAGTAGGTTGGATGGTGTACATGTACGATCGCATTAGCTGATGAACGTTCACTGGGAGATAAGGCATTTGCGAACGTTTTTGCTGGCAGTTTCTTCAGATTCGCATGGCATTTTCTTCAGAGCAGCTTGTCAGTTTCTTCAGAGGTAGGCATTTTTATTCAAAAAACTGCCACTTTGGATCTTGCGTCACAACTAAAACTGCCAGTAGCGCATTAGTAGGCTAGCTAGTGATCGATCAATAACTTGTAAACGATGAGCGAACAAAAATAAGGAACTGTTAGTAACTTGTAAACACTGAGAACATAGAAATAAGGATCATGTTATGCACAGCAGTAAGAGCTGATCCGTTCGAAATGTTCACACGAGACTCAGAGGCCTGGCATTGTAATATGTTCACATTTGTAGCCCAAATTCAAAACCAACGAGTACGATTGCCATACATAAGATCAACTTGTGAATGCATCTCAATGATACACAGATCATATAAAAATATGTAGCTCCACAAGTAAAGATCTAGAAACAACATATGTTCTTCCTAGTAACATGGATGCTTCTCTTGGCCAACATTCAGTATAGAGTGAAAGACAAATTTGTTTGTGAAGTCTACAATTCCTCTTGCAAACGCAAGTGGTTTCACCAACAGCTGGAACCATGAGAATGAACCACACATATTGGAGGAACATCCACTGCAATATGATTTGGTCTTCTCTCGATCACACGGCGAGACTATGTTCAGAATGCAAACTTTAACTTAGGCAAAATGATGCCCATTGTATAATCAGACCAAAGCAATGAAGCACCTAGTGTTGGCCAATAAATAGTAGAGTACTACTTTTTTGTGGTCCATGAAGTGACTATCCAATCTTTCTGTGTCTAATTTCAAATGGCACTGCATGCAGTGACTATACCATTCTCTTGTGCAGTTCAACCAAAATTGTGGTCACTTTGTTTGTTTGCCAAATAGCAAAGGGCAAACATCTCTGTCTGCACAAATATCAAGCAGGTATTAAACATATACCCCACCTTGTATTTTCGGTTTAAACACGTCTCTTCCGCTTAGCATATGTCATGTTTTGCACTGAACAATTTGATACAGTCATGTTTTGCCCTGGAAAATTTCATACTGAATTGATTTTCTCGTTCAGAGCAGAAATATAGCACCTATTCTTCATCAGACCAAGGATATCCATGTTCGCAGTGATGGAAGAGGTGAAATCAATACAACCGAAATTGAGCATCCAACCATTGAATCCTGTCCTGCACCTCCAATGTAGGTCCACCCTGCCAATAAATTCACATGCAAGCCACTAGTATTACTATATAATGATAGTACAAAAAGAGTAGAAAGATAGTAGCAAACCATGTACCTTCGTAATGAACAGCTCATAGTGCCACCAATTGGATATAAAGGTTTGGAAGAAAACATGCTCCTAATGTTGAACCATTTGGACATTTTGTGCAGTTCCACTAAAATCGAGCATCCCTGTTTGCATAGATATTGAAAGTGTGATTATTATAGAAGTGGCACTAGTTGAAGCATAGACTCACAAATATAAGCATTACAATTTCTTAATGGGAAAGGTTGCAAGACTGTTTCTAACCACCTGTTTGAAGGAATAAATAAGGCAACAACGGCTAATGTCAGGAAGGCGTACATAGTTTTTTCTGAAAAATTGAGCCATTGCTGACCTTTCCTCTTCTTTTAAGCATATTTTGTGCAGTTCAACTAAAATAAAATGCCATCACCGCCTTAACTATTCAGTGACACTGTACAAAAGGAAATGACTTAACATTACATCATGATGTCAGGTATGTAGTCGACAGGTATTAGAGACAAACATACATACCTCCTCCGATAACATAATGAACATAAATTTTAACAAAGGTGTGACTAGCTTTACCCGGATAATTTGAGTGAACCCTACACCCTCTGTTCCTTAATATAATACGTTTTCGCAGTTCAACTTAAAGTACCCAAACGTCTAGTATTTAGAAAAATAGGTAGTAGTTTTCTTGAGCACATATCTAGGAAAGCTTGCTAGACTTTATATATGTCCATACACTAATGCAACACCATTCGAATAGTACAAATATATACTAATCCAGTGGCTAGTGCAATAGTATAGTAGTTATTTTATTATAGGGTACAGTACAATGGTTTTACTGAACATATTTCCATAAGCTCTAGCACTAGAAGATTTCTATAAGAATTAACAATACAAAATGTAAAGGTAACAAGTTTCAGCATTGGTATAGTAGCTGTGCAAGAGCATTAAACCAAATACAAAAGTCTGAAGGTAACTAGCGTTATTAACTAATGACAGTATAAAAAAATTGCAAACCATGTACCTTCAAGGTAAATATTATTAACTAACTAGAGGTATGTAATCTATAAGCATTAACTGTGAAAAAATCTAAAGGTAGTAACAAGATTCATCGTTGGTATACTGGCTGTGCAACAACATTAGAATGCCTTAGCTGAAAAATCTTACATCCACAATCAACAACCAACCCTGAAATAAGCCACTGACATTAAATGGCACTGCTTAAATTTATCGGTGGTATTAGACTGAGTGCGGCATTAGTTAAATGTGGCATCACTTTAGCAGTAGCATTGCTTGACTTGACCGCTGGCGTTATACTAACAACAAAAAAGTGGCAATAAGAGCATGGGAGGCCCATTACGACGGTGGCGCACCCGATGCGATGTACCTCCATGGACGCATAGGGTGGTGAGGGAGGTATGGTTGCCCAGAGCAACAAATATCCAGGCAGCATATGTGGATTACGTCCCATTTTTGTTCTCTTTAGCTACTGATTTTCCACTTTTCAACCTAGATGCGGGTTCGATGCGTAGTCTCTTGGACAAGACAATCTCCTTCCTTTCCTTATTCAACCCAGACATGGATTAGTCTGCATGAAGTAGGGTTTCCTTTAATAGTGCAAGTTAAGGTTTTCGTCTGCGCGGCCAGCAGAGCAGAGGATAGCAAATTGGAAGATGGTGGAGGGGAAAAAGATCCACATGGAGCGCCGTGGCAGATGGGGGCAATAGAACAAGGGTATGTTCGAAAAGAGGTAGCATACCTGATGGTCAGCGGGAAGTGGCTTCGCTCATGGTCGTCGTCCTCCGCACACACTACGACAACGAGCTTGGGGAAGGAGGCCATCCCGCGCGGGCGCTAGGTCTGAGAGGAAGGCCTTGTCATCAGTGCGTGACCTCGCTCGCCGACGACAAGTGCGTCAACGCTGCACGTCCTTTTCTTCCCCGACGGATCTGTGAGCACCGGTGAGGAGGGAGAGAGAGGCCATCTTTTTCAGATCTGGAGAGAGGGTGATAATGTGAGAAGCAAGTGGGCAGCCTTTAGCAAGAAAGCGCTGAAGCTCTGTCCTATATACCTTTTTTATACTACTAGTACTAGAGGTGGAGTAGTGGTAGAGTAGTTTATATTTTCTCTGCATATAGTACCAGTTAGTCATGCTTCAAAACTGAACGACACGCCATTAAAAATATAAAAGGTCGATAACTAATGCGGCACCTCGGGCCAACGCGGCCAGATCACATTTTGCACGAGAAATTACACACCATGTTTCGTTGACCTGTAGTCCCGTTCCCACATGTCAGTGAGACGACGGCGAGTCCTTTTGTACAATTTCTGAACGGACGTCTATGTAGGCTGGGGCGCCTCTTCGTGTACCGTGGCAACCGTCCACCGACTGTTCTCCTTTCCCTCTCGATTTGGAACTACTGTTGCACGCTCTTCCTCCCTCCTCCATTCGCCTTCACCCTTCATTCTGCCATTGTTCATTCGTCTTCTCCATGGAGGGAATAGGCCAGAAACAACCCCGTTGTTCCTTCCCCGATCTGAAAGATGACGTGGTTGAGGAACTCATTGATCGGTGCGACATCATCACCTTGGCTAGCATGGCAAGTTCGTTCAAGACCATTCTCGACTCAACTAATAACATCATTACAAGGAACCCAAGGGTCCAAAAGCGGTTTGATCCCCCAATCTTCTTCACCGTGAACCTGGTCACTGGCGCGTGGACGACGCATGCCTCGCCTTGTGCAAGTTGATGCCGCTTGATAATGATACATGTGATGTTAAGATGCCATCGCATGAGGGTAAGGCTTAGGCAGGCGCAAATGGAGATTGGGTTGTTTATACTGGGTACAACTGCGAGTGGGAACTTGTGAATGTGTACACTCGTCACCGGGTTCCACTTCCAAAAATCTCAGACTGCCCAGAGGTTGCGCACACCGGTATTCTACGTATGTTCAACTACGATCATGGTGACTGTCGTCTATAGAAGATAGCAATTTGTCGAGTTCCTGACCGCTCTTGGGGTTATAGGAATACTTGTGTTGTCGCTATCTTTGATAAGCTTGTTACCGTCCTTCATGGTTTGACTCGATGGATATTGCTCAAAAATCAGTTTCTATACACAGATAAGTACTATGATGCAATTCAATACGAGGGTCTTGTGTTTGCTGCCACCACTCGTGGCACTGTTTTTGCATGGAATCCTTATGCCTTGGATACGTTTGTCTTCCACCGTAATTATAATTGTTTCATCCACATGCATGCGGGTTAGCTAGTATCCCTTTACTAATTAACCTTCTTGTCTTTCCAAGGTCCTGTGAACGTTCCACCACCTATATTTGAAAAAAATTATAACCAAGGGGGAGATGACAATGATGATGATCACGAGCATGGGGACCCATATACTTAGTGGCGCCTGGCAACTTATTCCGATGGATCACCTCTTCTTGTCTGTATACAGGGCACTGCTGATGTTACTAAGGAAGCAGGTTTTGTCTCCCATGGTCGCACTCTCCGGACCTATTCCAACATCCATTGCAGGGTATTTGGGATGGATACTACTGTGCTAGTGCCAACACCTTCTCCCTGGTTTAGTATTGATACTCTTGGAGGAAAATCGCTCTTCCTTGGACAAAATTATCCAATCATGGTGAAAGGCGATCCAACTTCCGTTGACACAACATTACTACCATTTATGAGAAGCAATTGTATCTATACCTCGAACATTGCTATGGTTTCCTACCGTGCTATCACAATATGCGTCCTGACATAGGCCGCTTCAACCTGGATGATCAGTCCTGTGTTGGTCTCGAGATTGACAGTAGCTGCCCCTTCCCAAAGAATCACTTCTGGTTCAAAGCAAGCGTTTCCAACGCCGAGGATTGGTTGAGCTGAAGTTCATTTCATTGCTTGTTATTTGTTGTGTGATGAAAACTTTAGTATTTACTAGAATGTATCGTCATTGTCGTTGTGGGTTCATGACCTGTTGTATGTAATAAAATGATATGCCTGTGATAAACTTACTAATTTATGAATGGCCTTCGAGTCGCTTCTCTGAGTGGGTGCTGCGACGAGGCAAAAATATATTTTCCGAATACATAATTGTACGTGCATTGCAAAAGGTTATCGGATCAGTCCAATCAGCAATAGTACTACTATTATTTGTACTAGCTTCACATGCTTCGCACGTCGGGCGGGTGTTTTTACTGTAGCAGCGAATCCCATCATCCTAGGTCCTCAGATGAGTCCAGTAGAAATTGCATTCTGATATTTGGGTTCAAACTTTCAAAACTGCTGCACTATCTCTAGGTCTACGTATATGTAATACAACAAGTTTTTAAACTAGAGACCAGCCACCCACCCTCACAAAGAACACCTTTTAACCTAGCACAGACTCCAGGAAATTTGGCCACGGTGTGAGGTGGGCCATATGTTAATGTGTTCACTGTATGTAGCAGCACCTCGAATCCTTGATATATAGTAGGGTGGCATGGGCCAGATCAAGCATTCACGTCCAGGAGTACGACACACGCCACCAGCACAACTTCCATCTGACACCATATTTCTTGGAGTCCGTGCCACAACTATCTCTTTAACCTCGTCGTTTCTCTAACTCAGCCATCGCGCAGCGGGCGAGTTGGGGGCTTGCCGATACTAGTCGGTTTCCTCAACTGCGGTCCCACTTGTAAGACAACTCCAACGCACGACCCCTAACGGACCTCCATTTTGCCGGGATTCTGTCCGTTTGGGTAGGGCAATGGGGTCGTGTCTGGGCCACTTCTCGGATGCGGTGACCGTGCGCCAAACGCGCAGACGCATCCCAGTCGCGTACATTTTTATTTGCGAACACATATATTTTTTCATCATTGATTTTTTGGTGCATGGAAATACATCACCAAAATTTTGACTACAAAAGCAAGACCAAAGAAAACAAGAACCACAAGAATACATTTTAGAAGATATCCAACCCCCATAACTATTCCTGTAAGCTGGATTTGTGCCTTCTTGATGCATTCATTGTTTATATGCGGAGGCTCAATCCTGCGTTCTTCTTTCTTCTTCGAGTGTAAAGAAGTAGACGTTGCTTCCTCGCATCTAGTCTCATGTCTAGCCTCTATTCTATCGGCAACTGCTCTAGTCTCATCTCTAGCCTCTATGCTAGCTAAAAGTGCTACAACATCTACTAAATTGCGCTCTATCAATATATCGATGTACTCTTCTTGCCAATACCAAAACTTGCATCCATTCTACACTATAAATTTTTAAGTTAGCACAACAAGTCTAATCCGAGAGCACAACCGAAGCTAAAGTAGCACATACCCCATCGGTTGAGCACTTGATGAACACCCATCTGGGTTGTTCCAGCGTTGTAGTTACGCGGCGCAAGACCTTCTTTGGGCAGTTGTCGCACGTAATTAGTGGCAATTATATGCCGACGAGCTTTTGGGCCCGCACCGAGCCCGGCCGACCGCCATTCATGTATCTGCCGGCGGACCACCGATGGTGTAGATCCGAGCGGCTAGAGGAGGAGTCAGTACCTGCATGCGGCCTTGCGGCCTTGCCGGGGCCTTCCGGCCCGGTGCCCGGCCAGTCCATGGCGCGGCGCGGCCTCCCACAACTGGGCGAGCTCAAGCCCGACCGGATCCACTCCAAATCCGGCCGCCGGGTGCGCAAAACACGTAGCCGTGGTTGGGTAGCTCCGGGGCATCGAGGGAAAGGGGGCTGAGCAAGAGCGCATCTGAGCTGCACACGCTGGAGTTGGCCTAGCGGCATGGCGGACCAACCGTGTGGGGGTGCCAAGTGGCTTCGCTCGTGTGGAGGATGGAAGCTATCCCGCGCGGGCGCTAGGTCTGACAGGACGGCCTTGTCGTTAGTGTGTGACCTCTATGGCAACCGTCCGCTCCCCATTAGCCTCTTCGTTGAAATCTGGTCCTGTTCCCACATGCCAGTGAGATGACGGCTAGTCCTTTTGTACAATTTCCGTACGGATGTCTATGTAGGCCGGGGCGCCTCTTCGTGTACTGTGGCAACCGTCCACCGACTCTTCGCCTTTGCTTCTCGATGTGGAACTATTGTCGCACGCTCTTCCTTCCTCCTCCATTTGCCTTCACCCTTCCTTCTGCCATTGTTCGATCGTCTTCTCCATGGAGGGAACAGACCTGAAACGACCCAGTTATTCTTGCCCCGATCTGAATGATGAAGTGGTGGAGGAACTCATTGATCAGTGCGACATCATCACCTCGGCTAGCATGGCAGGTTCATTCAAGACCATTCTCGACTCAACTAATAACATCATAACAATGAACCCAAGGGTCCGAGGCGGTTTGATCTCCCTATCTTCTTCACCGTGACCACCGCTCCTTTGGCGCTGCGTATGTCGGGACCCGATTCCAAGTCACATTGATCTAGCCAAGAACACCTCATATCACTTTGCGGCCTCACGCACGGTATTCCCACAGGTGTCGCCTTACCATGGCCGGGACCGTTTGCGCCTTTTGGCTCACGTATATGATAGTGTCGCTTGCATCCATATGATGTAGAACACAGGCCGACATGGCTAGTCGTGAACCCAAAGCGGCGCTAACCCATGGGGACAGGCATACATGAATCACATCGAGCATGTCGGTCATCAACGTATGAATTCGGGCTGTAGCGGGCTAGCGGGACTCCGGTATCCGGTACGTAGCAGGCTAGGCAGGACTCCGAATATCACCGCGTGACATTTCCCCGAAGGGACAGACATAGGAACGAAGTGAAACACATGCCGGCCCGTCAAGTGTCCAAAGCAGTAGTGCTAGGCTAGCAGGACTCCGGTAACTGTTTCATGGATCACAAACACAAAACTCAGTTCCTGAGGACGGCTGCAATGAGACAACCCACCATGTACTCCTACATGGCCTCTCACCGCTACCTTTACCAAATCATGTTCACACACTTAGCTCACACACACAGTAGGACATGTTCACACACCTCCGATTCATCCCCGATGAATCAGACCTGACTCAACTCTAAGCGATGGCAGGCATGACAAACAAGCATGAATGAGTAGGCACAACATGGCTCAAACAACTCCTACTCATGCTAGTGGGTTTCATCTAATTCTTGTGGAATGACAGGTCATGCAGAGGATAAAGGGGTTCAGCTACATGGCAAGTAACACATGAATCGTTGTTGTCCTAATGCAGTAAAATAGAGCAGGAGGCGAGAGAGTGGGATTATATCGGAATGAACAAGGGGTTTTGCTTGCACGACACTTCGAAGATAATATAGTTCTTCATCGGTGTCATCGAATTCATCGTCGGTACGTCGTCTACTGAGAGGGGACAATTACCGGCAAACAAGAGAGAACACAATCAATGCAACGCACATTCACATGAATGACATGTCATGTTAAGGTACTGAATTCACCTAATGCAATATCTAGCCAAGTTAATTGAAGTGGAACTCAAACAAGAACAAATTCCAACTCCAAATGTTATTTCATAATTTGCCCTAATCATGATTCATCCTATTCAGTGAGGTTAATTTGTTCAAACATGCATGATCATGGCATAAACAGATTCTTCATATTTTTCTGATCATATTTCATATATAAATTATTTAATTTGGAGTTAAGGTTGAATTTCTATGAATTTTAGAAGTTTGGGGTATTTTCTGAAATTTCCTGAATTATAATAAATCCAGAAAAGGTATTACTGCGTCAGCCTGACGTCAGTGTGACGTCAGCGGGTCAACGGGACGTCCAGGTCAAACCTGACAGTGGGTCCCGCGTGTCAGCATAATTAGTTTAACTAAATATTAATTAAAACTAATCCTAATTAGTTAACAGGGCTGGGCCCCACCTGTCATAGACTCAACAGAGTCAACCAGGGCCCACCCGTGGTCAAAGTCAGCGCTAACTACACCGGCGTTTAGCCGCCGGCGAGCCAGACGCGGCGGCGAGAGTGGATTTGGCCGTTTCGGCGACCAAATGAGTCGCGGAGGGTGTCTACGGGTAGCTGGGAGCAACCCGCAGCTCTTGGTGATGTTAGTTGGGGTCGGGGTGGCCGGAATCGGCGCCGGCGACGACCTAGGAGGCCGCCGGAGTTCGGCCGAGGTCGAACACGGCGCTAGGGAGCACGGCGAGGCGCGTGGGGTGGCGTTTTGCGCTCCTACGAGTGCGGTGAGGGCGGTGGTGTGCTCGGAAGCGAACTTGCGCGGTTGTGGCCACGGCTACGCCATGGCCGGCGGCGAGGAGCAATCGGCTCCGGCGGAATCAACGGCTAGAGAGGGAAATAAAGCACGGGGAGAGAGGGGTTTGGCAGAGGAGCTCACGGCGGGGTCGATGAGTAGCTCAGCGGGCTCGGGGGAGGCCGGACGGCGTCGGAGCATCTCCGGCGATCTCGGTTGCCCGAGGTAGAAGACGACCGCGGAGACGTCATTCGGGGCATCCGGTGCCGCGTGGCTCGGCGGAGAGGTTCAGGGTGGCGGCGGAGCTCGTGGGCGGGATGGCTGGCCGTGGGGAGGTCGGTGGCCACGACGAACAGCGACGGTGGCGGCAGGGCCGCTCGGGTATGTCTGAGTGAGAGAGCAGAGGAGGGAGAGGCCAGGCGAGGAGAGAGGGGTCGAAGTGCGTGGCGCTCGGGGGAGACGTCCAGAGTGTCGGGGGAGGGGAGCGGCAAGCAGGAGGTGGCGCGACGAGCGTCGGGCACGCACTGTGCATCCGACTGGCGCGAGGAAGAAGACCTCCCTGCCCCTGGTGGGCTGGGCGGGCCAGATGGGCTGCCAGGTGAGCGCCAGGTAAGTGGCTGGGCTTCTCTCTTTTATTTCCATTTTCTATTTTCTGTAATTATGTTTGGCTTTAATAAAAATGCGGGGCATTTCCAAAAATCATGAAACTGGTCAATGTCACTTTGTTTGGAATATTTCCAACAACAAACATTTCAGTTTATGATTATTTGAACATTTAAACTATTTATTAGCATTAAATGCCCAAATGCAAATACTATATGATTTAATTCAAAAATCCAAATGTCATGGAAAAATATGCATCATCTCTGGATATGGTTTTCACCCTTTTCCATAATCATGAACATTTTTGCAGACCAATTTGGTTCATTTAAAATAATTATAAGTTTAACAAATTTGCATTATTTTGGTGCTAGGGGTTTAGGCAATCCCCATTTCAAATTTTCTTAGGAATTTAAACATGATGCATGGATGCAATGCCACTAGTTACAAGCAAGCTCTAGGGCTGTGACAACTCGCCCCCACTAAACAAAAATCTCGCCTCGAGATTCAAGACGTGAGGTAAGAGGAAAAAGGGGAGTCACAAAACTATCACAATCTTCATGATCCATTTGCCCTTATCGAACATGTTGATTGATTCCATCATTTTGGTCTTGACGTCTTTGCTTTCGAGATCCTCACTCGACACAACAACAGAAAGAAGGGGAAAACCCTACAGGATTTACTCTTATTGAAGATCGAGCAACTCAAGATCAGTTCATGGAGAGACGTAAGAACAACTCTTGAGTTGAGACACCAAACACACATTAGGAATGATGGTAAAGAAATGGATGACGAAGGTTCAAATTGGTAGGCAACCATTCCACGCTTAAGTAGAATGGTGCATGGTTTCAAAGTAACAAGGAGATGATTGCCATGATTCCATAACGGGACACCTTAGGAAAGGTGACGCGAGGAACTATTCCCTTAAGTGGCAAAAAGAATTACTTTTTATTCAGAGATCATTGAAACTCCTCATATCAGCCTAAGGCAATTCACAAAGATCGTTTGGTGGAGTGCAAAGGAATGGCATACCCAGACTAGAATGGATGATGTGGACTACCTTGTTGAAGACAACACAATGGATGATTTTGCTTGTCATTGGAGGTGGAGGGCACCCTTGGTAGGACCACTTTTGAAGATGATATTGGATAGCAACTACCGGGAAGGGCAGCCCATGGGGAATTGGCACAATGGCGGTGCAAGCTGGGAACAAGATGCAACTGTTGGGAGTGTTCCAATCATCATATCTGCCTGAGATTCAGATCCGATTGGTAATAGGATACTTCAGACTCAGCATGGCTGAAAAGAAAGTTTGCAACACAATTCGACGAGATGGCGTTGCGAGATTCTCGGGAAATGAACTACGATAGCAAGCTCCTAAACATGAGCTTGTACTGCTGCAAACCTGTGAACACGATGTCCAAGACAAGCATGACCACGTAGTAGTCTTATCATAAAACACTACCGAGTTCGGGTGGGGAACCATCATCGAGGATATCGAAGTCCTGGTATAAGCCGCGGTCTTAAGAAGGAACTTCTTCTCCTTGAAAAATCAATCAGTGGCTTGGTATGCTAGGAATACCTTTAGGATGAAGGTTGCAAGTCTCCAGACTACAGAATACTTCGCACGTGCATGACTGGCTTGGGATGATTCCAAAGGAAACAAAACAATCTTTCTCGAACTCATGGCGGCAACTTACACCTAAAGCACATGAATTCGAGGAAGTCACTTCTTCCATCCAAGCATAAGCTTCATGAACGAAACACGAAGAAATGCTTACACAAGTTTCCAACACTAGGTTGATGTTCAACATGACTCATGGGGGAGACAAAATGCTGCTGATGGGCTCAACAACAACTTATCGAAATTTCCATATCACTGGACTTCCACCATCATGTGAACACGGTGATAGCATTGCTCAGACCAAAGATGTAATGATGTATGCTCGAGGGATCAACCACGAGTAAGACAATATTACGAGCATCGTTGGTACTGATTTGATTTGATGATAGCCCACATTCAAATCAAAGGATTGATAAGACAATAGGTCCAGCAACTGATCACAGGGACCAATTGATGAAGATATCATCTTTCTTCAACACACACTACACAAGAATATCCCTTTGGAACGAACTAAGTCAGGCAAGCTTTTATCTTCCAACTCTCCAAGTTGTTGTCTAGCTTAACCAACTAGCTCAGGGATATCCAACACAGATTCTTGGAGAAAGGGTGGTTCACAAGAAACCACTTGATCACTAGCTCAACATAACAGTCAGGAAACAACCCGGTAACACTTCCAAGAAGATATTTGGAAAGTCACGAACCACCGGTATGATACTAAGCTCGAGAACAATCTTGTTTTGAGGGCAAGACGATATGATCAAATGAGTGAGGACTCACAAGATCCTAACTCATCAATCAAAGAATGCACCAGAAATAAGGACTAGGTAGCACGATCAATCCTAGGATGATGATTCAATAATCAACACACTAAGAATGAGGATATTGTCCATTAGCTACCAAGCAACGAGTTGCTCGGAGTATTGATTTCACACATCACAATTCACTTGTCGGCATTCCGGTTACAACAACACGAGGACCAAGGAATGGATAATGATGGCGGGAAGTATCACTGCATCAAGAATTCATGAGATTTGGTGCGCTTCTCATGACGATTCTGACATAAAGAGGGTAATACTCCAAGGTAGAACAGAACAAAAGCTGAATTGGCATTTTGATCTGCGGAGTACAACTGCTTTGACCCAATCCTGGATATGGATGAGGTACTGGAGTTTGTTTCTTCTAGTCATTCCAGAACATAATGGCTTGACGGACCACAAGAGTAATAGGCATCGATAAACGAATGCACGCATACCCTTGACTATCAATTGACAGGCGGGGGTCAGAATACAACTAAGGAGGAACAACTCGAGGAGCATATACTTTCTGAGTTGTGGATGCATAGGTTAGTATGTCGAACAAAGCTCAACATTTCTTCCGGATAACCCATGCGGAGAAGGTAGAACTGGCAGAGTCACAATTATGAATGGAGAACTCCTCAAGAGCACTCTGGTTGTGATCTTTTGGTTCAAAGAACTTCTGCCATAACTAGTTCATAGTATTTGGAAGAAGGAAATACCACGGACCTCGAGGACTATCGCAAGGTTACTAATATCCTAAAGGAACTAGCAAATACTAACAACATGAAGTAGGGTGAATCTCGGGTTCAAGCACCCAGGAATAGAATGCCTACTAACTAATAACATCACGGGGTGCTTTCAAGAATAATGGCCAGAATCATCACACTAGGGATACAAAAGCATTGCTAAATTGCTAGGTGACTTCCTAAACAACTAGGGTCATAATAATAGCTCCAACATCTATGCCGAGGCAACAAAGTACCTCAACTTACCGATTAGTGTGCTTATTACGACCATAAAGGACATCGAGGAGCGGAAGGAAAGGATTTGCAAGTGCATCAGACTATTTAGAGACATGAGCTGACTCGGACAGCATAACGGCTGTAGATGCTCAAAAATATTTGAAACATCATGCAAAATGGTGGCATAGCCACTCAACATCACAATATCAAGGTTCCGAGATCAACAATTATCATACAGAAATAGTAGGAACTGAACTGGGGCTTAAATCCAACAATCTTAAAGGTCTATGGATTAGTAACACGTCATCCTGAAAGATAGATGAGAAGCCTAGTTCTTAACCCCGTAGAAGAGAAGAGGTTGACTCAGATCAGAAGGCCATGAGGTGTAAGGAGTAAAAAGAGCCTTACGTTCCCTTCCACAATCAATTCCCTTACATAACTAAAGCATTTCTAGACACAACTTCGACCAGTTTGGCGTGGTAATCCCTCAGTGACGAGGCTCGATACCAACGCTGTCGGGACCCCGATTCCAAGTCACATCGATCTAGCCGGTAACACCTCATATCACTTTGCGGCCTCACGCATGCGGTATTCCCAAGTGTCGCCTTACCATGGCCCGGGACCGTTTAGCGCTTTGGGCTCACGTATATGATAGTGTCGCTAGCATCCATATGACAGGGAACCCGGGCCGACATGGCTAGTCGTGAACCCAAAGCGGCGCTAACCCATGGGGACATGCATACATGAATCACATCGAGCATGTCGGTCATCAACGTATGAATTTGGGCTGTAGCACTGGGCTAGCAGGACTCCGGTATCCCGGGTTGTAGCAGGCTAGGCAGGACTCCGAATATCACCGCGTAACATTTCCCGAAGAACGGACATAAGGAACGGTGAAACACATGCCGGCCAGTCAAGTGTCCAAAGCAGTAGTGCTGGGCTAGCAGGACTCCGGTGAACCGGGCTGTAGCAGACTACTATCGCTCAGGAAGCACTAGACTACATTTCCCCATATGAGAGGCTGCCAAGGATAAACAACTAGATTGTCGGATCCCACACATACCAAGCATTTCAAACATACACACAATATGCTCAATATGTGTAAATACAACATGGCATGACAACATAACTCTACGACTCAAATATTTATTCATTAGGCTCCGAGGAGCGAGATATTACAAACATGGGTCTCATGACCCAACACTCGAAACATACAAGTCAAAGCACAAGCGGAAGCTAAACATGTCTCGAGTACGCATAACTATAAATGAAAAAGGCCGGGAAGCACGACTATCTACCAGATCTGCCGAGGGCACAAGATCGTAGCTGAGGTAACAAGCTAAACGTCAAGTCCAAGCGGAACTACTAAGCGAGACCGACGTCTCTCGCAAAACATAAAATAAGCAAGCGTGAGTACAAACGTACTCAGCAAGACTTACATCGTAACTAACTACATATGCATCATTATCAACAAAGGGGTGGTGGAGTTTGACCGCAGCAAGCCAGCTTTGACTTGGTGGCTATCCTGAACTACGATTTGCAAGTAACTCTTTTGAGGTGGCGCACGAGTCCACATATTCACCATATCAATACACTACTATGGACCCGCTCCCATCTCCCTACGAGAACGCCATCCATAGCACTCACGCTTATCTTGCGCATTTTAGAGTATCCACTTTCACTTGTCTATGAACTGATATAGGCAATCCAGAAGTCCTTTTCATGGACACGGCTATTCGAATATATCATATTAACCCTTCAGGGTGTACTTCTTCACACACGCTCTCACCACTTACGCCGTTTACACGACATGTACTCGGCAACCTTCAAGCGGAAGCCCAACATGGGTGTCGGCCACGGCCTACCTAAACACTCAAGTCCCTAGTCCGTGTTTATCGCCTATTCGGGTTCCATCCACGGGAGTCCGCCGAGGTTTCCCATACAGCCCCGAACGATGTGTGCGGGGTTCCCAAGACACCAAGCAGGCGAATCGGTACACCGGGCACGTGCCTACCGCAACACAACCCACCCCTAAGGTCAGCGTTGCGTCTGGCCCCAAGATGCTACAAACACCAGAAACTACTTGCAACTCCCGGACTGAGGATAAGGGTGGTTAAGAAGCCGAGAGAGTCAATTAAGGATCCCAATGTGTGGTAGTAACTGTTTCATGGATCACAAACACAAAACTCAGTTCCTGAGGACGGCTGCAATGAGACAACCCACCATGTACTCCTACATGGCCTCTCACCGCTACCTTTACCAAATCATGTTCACACACTTAGCTCACACACACAGTAGGACATGTTCACACACCTCTGATTCATCCCCGATGAATCGGACACGACTCAACTCTAAGCGATGGCAGGCATGACAAACAAGCATGAATGAGTAGGCACAACATGGCTCAAACAACTCCTACTCATGCTAGTGGGTTTCATCTAATTCTTGTGGAATGACAGGTCATGCAGAGGATAAAGGGGTTCAGCTACATGACAAGTAACACATGAATCGTTGTTGTCCTAATGTAGTAAAATAGAGCAGGAGCGAGAGAGTGGGATTATATCGGAATGAACAAGGGGTTTTTGCTTGCCTGGCACTTCTGCAGATAATATAGTTCTTCATCGGTGTCATCGAATTCATCGTCGACGTCAGTCTCTTGAGAGGGGACAATTACCGGCAAACAAGAGAGAACACAATCAATGCAATGCACATTCACATGAATGACATGTCATGTTAAGGTACTGAATTCACCTAATGCAATATCTAGCCAAGTTAATTGAAGTGTAACTCAAACAAGAACAAATTCCAACTCCAAATGTTATTTCATAATTTGCCCTAATCATGATTCATCCTATTCAGTGAGGTTAATTTGTTCAAACATGCATGATCATGGCATAAACAGATTCTTCATATTTTTCTGATCATTTTTCATATATAAATTATTTAATTTGGAGTTACGGTTGAATTTCTATGAATTTTAGAAGTTTGGGGTATTTTCTGAAATTTCCTGAATTATAATAAATCCATAAAAGGTATTCTTGTATCGGCTGACGTCGGTGTGGCGTCGGTGAGTCAACAGGGACGTCCAGGTCAAACTGACGGTGGGTCCCAGCGTGTCAGCATAATTAGTTTAACTAAATATTAATTAAAACTAATCCTAATTAGTTAACGAGGCTGGGCCCCACATCATAGACTCAACAGAGTCAACCAGGCCCACCCGTGGTCAAAGTCGGCGCTAACTACACGGCGTTTAGCCGGGCGAGCAGACAAGCGGCGAGTGGATTTGGCCGTTTGGTGACCAAATGAGTCGCGGAGGGTGTCTACGGGTAGCTGGGAGCAACCCGCAGCTCTTGGTGATGTTAGTTGGGGTCGGGGTGGCCGGAATCGGCGCCGGCGACGACCTAGGCGGCCGCCAGAGTTCGGCCGAGGTCGAACACGGCGTTTGGGAGCACGGCGAGGCGCGTGGGGTGGCGTTTTGCGCTCCTGCGAAGTGCGGTGAGGCGGTGGTGTGCTCGGAAGCGAGCTTGCCAGGTTGTATGACGGCTACGCCATGGCCGGCGGCGAGGAGCAATCGGCTTTGGCGGAATCAATGGCTAGAGAGGGAAATAGAGCACAGGGAGAGAGGGGTTCGGCAGAGGAGCTCACGGCGGGGTCGATGAGTAGCTCAGCGGGCTCGGGGGAGGCCGGACGGCGTTGGAGCATCTCCGGCGATCTCGATTGCCCGAGGTAGAAGACGACCATGAGACGTCATTCGGGGCATCCGGTGCGCGTGGCTCGGCCGGAGAGGTTCGAGGTGGCGGCGGAGCTCGTGGGCGGGATGGCTGGCCGTGGGAGGTCGGTGGCCACGACGAACGAGCGGCGGCAGTGGCGGCAGGGCCGCTCGAATGCGTCTGAGTGAGAGAGCAGAGGAGGAGAGGCCGCAGGCGTGGGAGAGAGGGGCGAAGTGCGTGGAGCTCGGGGAGACGTCGAGGCGTCGGGGAGGAGCGGCAAGCGAGGAGGTGGCGGCGGCGTCGAAGGCCGGGCACGCACTGCATCCGACTAAGCGAGGAAGAAGACCTCCCTGCCCTCGTGGGCTGGGCGGGCCAGATGGGCTGCCGTGTGAGCGCCGGAGTAAGTGGCTGGGCTTCTCTCTTTTATTTCCATTTTCTATTTTACGTAATTATGTTTGGCTTTAATAAAAATGCGGGGCATTTCCAAAAATCATGAAACTGGTCAATGTCACTGTTTGGAATATTTCCAACAACAAACATTTCAGTTTATGATTATTTGAACATTTAAACTATTTATTAGCATTAAATGCCCAAATGCAAATACTATATGATTTAATTCAAAAATCCAAATGTCATGGAAAAATATGCATCATCTCTGGATATGGTTTTCACCCTTTTCCATAATCATGAACATTTTTGCAGACCAATTTGGTTCATTGAAAATATTTTTAAGTTGAACCTATTTGCATTATTTTGGTGCTAGGGGTTTAGGCAATCCCCATTTCAAATTTTCTTAGGAATTTAAACATGATGCATGGATGCAATGCCACTAGTTACAAGCAAGCTCTAGGGCTGTGACAGCGAACGACGGAGGCCTCGCCTTGTGCAAGTTAGTGCCACTTGATAATGATACGTGTCATGTTAAGATGCCATCGCTTGAGGGTAAGGCTTGGGCATGTGCAAATTGAAATTGGGTTGTCTATATTGGGTCCAACTGCGAGTGGGAACTTGTGAATGTGTACACTCGTCACCGGGTTCCACTTCCAAAAATCTCAGACTGCCCAGAGGTTGAGCACACCAGTTATGACCGTACTTTCAACTACGGTCATGGTGACCGTCGTCTACAGAATATAGCAATTTGTCAAGTTCCCGACCGCTCTTGGGATTTAATGGAATATGTAGTTGTTGCTATCTTTGACAAGCTTGTTGCCTTCCTTCATAGTTCGACTGGATGGATATTGCTCAAAAATAAGTTTCTATACAAGGATGAGTATTGTGATGCAATTCAATACGAGGGTCTTGTGTTTGCTGCCACCACCCGTGGCACTGTTTTTGCATGGAATCCTTATGCTTTTGGTACGTTTGTCTTCCACCGTAATTACAATTGTTTCATCCACATGCATGCGGGTTAGCTAGTTTCCCTTTACTAATTAACCTTCTTGTGTTTCCAAGGTCCTGTGAACATCCCACCACCTATACTTGAAAAATTTTATAACCAAGGGGGAGATGACGACAATGATGATCATGAGCATGAGGTCCCATATACTCAGTGGTGCCTGGCAACTTATTCCGATGGATCACCTCTTCTTGTCTGTATACAGGACACCGCTGATGTGACTAAGGAAGCAGGTGTTGTCTCCCATGGTCGCACTCTCTGGACCTATTCCAACATCCGTTGTAGGGTATTCGGGATGGATACTACTGTGCTAGCTCCAAGACCTTCTCCCTGGTTTAGTATTGATACTCTTGGAGGAAACTCGCTTTTCCTTGGACAAAACTATCCAATCATGGTGAAAGGCGATCCAGCTGCAGTTGACACAACATTACTACCATTTATGAGAAGCAATTGTATCTATACCTCGGACATTGCTATGCTTCCCTACCGTGGCTATCACAATATGGGTCATGAAATAGGCCGCTTCAGCCTGGATGATCAGTCCTGCGTTGGTCTCGAGATTGACAGTAGCTGGCCCTTCCGAGACAAACTCTTCTGGTTCAAAGCAAGCGTTTCCAACACCGAGGAGTGGTTGAGCTGAAGTTCATTTCATTGCTTGTTATTTGTTGTGTGATGAAAACTTTAGTATTTACTAGAATGTTTTGTTGGAACTAATCTATAATCCAACATGTATCCTCGTTGTCGTTGTGTGTTGATGACTTGTTCTATGTAATGAATGGTACATTTGCATATGCATGTCATAAACTTAGTTTATAAATGGTTTTTGACTCACTTCTTGGAGTGTTAGTGCCATAGTAGTATAGCCAACATCCGTAGTAGTATGAAGTTTCCACATCACATAGAGCCAACCAATAGTTAGGTGTCGCACGGAGGTCGAGAAATATGGTGATAGCATGACTACGTGAGGTGGGCTTGTACGTAGTATGATGTACGCACAGGGCTTGCCGTGTTTCCTACTCCTCCGGTCTGCCTCCTTTTGCCGACACGTGGGACATCCAGCATCCAGGTCGTGTCGTGCAAGAAAATGGAGTGCTAGTTGAAGCCATGTGATGTGCATCTTGTGTTAAATTGTAAATAGAATCTTACTACTCTTGAGTAACTCCAAAAGCAGCCACTGAAGATCTTTATTGGATTTGTTTTTCATCACCAGCACGTGAGGTGAAAGATGTGCAGGTTCAGTGGGTCCTCTTGTGTTTTCACTGACATGTGGGACCACATGTGCGCAAACAGACGATGGGCTCCGCGCGTCGGCTAGCTGGCTGAGAAGAGAGATAGAGGAGGGCTGAGCACGGACTCCCAGAAATTTGTTCTATGTAACCAGCACCTCGATATAGGCTTGATATAGTGGGGTGGCATGGGCCATAACTAGCATTCACGTCTAGCAGTATGGCACACACCACCCACATGACTCCCATCTGACACTAATTTTCTTGGAGTCCATGCTACAACCATCTCTTCTCCCTCCTGTTTTCTCAGCCATCGCGCGCTGGGTGGGGTGGGGTTTTGCCGATAGTCGGTTTGCTCAACTGCGGTCCCACTTGTAAGTGAAAATGCAACACAACACACATTCCCCCTTGAGCGGCGTGCCGGACCAACTGTGTGGGGGTTCGATGCAAACATGGCAAGCTTTTCCTTTTGAACTTGTAACTTGTAACATTTGGTTCTGCTCCATGGCGCGACTAGTAGATAGAAATAACGATTTTCCCTAGAGTAATGAGAAGTTTGGTTCTGGCGCGGTTCATGCATGGAGTACGTACAAAAAATATGAAGTTGATGTGAAAGGTAAGATAATTACAAGTAGTACCATATACTACTACATGGATTTGACGGAAAGATAAATATATATACGAATCCATCAACGACATCCTCACGCCCTAGTGCGTCGGGTCACCAACGGATGTGTGAGGAGCAGCGGCGTTGGCGGCGAGCTCAACGTGCTTTTGAACAATGTCGTCCAAGGTTGGCCTGCGGGTCAAGAAGGCCAGCGACCTATCGTCCTCCTCTGGCACGTAGTAGTCCTTGTGGACGATATGCGCTTAGACGTGGGTGATTATGTCGATGGTGTCTTGCGGCACCAGGCGCTGCACGGCGAGCACGACCTCGAGGTGGACATTCTCCGGCGCGACGGCGGGCAGTCACAGGGCCACCCGTGCGTCGAAGAGGTTGTCACCATAGAGGCCGTTGAGGGTGGAGGGCATCAAAGAGCCTGGGCGCGTGGGCTGGAGGCGTACGTCAAGGCCGTCCGCGAGCTTCTGGACAACGGTGAACTTGTCGAGGAAGCCGGTGAGGAACCTGTCGAACAAGGAGACGAAGTTGTTGTCCAAGCGGCCTCTCACCCTGGCGGCCTCAAGCATGACCTGGAGACGTTCCTCGGTGCCGGGCCGCAGGCCGGCGTCGTGGACCATCTGGCACAGCCGGCTGATGCTCGCACTCATCGCCTCCATGGGTCTAGGTTCTAGTCAACTGATCTTGCGATTGGAGTGATCACTCTTGCCCTTGGTTAGGGTGGGTAGGTGCGTAGGATTTCGTAGATTGGACTGGCGGGGAGCCTTTATATGAGAAGTGCAGACTGCGTTGAATTCACGTGCGTGTTGGCCATCTACTCCTCAGCCCTCTACTGCACCTGCCTTTGGCTGTATGATAGGTGGGCCAGCCACCTGTTGGGCCCACGTGTCATACAACCAAAGGCAGGTGCAGTAAGTCAATGAAGCTACGTCCCCCTCTGTGCCGGTGCAGTATAGTCATCTCACCGGACGTCTAGTTGTGGCCAAATGAGAGAACTTTGATGTTTACTGGTTTATTGGTCTCCTTTGCATTTTGCGCCAAGTTTTGACCTTTGATTTAACAAATAAAATGTTAATGCATGTAACAAAAAATGTTGTGTAATCCCAAAACACTTAGGCACGGTACATTAACTCCCTCCTCATTTCTTATTTCATGACATATCAACCAATGAGAGATGTGGGTCGTGCATGCTTTCAATGAATTGAGACTACCAAACATGACATGCAGTGGTTAGTTCATTGCGTGTAATCCTATTAATTAGCAAAAAGACATTAAGTTCTCTTGCTGATAGGAATAAAACAATACACCATGTATTTATTTACAGAGAGAGTAGTAAAATTTTTGTGACATGCATTACTAGATATTGCTAGTCAAATACTAAATCCAGATGGACGTGGTAGTACTACTAAATCCAGACGGTGGTGCTAGTACTAGTAGTAGTACTACCAATGTACTAGTAGCATTGTACTACCCGTAGGTCAAATTATCATGTGCCGCTCCTCACAGTGAAGTGACAAGACCCTGCACCGGAGATGACACCTGAGTATGGGCGCCGTGTTCGGCATACCATAGTCAGCCTCACCGTCTGCAGTCACTATCATCATGGTTGTAGTGCTAGCATGCTTACAACTAGCCGTGTTCGACATAATTTCCCGTGCGTAGATGCCCGTGCATTGCACGGAACGCCAATATTGGGGGTGGACGGTGCCGGCAGCGGCCATAGCGCCAAATTTTTCCATGGCCTTCTAGATGTGGTGGGGAGGAGATAAGGCTGATTGTGAGAGACATGGAGTTGTTAAATAGGGAACAAGTGCGGGCATCTTTTTGCAAAACTGGAGAAGTTTGGTTTGTATGCGTCAGATCTAGATCCGACGGCTATTGGTGAAAGATGGCAGGACCAACATCATCACCAACTCAGGACCTCTTTGATTTGCAGGATTTTGAAAATGCAGGAATAGGACACGGCAATATTACAAGTTTCAAACTGAAATTACAAATGTTAGGAGTAATGCTGCACCTACGAAGAGGGAATTACAAGGAATTTTACGTAAGAACTTTCGTTACTTTAGGTGGATGCAGCATTATCGTACAAACTAAAATCCACCGCCCTGACAAGTCACTAATGGGCAAATAAATTTTCGAGTCTCTGGCCACTTGATGTTTCAAAAACAAATTTAGCTTTTGCGGAGACTTTGTCATTTAGGCTTAGACGCTTGCGGTGATCAGCACACTATTCATTGTTGCGCCAAAGAACGCCAAACCTCATTACATTGAGCACACTTGCCTCTTGAACAAAGAACCTGGCCAATTTAATCTCAGATGTGCTGCCTTGGTAGTCGATCAAATCAATTTCTGTAAGATGGAGATCAAGGCATTCGATGAGATTGTTATAGTGCAACACATTTTTCACTTTTGGTTCTTTTTTTATCTGCAAAAGAAGAGAACATATTAGAGCAGCTGGCTGTATAAGATTGCCATGTCATCAAGAGGTACCAATATCATTCATTCATACGATAGGGTTGGCTGGCTAGTGATATTTTTTCACTCTCTCTTTCTCTCTCTCTCTCTCTCTCTCTCTCTCTCTCTCTCTCTTTCCTCTCATTTACCTAGGAGCACGTGAAGAGCTTGGGCATTTGTTGCCTTCCACTATGTGGCCGATGCCATATTTCTCAAAAGTATGCCATATTTCAAATCAAAAGATTTGGCACCGCTCTCGCGATGTAAGAGAGTTGGCACCGCTGTGCACACAGTCCCACATGTATAAACAAATCAATCAAACCAACTACACCAGCCTCTCACTCTCCCAAACAAGTGTTTTTTATTGCCTCAGTGCTCTCTCTCTCCCACGCAAGTGTTTTTTCATTGCGTGAGTTAATTTGGCACCGGGGCAAAGTAGGTGATATAGATTGGGGCACCAGGTGAGCAATGGAGGGGCATCAATGCCAAATGCATCACATGTGAATTTGGCATGTGTTTTGGCCTACATAGTGGAGGGCTGATATACCCACTTTTGTACTACCTCGTATTTAGTGTAAAATTTTGACCATAGATTTACCTAAGAAAATGCCAATGCATGTCACCACAAATTATACCATTTGAAATTATGTTCAAATACGAATCCAACGATATAATTTTTAGTGACATGCATTAACATTTTTTTAGTTAAATATATGGTCAAATTTTGATACTACAAAATAGGAAGAGTAAACTGTCGGCGTTACGGGCGGGGTCTCGAGACTTGCTCACTGCGGCCACAGTGGCTGAGCGTGAGCCGTCTGGCCCATCTTCATCAACGAGGCTTCTGAGACCTTCGCGAGGAGCCGAGCCTCGCGAGGCGGACGACGCAAGGCCCCCTCTGGAGCGGCCTAGCCAGGCAGGCTCACGAGGAGCGGAGATGTAACGCCCCAGATACAACTTTCCATATTCGTAACTCCTACTCTTGCCATTTCCGGCTATGTGTTGTGATATTTCCTCCGTGGTTGGGTTTTGTCTGTTGTTTGGCATTGTGTTCATGTCATGCATCTCTTCCCATAGCATCATGCACATTGCATCCGCATGTTTACATAAAGCTTGCATCCGTTCATTTGTTGTCCGACCGTTTGAGCCTCTCTGCACAACCACCGACCACCTCCGCAACCCAGTCTGAAAACTTCTCCCGGACCTAACCCGGTCTGTCATGACCGTTGGGTCCGGATCATCCCCTAACATCTACAATACATCTCCGTTTTCTTATTTGGACTCCCTACCTATGTATTTCTCGACCTTTCGATTACGATCGGAGGGACGACATAGCCCCTACCCAAAAATCCAATGCTATAAGTAGCAGCCTAACCCTAGCCCTATTCCATCGATCCATCTAATCCTCCCGCCGCCGCCACCCATGTTCCTCGGGAGCTTGTCCCTTCGCCAACCAAATCTTCCCCTCGGGATCCCCTCCCGATCCAGCCCACCAACCAGCACACCCTTCGATCCCAACTCCCGCTCGTCACCTCGCCGCCTCTCCGCACGCACACCTCCCTCCGGCCGTCGACCGCGCTGCCGCTGGAGCCCGCCGGAGCAGCCTGCCGCCAGGTCGTCATGCTCCCTGCCATCTCCCTCCTTAGTCTTTTCTCTGCTTCCTCTGGTTGCCCCTCACCTCCCCTTCTCTTCCCCCTGCAGGAACCCATGGCGCCATCCCCATGGAGCTGTGGCTGCCGCCGTGTTGGAGCCCATGCTGCGCCTCGCTCTGGTGACCCGCTGTTCCGCGCCTCCCTCTGCTCCCTTCTCCTTCCATTTCTCCCTCTCAACCCTCTGGTTTCTCTCTCCTTTGCAGCGCCATGGCGTCCCCCATGGAGCTCCAAGCCGAAGCCTTCCTGCAGCCTCCTGTCTGTGCTGAATCCCTGATTGCCGGCGCCCCTTCCTCGCTGTCCAGTCCCCGCGTCGCCATCGAGGTCAAGGCCGCCGTTCCCCTGCTTCTCCCATCTCATTTCTTTTCTTCCTCCTGCCTCCGCTCACTCTCGATCTCTCTCTGTAACAGCAGCTGTCGTCGTCCTGTTCTGTTCGTCATCGTCTCCGCCCGATCCGACGAGGCCCTGCATCTCCGGCCTCGTCCCCGCCTCCAGGTCGCCGCGCCTCTGCTTCGAACGAACCAGGGGGCCGACGCCTCCGGTGTCGCGTTGACCGAGCACAGCGCCACCGGTCTCATCTTCACAGACACAGGCGAGGCCCATGGTGAAAAACCCCCAGCCTCTCACATGCCTTTGTTGGGCCAGCCAGATTCGGCCCAGGGTGTTTTTTCCTTGCGTGCGAATTTGTCCAATAATCAAGAGTAACCAGTTTTGCAGAAAAACCCTCAACATCATGCACATAATAATTCCAGAACCGTGCATCATTTTTAAATAACTTATACATGTAAAATGCTTAGAATTTTGTCTAGTTTCATAATATGCCACTTTCATCCATGTTAAAAATGTTTAAAATGCTGTTTGTTTAATTTGCTTAAATGCCATGCTAAAATGATTTATTTCATAACTAAATAACCGTAGCTCCAATTTTAATAAACTTTATATGTAAATGGGGTGAAAAAATGCATAGATTATCTTGGTGCACTTTGTTTTAGTGTTTAAAAACATTAAATTATGTTTTAGGGAAGAACAGTACCAAATTCAAATATGCATATGGGGATTTTTCGGAATTGTTGTTTGTTGTTCCGTCCTCATTTGAACTTGCCTAAATAGTTAGTTTACTTTTGTTTCACCTCTTGCCATGTTTAACAACATTTAACATTGTTGAGTACCTAAACATTGTTGAGTACCTAAACGAGAGCGAACTAAATAAGTCATGTGGTGTTTCATCAATATGCAACTCGTTGCATATTGAGCTTCACTTAATTTGTAGTATTGTTTGTGAACTTTGCCATGCCATGCCTCTTTAAACCGGACATGCATCATACTTGATTGTGCATCATGCCATGATTATGCTGGTGTGTTTACCATGTTGTTTGCTTCTTTCCGGTTTGCTTCTCTCGTTAGCTTCGGTTTCGTTCCGGAGTTGTGAGGATTCGTTCGACTACGTCCGGTTGTCTTCTTCATTGACTCGTTCTTCTTCCTAGCGATATTTCAGGCAAGATGACCGTCACCTTGGATCTCATTACTATCATTGCTATGCTAGTTGCTTCGTTCTATCGCTATGCTGCGTTACCTACCACTTGCTTACCAAGCCTCCCAAATTGCCATGAACCTCTAACCTTTGTCACCCTTCCTAGCAAACCGTTGTTTGGCTATGTTACCGCTTTTGCTCAGCCCCTCTTATAGCGTTGCTAGTTGCAGGTGAAGATGAAGATTGCTCCAAGTTGGATTATGGTTATGTTGGGTATATCACAATATCTCTTATTTAATTAATGCATCTATATACTTGGTAAAGGGTGGAAGGCTCGGCCTTATACCTGGTGTTTTGTTCCACTCTTGCCGCCCTAGTTTCCGTCATATCAGTATTATGTTCCCGGATTTTGCGTCCCTAACGCGGTTGGGTGATTTATGGGACCCCTTGACAGTTCACTTTGAATAAAACTCCTCCAAAGAAGGCCCAACCTTGGTTTTACCATTTGCCTCACCACCACCTATTTTCCCTTGGGAGTCGCTCTCTCGAGGGTCATCTTTATTTTAGCCCCCAGACCAATGCTTGTCTAAGTGTTGGTCCAAACTAGAAACCTTGTCTTGGGACCATCCCTTGGCAACTTGGGTTACGTGTCGGTACAGACGCTTCGCTTATCCGGTGTTGCCCTGAGAACTAGATATGTGCAGCTCCTATCGGGATTCTCGGCGCATCGGGCGGTTTGCTGGTGTTGTTTTACCATTGTCGAAATGTCTTGTAAACCGGGATTCCGAGACTGATCGGGTCTTCCCGGGAGAAGGAATATCCTTCGTTGATCGCGAGAGCTTATCATGGGCTAAGTTGGGACACCCTGCGAGGTATAAACTTTCGAGAGCCGTGCCCACGGTTATGTGGCAGATGGGAATTTGTTAATATCCGGTTGTAGTAAACTTGAAGTAAACTCTTCTAAAATACACCAACAGTGTGCGTAACCGTGAGTGTCTCTTTTCGGGGTTGATCGAGAGGAGAACACGGTTTCTGGGTTATGTCTGACGTAAGTAGGAGTTCAGGATCACTTCTTGATCATTACTAGTTGACGACCGCTTGCTTAGCTCGTCTTCTCGCTCTTGTTTCGTAAGCTAGCCAACATACATGCTTAGTCGCTGCTGCAACCTCACCACTTTACCCCTTCCTTACCCTTTAAGCTTTGCTAGTCTTGATACCCATGGTAATGGGATTCTTTGAGTCCTCGTGGCTCACAGATTACTACACCACCAGTTGCAGGTACAGGTTTGCGATGATCTTGACGCGAGAGCGATGTTTGCTTGTTTTGGAGTTCTCCTTCTGCTTCTTCTTTGATCAGGGGATAGGTTCCAGGTCGGCAGCCTGGGTTAGAAGGGTGGATATTGTTTGAGTTTCTCTTTATGTTTCATCCGTAGTCAGATGTTGATCTCTTGTATGATGTTGATGTATTCGTGTGGCATTGTATGCCTTTTGTATGTATCCCCATCTATTATGTAATGTTGATGGAATAATATCCACCTTGCAAAAGCGTATCAATATGCGGTTCTATCCTTGGTGGGACCTTCGAGTCTCTTAGGATAGTATCGCATATTGGGCATGACAAGTTGGTATCAGAGCCTCGACCGACCATAGGAGCCCCCTTGATTGTTGGCCATTGTTGAGTCTAGAAGAAAACTATTTTGAGTCTTAGGATTATATATATCGAGAGTAGGATTCTTTTTACTCCTCGGTCCTTCGTCGCTCTGGTGAGGCCTCCGACATAGATGTTTTGTCTTTCCTCTCCTCAAATTTCACGAATTTTTTTTAGGATCACGCGGGTATCTTGGGATCGTTCCGATAGTCTTGTGACGAGAACATTGTTCTTGGTGCCTCCTGACATTTAGGGGTTGTGGCAGTGTCCCGGGGAGTTGAGCTCCGAGGTGTTGTCGTCACAATTTTATCGTTGCAGTTCTGGAATACCTGAGTTTTGCCGACATCGAAAATCTCTTTTATGCAGTTGTTGGTGAGATAACCTCGACGCCACCCAGTACTGGGGAGTTCGGGAGTATAGCCATAGCTCGTATAACGGATGCTTTTCGAAGGTTGAGGTACACGATTTCCGGAGTTTTCTTGGTTATGTGTTGAAGGATGGATATAGCTGGATCTAGGTATTGTTAGTTTGGGTGATATATTTTGTGTCCCCTGTATCCCCAACACCTGATTGCATAACCAGAAAGTTTCGGGAGTTTATAGATGGGAATTCAAGTAGCTCCTAGGATATCTTTCCGAAAGATGCATGATATGGGATTGGGTAAATCTCTATCATATGTATTTGTTCCGTCTTATTCTGCAAGCTAAATCCTTTGTTTTGTTTTATTTGTGGTATTCGAGTTGCTTCAAAGTCAAATGTTGAAGCCATACCTTCCCTAAACGGTCTTCTCATGTTGCTATGTGAATACTAATCCTTTTGATCATCGAGGTCGTCATGTTAATTCTTTTCCAACCGGCGTGCTTCTCTTCAAGTGGATCCGATCATTTTCAACATCTGCAAGATCAATTCTAAGTTTTCTCAACGGTGTTTGTTTCATCCGTCCCAAGTTGTCTTTGTTTTCCCGCCCTCCCACCCTTTTCTTCAAGGACTCAGATTTCTTATTCAAGTATCTTTTTATTGAGGTGAAGTCTCTTCATTCTTTTCCTCCTTGTTCTTATCCGGTGATTCTCAGGAAGATACTAATGGAGCTTCAAGTTCATCATTCTTCGTTTTTTTTCTTCTCCGGTGGATTCAATTCAAGCTTTGTCGATCATATCCTTTTCCCCGTTTCAAATGTTTTCCCATACCGGTGCACCTCATAATCTTTCACTTCTTGTTATTCAATTGTTCCGGAGTGTTGAAGATATCTCAGAAGATTCAAGTTTCCATTCTCAATTCACTCAAGTTCTTTTGAGGGTGCTATCTCATTCAAGCCATTTAAATCAACCAGTGCATTATCTCTTCCTAAGCAATCGTTCAACGGTGTTTCTTTTGAGTGGTCCCTAACCCACAGGTCTTTTCCCAGGATCTTACGTGACTATTCTAATTTTCCTGGAACTATTCTCAAATTCTTTTCAAGTTTGACGTAAGAATGAATTTTCATCAGTCACATGCCTTCTCCAAGGTCGCTTTCAAACTCTTTTCATCTTTGGCTCAACCTTTTCCTCTTTTAATCCTTCCGGAGTTTCTCAACAATTTGGTGGTGTTTCTCCTCGTCATTCTCAGCATGTGAAGACCGAAGAAGAGTTCCTCTTAAATCCTTACCATTTCTTCCAAAGATGCGTAGTTCAAAGTTGATGCCATCCTCTCATAATTGTTTTTGATTGTGAGAATTCTTTTCACCCATCCAGAGCATTGAGTTGTTTCCTTTTCTTTCCTCCGAAGGCCATCATGTCATAATTCTTCATTCTCAGCGTGTAGCTATCGTTCTCCAAATCTTACCGGTGAATCGTTCAAATATCCTCTAATCAGTTCATGATCTCTTCATTCTCTTGTATCTAAATCCCCTCAAGTATCTTCATTCGTTTTCCAATTCTTCCCAGTGAATTATACCTTTGCTACTTTCATTTTCAATTTTTATGGTGGTTCGTTCAAGATTCCTCTTCCTTTATTACCGTATCATTTCATTCGTCCTTTCCAATCCTCTTGGTGATTCGTCGAAGACTTCTTCAAGTTGGCGCTATATCTCTCTTCAATCCTTGCAAAAGAACAAGTAGTGTGCCAAATCCGTTGCTTATCATCAATTAAATTGGTGAAGGATACACATAACATAATTCTTATTATTGATTCATCCAAGTGATCTAGTTTCTTCTTTCCATCATTGTCATCATGTCACATTTCTCGGTTCGAGATGCTCCATCTTTTCTTTTCTGGAGTTCCAAGTTTTCCGCATTATCTCATCACGAAGCTCCACCTAAATTATTGCAAGGCTTCACCTTGTGTTTTCAAGTTCTCTTTCTTTTTATCATCCTTTTATTACCGGAGTTCTTCATGGAGGCTCTACATGGTGGTTCGTCAAGGATTCTTTTCATTCTTCAATTGTTCTTCAAGATTTCTCTCGAAGTTATGATCCGCCAAGCTATACTCTAAAATAAACATGGTGTTCAACACATGTTTTTCTTTGAGGAGTTCAAGTATTCTTCATCTTGCATTCCAAAGTGCAATTCTTTCTACCTTATCTTTTGAGGTGGTGGTATGTCACTCTTGACAATTTCCTTCATGTTTCATGATTCATATTGTTGTCAAGAATGAGGTATTTTAAATCCATCAATCCCTTTGTTGGAGTGATCTTGGGTCATATTTCACCTAAAGCCTTCCCTAAGGAATGTTCCTATTCGTGGTGCGTATCTATGATCCAATTTTCTCCTTCTCATCTCGGTGAAGAAGTTTTTTTTTCATCTTTTTAGTGCTCTCAATCAAATCAATGGTTTTCCATTAGTGGCCGGATGTCACCTCATAGTCTTGAGATGTTTCCATAAGCCCATTACAAGCTTATTCTTTTCGTTGTTGGTTTTCCAACAACTCCGTTATAACCTTCTTGGAAGGGTACTTTCCAAGCTCATTTGTGGCATAAGTCGGCATTTTCTTCTCCATTCTTTTACTTCAATGATCTATCTTCTATTCTTTCTTCCGGAGGCATGGTGATGTTGCCCTCTTCACCCATCACCTCGTTTTGTAAAGATCATGTTCTTTTTCTTGCTTATCCATTTAACCGGAGTGTCGTGTCCTCTTTTCAAGTTCTTCCCATTTTGTCAAGTCTTGCATCTCTTTTCAACCGGAGTGCTATCCGAATTTGTTCTTCCTTATTCCTCGTTTATCTCGTTTCAACCAGAGTGGTTCCGATTCCTTCTTGTCCATTGTGCTCGTCATTCATAGCTTTGCAACCTCCAAAGTTAACATGGTGTTCCTTGTTTCTCTTTTCAACTGGAATGCTCTCAATTTCATTCAATTCTATTGTGTTATTCTTTCAAGTTTTCAACCTCTTGAGGTTCATTGGTTTCACTCGTTTGTCAAAGAAGCAACTTAGTTTTACCTCTTATCTTCCTCTTTCTTTTCCCTCCGGTGCCATCCTAGATCTCGGGACGAGAACCTCTCGTAGTGGTGGAGTGTTGTAACGCCCCAGATACAACTTTCCATATTCGTAACTCCTACTCTTGCCATTTCCGGCTATGTGTTGTCATATTTCCTCCGTGGTTGGGTTTTGTCTGTTGTTTGGCATTGTGTTCATGTATGCATCTCATCCCATAGCATCATGCGCCTTGCATCCGCATGTTTTCATAAAGCTTGCATCCGTTCATTTGTTGTCCGACCGTTTGAGCCTCTCTGCACAGCCACCGACCACCTCCGCAACCTAGTCTGAAAACTTCTCCCGGACCTAACCCGGTCTGTCATGACCGTTGGGTCCGGATCATCCCCTAACATCTACAATACATCTCCGTTTTCTTATTTGGACTCCCTACCTATGTATTTCTAGACCTTTCGATTACCATCGGAGGGATGACATAGCCCCTACCCAAGAATCCAATGCTATAAGTAGCAGCCTAACCCTAGCCCTGTTCCATCGATCCATCTAATCCTCCCGCCGCCGCCACCCATGTTCCTCGGGAGCTTGTCCCTTCGCCAACCAAATCTTCCCCTCGGGATCCCCTCCGGATCCAGCCCACCAACCAGCACACCCTTCGATCCCTACTCCCGCTCGTCACCTCGCCGCCTCTCCGCACACACACCTCCCTCCGGCCATCGACCGCGCTGCCGCTGGAGCCCGCCGAAGCAGCCTGCCGCTAGGTCGTCCTGCTCCCTGCCATCGCCCTCCTTAGTCTTTTCTCTGCTTCCATTGGATGCCCTCACCTCCCCTTCTCTTCCCCCTGCAGGAACCCATGGCGCCATCCCCATGGAGCTCCGGCTGCTGCCGTGTTGGAGCCCCTGCTGCGCCTCGCTCTGGTGACCCGCTGTTCCGCGCCTCCCTCTGCTCCCTTCTCCTTCCATTTCTCCCTCTCAACCCTCTGGTTTCTCTCTCCTTTGCAGCGCCACGGCGTCCCCCATGGAGCTCCAAGCCGAAGCCTTCCTGCAGCCTCCTGTCTGCGCTGAATCCCTGATTGCCGGCGCCCCTTCCTCGCTGTCCAGTCCCCGCGTCGCCATCGAGGTCAAGGCCGCTGTTCCCCTGCTCCTCCCATCTCATTTCTTTTCTTCCTCCTGCCTCTGCTCACTCCCGATCTCTCTCTGTAATAGCAACCGTCGTCGTCCAGTTCTGTTCGTCGTCATCTCCGCCCGATCTGACGAGGCCCTGCGTCTCCGGCCTCGTCCCCGCCTCCAGGTCGCCGCGCCTCTGCTTCAAACGAACCAGGGGGCCGACGCCTCCAGTGTCCGCGTTGACCGAGCACAGCGCCATCCGGTCTCATCTTCACAGACCTGGGCGAGGCCCATGGTGAGAAAACCCCCCCAGCCTCTCCTGTGCACTGTTGGGCCAGCCAGATTCGGCCCAGGGTGTTTTTTTCCTTGCCTGCGAATTTGTCCAATAATCAAGAGTAACCAGTTTTGCAGAAAAACCCTCAACATCATGCACATAATAATTCCAGAACCGTGCATCATTTGTAAATAACTTATAGATGTAAAATGCTTAGAATTTTGTCTAGTTTCATAATATGCCACTTTCATCCATGTTAAAAATGTTTAAAATGCTGTTTGTTTAATTTTTGCTTAAATGCCATGCTAAAATGATTTATTTCATAACTAAATAACCGTAGCTCCAATTTTAATAAACTTTATATGTATATGGGGTGGAAAAATGCATAGATTATCTTGGTGCACTTTGTTTTAGTTTTTAACAACATTAAAATATGTTTTAGGGCAGAACAGTACCAAATTCAAATATGCATATGGGGATTTTTCAGAATTGTTGTTTGTTGTCCCGTCCTCATTTGAACTTGCCTAAATAGTTAGTTTACTTTTGTTTCACCTCTTGCCATGTTTAACAACATTTAACATTGTTGAGTACCTAAACGAGAGTGAACTAAATAAGTCATGTGGTGTTTCATCAATATGCAACTCGTTGCATATTGAGCTTCACTTAATTTGTAGTATTGTTTGTGCACTTTGCCATGCCATGCCTCTTTAAACCGGACATGCATCATACTTGATTGTGAATCATGCCGTGATTATGCTGGTGTGTTTACCATGTTGTTTCTTCTTTCCGGTTTGCTTCTCTCGTTAGCTTCGGTTTCGTTCCGGATTTGTGAGGATTCATTCGACTACGTCCGGTTGTCTTCTTCATGGACTCGTTCTTCTTCCTAGCGGGATTTCAGGCAAGATGACCGTCACCTTGGATCTCATTACTATCATTGCTATGCTAGTTGCTTCGTTCTATCGCTATGTTGCGTTACCTACCACTTGCTTATCAAGCCTCCCAAATTGCCATGAACCTCTAACCTTTGTTACCCTTCCTAGCAATCCGTTGTTTGGCTATGTTACCGCTTTTGCTCAGCCCCTCTTATAGCATTGCTAGTTGCAGGTGAAGATGAAGATTGCTCCAAGTTGGATTATGGTTATGTTGGGATATCACAATATCTCTTATTTAATTAATGCATCTATATACTTGGTAAAGGGTGGAAGGCTCGGCCTTATGCCTGGTGTTTTGTTCCACTCTTGCCGCCCTAGTTTCCGTCATATCAGTATTACGTTCCCGGATTTTGCGTCCCTAACGCGGTTGGGTGACTTATGGGACCCCCTTGACAGTTCGCTCTGAATAAAACTCCTCCAACAAGGCCCAACCTTGGTTTTACCATTTGCCTCACCACCACCTATTTTCCCTTGGGAGTCGCCCTCTCGAGGGTCATCTTTATTTTAGCCCCCCTGGCCAATGCTTGTCTAAGTGTTGGTCCAAACTAGAGTATCGTGCGGGACCATCCCTTGGCAACTTGGGTTACGTCGGTACCTGTACGCTTCGCTTATCCGGTGTTGCCACGAACGAGATATGTGCAGCTCCTATCGGGATTGTTTCGGCGCATCGGGCGGCTTTGCTGGTCTTGTTTTTACCATTGTCGAAATGTCTTGTAAACCGGGATTCCGAGACTGATCGGGTCTTCCCGGAGAAGGAATATCCTTCGTTGAACGCGAGCGCTTATCATGGGCTAAGGCGGGACACCCCTGCAGGGTATAAACTTTCGAGAGCCGGGCCCGCGGTTATGTGGCAGATGGGAATTTGTTAATATCCGGTTGTAGTAAACTTGAAGTAAACTCTTCTAAAATACACCAACTGTGTGCGTAACCGTGAGTGTGTTTTTCGGGTTTGATCGAGAGGAGAACACGGTTTCTGGGTCATGTCTGACGTAAGTAGGAGTTCAGGATCACTTCTTGATCATTACTAGTTGACGACCGCTTGCTTAGCTCCTCTTCTCGCTCTTGTTTCGTAAGCCAGCCACCATACATGCTTAGTCGCTGCTGCAACCTCACCACTTTACCCCTTCCTTACCCTTTAAGCTTTGCTAGTCTTGATACCCATGGTAATGGGATTGCTGAGTCCTCGTGGCTCACAGATTACTACACCACCAGTTGCAGGTACAGGTTTGCGATGATCTTGACGCGAGAGCGATGTTTGCTTGTTTTGGAGTTCTCATACGCTTCTTCTTCGATCAGGATAGGTTCCGTGTCGGCAGCCTGGGCTAGCAGGTGGATATTGTTTGAGTTTCTTTTATGTTTCATCCGTAGTCGACATGTTGATCTCTTGTATGATGTTGATGTATTCGTGTGGCATTGTATGCCTTTTGTATGTATCCCCATCTATTATGTAATGTTGATGGAATGATATCCACCTTGCAAAAGCGTATCAATATGCGGTTCTATCCTTGGTGGGACCTTCGAGCCTCTTAGGATAGTATCGCATATTGGGCGTGATAGGAGATATCAAGGCAAGGCAAACCTCATGAGGGTCTCGTGACGTGAGCCATGACGGACGGCGCTAGGCAGGTGCCAGGCAGGCACCGGCGCGTGCAGCGTCCTTGTTTCCTCTTTGGTGCTAAGGAGGCAAGCGCAAACGAAGAGTACCGAAGCATCAGGCAAAGGTTGCCATATTGGTGCAACAAGACCAAGACCAAGAGGACGACAAGGCAGAGGTTATCATGGAGCCCAAGACGGCGTCATCCCAGGGGTTTTCGCAGGCGAAGATCACTTTTGTCAGGATAGCTTGTACTAGCTACCCCCCTTCAAATTTGCCCGCCGTTGTTGGCTCCCTTCCCGCTCAACATTTGGGAAGAGGACCCGGGCCTATATAAGTAGAGCTAGCCACCACAGTAAGGGAGAGTTCGGTTCCACAAGCCCACGGAGCACAAGAACACCTCAACCTCAGGAGGCTGTTCTTCCCTTGTACTGTTCATCATCAGCCCAAGAGGCAATCCACCACCACCACACTGTAGTAGGGTATTACACCACAACGGTGGCCTGAACCAGTATAAACCTTGTGTCTCTTTCTGTGTTGTGAGTTGGGCGAGTTCGTCCGTGAGATCTTAGCGAGCTAGAGCGTAGATCGGTAGGAGGGAAAGACTTCGCGCGCACCCCAGTGTTCGAACCTTAAGGGTTTGCCGAAACCCCACATATGACATTTGGCGCGCCAGGTAGGGGTGCGCCGGAGTTTCTTCTCCGCCAACCAGCTCGCCGACGCTCCCCAGCCACGATGTCTGGCGATTCAAGGCCCGGCTCCGACCGCTGGGCAGCCTGGCCAGCCCGGGCAGCGCCGCCTGTCCATGAAGGTCTCGACCCGGCACTCCAAGCGGCACGGGCGCCGCCAAACCCCGCCGGGCGCGGGCAGCGCGGCCAGGCGTCATCTACCCTCACCCACGACAGGTACGAGCCACGGCGAGAGCGGCAAGCCACGCTGCTGCAATAGCACCGCACTCACGGCGGGAGCAAGCGAACATGCGAGCGGCACTCACGGTGGCAAGGGAGCTGCTGCGATGCATGCTGATGGAGAGCGGCCGTGACACGCTTCTTGAGCGCGTCGCTGAGCTGCTGGACGTGGCGGCGTCGGGAACACCACCCTTCTGCTATCGGCTTCCCCCCCAGGCCACTGCAGGGCCGCGCGGCGAGCCTCACCACGTCGGCGCGCCACCAACTATGCACGGGGGCTTCGTCAACATCAGCACGGCCAGCAGCGCAGGGGGCTCCAGTCCCCCCATGCCGCCCTTGACAAGCACAAGCGCAAGCGTCACCCCCCACAGTTCCGGTCGGGTGCCGTATCGTCATCCCCAGGACGCCATCATGGGCGGAGCAACATGGAGCGTGGGGCACCATGGCGAGGTGTTCGGGGTGATGGCCCCGGAAGCCTACGTGCCCCGCATAATGGACCAAGGGTATGCACCAGAGGACGACATCGGCTCGTTCGTTGGAGAAGATTGGGGAGAAGGGGCGTTAGGAGCGGAAGCCTTCCAAGAGCCAATGGAGAACCACAACGATCGCGCCAACAGCGGCAACTACAGGGTACCACTAGTCACTCAAGAACAGGTTTACGCTAACCATGGGCTACAGATGAACCAGGTTGCCGCGTCGATCGACGGCCCAGGCGCGGCGACACTCGCCCCAGCAAGGGAGACGCGCTGGGGGCCACCGAGAGGGAGCCAGGAGCAAGGCCCCTCCCCACAGCGCGTGATGCCTGACAATACCCGGAGGTAGGCCCTCTGCCGAGAGGCCTCGCCAACCCTTCCCCCGACAAAGGACCTGTGGTTGCCGAGGGAACCGCTGCGTCCTCTTTCCCTCCTCTATTTCGTCCTGGTCTCTGGTCGGCTCAGAGGAGGTCGAGAGTGACGCAAGGCGGGGCCCTCGTCATGTGATATGAAGCAAGGCCGATACCCATGAAGAAGGCCCAGTGCCTGTGAAGCTCGCCGCCCGTGACACTCTCACGTAATAATGAGTTGGGGCTGTACACGCCCCGGAGTCTCAGGGGTGCCGGCCTTAGGCCCTGGGGCTCCCTCCCACGCCTAGTGGCAGCACTTAGCTCCGCGCTGGTGAGAAGACTTGAAGACCAGAAGACTAGACTAGGTGCCGGACGCGGCCTTTTGCTTTGGATCTTTCCTTATGTAGCTTTGCTTTTTGGATCTGGATTTGAGTTGAAGCTGAGTTTTTATCGATGCGCGTGGGGGGAGCCTTTTCTCGCTTGAGCAATTTCTTGCCTTCTGGATCTCGCTTTGTTTGGGACTCATGTCCGTCGCCTTTCCCTCACGAGCTCCCCGCGAGCGGGACTGTGCGAAGCACGCATGCCCCGAGCACGCGCTGCAACTGGTGCCCACTTCACGTGGGGCCCCTTCCGGCAGAGCGGCGAGCTCCGCAAGGTTCTCAGAAACTCGGCACATCACAGCCTAGCTCAAGGCTGTCGCTGACTAAGGTAAACAAAGGCAGAAAACTCGCATCAGGATTCGCAAGTTCACGAGGACACAAACTCGCACCGCATGGAAAAATAAAAACTGCGATTTGCTTACATGAGGGGCTCCCCCTCTCAAAATGCTCTTACAAGTTTCCAAGGGCCACGCCCGAGTTTGTGCGCAGGAAGAAATGACAGGAGAACAAGGGATCAGCCGGAGATGTCGCTCGCCGCGTCACTTGCAGACGCGTCACTTGCATCGTCGTCTTCATCGGCCTCGTCCCCGTCATCGGCGACGCCCCCATCGCCATCATCGACCACACTGCCTTCGTCTGCGACGACCACCACCGCATCATCCTCCAAAGCAAAGGCCCTGACTAACGCGTCCACATGGTCCTCGACCCAGCGTGCTAGGTCACCCCGGATAGCCACATGTACAGGGGCGATGGCGGCGTCGAAATCAAAGTTGGGGGCGGCGTTCAAGAGGTGGCTGAAGACGCACGAGAAAGCGCGCTCATGCAAGCCGCGCCCCCTTTCTTCCACAAGCTGACGAGCTTGGGTAGATCGAGCTTCCAGGCGCGTCACCACCTCGGTGAAGAAGGTCAGGTGGCTGGCGTAATCATTCGAGCGAGGAGTCGGCGCCTCCACATCGCAAATGTGGCCCAGGGCGATATTGGCCCTGTTCCGAAGATCCTGAAGCATGGGGGCATGCTCGCGCTCCAGCGTTCGGCGTTGGAGCACCTCCTCCGTGTTCTGCCTCACGACGACCTCTGCATCATCAACCCGTCTCTGGAGGGAGCGCAGCTTGGCTCGGGCGGAGACCAAGTCCGCCTGTGCCGTGACCAGGGCAGCAGCCGTGGCTTCCGCGAGCTCTCGGCCTCGTCCATCTTGGGCCTGAGGGAAGCAGCCCTGCCCTCATCCTCCACGCCGGCGAGTTTCAACCTCAGATCATACCTGCCCTCCAGGTCCGCGCGAACCTTGGCAACCCGGCGATTCACTTCCTCCTCAATTCCAGCCTCGCGAGCCCCGACGGTGTCTTCTGCTCGGGCAAGTTGACGCTCCCTCGTCTCCAATTGCTCGAGCTTGCGGCTACACTCCATGGCCTCCAGGGCCAGCGCTTCCTCACGCTTCCGGATCTCCACCTCCTCCGCAGGTGTCCCCCTCAGCGACACAAGAGCAGCCTTGCGCGCCTCCACCTGCTGCTCAAGAGATGTGCTCCCGGCCTGGAGTTCACACGCTCGTTTCTCCACGGCCTCGCGGCGACAGTCAGCCTTGTGAGCCTCCTCCAAGGCTCGAGTACGGGCTTCATAGGAAATCTTGAGAGACGCCTCAGCCTTCGAGTTCTCAAGGTCACGCTGATAACGACTGAGGCTGATGGCCACCTTCAGCTTGCGCCGCTCCTCTGCTAGCCGGAGACCTTCAACCTCAAGGCGCGAATCAACACTCGCGAGCTCTTCACCAAGGCGGCCCATCGCAGTCATCGCCTCGTGAAAGAGCTCATGGCGGACCATGCTCCGCCCGCGCTCAAGCTCGAACGCCCGGCCTTCTCCGTCCTCCGCCTTGGGGGCTGCACGCGGGGCGCCACGCGGCGCGCCACCCCTCAGCAGGAGGCTGGGGGCTGGCGCTGCACCAGGCACCACCCCGTCTTCGCGAGAAGCCCAAGCCGGCTGGGGCTCGCTGCTCGAGGAGGGGCCGAAGATCCAAGCCAACAAGTTGTCGTCAAAGACTAGCGAAGGAGCCTTGGGCACGCCTGCCAGGCTCCACGCCAGGCCAATGGGGAGGAGTGACGAGGCCGCATGATCAGCATGCGAGGAAGGCATGAGTGCCCCTTCAACCAACTCTGCCCCAGGGGCAGGACTCGGAGCGCTCGAGGCAGGCGGAAGAGTTGAGGAAGAAGGAGGCCGTTTCTCGGGAGATCCAACAGCCTCAGAGGAAGGAGCCCTGAAAGACTAACGTCAGGAGAAGAAAGCAGCACACAGAAAGCCACGACTGCGCGATACTTACTCGTCAATGGCGAAGTACTTCATCCGCTTCAGCGGCCCGAAGATGTTGCTGCCGCTGGGGGATCCTTTCCTCTTGCAGAGCTCCTCGAAGTCCATGCAAAGACGACCGAAAAGCTGGACGTGACGGCCGGGGCGCAGCGGGGCCGCAGAAGAGCTCAGGAGAATATCTTCAGGGGTGCCCGGTTGTGGCGAACAGCTAGGCGCCGGTTCACCACGGCCTCCCAAGGCTCCCAGAGCCTTGGCCACGGGAGCCGCATGCAACGTCTCCTCAGCAACCAATGCCCCAGGAGAGGGGTGGCAAGCTCGTGAGGATGACGCCCCAGGATCACCACTCGGCGTATGCTCCTCAGCAGTCAAGCCGCTAGTCTCTGCCTGGGCTCGCCCACCAGCACCATCACTTGGGGCGGGTTCAGCATCAGGGGCAAGGAAGGGGACCACGACGACGGGATTCTCATGAGGCCCCTCCAGGCCGATCGGCCGCGGCCCCCATTCATTGAAGAGATGCATGTCCTTCACAAACTCATCCTTGTTTTTGCACCGGTACAACATGCAGCTATTCCCGGGCAGTTCGGCCAGCAGAGAGACACCCGTCAGGACCCTAAGCACCATTTGCCGCGTCCCAAGGAGGAGCCCGGACTCCTGAAACCTCATGTGATCATGGCTGCTGAGCAAGGTCCACATTGGGCGAGAATGGCGCTGAAGCGGAGCAACCCGACGCTGGACGAATTCCTTCACCACCACCAGCGCAGTTACGCCACAATCCTTCAGCAGCCTCAACCTGAGCCAGACGCGAGCAAGGCCGGGGCTCGCGAGTCGCTGATGGCCCCAGTCGGGGTTAGGAACAGCGGGCCCCGATGGGGCCTGAAGCAGAGGACTGAGCACACCAGCATCAACTTACACCCATCTTATCCGAAAGTCACTCATGGATGGAGGAAGCTCAAAATCAATCCCCTCGCCTGCCGTTGCAGCCACGGCCTGGAAGCTCATGCAACCCGAGCACTGCTGAGGGTCAGCCAGATGCAACGAGAAGAAGTGGCTTAAGAGAGCCACCGAAGGAGCAATGCCCACCATGGCTTCGCACACGAAGGCGAAGACAGCAAGAAGTGTCATGGACTGAGGATCGAGATGCAGCATATGGATCTGGTAATGCTCAAGCACATCATTGAAGAAGGCGGAGAAGGGAGGAATCAGGCCTGCCCAGAGGGCATCTATGAAGATTGGGATCTCGGTGGCCATCTGGACCGTGCGAGCACGAGACGCGGGCCAAGCCACCGTCTCCCCCTACTCATTGAAGCTGGAGGCGTGCATCGGGCGCACTTTGTCCATGGCCTCGTCGTTAAGCACCCGAGACCGGCCGAGCGCCGGCGCGAAGGGCAGAGGCGTAGCCGAAAGTGGCAAAGGACCCTTCCCCTTCTCGGCTTGCTTAGGCACCATGGCTATGGAGCAGGCGGAGCGCGAGTCAGATTGGGGAAGAGAAGCAGAGCCGCGAGGAAGCAGAGGAATTGGGGAAGCAAGGCGCAAGAGGCGGAGGAATAACTGTGTAGGCCGCGGGGGCCGCATAGCCGGGCGAATTCAAAGGCAGCGTGGGGAAGCGGAGACGCCCACGTCCAATCAACCGCGATGCGTCGACCGAGGCCGCAGGCTTTTGGGACCCGCGGCGCTCCGAACTTGACCCTTGGCTTCGCCGCGAAGCCAAGCCCGAGCACACCTTGGGCCCGAGGGCTACTGTCGGTGTTCTGGGAACGGGGGTCCCCAGACTTGCCTGCCTGCAGCCCACGGCGTGGCTGAGTAGCAGGCCGTACGGCCCATCTTCATCAACGAGGCTTCCGAGACCTTCGCGAGGAGCCGAGCCTCGCGAGGCGGACGATGCAAGGCCCCCTCTAGAGCGGCCTAGCCAGGCAGGCTCACGAGGAGCGGAAATATCAAGGCAGGGCAAACCTCACGAGGGTCTCGTGACGTGAGCCATGACGAGCAGCGCCAAAGGGCACCAGCCTTGTAGCCATCCTTGTTTCCTCTTTGGTGCTAAGGAGGCCAAAGACGCATTTAAGAGTACCGAAGCATCAGGCAAAGGTTGCCATATTGGTGCAACAAGACCAAGACCAGGAGGACGGCAAGGCGGAGGTCATCGTGGAGCCCAAGATGGCGTCATCCCAGGGCTTTTCGCAGGCGAAGACCACTTTTGTCAGGATAGCTTGTACTAGCTGTCCCCCTTCAAATTTGCCCGCCGTTGTTGGCTCCCTTCCGGCTCAACATTTGGGAAGAGGACGAGGGCCTATATAAGTAGAGCTAGCCACCACAGTAAGGGAGAGTTCGGTTCCACAAGCCCATAGAGCACAAGAACACCTCAACCTCAGGAGGTTGTTCTTCCCTTGTACTGTTCATCATCAGCCCAAGAGGCAATCCACCACCACCACACTGTAGTAGGGTATTACACCACAACGGTGGCCCGAACCAGTATAAACCTTGTGTATCTTTCTGTGTTGTGAGTTGGGTGAGTTCGTCCGCGAGATCTTAGCGAGCTAGAGCGTAGATCGGTAGGAGGGAAAGACTTCGCGCACCCCAGTGTTCGAACCTTAAGGGTTTGCCGGAACCCCACACCCGACATAAACCAGGACGGAGGTAGTACTTGCTCTTTGGGTAACCATAGACTTACTAGTCTAAGTTACTTTCCACTATGACTAGCCTAGGCTAGTATAGTAGTACAACAAAAAAATGATGCAGGTGATCACGTGAGAAAAAATAATAAAAACATTTCTTTCGGTGCAGTGCGTAGATACAATTTTGAACACTACACTTGTCATCATAATTTGGGATTACAAAAAAATTGAGCTACGTTGTGATTACCGTTTACTAATAGGAAAGAAGTTTCACCTCGATGAGTAGCTTCTCCGTGCACGGAAAGCATGTAAGGAATCCAACAACTTGATCCAGATTGGGGCCGATAGATTTTATTGCGAAGATCTTCACTGTGCGCATAGATTGGGTCAAGATTGTGGGAATCATTTTCTGGAAGACGGCCGTAAATACATCAAGAAGAAATTTAAAAATGTGAATTTCAAGAAGACGGAGAAGAAGATGAGTGTTGTACTAGAACGATTATGGATCCAATAAAGAGTTTGTAGAATTTGGCAGACGAGTACACCAACGCTGTCAATTTTGGCGCGTCAATGACCCTGATTTTTGTTGGACCTTCTAGATCAGATACAATCAATCTCTCAAGGAAAGGAGCATTCTCAATGACCATGACGTGGAACAGCTGGAGTGATCTCTTCCCAATTGATGTCTTGTTGCGGGGCCAACAAGACACAAAAATCCAACAGAGATTGGTCGAGGCGATGTGGAGGCTAATGAACCCGTGGATCTGCTCAAGACGAAGGTACTCGAGCACAGTACAGCTGGGGAGTAGGTGCTCCATAGACTGCTTCAAGATGCCAACATCGAAGAGGTCGAGCTGCTTGAGTTGAGGGAGAAGAAGGGCGGGCGCGGCATTAATCTGGGGAAGATAGCAGGACCTGAAGCTGGCTCGGCGCAGCGTTGGCATGAGGCGGAGCACGGACGGCGGCAGAGAGCGACATCGTCCAGCTTCAAAGCTGAGCTCCTCGAGCTGATCTAGGGAGGGGGATAAGAACCACTCGTCGAACTTGGCTTGGACCTTGCAGTTGGTACTGAACATGCGGATGTCAAGGCGTCTGGCTGGCCCAGGGTGCGATAAAAGGATCTTAGAGACTATGGCCACGCGTTTGCAATCCTCGTCGCAGAGGCAGCTGTCGACTGTGAGGTTGAGGGGGCGCCACCGTCGGGAGAGTAGGGCGGTCCGCACGGCAGATTTGATGGGGAGGATGCCGATGATGAAGAGCAGCATGTCATCGGGGAGGCTGCTGGTGAAGTCCAGGCTCACCAGATGCGGTTTTGGCTCGAGCCGCCTCCGCTTGTTGGCTGCCTTGCCGTCCATCTCAACCGGCGGCAATGCCGGTGTACACGTGTGCTGGTATGTGTTGTGTCTTTGGCCTGCTTTGAGTGCGCCATGAAAAGTCGTCCTTCATGCATGCCGTTGCGCAGTGGTGTATTGTGTGCGAGTGCGTCCTTCACGCGGAAGAAGTGTTTCCTCAATGCGCCCTCAATTAACTAGCATGTGGGGTGCTACCCCGAGTGGTTTCAACTTTGTTTACTTCACTGCATGTCAGATGGGCCTCTAGTTTACTTATTTTCACCCACTGACACATGGTCCAGCACACGAAGATAGAGAACACGAGCTGACAAGGCAGCATGGGGATTGGTTGATCGGTCAAATAAACAATATACGGAGCTATACGTTGACACGGTGAGCGTATAATCCGTCGACGTAGAGAGTTCCAGTGAGAGGGGAGGCCCGTGAGAGATAGCAGAGAGATAGAGAGAGAGAGAGAGAGAGAAAGAGCTACTCCCTCTGTTTGATAACATTTTTTTAAAGTCAAACTTTTGAAACTTTGATCAAGTTTATAAATAAATTACTTATATCTACAATACCGAAGATAAATGATAGTATGATTAAGTACATGTTGTGATGAATCTAATGATCGTTCCAGATGTAAATATTTTTCTCCACATATACCTGGTCAAACTTTTCTGAGGTTTGACTTTTCGAAACATCCATATGCTTATGGACGTGAGAGAGTCCCTAACTAGAGAGAGAGAGAGAGAGAGAGAGTGAAATAGAAAGAGTGAGTGAAAAAAGTGTGTGTGCGTGTGTGAAAGAGACATGGACAACACACAATAAAAGTAGAGAAAAGGCGTGTGTGTCTTATGCAAACAGATCACACATGCATCTTCGACAACGGAAGCAAGGTGAGGAGATAGTGTGTGGTTGTCTGCAACCGAGAGAGAAAGACCCCTAGCACGTGGACAACAGGGGTCTGACAAGCAAGGGAGAGAGGTCGAGAGAGACGTACGGAGAAAATGCAGACATGGGAAGGAGAGAGTGTATGTTTGTGATAGAGAGATCCCCTGGAGATCGTGATGGGACTACATGGGTGGGAGATCGAGTGACAAGGTGTGTGCGCGATAGAAGATACCCCGAGAGATATCGAGATAGACGTATGGATGGAAGGAGACAATACGTGTGTTCCTAATGGCTAGTGAGAGATAATCATACTTAGGTGGGGGGGGAGTGCGTGCTCCTATGATGGAGTGAGGGATTATGGTACGTAGGGGGGTGCGTGTCACAAAGAGATAGAACAAGGGCAGAGAGTGTTGGATGGGTCTATATGTAGCACGAGCGAGACATGTGTATGTGTGAACCAGGGAGATATAAAGTTTGAGAGAGATAGAGGAGCCCCGATAAGGCTGAGTGGTGCGTCAGATAGCTGAGAGGGGGAAAGAGATATTCCATCCGCTCGATAATGCAGTGCATGTAAATTTTATTAGAAGTGGAACTTTGGAAACATTGATTAGGTTTACGCAAATGTTATTTATATCTACAATACCAAAGATACATCATATGAAACTACATCTCATGATGAATCTAATGGTATATGTTTGCCGTTCTAGATGTAAATGTTTTTCTCCACGTACATGGTCAAACTTTGTGATGTTTGACTTTTCAATAAATCTATATGCTATGGACCGAAGAGAGTGCCTAAGTTGAGAGAGATCAAGTGCGTGTGAAGGAGAATGAGTGAGTGTGCAAAAAGAGTATGTGTGTGAAAGAGAAAGGGACAACAAACGATAAATTAGAGAGAGAGTGTGTGTTTTTACGTTTCTTATGCAAACATATCACGCATGCATCTCCGAGATTGAAAAGCGAGGTGAGAAGATACACGAAGATAGCTAGTGCGTGATTGTTTGCAACGGAGAGAGACACCCCTATAGCACATGTCCAATAGAGGTCTGGCCAACAAGGAACAAAGGTCGAGAGGGACACATGGAGAACATGGACGCATGGGGAGGGAGAGAGGGTGTGTTTGTAATAGAGAGATCCCCTCGAGATCGTGAGGGGACTTATATGGGTGGGAGATCGAGGGAGGTGCGTGCGAGATAGAAAGATGCCCCGAGAGAAATCGAGATAGAGCATGCACATGTTTGTGATGGAGACTAAGATTAACTAGTCATATACATATAGGGGGGACTGCGTGTGCCTACATTTGAGTGAGATACCATCATACTTGGCTAGGAATGAGATTGTGTGTGTGTGCGTGTGAGATGGAGGGAGAACAAGGGAGAGAGATAAAGTTTTAGATGGGTCTATCGAGTGCGAGTGAGATATGCATGTGTATGTGTGACCCAGGTAGATGGAGAGTTTCAGAGAGAGAGAGGAAGAGCTCTGAGACGACAGAGTGGTGCGTGAGAGAGTTACGGGCAACGAGCCAAGGAATTTGTGTGCATACGATGAGTGCACCCAAGATATTTAGCTTGGACTAGAAAATCATACATAGTGTGCGAGAGAGACCTATAGATGGAGTATATATGCATGCGAACTAGAAATACCCCCCCCCCACACACACACAAAGAGAGAGAGAGAGAGAGAGAGAGAGAGAGAGAGAGACGGAGAGAGAGGGAGAGGGACCAACATGGTTTGTGTGTTGGATACGTGCGACAAATTTGAAGATTGTTGGCGAGAGAGAGAGAGAGAGAGAGAGAGAGAGAGAGAGAGAGAGAGAGAACGGTCTTCTATTTGTACTTGTGTGTGTGCGAGATATATATATATATATATATATATATATATATATATATATATATATATATATAGAGAGAGAGAGAGAGAGCAGGAGTCCGGGAGAGGGGGAGGTCGCGTTTTATGCATCAAAGACTGATATAAAGCATGTTTCGGTATAAACTTGCATTCAAATATTTAAATTGGAGAACATGTTTTTTGCAATCCACACATGAACGGAGATATGCGTATATTAAACAAGTTCATTAATTTGACTCAACATGTTCATGGAGTACTATAATATTGTACAACATGCTACTCGATTGAGGTGTTTAATTTTGGATTTAGTTCACTATTTTGACCTGGTGAACGAGCTATTTCATTAAATCGAGATAGTTCATTTTGGGTTTGATTCCCGTTTTTGAGTGGGTCAACTATTTGTCATATAGTTAATCGCTAGCAACGAGCACGTAAAAACACATTACTCCCGAGCATCATCTCTCCATCTAAAGAAAGAATTGGCAAGCTAATATTTCAAAATTTGATTCGAATTGACTTGGTAAGGTAGACGTGGATGCTCGTTCTCCCAAAATTTGAGCGAACCGTTAAACACCCTCTGCTCGGTGGAATTCGCCCGAGCAAATAAACGCGAGTTGCGAAATTACCTACCTATGTGGGACACACATCAACTGGCCCGTTGTACATCGAGGGTAGGTTCGTAACTTCATCCAAGCGCGCCTTCTCCTTGGCCGAAATGACATGTGCCGAATAATTCATAAACCATGGTCGAAAAAACACCCTCTCCTCGCTCGAAATAGCTCGCGCCCACTATTTCAAAACACGCTCTCCTCGCCCGAAATCGCTCGCGCCCACTATATTTCAAAACACGCCCTCCTTGCCCGAAATTGCTTGCGCCCACTATATTTCAAAACACGCCCTCCTCGCCCGAAATCGCTCACGCCCAGTATATTTCAAAATGCGCCCTCCTCGCCGAAATCGCTTGCACCCAGTATATTTCAAAACACGCCCTCCTCGCCCAAAATCGATCGCGCCCACTATTTGGGAGAAGCAAAGTTACTCTACTATCCCCGACCCTCAGTACACAGACCCAAGCCGAGAAGCCTAAAGGGAGGGGTAGAACTATAACTCCCCCCACATTTCAGACAAATGCGTCCGTAAGACATGGTTCCCCCTGCCAATTCCCCATTCATACCTCGTGGGCACCAAATCACCTTCTCCCCGGAAGCTCCCTTCTCCCGAGCCGCGAAACCTCAGCCCCTCCTCCATGGTGCCCCCACCACCCCAAATTCACAGCCGCCCTCCTCTCTAATCCCGGAGACGCTGTCAATTTGCCGTTGTGCAATGGGTCGCGTGCCTCTTACTCCGTGCTACCGGAGCTTCCTAGACGATGGACGCGTGAACCGTACCGGAGCCGATTCACCCCCGCTGTTGTTCATGGCGTCGAAGCAGCTCCAACTTTGGACCCGTCCAGAGCCCCGACGCTGCTTCCTCGTAGCCATCGACCATCGCGACATCTCTACTTCCCTGCCTCCGGTAGCCACCGCTACCGTGCCGGCCTCACCGACTAGGCAGTTGGAGCTGCCTACTTCACCGAGTCGCCAGATAGGTCGCACCCTCATCTCAAATCACTTTATTTAGGCGTCAGTTGTCTGAATTTTTATTCTAGGCCAATCGATTCGCAATGGGAAGCAGCACCCCTCGAGCCTGCGGATCTCCTAGGCTGCTGTTTGGCTGGTGTCTAACATAAGGGTGCGGGCGTGCAAGTTTGCCGTGGAAGCATCGCTTAGATGGCTATCTTAGAGTTGCGTGGGTTGAAGGTATTGTCGCTGCTGGATTGGGACGACGGCGAGTCTTTGTGGATTGGCCCGGGGGCGGCGCAACCACGGCAGTGCGGTGGGGCGGGGAGCGGGGTTTTGGTCGGGGCCACGGACGGTGGAGGCAGGCTACCCTGCCGGTGGTCGTTGGCTCTTCGGGGAAGATTCCGAACAGTGTCAGCCGGGAGGCACAAGACGTCCATCAAGCCATCTGGCGTAGATCGGATAGTACAAAATAAAATAAAATCGTGTGACCCCAATTTAGTCTTCAGTCAATAGACGTGTGACCACTCTCGTACCTTGCTGTTGATCTCTTAGGGTATTTCTCCAGATCAGAGGGATGTGTCGTTCTTAACATTATGTGTTTTCTGCATCTTCAGCCACACCGTCTTCCAACTCACCGCAGCGGCTTCAACAAGGGAAGCATACACCAGAAGGGAGCTATAGTCCCCACTTAACAGTTCCCTGCATTGAATGTGCGTGCCCGACATGGACAGCCACAACAACTGCAGGGCCATCGACAAGTCAGCACATGATGCTCACTCCTATGGATGGCGGCCAGATAGGTTGTACCCTCATCTTACTTGTGTGCAACATCTATGGCTTTGTTATTCATCTTAGCATTGAAAATAGATTATCACATTTCACTGTATATTCATGTTGATCTCTTACGGGTCTTGTTCAGGAGTTAACGTTGTTCCATAGTTCAGCTAAGAGACTTGTTCTTTAGGTAACACTGTTCCATAGTTATCATCCATCAACCAATGCTATCCCACAGGCTGGTGATTATAGTATTATACCACTTCTAGTATAACATATGTTGTTCCTTAATACTTTTGTGTGACATCTAGTTAATCTCGAGTACAAACGATACATATTATGTAGCTTTCATCTGTGTTCTCCCTTTAGTTTTTGAGACCTGTTGCTGCTAGTTAACCCTAGTCCTACTATTTATGTCGTCTCCTACATGCACTCATTACATAAATCTAACTACTAGTTGTCTTCCATGCATGTCAGATATAATTGCACACGCTCATTTATCCACAAGAACCTCACGGAGCAATGTAATAGCCAACAAACTTGACGTCAATGATACCCAATATGATGGAACATGTAAAGGCAGTTCTTCTCAAGACTTGCAGAAAGATGATGAATCCTATTCACCCCATAAGGTCCTTGCTCTAACTTGGCCCTTGGTATGGATACAGCATGCATATATGTCCTGAAGTGCATCTACTCTGTTGCAACTAGATGATGCCCCGCGCGTTGCTGCGGAAATGTGGATGTACATATCTATAGATTTAGAGATAAAAAGTAATTAAATATTGAAACATACAATAACGAAGAAAACCATTTGCTAGGTTCCTCGTGGATTGACGCAGGTGTATAACGAATCACATGCATAATAAGTCTCAAATACAAAGAAATGAACCAATTATCCAGATAAAAAAGTGGTTCAAATACTTGTAAAATGTGGGTCAATGTTACTATTTGTCATGATCCTTCTCACTCTGGATGAAGAACCATCCTATGAATGTGAAAGTATCATGTTATCTATAACAGAACAAAAAGTTTCAGTTAGGAACTCTGGATCGGTACCACTAACAACCACAACTAACTTGGAGCTGCTTTAACAAAAAAAAAGTTTGCAACTAAGTTCTACAAAAAAATGTGGAATCTACTTTATAAGAACAATTATATAATAATATATGGAAGTATTATAACAAAACTAAGTGATACAATATTTTCACAATAAAACTTATTCGAGCATGTTCCAACTATGAAGCGTAAAATATTGTAAAGCATCGTGTAGCCGTACAATCGCACTATATGATAAAAAAGAGCATGATCACATTATACATATTACCCATGTAGTTAAAATGACAATAATATGAAGGAACTAACCAATAATCTTTTGACGATACTTTAAATTGAGTGCTGGCTTTTTCATTTGAAGCCACCAAGGGCGAAGTTGTGAACTTCACAATGGAGCTCCCGGCAGAATACTCATGAAAAGAGCACACTAATTTATGCAAACAGATAAAAGTATGATATGACAAAATGGATTTCATTTGTTACTTACCATGAATTTTGTAAGTGGTCACACATAAGCAGACCGCATCACATATTCTTACTCTCTATGGATTACATTGAAAACCATCCATGGAAAAAGAACTCAATCAGTATCATGCAAGTGATATGTTAGTGATCTTTCTCTTACCAGAAAGTGTCCAGCCTAGAATGTATGACCCATCACCATGGATGCAACAAGGAATCTGACTATTAAGGGAGTAATCTGGGATGCCTTTGCTGAACTTAATTAACCTTCTACTTCATCCATTCTTCCCTCCTTAATTAACACAATAATGGTTGATCGATAGACAATAGACACGAAGAGATCAACCAAAGGAACCGCTGTCACGACAAGATAGGTCGAACTTCTCTCCGAACAAAAGCCAATGCACAGATCTGAACTAAATGCACCAGGACAGACCATTCAAGCGTATTATGTGACGGTTAATTGCTTACCAAAGGCTGAGTGGAGTATGTATCAATAATAACAGCGATCTTCAGATACTTCAAAAGGAATTACGAAAACAGTCATGGATTATAGAATCCCGTTTGCCTTGCTGATCGGAAGATCGACGCCAATCATAGGAGTCCAGCTTGCACATTGCAATAAATTTCCACAAGTTTCAGGCGGTGCTAGTGATGTTGAGAAAAGCAAAAGAAACATGAATATCGGTAAGGAAATGAGTTGGTAGAGGAAAGTACAGAAAAGCACCTCTTATTCCTCTCGCACATCACTCCACGCCGACTGCCTCGTCGCACTACAGGCAAGAACAGAGAGGAGGGTCTGATGGGCTGCACGACAACCAGCGGCACGATTCTTAGTAGCGCCGCAACGACGTGGGGTGGGATGTGGACTGCACCTGCGGGCTGCTGCCGAGTGAAGCCCATGCGTATGGGCGGCCGAGCGAAGCCGATGCAGGGCAATGACGAGCCGCTGCGTGCTTCCGGCGATTCAGTGCAGGCGCGGCGTTGAGGCTCGGCATCGAGCCCCATATTGTCGCGTGCGCCGGAGCTCCATCCCGGCGGCCGCGGTTCGATATGAGATGAGAGGCGACGATTGCTCATTTAAATCTAGTATTTTTGTCCGCATTTGTAGGGTAATGGAGGGAGAGGTAATGAGAGGCTGTGAATGCTGCCATTTCATGTGCATTTGTAGGCGTCGTTTCATGCCGCGCCCGTCGTGGTGGCGACGGGTGGAAGAGAGAGCGTCGGGGAAGATGAACCCTCAGCCAGGAAGTGCGATAAGCCAGATAGATCGATCAGTTACATGTGCTTGGCATGACCGACCAAGCCCATCTAGCTATCACGTACCACACTATTGGCCTTTGTATTGACCCAAGTTATCGACTAAACTTCGTGTGCAGCAGTGGGAGGATTAGCGATCGATAAATCAGGATTTTTTGGTGACGTGGCTGGATGAGGAGTCATGGATTGCAAACTGAATGATGACATGGCATGATGATGATGTGGATAGTGTGCATGTTGAGAGAATTGGTTGTAGTGGGGATCAACTTCTTAAGAATGTAAGATGCCTTGTGCTTCGCCTGCTGATCATGCATGGTAATATGACATGCCTTCCTATTTTTTAGTACCTATTCCATTAATGATAACATGTTTTTAAATTAATGTACTGTCATTCTACTCTATCACAATGCCATCTGCTTAGTTTGGACATCATGCTTCTCAATATCTTATGCATTGTTATTCATCAGTATGTACTTCATCTGTCTACCGTACTATGTTCTTTTTTTACATTGAAGTGCTGTTCTAGTAGTCTCTTGCAATGCCATCTTAGTTTCCCAATCATACACGTATATGTTGTCTTAGTGTTTTTCTGTAATGTATTTCGCTAGCATACAGTTTTACATTCAAGTAGTGTTTTTTTTACACTGTTGTCCTGTCGTATCCCTAGCTCTTACATCATACTCCCTCCGTCTGGATTACATGTCGCAGAAATGGATAAAACTGGATGTATCTAGAACTGAAATACGCCTAGACCCATCCATTTATTTCCGAATGGAGGGAATACATGTCAATATGTCATGCCTTTCTTTCTTCAGTACCTATTCCATCTTTGCTATAACATGTTTTATAATTGAAGCACCCATTCTTGTATATAAGGCATGCAAGGGGAAGACGACTATGTTAGAATCTGAAGGGTTACAAACCAGGTCTTTGCAACAGATCCAAACGCCAGGGGATAATAAACCAAATCCATTTTTCATAGGTACTGCTCCAGCACAGAGAAACCCAACTCCCACTGATAGTAAGCAGATTCCAGTGGCCAAAGAACTAGTCCGCCCAAATTCAAAGAAAATATGTCAACTCCATTCTAAGAAGCGTGTGCGTATCCTCGCATCATGAAATTTTATAGCATTCTGATCATATTTTCTACATGTTTCTTACCCATCTCTCTTTTAGAAAATAAGGTTAAACGATAGAAGATTCCATCCATTGGGATCATATTCGAGGAAAGTATTTTGCAGGAATTCTCTGTGCTCTAATGCTAATGTAAGTACCTGTTGTATATCACTATATTTATACATTAGCATGTATTTTGTTAATCGGCGTGAATGCAACCTTTATCTGATCTAAATTCAGTTGTAGAAAAATGTTAAAGGCGACAATGTTGATTTTTGTAAGGAAAACTGCCTGGTAGTTTTGCATACTAAGCTGCATTATTGTACTATCTCATATCATGCACATTACTGAATTGTAGTGTTGCTCTGGTTGCCCATTCATTCATTGTGTCAATGTTGCTTTCGTATTACCATACCTGGCTGATGAGAGATGTGCCATATTGTGTTGATTTGGTGTAGGCTGGTGTGGTCTAGTTGCCCAAACGTTCTTTGTGTCAATGTTGCTTTCATATTATCTGGCCTGGCCAATGATAGCAATGCTAGTGTGTTAATTTGGTGCAGGCTGCTGAAGATAAGAAGACAAACTCTGAAAACAGCAAGGCAACCCCATTGTTTCTTTCCAATAAATCCAGGCCAAGTAATATGGCAATAACTCATGATTAATCTGTTCGGTTCCCCTCCTAATTTAGGTTATGATGGAGTGGTCAAGACACTCTCCACTATCAATAATACAAGCCTGCCAAAATCGCCATATGAATCTGTTCAGTTTCCTCTGTCTCGAATGCAATGGAAAAAATGTATGTTTGTGAACCAATTAACGGCTGAAGCAATGATGGAAATGGTGGAGGAATCAGAGCTGCACATTCATGCGCAACAACAACTGATCAATGTTTTCAGAGACAGTGTAGCAAAGCAGCAAGAACTTGCCCACATGCTTATGGGGGTGATCCGCGCTAAGGTTCCAGATTGTGACATTGTAGATCGTTAGGTTCTGTTCATTTATTTGCACTGGCATCAATCTTTGGTTGCCCAGTGGATGTAATTTCCTGTAATATATGCTGGATGCGCAACATTTTTCCCTGTATGCCGTACCTTTGCTTGATCGGTTTTGGTCCTATGCATAATTGCTCGTCGTAATGGGCTCAAATTATCTAATTGGGCATAAAGACATGTATGAACTTTAGTGCGCCCATTAAGTTAATGGGTCGTTACCTGGCCGAAAGTTAATGGTCGGCCCTCTTACCTCCTGGGTCGTTAACAGGCCGACATCAAAGCGGGCAACAGGTGAGCCCATTTGATTTCACGGGCCGTTAACAGGCCATTACTAAGGTTGGGCTACATATGGCCCAACTATACTGTGGGCCTTTAGCAGGCCGAAAGAGACAGCGGGCTCGTACTGGACCATGAAGAGCATGTAACGCTAAGAGGCTGAAAGTCAGGTCATACTGTAAATGGCCCAACTATGTTGTGGGCCTTTAGCAGGCCGAAAGAGAACCCGGGCTGGTATTGGGCCATGAAGAGCATGGGCCGTTAAATGGCCAAAACTCAGGTCCGACTACAAATGGCCCAACTCATTTATGGGCCGTCAACAAGTTGAAAGACACACCGGGCCGGGAATTGGCCCAACACTTAAATGGGTCGATAAAAGGCCAAAAATAAGGTCCGACTACAAATAGCCCAACTCATTTATGTGCCGTCAACAGGCTGAAAGACACACCAGGCCGGAAATTAGCCCAACACTTAAATGGGTCGCTAAAAGGCCGAAAGATGTACATCCTGAAAATTGGCCCATCCCTTGAATGGGTCGTTAACAGGCCGAAATCACATCGGGCCGATATTGGGCCCAAATATATAGCAGGCTGTTAAGAGGCTCGAACTCACGATGGGCTGCAACGGTGTCAAATCTTTAACGGGCCGTTGACGGGCAGAATTGGCACATCTCTTATGGGCCATGGGCTTAAATGGACCTGACACAAGTAGGCCTTATATGGGTTGGCCTGCTAATTTTTACTAGGCCGGCCTTTTTTACCGGAATGGGCCACTGTTGGGCCGTGACACGTGTCGACCTATCACAGACGCCTCCTGTCTTACGAGTGGATGACATCAGTCCCAACGGTGAGCCAACACGTGTTTCCTCCGGCCAATGAGAATTTTACACGTGGATAATCCTCATTCGTCCGGGCTGTTAATGGGTTATCGGATCCAAAACCGGACACGATAGCTTAACGGCGACCCATCACGATGGATGCCACGTGTCGGTCACCCTTGATGAAAGCACTTTCATGACACGCCATTTATCGTCATGGAAGTGGACACTTCAGTAATGATAAATTTGGTAATGTCATGGAACACTTCTACGACACCACATGTATGACTATCTTGATTCTGTAATAAAATCCTCATGGATGTACATGCATGACAGAAAATGTGACCTACCGTGACAAACATGTATCATCACGGAAATGTATTTTTTTAGTGTGGTCTTCTGAAAACAGCGTCAGTCCTGGTTAGTTTCATTCAAATCATGCAAATTAGAGTCCACAACAAGAGAAAAGCATTAGGAAAAATAGATACGATGGAGAAGTATCAGGGCGTCACGTCAAGCTCATGGGTTAGTAGAGCAGCCAAAGACGAGCCTAGAGGTAGTTCAAGTGGGGAAGAAGGAGGGCTGGGGTTTTCTGTAGGAGCGAGGAACAAGGGGAATAGGCATTTTCTGTACGAGTGAGGAAGAAGGTGAGCGGCGGTTTTTGATACGTCTCCAACGTATCTATAATTTTTGATTGTTCCATGCTAATATATATTCTGTTTTAGATGTTTAATGGGCTTTATTATATACTTTTATATTATTTTTGGGACTAACCTATGAACCGGAGGCCTAGCCCGAATTACTGTTTTTTTGCCTATTTCAGTGTTTCGAAGGAAAGTATATCAAACGGAGTCCAAACGGAATGAAACCTTCGCAAACATGATTTTCAGAACAAACGTGATCCAGAGGACTTGGAGTGGACGTCTAGAAATGAACAAGGAGGCCACGAGGCAGGGGGCGCGCCTACCCCCCTGGGCGCGCCCTCCACCCTCGTGGGCCCCTAGTAGCTCCACCGACCTACTTCCTCCTATATATACCTATGTACCCCGAAACCATCAGGGACGGATCCAAAACCCTATTTCCACCGCCACAACCTTCTATAACCGTGAGATCCCATCTTGGGGCCTTTTCCGGCGCTTCACCGGAGGGGACATTGATCACGGAGGGCTTCTGCATCAACACCATGGCTTCTCCGATGATGTGTGAGTAGTTTATTTCAGTCCTTCGGGTCCATAGTTATTAGCTAGATGGCTTCTTCTCTCTCTTTGGATCTTAATACAAAGTTCTCCTCGATTCTTTTGGAGATCTATTTGATCTAACTCTTCTTTTTGCGGTGTGTTTGTCGAGATCCGATGAATTGTGGGTTTATGATCAAGATTATCTATGAACAATATTTGAATCTTCTCTGGATTCTTTTATGTATGATTGGTTATCTTTGCAAGTCTCTTTGAATTATCAGTTTGGTTTGGGCTACTAGATTGATCTTTCTTGCAATGGGAGAAGTGCTTAGCTTTGGATTCAATCTTGCGATGCTCGATCCAGTGATAGTAGGGGAAACGACACGTATTGTATTGTTTCCATCGAGGATAACAAGATGTGGTTTATATCATATTGCATGAGTTTATCCCTCTACATCATGTCATCTTGCTTAAGGCGTTACTCTGTTCTTATGAACTTAATACTCTAGATGCATGCTGGATAGCGGTCGATGTGTGGAGTAGTAGTAGTAGATGCAGGCAGAAGTCGGTCTACTTGTCACGGACGTGATGCCTATATACATGATCATACCTAGATACTCTCATAACTATGCTTAATTCTATCAATTGCTCCATAGTAATTCGATTACCGACCGTAATACTTATGCTATCTTGAGAGAAGCCACTGGTGAAACCTATGGCCCTCGGGTCTATTTTGCATCATATTAATTTCCCGTCAACAAGCTATTACTATCTTTGTTTACTTTGCAATCTTTACTTTTAATCTTTATCATAAAAATACCAAAAATATTATCTTATCATCTCTATTAGATCTCACTCTCATAAGTGACCGTGAAGGGATTGATAACCCCTTTATCACGTTGGTTGCGAGGTTCTTATTTGTTTGTGTAGGTGCGTGGGACTCGAGCGTGGCCTCCTACTGGATTGATACCTTGGTTCTCAAAACTGAGGGAAATATTTACGCTACTTTGCTGCATCACCCTTTCCTCTTCAAGGGAAACCAACGCAGTGCTCAAGAGGTAGCAAGAAGGATTTCTGGCGCCGTTGCCGGGGACTCTACGCACAAGTCAAAAATCTTATTCCTCGCATTAGATTATTTTCCATTTGCCTCTCGTTTTCCTCTCCCCCACTTCACCCTTGCCGTTTTATTCGCCCTCTTTTTCCATTCGCCTCTTTTTCGCTTGCCTCTTGTTTTCTTGTGTGTTGGATTGCTTGTTTGTCACGATGGCTCAAGACAATAATAAATTGTGTGACTTTACCAATACCAACAACAATGATTTTCTTAGCACTTTGATTGCTCCTCTTATCGATGCTGAATCTTGTGAAATTAATGCTGCCTTGCTGAATCTTGTCATGAAAGATCAATTCGCCGGCCTTCCTAGTGAAGATGCCGCTACCCATCTAAATAGCTTTGTTGATTTGTGTGATATGCAAATGAAGAAAGATGTGGATAATGATATTATTAAATTGAAGCTATTTCCTCTTTCTCTTAGAGATCATGCTAAAACTTGGTTTTCATCTTTGCCTAAAATAGTATTGATTCTTGGAATAAGTGCAAAGATGCTTTTATCTCTAAGTATTTGCCTCCCGCTAAAATCATATCTCTTAGAAACGATATTATGAATTTTAAGCAACTTGATCATGAACATGTTGCACAAGCTTGGGAGAGGATGAAATTAATGATACATAATTGCCCCACTCATGGTTTGAATTTGTGGATGATTATACAAAAATTTGATGCCGGATTAAATTTTGCTTCTAGAAATCTTTTTGATTCGGCCGCGGGAGGCACTTATATGGAAATCACCTTAGGATAAGCTACTAAACTCCTAGATAATATTATGGTTAGTTATTCTCAATGGCACACTGAAAGATCTACTAGTAAAAAGGTTCATGCGATTGAAGAAATTAATATTTTGAGTGGAAAGATGGATGAACTTATGAGATTATTTGCTAATAAGAGTGTTTCTTCTGATCCTAATGATATGCCTTTGTCTACCTTGATTGAGAATAATAAAGAATCTATGGATGTGAATTTTGTTGGTAGGAACAATTTTGGTAACAATGCTTATAGAGGAAACTTTAATCCTAGGCCGTATCCTAGTAATTCCTCTAATAATTATGGTAATTCCTACAACAACTCTTATGGAAATTTTAATAAGATGCCCTCTGATTTTGAGACTAGTGTTAAAGTGTTTATGATTTCTCAAAAGAATTTCAATGCTTTGCTTGAAGAAAAACTGCCTAAGATTGATGAATTGGCTAGGAACATGGATAGAATTTCTCTTGATGTTGATTCTTTGAAAATTAGATCTATTCCACCTAAGCATGATATCAATGAGTCTCTCAAATTCATGAGAATTTCCATTGATGAGTGCAAAGAAAGAACCGCTAGGATGCGTGCTAAGAAAGATTGCTTTGTGAAAGCATGTTCTTCTAGTATTTATGAGAATAAACATGAAGATCTAAAAGTTATTGATGTGTCTCCTATTAAATCTTTGTTTTGCAATATGAATCTTGATAATGATGGGACTGGAGATGAGTCAACTTTAGTTGGAAGGCATCCCAAAAATTCGGAGTTTTTAGATCTTGATGCAAAATTTTGTAAAAGTGGGATTGAAGAAGTCAAAACTTTAGATATCAATGAACCCACTATTTTGGATTTCAAGGAATTTAATTATGATAATTTCTCTTTGATAGATTGTATTTCCTTGTTGCAATCCCTGCTAAATTCTCCTCATGCTTATAGTCAAAATAAAGCTTTTACCATACATATCGTTGATGCTTTGATGCAATCTTATGAAGAAAAACTTGAGTTGGAAGTTTCTACCCCTAGAAAACTTTATGATGAGTGGGAACCTTCTATTAAAATTAGAATTAAGGATCATGAATTCTATGCTTTATGTGATTTGGGTGCTAATGTTTCCACGATTCTGAAAACTTTGCGTGATTTGCTAGGTTTCTGCGAATTTGATGATTGTTCTCTAAGCTTGCACCTTGCGGATTCCACTATTAAGATTCCTATGGGAAGAATTAATGATGTTCTTATTGTTGCAAATAGGAACTATGTACCCGTAGATTTCATTGTTCTAGGTATAGATTGCAATCCTTAATGTCCTATTATTCTTGGTAGACCTTTCCTTAGAACGATTGGTGCAATTATTGATATGAAGGAAGGAAATATTAGATTCCAATTTCTGTTGAGGAAAGATATGGAACACTTTCCTAGAAAAAAATTAAATTACCATATGAATCTATTATGAGAGACACTTATGGATTGCCAACTAAAGATGGCAATACGTAGATCTATCTTCGCCTTTATGCCTAGCTAAGGGCATTAAACGATAGCTCTTGTTGGCAGGCAACCCAATATTGTTTTACTTTTTTTGCTTTTTGCTCCTGTTTAGGAATAAATCTTTGATCTAGCCTCTGGTTAGATTTTGTGTGTGTGTTTCAATTAGTGTTTGTGCCAAGAGAAACCTATAGGATTTTCTTGGATGATAGTTATTTGATCTTGCTGAAAATTCCAGAAACTTTCTGTTCACGAAAACAATTATTAAAAATCACCAGAACGTGATAATATATTGATTCCAATTGCAGTAGATCAATAAACGAATTATCTAGGTCTTCCTATTTTGGTAGAATTTTTTGAGTTCCATAAGTTTGCGTTAGTTACAGATTACTACAGACTGTTCTGTTTTTGACAGATTCTGTTTTTCGTGTGTTGTTTGCTTATTTTGATGAATCTATGGCTAGTAAAATAGTTTATAAACCATAGAGAAGTTATAATACAGTAGTTTTAACTCCAATATAAATAAAGAATTAGTTCATTACAGTACCTTTAAGTGGTGTTTTGTTTTATTTCGCTAACGGAGCTCACGAGATTTTCTATTAAGTTTTGTGTTGTGAAGTTTTCAAGTTTTGTGTGAAGATTTGATGGATTATGGAACAAAGATTGTCAAGAGCCTAAGCTTGGGGATTCCCAAGGCACCCCAAGGTAAATCTAAGGACACCAAAAAGCCAAAACTTGGGGATGCCCCGGAAGGCATCCCCTCTTTAAATCTTCGGCCCATCGGTAACTTTACTTGGAGCTATATTTTTATTCACCACATGATAAGTGTTTTGCTTGGAGCGTCTTGTATGATTTGAGTATTTGCTTTTAGTTTACCACAATCATCCTCGCTGAATACACTTTTAATAGAAACACACATGATTCGGAATTTATTAGAATATACTATGTGCTTCACTTATATCTTTTGAGCAATATAGTTTTTGCTCTAGTGCTTCACTTGTATCTTTTAGATCACGGTGGTGGTTTTGTTTTATAGAAACTATTGTTCTCTCATGCTTAACTTATAATATTTTTAGAGTCCTACAAAACAGCATGGTAATTTGCTTTAATTGTGAAATTAGTCCTAATATTATAGGCATCCAAGATTAGTAAAAACTTTCTTATATGTGCGTTGAATACTAACAGAAGTTTGATGCTTGATAATTGTTTTGAGATATGAAGATGGTGATATTAGAGTCATGCTAGTTGAGTGGTTATGAATTCGAAAAATACTTGTGTTAAAGTTTTTGATACCCGTAGCATGCATGTATGGTGAACCATTATGTGATGAAGTCAGAGCATGATTTATTTATTGATTGTCTTCCTTATGAGTGGCGGTCGGGGACGAGCGATGGTCTTTTCCTACCAATCTATCCCTCTAGGAGCATGCGCGTAATACTTTGTTTTGATAACTAATAGATTTTTGCAACAAGTATATGAGTTCTTTATGACTAATGTTGAGTCCATGGATTATATGCACTCTTATCCTTCCACCATTGCTAGCCTCTCTATTACCGCACACTTTTCGCCGGTATCATACACCCACCATACATCGTATTAGTGGCAAAGCCACCGTTCATTATCTTCATACATGTCACTCTTGATTCATTATCCCAGTACACCGCCGGAGGCATTCATATAGAGTCATATTTTGTTCTAAGTATTGAGTTCTAATACTTGAGTTGTAAGTAAATAAAAGTGTGATGATCATCATTATTAGAGCATTGTCCCAAGTGAGGAAAGGATGATGGAGACTATGATTCCCCCACAAGTCGGGATGAGACTTCGGACTAAAAAAAGAGGCCATAAAAAAAGAGAAAATGCCCAACAAAAAATGAGAGAAAAGAGAGAAGGGACAATGCTACTATCCTTTTTCCACATTTGTGCTTCAAAATAGCACCATGATCTTTATGTTAGAGAGTCTCTTGTTTTGTTACTTTCATATACTAGTGGGAATTTTTTATTATAGAACTTGGCTTGTATATTCCAATGATGGGCTTCCTCAAAATGCCCTAGTTCTTCGTGAGCAAGCGAGTTGGATGCACACCCACTTAGTTTTCATTATTGAGCTTTCATACACTTATAGCTCTAGTGCATCCGTTGCATGGCAATCCCTACTCACTCACATTGATATCCATTAATGGGCATCTCCATAGCACGTAGATACGCCTAGTTGATGTGAGACTATCTTCTCCTTTTTGTCTTCTCCACAACCACCGTTCTATTCCACCTATAGTGCTATATCCATGGCTCACGCTCATGTATTGCGTGATGATTGAAAAAGTTTGAGAACACCAAAAGTATGAAATAATTGCTTGGCTTGTCATCAGGGTTGTGCATGATTTAAATATTTTGTGTAGTGAAGATAAAGCATAGCCAGACTATATGATTTTGTAGGGATAACTTTCTTTGGCCATGTTATTTTGAGAAGACATGATTGCTTTATTAGCATGCTTGAAGTATTATTACTTTTATGTCAATATTAAACTTTTATCTTGAATCTTTTCATATCTGAATATTCATACCACAAATAAGAGAATTATATTGAAAATTATGCTACATAGCATTCCACATCAAAGATTCTGTTTTTATCATTTACCTACTCGAGGACGAGCAGGAATTAAGCTTGGGGATGCTTGATACATCTCCAACGTATCTATAATTTTTTATTGTTCCATGCTAATATATATTCTATTTTGGATGTTTAACGAGCTTTATTATATACTTTTATATTATTTTTGGGACTAACCTATTAACCGAAGGCCCAGCCCGAATTGCAGTTTTTTTTGCCTATTTCAGTGTTTCGAAGGAAAGGAATATCAAATGGAGTCTAAACGGAATGAAACCTTCGCAAACGTGATTTTCGGAACAAACGTGATCCAGAGGACTTGGAGTGGACGTCATGGAACGAACAAGGAGGCCACGAGGCAGGGGGACGCGCCTACCCCCCTGGGCGTGCCCTCCACCCTCGTGGGCCCCTCATAGCTCCACCGACCTACTTCTTCCTCCTATATATACCTACATACCCCCAAACCATCAGGGACGGAGCCAAAACCCTATTTCCACCGCCGCAACCTTCTGTACCCGTGAGGTCCCATCTTGGGGCCTTTTCCGGCGCTCCGCCGGAGGGGGCATTGATCACGGAGGGCTTCTACATCAACACCATAGCCTCTCCGATGATGTGTGGGTAGTTTACTTTAGACCTTCGGGTCCATAGTTATTAGCTAGATGGCTTCTTCTCTCTCTTTGGATCTCAATACAAAGTTCTCCTCGATTGTCTTGGAGATCTATTTGATGTAACTCTTCTTTTTGCGGTGTGTTTGTCGAGATCCGATGAATTCTGGGTTTATGATCAAGATTATCTATGAACAATATTTGAATCTTCTCTGAATTCTTTTATGTATGATTGGTTATCTTTGCAAGTCTCTTCGAACTATCAGTTTGGTTTGGCCTACTAAATTGATCTTTCTTGCAATGGGAGAAGTGCTTAGCTTCGGGGTCAATCTTGCGGTGCTCTATCCCAGTGACAGTAGGGGAAACGACACGTATTGTATTGTTTCCATATAGGATAACAAGATGGGGTTTATATCATATGAGTTTATCCCTCTACATCATGTCATCTTGCTAAAGGCGTACTATGTTCTTATGAACTTAATACTCTAGATGCATGCTGGATAGCGGTCGATGTGTGGAGTAATAGTAGTAGATGCAGGCAGGAGTCGGTCAACTTGTAACAGACGTGATGCCTATATACATGATCATACCTGGATATTCTCATAACTATGCTCAATTCTATCAATTGCTCGACAGTAATTTGTTTACCCACCATAATACTTATGCTATCTTGAGAGAAGCCACTAGTGAAACCTATGGCCCCCGGGTCTATTTTCCATCATATTAATTTCCCGTCAACAAGCTATTACTATCTATGTTTACTTTGCAATCTTTACTTCTAATCTTTATCATAAAAATATCAAAAATATTATCTTATCATCTCTATCAGATCTCACTCTCGTAAGTGACCGTGATGGGATCGACAACCCCTTAATCGCGTTGGTTGCGAGGTTCTTATTTGTTTGTGTAGTTGCGTGGGACTCGAGCGTGGCCTCCTACTGGATTGATACCTTGGTTCTCAAAACTGAGGGAAATACTTACGCTACTTTGCTGCATCACCCTTTCCTCTTCAAGGGAAAACCAATGCCGTGCTCAAGAGGTAGCAGTTTTCTGTACGAGTGAGGAAGAAGGGGAGCGGAGGGAATTGGGTGCGATGGAAGGGGGAGTTCAGCGGGATGCAAGGTTTTTTCGGGAGCTCCCCAATTCAAGAAATATGGGCTTTTCCTCGCAAAAAATGGCCTTTAAGATGGATTGGCTTTTGTATCGGCCTGGTCAGCTGCCGTGTTTCATCCTGGACGGTCTTAACACTAGAGGCAGCCCAAAAGAGACACCCTCCAGCTCTCCGAGCTTATTGCCCATTCAAAAGAAGAGACACCCCCGAGCTTATGGCTCCTCATCGGTAACCTTTTTAAACTTTAAAAAAAAGTTATGGCTCCTTCTTGGGCCCGCTTGCCATCCACCAAATTAGAGGATGCGTTACTGCATGCAGACACTCACACTAGTCGTAGCGCGGAAAAATGAAGTGTCAAATAACAGGCCCACACTATACTACTAGATTGTAAAGGCTCACATGCTACGGTATGCATACCAACATTCACAAGCACAAAAGTTCAGCATGTTTATGCATCTCAATGATTCACCATACTATAACCAAGTCAAAGCTGTGAGAAGGTGTAGAAATAAACAAAAATGAACGGGGCTTCTTTGAGCAAAGGGCCTCCCTGCACACGCATTAATTTCCTGGTCATGCTTGTTGATACGTCTCCAACGCATCTATAATTTTTTATTGTTCCATGTTGTTATATTATAAATCTTGGATGTTTTACATTCATTTACTAGCAACTTTATATCATTTTCTGGGACTAACCTATTGACATAGTGCGCAGTGCCAGTTGCTGTTTTTTGCTTGTTTTTTACTTTGCGGAATATCCATATCAAACGAAGTCCAAGTGCAGCCAAACTTTTTGGAGATTTTTTCTGCCCAGAAGACACCCAGGAGGCCCAAGATGTGCACCAGAGGGGACCTGTGGGGCCCACTAAGGACCAGAGCGCCCCAGGGCCCCCAAGCGTGCCCTGGTGGGTAGTGGGGCCCACAGGCACCTCCTCCACCACCTCTTAGCTCTATAAATACTCTAATATTCCAGAAACCCTAGGGGAGTCGTAAACACAATTCCATCCGCCGCAAGTTCCAGAACCACGAGATCCAATCTAGAGGCCTTTTCTGGCACTTTGCCAAAGGGGTTAACAACCACGGAGGGTTTCTTCATCATCATCCTTGCCCCTCCAATGATGAGTGAGTAGTTTACAACAGACCTATGGGTCCGTAGGTAGTAGCTAGATGGCTTCTTCTGTCTATTTGATCTTCAATACAATGTTCTCCTCGATGTTCTTGGAGATCTATTTGATGTAATGACTTTTTGCGGTGTGTTAGTTGGGATCCGATGACTTGTGAGTTTTTTATTAAATCAATCCATGAATATTATTCTAGTCGTTGCTAAACTCTTTTATGCATGATTGTTATAGCCTCATATTTCTTCTCTGAAACTTCGGTTTGGTTTGGCCAACTAGATTGATTTTTCTTGCAATAGGAAGAGGTGCTTTGTGATGGGTTCGATCTTGCGGTGCTCATTCTCAGTGATAGAAGGAGATATGACACGCACTTATCATTGTCGTTAAGGATAAAAAGACGGGGTCTATTCCTACATGAATAGATCTTGTCTGCATCGTGTCATCATTCTTATTGCATTACTCAATTTTTTCATGAACTTAATACACTAGATGCATGCTGGATAGCGGTCGATGTCTGGAGTAATAGTAGTAGATGCAGGCAGGACTTGGTTAACTAATCTTGGACGTGATGCCTATATACATGATCATTGCCTTGGATATCGTCATAATTATTTGCTCTTCTATCAGTTGCCCAAAAGTAATTTGTTTACCCACCGTACGTTGTTTTCTCGAGAGAAGCCACTTGTGAAATCTACGGCCCCCGGGTCTATTTCCTATCATATATTTTCATATCTATTATTCAAAAAATCCAAAAATACCTTGTTGCACTTTTTCTTTACTTATTTTATTTTGTGTTCTTGCTAAATCTCTATTTATCCAATCACATACAATTTAATCTCTCTCAATACCATGGAGGGATTGACAACACCTCTTACACGTTGGGTTGCAAGTATTTGTTATTTGTGTGCTGGTGTTGTTTACATAGTGTTGCTTGGTTCTTCTACTGGATTGATAACCTTGGTTTCATAACTAAGAAAATACTTACTATTGCTGTGCTGCATCATCATCTCCTCTTCGGGGAAATACCAATGGAGATACAAGCAATCAGGAAGAATTTGTGGCGCCGTTGTTGTGCTGCATCATCATCTTCTCTTCGGGGAAATACCAACGGAGATACAAGCAATCAGGAAGAATTTGTGGCGCCGTTGCTGTGCTGCATCATCATCTCCTCTTTGGCCGACTATGCACTCCTTCCCAAGGCCGAACTCCTTGTCACAGACCGGAACCCGGCTATCCGACTCGCGAGTGGGAATCCCAAAGAAGGAGCAAGCAAGAAAAAGCTTAAGGAAAAAAAGGAAAAGTGCAAACACTCATAAAAATATTAACATTACAAAAGGCCCATGGCCGGAGTTCATTACAATTCCCTTACATCCCTGGCAGGTGGACTTGTTGCTTAACAAAGTTCAGAAAAGATAAAAAGGCAGGACGGCTTCCGGTAGTGGCCGCGTCAGGTTGCACGCTCGCCGGCTCCTCCGTGCCAGCCTCAGTTGCCGCGCCGGCACCAGCTTGTTCCGGCTCCCCCGCATCGGCCCCTAGATCCACCGAGGTGCCGCTGTCGTCCAGCCTGGCATCGTCATCCGTGTAGGCACTTGTCTCTTTGGAGCTGCCTACCGGGTCGTCGAGCGCCAGGCCTAAGTCGTCGGGCGATAGCGCCCCGTCGTCTTCCGTCTATTCCACCTGGAACTCCTCATGCGCGGCGAATGAGGCAAGGTAGCTGGCCCGCCCAGTAATCCGGCCTGCCTCTGCCTCCAACCGGGCCTCCGCACCAGCTCGCTAGGCCGCCAACTGGTTTAGGTTTACGCCCGGGTACCAGGACATGACAAAGCGCAATGCCAGGTCCGCATCGGCACGGGCTGCGGAGGCCCGCCACGCATGGAGCCTGGCCGATCCAGCCTCTAGCCAGCGTGCCAGCCGCGTGATGCTATTGGGCGCAACTGCACTCGACCGGAGGGCCACCACCATGCCCAACCTCGCCTCAGACAGCCTCGCCATCTGCTTCTTCAGGGCCTTCAGGTGGGCCTCGACGACGTGCATGATCTCCGAGAAGGTCCTGGCGGCATGTGAATCAACTCTGGCACCCGCATCCGCCTGGGTCAACTGTTGGGCACTCACAACCTCGTCCGCCATGTCCTACGTCTCCGGGAAGCACTCTGACGAATGAATAGGGGAAACGACCAGCCATGTAAAGACTCGGCCGGCTCGCAACCCGGCGAAACAGATGAAGAAGTACTTACTAATGAGGAGCTCATCTAGATGCTACGCCTTGCACAACATACCATGCCGCTCCATGTCTCCTACGCGGCTGCGGGCTCCAAGGTCATTCTCAAGCTTAGCATGCTTCTCGACGGCCGCCTTCAACTCACCGTCCTTGGCGGGGGCCACCTTCTCTTGCTCATCCTTTAGCTGGATGAGCTCCTCCTAGTCGGCCTCCGCTGCCTTGGCCGCTTCCGCCTTCAGCCGCTCTACCTCGGCGTTGATGTGACCCCGTCTTGGGAGAAGAGGGAGTACAAGGGGAGGTCCGATCTTCATGGCGTAGGATCGATAAATGGATGGGGATAACTAGCTGCAAGTAGCCAAAAAATGGAAAATAAGAGATTATGACCCGACGAGGAGGATGCTCACCGGAGCTTGCAATCCAAACATTCGCCGATCCACAACCCGCAATACTACCCCACACAACGAAACTCAAGTCGTGGAGCACGGGATAGGTGCAATCCGCAAGGGAAACCACAAACTCTAATCCACACAACACGATATAGTCGTGGAGCACGAACTAGGAGCAATTTCTCAAGGAATCACGAGAACAAGGATAACAAGAGCTCTCCAATCTCAGGAGGAGTCTATGTCTTTGGTCTTTGATAGAAATGGCAAAAGTCCCCAACGAAGGGAAGAGCTAGCCTATTTATAATCGGGACAACCCCCCTGGATAGGTGTGAAAGAGAACTAGCTTCTGGAACCAGCTTAGGTGTGAAAGTGAACCAGCTTTGTTTGACTAAATGCCTTCAAGACTTAATGAGGTAGCTTCTGGAAAACTCTCGTTGAAGGTGGTTGGTAGTTCCCGACCAAACATTGTTCACTTGGGTCAAACAATGTTTCCTTTAGTAGAAAACTCGAGTTCTGGAGACCTTTTGCAAGTTGGGATATCCAAACTCGTGCAAAACATTGTTTCGTCCGAATCGGAACAATGTTTCTTCAGTAGACAACTTATTTGTTGATGAACTCCTAACTTTGTTTCTTGGCCATAAAACATTGTTTTGCACAGACTGAAATGTGTTTGGCCTTCTTTGATATTACACCTGGCAATGTGTACGTTTGACACGAAATATTATGATTTCTCCTTTGATGACCAAGGATGTATAAATAGTTTTCATGTCCTCATCATCCTCCCCCTCTTGAAAAGGACTCGTCCTCGACTCTAAGGGTTTAATGGTTTTCATGTCCTCATCATCCTCCCTCTCTTGAAAACAAGTCGTCCTCGACTCTAGCTGGTCATGACACAAAAGAAAATCGGCCAGTACAAAGAAGCAATGCAAAGATTTTATCAAATGCATAAGTTTAGCTTGCACCTTTGCGAACTTCAAATATTTGGTTCGACTCAGCAATTCCTTCCAACTAACATTTCCATGGAGTACAAATTTGCAATCAGGCACAACCTTGTTCATATCAGCCTCCCTCTCTTGAAGAAAAGTCGCCCTCGACTTCCTTCGGTCTACAAAATAATAGCACAAGGACAATACAAAATATATTGGCCAAGTAAAGTCGAATAAGCATATTCAGATTTTAGTTTTATTGGCTCCTTGATGGTTTCATTATGATTAACAAAAGGACATTGTTTGACGGATGTCATAGCAATCATCTTTTCTCTAATTTCATCACGCCAATGCTTCAAGAGTTCATAAGTGCATACCTCTGGGTGCTTGAAAATGAATGATCTCTTTTCTTTTACCTCACTGAGTACCTCCATGCCTTTTGGAAGATCACTTATCCCACATGATGTTTCTTTGATTGTGCTCCACATGCGCCATAATTTTTCATGGATCACATCCTCCCATCGCTGTAGCAGGGCAGCTAAGTATGATTTTTGCATCTGCACATACCTTAAAGAAAGAGAGCTTTGTGAATGGTTAGTAGTTGAATAGTCTTCTCTCCTTTCATTTGGTGGATCACTCATCTCTTTGATATTGTGTGTAAACACCTCAAGCTTAGATTTGGTGGACTCACACAACTCGCTACTCCTCTCACTTTGATGGTGTGGTATAATATGTTGTGGTTCACTCATTTCTCTAATGTTGTGGTGGATTACCACACCCTCATATTTGGTGGACTCGCTCACCTCACCTCTCTTATCACTCTGATTATGTGGACTTTTGGGAAGTGAACACTCTTCCTCACATCTCGTGGAGTCACTCATCTCACCTCTCTTATCATTCTCAATATGTGGAATTTTTGGAAGTGAGGCGCACGGAACCAAGTCTATTTGGTATTCAATGACTCGTTTCAGCGGCAACCTGGGTGGCACCTCCTTGTGAAGCACATCCCCATACTCGTGCAAAAGATCCAATACAACACTAGGAAGAGTTGAGGGTAAATCGTTAGCAACCAATAAAGTTTCCATGTACAGGAGTACAAAGAATGAAGTATTAGGTTCTCTCAATTTCCGGATATCCCTTTTCCTAGCCGTCATAACTAATCCCTGTTTTTCCCGGAGCTTGGTCATATTTGATTGTGGAGCTTTTGGCTGTGGAAACACTCCCGCACTATGTTCGTGGCTCACTCCTTGTGTATGATCAATCTCTCCCTTTTTATTTCCTTTTCTTTTCATATCATCAAGATATACTTCCTCGGGTGTCACAGGCAGCCAAGTGAACTTTTCTCCTTTATGGACAAAACATAAGCGATTCGCACACCCGCTGATTTGCACATCACGGTCATGCAACCATGGTCGTCCAAGAAGCAAGTGACAAGCGTGCATCGGCACCACATCACACTCAACATCATCTTGATATGTCCCAACTGAAATTGGTAATTTCACACTACTAATCACGTTAATTGCACCACAATCATTCAACCATTGCATGCGGTATGGGTGTGGGTGACGTTTTTTTGCAATTGAAGCTTCTCGACCATCTCCGTGCTTGCAATATTGTTATAGCTTCCACTATCAACAATCACTCGACATATCTTTGAGTTGATAAGGCAAGGGTGTGGAAAAGATTATGCCGCTGCCCCTTGTCCTCCTCCACAACCTGGGCGTTAAGTGAGCAACATACAACCAAAGCTTGTCCATCAAGTTCCTCATGAGATAAAATAGTTCCTCCTACTTCCCAACCTTGCGCCTCTTCCACTTCATCATTGCCATCTTCAGGGTCACTTTCAGACTCCCATTCACCTCGTTCATTGATGATCACAGTTCTTTTGCTTGGACATTCCGAAGAAATATGACCTCTTCCTTTGCACTCGTGGCATTGAATGTCGCTGCTGCATGTAAAACTCTTTTCTAGAGGTGGATTAGAGGACACTCCTACTGTAGCTGATGACCTCTTATCTTGATTGTGAATAGCAGGTGAGGAAGCTGTGGAGGCATGTGTGTGTCTAGGTGGTGCACCCTCAAACTAAGAACCATATGGCTGTTGTGCTCGTTGCCATGAGCGTGTGGTGGTGTGGCCTTGGAAAGCACTAAACGACCATTACGCATATTCTTCTTCTCAACTCTTATAGCTTGATGTACCACATCTTGTAATGTATCATAAGGAAACATCTCCACAAAATCTGATATTTCATCATTCAGCCCATGTAAAAATCTCGCCATCTTCGCCTCATCACTTTCACAGGTTCTTGTCCGAATTAGCAGCACCTCCATCTCTTTATAGTATTCCTCAACAGTGCGGGAACCTTGAGTGAGCCCCTGCAACCGCTTGTACAATTGCCTCTCATAGTATGATGGAACAAAACGGCGCCTCATGACTTCCTTCATCAAAGTCCAGCTGCGGATATGATTATTGCCTGACATCAACCGATCGTCTTGCAGCTGATTACACCATGTAAGAGCACAACCAGAGAACTCCATAACGGCAAGATCAACTCTCTTGGCTTCAGAAAAACCATGGATGCGAAAGATTTGATCACACTTCTCTTCCCACTCAATATATGCATCTGGATCCTCTTTTCCCGTAAATGATGGCACATGTAGCTTCACTCTCGCTTGGTTGTCACGGTCATCCTGATCACGACGGTCGTAATGATGACCATTGCGACCAAAAATAGTACCACGGCAAGTCGGGGAGTAGGGTTCATAGTCCCCCATGCCTTCATCTTCGTCACCATGCTCGGAGAGATCTTCAAGGAAGATGGCACCACCATCATGTGCCGCTCGTCGCCGGTGATCGGCAGCAAACCCGCTGGGTCATGGCCTCACCCGCGAGCTTCTCCTCCATACAGCCCACCCTCACGGGGGGCAGCAAAGCCGCCATGCCTCCGTTCAGCACCAACAGCAGGGGCGTCGTGGGCAGCGGATCCTGCTGCTCTTCTACGACCAACATGGCGATCGTTGTTTCCTTGACGTTGCCGGTTGTCAGCGGCCAGCGAGGCAGCGGGGCTGTGTTGATGTGGATCCCCATTACCCGCGATAGGAAGACGACCACCGAACATCCTTCGCATAGCTGCAACTATACTCTCCTCAATCATATCACCAAGTGTTGTGCGAGTTTTTGGGAGGTCATCTTCCACATGTTGATGTCCATGTACACTCGAGTTGGATCCTGTCATGTTAACTCTTGGAAACAAGTGGAAAAAGAAAAATATATGTGGAAAACACTCATCTCATCTTCTTGCTTACCCAAATTCTAATGATTCCTTAGAGGTTGTGCGGAAGTAGCAAATCAGGAGTGGACGGGTGAATGAAAGGAAGGAAGCTGACGGTTTCTAGGTGGATCTGGGTGGGGTAAAAAGGGAGGGCTAGTGCTGAGATCCGATCGATGCAAACCAAATGAACAAGAAAAATTTGTAGATCCTTGCACCACGTTTGAGCTGCAACACTTGCCACTTCAACTTCTGAAATTTCTCACCAAGCTGAATAAGATTGCACAGTTTCTCAACACTTTCTCTTCTCATTTTTTGCTCTTTTTTCTCTCTCTTTTCTTGCTCTTTTTTCACTCTTTTTTTTGCAGCACAAAAGATGCAACAACAAGACTCAAAGAAAAACATCAGCAACTTTGGATAGAACTTGGTGCAAACAGAAATAGGAAAGCAAACAACTAGATCTCAGCAAACAAAGGCTTGGATTTTTTTGTGGCTTTTTGGCTTTGGACTCTAGGATGGGGAAAACCAAACTAAAAATGATAGATCTAGGAACAAAGATACAGATCCTACCGTGTAAACCTTGCTCTAATACCAGATGATGTGACCCCGTCTTCGGAGAAGAGGGAGTACAAGGGGAGGTCGATCTTCACGGGTAGGATCGATAAATGGAAGGGGATAACTAGCTGCAAGCAGCCAAAAAATGGAAAATAAGAGATTATGACCCGACGAGGAGGATGCTCACTGGAGCTTGCAATCCGAACATTCGCCGATCCACAACCCGCAATACTGCCCCACACAACCACGCTCAAGTCATGGAGCACGGGATAGGTGCAATCCGCAAGGGAAACCATGAACTCTAATCCAAACAACACGATCTAGTCGTGGAGCACGAATTATGTGACGCCCCCGATTCAATCGTACACTAATCATGCACGCAAATGTGTACGATCAAGATCAGGGACTCACGAGAAGATATCACAACACAACTCTAAAACATAAATAAGTCATACAAGCATCATAATACAAGCCGGGGCCTCGAGGGCTCGAATACAAGTGCTCGATCATAGACGAAGTCCGGAAGCAACAATATCTGAGTACATACATAAGTTAAACAAGTTTGCCTTAAGAAGGCTAGCACAAACTGGGATACAGATCGAAAGAGGCGCAGGCCTCCTGCCTGGGATCCTCCTAACTACTCCTGATCGTTGTCAGCGGGCTGCACGTAGTAGTAGGCACCTCCAGTATAGTAGTCGTCGTCGACGGTGGCGTATGGCTCCTGGGCTCCGACATCTGGTCGCAGCAATCGGATAGAGATAGGGGGAAAAGGGGGAACAAGGCAACCGTGAGTACTCATCCAACGTACTCGCAAGCAAGGAGCTACACTACATATGCATGGATATATGTGTAAAAGGCCATATCGGTGGACTGAACTGCAGAATGCCAGAATAAGAGGGGCATAGCTAATCCTGACGAAGATCAAGGCTTCCGCAGCCTCCGCCTTGAAGCATGTAGAAGAGAGTAGATCAAGTCCTCCAAGTAGCATCGCATAGCATAATCCTACCCGCGATCCCTCCTCGTCAGCCTGTTAGAGAGCGATCACCGGGTTGTATCGCACTTGGAAGGGTGTGTTTTATTAAGTATCCGGTTCTAGTTGTCATAAGGTCAAGGTACAACTCCAAGTCGTCCTGTTATCAAGATCATGGCTATTCAATAGATTAACTTCACTGCGGTGCACCACATTACCCGACACGCTTGATCCCATTTGGCCGGACACACTTTCCTGGGTCATGCCCGGCCGCGGAAGATCAACAGGTCGCAGCCCCACCTAGGCACAACAGAGAGGTCAGCACGCCGGTCTAAACCTAAGCGCACAGGGGTCTGGGCCCATCGCCCTTAGCACACCTACATGTTGCATACGCGGCAGCAGACCTAGCCTAGCAGGCGTTCCAGTCCAATCCGGCGCGCGCCGCTCAGTCGCTCATGTCACGAAATGGTTCGGCTGATACCACGACGTTGGTTGCCCATATCTTGTCCCACGTGGCGGTTAGTGCGTATAAGGTCAACGACCCAACTCAGATCAAATACCAAGATCTCGTTAAGCATGATAAGTATCCGCGAACGCCGAACAGGGCCAGGCCCACCTCTCACCCAGGTAGTCTCAACCTGCCCTGCCGCTCTGCCACAAAGATCCACACAGAGAGCCGTTGGGACAAAGGTCCTTTCGGCCCCCAATCCGTGAATCAATCGCGGGTGCTCCACAAGCCGACCCGACATTAGTCACCACATGCATCATGTATAAAGTATATAGTATATACCCGTGATCACCTCCCGAGTGATCACAGCCCAATAGTATAGCACAGCAGACGGACAAGAATGTAGGGCCACTGATGGAATACTAGCATCCTATACTAAGCATGTAGGATTGCGGTAAAGGTATCAACTTGAGTAGCAAGGACAAAGCTATGCATCGTGATAGGAATAACGGAAAGCAAGAACATGCTACACTACTCTAATGCAAGCAGTATAGAAGAGAATAGGCGATATCTGGTGATCACGGGGGCTTGCCTGGTTGCTCGAGCAAGAAGGAGGGGTCGTCGGTGATGTAGTCGACCACGTGGGCATCAAAGATCGCCACGGTGTCTCACCAAGAGAAGAGGGGAGAAACAAGAAATACATAGCAAGCAAGTGCATTACAGGATATAACAGTGAGCTAGACGTGTTCTAACGCGGTATGAGGTGATACCGGTGAAGGGGGAAAACATCCGGGAAAATATCCCCAGTGTTTCGCGTTTTCGGGTAGAGGAGTCGGAGGGGGAAAGTTGCGAGTTCGATAGGTTAGGGGGCGTGGCGGACGAACGGGTTGCGAATCCGGAATCGTCTCGTCGTTCTGAGCAACTTTCATGTTGAAAATAATTTAATCCGAGTTACGGATTAAAAGATATGATTTTCTAAAGATTTTATTAATTTCTAGAATTTAATTAATTATTTAATTTAATTTCGAAAATGGAATTATGACATCAGCATGATGTCATGCTGACGTCAGCAGTCAACAGGGGTTGACTGGTCAACCTGACCAGTGGGTCCCACTGGTCAGTGACACATTTCAATTAAACTAATCATAATTAATTAGGAGTGTGGGCCCCACTGTCATACTAATTAATTAGCTAATTAACAGTAGTTAATTAGGTTAATTAATCATTAGGTTAATTAATCTTAACTGGTTAATTTAATCAGAATTAATTAAGTTAATTAATTAGTTAATTATTTTTATTATTTATTATCATAATTTATTTTATTTTATTCTTCTTTGTTTTAAACGTTCTGGGGCTGGGGCCCCCATGTCATTGGCCCCAGGGGGCCTTGCGGGTTTCGGGCGCATGGGCGCGCGGTTGTCGCCCGAACGGGCGCGGGCGCAACGGGTGCCCAGCACCCGCTCGTTCGGGCGCACCACAGGGGCGGGCGGAGCCGGCAGGTCGCCGGAGCAGGGGGGTTGGTGACCACGGCGGGGCTCGTCAGGCGCCAACCGGGCGGAGGACGGGGATGGCGACGGCGCACATGTGGGTGGACGGAGGAGGAGCGGGCTACCGCATCCACGAGCAAAGCACCACCAGGGCGCGTGGGGTGGCGAACAGGCGCGCCACGCGGCGCGTAGGGGGCGAGAGATCGGCGCGCGCCGCGGCAGGCTGTGGGCACGCTGGCGGGCGAGGCCACGGTGAGCGCAGCCGGGCGCTGTGACGGTGAGCGCGGGCCGGGCGCGGTGAGCTGGCTGGCCTCCTCTGCGGCGGCGGGCAGCAGATGTGGCGCCAAGACGCGGTGAGGCTGGCGCGGGGTGCACGACGAGGCGAGGGAGAGAGAGGAGGCCGGGACCTCACCGGGGGAAGTAGGGATCGTGGCAATGGGCGCGGGGGAGTTCGGGGAGGTTGACGGGGATGACGTGCGTAGAAGGGGAAGTCCGGCGACGTTCGGGACGCTTCGGGCGACGGAGTCGAGGTCGAGGCGGCGATGGCGGGGCAACGCCGGGAGGAAGCAGAGGCCGACCGGGGAGGAGGGGTGGACGGGGTGGCGGCGGGTGGCGGCGGGGCGGTCCGGTGTGTGGCGGGACAACACCGGGCGCGGGGCGGCGTCGAGCGAGGCCTCCTCTGGATCCCGATCCAGATCGGGAGAGAGGAGGGGGCGTCGTGGGGAGAGTGGGGTGTGGGTGCGGGGAGTGGGTTAGGGTTTGCGGGGTGAGGGGATAAGGAGAGGGAGTGGCCGGCTGGGCCTTTGCCCAGTTGGGCCGGTGGCCGAATGGGCCGGCCAGTTGGGTCGACTGGCCCGGGGGGTGTTCTTTTCCTTTCTTTCTTTCTTTCTTTTCTTTATTTTTCTTTTCTGTTTTATTTCATTTTAAAGTATTTACGCATTTTCTAGAAATGTGTTTACTTCACCATAATTACCTATGCAATATTTGGCACCCCCCGAACACTTTTGTTTTGACTTTTGAAAACTTTGGGTGTTTGTCGCTAATTCATTTTTGAATTTGCAATGTTTTTGAACTACCACTTAATTAGCAATAACAGAATATAGATGACATGGCATCATCGGGAGAGTTTTACTGTATTCTAATTATCCCAAGGCCACAATTCTCCTCCACTACAAGAAATCTCGTCCCGAGATTTAAGAGGGGAGTAAGGGGGAAGTTCTGGTTATGGTATTCTAACGGATCTTCTCGAAGGAGTTAATCCCTTTCGTTGATGTCTTCAATTCTTTATTCCAATGCATCATGATAAAGTTGTCGTCCTTTCTCCGAACTCCATCGTACTTCACGAAAGTATAAGGGGCAGCTCAGCTACGACATAATGCTTTTGAGGGAAACAATCTGGGTTAACCCATGAATGAGTATAAGATTATCTCTCCAGTTGAACATATAAAATACATCGAGAGTAAGGTACGAAGGTACAATAAGAGGTTCAAAGCGGATAGATAGCTGCTCGAAGTCTGAACCAGAGTGAGAAAGGGGTTCAGAGTAGCGAGAGTAAGTATTGCGTCGGATACCAGAATAGAGCACTAGGAAGGTGGCCCATGAATTAAATACAAAGCCAAGCGTGGGGAATATCCATTAGAAACAGTGGTCGTACATGAGAGTCGTTTCACCACGTGGAACTGTGGGTTATGGGCCCACCATGTGGGTTAAAAGTAGGAAGGGCGGAGACGCTCTTGCGTGATCATGCAAGCAAGACATGTCGAGGGTAGTCTGTCGATTATGTCGGCAACAACGCCGATGCTAAGGGCGAGGGACGAAGAGAACCATTTTCCGCCGTTGAACGAGGCGGACCAATAGGCAAAGTTCTCGCCCATCGGTGGTTACCGTAATGTCATCAACAATAGTAACAGGTTCTTCTTGTGAGTTGTACATCGAGATGTTTGCACAAGCAGGTAATTATTTCTTCTTATATCATATAGATCATAGAAATGTTTAAACAAACCAATGGAAAGGGAAAAATGTCTATCAGAAATAATCAGAACAATGGAAAGAAAAAAAATGTGTTTAGACACATTTTTCAGGGGTATATCCTTCCCAAGGACAAGCAGAGCATGATATCCATGACAGGATATAACATAGAAAACCTTTAGGAATGGGGAGAGAAATTTTATACCATTACCCATACAACGGTGTTGGATAATCGATAAAGAAAATTTAGCATTGTGCTTCAAATGTTTTTATTGAAATTCGGAGTACCACAGACATGCTTCGAGATAGCATTGACAAGGTCTTCAAGCAAAGGTCAGACTCTGGATACACGAAGGATCCATCAGGAACAACTTGTAGAATAAGCCTTACAATTTCCTCATGAAGGAATGGATAACCTTGCTAATAAGGAAACTATAACAGCAGGTCATCCGGCCAGGTGTGCTGGACATGCCATCACCTTACCGGGTCATAAAAGACCAGTGTTATAACTCTTGGAAAAATGTTCCAACCTTCATATCGACCGAGATTCAGATCTGATTGGTGCGAGGATACCTCAAACTCACGATGCTTAAGGAGAAAAGGTGTGACACAAATTGACGAGATGACGTCGAAGATTCTCGAAATGAACTATGGAAGCGAAGTTCCAAAACAAGAGTTCATCATTAAATCAAGAAGAGGATGCGGAGGTGGCCGATTGTCTCAGCGACAATTCATTGAGATTTCCAAAAAGACGGATTTCCACAGTTATGTGAAGAAGGAGATAACATTAGCCAGATCAAATGACTTAATGATGTATCTTTGGAGGAAAACATACACAATTAAACATTGGTGAAAGGTGCACCGAAATATGGGTTGGGTTGCACGACCAACGTCGGAATGGCGATTGAGCAACCAACACACTAAATTGGAATTATTGTCCAATAACTCAAGCAATAGGGTCGCTAGAGATATTAAATTTGCGCAATGTAGTTCACTCAACACGGGGACCAAGAAAGAATGGTGATGGCGAGAAGCATCATTGTATCACAAATCCTTAAGAGGTGGTGAAATTCTCACAACATTGATGACATAGGAGATGGTACTGTTCCAAGGTAAAGAAGAACAATTGCTGGATAGCAAGGAACTCAAGGTATAACACCAAACACGAACAAGCTTGTGTTGGTGGGAAGGCAATAAAGTGGTCAATGACAATAAAATTCATCGAGGGCAAGGATGGTATTTCTCATAATGAATTCAATTGATATCCCGAAGAGCTCGGAATGCTGATGATGATCATGACACATTTGTCGCGAGATCTCATGAAGATGTAATCGATCAGCGATGACACCAAGTTGAAGGAATGATGAAGCGGAAGGTTATTGGAACCATGGTTACGACACAAACTCGAAATCAAGCTTGCGGTTCAAGGCGAAATGATATGTTGAGGAAAATCAACGTAAGCTTAGCTCACCATCAAAAATTGTGCTCCAGGAAGAAGGACCAAGTAGCACGATTAAAATTTAGCATGATAAAGTTATAGCCAATTAGGCTAGGAATGACTTGAAGGATTATTAAACTCATAAGCAACGAAAGTTACTTAGAGTATTGAATCGGAGTGCGGAATCGATACACTTATCGGTGTTCTTGAGTGACTAATAAGTCAAAACTCGAGGGGGATTGGAATCGGCGAGAATAATAGTTGATGAAGAACTCATAAGAAATTATGTAGTTCCGTGATATTCTCGAGGTACCGTGAGGGTATACTCGAAGGTAGAGCAGAATAGAGGTTGGACAGGTGTATTGTCCTGCAGAAGACAAGTACTTCAACTTGTCTGAGAATGGGATCAAAGAAGAACAATATGGTTGGAACCACGATTGCAAAAGGCCAGATCCAAGATATAAGATGAACTTATACCAAGGGAATAATTAATTTTAGAGAAGCTTTTAATGATAGGATCTACATCGTGTCCATGGGCATGAACACAAAGTTCAAGGTCGACTCCCACTTCTCCAAAGCATAACCTTACATTCACTTCTCATTTCGATAATGGCATTAGTGTTGAAAGTTTTACCTGGTGAAATACCAGATGAGTATGACCCGTGAAAACTTCCAAGTTCACACATATTAAGGAAGGCATGGGTTCAACCCATCAGGGCATCTTAGGAATATATACCACAAGCTTCAAGAGTAAATATCACCATTTCGAAAGCGAGCATGGTTGACAAAAGGAGAGGATACAATTTACCAAAGGCATTATGTATCGGAGAAAGAACTCACAAAGTGATTAATTATGAAGGACACCGCCGGATAATAATCCAACAAAGGATATGGCGATCCACAATGGAGCCGATGTGAGTATCGATACCCAATCGAGGAAGAAAGAATGCAAATGCATCGGTTTATAGAACATCTGAGTAATTCAACGTTTAAATAGCAAAGGAATTATGATTTTCAAATCAAGGGATCAGGAGCAAATGCTCTGATCAAGGATGGATAAGTTGAATAGACTTAGGGGTACAATCGACGGCAATTTGATTGGTCGATAACCAGCTCATGTTTAAAATGACGTCTAAGCCGGGAGGATGAATTCTAGGATCTGATTGAGGATGGCGAGCATTCGCAACATTTTGAATCAACGGGCTCAAAATGATAATGACAAGGGATGCCAATAAGATTATAGACTTATGGGATTAACCATAATGCAAGCAAGTAAGAATTTCAAGAGCAATATGCTACTCAAGATTTTCGGAAGTTCAAATAGTATTTTGAATTCTTTTGTAAAATACATGAGTCAACTGGGGATGAGAAAATATCCGGTGAGTGCTAGAAATTATCCATAGTGATAATCATGTGGCAAAGAACAACAAGGCAGTAAGCTCAAGGATTCTCGCAACAACAGAGAGAATTTCGGGATATCTTATAATAACAAGATCAACTGGGAAGCATTGTATGAATGGCGAGTATATGTGGTTATCCATAGGGGTTTATCGATGGAAGGGAATTGCAAAAGTGATGCAATAAAGTCTTAAGAGAACATCGTAGAGTATCTTCGGATTCTTCAGGTGTAGCAGACGATCATCTGTAAAAAGGGGCTCTCCAGGAGAAAGTATTATCGAGAACCTAGAGTCGGAGTTAATAAAATCATTTAACCCGAATGGAAGAGATGTCAGAGGCCCAGAGTATAGGTCGAGGAATAAAAGATCCTACTACCACCCAATGGCAACGTGTGCACGTAAGACACACAGCCATGTTAGTAAAAGTTTGCAATGTCTAGACTCGACTTCGGCCAAGGAGTTGGAAAGGGGATTCCTACAGGCAGTCGGCTCTGATACCAACTTGTGATGCCCCCGATTCAATCGTACACTAATCATGCACGCAAATGTGTACGATCAAGATCAGGGACTCACGGGAAGATATCACAACACAACTCTAAAACATAAATAAGTCATACAAGCATCATAATACAAGCCAGGGCCTCGAAAGTGCTCGAATACAAGTGCTCGCTCATAGACGAGTCAGCGTTAGCAACAATATCTGAGTACGTATATAAGTTAAACAAGTTTGCCTTAAGAAGGCTAGCACAAATCGGGATACAGATCGAAAGAGGCGCAGGCCTCCTTCCGGGATCCTCCTAACTACTCCCCGATGCCGTCCGGGCCTGCACGTAGTAGTAGGCACCTCTAGTGTAGTAGTCGCCGCCGACGGTGGCATCTGGCTCCTGGCTCCGGCATCTGGTCGCAGCAATCGGATAGAGATAGGGGAAAAGGGGAACAAGGCAACTGTGAGTACTCATCCAAAGTACTGCAAGCAAGGAGCTACACTACATATGCATGGATATATGTGTAAAGGGCCATATCGGTGGACTGAATCGCAGAATGCCGTAATAAGAGGGGATAGCTAATCCCGACGAAGACTACGCTCGCAGCCTCCGCCTTGCAGCATGTAGAAGAGAGTAGATCAAGTCCTCCAAGTAGCATCGCATAGCATAATTCTACCCGGCGATCCCTCCTCGTCATACAGTTAGAGAGCGATCACCGGGTTGTATCTGGCACTTGGAAGGGTGTGTTTTATTAAGTATCCGGTTCTAGTTGTCATAAGGTCAAGGTAAAACTCCAAGTCGTCATGTTACCGAAGATCACGGCTATTCGAATAGATTAACTTCCCTGTAGGGGTGCACCACATTACCCGACACGCTTGATCCCATTTGGCCGGACACACTTTCCTGGGTCATGCCCGGCCGCGGAAGATCAACACGTCGCTGCCCCACCTAGGCACAACAGAGAGGTCAGCACGCCGGTCTATACCTAAGCGCACAGGGGTCTGGGCCCATCGCCCTTAGCACACCGCACGCTATGCACGCCGTCGAAGCGCACTCTAGCCTAGCAGCGCTCAAGTCCAATCCGGCGTCGCCGCCGGCCGACGTCACGAAATGCTTCGCTCATACCACGGCCCGGTTGCCCATATCTTGTCCCACGTGGCGGTTAGTGCGTATAAGGTCAACGACCCAACTCAGATCAAATACCAAGATCTCGTTAAGCGTGTTAAGTATCTGCGAACACCGAACAGGGCCAGGCCCACCTCTCACCCAAGTAGTCTCAACCTGCCCTGTCGCTCCGCCAAAAAGATCCACACAGAGAGCCATTGGGACAAAGGTCCTTTCAACCCTCAATCCATGAATCACTCGCGGGTGCTCCACAAGCCGACCCGACTTTAGTCACCACATGTATCATGTATAAAGTATATAGTATGTACCCGTGATCACCTCCCGAGTGATCACAGCCCGATAGTATAGCATAGCAGACGGACAAGAATGTAGGGCCACTGATGGAATACTAGCATCCTATACTAAGCATGTAGGATTGCAGGTAAAGGTATCAACAGTAGTAGCAAGGACAGGCTATGCATCAGGATAGGAATAACGGAAAGCAGTAACATGCTACGCTACTCTAATGCAAGCAGTATAGAAGAGAACAGGCGATATCTGGTGATCAAGGTGGGGGGGCTTGCCTGGTTGCTCAGACAAGAAGGAGGGGTCGTCGGTGACGTAGTCGACCACATGGGCATCAGCATCGTCGCGGGGTCTACCGAAGAGAAGAGGGGGGAGAAACAGTAAATACATAGCAAGCAAGTGCATAACAGGATAACAGGAAGAGCTAGACGTGTTCTAACGCGGTATGAGGTGATACCGGTGAAGGGGGGAAACATCCGGGAAAATATCCCCGGTGTTTCGCGTTTTCGGGCAGAGGAGCCGGAGGGGGAAACTTGCGAGTTCGATAGGTTAGGGGGTGTGGCGGACGAACGGGTTGCTTATCCGGAATCGTCTTGTCGTTCTGAGCAACTTTCATGTTAAAAGTAATTTAATCCGAGTTACGGATTAGAAGATATGATTTTCTAAAGATTTTATTAATTTCTAGAATTTAATTAATTATTTAATTTAATTTTGAAAATGGAATTATGACATCAGCATGATGTCATGCTGAAGTCAGCAGTCAACAGGGGTTGACTGGTACACCTGACCAGTGGGTCCCACTAGTCAGTGACACATTTTAACTAAACATATTAATTAAACTAATCATAATTAATTAGGGGGGTGGGCCCCACTGTCATATTAATTAATTAGCTAATTAACATTAGTTAATTAGGTTAATTAATCATTAGGTTAATTGATCTTAATTGGTTAATTTAATCATAATTAATTAAGTTAATTAATTAGTTAATTAATTAATTAATTGTTTTTATTATTTATTATCATAATTTATTTTATTTTATTCTTCTTTTTAAAAAAAATTCTAGGGCTCGGGCCCCCATGTCATTGGCCCCAGGGGGCCTTGCGTGTTTCGGGCGCATGGGCGCGCGGTTGTCGCCTTGAACGCAGGCGCAAGACGGGTGCCCAAGACTGCTGTTTCGGGCGCACCATGGGCAGGCCGAGCCGGCAGGTCACGAGCAGGGGTTGGTGACCACGGCGGGCTCACGGGCGCCAATCGGGCCGAGGACGGGATGGCGACGGCAAGACGGGACAGGGGCGACGGAGGAGGAGCGGGCTATCATGCATCCGCTATGCAAAGACCACCAGGCGCGGCCACGGGCGAAGCGCAGAGTGGGGGCGAGAGATCACGCGCCCGCCGGGCAGGCTGTGGGCACGCCAGCGGGCGAGGCCACGGTGAGCGCGGGCCGGGCGCGGTGACGGTGAGCGCTGGCCGGGCGCGGTGAGCTGCTGGCCTCCCGCAGGCGGCAGATGTGGCGCCAAGACGGTGAGCGCGACGCGGGTGCACGCCGAGGCGAGGAGAGAGAGGAGGCCGACCTCACCGGGGAAGTAGGGATCGTGGCAATGGGCGCGGGAGTTCGGGAGGTTGGACCGGGACGACGTGCATAGAAGGGGAAGTCCGCGGCGTCGACGCCGGGCGACGGAGTCGGGTCGAGGCGGCGATGGCGGGCGGTGCCGGAGGAAGCAGAGGCCGGGCCGGGAGGAGGTGGACGGGCGGTGTCGGGTGGCGGCGGGGTGGTCCGGCGTGTGGCGGGACAGCACCGGGCGCGGGGCGGCGTCGAGCGGCGTCGGCCTCCTCTGGATCCCGATCCAGATCAGGAGAGAAGAGGGGCGTCGTGGGGAGAGTGGGGTGTGGGTGCGGGGAGTGGGTTAGGGTTTGCGGGGTGAGGGGATAAGGAGAGGGAGTGGCCGGCTGGGCCTTTGCCCAGTTGGGCGGTGGTTAATGGGCCGCTAATTGGGTCGGCTGCCCGGGGGTTCTTTTCCTTTCTTTCTTTCTTTCTTTTCTTTATTTTTCTTTTATGTTTTATTTCATTTTAAAGTATTTAGGCATTTTCTAAAAATGTGTTTACTTCACCATAATTACCTATGCAATATTTGGCACCCCTAACATTTTTGTTTTGACTTTTGAAAACTTTGGGTGTTTGTCGCTAATTCATTTTTGAATTTGCAATGTTTTTGAACTACCACTTAATTAGCAACAGTAACATAGATGACATGGCATCATCGGGAGAGTTTTACTGTAGTCTAATTATCCGGGCGTCACAAATTAGGAGCAATTTCTCAAGGAATCACGAGAATAAGGATAACAAGAGCTCTCCAATCTCAGGAGGAGTCTATGTCTTTGGTCTTTGATAGAAATGGCAAAAGTCCCCAACAAAGGGAAGAGCTAGCCTATTTATAATCGGGACAACCCCCCTGGATAGGTGTGAAAGAGAACTAGCTTCTGGAACCAGCTTAGGTGTGAAAGTGAACCAGCTTTGTTTGACTAAAGGGCTTCAAAACTTAATGAGGTAGCTTCTGGAAAACTCTTGTTGGAGGTTGTTGGTAGTTCTCGACCAAACACTGCTCACTGGGGTCGAACAATGTTTCCTTCAGCAGAAAACTCAAGTTCTGGAAACCTTTCGCTAGTTGGGATATCCAACGTCGTGCAAAACATTGTTTCGTCTGAATCAGAATAATGTTTCTTCAGCAGACAACTCATTTCTTCATGAACTCCTAACTTTGTTTCTTGGCCATAAAACATTTGCACGGACTGAAATATGTTTGGCCTTCTTTGATATTGCACCTGGCAATGTGTACGTTTGAAACGAAATGTTATAATTTTTCCTTTGATGACTAAGGATATATAAATAGTTGTCATGTCCTCATCAGGCATGGAGCTGGCTCTTGTCAACAGCCAACTCGTCGCGCTGCTGGTCGGCTTTGGCAAGCTAGGCTTGGAGGTCCGGCACCCTGGCCGTGGTGGATGCTTGGTGAAACTTCAAGTCTGATGCCAAAAGAAGAGGAAAACACTTTAAGATTCGACCCAACTATTTCATAATTGGCCCGAATCTCGGGGGCTACACCCAGTGCGTGCGCTAGCACGCCCCCACTGATAGCATGAAAGACGTACCTTCGGCAAGACGGAGTGCCTCCTCCTTGACGGCAAGCTGCGCCTTCACCTTGCGGTGCTTCTCTAGAAGCTGGTTGTGGATACCGACTTGGAGGCCATCCATGTGCTGCATGAAAGCAAGGGTTAAAGAAAACCACAAAAACACTTTAAGATTCGACCCAACTACTCCATAGTGTTGGGGAAGGTAGTAATTTCAAAAAAAATCCTACACACACGCAAGATCATGGTGATGCATAGAAACGAGAGGGGAGAGTGTGTCCACGTACCCTCGTAGAACGAAAGCGGTAGCATTAGCAGAACGCGGTTGATGTAGTCATACGTCTTCATGATCTGCCCGATCAAGTACCGAACGTACGGCACCTCCGAGTTCGGCCCACATTCAGCTCAATGACGTCCCTCGAACTCTGATCCAGCCGATCTTTGAGGGAGAGTTATGTCAGTTGGACAGCGTGGTGACGATGATGATGTTGTACCGATGCAGGGCTTCGCCTAAGCACCGCTACGATATTATCGAGGTGCACTGTGGTGGAGGGGGCACCGCACACGGTTAAGAGATCAATGATCAATTGTTGTGTCTCTAGGGGTGCCCCTCTCCTCCGTATATAAAGGGGGGAGGAGGAGGGGGCGGCCAAGGGGAGGAGGCGCGCCCAAGGGGGGCAATCCTACTCCATGTAGGTTTTGCTCCCCTTTCCTATTCCAACTAGGATAAGGGGGAAGGAGGAGGTGGAGAGAAGGAAGGAGAAGGGGGGCCGCCGCCCCCTTCCCTTTCCCAATTCGGATTGGTGCAAGGGGCGCCGCATGCCACCTCCTGCCGCCTCTCCTCTTCCACCACTTGGGCCCATGAGGCCCAATAACCCCCGGGGGGTTCCGGTAACCCCCCGGTTTCTCCGATATATATCCGATAACCCCCGAAACTCATCCGGTGTCCGAATATAACATTCCAATATATCAGTATGTCTCGACCATTTAGAGACACCTCGTCATGTCCGTGATCACATTTGGGACTCGGAACTACCTTCGGTACATCAAAACACATAAACTCATAATATAACCGTCATCGAACTTTAAGCGTGCGGACCCTATGGGTTCAAGAACTATGTAAGCATGACCGAGACACGTCTCCTGTCAATAACCAATAGCGGAACCTGGATGCTCATATTGGCTCCCACATATTCTACGAAGATCTTTATCGGTCAAACTGCATAACAACATACGTTGTTCCCTTTGTCATCGGTATGTTACTTGCCCGAGATTCGATCGTCGGTATCTCAATACCTAGTTTAATCTCGTTACCGGCAGGTCTCTTTACTCGTTTCGTAATACATCATCCCACAACTAACTCATTAGTTGCAATGCTTGCAAGGCTTAAGTGATGTGCATTACCAAGTGGGCCCAGAGATACCTCTCCGACAATCGGAGTGACAAATCCTAATCTCGAAATACGCCAACCCAACAAGTACCTTTGGAGACACCTGTAGAGCACCTTTATAATCACCCAATTATGTTGTGACGTTTGGTAGCATACAAAGTGTTCCTCCGATAAACGGGAGTTGCATAATCTCATAGTCATAGGAACATGTATAAGTCATGAAGAAAGCAATAGCAACATACTAAACGATCAAGTGCTAAGCTAACGCAATGTGTCAAGTCAATCACATCATTCTCGTAATGATGTGATCTCGTTAATCAAATGACAATTCTTTGTCTATGGCAAGGAAACATAACCATCTTTGATCCACGAGCTAGTCAAGTAGAGGCATACTAGTGACACTCTGTTTGTCTATGTATTCACACATGTATCATGTTTCCGACTAAAAAATTCTAGCATGAATAATAAAAATTTATCATGATATAAGGAAATAAATAATAACTTTATTATTGCCTCTAGGGCATATTTCCTTCAGTCTCCCACTTGCACTAGAGTCAATAACCTAGATTACACAGTAATGATTCTAACACCCATGGAGCCTTGGTGTTGATCATGTTTTGCTCATGGGAGAGGCTTAGTCACGGGTCTGCAAAATTCAAATCCATATGTATCTTGCAAATCTCTATGTCTCCCACCTGGACTTGATCCCGGATGGAGTTGAAGCATCTCTTGATGTGCTTGGTTCTTTTGTGAAATCTGGATTCCTTTGCCAAAGCAATTGCACCAGTATTGTCACAAAAGATTTTCATTGGACCCGATGCACTAGGTATGACACCTAGATCAGATATGAACTCCTTCATCCAGACTCCTTCATTTGCTGCTTCCGAAGCAGCTATGTACTCCGCTTCACATGTAGATCCCGCTATGACGCTTTGTTTAGAACTGCACCAACTGACACGTCCACCGTTCAATAAAAACACATATCCGGTGTGCGATTCAGAATCATCCGGATTAGTGTCAAAGCTTGCATCAACGTAACCATTTACGACGAGCTCTTTGTCACCTCCATAAACGAGAAAAATATCCTTAGTCCTTTTCAGGTATTTCAGGATGTTCTTGACCGCTGTCCAAAGGATCCACTCTGGATTACTTTGGTACCTCCTCGCTAAACTAATAGCAAGGCACACAAAGAGGTCTGGTACAATTGCATACATGATAGAGCCTATGGCTGAAGCATAGGGAACATCTTTCATTTTCTCTCTATCTTCTGCAGTGGTCGGGCATTGAGTCTTACTCAACTTCACACCTTGTAACACATGCAAGAACCCTTTCTTTGCTTGATCAATTTTAAATTTCTTCAAAACTTTGTCAAGGTATGTGCTTTGTGAAAGTCCTATTAAGCGCCTTGATCTATCTCTATAGATCTTGATGTCCAATATATAAGAAGCTTCACCGAGGTCCTACATCGGAAAACTCTTATTCAAATATCCCTTTATGCTATCCAGAAATTCTATATCATTTCCGATCAATAATATGTCATCCACATATAATGTCAGAAATGCTACAGAGCTCCGACTCACTTTCTTGTAAATACAGGCTTCTCCAAAAGTCTGTATAAAACCATATCCTTTGATCACACTAACAAAACGTTTATTCAAACTCCGAGAGGCTTGCACCAGTCCATAAATGGAAAGATGGAGCTTGCACACTTTGTTAGCTCCCTTTGGATCGACCAAACCTTCCGGTTGCATCATATACAACTCTTCTTCCAGAAATCCATTTTGGAATGCAGTTTTGACATCCATTTGCCAAATTTCATAATCATAAAATGCGGCAATTGCTAACATGATTCAGACAGACTTAAGCATCGCTACGATTGAGAAGGTCTCATCATAGTCAATCCCTTGAACTTGTCAAAAACCTTTTGAACAAGTCGAGCTTTATAGACAGTAACATTACCGTCAGCGTCAGTCTTCTTCTTGAAGATCCATTTATTTTTGATGGCTTGCCGATCATCGGGCAAGTCAACCAAAGTCCACACTTTGTTCTCATACATGGACCGCATCTCAGATTTCATGGCCTGAAGCCATTTTGCCGAATCTGGGCTCACCATCGCTTCTTCATAGTTCGTAGGTTCGTCATGGTCTAGTAACATAACCTCCAGGACAGGATTACCATACCACTCTGGTGTGGATCTTACTCTGGTTGACCTACGAGGTTCAGTAATAACTTGATCTGAAGTTTCATGATCATCATCATTAATTTCCTCACTAATTGGTGTAGACGTCACAGGAACCGGTTTCTGTGATGAACTAATTTCCAATAAGGGAGCAGGTACTGTTACCTCATCAAGTTCTACTTTCCTCCCACTCACTTCTTTCGAGAGAAACTCCTTCTCTAGAAAGGATCCATTCTTGGCAACGAATGTCTTGCCTTCGGATCGGTGATAGAAGGTGTACCCAACAGTCTCCTCTGGGTATCCTATGAAGACACATTTCTCCGACTTGGGTTCGAGCTTATCAGGTTGAAGCTTTTTCACATAAGCATCACAGCCCCAAACTTTAAGAAACGACAACTTTGGTTTCTTGCCAAACCACAGTTCATAAGGCGCCATCTCAACGGATTTTGATGGTGCCCTATTTAACGTGAATGCGGCCGCCTCTAAAGGATAAACCCAAAGCGATAGTGGTAAATCACTAAGAGACATCATAGATCGCACCATATCTAGTAGAGTACGATTACGACGTTCGGACACACCATTACGTTTTGGTGTTCCGGGTGGCGTGAGTTGCGAAACTATTTCGCATTGTTTCAAATGTAGACCAAACTCAGAACTCAAATATTCTCCTCCACAATCAGATCATAGAAACTTTATTTTCTTGTTATGATGATTTTCAACTTCAGTCTGAAATTCTTTGAAATTTTCAAATGTTTCAGACTTATGTTTCATTAAGTAGATATACCCATATCTGCTTAAATCATCTGTGAAGGTGAGAAAATAACGATGCCCGCCATGAAGTTTCAACATTCATTGGACCACATACATCGGTATGTATGATCTCCAATAAATCAGCTTGCTCGCTCCATGGTTCCGGAGAACGGCGTTTTAGTCATCTTGCCCATGAGGCATGGTTCGCAGTACCAAGTGATTCATAATCAAGTGATTCCAAAAGATCGTCAAGATGAAGTTTCTTCATGCGCTTTACACCAATATGACCCTAAGGCAGTGCCACAAATAAGTTGCACTATCATTATCAACTCTGCATCTTTTGACATCAACATTATGAATATGTGTATCACTACTATCGAGATTCATCAAGAATAGACCAGTCTTCAAGGGTGCATGACCAAAAAAGATATTACTCATATAAATAGAACAAGCATTATTCTCTGATTTAAATGAATAACCATCTCGCATCAAACAAGATCCAGATATAATGTTCATGCTCAACGCTGGCACCAAATAACAATTATTTAGTTCTAATACTAACCCCGAAGGTAGATGTAGAGGTAGCATGCCGATGGCGATCACATCGACTTTGGAACCGTTTCCCGCGCACATCTTCACCTCGTCCTTAGCCAGTGTCCGCTTAATTTGTAGTCCCTATTCTGGTTGACCTACGAGGTTCAAGAATAAGTTGATCTGAAGTTTCATGATCATCATCATTAATTTCCTCACTAATTGGTGTAGACGTCCACAGAACCGGTTTACGTGATGAACTAATTTCCAATAAGGGAGCAGTGCATTACCTCATCAAGTTCTACTTTCCTCCCACTCACTTCTTTCGAGAGAAACTCCTTCTCTAGAAAGGATCCATTCTTGGCAACGAATGTCTTGCCTTCGGATCGGTGATAGAAGGTGTACCCAACAGTTTCCTTTGGGTATCCTATGAAGACACATTTCTCCGATTTGGGTTCGAGCTTATCAGGTTGAAGCTTTTTCACATAAGAATCACAGCCCCAAACTTTAAGAAACGACAACTTTGGTTTCTTGCCAAACCACAGTTCATAAGGCGTCGTCTCAACGGATTTTGATGGTGCCCTATTTAACGTGAATGCGGCCGTCTCTAAAGGATAAACCCAAAACGATAGTGGTAAATCAGTAAGAGACATCATAGATCGCACCATATCTAGTAGAGTACGACATTTACGCTCGGACACACCATTACGTTGTGGTGTTCCGGGTGGCGTGAGTTGCGAAACTATTTCGCATTGTTTCAAATGTAGACCAAACTCGTAACTCAAATATTCTCCTCCACAATCAGATCATAGAAACTTTATTTTCTTGTTATGATGATTTTCAACTTCAGTCTGAAATTCTTTGAAATTTTCAAATGTTTCAGACTTATGTTTCATTAAGTAGATATACCCATATCTGCTTAAATCATCTGTGAAGGTGAGAAAATAACGATGCCCGCCATGAAGTTTCAACATTCATTGGACCACATACATCAGTATGTATGATCTCCAATAAATCAGTTGCTCGCTCCATGGTTCCGGAGAACGGCGTTTTAGTCATCTTGCCCATGAGGCATGGTTCGCAGTACCAAGTGATTCATAATCAAGTGATTCCAAAAGATCGTCAAGATGAAGTTTCTTCATGCGCTTTACACCAATATGACCCTAAGGCGGTGCCACAAATAAGTTGCACTATCATTATCAACTCGGCATCTTTTGACATCAACATTATGAATATGTGTATCACTACTATCGAGATTCATCAAGAATAGACCAGTCTTCAAGGGTGCATGACCAAAAAAGATATTACTCATATAAATAGAACAAGCATTATTCTCTGATTTAAATGAATAACCATCTCGCATCAAACAAGATCCAGATATAATGTTCATGCTCAACGCCGCACCAAATAACAATTATTTAGTTCTAATACTAACCCAAGGTAGATGTAGAGGTAGCATGCCGATGGCGATCACATCGACTTTGGAACCGCTTCCGCGCACATCTTCACCTCGTCCTTAGCGGTGTCCGCTTAATTTGTAGTCCCTATTCTGGTTGACCCACGAGGTTCGTGAATAAGTTGATCTGAAGTTTCATGATCATCATCATTAATTTCCTCACTAATTGGTGTAGACGCCACAGAACCGGTTTACGTGATGAACTAATTTCAATAAGGGAGCAGGTACTGTTACCTCATCAAGTTCTACTTTCCTCCCACTCACTTCTTTCGAGAGAAACTCCTCTCTAGAAAGGATCCATTCTTGGCAACGAATGTCTTGCCTTCGGATCGGTGATAGAAGGTGTACCCAACAGTTTCCTTTGGGTATCCTATGAAGACACATTTCTCCGATTTGGGTTCGAGCTTATCGTGTTGAAGCTTTTTCACATAAGAATCACAGCCCCAAACTTTAAGAAAGCGACAACTTTGGTTTCTTGCCAAACCACAGTTCATAAGGCGTCGTCTCAACGGATTTTGATGGTGCCCTATTTAACGTGAATGCGGCCGCCTCTAAAGGATAAACCCAAAACGATAGTGGTAAATCAAGAAGAGACATCATAGATCGCACCATATCTAGTAGAGTACGATTACGACGTTCGGACACACCATTACGTTGTGGTGTTCCGGGTGGCGTGAGTTGCGAAACTATTTCGCATTGTTTCAAATGTAGACCAAACTCGTAACTCAAATATTCTCCTCCACAATCAGATCATAGAAACTTTATTTTCTTGTTATGATGATTTTCAACTTCAGTCTGAAATTCTTTGAAATTTTCAAATGTTTCAGACTTATGTTTCATTAAGTAGATATACCCATATCTGCTTAAATCATCTGTGAAGGTGAGAAAATAACGATGCCCGCCGCGAGTTTCAACATTCATTGGACCACATACATCAGTATGTATGATCTCCAATAAATCAGTTGCTCGCTCCATGGTTCCGGAGAACGGCGTTTTAGTCATCTTGCCCATGAGGCATGGTTCGCAAGTACCAAGTGATTCATAATCAAGTGATTCCAAAAGATCGTCAGTATGAAGTTTCTTCATGCGCTTTACACCAATATGACCCTAAGGCAGTGCCACAAATAAGTTGCACTATCATTATCAACTCTGCATCTTTTGACATCAACATTATGAATATGTGTATCACTACTATCGAGATTCATCAAGAATAGACCAGTCTTCAAGGGTGCATGACCAAAAAAGATATTACTCATATAAATAGAACAAGCATTATTCTCTGATTTAAATGAATAACCATCTCGCATCAAACAAGATCCAGATATAATGTTCATGCTCAACGCCGCACCAAATAACAATTATTTAGTTCTAATACTAACCCCGAAGGTAGATGTAGAGGTAGCATGCCGATGGCGATCACATCGACTTTGGAACCGTTTCCCGCGCACATCTTCACCTCGTCCTTAGCCAGTGTCCGCTTAATTTGTAGTCCCTATTCTGGTTGACCTACGAGGTTCAGTAATAAGTTGATCTGAAGTTTCATGATCATCATCATTAATTTCCTCACTAATTGGTGTAGACGTCACAGGAACCGGTTTCTGTGATGAACTAATTTCCAATAAGGGAGCAGGTACTGTTACCTCATCAAGTTCTACTTTCCTCCCACTCACTTCTTTCGAGAGAAACTCCTTCTCTAGAAAGGATCCATTCTTAACGAATGTCTTGCCTTCGGATCGGTGATAGAAGGTGTACCCAACAGTTTCCTTTGGGTATCCTATGAAGACACATTTCTCCGATTTGGGTTCGAGCTTATCGGGTTGAAGCTTTTCACATAAGAATCACAGCCCCAAACTTTAAGAAACGACAACTTTGGTTTCTTGCCAAACCACAGTTCATAAGGCGTCGTCTCAACGGATTTTGATGGTGCCCTATTTAACGTGAATGCGGCCGTCTCTAAAGGATAAACCCAAAACGATAGTGGTAAATCAGTAAGAGACATCATAGATCGCACCATATCTAGTAGAGTACGATTACGACGTTCGGACACACCATTACGTTGTGGTGTTCCGGGTGGCGTGAGTTGCGAAACTATTTCGCATTGTTTCAAATGTAGACCAAACTCGTAACTCAAATATTCTCCTCCACAATCAGATCATAGAAACTTTATTTTCTTGTTATGATGATTTTCAACTTCAGTCTGAAATTCTTTGAAATTTTCAAATGTTTCAGACTTATGTTTCATTAAGTAGATATACCCATATCTGCTTAAATCATCTGTGAAGGTGAGAAAATAACTATGCCCGCCATGAAGTTTCAACATTCATTGGACCACATACATCAGTATGTATGATCTCCAATAAATCAGTTGCTCGCTCCATGGTTCCGGAGAACGGCGTTTTAGTCATCTTGCCCATGAGGCATGGTTCGCAGTACCAAGTGATTCATAATCAAGTGATTCCAAAAGATCGTCAAGATGAAGTTTCTTCATGCGCTTTACACCAATATGACCCTAAGGCAAGCCACAAATAAGTTGCACTATCATTATCAACTCTGCATCTTTTGACATCAACATTATGAATATGTGTATCACTACTATCGAGATTCATCAAGAATAGACCAGTCTTCAAGGGTGCATGACCAAAAAAGATATTACTCATATAAATAGAACAAGCATTATTCTCTGATTTAAATGAATAACCATCTCGCATCAAACAAGATCCAGATATAATGTTCATGCTCAACGCCGCACCAAATAACAATTATTTAGTTCTAATACTAACCCGAAGGTAGATGTAGAGGTAGCATGCCGATGGCGATCACATCGACTTTGGAACCGCTTTCAGCGCACATCTTCACCTCCTCGTCCTTAGCGATGTCCGCTTAATTTGTAGTCCCTATTCTGGTTGACCTACGAGGTTCAGTAATAAGTTGATCTGAAGTTTCATGATCATCATCATTAATTTCCTCACTAATTGGTGTAGACGTCACAGGAACCGGTTTCTGTGATGAACTAATTTCCAATAAGGGAGCAGGTACTGTTACCTCATCAAGTTCTACTTTCCTCCCACTCACTTCTTTCGAGAGAAACTCCTTCTCTAGAAAGGATCCATTCTTGGAACCGAATTTCTTGCCTTCGGATCGGTGATAGAAGGTGTACCCAACAGTTTCCTTTGGGTATCCTATGAAGACACATTTCTCCGATTTGGGTTCGAGCTTATTAGGTTGAAGCTTTTTCACATAAGAATCGCAGCCCCAAACTTTAAGAAACGACAACTTTGGTTTCTTGCCAAACCACAGTTCATAAGGCGTCGTCTCAACGGATTTTGATGGTGCCCTATTTAACGTGAATGCGGCCGTCTCTAAAGGATAAACCCAAAACGATAGAGGTAAATCAGTAAGAGACATCATAGATCGCACCATATCTAGTAGAGTACGATTACGACGTTCGGACACACCATTACATTGTGGTGTTCCGGGTGGCGTGAGTTGCGAAACTATTCCGCATTGTTTCAAATGTAGATCAAACTCGTAACTCAAATATTCTCCTCCACAATCAGATCATAGAAACTTTATTTTCTTGTTACGATGATTTTCAACTTCACTCTGAAATTCTTTGAAATTTTCAAATGTTTCAGACTTATGTTTCATTAAGTAGATATACCCATATCTGCTTAAATCATCTGTGAAGGTGAGAAAATAACGATGCCCGCCGCGAGTTTCAACATTCATTGGACCACATACATCAGTATGTATGATCTCCAATAAATCAGTTGCTCGCTCCATGGTTCCGGAGAACGGCGTTTTAGTCATCTTGCCCATGAGGCATGGTTACTTAAGTACCAAGTGATTCATAATCAAGTGATTCCAAAAGATCGTCAAGATGAAGTTTCTTCATGCGCTTTACACCAATATGACCCTAAGGCGATTGCCACAAATAAGTTGCACTATCATTATCAACTCTGCATCTTTTGACATCAACATTATGAATATGTGTATCACTACTATCGAGATTCATCAAGAATAGACCAGTCTACAAGGGTGCATGACCAAAAAAGATATTACTCATATAAATAGAACAAGCATTATTCTCTCGATTTAAATGAATAACCATCTCGCATCAAACAAGATCCAGATATAATGTTCATGCTCAACGCTGGCACCAAATAACAATTATTTAGTTCTAATACTAACCCCGAAGGTAGATGTAGAGGTAGCATGCCGATGGCGATCACATCGACTTTGGAACCGTTTCCCGCGCACATCGTCACCTCGTCCTTAGCTAGTGTCCGCTTAATTTGTAGTCCCTATTTTGAGTTGCAAATATTAGCAATAGAACCAGTATCAAATACCCAGGTGCTACTGCGAGCTCTGGTAAGGTACAAATAAATAACATGTATATCACATATACCTTTGTTCACCTTGCCATCCCTCTTATCCGCCAAATACTTGGGGCAGTTCTGCTTCCAGTGACCAGTCTGCTTGCAGTAGAAGCATTCAGTCTCAGGCTTGGGTCCATACTTGGGTTTCTTCTCCTGAGCAGCAACTTGTTTGCTGTTCTTCTTGAAGTTTCCCTTCTTCTTCCCTTTGCCCTTTTTCTTGAAACTGGTGGTCTTATTGACCATCAACACTTGATGCTCCTTTTTGATTTCTACCTCCGCAGCCTTTAGCATTGCGAAGTGCTCGGGAATCGTCTTATCCATCCCTTGCATGTTATAGTTCATCACGAAGCTCTTGTAGCTTGGTGGTAGTGATTGAAGAATTCTGTCAATGACGCTATCATCCGGAAGATTAACTCCCAGTTGAATCAAGTGATTATTATACCCGCATATTCCGGTATATGCTCACCGACGTAACTATTCTCCTCCGCCTTGCAATTGTAGAACTTATAGGAGACTTCATATCTCTCAATCTGGGCATTTGCTTGAAATATTAACTTCAACTCCTGGAACATCTCATATGCTCCATGACGTTCAAAACGTTGTTGAAGTCCCGGTTCTAAGCCGTAAAGCATGGCACACTCAACTATCGAGTAGTCATCAGCTTTGCTCTGGTGTTGCTCCTGCAGCAGGTTTGGCACCTAGCGGTGCTTCCAGGATGTAATTCTTCTGTGCAACAATGAGGATAATCCTCAAGTTACGGACCCAGTCCGTGTAATTGCTATCATCATCTTTCAACTTTGCTTTCTCAAGGAACACATCAAAATTCAACGGAACGTCACGAGCCATCTATCTACAACAAACATAGACATGCAAAATACTATCAGGTACTAAGTTCATGATAAATTTAAGTTCAATTAATCATATTACTTAAGAACTCACACTTAGATAGACATCCCTCTAATCATCTAAGTGATCATGTGATCCAAATCAACTAAACCATAACCGATCATCACGTGAAATGGAGTAGTTTTCAGTGGTGAACATCACTATGTTGATCATATCTACTATATGATTCACGCTCGACGTTTTGGTCTCAGTGTTCCGAGGCCATATCTGCATATGCTAGGCTCGTCAAGTTTAACCTGAGTATTCTGCATGTGCAAAACTGGCTTGCACCCGTTGTAGATGGACGTAGAGCTTATCACACCCGATCATCATGTGGTGTCTGGGCAAGATGAACTTTGGCAACGGTGCATACTTAGGGAGAACACTTTTATCTTGAAATTTAGTGAGAGATCATCTTATAATGCTACCATCAATCAAAGCAAAATAAGATGCATAAAAGATAAACATCACATGCATCAATATAAGTGATACGATACGGCCATCATCATCTTGTGCTTGTGATCTCCATCTCCGATACGTTGTTCCCTTTATCATCGGTATGTTACTTGCCCAAGATTCGATCGTCGGTATCTCAATACCTAGTTCAATCTGGTTACCGGCAAGTCTCTTTACTCGTTCCGTAATACATCATCCCGCAACTAACTCATTAGTTGCAATGCTTGCAGGGTTTAAGTGATGTGCATTACCGAGTGGCCCTGAGATACCTCTCCGACAATCGGAGTGACAAATCCTAATCTCGAAATACGCCAACCCAACAAGTACCTTTGGAGACACCTGTAGAGCACCTTTATAATCACCCAGTTACGTTGTGACGTTTGGTAGCACACAAAGTGTTCCTCCAGTAAACGGGAGTTGCATAATCTCATAGTCATAGGAACATGTATAAGTCATGAAGAAAGCAATAGCAACATACGAAACGATCAAGTGCTAAGCTAACGGACTGGGTCAAGTCAATCGCATCATTCTCCTAATGATGTGATCCCGTTAATCAAATGACAATTCTTTGTCTATGGCTAGGAAACATAACCATCTTTGATCAACGATATGTATTCACACATGTATCATGTTTCCGATTAATACAGTTATAGCATGAATAATGAACATTTATCATGATATAAGGAAATAAATAATAACTTTATTATTGCCTCTAGGGCATATTTCCTTCACATAGTTGGCCCGAATCTCGGGGGCTACACCTAGTTGTGCACTAGCATGCCCCCACTGATCGCTCGTAAACCAAGACTAAAGAAGAACTCACCACCACGGAGCGCTCCAGCTCCCGCGTACGCTTCAGATCGCTCTGGACGAAGGCATGAAGCCGATCCGCGCGTCCAGGGAGGTGTTGGCGCACGACGTCCATCGCCTCCTCCTCCTGGGTGTGCGGCCTGACCACGGCCTCGCCGGCTCCGGCTGGGGGCTGCTGCGACCCGGCAGTAGGGCCGCCCCCCGATGCTCCTTGCGATAGCCTGATCACCAAGCCGTGCTCGCCTCCCACCGGCTTCTCCGCGGCTGGCGTCGCCTCCGGCGCTTCGGCCGGCATCGCCTGCGGCGCTCCGTCTGGGGCAGCGTCATCCGCGCGCCCCTCTCCTCCGTCCTCTACCCGCTCGGCCATGTCATCCCGGGGCGAGGTGTCCACGGCTGTCAGTGTCAAAACCGGCGGATCTCGGGTAGGGGGTCCCGAACTATGCATCTAGGATCGATGGTAACAGGAGACGGGGGACACGATGTACCCAGGTTCAGGCCCTCTCTATGGAGGTAATACCCTACTTCCTGGTTGATTGATCTTGATGAATATGAGTATTACAAGAGTTGATCTACCACGAGATAGTAACGGTATATGACTATGGTAATGTGTGTCCGTTCCGGACTAACCCCTCGGTTTATATAGACAACGGGGGATCTAAGGTTTACATAGAGTCAGTTACATAAGAAGGAATCTTCATAATTGGTCGCCAAGCTTGCCTTCCATGCCAAGTAGAGTCCAATCCGGACACGGGTACAGTCTTCGGCCTTCATGTCTTCACAGCCCATCAGTCCGGCCCATGGATAACAGGCCGGACGCCCGAGGACCCCTTAGTCCAGGACTCCCTCAGTAGCCCCTGAACCTGGCTTCAATGACGAGGAGTCCGGCGCGCAGATTGTCTTCGGCATTGCAAGGCGGGTTCCCCTTTCCGAACTCCAAGATAGTCTTCAGACGTGATAACAGTATCCGAACCTGCCTCATACACACCATACATAACCGCAGTGAGAATATATATTTTCACACGAGTTCAATCTATTAACAACTTTTTTAATAACACGGCGTCACGTCTGTCTGATCATAATTTTGAACCGTTTCTCGTCTGCCGCTCCATGTTTTGAGACGCGGTTGCCATTGGCACGTCTTGTCAAAGCAGAGATCGTGTCCCCTTATCGCGGGGTTCTCATCAATGCGAGCATGGGTAATCCAATCGTGTCGTTTATACAGCCCTTAGGACTAGGCGAGTTTTTTAGGAAAAGTGGGGAGGCGCTTGATATTCGCTACCCTTATAAGGGGATAAGAACTCGCTCCCTTTACCCACATCCTTTCTCTCCTTCGGTCCTTCTGTCCCTGAGCTCTAGCGCCCAAGCTTTAGCTTTTCCTCATTCGAGAAGGCACTCCAAACATGTCCGAATCCGGAGCTGGAGGCAAGTGGATGGCCTCCTCCGTCAAGAAGAAGGACATCACGGAGCTCCGGGAGGCCGGATATTTAGCCAACGAAATTGCTCACCGACTCCCGGCGAAAGGGCAAATCGTCCCTACCCTCGAGCCCCATGAGAGGGTTGTGTTTCTCACACACTTTGTCCGCGGGCTGGGATTCCCTCTTCATCCATTCGCCCGTGGATTGATGTTTTACTATGGGTTGGACTTCCACGATCTGGCCCCCAACTTTATCCTCAATATCTCGGCATTTATCGTCGTGTGCGAGGCCTTTCTCCGCATCCCGGCCTATGGCTGAAGACCTTCAATGTGAAACCAAAGGTGGTGAGCGGTCAACAAGAAGAGTGCGGAGGCGCCATGGTGGGCAAGATGCCCAATGTCACCTGGCCTGAAGGCTCCTTCGCGGAGATGCTGAAGGGATGGCAATCAGGGTGGTTTTACATCACCGAGCCGCGTGCCACCGATTGGGTAGCAGCCCCCGAATTCCGATCCGGAGTTCCGATGCGGCTCATTTCCTGGCAAGAAAAGGGCATGGCCTGGGGATCTTCGGACGAGATAACTGGGCTACAGACATGCGTCCAGAACATGATAACCAAGAAGATCAAGCTCGTAAATGTGATCCAGGTTATGCTCATTCGCCGGATCCTTCTGTGCCAACGCCAGACTTGCTATTTGTGGGAATACGACCCAGCCAAGCACCAGACGCTGCTAGAGCTCTTCGGTGCGACGCACGAAGGTATCTGGAAAGCGCTCTTCAAGGCTGGCAAGACGCCACCGCCCACGACTGAAGATCGCGGGCTTAGCTTAAAGCGCCAGGCCAATCCGGTAAGTCCTTTAATGTTTTCAAGGTATACCCTTCACCAGCATATTTTGAGGATGGATCCTAAGCTCTTCTACCCACTTTGCCAAGCCTGGATCGAGGTGGCGGGGCAGATTAACTGTCCAGCTCCGCTTCCTGAGGAGCAAGAATTCCCACTTCTGACGAAGATGTTGTTTCTGGCGCCTTATGACGTGCCGGAGAAGAAGGCCAGGAAAGCGGCCAAGGGGACCAGGAGTGGCCTTTGCCGGAAAGGAGCTTCGGACGCGATGTCCGAAGACGAGACTCACTCTTCGTCCGCCAAAAATGATGATGAAGAGGAGGAAGAGGAAGATGACTCCCCACCTGAAGCGGGGAGGAAAAAGAGGGCGGCCTCCAAGAACCTGGAGGCTAAGGCGCCCAAAAGGGGAAAAGACTCCCCCGTGTATAACTCCGCATGGGATGTCGACAGCAGTCCGGAGCGGCCTTCCCGGGCCAAACCTCGAGCTAAATCATAAGTATCAAGAATCCTTATGCGCGCCTATTCGTCCGTCCTTTCTACATTGCAATGTTTAAGTCGTGTTATTGCAGTCTGGCTCGGGACAGCTCTCCGCTATCTTCATCGGAAGGTTCGCTGGACCCAAAGGAGAGGGCCAACATGTCGCCGCCACCCGCTTACTCCCCCTCGGCCAAGGGCGGCGACGAGGAGGTGTCTCGAAGGGCCTCCTTGGACCGGGGGAAGACTCCGGAGATCGTCAGGGCGGCGCCCCAGGATGACTCCCGGAGCGCCGGATACATGGGGCAAGAAGCCCCTGCGGAGACGGACGGTGCGGGCCCAGAATCCGGCTGACAGCCCTTCCCGAAAGGAGGGGGTGTGCTACCAGTTTCCTCTGTCCAACCAGAGGCACCGGATCATCTACTGGAAGTGCTGCAAGGCGCCTCCATCGTGGATGAGCATCGTGCCCATATGGGTACGGTGGTTGAAAAGGTTCGGTCCGTCAAAAACGGGCTGACCAAAGCCTGTGCTAGCCTTCTAGCAGGCTTTGAGGTGAGCACATGATTGTAAGAAGAATATCACAGCATAGACAGTAGCCCCTGATGCTCTGTTCGGTGTCCGGATTGAAAAGCCGAACAAAGGATCAAAATTAATTTTCGCATGAGTCTAACATAAAGTGTCTATGTGAATAAGCAGGTCTCGTTGCGGACTGCTACCGCTCAAATTGCGGAGGTCTCTGGACTGAAGCAGAAACTAGAGCGGGCCGAGGAAGAGTTCGGCCGCGTGAAGGAGCAGTTGGAGGATAGCGAAGGTATGCAGTAACCTGTGTGTATATTGAAGAGTAAATTGTTCAAGCTGATTGAAGTGTCATGAACTTTATTAGGGGCCACGACCGAGGTGGCGGCCCTCAAAAAGGCGTTAGCCGAGGCAAAGGACAAAGTGGACAAGGAGCATGCTACGCACGAGAAGCACGAGGCCCAGGTGGGCAAGGTGCAGCAACATCTCCAGGGCGCGATCGAGAGATTTGAGTCCTTGGAGCGCGATTGTAAGGCGCAAGAGTCCGAACTGGCGAAGGTCCGCCAGAGCGCACAGGATGCACGAGCCGAAGCCCAGAACACCCTCCAGGAAATTCAGGCAGCCAAGGAGATTGCGGCGGGTAAGTCTTTCATCGTGCCAAGCGAGTATATAAAGAAACGTTCCTTGTACTTATCTGAAGTTGGGTTTTCCAGAGGCGTTTATGGATCTGCCGTGCAGCGTATCAGATGCTGCAGAGTATTATAGAGTCGAAGAAGGGATGTCTATGGAGAAGCTATTCTGGTCCCAATATCTTGGACCAGAACATCTGGTACCTTTAGAGACCAGCTAAAGCAGTTGGTCAAGCTAGACAGGTCGGCAGAGCTAGCCATGAAGGACCTGATAGTCCGGTGTTGTCCTGTCAAGCCTATACCTAGCAGCTACTTTGGTCTTGTTAAGCGGCTTGTAAGTGCACATCCATGACTCGAAGCATGGCCGGTCGATGCTGTATTGAAGGTGCGCGTATGGCCTTTGCCCGCGTCAAGGCGCATTGGGCAAAGGCTGTATGCCAAGAAGGCGATGACCGAGGGACCGCCGAGGGCAAGGAGCATCGTCGACCCGAGCTCTATTTTGATGGTGTCCTGGAGGGGTCCCGCCTTGTGGCGGAGCAATGTTCGAAGGATGTCATATTCCCATGAGAACATTTGTATTATCCTGTCCTGTAATATGGATCGATTATGTTTATGTATTATAATGCTTGCAATTTATATTTTACCTCATGTGCGGCCGTTTTATGAAATCTGAGGGTTGACCAGTTGTCGGCTTCTGCCCCGACGTAGATAGTACAGGGGTGTTCGGGATAAATCTAAACACTCTTTACTCCACATTCTGGTCCTTAAAGGAGGTGTTTAGTGCAACGAACAAGACAATCAGACAATGTGGCCTTTACCGCCCTCACTTAGCCATAGGAGTTTGACAATTAAGAAAGTTGGCGAAGCCCCTGTTATTCGGAAGGCCGAACTTGGGGCATTGTAAATGCCTAATTGGGGGAACCGATTCTTCGCGAGAAGTGGAAAAAATCTCTAACAATTTGGGACCTCTCGAACAGCTGACCAGCTCTCGCCACATCATGACAGTCAGTTTTCGGCTTTCTCTACTGAGGTGCTCGTTCGAAAGAACCGCGACACAATCGCAGTAGTTCTCCCCTTACTACCCTAGCCGATATAACGAAACGTAAGGTAGCAAGCACAGGAGCCGGGCAACCCAACTATTGACCAAAGACATGATTCGGAGCCGATGCATATAATGCTATAAGTTCGGGGTGCCGAACTATACTGTAAAAGTGTTTGGATGAAGTGTTTGGACGAAGTGTCGTAAAAGTGTTTGGACGAAGTGGAAAAAGTGTCGTAATGCGGGTTGTGATGAAGCCCCTGGCGTAATGATGCGTACACTAGTGTACACGTGTGATAAGCAATATATACAAAGGTGAGGAAACAGGAAAATTAAGTAATAAGCTGACCCCCACCATGTGTTCACTATCGTGATGTAATTAGTACGTCGAGGCATACTTTGTGCAAGTAATGCGATAAGCAAGTAAAGCTATTTAACATGTCGCAGCCAAGGGCGAGCTGCATGTGGGTATGTAAAACTGGTATGGCAATCGTTTGATAGAGACCACCTGGGAATTCCCTTGTACGCAAGAGCTCCTCGCCTCCTTGGTGTGTGCCGCAAGCGGGTCGTCTGCAGAGACCTCGAAAAGAGAAAAACCCGTGATAAAGAGAAAAAAGTAAAGGCGTGTGAATCCCAGTGTCGGTACAGCCGCACTGTGGGTTGCGAGCGAGTTATGCCTCCATCGGTACCAATGGGGTTTTGAGTGTGTAATTATGTACGCGCAGTACGAATGCCATTTCCTCATTGGGGTTGGGACGGAGGCCGAATTATTAATTCAGCTCTTGACGAACCGAGCTGACCTATTGCAGTGTAGTCCGGACCTTCTTAACGATGTCCGGGGGCTCGGCGGCCGGACTGTGGTGCCGCCTTAGAAGGCCGCTCTGTACTTTTGTTGCTAGGGTTGCGGTGTGCTCCTCTGTACAGAGGGAATGTTCCGTGCTTCCATTTACTGTAATGATGCCGCGTGGACCGGGCATCTTGAGCTTGAGATAAGCATAATGTGGGGCCGCGTTGAATCTAGCGAACGCTATTCGTCCGAGCAGTGTGTGGTAGCCGCTGCGGAAGGGGACGACATCAAAGATTAGCTCTTCGCTTCTGAAGTTATCCGGGGAACCGAAGACCATCTCAGTGTGATTGAGCCCGTACAATGGGCCTCTACGCCTAGTGTCGTGGATTTGTCACGGCAGATGTCCTTAGTGCCAGGACTTAGTCGCGAGGCCAACGCATCTATGCGGTAGCTTGAGAAGGGTTGATCGGGACGAGAAGCGCAACACACAAGGCAAGGATTTAGACAGCTTCTGGCCCCGGGAAACAACATCCGGTAATAACCCTACATGTTGTTTGTGGCTAGGTCTAATTATGCTCATGAGGGAGTCGCCGTAAGCCGGCTCTCCTCTTTGTGTCTAGCCCTAGATATTGTTTCTTGTTGCTTGTCCCTCTTTGGGGAGCCCTGCCCCTCCTTATATAAGTTAGAGGGCCAGGTTACATGTGGAGTCCTAGTAGGACTAGGACTAGTCTATCTTTTCCTACAAGTTGAATACAAGTCCGGGTCTTGCTTCCTTCCTCTTAAGCCGGCCCATCATAACGTGAGCCAGCCTTCTAGGCTTTGGGCCTTGTTGTCCATCTGACCCGCCCGCCGGGTTACTAATGAGTCGCTAATATCGGGCGGGTTATCTATGAATCGCCAAGCTCCAGGCGGGTCACCAGTGAGTCGCCACGCTCCACCAGGTCATACATCCGGCGGGTTACACCATGAGGTATATCCCGACATTAGCCCCCGATTTAATTTGGATTTATCCATGTTAAACTGATCCTCAGAAACAAACACAAGAACAAATTTGACAGATTGTGTTCCGGGTTAAAAATTCTTGTAAGCCGGCACCTGATCATCCTTAATTCCTTGTGCTCCGGGTTAAATATTCTCCTGAACCAGGACCTGATTATCCTTAAGTCCAATTGTCATTTCCTTCATCTAGAAAAATCCGGGTCAAATAAGCTAGCTTCATACTCAATTTGCTGATGTTGGTTTCTCACAGAAAATTATTGTGAAGAATAATCCACTTGAGTCGGCTTCCAAGGTGCCGGGTTAAATAATTTTGGTCTTCAAATACTCATCTGATATTCAAAGGCTTGAAGATGTAAAACTTGCCGGTTTATCATTACCAAAAACTGCGGATTATAAAAGCAGCGATCTTAGGGTCATAATTGTTGTTGACACTTTGGTTTATGTAATTGATCCTCCTGATTTGCTCAAAAGCGATAATTTGAAGATTTTTCTCCCTTATATCCACATTACTTGTAGCCCCAAGTCTTGAGCAGAACAAAGTGATGGTTTAAGACTTGCTCCAATAAATGTTGCAACCTTGAAGAAATCCGGCTTATTCATCTCAATCATATAAACTGAATATTCCACACATGTAGCCCCCAAGTGCCGGGTTGTCATGCTTACAGCAACCTGGGACTTGTAATTGCTTTATGCTCATGAAAATTTCAACCAGTGTAGCCCCCAAGGGCCGGGTCATTATGCAATAATGAGCAGGGACTTTGTAGATATAACCCTTGAATTTTTTACATGAGCAATTGGTAGCCCCCAAGGGCTGGCTCATTTAGAATATGATGAGTCGGGTCTTCAATAAGTTGAGCAAAAAATTACTTTGCATTAGCCCCCAAGTGCCATGGTGCATGCTGGCAGTGTCATGGGACTTGTATATTCGATGTAATCTCGATTTGAACAATGTAGCCCCCAAGTGTCGGGTCGTAAGCCTGCAGCGACTCGGGACTATTTCCTCCATTGTAAAATAAATCATGCCCATTGATAAAAATAATAGCCATTGCGCTAAAGTGACTTTGAAAACCTCAATCATAACACTGGTTATTGATAATCACAATAGAAATCCAGCCATGTTGGCTATTCAAGATTTGAATAACATAATCTGGTATGAAAACCTCAATCATTCAATATCATCATGAAAATCCAGCCAGTTTTGGCTATTAAAGATTTGAATACCTCATCGGTTGACAAGAAAATCCAGAGTTTAAATACATGGCGGCTCTTGGCCGATGACGACTTAATGCGCATTCATTGTAAGCCGGAATTTTTATAACCCGGCGGCTTATAGCCTTTGAGAAAAATCCAGAACGGATAATCATTTTGAAGCATCAATGTTGGTAATGAGCTTGATCTTAATCATTTATATGTCATATTTCTGCAAATCCTGCAAAGAGTTTTAAACAACATATGCCCTGGCGACTTAACGTCAAAAGACAGGGCGGGTAACCATCCAAATGTAGTCTTATCCTGCTCACAAAAGATCCCTATGATCCTTTGAATGATACCGTCGGCTTATGTGACCCGGACAGTTAAGTTGATAACTCAACTCTGTAAGAGCCGGCACATATGATATTTGTGACAACTCAAATACTTGCAATTGTATAAAAACAGATAAAAATTTTGAGGCTTCTGATTCGAATACGATCAGTAAACCATTCCAAAAGGGTTAAGCTAAGATTCGAATACGATCATATAGCCCCCAGTGGCGTTGGCGTTGCCGATCAAAGTGGGTATCGACAGCTATGTTCTCTTTGGTTCGAATACGACCTATGTTTGAACAGGAAGGCCCCAAATGACCTTAAGAGGTGTTTAGCGACGCTGATTCGAATACGATCGACGTCGATTCCCAAAGGGGTTGAGCTATGATTCGGATACGATCAAGAAGCCCCCAAGTAGGTTCAGCAGTTTGCTAATCAAAAGGGTATCGACAGCTATGTTCTCTTTGGTTCGAATACGATCTATGTTTGAACAGGAAGCCCCCAAGTGACCATATAAATTTTGGCATTGCTCCGATCAAGAGGGTACTGATAGCTATGCCCGATAAGCAGGAAGCCCCCAAGTGACCATAATAAAATAAGCCGTAAGGCAGGATACCCATGTTTTGAACCGTGCATCATGGCAGCAAGTTTTCTTTGGTACCATTAATTTGTCTGAGATCTCGAACTTGCGAGAGATTAATTATTTTTGAACCGGAACTTTAAACTGGATTTAAAAGCTTCAAAAATTTGTGAGGGACAAATTTACCTTGAGCCGGATTTTGAACCAGACTTGAGAGCTTCAAAGCTTTGCGGGAGAGAGATGTCTCTTGAGCTGTATTTTTAACCGGAATCTTCATTTTGAACCGAAAATTTTTCTGACGGCTTTTAAATATTTGCCAATAAAGTAGTAGCCTCCAGGGCCGGGTTATCTTCCCTTCAATGACCCGGAGTTCTTGAATTCATTGAAACCGACTAATTTTACCGAGCCATACCATTGTAGCCCCCGAGTCTCAAGACGACTCGAGGAGTTGGCTTGAGATTCTCCATATTTGACCATAGCAGAAGGTATACATCATTGGCGTTGATAGCGCGATGTGAATCCACAGAAGGTTGAGGTGACTGCGACGGGTTATAAATGATCACGTATGAGCCATGTCAGCAACTCGGCCAATGGTTCCTTCCAACTGGTTGTTTGAAGTTAACCAAACCGTAGTGGCGGCGACTTGTGCACCTACCCATTGAGCCATCCAGTGCAGACGGCGGCTGATAATATATGATAATTTGCCTCCAATTTGTTGGAAGAAAACCGGGCTTCCCAAGTAGTGACTTACTCATACTCAATAAACAGTTCATCCAGAAAAGGGTGACCCGGCATGTTGATGTAGACCAGGCCGCGAGAGACGGTCGGTAAAGATGACCGCCGCATCAGAGGCGGCTCAGACGAATGAATCGGTCGCGGTGCTGTAAACTGGCGCAGGCGAGTCAACCACGTCGTTTTGATGTAGTGAACAATTGTCCTGCATCAACAATACTGCAGACCAAGGCAAAGATAAACTGCTCTTTGACAAAAATAATATGTGCCAATAAAATATATTTAAAATGGATATCACCTGATGTGCCAGGCTAGAAATAATCCGCCATGAAGTTGATGATCACTAGGTTAAGTTGAAATCACTCACGGGTGAGTCGGCCACGGAAGCAGACAGATGAATCAGCCGCAGCGTTTGTAAGCCGGTGCGGACAGACAAGTTGTCCTCCTCATCGTAAGCCGGCGTGGTCGCGAGAGATGGCCACGGCGTGGTAAGCCGGCGCAATCGCGAGAGACGGCCACGGCATTGTAAACCGGCGCAGTCGCGAGAGACGGCCATGGCATTGTAAGCTGGAGTCCGGTGAGTACCGACAGCCACCTGTGCCGAATGATGTTGACGTGCCTCCATCTCCGTGTTATAATAATATCTTTGTCATGAATAATTATTCTGCATCAAAATATTGCAGGACAAAGTAATTGTTTTTGGATAAATTAATATATGCGATGAAAAACATTGAAAAAATAGCACCTGATTTTTTGGCGGATAAAGGCGGACGGTGATCTTTGGATAATGCTGGACATAGTCTTAGTCCTTCCGATCAAAAAGGTAGTAGTATTATTTCTTGATTCTCGTGCAAATTGTGCTGCAGTTTTAACCTTCACATGGGACGGAGAGTAGTAGCACTTGGTTTCAATGACATAGCAGATTGCCTATCAGGACCCCGATTCTAAGTCACACCGATCTAGCCTGTAACACCTCATATCACTTTGCGGCCTCACGCACGGTATTCCCACGGGTGTCGCCTTACCATGGCCGGGACCGCTTTAGCCTTTTGGCTCACGTATATGATAGTGTCGCTAGCAACCATATGACAGAGAACCCGGGCCGACATGACTAGTCGTGAACCCAAAGTGGCACTAACTTATGGGGACAGGCATACATGAATCAACATCGAGCATGTCGGTCAGCAGCGTGCGAATCCGGGCTGTAGCAGCTAACAGGACTCGGATGTCACCACGTGACATTTCCCGAAGGGATGAACCACGAGAACAAGTGAATCACATGCCGGCCAGTCAACTGTTCTGGAGCAGTAGTGCTGGGCTAGCAGGACTTCGGTGAACCGGGCTCTAGCGGACTACTATGGCTCCTAGAAGCACAAGACTACATTTCCCCATAAGAGAGACTACCAAGGATAAACAACTAGGTTGTCGGATCCCACACATAGCAATACACATTACACGTACGCATAACATGCAAGTATGTGCTGTACAACATGGCCACAACATAACGCAAACTCATATAGATAAAGGCCCAGAAGAGCCACATAGCATTAAATACAGGCAGAGGTCACATGACCCATCATTCAGAGCATACAAGCAACAAGCGGAAGCATTACATGTCCGAGTACAGACATCTACAAATGAAAAGACTGAGAAGCCTGACTATCTACAAGACCCTCCCAAGGGTACAAGATCGTAGCTGAGTAACAAGCTACTCGTCTAAGTCCAAGCGGAACCACTAGTAAGACCGAAGTCTCCGCTGCAAAAACATAAATAAAGCAACGTGAGTACAAAGGTACTCAGCAAGACTTACATCAGATCCTATTATACATGCATTTGTATCAAGAAGTTAATGTGGGGTTTAGTTGCAGAAAGCCAACTTTGACTCTATGGCTATCTTGTTCTACGACTACCAGAACTTCCTTGAGGTGATATAGGCGCTGCAGGTCCACGAGTCACCACACAATACACTACTATGGATTCATTCCCGTCTCCATACGAGAAGGCCATCCATAGCACTCACACTTGTCTTGAGCATTTTATAGTATCCACTTCAAGTTGTCTATGTACCACGTAAGCATCCAAGAAGTCCATAACCATGGACCCGGCTATTCGAATAGATCATGTTAACCCTGCAGGGGTGTACTTCTTCACACACGCTCTCGCCACTTACCGCCATGTACACGTCATGTATCTCGGCAACCTTCAAGCGGAAGCTTTGGCGAGGTGTCGGCCACGACCTGACTAACCACACAAGACTCTAGCCCAGGTTTATCGCCTATTCGGGTTCCATCCGCAAGGAGATCCGGCCGGGTTGTCGCTCACGGCCCCGAACGATGTGTGCAGGGTTCCCAAGCCCACCTCGCCGGATGGATCTACGCTTGGTACACCATGCCACGTGTGCCTAGTTTGTCCCAAGCCCACCTGGCCGGGTGCCACTTGGTAGACTACTAACACTACCTACAAACACCAGAAACTAGTTGCGACTCCTGGACAGAGATCAAGTTAGTTAATAAGTCGAGAGGGGTCGAGTTACCGGAACCCAATGTGTGGTAGTATCGAGTCATTGTACAACATACATAGAACTCAGTGGTTAAGGACGGTTCCAGTGAGACAACCCACCATGTACTCCTACATGGCCTCTCACCGCTACCTTTACCAAATCGTGTTCACACATTTCACTCTCAAGATCGTAACATAGAACTGTACTCCAATTCATTCCCAATGAATCAGACTGACACAACTCTAAGCAATAGCGGCGTAGCATGGTAGGAACACAACATGGCTCAATCAACTCCTACACATGCTAGTGGGTTTCAACTATTTACTGTGGCAATGACAGGTCATGCAGAGGAATGGGTTCAACTACCGCAGCACAAAGTAGCAGATGATTCGTTGTTGTCCTAATGCAATAACTGAGAGCAGGAGCGAAAGAGTAGGATTATATCGGAATGAACAAGGGGGTTTGCTTGCCTGGTAGATCAACAGGGGGGGCACTGCTTCATAGACAGGTACTCTGGAACGGACTCCGGAGAAGGCCCTATCGAGAAGGAACGATGCCGGCAATCAATACACAAGCATATGCAACAATATGATGCATGAACATGGCATGTAGATGTGATGCTGTTTGAGCTAATGCAGCTAGTGTTCATTTGGTTGAAGTCCATTTGAACCAAAGATTCAAATGCATTTCCAAAGTAATTCTTTATAAAAGCCATATATATGTTTTCACCTATACATCAGGTTTAGGTTGGTTTATCATGCATGAAGCTGGTACAGATGGATAGATTGAATTTTTCTGATAATTTTTCATATATAAAATATTTCAATCTGAGTTACGGTTGAATTACTATGATTTTTTGAAATTTGAAACATTTCTGGAATTTCCTGATTAAATTAAATCCAAAAATTATATTATTGCGCCAGCATGACGTCAGCACGATGTCAGCAGGTCAACTGGCGCTGACCAGGGTCAAACCTGACGTGTGGGGTCCACACGTCAGTGACTCAGTTAGTTAACAGGGGGTTTTATTTGGTCTAATTAGGATTAGTGGGCGCCGGGCCCACGGTCAGAGTTAGGGGTGGTTAGCAAAATGGTGATTAGCCTTAAGCTAATCACCTGGCAGGTCGGGCCTGCACGTTAGGCCGGCGAGGTCATCGTCGGCGACCTCAGGACGCGGCGGCGTCTGCGTTACAGGCCACGGGGGCGGCGGCTAAGGGCACCAGGATGAAGCCCGTGCTCTCCCGCATCCAGCGGAGCAGAAAGGAGGAGAAGGGGTGGCCGGAGCTCGCCGGAGTAGAGCTCGGGGCGGTGGCCGAGGCACGGCTTCGAACGGGAGCGGGCGACGGGCCACGGCAGGGGTTGCGGAGGGCATCTACGGCCTCCTGGCGTCACCGGGAGCGGTGGCAGCGCAGCGGCTGGCAGGCTCGCCACGGTGGCGCCATGGTCGGGCGGCGATGAGGTCTCGGCGCGGCAGCTGAGCTAGCTAAGCGGGCAAACTAGCACGAGGAGGAGGAAAATGAAGTAGAGCTCACGGCGGATCCAATGGCCGGGGTCGACGAAAGCTCGAGAAGCTCTTGGTGCAGCCGGAGCGTCGTCGGCGATCTCGGGCAGCCGGTGACGAAGACGATGGCGATGGCGGCGTTCCAGGGCCTCCCGCGTCGTGTGGCTCGACGGAGAGGTAGCAGACGGCGGCGCGAAGCTTGCAGACACAGAGAGAGGGTGAGGGGGAGGCGGTGGCTGCGGCTACGGCGTGCGGCGGCGACGGCAGCGCTCGGCCATTTGTGCGAGAGAGCGAGGGAGAGGAGGGGAGGCCATGAGAGAGAGAGAGGTGCGGGGCGGCGCGTGGCGTCGCGCGGTGCTTCCAGGTGTTGAGGGAGGGGCCAGGTAGGCAGGTGGCGTGGCGGCACGGCCGTGCGCGCGCGCCGGTCACACGCCTGGCCGAATGGCGCCAGGAGGACGACGTCGTTGGTGGGCTGGGCTGGCCGACTGGGCCGGCCAGGCCGCACAGTAACAGGCTGCCCAGAGAGGTAGGCGCCAGGTAGGGGTTTTGTTCATTTAGTTTTCTTTCTATTTTCTGACATTTGTTTCTGATTTAGTAAAAATACTAAACCATTTAATTTTCTTATGCCAATTTTTGTAGGAGCTATTTATATTATTCCAGAGCTCCTCAACAACTAGCATAATTTCTGGACATATATTATATATATAACATGTATATATCCAAGGCAAAATAATTACTGGATTAATCCAAATGCCCAAAATAAATAGTTATGAGCTCTTAAAAGTATTGGTTTGATTTCTATCTTTGTCCAATATTTTTAGAGGGCAACATGAGCATTTTGTTGGACCCTTTTGGAGAAATTTTTACTTGGGTCATTTCAAAAGAAAGTGGTTCTGAGGTTTCACAAATCCTCATTTCAAACTTAAATGGAATTTAAACATGATGCACACATGTCTAGCTAGCCTTGAGCATACCAGAACTAGGGATGTGACAACTCGCCCCCACTTGAAAGAATCTCGTCCCGAGATTCAGGGGTCGATGTAAAGAAGGTGGGGTACTCCAGTCGAAGACGATCTTCTCGCTCCCAAGTAGCTTCTCTCTTGGAATGATGAGACCACTGAACCTTGAGAAACCTGATGTTCTGGCGTCGAGTGACTCGCTCTGCTTGATCAAGAATGCGAACCGGGTACTCTCGATATGTGTGGTTATCTTGGAGATCAAGCGTTTTGTGGTACACTCTGCGGATAGGATCCGAGAAGCAACGCCTGAGTTGAGAGACGTGGAAGACATCATGAACTCGAGAAAGATGTGGGGGTAGTTCTAATTGGTAGGCAACCTCTCCTCGTTTAGCGAGAATGCGAAAGGGACCAATGTAACGAGGAGCCAACTTGCCCTTGATACCGGAACGATGGGTACCCTTTAGAGGAGTAACCCGAAGGTAAGCCTTGTCGCCAACTTCATAAGTCACTTCCTTATGGCGACGGTCATACTGGCTCTTTTGACGAGATTGGGCTGTTTTCAAATTCTCACGAATGATGCGAACTTGCTCTTCTGCCTCCTGGATCATGTCCGGTCCAAAGAATTGTCTTTCACCGGTTTCTGACCAGTTCAAGGGTGTTCGACATCTTCGTCCATAGAGAATCTCAAAAGGAGCTTTCTTGAGACTGGATTGATAGTTGTTGTTATAAACAATCTCGGCAAAAGGAAGACATTCCTCCCAATCCATACCGAATGAGATAACGCAAGCTCTAAGCATGTCTTCGAGAATTTGGTTGACCCTTTCCACCTGACCACTCGACTGAGGGTGGAAAGCGGTACTGAAGGAAAGATGGGTTCCCATGGCAGTTTGGAAACTCTCCCAGAAATGAGAAGTGAAAAGACTGCCACGGTCTGAATTGATCTCTAGTGGAACACCATAAAGGGATACTATTCGAGAAATATATAAGTCAGCGAGCTGACTAGCATTAATACTCCCTCGAACAGGAAGGAAGTGAGCCACTTTGGAAATACGATCAACGACTACGAAGATAGCATTATTCCCTCTCTTGGTCCTGGGAAAGCCGGTGATGAAGTCCATACCAACTTTATCCCATTTCCATTCAGGAATAGCTAAAGGCTGAAGAGTGCCAGCAGGCCTTTGATGCTCTGCCTTAACGCGACGACAAACGTCACAATTAGCAACGAAGTCGGCGATTTCTCTCTTCATCCTAGTCCACCAGAACCTCTGACATAGGTCCTGATACATCTTAGTACTACCGGGATGAATCGTGAGAGGGGATTCATGCGCCTCCTTAAGAATCAATTGTTGAAGATGTTGCTTCTTGGGGACCACCAGACGGTTCCCAAAGAAAACTACACCTCGATTATCTATAGAGAAACTACCAGCAATACCCTTGGCAATGTTTCTCTTGATCCGGGTAATCCCCGTATCATGCTTCTGGGCTTCTATGATATGATCTACAAGAGTAGGTTTCGCTACCAAGGTAGAAAGGAATCCATGAGGAGCAATGTGAAGGTTAAGATTACAGAATTCCTCATGGAGAAGTGGTTGACCCTGCTGCAACATGAGATTGTTGCAATAGGATTTACGACTTAGCGCATCAGCCATGACATTGGCTTTGCCTGGGGTGTAGGTAATCCCTAGATCATAATCTGAGATCAACTCCAACCATCGTCTTTGCCTAAGGTTCAAATCTGGTTGGGTGAAGATATACTTGAGACTCTGGTGATCGGTGTAGATCTCGCAACATTTACCAAGAAGGTAATGTCGCCAGGTCTTGAGTGCATAGACTACGGCTGCAAGCTCTAGATCATGTGTAGGATAATTCTCCTCATGTGGATGCAATCACGAGATGCATAAGCAATCACATGACGATCTTGCATAAGAATGCAACCTAGTCCACAATAAGTGAGGCGTCGCGAAGAGATAACAAAGTCCTTCGTGAAATCCGTGGCACAAGTATGGGAGCAGAAGTCAGGCATCTTTTCAGTTCCTCAAAACTGTACTCACACTATGGGGACCACTCGAACTTTTATCTTTCTTGAGAAGTTCCGTGAGGGGTTTAGCTACTTTGGAGAAGTTTTCAACAAAGCGGCGACAATAGCTGGCTAGACCAAGGAAACTCCTAACTTGTTTAACGGTTTCAGGTGGAGTCCAATCGAGAACGGCCTTAACTCTCTCGGGATTGACTGCAATGGCCTTACTAGAGATTACGTGGCCTAGGTAGGTCACTTCTGGCAACCAAAATTCACACTTGGAGAACTTGGCATAAAGGCGGTGCTCTCTAAGTTTTTCTAGCACAAGTCTAAGATGTTCGCATGCTCTTCCTCGTTCTTCGAGTAGATAAGGATATCATCGAGGTAAACCACGACGAACTTATCTAAGTACTCCATGAAGATCGAGTTCATCAAGCGGGAGAAGGTAGCTGGAGCATTGGTTAGATCAAAGGACATGACGGTGTACTCGTACTGGCCATAACGAGTGACAAAGGCTGTCTTGGGGATGTCCCCGTTTCGATCTTGATTTGGTGGTATCCTAACCTCAAATCCATCTTGGAAAAAGATCGAGGATCCAGCGAGCTGATCATACAGATCGTTTATCCGGGAAGCGGATATTTGTTCTTTATCGTAACCAAATTAACGGACGATAATCTACAACCATCCGGTCCGTACCATCCTTCTTCTTGACAAAGAGGACGGGGCAAGCCCAAGGAGAAGAACTAGGACGGATGAAACCCTTTTGCAAGGACTCATCAAGTTGTTTCTTAAGCTCGGCTAGTTCTAAGGGTGCCATCTTGTAAGGTCTCCTAGAAATTGGGGCGGTTCCTGGGATAAGATCTATGATTTAACTCTACATCTCATCGGGTGGAACACTGGCAGTTCCTCTGAAAGACATCCGAAAAGTCACGGACTACCGGGATATCTTCAAGGTCCGGAAGAGGGCTGGCATTAAGAGAATAGAGTCGACGCTTTGCAACTCTAGTGGAGACGGTGACTATCTTGCCGGAGGGGTGTGTGAGCTGAATGCAGACTGGTGTAACAATCAATCTTGGCATGATGAGCTGTCATCCAGTCCATACCCAAGATGATGTTAATATCCCAAGACTTGAGGGCTATAAGTGAGGCAAGGAATACAAGTCTGTCAACAAGGATTTCGTTACCATGGCTTACACAAGAAGTTTGCCATTTGGATCCGTGGAGTTTGAATGAGTAGCGGGAGGGCATATCACAAAATGACATGTCGTGCAAGCGGGCATAGCTTTCGAAATGAAGGAATGAGATGCTCGATGTCGAGCATGTAACCCGATCTTTGGATGACAGTTGACAAGGAGTGTACCAAGAACGACATCTGGATCATCATGAGCGTCTTTAGCTGAGACGTGATGCACACGTCCATGTTCAGTGGGAGCTGACTTGACACTGATCATCTTGCGTGATGGCTTACTACCGCGGCCAACAGACTTCTCGGGCTGGGGTGGAGCAACTCTGGTCTGAGTGCAAATACGGGCAATGTGGCCTGGCTCTCCACACTTGTAACAAATCTTGGAGGTAGGACGTGGACCCGCATTGGTGTGGTCCACCAATAGGCTGGGTGGAGCATACCGCTGAACTGGATGAGGTGCCACATAAGATGGCCTTGGTGTGTAGCCGGTGGAAGAGCAGAGTTCGAACCCAAATCCCGCGCTTCGAGAACTAGAACCGGAGGAAGAAACCAAATCACGGGTGTGCTTACGAGACTCCTCGTAAGTGAGCTGAGCTGTCTCTGCGTTAATGGCCTTGTTCACAAGAGCCTGGAATGTATTGCAATGGTGCAAGTGGAGATCACGACGCAACTTGGGGTTCAGACCCTTCCGGAACCTAGCCTGCTTCTTAGCGTCCGTGGACACCTCTTCTGAAGCATAGCGGGCAAGGTTCTCAAACTCTCTGATGTAAGCATCAACAGCCATCTTACCCTGGGTGAAACTACAGAACTCTTCTCTCTTGCGATCGATGAGGGCTTCAGGAATGTGATGCTCGCGAAAAGCCTCAGTGAAATCTCTCCAGGTAGGAATCTGACCAGCTGGAAGCATAGCCTCATAGTTCTGCCACCAAAGACTAGCGGGACCTTCCAGATGGTATGTGGCATAGGTGACCTTGTCATTTTCAGCTACGTTCGCAGAACGGAGCTTGTGTGTGATGCTATGGAGCCAGTCATCTACATCGAGTGGCTCAATGGAATGATGAAAGGTGGGTGGGTGCAAGCGAATGAAGTCATGAAGGGTCACCGATCCTTTGAACGGATGTGCGGTGTTCTCCTCGATACGTGCCAACAAACGGTTAGACTCACGCTTGTTTCTCTCCATCTCTAACATGAACTCTTCCAACGAAGGTGGGTCGGGAGGATCCTCATCCCTACCATCTCCATGGTTCTGGCTATGAGCAACAGAACTTCGCTTAACTGATGACATCCTGAGAAACGAAACCAAGGACGGAATCAGCATCAACTATAAGCTATAGATTGTAGGACAAGGAAATTAGTATCTCTCGGACTCCTAGGGCAATTTCGCAGCATAACGGCAGTAAAATGCTCAGAATAAGACATCCTGCTAAAATGGGGTAGTAATCATCACTCAAGGTTCTGGAATAATACTAAACAGACTGCACCGGAAGTACTCGAAAACTGGGGTATGACTCTGATCATCCAATCCTATGGGACTACGGAGTAGTAACACGTGATCCTGATAGACGGAAGAGAAAGCCTAGTTCCTTAACCCCGTAGGGAAAGGTAGGATGACTCGCATCGAAGGCCATGAGATATAAGGAGTAAAAAGAGCCTTACGTTCCTTCCCACAATCAATTCCCTTACATAACTAAAGAATTTCTAGACTCAACTTCGACCAGGTTGGCTTCGTAATCCTACAGGCAGTCAGGCTCTGGTACCAAAGCTGTCGGGACCCCGATTCTAAGTCACACCGATCTAGCCTGTAACACCTCATATCACTTTGCGGCCTCACGAATGGTATTCCCACGGGTGTCGCCTTACCATGGCCCGGGACCGCTTATGCCTTTTGGCTCACGATATGATAGTGTCGCTAGCAACCATATGACAGAGAACCCGGCCGACATGACTAGTCGTGAACCCAAAGTGGCACTAACTTATGGGGACAGGCATACATGAATCAACATCGAGCATGTCGGTCGGCGTCGAATCCGGGCTGTAACCTTTGGGCTAACAGGACTCGGATGTCACCGCGTGACATTTCCCGAAGGGGCAGACACAGGAACAAAGTGAATCACATGCCCCAGTCAAGTGTTACGGAAGCGGTAGTGCTGGGCTAGCAGGACTCCGGTGAACCGGGCTCTAGCGGACTACTATGGCTCCTGGAAGCACAAGACTACATTTCCCCATAAGAGAGACTACCAAGGATAAACAACTAGGTTGTCGGATCCCACACATAGCAATACACATTACACGTACGCATAACATGCAAGTATGTGTTGTACAACATGGCATCACAACATAACGCAAACTCATATAGATAAAGGCCCAGAAGAGCCACATAGCATTAAATACAAACAGAGGTCACATGACCCATCATTCAGAGCATACAAGCAACAAGCGGAAGCATTACATGTCCGAAAGTACGTACATCTACAAATGAAAAGACCGAGAAGCCTGACTATCTACAAGACCCTCCCAAGGGTACAAGATCGTAGCTGAGGTAACAAGCTACTCGTCAAGTCCAAGCGGAACCACTAGTAAGACCGAAGTCTCCGCTGCAAAAACATAAATAAAGCAACGTGAGTACAAAGGTACTCAGCAAGACTTACATCAGATCCTATTATACATGCATTTGTATCAAGAAGGTAATGTGGGGTTTGGTTGCAGCAAGCCAGCTTTGACTGTGTGGCTATCCTGTTCTACGACTACCAGAACTTCCTTAAGGTGATATGGTGCACACGAGTCCACTAGTCACCACACAATACACTACTATGGATTCATTCCCGTCTCCATACGAGAAGGCCATCCATAGCACTCACACTTGTCTTGAGCATTTTATAGTATCCACTTCAAGTTGTCTATGTACCACGTAAGCATCCAAGAGGTCCATAACCGCGGACCCGGCTATTCGAAGATCATGTTAACCCTGCAGGGGTGTACTTCTTAACACACGATCTCGCCACTTACCGCCATGTACACGTCATGTAACTCGGCAACCTTCAAGCGAAAGCCTGGCGAGGGTGTCGGCCACGACCTGACTAACCACACAAGACTCTAGCCCGTGTTTATCGCCTATTCAGGTTCCATCCGCAAGGAGATCCGCCGGGTGTCGCTCACGGCCCCAAACGATGTGTGCAGGGTTCCCAAGCCCACCTCGCCCGGATGGATCTACGCTTGGTACACCGTGCCACTTGTGCCTAGTCATCCCAAGCCCACTGGCGGGTGCCACTTGGTAGACTACTAACACTACCTACAAACACCAGAAACTAGTTGCGACTCCTGGACAGAGATCAAGTTGGTTAATAAGTCGAGAGATGTCGAGTTACCGGAACCCAATGTGTGGTAGTATCAAGTCATTGGACAACATACATAGAACTCAGTGCTTAAGGACGGTTCCAGTGAGACAACCCACCATGTACTCCTGCATGGCCTCTCACCGCTACCTTTACCAAATCGTGTTCACACATTTCACTCTCAGCATCAGAACATAGAACTGTACTCCAATTCATTCCCAATGAATCATACCTAACACAACTCTAAGCAATAGCAGGCATAGCATGGTAGGAACACAACATGGCTCAATCAACTCTTACACATGCTAGTGGGTTTCAACTATTTACTGTGGCAATGATAGGTCATGCAGAGGAATGGATTCAACTACCGCAGCACAAAGTAGCAGATGATTCGTTGTTGTCCTAATGCAATAACTGAGAACAGGAGCGAAAGAGTAGGATTATATCGGAATGAACAAGGGGGTTTGCTTGCTTGGTGGATCAACAGGGGGGCACTGCTTCATAAACAGGTACTGTGGAACGGACTCCAGAGCAGGACCTATCGAGAAGGAACGATGTCGGCAATCAATACACAAGCATATGCAACAATATGATGCATGAACATGGCATGTAGATGTGATGTTGTTTGAGCTAATGCAGCTAGAGTTCATTTGGTTGAAGTCCATTTGAACCAAAAATTCACATGCATTTCCAAAGTAACTCTTTATAAAAGCCATATATATGTTTTCACCTATACAGCAGGTTTAGGTTGGTTTATCATGCATGAAACTGGTACAGATGGATAGATTGAATTTTTCTGATAATTTTTCATATATAAAATATTTCAGTCTGAGCTACGGTTGAATTACTATGCTTTTTTGAAATTTGAAACTTTTCTGGAATTTCCTGATTAAATTAAATCCAGAAATTATATTATTGCGCCAGCATGACGTCAGCACGACGTCAGCAGGTCAACCGACGCTGACCAGGGTCAAACCTGACGTGTGGGGTCCACACGTCAGTGACTTAGTTAGTTAACAGGTTGGTTTATTTGGTCTAATTAGGATTAGTGGGCGCCGGGCCCACGGTCAGAGTTAGGGGTGGTTAGCAAAATGGTGATTAGCCTTAAGCTAATCACCTGGCAGGTCGGGCCCGCACGTCCGGCCGGTGAGGTCATCGTCGGTGACCTCAGGACGCGGCGGCGGCCGCGTTACAGGCCACGGGGGCGGCGGCTAAGGGCACCGGGACGAAGCCCCTGCTCTCCCGCATCCAGTGGAGCAGAAAGGAGGAGAAGGGGTGGCCGGAGCTCGCTGGAGCGGAGCTCGGGGTGCGGCGAGGCACGGCTTGAACGGGAGCGAGCGACGGGCACGCAGCAGGGTTGCGGAGGGCATCTACGGCCTCCTGGCGTCACCAGAGCACGGTGACGCTGGAGCGGGCCGGCTTGGGCTCACAGCCACGGTGGTGCCATGGCGGCGGCGATGAGGTCTCGGCGCGGCGGTGACCTAGCTAAGCGGGGCAAACTAGCACGAGGAGGAGGGGAAATGAAGTAGAGCTCACGGCGGATCCAAATGGGCGGGTCGACGAGCCTGGGAAGCACCGGTGCAGCCGGAGCGTCGTCAGCGATCTCGGGCAGCCGGGTGACGAAGACGATGGCGATGGCGGCGTTCCAGGGCCTCCCGCGTCGCGTGGCTCGACGGAGAGGTAGCAGACGGCGGCGCGAAGCTTGCAGACACGGAGAGAGGGCGAGGGGGAGGCGGTGGCTGCGGCTACAGCGTCTTGGCGGCGGCGGCGCTTCGGCCATTCTTGCGAGAGAGCGAGGGAGAGGAGGGGAGGCCACGAGAGAGAGAGAGAGAGGTGCGGGGCGGCGCGTGGCGTCGCGCGGTGCTTCCAGGTGATGAGGGAGGGGCCAGGCAGGCAGGTGGCGTGGCGGCACGGCCGTGCGCGCGCGCCGGTCACACGCCTGGCCGACTGGCGCCAGGAGGACGACGGCGCTGGTGGGCTGGGCTGGCCGACTGGGCCGGCCAGGCCGCACAGTAACAGGCTGCCCAGAGAGGTAGGCGCCAGGTAGGGGTTTTGTTCATTTTGTTTTCTTTCTATTTTCTGACATTTGTTTCTGATTTAGTAAAAATACTAAACCATTTAATTTTCTTATGCCAATTTTTGTAGGAGCTATTTATATTATTCCAGAGCTCCTCAACAACTAGCATAATTTCTGGACATATATTATATATATAACATGTATATATCCAAGGCAAAATAATTACTGGATTAATCCAAATGCCCAAAATAAATACTTATGAGCTCTTAAAAATATTGGTTTGATTTCTATCTGTGTCCAATATTTTTAGAGGGCAACATGAGCATTTTGTTGGACCCTTTTGGAGAAATTTTTACTTGGATCATTTCAAAAAAAAGTGGTTCTGAGGTTTCACAAATCCTCATTTCAAACTCAAATGGAATTTAAACATGATGCACACATGTCTAGCTTGCCTTGAGCATACCAGAACTAGGGATGTGACATTGCCCCCTCCTTGTTAGCAGTAGCAGTAGCAGCAATCTCTGGATCACTTCATATCCGAAGTACACGGTCACTGATGATTCCTGTCGAGTTGATTAATCTGAGCTTTTGTTGTCACGGCCGTGATACTAGAAAGTCAAAAATCCAAAATGGAGCCCTTTGTTTCCACGTGAGAAGCTCCCGTGTTGATTGATTGCCTTTGAATGCTACTTTGGTGTACATACGGCGATTTTGGACGTATATGATTGTTCTACTGTTCTGTCTGTCAGTGCTGCTGTCTATGACGCTTGGGGATGATGGTGGCCATAACCCGGACATCTCGCACGGTTGCGCGCCTCTACACGGCGTGCCATCCGGTCGTTTGTTGTCGTCGTCCACACGTCGCGCTCATGCTGCTTCCTCTCTTCTGCCACACAGGAGGTGGCCGTGGCCTCTGGATCTTGAGACAGTCGGGACAATAGAAGCACTAGTGCACACTGAAGTTGTACACACACATACTGGAATTTGGAGAAAGCAGTCAAAACGCCGACCAACACAAGTGTATACTCCACGTAGTGTGACAAACTGCCAGTCCCTCTTTTTCTTGGGTGACCGGCCACAACGAGCAAGCAACGGAAGGAGTCTGCGGGGGCCAGCCTGGTTGTGTAGCGCGGAGGTGCAGGGTCGCAGCAAAGGCGAATAGTAGCGGCGGTTTAACGGGAGCACCGGCGGGTTTCGGCCTCACTTTCTTGCAGACAACACTTAACAATGATCCTCATAGAGCAGCGAAGCAGGCGGCAGAGCAATCGTCAGGGGCGCATGGAGGCGGCTCACCACAAGGGGAGGAACAGCACAGCAGCCCGGCCAGGTAGAAGAGGGCGTCTGGCGCAAAAGCCTGGCGCAGCGCGGACGGAGGCGCCGGGCAGCTGGAGGCGAAGCCACGGTTGCAGCGGCGGCCAACCGGTGGTGGAGCGGCGAGGCGGGGGTGCATGAGGCCGAGCACCAGACGGAGTGGAATAGCATCACGATAGAAGTAGTTTTCATAGCGGCGGTTGCGGGTTAGGCGGGCGGCGGCTCAACACTGCTGCTGATGCGCGTCTCGGCGAAGCAAATTCAGTAGCAGCAGGCGGCCGGAGGCCGAGGAGAGACAAGCCCGGTGGACAGCGGCTTACTGACGGCGACGAGGTGGAGGCGAACTTGCACATGGCGGGGCCGGCGGTTCAGGAGAACACGCAGAGGTGCAGGTGGGCCACAGCGGAGGCGGCTATGATACCTGGTGGCTCATGGTGCGGGGCGGCCCAACGTGGCAGCTTCTGTTTGGAGACCCGGCACGGAGGTGGACGCGTAACACAGCGTGATGGCATGATGGTTATTCGGACTAGAGGCCAGGCACGACGGCGACTCAGACGGGAGGCAAGGCGTGACCCGTAGTGTCCGAGGAGTCCGGGTCGTGGCCGTTCTGGCAATTCCATGCTTGTTTCTCCAAGTCGTGGTCGTAGTAAACTTTTAGCAATAATCCAACAATCTTGATCTTTGACGAAACACGAGGTAATGCTTCTGCGTTGGGATTTTGAAGTGACCCTATAGCACAGTCGTCATTGGGCGGAGAACCTAAATCGGCATTGCCAACGTGCGAGAGCTTGAAAATAAAACTTGATCTGGCTTCGAATTGGATCACCCACCGGTTTTGTTAACCCTGACAACTTTTTGGCAGCGTGTGACGCAATCCTAATTTCTTGAACTATTCTTCATCTGATGAATTTGCGAGCTTCCCAATCCTTAAGAGAAATCCCTCCAAGAACTCAACACCACTGTGCGCAGGCCCAACGGTGGGCGCCAATTGTCGTGGATTTGTCACGGCAGATGTCCTTAGTGCCAGGACTTAGTCGCGAGTCCAACGCATCTATGCGGTAGCTTGAGAGGGGTTGATCGGGACGAGAAGCACAACACACAAGGCAAGGAGTTAGACAGCTTCAGGCCCCGGGAAACATCATCCGGTAATAACCCTACATGCTGTTTGTGGCTAGGTCTCATTATGCTCATGAGGGAGTCACCGTAAGCCGGCTCTCCTCTTTGTGTCTAGCGCTAGATATTGTTTCTTGTTGCTTGTCCCTCTTTGGGGAGCCCCGCCCCTCCTTATATAAGTTAGAGGGCCGGGTTACATGTGGAGTCCTAGTAGGACTAGGACTAGTCTATCTTTTCCTACAAGTTGAATACAAGTCCGGGTCATGCTTCCTTCCTCTTAAGCCGGCCCATCATAACGTGAGCCGGCCTTCTGGGCTTTGGGCCTTGTTGTCCCTCTGACCCGCCCGCCAGGTTACTAATGAGTCGCCAATATCGGGCGGGTTCTCTGTGAATCGCCAAGCTCCAGGCGGGTCACCAGTGAGTCGCCACGCTCCAGCCGGGTCATACATCTGGCGGGTTACACCGCGAGGTATATCCCCGACACCTGGTATGAATCTGTCAGCGTTCTGAGAACGAGGGTCCCCAGACTTGCCTACCTGCGGCCCACAGCGTGGCTAGGCAGTGGGCCGTACGGCCCATCTTCATCAACAAGGGATCTAAGACCTTCGCGAGGGTCCAAGCCTCGCGAGGCGGACGACGCAAGACTTCCTCTGGAGTGGCCTAGCCAGGCAGGCTCGCGAGGAGCGGAGATATCAAGGCGGGGCAAACCTCACGAAGTGCTCGTGATGCAAGCCACGACGATCGAGACCAGGCGGGCGCCAGGCAGGCGCCGGCCTATGCAGTGTCCTTGTTTCCTCTTTGGTGCAAAGGGGGCAAGCACAGGCGCGAAGTACCGAGGCATCAGGCATAGGTTGCCATATTTGTGCAACAAGACCAAGACCAGGAGGACGGCAAGGCGGAGGTCATCATGGAGCCCAAGAAAGTGTCACCCCAGGGCTTTTCGCAGGCGAAGGCCGCTTTTGTCAGGATAGCTTGTACTAGTTGTCCCCTTCAAATTTTCCCGCCGTTGTTGGCTCCCTTCCCGCTCAACATTTGGGAAGAGGACCAGGGCCCATATAAGTAGGCTTAGCCACCACAGTAGAAGAGGGACGGAAAGGGATCAGATCTTATCTTGATCCAACCCGATCGAGAGCCTACCCTAGCCACAAGAACACCTCAACCTCAGGATGCTGTTCTTCTCTTGCACTGTTCATCATCAGCCCAAGAGGCAATCCACCACCACCACACTGGAGTACGGTATTACACCACAACGGTGGCCCGAACGAGTATAAACCCCGTGTCTCTTTCTGTGTTGTGAGTTCGTCGAGTTCGTCCGCAAGATCTTAGCAAGCTAGAGCGTAGATCGGCAGGAGGGAAAGACTTCGCGCGCACCCCAGTATTCGAACCTTAAGGGTTTGCCAGAACCCCACATCCGACATTTGGCGCGCCAGGTAGGGGTGCGCCGTAGTTTCCCTTCCGCCGGTTCGTCGCTCCGTCGCTCTGTCATTTCCATGGTGGACGCTTGTCGTGCTCGAGTTGAGTGTAGGGCTGCCCTCTCCGCCCGCGTCGCTCAGACGGCTCCTATAGGTGGGCCTCCTCGTCATTCTCCGTCTCCCGTCGCCAATGCCGCCACCAGCCCGGAGGGGAACGAACAGCAGGCGTCCCCGCTGCATCCTTCGGTACGGCAAGATGGCCGCACCGCCACTCCATCGCTCACCCCTGCTGGTTCTTCGTCCCCCGCGCACCGTGTTCCCATGGAGGCTCGAGCCGTGCTCATCGCGGGAATGAGCTCCTGCGCTACCGCCCAGTCGACGACGTCTACGAGGAATGGCTCAACCGCGTTGCCAAGCTCGTCCGTGCCGCAGGGGGCTCTCCGGCACCGTCTAACTCTCTGCCTCCCCCTCAACCAGCTGGGGGCGACGAGGCTCATGGCGTGCCTCCACCACCTCACCCCCAAGAAGGTGCCTTGGTGCCAAGGCACGCATCCCGCGGCGTGATCCACCACGCCCGGCGCACGTGCGCGAACAAAGAAGCTGCCAAGAAATCCCTCCGCCGCGAGAAGCTGCACCCGCGCTCCCCGCGCCACCTCATCAAGACCGCGCACTGCCCGCAGCAGCGCTGCGCGAACCCCATCAAGACCAAGCTCCAACCCCGAAGCGAGCCCCGGCAACCACAGCCGGCTACGGCGCCTTCACCCCCGAGCTGTGTAGCGTCGCCTAGCCGGGCAAGTTCAAGCCAGACCTGCCTCCTCGCTATGACGGCACCGCCGACCCTACGGAGTCCTGCAGCTCTATGAGCTGAGCATCGAAGCGGGCGACGAAAAAGTCATGGCGAACTGGTTTCCCATGGCTCTCAAGGATGGGGCCCGCTCTTGGCTCCTGAACCTGCAGCACGGCTCGATCTCCTCTTGGGGCGAGATGCGCGACCGCTTCGTCGCCAATTTCCAGGGCACTCGCGACCGCCCACCGGCCGCGGGCGACCTGCACCGCATCAAGCAGCAGCCATGAGAGACTCTCCAGAAGTACATCCAGCGCTTCAACAACACCCGCCTCAAGATCCCCAAGGTCACGGACGAGGCCATCATCTCCGCGTTCTCCGACGACGTCCGTGACGTCAAGATGAAGGAAGAGCTGGCTATCCACGAGGAGCTCTGCACTTCTCAGGAACTGTTCAACCTGGTGACCAAGTGCGCAAGAGCTGAGGAGGGGCGTCTCTCTCTCCTTGAGCTGCCAGCTGCAGGAGCGGAAGAAAAGAAGGCCAAGACCAAGGACGTGAAGCGCAAGGAGGCGGTTGTGCTCGCAGCGGAGCCTGACACCAAGCGAGGAAGAGATCACCCTGAGTCATCCAGGAACAGTCGACCGTTCTGCGCCTTCCACAACCTGAACACCCACAACACCAGCGACTGCCAAGAGCTCAGGGCCATACGAGAAGTACGCTACGATCGGCACCCCGAGCGCAACGACCGGGGCTACGACCATGGAGGAGGACGTGGAGGCGGACGCTGGGATGACCGTGGCCCGCGCCAGGAGTGGCGCGGTCGGCCTCATGAGGACCGCTGGCAGGATCAACCTCGCGAGGGCGCCTGGAGAGATCCGCCTCGTGAGGTTCGCCCCCAGGGCAACACCGGTCTTCCCCCGCTGCCGCCACCAAGAAGGAACGACGACCACCACCAGGACGAGGAGGCCGGGGGCTTCCAGGAGCCGCGTGCGATCGCTTGCATCTAGGGCGGCGCACAAGCCCCAGCCTCTCAGCGTGTCTTCAAACAGTTTGCCCGCGAGGTGAACGCGGTTCTCCTCAAGCTCGAGGCCACACGCCCGCTCAGGTGGTCCCACTGTGCCATTACCTTCAGCTCGGCAGACCAGCTCAAGTGCGCGGCCACCGCAGGCGCACTCCCTATGTTGTGCTCCCCAGTCATCAGCAATGTGCAAGTTACCAAGACTCTCATCGACAGCGGTGCAGGGCTCAATGTCCTATCCGTCGACACGTTCGACAAGCTCCAAGTGCCCTATGAGCAGCTCCAGCCAACCAAGCCTTTCTCAGGAGTAACCGATGGTTCCACCACACCGATAGGGCAAGTCCGCCTGCCCGTCACCTTCGGCAAACGCGACAACTACCACACCGAGCTCCCTGACTTCGACGTCGCGCACATCCGCCTGCCATACAACGCCATCCTCAAGTATCCAGCCCTGGCCAAGTTCATGGTAGTCGTTCATCATGGCTACAACATTCTCAAGATGTCAGGAAGCGGAGGAATCATCACTGTCCCATGTGAAGAGAGGGATGCGGTGTGCTCTCTTGGGCGTGCCTTTAGAGCCGCAGCAATCAACAACCCCGACAGCAGAAGTGAAGGCCCTCAGGAGACCATCCCCAAGAAGAAGTTGTCGCGCCGCGTAGGACCACAGGGAGATGGCGCTGCATCAGGAGCCTCGACAGGATCATTGCCCGCTCCAAGGGTGACTCCCTCCATCGCATAGGAAGGCGCGCCCGGCACCCTCCTCGGGCAGGGCTCGTGGGCTCTCCTTTGGAGGGCCTCAGACCTTGCCAACCTTACGAGGGAGGCGCTTGGGCACCACTTGGAGACGTGTTTCGCGACGCGTTTTCCTCAGGAGAGCGCAGGGCAAGGAGTGCCCAACACCCAGGAGTTCATCACCAAGACCACCTAAGAATTGCAAGAAGCAAGATCCATGCGCGGCATCAGCCGCTCACAAGGCGCAACACCCCATCCAGGTGAGGATGCCGGGCTGCGTCTCTGCGCTGACGTCCCAGGGCTCAATAGGGCAGCATCTCAGGAGTGCTTCTGGCCATCACGCGTGGGCCACTGTGAGGGCCCACCACACAGCTACGTTCGCATTCCCTTCGGTTTGAGGAGCATGGCGTTGGCCCATCACCGCAACTTGCGGCAGGTCCTAGCATCTCAGGAAGCCAGGATCCGCGCCGTTCAGGAGATGGAGATGCTCCTCAGGAAACCTCCCGAGGCTCAGGGTCCTCGTGGCTCATGAGGAGTCATTCCTCCAACGCGTGGCTTCAGCTACATCAACTCTACTTTGTCTACAGAAGCAGGTGACATCTTCCAAGTTCGTTTAAGCTGGGAGCACCCCTCGGGCTGCATTATTCCCAGGCCACACGGGTCCGTCCCTATGGCATGTGTCCCATTTTCTTAAGTCTTTAGCTTACCTTGCTGGGGGCGCCCCTCGGGCTGCATCATCCCCAAGCCACTCGGGCCAGACCCAGTGGCATGTATCTTCCTGCATTTATCCAAGTCAATCTGCCCTATATGCTTAACCTGCGAATGGCAATCGCCTGCTCGATTGCTGCCCGCCGCGGGCCTGTTTACCCTATGCAATCCACTTGCACGTTAAAAGGGGGCTCCTGAGCATCGCGACTCAGGAGCTCCTATTGGCTCTCCAGCCCTCACCCCTTGGCCTTGTCCAGGGCATCGCGACCTGGCATACCAGCGGCGGCTGAGCTCGCTCGAGGGCCGGGACCTGAGGATGTAGAGTGCTTGCATCTAACCGCTCTGCAGGAACATACAATCACCAAGACTCAAGATCAGGCGCAACCCGCCTTGAGGTACGGCCTCGTGAGTCCCGCGCTGGCTCACGAGTGCCCATATACACCTCGCAGCCTTGCCGTGCAAGCCACGTGTCAGGGCTGGGTTGTACACGCCCCGGGAGCTCCTCCCGGAGGGGGGCCCCCATCCCACGCCCAAGTGGAAGCACCATGCTCTGCGCTGGCTGACGACACTTTTGAGGAGCGCCTATGCCCGTGCACAAGTGGAAGCACTATGCTCCACGCTGGTGATAAACAACTGAGGGCGACCCCACGGTCGTGCCAACCTCAGCGAGCCCAGAGCTCAACGCCCAGCCTTACTACAACGCCTCCCCTCGAGAAAGCCGCGCATGGGGGCTGCGCACGGGTCACGCCCAACCGCATGCCACATAACCATGTCCCCCGGACCTGGGTATCACGCGCCCCTCCCGAGGCCTCGGCGAGGGCAGGTACGGGAATTGTTTGCACGTCAAGTGGGACTCCTGAGCATCGTGACTCGGGAGCCTAAATGGTCACGTAGCCCCTCACTCCTTGGTCCGTCCCGGTCTCCGGTCGGCCCAATGGCGGTTGAGGTATGCGCGGGGCCGGGCTCTGCCGACGTAGAACAAGAATCTATCCCCGCGGACTCTCCCTATATGTTGTTTGCGCGTCAAGGGGGCCTCCCGAGCATCGCGACTCAGGAGTCTAACTGGTCACGTAGCCCCTCACTCCTTGGTCCGTCCTGGTCTCCGTCGGCCCAACGACGGTTGAGGTATGCGCGGGGCCGGGCTCTGCCGACGCAGAATGCAAAGCAAATAGGAAGGAAATCACAAAATCTGGAAGCAAATATTACAAACATATTGTCCTCACAATACCAAATAAAAGTCTAAACGCCTCCACGAGGCCGGTTACATGTCACAGGAACGGAACGGGAGAAATGGCCGCGGGTAACCTCCATGCATCGCCAACGCTTGCGGAAGGCGATCACTCGTGATCGGCTTTGTCTTCACCACTAGCCGCAAGGTCGACGACGCCGGACAGAGGAGCGGAGACAAAGCCACGGAACCTCCTCAGCAAGGCCCCCACTTGATCCCGCACAGCCGCGGCAGCTGCCTCGTATTGATCTTCAGCCACAGGCTCTAGCAGCTCGTCAAGGCGAGCGTTGGGGTCGCGGAGGTGCAGATGGCTGAAGACCCGAGTCAGTGCAGCTGAAGACAGGACGCGAGCTTCTGCCTCTGCCATGGGAGCGAGGCCGTCGACGACCTCCTCAAGCGCCTTCACCACGACAGGAAGCAGCTGGGCGGGGCCGTCCTCGTCGGTGTCCAGAGGCTTCTCCAGGCCGCGCTCGTAGAGCGTCTCCAGCGCCTCGCATGACCTCATCTCGAGATCGGCGAAGGCCACGCGATCCTCCGCCAGGACTCGCGCCTTGGCGTCAAGATCGGCATCCCTCGTCCTCATCTTCCGCTCCAGCTCCTCCAACCGGTTGCGCTCGGCAGCTTGCTTCTTCCCCAGCTCCATTAGTTCAGCATCTCGATTCTTGATGGCTTCCTCCCGGGCCTTCATCTCCTCCACCTTCTCCTGGCGGCAGCGCACCTCTCCATTGTGCTCGTCGCGCAGGCTCTGCAACTCGCCCTCCAGCTCTTGGCAGCGGTCACGGGCGGCCTTGGTGTCCTTCAGCGCTGCCTCACGATCGGCTGCAGCGTTGGCGGCGCCTTGCTTGTCCTTCTCAGAAGCCACGGTAGCTTGGCCTAGCGTCGCATGAACTGCCAGATCAGAGTGGAGCCAGCCAGAGGCTAGTTCCAGACGCCCGGCCACCAGGCGCGGGTCTGCGCTCAGATCCGCCTGCAGCTGGGTCGTCTCCGCAAGCGCATGCTCCAGGTCGGCTGCAGGAGCAGAAGGACCAGGCAACAGAGATGCAGTGGAAGGAGGAAGCGACGTAGTTACCAGGGCTTGGGAGACCGCGGGTTCCGGAACGGCTGGGACCTTGTCAGCCGCGCCTAGTACCGGCACCTCCGGAGCCAAGGGGGCCATGGGGGCTGACTTCACGTGGCAAGGCTCCTCTTGGCCTCGTGAGGACGACCGAGCTGGGGAGACGCGGGCGCTGCTGCCTCCTTTCCCTGCGGAGGGAGGCACAGCCGCCGAATCCTCCTTCCTCTTCTTCGCCGAAGGTGTCGGCCTGATCAACCAAGGGCAAGCATCAGGAAGCGACGAGTACAAGCAAGGACAAAGCAAAGCTCAAGACACTTACCGATCCACTGCGACATATTCCACTGACCGCTTGAGAAGCTTAAGGCCTGACAGCTGCGGGACCTGAGGAGCAAGCGTTCTGACACCAGCGGCACCGGGCGGAGAGGAGGCAGAACCGGATCCATCCCCAGGAGGTATCGAAGCAGAGGCAGCACCTCGGGCCACCAACGATGACCTGCTCTTCATCGGGATGGGAGGTTGCTCCCTCTCCCCTTGGCGGGCATCGGCATCAGCGTCATCAGGAAGGGAGCGGAGGATCTCGGCCTTGCTTAGAAGGGGAGTCTCCCCCACCTCTTCCAGGGTCTTCTCCGAGTCCTCCTCCTCTTCTCCCCCTCCATGGGACTCACCAGAAGACACCACCACCAGGTTCTGCGCCATGGGGGCTTCTGCAAGCACTGGCAGCACCAGCCCGCGAGCGTCAAAAGTTGGCCTGGAGGCGACAGACTCTTCCCAGTCTTTGCGCTTGAACAAGGGAAGGAAGGCGCTGGCAGGGTACTCTTGGTTGTCCCCGACTATGAGGCGCAAGACGGAGTCAATTATCATCGAGCAAGTCCCCGGCATCGGTGGTCTTGGTTTCCTTCTCGTCGAGATCCCAGAGGAGAAGCCTTGGCAGCTGGGCGATGCAACCCGCAGCATCAATAACTCCCTCAGGAGCATCGCCCCCGTCACCTTGGCCGTCCTCGCATTGCCCGGCCTCAAATCGGTCATCATCTGCCCTAGCACTAGCGACGCTCGCCCGTCGACAAGCTCCGCCTTAGGCCACCCCCCGTTGGGAGGAGGCGACGTTGTGGGCAACTCCAGACGCGGGTCGGCGCGCTGAGCATCCATCATGACCCATTTCGATCGGATGTTGTTGGCCCTTTTCCTGGTGCTCGAGATCGAGTTGGCCTTGCCACAGGCGACGAAATTAGCGCATCCAGTGATATGCTCGCCGGTGACACGGAGGAAGAAGAAATGGCGCAAGAGCGCCACGGACGGCATGACGCCCAGATATGCCTCGCAGTAGTAGGCGAAGATAGACAGGAGGAGGACAGAGTTGGGATGGAGATGCAACGCCTGCAGCCCATAGTGGTCGAGGACCATATAGAAGAAATCAGAGAAAGGAGGGACCAATCCGACGGCGACGCTGCTCGAGAAGAAGGGGAAGAAGGTGCTTCCCTCAGGCTCCGGCTCATTGGAGGCGAGCCGAAGCTCCGTCTTCCCCCACCCGCTCCCTTCGCCCGCTGTCAGTAGGCGCACGAGGCGAGGCTCTTCTCCATGACAGTGGGCGTCTCGAGGGCCGGCCCGTACCAAGCCGGCGTTGAAGAAGATTTGACCTTGCGAGGCGCCATGGGCGGCAGAAGCAGAGCAAGGGTGGAGCAGGTTTGGAGGAAGTAAGCGGCAAAGGGCGAGAAAGGGGATCTGGAGCAAGGCAAGGAAGAAGCAACGAAGGAAAGAACTGCCCAGCCTTTGTCAGGGCGAGCAGTTGCCAAGGCAGCATGGGGAAGTGGAGACGCCCACGTCCAATTAACCGCCACACGTCGACCGGGGCCGCAGGCTTTTGGGGCCCGCGGCGCTCCGAACTTGACCCTTGGCTTCACCGCGAAGCCAAGCCCGATCGCACCTTGGGCCAGGGGGGCTACTGTCGGTGTTCTGAGAACGGGGGTCCCCAGACTTGCCTGCCTGCGGCCCTGGCGTGGCTAAGCGGTGGGCGTCTGGCCCATCTTCATCAACAAGGCATCCAAGACCTTCGCGAGGGTCCAAGCCTCACGAGGCGGACGACGCAAGACTTCCTCTGGAGTGGCCTAGCCAGGCAGGCTCGCGAGGAGCGGATATATCAAGGCAGGGCAAACCTCACGAACTGCTCGTGACGCAAGCCATGACGATCGAGACCAGGCGGGCGCCGGCCTGTGCAGTGTCCTTGTTTCCTCTTTGGTGCAAAGGGGGCAAGCACAGGCACGAAGTACTGAGGCATCAGGCAAAGGTTGCCATATTGGTGCAACAAGACCAAGACCAGGAGGACGGCAAGGCGGAGGTCATCGTGGAGCCCAAGACGGCGTCACCCCAGGGATTCTCGCAGGCGAAGACCGCTTTTGTCAGGATAGCTTGTACTAGTTGTCCCCCTTCAAATTTGCCCGCCGTTGTTGGCTCCCTTCCCGCTCAACATTTGGGAAGAGGACCAGGGCCTATATAAGTAGGCTTACCACCACAGTAGAAGAGCGACGAAAAGGGATCAGATCTTAGCTTGATCCAACCCGATCGAGAGCCTACCCTAGCCACAAGAACACCTCAACCTCAGGAGGCTGTTCTTCTCTTGTATTGTTCATCATCAGCCCAAGAGGCAATCCACCACCACCACACTGGAGTAGGGTATTACACCACAACGGTGCCCCAACCAGTATAAACCCCGTGTCTCTTTCTGTGTTGTGAGTTAAATCGAGTTAAATCCGCAAGATCTTAGCGAGCTAGAGCGTAGATCGGTAGGAGGGAAAGACTTCACGCGCACCCCAGTGTTCGAACCATAAGGGTTTGCCGTAACCCCACATCTGACAGACTCCTTTAACGGTAGTTATCGTGGGCTTGACTCGTGAGGGATTAATGCCCATTTTGCATACTGTATCCTGATAGAGCAGGTTGAGGCTGCTGCCACCATCCATTAGGACTCGTGTCATGTGAAATCCATCGATAATTGGGTCGAGTACCAATGCGGCCGAACCACACTGTCGAATACTAGTTGGATGATCTCGACGATCAAAGGTGATTGGGAATGACGACCATGGGTTGAATTTTGGGGCGACTGGCTCTACCGCGTAGACGTCCCTGAGTGCGCGCTTGCACTCCCTTTGGGAGATGTGTGTCGCATATATCATGTTCACCATTTTGACTTGAGGCAGGAATTTCTTCTGCGCCCCCCCCCCCCCCCCGTGTTCGTCTGCTGGGGCTCCTCATCATCATCCTCGCTCTGTGATTCCTCTTCCTTGTTTCCGCTATTTGCCCTACTGGCTTGCTTAAAGACCCGGAATCTCTGTTAGTATGGTTGGCTGGTTTGTCTGGGGTGCCATATATCTGGCACGGACGATCGAGTATGCGGTCCAAGCTGGATAGTCCTCCGCCATTCATTTTATAGGGCTTCTTTCGCTGGCCGGACTTGGAGCCACTGAATCCGGCGTGAACTGTAGTGTTATCGATGTTATCGCCAGTACTTCGGTGATTGTGTCTGTTGCACTGGAGCTTGCCGGTGCTATTTCTGGCCTCGGAGGGGCCTGCTTTGTTGGATGTGTTTGTACTGCGAGTCAACCAACTATCCTCTCCCGCGCAAAAGCGGGTCATAAGTGCCGTGAGGGCTGCCATGGACCTTGGATTTTCTTGGCCGAGGTGGTGGGCGAGCCATTCGTCACGGATGCTGTGTTTGAAGGCTGCTAGGGCTTCAGCGTCCGGACAGTCAACGATCTGGTTCTTCTTGGTTAGGAACCTAGCCCGGAATTTTCTGACTGATCCTCCAGGTTGTTGAACTATGTGGCTTAAGTCATCGACATCGAGTGGCCAGACATATGTACCTTGGAAGTTGTCAAGGAAGGCTTCTTCCAAGTCCTCCCAGCTGCCGATGGAGTTCTCAGGCAGACTATTTAGCCAGTGTCGAGCTGGTCCTTTGAGCTTTAGCGGGAGGTATTTGATAGCGTGGAGCTCATCTCCTCGGGCCATGTGGATGTGGAGAATAAAATCTTCGATCCACACTGCGGGTCGGTTGTTCTGTCGTATGATTCAATATTGACGGGCTTGAATCGCTCGAGGAATTCGTGATCCAGCACCTCATCTGTGAAGCAGAGAGGGTGTGCGGCGCCTCTATAGCGGGCCGCGTCACGGCGCACCTCCGACTAAGTCCGTCTGTGGTTATCGGCCTGGGTGTGATTAAGTATGTCATGTCTGAATAGGTAGCTGTCATCCCGAGTGGGGAAGCGTCATCGCGATCCGTATATAGATCTGGTGTGTCCTACTCTACTGTCCAATTCCAGCCGAAGATTGTATGTATGGTCCCGACCTGGTCTGTCCCTGTGTTTGCGAGGCGGTGCGGGTAGTTGTTCGGCCTGAGTTGCCGTTTTATCCCGACCGCGGGGTGGTCGGTCTGCCACACTATCCCGACCGCCTTGTGGTCGGTCCGCATTGCGTGAGGGAGGTATGGGATCTCGTGCCTCCTCATCGAACTGAGGTAGTAGTCTGCGTTTTGGGCAACTCTTGGCTGGGCGCTTAAGGCCATATTCTTCGGCTGCCAGGATGTCTGTCCATCTATCGATGAGTAGGTCTTGATCTGCTTGTAGTTGCTACTGCTTCTTCTTTAGGCTTCTTGCAGTAGCTATGAGCTGGCGCTTAAAGTGCTCCTGCTCGAGGGGTGCCTCGGGCACGATGAAGTCTTCATTGCCAAGGCTCTCATCATCCTCGGAGGGTGGACGATAACTATCGTCATCCGGGTCATTGGGCGTGGCCTGTTTATCAGGGTTAGCCTGCTCGTTGTCTTGCTCCTCCTGTTCGGATGCGCTCCAACAGGATCTTCATTGTTTTCAGCGTCGCCTGGAGTACTATTTTCTCCGGTGCCAGTGTTGCCATCTTTTGAGCGGCAAGGCTTAGAGCAGCGTTTAGGGCACCGGCGTTTGGACTATGTCTCGGAGTGTTTATTCACATCTGGCTCTTCTTTGTCATCGCCAGATCCTTTAGGTGTATCAACCATGTACACATCGTATGAAGAGGTGGCCGTCCAACGTCCAGTGAATGGCGGGTCTTGGCCTTGCTCCTTGTCGGCACCGTCGTCCATACCATCAATGTCTTCAGAGCCATAGTCGATCTCGTCGGTTAAGTCCTCGATGGTAGCTATGAAGTGGGTGGCGGGTGGGAAGCAAAATTCCCCATCATCAGCATCTAACTTGAACCGAACATAGTTCGGCTGCGAGTCCTTCTCCAAGGACAAATTCTTTAAGGAGTTCAGCACATCACCCAAAGTTGAGTGCTGGAATACATCTGCGGCACCGAATTCAAAGAACGATAACCGATCTAGCTCGGTGTCTGCAGGCGTACACGGTCCAGAACTTATAGCCGGAGACGAGTCCGAAGTTCCGTTGATGCAAATATTGCAGAGTGTCGAGTCCGTGTGCGGCTCGAACACCGTGGACTCTGTGGCCTCGGGTGGCATGATCTGTTTTGGTTCTAAGGCTGTTGCAGCGACAGGAACCATCTCCTGGATGTGATATGATAAAAGATTTAAGTCATGTTCATTCGGGCGAGGGGAAGCGATCGTCGTGGTTTCGAATCCATTGAAGATCAAGTCTCTCGGACGTCCGCGACGTAGTTCAAGCTTCCGAATCTGACCTGATGGCCAGGCTCGTAGCTATCGATCTGCTCCAGGTGGCCAAGCGAGTTGGCCCGTATTTCGAAGCCGCCGAACACAAAGATCTGTCTGGGGAGGAAGGATTCTCCTTGGACAACGTCACTATAGACGATTGAAGGGGCCATCAAACCTTTTGTCGACGGCACAATGGAACTCCCAAATAAAACACCAATGTCGGTGTCAAAACTGGCGGATCTCGGGTAGGGGGTCCCGAACTATGCGTCTAGGATCGATCGTAACGGGAGACGGGGGACGCGAGTTTACCCAGGTTCAGGCCCTCTCTATGGAGGTAATACCCTACTTCCTGGTTGATTGATATTGATGAATATGAGTATTACAAGAGTTGATCTACCACGAGATCGTAATGGCTAAACCCTAGAAGTCTAGCCTATATGACTATGGTAATGTGTGTTTGTTCCGGACTAACCCCTCCGGTTTATATAGACAACGAGGGGATCTAGGGTTTACATAGAGTCGGTTACATAAGAAGGAATCTTCATAATCGGTCGCCAAGCTTGCCTTCCACGCCAAGTAGAGTCCAATCCGGACACGGGTACAATCTACGGCCTTCATGTCTTCACATCCCATCAGTCCGGCTCGCGGATAACAGGCCGGACGCCCGAGGACCCCTTACTCCAGGACTCCCTCAACGGCCATCTCCTCGACCTACGTTTTGTCGACGGCCACCTCCATCTGCCCGTCCAAGTCGCATTCGTCGTCTACCCAGGGCTCGACGACGGTCTCAACCGGCCCCATGCCCCCCGCCACCTTCGGCCAAGCCTGATCCGCGGTGGCTTGCCCCCTCGCCTCAGTGGCCCTCGCACATGCCCAGGCTGAAGCCGCCACCGTCACCTACTTGGCCTTGTTCCGGTCCCGCCAGGACAGGCGCTCGGTGTCCTCCGGGTCCAGGCCAAGGTCATCCTCGGTCAAATTCTCCACCCGATCGACGGTGCTCCGGGTCTTCCGGAACACAAGATCTCCACCGGACACGACCTCCGTGGCCACCATCGAGAGGTCAAGGGGCGTCCTGCGCATCGCGAACTTACCATGAGAAGAGCACAACCAAGCAGCAACCAGTAATCAACAAAGGGAATTTACACGATCACTTTCGGGATGGCATGCTTTGGCGGCGCGACTAGGGTGGCTCGATGCGCCTTCTTCCCGGCCGTCTTCCGTGCACAAGTAGCGCCTCCGCCACGCATTTTGTGGCCGGCTTCAGCAGCACCGCGTCCTTCCTGTGCGGCCGGATTGCTGCTGCCTGCCCGCGGGACGACCCGACATCGGTCGTCTTCTTTAGCTGTCTTGGCGGGTCGATGCTGCCATCTCCTCCCCTCGTTGGCGATGCACCATCAACGTGTGTCAAGATCTCCTCATCATCGTCCGGCCAGTCTCGCAAGAGGTTTAGGTGCGGAGACTTACCCGCACGACACACTGTGTTGGCTTCGGTACCAGCCGGCTACGCATCAGCAGACTCTGTGTTCTCGGCGAAGGACCCCACCCCCTCCAAGCCGGCTTGCTCGGCGGCCATTACCTGCGTCCTCGTTCCATCAACCATTTGTTGGATGGCGAGCAGCAACACCTCTTTCGTCGCATCAGGACGGAGAAGAAGCTCAAACATTGCAAAATACGGGGACCAAGGACTCACCGGCGGCGTGGAGTTCTCTCAGTTGTAGGGCGCCTTCCCGAAGTGCCAATCAGCAACCATCCCGGCCTTGGAGATGATGTTGACCTGGTCAGCAACCTGCTCCAGCGAAAGCCCCCTGGACAACATCCGAGTAGGATCCCGACGGTCCCCCATCAAGCCGATAATGTGCACCCGGTGTTGCAGCAGCAGCACCCGGCGTGCAATGAAGGCAGAGACAAGATCCGTCTCGGTGATCCCCTCGCGCGCCGCCATCTCCATGACCCGGCTGCATAGGTTCAACACCTCCTGCGGCGGGTTCTTGGGGCAGTAGTTCCAGTTCGTCTTGGCCCGCAGCGCCACATCGACGAACGACGGCAGACTGATGCGGCCCATGCCAAGGTTTTGGACGTAGAAGAACGAATTCTACCATTTCATGGCAGCATCCTCCAGCGGCATCTTGGGGCACGACCCATGTGGCCGAGCCGAGATGACGGCGGCCTCGCAAGCAGACATCACGTCGGCCGACGACCCCTACTGCTTCAGAAGAAGAAGCGGACCCAGAGATCCATGCTGGACTCCACGCCCAGGTAGCTTCACACAGAGTGACGAAGTCGGAGAGCTGCAGCATCGCGTTCGCGCCAGAGTGGTGTGGTTGAGCCCAAAGAAATCAAGAGAAGAACGGAAGAAGTAGCTCACGGGGAGGCCGAGCCTGCGCTTGAAGTGGGTGAGGAAGACCATGCGCTCAGTCCCCTCCGATCGCGGCACGGTCTCGTTGCCCGCCACGCACCACCTCCTTCACCGGCGGCAGCCGCCTAGTATCGCAGAGGTATTGTATGTCGTCCTTGGTGGTCTCGGACCCCTCCCATGACCCCCTGGGCCGCGCCATCGGCAGAGATGGTTGGGGGTGAGAGACGCGTCGGCGAGCAAGAAGCCGAGGTGGTCGCTGGGTGCTGCTAAGCATTGGCGGAGCACTGTGGTGTGAGGCGGGATCGTGAGTTGGAGAAGGAGAAGGAGAGCAAGACGAGCGAAGCGTGCATGAGCGTTTCCGGCGCCCCCCTCCATTTTTATAACCACGGCGAGACATGGGGAAGTGGGATCGGTTGCGCCCACGACTCCACGTCCCCGCATTATGTGGGCACATTTCCCCCATGACTTAATTGCTTGGAGAATAGCAACCATCTACGGCAGCCACAACCAATCCCCACGCATGTGCCGAGGGCGCAGCATGGCTATACCCTGCCCGTTGTAGTGTCCCATCGCGTGCGTAGCCTGGCAGGGCCTCGCCGGCCGCTGTTAAGCACGTGGCGCCTGTGTTGGGCCACGGGAGGCGTGTCCCTTCCCCTTCAAGACTCGTGGATGCCTCGGTTTCTCGCCCATACCGGGATGTCGCGATTCGGCTTTCGAAAGCCGACACACAGTGCGTGTTGCCGGGACCCGGCGGACGTGAGCTTCATCAACCCAGCCGCCTTCTCAGGGGGTGAACCTACAAAGGCCCCCCCTGCTTGAAGCCGGCGAGCCTTCACAGCTTCAGGGACAACTGTCGGGGGGATGGACCCCGGTCAGGAACAGAACCCGGATCCTTTTCAAAAACATCAGGGCAAGCAATGCCCCTCAAATCGGCCCACCCTGGCCGGCTTCCCAGCGCAAGTCGTCCAGGAGCCACAACCCGGCTAGCCGGCTGGCGCATGCCGACTGGTCCCAAGAAGCCAACCTCCAGCTACAAGTAACCATTAGTGCTCCCTCCTTTGCTGTGACATCCTGGATTTTGCTTTCTCCCTTTTTCCGGACTTTGCCTTCTCCCTGTTTCTGGACTTGGTTTTTGCCTTGCTTTAATTTGGGGTTTTGAATCATTTCAAATGGACTTGTCACCTGGGAATATCCTTGACTTTCACCCAAGTGACCTATATACTCCTCAGTCAACTATATTTCCCGGATAAATCCCCCAAAATAATCAAATGAATATTTTTCATAAAAGAAAAATATTCATTTTCCTCTCTGAAATTCAATTCAGAAACTTGTGCTCCAAAGCAACCCTAATTTTTCTTACTCCCAAAAATCTGAGATAAATCCTGAATATTCTCTGAACCTTGGCACACCTTCCCAAGCCAAAATATTGCATGACTTTTGTAATATTTTTGCTATAGAAAACCATTTCTCTTCTGGCCCAAAATTCCAGTTTCTACAGCAAGTACATTTTTCCTTGATCTTCTGGCCCTGATCTTTCTTGAGCTTAAACACCCTCCTAAGAAAACCTAAACCCCAGGAGATCAGCCCTAATGACCTTCTAGAAGATTGCTTAACTTGGCGACCAAGTTTCTGGTCAGAAACTTGTCAGCTTGGTTGAGTCCAATCTGTTCAGCCTGGGTATGAGCTATCACCACTCCTAGACTAAACACTGCATGGACGAAAGCATAGACAAGGTTTGGATGCGCCTGGGCGTCATCTTGACCATGCCAGCATGGTGACCGCGTGAAGACACGGGGCCTGGCAACGTCTCGACGAGCTCTGGCTGGCACTTTCCTCTTTGTTTCACGCGTGCTCGTTCCAGTGCTCGCCGATGCTTGCCGCACCGCACCTACAATGTCGACCCATCACCCTTTACCTCTCCCTGGCGCTCGCCGACGCCGGAGCCATCACAGCAAGCACGGGCACGTCGTGGCCAAAAGCCACAGTGCGCGCGTGTGCTTGTCTGCTTCCTCCACCGCCTCCTGCGCTCATCTGCGAGCGTGGGCAAGCTCCTGCGTTGACTCTGAGTGTTTGCCCCCTTTCACTGGAGCTTTTCATCATCGTTCGCCGCGCGTCCAGAGAGCTCCGACGGTGACACGTCCCCCCAGCTCCGGCTATATATAGCGCTCCTTTCCTTGATTTCTAGCCAAGCACCACTCCACACCACCTCCAAGAACACGTAGACGAGTAGCAGCTCGGTCGGGAAGGCCTCTGGCCGTCGGCCCGACCAGAGAACTCCGGCGACCCCCGCAGCACGACCACCGCTCTCCGGTGCCTCTCGAGCTTAAGCAGCTGCTCGGCCGGGGCATTGGGGACCTGTTGGTGCTGCCTGGATACCGCTGAGTCCTCGGAGCTGCCCCTAGCCGTCGTCTTTGACCTCTCCGGCGAACACCATCCGCCACTGAGGCTTGCGAGCTCAACAGCGAGTAGCTCCGTCCACCCACGGGTATGGGCAGGTGCGCCATGAGCCCAGTTTCAATCCGATCCCTCTAGCCTAGCCCCAAACCCCCTCGTCGCCAGTGTGAGCTCCGGCGAAGCCCCACCTCTCTCTAATCTCGCGCTCCCCCTCTCTCTCCTGACGTGAGGGACCTACCTGTCAGCCTCACCACTCGCGCCCGAAGCGGTATGAGTGGATGCGCCTTTTCTGTTTACGCGTTCAACGTCATCCCCCAGGATTTCTGTTTAATTCAAATATTATTCAAAAATTTGACTAAATTTGACCAGCCACCATTTCTAAACCATAAGTCCAAATGAGTTGATTATTTTTGCATTGCCTTTGTTTCGAAAAACTCTAGCAGCACACCAAAAGGTGGATTTTTCCTTGATATCCAGAATTTCTGGTGATTTTCAGAATGTGTTCTGATAATTGTTTTTGTGGTTTTAAATTCTTTTCAAAAGGAGAAGCTTTTCTTGAAGCAAACCAAGAGGGGTGTGATCCTCCTCTACACTAAGGCAAGCCACACCAGCATTTGGATGGTGTTATTTCAATATCTATAATTTTTTACTTGAATATGAGTTCGTATTTGCATTTAAAATTTGGTAAATAAATTTGGTTAATTATTAGTTATTTTATCATGCTTGATATGCTTGTTTTAGTTACTGGTTGAATGCATGAACTTGTTTGTTCAAGTAGAATAAGATTTTGCACTAGCTATATCGTTATGGTAAATAATGAAAGTTCTTTTATTAAGTGATACCTTTATTTGAATGATGAACTAATAAAAATATTGCTTGATAATAAAAATGAGAGAGAAGTTTTGATTCTGAGTATTGCAAGATAATTATATTGTTAAGTTTGATCCATGATTATGAGTTGATTGCTTTGCATGACGAGTAGTTGCATGACTATGGCATTATATCATATTTGATAAAAAAAATTATTGAAGTTAAATTCGATTAAGTTCAACTTGAATATGATGTTGATCACATCATGGTGCCACTGAATCGGGTTTTTAGTTAGTGTGAACACATTTACCTTGTGGGAAGGTCTTGATTCGGTCTTTTGTTGTGGCTCTCACCGGTGCCTCCCGTGAGGGAAGGTTATGGGCGTGCATACCCTGGCCCGGTAGGCAGACATAACCTTGTGTGCTCGTTTTTGTTTTTATGGCACCTTGTCCCCGTTTGGGACCGTTTTGCCACGACGGTACCCAAGACCTAGCCCTGAGAGGGATCTGGTCGGAGTGGCCGGGGAGAGTGCATGACAAAGGGAGGGTTTCGTCGGAACGCTTTGGTCCACCCAAATGGGAATGCGAGGCCAGGTGTTCCGTAGTGTGGGTAAAGTGCGCTACCTCTATAGAGTGTATTTAATGTATCGATAGCCGTGTCCTCGGTTATGGGCATAACTCGTGAGTAAGTCACACCATGGGTCAACTTTTATACTTAATTTTGCAAACTAAAATTGTCGGATTTCGGGTTCCGACAGACCCTCTAGGTTCGAACACTGGGGTGCGCGCGGAGATCTCGCCCTCTACCTACCTGCACCTCGCCGCCTCGCTAGGATCTAAACTATGAAAGGAACAACACAAGAGACACAAGGTTTATACTGGTTCAGGCCACCATTGTGGTGTAAAACCCTACTCCAGTGTGTGGTGTGGTGGATTGCCTCTTCGGATGATGATGAACAATACAAGGAAGAACAGCCTCGTGAGGGTCTGTTCTTGGCTGGTGCGATGAACTGCTAGGGGGAGTTCAGTCGCTCTCTCTCTCTCTCTCTCTCTCTCTCTCTCTGCGGATTCAAGATGCCTCTAGATCTGTCCTGGATTCCGGATCCCCTACCCTGTGGGTGGCTAGTCCTATTTATAGGCAATGGCCCTGGGCCTCTTCCCAAATATTGAGCGGGAAGGGCGCCAACAATTGGCCATTTTGAAGGGGAACATCTGGTACACTTATCCTGACTAAAGTTAGTCCTCGCATGTCAAAGGCTCTGGTGGTGACGCCTGCTTGGGCTCCACGATGACTTCCTTCCTGCCGTTGCGACGGTCTTGGTCTTGTTGCACGAAGCGGATGCCTTTGCTTGATGCTCTACGCGCTTGCCCCTTTGCACCAAAGAGGAAATGAGGACACTGCGCGGGCTGGCGCCCGCCTGGCGCCCTTGGTTGTCACTGCTTGCGTCATGGGCACCTCGTGAGGTACCCCGCCTTGATCTCTCCGCCTCCTCGCGAGCCAGCCTGACAAGGCCGTGCCTGAGGAAGCTCCCTGTCGTCCGCCCCGCGAGGCTTGGCCCCTCGCGAGGGTCTTGAGCTTGTGCTGATGAAGATGGGCCATGCTGGGCCACCCCTTGAGCCATGCCGCAGGCCGCAGTGTAAAAGTCTGGGTACCCCGTTCCCGGAAGCACGACAAGAGCCCCGGGCCCAAAGGCGCGCTGGACTTAGCTGGCAGAAAGCGAGCGGGCAAGTCTGAGCGCCGAGCCCTAACAGCCTCCGGCCTCGGGCGCCGCGTGGCGGTTGGTTGGACGTGGGCGCCTTAGCAACTACGTGAATCGACAAAAGAGCGGCATCTGTCTAGGCTTTGCTTCCCTTGCTTCCTCCGGCCATTGCCCGGATCCCCTTTCTTGCGCCTTTCCTTCCTGCCTCTGAAATCTCCAGAACTACTTCGACCGCGTGCCCTAGCAAGGCATGGCGCCTCGCCAGACCCCGGCCAGAGCTTGGTACTCAGCTGCCTTGGACTCGCCGAACGTGTCGGAGAAGGGCCTTGCCCGGGTGCGCCGGATGGTGGCGGCGCAAAGGCATCGGACGGGCAGAGGTGTTCAAGGCGGCTCCGCCCTTCCCGAGGGCCAAGGGAACACCTTCTATCCGCTCTTCGTGAGCGCCATTGCTGCCGGTCTGGTGCCTCCCTTTTTTGAGTTTTTCTTCTCTGTCCTCCGCCATTACAAACTGCAAGCTCTGCACCTCCACCCCAACTCTGTTCTTCTTCTGGCGATCTTCGCCTACTATTGTGAGGCTCACGTCGGGGTGCAGCCCTCAGTGGCCTTGCTGCGCCACTACTTCTACCTCCAGACCTCTCGCGGTCCCATCTCCGCGTGCGCAAGCTTTGTCGCGTAACGCAGCTCCATCGCCATCTCGAAGCCCGGGAAGAGGATTGAGGGCTTCAGGAGCAAGTGGGTCATGGTAGATGCTGGGCGCATCCACCCTCGGCTGATTCTGCCCACGGAGCACCCCACGACCTCCGACGATTGGTCTCGCGCGGAACTCGTGGATCCCCGCGCGAAGCCGGTGCTGGAGAAGATGGACGCGGATCTGTGGCCGAGCAACATGGCGGCGGCAAAGCTGACTGGTGCGTCGCTCCTGAGGGAGTTCCTGGAGCATCAGGTGGCCCCGCTTCGTCAGTACTCGCTTCCGCTGTGGAGGCCCCGCCCGAGCCCCGCAGTCTTGGCCGACGAAGATCTGGCCACGGTCCTCCAATCTTTGGTCGGGGGAGACGTGGCGAGGCTGGAGGGCGCTCCTGTACCCCTGTTCCTTCGAGATGATTGGGAGCAGGCGGTGGAATCCATGCCCGTATTCAATGGGGACGAGCCCGTGCCCGCGGAGGTTCCCGAGGACGAGGCGGCCCTGGCGACGGTGAACGTGTCCTCTGGCGACTCCAGCAAAGAGGAGGAAGAAGAGGAGCGGGAGGAGGGGCCTGACTCCGAGGCGACCGACGGGGAGTCGAGAGCGCCCCTCCCCCAACGCAGGTCCCGCGCTCTCCGCCTCTTGCCGAGCGGCAGCAGCGAGGATGGCGACGGCGGGCGGCGAGATCTTGCCCCGATCCCGAAAAAGGACAGGACGGGGCTGGTCCCCCGCGGGTCTGCCCCGGCTCCGAGGTGATCCGCAGACGTACCTCCTGCTCCCGGGCCTCTTGAGGATGATCCCTGCAGCCGGCTCTCGGGCTTCAAGTATGGCCGGAGGTTGCTCGAGATCACGAGCGATGACCAGTAAGTGCTTGATTCTTGTTTTATTCCTTGTTTTGTCGCTGAGGCTTGATATCTGTATCTCTTGGCTAGGCTGGCGCTTGCGGCGAAGAAGCTGAAGGGAGCTCCTGAGGCTCCGTCTGGGGCAGCGCCTCTGCCCGCGAAAGAAGGTGACAGCAAGGCACGGGCCTCTCCTGCCCGGTCGTCCTCGCGAGGCCTGGCGGAGCTGGCTGGGGCGAGCTCAGCCCCCATGGCCCAAGCGACTCCTGAGGTATCCTTGCCTGATGCCACCGCCATAGCCTGTCGGGCGCGAAGGTCCTGCCTCGGGATCTTTGTGGTTACGCTGCCATCCTCTCCTCCTACTCCACCGACCGTTGTCTCTCCGACTCCTCCCTTTGTCTGGATCGTCTTTCTGCTGAATTGGACCGGCTGCAGCAAGATCGTCTGGCGCCGACCTCGCTTGGTGGCCGGGCGCTTGGAGCTGGCCTCTGGCTGGATTCGCTCTCGACGCTGATTCGGCGGGCGCTGGTTCAGGCCTCGACGGCTTGCGACAAGGAGAAGCAGGCCGTCCTTGGGGCGAAGGCTGCTCGCGACGCCGCCTTTGGGGGAGGTGGCCGATGTCCGAGGTCGCTGCAAGGCGCTGGAGAGCGAGCTGCAGGGCTTGCGTGACCAGCTTGCAAAGGAGGCCCACGTTCGCCAAGAGAAGGAGGAAGACATGAAGGCTCGCGAGGCGGCCATCAAGGACCGGGACGCCAAGCTTAACAAGTGTCGTGACCGCCTGGGTGCGCAGGAGCAGGAGTTGGAGGCGAAGAAGGTCGAGCTGGACGGCAAGGCGCGGGTCCTCGCCGAGGACCGCGAGGCCTTCACGGAGATGGAGGTGAAGGCTCGCACCTTGCTGAGGTCGCTTTATGACAGCGGCCCGAGAGCCAGCCGGCGCCGAGGACGGCCCTGCCAAGCTGCTTCCCTTCCTGATCCGCGCCCTTGAAGATGTCACCCTTGGCCTTGGCCCCACGGCTGAGGCCGAGGCGCGTGTCCTGTCTTCTGCAGCGCTGACGCGTGTCCTTACCCACGTCTACCTTCACGATCCCGACGTCGACCTCGACAGCCTGCTGGAGCCAGTGAGCGGCGAGCTTGCCGCTGCTGCTGCTGAGGTCGTGAAGGGTCGAGCGGAGGCTCTGCTATCGAAGTTCCAGGCCTTCAGCACCAAGCCGAAGCGAGGCGCTGCCGGTCCTGAGGCTTCACGAGGCGACCCCGCTCGGCGCAGCTCCGTCGTCGACAAGTGACTCCGTTGTGGCTCATGTTCTGCTTTCAGCTCCTGCAACATGCATCATGCCTCGGGGAGGCGTTTAAACTTGCATTTGGTGTTGTGATAACAGTTATGGACTGTAATATTTGCTTTTGAATTACTTGAGATTTGCGCTTTTCCTTCCTACATGCTTATGTTCTACGCCGGCGGAGCCCGGCCCCGCGCATACCTCAGCCGCTGTTTGCCCCGACCGGAAACCAGGACGGGACCAAGGAGTGAGGGGCTACGTGACAAGTTAGGCTCTTGAGTTGCGATGCTCAGGAGTCCCCCTTGGCGCACGAACAGCAAGTAGGGAGGTGAGATGTGTGGGTGAATCTACCATTCTACGTCTGCAGAGCCTGGCCTCGCGCATACCTCAACTGTCGTTAGCCTTTCAGAACTAAGGAGTGAGGGGCTACGTGACCAGTTAGGCTCCTGAGTCGCGATGCTCAGGTGTCCCCCTTGACGCTCAAACGGCCTTCGTACCTTGGCTCTGCTCGGGGAGGGACGTGCGACGAACCAGGCCCGAGGGGCCTGGCTGGGAGGCGTGCGTCTGGGCGTGACCCAGGCGTAGCCCCCGTGCCCGGCCCCCTCAAGCGGCACTCTCGAGGGGAGGCGTTGCGATGAGGCCAGACACTGAGCTCTGGGCTCCCTGAGGTTGATGCGGCCGAGGGCCACCCTCAGTTGTTTATCACCAGCGCGGAGCATAGCGCTTCCGTATGTGTACGGGCATAGCCGCTCCTCGGCAGTGTCGTCAGCCAGCGCGGAGCATGGTGCTTCCACTAGTGCGTGGGAGGGGGCTCCCCTCCGGGAGGAGCCCCCGGGGCATGTACAGCCCCGCCCTGACACGTGGCTGGCACGGTAGGGCCTGACGAGGTGTATCTGGGCACCCGTGAGCCAGCGCGGGACTCACGGGGCCCTACCTCAAGGCGGGTTGCGCCTGGCACTGGGCCTTAACTTGTGATGTGTTCCTGCAAATTTGGTTAGATGCCGACGCTCTACGTCCTCGGGTCCCGGCCCTCGAGCGGGTCTCAGCCGTCGCTGGTATGCTGTGTCGCGATGCGTGGACAAGGCCAGAGGGCCGAGGGCTGGAGAGCCGATGGGAGCCCATGAGTCGCGATGCTCGGTACCCCCTTTTATGTGCAAGCGGCCGACATGAAGGAAGAAGGGGTGCCGTGGACAGGCGCCAAATAACAATCATGATGGGTCAAACGCATGACCCGAAATAAATGCAAGAGGGTTACATGCCGCTGGGTGTGGGCCGAGCGACTTGGGGATGATGCAGCCCGAGGGGCGCCTCCAACAAAGTAAGCTAGGAACATGAAGTAATAGGGATACATGCCGCAGGGACGGACCCACGCGGCCTGGGAATGATGCAGCCCTGGGGGGGCGCTCCCAGCTGGAAGTGAAACTTGAAGGATGTCACCTGATGACGTTGAAGACGAAGGGATGTTGAAGTAGCGGACGTCGTGGGCTGCGGAAGCCGATCTTCACGAGCCCCCAGGCCCAGGAGCCTCGGGAGGCTCCGAAGGCACTGGTGGCTCCTCGTGGACCATCTTCATCTCCGCCAGGACTGCGGAACGCCTGGCCTCTTGAGCCTCCAGGATGCACCTCATGAGGCGCTGGTACGTGGCGGCCGCGTTCGGCACACCGTAGGGCATGCGAACGTAGCTGTGGGGTGGGCCTTTGCAGCGCCCACGCGTGAGGGCCAAGCGCCTCTGAGGCGGCTCGGTTGAGCCCTGGTATGTCGATGCAGACGCGCAGCCCACCATCCTCGCCTGGATGGGGAGCTTTGGCGGGTAAGCGGCGGCTGCCACTCATGACTCTTGACTCCTGCAACTCCTGCGTGATCTGACTGACGAACTCCTAAGGTTTTGGCCCTCCTTGCCTCGCTCCTTCCTGAGGGAAACGTGCTTTGAAACACGCCTCCAAGTGGTGCCCAAGCGCCTCCCTCGTGACCTTAGCAAGGTCGGTGGCCCTCCAGGAGAGAACCCCCGAGCCTTGCTTGAGGAGGGCGCTGGGTGCGCCTTCCTATGCGACAGAAGGAGGTGCCCCCTGAACAGGCGTGGACCTTGAGGAGCCTGCCTCCTAAGGGGTCGGGCCTGGCGATGTCTTCTTCTTCTTGGGAGCGGTCTCAGGGAGCCTCACGCTCCTGCGGTCGGGGTCTTCAAGTGATGCGGCTTGAAAGGCTCGCTCCAGGGAGCAAACTGCGTCTCTCTCTTCACAAGGCACCGTGATGACTCCGCCGCTTCCTGGCATCTTGAGGACGTTGTGGCCGTGATGAGTCACGGCCATGAACTTGGCCAGAGCTGGGTACCCGAGGATGGCGTTGTATGGCAGGCGAATGTGGGCGACATCGAAGTTGATGAGCTCGGTGCGGTAGTTGTCGCGCGCCCCGAAGGTGACAGGGAGGCGGACCTGCCCAATCGGAACCGTGGAGCCATCAGTGACTCCGGAGAAGGGCTTGGTTGGCTGAAGATGATTGTAAGGCACTTGGAGATTGTTGAATGTCTCTACGGACAGGACATTGAGCCCTGCTCTGCCGTCGATGAGGGTCCTGGTGACTTGCACGTTGCTGATGATTTGGGAACAAAGCATCGGGAGGACTCCGGCTGTGGCCGTGCACTTGAGCTGATCCGCTGAGCTGAACGTGATGGTGCATGCTGACCACCTGAGAGGGCGTGTGGCTTCGAGCTTGGGGAGGACTGCGTTCACTTCGCGGGCGAACTGCCTGAAGATGCGTTGAGAGGCTGGGGCTTGAGCTTCGCCCAGGATGCAAGCGATCGCGCGCGGCTCCTGGAAGCCCCAATCCCCCTCGTCCTGATGATGGTCTTCGTTTCTCCTTGGCTGCGGTGGCAGAGGAGGGAGGCCTGTGTTTCCTTGCGGGCGATCCTCCTGAGGTTGATCCCTCCAGTCTCCCTCGCGAGGCTGATCCTGCTAGCGATCCTCGCGAGGTCGATCACGCCACCCTTGGCGAGGGCCACTGTCTTCCCAGCGCCCTGTGTTTCTTCCTCCTCCTCGGCCATAGCCTCGATCGTTTCGGTCGAGGCGTCGATCGATCCTCCCTTCTCGCACGGCTCGGAGCTCTTGACATTCGTTGGTGTTGTGGGTGTGGAGGTCGTGGTACACACTGTACCGGCTGCCCTTGGAAGACTCGGGCTGATCTCTGCCCCGCTTGGTGTCTGGTTCTGCCGCGAGCACGGCAGCCCCCTTGCGCTTCACGTCCTTGGCCTTGGACTTCTTCTCTTCTGGGTCTGCGGCTGGCAGCTCGAGGAGGGAAAGGCACCCTTCCTCAGCCCTGGCGCACTTGGTCGCCAAGTTGAACAGCTCCAAGGAAGTGCACAGATCTTCATGCATCGCCAACTCCTCCTTCATCTTGACGTCACGCACACCATCGGAGAAGGCAGAGATGATGGCCTCCTCGGTCACCTTGGGAATCTTGAGGCGTGCGTTGTTGAAGCGCTGGATGTACTTCTGCAGGGTCTCCCCTGGCTGCTGCTTGATGCGGCGCATGTCGCTCACGGCAGGAGGTCGGTCGCGAGTACCTTGGAAGTTGGCGATGAAGCGGGTGCACATCTTGTCCCAGGAGGAGATCGTGCCAAGAGCCAGGTTCAGGAGCCAGGTGCGGGCCCCGTCCTTAAGTGCCATGGGAAACCAGTTCGCCATGACCTTCTCGTCCCCGTTGGCGGCTTCGATGCCCAACTCGTAGAGCTGGAGGAACTCCGCAAGGTCGGCCCTGCCGTCGTAGCGAGGAGGCAGGTCTGGCTTGAACTTGCCGGGCCACGCGACGCTGCGCAGCTCGATGGTGAAGGCGCGGCAGCCTGTCGTGGCCACGGGAGGCCTTTGGTGACGAAGAGCTTGGTCTTGTGGGTCCCCATGCGCTGCAGCTGGGAGCAGTGCGGGGTCTTGGCGTGCTAGAGCAGGAGCGTGGTCGTGACGAGCCGGTGCAGGGAGCACTCGGGCAGCTTCTTGGGGGCGAGGGACCTCTTGGCAGCTCTGCTCTTGCTGCGGCCGCGCCCGGACGGAGCGGGTTGCGCCCAGGGGCCACGTGCCTTGGGGCCAGGGCGCCTTCTTGATGGGGAGGCGGCTGAGGCGCCCCTGGAGCTTCATCACCCGCGTAGGGCGGGGCGCGGTGCAGCGAGAAGGACGGCGCGGGGGAGCCCCCTACGGCGTGGACGAGCTCGGCGACGCGGTCGAGCAACTCTTCGTAGACTTCGTCGACAGGGCGGTAGCGCAGGAGCTCGTTTGCCACGATGAGCGCAGCTCGAGCCTCCGTGGGCGCGCGGAGTGCGCGACATGAAGAACCAGCTGGGGCGAGTGAAGGAGTAGCAGATCTGGCCGTCTTGCCTCACGGACGGATCTTTGGGACGATGCTTGTTGCTCGTTCCCGCCAGCCGGTGGCGGCGTTGACGGCAAAGCGACGGGAATGGCGGGGCGGCCGCCAACGGGGCCGTCTGGGCGACACGGTAGCGCTGAAGGGTTTCGGCGCTGTCAGCGAGCCCGACGAAGCGTCGACATGGATGCGATGGTCGGCGAAGAACAGGTGACAGAAGACAATTCCGCGCAAGACCTACCGGGCGCGCCAAATGTCGATTTCGGGTTCCAGAGACCCTCTAGGTTCGAACACCGGGTGCGCGCGGAGATCTCGCCCTCTACCTACTCGCACCTTGCCGCCTCGCTAGGATCTAAACTATGAAATGAACAACCCAAGAGACACAAGGTTTATACTGGTTCGGGCCACCAGTGTGGTGTAACACCCTACTCCAGTGTGTGGTGTGGTGGATTGCCTCTTGGGCTTATGATGAACAATACAAGGAAGAACAGCCTCGCGAGGGTCTGTTCTTGGCTGGTGCGATGAACTGCTAGGGGGAGTTCAGTCGCTCTCTCTCTTTGCGAATTCAAGATGCCTCTAGCTCTGTCCTGGATTCCGGATCCCCCTACCCTGTGGGTGGCTAGTCCTATTTATAAGCAAAGGCCCTGGGCCTCTTCCCAAATATTGAGCGGGAAGGGCGCCAAAAAATGGCCATTTTGAAGGGGAACATCTAGTACACTTATCCTGACTAAAGTTGGTCCTCGCCTGTCAAAGGCTCTGGTGGTGACGCCGGCTTGGGCTCCACGATGACTTCCTTCCTGCCGTTGCGATGGTCTTGGTCTTGTTGCACCGAAACGGATGCCTTTGCTTGATGCTCTCGCCTGCGCTTGCCCCCTTTGCACAAAGAGGAAATGAGGACACTGCGCGGGCTGGCGCCCGCCTGGCGCCCTTGGTCGTCACTGCTTGCATCATGGGCACCTTGTGAGGTACCCCGCCTTGATCTCTCCGCCTCCTCGTGAGCCAGCCTGACAAGGCCGTGCCTGAGGAAGCTCCCTGTCGTCCGCCCCGCGAGGCTCGGCCCCTCGCGAGGGTCTTGAGCTTGTGCTGATGAAGATGGGTCATGCTGGGCCACCCCTTGAGCCACGCCGCAGGCCGCAGGCAGGCAAGTCTGGGTACCCCCGTTCCCAGAACGCCGACAAAAATGATTGTTGTGATGCATGGTGATTCGTGTGGTTCATGAACTCGGGAGTTGTTCATGAGTGAATGGTTTCAGATGTGACCCCGGTATGGTCATCGTTTGGTTACGAGGTAACCGTCTCGTAAGCGAGTCCGTTGGACTCGGTGCATGTATCGTTGGTATTGCATCGGTAGTAGTTCTTGCATTGCATTAATCTGATTAAATATCATGATATTATCTGTCATCGTGCTTATGTTTGTTGTGAGCTTGCAAGTACATTCAATGTACTAACCTGGCGTGTTATGCCAGCTTTCAGGAAAATCATTTCGCATCGGAGCGCATCTCGTGTCTAGGCCGTGTCCACGTCAGTGTCCCTGTGCTATGGAGTTCCACTTCGTCGTTCTTCCACTGCCGCGTAGTTTGTGTGATCGAGGCTCCTTCATGTTCGTTAAATAATGTACATACTGTCTAGCAGAACCGTGCGTGCCGCTTGGCCTCGTATCTCGATGTAATATCAGACTTATGTAATCTGCTAGCATCAATAAAGCGGTTGTTTCTGTACCATGTTGTTTTGTATTGCCAGAAGACTTGATCTCTGGGCTGGCAATGCAAGCTAAACCAGTTGCTCTGAGCCGAGGTGCCACAACACTTGGTATCAGATCCGTGCTGATTGTAGGACATGCTAGACCGTTAGTGTGTTAGTGAAACGGTAGATAGCTTCTTTTGAGTGCCGGTAGTCCTAGAAACTGGTTGTTGCATCGCTTGCATGTTTATCTGGTGTTATTACTAACCGTATGATTTGTGAGTGTAGATGGCTCCAATACCGATCTTGTACCATCCTGAGCCAGCTCTGTACACATCGCCGCACCTGCTGCAGAACGTGTGGCGACGACTCTATCCAAAGGGTGTTGATCCAGAGTATCGGGTGTACCGGGAGCATCTGGCCGGTGCATTGTATGAGTATTATGCTGAGGTCACTCTACACCACAGTTCCCCTTGGCACTTACACTCGTTCTTCTAAGGGTGGTCTTGCTTCTACGCCATCTCAGGCGGTTCAGTTTGCTGCTATCGAGGCTCTTGTAGACTTGCGCTACAACGAGGTTCGCATGCACACCCACCCAGGTTTCTTCTACTACCCATCTTTGCACTAGAATGGGCGTATCCTCTTTGATTAATCTGGCGTGCGATCGTACCACTAGCCACCTTTCTCGCTATATCACTGCTAGTTATCTCCTGAACTACGAGTTAGCTCGGGAGCTTTCAAGCGCCCAGACAGCTCTCGTGGCTGCTCGTATGAGGAACCCTCTTCCCGCTGTCATCTATACTTCTTCAGTTCCTCCAGTCCCCGTTCAACCGGTGACGTCTCAGGGTGTCGTTAACCCTCCGACGATGACCCCTTGCAGTGCCCCTGCTGCGGGGGCTTACCTTGTCGCTACACCTCCCGCTCCTATGCTTAGGTACCATCCCGTGCCTGCCCCTGAGGGAGAGCCCTCGAGGCAGCGCCGTCGCGTCTCTCTTAACCCGAAGGTCTCTACTATCAATTCAGGATCTGGGTCCGGCTCAGGAGAGGAGCCCGCAACAGCGCAGTCCGAGAAGTAGACCGTTAGAGTATTGCTTTCGTCAGGAGTATTATGTATGGGTGTAATGGCACGTGTCATGATGCTTAGTTTCATGTATGAGGGTTGTAGATCCGTTCTTATGTTTGCTTTCATGTTGAGACTATGTATAATTATGTTGGAACCTTTTATTCGCTTTGGTTTTCATTCGTTGTTTTCTTCCAGGATTTGTTACTGGCTTTCCTCCCATTTTGGAATTTTCTCATCATGGTTGCTATTATTGGGAAAAATAAATAATAGGATGACGCGTGGAGGCAGCAGCAGTCAAGCTGGCGAGGTGTCCCTGTCCGTCGCTCCGCAAGGCAGGCAGGACATTCCCCTGAGCCATACCAGCCACCTTCGTCTTCACCGCCACATCCGCCTTCCACTGAGCAAATCCCGCGCATGTTTGAAGAAAGAAGGAGCAGCGATCTACAGGAAATACTGAAAGGTGTGCAAGTTATGGTTGCGCATAATGGAAACCAAAATGGTCATCACTCCAAGCTGTCAGATTTTGAGCGAACCTAGCCTCCCAGTTTCGGCCAAGCTATTGATCCATTGGACGCCGACGACTAGCTAAGGACTATTGAGAGGAAACTGGAGATTGCTCGCACTGAAGAAGGAGACAAGGTTCCCTTCGCAACACATTATCTTGAAGGAGCTGCAGCAATATGGTGGGATAATGCTAAGGCAATATGGCCCGCGGACGAGGAAATTACTTGGACAAAATTCAAGGACCATTTTCGCAAGTATCATATTCCCACCGGGATTATGAAAATCAAGCAGCGTGAATTCAAGGACCATTTTCGCAAGTATCAAGGAGCCGTATTCCGCCCCAGATATGATCCAGGGGCAAATTCATCATATCTCCACAGACGAAGCCCAAGAGGACCCAGAAGTCGTCATTAGTATGTTTCCTGTTAATGACATACCCATCGTAATTTTATTTGACTCTGGGGCTTCCCACTCTTTTATTTCGCGGAGTTTTACTTCCTAAAACAATTTTCCTTGTTCTATTTTGGGAAAGCACATGCTGGTACAATCCCCGGGATCCCTACTCAGAAGCAATCTTGTCTGCTGTAATTTGGAAATTTACATCAAGGGCGTCAACTTTCTAACATCTTTGATAATCATGGAATCTAACAAATTGGATGTTATTATGGGCATGAATTGGTTAACCCAATTCCAAGTATGCATCAGCTGTGCGACTAGAGAAGTTACCCTGAAAAACATGGAGGGTCGCACCACAAGTTTTTATGCCCGCCAGCGCATACCCACGAAGGATATGGTTTTCGCAGCAGTAGCAGAAGAAGTGGAATTAATTCCAGTGGTCAGTGAGTATTTAGATGTATTTCCTAAAGAATTACCAGGCATGCCGCCAGACCGGGAGTTGGAGTTTGCAATTGACTTGGTGCCTGGAACCACCCCGTTACAGAAGAAATATTATCAGATGCCTTCCTCGGAATTGGTGGAATTGAAGAAACAACTGGATGAGATGCTACAAAAAGGATACATCCATCCAAGCTCTTCACCATGGGGATCACTAGCGATCTTCATGGACAAAAAGGATGGCAGTCTACGAATGTGTGTAGACTACCGACAGCTGAATGACGTCACCATCAAAAACAAGTATCCACTGCCAAGGATTGACGGTCTGTTTGATCAACTCAGCGGGGCCAAAGTATTCTCCAAATTTGATTTGAGGACCGGATTTCATCAGCTCAAGATAAAGAAGGAAGATATTCCGAAGACCGCGTTCACAACCCAGTACGGTCTTTATGAGTATACTGTTATGTCCTTCAAATTTCACTAACGCCCCAAATTCTTCTTCATGCATATGATGAACAAGGTGTTTATGGATTTCTTGGATAAATTTGTGGTGGTGTTCATTCATGACATCCTCATTTACTCCAAGAGCAAGGACAAACACAAGGAACATCTCCGAGCAGTTTTACAAAGGCTTCGCGACCATCAACTTTATGCCAAATTCAGCAAATGTGAGTTTTGGCTCCAGCAAGTGGGATTTCTCGGGCATGTCCTCTCAGCAGAAGGAATCTCAGTGGATCCAAGCAAGGTGAAGGATGTACTTGATTGGTCCGCACCCACAACAGTTTCAGAAATCCAGTGTTTCCTTGGACTAGCTGGCTATTATCGTTGTTTTATTGAAGGATTCTCCAAGACCGCCAAGCCCATGACTGAGCTCCTAAAGAAGGACAAGAAGTTTGAATGGACTGAGAACTGCGAACAGAGTTTCATTGAGTTAAAAATCAGGTTGACATCAGCACCAGTATTAACTCTCCCAGACATCTACTGAAAAGGGCTGGGATGTGTACTCATGCAAGATGGCAAAGTGGTGGCTTATGCATCCCGACAACTACGGCAACACGAAGGAAACTATCATACTCCTGATTTGGAATTGGCCGCGGTGGTGCACGCTTTAAAGATCTGGAGACACTATCTGATTGGAAAGAAGTGCCAGATATTTACCGACCACAAGAGTCTCAAGTATATATTCACTCAGCCCGATTTGAACCTTTGACAACGAAGATGGCCCGAGCTGGTTAAGGACTACGACCTCGGAATAAATTATCATCCGGGCAAAGCTAATGTGGTGGCTGACGCCCTCAGCCACAAACCAGCCAACCTTAATGCTCTAATGGATTCCCTGCCTCCTGAGCTTTATGAAGAAATCATACAGCTCAATTTGGTAATCACCGATGCCCGCCTTGCTCCTATGCTCGAAGAAGAAATCCGTAGTGCTCAGGCAGATGATAAAATGTTGAAAATATATGTCCAGAAGATGCACCAAGGGCATGCATCGAATTTCTCTAGGGATCAGCAAGGTTCGCTAAGATTCCGAGGAAGACTTTGGGTACCCAATCAACAAAGTCTGAAGAAGAAAATATTAGCAGAAGCACATGAAGCGCCATACTCAATTCACCCCGGTGGTACCAAAATGTATGAGGACCTTCGTTAAGTGTTTTGGTGGGATGGAATGAAGAAAGACATCGGATACTTTGTGGCATGTTGTGATATATGCAACAAGGTAAAGGCGGAACACCAAAAAACCCCTGGACTCCTCCAACCTCTACCGATAGCCTAATGGAAATGGGACGACATATGCATGGGTTTCATCACCGGATTACCAAGGTCACACCGATGAAATGACGCAATATGGGTCATAGTGGACACCTTAACCAAGGTGGCACACTTCCTCCCTATCCGGGCCACATACCATGCAAATAAACTCGCACAACTGTATGTGTCAAGAACCGTCAATCTGCATGGAGTACCTAAGACTATCACCTCCGACAGGGGATCTCTATTCACCTCTGCATTTTGGTCTCGACTACATCAAGCCTTGGGGACTGCTCTGAAGTACAGCACGGCTTATCATCCTCAAACAGATGGACAAACTGAGTGAGTAAATCAAATACTCGAAAATATGCTCCGGGAACCAAGTGGGAAGAATGTCTGCCCTACGCCGAGTTTTCCTACAACAACAGTTTCCAGGCCATCTTAAAGATGTCACCCTATGAAGCTCTGTATGGCCGGAAATGCCGCACTCCATTGAACTGGTCTTAAACCGGAGACAGCCGTATTTTCAGGACTGATTTAATGCTCAAAGCGGAGAAGCAAGTCAAGGAAATCCGAGATAGACTGCAGCTGGCCAAATCACAACAGAAAAGCTACTATGATGCCAAACACCATCGGATCAGCTTCGAACAAGGAGAACACGTATATCTCCGAGTCACCCCTATGAAAGGAGTCAAGAGGTTTCAGAGCCATGGAAAGTTGGCACCCAGATACATCGGTCTGTTTCCAGTCATGGCCAGAGTCGGAACAGTTGCATATCAGTTGGAGTTGCCACCGAAACTGTCAGAAGTGCACAATGTGTTTCATATCTCGCAGCTGAGGAAATGCATCTCGCCACCTAAAAAGAGGACTGATATGGCAGAGATAGAATTGGCTAAGTATTTGACTTATGAGGAGAAGCCAATCAGGATATTGGATCAGACAGAAAGGGTCACTCGTAGCAAATAAATAAGGTTTTACAAGGTTCAGTGGGAGCATCACACCGAAGTGGAAGCCACCTAGGAAAGAGAGGAATTTTTAAGGACTATATACCCAGAATGGTTTTCCCAAGCAACCGAATCTCGAGGACGAGATTCATCCTAAGTGGGGGAGGTTTGTGACAGCCTGGATTTTGCTTTCTCTCTTTTTCCGGACTTTGCCTTCTCCCTATTTCCGGACTTGGTTTTTGCCTTGCTTTAATTTGGGTTTTTGAATCATTTCAAATGGACTTGTCACTTTGGCATATCCTTGACTTTCACCCAAGTGACCTATCTACTCCTCAGTAAACTATATTTCCCTGGTAAATCTCTCAAAATAATCAAATGAATATTTTTCATAAAAGAAAAATATTCATTTTCCTCTCTGAAATTCAATTCAGAAACTTGTGCTCCAAAGCAACCCTATTTTTTCTTGCTCCCAAAAATCTGAGATAAATCCTGAATATTCTCTGAGCCTTGGCACACCTTCCCAAGAAAAAATATTGCATGAGTTTTTGTAATAGTTTTTCTATAGAAAATCATTTCTCTTCTGGCCCAAAATTCCAGTTTGTATAGGAAGTACATTTTTCCTTGATCTTCTGGCCCTGATCTTTCTTGAGCTTAAACACCCTCCTAAGAAAACCTAAACCCCAGGAGATCAGCCCTAATGACCTTCTAGAAGATTGCTTAACTTGGCGACCAAGTTTCTGGTCAAAAACTTGTCGGCTTAGTTGAGTCCAATCTGGTCGGCCTGGGTATGAGCTATCACCACTCCTAGACTAAACATTGCATGGACGAAAGCGTAGACAAGGTTTGGATGCGCCTGGGCGTCGTCTTGACCATGCCAGCATGGTGACCGCGTAAAGACACGGCTCCTGGCAACATCTCGACGCGCTTTGGCTGGCGCTTTCCTCTCTATTTCACGCGGGCTCGTTCCAGCGCTCGCCGACGCCTGCCGCGCCGCACCTACAGCGTCGACCCATCACCCTTGACCTCTCCCTGGCGCTCGTGTGCTTGTCCGCTTCCTCCACCACCTCTTGTGCTCGTCCGCGAGCGTGGGCAAGCTCCTGCGTTGATGCTGAGTGTTTGCGCCCTCGCACTGGAGCTTTTCATAGCCATTCGCCGTGCGACAGAGAGCTCCGACAGGGACACGTCCCCCCTCGCTCCGGCTATATATAGGGCTCCTTTCCTCGATTTCTAGCCAAGCATCACTCCACACCACCTCCACGAACACGTAGACGTGCAGCAGCTCGGTCTGGCAGACCTCTAGCCGTCGCCCCGACCAGAGAACTCCGTTGACCCCCGCAGCACGGCCACCACTCTCCGGTGCCTCTCGAGCTCAAGCAGCTGCTCGGGCGGGGCATTGGGGACCTGTTGGTGCTGTCTGGACGTCGCTGAGCCCTCGGAGCCGCCCCTAGCCGTCTTCGACCTCTTCGGCGAACCCCGTCCGCCACCGAGGCTTGCGAGCTCAACCGCGAGCAGCTCCGTCCACCCCACGCCAAGCCATATGTACAAGCAGGTGCGCCATGAGCCCAACTTCAATCCGATCCCTCTAGCCTAGCCCCAAACACCCTTGTCGCCTGTGTGAGCTCCGGCGAAGCCCCGCCTCTCTCTGATCTCACGCTCCCCCTCTCTCTCCTGACGCGCGGGGCTCACCTGTCGGCCTCACCACTCGCGCCCGAAGCGGTACGAGTGGAGGCGCCTTTCCTGTTTACGCCTTCGACGTAACCCCCCCAGGATTTCTGTTTAATTGAAATATTATTCATAAATTTACTAAACTTTGACCAGCCACCATTTCTAAACCATAAGTCCAAATGAATTGATTCTTTTTGCATTGCCTTTGTTTCAGAAAACTCTAGCAGCACATCAAAAGGTGGATTTTTCCTTGCTATCTAGAATTTCTGGTGATTTTTAGAATGTGTTTTGATAATTGTTTTGTGGTTTTAAATTCTTTTCAAAAGGAGAAGCTTGTCTTGAAGCAAACCAAGAGGGGTGTGATCCTCCTCTATACTAAGGCAAGACACACCAGCATTTGGATGGTGTTATTTCAATATATATGATTTTCTACTTGAATATGAGTTCTTATTTGCATTTAAAATTTGGTAAATAATTTGGTTAATTAATAGTTATTTTATCATGCTTGATATGCTTATTTTAGTTGCTGGTTGAATGTATGAACTTGTTTGGTCAAGTAGAATAAGATTTTGCACTAGCTATATTGTTATGGTAAATAATGAAAGTTCTTTTATTAAGTGGTACTTTTATTTAATGATGAACTAATAAAAATATTGCTTGATAATAAAAATGAGTTATAACCAGAGTTTTGATTCTGAGTATTGCAAGATAATTATATTGTTAAGTTTGATCCATGATTATGAGTTGATTGCTTTGCATGACGAGTAGTTGCATGACTATGGCATTATATCATATTTGATAAAAAGTTTTTATCCAAGTTAAATTTGATTAAGTTCAACTTGAATATGATGTTGATCACATCATGGTGCCATTGAATTGGGTTTTTATTCAGTGCGACCACATTTACCTTGTGGGAAGGTCTCGATTCGGTCTTTTGTTGTGGCTCCCACCAATGCCTCCCGCGAGGGAAGGTTATGGGTGTGCATACCCTGGCCCGGTAGGCAGACATTACCTTGTGTGCTCATTTTTGTTTCTATGGTACCTTGTCCCTGTTTGGGACCATTTTGCCACAACGGTGGCCGTTGGTGTCTTTGGTAGACACGGGGCCACCCAAGACCTAGCACTGTGAGGGATTTGGTCGGAGTGGCCGGGGAGAGTGCATGACAAAGGGAGGGTTTCGTCGGAACACTTTGGTCCACCCGAATGGGAATGCGAGGCCAGGTGTTCCGTAGTGTGGGTAAAGTGCGCTACCTCTGCAGAGTGTATTTAATCTATCAATAGCCGCGTCCTCGGTTATGGTCATAACTCGTGAGTAAGTCACACCATGGATCAACTTTTATAATTAATTTTGCAAACTAAAATGATTGTTGTGATGCATGGTGATTCATGTGTTCATGAACTCGGGAGTTGTTCATGAGTGAATGGTTTCAGATGTGACCCCGGTATGGTCATCGTTTGGTTATGAGGTAACTGTCTAGTAAGCGAGTTCGTTGGACTCAGTGCAGGTATCGTTGGTATTGCATCGGTAGTAGTTCTTGCATTGCATTAATCTGATTAAATATCATGATATTGTCTGTCATCGTGCTTATGTTTGTTGTGAGCTTGCAAGTACATTAAATGTACTGACCTGGCATGTTATGCCAGCTTTCAGGCAAGTCGGTTCACATCGGAGCGCATCTCACGTCTAGGCCGTGTCCACGTCGGTGTCCCTGTGCTATGGAGTTCCACTTCGTCGTTCTTCCGCTGCCGCGTAGTTCATGTGATCGAGGCCCCGTCATGTTCATTAAATATTGTACATACTATCTAGCAGCACCGTGCGTGCCGCTTGGCCTCGTATCTCGATGTAATATCGGACTTATGTAATCTGCTAGCATCAATAAAGCGGTTGTTTCTGTACCATGTTGTTGTGTATTGCCAGAAGACTTGATCTCTTGGCTGGCAATGCAAGGTAAACTGGTTGCTCTGAGCCGGGGTGCCACATTTGCGTGGGCCTGGCGAAACCAGCGATCGTCTTTGGCCAAGGCACCGCTGAGGTGGCGGCGTCTTCTTGGCGCAACCACAAGCGAGGCGCTGCCATCCCGTGACGCCCGGCACGGCATGCCAACATTGCCCAGCAGCCGGTCGTACCAGCGCCCGGCCCGTCTGACCCGCACCAGCGGACCTAACGAGACCCGCACCGGACCCGTGAACCAGGCCCCCCACTGCCAGCTCCTAGAGGACACTGATGCCAGGGCCCCGCCCTCATGTAACTTTACCATTGTAACCCTGGGGGCCAGCCTATAAGAACCCCAGGTGCTCCCCCATGCAAAGGGTTGATCCCCTGGTTAAGCTTAGCCCACACACACTCACTCACACCTAGAGAGGGAGTAGCCTATGCACTGGCCTGTCTTCCTTCCTCCCCAAAATAGACCTAGAAGCAAGCTTGTATCCAACTCATATAAACCACACTCGGTAGGACTAGGGGTATTATCTCTCCGGAGAGCACCGGACCTCGGTACGTATTTTGTCTCACGCTCGCTCATACAAACCTCACCTCCAGAGCCCACCGGTGCCTCATTCATGTCCCTCTCTTTAGCCATCACATGGCATTTGCCGTGATATCACCACGACAAGAAGCAAAGAGAAATTTTGAAAGATGCTTGGTATAGGTTGGTGGAATCATACCGCATCTACAATATAAAAGGAGATGCAAAGATTTTTCTTCGTAATTTTTATATAGGTTTAACTCTGCATCATACGAAACTCTCGGATTTTGCTGCTAAAGAGAATTTTGTTCAAATTGATGCTAATTGTGCCTATAAAATAATTGAGGGAATATTGGGAGTTCCACCACTGAAAAAGGTGTTTACTATTACGCAAGAAGGGATTCAAATATTAGACAAATTGGGCGATTTACAGAAAAACTTTGTTCGGTTGCAAAAATCTAATGAACCCCTCAAACATATTAGTGGAAATCTAAATCGCATGAATACTTCGATTAATCTTTGTAATAAGAGTTTGGCTATTTTAGATCTTAAGATGGTCTCTTTTGCCGAGAATAATGGTAAGCGTATGGAGCCTCCCGAGTTCGAGAAGACTCTCACAAATATAGCAAAAACCAAAGATGACAACACTTGAATCTATGCATTATTCCTAGCTAGGGGCATAAAATGATAGCGCTTGTTGGGAGGCAACCCAATGAATAACATATTTTTTCCTTTTTCTTTCTGTTTTTCTAACCTTTTTTCTTTCTGTTTTGTGTGTTGACACAATTATGCTACTGTTATTATTGTGTTTTTATGTTTTAATTAGTGTTTGTGCCAAGTAAAGCCTTTAGGATCATGTTGGGTGATAGTTGATTTGATCCTATTGAAAATCATAAACTTTTGGGCCTAGTAGAAGAATTGTTAAAAATCACAGAAGCGTGATTAAATTCTGAATTTTTTACACAAGATGATATACAAATTGCCTACGTTGTCCTCATTTTTCTAAAATTTTTGGAGTTGTAGAAGTATGGTTAAAGTCCAGATTACTACTAACTGTTACGTTTTTGACAGATCCTGTTTTCGTTGCATTGTGTGCTTATTTTGATGAATCTATGGATTGTATCGGAGGGTATAGGCCATTGTAAAGTTAGAATACAGTAGGTACAATTCAATAATTGTAAAGACCCCGATCCTAAGTCACACCGATCTAGCATGTAACACATCATATCCCCACAGGTGCCACCTCACCTGGCCGGGGACCGTTTGTGCCTTTTGGCTCACGTATATGATAGAGTCGCTAGCATCCATATGGCAGAGAACCTGGGCCGACAGGACTAGTCGTAAATCTAAGGTGGCACTAACTTATAGGGACAGGAATACGTAACCCAGTAATGAACGTGTCGGTCATCAACGTATGGACCCAAGTCGTAGCAAGCTACAAGAACTTAAAGGAACAACACGTGATATTTCCCCGAAGGGACAGACATAGGAACAAAGAAGATACATGCCGGCCAGCCCAAGTGTTCCGGAGCAGTAGCGAACTACCATGGCTAGGTGGAAGCACTGGGAGACATTTCCCCATAAGGAAGGCTACCAAGAATAAACAACTAGGTGTCGGATCCCACACATAGCAATACAAATTACACATACGAAAAACATGCAAATATGTGATGTACAATATAGCATCACAACATAACTCAACAACTCATATAGATAAAGGCTCAGAAGAGCCATCATAGCATTTATTACAAACAGGGGTCATATGACCCAACAAACAGAGCATACAAGCAACGGAAGCATAACATGTCTGAGTACAGACAACTATAAATGAAAAAGGCTGAGAAGCCTGACTATCTACAAGACCCTCCCAAGGGTACAAGATCGGAGTTGAGGTAACAAGCTACTCGTCGAAGTCCAAGCGGAAATACTAGTGAGACATAAGTCTCATCTGGAAAAAATAAATAAAGCAAATGTGAGTACAGAGGTACTCAACAAGACTTACATCAGATCCTATCATACATGCATTAGTATCAAGAAGGCAACATGGGGTTGGGCTGCAGCAAGGCAGCTTTGACTCAGTGGCTATCCTGTTCTACGACTACGAGTAACTTCTTTGAGGTGAGAAAGCGCACACGAGTCCACTAATCACCACACAATACACTACTATGGATTCTTTCCCGTCTCCCTACGAGAAGGCCATCCATAGCACTCACACTTGTCTTGAGCATTTTAGAGTATCCACTTCAAGTTGTCTATGTACCACGTAAGCATCCAAGTAGTCCATATCCGGGACCGCGGATATTCGAATAGATCATGTTAACCCTGCAGGGGTGTACTTCTTTACACACGCTCTCACCACTTATCACCGTTTACACGACATGTACTCGGCAACCTTTTAAGCAGAAGCCCAGCGAGGGTGTCAGCCATGACCTAACTAACCACACAAGTCTCTAGTCCAGGTTTATCGCCTATTCGGGTTCCATCCGCAAGGAGATCTGGCCGGGTTTTCCACAATGGCCCCAAACGATGTGTGCAGGGTTCCCGAGTCACCAAACGGGCGACTCAGTACACCAGGACGCGGTGCCTAGTCTATCCCAAGTCCAACATGTCGGGTGCCACTTGGTAGAAAAATAACACTACTACAAACACCAGAAACTAGTTGCGACGCCTGGATAGAGATCAAGTCAGTTAATAAGTCGAGAGGGGTTGAGTTACCGGAACCTAATGTGTGGTAGTAGCTAGTAATTGGAAAACATACACAGAACTCAGTTCTTAAGGACGGTTCCAGTGAGACAACCCACCATGTACTCCTACATGGCCTCTCACCGTTACCTTTACCAAATCATGTTCACACACTTAACCCTCGGCATCAGAACATATCATAACACTCCAACCCATTCCCAATGAATTAGACCTAACACAACTCTAAGCAATAGCAGGGATGGCATGGTAGGAACGCAACATGGCTCATTAAACTCCTACACATGCTAGTGGGTTTCAACTATTTACTGTGGCAATGACAGGTCATGCAGAGGAATGGGTTGAACTACCGCAACATAAAGTAGTAGTTGAATCGTTGTTGTCCTAATGCAATAAAAGAGAGCAGGAGCAAGAGAGTGGGGTTGTATCATAATGAACAAGGGGGTTTGCTTGCCTGGAAGAACAACAGGGGGGCACTGCTCCTCTGACAGGTACTCTGGAATGGTCTCCGGAGCATGACCTATCGAGATAGACGGTGCCGGCAATCAGTACACAAGCATATGCAACAATATGATGCATGATCATGGCTTGTAGATGTGATGTGGTTTGTGATAATGCAGCTATCATTTCATTTGAATGTAGTCCATTGGAACCAAGGGTTCAAATGCAACTTCAAATTAACCATTTATAAATGCCATTTATGTGTTTTCACATATATAGCAAGTATAGGTTCCTTTATCATGAATGAAAATGGTACAGATGGATAGATTGAATTTTTCTGATAATTTTTCATATATAAATATTTCAATCTGAGATACGGTTGATTTTCTGTGAGTTTTTGAAGTTTTGCTATTTTTTGAATTTCCAAAATGGAAATAATCCAGAAAATCATTTATTGCGTCAGCACTACATCAGCAGGCCAACAATGCTAACCAGTCAAACCTGACGTGTGGGGTCCACACATTAGTGACACAGGTTTAACAGGGGTGTTATCTTAGGGGCAATGATGGGTGCCGGTGCGCCGGCCCAAATTTGGCCCAGTCGCACCCTGAGCGTCCAATGCGCTACCCACTAACCGTCCAGATCGAGCATATGCTTCATTCTCATCCTGCGTGTGTCTTCTTCCCAAAATACGCTAGACGGTCTTCTTCCCCAAATACGCTAGAAAGGAGCGACGGGGAGCGCTATCGGCGACCATGCTCCTAGCCATGGGCGCGCTCCTCTCGCTTTTGAGGGTGCGCTTGCAGCCTTCCCCGTTGCCGTTCAGGTCGCTCACCATGTCTACCTGTTTTGTAGCTTCTGGCCATAGATGCGTCGCTGCTCCGGCAGCGCCGTTCAACCGCCAAAGGGTTGTAGCTCATGGCCCCCATGGTTGCAGCATCGGGTTGTGCCGCTCCTCTGCCCCTCGCCATCAACGCTTGGGCTGACCGGTGCCCATCCGCCGCCCCTCGCCGTCATCTCTTGCCTTATCGTTTCGGCAAATCTTTGTAGCAAAACAAAACGCCGGATGTAGCTTTTGATGGTGTTGGTTGCAGCCCACCGCGGTGGCACCCATCGTTAACTCCACACCGCTTCGTCAGTTGGAGCACAAAAAAACTACGGTGCTAGCTTTCATCGATAACAATTCCAGCATCTACATCACATGGTTGTAGCTCCGCTACTAGTCGGTTCCAGCAAAAATCAGAGGATTGCGAGTCGTTGCCTCCGTCTACCCTTGCTGCAAAAAAAACCCGATGGTTCCAGCATCCCCGCTGCCTTTTGTAGCAAATCATCAACAATGGTGTCGCCGCTTCAACTCCGGTGAGCACGGTTATAACATCTACGAGCATGGTTGTAGCAAAAAATAGTCGACGATAGTGTCACCGGTTGTAGCTCCGGTGATCACGGTTGTAGCATCTGCATGCATGGTTGTAGCAAAAAAATGTCGACGACGATGTTGCCGGCTGAAGCTCCGGTGAGCACGGTCGTAGCTTCTCAGCGATGATGTGGCCGATTGTAGCAAATTTTATGGCCAGTTGTAGCACACAAGGACGTTGGTTCCAGCAAAAAACTCATCATGCCTTGGCCGGTGTGCACCACCACCGCTCGTTGTAGTAGCCGTCGACTGTGATTGTAGCAAGTTTGTGCGCAGCACGACCACTCGTTGTTGTATCCCTTGATGGATGATCCCCGTAGCTGCGTCAGCGGGACCCAACTGGAGTTGGGCGGAGGAGATTGCTGGGATCCGCGGGAACGGGAGATGGTCTCGCCGACAACGATGGACCGACGAGGTTGGGTGCCGAGCAAGCCGTGTAGGTGCCATGGAGGATCACCGGTTCCATATTATCAGGGAGTTGCTCACCAACCATGGCTGGGAGTTCGGAGGTAGGGGATTTGGAGTAGAGAGAGACAGGCAAGAACGAGTGGTTGCATGCTGCGTTGCGGGGGATAAGACAAAGGAGAAAGCAGTGTGCATGGGCCCAAGAGTTACGTGGTCGCGTGCATGAGGGCCAGCGAAGGCGTCCAGTGGAACGTTCGGCCGGTGCACCGGATACAAGCGATTACCTTATCTTAGCTTAACTAAAGATTAGGGGCGCTGGGGCCCATCTATTAGTGTCAAGGGTTTAGTTAATTGGTGATCAGCCTTAAGCTAATCACCTGGCTGGCCGGGCCCACATGGCAGGGCTCAGGCGGTGGGGCTCGTCGCCGGCGACCTCTGGTCGTGGCGGAGCCCGCGTTACCGGCCACGGGAGCAGCGGATGAGGGGTGCAGCCCGTGCTCGTCCACATCCAGCGGAGGCGATAGAACGATGCGGGGAGGTTGAAGCTCGCCGGAAGCGAGCTTGCGGCGGCGGCCGGAGCTCGGGTCCGCTTGAGTTTGTGGCTACAGCGCAGGAAACAACGGGAAAACAGAGGGGAAATGGTCAGGGCCTCACAGCGATCTCAATGGCATCGTCATCGAGCTTGGGGGAGGTCGGACGTCGACGTGGCGTTCCGGCGATCTTCGAGGCCGGGGGTTGAAGACGACGGTGGTGACGGCTCCATAGGGCGTCCAGCATCTCGTGGCTTGACGGATAGGATGAGGAAGACGCGGCGAGGCTCTTGGACTCGTCGGAGAGGCGAGGCCGTGGCGCTGGGCACAGCAACAGCGAGCGGCGGCGATGGTAGCGTTCGGTCTCGGGAGAGAGAGAGCGGCAGAGGAGGGAAGAGAGGTGAGGCAGTCGGCACGATCGGGACGGATCCCCCGAGTCTATCCCCGGTGCCACGCAAGCTAGCAGGCAGGAGGTGGCACGGGCGCGTGTGCGGCATGCGTCGGGCGCGTGCCCCTGTCCTCAGCGAGAGGAGAGGGACGACTCGCAGGGGCCAGTCCATTGGGCCGACTTGCTGGGCCTCCAGGTAAGGCCCAGGTTAGTTTCCTTTCCCTTTTTCTTCTGTTTTGTATTTTCTGTAATTTGTTTTGATTTAGTTTTAGACACTAAATCATTTTTGTTGCTTGTGACAATTTTTGTAGGGACTAGTTGGATTATTCCAAAGCCCTTCACCAAAAATGAGAAGTATTGGAGCTCCTAAATATTTTATATTAATTAATAGCCCTAATTCAAATAAAATATGAATTGATTCAAAAATCCAATTGTCATGGGAAAATGTGCATCATCTCTAGTTACTGTTTCCAGCATTTTCCAAAAATTATGAACATTTTTTAAGGCCATTTGGAATCACTTAAAATATTTTAGTTGGACCTAGTGGATTCCTGTTGATGCTAGGGTTTGAACATCCCCCATTTCAAGTTCATTTGAAATTTAAACATGATGCACACATGAAGGCCTAGCCTTGTCCATACCAGAACTAGTGATGTGACAATAATAAAATATGAATGGGTTTATAATAGTACTTAAAGTGGTGATTTGCTTTATTATGCTAACGGATCTCTCGAAGGTTTTTGTTAAGTTTTGTGTGGTTGAAGTTTTGGGTGGGATCACGATGGATGAAGGAATAAGGAGTAAAAAGAGCCTGAGCTTGGGGATGCCCATGGCACCCCAAAGTCATATTCAAGGAGAACCATGCAACAAAGCTTGGGGTTGCCCCGGAAGGCATCCCATCTTTCTTCTAATGACCATCGGTAATTTTACCTGGAGCTATATTTTTATTCATCACATATCATGAGTTTTGCTTGGAGCATCTTGTATTATATGAGTCCTTGCTTGTTTTTCTTTTTAGTTTGTCACAACCATCCTTCACTACTGGAATCAGAGGATTTGCCATCAGCCACTTCTTTGACGTCTGCTAGCAGACGGCAAAGGATGGCTTTGCCGTCAGCTTCCAAAAAACAGACGGCAAAGAGCTGGCTGATGGCAAAGATCATATTTGCCATCAGCCACTTCTTTGCCGTCTACTAGCGGACGGCAAAGAAGCTTTGTCGTCTGCAAGAAGATGGCAAAGAGGGAGGTTGGCCCACTAACTAGTAAAACCTAACGTCCCCCTCTTTGCCGTCTGCTAGTAGATGGCAAAGGCGGGGCAGACAGCAAACGTTTAATTTAACTAACGGTCGCGCCCCACCCCGTCCCCCTCTCTCTGTTTCTCTCCCTCTTCCTCCATGATGACCACCGCCGCCCCCACCACCCGCCGCCGCCCCGTCGCGCCACCACCCTGCCACCCCATCGGCCCACCTCCCCGGTGCCACTATCGGTGTCAAAACCGGCCGATGTTTGGTAGGGGGTCCCGAACTGTGCATCTGAGGATCGAAGGTAACAAGGGACAAAGGGAATACGATGTTTACCTAGGTTCGGGCCCTCTTAATGGAGGTAAAACCCTACGTCCTGCTCGATTGTATTTGATGAGTATAGGGGTTACAAGAGTTGATCTACCCCGAGATCATAGTAGTGAACCCTAGATGTCTAGCCTATATGAATTCTGATAGCCTCTACGGACTAAACCCTCCGGTTTATTGATACATCTCCAACGTATCTATAATTTTTGATTGCTCCATGCTATATTATCTACTGTTTTGAGCAATATTGGGCTTTATTTTCCACTTCTATATTACTTTTGGGACTAACCTATTAACCGGAGGCCCAGCCCAGATTTGCTATTTTTTGCCTATTTCAGTGTTTCGAAGAAAAGGAATATCAGACGGAGTCGAAACGGAATGAAATCAACTAGAGAAGTTATTTTTGGAACGAAAGCTACCCGATGGACTTGGACCCCACGTCAAGGAAGGAACAAGGAAGCCACGAGGGTGGGGGGTGCGCCCACCCCCCTAGGGCGCGCCCCCTGCCTCATGGGGCCCTCGTGGCTCCCCTGACGTACTTCTTCCGCCTATGTAACTCCACGTGCCCTAAAATTCCAGAACGGATAATAGATCGGGAGTTCCGCCACCGCAAGCCTCTGTAGCCACCAAAAGTCATTCGGGACCCTGTTCTGGCACCCTGCCGGAGGGGGGAACCCTCACCGATGGTCATCTTCATCATCCTGGCGCTCTCCATGATGAGGAGGGAGTAGTTCACCCTCGGGGCTGAGGGTATGTACCAGTAGCTATGTGTTTGATCTCTCTCTCGTGTTCTTCATTTGGCACGATCTTGATGTATTGCGAGCTTTGCTATTATAGTTGGATCTTATGTCATCCAGTTGAGGGAAATTTGCTACTGTCCTACAAACCTGTGCACTTGCAGGCCCAACAACGTCTACAAGAAGAAGGTTGTGTATTAGACATCAAGCTCTTTTCTGGCACCGTTGCCGGGGAGGTTAGTGCTTGAAGGTATATCTTTAGATCTTGCAATCGAATCTTTTTGTTTCTTGTTTTAGCACTAGTTTAGTTTATAAAAGAAAACTACAAAAAAATGGAATTGAGTTTGCCTCATACGCTTCATCTTATTAATATCTTTCGTGAGTATGATTGTCGGCGTCAAAACCGGCGGATCTCGGGTAGAGGGTCCCGAACTGTGCGTCTAGGCGGATGGTAACAGGAGACAAGGGACACGATGTTTTTACCCAGGTTCGGGCCCTCTCGATGGAGGTAAAACCCTACTCCTGCTTGATTAATATTGATGATATGGGTAGTACAAGAGTAGATCTACCATGAGATCGAGAGGCTAAACCCTAGAAGCTAGCCTATGGTATGATTGTTGTTAGATCCTCTGGACTAAAACCCTCCGGTTTATATAGAGACCGGAGAGGGCTAGGGTTACACAGAGTCGGTTACAATGGGAGGAGATATACATATCCGTATCGCCAAGCTTGCCTTCCACGCCAAGGAAAGTCCCATCCGGACACGAGACGAAGTCTTCAATCTTGTATCTTCATAGTCCAGGAGTCCGGCCAAAGGCTATAGTCCGGCTATCCGGACACCCCCTAATCCAGGACTCCCTCAGTAGCACCCGAACCAGGCTTCAATGACGATGAGTCCGGCGCGCAGATTGTCTTCGGCATTGCAAGGCGGGTTCTTCTCCAAATTCTATGTACCTGTTGAATAGTGCCCGGCTTCTCGTGAATATTGTGCTCCTTGGCTTCCACGCCCAATAATGGCCGTCTTCCACGTGTCAAATGAATGCAAAAAGCCAAGTGTTTTTACATTTACCCCCCTAGCTGCGCAAATGAGCTGCCTATAAAAGAGACGAGGATTCAGATCCGAATCACACCATCTTCCCTTCGCGAGCGTTCATCGGAGTGCATCCAATGCAATCCATTCCATCATGGCGGTCGACGCAGCTCCTCCTCTCGCCCTCCCAGCCCTCGGCTGGAGATTGGGAGAGATGTTCAATCCCTTACAGTGAGCTAGTGACGCTCCAAACCAAGGGATTTCTTCCCCCAGCCTTCATGGTCCCGGTTCGAGCAGAACTCGCCACCTATAATGGCGGAAAGCAGGCGGAGAGCGTCCCCAATCCCTCCAAAGGAGAGCTGGTATGCCTTGTCCCTTATTTGATAAGAGGGCTCGGATTTCCAATTCATCTGTTTCTCCGAGGGCTCCTGGTGTTCTACGGCCTCCAGTTGCACAACCTTACGCCTGCCTCCATTTTTCATATTGCGGGCTTCGTAGCCCTTTGCGAGCTGTTCTTGGGCATCGAGGCTCATTTCACGCTGTGGAAGAAGTTGTTCTGCCTTGTGCCCCGTTCTCAAGAGGGGTCGATATATCAAGTGGGCGGAGCCGAACTATGGCGCATCGCCGGGACCGGATATCTCTCCAGAACCCCAAGGAAGGCGTCCGAAGACTGGCCTTCAGAATGGTCTTATATAGAAGATGTCCCCCTGCCGGACCCTGTTCGGATCGGCCTCCCTGAGTTCAATAATGCTCCCTTGAAGAAGCGCCTAAGTCAAGGCGTCCACGGAGCCCTCGGAGGGAAAATGACAAGGGCGTCCTTTACGATGAGCCGGATAAGGTTGTTAGCTCATTCCGGACTTACCATGATCGGGGTCATGGCCACATGCATTATGCGGGGGGTGCAGCCGCTTCAGTATAGAGGCCACCCCATGTGGGATTTCAACGGGGAGGATGATGCCACCCACTGCGGCCGTAAGGGGCCGGGATCGATTGTTGCTCTGACGAAGGCCTTGTCCGCATTGTACAAGGGACAAGAGGAGGAGTTCCTCCGTGTCAATCCACAGGATGGATTTTCTATGTACAATCCTCCAAGCTGGGTAAGCGGACACTTTTTTTTGCCCATCTGTTCCATATTCCCATAGTTAAGTACCTTATCTTGTGATTTCGACGCAGGAATTGCGCCGGGCCGTGAAGGATATAAACAGCCCTCCTCCACAACCCAAGGATCCGGAACGGTTCCTCGATCCGGCCTCCCAAGAGGATCTGGACATATCGGTGGAGCTGATCGATGGGTATTTTACCAACTGAGCATCGACAATGCCTTGGTCGCCATTACGGCCGATTACCCCGGAATACTTCCAGCCTCACAGTGGCGAGACCGAAGTCCCAATACTTTGAAAATGATCCATCCATGCTTATTTTTATCACCGTATACCAATGGTGTTTTGCGAGGGAGCCCTTGAGGCGGAAGGCCGAGCCTGCGGTGGCTAGCCAACAAGGGGCAGCAAGGCCCAACAGGTTGAAAAGAAGTGCGGTCCGGATTGAGACGCCGGCGCAACGGTATGGCGTGCCATCTTATTCCTAGGTTTTATTCTCGGATGGCATACTAATGCTCGTGCTATCTTCAGGAAAAAGAGTGCTCGCCGGACTATATCCGGAGAGGTTGCCAATCGAGCCTCCACCAGCCAGGCTCCAAAGCCAGGTCCAGAAGCGGAGGCAAATACGAGGCGTGCGTCGGACGCTCCTCCGACAGAGGATGCCGACAGACTGTCTGCCAGCAATTCCGAGGTGGAGAGTGCCATGAATCACAGGCGTCGACGGACAGTTCTTCATGACGCATGTTTCTCCCAAGAGGCATTGGATGCCTTCAATTCGGGAGATGCACACCTCCGTGCCGCTCAAAATGTTCTAGCCAGAGCCACGGAGCAGTATGTGAAAGACATACGGGTGAGAAAATTTGATGGTTATGTATGCCAGTAGCCCCTGAGACTTGAAACAGTTAGAATAACTGACTTAAGGATCATTTGTTATGCAGGATCTTACAAAAAAGAATACCCAACTGTCCCAGGAGCTGGAAGAGTGCAAAGCCCAACTTGAGGCCGCACTAGCCGCTGCGAGGAGGCCAAGGAGACCCCCTCCGTAATATATGCTTCGAAAGATAAGTATGTTGTGAAGTGCGGCGTGTGTGTAAATCTGACAATATCATTGCAGATGGCGCCGGAGTAGATCCGGACAAGCAACAATTATTGCGCCGGTTAAAGGCCGGCGAGAGCGTGCTTACGAGGAGGCGGGAGAAGAATAATCTCGAAGATGGCAACACCCGGCTGGGCGAGGAACTAAAGGATGTTCGTGCCCAGCTGTCGGACTCCGTGAAGGAGAATCGGCAACCCGACCACGGCATTTTTAGTAAGTGCTTGAACGAACTTTGAAAAAGAGCTTGGCGAGGAAGTCGACTAACAGAGTTATGTCTATAGGTGTGCTCACAGGTCGTCCTGCAGAGGAAATGCACAGTTCTCTGGTGACCTTCTTCCCGAAGCTCTTACAACCGCATTTAACGAAGTTCGGCAGTGATGAAGGGTGTCGCCTGTGCCTTGTGGCTATCTCTGCCTCGCCCAAGGCCTTGGAGAACTTGCGAGAGAGGCTTAAGGGGCACGGCGGCGCTTCCGATTATGGAAGATATCGGCCTGCCGTCAAAGGCGCCAGGAGGCCTTGGCCATGGTGAAGATGCGGTACACGGTTGACCCAAACCACATGGCGAGGTCGGACTGTGGGGGCGATGGGAAGGAGATCCCCGTGAGCTTAGTGTACGGCCAAGTAGAGTTGGCGTCATTAATATTCCCAACAGACTGTAAACTAGACAGCCTGTTGGATGGTATTGAAGAGGAATATGCCCAGTCAAATTGACTATGTAATTTAAGATGACATGTAAAATGCCTTCTAGCCGGATTGTAGATCGTTTGTCATGGCGGACCTTTTTCGCTTCAACCTCGGGACCTGACAGTCCGGACTGTGTCCGAATACCCTCTCGGTTATGTAGGAACCGGAGCATGCATGGAGACCAGGCGTAGGGGTCATTAGTGCTTGAACAGACGACTGCCCAACTAGTTATGTTATATTACATGGTTAGTAAGAAACATCTTCCAGGGAGAATAGTTCTATTAGGGGTTCCTTTCCCTGGGAGGCATGCCCTAAAGTGCATGTCCGAATCGCTAAAAGCAGAAAAGCATCTGGGGGCAGATAAATAAATAAGTGAGAAATCATCTTTAGTTCACCGACCGAATATTCCCTTAAGAACGCTAGCTTTTGGCTTCACCCAGTCTGAGGTACACATCCGGCTGATCCGATAGTAACAACCGCAGAGGTGCTCCCTTTACCGCCTAGCCGAACAATCGGGAACGTAGGGGTAAGCACAGGAGCCAGGAAACCCAGCTTGGCCAAAACTTAAGTCATATCGATGCATATAATGGTGAATAAAAGGTACATGCGGAAGTGTGACACATGTGTTGGGCATGAAGCCCGTATAAATAAGCTTCTATTAAAGGAGGCCCCAGGTATAATGAGCGCGGATAGCGTGTCAAGTGTGTGCGAACAATGCGCGAACGAGCCTTTAAAGGCTGTAAGAGAAAAGGAGGGAGAAGGAGAGAAATATAAGACAACTAATGTGTAAAAAATAGACAGAGGGAGGAGACGAACTCAGAATCCGGCGCTAGGCGTAGAATCTTCGGAGACGGGCTGCGTTCCATGGGTTCGGCTCGAGTCAGTTATCCGATGCATCTCGCGGGCAGTGCAGCTCCGCCCGGTCGAGGACTTGGTCGATAATAAAGGGACCTTCCCATTTGGGCTTGAGTTTGTCCTTTTCTTGTCCGGCAGCGAGAACTAACTCACCAACATTGTATGTTTTGGCCCGTACTTCTACCTTTGATATCTTGAACTGCCGTTGATAGAATGCGGAACGGGCTTTTGCCATGTCACGCTCCTCCTCCAAGGCGTCAAACTGTCTTGCCGATCGAGCTCGGCTTCTCTTTCTTCGTACATGCGCATCGCCTTGAGGTGAGTCATGAATTATGTCGCAGGCGAGCTGCCTCTGCGCCGTATACCATGAAGAATGGTGTGAATCCGGTGGTGCGATTGGCGTGGTCCGCAACCCCAGTCTGAGTCGAGCTCCTCTACCCGGTCGTGTTAGATTCCTTGAGGGACCGCACTAATCTGGGTTTGATGCCGCTCATGATTAGACCATTTTCTCGCTCGACTTGACCGTTAGTTTGAGGGTGATAGACTGAAGCATAGTCGAGCTTGATGCCCATGTTTTTGCACCAGAGTTTGACCTCGTCGGCCATGAAGTTCGTGTCGTTATCAGTGATGATGTTGTGGGGGACGCCGTAACGGTGTACGACCCCTGATATGAAGTCTATCACCGGTCCGGATTCGGCCGTCTTAACAGGCTTGGCCTCTATCCATTTGGTGAATTTATCCACCATGACCGGTAGGTATTTTTGCTTGTGGGTTCCTCCTTTAAGGGGTCCAACCATGTCAAGCCCCTGCATGAAGGGCCAGGTGATGGGTATAGTTTGGAGGGCGGTGGGTGGCATGTGGCTTTGATTAGCAAAGAGCTTGCAACCGATGCATCGTTGGACTAAGTCCTGAGCATCTGCCCGGGCCATCGGCCAATAAAATCCTGTACGGAAGGCCTTGCTTACAAGGGCCCGGGCTGCGGCGTGGTGCCCGCCGAGTCCGGCATGAATTTCAGCCAGAAGATTCCGCCCTTCCTCTTCGTAGATACACCTTTGAAGGACTCCGGTGGTGCTTTTTGTATAAAGCTCTCCCTCATGGACTTTATAGGATTTAGATCGCCGCACTATGCAGCGTGCCTCGTTTTGGTCCTCGGGAAGTTCCTGCCTGGTTAGGTAGGCTAGGAATGGTTCCGTCCACGGGGCAATGACTGCCATTATTACGTGGGTTGAAGATGTTACTTCGTTGGCAGAGCCTCCAATTGTGTCAGAATGTTCGGTGTCGGGCAGTGCTGTTGGGTCCGGGTTGTTATTTCCGGACTCCCCTTCCCATAATACGGATGGCTTGAACAGCCTCTCTAAGAAGATATTGGGGGGACGGCATCGCGCTTTGCCCCAATGCGTGCCAAGAAGTCTGCTGCCTGATTGTTTTCCCGAGCTATATGGTGAAATTCAAGCCCTTCAAACCGAGCTGACATTTTTAGGACGGCGTTGCGATAAGCTGTCATTTTCGGTCCTTGGCATCAAAGTCTCCATTTATTTGGGAAATCGCGAGGTTCGAATCCCCGCGCACCTCTAGGCGTTGAAAGCCCATGGATACTGCCATCCGGAGACCATGTACAAGGGCCTCATATTCGGCTGCGTTGTTGGAGTCCGTATACATTATCTGGAGTACGTATTGAACTGTATCTCCTGTTGGGGACGTCTGAACGACGCCAGCCCCCAGACCAGCAAACATTTTGGAGCCGTCGAAGTGCATGATCCAGTTGGAATATGTGCCGTACTCTTTAGGGAGTTCGGCTTCAGTATATTCGGCGATGAAGTCGGCCAAGACTTGCGACTTAATGGCTCGTCATGGCTTATAGGCTATGTCGAACGGGAGGAGCTCAATGGCCCATTTGGCAATCCGGCCCGTCGCGTCGCGGTTGTTTATAATGTCGTTAAGAGGTACTTCAGAGGCTATTGTTATCGAACACTCTTGAAAGTAGTGTCGCAGCTTCCGGGATGCCATAAACACTGTGTACGCTATCTTTTGATAGTGCGGGTACCGTGACTTGCATGGAGTGAGGACAGTGGACACGTAGGAAACTGGTTTTTGAAGGGGGAACTTTTGTCCGTCCGTTTCTCGTACGACAACGAGCACCGCGCTTACAACTTGATGAGTTGCCGCGATGTATAATAGCATTGGTTCACCCATGTTGGGCGCGTCCAAGACCGGGTTTGTTGCCAATATGGCTTTTATTTCATCGAGTCCGGCTGTGGCGGCATCCGTCCACTCGAAGTATTCTGTGCGCCGGAGGAGGCGATAAAGGGGTAATGCCTTTTCTCCCAAACGGGAGATAAAGCGGCTTAGAGCCGCCACGCATCGATCAATTTTGTATTTGTTTGAGGTCCTTTGGGATATCCAATTGTGTGAGCTCGGATCTTGGTTGGGTTTGCTTCAATTCCTCTACCGGATACAATGAAGCCCAAGAGCTTTCCTACGGTACGCCAAAAACGCATTTTTCCGGGTTAAGCTTGATGTCATATGTTGGAGATTATCGAATGTGAGCCTCAAGTCGTCTACTAGAGTTTCGACATGCTTGGTTTTGACGACCACATCATCTACGTATGCCTCCACTGTTTTGCCGATCTGGTTTGCCAGACATGTCTGAATCATGCGCTGGTATGTTGCGCCGGCGTTTTTGAGCCCGAAGGGCATTGTGTTGAAACAGAATGGGCCGTATAGGGTGATAAATGCCGTTGCAGCTTGGTCAGGCTCTGCCATCTTAATTTGATGGTAGCCGGAGTATGCGTCGAGGAAACACAATGAATCGTGTCTTGCGGTAGCGTCAATAATTTGATCGATGTGGGGGAGGGGGAAGGGATCCTTTCGGCAAGCCTTGTTGAGGTCCTTGAAATCGACGCATAGGCGCCAGGATTTGTCCTTCTTTGGTACCATCACCAGGTTTGCTAGCCAGTTCGGATGTTTTATATCTCTGATGAATCCGGCCTCCAATAGTTTGACTAGCTCCTCTCCCATGGCTTGTATCTTAGGTTCGGAGAAACGCCGAAGAGCCTATTTGACTGGCTTGAATCCTTTTAGGATGTTTAGGCTGTGCTCGGCCAGCCGGCATGGGATTCCTGGCATGTCTGAAGGGTGCCAGGCAAAAATGTCCCAATTTTTGCGTAGGAATTCTCGTAGTGCGGCGTCTACATCAGGGTTTAATTGTGCCCCGATGGAGGCCATTTTTGTAGGGTCCGTTGGGTGGACTTGGAATTTGACTATTTCGTCCACTGGTTTAAAGGATGTGGACTTGGATCTTTTATCGAGTATCACATCGTCCCTGTTCACCGTGGAGCGCACTGATCAGTTCTTGACGCTAGGGCTTGGATAGTGCCTCAAGGGCTAGTGCGGCTGTCTTATTTTCAGCGCGAGTGCTATGTCCGGTCACTAGCAAGAGTGATGATTCCGTTGGGCCCGGGCATTTTGAGCTTCATGTACCCGTAATGGGGTATAGCTTGAAAAATTGTGAATGCCTCTCGCCCTAATAGAGCGTGGTATCCGCTGCTGAACGGGGCCACTTGGAACGTGACCTCCTCAGACATGTAATTATCCGCGTGCCGAACACCACATCCAGTGTGATTTTTCCTGTGCAGCATGCTTCCCGACTGGGTATTATTCCTCTAAAGGTTGTGCTGCTTCGCTCAATGCGTCTCCAGTCTATTTCCATTTTTCGAAGGGTTTCCTCATAAACAAGGTTCAATCCACTGCCATCGTCCATGAGTACCTTGGTAATAGCCGTGTCACTCCAAGGATTTATTGTTGCTACTTGGTAGACTTCGGCAAGGCTGCAGAGTGTTCGTTTTTGCATATTATTTGATGCGAAAGTCTCGAAGACTGTTAATACCGTACTGGTATCCACAGGCTGGTGCTCTGTGGATCTTTGGGGTTAAAGCTCTTCGCCACTTTTGGCCACCTGCCGGAGTATCCAACATGCTCTAAGGCTATGAGTTGGTGTGGCGCCCTCTATACTATGAATTTTACAGGGTCCGTTGAGCCATCCCTCCGTACGGTTCCATGCCCCGTAGGGGTTTTTTGTTTTTTGGTGTTTAACCCGGGTGATTGGCGATAATGCACCCTTTTATTTCGGACTGAGTTTGTATTCGGGGCCGGATTGTCCCAAAATCTTACTTCGGTTTTCCAGGCGGTTTCCATCGCACAGTACTTCCGTACTATGGACGCCAAGTCAACAAAGCGTGTAATTTCACAGCGACCTATGGCATTGAGGATTCCCTTGTCCATGCAATTATTGCCAAAGAATGAAATTGCGTCTTCCTCGTGGCAGTCCTTTATCCTGTTCATAACCAGGAGGAATCTGGCCCAGTAATGATGTACTGTTTCCTCGGGCTCTTGCCTAATTTTGGATAGATCGCCTATGTTCGGGTGGGTGGGTGGAATTAGATCCGAAACTTCACCCAATCTGAGGCTCAAGGGGCATGAGTTTCGAACTTCGGAAGCTTGGATTCTTGGATGTTGTCCGATGAATCTAGCCCGTTGCCTGACTCTAAGTTCAGGTCTTGAGTGACATCCTCCCCTCCGCGGGTATCCGGCTTGGAGGGATCGGGAATCCGGACATAGCTAGTCCTTAAGATAGATGAAGGGTCCCGCATTGTTCCTCCACCACAAGAACGTGATGGGTGACACTGGAGAGTTAATCTCTCTCGAGATCGGGTTTAGGCCCAATCGATCGTGATGCATAGCGACTCCCAGGGCGGCGATGCGATCCAGGAGCTCGTTTAAGGAAGAGAGTTCCATCAGATCTAACTGCTCGGCGAGTTCCGAGTTGACGTGAAGATTGCTTTCGATGACCCGAGAAGTCATCGTCGGCGCAGCGGCCGAACAGGCGGTCATGAGAAAACCGCCTAGCCGGAGAGTTTGGTCGATAGCCAAAGCTCCTTTAGCAACAGTGCCGTCTTTAAAGACGGGATGTGGCATCCTTCCTGATGGCGATGGCATAGAGGAACTCTCAATGAAAGCGCCAATGTCGGTGTCAAAACCGGCGGATCTCGGGTAGGGGGTCCCGAACTATGCATCTAGGCGGATGGTAACAGGAGACAAGGGACACGATGTTTTTACCCAGGTTCGGGCCCTCTCGATGGAGGTAAAACCCTACTCCTGCTTGATTAATATTGATGATATGGGTAGTACAAGACTAGATCTGCCACGAGATCAGAGAGGCTAAACCCTAGAAGCTAGCCTATGGTATGATTGTTGTTAGATCCCTCTGGACTAAAACCCTCCGGTTTATATAGAGACCGGAGAGGGCTAGGGTTACACAGAGTCGGTTACAATGGGAGGAGATCTACATATCCGTATCGCCAAGCTTGCCTTCCACGCCAAGGAAAGTCCCATCTAGACATGGGACGAAGTCTTCAATCTTGTATCTTCATAGTCCAGGAGTCCGGCCAAAGGCTATAGCCTGGCTATCCGGACACCCCCTAATCCAGGACTCCCTCAATGATGGAAAGAAAAATTGTGCTCAAATGCTAGAAGAAGAATTACATAGAATGCTTGGCATAAAATATGTGAATGATGAGCATGATTGCAATGTTGTTAGTATGAACTCCTTGAATATCCATAGTACTAATGATGATTGCACTAGTTATGAGGAAAATGCCTCCTATAAACATGTCAATTTTTGTGGAGTGCATTGGGGTTGCAAGTACACACCAAATAGGGAAGATAGATATTGCAAGAGGGATAAGTACTTAGAAACTAAATGGTTGCAAGAAAGGTTAGATGTGTGTGCTGGAAATTTAAACTTTCTTAGCCATACTTGTGAACTTTGCAATGAACATGATCATTTCAGTACCCAATGCAAATTGTTTCATGATCGTATCATGTCCAAAAATTGTGATGACTTGATTTCCCTTGCACATCATAATGAACTTAGTTTGCTCTTGGGTTATGAAGAAATTAAACGTATAACTTAGTACATTCCAAAATTTGCCCTTGATAGAGTTCTTCATTTTGATCTAGAAGAAATTTATATGTATTGTGCGGTGAATTGCATTGAAAATCCTTATATTGCAAATTACATAAATAAAAGAAAACAAATAGAGGATGAAGAGAATACTAATGAAAGGGAAGAGACTTCCCAATATTCTCCTATTATTTCTTATGATGAATCAGGTAACGAGGAGGAGCCTTCTATCCAACAAATCTCATTAACAAGGAGCTCCAAAAAGAGGATTGAACCCACACATGATGTGGTGAAGAAGACGAAAAGAAAAAGGAAGAGAGGTAAAAAAGGTATCTCTCCAAAATAAGGTTGCTCCTATTATTGTTGCACCTCATGAAAATGAAGATGATACACTTGATGATGGTCTCGTTATGCCTATTGCTTGTTGTGATGATTATGATTGGGAAGATAATGATACTTCTTATGATCTTGAAAATCTTTTTGGCACTTGCTTGGAAGAATATAATGTTTGCTATACTATTGGTGCTATCCATGATATTAATGATGAGAGTGATTATGCTTATGATACGAAAAGGCCCAAGCTTGGGAAAGCTATGTTTGATGAGGATGACGTGTTTGAGAATATTATTTGCTGCAATTAATGTTTGCCCCAAGCTTGGGGATGCTATGTTTAATAATGATGATATTTTTAGCCTCCCAAGTTTTGATATGCAAAGTTGTTATGATGATAGCATGCCTTTTACCTATGATGATTATATTGGTGAAAGTGGGTTTGGAAGAGTGTCAACTTTAGGAAGTAGTGATCCCACTATTTTGGAGGATGATAATATTTATGAAAGTGGATTTGGAGATGTCATGACTTTATTTAGTGATGTATCCACTATTTCGGAAGAGGTTTCAATCGATTATGATGAGAACAAAGTTGCTACTTATGATGATTATTGTGATGAAACTTATGCTATAAAGAGTAGTAATGATTATATTTATAAAACTTGTCATGATTATGAGTACCCTTTCTCTGAACATTGCTCTTTTAATGTGGAAACAATTTCTATTGTTCAAGTCTCTTATGATACTCCCACTATTCCGAATGAGAATAATTTTGCTTATGTGGAGAGTAGTAAAATTTCTATGCTTGTAGATCATGAAAAGAATGCTTTAGGTGCTGGTTACATTGTTGAATTCATTCATGATGCTGCTGAAAATTATTATGAGGGAGGAATATATGCTTGTAGGAATTGCAATAATGTCAAGTTTCCTCTCTATGTGTTGAAAATCTTGAAGTTATGCTTGTTTTACCTTCCTATGCAAGTTGATTATTGTTCCCATAAGTTGTTTGCTCAGAAAATACCTATGCATAGGAAGTGGGTTATATATAAATGTGCTATTCTTCATGATGCTCTCTTTATGTTTCAATTCTTATCTTTTACGTGAGCATCATTGAAATCATCATACCTAGCTAGGGGCGTTAAATGATAACGCTTGTTGGTAGGCAACCCAATTTTATTTTAGTTTCTTGCTTTTTGGTTCTGTTTAGTAATAAATAATCCATATAGCCTCTGGTTAGATTTGGTTTTATGTTTTAATAGTGTTTGTGCCAAGTAAGACCTATAGGATCTTCTTGGATGATAGTTATTTGATCTTGCTGTAATTTGCCGAAACTTTCTGTTCACGAAAACAATTGTTTAAAATCACCAGAAAGTGATAAAATACTGATTCCAATTTCAGAAGATCAATAATCAAATTGTATAGGTCGTACTATTTTGGTAGAATTGTTTGAGTTCCAGAAGTTTGCGTTAGTTACAGATTACTACAGACTGTTCTGTTTTTGACAGATTCTGTTTTTCGTGTGTTGCTTGCTTATTTTGATGAATCTATGGCTAGTAGAATAGTTTAAGAACCATAGAGAAGTTGGAATACAGTAGGTTTAACACCAATATAAATAAATAATGAGTCCATTACAGTACCTTGAAGTGGTGGTTTTTTTTCTTTCGCTAACGGAGCTCACAAGTTTTCTGTGAAGTTTTCAAGTTTTGGGTAAAGATTCGATGGACTATGGAATAAGGAGTGGTAAGAGCCTAAGCTTGGGGATTTCCAAGGCACCCCAAGGTAATATTCAAGGATAACCAAGAGCCTAGGCTTGGGGATGCCCCGGAAGGCATCCCCTCTTTCGTCTTCGTTCATCGGTAACTTTACTTGGAGCTATATTTTTATTCACCACATGATATGTGTTTTTCTTGGAGCGTCAATTTGTTTTGCTAGTATTTTCTTGATGTTATTTAGATTAATTTTTTGCATCTTTATTTTCAATAAAAATGTCAAGGATATCTTTTGCCATGCTTATTTTGCAAGTATACATGTTGCTGTTTGAAAACAGAGAGTTTACCGCTGTTGCAAAAATTCGTTAAAAAAGTCAGAATGTGATAAAATGTTGAAACCTTTTGCATAATAAGTTCTGATAAATTTAATAAACTGGGAATTTTATTTCATAATTTTTGGAGTTAGGGAAGTATGATGAATCTTTCATTCTTTGCAGACTGTACTGTTTTGGTAGATTGCTGTTATGTTTGCATTGTTTGCATATGTTTGCTTGTTTAATGATTCTATTTGATGATAGGAGTATTAAATATGCAGAGGCATTTAGTATGAAATGTTTAATAATAATTTTAGTGATTAGCTATAGTATAGTATGATAAGGTTTTTGCATTGTTTTATACTAACTTATCTCACGAGTTCTTGTTGAGTTTGGTGTGGATGAAGCTTTTGAGATTTAGGAAACCATGATATGAGAGGAATTAAGGAGACACAAAAGCTCAAGCTTGGGGATGCCCAAGGAACCCCAAAATAATATTTCAAGAAGTCTCAAGCATCTAAGCTTGGGGATGCCCCGGTAGGCATCCCACCTTTCTTCTTCAACAATTATCGGTTAGTATCGGTTGAACCTAAGTTTTTGCTTCTTCACATGATGTGTGCTATCCTTGAAATGTCATTTTATTTTCTTTAGCTTTGCTTGCTTCTTGAATAAAATACCAAGATCTGAAATTCTTAAATGGGAGAGTCTTCACATAGTTACATGATTATTCGGCTACTCATTGATCTTCACTTATATCTTTCGGAGTAGTTTGTTTTTGCTCTAGTGTTTCACTTATATCTTTTAGAGCACGGTGATGAATTTGTTTTATAGAAACTATTGATCTCTCATACTTCACTTAGATTATTTTGAGAGTCTTAAATAGCATGGTAATTTTCTTAAATAATCATAATATGCTTGGTATTCAAGATTCGTAAAACTTTCTTTTGAGTGCGTTGAATACTAAGAAAAGTTTGATGCTTGATAATTGTTTTGAGATATGAAGATGGTGATATTAGAGTCATGCTAGTTGAGTAGTTGTGAATTTGATAAATACTTGTGTTAAAGTTTGTGATTCCCGTAGCATGCACGTATGGTGAACCGTTATGTGATGAAGTCGGAGCATGATTTATTTATTGATTGTTCCTTATGAGTGGCGGTCGGGGACGAGCGATGGTCTTTTCCTACCAATCTATCCCCCTAGGAGCATGCGTGTAATACTTTGCTTTGATAAATTGTAGATTTTTGCAATAAGTATATGAGTTCTTCATGACTAATGTTGAGTCCATGGATTATACGCACTTTTCTTCCTTCCACCATTGCTAGCCTCTCTAATACCGCGCACTTTTCGCCGGTATCATACACCCACCATATACCTTCCTCAAAACAGCCACCATACCTACCTATCATGGCATTTCCATACCCATTCCGAGATATATTGCCATGCAACTTTCCACCATTCCGTTTATTATGACACGCTCCATCATTGTCATATTGCTAGCATGATCATGTAGTTGACATCGTTCCAAGTGAGGAAAGGATGATGGAGACTATGATTCCCCCACAAGTCGGGATGAGACTCCGGACAAAAAATTAAAAAAAAGAGAAAAAAGAGGCCATAAAAAAAGGCCCAAACAAAAAAAAATAAAAAAATAAAAAAATGAGAGAAAAAGAGAGAAGGGGCAATGCTACTATCCTTTTACCACACTTGTGCTTCAAAGTAGCACCATGATCTTCATGATAGAGTCTCCTATGATATCACTTTCATATACTAGTGGGAATTTTTCATTATAGAACTTGGCTTGTATATTCCAATGATGGGCTTCCTCAAAATGCCCTAGGTCTTCGTGAGCAAGCGAGTTGGATGCACACCCACTTAGTTTATTTTGTTGAGCTTTCATATACTTATAGCTCTAGTGCATCCGTTGCATGGCAATCCCTACTCACTCACATTGATATCTATTGATGGGCATCTCCATAGCCCGTTGATACACCTAGTTGATGTGAGACTATCTTCCCTCTTTTTGTATTCTCCACAACCACCATTCTATTCCACGTATAGTGCTATATCCATGGCTCACGCTCATGTATTGCGTGAAGATTGAAAAAGTTTTGAGAATGTCAATAGTATGAAACAATTGCTTGGCTTGTCATCGGGGTTGTGCATGATTTAAATACTTTGTGCGGGGAAGATAGAGCATAGCCAGACTATATGATTTTGTAGGGATAACTTTCTTTGGCCATGTTCTTTTGAGAAGACATAATTGCTTTGTTAGTATGCTTGAAGTATTATTATTTTTATGTCAATATGAACTTTTGTATTGAATCTTTCGGATCTGAATATTCATACCACAATTAAGAAGAATTACATTGAAATTATGCCAAGTAGCACTCTGCATAAAAAACTCTCTTTTTATCATTTACCTACTCAAGGACGAGCAGGAATTAAGCTTGGGGATGCCTGATATGTCTCCAACGTATCTATAATTTTTGATTGCTCCATGCTATATTATCTACTGTTTTGAGCAATATTGGGCTTTATTTTCCACTTTTATATTACTTTTGGGACTAACCTATTGACCAGAGGCCCAGCCAGATTTCTTTGTTTTTGCCTATTTCGGTGTTTGAAGAAAAGGAATATCGACGGAATTAAAGCGGAATGAAATCAACTAGAGAAGTTATTTTTGGAACGAAAGCTACATGATGGACTTGGACCCCACGTCAAGGAAGGAACGAGGATGCCACGAGGGTGGGGGGCGCGCCCACCCCCCTAGGGCGTGCCCCCTGCCTCGTGGGGCCCTCGTGTCTCCCCTGACGTACTTCTTCCGCCTATATAACTCCACGTACCCTAAAACTTCCAGAACGGAGAATAGATCGGGAGTTCCGCCGCCGCAAGCCTCTGTAGCCACCAAAAGTCAATCGCGACCCTGTTCCGGCACCCTGCCGGAGGGGGGAACCCTCACCGGTGGTCATCTTCATCATCCCGGCGCTCTCCATGACGAGGAGGGATTAGTTCACCCTCGGGGCTGAGGGTATGTACTCGTAGCTATGTGTTTGATCTCTCTCTCTCTCTCTCTCTCTCGTGTTCTTGATTTGGCACGATCTTGATGTATCACGATCTTTGCTATTATAGTTGGATCTTATGTTTCTTCTCCCCCTCTTCTCTCTTGTAATGGATTGAGTTTTCCCTTTGAAGTAATCTTATCGGATTGAGTCTTTAAAGATTTGAGAACACTTGATGTATGTCTTGCCGTGTGTATCTATGGTGACAATGGGATATCACGTGATTCACTTGATGTATGTTTTGGTGATCAACTTGCAGGTTCCGCCCATGAACCTATGCATAGGGGTTGGCACACGTTTTCGTCGTGATTCTCTGGTAGAAACTTTGGGGCACTCTTTGAGCTTCTATGTGTTGGTTGAATAGATGAATCTGAGATTGTGTGATGCATATCGTATAATCATACTCACGGATACTTGAGGTGACATTGGAGTATCTAGGTGACATTAGGGTTTTGGTTGATTTGTGTCTTAAGGTGTTATTCTAGTACGAACTCTAGGGCTGTTTGTGACACTTATAGGAATAGCCCAACGGATTGATTGGAAAGAATAACTTTGAGGTGGTTTCGTACCCTACCATAATCTCTTCATTCGTTCTCCGCTATTAGTGACTTTGGAGTACTCTTTGTTGCATGTTGAGGGATAGTTATGTGATCCAATTATGTTATTATTGTTGAGATAACTTGCACTAGTGAAAGTATGAACCCTAGGCCTTGTTTCCTATCATTGCAATACCGTTTACGCTCACTTTTATCATTAGTTACCTTTCTGTTTTTATATTTTTCAGATTACAAATACCCATATCTACCATCCATATTGCACTTGTATCACCATCTCTTCGCCGAACTAGTGCACCTATACAATTTACCATTGTATTGGGTGTGTTGGGGACACAAGAGACTCTTTGTTATTTGGTTATAGGGTTGCTTGAGAGAGACCATCTTCATCCTACGCCTCCCACGGATTGATAAACCTTAGGTCATCCACTTGAGGGAAATTTGCTACCGTCCTACAAACATGTGCACTTGCAGGCCCAACAACGTCTACAAGAAGAAGGTTGTGTAGTAGACATCATTTATATACACAACGGAGGGGCCTAGGGTTGTATAGAGTCAGTTTGTAAGATGAAGGAAATTACATATCTGGACACCAATCTTGCCATCCACGCATTGGGGAGTCCTACCCGGACATGGGGGAAAGTCTTCCGCTTTATATCTTCCCAGCATATCAGTCCGGCCCATATCAAATAGCCCAGACATCCGAGGACCCCCTAACCCAGGACTCCCTCAGTAGCCCATTGTCGGATTTCGGGTTCCGGCAGACCCTTAAGGTTCGAACTCTGGGGTGCGCGCGGAGATCCAACCCTCCACCGTCTCGTACTGCACCGAATCGCAGGGACCTAAACTACTAAACAGAACTGCACAAGAGACGCAAGATTTATACTAGTTCGGGCCACCGTTGTGGTATAATACCCTACTCTAGTTTGTGGTGTGGTGGATTGCCTCTTGGGCTGATGAGGAACAGTACAGGGAAGAACAGCCTTGCGAGGGTCTGTTCTTGGCGGGTGTGATGAACTGCTAGGTGGTGTCCCGTCGCCCTAGCTTGAGGATCGAGTCTCTATCTCTCTCTCTGGATTCCGAATGCCAGATCCCCTCTCTACTATGGCGGCTAGCTCTACTTATATAGACGAAGGCCCTGGGCCTCTTCCCAAATATTGAGCGGGAAGGGCGCCAACAATTGGCCATTTCGAAGGGGAACAGCGGGTACACTTATCCTGACTAAAGTTGGTCCTCGCCTGCCAAAGGCTCTGGTGATGACGCCTGCTTGGGCTCCACGACGACTCCCTTCCAGCCGTTGGGGCTGGTCTTGGTCTTGTTGCACCGAAACGGATGCCTTTGCTTGATGCTCTTGCCTGCGCTTGCTTCCTTTGCACCAAAGAGGAAAGGAGGGCGTTCTTGGGGCTGGCGCCCGGCCAGGCGCCCTTGGTCGTCATGGCTTGCGTCATGGGCACCTCTCGAGGTACCCTGCCTTGAACTCTCCGCCTCCTCATGAGCCAACTTTGTGAGGCCGTGCACGAGAAGCTCCTGGTTGTCCGCCTCAGCAGGCTTGGCCCCTCGCGAGGGTCTTGAGCTTGTGTTGATGAAGATGGGCTGTCCTGGGCCTCCTTTGAGCCACGCCGCAGGCCGCAGCGAGCAAGTCTGGGGACCCCGTTCCCGTAACGCCGACAAGAGCCCCGGCCTCTGGCGCGCCCGAACTTGGCCGAGCGAAGGCGAAAGGGCAAGTCTGAGCGTCATGAGGCCCTAACAGCTCGACCTTGGGCGACGCGTGGCGGTTGATTTGGACGTGTGCGCCTTTGCTCCCCACGATGCCTCGGTAACCTCCCGGATTCGACAAGTCCTCGCATGCGGAGTTGGTCATGATTATCGGTGATCGTGGAGGCCGGCCGGTTGGCCTTCGCCAATAAGTCTGAACGGCGCGCCCTTCCAGTCTATCCTTTCTTGTCTCTCCTTCTTCTCCATGGCTCCACCAAGGAAGTTCTCGGCCGCAGAGAAGGGGAAGGGCCGCCAGGTCGAATCTTCCTCTCCTCCGCCTAAGCATGGTCGAGGTCGCCCTCGTAAGCACCCCGTGGCCTCCACGGCGGTCCCCCGCGGTCATGGGGGAGGCTCCCAGCATGGTGACGAGCGGCTGGCCATGGTCGGAGGGCGTGCCCCGGCCGCACGTCCCCCGAGGCCGCGCCTCCATGCTGCTGAAGCGCTGCCGGAGTTCATGGTGAGGGCAGAGGAGCCGTCCGGCGTCCGGCTTCAGATCCTGTGCTTCCTCCTGGGTGAGCTCCCAGATGGCACCCTGAGTGGCCTCTGGCTGCAGGCAGATGGCTGCTGCAGCCGTGCTTCGTGGGCTTCTCTGGAGGTCTCTGCTGCAGGGAACCTGTTCCTGGCCCGCGGCTGGCAGACGTTCGCTCGCGTGGGTGGTCTCCGCCGCCGGTGCTCCCTGCACTTCAAGTATGATGGCGACGCCACCCTCTACGTGAGGGTGTTCAGGGAAGACGGCCGCCGCATGGGGTGCTGCCCTGAGGGCGACGACCCATGACCAAGGACTCAGCCCAATAGGCGGAGAGGGTAGCGCGCAGGCGGCTGGCGATGCCCGCGACTCCTCACGCTTCACCAGCTCTTCTTCGGGTGGTGATTCCTCCAGCAGCGGCCGCGGCCAGCCCCCACGCCGCCGCACCTGCTTGGGGGTGGCAGCGGGTCCGCTCGCCGCCACTCCCCGGTGAAGCGCGAGATGGAGTCCGACTAAGCTCCGGAGGCGGCTCGGGCCTTCCAAGAGATCCGGCACGGGGCGTGCTCCACCTGCTTCTGTCCTTTTCCTTCCTTTTCTCCTGCGTAAAAAGGGAACAATGTGTGGCCCCGTGGGGGCGCGTTTAGGGCAACGCCGTTAATTATTGTACTGCTTTTGTTATCGTGATACTATTCCCTTCTGCCTTGCGCCCATTCGCAAGTGAACCCCGACCGTGGCCGCGGGGGCGACCGACCCTGGCCCCGTGTTCGCGTTGTGCTACCCGTGAGGCATGGTCAGGAGGGGTGCTCCAGCTGTGGACCAGGGCCGTGAAAACTTGAGCAATAGGGGTAGGAACGCTCACGGGGGCTCCCGAGGCTTCCGCCTCGCGAGTCCCAGCAAGAGAAATCGAGGCGGGAGGGTGAAAAAGATCGAAGAACCACGGACCAAAAAGGCGATAGTTTCGATAAAAGCTTCAAATGGGAATAACCAACAACCTGAAAGCAAATGAAAAAGCGTCCGGCACCTAGTCTAGTCTTCGACGTCTTCTCACCAACGAGCTAAGTGCTGCCATTTGGGCGTAGGAGGGAGCCCCAGGGCCTGAGGCCGGCACTCCTGAGACTCCGGGGCGTGTACAGCCCCAACTCATTATTACGTGAGAGTGTCACGGGCGGCGAGCTTCACAGGCGTTCGCCTTCTTCACAGGCTTCGGGCCTTTCTTCTAGGAAACAAGCTTCACGGGCGTTTGCCCCTTCCACGAGCTCCGGGCCTTTCCGAGCAGCGGCTTCACAGCGTTCGCCTTCTTCACAAAGCTCTGGGCCTTTTCCCAGAGGTGAGCTTCACAGGCATTTGCCTTCTTCACGAGCTCGGGCCTTTTTCCAAAAGATGAACTTCACGGGCATTCGCCTTCTTCACAGGCTCCTGGCCTTTTCCAAAACGCGACAGCTTCACGGCGTTCGCCTTCTTCACATGTGCTCGTGGCCTTTTCCAAAACGCGACAGCCTTTCACAGCGTTCGCCTTCTTCACGAGCTCTGGGCCTTTTCCAAAAGCGTGACAGCTTCACAGGCGTTACGCCTTCTTCACGAGCTCTGGGCCTTTTCCCGGAGGTGAGCTTCACAGGCATTTGCCTTCTTCACGAGCTCCGGCCTTTTTCCAAAAGATGAACTTCACGGGCATTCGCCTTCTTCACGAGCTCGGGGCCTTTTAGGGGTAAAACCTCCGGAGTCTTTGGATGTTCCACGCGTTACGTATAGGTACTCCCTCTTGAGTCTCCAAGCGCACGCGGGCAGGCCCGAAACATGAACAACCTTGAATGGGCCCTCCCACATGGGAGAGAGCTTATGCAGTCCCTCCCGAGAGGACCCGTCGAGCACGAGGTCCCCTACCTCGAGAGTTCCGGGGCGGATGTTGCGGTAGTGGTATCGCCGGAGTGCTCGCTGGTACCTCACCGCCGCAGCGCAGCTTCGACGGCGCCTTCCCCCAAAGACAAGGGCCGTCCCCGCATGGCGCCCCGCAGCGTTTCATCGAACGCCAGGACCCGCGCGGATCGACGCTTGACCTTGTGAGGGAGGACCGCTTCGGCTCCGTAGACCAGGAAGAAGGGGGTCTCTCCAGTGGGCTTGGTCGCGGTTGTGCGGATGGACCACAACACGGATGGAAGCTCGTCGCACCAGCATCTGCCGCAGGCTTCCAGTTTCTTCTTGAACGTCCTGGTCTTGAGGCCTCTCAGGACCTCTGCATTGGCCCCGGCCTGTCCATTGCTGCAGTGCGCGCAACCGGCGTAGCATATCTGCGTCCCAAGGTTAGCGCAGATGCGTTTTAAAAGGTTCTTTGGTGAACTGCGAACCGTTGTCGGTGATGATGCGGTTCGGCACTCCGTCTGGCTCTCGATGCCCTTGATGAACTTGACCGCAGAACCGGCGGGGATGGCGCGAACGGCCTCGACTTCGCCCACTTGGTGAATTTGTCCACGGCAACGTAAGTAGCGATAGCCCCCTGGCGCCCGAGGAAAAGGGCCCAGAATGTCCAGCCCCCAGACCGTGAATGGCCAAGTGAGGGGGATGGTTTGCAGACCTCCTGCTGGCTGGTGGATCTGCTTGGCATGGAATTGGCAAGCCTCGCAAGCCTTCACGAGTTCGATGGCGTCATTGAGCATGGTGGGCCAATAGAAACCGCTGCGGAACGCCTTGCCGACAAGGGTCCGTGACGATGAATGGTACCCACAATCTCCGCCATGTATATCTGCCAGCAATTCCTTCCCCTGTTCCCTGGTGATGCGGTAGCGAGGGATACGTCGTTCGGTCATTTCGGTAGAGTTCTCCATCCATGATGTCAGTATCTTTGTGGCTTGCCGCGCCACACGCTCTGCCTCCTCCTTCTCCGGCAAAGTTCCACGCGTTAAGTAACTCTTGAGCTTCGTGATCCAGCACTCCTCTTGAGGTTCCATTGTTAGAAGCAGGCGTGCTCCTGAGGCCGGGCCACATGCTGGGGCTCTCGAGGCTGGTGGCTGAGGGAGCTCCTCCCGAGGCTGTGCTGTGCTTGATAACAGCGGCAGGGCTGAGGGCTTGAAGAGCCGTTCCTCAAAGACGCCCGGATCCCGGGGTAACCCCCTGGAGGCTCGTTTGGCGATGTCGTCGGCCTCTTGATTGGTGCCCTTGGGCACGTCGGCCGCCTCAACCCCCGTAACTGTTTCTCCATCCTGCGGACCTCCGCTAGGTAGGCCTCCATGTGTTCATCTCTTGGCTCGTACACCTTGTTGGAGAAATTGACGAGGAGCTGCGAATCGCCCTTGATGGTAAGGCGCTTCACCCCTGTGGCAGCGGCGGCCTTGAGACCCTTATCGACCCCTCGTATTCCGCTATATTGTTGGATACCTTCTCGCCATGCTGGAAACAGAGTTGCACGGCATAGTAAAGCTTGTCCTGGGTGGGGGATATGAGCACTGCCCCACCACCAGCGCCCTGCCTGGAGAATGCTCCGTCGAAGTACATGACCCAACCTTCTGGCGCTTCGCTTCCTGGGGAGAGGGACCGATCCTCGCCGGCCCTGAGGCCCGGTGCTTCTGTCCACTCGGCCACGGAATCTGCCAGCGCGGCTCCCTTGATGACTCTGGTTGTGCTGAACTCGACCTGGAATGCTTGTAGCTCAATGTTCCACTCGGCGACCCTTCCGGCCGAGTTGGGGCTCCTGAGCACCCTCTCCAGGGGGTATGCCGAGACAACCTTGATTGGATGACCACGGAAGTAGTGCGCGGTTTGCGAAGCCACCAACAGCGAGGAGGAGCTTCTGCGGCATGGGGTACCGTGCCCTCGCATCCCGTAACTGCAGTCTTGTGAAAGTACACCGGGTGATCGACGAGGTTAGGGGCATCGGTGCTAGTGGCGTCTTCTGGAAGCTGTGGTGCCTCCCGAGGCGACGGCGCCCCCGGAAGTTGGGTGCTTGGATGGGAGGCCTCCCCCGCCCTTGGTGCGCTCTGCTGTGACGGCTGATCTTCTTCCATTGTGGTCTTGGCTTACGCTAGTTCCTTGATTCGGTCTTGCCTTAGCTCGGGTGGCGCCGTGGTCTTGGCTCGACGCTCCTCCCTAATCGCCACCGAGCAGCGCTAGCGGAGTAGGGAGTGGCGGCGAGGTAGAGTACCAAGGGCTCTGAGGGCGCTGAGGCCACCATCACTGGAGGGCTGGTCGTACCTCTTGAGGTCTTGAAACGCTTTGTCGGCCTCTTCAGTCCACTCGAAGGGCCCCTTTTTCTTCATCAGCTGGAAGAAAGGCAGCGCCCGCTCCCCCAATCGAGAGATGAAACGGCCCAGTGCCGTTACACGCCCCGTGAGCTTCTGCATTTCCCTGAGGGTCTTCGGTGGGCTCATGTCTTCCACTGCCTTGACCTTTTCTGGGTTGGCCTCGATGCCTCGGTGAGACACGAGGAAACCCAGGAGCTTGCCTGAGGGAACTCCAAACACACACTTCTCCGGGTTGAGTCGCGGGCTCACTGCGTTGAGGCTCATGAAGGTTTCTTCCAGGTCTTGTATCAAGGTCTTGGCCTCGCGAGACTTCACCATGATGTCGTCGACGTATGCCTCCACATTCTTCCCGAGCTGTGGGCCCAAGGTGATGTGCATGAGCCGCTGGAAGGTTGCCCCTGCGTTGTGCAACCCGAATGGCATGCAGGTATAGCAGTACGCTCCACACGGGGTTAGGAAGGTCGTCTTCTCCACGTCTTCCACCGCCATTTTGATTTGGTGATACCCGGAAAAGGCGTCCAAGAAGCACAACAAGTCACACTCGGCGGTGGAATCGACGATCTGGTCGATGCGAGGGAGCGGAAACGGATCCTGCGGGCATGCTTTGTTGAGGTTGGTGAAGTCGACACACATGCGCTCCTTTCCTCCCTTCTTTGGCACCACCACGGGTTGGCCAGCCAATCTGGGTATTGGACCTGCAAATAACTCCAGCGGCTTCTAGTTTGCGGGTCTCTTGACGATGAAGGCCTGCTTTTCGCTGGACTGCCTTCTCGCTTCTGCTTCACTTTGGGCCTTACGTTGGGGCACACGTTGAGGTGGTGCTCGATCACGCCCGTGGAATCCCCGCCAGCTAATCGGGCTCCCGGCGAACACCTTCTTGTTCGCACGCAGGAACTTGACAAGGGCTTCCTCCTGTTCGGGCTCGAGGTTGGCGCCTATGGTGAAGGTGGCGTTTGTGGACCCGTCCTCATCGGCAGTATCTGCTTGGTCTCCGCCTTGTCTTGAGTGAACAACTGCTTCTTCTTGGTCGGTGCAGCCCCTTGGGCTTGGGGGCTTCCATCGGCGACTGTCTTTGTGGCCGCCGTCTTGAGGGTGAGCTGGCTTCATGGCGCCGCCAGTATCCCGGGCACGGTGAGGACGCCCGCTGCTCCGAGCATCTTCATGAGGTTGTACCCCGGGTGGGTTGCGGCCATGAACTTGGCCAATGCTGGATAGCCAAGGATGGCATTGTAGGGGAGGCCGATGGGGGCGATGTCGAAGTCGACCAGTTCCGTGCAGAAGTTGCCGTAGGTGCCAAGGTCACCGAAAGCCGTATTTGCCCCAAGGAGCTGGATGACCCTCCTCCTATGCCCGAAAAAGGTCGGCTGGGCTGCAGCCGCTCCCTGGGTATGCAGAGGAGGTTGAAGGCCTCGACTGAGAATGCGTTGAGGCGGCGCCCGCCGTCGATGAGGGTCCTGGTGACGGTGACCTGGCAGATGGTGGGTGTGCAGAGCAGGGGAGCGCACCTGAGCCGGCCGAGTTGGTGGGGTGGTCTTGAGAGTCGAAGGCCAGCCTGGCCGATGACTCTGTCCGGCCTGAGGGAGCCCCTGCCGCGTGGAGGCGGCGCCGACCCGGCGGACGAATGTCTTGACATGGCGGCGCCTGCGAGCCGCCGAGGAGGGCCGCAACGAGTGGGGGAGCCGGCGCGAGGGGGCGGGTGACCAGGGAGCCGCGCGGCCCCTCCCAAGAGGTCGCCGAGGAGCGCAGGGACGATGCTTGCTGCATGTCCCCCGCCGGGCCGATGGCGGTGTTGACGGAAGGTGATGGGGAACGTTGAGGGTGCCCACCGACGGGAGCTGTCTGGGCGACATGGGAAGCGAGGGCGGCTCGGCGCCCGGCGCGGGCCCGACGGGCGTCAGACATGGTTGCTGTGGTCGGGGAAGAACGAGGCGACGAAGGCAGATTCCGCGCACTCTACCTGGCGCGCCAAATATCGGATTTCGGGTTCCGGCAGACCCTTAAGGTTCGAACTCTGGGGTGCGCGCGGAGATCCAACCCTCCACCATCTCGTACTTCGCCGAATCGCAGGGACCTAAACTACTAAACAGAACTGAACAAGAGACGCAAGATTTATACTAGTTCGGGCCACCGTTGTGGTGTAATACCCTACTCTAGTTTGTGGTGTGGTGGATTGCCTCTTGGGCTGATGAGGAACAGTACAGGGAAGAACAGCCTCGTGAGGGTCTGTTCTTGGCGGGTGTGATGAACTGCTAGGTGGTGTCCCGTCGCTCTAGCTTGAGGATCGGGTCTCTATCTCTCTCTGGATTCCGAATGCCAGATCCCCTCTCTACTATGGCGGCTAGCTCTACTTATATAGACGAAGGCCCTGGGCCTCTTCCCAAATATTGAGCGGGAAGGGCGCCAACAATTGGCCATTTCGAAGGGGAACAATGAGGTACACTTATCCCGACTAAAGTTGGTCCTCGCTTTGCCAAAGGCTCGTGATGACGCCTTTGCTTGGGCTCCTAGCGACTCCCTTCCAGCCGTTGGGGCTGGTCTTGGTCTTGTTGCACCAAAACGGATGCCTTTGCTTGATGCTCTCGCCTGCGCTTGCTTCCTTTGCACCATAGAGGAAAGGAGGACGCTGCGCGGGCTGGCGCCCGACTGGCGCCCTTGGTCGTCATGGCTTGCGTCATGGGCACCTCGCGAGGTACCCTACCTTGAACTCTCCACCTCCTCATGAGCCAACCTGACGAGGCCGTGCACGAGAAGCTCACAGTTGTCCGCCTCATGAGGCTTGGCCCCTCGTGAGGGTCTTGAGCTTGTGTTGATGAAGATGGGCTATGCTGGGCCTCCTTTGAGCCACGCCGCAGGCCGCAGGCAGGCAAGTCTGGGGACCCCCGTTCCCAGAACGCCGACACCCATGAACCAGTCTTCAATGACGATATGTTCGGCACGCGGATTGTCTTCGGCATTGCAAGGCGGGTTCCTCCTCCTGAATACTTCAAGGCAATTTTTTGAACAAAAGAACTGTATCCGTCTGTGTATAGTTGTCGCAACCCTTAGCTATGAAGGCAAGATACCAATCAAAATAGTGTTTGTCAACTAACAACTTTTTTCAGCGAAACGTCATGTCTGGCCTCTTAACATTTCGAACCATTTTTACACCTCCCACTTCGCGTTTCGAGGCACAACCTCTATTGACACATCTTGTCAAAACAAAGATCATGTCTGCCCATTATGGGATCCTCATCAATACGGTTTTGGGCAATCCAAACGTGCCATTCGCACGACCCCTTGGGAAAAGGCGAGTTTTAGGGCTTAAGGGGGGCGTTTGATATTCACTGCCTACATAAGAGGATAAAGATTCCCCTTTTTCCCCACGCCTTCTTCCTTCTCCTGCTTTCCCATCTTCAAGCTCCAGTGCCCAAACTTCAATCTTTCCCACCACCACTAGCCTCCCCAGCCATGTCAGGATCTGGTTCAAAGGGCAAGTGGGAGGCCTCCTCCGTCACCGAGAAGGACGTCAGGAGCTCCGGGAGGCGGAATATCTGTCTATGGACATCGTGCACAAGCTCCCTGCCAAGGACCAAGTCATCCCCATTCCGGAGCCCGGCGAAAGGGTTGTATTCATCCCCACTTCCTCTGTGGGCTAGGGTTTCCCCTCCACCTCTTCGTCCGGGGCCTTATGTTCTACTACAGGCTAGATTTCCATGATCTAGCCCCGAATTCTTTCCTCCACATCTCGGTGTTCATCGTCATGTGCGAGGAGCTACTCTGCATCCCCCCCACACTTCAGCCTATGGCTCAAGGTCTTCAATATGAAGCTGAAGGTGGTCCACGGGCAGCATGCGGACTGCGGCGGCGCCATGGTGAGCAAGCTCCACAATGTCGTTTGGCCTAAGGGGGCCTTCGTGGAGACTGTCAAGGTGTGGTAGGTGATACGTCTCCAACGTATCCATAATTTTTTATTGTTCCATGCTATTATATTACCTATTTTGGATGTTTAATGGGCTTTAATATGCTCTTTTATAATATTTTTGGGACTAACCTATTAACCGAAGGCCCAGTGCCAGTCTCCGTTTTTTTGCCTATTTTAGTGTTTTGTAGAAAAGGAATACCAGATGGAATGAAACCTTCGCGATGATCTTTTTTGGAACAAATGCAATCTAGAAGACTTGGAGTTGAAGTCTGGAACTCTGCGAGGCGGCCACGAGGCAGGAGGGTGCGCCCAGGGGGGTAGGCACGCCCCCCACTCTTGTGGGCCCCATAGAGCTCCACCGACGTACTTCTTTTGCCTATATATACTATTATACCATAAAAACATCAGGGGGAGCCACGAAACTACTTTTCCACCACCGCAACCTTCTGTACCCATGAGATCCCATCTTGGGGCCTTTTCCGGCGATCTGCCAGAGGGGGAATCGATCACGGAGGGCTTCTACATCAACACCATAGCCTCTCTGATGAAGCGTGAGTAGTTTACCACAGACCTTCGGGTCTATAGTTATTAGCTAGATGGGTTCTTCTCTCTCTTTGGTTCTCAATACAAAGTTCTCCTCGATGTTCTTGGAGATCTATTCAATGTAATACTCTTTTGCGGTGTGTTTATGAATTTGGTTATCTATGAATATTATTTGGTTCTTCTCTGAATTCTTATATGCATGATTTGATATCTTTGCAAGTCTCTTCGAATTACCGGTTTAGTTTGGCTACTAGATTGATCTTTCTTGCAATGGGAGAAGTGCTTAGCTTTGGGTTCAATCTTGCGGTGTCCTTTCCCAGTGACAGCAGGGGCAGCAAGGCACGTATTGTATTGTTGCCATCAAGTATAAAAAGAATCCATCTACATCATGTCATCTTGCTTAATGCGTTACTCCGTTCTTATGAACTTAATACTCTAGATGCATGCTGGATAGCGGTCGATGTGTGGAGTAATAGTAGTAGATGCAGAATCGTTTCAGTCTACTTGAGACGGACGTGATGCCTATATTCATGATCATTGCCTTACATATCTTCATAACTATGCGCTTTTCTATCAATTGCTCGGCAGTAATTTGTTCACCCATTGTAATACATGCTATCTTGAGAGAAGCCACTAGTGAAACCTATGGCCCCCGGGTTTCTTTCTTATTATATTGCATCTCTTTTATTTACATCACATCTCGTTTACTATTTTGCAATCTTTACTTTCCAATCTATACAACAAAAATACCAAAAAATATTTATCTTACTATCTTTATAGATCTCACTTTTGCGAGTGGCCGTGAAGGGATTGACAACCCCTTTATCGCGTTGTTTGCAATGTTCTTGATTGTTTGTGTAGGTACTAGGTGACTTGCACGTTGTCTCCTACTGGATTGATACCTTGGTTGTCAAAACTGAGGGAAATACTTACGCTACTTTGCTGCGTCACCCTTTCCTCTTCAAGGGAAAACCAACGCATGCTCAAGAGGTAGCAAGAAGGATTTCTAGCGCCATTGCCGGGGATATCTACGCCAAGTCAAGACATACCAAGTACCCATCATAAACTCTTCTCCCTCGCATTACATTATTTGCCATTTGCCTCTCGTTTTCCTCTCCCCCACTTCACAAAATTTGCCCTTTTCTTTCGCCCTTCTTCCTTTGCCTAGGGTGAAGCCCCTGGCCGAATTGTAAGTATCAAAGGATTTATTATATGTCTTTGGTCCTCTATGTTTTCATAATATAACATATTACATTGTGTGTCTTTCAGCCCTGCTCGTGACCTCCCCAACACTTCGCTATCCGAGAGGAGTTCTCTGCCATCCGAGATGGTAGAGAGCGAGACGCCCCCGCGAGCCCCTTCGCCAACCATTGCGGATGACATCGAGGTGTTGTCCCGAAGGACCGCTCCTGGCCACGGAGGGGTGAGCGAGGCTGCCAAGAAGGCGCCCGAGTGTGATACCTCGGGTGTCGAAGACATGGGGGATGCGACCCCCGTGGCAACCGACGGCGAGGGTCCTTATCAATCCGTCCCCCAGCCGGACATCATTCCGGAGACCCACGTGGCTCCGGAATCGGGCGAGCAGCCCCCTTTGAAGGAGGGGGGAGCATAAGCTCCGACGGCGACCTCCACTAGTCCGGAGGCGTCGAATACTCTAATGGAAGCACTAAGACATGCTTCCATCATGGAGGAGCACCGCACCCTGATGGGTGTGGTGGTAGAGAAGGTTCAGTCCTCCAAGAGCGGGCTGAACGAATCCTTCACCAACCTACTAACAGGCTTCAAGGTATGCGACGTAATGCTCTAGACGCTTTTTCATATGAAGAAAATATACCTGTATATAGATAATAGCCCCTGAAACTCTGTCCGGTTTTGAAAAATCCGGACAGAGGATCACATAGTATTCGGAAGAGGTGACGTACTTTTCTATTCTATAACAGGCTTCCCTGTTGGCGGCAACCGCCCAGGCCGCCGAAGTTTCCAACCTTAATCGGAAACTGAAGTTGGCCGATGACGAAATCGACAGCATTTACTAGCGGTTTGATGAGACGCAAGGTATGCATGTACTTTAAAGAGTTTGATCATATATCTGAAGTGATATGCAAATTCAGAGTTTCCCTCATGTACTGCTGTGATTATGAGTGCAGTTGGTGCGGCGAAGGTCGAGACCCTCAAGAGAAAGAGCTGAAGGACTCCATCGGCAAGTGCGATGCCCTAGAGGAGAAGACTTCGGCCCAAGCGACCAAACTCGCCAAAGCCATCCAGGAGGCCAAAGAGGCGCCAACCGAGTCCCGGAGTGCTCGTGAAGAGATCCAGCAGGCCGAACAGATAGCGGCTGGTAAGCCCTTTCTCTTGCAGAGTATATTTGGGGGCCAAAGATATGCCTTGCTCACTCGACTGTGGAGTTCTCCAAACGCCTTTGTGGATCTTCCAACGAGTGTTGTCGAGGCCACGCAGTTCTTCCGAGCCCAGGAGGGGAACGCGACAGAGAAGCTGTTCCGCTCACAGTTCCCGGTGCCGGAGCATCCGACACTGCTGAACAACTGAGGGAGTCCTTGATTAAGGGGTCCTAGGGCGTTTGGACTATGTAACATGGGCCAAACTAATGGGCCACGAAGGTACAAGACACAAGACTCCTTCCTGTGTACGAATGGGACTCTCCTTTGCGTGGATGGAAAACTTGGCGTTCGGATATGTAGATTCCTTCCTTTGTAAACCGACTCTGTACAACCCTAGGCCCCTCCGGTGTCTATATAAACTGGAGGGTTTAGTCCGTAGAGGCAATCATAATCATACAGGCTAGACATCTAGGGTTTAGCCATTACGATCTCGTGGTAGATCAACTCTTGTAATCCTCATATTCATCAAGATCAATCAAGCAGGAAGTAGGGTATTACCTCCATCGAGAGGGCCCGAACCTGGGTAAACATCATGTCTACCGTCTCCCGTTACCATCGACCCTAGACGCACAGTTTGGGACCCCCTACCCGAGATCCGCCGATTTTGACACCGACATTGGTGCTTTCATTGAGAGTTCCATTGTGACGTCGAAAACAGAATTGATGGCTCGCCTTGTTGTCAAGGACAACATCACTTCCGAAGGAGGCCTGGCCTCAGGCCAAACCCTCCGGCCGGGCGACTTTACCATGGTCGCCCGTTCGGTCGTTAAGCCGACGATGACTTCTCAGGTCGTCAAAAATCGCCTCCGTGTTGACTCCGAATACTCCAAACGGATGGATCCAACGGAGGTGTCTTCTTTAAACGAACTCCTGGATCGCATCGCCGCCCTGTGGGTCGCTATAGACTATGATCGGATTGGGCTTAAACCCGATCAAAGAGAAATCAAATCTCCGCCGATCTCCCATCAGATAGTGGTCGTAGAGGAGCAAAATAACAACTCTTCCCCTACGTTGAACACAAATTGTGTTCGGATTTCCGAGCTTGAAAACCCAGACACATGCCTGCGGGATGACGTGTGTGGTCCCCGAATCTAGAATCAGTCGTCGAGCCCAGAAAATCACTCAACATCCTAGGGCCCGAATTATTAAGCTCGGAAGTTCTGCAAACTCCGGACTCCACATTGGGTCAGGGATCGGATTTAAAGCCACCCACCCACCACAATCAATATTCGCCAATCAATTCCGGCCCTCCGGATATATGCGACCTCATGTACATACGACAGCAGTCTCAGGAAACAGTCCTTCACTTTTGGGCCACATTCCTCCTTGTCAAAGACAAGATTAAAGATTGCCGCAATGAGGACGCGATTTTGATATTCTGCAATAATGGCACGGATGAAGGAATCCTCAACACCGTAAACCGCCGTCGCGTATTACACTTCGCTGACTTGGCAACCATAGTACAGACGTACTGCGCAATGGGAAGCGCATGGAAAACTCAGACAACCTGCAGTGAACCACCGTTCTCCACTCAACCCCCCTGGCGAGCAAACAGGATGCACCATCGCGGGGTACCCGACCACATAGTGAAGAAAACTAAGCCCATTACGGGACGCGGAACCGTTTTGGAGGGATGGCTCGATAGGCCATGCAAAATACACAAGACGCCGGACACAGAACCAACCCACGGCCTTAGAGCATGTTGGATACTCCGGCAAGTGGCCAAGAGCAGCGAGGATATCCTCACCAAAAATACCTCAGAGCAACGTCCCCCGGACGACGACGACCTCAGAGTATTGACCGTCTCCGAGACTTTCGCTTCAAACAATTGGTGCAAGAGAGTACTCCGTGACCTTGCCGGAGTTTGCCAAGTAGCAGCAATAAACCCCTAGAACGACACGGCCATAACTTTCAATGTCAGTGACGAACCAAGATTCCTGTCAGTCCGGGCACCAGCCGCCTTGGTCCTCAATCCAATTGTGGACGGCTTTCGGCTCACTAAAGTGCTCATGGACGGCGGCAATGGGTTAAACCTCATTTACGAGAATACACTCAATAAAATGGAAATAGACAGGAGCCGCATACGACCTTCCAGGGAATTATTCACAGCCGGGAGGCACGAAGTGCGGGGAAAATTACACTTGATGTGGTATTCGGCACGCCGGAGAATTATCGGTCCGAAGAGATAACCTTCCAAGTGGCCCCTTTCAGCAGTGGATATCACGCCCTGTTGGGGCGAGATGCGTTCACAACCTTTCAAGCCATACCTCACTACGGGTATATGAAGCTCAAGATGCCTGGGCCTAACGGTATTATCACTCTCTCCAGTAATCCGGACATAGCCCTCCGCGCCGAAGACAAAACCGCATCCCTGGCCCTCGAGGCACTATCTGAGGCCCTCGCGGCCGAAGAGTTAACCGCACTATGCTCCACGGTGGATAGAGACGACGTAATCCTTAATAATCGGTCCAAATCCACCTCCTTCAAACCAACAGACGAAACCGTCAAATTTCCAGTCCACCCGACGGACCCCAAGAAGATAGCTTCCATCGGGGCACAGTTGGACCCAGCGGTCGATGCCGCACTACGAGCGTTCCTGCATGAGAACTGGGACATATTTGCCTGGCACCCTTCTGATATGCCAGGAATCCCATGAAGGTTGGCCGAACATAGCCTCAATATATTAAAGGGTTATAAGCCAGTGAAGCAAACACTACGGCGCTTTTCCGAACGCAAACGACAAGCTATGGGGGAGGAGCTAGCCAAGTTAATCGAGGCCGGATTCATCAGACAAATAAAACACCCGGACTGGCTAGCAGACCTGGTGATGGTACCAAAGAAGGATAAATCCTGGCGCCTGTGCGTTGATTTCAAAGACCTCAACAAGGCCTGCCCTAAGGATCCCTTCCCCCTCCCCCGCATAGATTAGATTATTGATGCTACCGCATGACACGACTCACTGTGTTTCCTCGACTCATACTCCGGATACCATCAAATCAAAATGAAGGAATCCGATCAAGCTGCAACGACATTCATCACCCCATACGGGCCTTTCTGCTTCAACACTATGCCCTTCAGGCTCAAAAACGCCAGCGCTACCTACCAACGTATGATTCAAACATGCCTGGAGAAGAAAATCAGCAAGACAATTGAAGCATATGTGGACGACATCGTCATCAAGACTAGGCACGTCGAGTCATTGATAGACGACCCGCGTCTCACATTCGACAACCTCCGCACATATGACATCAAGCTCAATCCGAAAAAGTGTGTTTTTGGTGTTCTCGCCGGAAAATTGCTGGGCTTCATCATTTCCAATAGAGGAATTGAGGCAAATCCAGCCAAAATCCGGGCTTTGTCACAATTAGATATACCAACAGACCTTAAACAGGTCCAAAAACTAGCCGGATGCATGACAGCTTTACGCCGCTTTATCTCCAGATTAGGAGAAAAAGCATTGCCACTTTATCGCCTTCTTCGACGCACCGACCACTTTGAGTGGACGGATGCGGCAACAGCTGGACTGGAAGAAATAAAGGCTCTTTTAGCGAACAACTCAATCCTGGCTGCCCCAAACGTCGGTGAACCAATGTTATTATACATATCTGCAACTCACCAGATGGTGAGCGCGGTGCTCGTCGTCGAGCGAGAGGAGGACGGACACAAATTCCCACGTCAGAAACCGGTATACTACGTATCCACTGTCCTCACCCCATGCAAATCCCGGTACCCTCATCACCAAAAGATAGCATCTGCAGTCTTCATGGCATCCCGGAAGCTATGACACTACTTCCAAGAGTGCTCGATCATGGTGGCTTCCGAAGTACCACTCAATGACATAATAAACAACCGCGACGCTACGGGCCGGATTACTAAGTGGGGCCATTGAGCTCCCGCCATTCGACATAACATACAAACCTCGCCGAGCCATTAAATCCCAAGTATTGGCCGACTTCGTCACCGAATGGACAGAGGCCGAACTCCCTAAAGAGTACGGCACATATTCCAACTAGATCATGTACTTCGATGGCTATAAAATACTGGACGGTTTAGGAGCATGTGTCGTTTTAACATCCCCCACTGGAGACACCGTCCAATACGTACTCCAAATATTATACACATACTCCAACAATGCAGCCGAATACAAGGCCTTATTGCACGGTCTTCGGATGGCTACCTCCATGGGCATAAAACGCCTGGAGGTGCGCGGGGATTCAAATCTCGCAATATCCCAAATAAATGAAGACTTCGACGCCAAAGTCCGAAGTTTGCAGCCTATCGTAACGCTGTACTCAAAATATCAGCTGGGTTCAAGGGACTCGAGTTTCATCATGTAGCCCGGGAAAGTAATCAAGCGGCGGATGTCCTTGCTCGCATGGGCGCCAAGCATGACCCCGTCCCGCCTAACATCTTTTTGGAAAGGCTCTTCAAGCCATCCGTGGTGTGGCAGGATGAGAGCGGCAACACTAGTCTGGATCTGATTATACCTTAGATTCCGAACACAATACCGATATCATCGGGGGTTCAGCCATCGAGATAACACCATCGGCCCATCTGATAATGGCAGCAATTGCCCCATGGACCAAACCCTTCTTGGCCTACCTTAATAGGCGAGAGCTCCCTGAGGACCAAAATGAGGCTCACCGCATTGTTTGGCATTCGAAATCCTACAAGGTCCATGACAGAGAGCTCTACAAGAAAAGTGCTACCGGAGTCCTTCAAAGATGTATCTCTGAAGAAGAGGGGCGGTAGCTCCTGGCTGAAATCCATGGTGGCCTTGGTGGCCACCATGTAGCGGCTCGAGCCCTTGTAAGTAAGGCCTTCCGTACAGGTTTCTTTTGGCCGACGGCCCGAGCAGATGCACAGGACCTGGTCCAACATTGTGTCGGATAACAACTCTTCGCCAATCAAAGCCATATGCCGCCTACTGCTCTACAAACAATCCCCATTACCTGTCCTTTGTGGTCTGGGGGCTTGATATGGTAGGACCCCTTAAAGGAGGAAGCCATAAGAAAAAATATCTGCTAGTCATGGTAGATAAATTCACCAAGTGGATAGAGGCCAAATCAGTGAAAACGGCCGAAGCTGGACCAGTGATAGATTTTATATCCGGTGTCATGCACCGTTATGGTGTCCCACACAGCATCATCACCGATAACGGTTCCAATTTCACAGCCGATGAAGTGAAATTCTGGTGTGCTAAATTGGGCATTAGGCTCGATTACGCCTCGGTGTATCATCCACAAACAAACGGTCAAGTCGAATGAGCTAATGGTATTATTATGAGCGGCATTAAGCCCAGACTAGTGCTGTCTTTGAAAGAATCAGACAAGCACAGGGTTAAGGAGCTCGACTCCGTACTCTGGGGGCTGTGGACCACGCCTAATCGCACTACCGGATACACACCATTCTTTATGGTATACGGCGCAGAGGCCGTTTTGCCCTGCTACATTATTCATGATTCACCTCGAGTGCGCATGTATGAAGAGAGAGAAGCCGAGCTTGATCGGCAGGATAGTCTAGATGCCCTAGAGGAGGAGCGCGACGTTGCAAAAGCCCGTTCTGCATTCTATCAACAGCAGGCTCGCAAATACCAAAGCAGAGAAGTGCGGGCCAAGAATTACAATGTTGGTGAGCTTGTTCTCCGCTTGCCAAAAAAGAAAAAGGACAAACTCAAGCCCAAGTGGGAGGGTCCCTTCATCATCGATGAAGTTCTCACTTGAGGAGCATACCGCCTACGTGATGCATCGGACAATCGCCTAGAGCCGAACCCGTGGAATGCGGCCAGACTCCAAAGATTCTATGCCTAGAGCCGGACTCTTTGTTCATTTTCTTCTCCCTCTGTCTCCATTTTTTCCTCTCTTTAACTTTTTTTAACTTTAAGCTCTTGTGCAGCTAAACCGCACACCTATGACGTACACATCCTTACATGTACATGCTCATAATACCTGGGGGGCTTCTTTACAGAAGCTTATTATTATTTTACGGGCATCAAGCTCCACACATATGTGTCCTTTCCTCATATGTACCTTTTATTCGCCATTATATGCACCGTTATGACTTAAGTTTTGGCCAAGCTGGGTTGCCTGGCTCCTGTGCTTATGCCCTACGTTCCCATTTGTTCGGCTAGGGCATAAAGGGAGCACCTCTGTGATTGTTACAACCGGGTCATCCAGACGTGTACCTCAAACTGGGTGAAGCCGAAAGCTAGCATTCTTAAGGGAATATTCAGTCGGCGAACTAGAGATGTTTTACATTCATTACATTATAAACCCCCCGGATGTTACGTATACTGCGAATTTTCGATCACAGTTCAGACATGCATACTAACGCATGTTCACCTAGGGAAAGGAACCCTTAACGGAACTATTCTCCCTAGAAGATGTTTCTTACATTCAACATGTTACATAACATAGCTAGATGGATACAACTTGTTTGTTCAAGCAACTATGACCCTTATGCCTGGTTTCCATGCATACCCCGGTCTATATTACCGTTACGGTATTCGGAAACACTCCGAGCCTTCGGGTCCAGAGGTCAAAGCGAAAAGGTCTGCCATGACAATAATTTTACAATCCGGCTAGGGAAAAATTTGTCAATCGAATTACATAGTCACTTGGACTCAAAAACTTCTTCCTCAATGCCATCTAACAGGTTATCTAGCTTACAATCTTGTTGGGAATACTTGGCGTCTATCTTTACTTTGTCATATACCAGACTAACTGGGATTTCTTTTCCATCTGACCCTCGAGGTCCGACCCGGGCCATATGATTTGGATCAAGCTTGGTGAACCGTTTTTTCACCATGGCCCAGGCCTCTCGCGCACCTTCTCAGCAGGTCGATATCTTCCATAATCGGAAGTGCCACTGAGCTCCCTGGAATAGCTTCACAAGCTCCTCCATACTTCCTGGAGGAGAGGCGGATGGCCACAAAGCTTTGGCAATGCTCCGCATGGCTTGCCGAGCTTGCTTGTGTAGTTGGGACAGCTCTTGCTGCAGGTTTGAGAGCCGGACATTTCCTCTTCGGGACGGCCAGTCAGCATACCTGCAGACATAAATCTGTTAGATCATTTCTTCGCTGAATTACATAAAGGTGAAGTCAAAAGCATACTGAATATGCCGCCTCGTAGCCTCCTATTCTCCTTGATGGCGTCAGCTATCTGGGCTCGCACATCTTTTAGTTCTTCGCCCAGCAGGGTCTTGGAATCCTGCAGCTTGTTCTTTTCATCCCTGACACGTGTTAGCACACGTTCGCCTGCCGCCAGTTTCCTTTTGGCCTCTTGTTCGCCCGCTTGCGCGACTTTCAGTTCCCCTTCCAGTTGATCTGCTGATCCTGTCATCGGAAATGCAACATTATTAACATTACTAGTATATGATTACATTTTTCTGGATGGAAGGGAATATTACCAGGCATTGCCTTCTTGGATTTCTCCATTTCGGCGGTAACCGCAGCCAGCCGGGTCTGACACTTTTCCAGCTCTTGAGACAGCAGGCTATTCTTCTCCGTTAGTGCCTGATTATACAATGATCCTTAAATAGGTTGTATCAACTACTTCAAGTCTCGGGGGCTACTGGTATATGATTACCAAATGTGTACTTACCCGCATATCTTTTAAATGCTAGTCCTTGGCTTTGGCAAGCCCATCCCGAGCAGCTCGGATGTATGCATCGGCCTAGCTGAAGGCATTGAATGCCTCTTTTGAAAAGCCAGGGTCGCGGAGAGCGGCCTTCCTACGCCGATGATTCATGGCACTCTCCACTTCAGAGTTCGTGACGAACACGTCATCCAAATCCTCTATGTAAGGACAATCTAGCGTCACTCCCGTGTTAGCCTCCGTCCTTATGGTAGGGTCTGGAACTTGACTGGTGGGGGCGTGACCGGCTGTAGCGACCCGACCCAAAATGGATCGAAGTTTCTGTGCTTAAGTGTCATCCCTGGATCGGTATGCTGACACACACAGTACTCGAGGAATTATAACAGAGTTCAATCACACTTTATTACATCGAGGTTCTCAAAAGAGTATTTATTACAATAATATGGCCAAAGGCCATCTAAATAAAAATAACTGCGGAAGCTTCAAAGGTAAATGAGTCCATCCAACTCCACGGCAAACTGAGTGTAGAACAACGAACTATCGCACCTTTACTCTTCGCCGGAAAAGTCTGCAACATGAGACGTTGCAGCCATGTAGGTCAGCACATGGAATATGCTGGCAATTTCACACCATAGAATAATAAAAAATGAAAAGACTATCTCTATATGCAAATTTAGCTGGTGGAGGCTCTAAGTTTTGTTTTGCATAAAGCTAATTTTACCCTACAACAAAAGAATAGTTTTTTTATTACTACTAAGTTAAAATGCCATTATTGAGAAGGTTCCTCCAACTCAATCCCAAAAATTCCCAAGTTATTAGTAACCCAATAATTTCATTAAAAGAGTGATGAGATCAACCAATAATTCACTTCTAGATACTCAAGTTGTCCATAACCGGGGACACAGTTAATCATGATTAGTTTGTACACTCTGCAGAGGTTTGCGCACTTTTCCCCACAAGACTCGACCACCTCCATGATCAGAAGATCAAGACATAGCCTTTGTGAAGTATTTCCTCCAAACCCTGGGTAGACCGGTACACCTACTTTCCCCTATATCAACTAGTCTACCACGGAAAGAGGTCACACAACTTACTCATCTATACCAGAGCCCATAATAGTTTGCGACTGCACACGAAAGTTTCTAGTCATGAAATATCTTATGAACCGAGCCTGGGTGGCGGACCTAGGGTAATCACACGGGTACTCCAGGATTCCCCTTGGGCAAGCACAGGTTTCTCCAGGTGCCCCAAACAATCCACCCAGATGTGTATTAAAGTTGCCACCTTATGTTGTCCCAAAATTATTATTTCTCGCAACTTGCATGAATCACACATACCAATCCCCGTCTACGAGCATGGCTAAGCAATATATGATATAACTCATATTCCCGGGGTGATCAAAGGTCATAGGTTCCTACCACATGAACTACATAGCATAACCATATGTTCCCAATCCTACTCATGCAATCTTTGAGAGTGAAACTAATGCATAGTAAAAACTGGGTATTGAAAATTATGATCAAAGAGTGAACTTGCCTTGCTGACGTTCGTTGAACTGTAAAGATTCGTAGTAGCAAGATTCGCACTCCGGATGATCTAGCGTAAGCAAGCAATAACATACATAAGCATACAAGCAAAGATCCAAAAAGAAAACAAATGAAAGACTTCGAAAAACTCCAAAACATCCAAATGAAGTTTCTGTACAGAACGTAATTTTTACAGTAGCAAAAATATGTTTGTTTGGGTCTAACAGAAAGTACACATTACGAGCTTCGATTTGCAAAAAGAATCACCTAAAACGGAGTTACTGAAACTTCGAAGTTACGGGTTTCAACGAAGTTTGAATTCAGATCTGTTTGAATTCAAATTTTAAAAATTTCAAAAATATTTTTCGTTTGGTTCACTGGATAGAGGATATTTTTATGAACTAGTAGGAAAAAGAATCACCTAATTTGGAACTATAGATTTATAGATACGAATTTCCGAAGATTGGGCATTTTTCTGGAAATCAATTACGGGATTCAATATGAACTGCCACGTGGCGTGATGTGATTGGTGTATACCCCTTCAACTAAGAACACGTTTTGAAGGAATGGCTGGGTGCTCACCGTGAGGGTTCGCTGGAGTTGGGCGGAGCGGAGCGTATTCGATGAACCGGAGTCGATGGAGTAGCGAACGGTGGAGATATGGTGAAGGAGAATTCTATGGACTCCGTAAGGATCTCAGGAGCTTTCTACTTAACTGGACAGAAGTGGCCGAAGTTTTGCACGGCGGCGGTGAGCCTCGGTCCTCGCGGTTCTGATGCTCCTTCTGCGAAATCGAGAGAGAAAAGGGCTCACAGAGATGCGCATCAACAAGGGGAAGAGAAAGGTGGAGGAGTTGGGGCTTGGGGTACCTCGGTCATGACAGAATCCTCGTCGGACTTTGATGCTATTGTCGAAATCCGGCGAGCAATTGCTCATAGGAGAGATCGAAGTCGAGAGGGATTTTGAGTGTGATGATGTAGGGGAGTGGGGTGTATCCAGAGATGGTATTTATAGGTGCGTGGGGAGTCCATACGAAGAGATCCACGACGACCTTAGTGCGGCCATTAATGGCTGTTTGTGCAAGAATGTTTCCGGATCAGTTAGCGATTTAAGGCAATAATGTTGGGTTTTAATTCCCTGAATGGGTTTTTGGTAATGCCCTCCACAACTTTCGTGTTGACTCCAGAATGAAACGGGCAAAGAAATTAAGTAGAAGGAGGGGAGGAAGAGGTAGAGGTGACATGCTTGTTCCTCTGTGTTCCTGAAGGCTGAACGAAAAGAGGTAGAAGAATACGAGAGCCTGGGCCTTGCTCTAAAAGAAAGGGAGATGGGCTTAGTGAGAAAAGTGGCCCGTGGCTGAGTGGTTTTTTTTAATAACAGAAACACTATGACACCGAAAATACAAATAATTATAAGTCTAAAAAATTTCCAAAAAATTCACATAGTTATATGGTCTTATGTATGACCAAGTGAACTTTTATCTGGCCTAAAATGCAAGTTTTCAAAAATAAACTTTTTGCTATGCTAATAAAATAAATTGCAAATAAAACTCAACAAATATATTTTGGTTCCAAATTCAATTTCCAATATTTTCTTTCTGTTTTTGAAGAAGTCGTTTTATCTTCTCTCTTTATTTTATTTTTGATATAATGGAAATGAATTTTGGTGAAACCAAAATTTGATCCAAACTCCCAACTTCGAAAAAAAATTCAAAATGGTTTTAGGGAAAGTTCCAACTCTCTCTTTTGGTCCTTGAGTTGCTCCAAGTTCCTTGGATCAAAAATCAAATAAAAACAAATGGGGCAAAATGCATAAATCATGGATGCATATGAATGATCTATTTATAAACATCCAAATTGAAAATTGGGATGTTACAAACCTACCCCCCTTAAGATGAATCTCGCCCTCGAGATTCGGGTTGGCTAGCAAAAAGGTGTGGGTGGTCCTGTCGGAGATCTTCTTCTCGTTCCCAGGTGGCTTCTTCTTCGGTATGATGACTCCATTGAACCTTGCAGAACTTGATGACCTTGCTGCGGGTAACCCTGCTTGCAGTCTCGAGAATCTTGACGGGCTTCTCCTCATAGGTCAGATCACTATCCAACTGTATGGCCTCCAGTGGCACTGTATCTCTTAGAGGAATATCGGCCATCTCTGCATGGCACTTCTTCAACTGGGAAACGTGAAACACATCATGAACTCCTGACAAGGCTTCGGGTAATTCCAACTTGTAGGCAACTTCACCCATGCGTTCTAAAACTCTATACGGCCCCACAAATCGTGGTGCCAACTTTCCTTTGACTCCAAATCATTTTACTCCTCGAAGTGGAGACACACGAAGATATGCTCTATCTCCGACTTCATAGGTTACCTCTTTGCGTTTAGTATCGACATAACTCTTCTGTCTGGATTGGGCAACCTTGAGTCTGTCGCGGATCAGCTTGACTTTCTCCTCTGAATCTCTGATTAAATCTGGTCCGAATAATTTACGGTCTCCAACTTCATCCCACATCAATGGTGTCCTGCACCTCCTTCCGTACAAAGCTTCAAAAAGGGCCATTTTCAAACTAGCTTGATAGTTGTTGTTATATGAGAACTCTGCGTAAGGCAAATTATCATCCCAACTAGATCCATAATCTAGTGCACAAGCTCTCAACATGTCCTCCAGAATCTGATTGACTCTCTCAGTCTGCCCATCTGTCTGCGGATGAAAAGTTGTACTGAACTCCAGCCTAGTACCCAAAGTTTCATGTAACTGATGCCAAAACTTTGAGGTAAATTGTGTTCCTCTATCTGATACGATGGTCCTCGGAACTCCCTGCAGACATACGATCCTGGTCATGTATATCTTGGCTAACTTAGCACTTGTATATGTGGTTTTCACGGGGATGAAGTGAGCTACCTTAGTCAAGCGATCAACCACTACCCAAATAGAATCATAGCCTGATCGGGTCCTGGGTAATCCTATAATGAAGTCCATGCCAAGCTTGTCCCACTTCCAATTTGGTATCGGCAAAGGCTGAAGTAATCCTGCTATTTTCTGGTGCTCTGCCTTAACCCTCTGACATACGTCACATACTGCGACATACTCGGCAATATCCTTCTTCATACTTGTCCACCATAAACTTTCCTTCAAGTCCAAATACATCTTGGTGTTGCTCGGGTGTATTGAATAAGGCGAATCATGAGCCTCCTAAAGAATCAATTTCCTGATCTCTGGGTCATTTGGCACATAAATGCGCTGCTCAAACCATAAGGTTCCATGTTCATCCTCACGAAATCCTTCTGCCTTTCCTTGGTTCATCCTTCCCTTTATCTCCGCAATACCTTTGTCTAAGTTATGGGCTTCTCGGATCTTTCCCAACAAAGTGGATTGAATTTCCATTGCGGCAACAAAACCTCATGGTACTATCTCCAATCGAAGATCTCTGAGATCATCAATTAACTCCTGAGGTAGTCCTCGTGCTATGAGGGTATTGACGTAGCTCTTGCGGCTCAATGCATCTGCCACAACATTGGCCTTTCCTGGGTGATAGTGCAATTTCATATCATAATCCTTTATGAGCTCCAACCATCTTCTCTGCCTGAGGTTCAACTCCTTCTGCATGAAGATGTATTTCAAACTCTTGTGATCCGTGTAAACATCACAACGAAAAATGTCTCCAGGTCTTGCGTGCGTGCACTACGGCTGCTAACTCCAAAGCATGTGTGGCATAATTCCGCTCATGAGGTCGAAGCTGACGTGAGGCATATGAAACAACTCTTCCTTCTTGCATAAGAACACCTCCAAGTCCCTGACGAGAAGCGTCGCAATATACTTGGAAATCCTTGCGTATATTCGGAAGAATTAGCACTGGGGCTGTGACCAAACGTTTCTTCAGCTCCTGGAAACTAGCCTCACATTGCTCGGTCCAATTAAACTTGGTGTATTTCTTCAATAACTCTATCATAGGCTTCGCGATCTTGGAGAAATTCTCAATAAATCGCCGGTAATATCCTGCGAGTCCAAGAAAACTGTGAATCTCTCCGACTGAGGTGGGTGCCTTCCATTCGGTGACGGCTTCAACATTTGAGGGGCCTACTTCTATTCCTTCTCCTGATACAACATGTCCAAGAAATCCGACTTCCTTCAACCAGAATTCGCATTTGCTGAAATAATTGATGTTCCCTAAGCTTCTTAAGAACCAAGCGCAAATGTTCCTTATGTTCTTCTTCATTCTTCGAGTAAATCAATATGTCATCAATGAATACCACAACAAACTTATCCAAGAACTCTATGAATACCTTATTGATCATAATCATGAAATAGGCAGGGGCATTTGTCAAACCAAAAGACATGACCGTATACTCATAAAGCCCATATCTCATGGTAAAGGTTGTCTTGGGTATATCTTGTTCTTGAATCTTCAGCTGGTGATATCCTGATCGAAGATCGATCTTGGAGAAAACTTTTGCTCCTTGTAGCTGGTCAAACAAATCATTGATCATTGGCAGAGGGTACTTGTTCTTGATCGTCACCTCATTTAGCGCACGATAATCTACAACCATTCTCAAGGTTCCATCCTTCTTCTCAACTAGAAGCACCGGGGCTCCCCAAGGTGATGAACTCAGTCGAATATAACCTTTCTCCAATAATTCCTTAATCTGCTTCTTAATTTCCTCCAGATCATTTGCGGGCATCTGGTACGGTCTCTTGGATATTGGTCCGATGCCTGGTAACAATTTGATCAAAAACTCTATGTCCCGATCCGGTGGCATGCCAGGCAATTCCTCTGGGAAAACATCGGGATAATCCTTCACAACTGGTACTTCCTCCTGAATAAATTCCGAAAGAGAATTCACTTGAGTCCTCCTTGGCGTATGCCTCGACACATACTTGATCCGTTTCCCCTCTGGGGTGGTGAGAAGAATCGACTTATGGGCACAATCAATATTCCCTTCATACTTGGATAGCCAGTCCATGCCTAGAATTACATGCAATCCTTGTGATTCTAGGATGATGAGGTCTGTGGGGAAAATGTGTCTCCCTATGGTCAATGGCAACTGAAAACATCCCCGACTAGCCATATGCTCTGCTCCTGGGGAACTCACTAACATAGGTGACTTAAGGGCTATGGTCAGCAACTTAAACTTATCCACAAACCCCCTTGATATGAATGAATGTGATGCACCAGTGTAAAAAAGAACAAGGGCTGTAAATGAATTAATCAAGAACTTACCAACAACAACGTCAGGCTGGTCATATATTTCCTCCACATTGACATGGTTCACCTGACCTCTGGTGAAGGAATTGGGCTTCTTGCCTCCAGAGCTTCCATTACCATTCCCATTCTTGGCCTTAGGGCAATCAGTGGAGTAGTGTCCGCTTTTCCCGCACTTGAAACAGGTAATGTGGCTCAGATCCTTCTTTGCTGGTGTAGCGGGGTTGGACTGATGCTGATTGTTGTTTCCTCCGTTCCCATTGCCATTCCTATGGCCATTATGGTTGTGTCCATTCCCTCCATGATGTGAATGTCGTCCATGGTTATGGTGAGTGTCCACTATACTTGCCAGATCCTGGTCCATTATTTCCCGAGTACGGGGTATAGCAGGGCTTCTGCTGAACACAAGAGTTGTACTTTCCCTGTCTGTACTTCCTCTTGTGATTCTCCACCTGTTGTTGCTTGCCTTCCAGAATGAGAGCCTTGTCGACCAACTCTTGATAATTGTTAAAGGTAGCCACAGTCAACTGAAGTCCCAGATCATCATTTAGTCCCTCCATAAATTTCTCCTGCTTAGCGGCATCATCAACCACGTCTCCGGGAGCATACCTGGATAACCTGCTGAATTCCTCCACATAATCACCAATGTAGCGATTTCCACTGGCGTAAGTTGCGGAACTCACGCTTCTTCAGACTCATAGCTCCGGCTGAAACATGTGCGGTACGAAATGCCTGCTGGAACTGATCCCAAGTCACATTGGCTATGGGGAATGTGGTGGTGTAATTCTCCCACCACGAGGCTACTGGTCCATCCAGTTGATGTGCGGCAAAGTGCACCTTCTCAGCGTTAGTGCATCCTGCGGTGGTCAGCTCTCTTCCGATCTTGCGAAGCCAGTCATCTGCAACGATCGGCTCCGTGCTTCTAGAGAACACTAGTGGTTTCAACCTCAGGAAACGGGTAAGGTTGTCGACCGGGGGTAGTGGCGGTGGGTTGTTGTTGTTCTGGTTCTGATTCTGGATGAGTAGCTGCATGAGGGCATTCTGGTTCTGAATCAACTGGGTAAGTCCCGATGGGAATTCCGGGTCACGTCTTGGAGGCATCTGTTAGGTTTAGAGTGGATGAGAAATTAGAATAGAATAAGGGCCTAATGAGAGAAATCACTACCCATATGCTTATGATAGCAAGAAAATTTCAAATCAAGCAATTCACACAGGTCACACCACACAAGCAAAAACCTACAGGTAAGGTCATATCCACAAGATATATGATCTCTTCATACTACCGCAATCATTCGTTGGACTCAACTTGGTAGTGGTGGTCTGAACTAAATCTTCTCAAATCAAAGTCAACTCTAGCTTCTTCTTCATCAATGTTGTCTTCATAGATCATGGTCTCATCGGGCTGAGCAACTTGGTGATAGGGTTCAACAACTATTTAATTGAAGTAGAGAAGAGATGGAAATGAATAGAGAAGAGTATAGACCAACGGATATTTAATGAAGTTGTAAAATAGAGTTTTCTTCCTATGGATTTCCATTTCCTAGTGGTCGCGTCCTACAGTCAGCGTGTGCTCTGATACCATCTTGTAGCAACCCGACCCAAAATGGATCGAAGTCTCTGTGCTTAAGTGTCATCCCCGGATCGGTATGCTGACACACACAGTACTCAAGAAATTATAACAGAGTTCAATCACACTTTATTACATCGAGGTTCTCAAAAGAGTATTTATTACAATAATATGGCCAAAGGCCATCTAAATAAAAATAACTACGGAAGCTTCAAAGGTAAATGAGTCCATCCAACTCCACGGCAAACTGAGTGTAGAACAATGACCTATCGCACCTTTAATCTTCGTCGGAAAAGTCTGCAACATGAGACGTTGCAGCCGTGTAGGTAAGCACATGGAATATGCTGGCAATTTCACACCATAGAATAATAATAAATGAAAAGACTATCTCTATATGCAAATTTAGCTGGTGGAGGCTCTAAGTTTTATTTTTCATAAATCTAATTTTACCCTACAACAAAGGAATAGTTTTTTTATTACTACTAAGTTAAAATGCCATTATTGAGAAGGTTCCTCCAACTCAATCCGAAAAATTCCCAAGTTATTAGTAACCCAATAATTTCATTAAAAGAGTGATGAGATCAATCAATAATTCACTTCTAGATACTCAAGTTGTCCATAACCGGGGACACGGCTAATCATGATTAGTTTGTACACACTGCAGAGGTTTGCGCACTTTTCCCCACAAGACTCGACCACCTCCATGATCGGAAGATCGAGACATAGCCTTTCTGAAGTATTTCCTCCAAACCTTGGGTAGACCGGTACATCTACTTTCCCCTACATCAGCTAGTCTACCACGGAAAGAGGTCACACAACTTACTCAACTATGCCAGAGCCCATAATGGCTTGTGGCTCCACACGAAAGTTTCTAGTCATGAAATATCCTATGATCCCTTTGAGCCTGGGTGGCGGACCTAGGGTAATCACACGGGTACTCCGGGATTCCCCTTGGGCAAGCACTGGTTTCTCCAGGTGCCCCAAACAATCCACCCAGATGTGTATTAAAGTTGCCACCTTATGTTGTCCCAAAATTATTATCTCTCGCAACTTGCATGAATCACACATACCAATCCCGTCTCACGAGCATGGCTAAGCAATATATGATATAACGCATATTCCCGGGGTGATCAAAGGTCATAGGTTCCTACCACATGAACTACATAGCATAACCATATGTTCCCAATCCTACTCATGCAATATTTGAGAGTGAAACTAATTCATAGTAAAAACTTGGTATTGAAAATTATGATCAAAGAGTGAACTTGCTTGCTGACGTTCGTTGAACTGTAAAGATTCGTAGTAGAAAGCTTCGCACTCCGGATGATCTAGCGTAAGCAAGCAATAACATACATAAGCATACAAGCAAAGATCCAAAAAGAAAACAAATGAAAGACTTCGAAAAACTCCAAAACATCCAAATGAAGTTTCTGTACAGAACTTAATTTTTATAGTAGAAAAAATATGTTTGTTTGAGTCTAACAGAAAGTACACGTGACAAGCTTGGATTTGCAAAAAGAATCACCTAAAATGGAGTTACGAAACTCGAGTTACGGCCTAACGAAGTTTGAATTCAGATCTGTTTGAGTTCAAATTTTAAATATTTTAAAAATATTTTTCGTTTGGTTCTCTGGATAGAGGATATTTTTATGAACTAGTAGGAAAAAGAATCACCTAATTTGGAACTATAGATTTATATATACGAATATCTGAAGATTGGGCATTTTTCTGGAAATCAATTACGGGATTCAATATGAACTACCAAGTGGCGTGCTGTGATTTGTGTATACCCCTTCAACTAAGAACACGTTTTGAAGGAATGGCTGGGTGATCACTGTGAGGGTTCGCCGGAGTTGGGTGGAGTGGAGCGTATTCGATGAACCGGAGTCGATGGAGTAGCGAACGGTGGAGATATGGTGAAGGAGAATTCTATGGACTCCGTAAGGATCTCAGGAGCTTTCTACTTCACTGGACATAAGTGGCCGAAGTTTTGCACGGCGGCTGTGAGCCTCGGTCCTCGCGGTTATGATGCTCCTTCTGCGAAATCGAGAGAGAAAAGGGCTCACAGTGATGCGCATCAACAAGGGGAAGAGAAAGGTGGAGGAGTTGGGGCTTGGGGTACCTCGGTCGCGACAGAATTCTCGTCGGACTTTGATGCTATTGTCGAACTCCGGCGAGCAATTGCTCATAGGAGAGATCGAAGTCGAGAGGGATTTTGAGCGTGATGATGTAGGGGAGTGGGGTGTATCCAGAGATGGTATTTATAGGTGCGTGGGGAGTCCATACGAAGAGATCCACGACGACCTTAGTGCGGTCATTAATGGCTGTTTGTGCAAGAACATTTCCAGATATGTTCGGCGATTTAAGGCAATAATGTTGGGTTTTAATTCCCTGAATGGGTTTTTGGTAACGCCCTCCACAACTTTCATGTTGACTCCAGAATGAAACGGGCAAAGAAATTAAGTAGGAGGAGGGGAGGAAGAGGTAGAGGTGACATGTTTGTTCCTCTGTGTTCCTGAAGGCTGAACGAAAAGAGGTAGAAGAAGACGAGAGCCTGGGCCTTGCGCTAAAAGAAAGAGAAAGGGAGATGGGCTTAGTGAGAAAAGTGGCCCGTGGCTGAGTGGTCTTTTTTAATAACTGAAACACTATGACACCGAAAATACAAATAATTATAAGTCTAAATAATTTCCAGAAAATTCACATAGTTATATGGTCTTATGTATGACCTAGTGAAATTTTATCTGGCCTAAAATGCAAGTTTTCAAAAATAAACTTTTTGCTATGCTAATAAAATAAATTGCAAATAAAACTCAACAAATATATTTTGGTTCCAAATTTAATTTCCAATATTTTCTTTCTGTTTTTAAAGAAGTCGTTTTATCTTCTCTCTTTATTTTATTTTTGATATGATGGAAATGAATTTTGGTGAAACCAAAATTTGAGCCAAACTCCCAACTTCGAAAAAAATTCAAAATGGTTTTAGGGAAAGTTCCAACTCTCTCTTTTGGTCCTTGAGTTGCTCAAAGTTCCTTGGATCAAAAATCAAATAAAAACAAATGGGGCAAAATGCATAAATCATGGATGCATATGAATGATCTATTTATAAACATCCAAATTGAAAATTTGGGATGTTACACCGGCAGGATCCTCGGACATAGTCCGGCGAATGCTCTTCCTGATAAGACATAGCAGGAAGGGTCACAGTTCGATGTGACTGCTGAAGGGCACATTTAAAAATCCATACCTCTTTGATGAAGGCTTGGCCGTGTTGTCATTTTCCTTCCTCTTCGAAGACTTGCCCGGCACAGGCGCCGTTCTCTTATGAGACGCCTCTGGTGCAGCATGGCGTGCCAAGCGCCTCCCTTTGGAGCACGAGACAGTGTGGTGGGTGAGGCATAATGAGGAAGCTCTTTTGGAGGAGATATCTCCTGATTACTTACATGTGAGGCACGAAGGAGGCCGGGATAGTCGGCCATGATGCCCACTTCTATGCCATCTTAGCTCGCCTAGTAGAATACTCCCTCCTCAAGCTCTACAAATATGTCCGGATCCTCTTCGAATCCGGGGTCAAGGTCCCGGTTATGGTCCTCCGGCTGTGGGGCGGGGCTATAGATCCCCGCGGTAACCTTCCGCCATTCCTGTTACGAATGGACGGGTTAATGACAATTAAAAGTAGCTCAAGGAAAGGATTGAGTAACGTGGTGGGAGTAAAACTCACCCAGCTAGGAGGATTGTACATGGAAAATCCCTCCCGGCGCGTAAGACAGATGAACTCCTCTTTTTCCCCTTTATACAGGTCGGCCAATATTACGGCCAGAGCGGTAAGAAAATCCGGACCCTTTCGTCCACAGCGGGAGGCATCGTCTTGCCCATTATAGTGCCACATGGGGAGCCCCCTGAATTGGAGCAGCTGAACGCCTCGCGCTATGGAAGTGGCCATCACCTCGATTATTGATAATCCGAACTGGGCGAGTGTTCTTATCTTACCCATTAATTATCGAACTTCCGCACGATGCTCCTCCTCTAGGCTCCTAGGGCGCCAGCTGTGGCGTTTCTTCAATGGAGCGCTGCAAAATTCGGGAAGACCCATTCGGACTGGGTCGGGGAGAGCGACGTCCAATATAGAACCATTCTGAGGGCCACTCCTCGGACACCTTCTTCGGCGTGCCGGACAGGTATCCGGTTCCGGGTATGCGCCATACTTCGGCACCGCCCACCTCGAATATGGATCCCTTTTGGGTGCGAGGGACGAGGCAAAATAGTTTTCTTCATAACTCAAAATGGGCCTCGCAGCCCAGGAATAGCTCGCAAAGAGCAACAAAACCCGCGATATGTAGGATGGAGGCAGGAGTGAAGTTGTCCAACTGGAGACCGTAATACTCCAGGAGTCCTCGAAGGAAAGGGTGGATTGGAAACCCGACATCTCTTAACAGGAAGGAAATGAAGCACACTCGTTCCCCTTGGTTGGATTGGGGAAATTTTCTGCCTGGGCTCCGCCATCAAAGGAGGTCAATCCTGCCCGAACAGGAACCAGATCCGCGGGTGGAAGAAATCCCTGCATTTGAAGCTTAATCAGTTGATCGTGGGATACGGAGCATCTCTCCCAATCGCCTTTTTCGGAGCCGTGGGGGCGGGAGGAAGAACTGGGTACGCTAGCCATGTTGGAATGGTTTCTCCTAGCGAGATCTAAGGATTTTCCGCTTGGCATGGAATGGGAGCTGAGATCCAATCTCTTTAAATAGATGCCTTTCTTACATGGCCGGGGTGTTATGTGCAAAAATACCCTGACCTCTCGTATTCGCTCGACAGGTGGAAGCAGAAGCAATGGAGGCGCAAAAGCCAAAGGGTGTGACATTAAAACACAAACCGAGTACAACTTTTCGGGTCTGGTACTTTGAAGTGATCGGATAAGGAACCCGCCTTGCAATGCCGAAGACAATCAGCGTGCCGGATACATCGTCATTGAAGCCTGGTTCGCAGGCTACTGAGGGAGTCCAGGATTAAGGGGTCCGGACTATGTAACATGGGCCAGACTAATGGGCCACGAAGGTACAAGACAGAAGACTCCTTCCCTTGTCCGGATGGGACTCTCCTTTGCATGGATGGCAAACTTGGCGTTCAGATATGTAGATTCCTTCCTTTGTAAACCGACTCTGTACAACCCTAGGCACCTCCGGTGTCTATATAAACCGGAGGGTTTAGTCCGTATAGGAAATCATAATCATACACGCTAGACATCTAGGGTTTAGACATTACGATCTCGTGGTAGATCAACTCTTGTAATCCTCATATTCATCAAGATCAATCAAGCAGGAAGTAGGGTATTACCTCCATGGAGAGGGCCCGAACCTGGGTAAACATCGTGTCTCCTGTCTCCTGTTACCATCGACCCTAGACGCACAGTTCGGGGCCCCCTACCCGAGATCCGCCGGTTTTGACACCGACAACTACCAGATGAAGCAAATGTCGGAGCTGCATAGGTTGCCCTGCTTGGCCATGAAGGATCTCATAGTCCGGCTTTGGCCAACTGACCAATTCCTAGCAGCTACTTCGGCTTGGTGAGGCGACTCGTCGATGTGCTGCCACGAGTTGAAGTTGTGAAGCGCGCGATATGCATAGAGTGTACGCGGATGGACTTTTCCCGTGTCAAGATGCACTGAGCGAAGATGAAGGCCACCGACGTGGCAACCGCAGGCCCGCCCGAAGGCAAGGACCACCGCATGCCAGAGATATATTTTGAAGTTGTCCTAGCGGGTACCCGAATAGTAGAGGGACAATGCTCAAAGGAGGTTATGTTTGAGTAAATGTATCTGGGTCATCAGAACTTTGTTTTTTGAATCAAGGCTTGTAATATATATTTATGCCTTTATCTTGAGTTATTTTCCTCCTGTGCGGCCGTTTTAATTCTGAAAGTTTGCCAGTCGTCGGCTTCAGCCCCCATGTAGACGCTACGGGGGTGTTTGGTATTGCGCGTGATCACACTTGATCCAACATCTTGGTCCGTAAAGGAGGTGTCTGCGCGCGAACCAGACAATCAGACTATGCGGCTTTATTACTTTCACTTAGCCATAGGAGTTTGAAGGTGGGGCTAAGTACTAGCTGATACGTCTCCAACTTATCTATAATTTATGAAGTATTCATGCCATGTTTACAATAGTTTTATATGATTTTGGTATGATTTGATTAGAACTAACCCGGACTGACGCTGTTTTCAGCAGAACTATCATGGTGTTGTTTTTGTGCAGAAATAAAATTTCTCGGAATGCGATGAAAATCAACAGAGAATTTTTCCAGAAAATATAAAAAATACTAGAACGAAGAGTTACCAAAGGGGAGTCTTGTGGGCCCCATGAGGGTGGAGGGCGCGCCCACCCCCTGGGGCGCGCCCCTGCCTCGTGGACTCCCTGTGGGCCCCCCTTGACTTATTCTCGACGCCATCCTCTCCTATAAATACAGAAACCTCCTAAAAATAACCTAGATCGGAAGTTCCGCCGCCGCAAGCCTCTGTAGCCACGGGAAATCAATCTAGGCCCTCTCTGGCACCCTGCCGGAGGGGGCCATCATCACCGGAGGTCATGAAGGAGGATCTCGGAGGGGCCATCATCGCCATGAAGGCCAAGGACCAGAGCGAGAACCTCTCCCCATCTAGGAGGGAGGCCATGGAGGAGGAAGCACAAGGGGGAGAACCTCTTCTCCTCTCTCTCGGTGGCGCCGGAGTGCCATCGGGAGGGGAATCATCACCGCGGTGATCGTCTTCATCAACATCACCATCATTATCACCATCCTCATCTCTTTTACGCGGTCCACTCTCCCGCACCCAGCTTTAATCCCTACTTGAACATGGTGCTTTATGCCACATATTATGATCCAATGATGTGTTACCATCCTATGATGTTTTGAGTAGATATCATTTGTCTTTGGGTTGATTGATGATCTAGATTGGTATGAGTTGTATGTTTTATTTTGGTGCTGTCCTATTGAGCCCTCCATGTCGCGCAAGCGTGAGGGATTCCCGCTGTAGGGTGTTGCAATACGTTCATGATTCGCTTATAGTGGGTTGCTTGAGTGACAGAAGCATAAACCCGAGTAAGGGGGTTGTGGCGTATGTGATAAAAGGGGACTTGATATGTTAATGTTATGGTTGGGTTTTACCTTAATGATCTTTAGTAGTTGCAGATGCTTGCTAGAGTTCCAATCATAAGTGCATATGATCCAAGAAGAGAAAGTATGTTAGCTTATGCCTCTCCCTCATATGAAATTGCAATGACGACCACCAGTCTTGTTAACAATTGCCTAGGAAAATTCCACACACCGACCCATCATTATTCCACACTCGCTATTTATAATATTTAGTAATATATTTTAACTTTATAATAACAGCACCTACTTTTATATTTTAGCTCTCCGATATCATGCAAAGTTATCCTCTTGATACCCATAACGTAGTTTTATTTCTCGTTTCTAGTTGGAAGCAAACGTTCGATGTACGTAGAGTCGTATCAGTGGTAGATAGGACTTGAGAGAATATTGATCTTACCTTTAGCTCCTTGTGGGTTCGACACTCCATACTTATCACTTCCACCTTTGGGAATTGCTACGATGATTCCCTGCACTTGGGGATTATCACTAACCCCTGGTGCGTGTGTGGCAGTCCGAACAAGGATGCCTTTGTCGTATGACTGGGTGAAGGCCGGCCCTTCGTATAACACGGAGTAAATCACTTAATGATTTGTAGTAAGTCGCCGCATCGTCGACCAGCTCTCGCCATATCATGACAATCAGTTTTCGGCTTTCTCTACTGAGGTATTTGACCGGACGAACCAGAAATACAATCGCAGTAGTTCTCCCTTTACTACTTTAGCTGAACTAGCGGACGTAAGGTGGTAATCACAGGAGCCGGGCAACCCAACTATAGACCAAAGACATGATTCGGAGCTGATGCATGTAATGCAATATTCGGGACGCCGAAGAGTACCCTATAGGCGTTCAGACTTTTGAAAATATACATGGCCGGATAGAGCTCCCGGCATTTAGGCCGGACCAAGGCATATGTGGCGATCTGAAGTAAGGAAGGAATACATATGGTAAAATAAACCAACACCGAATAGAGGTTGGCGGTCAACTGTTTCCTTTATACTCGGATTAATACGTCAAGACGTGCTATTACAGATAATGCCATGAACGTCAAGGCTATTTTACATGCCGAGAATTTGTACACAAGGGGAAGTTGTATACAGGGCCAAAAAAGAAGGGATTTTTACATCTGTGCCCCTGGTTCCTTAACCATACTCATTCATCCCCACGCTCTTAACTTTTGCTCACTTTTTCCCACTCCCTTGCCCGAAACCCTCAGAACGGGTCACAAACGGTGGATGCCGTCGGGTTAGTGCTTTGACCGTTAACTCTAACAAGTGGGGCCGCGCTGACTGTGTCGCCCGTTGGACCCGATGAGTGGGGTCACGACGAACGGTGCCGCTGTTAGCCCATTGGGCCGTGTTTAGACTATTGGGTCGTGCGCGCGCTGCAACGGCAGAAGCCTGTTATGCATGCACGACATGTCGAACTAGCGTGCTATGCATGCATGTAGCGCCGCTGCCCGCCGCCATGATGCGCTGACCAGCCTCTTTTGCATGCGAGACGCCACGGATGCAGGGACGGTTGCTGCCGCTGGTTCGTATCATCTCGCACGCGTGTCTCCTCGATGTAGAGCATTGTTTCATGCTTTTTGATCCACTCGCATCTATTCAACGTGGCAATTAAAACATGTTGGCAATTAAAGTGGCATATTGATCACCGCGGCTCGTTTGAACGTAGCAAATCCAAATCGCGGCCGGTGCCACTCCCCTTCCCTTCCCCTTTCCCTATTTAAACCACCACCCCTCCACCTATTCTCCACATATCCATTTGCGCCGCCCCCTTCTCTTCTTCACCCAAACCCAGGGCACTGTCAAAGCGAGGCGAAGATGTAGTACAACGGCCCCACCTTCGAGCTCCCACCGACCGTGCCGGAGAGATGGTATCCTACCGGCGTCGTCCTGGAGAGGATGCTCCACGTGTGGGCGTTCCCACGCTGGAGGGCGCAAGGGGGTTTGCCCAGTGGTTCCTCCGTGCGTGCTTCGCCCACCTCCTGGCGGGCTCACCGATGATGTTCCGACTGGAGGATGTGCATCCAAACTCCAGGACTCCGCTGATAGGGCTCACCATCACCTTCACCAACAGATTTGATGCGTACTACCTCCTCAGCAAGGTTTTTTGGTGTGGATGCTAATTCATCACATTCACAACCCACAACATCTTCACAAACTTCGACTGCATCTTCCCCACCCACGACGGTATGCACAGCCTCCCCTACTACATTGGCCGGGACGGCATGGAGAGGAGGAGCAGTGAAGATGGTGGTGAAGGCATGGTCTCATGAGCTTGTCTTGCCCTAGGGTGTGAGGGCTTTTTATCTTTTATATATTTCTATCTTAATTATGTCGTTGGTTGTACCGTAAACTTTTAATCTCTATTGTGTTATCCCCTGACAAATATGTTATGCTTGCTAGCCTTATTCTATTTGATATGTCGTTGGTTATCTGTGTTTAGCTTGCTATTTCTATCTTATTTGACGTGAGATATCGCTAGATCATATGGTGTTGTACACGAGCCCTTCTGCTAAATCAATCAGTGAAAGGGTATCCCTCAATGAAAACCAGCAAGTTTGGGGTTAGCCTTGTAAAAATGGTTGGAGGGTAGTCCATTCGTCTTGTTATATTCATGGTGTGCTTGTGTAGGTCAAGTTTAAATGGCCCATTTAGAGTAGGGTTGCTACCTCTTGAGCATGTGTTGGTTTTCCCTTGAAGAGGAAAGGGTGATGCAGCAAAGTAGCGTAAGTATTTCCCTCAGTTTTTGAGAACCAAGGTATCAATCCAGTAGGAGACTACATGCAAATCGCCTAGTACCTGCACAAACAATCAAGAACCTTGCAACCAATGGGATAAAGGGGTTGTCAATCCCTTCACGGCCACTTGCAAAAGTGATATCTGATAAAGATAATAAGATAAATATTTTTGGTATTTTTGTTGTATAGATTGGAAATAAAGATTGAAAAATTAATAGTAAACTAGAATTGTAGATTGGAAACTTATATGATGTAAAGTAGACCCGGGGGCCATAGGTTTCTCTAGTGGCTTCTCGCATGATAGCATGTATTATGGTGGGTGAACAAATTACTGCCGAGCAATTGATAGAAAAGTGCATAATTACGATGATATCTAAGGCAATGATCATGAATATAGGCATCACGTTCGTGTCAAGTAGACCGAAACGATTCTGCCTCTACAACTATTACTCCACACATCGACCGCTATCCAACATGCATCTAGAGTATTAAGTTCATAAGAACGGAGTAACGCATTAGGAAAGATGACATGCTGTCGAGGGATAAACTCAAGCAATATGATATAAACCCCATATTTTTATCCTCGATGGCAACAATACAATACATGTCTTTTCCCTTTCTGTCACTGGGATCGAGCACCGCAAGATTGAACCCAAAGTTAAGCACTTCTCCCATTGCAAGAAAGATCAATCTAGCAGGCCAAACTAAACAGATAATTCGAAGAGACTTGCAAATATATCAAATCATTCATATAATAATTCAGAAAAGAACCAAATAATATTCATAGATAATCAAGTTCATAAACCCACAATTCATCAGATCTCAGCAAACACACCGCAAAAGAGTATTACATCGAATAGATCTCCAAGAACATCGAGGAGAACTTTGTTTGAGATCCAAAGAGAGAGAAGAAGCCATCTAGCTAATAACTATGGACCCGAAGGTCTGTGGTAAACTACTCACACATCATCGGAGAGGCTATGGTGTTGATGTAGAAGCCCTCCACGATCGAATCCCCCTCCGGCAGATCACCGGAAAAGGCCCCAAGATGGGATCTCAAGGGTACAGAAAATTGCGGCGGTGGAAAAGTGGTTTCGTGGCTCCCTTGGATTTTTTCAGGGTTTAAGAGTATATATAGGCGAAAGAAATAGGTCGGTGGAGCTACGACGGGCCCATGAGGGTGGGGGCGTGGCCCCCCCTGGGCGCTCCCTCCTACCTCGTGGCCGCCTCGTTGCGTCTCTGACTTCCACTCCAAGTCTCCTGGATTGCGTTTGTTCCAAGAAAGATCCTTGCGAAGGTTTCGTTCCATTTGATATTCCTTTTCTGCGAAACACTGAAATAGGCAAAAAAAAGCAATTTGCACTGGGCCTTCGGTTAATAGGTTAGTCCCAAAAAATAATATAAAAGAGCATATTAAAGCCCATTAAACATCCAAAACAGATAATATAATAGCATCGAACAATAAAAAATTATAGATACATTGGAGACGTATCAAGCATCCCCAAGCTTAATTCCTGCTCGTCCTCGAGTAGATAAATGATAGAAAAAGAATTTTTGATGTGGAATGCTACCAAACATAATTTTCAATGTAATTCTCTTTATTGTGGCATGAATGTTTAGATCGAAAAGATTCAAGACAAAGGTTTAATATTGACATAAAAATAGTAATACTTCAAGCATGCTAACCAAGCAATTATGTCTCATCAAAATAACATAGTCAAAGAGAGATTATCCCTACAAAATCATATAGTTTGGCCATGCTTCATTTTCGTCACACAAAATGCTCCCATCATGCACAATCCCGATGACAAGCCAAGCAATTGTTTCATGTTTAGCCTTTTCAAACTCTTTCAACTATTACGCAATATATGAGTGCAAGCCATGGACATAGCACTATGGGTGGAATAGCATATGATGATGGAGGTTATGTGAGAAGACAAAAAAGGAGAAAGTCTCACATTGACGCGGCTAATCAACGGGCTATGGAGATGCCCATCAATTTATGTCAATGCGAGGAGTAGGGGTTGCCATGAAACGGATGAACTAGAGCTATAAATATATGAAAGCTCATCAAAAAACAAAGTGGGTGTACATCCAACTTGCTTGCTCATGAAGACCTAGGGCATTTTGAGGAAGCCCATCATTGGAATATACAAGCCAAGTTCTATAATGAAAAATTCTCACTAGTATATGAAAGTGACAAAATAGGAGACTCTCTATCATGAAGATCATGGTGCTACTTTGAAGCACAAGTGTGGAATAAGGATAGTAACATTGTCCCTTCTATCTTTTTCTCTCATTTTTTTGTTTGGGCTTCTTTGGCCTATTTTTTTATTCGGGCTTCTTTGGCCTCTTTTTATTTTTTATTTTATTTTTCGTCCAGAGTCCCATCCCGACTTGTGGGGGAATCATAGTCTCCATCATCCTTTCCTCACATGGGACAATGCTCTAATAATGAAAATCATCACACTTTTATTTACTTACAACTCAAGAATTACAACTCGATACTTAGAACAAAATATGACTCTATGTGAATGCCTACGGCGGTGTACCGGGATGTGCAAAGAATCAAGAGCGACATGTATGAAAGAATTATGAACGTGGGTTTGCAACAAATACGATGTCAACTACATGATCATGCAAAGCAATATGACAATGATGGAGCGTGTCATAATAAACAGAACGGTGGTAAGTTGCATGGCCATATATCTCGGAATGGCTATGGAAATGCCATGATAGGTAGGTATGGTGGCTGTTTTTAGGAAGATATAAGGAGGCTTATCTGTGATAGAGCATATTATGTCACCGGGTTTGGATGCACCGACGAAGTTTGCACCAACTCTCAAGGTGAGAAAGGGCAATGCACGGTATCGAAGAGGCTAGCAATGATGGAAGGGTGAGAGTGCTTATAATCCATGGACTCAACATTAGTCATAAAGAACTCACATCAATCACTTTTAGATCTTCATCATTATTATCATGAAAACTAGAAGAACACACTTTCACAAATCAATCTTTTTTAGCACGCATCCTAGCGGTTCTTTCTTTGCACTCATCAATGGAAATTCTCATGGCTTTGAGAGACTCATTGATATCATGCTTAGGTGTAATAGATCTAAGTTTCAAAGAATCAACATCAAGAGAAATTCTATCCACGTTCCTAGCCAACTCATCAATCTTAGGCAATTTTTCTTCAAGCAAAGCATTGAAATTCTTTTGCGAAATCATAAATTCTTTAACACTAGTCTCAAAATCAGAGGGCATCTTACTAAAATTTCCATAAGAATTGTTGTAGGAATTACTATAATTATTAGAGGAATTACTAGGAAACAGCCTAGAATTAAAATTTCCTCTATATGCGTTGTTACCAAAATTGTTCCTACCAACAAAATTAACATCCATAGATTCATCATTATTCTCAATCAAAGTAGACAAAGGCATATCATTAGGATCAGAAGAAACACTTTACTAGCAAATAATTTCGTAAGTTCATCCATCTTTCCACTTAAAACATTAATCTCTTCAATAGCATGAACTTTTTTACTAGTGGATCTTTCGGTGTGCCATTGAGAATAATTAACCATAATATTGTCTAGGAGTTTAGTAGCTTCTCCTAAAGTGATTTCCATAAAAGAGCCTCCCGCGGCCGAATCTAAAAGATTTCTAGAAGCAAAATTCAATCCATCATATTTTTTTGTATAATCATCCATAAATTCAAACCATGTGTAAGGCAATTACGTATCATTAATTTCATTCTCTCCCAAGCTTGTGCAACATGCTCATGCTCAAGTTGCTTGAAATTAATAATATCGTTTCTAAGAGAGATGATCTTGGAGGGAGGAAAATACTTAGAGATAAAAGCATCTTTGCACTTATTCCATGAATCAATACTATTTCTAGGCAAAGAAGAGAACCAAGTTTTAGCATGATCTCTAAGCGAAAACGGAAATAGCTTCAATTTAACAATATCATTATCCACATCTTTCTTATTTTGCATATCACACAAATTAACGAAGTTGTTTATATGGGTAGCGGCATCTTCACTAGGAAGGCTAGAAAACTGATCTTTCATAACAAGATTCAACAAAGCGGCATTGATTTCACAAGATTCAGCATCGGTAGTAGGAGCAATCGGAGTGCTAATAATGTAATATCCCAAAATTCTAAATTTTGGAATGTTATAATAAATAGATAGATTGATTATTTGTTTGATTGTTGTGTGATTGATTGAGTGAAATTCGAAACTTTTTGAAAGTTTAATGAGAGGGAATAAAAGGACTTTCCCAAACTTTCATATTTGCTTTCTGATCTCCATGAATTCAAATTATTTTCAAATACAAAACCCTTGAGTGAAGATGATATGACTTCTTCCATTTAATTAAATGAAAGGGTATTTGGAAATATTTTCCAACTCAGAAGCTTTATGCAACTCAATGATTTTCACGAGAGAAGATAAAATGACTTCTTCAAATTACGAAATATGAGTTGGGAGTTTCAAAGATCAAAATTTAAAGTCCTTTTGAAATTATTTCCAATTTGGAGTTATTTCGGTTTTATTCAAATTATTTTTCTCCAAAAATAAAATATATGGAAAATAGGGTAACATGATTCCCTACATCAGAAAATTGGAGACAAATAAATTTGAAATCATTTTGGTATTTTTTAAAATGATTTTTATTGGATTTTAGTAGGGCAGGAGCACTCTTTGCTTTATCTGAAATTGTGTGGATTTTATTTGACGTTAGAAAAATGTTCACGTTATAGAAAATCTTTTTCTGAAAATTTAGATATATTATATGCTTATATAATATTTTCTTTTTGTTTTTATTATTTTGTTTGTCAAAAAAATGTTTATTTAAAAAAAACTTTCTCCTCGCCGGACCGGGCCGGCCCATTTCCATCCGGACCCAACCCAGCCGCACCTCTCGTCAACGACGCGAGCTCTACCCCGTCGCCGTCTCTGATCGGGAAACCGCTGCCGCCTGGCCTCGTCTTGCCCCCTCCTCCACGCCTTGCACCTCCCCTCCCCTCCTATAAAGGGCGCCGCACTGGCCCTGGCCTCGCTGTCGCCACGCCTTTGCGCCATCCGCCGCCGAGCCCGCACCGCCGCCACCGCAGCAGCGCCTCACCGCTGATGCCGCATTCGCCGGAGACGCCCGCCCCACCACCGGAGTTGACTGAACCGGCCGAACCAGTAAAACCGTTGCCCCGGTTCGAATTGGTTTATTTTCGGTTTAGTTCGGTTTTTCTAAAAAACCCTAGATTTGTTTTTTTAGGTTTATTATTTAACGAACGTTTTCTGTTTAGTTAGTTTTTAGTGAATGTTTCTGTTCTGTAGATTTGTGTAGTGAACGCTCGCTATTTAGTCTTTTTCTTTTATTTTAGTTTTCTGCCAAGGACTCGTTCATGAATACTTTATTTATAGATTAGTCCTTGTTCTTCAATCGATCACTACTTTTTGCTCGTTAGTCAGAATTAGATGAAACCAACGCCCACTTCTTCGTTACGATCCCCTCTGTCCAGATAAACAACTTGAACATCTTTTTGAAAATTTAAAATTTGTTTTTAAACAGATTTGATTTGAATCTTCTTTTGATCGTAACTTGAGTTTTATAACTCCGATTTAGTTGATTCTTTTTGCAAATTAAAGCTCTTGACCTAAACTTTCTGATAAGGCCAAATACACATAATTTTGGTACCGTTAGAAATTTTTCATGTTGCAAGAGTTATTTGCTTGATTTTGGTGTTTTACCGATTTGTCTTCATCATTCTTTCTGACCTTTTGAGTGATGGCTTATGTGTGGTTACCATTTCTTGCTTACGATAGATTGACCGGAGTGTGACGAGTAGAACTATCAATATTTTTGAGTGTGAATCATCTTCATCAACATTGCAGGCAAGTTCACACTTTGATCATATCCTTTTCGTACCCAGTTTTTATGCATTAGTTTCACCCTCAAACATTGCATGAGTAGGATTGATAACATGTGGGTATTGGGAAGTAGTTGATGAGGTAGCCTATTGCCCTGCATTTCAAACCTTGGGAGTTACTATCACGTTATGATTATACTACTATGCTATGCTCATAGACGTGGATTGGGTTTGAGACTATCTATGACTGATGTGAGATTGTTAATTAATGGTCAACTTAAGGTGGCAACGTTAATACACATCTAGGTGGATTGAGGCACCTGGGGTATCCAGTGATTGCCTGTATTTTTGGAAATCCCGGGGTACCGTGTGATTCTCCTATGGACTGCCACCCAGGCTCAAAGGGATCATAAGATTATTCATGCTAGAAACTTCCGTGTGCAGCCACAAGCTATTATGGGCTCTAGCATAGTTGATTAAGTTGTGTGAACTCTTATAGTGGTAGACTAGCAGATGTAGGGGATGTAGGTGTATCGGTCTACCCATCGTAAGGTGCTAACGCTTCTGAAAGACTGTGTCTCGGTCATCCGTTTCTCAAACACCATGTAGTGCGAGAAATCCAACGGAGGAGATCGAGTCTTGTGGGGAAAAGTGCGCAAACCTCTGCAGAGTGTACAAACTAATCATGGTTAGCCGTGTCCCCCGTTATGGACATCTTGAGTATCTGGTTCTTGGATTATCATGTTGATCTCATCACGCTACTTAATTAATTTGATGGGTTGTTAATGATTACTTTTAATTGGGATTGAGAGGGGGTTTACCTTCTCAATATTTTTCAACCAACTTTGTAGTTAAATAAAATATATTCCTTTGCAGTAGGGAAAAATTAGCTTTTCGCAAAAACTTGATAACCATAGAGCTTTTCCACCAGCCATATATGCATGTAGTGATAGCCATATTTCAGCATTGCTCTACAGTGTGAATTTTCCAGTACATTCAATGTACTGACCCTTTGGGGATGCAACGTCTCATGTTGCAGGATCTTCTTATGACGAGTAAGTGACATGTTAGGGTTACGATTTCTACACTCAACTTTGCCGTTGGTGTTGATGGGAATCCACAACCTTGTTACTTCTGCTATTTGGATTGAGGTAATAGTATTTACGTTATTTTATACATGTAATTTACCTCTGTTATAAATCCTCGAGTACAGTGTGTCAGCATACCGATCCAGGGATGACACTTAAGCACAGAGACTTGACCGTCTCAGGTCGGGTCGCTACAAGATGGTATCATAGCACATGTTTACTGTAGGACGTGACCCCTAGAAACTGGCAAGCCCATAGGAAAGCTTTTCTCTACAACCTTATTTTTCAAAAGGATCTTTTACCTCTCTTCTCTTCTGAGCTTATTCAAATATTCCCTTTAGTGTGAGACCATACCCCTTTTCCCCTTTTGACCACTCGATGATTCGACTGATGAGACCACTCCAAGAAGTACAAGATATTGGACAACTAAGACCACTTCGGAATGAAGAGGATTTTACTGTGCATTATAATAACGGAAACTACAACGGTTGTAGACTCCGAAGACTAGGAGAATTTGAAGGCTCTGAAGAATTTCCAGATTTGGTATGACCTAGGAAAGTTACCCTTATGGAATTTGTCAGACTATCGAAGCTGTCAATACCCGAGATCAAGGTGTATCGGAGAAAGACTAGAACATGGAGCATTAGAACTCAAAGTTTTTGTCAAGAAAACCCTAAGGCCGGAGATATCAACTATGGAATGATAGCTCATGGAAATGGCAAGAGCAAAAACACGGCTATCCATGATTTTAACGCCCACTTATGCTATTGCCGCCGTGCTAAGTTAAGCATTCATTTCTTTGGAAGGATTGGATGATAGAAGGCTGATGGAGCACCTATCAGCAAGATGAAGTTTTAACCTTAGCCGGTGTATCACCAGGATCTGGAGTGTTACATCAAGAACTTAAAATGGACCTGCAGGAAGCAGTATTTGATAAGGAAGCGTTACGTGAAGAACTCAGGACCCAGAAGCTGAAAGTAGCCAAACCAGAGGAGCAAAACTTTGAGACATCAAAGATTCTTCAGGAACCAAAGGACAGTAGGACCGTGGTTCATGCCAAGGAGATTGAAACCCAGAAGTTTGTAATGCAACTCCAGAAATATTGAAGGACGCCATGAGAGACTTCGCGTCAATAGAGAACATCTGGCGAAAGAACTTGAGAAAGACAAGTATGATCGGAAGAAGCCATCGAAGACATGAACAAGACTTGAAGAGTTTGGCGACTTTGAAGATTTATTAACCTTTAGAAGACCAAACTTTTGTTATACCCTTACGTTAGATACGACGATTGTGAGTTGTCTTTTTGTTTGATGTTTTTTTCGACAGCCACAAAATAAAACCTGTCTTTTAAAAACTATTGTTTGTATTGTGTGTATCCCTCTCTATCTCTCTTATCTCACCCCAAAACCCTTGGACCCAATAGATGATGAATGGAGATGAGCTTGTATTTTTCTGGACCAACGAGTCAATTGGAGACAGACCGATGGATCCAGAACATGGAAGATCATATGGATTATAGCACGATAGCCGGAAAGGATATAGCCCATCATGCTCTTGAGTGCTTTGTAAGAGTTGCTGCTACTTGGTGGAGGATGTACCAAACCATCAATGGATGGCAAAGAGTAACCACTTGGGAAGAATTTAAGTTGACTCTGCAAAGATCTCGTCTTGTGTCCCAGAAGTTGAGGCCTTATGGAAAGGATATGAAGAAACCTTGTGCATACAAGCTTTGTGGAGAAATAGGACACAACCATAAAGAAAACAAGGACGAATACCCTCATGAGCGGAGGATTACCAAACTCAGGAAACTTCGGTTGGAGATTGTTCCCAAAGGTTTTGTTGCAGCAATGGAAGTTCAGTCTACATTGTTGGGAAAGATTCGTGAAGTCAGAAGGATGACAAAGAGATTGCTGAGATAAAAGAGAGGATGAGCAAAGGAACGGCCAAAGGTTTTCGTAAGGATAAGCACGACACCTTATGGTTCGAGGACCGTGTATATGTGCCCAATAATGCAAATATCAGGAAGTAAATACTTCAGGAGGCTCATGACTCACCATACTCGATTCGTCCTGGAAACACCAAGATGTATTTGGAAATTGAAGGAGCGTTTCTGGTGGACTGGTATGAAGAAGGATATTGCGGAGTATGTGGTCGTAGGTGATGTATGCTAGAGAAAGTAAAAGCAGAGCATCAGAAGCCAGCAGGATTACTACAGCCTATGACGATACCCGAATGGAAGTGGGATAAGCTTGGCATGGATTTCATTACCAGATTTCCCATAACCCGATCAGGATATGATTCTATCTGGGTAGTAATTGATTCGCTTGACCAAAGTGGCTCATTTTATCCCAGTGAAACCCACCTATACAAGTGCGAAGTTGGCCAAGATATATTTGACCAGGATCATATGTCTGCATGGAGTTCCGAGGACCATCATATCAGATAGAGGAACACAGCTTACCTCATAGTTTTGGAATCAGCTGCACCAGACTTTGGGTACTAGGCTAGAGTTCAGTACAGCCTTTCATCCGCAGACAGATGGATAGACCGAGAGAGTCAATCAGATTTTGGAGGACATGTTGAGAGCGTGTGCGCTAGATTATGGATCTAGTAGGGATGATAATCTACCTTACGCGGAGTTCTCATACAGCAACAGTTACCAAGCCAGTTTGAAGAATGGCCCTTTGAAGCTTTGTATGGGAGAAGGAGCCAGACACCATTGATGTGGGATGAAGTTGGAGACCGTCAGTTGTTTGGACCAAATGTGATGAAGGAGTCAGAAGAGAATGTTAATTAGATTCGAGATAGACTGAAGGTAGCTCAGTCCAGGCAGAAGAGTTATGCAGGCTAAAAAATGCAAGGAGGTAGTCCATGAATTTGGAGACAGAGCATGCCTTCGTGTGTCCCCTCTGTGAGGAGTTAAACGATTTGGAGTTAAGGGAAAGTTAGCCCCGAGATTTGTAGTGCCATACCGAGTTTTGGAGCGTATGGGAGAAGTGGCCAACAAGTTGGAGTCACCCTAAGGACTGTCAGGAGTTCATGATGTGTTTCACATTTCCCAGTTGAAGAAGTGCCATGCTGAGATGGCCAATATTCCCCTGTAAGGACGCTTGACCCTGGAAAGGATAATGATGTTCCACAAAGTGGAGTATGGACTTCATAAGTATAAGTTTTTATCTTGGTATGTGGGATATCCCACGAGGATGAAAAGATGAATTACTATTGGATATAAAGGAGGTATGATGTTGGAAATATGGATCAATGGAAATTCCATGATGAGTCTGAGTAATCATATCCTAGTTTGGTGCCAATAGAAGGAAGGAAGATAGTACAATTGGATGGATTTAAGAATACTAGGAAGTTGGAAGTTGGAATAATGATCAGTTACCCGATGATAAGTTCAAGGACTACAGGTGATGAGATGGGCCATAACCCACAGGCCCCAAGACCTGCCAAGAAACAAGCACACTCTTGCTGAAGGAAAAACCCTGGAAGGAGTTACGATTTTATTGACAGATGATCTTATAGGAGTTACGCAAAACCTGAGAGTTGTGAAGGAATGATCGATGTTTGTTTGGCTTGCAGAATCAATGGATGTAACCGAACCTAGTTCATTGACAAGAGAAAATTCTGCAATGCTTGTGAGGATGACCGAGTGTTAGAATGCGAGATTCGCTTAACCATATATCAGGTAATGATTTGGGTGCGTGATGGATTGATCACCATACCGACTTACTCTTATTAGTCGCCTTGCTATGTGGGATGGTAAATCTGAGTGACTTACCTATAGTAAAGAGACGACGATCAAAACCTTGTTTAAATCTTAGAATGGTATAGGTATTTTTTCCCTTGTACAAGGCAACTTTTGCCAACCGTAGGTTATATGGTGAGGTTCACCCAGACCCATTTCCTGCAGGAGAAACCATAAATTATTGACCACCATGAGACATCGATAGTTGTTTAGTATTGGCGCCAGCCCGTCAGCTAAGAAGACCCAGTCACAGAAGAACCGTACCAAGATGAAAGGATAGAAGAATTGCGGTAAAGGTTATGCCACTACCGGAAAAGCCAGAGAAGGAATTATCCTTACGACCTAAGAAGACCGACACTGTCAACAATAAGGATGGAGTATATGAGTTTTGATGGAATAGTAACCATGCTTCTAAGGGTGGTAGCACCCCAGACCCCCCGTGATGATCGACGGATTTAGAGAAGACCCCAATCCTAACCTATTTCTTTCTAGCCTCTCCGAATCTCGAGGACGAGATTCATTTTAAGGGTGGTAGGTTTGTAACATCCCAAAATTCTAAATTTTGGAATGTTATAATTAATAGATAGATTGATTGTTTGTTTGATTGTTGTGTGATTGATTGAGTGAAATTCAAAACTTTTTGAAAGTTTAATGAGAGGGAATAAAAGGACTTTCCCAAACTTTCATCTTTGCTTTCTGATCTCCATGAATTCAAATTATTTTCAAATACAAACCCTTGAGTGAAGATGATATGACTTCTTCCATTTAATTAAATGAAAGGGTATTTGTAAATATTTGAATTTCATTTGGAAATAGTTTCCAACTCAGAAGCTTTATGCAACTCAATGATTTTCATGAGAGAAGATAAAATGCCTTCTTCAAATTATGAAATATGCGTTGGGAGTTTCAAAGATCAAAATTTAAAGTCCTTCTGAAATTATTTCCAATTTGGAGTTATTTCGGTTTTATTCAAATTATTTTTCTCCAAAAATAAAATATATGGAAAATAGGGTAACATGATTCCCTACATCATAAAATTGGAGATAAATAAATTTCAAATCATTTTGCTATTTTTTAAAATGATTTTTATTGGATTTTAGTAGGGCAGTAGCACTCTTTGCTTTATTTGAATTTTTGTGGATTTTATTTGACGTTAGAAAAATGTTCACGTTATAGAAAATCTTTTTCTGAAAATTTTGATATATTATATGCGTATATAATATTTTCTTTTTTTTATTTTGTTTGTCAAAAGAAATGTTTATTAAAAAAACTTTCTCCTCGCCGGACCAGGCCGGCCCATTTCCAGCCGGACCCAGCCCAGCCGCACCTCTCGTCCCTGACGCGAGCTCTGCCCCGATGAGGGAGTCCTGGATTAGGGGGTATCCGAACAATCGGACTGTGTACAACGTCCGGACTATTGAAGCGTGAAGATACAAGACTCAAGACTTCGGCCCGTGTCCGGATGGGACTTTCCTTGGCGTGGAAGGCAAGCTTGGCGGTCCGAATATTATATTTCCTTCCTTGTAACCGACTCCATGTAAACCCTAGCCCTCTCCGGTGCCTATATAAACCGGAGAGGTTGGTCCTTAGAAGGCCGATCACAATTACATTCATACCTTCATAGGCTAGCTCTTAGGGTTTAGCCTCTATGATATCGTGGTAGATCTACTCTTGTACTACCCATATCATCAATATTAATCAAGCAGGAAGTAGGGTTTTACCTCCATCGAGAGGGCCCGAACCTGGGTAAACACCCGTGTCCCTTACTTCTTGTTACCATCAGCCTTGACGCACATATCGGGACCCCCTACCTGAGATCCGCCGGTTTTGACACCGACATTGGTGCTTTCATTGAGAGTTCCTCTTTGTCGTCGCCGTCAGGCTCGATGGCTCCTCCAATCAGCTTCAACGAGGCTATCTAGGGTGAGACTTTCCTCCCCAGACAGATCTTCGTGTTCGGCGGCTTCGCACTGCGGGCCAACTCGCTTGGCCATCTGGAGCAGATCGACAGCTACGCCCTGCCACCGTGTCAGGTTCGGAAACCTGAACTACACGGCGGACATCCGCGGAGGCTTGATCTTCGACGGATTTGGGCCCATGCCAGGAGCACCAGACAGTCTCTACGAGCACGGCTTAGACCTGCCATCGGACGAAGCTCGGGGTGTCGCCCCCGTAGTACCTCCGGACCTAGATCCGGAGCAGGCTGCGCTGCCTAAGGACGGAGGGATGGACCCCGCCCCCTAGGTCGCGCCCTCATCGGCGGTGGAGCCGAACACGGGTCTTACCTCTGAGGTGGCCCGCGACTCCGAACCCCTGGATTCGTATCCGGATCTCGGTTCCAGTCTGTACTCTCCCGAGCCCGTCGGGCCGGGGTGGGCTCCGGTAATGGAGTTCACCGCTGTGGATATCTTCCAGCACTCGCCCTTTGGCGACATGGTGGACTCATTAAAGTCTCTCTCTTTGTCAGGAGGCTCTTCGCCGAACTATGTTTGGCTCGAGTGGGAGGCAGACGATGAAGGAATTCGTTGCCCACCCACCACCCACTTCATTGCCACGGTTGATGACTTAACTGAGGTACTGAACTTCGACTCCGAAGACATCGACGGTATGGACGACGATGCAGGAGAAGAACATGAACCACCGCACACTGGGCGGTGGACAACCACCTCTTCGGGCCCGCTCCGAGCCCCGCCACAGAAATACCGGCCCAGAAGTCGAAAACAATCCGGATGGCGCCAAAGACGAATATAACCCTAGTCGGCGTGCCTTTCATAAGGCCGGACTGGCCACTGTGGGATACTTGGAGAGGGACAACTATACGCCCCCTCCGAGGATGAGGCAAGTCTCGGCAATGACGAATTCGGCGTGCCCGAAGATCCAGTGGAACAAGCTCACTTTGTGCGACGGCTCATGGCTACGGCAAAAAGCCTGCAAAAGAAGCAACAACAGCTTAAAGCTGACCAAGATTCGCTGGTAGACAGATGGACCATAGTCCTGGCAACTGAAAGATACGGACCTGACCGCCCCGACAAAGGGAAGAACCAGCCACCCCAACCTAAGAAGGAGAACTCAAGGCACATGCCCCGACGTCAACACATCACTACGGTCCAAAACAACACGAAGGAAACAAGAAGAAGCATACTCAAGCCCCAGCGCAATGGTCACAAGCGCCAAGTCAGGAAAGTCGGTGCTAACTTCAGAAACTCCCAGTCCGGTCAACGGACAAAGAAGAACTCAGACCTATCCGACCCGAGCCACACACTAGATCAACCATGCGAAGTTCATGGTTGTCGGGGAGGCTGATCGTACCCACGGACACCTATGGGGCCGGCACAGCAGGCCCCTTGTGGTTCGGAGGGGGCGGAGGTCGCACGAAGAGCGGATCGAGGCGATGCACGCGGGCGATTTACCCAGCTTCGGAGCTCTCCGGAGAGATAAAACTCCTACTGCTGCTTGTTTGATCTATTGTGTTCTTGCTAGGGAGCAATGCGGGCTACAAAACCTAGCCCGAGTGTGTCTAGTCTCGAGTGGGTCGAATGAACCCAACGAGACGAACCTGGCCAACTGAACTGGACGGAACTCGAACCCTCTCTACGTTGCACTCGGGCCTCCTTTTATATGCTCAAGGGGTCTCCGACAGGTGGCAACATAGGCGGGGGTACAAATGTAAAAAACAGGAGTTGGTACACCTACTTGAACAAATTATGCGATTGCAAAATACCTAACTCTGACGGCAAGGGACAAAAGCAATAAATGCCCGTCGTTGTCGCCCAAACAGTGTAACAGAGACCGTCAGGTGCGCCTCCGCTCGCCACGATGGCGAGCCTGTCAGCGCCGCTTATCGCTGCTCTCCGCTGGCTGCATAGCCGCTCGACACGCGCCCATGGAACGGTCCCATGGCGACACGTCACCGGGTGAGCTGGAGCGGAGATGGAGAGGAGTTGCATGCCGCGGCAAGCGCCTTTGCCGCGTCAATCCTTGTCGCGCCGGAGACTTGTCGCGCCGAGCCTTCCGGCAAGCTCCTCTTGCCGGGCCTTGTCTTCTGCGTGCTCGAGTGGCCCTCCCGACAAGCTCCTCTTGTCGGGACCTTGTCTGTGCCTAGAGAGGCCTTCCCGGCAAGCTCCTCTTGTCGGGTCTTGCCTTCGTAATGGCTGCGGAGGGTCTTGGCGGACGCCTTGGCGAGGCTTGCTGACGCCGCGATCGCCTGCAGACAAGTTCGGGGTACTAAGGTACCCCTACTTTAGTACACCGACAATGGTACTCCTAGAAGGACGGCAAAGCATACCAATAGAGAATGCCGGATCCTCAGAGAAGAACGGCTGGCCGCGTGCCGGAAACAATGAAGGGATACTTCTAGTCAGGATATCTCCCCCCCCCCTCCATAGCATACAAGTACGGCCACTCCCCCCAGACCGCGCTAACCACAACAACTCAGTTGCAGTACCTAAGGACATAGCAACTAGGGGCTCCACAACACATAAAACCCCCGCAGGTGGGAAATCACCAACAACATCTCTTCAAACATGCTGGGAGCAAAGGCCGAGTTTTTCTGGCCCATCACTCTAAACGGTTGTCTTCGGATCACCAAACAAATACTACGCCAAAAGAATAAATCTTCAGCACCTCCCCACCATGCGGTAATTTACCGTATGCTATCGGGACGAACCGCGTTGGCTGGATCTGGCGTGGTAAATAACTCAGGCCAATACCATGTGATGTAATCACACCTATGGGCAAGGCCGAACCCCGCCCTCGGGGTGGATATCATACAGCCACCGGAGTAGCGAGTCACGCATGCCTATCAAGATTTTGATATGACATACGACTATCCGGACACCAATTGAGGAGTCCGCGCTACCCACCGGTATGACGGCCGGGTTTACCAGGGCCCGATCAGGAGCCCTCGGACCAACCACAAGCGGATGCTCGGCTACCTACGAGTATTTGCCTTACAAACTAACTTTGATGCAGAACAGGATAGGTGACGTGGAATCGGCCAGGACACACAAGGAGCGCCCCCTAAAAGACTTCTGATCCACTGACAAACTCCCTTCAATCCGGCCATCACAGGTTCCGCAAAAAAACACCTCTTTTCATAATCATACATCGTACCCATATGCATAGACATATCATTTTGCTACAATACGTAGACTTAAATAACACTTACCGACCGTCGCTTTTCATCGACACCTCGTGTTCCGCCCGATTACGCCAGGGGCTTCATAATACGACAATAAAGTCAGACCACCTTTTCGGTCGTTCGGCACCCCGAACTTATAGCACTATATGCATCAGCTCCGAATCATGTCTTGGGTCATTGGTTGGGTTTGCCCGGCTCCCTTGTTTTGGTACCTTACGTTCCGTTATATCGGCTAAGGTAGCGCAGGGAGAACTACTACGATTGTGTCCCGGATCTGCCGGACTAGCACCTCACTAGAGAAAGCCGAAAACCGACTGTCATGATACAGCGAGAGCTGGTCAGCTGTTCGAGAGGTTTTAAAATCCCTAAAGATTTATTCCGCACAACGCCACTATAAATGCTGAGTGCGACGGATCGGTCTTCCGATCAGGCGCCAATAGAGCCCCTAGTTCGGCCTTCCGAACACTAGGGGCTGTGCCGACCATACTCGAATTCCTATGGCTAAGTGAGAGTAATAAAGCCTTATAGTCCGATTGCCTGGTTCGTGGTGAGAAACGCCTCCGCAAAGGGACCCAACTATGGGATAAAGAGCGTTCAGTTATATAACGAACACCCCAGTATTCTTTTTACATGGGGATAGTAGCCGACGACTGGCCAACTCTCAGGATTTATATACATTAAACAGTCGCACAGGAAGAACACATGTTCAAACAAAACAGGCAATATATAAACGCCATAATCCCATATTACAAAAAATGGCACAACTACCCTCAGGGAAATATAATATCTTTGGTACATTTATCCGCTGCAAGGCGGGCCCCCTTCAATACACCTTCATAGTATAGTTCGGGCTTGCGATGCTCCTTACCCTTTGGCGGCCCCTCAGTCATCAGCTTCTCCGCGTCAAGCTTCCCCAATGCACTTTTGCACGGGCGAATGCCATACATGCACCCTCTATGCAGACCGATCGCTTAATAGCATCAAGCCGAGGACAAGCACCTGCCATCCGCTTCACGAGCCCGAAGTAACTGCTCGGAATTGGCTCCGTCGGCCATAGCCGGACAATCAAGTCCTTCATGGCTAGTTCGGCCGCCTGGTGTAGTTCGACAGCTGCTTCAGCTGATCGATAAAGGGCACCGGATAGTTCGGTGCCAAATACTGCGACCAGAAATTCCTCTCCGCGGACTTCTTTTCCTCGGTTCGGTAGAATTGGGCGGCATCTGATATGCTGCGAGGAAGATCCGCAAACGCCCCTGAAAAAAATAAGAATTCAGCTTGCCGCTTAGAATTATTCCATTATCATGAATAAATGGCTAAGAATACAGAAGGCCTTACCAGCCGCAACTTTCCGGGCATCTTGAATGTCCCGTCCAGCACCTCGGGCTTCTTCCTGGGCATCTTCCACAGCTTGGAGCGCTTGGGCGAGTTCGGCTTCTTTCTCTATTACACTTTGCTCCAAGCCCTCCTGGAGCTCCCGCTCAGCTGCGACAACCCTGGCCTCGTGTTTTTCACGGAGTGCCTGTTCGGCGGCAGCCTTCTTGTTGGCATCATCCATAGCCTTCTTCAGTGCCTCGTATTCGGCACTCGCTCCTAGGGCGTATAACACAAATACTTTTAAATAAGCACAATTACTTATTCGTGCCTAATGCAAGACAATGTTTTATCATACCTTGTTTATCTTCTAATTGCTTCCTCACGCGGCCAAGTTCTTCCTCGGCACGTCCCAGGTTCCGCTTCAGTTCGGACACTTCCGCATTATGAGCGGCCGTCCTCTCCGCAGACGCCTGTATTCAAATAAAGAGGTACATGTCATTAACATAAGTCCCCACGACAAGAGAGGATTTGATCCCCTGCCCGGCTCCCTCTCCTTTGCCGGGTAGTGTATCAGGGGCTACTACTCATATAATGACGATCCCTCAAAGGTTTCTTGGAAAACATACCTCAAAGGCCTTTATAAGGCCAAGGCAGGATTCGTTCAGCCCGCTCTCGGCGGACTGAATCTTTCCAACCACCGCACCCATAAGGGTCCGATGTTCATCGACGATAGAGCGTTCTTTAACACCGTCGATAGACCGCCTGGCCGCTCCATCCAAACAGAGGTTGCCGGCGGAGTAGGCAGGCCCCCACCGTTGAAGGTGGCTGCTCGCCCGATCCGGGGGCCTTAGAGGTCTCCCGGACCTTGTCCCAGGTGGGCGAACCCAAGGTCGGCCCTCACGACAAGACACTCGGGGCCATCGCTCCCGCGTGTCCGGCCCCAGTGATACGCCCCCCTGGTCCGAGCCCCATTGAGACGACACCTCAATGTCGTGCCGGGACTTTGGGGAAGGGGCCTCTGGAGGCGTCTCGCTCGCCAAAGCGTCCGAGCTCAGCGAATCCTTGGATGAGGACTGGCCGGCGCAGGATCCCGCCGGACTGTGCAAAATATAGCAACAGTTAAAACTATTATAGCCAAAAACAATCCCGGACGCATATGCATGTACACTTACGACTTCTCCAGGGGCTGGGCCCTGGGATCCCACTCCGGACTGCTGTCGGCAGTCGTGGTGGATGCCTCTGGGAGGGAACCTTTTCTCCTCTTGGGCGATTCGGCCTCCAGGGACGAGGAAGCTACGCGTTTCTTCCTACCTCCAGAATGAGGCTCGCCCTCCTCTGCTTCTTCCTCTTCCTCTTCCGAAGAGGGAGCGTCGCTTGAGTCTTCGGAATTTGCGTCCGAAGCCTCGCGGTGACGGAGGCCACTCCGGGTCTTCTTGACCTTCTTGGAGGCCTCCTTCTTCGGCGCCTCGTAAGGCGCGGGGACCAGCATCTTCGTCAGAAGAGGTCCGGCCGGTTCCTCCCAAGAACGGGCCGGACAATGTATCCGCTCCACCTTCTTTATCCATCCCTGAGGTCACGATGAAACGCGATTCGGATGTCTCCCCCATGACATGCCAGCTGAAGCGTGAATAGACAAAGCTTGGTTGTGACTTACGGGCTTGGAGAATGGGATAACTGATACCCACGGTCCTCGGTGGGGCCCGGCCACGATTTGCCGGACTTAAAGAGCACCTTCCAGATATCCTTGTGGGAGGAATCGTAAAGCTCCCGAAGGGTTTGGTGCTCGGCAGGGTCGAACTCCCATAGAGTACAAGCTCGGCGCTGACAAGGGAGAACCAGGCGAACTAGCATCACCTGGACTACATCCACAAGTTTGACGTCCCTATCGACCACGCCCTGAAGGCGCGTTTGGAGCAGTGACAACTCGTCAGACGAGGACCAGTTCGGGCCCTTCTCGGGCCAGGATGTAAGCCGAAGCGGAGCTCCGGATCTGAACTCTGGAGCGGCCGCCCATTTTTTCCCGCGTGGCTCAGTAACATAGAACCACTGCTGCTGCCACTCCTTGACGGAGTCGTTAAAAGCGCCCGTCGGCCAAACGGCCTTGGGCATCTTGCTTACCATGGCGCCGCCGCACTCGGCATGTTCGCCACTCAACACCTTGGGCTTCACATTAAAAATCTTTAGCCACAGGCCGAAGTGAGGTGAGATCCGAAGAAAAGCCTCGCACACGACGATGAACGTCGAGATATTGAGGAAGGAGTTGGGGGAAAGATCGTGAAAATCAATCCCGTAGTAATACATGACTCCGCGAACAAATGGGTGTAGGGGAAACCCAAGCCCGCGGACAAAGTGAGGAAGGAACATGACTCTCTCGTGAGGTTCCAGAGTGGAGACGACCTGTCCCGCCGGGGGGAGACGGTGGCCGATCTTCTGAGCCAGATACCCGGCGTCCCGGAGCTTCTTAATATCCTTCTCCTGGACAGTAGAGGCCATCCATTTGCCTCCTGCTCCGGATCCGGACATCTTTGGAAAGCCTCGCTTTGGTGGAAAGGAAGAGTGCTTGGGCGTTAGGGCTCGAAAAGGGGGGAACGAGCGAGCGGAAGGAGAAAGGCGTGGGTAAAGAGAAGGAGACCTTGCCTCTTTATAGGGGCGGTAAGTGCTTTTTGCACCTCCCCACTTGCCTGGTTGAGCCCGTTTGCCTCCCCCTCGCCGCGATTAACGGTGCGGTTGGATTACCCATGCCCGTATTGATGAGAATCCCGTGATAAGGGGGGACGATCTCTGCTTCGACGAGTCGTGTCGAGGAAACCGCCTCGCAATATGCGCTGTGGCTGGTTCGGGGAGGACGGTTCGAATACTGACCCGACCGTAATAACACGTCGTGTTTCTTGAAAAGTTATCAGCAGGTTGCATTTGCGAAACATGATTCTCTCTACGGTGCATACGAAGATCACCTTGTGGATCCGGACACGGTTTGAGTGTTCGATAATTACCTTGGAGTATTCGGAGAAGGAACCCGTCGTGCAATGCCGAAGACAATACTGCGCGCCGGATTCATCTTCATTGAAGCCTGGTTCAGGGGCTACTGAGGGAGTCCTGGATTAGGGGGTATCAGGACAGCCGGACTGTGTACAACGTCCGGACTATTGAAGCGTGAAGATACAAGACTCAAGACTTCGGCCCGTGTCCGGATGAGACTTTCCTTAGCGTGGAAGGCAAGCTTGGCGATCTGGATATTATATTTCCTTCCTTGTAACCGACTCCATGTAAACCCTAGCCCTCTCCGGTGCCTATATAAACCGGAGAGGTTGGTCCCCAATCACAATTACATTCATACCATCATAGGCTAGCTCTTAGGGTTTAGCCTCTACGATCTCGTGGTAGATCTACTCTTGTACTACCCATATCATCAATATTAATCAAGCAGGAAGTAGAGTTTTACCTCCATCGAGAGGGCCCGAACCTGGGTAAACACCCGTGTCCCTTACTTCTTGTTACCATCAGCCTTGACGCACAGATCGGGACCCCCTACCCGAGATCCGCCGGTTTTGACAACGACACCTGCAGCCTCGCCTCGCCTTGCCCCCTCCACCACGCCTTGTACCTCCCCTCCCCTCCTATAAAGGGAGCCGCACCGGGACCCCGTCCCTGCTATCGCCCGTCGCCCTTGCACCGCATCCCGCCGTCGAGCCCACACCGCCTCCGCCGCCGCCAGATCCGCACCGCCGCCGCCGCCGCCGCAGCAGCGCCTCGCCGCCGATGCCGCATTCTCTGGAGACGCCCGCCCCACCGCCGGAGTTGACTGGACCGGCCGAACCGGTAAAACCGTTGCCCGGTACAAATTGGTTTATTTTTGGTTTAGTTCGGTTTTTCTGAAAACCCTAGATTTGTTTTTTAGGTTTATTATTTAATGAACGTTTTTTGTTTAGTTAGTTTTTAGTGAACGTTTTCGTTCTGTAGATCTGTGTAGTGAACGTTCACTATTTAGTCTTTTTCTTTCATTCTAGTTTTCTGCTAGGGACTTGTTCATGAATACTTTATTTATAGATTAGTCCCTGTTCTTCAATCGATCACTACTTTTTGCCCGTTAGTCGGAATTAGATGAAACCAACATCCACTTCTTCGTTACGATCCCCTTTATCCAGATAAACAACTTGAACATGTTTTTGAAAATTTAAAATTTGTTTTTAAACAGATTTGATTTGAATCTTCTTTTGATCGTAACTTGAGTTATATAACTCTGATTTAGTTGATTCTTTTTGCAAATTAAAGCTCTTGACCTAAAATTTCTGATAAGGCCAAATTCCAAAAAAATTGGTACTATTAGAAATTGTTTCATGTTGCAAGAGTTATTTGCTTGATTTTGGTGTTTTACCGATTTGTCATCATCATTCTTTCTGATCTTCTGAGTGATTGCTTATGTGTGGTTACCATTCTTGCTTACGATAGATTGACCGGAGTGTGACGAGTAGAACTATTTTTTGAGTGTGAATCATCTTCATCAACATTGCAGGCAAGTTCACACTTTGATCATATCCTTTTCATACCCAGTTTTTATGCATTAGTTTCACCCTCAAACATTGCATGAGTAGGATTGATAACATGTGGGTATTGGGAACTAGTTGATGAGGTAGGAACCTATTGCCCTGCATTTCAAACCTTGGGAGTTACTATCACGTTATGCTTATACTGCTATGCTATGCTCGTAAACGTGGATTGGGTTTGAGAATATCCATGACTGATGTGAGATTGTTAATTAATGGTCAACTTAAGGTGGCAACGTTTATACACATCTAGGAGGATTGAGGCACCTGGGGTGTCCAGTGATTGCCTGTATTTTTGGAAATCCTGGGGTACCGTGCGATTCTCCTATGGACTTCCACCCAGGCTCAAAGGGATCATAAGATTATTCATGCTAGAAACTTCCGTGTGCAGCCACAAGCTATTATGGGCTCTAGCATAGTTGATTTAAGTTGTGTGAACTCTTACAGTGGTAGACTAGCAGATGTAGGGGATGTAGGTGTATCGGTCTACCCATCATAAGGTGCTAACGCTTCTGAAAGACTGTGTCTCGGTCATCCGTTTCTCAAACACCATGTAGTGCGAGAAATCCAATGGAGGAGATCGAGTCTTGTGGGAAAAACTGCGCAAACCTCTGCAGAGTGTACAAACTAATCATGGTTAGCCGTGTCCCCAGTTATGGACATCTTGAGTATCTGGTTCTTGGATTATCATGTTGATCTCATCACGCTACTTAATTAATTTGATGGGTTGTTAATGATTACTTTTAATTGGGATTGAGAGGGGGTTTACCTTCAATGTTTTTCAACCAACTTTGTAGTTAAATAAAATATATTCCTTTGCAGTAGGGAAAAATTAGCTTTTCGCAAAAACTTGATAACCATAGAGCTTTTCCACCAGCCATATATGCATGTAGTGATAGCCATATTTCAGCATTGCTCTACAATGTGAATTTGCTAGTACATTCAATGTACTGACCCTTTGTGGCTGCAATGTCCCATGTTGCAGGATCTTCTTATGACGAGTAAGTGACACGTTAGGGTTACGATTTCTACACTCAACTTTGCCGTTGGTGTTGATGGGAATCCACAACCTTGTTACTTCCACTATTTGGATTGAGGTAATAGTATTTACGTTATTTTATACATGTGATTTACCTCTGTTATAAATCCTTGAGTATTGTGTGTGTCAGCATACCGATCCAGGGATGACACTTAAGCACAGAGACTTGACTGTCCGAGGTCTAATCGCTACAAATAAAATCATTATTGTTGGTATTGGAAACACAATTTAGTATTATCTTGAGCCATCATGACAAACAATCAATCGAACAAACAAGCAAAGAAGAAGCAAGCGAAAAGAGACGAACGAAAAAGGGCAATAAAACGGCAAAGGTGAAGTGGGGGAGAGGAAAACAAGAGGCAAATGGCAAACAATGTAATGCGAGGGATAAGAGTTTGTGATGGGTACTTGGTATGTCTTGACTTGGCGTAGATCTCCCTGGCAACGGCGCCAGAAATCCTTCTTGCTACCTCTTGAGCATGCGTTGGTTTTCCCTGCAAGAGTAAAGGGTGATGCAGCAAAGTAGCGTAAGTATTTCCCTCAGTTTTTGAGAACCAAGGTATCAATCCAGTAGGAGACTACACGCAAATCGCCTAGTACCTGCACAAACAATCAAAAACCTTGCAACTAACATGATAAAGGGGTTGTAAATCCCTTCACGGCCACTTGCAAAAGTGAGATCTGATAAAGATAATAAGATAAATATTTTTGGTATTTTTTTTGTATAGATTGGAAAATAAAGATTGCGAAATAAATATTGAACTATAATTGTAGATTGGAAACTTATAAGATGTAAAGTAGACCCGGGGGCCATAGGTTTCACTAGTGGATTCTCTCATGATAGCATGTATTACGGTGGGTGAACAAATTACTGCCGAGCAATTGGTAGAAAAGTGCATAATTATGGTGATATCTAAGGCAATGATCATGAATATAGGCATCATGTCAGTGTCAAGTAGACCGAAACGATTCTGCATCTACTACTATTACTCCACACATCGACCGCTATCCAACATGCATCTAGAGTATTAAGTTCATAAGAACGGAGTACTGCATTAGGCAAGATGACATGATGTAGAGGGATAAACTCAAGCAATATGATATAAGCCCCATCCTCTTATCCTTGATGGCAACAATACAATACGTGTCGTTTCCCTTTTTGTCACTGGGATCAAGCACCGCAAGATAGAACCCAAAGCTAAGCACTTCTCCCATTGCAAGAAAGATCAATCTAGTAGGCCAAACTAAACTGATAATTCGAAAGACTTGCAAAGATATCAAATCATGCATATAAGAATTCATAAAAGAACCAAATAATATTCATAGATAATCAAGTTCATAAACCCACTATTCATCAGATCTCGGCAAACACACCGCAAAAGTGTATTACATCGAATAGATCTCCAAGAACATCGAGGAGAACTTTGTATTGAGATCCAAAGAGAGAGAAGAAGCCATCTAGCTAATAACTATGGACCCGAAGGTCTGTGGTAAACTACTCACACATCATCGGAGAGGCTATGGTGTTGATGTAGAAGCCCTCCGTGATCGAATCCCTCCCGTGAGATCGCGAGAAAAGGCCCCAAGATGGGATCTCACGGCATGTAAGGTTCTTGGCGGTGGAAAAGTGGTTTCGTGGCTCCCTTGGATGTTTTCAGGGCATAAGAGTATATATAGGCAAAAGAAGTAGGTCGGTGGAGCTACGAGGGGACCACGAGGGTAGGGGCGCGCCTACCCCCCTCGGCGCGCCCTCCTGCCTCATGGACGCCTGCTATGCCTCTCGACTTCCACTCTGTGTCTCCCGGATTATGCTTTGTTCCAAGAAAGATCCTCGCAAAGGTTTGATTCCGTTTGGATTCTGTTTGATATTCCTTTTCTGCAAAACACTGAAATAGGCAAAAAACAGCAATTTGCACTGGGCCTTCGGTTAATAGGTTAGTCCCAAAAATAATATAAAAGAGCATATTAAAGCCCATTAAACATCCAAAACATATAATATGATAGCATGGAACAATAAAAAATTATAGATATGTTGGAGACGTATCAAGGGTCAAGTTTTCACATGCGCGGATAATGGACTAGTTGAAGTGTCAAAAAGGAAACTAAAGCTAGAAAAATGAGCCATGTTGATGTTGAAAAGAAGAAGAAGAAAAGCTAATATTTTTTAATTGTTGGTGGCCCTATTCCGTATATTGTATGAACAAGAACAAGCTAATTTTTGAATAGTTTGTGGCCTATGCTATGGTTTAGGGCACCCTATGTTTTATGTAAGAAGTATGCTATATGGTTGCTACTTTCTATGTTATGCATGTATGCTTGCTACGTGAGAAATAGGTAGATGGATATGGTGCCGTAGCCGAGCCGTAGACATGCTCTCTAGATGGATGTGGTGCCGTAGCCGATCCCTAGACATGCTCTCTAGATGGATATGGTGGCTAATGGTGCCACCGGACTTTATTTTAGACATGGTTTCAGATGGATATCATGATCTACATAATTAAATCTGACATGCTCTTAATAACTAAAACAAAAACAAAAAATCGTGTATACAATATTTTTATTGCAACAAAAACATGTTTATAATACCCCGCATGTCAAAAAATCAAAGTGTTGTGCCATAGGCTATATACAGAAGGAAATTGCCACGATATGTACAAATAAATTTGATATGGGCAAGTCCAACAATAAATCGATTTACCATCATGCACTATTTTTGTTCGGCATGACAATAAAATTATTTACCATGGTAATAATCAAGTAAGAAAACAGAGCCAGCGCGTGCACTATTTCCTAGGACTCTTTTATCTTTGTGGGCCTTCGACGCTCAATGCAATGAGATGGCCCAACCAAAGCTTCGTTTCAATTTGGGCCCTAGAACTACATTTTTTTTCTTCTGCGGTCGGTGTTGTCTGACGAAACTAAAGAAACTGAAAGTGTACAAAACTAACGAAACTAACATGATCCACAAATTAAGCAACACAGAGCATAGAGCACATGATCAACAAGTGATGACCAGCAAGTAAGCAAATCCTAGAGCAACTACACAAAAATAAAAGAGATAAAATCCTAAAGCTATCAGATTCGCCTGTTTATTCAATTGAATCATCTGATTCAAGTTCTTGTTCATCTTCTTTATTTCCCCCTTCAGATCTGCATCCCCAACTATCAGAGCAGCACTTTCAGAGACCAAATTCGTTGGTGCTGACGGCAGATTGAGCTCCCGGGTTGGGGCCCCATTGAATTGAATCCGCTTAACGTAGTCATCCAGCCGTTCAAAATGTGTGCATTTCTTCCGGATCTGAAACGAAAACATGAACCCTAAATCCTAGATCGAAAAAGAATTAAAAGCAAATAGAAAAAGAAATCAGAGAAAAATCATGAGATCTAACCTGCCCCTCTGGCTTGCTCTCGCATTTCACGAACTCGCGCCCATAGTTGCCATTCTTGACCTCCTTCGAAGTCAACCGTATCAGTGGCGCGCTGCGTGGGCAGTCAGGACATCGCTCCATGGGAAGTGGACCATACTGGGTCCACGAGGGGCGGGAGGCTAAAGTGGAGCTCGACATATCGCCCAAAGTCGCCGGAGAAGAAGAAGCAGAGGAGTGGCTCCTCTCGTCGCCGGAGAAGAAGAAGCAGAGGAGGAGTGGCTCCTCTAGTCGCTGCAAAATAAGCACCAAAAGAAAGGGGAGGCACAACCAACAAGTCTCGCGGATCGCCTCTCGCGGATTGCCTCACGATCCAATGATGCGGAGCCGTCCATCTGATCCAACGGCACGGAGCCTGCACGCAGCCTGCCCTCGGAATTCCTTCTAGAGGACCACATCTGAGGGCTATCGCTTGGCGCTAGGGTATGATCGGACGGCTGACGTTCGGAGCTAGGGTTAGGCGATACCTCGCGGGGTTTAGAGGGGTTTTGGGCTGGTCAACGGGGTTTCAAAGGCTTTGACTGAGCATAACTAATTTTAGAAAAATCAAAAAATATGAAACCTTCATCGTTCGTCGTTTTATAGGACACACTAACGAGGAAAAATACTAAACTTGGTATAGGTTTATTTAGAGAAAAAAACCTAGCTAGCATGATCGAGGTCAAATGAGCACCATTAATTAAAATAATCAAAAAAATATAAAACATGCGCACAATGCTGTCTTGTGTGACATGTTACCAACCAAAAATCATAAACTTTGTCTATGGACATTTTCATGAAAAAACCTTCACACATACGAGCTATCATGTCCAACTTTTCATAGTGACCAAGGAGAGGAGGTAGGGTTTCCCTTCGGTTTTTGAAAATAAAAAAAAACCCAAAAAATCCGCAAAGCTTGATTTCAAAGTGAATAAGAAGGATCTAAACTTAGTTTTCCATTTTATATGGTAAACGTGTTTTTAATGGGTTTTCTATTAAAGTATATTTTTTCAAAAAAATGTAAAAATGGAAATATTAGTTCAATAAATAGTGATTCTTCGAATCTACACTATATAGATTGAATTGGTGTTAATAAAAAATATTTGGCTCATTTGGAGCAGGTCCAAAAAAACTTGATTACAAATGGGGTTGTTTACCCTAGCTTGGGAGCTCATTTGGAGCACATTTCTCATGACTACAAGTTTTGCCACACAAAAGAGATCGGATTGATCACCTAACGTTTATAATTGTTCACCTAACATTTATAATAGTTCAGCAAATAGTCCAGCACATTTCTCATCAAAATGCAAAGTTTGCCTAAAATTCAAATTTTGCCTCAGTACTTCAAATTCAAAGTTTACAAATAGAATTATTACACCTTACAAGTTTTCACAGTAGTTCAAATTGATGACAGAATCCTTATTACAAATCCTTAAAGTTCAAAGTTTATGACTTGCATTCAAGTTCAAATTTAAATCTTTGCCTTGCTCCTTATGTTCTGGGATGGGTTAACCGTCTTGCTTCTGGTTTCCCTGGCTAGGATATTTTCTGCTTTTGAAAGCTTTGTCTTGTTGCTTCTGATCTTCACTTCAGCTGGTGGCGGTTTTGTTGAGCTTTGACTAATCGAGCAAGTGATGACCAGTTGACGGTCATCTGTGGGTTCAGTAATTTGTAAAGGAACTTCAGACAAAATAACTTCCTCCTCTCTTATAGCTTCAAAACCTTCGTAAGCCATGGTTTCAAATTCCGCATCAGATGATGGTTCAACCGAAGTTTCTTCCTCTCTAGGTCTTTTCTGTCTTGTGCCTCTAATTATCCTAGAGCTGGGTCAAACAGAAATAAGCTTAGCCATCGATAAAAAAGAAAACAAATGCAAAAAATGGAAAGATTGCAAACATACCAAGCTGCTACTTCAGTTACTTCATTCTCTAAACTTGCTGCATTCTCCTCTGCTGCTGCATTCTCCTCTAAACTTGCTGCATTCTCCTCTGCTGTTGCATTCTCCTCTTCATTTGCTGCTGCCCATTGTTCCTCTTCTCCAAATGATGCATCAACTGGATTGGTGCAACGCCTAGCAATATGCCCTAGGATACCACATTTTTTGCACTTATGCTGTTTCTTTACACGACCCTCTTCACCAACCCTTATCATGTTTTTCCTTGGTCTTCCTAGTGGTCTAGTCAGTACAGGAGAACAGAGTCTGAACCCTGGGTCTACTATGTTCCATTGGTCTTTTTCCAAGAGTGCAGGCACATTTTCAGCATAAGCAACCCTAAATTTGGCAACAGAGAAATATTTAGAGCAATACTGATCTACTTAACCATCTTCACCTCCAATAACAGTCATGAGATGTAGGGCATGTATGCACGGTTTCCCGCGGATCTGCCATTGCCTACAACTGCATTCCTTAGTTGCAAGGTTCACTGGATATCTCCATTCCCTATTTTTACTGTCAGTGTATGTCACCTCAGCCTCGTATGTCGATGGTCGAATGCATTTCATCCTTAGTCCTCTTGCCTTGGCATGCAATGCCTTAATCAGAGATGGGAGCATAAGATGGCCAACATATTGTGTTTCTGCAATTCTTTTACGAAGAGCCATCTTTACCATGATCATCTTCCTGACCTTATCAAATACTTGCCACAACAAAAGCCCTTTCACTGACTTGAACTTTGCATTGAAACACTTAGCGAAGTTATTGGTCACATAGTCTACTTTGCAGATTTCATTGAATTTGCTTCTTGACCACAACTTTCCATGATGTTCATCCATGTACTCCTTCACCAAAGAATTATGAGCATACAACACTCTCAAATGGTGCTCATGCTTCCTCAAGCTGCATGTGTATGATGCTGGCCATAGATTCTCATCATAAACTTTTCACTTGAACTTATTTTTAAAATTTTGCGCTAGTATCGCATACATTCCCTATGTTCCACTCCAGGGAATACAATTTCTACTGCAGTTTCTAAACCCTTGCAAGCATCTGTGTGTATAACTAAACCTGAGGGTGTACCTATAATGTTGCACAACTGTTGCAGAAACCAGACCCAACTCTCCTAACACTGTAGATCAAACACACCAAATGCAACTGGGAATAGCCAGTTGTGTCCATCAACTACAGAAGCTGCTGCTAGCTGGCCTCTCCATCTTCCATTCAAATTAGTTGCATCGACAGCCAAATAGGGCCTACAACCATTCAGAAACCCCTGCCAGCAAGCCTTGAAACAAACAAAAGCCCTCCTGAAGCACTCCTTCTCCAGTGCCTTCCCTTTTAATTTGTACTTAAATGTATGCTTGTCAATCTCAACAACACTCCCTGGACTAGCCGTCTCCACTTCAGCTTTGAAGATGTAAAGCAACTGAAAACAATCATTCCATGGACCATTAATCCTATCAAGAGCCCTTTCCTTAGCATAGAAAATCCTCATGTACTGTATATTAATCTTGTACTTCTCAAATAGCTTCCCATGGAGTGCTGTTGGACCAATTGTTGGTGTTTCCCTCACCCAACAATCCAAGATTGCATCTGCCACCCACCTAGTCTTTGCGAGCTTAGATTTGTCATTTCCCCCCTCCCCCTCCAAGTGAGCAAGTGTGCCCGTGTGGGTTGCTTTTTATCTGAAACAAAATGAAAAATGCAAATACAATTAAGAAACAGTACACATGATCTGAATATAGAATGGATAAATAATCTGATAAAAAGATTAACTTGTAATACCTGAATCAATTTGCTTTTTAGCATAGTGGATGCATGCAACCTCCACCTACACCTATCATAAGGGCAATGAACAGTGAATCTTCCTGGCTCACTCCTATCAACCTCATAAGAGTTTTCAGTGAGAATGCAATATGTAGTCACTGCATTACGACAGTCCACCATCGATTCGAATACGGTTCCTGGAGTAAGGTCAGGATTCTCCCTGTTCCACTCAATTGTTGGCATGTCCTCACCATCATATTCTTGTAAAACTAAGGAGTCGATGTTCTCCTCCCTCTCTTCATCATCAGTGTCATCAAATCTAGCACGACTGCTAGGCTCCTCTGGATTTTCATCTTCCACTGCCTATTGACTGACTCTATCTACCAGTTCAGGGAATAGAATCTCATCCTCATCATCATGTCAAGGCACTTCCTCGTCAGGCTCTGCATCTACTTCTACATCAAGTGCAGAAGGGAGAGGAGAAGCGGCATAATTAGCGGCAACCGACATGTTGTGGCTTTCAGAACCACTAGGTTTACTTGGTCTCGACCTACAAGGAGTGCAAGGACGCTCGCTATTAGCAGAGACAGATAATGTCTGAACTCCCTTCGGGATACGTTGTTTGTGTGTCTGAAGCACACCGATATGGATTTTACCGAAATGGATGTCAGCATTCAAACTAAATAGCAATCCCAGATGCTCATCACAAGTTAATGGGACAAATATTTGCTCTGTACTATCGAAATATCTTAGTTCAACAGTATCGACAGGGCTCCACGGATACTCACAACAGATGCCTCTTGGAAATCTATGAACGAAACGCTGGTTTCTACCACTTTAGGAGAGAAAAATCCGAAAATCATACATGATTTAGTTCCATGGAGCTTGCTAGTTTCCATTCTAACCGCCAGCCGAAAAGCAAGTGCAGGATCAACCATATTCGATTGAAATAAGATAAAGGGCGCAGTTAGGCCGAAAATTTTCAGATAAACTGCAATGATTCACGCCAATAGTGGTCAAATATAGCCTAATTTATGGATAACCTAATCAATTTGAGAGGAAAATGATGCTTACCCAGGTGGAATCCATGAATTATCAGCCTCTGATTCGACCCAATCATCTCGACGGTCGATGGGACGGATGGGGTGCCACCCCGACATCGCTTCCTAATCCTAGATGGGGTGAGAGGGTAGATGCGACAGAGCTGGCACGACTGTGGCGAAGGCGGCACGACGGCGGCAGAGGGGGCGGCGCAGAAGCGACTGGATCTGATTCAGGTCACAAAGGAGTGTCGGGCCAGGACCCACCGTTAGCACGTAACGGTCAAAATGTGGACTTCGCCCTACGCAGCCCCACTCGTCAGAATTAATGGTCAAGCCATTGACCCGACGGCAACGTCCGTTGTTGTCAGTTCTGAGGGTTTTGAGCAAGGGAGTGGGGAAAAGTGAACAATAGTTAAGAGCCTGAGGATGAATGAGTAGAACTAAGGAACCAGGGGCACATAAATAAAAAACCCAAAAAAGAAAAGGTATTCTTGAAGATCCCAATGATGCCTTGCCGCACGTCTGTGCTATTTCTCCTTGGTAAAAATTCCTTTGAAAGGAGCAGTCGACAGTCGTATATACAAAAAGGGGCCTGAAGAAGAGGCCTTGCACGACCGTAGGGTAGCTAGTTTTTTAATGAACCTGTAGTATGAGAGAGGGAGAAAAAATAAAGAAGGAGAAAAGGTTAAGGTCTGAATAGGGTCAAGCCGCACTATAGACCTTTTCCACAGTGTGCCTCCATCGCTGCCCAGGGTATTTTAAGTGTGTAATTATGCACGCATTGTATGTATGCCGCGGTTTTATGGGGCGATCGGCGGAGCTGAAACTGCTAGTCAAGCTCTGGATCCACCAAGTTGTCGTTTTGTAGAGTAGGCCGGACTCGCTTAGTAGTGTCCGGGGTCTTGATGACCGAATAATTGTCCGGCTTGATGAGGCCGCTCTGCACCTCGGCTGCAAGGGCCGCGGTGTGCTCCTCAGTACGGAGGGGTCGCTCCATGTTTCCATTGACTGTGATAATGCCGCGCGGTCCGGGCATTTTGAGCTTTAGATAAGCATAGTGCGGGATAAGCATAGTGCGGGACCACGGCCCGGATTGCGTTTGTCTGAGCAAGACGTAATAATTAGCCACTGCGAAAGGGGACAATGTTGAAAATTAAGTCTTCCCTTTGGAAGTTAACCGGCGAACCGAAGACTACTTCCAATGTTAATGAGCCCGTGCAACGGGCCTCTACGCCAGGTATCACTCCTTTAAAGGTGGTGTTACTAGGCTTGATTCTTGAAGGGTCAATACCCATTTTACGGATAGTGTCTTGATTAATCAAGTTAAGGCTGTTGCCGCCGTCCATAAGGACTCGAGTGAGATGGTATCCATCAATGATTGGGTCGAGTACCAGGGCCGCCGAGCCTCCATGACGGATACTGGTTGGGTGGTCCCTGCGATCGAAGGTGATTGGACAAGCCGGCCATGGGTTGAATTTTGGGGTGGCAGGCTCTACGGCATAGACGTCCCTTAGTGCACGCTTGCGCTCCCTCTAGGGGATATGTGTGACATATATCATGTTCACTGTTTTCACCTCAGGTGGAAATTTCTTCTGTCACCCTGTGTTCGGTGGGCGGGGATCATCATCGTCCTCGCTTTGAGGCCCTTTCCCCTTGTGTTCGGTATTTAACTTACCGGCTTGTTTAAAAACCCAGCTGTTTTTGTTGGAATGGTTGGCAGGCTTGTCGGGGGTGCCATGAATCTGGCAAGGCATGTCGAGTATCTTGTCCAAATTAGATGGACCGTCCCTATTTCCTTTGAATGGCTTCTTCCGCTGACTGGGTTTAGAGCCACTAAATCTGGTGTTGATCGGCGTATCTTCAGTTTCTTGATTGTTGTTCTGACGCTTGTTTTTGTTACGTCGTGGCCTTCCGTTGCCATCCCTGGTCCCAGAAGTGCCAGGGTCGCTGGTATTGTTGCTTCTACGAGCCAACCAGTTATCTTCGCCTACGCAGAAGCGGGTCATGAGTGCAGTAAGAGGTGCCATAGTCTTCGGCTTTTCCGGGCCGAGGTGTCGGACGAGCCATTCGTCACGGACGCTATGTTTAAATGCCACTAAGGCTTCAGCGTCCGGACAATCGACGATTTGGTTGTTTTTAATTAAGAACCGAGTCCAGAGTTTGCGTGCCGACTCTCCAGATTCCTGGACTATGTGACTAAGGTCATCAGCATCCAGTGGTCGGACATAAGTACCTTGGAAGTTGTCTTGAAAAGCATCCTTGATACGTCTCCAATGTATCTATAATTTTTTATTGTTCCATGCTATTATATTATCCATCTAGAACATTTTATATGCATTTATATGTTATTTTATATGATTTTTGGGACTAACCAATTGACCTAGAGCCTAGTGCCAGTTTCTGTTTTTTTTCTTGTTTTTGAGTATCGCAGAAAAGGAAAACCAAACGGAGTCCAATTGACCTGAAATTTCATGGAGATTATTTTTGGACCAGAAGAAGCCCACGGAGCATCGAAGATGGGCCAGAAGAGTCCCGAGGCACCCACGAGGGTGGGGGCACGCCCTACCCCCTGGGCGCACGCCCTATCTCGTGGCCGCCTCGGGGACCCCCCTGACTTGTTCCAAACGCCAAAACCTCTTATACATACAGAAACCCCCAGAACATAACCTAGATCGGGAGTTCCACCGCCGCAATCCTTTGTAGCCACCAGAAACCAATCTAGACCCGTTCTGGCACCCTGCCGGAGGGGGGAATCCCTCTCCGATGGACATCCATCCAAACGGTCTCCATGACGAGGAGGGAGTAGTTCACCCTCGGGGCTGAGGGTATGTACCAGTAGCTATGTGTTTGATCTCTCTCTCTCTCTCATGTTCTTGAGGTGGTACGATCTTGATGTATCGTGAGCTTTGCTATTATAGTTGGATCTGATGATGTTTCTCCCCCTCTACTCTCTTGTGATGGATTGAGTTTTCCCTTTGAAGTTATCTTATCGGATTGAGTCTTTAAGGATTTGAGAACACTTGATGTATGTCTTGCATGTGTTTATCTGTGGTGACAATGGGATATCACGTGATCCACTTGATGTATGTTTTGGTGATCAACTTGCGGGTTCCATAACATTGTGAACTTATGCATAGGGGTTGGCACACGTTTTCGTCTTGACTCTCCGGTAGAAACTTTGGGGCACTCTTTGAAGTACTTTGTGTTGGTTTGAATAGATGAATCTGAGATTGTGTGATGCATATCGTATAATCATACCCACAGATACTTGAGGTGACATTGGAGTATCTAGGTGACATTAGGGTTTTGGTTGATTTGTGTCTTAAGGTTTCAATCAATTATGATGAGAACAAAGTTGCTACTTATGATGATTATTGTGATGAAACTTATGCTATAAAGAGTAGTGATGATTATATTTATAAAACTTGTCATAATTATGAGTATCCTTTCTCTGAACATTACTCTTTTAGTGTGGAAACAATTTATAGTATTCAAGTCTCTTATGATACTCCCACTATTCCGAATGAGAAGAATTTTGCTTATGTGGAGAGTAATAAAAATTCTATGCTTGTAGATCATGAAAAAATGCTTTATGTGCTGGTTATATTGTTGAATTCATTCATGATGCTACTGAAAATTTATTATGAGGGAGGAATATATGCTTGTAGGAGTTGCAATAATGTCAAGTTTCCTCTCTATGTGCTTAAAGTTTTGAAGTTATGCTTGTTTTACCTTCCTATGCTAGTTGATTATTGTTCCCATAAGTTGTTTGCTCACAAAATCCCTATGCATAGGAAGTGGGTTAGACTTAAATTTGCTAGTCATATTCTTAATGATGCTCTCTTTATGTTTCAATTCTTATCTTTTATGTGAGCATCATTGGAATCATCATGCCTAGCTAGGGGCGTTAAACGATAGCGCTTGTTGGGAGGCAACCCAATTTTATTTTAGTTTCTTGCTTTTTAGTTCTGTTTAGTAATAAATAATCCATTTAGCCTCTGGCTAGATGTGGTTTTGTGTTTTAATTAGTGTTTGTGCCAAGTAGAACCTTTGGGAAGACTTGGGTGAAGTCTTTATGATCATGCTGTAAAAAACAGAAACTTTAGCGCTCATGAGATTAGCTAAAACATTTTACTGGAAAGTGCTATTTAGTTGATTCTTTTTGCAGATGATTACTAGAAAATTTCTCAGGTCCACCAATTTATTTTAGAATTTTTTGAGTTCCAGAAGTTTGCGTTAGTTACATATTACTACAAACTGTTCTGTTTTTGACAGATTCTATTGTCATTGTGTTACTTGCTTATTTTGATGAAACTATGGCTAGTAAAATAGTTTATAAACCATAGAGAAGTTGGAACATTAGGTTTAACACCAATATAAATAAATAATGAGTTCATTACAGTACTTTGAAGTGGTGTTTTGTTTTATTTCGCTAACGGAGCTTACGAGTTTTCTGTTAAGTTTTGTGTTGTGAAGTTTTCAAGTTTTGGGTATAGATTCGATGGACTATAGAATAAGGAGTGGCAACAGCCTAAGCTTGTGGATTCCCAAGGCACCCCAAGGTAATATTCAAGGATAACCAAGAGCCTAAACTTGGGGATGCCCCGGATGGCATCCCCTCTTTCGTCTTCGTTCATCGGTAACTTTACTTGGAGCTATATTTTTATTCACCACATGATATGTGTTTTGCTTGGAGCGTCATATCATTTTATTTTATTTTGCTTGCTGTTTGAATAAAGTATCAAGATCTGAAATTTTTAAATGGGAGAGTCTTCACATAGTTGCATAATTATTCGACTACTCATTGATCTTCACTTATATCTTTCGGAGTAGTTTGTTGTTTGCTCTAGTGCTACACTTATATCTTTTAGAGCACGGTGGTGGATTTGTTCGATAGAAACTATTGATCTCTCATGCTTCACTCAGATTATTTTGAGAGTCTTAAATAGCATGGTAATTCGCTTAAATAATCTTAATATGCTAGGCATACAAGATTTGTAAGAATTCTTATGAGTGTGTTGAATACTAAGAGAAGTTTAATGCTTGATGATTGTTTTGAGACATGGAGGTAGTGATATTAAAGTTGTGCTAGTTGAGTAGTTGTGAATTTGAGAAATACGTGTGTTAAAGTTTGTGATTCCCATAGCATGCATGTTTGGTGAACCGTTGTGTGATGAAGTCGGAGCATGATTTATTTATTGATTGTCTTCCTTATGAGTGGTGGTCGGGGACGAGCGATGGTCTTTTCCTACCAATCTATCCCCCTAGGAGCATGCGCGTAATACTTTGCTTTGATAACTTGTAGATTTTTGCAATAAGTATATGAGTTCTTTATGACTAATGTTGTGTCAATTGATTATACGCACTTTCTTCCTTCCACCATTGCTAGCCTCTCTAATACCGCACTTTTCACGCAGTGTCATACACCCACCATATACCTTCCTCAAAATAGCCACCATACCTACCTATTATGGCATTTCCATAGCCATTCGGAGATATATTGCCATGCAACTTTCCACCGTTCCGTTTATTATGACACGCTCCATCATTGTCATATTGCTTAGCATGATCATGTAGTTGACATAGTATTTGTGGCAAAGCTACCGTTCATAATTATTTCATACATGTCACTCTTGATTCATTGCATATCCCGGTACACTGCCGGAGGCATTCATATAGAGTCATACTATGTTCTTAGTATCGAGTTGTAACTGTTGAGTTGTAAGTAAATAGAAGTGTGATGATCATCATTTTTTTAGAGGATTGTCCCAAGTGAGGAAAGGATGATGGAGACTATGATTCCCCCACAAGTCGGGATGAGACTCCGGACGAAAAAAAAGAGGCCATAAAAAAAAGAAAAGGCCCAAATAAAAAAAAATGAGAGAAAAAGAGAGAAGGGACAATGTTACTATCCTTTTACCACACTTGTTCTTCAAAGTATCACCAAGATCTTCATGATAGAGAGTCTCTCATTTTGTCACTTTCATATACTAGTGGGAATTTTTCATCATAGAACTTGGCTTGTATATTCCAATGATGGGCTTCCTCAAAATGCCCTAAGTCTTCATGACCAAGCGAGTTGGATGCACACCCAGTTAGTTTCTTTTGTTGAGCTTTCATATACTTATAGCTCTAGTGAATCCGTTGCATGGCAATCCCTACTCACTCACATTGATATCTATTGATGGGCATCTCCATAGCCCGTTGATACGCCAAGTTGATGTGAGACTATCTTCCCTCTTTTTGTCTTCTCCACAACCACCATTCTATTCCACATATAGTTCTATATCCATGGCTCACGCTCATGTATTGCGTGAAGATTTAAAAAGTTTTGAGAATGTCAATAGTATGAAACAATTGCTTGGCTTGTCATCGGGGTTGTGCATGATTTAAATATTTTGTGTGGGGAAGATTGAGCATAGCCAGACTATATGATTTTGTAGGGATAACTTTCTTTGGCCATGTTATTTTCAGAAGACATGATTGCTTTGTTAGTATGCTTAAACTATTATTATTTTTATGTCAATATGAACTTTTATCTTGAATCTTTTAGATCTGAATATTCGTACCACAATTAAGAAGAATTACATTGAAATTATGCCACGTAGCACTCCGCATCAAAAATTATCCTTTTTATCATTTACCTACTCGAGGACGAGCAGGAATTAAGCTTGGGGATACCTGATACGTCTCCAACGTATCTATAATTTTTTATCGCTCCATGCTATATTATCTACTGTTTTGGGCAATACTGGGCTTTATTTCCACATTTATATTACTTTTGGGACTAACCTATTAACCGGAGGCCCAGCCCAGATTTGCTGTTTTTTTGCCTATTTCAAAGGTTACGAAGAAAAGGAATATCGACGGAGTCGTGAACGGAACGAAATCAACTAGAGAAGTTATTTTTGGAACGAAGCTACCCGATGGACTTGGACCCCGTGTCAAGGAAGGAATGAGGAAGCCACGAGGGTGGGGGCGCGTCCACCCCCTAGGGCGCCCCCGCCTCGTGGGGCCCTCGTGGCTCCCCGACGCATTTCTTCCGCCTATATAACTCCACGTACCCTAAGACTTCCAGAACAGAGAATAGATCGGGAGTTCCGCCGCCGCAAGCCTCTGTAGCCACCAAAAACCAATAGGGACCCTGTTCCGGCACCCTGTTGGAGGGGGGATCCCTCACCGGTGGCCATCTTCATCATCTCAGCGCTCTCCATGACGAGGAGGGAGTAGTTCACCCTCGGGGCTGAGGGTAGAACCAGTAGCTATGTGTTTGATCTCTCTCTCTCTCTCGTGTTCTTGATTTGGCATGATCTTGATGTATCGCGAGCTTTGCTATTATAGTTGGATCTTATGTTTCTTCTCCCCCTCTACTCTCTTGTAATGGATTGAGTTTTCCTTTGAAGTAATCTTATCGGATTGAGTCTTTAAAGATTTGAGAACACTCGATGGATGTCTTCTTGCGTCGTATCTGTGGTGACAATGGGATATCACGTGATTCACTTGATGTATGTTTTGGTGATCAACTTGCGGGTTCCTCCCATGAACCTATGCATAGGGGTTGGCACACGTTTTCATCTTGATTCTCCCGTAGAAACTTTGGGGCACTCTTTGAGGTTCTATGTGTTTGTTGAATAGATGAATCTGAGATTGTGTGATGCATATCGTATAATCATACCCATAGATACTTGAGGTGACATTGGAGTATCTAGGTGACATTAGGGTTTTGGTTGATGTGTGTCTTAAGGTGTTATTCTAGTATGAACTCTAGGGCTATTTGTGACACTTATAGGAATAGCCCAACGAATTGATTGGAAAGAATAACTTTGAGGTGGTTTCGTACCCTACCATAATCTCTTCATTTGTTCTCCGCTATTAGTGACTTTTTAGTGACTCTTTGTTTCATGTTGAGGGATAGTTATATGATCCAATTATGTTATTATTGTTGAGAGAACTTGCACTAGTGAAAGTATGAACCCTAGGCCTTGTTTCCTATCATTGCAATACCGTTTACGCTCACTTTTACCACTTCTTACCTTGCTGTTTTTATATTTTCAGATTACAAAAACCTATATCTACCATCATTATTGCACTTGTATCACCATCTCTTCGCCAAACTAGTGCACCTATACAATTTACCATTGTATTGGGTGTGTTGGGGACACAAGAGACTCTTTGTTATTTGGTTGCAGGGTTGCTTGGGAGAGACCATCTTCATCCTACGCCTCCCACGGATTGATAAACCTTAGGTCATCCACTTGAGGGAAATTTGCTACTGTCCTACAAACCTCTGCACTTGGAGGCCCAACAACGTCTACAAGAAGAAGGTTGTGTAGTAGACATCAATAGGAAGAGGGTTAGACTTAAATGTGCTAGTCATATTCTTCATGATGCTCTCTTTATGTCTCAATTCTTATCTTTTATGTGAGCATCATTGAAATCATCATGCCTAGCTAGGGGCGTTAAACGATAGCGCTTGTTGGGAGGCAACCCAATTTTATTTTGTTATTTACTTTTTTCTAATGTTTAGTAATAAATAATTCATCTAGCTTCTGTTTAGATGTGGTTTTATGTTTTAAATTAGTGTTTGTGCCAAGTAGAACCTTTGGGAAGACTTGGGTGAAGTCTTTATAATCTTGCTGTAAAAAACAGAAACTTAGCGCTCACGAGATTAGCTGCCATTTTTTTACTGGGGAGCGCTTTTAGGTCGACCAATTTATTTCAGAATTCCTCAGATCGACCAATTTATTTCAGAATTTTTGGAGTTCCGGAAGTATACGTTTGATACAGATTACTACAGACTGTTCTGTTTTTGACAGATTCTGTTTTCTATGTGTTGTTTGCTTATTTTGATGAATCTATGAGTAGTATCGGAGGGTATAAACCATAGAGAAGTTGGAATACAGTAGATATTACACCAATTTGAATTTAGAATGAGTTCACTACATTACCTAAGTGGTGATTTATTTTCTTATACTAACGGAGCTTACGAGTTTTCTGTTGAGTTTTGTGTTGTGAAGTTTTCAAGTTTTGGGTAAAGATTCGATGGACTATGGAATAAGGAGTGGCAAGAGCCTAAGCTTGGGGATGACCAAGGCACCCCAAGGTAATATTCAAGGACAACCAAGAGCCTAAGCTTGGTGATGCCCCGGATGGCATCCCCTCTTTCGTCTTCGTTCATTGGTAACTTTACTTGGAGCTATATTTTTATTCAGCACATGATATGTGTTTTGCTGGGAGCGTTTTCTTTTGTTTCGATTGCTGTTTGAATAAAATACCAAGATTTGAAATTATTAAATGTTAGAGGGTCTTCACATAGTTGCATAATTATTCGACTACTCATAGATCCTCACTTATATCTTTCGGAGTAGTTTGTCATTTGCTCTAGTGCTTCACTTATATATTTTTAGAGCACAGCGGTGGTTTTATTTTGAAGAAATTATTGATCTCTCATGCTTCACTTATATTATTTTGAGAGTATTTTAGAACAGCATGGTAATTTGCTTTGGTTATGAAATTAGTCCTAATATGATGGCATTCAAGATGGGTATAATAAAAACTTTCATATAGAGTGCATTGAATACTATGAGAAGTTTGATACTTGATGATTGTTTTGAGATATGAAGATGGTGATATTAGAGTCATGCTAGTTGAGTAATTGTGAAATTGAGAAATACTTGTGTTGAGGTTTGCAAGTCCCATAGCATGCACGTATGGCAACCGTTGTGTGACAAATTTGAAGCATGAGGTCTTTCTTTGATTGCCTTCCTTATGAGTGGCGGTCGGGGACGAGCGATGGTTTTTCTCCTACCAATCTATCCCCCTAGGAGCATGCGCGTAGTGCTTTTTTTTGATGAATTGTAGATTTTTGCAATAAGTATGTCAGTTCTTTATGACTAATGTTGAGTCCATGGATTATACGCACTCTCACCCTTCCATCATTGCTAGCCTCTTCGGTGCCGTGCATTGCCCTTTCTCACCTCAAGAGTTGGTGAAAACTTTGCCGGTGCATCCAAACCCCGTGATATGATACGCTCTATCACACATAAGCCTCCTTATATCTTCCTCAAAACAGCCACCATACCTACCTATTATGGCATTTCCATAGCCATTCCGAGATATATTGCCATGCAACTTTCCACCGTTCCGTTTATTATGACACACTTCATCATTGTCATATTGCCTTGCATGATCATATAGTTGACATCGTATTTGTGGCAAGGCCACCATTCATAATTTATCATACATGTCACTCTTGATTCATTGCCCATCCCGGTACACCGCCGGAGGCATTAATATAGAGTCATACTTTGTTCTAGTATCGAGTTGTAATCTTTGAGTTGTAAATAAATAGAAGTGTGATGATCATCATTGATAGAGCATTGTCCCCCAAAAAAGAAAATAAAATAAAGGCCAAATAAAAAAAGGGCCAAAAAAGGGATAATGCTACTATGTTTTTTTGACACTTGTGTTTCAAAGTAGCACCATGATCTTCATGATAGAGAGTCTCTTATATTGTCACTTTCATATACTAGTGGGAATTTTTCATTATAGAACTTGGCTTGTATATTCCAATGATGGGCTTCCTGAAATGCCCTAGGTCTTCGTGAGCAAGCAAGTTGGATGCACACCCACTTAGTTCCTTTTGTTGGGCTTTCATACATTTATAAGCTCTAGTGCATCCGTTGCATGGCAATCCCTACTCCTTGCATTGACATCAATTGATGGGCATCTCCCTAGCCCATTGATTAGCTGCATCAACATGAGAATTTCTCCTTTTTTGTCTTCTCCACACAACCCCCATCATTATATTCTATTCCACCCATAGTGCTATGTCCATGGCTCATGCTCATGTATTGCGTGAAAGTTGAAAAAGTTTGAGAATACTAAAGTATGAAACAATTGCTTGGCTTGTTATCGGGGTTGTGCATGATGGGAGCATTTTGTGTGATGAAAATGAAGCATGGCCAAACTATATGATTTTGTAGGGATGAGCTTTCTTTGGCTAGGTTATGTTGAGAAGACATAATTGCTTGGTTAGTATGCTTTGAAGTATTATTATTTTTATGTCAGTATTAAACTTTTGTCTTGAATCTTATGGATCTAAATATTCTTGCCACAATAAATAAGATTACATAGGTAGCATTCCACATAAAAAATTCTATTTTTATCATTTACCTACTTGAGGACGGGCAGGAATTAAGCTTGGGGATGCTGATACGTCTCCAACTTATCTATAATTTTTTATTGTTCCATGCTATTATATTATCCATCTAGGATGTTTTATATGCATTTATATGCTATTTTACATGAGTTTTGGGACTATCCTATTAACCTAGAACCCAGTGCCAGTTTCTGTTTTTTCTTGTTTTTGAGTATCCCAGAAAAGGAAAACCAAATGGAGTCCAATTGACATGAAATTTCACGGAGATTATTTTTGGACCAGAAGAAGCCCACGGAGCATCGGAGATAGGCGAGAAGAGTCTCGAGTCACCCACGAGGGTGGGGGCGCTCCCTACCCCCTGGGTGCGCCCCCCTACCTTGTGGCCGCCTCGGGGACCCCTGACTTGTTTCCGACACCAAAACCTCTTATATATACAGAAACCCCCAGAACATAACCTAGATCGGGAGTTCTGCCGCCGCAAGCCTCTGTAGCCACCAAAAACCAATCTAGACCCGTTTCGGCACCCTGCCGGAGGGGGGAATCCCTCTCCGGTGGCCATCTTCATCATCCCAGCGCTCTCATGATGAGGAGGGAGAAGTTCACCCTCGGGGCTGAGGGTATGTACCAGTAGCTATGTGTTTGATCTCTCTCTCTCTCTCATGTTCTTGAGGTCATACGATCTTGATGTATCACGAGCTTTGCTATTATAGTTGGATCTTATGATATTTCTCCCCCTCTGTCGGTGTCAAAATCGGCGTATCTTGGGTAGGGGGTCTGGAACTGTGCGTCTAAGGCGGATGGTAATAGGAGGCGGGGGACACAATGTTTACCCAGGTTCGGGCCCTCTCGATGAAGGTAATACCCTACTTCCTGCTTGATTGATCTTGATGATATGAGTATTACAAGAGTTGATCTACCATGAGATCGTAGAGGCTAAACCCTAGAAGCTAGCCTATGATTTATGATTGTTCTCGTCCTACGGACTAAACCCTCCGGTTTATATAGACACAGAGGGGGATAGGGTTACATAGAGTCGGTTACAAGGGAGGAGATGCACATATCCGAATTGCCAAGCTTGCCTTCCACGCCAAGGAGAGTCCCACCCAGACACAGGACGAAGTCTTCAATCTTGTATCGTCCAATAGTCTGGCCAAAGTATATAGTCCGGCTGTCTGAGGACCCCCTAATCCAGGACTCCTTCAGTAGCCCCTGAACTAGGCTTCAATGACGATGAGTCCGGCGCGCAGATTTTTTCCGGCATTGCAAGGCGGGTTCTTCCTCCGAATACTCCATAGAAGATTTCGAACACAAGGATCGTGTCCAGATGCGTAAAACAAATTCCATATACCACCGTAGAGAGTATGATATTTCCACGATCTAATCTGCTGACAATTTTTCATAATGTTACGTCATGCCGTGGTCCGGCCATTACGAACCGTTTTTCCCAGCCTGCCACTGCACGTGTTGCGAGGCGGTTTTATTGGCACGTCTTGTCGAAGCAGAGATTGTGTCCCTCTTATCATGGGATTCTCATCAATATGGGTATGGGTAACCCAATCGTGCCTGCTGGTATGACTCCTCGATTTTAGGCAAGTTCCAAACGGCCACGCGGAGGACGCTCGATATTCACCCTCTTTATAAAGGGGCCAAGGCATGTCCTTTTCTTCTCGCGCTCAATCGAATCCTTCCCCCCACCTCGAGTTCCAACACCCAAGGCTCAGGTTAAGCGCTTCGGACCTTCAATCATGTCCGGATCCAACCTTCAAGGCCGGTGGATGGCCTCCTCTGTCACAGAGGAGGACATCAAGAAGCTAAGAGAAGCCAGGTATCTGACCGTCGAAATCTCGCACAGGCTAGCCTGCTCAAGGGCAGGTCATCCCCACTCCTGAACCCAATGAGAGTGTCGTATTTGTTTCGCACTTCTTTCGAGGGCTAGGCTTTAGTATTGTTCCTTTGTTAGAGGGATTATGTTCTATTATGGGCTCGATTTCCATGATCTGGCTCCGGATTCCATCCTTCACATCTCGTCGTTCATCGTCGTGTGTGAGGCCTTCCTCCGCATCACCCCACACTTCGGCTTATGTCTCAAGACCTTCAATCTGAAGCCGAAAATGATCGATGGGTGACACGCAGAATGCGGAGGTGCCATAATAAGAAAAGGCGCCTGTCAGGACCCTGATTCCAGGTCACATCGATCTAGCTGGTAACACCTCATATCACTTTGCGGCCTCACACACGGTATTCCCATGGGTGTCGCCTTACCATGGCCCGGGACCGTTTGCGCCTTTTGGCTCACGTATATGATAGTGTTGCTAGCATCCATATGACAGAGAACCCGGGCTGACATGACTAGTCGTGAACCCAAAGTGGCACTAACTTACGAGGACATGCATACATGAATCAACATCGAGCATGTCGGTCAGCAGCGTGCAAATATGGGCTGTAGCACTGGGCTAACAGGAGTCCGGTGAACCGGGCTATAGCAGGCTAGGCAGGACTCTGGATGTCATCGCGTGACATTTCCCCGAAGGGACAGACACAGGAACGAAGTGAATCACATGCCGCTACCAAGTGTTCCGGAGCGGTAGTCTTTGGGCTAGCAGGACTCCGGTGAACCGGGCTGTAGCGGACTACTATGGCTCATGGAAGCACAAGACTACAATTCCCCATAAGAGCGGCTACCAAGGATAAACAACTAGATTGTCAGATCCCACACAGACCAAGCATTTCAATCATACACACAATTTTCTCAATATGTGCAAATACAACATGGCATCACAACAAGACTCTACGACTCAGAGTATTTATTCATTAGGCTCCGAGGAGCCAAGTATTACAAACATGGGTCTCATGACCCAACATACATAGCATACAAGCAACAAGCACATGCGGAAGCTTAACTTATCTGAGAACAGACAACTACAAATGAAGAAGGCTGAGAAGCCTGACTATCTACAAGATCCCGCCGAGGGCACAAGATCATAGCTGAGGTAACAAGCTAAACGTCGAAGTCCACGCGGAACTACTAGTGAGAATGAAGTCTCTCTGCAAAAACATAAATTAAGCAAATGTGAGTACAAATGTACCCAGCAAGACTTACATCAGAACTAACTACATATGCATCGGTATCAACAAAGGGGGTGGTGGAGTTTAACTGCAGCAAGCCAGCTTAGACTCGGTGGCTATCCTAAACTACGACTGCAAGTAACTCTTTTGAGGTGGCACACACGATTCCACATATTCACCATATCAATACACCACTTTGCGTCTGCTCCCATCTCCCTACGAGAAGGCCATCCATAGCACTCACGCTTATCTTGCGCATTTTAAAGTATCCACTTTCACTTGTCTATGAACTGTACATGCAACCCAGAAGTCCTTTTTTGCGGACACGGCTATTCGAATAGATGATGTTAACCCTGCAGGGGTGTACTTCTTCACACACGCTCTCGCCACTTACCACCATGTACACGTCGTGTATCTCGGCAACCTTCAAGCGGAAGCCTGGCGAGGGAGTCGGCCACGACCTGACTAATCACACAAGTCTCTAGTCCAGGTTTATCGCCTATTCGGGTTCCATCCGCAAGGAGATCCGGCCGGGGTGTCGCTCACGGCCCCAAACGATGTGAGCAGGGTTCCCAAGCCCACCATCCGGGTGCCACTTGGTACACCGTTCCATCAGGCCTAGTCTGTCCCAAGCCCACTGCACGGGTGCCACTTGGTAGACTACTAACACTACCAACAAACACCGTAAACTAGTTGCAACTCCCGGACAGAGATCAGGTTGATTAATAAGTCGAGAGAGCTTGGAGCGCCCGGAGCCCAATGTGTGGTAGTAAATGTTCATGGATCACAAACACATAACTCAGTTCCTGAGGACGACTGCAATGAGACAACCCACCATGTACTCCTACATGGCCTCTCACCGCTACCTTTACCAAATCGTGTTCACACACTTAGCTCTCAACAGTAGGACATGTTCACACACCTCCAATTCATCCCCGATGAATCGGACCTGACTCAACTCTAAGTAGTAGCAGGCATGACAAACAAGCATGAATGAGTAGGCACATCAGGGCTCAAACAACTCCTACTCATGCTAGTGGGTTTCATCTATTTACTGTGGCAATGACAGGTCATGCAGAGGAAAAGGGGTTCAACTACCGCATCATGTAACAGATGAATCGTTGTTGTCCTAATGAAGTAACAGAGAGCAGGAGCGAAAGAGTGGGACTGTATCAGAATGAACAAGGGGGTTTTGCTTGCCTGGCACTTCTGAAGATAGTATAGCTCTCCATCGGTGTCATCGATCACATCATCGGAAACATCGTCTACTAAAAGGGAACAACCACCGGCAAACACATAAGAAACCACAATCAATGCAATGCACATTCATATGAATGATATGTCATATTAAAGTACTAAATTGACCTAGTGCAACAGTTAGTCATATTCATTGAAGTGGAATTCAAACCTATAGCAAATTCCAACTCCAAAACTAATTACCATTTATTCCATAATCATGAATTGTCCTATTCAGTGAGGTTAACTTGTTCAAACATGCATGAAAATGACATATTCTGATTCTTTGGATTTTTTTGATCATTTTTCATATATAACTTATTTCATTTGGAGTTACGGTTGAATTTCTATGATTTTTCAAAGTTTGCAACATTTTCTGAAATTTCCAAATCATTTTTGAATTAGAAATATTCTAGAAAATGCTTACTGCGTCAGCTCTAGGTCATGCTGACGTCAGTTGGTCAACAGGGTCGGTCCTGGTCAAACCTGACCCGTGGGGCCCACGGGTCAGTGACTCAGTTAGTTAACTGGGTTAATTAGGGTTAGACTAATTCTAACAAAAATGTCAGCAGGGCTGGGCCCACATGTCAGTGGCTCAGGGTTAGTTTAGCTAGGGGATTAACACCTAACAGCGGTGATTAGCACTAACTAACACCTAACTAATCAAGTTAGGGCCGGCCCCACATGTCATAGTCTCTGGGCGGGGCCCAACCGGGGTCAAAGTGGGTTAAACCCACCGGCGACTCGATGCCAGCGAGGCCCGAGACGGCGGCTCGGCTCGGGAAACGCCCACAGGGCACAGACGAGGCCATTCTCGGGCTCGTTGGAGAGATCTTGCAGGTGCGCGTCGAGGGGTGGTGGAGGCCGGAGCCGACGACAGCGAGCTCCAAGGCGTCGGCCGGAGTTCGGGCAACAACGGGTTCGGTGCTACGGTGCATGGGAGAAGGAGCTGGTGGGCACTACGGGCTCTTGGGAGTGCACTGAGTGTAGTAACGCGCTCGGTTTGGACGGAGGCGAACCAAAATGATGACGGCGACAAGTCCGGCGCCGGTGAGGTCTCGGTCTCGACGGAAACAAGGGCTACGATGAGCTAATGGACATGGGAGTAGGGGGTATCGGTAGAGGAGCTCACGGCGAGTGCAAAGGTGGCCTCGGCGTGCTCGGGGAAGCACCGGAACGAGCGGGGCGGCGAGAGGGATCTCCGGTGGCCGGCGACGAAGATGATGAAGATGGCGTTGATGCAGGGCCTCCGGCGAGGCGTGGCTGGACGGAGAGGACGAGGGAGGCGTGGCGATGCTCGTGGACACGTCCGGGAGGCGAGGGGAGCACGGAGGTTGCGTCTATGGCGTAGGCGACAAGCTCTGCTCAGGTAGAGAGGAAGAGAGAGTAGAGGAGGGGGAAGAGGTCGGGAGAGAGTGAGAGAGTTCCAGGGGGTGCGTGGCTGCACCAGGGTGGGCCAGGGTGAAGCGGCAAGAAGCAGGAGGTGGCCGGGGCGCGTGGGTGCGCACGGCGGCCACACGCCTCTCGTCCTACTGGCGAGAGGAGGGAGATGACTGGCAGCGGCGCTGGGCTGGGCCGGCCAGGTGGGCTGCGCCAGGTAGGTGTCCAGGTGAGTCTCTGCTCTTTTCCTATTTCTTTCTCTTTTCTAATTCTGACATTTGTTTCTAGACTTAGTAACAATGGTTAGGAACTTCCAAAAATCATCAAACTACTCATGCCCACTGTATAGAATATATCCAACAGGAAACATTTTGGTTTAAGATTATTTGAGCATTTAAAATATTTTATAGCATTTAAATGCCCAAATGCAAATAGAGTATGATTTAATTCAGAGCCCAAATATGTCATGGAAAATGTGCATCACCTCCGTTATCAAGTTTGACATTTTCCATGAATGATGAACATTTTTGAAAGCCATTTGGATTTACTGGAAAAAAATTAGGTGAACCTAGTGAATTCCTTTGATGCTAGGGGTTTAGGCAATCCCCATTTCAACTTTCTTTCAAGATTAATCATGATGCACACATGAGGCTAGCCTAGTGCATTACCAGAAGCTAGGGATGTGACAGCGCCGGCGCTCCATGGCCAAAGGGTTCCTTCCCGGAGATGTCCGACTTATGGCAGTGGGAGTGGTTTTACATCACAGCTCCCCGAAGTACTAAGTGGGTAGCTGCCCCCGCCTTCCGTTCGGGCCCCCGCCACAACTGGTGTCATGGGTCAACAAGGGGCTGAACTGGGGGCCAGTTAATGACGTGCCGACATTGCAGAGTCGCATCTGAGATCTCCTCAAGAGAGATGTTAGCCTTTTCAAGGTAATGCAAGTCAAGCTAGTTTGTCAGGTCCTGCCATGCCAACGTCGATCTCTCCGTATGTGGGAGTTCAACCTGGAAAGACCGTGAACTATTCAGCAATTCTTCGGCGTGACGCTTGGAGGGATGTATGGATTGTTCTTCGGATCACGAATAAAGTGTCCGGACACCACCGAGGATGTCTTTTCATAAGTAATTCTGCGGCCGAACATGATGTCTTTTCATTTGCCCTAACATCATTCTGAACAACCGCTCTTTCACCAGGACTGGATAAAAAAGGCGAAGATGATCAAGTGTTCAGCCCCCCTTCCCGACGGCTCACCGGATCATGTACTAGCCAAGATGCTCGAGCATGCACCTTATCAAGTGCCCTCAGAGGAAGACAAAGGGAGGAATAAAGAAGCCGAAAGCAGGCTTCATGCATTACTCATCCAAACCGGGGGAATTAGTGTCTCCGCGAAGGAGGATAATCGGGAAGAAGAATCTGAAATCCCTTCTCCCCAAGGAAGGAAAAGGACCGACTCTGAAGACTTGGAAACAAGGGTTTCCAAATGAGGGAAGAAAACCTCACCAGGGGGCCCTGCCCCAGAGGGCATCCTTACCGCACAGTGCCCGCAAGGGGATCAGCCCTCCACCGAGCTGTAAGTGAACGAGAGTATTTTATAGTGAATATACCCTGTTTCATCTCCGAGGACAATAACCGAGACGTATGTCTTGTAGTTCGGATTGTAGCCCTTCTCGACAGAGTTCGTCTTCGGGGGATCTTCTTCCGGAGATGATGGAGAGCAAACGCCTCCCCGTGCCTCCCCGCCTCATGAGGCGGACGACCCTGAGGTGTCGTCACGGAGGATTTCTCCTGATCCACCAAGGCCAGAAGGTAACTCTTTAGCCACCCGAAGTCTGGAGTATTCGGCTCCTAAGGAGAGCAACAGAAAGATTCCGGGACTGTCCGGTGTACGACCGAACGCACTGATGGGTCTTCTAGAGCAAGCGGCTATCTCAGAGGCGCATCGTACTTTAATGGGTACGGTGGTTGAGGGATTTCATCCGCCAAAAGTGGGTTGCATGAAGCTTTTATGAGCCTGCTAAGAGGCCTTGAGGTATGCAAAATAATATATATTTTTTACGGCACCGCACATGCTAGGTGTGCCCTATGCAGATAGTAGCCCCTGAGACTCTGGTTGCCGTCCAAAGGCGGCCAACAGAGGATCATAGTCCCATGTAATGATCATGCTGCCTTCATGTGCAGGCAGCTGAGGGTCTGGTGGCTGGCCGGACTGGTGAGTTTGCCGAACTAAGGCGGCAACTTGATGAGGCAGATGCCGACATCGTTCTTGTAAACAAGCGGCTTGACGAGGCACATGGTATGTATTCTCCGGTCATCAACAGATATTAAGAAGAACATGATGCTAGTATTTGTAATATACTGTGACTGCAGATGGAGCTGTCGCCGTGGACACCCTTCGGGCGAAGCTTGCCCAAGACAAGGAACAAGCCAGGAGAAGCGATGCGGCCGCCCTAAAGGCGGCCGAAGAGTTAAGAGCCTAACAAGCTGCTCATCGCCAGAGCGAAGAAAAAAAAGCCAAGATGGCTATTGAGCTGAAGGATGCCGCCGACCGGTATGAGCTTCTTGAAAAGGAAAGCCAAGCAAAAGCGGCAGACCTGAAGAAATCCATGGTAGCAACCAAGGAAACCTGCTCTAAAATCAGAGCAGCGAAGGAGGAGCTTCGTCAAGCCGGAAGTATCACGGCTGGGAAGCCCTTTTTGTTGCGGACGAATTTTGGAGATCCGAAGTATGCCCCTCTAGATAAATTGTGGAGTGCTGCAGACGCGTACTTGGACTTGGCAGCGAGTGCTGCTGATGCGACTGAGATTTTCAAAGATCAAAAAGATCATGAAGTGGAAAAGTTGTCCTGGTCGCAGTTCAGTGCTCCAACGCGTCCGCTGCTGTTAAATGAGCAAATGGCTGAGTGGGCTGAACTCCATAGATTGTCCGGACTTGCCATGAGGTCTATCGTGGATCATCTTTGGCCGGAAGGGCCAAGGCCGAATAGTTATTTTGGTTTATTGCAACGATTCCATGGTGTTGTGCCGCATATCGACGCTGTAAAGAGGTCGGCGTGCATATAGGGTGCATGGATCGCTCTTGCCCGTGTTAAGACATACTGGGTAGAGATGGAGACCACCGTTGTTGCAACCCAGGATCCGGCCATAGGCCAGGTCTCGGCCGAGCACTATTTTGAAGAAGTCCTAGAAGGTGCTCGTTTAATAGAGGCTCAGTGCTCGAAGAGTATCATGTTAAAGTGACATGTATCCCGATTGTAAAAACAATGTTAATTTGATTATGGAGGCTATGTTTATACTTTTGCCTGAAAGTATTATGATGCCTCCTGTGCGGCCGTTTATGTGTGTGTGTGTGTGTGTCTATATATATATATATATATATATATATATATATATATATATAACCTGAAAGTTTGCAGTCGTCGGCTTCTGCCCCCACGCATATAATGCGGGGGATATAGCCCCTGGTACTTCCGCTCTTATCCGAATACGGTGCGTGTCCGTACATGACCGGGAAACCGGTCCTTCGCTAATGCAGAGGAATTGCGAAGATTCCGCTGAGTCCTTGAGTGGTTGACCAGTCTCGCGCTTTATCATGACAGTCAGTTTTCGGCTTTCTCTACCGAGGTGCTCATCCAGATGAACTAGGGCACAATCGCAGTAGTTCTCCCGGTGCCAACTTAGCCGATAGAGTGGAACGTAAGGTAGCAAAACACGGGAGTCAGGCATACCCAACTATTGACCAAAGACATGATTCGGAGCTGATGCATATAAGGCCAAACTCGCGACGCCGAACACTCCCTAAGGTATTCGGACTTTACAACATATACGGGGCTGAGTAACGCCCTTGATTATGAACCCTGAATTTCTAGGTATGTGCATTAGTCTGACGTGGTGAAATGCCAATAACGCCAGCACCCCTCTCGGTTGTCTTGAGTACCCGGAGGGCGTGAAGCAACAAGAGACAGTAAGAAAGGTTTACATAGGGTCTTAATCTAAAAAGAAACCTTTGAACGGGGCCCTGCTGCACGTCTGTGCCTGTGTCTCCGTTGTGCCATATCCTGGAAGGGTGTAGCACGATTATCATCTGTAAAAGAGAAAAACCCAGGTGAAAGTTTTCACGCGAAAAATTGGTTATTCTTAATAAACCATTAAAATTCAATCTAAATAAGGTCGAGCCGAACGGTAGCCCCTTTTACATGCGGGAAGCCCCTAGCACCACCTATGGGGGTATATCCCTCGACCCAATCTCAGGTTTATCTGAGCTGTTACAGCTAGGGGTGCGCCGGACTCGTCTAGCCGTGTCTGCGGTCTTGACGACCGATCATTTATTCTGGTTGGAGAGGCCGTTCAATGTTCGGCTGCTAAAGCCGCCGCACGTTCTTCCGCACATAAGGAACGCGTTGTGTTCCCGCTAACTATGATGATGCCGTGTGGACCGGGCATCTTGAGCTTAAGATAAGCATAATGTGGTACTGCATTAAAACGAGCGAAGGCCGTTCTTCCGAGTAGTGCTTGATAGTCGCTTAGGAATGGAGCGATGTCGAAGATTAACTTTTCACTTTGTAAGTTGTCAGGAGAACCGAATACAACCTCTAGTACTAGAGAGCCCGTGCAGCGGGCCTCTGGGCATGGTATTACTCCTTTAAAGGTAGTATTGCTTTGGCTGATTCTTGTCGGGTATATCCCCATTTTGCGGACTGTGTCCTGATATATCAGATTAAGATTACTGCCGCCGTCCATAAGGACTCAGGTGAGATAGTATCCGTCAATTATTGGGTCTAGTACCAGGGCAGCCGATCCTCCATGCCAGATACTGGTCAGGTGATCCCTGCGGTCAAAAGTGAACGGGCAGGCTGACCAAGGGTTGAACTTGGGGGTGGCGGGCTCTACGGCGCATATGTCTCGGAGTGCGCGTTTGCTCCTCCTTTTTGTTACGTGAATCATGTTCACTGTTTTGACCTCTGGTGGGAATTTTTTCTATCCCCCAGTGTTTTCCTGGCGAGGCTCATCCTCGTCTTCACTTGGTGTCTCCCAGCGTTTAGCTTGCCGGCCTGCTTGAAGACCCAACATTCTCTATTGGTGTGGTTTGCAGGTTTGTCGGAGGTGTCATGAATATGACATAATCTGTCTAGAATCTTGTTTAGGCTGGACGGTCCATCTCTGCTGCCTTTGAATGGCTTTTTCCGTTGACCGGGTCGAGAGCCCCTGAATCCGGCGTTTACCGCCGTGTTGTCTGGGCTGTCTTCATTGTGTCGACGCTTGCTTTTATTGCGTTGTGGTTTTCCATTGCCATCCCTGACTTCGGATGTGCCTGGGTCGCTGGTGCCGCTACGGGCCAGCCAACTATCTTCGCCCCCGCAGAAGCGGGTCATTAGGCTTGTTAGGGCTGCCATTGTCCTCGGTTTTTCCTGGCCGAGGTGTCTAGCGAGCCATTCGTCCCAGACACTGTGTTTGAAAGCTTCTAAGGCTTCAGCGTCCGGGCAGTCGACGATTTGATTCTTCTTAGTGAGAAATCTATTCCAAAGCTTTCGGGCTGACTCTCCGGGCTGTTGAATTATATGACTTAAATCGTCTGCATCCGGAGGTCGGACATAGGTCCCTTGAAAATTAGCCCTAAAAGCATCCTCAAGCTCTTCCCGACTTCCAATTGAGTTTTCGGGGAGGCTTTTCAGCCAGTGCCGAGCTGGTCCCTTCAATTTGAGGGGCAAGTATTTGATGGCGTGAGATCATCTCCGCGAGCCATATGGATGTGAAGGATAAATTCCTCAATCCAGACCCCAGGGTCTGTCGTTCCGTTGTATGCCTCTATGTTCACGGGTTTAAATCCCTCGGGAAATTCGTGATCCAGCACCTCATCGGTGAAGCATAGGGGGTGTGTCGGGGCAGGCTGATCTGGCCCACGAACACCTATGGGACCGGCGGACCGAGCCCCTTTTGGTTCGGCGGGGGGCGGAGGTCGCACGAAGAGCAGATCGAGGCGAAGCACACGAGCGGTTTACCCAGCTTCGGAGCTCTCCCGAGAGATAACACTCCCTCTTGCTGCATGTCTGAGTGTATTGAGTTCTTGCTCAGAGCGCTGAGTGCTACAAAGACACAAAAGCTGCTAACGAGACCGAGCGTGAGTGTCGAGCCTCTCGAACCCCCTCTCGTTGCGCATGGGCCTCCTTTTATATGCTAAAGGGGTCTCCGGCAGGTGGCAACGTAGACAAGGGTAAAATGGAAAAGGAGTGGTTGGTACAGCTACTTGTACGATTATGTACGATGTATCATACCTAACCACGACAGCAGGGGACAAAGGCAATTAATGCCCGTCACGTCTCCCTAACGGTCTGCGAAAAGGGACCGTCGGGCGCCACCGCTTGCCACGATGGCAATCTTGTCAAGACCGCATGCCACCAAGGCCACAGCCACACGGCCTCTTGCCACGCTGCTACCGAAAGGTCCTGTAGGCGACTTCGTTAGTGGATGTCTTTGGAGCGCTTGGTCTGAGTGGTGGTCTGCCGCGGCAAGCGCCTTACATGATTGTTGTCTTGTCGCGTCCGGAAGCTTGTCGCTCACCGGGCCTTCCCGGCAAGCTCCTCTTACCGGGGCCTTGTCTCCTAGGTGCCTTGGGTGGCCTTCCCGGCAAGCTCCTCTTGCCGGGGCCTTGTCTCCTTGGCTTGAATACTTTGTTCTTGAATGGCTCCAAAGGAACCACGGAGGACCTCGGCGGTCACCTGGTAAGCCCTTGCCGTGGAGGGCTGCAATTGCCCGTGCACAAGTTCGGGATACTAGGGTACCCCTACTCTAGTACACCGGCAGAGCCCCGGCTCTGGGCCACCTGCAGTGCGGCGCTGTTGGGCTAGGCCCAAAACAGAACACGGCACTCATGACCTGGGTTATGCCGTAACTCACCCCGGACCCACCACGCCCTCCACGAACGGCACGCGTCGAATGCGGCGTCGTGTGAGAGATCGTGGGTGAGATCGTGGGTGGTTTCTTTATTCGGAAAAACGGAACGTCCGCCCCTCCCTCTTTATAAGCGGGGGAAACAGGGGCAGTCCGCCCATCTCGCCAGTTGCTGTCCAATCTCGAAAAACCTCCGCTGCTCCCCTCTTCTTCCCAAGGCTGAAGAGAGAGCAGCGCTCCGCCCCCCATCGCCACCAGCATCACCAACGCCGTCGATCTCCCTCACCACCTCCGCCATGGCTCCGAAAGCCGACAAGGGGAAGGCCGTGAAGTCGGCCGAGGCGCAGCGGCTTGCGGCGCTGCGGAAGGAGCGGGCAATCTTCCCCCCCAGCTCGCCGCGAGGGAGCTGAGGGAGAACTACTACCTCTTCTGGTCGACGGAGACGCGAGCGCATCCGCGCACGAAGGTACTTCCAGCTGCTGCTTTGGAACTAGCTCCGAACGGATATCGCTTCTTCGTGCTCTTCTTCTACTGCGGGCTCTGCCCGCCTTTCTCTGAATTTTTCTGTGACATCATGAACACCTACGGGTTCCGCCTCCTTGATTTCACCCCCAATGCTGTTCTGACCACGGCAGTTTTCGCACATCTCTGCAAAACTTTGTCGGAGTCCATCCAAACATAGCCCTTTTCCGCCACTTCTTTATACCACGAGTTGAGAGAGGGGAGCCTCTTGCTGGAGGAATCGCTGGGATCTCGAGGATCGGCAAGAAGGAAGCCTATCTGGAGGGAGAGCTCCGTAGCAAATGGGAGGAATGGAGGGCGGATTGGTGCTGGATTGTCGAGGAGAACCGCAGCCGTTTACATCGCCCAGCGCCAAACCCCAATAGTGCGCGCAGCAACGATTGGAGCAACGTGGCCCCGGAAGATGCTAGGCTGAAGATTGCAGTCACCCGAATCCTTCGCCTTAGACTTGCCGGGCTCACCGTAGGCACCGTTGGCGCAGACTTTCTTCGCCGCCCGCCCCCTTGCAGGAGAGGAGGAGACCCGCCTGGGAGTTTCAGAACGCGGCAGATATCATGAGGCTGCGCCTAGGCCTCAACTTCAACTTCACCGTCTTGGAACTTGATGCGATGCTCTTGGAGCTGTTCAAGCCCGATCCTGATCATCCAGAAATGTTTAGGTTGCCGAGGTGCGTCGTTCATTGTGCAACAATTCCTCGCTTGACCGCATCCGTGCAATGATGCCGTTGTGCGACTCGCATGGAATTGTCCCAACTTGGCAAGAGCCTGCAGATGACGTCGTGCGGCAGTTCTTTGACAGTCTGGTAGAAGTGCCGATCCGCCCCGACGAGCAGAGGAGCCTCACCCGCGACACCACCGATGATGAGATGCAGCGCATCGCCACTAGGTTGGAAGAAGCGGCAGCAGCTGCGGCCGCGGGCGAGTTTGGATTCACCGTGGAGGAGGCAGAGGCAGCAGAGGCGGCAAGCCTTGTCGAGCGAAGGGAGTTTGCCGGCGAGGAGGAGCTTGTCGAGCCTGAAGCTGAGTCGGCGAGCCACGAGGGCGCCTCCTCCCCACCTTCAAACAGCTTGCCGAGTGGAGTCCCCAGCTCCACCAAGAAGGCGTCTTCGCAAGGCCGGGATGTGGCGGGGTGGCGAGCAGACCCAGCAGCAGCGCCAGTGTGGCCCAGCGCTCCACCGCGGCAAGCACTTGTTGCAGGAGCACCTCACGCCGTTCAGCAAGCGGAGCGGGCCCTCGCAGACCATCGCTTCTGCTCCGCCAAGCGGCCAAGGAACCTACTCCTCCGCCTCGTCGCCCCGGAAGGCGAGCAATTTGATCTCTCCAGCTCAGCTCGGACGAGGAAGAAGAAGAGTAAGATTCTTTCTTTGTACTTGTAGTTCTTCGATTTGTTGCTTTGTCTTTTATCTCGATTTGCTTCACTCTGAACCCATTCCTTTTCGTGACGCCGCCCGGAGAGCGTCGAAGAGAGCCAAGACCCCGGTGATTGTCATCAAGGACGAACCCACCGCGACAGCAGGAGGCGCGTCCGAGACCACCTTGCCTGACGCGGCAACTCTTCCTCAAAGCAGCCCCCAGCGCAGCCCCCAACGTAAGTATATGGTTTACTTCCTGCTGTTAGGCGCGCATAGGTGCTCTTTCTTTGCTGATATCTGACTGCTGATTTGTGTAGGAGCAGAGCAGCCTTACCAGGAGTGCCCTGACGCCGCTCGTGACATGCCTTACCTTGACTACACCGCCAAGGGAGGATTCACAGCAAGGGAGCGTTCTCCGGCAAGGGAGACTTCTCCGGCAAGGGGCAGTTCTCCGGCAAGGGACATCTCTCCGGCAAAGGACAGAACCAGCGATCCCCTGGCGGCGGAGACCATGACTGCAGACCCTAGCACAGGTAATCCTCTTGCTTGAAAACTTTCCTTGTGTTCTTCTTCTTCTGATTCTCTTTTTGAATACTTGCTTAACTTTTCTTCATTTTCCGGTCGTCAGATCCATCTGCCACAGAGCCAATGGAGACCGAGGCCGCCGGTGAGGAGGACGCGCGCGGTAATACTGACGACGCCGCTGCCATCGAAGGAGAAGCTGGCGCTGACGAGCCCGCCGGGGAAGAGGCCGCCAAAGCTGCCGCCGCAGAAGCTGGTGAGGGGTCCGGCGATCGCACTGACGGCCCTGAGGCCGCAGGAGCGCCAGGTGCTACGCCGACCGTCGATCCCTCCGCCGTTGCGGCAGCATTGGGCTCCAAAGAGCCCCAGCCCGGCGCCTATTTGAAGGCCGGCGATGGCGTCTTCATCAAGCTCCCATGGGCGTCGAGCTCCAGGGCGCCGGCCGAAGGAGAAACTTTTGATGAAGAGCTGCTCGCCTCCGCTGGACTGACGCTGGTCGACGCACCAAACAGCAGCAACGGCGAGTCTGAGGAGGAGCAGCTGCTGTCGCTCTACCGCGCCCGACAAGCCAAGCTGGAATCCCGGGAAGCGCTTGTCGCTTAGGCGGGAGCATACATCGAGAAGCGCGCGGAGGAGCTCCGGGGCCTCAACCAGGAAGCTCTCCGGTCCTTGGCAGAGGAGCGGGAGTGGCTCGCCGAGGAGCGCAAAGCCTTCCTCCTCGAGAAGGCTGAAGCTGAGGAGCAATAACAGCTTGCCGGCGAGAAGCTATCTGCGCAGGAAGGCGAGTTGGCGCAGAGGAAGGTTTATCTTGACAGCCATGAGGAGGATCTAGCCACGCGCGGGCAAACATTTGGCGGGGCTCTCAAGGAAGCAAAGGATGTCTTGCCGCATTGCCGAGGCCGCCAAGAAGGAGCTGGAGACGAAGGTGATGCAGCTGGAGGCCAATCTCAAGGAGAGCGGCGAGGAGCTCGCTGCACTCAAGCATGAGCGCGAGAAGGACGCCTACACTCTTGGCGAGCTGCAGGGCCGTCTCGCCGAGAGGAGCAAGGAACTCAGCGCCGCCAAGGACTCCAACGCAGATCTTGAGTTGAAGCTAACCACCTTGACTCAGGCGCTGGACGGCGCCAAGGAGCAGGAGGTGGCCTTGAAGGAGAAGATCAAGGCCGACGAAGCTGGGCGAAATCTTCTTGCCGCCTGCAATACCTTTAGGGAGAATGTGGAGCACTGGACCGAGGGTCTCGTGGAGGTCGCTGCAGCCATCGACGGGGAGCTGGCGCAGCTGGGGATGAAGGATCTTGGATATTCCTCCGATGAGCACCTCCAACCCAGCGCCAAGCTCAGCTTGTTCTTCAAGGGTGTGGTGACAGCCCTCCAGCGACTCCGGGAAGAAATCCCAAAGCAGCTGGCCGAAGAGTCGCGCCAGATCTGCGTGGGAGCTCTTCAAAAGGTGCTGATGAAGGTGGCCTTCCGCAATCCAGGCCTCAACCTCACCAACATCCTCAAGTCCTTGCCGCCGGATGCTGATGTGGAAGCGCTCAAGACCCTCGTCGCACCCATCGTGGACAGGTGAGCGGGATCAAGAGGGTTGAGGGCGATCGCGTAGATTAGGCCGCCCGCTTTCTCTTTTTCTTGCCGCTGCTGGTCATGTTATGAGAACAATCTATTAGAGCTGCGACAAGCTATCTTGTAATATAACTCTATTTCGGGTAGTGATTGCTATGTTATTTGCTTTACTTGATTCCTTCCTTTGTATGTTTTTGCCCTACGCTTTTAGGGAACTTGTCGGTGAGCACACAGGCATAAGCGCTGAGTCTTGAGACGTCGACAGCTTCTTTGGCGGTCTTCTTGCCGACAAGAAACCTTATGTCGCAACTAGTCGCAGCTCACTTAAGTTGTTGAGCGGACTCGAAACAAAGTAAGGGCGCAACTAGCTACGAGTTGGTTCCTCCGCGCACAGGTTTTCCATACAAAGTACGGTCGTTCGAGGAAGATAACTTAAAAAATTTAAAACTGATTGCTCAAACTTTAGCAACTTAGCTTTTCTGTCGTTTGCTTCCCGGTAAGGCTAGACTTCCTTGAGCGACGCTTGGTCCACACCATTATCTTCTCCTTTCCCCCCGGCAAACTTGTGGGCGAGGGAACTTTCCTTTCTTTGAGAAAGAGAAAGAAGAGAAAATAAAGATATGGAGCCTTATGGCTCGTTATTGCTTACCGGGAGTAGGTGCTGCACAAAGTGTCAGATAATGCATGCAAAAATAGAAGTAGAAAGCATGAAATTGACAAGAAGTGTGAAGCACATTAGCTTTACTTATGCTCGGGATCTGCGCCCGGCTTTGTACAAAGGATTACATGCAACATCGGCAAGACTTGTACAAAAAGTGGTTGCCGGAACGGGTTCCGGCAACCGCGCCCTACGGGTAAAACTTACGAAGATGCTCAATGTTCGTGAGTTGCTCACCGGAATGCCATCTTCGGTCTCAAAGCGTCTGTTGCCAGGCCTAGTGACTCGTTTCACCCGGTAAGGGCCTTCCCACTTCGGCGTCAACTTGTTGGAATTCTTGGCGGACTGAATGCGCCGAAGAACAAGGTCGCCTTCCTCGAGACTTCTGGCATTAACTTTGCGGCTATGGTAGCGGCGCAAAGCTTGCTGGTACCGAGCAGCTCGTACAGCAGCCTGAAGACGATCCTCCTCAAGGAGCAGCGCGTCATCTTGTCGCAACTGCTCTTGCTCAAGCTCATCATAAGAGCACTCGAGGCGATCCATATACGAGTTCCGTGGGGAGAACTGCCTCTGCTCCATAGACTAGAGCGAAAGGTGTCTGGCCAGTGGCTCGATTTGGCGTCGTCCTGATCGACCAAAGAACCACCGGCAGCTCCTCAATCCAGTTCTTTCCGCACTTGTGCAGCCTGTCAAAAGTTCTGGTCTTGAGCTCGCGCGACTTCAAAGCATTGCCCTCTTCGCTGACCGTTACTTCTCGGATGAGCAATGAGCGAAGCAGACCTTGGCGCCAAGATCTTGGACGTACTGCATGAAGTTGCGGCTCGTGAATTGCGTGCCGTTGTCGGTGATGATCCTGTTAGGGATTCCGGAATGGCAAACAATCGACCTAAAGAACTTGACTGCTGACTGTGTTGTCACCTTCCTCACTGCTTTCACTTCCGGCCACTTTGTGAACTTGTCGATTGCAACGTACAAGTACTCAAAGCCCCCGATGGCTCGGGGAAAGGGGCCGAGGATGTCGAGCCCCAGCACGAAAATGGCCGGGATAAAGGGATCGTCTGGAGAGCTTGAGCTGGCTGGTGTATCTGCTTGGAATGGGCCGCACGCTTCACACTTGGTTACTTGTGCGGTTGCATCCACGGAGGGCTGTCGGCCAAAAGAAACCTTGCCGGCAACGCTTTGCGGCAAGTGCTCTGGCGCCAATGTGGTGACCACATATGCCTCCATGTATCTCACGCCAACAGCTTTTGTCCGTCTTCCCGGTGAATACACTTCAATTTCACACCGTTGAGTCTTCTTCATGCAGTGTGTTGTCGACAAACTGGTACATACTTGACCGCCGGGCTACTCTTTCCGCTTCTTCTTGCTCTTCGGAAGTTCTCCGTCTCAAGGAAATGGACAATCTCTTGTGCCCATCTTTGGAGCTTGCGGCTCGACAACAAGGACTAAAGGCACATCTGCTGCTGCGGGAACATCAGCTTCCACGGCGAGAACCTGCGGCTCGGCATGAGCTTGACGTTCCCGGCAAGCTTGCCGAGCAAAACTTGTCGGAGCATCTCGCTTCAACGGAACAAACCCTAGGGCTTGCCGGAGCAGACCGCTCCTCGGCACCCTTGGTGTTGATCTTGAGGACCTTCTTGGCGGCGACTTGAGGAAGCTCTGCGGAAAATAGTCACCAGAGATCAACTTCCTCTTCTTGCTCTGTCCGGTTGATGGCGTTACAGACGGTTGAGTCAGCTTGAGCACAAAATCCCTGGTTCCACGGGTAACTTAAGTGCAGCGCGCCTTGACGAACCATCGACAATGTCGTTCGAGCTCTTGGAACATGTTCCATCTCAGAGGCCGTCAAAGTGCTCTTCTAGCTTCCTCACTTCATCAACATAAGCTTCCATCAACAGACTCGATAATTCTTATTCACTTGGCGGATGACAAGTCGTGAGTCACCCACGACAATGAGCTTCTTGATCCCAAGGTCTCATCATGATCTCGAGACGGCAAGCAAACCTTCATACTCTGCAGTATTGTTTGTTGCTTGCTCCTTGGGAAAGTGCATACGGACTACGGACTTGAGGTGCTCTCCGGTGGGTGCAACAAGTAGCACGCCAAGACCGGGCGCCTTTGCAGCGAGAAGGCACCATCAAAGTACATCAGCCACTCTTTGCTTGCTTCCTTGACGGGATGCTCGTTTGGAATTTCTTCATCTTGTGTTGGCGTCCATTCTGCTATGAACTCCGCCAATGCTCGCTTTGGATAGTTGAAGTGCTCTCAAACTTGAGGCGAAGCTTGATAGTTCCAGTGCCAACTCGACAATCCTGCATATTGCCTCTGGATTTTGCAGTATCCTCTTCAGAGGAAAACGAGTGTCGACTGTGATCTCATGTGCCTGGAAGTAATGGCGCAGCTTTCTCGAGGCCATGAGGAGGCCGAGCAATTTCTGCACACCGTAGTACCTTGACCTAGCCCCTGCAAAGGAACCGACAAAGTAAACTGGGCGCTGCACCATTCTTTTTCGCATCTTCTCATGCGTCTGTGCAGATCCATCCTTGTCGGGACCAGAGCTTGCCGGTGAAGCCCCCCTTTTCGTCATTGGATGCATCTCGCCATGGTTGCTAGCTCATCATCCGCCTCCCTCTCCGCTACTAACGCAACACTAACCACTTGATTGGTTGCCGCTATATATAGCAGCAACTTCTCTTGTGGCTTAGGTGCGACAAGTGTTGGAGTGGAGGACAGGTATCTTTTCAAGTCCTGCAGCGCAGCCTCCGCTTCCGGAGTCCATTTCATCGGACCCGCCTTTTTCAAAATTTTGAAAAATGGCAGGTATGCTCAGCAGACCTAGAGATAAACTGTTGAGAGCAGCTACGCAACCGGCAAGTCTTCGTACATCCTTGGCCGCTTTGGTGCTTCAATCTGCTCAATGGCCTTGATCTTGTCGGGATTGGCTTCAATTCCCACGAGACACGAAGAACCCGAGAAGCTTGCGGAAGGGACTCCAAACACACACTTCTCGTGGTTGAGCTTGAGGTTGATCTTGCGCAGATTTGCAAAGGTTTCGTCTAAATCTTGAATCAGAGTTGCCTTGTCCTTGCTTTTGACCACTATGTCATCCATGTAGGCTTCCACATTTCTGTGCATTTGCGGCTCAAAAGCGTCATGGACTACTCTTGCAAATGTTGAACCAGCATTCTTTAATCCGAAAGTCATCCGTACGAAACAGTATGTGCCACATGGGGTGATGAATGCGGTATTCTCTTCATCCTCTTCTGCCATGAAGATCTGATGATATCCTGAGTATGCATCCAGGAATGAAAGCAAATCACATCCGGCCGTGGAGTCAACAATGCAGTCGATCTTGCGGCAAGGAAATGGGTATTTGGGACAAGCTTTATTGACATCGGTAAAGTCGATACAAAGCCCCCATTTCCCGTTTGCCTTGCGTACAACTACAGGATTGGCCAACCACGTAGGATGGAGCACTCCTCTGACAAGGCCTGCTGCTTACAATTTCTTGATTTCTTCTGCGATGAATTCTTGGCGCTCCACTGCCTGCTTCCTGACTTTCTGCTTGACGGACCGCGCATGAGGACAAATGGCAAGATGGTGCTCAATTACTTTCCTGGGAACACCGGGGATGTCAGACGGTTGCCACGCAAACACGTCGACGTTCGCCCGCAGGAAAGCAACGAGCGTGCCTTCCTATTTAGGGTCGAGAGTGGCACTGATGGTGAAGGTACCACCAGCGCCGTCCTCCTTGGCGGACACCTTCTTGGTCTCTGGTGGAGCTGCCATCGCCTTCTTACACTTGCCGGTGGAGCTCGATGGTGCGTCCTCGACGGTAGCGCAGCACTCAAGAGGTGCGCTTGCCGGAGTGGGCATCGAGCTCTTGCCGGACTTGGTCCTCTTCTTCGCCCGGGAGCTTCGGTGACAAGTGGCTTTGCAATCTGCTGCTGCTGCTTCCCGGTAGATCTTGTCGGTGCAGATAAGAGCATCCTTCTTGTCGCCAGGACATAGATGACACTTATCGGGCCTGGCATCTTCAAAGCATGTTGTATGCATAGTGAGAGGCTGCCATGAATTTGGCGAGTCTTTGACGGCCAAGTATCCCATTGTAAGGCAATGGAAAGTCAAGAACGTCAAAAGTGACCCTCTCGATCCTGAAGTTCAACTTCGCTGCCAAATGTCACCGCAACGTGATCTTTCCCTTTGGCTTGCTCCTTCCCGGATTGATTCCTTGGAATGTGCGGTCTCTTCGAGCTTCGCCATCGTGGATTTGGAGTTTCGAGCACCGCGGAGGAGATCAGGTTCAAGCCGGCCCCACCGTCAACTAGCATCTTAGTGACCTTGAGGTTGCGGATAGTTGGTGAAACCAACATCGGCAAGCACCGACCGCAGATTCTGCGATCGTGGTGGTCCTCAATATCAAAGATGATAGGCGTCTTGGACCATTTCGAGGCTTGCGTGACTCGGCGGATGGTTCTGCCGCATTGATTTCTCGCATCCTTTGCTTGAGCTGGCGGTGTGAAGTATGCAGAGAAGCACCGCCGTCAACGCACAGGACCTCTGTGGCTTTCTGGAACTCCTGCTCATCGGTCTCGTCATCATCCATGTCTTCATCATCGTTGTCGTCTTCATCCTTGTCGCGGCCGCGGGGAGGTCTGTCTCCTTGCCGCTGCTTGGCCTTGCCGCGACGTCCTCCCCGATCGGGAAGTTTCTTGCTAGCTCCTCCAGCACCTTCCTGGGCCTTCTCCTTGTCGCGTCGTTGGTATTCAGCCTTCTGCTGCTCGACAAGCTGCTCGACCTTTTTGCAGCTCTGGAGGTCATGGCCCCTGGTGCGGTGGATCTTGCGATCTTGTTTGTTGGAGCCGTCACGCTTGTCGGCGACCGCCACTGACCTGGCGGTTGGTGCCAGCGGCAACCTCCTTGCGGAGCTAACAGCTTTGGCTTTCTTGGCGCCACCTCCGTTGCGGACTGCTCAACAACTAGCACATCTTTGCCTTTCTTCTTCTTCTGTTGCTCCGCCGCGGTTTTTCTTTGCGGGGCGGTCTCCTCACTATCGATCCTCCCGCTTGATATTCTCTCCGGGAGTCTCCTCCCTTCCTCAAAGACGTGCACACTTGTCGGCCAGGGCATATAGCTCATCGGCGTCTCGATCTTGCACATCGCCATCTCCTCCCGCATCCTGCGGTTTCGCGACGCTCGATGGAACGCGCTGATTACCGCGGCAGGGTGGACATCTGGGATGTTGTCTTTGTCTGTGGCTGAATCTCAATGTATTTGCGCAAGGGCTCTCCTTCCTTCCGGGCGGCAGATGAAGGTCGCTTTCTTGGCCATGGGGCTTGTGGTCGCTGTAAAAGGCGCCGACAAACTGATGGCATAGATCTGCCCAAGAGGATATGGAGTTGTCCGGCAAGTGCATGAGCCAGGATCTGACATTGGGCTTGAGCACCAGCGGGAAGTAGTTGGCCAGGATCTTGTCATCTCGCCCCCCGGCAGCTTGCACCGCGATGGTGTAGATGCTGAGGAACTCCGACGGATGCGTCTTGCCGTCGTACTTCTCTGGTATGTCTCGCTTGAAATTCTTCTTCTTGGGCCCTTTGGACTTGCCGCAGCTCACGAGTGAACGCAGGGCAACCTACCGCGTACGGCAAGTCGCCTGGTTCCCCTGGCGCATGCATGTCGACAGAGGGCCCAGCGCACTGGTCGGATTGACGCCGCGCTTCTCTTCGGCGCTCGATGCGAGTTCGAGCGTCTTCTTGCTGTCGTTCGTGAAGAACTTGGCGCTGATCGCGACGAGCTCGTGGATCCGATGATGCGGTGGAGTCGCTGTCGAGGTGGATCCGGCGAGTCGGCGATCTTGGCCTTCGGGCGGAGAGTGCATGGTGGTTGCACCCCACGGTTTCATCGCCACCGGCTCGTGTTCGGCAGTCCTGCCGCGGCGATGCACTCGGTTGCCGGAGTGTCGCCGTTGGCAAAGCCGATGAGACTACGAATGGTGGCCCTCCATTCATCGACCTTGTCGGCTGTTGGAGGGTAATCCAGAGCGATTGAGCTCTCGCCAAAGCTTCATTGAGTGGTGGGTGGCGATGGCGAGCGGCGCGAGGAACGGATATGCTCGGACTTCTAACTATGTTAGAAGGAGCGATATCCCGTCCAGCGACCGATGCCGCTTCGCGCCCAGCATGTTGGCGTGCATGCTGGTCTTGAGCATCCCGAGATCCACCAGCTCGATCTTGGTCCAACGAGCGTATGGCGTTGTGAATACCATGACGCTGTCGGTCCCGCGCCTCCTGAGACGGGCGCGGTGCATGTATGGACGCCGAGGTCTGCGCAGCCTTGTCCTTGGACTTGGCAGCACCGTGGGCTCCCCCGTCGACGTCCATTCTTCCGCCAGCGTCTACCCCACCACCCGTTTGCTCCGGTGGTGGTGGGTTCGACGCGGACGGAACATCTGCCGCCGAAGCCTTCTTCTTCGGTGGCATGTCGATGAAGATGATGAAGATCTAGCTTCGTGTGGGCGCGGATCAGGTTCACACAATCTCGACGCCTTCTGGCGCGCCAAAGATGTCGGGGCAGGCTGATCTGTCCCACGAACACCTATGGGACCGGCGGACCGAGCCCCTTTCGGTTCGGCAGGGGGCGGAGGTCGCACGAAGAGCAGATCGAGGCGAAGCACACGAGCGGTTTACCCAGCTTCGGAGCTCTCCGGAGAGATAACACTCCTACTGCTGCATGTCTGAGTGTATTGAGTTCTTGCTCAGGAGCGCTGAGTGCTACAGTACACACAAGCTACTAACGAGACTGAGCGTGAGTGTCGAGCCTCTCGAACCCCCCTCTACGTTGCGCATGGGCCTCCTTTTATATGCTAAAGGGGTCTCCGACAGGTGGCAACGTAGACAAGGGTAAAAATGGAAAAGGAGTGGTTGGTACAGCTACTTGTACAAAGGTACGATGTATCATATCTAACCACGGCGGCAGGGACAAAGGCATTAAATGCCCGCTTCACGCCTCCCTAACAAAGGCAGAAAGGGACCGTCGAGCGCCACCGCTTGCCACGATGGCAATCTTGTCGGCGCTGCATGCCACCCGCTCCGCTGACGCCTGACCTCTTGCCACGCGCGCCTGGAAAGGTCCCAGGGCGACTCGTTAGTGGATGTGCTGGAGCACAGGTACAGAGTGGTGGTCTGCCGCGGCAAGCGCCTTGCCGCGGTTGATGCCTTGTCGCGTCCGGAAGCTTGTCGCTCACCGGGCCTTCCCGGCAAGCTCCTCTTGCCGGGGCCTTGTCTCCTATGTGCCTTGGGTGGCCTTCCCGACAAGCTCCTCTTGCCGGGGCCTTGTCTCCTTGGCTTGAATACTTTGTTCTTGAATGGCTCCAAAGGAACCACGGAGGACCTCGGCGGTCGCCTGGTAAGCCCTTGCCGCGGAGGGCTGCAACTGCCCGTGCCCAAGTTCGGGATACTAGGGTACCCCTACTCTAGTACACCGACAGGGTGTGTGAGGGAGTCCTGGATTGGGGGGTCCTCGGACAGCCGGAATGTTGGACTATGAAGATACAAGATTGAAGACTTTGTTCCGTGTCCGGGTGGGACTCTCCTTGGTGTGGAAGGCAAGCTTGGCAATACGGATATGTAGATGTCCTCCCTTGTAACCGACTTTGTGTAACCCTAGCCCCCTCCTGTGTCTATATAAACCGGAGGGTTTATTCCGTAGGACAAGAACAATCATACCATAGGCTAGCTTCTAGGGTTTAGCCTCTACGATCTCGTGGTAGATCAACTCTTGTAATACTCATATCATCAAGATCAATCAAGCAGGAAGTAGGGTATTACCTCCATCGAGAGGGCCCAAACCTGGGTAAACATCGTGTCCCCCGCCTCCTGTTACCATCCACCTTAGACGCACAGTTCGGGACCCCCTACCCGAGATCCGCCGGTTTGGACACCAACATTAGTGCTTTCATGGAGAGTTCCACTGTGCCGTCACCATAAGGCTTGATGGCTCCTTCGATCTTCGCTAACGATGTGATCCAGGGTGAGGTTTTGTTCCCTAGACAGATCTTCATATTCGGTGGCTTCGCACTGCGGACCAACTCGCTTGGCCATCTGGAGCAGATCGAGAGCTACGCCCCTGGCCATCAGGTCAGGTTCGGAAACTTGAACTATACTGCCGACATCCACGGAGATTTGATCTTCGACGGATTCGAACCCATGTCGGGTGCGCCGAACAATCATGACGAGCATGACGTAACTCTGCCATCGGACAGTGTTCGAGAGATCACACGCGCAACTACTCGGGCCCTCAATCCGGAGCAAATCGCGCCATCCGAGGACGGGTGGATAGACCCCGCCATGGAGGCCGCACTCTGAGTGGCGATAGAGCGGAATACTGACTTCACCCCTTACGAGAGCTGTGTTGCCGAACCATTGGATTCGTCCCAGGCCACGGGCTCCAAGCCGCCTACGTCCGTGCCTATCGAATTCGATTGGGCACCGATCATGTAGTTTACCTCCGCGGATATCTTTCAGCACTCGCCTTTTGGTGATGTGCTAAATTCATTAAGGTCCCTCTCCTTCTCAGGAGAACCTTGGCCGAACTATGTCCGGCTAGGATGGGATGCGGACGACAAAGAAATTCGCTCCCCACCCACCACCCACTTAGTAGCCACTGTCGACGATTTAACCGACATGCTCGATTTTGACTCCGAAGACATTGACGGCATGGACGATGATGCAGGAGAGGAACAGGAACCATCTCCCACAGGGAGCTGGACAACCACTTCATCACATGAGATATACATGGTGGATACACCCAAAGAAAACAATGACGAGGAACGGAAGGATGCAGTGAAGGATAGCTCCCTCTAGAAGCAACCAAAGCGTCGGCGTAGGCGCCGCTCCAAATCCCGCCTCGGCAAAAACAGCGATAACAGCGATGAACCAGCAAACGGCAAACATAGTACGGATCCGCTGTCCAAACACGGCGACACCGAGGATAAAGCTCATCAACCTCCCTCCGGAGAGGAAAACAGTCCGGACGAAGATGCACACATCATCCCGGAAAGGCACTTGGAACAATAGAACCTCCGCACAAGGCTTATTGCCACCGCGAGGAGTCTGAAGAAGCAGAAGCAAAGGCTTAAGGCCGCGCAGAATACGCTCAAAAGTAGATGGAACAAAGTGCTCGACAATGAAGAAAAGTATGGTGGTAGTTACCACACAAAGAGCTATCCAAAGCACAAGTTGTTGCCTGAATTTGATCTCCTTTATGAAATAGAGGTTCATTTCGACTTTACTACTTTCCAGCCAACGCACTCTACATTAGTCGACTCTCTCCATTTAACACTTTCCTCTCTCTCCTTTTTTCCACTGACTCAATTCTAGTTTATTAGATTCTTGTTTAAAAGAATGAAAAAAGTTCAATAGAACTAAGAACACATAAAAAATAGCATAGAGGATCAAGGCCATTACCAAAAGTTCCTCCCAAGGATCCTATATCCTATTGGGTATCTGTTCCCCGCCTTTTCCCGCTAGGATTGGAAATCTTATATTTTCCATATATACCGTTGAATCCTTGGGGTTCTAGAATCCGCCTATTTTACTAGTCTTCGGAAACGGAAAACCCTGAACCAAGAAGAGTTGGATATGTTATGTACGATGTGGCCTTAGAGCCCCCACAGCCGAAAAACAAAACGGCCGACTGGTCGGATCAACCACCTTGTGGCCGCGATAGAGTGGCTAACAAGGAGGCACATAAGTTAGCACACGATTCACGTGAGGACTTGCATCAGAAGACCGGCGGGACCAGATCCATCTACGGATCAAGGAAACGCGCTCCAGCGCACAACCAAAATCGAACACTACAACCGTCAGAACGCCACGACACATCCAAATACAGGCGCCAGACACCCCTATGTTTCACCGATGAGGTCTTTGGACCACGAATTTCCGTATGATTCAAACCCGGTGAACATAGAGGCGTACGACGGAACCACAGACCCTGGGGTCTGGATTGAGGACTTTATCCTCCATATCCATATGGCTCACGGAGACGATCTCCACGCCATCAGGTACTTGCCCCTCGAGCTGAAAGGACCAGCTAGGCACTGGCTGAAAAGCCTCCCTGAAAACTCAATTAGAAGTTGGGAGGAGCTTGAAATTGCTTTTTGGGCTAATTTTCAAGGGACCTATGTCTGACCTCCGGATGCAGACGATTTAAGTCATATAATTCAACAGCCCAGAGAGTCAGTCAGAAAGCTTTGGAACAGATTTCTCACTAAGAAGAACCAAATCGTCATTGCCGGACGCCGAAGCCTTAGCAGCTTTCAAACACAGCGTCCGAGATGAATGGCTCGCCAGACACCTCGGCCAAGAAAAACTGAGAACAATGGCAGCCCTGACAAGCCTCATGACCCGCTTTTGCGCGGGCAAAGATAGCTGGCTAGCCTGTAGTAGCACCAGCGACCCAGGCACATCCGAAGTCAGGGGTGGCAATGGAAAACCACGACGCAGTAAAAGCAAGCATCAAAATAAAGAAGACAACCCAGATAACACGGCGGTAAACGCCGGATTCAGGGGATCTCGACCGGGTCAGCGGAAAAAGCCTTTCAAAGGCAGCAGAGATGGACCGTCCAGCCTAAACAAGATTCTAGACAAACTATGTCAGATTCATGGCACCCCCGATAAACCTGCAAATCACACCCACAGAGAATGATGGGTCTTCAAGCAGGCCGGTAAGCTAAACGCCGAACACAAGGGGAGGGAGACACCAAGTGAAGACGAGGATGAGCCTCTCCAACAAAGCACTAGAGGATAGAAAAAATTCCCACCAGAGGTCAAAACAGTGAACATGATCCACGTGACGAAGAAGAGAGGCAAACATGCACTCAGAGACACACGCGCCGTAGAGCCCGTCACCCCTAAGTTCAAACCCTGGTTGGCCTGCACGATCACTTTTGATCGCAGGGATCACCTGACAAGCATCCGACACGAAGGATTGGTCGCCTTGATGTTAGACCCAATAATAAACGGATACCATCTCACACGAGTCCTTATGGACGGCGGCAGTAGTATTAATCTGATATATCATGACACAGTCCACAAAATGGGGATAGACCCAACAAAAATCAGCCACAGTAATACGACCTTCAAGGGAGTAATACCAGGCCCAGAGGCCCGCTGCACGGGCTCTCTAATACTAGAGGTTGTATTCGGTTCTCCCGACAACTTCCGAAGCGAAAAGTTAACCTTCGACATCGCTCCATTCCGAAGTGGCTATCAAGCACTACTCGGAAGAGCAGCTTTTGCTCGTTTTAATGCAGTACCGCATTACGCTTCTCTCAAGCTCAAGATGCCCGGTCCACGTGGCATCATCACAATTAGCGGAAATATTGAACGTTCCTTACGCGCGGAAGAATGTGCGACGACTTTAACAGACGAACACTAAATGGCCCCTCCAACCAGAATAAATGATCGGTCGTCAAGGCCGCAGACACGGCTAGACGTGCCCGGCGCATTACTAGCTATAGCAGCTTAGATAAACCCGAGATTGGTTTGATGGTTATACCCCCGTAAATAGTACCAGGGGCTTCCCGCGTGTAAACAGGGCTAGTTCGGCTCAACTTTTCTTATCTTGAATTTTAATGGTTTATTGAGAATAACCAATTTTTCGCACGTCAACTTTCACCTAAGTTCTTCTCTTTTACAGATGATAATCGTCCTACACCCTTCCATGGTACGGCACAATGGAGACACATGCACAGACATGCAGCAACGACCCGCTCAAAGGTTTCTTTTTAGATTAAGACCCTCTGTAAACCTTTTTTACTGTCTCTTGTTGTTCAGATCCTCCAGATACTCAGTACAACCGAGAAGCATGCTAATGTTATTGGCATTTCGCCACGTCAGAACATTGCATGTACCTGGACATTCGGGGTTCATTATCAAAGGGCATTGCTCAGCCCGACATATGTTATAAAGACCGAATACCTTAGGGAGTGTTCGGCGTCGCGAGTTTGGCCTTATATGCATCAGCTCCGAATCATGTCTTTGGTCAAATGTTGGGTTTGCTCGGCTCCCGTGTTTTGCTACCTTACGTTCTGCTCTATCGGCTAAGGTGGCACCTAGAGAACTATTGCGATTGTGCCCTGGTTCATCTGGATGAGCACCTCAGTAGAGAAAGCCGAAAAGTGACTATCATGATAAAGCGCGAGACTGGTCAACCACTCGATGACTTAGCAGAATCTTCGGGATTCCTCCGTATTAACGAAGGGCCGTTTCCCGGTCATGTATGTACGCGCCCCGTATTCGGACGAGCGTGGAGGTACCAGGGGCTATATAGTAGTCCCACCGTCAAACTCCTATGGCTAAGTGAAAGTGTTAAAGCAATATAGTCCGATTGCCTCGTTCGCTGCGCTATCACCTCCTTAATGGACCAAGACGCTGGATCAAGTGTGAATATGCGTTTTTTGTGAACACCCCCGCATTATATGCGTGAGGGCTGAAGTCAACGACTGCAAACTTTCAGGTTATATACATATATACATAAACGGCCGCACAGGAGGCATCATAATACTTTCAGGAAAAAGTATAAATGCAGCCTTTATAATTTAATAAACATTGTTCTTACAATGGGAATACATGTCACTAGAACATAATATTCTTCGAACACTAAGCCTCTATTAAACGAGCGCCTTCAAGGACTTCTTCAAAGTAGTGCTCGGCAGATACTCGGCCCACGGCCGAACTCTGGGTTGCAATAGCGGTGGCCTCCATCTCTACCAGTATGTCTTGACACGGGCAAGAGCCATCCGCGCACCCTCTATGCACGCCGACCTCTTCATAGCGTCGATACGCGGCACAACACCGAGGAACTGTTGCACTAACCTAAAATAACTATTCGGCCTTGGCCCTTCCGGCCATAGATGATCCATAATAGACCTCATGGCAAGCCCGGACAACCTATGGAGCTTGGCCCACTCGGCCATTCGCTCATTCAACAGCAGCGGACGCACTGGAACATTCAACTGTGACCAGAACAGCTTTTCCACTTCACGATCTTTTTGATCTTTGAAATACTCGGCCGCATCAGCAGCACTTGCTGCCAAATCCACGTATGCGTCTGCAGAACTCCATAGTTGATCAAGAGGGGCATACTTAGGATCTCCGAACTTCATCCGCAACAAAAAGGGCTTCCCAGCCGCGATATCCCCGGCTTGACGCAGCTCCTCCTTCGCTGCTCTGATTTTAGAGCGGGCGTCCTTGGCCGCTACCATGTCCTTCTTCAGGTCCGTCATCTTCGCTCAATTTTCATCCTCAAGAAGCTCGTAACGATTGGCGGCACCCTTCAATTCAACAGCCATATTGGCTATTTTATCCTTGCTTTGGCAATGCGCAGCCTGTTCGGCTCTCAGCTCTTTGACCGCCTTTAGAGCGGCCGCATCACTCTTCCTGGCTTGTTCCTTGGCTCGGGCAAGTTCCGCCCGAAGGGTCTCCACGGCGGCAGCCCCATCTGCAGTCACAACATATTAAAGATGCTAGCAACATGCTCCTCTTACTATGTGTTGATCACCGGAGAAATCACATACCCTGTGCCTCGTCGAGCCATTTGTTTACAAGCACGATGTCGGCATCTGCTGCATCAAGTTGCCGCTTTAGCTCGGCAAACTCACCAGTCCGGCTAGCCACCGGACCTTCCGCCACCTGCACATGAAGGCGGCCTGATTATTACCTGGGACTATGATCCTCTGTTTGCCGCCGTTCTCAGCAGCAACCAGAGTCTCAGGGGCTACTATCTGCATAGGGCACACCTAACATGTGCAGTACCGTAAAAAACATACACTATTTCACGTACTTCAAAGCCTTTCAGCAGACTCATAAAAGCTTCATGCAACCCGCTTTCGGCGGATGAAATCCTCTCAACCATCGTACCCATTAGCGTACGATGCGCTTCTGAGATAGCCGCTTGCTTTAGAAGATCCTTCAGTGCGTCCGATCGCACACCGGACGGTTCCGGACTCTTTATGTTGCTCTCCTTAGGAGCCGAATACTCCGGACTTCGGGTGGCCGAAGGATTACCCTCTGGCGTTGGCAGATCAGAAGAAACCCTCCGTGACGACACTTCTGGGTTGCCCGTCTCACGAGGCGGGGTGGCATGGGGAGGTGTTTCGCTCTCCATCATCTCCGGAAGAAGATCCCTCGAAGACGAACTCTGTCGAGAAGGGCTACGATCCGAACTACAAGATATATGCTTCGATTATTGTGTTCATAAGTAAAGTAGGATATTTTTACTATTAAGTACTTTTTGTTTACTTACAGCTTGGTGGAGGGCTGATCCCCTTGCGGGCACTGTGCGGCAAGGGTACCCTCCGAGGCAGGACCCTCTGGCGAAGATTTCTTCCCCCGTTGGGAAACCATTGTTTCCGGGTCTTCAGAGGCGGTCCTCTTCCTTCCTTGGGGAGAGGGATTTCAAATTCTTCTCCCCGATTATCCTCCTTCACGGAGGCGCTAATTCCCCCGGTTTGGATGAATAATGAGTGTGTCCCGCTTTTTCAGCCTCTTTATTCCCCCCTTTATCTTCTCCTGAGGGCGCTTGATAAGGTGCTGGCTCAAGCATTCTGGCCAGTACTGGATCTGCTGAGCCTTCGGGAAGGGGGGCCGAACACCTGATCATCTTCGCCTTTTTTACCCAGTCCTGGTCTAAGAGCGACTTTTCAAAATGATGTTGTGATAAATAAAAAGACAACGTGTTCGGCCACGGGATTACTTACTTGGGTATCTGGACAATTGCAACTCAGACCCGCATCCTCGGTCGTGTCCGGACACCTTATTTGTGGTCCGAAGAATAATTTGTACATCTCTTCGAGCGTCATGCCGAGGAAGTGCTGAATAGCTCACGGTCCTTCCGGGTTGAACTCCCACATACGGAGGGGTCGACGTTTGCAAGGCGGGACTCGACGAACTAGCATGACTTGCATTACCGTAACCAAGCTGACATCTCTCTCGAGGAGATCTCGGATGTGACTCTGCAATATCGGCACATCATTTACTGGCCCCTAGTCCAACCCCTTGTTGATCCATGACATCAGTTGTGGTGGGGGGGCCCGAGCGAAAGGCAGGGGCGGCCACCCACTTGGTACCCCGGGGTGCTATGATATAAAACCACTCCTGTTGCCATAAACTGGACACCTCCGGGAAGGAACCCTTTGGCCATGGAACATCGGTGCCTTTGCTTATTACGGCACCTCTGCACTCTACGTGTCGCCCCTCAATCCTCTTCAGCTTAATCTTGAAGGTCTTGAGCCATAAAGCCGAAGTGTGGGGTGTCACGACCGGTTTTCCGGGTATTGATTTCCCAGAAAATGGCCCTTGTGCTCACCAGCCCCAGGATTACTGTTAGCTGATGAGGCACCAATTTGATACAAGAATTCCAAGCAAATAGCAAAATATGTAGTACAAGACCATTCTGGCATATGAGTACAACAAATGGTTTCTAGTGGTTGATGGCGGAAGAGGTTTGCGGATCATCAGCGTCTGTGGGGCTCCATTTTTTCATAGGAACAGCTGACCAGGGTAACTCCTATCTTCGCGAGGCTGCTATCATCAATGCATAGGTTCCGGGGCTGTCATCACATCGCTCCTCTCCATGCAAGAAATCTGGCCAAGACAATAGCCAGGGACAAGCCAGTGAGTACTTTGAATGTACTCGCAAACATTATGAACACGGGTATAATATAACAACCGATAATCATGTTCTGAAATATTTTATGATCATAGCGTTTGTCACAAAATAAAATCTCTGATGCATGCAAGCAGGTTATTTATAAACATTAAATAACAGAGTATTAATGAAATGCACCGATCGGGTGTCTGAAGCGATGCCTCGGAAGGTTAGTAAACAACGAGCATGCCTCAGTCGGGCGTCTGAGCGACACCACATAAAGGGCTTATAAGGTAAATAAATAACAAGCATGCCACAGTCGAGCGTCTCAGCGACACCACATAAAGGGCTTATAAAGTAAATAAATAACAAGCATACCCGCGATTAGGCGTCTCAAATGACACCACATCAAGGGCTTATCAAGTAAATAAATAACAAGCATGCCACGATCCAGGCGTCTCAGCGACACCACATAAAGGGCTTATAAGGTAAATAAATAACAAGCATGCCACAGTCGGGCGTCTCAGCGACACCACGTAAAGGGCTTATAAATAATCACAGTGAATATCCAGGAGGTATAACCGTCCCAGGGATACTTGATGATTTTAATAATATAACGGGTTAGTCCATAACAAATAATAATCATGATCATCACAAGTCACAAGTCACGATCCAAGTTCTAGTCTAACAGTTTTCTCCTCCGAAGACCGACACTAAGACCGACACTTGACCCATCCCAGACTGTCGTCCTTAACCATGGACACGGCTATTCGAATAGATGTTTAATCTCTGAGAAGGGTGTACTCTTTACCCACGAGTAACGAATTCCTTTAGTCCACCGGGACTAATTCCATCTACGTCCTTTTGATTGAAAACACACCTATCCGCACACACGAGCCTAACTTACCGGTGTCTGGAATCACCCACGACACCCGTTAAGCGAAACTCTAAGTGGGGAGGCTACAACCTCGACTTAGCATGGGATCACAAAATTTATACCGAGCGCAAACTAGGGAAGCTATCCCTTCGGCTACAACCGAAAACACCCATGCCCCCGGGCCAGGTGGCATGCCTACCGGATGCCTCCGGTATCTTCCACCATGGCCTCTCTGTACGGTGTGTGCTAGGAAAGGGGTTGACAACTTACTGAACCGTACCCTACCTATGGCAGGGACAAGTGGTAGTACGGGGCAAGTATGGGGGTTACCGGAACAAGACTCGATCTATGGTCGACTCAGGAGGCTTAGTATTCCCTGCATGGTTAGCATAACAATTTATACTTCAACCAATGCAGACAGAATCACCACGCGACATACCTCCTCATGCCATACGGACACGACCGTCTCGACGGAGGACTAGGGACAAGACCGTGTCTACCCAAGACAGGGCTTTCCCGGATTTCCTTCCGGTATGCATGAAAGGCATATGATGGTGACTACTATCACAAACATATCAAACTCCAATAGCATGAAATCATCAATATGCACTCATGAGTAGGAACATATCATCACATAAAATGATGTATACCACGTGTCGAGGTGGTGTTGTCACCGTGTCAACTAACACACACAATATTATGCCAGGGTTCAGAATGCTTGCCTTCAAGTTGCGGGGAGGCAAGGTGCACTCCAAAACTTTTGAAAGATTTCTCCTCTCTCCAAAAATCCTATTTAAAATATTATTGGATCAATATATCGTTTCAAAAACAGTACCAAAAATTGTCTGATTTTTTTGAAATAAATCTTAAAATAAACTAGACAATATTGGAGAGAGGTAAGAAAAAGAATCAATTCATTTGGAGTTATATTTAAAAAGTTATAGCCAGTCAAAGTTGTGGTCAAAAATCTGTTTTTAAAATAAAACAGAAAAAAGAGGAAAAACGTTTCGAACTGACCACGTCGAAGGCGTATTCCGATTTTACGTCTCCACTTATCCAGCGTGGACCGCACGTGGATCATCACCGACAAGGCCCGCTCGCCCATCGGGTCAGGTTTGACTAGTCGACCTCCTCCTCTTCCTCTGCCCGGCGGCGGGACTCCGGCAATCGCCGCCCGACGATTAGTGGTTTCTCGCGAGGTTCGGCGAGGGACGGACCCGCCGGACGGGCGGTCCTCCGGTGGTCGTTGGGTCGCCGGGGTGGAGGAGTCGCCGTCGACGAAGCTTCAGCGGCCGACGGCTTCGGTAGCAAAGTGGGTTTGGGGCTACGGTGGCTCTCCGTCGCAGCAGAGGGTTTGGGCGGCTCCGCAAGATGAAGATGGTTCGGGTGGTGGTGCTGGAAAGGTGGAAGAAGCTCTTCTTGCGGCGAATTGAACCAGAGCATGGCGGCGGCCGAATCGATCGGAGGCGAGGAAGAAGCCCCCCCCCCCCCGATGCTTGCTGGACGTGGGGCGCGCCAGAGGGGTGGTGCGAGGCTGCCTGAGGCTTCGATCGTGCTCGGGAGCCCCCTTTTATAGCGCGGTTAGGTTGGTCCCGAGGCGGCCGGAGATAAGAACGGCGGCAAACCGCCTCTCTGTTGTTGCAGGGCGATGTGGCGCCGACGAGTGCTCGCAGAGCAGCGTCGCGGATAAGCTTGACTACTCGAGGCGGGCGCGGCTGCGGCTTGGGCGGCGCCGACCGTGGCAGAGGCGCACTGCGAACGCCGGCGTGTCGCCAAGGGGGTTCTGACGGCGGCGCTGTAGGGCACCAGGGCAACTTGGCATGTTCTGGCGAGTGGTCGAGGGCGAGGCGCGGCTCTGCAAGAGAGCAAAGGCCAGGGGCGCGACGCGGCGGCTCGGTGCATGCGCGTGAAAAACATGCGCTCTGGGCGCGCCCAGAGAACGCACGCTAGGTGCTCGGTGAAATGCCAGCGTGTGCTAGAGGGCATATGAGGAGTTGGTGATCAACAGATCTAGGCTAGTGGTAGCTGTGAGGCTAGTGGACATGCTCGTTTGGCTGTTGTGGCAAGTCTGCAATGCAAACTCATGAGCATGTCAATTCTGTTCATGAACTCAAGTTGTTTGACAGAATGACAGGAGCTCCTAGGCAACTCTTGGTGTGGCCAAAGTCTCCAGATCCTAGTCTCTTTAGGTGAAGGTGTTGGTGGTCAGGTTAGTTTGCCAAACAAAGAAACTTGTTAGTGCAACTATTTGAGAAAACCAATTCTGGACAGAACCTATAAGCTATCATTTCATGGACCAAAAATATCCCAATGGGTTCATGCTCCTGGTCTTAAGGGTTTTGCAGGAAGGACAACAAGCAGGAAAAGGAATCATGGGTAAAGGAGCAACTTAAAAAGTGGTTGTTGTACAAATCATCAAGTTGGACCAGAATAAAGATGAGGTTGATTCACTCAAAATTTTCAAATGACATAACTCGGTTTTTGCATAAAGTTGAGTAATATACTCCTGTTGACATCCCATAATTGTGGTGGAAGTTTTAAAGAAATATTTAAATAGGTTGTAGTGCAAAATTGCCCACTGGACCAGATTTGAAAATTAGGTGTACAATTCAAAATATTCAATGAATGAAATAGATTTTTGCATAAAAGTGATTTAAAAACATCACATGACATCCCCAAATTTTGGTTGGAATTTTAGTTAAATTTATCAAATGGTTGTAGTTCAAAAAGAGCTCCAAAACTAATGAAAATCACTTTAAGGAATAAAGCTCAGAGAGAAATAATTATGTAAATAAATTCCACTGAAAAAAAAGAAATGTTTTACTTGAAAGGGCAACCAAGTCCAATAATATATTTGGAAAGTTTTTCACTAGAGGTAAAAACTCCATAAAAATAAAGGAAAGAATGGTTCTGAAATCAATAGAAATTCCAGAAATTAAAAGTTTAAGTTTCCTTGCAAAGTTTTGATAAACAAAAATGGTTAAATTTTTGGGGCGTCACAACACTACCCCCCTTAAGAAAAATCTCATCCTCGAGATTTGTTAAGAGTTGTTAAAAACATTACTCCTACTATTTACAGAAATAACCATTCTGCTCTTGTAATTAAAACATAACTATAGTGGGAGGGCAATAAGTGGTGCAAAACGACAGTGTGGGACACTAGCGCTGCGTGGAAAAAATTTACGGTGGAGGAATTTCTACACTGGTTACCGTAAATCTAAATTTCTAAAATACGCTGGTCGCACCCGAGAGCACAGTGCTCCCTCGGCTGTGTGGACCAGGGCCCCGTCGATCTCTTCTTCTTCCTCTGGCTCTCTCTTCTTCCTCTCTCCGCGTGCTTTCGCGCTTTCTCCTGGCGACATCTAGCGCGTAGGGCATCTAAACGTCTTGTGGTAGTCTTGTGGCGTGCTAGCTGCCGGTGCAGCGTGCACTCACCTCGCGGGCCAGTGCACTGTCCGCACTGCTCGCGGATTCGCCTCCGAACACCGGCGATCGGGCGACGAGCGGCGTTGGTGGACTTCGCCCACCGTACACCGATCTCGAGCTATAAAACGACCGCAGTGCTCCTTCTTCTTCTTTGCACCTGGCCTCGCTTCTCCTCCTCCTTCTCCTCCATTATCGCTTCACAGGAGCTCGAGGCGAGGCTCTAATGGCGGAGGCGGTGCCGGCTGGTACGTGATCCCGGTGTGCGGAGGGCTGGCGGCGATCTTTGGGGCTCTCCGTGCTCTGTCTTGCGCGATGATCCTCGATGATCGTCGTGATGCTGCTGCTCGGGTGTTGGCTCTCCGCGGTGGCAGTGATCACGAGGAGTAGGTGGGGTGTGTCGGGTGCTAACTGTTGTCGGGAGGTGTTCATTTAGATGCAACACGGTTGCAAGGTTTTGCAAGCAGTGTATGTGTTCGAGTGATTGTGGTTGTGAGTCTGCTGCCGTGGTGTTGCGTGAATAAAAATAATCCATGTCGTGAGGAGATATACGATGCAACAACTCAGGGGAAAGAAATCTCACTCCAGGATTTTTTGCGAGAGAAATTAGTAAATTTTTTAGTCAAACCGCAACAAAAACTACTCAAACGAAAGAAACTAAATAAAGTTACTCGCCGCACGAACTCAGGGTACCACAGATAGGTTACAACATATAAATGTAGCCACAATGGTTACAGCAGGGACGTCTATAATGCAAGCGGTAATTGGACGGGATCCCGAGAAAACGTCTCTGGTACTGGGACACACTCCTCTTCTATCGGGGGAAGCGGATTGACCAGTCGATGAATGTGTCTCTCCTGGTCGGGCCTCAGTGGTCTGCCGATGGCGATCTGAGGATTTAAATCAGCGAGGCTCGAGATAACCCATTACCCGGCCGGGTCAACCGTTCTTGAGCGATGACATACTTTGGACCAGGTTGGCGATCGGGTCTCTCTCAATTGGCCCACCGGGAAAAGACGCGTTACTCCTCCGGGTCTTTGCCGCGGCTCGGGAAGTAATAATACCCTCTTTCACTGGCATAGGGTACCGCGAATCAAAGTCGGACAAGCGCTTCGTGTGCAGCCACTTCTATGGCCATTTGTGGAGCTGGCATAGATTTTCCCACGACGGAGACCTCCGTTGGGTCTTGGTTTGAGTTTACGGGAGGGATGTGTACTGCTGCCCAATATTTCGAGGTGGAAGGGGTGATTCTCGATTTGAACAGCTCGTACTGGGGTGGCTGGTTAGAACCCATGGTACTGCAGGTAAAGTCCCACAATATTTTGACAAAGCAACCCGGGGTTGCATCTGGGGTTCTCAGATAAATACTAGGGCTCGGCATGGCAAGAAATGGTTGTGAGGATGGTGCACAAGGTGAGGGGTGCTCGGCAAGGTCACGAGGGGGCCTTTTTATATAGCATCCGGGCTGGGTTACTTACCGCGATGAGGGGCACTAGTTTGTCGGTTCTGCTCTCATGGGGTCGGGGTCAAAGCCACAGATACACATATCTCACAAAAGTGCGTGTTACTGTGGGTGTCGTCGGGGTGGTTTTGGTAGCTGTGTCCGGGATAAAAATGCAACTGCAGGCTGACATATTAATGCAAGGTTACTATTTAAAACAGAGGCACAGCAACAGGCGGCGTTTATTTACAAGGTCACACGATTATAAGATGTGGATACACTGAGACTAGGCACTACTCGAGTGGCTTAGTCTACCTCGTTTATATCCAAGCGGGCGTGCCTTGTGGATGTCGAGGCTTCTCCATGGGTCTCACTGTCGGGATTAGCTGGAGGTGGTTGAGGAACTGCATGTTCGGGGTGGCGATGATGACCATCGCGGGGATTGTTGGCCACAATCCCGTTGGAGTGTGCTCCCAAAAGGCGATGAAGCACTTCTGGGGTCATCAAAGCACCTTGGTTGATGGTTGGGGCTGACCTCAGGGTCTCGATCGGGTGTCCGAACAGCACTACTGGGTTGTCGGCGTCGGGCTCGTCTTCCCTGCTTGCCGGGGCTCGGCGAACCAGCTCTCCACGAGCTGCGATCAGATCAATGGATGTTTGATCGAACAGTTATTCCAGCGCACCTACATAGCACACTAGGTGCAACAACGCAGGATCCGTCTCGTGATCTCCGTTGGCAACCTGGGGTGGTCTACCATACCCTTCACGTCTGGGGTAGTAGTAGAACGAGACACAGTTAACTCTGGGCGACAACTGCCGGAGTTGAACTATAGCCTCTCGCGCCGCTAGCTGGATGGCTTGTGGCTCAAAGGAAGTTGTCCTTCCGGTGAACCTGTAGGGGCGTTCTAGCGACAGACCCCTACCGTAGATGTGTACAGTGGCCCAGAATTGACGGCTCTCACCGCTTCATGGGTCCTTGGTACACAACATATTCTGGGGGTTCTTCTAATGCATAGGCACGACGGGTGAGGTTTGCGAGTATGGTCACAAAACCTCCAAGGTTGGTTGTTGTGGTCTCATTGTGCACTACGGGGCCAGGCATTGTGACTTGGTTCGGGGTAGAGGCTGTGCTGTGCTGGGTTGAGGCTAGCGTGCCCTTTTTATAGAAAAAAAGGGGATGAAGTCTTCCTTCGCACGCTTGCGGATGAGACATCTTAGGTGCTGGTCACTGGCGTGTGATCGACAGGCTAGGTTGATAGGTTGGGCACCGACTGCCAAAAGGTGTCAGGCTCACTGTGTGGCTATCTTGCACGAGAAGCTTGGCCGGGGTTGGTTAAGGTCTGGTGGGTTGGTTTACCAATGTTTTTTGACCTGGCTAAGATAGGATTAGCCAATGGTCAGCCTGGCTCTGATACCAAGTTTGTCACGACAGGTTTTCCGGGTATTGATTTCCCAGAAAATGGCCCTTGTGCTCACCAGCCCCAGGATTACTATTAGCTGATGAGGCACCAACTTGATACAGGAATTCCAAGCAAATAGCAAAATATGTAGTACAAGACCATTCTGGCATATGAGTACAACAAATGGTTTCTAGTGGTTGATGGCGGAAGCAGTTTGCGGATCATCAGCGTCTGTGGGGCTCCATTTTTCCACAGGAACAGCTGACCAGGGTAACTCCTATCTTCGTGAGGCTGCTATCATCAATGCGTAGGTTCCGGGGCTGTCATCGCATCGCTCCTCTCCATGCAAGAAATCTGGCCAAGACAATAGCCAGGGACAAGCCAGTGAGTACTTTGAATGTACTCGCAAACATTATGAACACGGGTATAATATAACAACCGATAATCATGTTCTGAAATATTTTATGATCACAGCGTCAGTCACAAAATAAAATCTCTGATGCATGCCAGCAGGTTATTTATAAACATAAAATAGCAGAGTATTAATGAAATGCACCGATCGGGTGTTTAAAGCGACGCCTCGGGAGGTTAGTAAACAACGAGCATGCCTCAGTCGGGCGTCTGAGCGACACCACATAAAGGGCTTATAAGGTAAATAAATAACAAGCATGCCACGATAAAGGCGTCTCGGCGAGACCACATAAAGGGCTTATAAAGTAAATAAATAACAAGCATGCCACGATCAGGCGTCTCAGCGACACCACATAAAGGGCTTATCAAGTAAATAAATAACAAGCATGCCACAGTCGGGCGTCTCAGCGACACCACATAAAGGGCTTATAAGGTAAATAAATAACAAGCATGCCACAGTCGGGCGTCTCAGTGACACCACGTAAAGGGCTTATAAATAATCACAGTGAATATCCAGGAGGTAGAACCATCCCAGGGATACTTGATAATTTTAATAATATAACGGGTTAGTCCATAGCAAATAATAATCATGATCATCACAAGTCACAAGTCACGATCCAAGTTCTGGTTTAACAGTTTTCTCCTCCGAAGACCGACACTAAGACCGACACTTGACCCATCCAAGACTGTAGTCCTTAACCATGGACACGGCTATTCGAATAGATGTTTAATCTCTGCAGAGGGTGTACTCTTTACCCACGAGTAACGGATTCCTTTAGTCCACCGGGACTAATTCCGTCTACGGCCTTTTGATTGAAAACACACCTATCCGCACACACCAGCCTAACTTACCGGTGTCTGGAATCACCCACGACACCCGTTATGCGAAACTCTAAGTGGGGAGGCTACAACCTCGACTTAGCATGGGATCACAAAATTTATACCGCGCGCAAACTAGGGAAGCTATCCCTTCGGCTACAACCGAAAACACCCATGCCCCGGGGCCAGGTGGCATGCCTACCGGATGCCTCCGGTATCTTCCACCATGGCCTCTCTGTACGGTGTGTGCTAGGAAAGGGGTTGACAACTTACTGAACCGTACCCTACCTATGGCAGGGACAAGTGGTAGTACGGGGCAAGTATGGGGGTTACCGGAACAAGACTCGATCTATGGTCGACTCAGGAGGCTTAGTATTCCCTGCATGGTTAGCATAACAATTTATACTTCAACCAATGCATGTAATCACCACGCGACATACCTCCTCATGCCATACCGGACACGACCGTCTCGACGGAGGACTAGGGACAAGACCGTGTCTACCCAAGACAGAGGCTTTCCCAGATTTCCTTCCGGTATGCATGAAAGGCATATGATGGTGACTACTATCACAAACATGTCAAACTCCAATAGCATGAAATCATCAATATGCACTCATGAGTAGGAACATATCATCACATAAAATGACGTATACCACGTGTCGAGGTGGTGTCACACCGTGTCAAATAACACACACAATATTATGCCAGGTTCAGAATGCTTGCCTTCAAGTTGCGGGGAGGCAAGGTGCACTCCAAAACTTTTGAAAGATTTCTCCTCTCTCCAAAAATCCTATTTAAAATATTATTGGATCAATATATCGTTTCAAAAACAGTACCAAAAATTGTCTGATTTTTTTGAAATAAATCTTAAAATAAACTAGACAATATTTGAGAGAGGTAGGAAAAAGAATCAATTCATTTGGAGTTATATTTAAAAGTTATAGCCAGCCAAAGTTGTGGTCAAAAATCTGTTTTTAAAATAAAACAGAATAAAGAGGAAAAACGTTTCGAACTGACCACGTCGAAAACGTATTCCGATTTTACGTCTCCACTTATCCAGCGTGGACCGCGCGTGGATCACTGACAGTGGGCCCGCCTGGCCATCGGGTCGTTTGACTAGTCGACCTCCCTCCTCTTCTTACGCCGAGCGGGGCGGGACTCCGGCGATCGCCGCCGGCGATTGGTGGTTCCTCGCGGGGTTCCGAGGGCGGGGATGGACCCGCCAGACCGGAGTGGTCCTCCTTGTGGTCGTTGGGTCGCCGGGGGTGGAGGGAGTCACCGACGAAGCCAGCGGCGGCCGCGGCTTCGGTAGCAAAGTGGGTTTAGAGACTACGGTGGCTCTCCGTCGCAGCAGAGGGTTTGGGCGGCTCCGCAAGACGAAGATGGTTTGGGTGGTGGTGCTGGAAAGGTGGAACAAGCTCTGCTTGCGGAGAATTGAACCAGAGCGTGGCGGCGGCCGAATCGGTAGGAGGCAAGGAGGAAGGCCTCCCGCCGATGCTTGCTGGACGTGGGGCGCGCCAGAGGGGTGGTGCGAGGCTGCCTGAGGCTTCGAACGTGCTCGGGAGCCCCCTTTTATAGCGCGGTTAGGTCGGTCCCGAGGCGGCCAGAGATAAGAACGGCGGCGAACCGCCTCTCTGTTGTTGCAGGGCGATGTGGCGCCGATGAGTGCTCGTAGACGAGCGTGCGGATAAGCTTGGACTGCTCCAGGGGGCAGCTGGCGCGCGGCTGCGGCTTGGGCGGCGCCGACCGTTGCAGAGGCGCACTACGGACGCCGGCGTGCCGCCAAGGGGGTTCTGACGGCGGCGCTGTAGGGCACCAGGGCAACTTGGCGCGTTCTGGCGAGTGGTCGAGGGCGAGGCGCAGCTCTGCAAGCGAGCAAAGGCCAGGGGCACGATGCGGCGGCTCGGTGCATGCGCTGCAGTAAACGTGGCAAGACTGGCGCGCCGCAGCACGCACACTAGGTGCTCGGTGAAATGCCAGCGTGTGCTAGAGGGCATATGAGGAGTTGGTGATCAACAGATCTAGGCTAGTGGTAGCTGTGAGGCTAGTGGACATGCTCGTTTGGCTGTTGTGGCAAGTCTGCAATGCAAACTCATGAGCATGTCAATTCTGTTCATGAACTCAAGGTGTTCGACAGAATGACAGGAGCTCCTAGGCAACTCTTGGTGTGGCCAAAGTCTCCAGATCCTAGTCTCTTTAGGTGAAGGTGGTGGTGGTCGAGGTTAGTTTGCCAAGCAGAGAAACTTGTTAGTGCAACTATTTGAGAAAACCAATTAAGACAGAACCTATAGGCTATCATTTCATGGACCAAAAATATCCCAATGGGTTCATGCTCCTGGTCTTAAGGGTTTTGCAGGAAGGACTACAAGCAGGAAAAGGAATCATGGGTAAAGGAGCAACTTAAAAAGTGGTTGCTGTACAAATATATCCAGTTGGACCAGAATAAAGATGAGGTTGATTCACTCAAAATTTTCAAAGGACATAACTGGGCTTTTGCATAAAGTTGAGTAATATACTCCTATTGACATCCCATAATTGTGGTGGAAGTTTTAAAGAAATATTTAAATAGGTTGTAGTGCAAAATTGCCTTTGGACTAGATTTGAAAATTAGGTGTAGAATTCAAAATAATCAATGAATGAAATAGATTTTTGCATAAAAGTGATTTAAAAACATCACATGACATCCCCAAATTTTGGTTGGAATTTTAGTTAAATTTATCAAATGGTTGTAGTTCAAAAAGAGCTCCAAAACTAATGAAAATCACTTTAAGGAATAAAGCTCAGAGAGAAATAATTATGTAAATAAATTCCACTGAAAAAAAAGAAATGTTTTACTTGAAAGGGCAACCAAGTCCAATAATATATTTGGAAAGTTTTTCACTAGAGGTAAAAACTCCATAAAAATAAAGGAAAGAATGGTTCTGAAATCAAAAGAAATTCTAGAAATTAAAAGTTTAAGTTTCCTGGCAAAGTTTTGATAAACAAAACATGGTTAAATTTTTGGGGCGTCACATGGGGTAATGTGGAGGAAGGCTTCACACACGACGATGAACGACGAGATGTGAAGGATGGAATCCGGGGCCAGGTCATGGAAATCCAGCTCGTAATAGAACATCAGCCCCCTAACATAGGGATCTAGGACAAGCCCTAGCCCTCGGAGGAAGCGAGAGATGAATACGACGCTCCCGCCGGGTTCGGGAGTGGGAATGACCTTCCCTCGAGTAGGTAGCCTATGCGAGATCTCGACGGTCAAATACCCTGCCTCTCTTAGCTTCTTGATGTCTTCATGTGTGACAGAGGAGGCCATCCACCGACCTTGAAGGTTGGATCCGGACATGTTTGAAGGTCCGAAGCGCCTGCACTACAAAAAAAAATACACTTCCGTGATGATACGTGTTTGTCACAGTAGGTCATGTTTTCTGTCATGCATGTACATCCTTGACAAATTTATGACAGAATCAAGATAGTCATACATGTGCTGTAGTAGAAGTGTTCCATGACATTACCAAAATTATCATCACGGAAGTGTCCACTTCCATGACGATAAATCGCGCGTCACAGAAGTGCTTTTGTTAAGGGTGACCGACATGTGGCATCCACCGTAACGGAACGACGTTAAGCTATCGGGTCGGGTTTTGGATCCGATAACCTATTAACATCCCCGACCAATGGGGATTTTCCACGTGTAAAATCATCATTGGCTGGAGGAAACACGTGTCGGCTCATCGTTGGGACAGATGTCATCCACTCATTGGACAGAAGGCGCCTATGATACGTCGACACGTGGAACGGCCCAACAGAGGCCCATTCCTGTGAAAAGGCCTGCCTATTTGACTTGGTTAAAAGGTGGCGGGCCGGCCCATGGAAAGCCTGTTAACGGTCTGTTCGCATATAGCCCATTTACAGCCCGCTAACCCAAGGCCCGTTACGCCGTATCCGAATTAGGCCCGATGGCGTCATCTGGGCCATCCAATATGATTCCAGCCTGTTTTCGCCACGGCCCATGTATGGCCCATGGCGTCTTCGGCCCATATGAGGCCCTATGTAACTCTTGGCCTATTAACGGCCCGTGGTGAAAGCGGCCCGTAATGAACGATGTATCACTTTACACCCATTAACGGCCCGTGGTGAAAGCGGCCCGTAATGAATAGTGTATCACTTTATACCCATTAACGTCCGTTATTCCGTTGGGCCGTTTCAGCCCATGTTATCTTCGACCTTCTCGAGCCCATTTATTCTTGGGCTCATTTCCGGCATTCATTTACTTACGACTGTTACCATCATTTTTCGCTTGTGCGAAATTCAGCCCGTGGTTACAGTCGGCCTGTTTGTGGTCCGTTAATACGTTGGGCCGTTTTCATAGCGTCATCAAATACGGCCTATTAACGATGGCCCGTTATGGTCGGCCCATGAATAGACGATTCCAACTATAGCTTGTTTACGGCTAGAATGCGGCCTATTATTGGCCAATGTTTGGCCAATCGATCATACTTCCCGTATAAGGCCCATTGATGATACGGCCCGTAGAAGACCCATTGTTTCTACGGCCCGTAGTAGGCCCATTGTTTCTACGGCCCGTAGAAGGCCCACTGTTTCTACCCGTAGAAGGCCCACTGTTTATACGGCCCGTAGAAGGCCCACTGTTTCTACGTCCCGTAGGAGGCCTAGTGTCATTACAGTAAATATTAGCCCATGGTTATTGTGGCCTAGTTTTAAAAAATAGGTTATTGCAGCCACTAGCAAACCGCAGAAAAAGAACTGCACTGACTACAAGCAAACAAATAAACAAGACAACAAGGAAATCAATAAGCAAGCAACTTACACTAGGCTATCACGGCTATTACACATATTACATCCACTCGGCATCAAAGTTCGCCACCAGTGCAAATATAGGGAACACAGCAGCATATAAACGCCGCAGCAAAACAAGTCCAGAACTGAAACCACTTCAGAAGAGCTCAAGAAACAATATCCTAGGTACCCATAATGCTGGCAAGATGCTTAGCAAGCTTATTAACTTTCTCTTGTTTGGCTCTTAAGTCCTCCAGTGCTTCTTTGTTGCACCGAAAAGTATGCATCTGAATTCTGCGGGGACTTCATGGGTCCTTGACTTCTGTCGCATAACATCTAATCGATGTCTTTCAACTTGAAGTTGAGACTCAAGAAGTCGAACTGATTCAGCAATGAGTTCAAGAGCTGGTGCCGGCCGGTGGTAGCGATAACTCGGACACTACATCAAGACAGAACTTTGGGGTTGTCTCGGTGTCTTCAATATAGTTTTTATCAGCTTTCTTGGAGACCAACAGGATGTCTCACTATCTTGAACCTTATCTGCATTACTTCCTTTACCATTGCATAACAGGGTACTCTTCTCCAATATTTTATCCGCGTTCTAAAAGAGAAACAAACAAACATATCTCAGGTTTACAATGTAGTATATGAAACTCATTTTGGTAAACCAGTTCAGTAGTAAGGTGGACAGGTAACATCATGAAACAAACATATATCAATGTAGTATGGTCACTGTATGGTCTATATCATTCTAGTTTATGTTGCCAAATCAAGATAGATACAGTTCGAATCATATCTATTTAAGACAAAGCAGCATAGACAGAATATAAGTGTGGGAAACTACACAGCAATAACAACACTTGTAATGTGCATGGCATGAGAACAGAACTATTTATTCAATTGAAATTGAAATCAACATAGAGAAAGTTACAACAGCAAATAGCCAAACACATTGAAGAAACAGGTTTAAAACATACTTGTTGCGCCATTGGAGTTTCAATTGCATCCTTCAAATTTGAAATTAGTTGGTATCAGTAAATACAGTAATGCAAGAGCAAAGTAGTATGAACCATAGCTACGGAACCTGACCTGGGAACAATTCTTCTTCTGCATTAAGTGTTGACTTCGGGTTCGGAGTGGTGGTCCTCGTGATTTGGGCACTGCAGTTGCCTTACTAACTGCTCGTGTTTGGGTGCTCTGTGGTGGAGACGGTGTTGTGTCAACGGAAACTGGTTGTCTATCTGCTGGGGTTGGGGTTAGAAGGGGTGTAGCTGGTTCTCTGTCCAACTGGGTAGGGCTACAATCTGCATGAGTGTGGGTTATGTGTGGTGGGGCTGGTTCTTGGGCAAGTACAACCGTGGTTCTATCTGCATCGACAGTAGCACGATCTTTTCAAGACCGTTTTTTTACTCCCACAGATATCGCCATCACTCCCTCCAATTGAAATGGCTGATAAACAAGAAAAGTAATTGAATGTACAGACATTGTAAGATAGACAGGTGCAATGGATAGTAGGGAAGAAAACACGGCATGAAATAATTCACATTTATGTTGTCTAAGCAAACAGAATAGCAGGAGATAATTTCACATATACGATGGCTAATTAAATAGGATAGCATGACACAATTTCACATGTATGATGGCTAACTAAACAGGATAGAATGACATACTTCAAAATATGATGACTATGTAAACAGGATGACATGATATAACTATACGATGTGTCTATTAAAGTGGTTGGCATGCCATAAATCACAAACATGTCGTCGATGGAAACATGATGGCATGATATAATTCACGGATAGAATGACATAATTTAAAATATGATGACTATGTAAATAGGATGAAATGATATAACTATATTATGTCTTCAGAAAATGGGTTGGCATGCCATAATTCAGATAAATGATGTCTATGTAAACATCATGGCATGACATAATTCAAATATATGATTTATATACTAAGGAAGTGAGCAGAGGGCAATCGCATATATGATGTGTCAACTAAGGAGATGGCATTCAATATTGTGTATATGATGTAAAAACTAAGCATTGCAATACAACATATGCATTATATGAGTAATATAACCCTGCCAAGTTTGAGCATACACCTCAGGGGGATAATAGGACTGGTCATATGCCTCTGAATCCTCCTCTGAAGAGCTATCTATAACCAGCAAGATATCTGCTTCAGCAGGTAGCATTGTCTGCTCTGAAGACCTTGTTTTCACTCCAGATTTCTCCATCACCAATTCAAATAGTTGATGCACAGGAAGAGCAGTTGAATATACAAACATTGTCGACAAAAGCAATGAGAAATACAAAAAAAGGACGACATGATATAATTCACATATATGACGCTTGCCTAAACAGCATGGCATTGCATAATTCACATACATAATGCCTTACAACAAGATAACATTGCATAATTCACATATATAATGTCTTGCAACAAGATGGCATTGCATAATTCACACATATGGTAATTAGACACTAAACAGGTGGCATTCACACAAAGCATGTCTAAACTAAGAAAATGACATAGCAATGCAAGATACCATACGCACGATATGAGCAACACAACCCTGCCAAGTTAGGGCATGCACCTCGGGGGGGGGGGGATATGACTGGTCATCTGTCTTTGAATCCTCCTCTAAGGAGCTATCGGTAACCAACAAGACATGCGCTTCGTCAGATAGCATTGTCTGCTCTGAAGACCTTGTTTCCACTCCAGATTTTTCCATGACCGTGCCGAATGGCTGATGCACAGGAAGAGTAATTGAATGTACTAAAATTGTTGACAAATTTAACACGTAATAAAAAAAGATGTCATGATATAATTCACATATAAGATCACTGGCTAACCAGGGTGGCATTGCAAAATTCACATATATGATGCCTGGCTAGACAAGATGGCATTGCATGATTCACATATCCGATAAAGAAACTAAACAGATGGCATTGACACAAAGCATGTCTAAACTAAGCAGATGACATCTTTAATGTATACAGTAAGCAATGCAAGGCACCATATGCATGATATTACCAACATCAGCATGCCAAGTTAGAACGAAGACCTCATGAGGTAAATAGGAGTCGTCTTCTCCTTCTGAATCCCCCTCAGAACAGTTATCTTCCTCTTGATTACGATCCGAAATGGGTGGAGGGGGGGCTGCCTTTGCGCCCACCATGGAACGACGTCTACATGAAATTTTATTGCCACGCAAGGCTCGTCTCTTTTGCTCTACATGATCAGTTCCATTGTGTACAATAACTGGCATGCATAGGAATAAAACATAGTGAGATTATGTAAGGAGTGCATGCACAAATCCAGAGTGATGGTAGCAAACTGTGGATAGACCCAAAACCAATGATAGCAGTGCGATAATAGCTTCGGTTAAAAATACAGATAATGGCTCCTTTAATGTTTGTTTGCACCCAACATGAAACTCATAGTAGACACCGGAGATTAACCAGATAGTAGGCAGATAGTACTGATTGCTGCCCCAATATGTACCCCACAACCATTTAAAAACTCAAGTTTCAGCATTAGTTTGGACCTGACTCGGAGTCTAATAGGTGAACACGACGATAATTTGCATGTCATCATATTAAGTGACGCATAACGTAAGCAGACACAGAAGAGTGCGACCTCTCTTGCGGACCCGTGTAGTCCTCAAGGTCATCTGCTCAGTTGATGATGGTAATGCAGTTGCCATGGCTGCCGGCAAGGGGAAGAAGATCTCGAGGCGGCGAAAGACAGTCGAGAGCGGATCCCTGCTGTGGTGAACCCTTCATCATTGGAGCGGTGAGCTGGGGTGGAACACTGGCCAGCAGAGCAGGCAAACCACACAAGGTTTTCCTTGACACGATCTCTAATGTAAGTAATTGAGTAAGGGCTTGTTTGAATTTGAGGATTCTAACAATGCGAGGATAGGAAATAGATAGGAATAGGATAGGAATGCACATGCAAAGCAGAGAATTTAAAACACAGGATTTACGCCAACTGGTGTTTGATTCACAACAATTGGAAGATCACAGATGCAAAAAAGCATGGTGAGATTAAGTCAAACCACAAGAGAATGTACGGTTATAATGCTATTATGCTACTATCTCTTAGTCTTGTGCTTGATGAATAGGAATATGAAAAGGAGGAAAAGTGGAAATTAGAATTCCTACGGTTTTTCTTTCAAGGAAACACTAAAGGAACAAATCCTACAGTTTTCCTTTGCTCCATTCCTTTGCACCAAATTCATGAAAAGTAGTACCATAGGAAACTTTCCAATTCGATGTTTTTCATTCACTTTTCCTTTCAAGCTTCAAGCGATTCTAGTAGGCAGGCTTGAGCAAGGAAAATCCTACACTAAAAAAATGTTTTTGTGCTACTTCTATTACTTCTGACCCATGCCACTGCCATACTAGCTCAACTCCCAGGCCAATCGACAAATGCACAGCTCAAACGCGCAGAGATAAATAATGATGGCATTCAAGAGAGTCCATCACGGATAGCTAAGTTGCCTGGTACCTCACTGCTTGTCATATAGTAGGATAAAATAATCGTATTTCCCGTTACTACGAGTGCTCAGTGGACAATATATATAACATGTAGAGTAAAAAAGAGATGCCACAAGTGTACAACCTCTTTGGCGAAGCCATGTCGATCTCAGGGTGATTGGGTTGGCCGGTGAGGATGCTCCGGCTGACTTGGCTGTCGGAGGAGGGGAAGAAGATCTTAGGCGTCTTGAGATGGAGCCCAAGGTACTACTCCGCTGTGATGGAGGGTTTCGTTGTTGGAGCAGCTCCGGTGAGTTGTACGGTGCCGAGGCTGAAGCAGGACAAGAGAGACAACGAACAACATTAACCTGAGTGGAATTCTAATAGCATCTCCAATACATGACATAAAATACATAACCACAAAGTGCTAGATGTAAAATACATCAGCCGCTCATCTCTGAACTTAACTGTCAAAACTGAATTTAACTGTCGAAACTGAATTTAGTTGTCGAAACTGAATTTTGTTGTCGAAACTGAACGCACTAGCAAGGTGAGGCTACACGTCGGTCGACTGACTTTTTCATCTCTGGTCAGTCGGTTTTGCAGCAGTTGGATACGAAATCAAGGGCCTGCGGTTCATCTTCAACCTCCACCCCCCTGAGCCGCCAGCCACCACCGGCCAAACAGCAGCCCCCGCCGCCCATGACGGTGGTGCGCCGCCCGCCCCAAAACAATCCCCACCGCCCGGTCCGCCACCGCCTGACCATCCATCAAGGCCCCCTGTGCGAAGCTTTTTCTCCGGCGATCCCCACACCACCGCCCGCCAACGCCCCACCACCGCCGGCGACCACCGCCCCCATCCTGAACCCTAAGATAGATAGTGGGGTACCTCTCCGCAAGACCCTCCCTCCTGCGGCTGGTTCTTCCTTCACCCGGCGAGCCCCCTCCCACCCCCACCCCTGAAAATCGATCGACCCAAAAGTCGATTCAATCGATCAAGTGTAGCTAAATCGGAGCAGCATCGCAAGCAATAGCAAGAGCGAGAGCCGCAGCGCGAGCAAGAGCAATAGCAAGAGCAGACCAGGCAGGGGACCGAGAGCAAGAGCAGAGCATCAGCGTGAGCGAGAGCTAAAGAAGTAGCGCGAGCGAGAGCTAGAGCAGTAGCGCGAGCGAGAGCTAAAGCAGCAGTAGCTCCTACTGATGTGGACGTCGCTGCCGAGGGAGCGACGCCGTGGAGGAAGTGGTCGGCGACGCCGCCGTGGATGGAGCCGCGCCGTGTCGGCTCGGGATCGAGCGTCGGCAGCACCGTGAGATCGAATCAAGAAGAAAATGTGGCGATTAGTGTACAACCTCTTTGGTGGCGCCGATTAGGCCGCAGCTTCATCCGAGAAAATGGTGATGATGATGCTCTTCCGGTGGTGCAGGTGAAGACGGCGATGTGGGAATGGAGGTGGCACGAAAGACGAGGGGAACATCGGGGGAGCTCCTTGGAGGTGGAGGACGGGGTGGCTGAACTGGCGGGACGGATGAGATCGACGACGGATCCTCATCCGATACGGTGGATTAGGGACGTCAAGGTGTTGCTGTGGACGACGTCGTCGGGGAAGAGGCTCCGGCTGGGTGGCGGACGGAGCAGGGTGTGGGTTTTCATCGCGGGTTTTCGTGGCCTCGGTGTACGAATGGGTGGGCGGATGGGATGGCAGTGGGGAACCATGGCTTAGAGACGCGCTTGTCCAAAATGTGGGGTAAGTTATGAAAGTACCCCCACCGATTTGAGGCGGTTCTTCGGTTCGAGGGTACCACGGGCATTTCGCGTGTCGGGATTTCACAGGAGGTGGGAGTTTTCGCGCGCGTTGTAATTTCAGAATAGCAAGGCGCGGGTTGAGATGGAGGGAGTTGTCAGAGCACAACGAGACAAAGATATATCTGAAATATTTTGGGCTAACAAGGCGCGGGTTGAAGAGGCGGAAGTTTCGCAGCACGATAGACAGAGACGCTAGCTTGAGTTTTCGGCATAACAAGGTGCGGCTTGAAATTTTGGAAGAACAAGCTTAACGTGTACCCAAAAAATGACAATTTGCACCTCAGCGCGCACAACACACACACACAAACACCATTTAGACTAGAGTAAGGTACACGTGCATTGCACGCATGAGATTTGGCAACCAAATTATGAATAAATACCACATTATAGCATGCAAGCTTTGAGTCATATATGCATGATGTAGATGTTCGCTTAATTCTTATAGTTCATTTCATTCAAAATCATCTAGTTTTTATAAGAAAGCTAATCTATTTTAAGATTCATGGAATTGTGCGTCAGAAGACATAAAGTAAAAACAAATAATGGCAAATCATGTAGAAAAACATTTGGGCAATTCTGATACGGAAGATTCTAGAACAAATAAGAAGTGCTTGTGTTTTGATGTTTGTGCATTATGCTTAAGTTTAACCATGGAGTCTGCTAGATTATACATGTGGCGAAATCTGGTGGAATCTAGATGATATCCAACGGCCAATAGTGCTCAAATTTGCCATCTTTGGACCATCGGATTCGCCTCATCCAATGACCATCTTTCAAAGTTAAAGTTACCCGCACACAATATAAAAAAATATAATATATAATATATATAGGGGTGTAGATATAGATATGTGATGTGAAAGCCGCCCATCATATCCAATTAGAATAGTGTGTCCATGCATGGATGCGACGTGGCCAAACGATGTCTGCCATCGATATCTCAAATTCAAATCAGTCTGACCTTGTTCAATGTGTATACATTACAACATGCTCATTTCCAAACCACACCGTGCAGATCTCCGTTATATTCATGCATGCATGTGTTTCAAACATCAGGATCTCTTATTCAAATATTTGAATTCAACTTTACATTGATTATGACCTCACCTATTCTTTTACACCCACACAGTAGTCTTCTCTTTATAATTGTACCACTAACTTTCTCTCGTGCATGCATGCACACATACTACCAGTCGGCATTATCCATCGCACGCATGGAGTCTTTTTCTTCAGGTCGGTCTCCCATGAAGGCACACACCCACACACATCCCCCTCTCCATCATATCGGGCATTCTTTATCTCTCACACGTGCATGCGCAACGATCGATGTTCCTCTATGTATGTGCGTATATAGCTAGGTCTTTCATAGTTTTCCACACAAATCGATCAATCGATATATCCAGTAAGGTCTCACCCTCTTTCCCACGTCCACATCAATCAATCTATACCTCTCTATATAGGATTAACATATATAGCTAATACACCGACATTAATTATATATCCAACGTCCCCCTCTCATCATCCATGCCTTCCGCTTCATCTCTCGGGACGCGTGCACAATGGCGAAGACAGGGCGATGAGGGCCCTGCCCCTCCCCTAACATCACTATATATCGAGGCTAATATGAATGTGATCATTAGAAAATTGCTGCTAAAATGGTTTAAGTTCATGAATTGACCCTCCTCATAAAGGATTAGCAATGCTTGACCCCCTAGCTCATTTATTTTTCATGGCTCGCCATCGCATAACAACAAGACGTGTTCGCCCTCTCTCTAAATATCGATCTCGCACTTGTGCATTCCTTCATAGTCTCCCTCCACTCGGCCCCTCGCACCATCTTCTAGCCCCCACGGATTTTGCCACATGTACAATCTAGCAACTCCATGGTTGAACTTAAGCATAATGCACAAACCTCAAAACAATAGTGGTTCTCTTTTGTTCTAGAATCTTCTGTATCATAACTGCCTAAACTTTTTGTCTAGTTGAATTGCCATTATTTGTTTTTACTTTATGCTTTCCAACGCACAATTCCATGAATCATAAAATAGATTAAGGGCTTCTTTGATTCAAAGGATTCTCAAAGGAATTTTGGAGGATTCTAATCATTAGGAATTTTTCCTATCTTGGTTGTTTGATTCAGAGATTGTAAAACCATAGGAATTTTTCCATATGATTCATTTGCACTAGATTTCATAGGAAACATCCCGTCCACTCAAACCTCTTTGAAAGAATTTTGCGTTTTTTCTATGCACAATCAAACACTCGTACAATCCTGTAGGATTCAAGACGACATTCCACTATAATCCCATGTTTTTCCTATTCCCGCGTTCTTAGCTTTTTTTATAAAAACTAATTGATTTTGAATGAGGTGAACTATAAGAATTAAACAAAGGGCTACATCAGGCATATATGACTCAGAGCTTACATGCTATAGTGTGGTATTTTTTCATAATTTGGTTGCAAAATCTTATGCGTGCAATGCACGTGTACCTTACTAGTACTTCGAGTATGTGGAAAACACGTAACTTAGAATACCAATGGCATGCTACACAGTGTCTCTCTTACAGTTCATGAAGCCACGTGGCACATGTGGAGGTGTTGTCAAGACCTCCTTGCATGGATTGATCACAGTGGCGTGCTGCTGGTTCCAGAAGAATGTACTCGTCCTCCCTGAAGCATACTGGCGGTACATGCACGAAGCGAAGATGTGCACGCATGCCACGCACGCACTCATTCCCTCGCACGCACACGCGGGTACACGGGCGGATGCAATTTTGTACCAAGATCCACCCCATGTGATAATTTGACGTGTGTAAAGTCGTTCACTTCATTGATGGTCAATTAATACAGCGCATCCAAATTGAGTGGACGTGAGGGCGGAAGAAAGACATTATTACTCCACTGCGCGCATGCGAGTAGTTAAATCATGGGTTGCTAGTAGTACTTCCATTGGTCTCCTTCATATTTTGTGCCAATTTTTGGCAGTAACATAATATTTACGCATTTGACCAGTGTAGTACTTGAAATTTATGTTCCGCTAAACTCATCGGGAGCCGCTTTGGCCTCAAACCAAAACAATCAATTAATCTTTACCTTTTTCCCATCACATTCGAAAGCCTGCTCACACCTACTAGTACGTACCAAACCTGAACGTGTTCCCACTATGCAGGTATTAGTACTAGTGCTAGTACTTAGGTTATAAAAAGGGGAACTACCTAATTGAGAATTACTCTACCTTTCCTCCTCATAAGTGCTTCTTCTTCGTCCGTCGTTGCCATGGCCGGTAAGCAGAGCTCTAGGTCGAGAACTACTGTAACAAGGAGCGGCAACCAACACCGCGTAAAAAAGAGGGTTTCGCCGCCACGCAGAGACCTCGAAAAGATCTCTCACGGGAAGGCGATGGCTCCCAGGAGCGCCCTAGCGGAGGCGAACATGTCGAGCCGGCGGAGCTGGAGTCGTTATCCCTCGACGGCATGCCCGATCAGCTCAATAAGCACCTCAATAAGTAGAAGGAGTTCATCCAAGGCTTGATGGAGTTGCTGAAGGAGAGCCTCGACGACATGCCCGCTGAGCTCAATCAGCAGGGGGAGTTGACCGCCGGCTTGGTGATGCTGCTGAAGAAGAGCATTGCCTCGGAGAAGAAGGCGACCGGCGAAATCCTGCGACTTCGGGAGGATAATGCGAAGCTCTACCACGAGATCGACCTGTTGAAGGAGAAGAAAGCCGGCTGGAAGAAGCTGCATGAGAATAGTAGTTCCTCGATGAAGATGCTGCAGGCCCTCGACATGGAACAGAAGGAGGAGTTGGCGAAGCTCCGCATCAACCACCCGGCTGCTGTCAAGGTACGTGATGCGGCCGTGGAACAGATGATGAAGGCTCGCGTCGAGAAATCCCGCGTCATGGACAGATCGAAGGAGATGGCGGAGGAGACGCGCAAGGAGATGGAGGTCGTGGAGGCGATGAAGAAGCAGTTACGACTCCACGGAGAATTAGATCATTTGGGGTGATAATCTTCCTTCTTCTTTTGCTCCTGTGTTTCATCTTTTGCTTCGGGTGTTTCGCCGCACGTGTCACGTTCTCTGCGAGGCATGAATAGAACAATGGTTTTTTTAGGGAATGAATAGAACAATGGCCCTGTTTGGATACTCTAACTCAGTTAGAGGTTAGAGTTAGATTCTAACCCTAAACTAACTCTAGCCAAAGAGGTGTTTGAATGGCAGGGTTAGATGGAGCGCGGATACGGTGAGGCGCCTTTACGGGCGATGCGAGAGGGAGGGAGGGATATGACGAGAAACTTCGAGGAAGTGGGGTGGGATCTGCTGCGGGGAGAGCAAGATAAAAAATGTTTTTTAGTGGACTCGAGAAGAACTAACCCAAATAAGCACCTCTTGGGTGGGTTAGATTTTTTGGGTGGTTTAGATGCATCTAACCCAAACTAACCCTCCTGTTTGGATGTTTTTGGGTTAGTTGAGTCCAAACTAACCCAAACTAACTCTAAACGATGGATCCCAACAGGGCCAATGCTAACAATGAGATGACTAGCAAATTAGATCATTTTTTATCGCCATATGGCACTGGGCTGCCGTGTTTCGTGCTCCTCCGTCGCAGTACTACTCCAGTGGAAAACTTGAGTATACCGCACGGTTCTTTGCTCCTCCTCGATCAGGTTGTCGACGCATTTATACGAGTAGTCAAATCACAAGGCCCCGCCTTCTAGCAGTAATGAGCCGTCAAATCACAAAGGCCCTCGCCTCTCATGAAACCGACCAAGCTAGACTGCCCCGCCCTCTAGCCCTTTAAAAAATGTATACTTTTGTACAGCAGTAGTATCGATGGATTGCGCCATGGAGCAAAACTTGAAATTAAAAAAAAGGTGGTACATATAGAGAACACTCGTCGCCAAATTATGCATATAGTACTATTAAAAAGGCTAGTCACAATAATGGTGTCCAGCACAACCCACCCCTCAAATAAAACTAAGAGGGTGCTTGGATACGTTTTAGTCCCATGACTAAAAGTAGTGGGACTAAAACATGTTAGCCTCACCCATGCTTGGATCCAAATACTAAAAAGGCTAAAATCAAGTTAATGAGCATTTATTATCCTCCAAACCCTCCAATCCAAAACTCGCATGTGTTAAAGGAGAGGAGTTAAATGAGTAGAGAGAGGACTAATCCACATTTTAGTATGGGTACCCCTGACTAAAAAAATTTAGTCTCAAGACTAGTTTTAGCCCCTCTTTAGTCAAGGGTGCTTGGAACTTTAGCCTCTTAAAGAGACTATTTTTAGTCAGACTAAAATAAGTCCCTTGGATCCAAGCACCCTCTAAGCATCCTGGAATTCTTTGACAAAACTAAGCACCCTGAAATTCTTTGAAAACTAAACTGCTGGCTGTATGATGTTGGCCATATAAATTGTACGTATATAATGTGAAGAAACGAGTGGTAGTACTATACCAACTAAAAGATGAAATGTAAGAAATACTAGTATATACGTACTGAAGAGTTAAAGTAACGAGAAGAAACATAACATAGTTCTGCTGGGGCTCATCACAACACACCCTCAAATTAAATTAAGCACACCTGAAATTAAACTTTGCAACTATTCGGTAGACACCGTGCATTAGAACCACCATGAGCAACGACACTGCCACCTTACTCGGAGTCCTCGTCCACGTCCTCGACTTCGTCCTTGTCCCTCTTCCTCTTGGCCGATACTTCTTTGCTTGAACCTCACACTTGGTTGTTGCTCTTCATCCAACCCTTGTAGATATTGAAGCAAAGGCAGCCATCCATTGTAGCGTAGTGGATGTGGTCTATATCTAGTACATTCCGCTGCCATGCATGACGATGAAACGTTGCTACCTCTTGATCTTGCGTTGGATTTCCCCGAAGAGGAGAGGATAATGCAGCAGAGTAGCGTAAGTATTTCCCTTAGTTTTTGAGAACCAAGGTATCAATCCAGTAGGAGGCCACGCGCAAGTTGATCGTACCTACACAAAAACAATGGCTCAACGCAACCAACGCAATTAGGGGTTGGCAATCCCTTCACAGTCACTTACGGGAGTGAGATCTGGTAGATAATATTTTTGGTATTTTTGATATAAAGATGCAAAGTAAAAATAAAAAGGTAAAGTAAAAGCAAAGCAATAATAAAGTGATGGAAGATTGATATGATGAGAATAGACCCGGGGGCTATAGGTTTCACTAGTTGCTTCTCTCAAGAGCATAAGTATTCAACGGTGGGTGAACAAATTACTGTTGAGCAATTGACAGAATTGAGCATAGTTATGAGAATATCTAGGCATGATCATGTATATAGGCATCACGTCCGAGACAAGTAGACCGACTCCTGCCTGCATCTACTACTATTACTCCACTCATCGACCGCTATCCAGCATGCATCTAGAGTATTAAGTTCAAGACAACAGAGTAACGCCTTAAGCAAGATGACATGATGTAGAGGGATAGATTCATGCAATATGATGAAAAACCCATCTTGTTATCCTCGATGGCAACAATACAATACGTGCCTTGCTGCCCTTTACATCCGGGAAAGGACACCGCAAGATTGAACCCAAAGCTAAGCACTTCCCCATTGCAAGAAAAACCAATCTAGCTGGCCAAACTAAACTGACAATTCAAAGAGACTTGCAAAGATAACCAATCACACATAAAAGAATTCAGAGAAGATTCAAATATTGTTCATAGATAATCTTGATCATAAACCCACAATTCATCGATCTCAACAAACACACCGCAAAAAGAAGATTACATCGAATAGATCTCCACGAGAGAGGGAGAACATTGTATTGAGATCCAAAAAGAGAGAAGAAGCCATCTAGCTACTAGCTATGGACCCGAAGGTCTGAAGTAAACTACTCACACTTCATCGGAGAGGCTATGGTGTTGATGTAGAAGCCCTCCGTGGTGGATTCCCCTTCCGGTGGAGCTCCGAAACAGGCCCCAAGATGGGATCTCGTGGATACAGAAAGTTGCGGCGGTGGAATTAGGTTTTTGGCTCCGTATCTGATCGTTTGTGGGTACGTAGGTATATATAGGAGGAAGAAATGCGTCGGTGGAGCTTTGAGGGGCCCACGAGGCAGGGGCGCGCCCTCCACCCTCGTGACCGCCTCGTGGCTTTCTTGACGGAGGGTCCAAGTCTCCTGGGTCTTATCTGATGAGAAAATCACGTTCCCGAAGGTTTCATTCCGTTTGGACTCCGTTTGATATTCCGTTTCTTCGAAACACTAAAATAGGCAAAAAAAACAACAATTTTGGGTTGGGCCTCCGGTTAATAGGTTAGTCCCAAAAGTAATATAAAAGTGGAAAATAAAGCCCAATATAGTCCAAAACAGTAGATAAAGTTGCATGGAGCAATCAAAAATTATAGATACGTTGGAGACGTATCAGGCATCCCCAAGCTTAATTCCTGCTTGTCCTCGAGTAGGTAAATGATAGAAAGAGAATTTTTGATGCGGAGTGCTACTTGGCATAATTTCAATGTAATTCTTCTTAATTGTGGTATGAATATTCAGAATCGAAAGATTCAAGACAAAAGTTCATATTGACATAAAAATAATAATACTTCAAGCATACTAACCAAGCAATCATGTCTTCTCAAAATAACATGGCCAAAGAAAGTTATCCCTACAAAATCATATAGTCTGGCTATGCTCCATCTTCCCCACACAAAATATTTAAATCATGCACAACCCCGATGACAAGCCAAGCAATTGTTTCATACTTATGACATTCTCAAAACTTTTTCAATCTTCACGCAATACATGAGCGTGAGCCATGGATATAGCACTATATGTGGAAGGCAAAAAGAGGGAAGATAGTCTTACATCAACTAGGCGTATCAACGGGCTATGGAGATGCCCATCAATAGATATCAATGTGAGTGAGTAGGGATTGCCACGCAACAGATGCACTAGAGCTATAAGTATATGAAAGCTCAACAAAAGAAACTAAGTGGGTGTGCATCCAACTCGCTTGCTCACGAAGACCTAGGGCATTTTGAGGAAGCCCATCATTGGAATATACAAGCCAAGTTCTATAATGAAAAATTCCCACTAGTATATGAAAGTGACAAAATGAGAGACTCTCTATCATGAAGATCTTGGTGCTACTTTCAAGCACAAGTGTGGTAAAAGGATAGTAACATTGTCCCTTCTCTCTTTTTCTCTCATTTTTTTTATTTGGGCCTTTTTTTATGGCCTCTTTTTTCTTTCTTTTTTTTATTTTTTGTCCGGAGTCTCATCCCAACTTGTGGGGGAATCGTGGTCTCCATCATCCTTTCCTCACTTGGGACAATGCTCTAAAAATGATGATCATCACACTTTTATTTACTTACAAATCAACAATTACAACTCGATACTTAGAACAAATATGACTCTATATGAATGCCTCCGGCGGTGTACCGGGATATGCAATGACTGATGAGTGACATGTATGAAAGAATTATGAACGGTGGCTTTGCCACAAATACGATGTCAACTACATGATCATGCTAGCAATATGACAATGATGGAGCGTGTCATAATAAACAGAACGGTGGAAAGTTGCATGGAAATATATCTCGGAATGGCTATGAAAATGCCATGATAGGTAGGTATGGTGGCTGTTTTGAGGAAGGTATATGGTGGGAGTATGATACCGGCAAAAAGTGCGCGGTATTAGAGAGGCTAGCAATGGTGGAAGGAAGAAAAGTGTGTATAACCCATGGACTCAACATTAGTCATAAATAACTCATATACTTATTGCAAAAATCTAGAAGTTAATGAAGCAAAGTATTATGTGCATGCTCCTAGGGGGATAGATTGGTAGGACAAGACCATCGCTCGTCCCCGACCGCCACTCATAAGGAAGACAATCAATAAATAAATCATGCTCTGACTTCATCACATAACGGTTCACCGTACGTGCATGCTACGGGAATCACAAACCTTAACACAAGTATTTCTCAAATTCACAACTACTCAACTAGCATGACTCTAATGACCATCTTCATATCTCAAAACAATTATCAAGCTCAAACTTTTCTTAGTATTCAACGCACTCAAAAGAAAGTCTTACAAATCTTGAACACCAAGCATATTGTTATTAAGCAAATTACCATGCTATTTAAAACTCTCAAAATAATCTAAGTGAAGCATGAGAGATCAATAGTTTGTATAAAACAAATCCACCACCGTGCTGTAAAAGATATAAGTGAAGCACTATGAGCAAAACTATCAAGCTCAAAAGATATAAGTGAAGCACTATGAGCAAACTATCAAGCTCAAAAAATATAAGTGAAGCACTATGAGTATTATAACAAATTCCAATTCATGTATGGCCCTCTCAAAAGGTGTGTACAGCAAGGATGATTGTGGTAAACTAGCAAGCAAAGACTCAAATCATACAAGACGCTCCAAGCAAAACACATATCATGTGGTGAATAAAAATATAGTTCCAAGTAAAGTTACCGATGGAAGTAGAAGAAAGAGGGGATGCCTTCCGGGGCATCCCCAAGCTTTGGATTTTTGGTGTCCTTGGATTATCTTGGGGGTTCCATGGGAACCCCCAAGCTTAGGCTCGTGCCACTCCTTGTTCCATAATCCATCAAAAAAATTCACCCAAAACTTGAAAACTTCACAACACAAAACTCAACAGAAATCTCGTGAGCTCCGTTAGCGAAAGAAAACAAAAGACCACTTTAAGGTACTGTAATGAACTCATTATATAATTATATTGGTGTTAAACCTACTGTATTCCAACTTCTCTATGGTTCATAAACTATTTTACTAGCCATAGATTCATCAAAATAAGCAAACAACACACGATAAACACAATCTGTCAAAAACAGAACAGTCTGTAGCAATCTGTAACTAACGCAACTTCTGGAACTCCAAAAATTCAGAAAAAATAGGACGACCTAGGAAATTTGTTTATTGATTAGCACCAATTGGAATCAATATTTTATCACGTTCTGATGATTTTTCATAATTGTTTTCGTGAACAGAAAGTTTCTGGAAATTACAGCAAGATCAAATAACTATCATCCAAGAAGATCCTATAGGTTTAACTTGGCACAAACACTAATTAAAAGATAAAACCACATCTAAACAGAGGCTAGATCAAATATTTATTCCTAAACATAAGCAAAAAGCAAAAAACTAAAAATAAAATTGGGTTGCCTCCCAACAAGCGCTATCGTTTAACGCCCCTAGCTAGGCATAAAAGCAAGGATAGATCTAGGTATTGCCATCTTTGGTAGGCAATCCATAAGTGGCTCTCATGATAGATTTATATGGTAATTTTATTTTCTTCCTAGGGAAGTGTTCCATCCCCTTCTTTAATGGAAATTGGAATCTAATATTCCCTTCCTTCATATCAATAATTGCGCCAATCGTTCTAAGGAAAGGTCTACCAAGAATAATAGGACATGAAGGATTGCAATCTATATCAAGAACGATAAAATCTACGGGCACATAATTCCTATTTGCAACAATAAGAACATCATTAATTCTTCCCATAGGTTTCTTAATAGTGGAATCCGCAAGATGCAAGTTTAGAGAGCAATCATCAAAATCACGGAAACCTAGCAAATCACACAAAGTTTTGGGAATAGTGGAAACACTAGCACCCAAATCACATAAATCATAAAATTCATGATCCTTAATCTTTATTTTAATAGTTGGTTCCCACTCATCATAAAGTTTTCTAGGATAGAAACTTCTAACTCAAGTTTTTCTTCATAAGATTGCATCAAGGCATCAACGATATGTTTAGTAAAGGCTTTATTTTGACTATAAGCATGAGGAGAATTTAGCACGGATTGCAACAAGGAAATACAATCAATTAAAGAACAACTTTCATAATTAAATTCCTTGAGATCCAAAATAGTGGGTTTAGCAACATCTAGGGTTTCATTCTTTTCAATCCCACTTTTATCAATTTCATCATCAAGATCTAAAAACTCCAAATTCCTAGAATGCCTTCTAGGTAAAGGTAGGTCATATTCAGTTTCATCAAGATTCATATTACAAAACAAAGATTCGATAGGGGACACATCAATAACTTTTAGATCTTCATCTTGATTTTCATAGGAATTGGAAGAACACGCTTTAATAAAGGCGTCTTTCGTAGCACGCATCCTAGCGCTTCTTTCCTTGCACTCATCAATGGAAATTATCATGGCTTTGAGGGACTCATTGATATCATGCTTAGGAGGAATAGATCTAATCTATAAAGAATCAACATCAAGAGAAATTCTATCAACGTTCCTAGCCAATTCATCAACTTTAAGCAATTTTCTTCAAGCAAAGCATTGAAATTCTTTTGTGAATTCATAAATTCTTTAACACTAGTCTCAAATTCAGAGGGCATCTTATTAAAATTTCCAAAAGAATTGTTGTAGGAATTTCCATAATTATTAGAGGAATTACGAGGATAAGGCCTAGGATTAAAATTCCCTCTATACGCGTTGTTACCAAAATTATTCCTACCAACAAAATTCACATCCATAGATTCATTATTATTCTCAATCAAAGTAGATAAAGGCATATCATTAGGATCGGAAGAAACACTCTTAGTAGCAAATAATTTCATAAGTTCATCCATCTTTCCACTCAAAACATTAATTTCTTCTATCGCATGCACTTTTTTATTAGTAGATCTTTCGGTGTGCCATTGAGAATAATTGACAATAATATTATCAAGGAGTTTAGTAGCATCTCCTAAATGATTTCCATAAAAGTGCCTCCCGCGGCCGAATCTAAAAGATTTCTAGACGCAAAATTCAATCCGGCATAAAAGTTTTGTATAATCATCCACAAATTTAAACCATGAGTAGGGCAATTACTTATCATTAATTGCATTCTCTCCCAAGCTTGTGCAACATGTTCATGATCAAGTTGCTTAAAATTCATAATATCGTTCCTAAGAGAGATGATCTTAGTGGGAGGAAAATACTTAGAGATAAAAGCATCTTTGCACTTGTTCCAAGAATCAATACTATTTTTAGGCAAAGATGAAAACCAAGCTTGAGCACGATCTTTAAGCGAAAAAGGAAATAGCTTCAATTTAACAATATCATTATCGACATCTTTCTTCTTTTGCATATCACATAAATCAACGAAGCTATTTAGATGAGTAGCGGCATCTTCACTAGGAAGGCCGGCGAATTGATCTTTCATAGCAAGATTCAACAAAGCAGTATTGATTTCACAAGATTCAGTATTGGTAAGAGGACCAATAGGAGTGCTAAGGAAATCATTATTGTTGGTATTGGTAAAGTCACACAATTTGGTATTATCTTGAGCCATCGCGACAAGCAAGCAATCCAACACACGAGCAAACAAAGGCAAGCGAGAAAAGGCAAACGGAAAAGAGAGGAGGAGATTGGGAAAGAGAGGGCAAATAAAACGGCAAGGGTGAAGTGGGGGAGAGGAAAATGAGAGGCAAATGGCAAATAATGTAATGTGGGAGACAGGGAATTATGATGGGTACTTGGTATGTTGACTTTTGCGTAGACTCCCCGGCAACGGGGCCAGAAATTCTTCTTGCTACCTCTTGAGCTTGCGTTGGATTTCCCCGAAGAGGAGAGGATAATGCAGCAGAGTAGCGTAAGTATTTCCCTCAGTTTTTTAGAACCAATGTATCAATCTAGTAGGAGGCCACGCGCAAGTCCCTCGTACCTACACAAAAACAATAGCTCAACGCAACCAACGCGATTAGGGGTTGTCAATCCCTTCACGGTCACTTACGGGATTGAGATCTGATAGATAATATTTTTGGTATTTTTGATATAAAGATGCAAAGTAAAAATAAAAAGGTAAAGTAAAAGCAAAGCAATAATAAAGTGATGGAAGATTGATATGATGAGAATAGACCCGGGGGCCATAGGTTTCAATAGTGGCTTCTCTCAAGAGCATAAGTATTCTACGATGGGTGAACAAATTACTGTTGAGCAATTGGCAATTGAGCATAGTTATGAGAATATCTAAGTATGATCATGTATATAGGCATCACGTCCGAGACAAGTAGACCCACTCCTGCCTGCATCTACTACTATTACTCCACTCATCGACCGCTATCCAACATGCATCTAGAGTATTAAGTTCAAGAAAACAGAGTAACGCCTTAAGCAAGATGACATGATGTAGAGGGATAGATTCATGCAATATGATAAAAAAACCCATCTTGTTATCCTTGATGGCAACAATACAATACGTGCCTTGTTGCCCCTTCACATCCGGAAAGGACACCGCAAGATTGAACTCAAAGCTAAGCACTTCTCCCATTGCAAGAAAAACCAATCTAGCTGGCCAAAATAAAATGACAATTCGAAGAGACTTGCAAAGATAACCAATCATACATAAAAGAATTTAGAGAAGATTCAAATATTGTTCATAGATAATCTTGATCATAAACCCACAATTCATCGATCTCAACAAACACACCGCAAAAATAAGATTACATCGAATAGATCTCCACAAGAGAGGGGTAGTACATTGTACTGAGATCCAAAAAGAGAGAAGAAGCCATCTAGCTACTAGCTATGGACCTGAAGGTCTGAAGTAAACTACTCACACTTCATCGGAGAGGCTATGGTGTTGATGTAGAAGCCCTTCGTAGTGGATTCCCCTTCCGGCGGAGCTCCGGAACAGGCCCCAAGATGGGATCTCGTGGATACAGAAAGTTGCGGCGGTGGAATTAGGTTTTTGGCTCCGTATCTAATAGTTTGGGGGTACGTAGGTATATATAGGAGGAAGAAGTACGTCGGTGGAGCTCCGAGGGGCCCACGAGGTAGGAAGGCGTGCCCTAGGGGGGGCGCGCCCTCCACCCTCGTGACCGCCTTGTGGTTTTCTTGACGGAGGGTCCAAGTCTCCTGGGTCTTATCTGATGAGAAAATCACGTTCCCGAAGGTTTCATTCCGTTTGGACTCCGTTTGATATTCCGTTTCTTCGAAACACTGAAATAGGCAAAAAAACAGCAATTCTGGGCTGGGCCTCCGGTTAATAGGTTAGTCCCAAAAGTAATATAAAAGTGGAAAATAAAGCCCAATATAGTCCAAAATAGTAAATAAAGTAGCATGGAGCAATCAAAAATTATAGATACGTTGGAGACGTATCAAACGTGTATGGAGGTTTCTCCAGTTTACCGTACGAAGGATGAACCATGGCTCCTACTAGGGTCAGCATTGAAGGCTGACGAGATCACACCAGCCGATTCTTCTGGAGGTCAAAGGTGTTGCCTACAACGAGGCCTATCCGACGCAGGACTTCTTTGTCGTTACCAAAGTCTACAGTAACGAATTTGACTAGGTTGCTCTCGAGGAAGTCCTTAAAATCCTGGCACTCAACGTCGGCATGGCATATGTGGTAGACCAAGCATAAGTGATGCACGCAAACCTGCATCACGGCGGGCTTCTTCCTCTCTTCGTCCTTTAGATCCTTCTCTCGTCCCAGGACTGTGGTGTACTCAACATCTAGCCCAGCGACCCACTCATCATCTGAGTCTTCGAACATGCGTCTAAAGCGAGAAAGGCATCCTTTCACCGTCGTGGAAGAACGGGTGTAGATGACGTCGAACTCATCGCCGGTGATGGTTCTAACCTTGTACTCACCGCCGATCGTGGGGATTTGGGACGCCATGGATTTGGGAGGATGGTTAGGATTAGTGGAACTGCCGTAATGTGAATGGACGGGACGACTAGGAGCGAACCGCCATAGTATTGAAGGACGTCGAGGGACGAGTAGGAAGCGAACTGCCCGGCGTCACGGCAGCGGGGTAGTGGCTTTCCATTCTCCCATGATACGGGCTTCGAGAGCCCTTGGATCTGAGATCGAACGGTTGCATGGCGTGATTCTAGACCTATGGGTGAATATCCTATCCTGGAGGGTTATTCTGCAAATTTTTAGCAACTTAGCATGTGATCGTTTGATCTCAGATCCAAGGGCTGCCAGCAGCCTGTATCATGGTCGCGCCTACCACGACCGTCGCGTCGCTCGCGCGGTCGCGCCCTTGGAGATTTAACATGGTGCGTTAGGCTATCTAATGTTGGCATGTCATACATAGTCATCACTTAGTCACTCATACTACAACAAGGTTGGCTATAAGTGTATTTTTTTTACTCCTCTCTATCTCTTTCTTCGTACTCCCTCCGTCCCATAATATAAGATTGTTTTTTACACTAGTGTAGTGCCAAAAACGTTATTATATTATGGGACACAGGGAGTACTAATATTTATTGCATTTGCCAAGGAGTGACCTCTTCCAATGAAATGGTGTTGCTAAGTTTGCTTCATTTAATTAGCTATAGACTCAAAATTGTCTTTTCACCTAGGTACAGGCACTTAGCACCGTTTCTTCCTGTGGTAACCAAACTAGTCTCTCTCTTCTTGATTAACTTGCCACATCAGACTTTATGCCTATGTGGCAAGCTTAAGCACCTGTAGGAGCAAGTAAAAGTAAGTACAATAGTGCGCTTTACATGGCATTTTTGCATATGTGGAGGAAAGAGAGGCAAGGAAAAAGTGGAGAAGTGGGCTCTCATGCAAGATCCACCCTCTACTACATGATGGAGGATTGGGAGGGGCACCTGTATGGAGGTGGTCAGGAATCGGGAGACTCACGCCTGTCGTAGCGCTGCAATTAAAATGATAATGGCAAGTCAAATCATGGGGCCCCACCTGTCCAGCAGTAACTCGCTGTCAAATCACACAGCCCTACGTTTGCAGCAGCCTACTCCCTCGTCTTCTCGCGTCTCTGTCGAACCGACTAGGCGGAACTGCCCCGCCGCCTACCGCGCAGGAAAAGCCCCGCCCTCGACTTTTAAATAGTATACAATATACTAAGTTTGTATCCATGGATTGCGCCCGCACCATGGAGCAAAGTGTCTAGAAAACGGTGGTACACATGTACGGAGTATACAGCACGCCTGTCGCGTTCGCCTCGCACCCCAGATGGTCGGTCGGTCTGGCACGCTGCTCTCCGAATGGAATGCACGTCATATTGCGTTTGCACACACATGTGGGATGGCAATTGAGAACCGACCATAGGCACACTCCCCGGCCCCGCAAGTCGGGTGACTAAATAGAAGAGGGAGACGAGCGATAGTACTAGAGAAGTGTTGTACTACGTTGGTGCCTGGTTGATCCCTGCAAGACACGGAAGATCAGTCCGTCCATGAATGTGACCAGACTCCAGCAGACATGCCTGGATTGGCTATCGTCTACATATCGTGCAGGCTGTGTTGTACATGGCTGTAGTTGTGGTGAGAAATCTAAAAAAAGGTTTCTTGTCATCTCACAAAATTAGGTGTCATGTGCTTCGGATCACTGCGAGGGTTAAACAGCGACAACTGAGTTGGGCTAGTCATTGGGGGCACATGCACGAACAGTGACTACTCAGTTGCCTTCAAGGTCAAGCCGGCTATGTTAATTAGGACATCTATCGACGGACCCCTTTTCTACGAGTTTATCTTTAATTTGAGATTTGTTCCTCGTCTAGTTTGTCCGTCGGGATTCATGTTGTCTCCTTTGGGCAGTGAGGTTATGATTTCTTGTCATGTGGCATTTTTTCAAGTTATATGTTATAATCCGGCGCTTCAGATCAAAATGATGACAACTGTGCCTCCGGGCCACGTGCATGAAGACTTCTCGACAGTCATTGACGAGGTCAAGCCGGCTCCGGTAGACAAAAGAAAACTAGCACTACTCCACTATATAAGCAGGAGCCTCCACGCTTGCTTGCTAGTGTTGCTCTCTTCACACTGTCTCGGCCTCTCCAGATCTAAACACTACATCGGTGGCCTCTCTCTCTCTCTCTCTCTCTCTCTCTCTCTCTCTCTCTCTCTCTCTCTCTCTTTCTCTCTGCTCACTGCTGGTCACAGATCCAGCCGGATCCTCTCCGCCGGGGAAGGTGAGAAGGTGAAACGTTCACGCGGTCGTCCTCGGCGACGGCTCTTACCCACTGTTGGGCGCGACCCGATCAGCCCGCCTTGTCGTTCTCTCCCAAGCACCGCTGGCGAGGGAGGGCCTCCGGCCCCTTCTTCCTAGCTGTCGTAGTGTGGGCAGATCCGGCCTCCCGCCGCCCACCTAGCGACATCCCGGCGACCATCAGGTATAACTTCCTTTGAAACTGGCCTTACTCTACTTCCCGAGCTCCTGACGTTGCTGCATTTGTATCTTTTACTATTTCTCAGGCCCCCTCATAGATAGGATCGATCGGCTGTTCGAAAACCACCTAATTTTTTACGTTTAAGAGGTAAAACTAGTTCATGCACTCGAATCTAGTACTACTTGATTCAAACAAGGAAGAAAGGGGGTGGGGTGGGGGAGGATTTGTTACCTGAATCTAGGACTTGGTTGAAAGAGGAAATAATGGGGGCGTAAAGTAGCAGAGACTGGCTATTCAATTGGTCTCTAGGTCTAATAGGGAAATAAAGGGAAACGCAGTACAAACTCAATATAAACCCGATCTATTGGTTGAAAAAGGAAAGGAAGTGGGGACTGGGGGACAAGTCAATAGAGTAAGTCCAGCACTAGATTTGCTAGCCTCACACAAGATAAGGTGGCTATACCGAACAAAAATGGGACCAACCCGGATATCCTGTTACGATGTTTGTTGCCCCAAGCCACTCTTATGTAATGTCATTGGTAAAATGTAGCGATCGCCGTTAAAAAGTAAGGACACGTTAAACCAATGTTGTTTTCAATGTAATGCCTCCGATAATATGAATCAATGGCACTTCTTTACATGTCCTGCTAAAATTTCCCATTAAGATAAGTTGGTTCTTTTCGTTAGAAATGCAACCTGGTCCGCCTACTCTCCCGTGCCCAAAGTAATGTCGTATTTAACGGTTGTCATAGTTAATCCTAATGCCCACACTAATATCTAGCAATGCCAGTGCTTTAGAAGTTGCTACTGCCCTTGTAGGATTGCCATTCAGATAAGGAACATGCTTCTTTTCATTTGATGCATGTTTCATCACTTGTTAGTCACCCTCCTTTCCACCTTTTTTGTGCAAACAGAGATATACATTTCACACTCGATCTTAGTTGAACTGCACAAATGATATCCAAATTATAGTTGAGCATTCCAGGAGCTTCACAACCAACCTTGATGTTGCTCAATTTTATTGCAACTAATGAAGAAGAAGCTCTGTGGGTTTCGTTTTTTGATGGAAATGGAACCGGGGCCGGAGCCCTTTTCTTAAAAAAATTGAAGAAGAAGCTACTAGCTCACGGGACATTGCTTCATTTTAGGTGAACTGCACCAAAAGGTCCCATGAATTGAATCATCCATGTTGGTGACTGAAAGAGCCATCTTCAGCATCCCAGCCTAAGCACCCCCGGCCTCCATCCTTGTGACGCACGGTACACCTCGTTTGCCACCTGCTCGACCCTAGTGTCACTGATAAAATGAAGTAATAATACAGTTAAAATAGAGCGAGTGTCATCTCTATCATTTCATTTCCAGTGTAGATAAAGAAAGTGCTTCTCTTTGTTAATGTATGTTTCATCAACTAGTCCCATTGTTAATGTTTAAGCGTTTACGCAAACTGGGGTGCTTAATTTTAGTTGATATGTACAAAAATAGAGATTTGAATGTCTCAAGGCGCCTCCTTGTACTACCGATGTACACTGATGTTCATCAGTGGCAGAAGGTGTATCTGGGAGACTTGGGACGATGTCCAGTATGAGGCGTACCGTATGAGGCATTGCACGGCCCATCTCGCCCTCGCAGCATGGCATACTATGACACTATCGCAATATTTTCTTCTATTTATTTTGTGTGTTTCATCAACTAGTGCCACTATAATGTTATCACGCTTTTTCATTATCTGTGCAAACAGGGTTATTCAGTTGCATTTTGGTGGAACTGCACAAATGTACATATGGAACCGGCATATATGCAGAGTGCGAGGTGTGCCAAGTAAAAATTACCGACACCAACCATGCTGCATGCACGCATTGGCATCCACCACCACCGATTGGGATGTGTGGCGCTCTCGTGGACAGATCTTTCTCGGCAGCAAATCATCTAACCAAATACTAGTAGCTTATATTGGCAGTTTTCTAGGGAGTACTCTTTTACGAAAGAAGCACCAATCTATTTTTCTTTATTTGTACCTTTGTGTCACAACTTTGACCCAAAGTTCAGAGCTATTTTAGGGTGATTGACGTAGTACTCGGAGACTGATTGTAAGAATGATTTTCATTAGCTGTCACACTGATTGTAAGCATGAGCATGTGGAAGATCAGGTTAGTGCGAAGCTTACCTTAAACCCTACCGCCGCAGTTGAAACGAGGTGAGCGTCAAGGGAACCGTGGAGAACGGCGGGGAAGCGACGTCGCGCCATCCGGCCTCCTCTTGCGGTGGGAGAACGAATACTCTTGTGGCTCCGGCTGGCTCTGCACCCTCACGAACGGCACACCATACTCGATCGATTCGTTATCCTCTAGGTGCTCGACCTTCAACCTGTACGCCCACCACCTCCGCCTGACTGTCGCCTCGGGCGGATCTGTCTGCTCCATCGCCCAGAGGAGATACTCGATGAACTCGGAGGACTACGGCGTGACTGCCGCCGAGGAGTACATGTACATCGCCGCCCTCATCGCCGCCATGTCGCTCTTTCGCATACATTGCCACATGGCCCGCACCATCCTCGAAATCTCCCACTCATTGTCAAACCAACTAAGGATCTCCTTCAACTTGGCTAACTTTGCCTGGTCGCCACCGGCGATCTGCCTGATTCGCTACTGCATCCTCTCCATAGATGTCCTTTTGAGTGGTCCGGTGCTAGCTTTGGAAGATGGGAGGAGAGATGGTGGTCTTGCAATAGAGAAGAGGGAGAGGCGAGACGGTGGTTTTGGAATGGAGATGATGGAGAGGAGAGGAGGTGGTTTTGCAATGGAGAAGATCAAGAGGGAGAGGCGAGATGGTGGTTTTGGAATGGAGATGATGGAGAGGAGAGGAGGTGGTTTTGCAATGGAGAAGATCAGAAGAGGGAGAGGCGAGACGGTGGTTTTGGAATGGAGATGATGGAGAGGAGAGGAGGTGGTTTCGCAATGGATAAGAGGGAGAGGAGCGTGCGGCAGCAATTTAGGATTGGACGAGAGGGCCGGCGCGCTTTGATTGGATCAAAATCAAAATCAATTTACCCTTCAATTAAGAAAGCGACCCCACATTAACTAGTCTCCCTTTTATTCTGGGTCATAATTGCCCATGATTTTCGCACATAAAATATATGTTATACGTTGCAAAAATAATATAATTTGAAAGTACATTCAGATACGAAACAAACGATACAATTTTTGGTGACATGCATTCACATTTTGCTTGTCAAATACAGTACATGGTCAAACTTTGACCCAAAATACGCAAAACAACAAAAAATACTACCAAGACCAACGCCGCTCTTCCGCTCTTCTCCTCTTAAACCACCGCCGCTCCTCTCCTGTTCCTATCTAAATGCAGCGCCGCTCCTCTCCTCTTCCATTTCAAAACCACTGCCCCTCTCCTGTTCCAGTCCAAAAACAGCGTCGCTCCTCTCCCGTTCTAATCCAAAACCAGCGTTGCTCCTCTCCTCTTCCATTCAAAAACCACCACCGGTGAGTGAAGGTGTTGTGGAGAAGTAGATCGATGGAGGAGTACAACCGATACATGAGGATCGCAGACGGCGACCCTGTGAAGCTAGCTAGGATGTTGGAGATACAGTCTTGGTTTGACAACAAGGACCAACTAGCGGCGACGGCGACATCCATGGCGAAATATCTGCAATAGAGCGAAAAGGCGGCGATACTCCCGGAGGGAGTCGCGCTGGAGTACATAGAGCTACTCCTCTGGGCCATGGAGCAAACAGATTCACCGAATCCGATCGTGAGGGAGCGGTGGTGGGAGTATCGATCCCAGATGGAGCATCCACCAGAGATTGAAGGATCGAGCATCTACAGGGTGCCGTTTGTGAGGGTGTCCTGCCAGAGCGAGCTGGTGGAGTCTTCGTCGACCGAACCCAACTGCAAGAGGAGAAAAGCAGTTGGCCCGACGATGCTTCCCCTCCATCGTCTCCCTCGCTGTTCACATCGTCTCACGGGCGGTATGTCTGCCCGATGAGGAATAGGAGGGGGCTGCCCCCAGCCCAATAGTCGGGCAGGTTGTGAATTGTCAGGAGGAGCTTAGGGTTGTCAGTATTTGCAGGTTGTGAATTGTGTTTTGTGTTGTGTATTTTGAGACTACTTTCAGCTATGAATGTCTTTTGAATTTCAGATTTGCAGTATTGAGCATATGAAGTATTTTATGAATTCTAGAGATCTATTTTTAGCACTTAAAAATGTAGTTTCATAGGAGTATAAAAGTGTAGACAATGTGATTCTTAGAGAAGAAACTGCAAGTTTCAGTTTCAGATAAGAAACTGCAAGTTCAGTTTCAGATAAGAAACTGCAACTTTCAGAGGCAGAGCATTTATATTAACACGACCTTTTCACACAGGGTTAACATCATGTTGGAAGTTTTATTCATGGTCGAAAATGGAACTACCAGCCAGTTAACATCATGCTGATCAACATTCATGCATAGCACATCTTCATATGATGCACAATCGAAATGCCCACACAATGTCGAGTGTGCGAAACACAGAGAAAACGAGGGACGAAGTTTTGGCAAGTGTTGTATGTGGTTTTGGGCTGCCCCGTCTAGGCTTTCATTTTTAACATGCGCAGCCCACGACCTCGGATGGGAGGTCCATAGGCATGTTTGTATTTTCTTAGGGCCATCATGTATCGACCGACCTATGGACCTCCCATCCGAGGTTTTATTTTTGGCAGCCCAATTTATGTATTTTTTTGAAGAAAACGTAGAGATCTGTTCTATTTTTTTATATAAGAATAGGAACGCCAGGTCCAACTTATGTTTCCCTTCTAACTATATTATATATATTCAAATTATTTTATATGTTATTATATATTATTTTTATTGTCATAGTATATTTGTCGGATTTCGGGTTCCGGCAGACCCTCTAGGTTCGAACTCTGGGGTGCACGTGGAGATCTCACCCCTACCTACCTGCACCTCGCCGCCTCCCTAGGATCTAAACTACCAAAGGAACAACACAAGAGACACAAGGTTTATACTGGTTCGGGCCACCATTGTGGTGTAACACCCTACTCCAGTGTGCGGTGTGGTGGATTGCCTCTTGGGCTGATGATGAACAATACAAGGAAGAACAGCCTCGCGAGGGTCTGTTCTTGTGGCTAGGCTCTCGATTGGACTGGATCAAGCTAAGATGAGGCGAGATGTCTCGATCTCTCTAAGATGCCTCTGTCCAAGATGCCTCTACCCTGTGGGTGGCTATTATAGGCAAGGGCCCTGGGCCTCTTCCCAAATATTGAGCGGGAAGGGCGCCAACAATTGGCCATTTTGAAGGGGAACATCTAGTACACTTATCCTGACTAAAGTTGGTCCTCGCCTGTCAAAGGCTCTGGTGGTGACGCCAGCTTGGGCTCCACGATGACTTCCTTCCTGCTGTTGCGACGGTCTTGGTCTTGTTGCACCGAAACGGGTGCCTTTGCTTGATGCTCTTGCCTGCACTTGCCCCCTTTGCACCAAAGAGGAAATGAGGACATTGCGCGGGCTGGCGCCCTTGGTCGTCATGGCTTGCGTCATGGGCACCTCGTGAGGTACCCCGCCTTGATCTCTCTGCCTCCTCGCGAGCCATCCTGACGAGGCCGTGCCTGAGGAAGCTCCCTGTCGTCCGCCCCGCGAGGCTTGGCCCCTCGCGAGGGTCTTGAGCTTGTGCTGATGAAGACGGGCCGTACTAGGCCACCCCTTGAGCCACGTCGCAGGCCGCAGGCAGGCAAGTCTGGGTACCCCCATTCCCAGAACGCCGGCAATAGCCCCCGGGCCCAAGGCGCGCCTGGACTTGGCTGAGTAGAGAAGCGAAGGGGCAAGAGCGAAGAGCCGCGGGCCCTAACAGCCTGCGGCCTCGGGTACCGCGTGGCGGTTGATTGGACGTGGGCATCCTTGTTCCCCCACGCCTCCTTATTTTGCGCCCAGCTAGGCGGACCCGTGGTTGCACACAGTCGTCCCTCTTTTCGCTGCACGACCGTTTCCTGCTCTTCCTCCTCTCGAGCTCCAGTCTCCGCTTCCAATCCAATCTCGAATCCTCCCCCTTTCTGTCGCCATGGCTCCAACAAAGAAGGGGAAAGGGAAGAAACCCATGCCTCCGCCTCGCTCATCGTCGCTGACGGCTCCTGCTGTCGATCGGTCGATCATACTCAACCGAGAAGGCTTGGACAAGGTCAGCTCTGCTCTTGCTACTATCTTAACCGAGTGCGGGAGGACGACGGCCTGGCCCACGTGTCGCTTCTGCATTGACAGAATAGTCACCGAGGTCCGGTATTTCGCCGACGCTCTATGGGCGGGACTAGTTCCCCCCTTTTCCAATTTCTTCAACGCTGTGCTTTCCCATTACCATATCCATATGATGCATTTGGGTCCTAAATCCATTACTCTTCTTGTTGTTTTCGCCTTTGTCTGTGAGACGATGATGGGCATCCCTCCTTCAGTTGCCTTGCTGCGTCATTTCTTCTCTCTGCGCCTCATCGACCCCACACAATGCTCAGGGTGCGTGGGCTTCATTGCCGCACCAGAAACGGCGGCTTCAGGGATTGATTTCAGCCTTCCTCTGCCCGCGTCTGGGTTCCGCGAGCGGTGGCTGTATGTGGATGTCGGGGTGCCCAGCCCCCTACTTTCGGAGCCAACATTGCCCGCTATCCCCAATTCAGGCTGGGGCCAGGAGACGCTCACGAGCCCCCGGCTCGTCTTCGTCTGGCATCGCTTCACGTACTTGAGGGCGCTCGGTGTGACGGCGCCCAAGGTGGTGAATGAGTTCCTCCTATGCCGCATTGCTCCTCTCCAGCGTCACTCCTGCCGGATGTGGGCCTTCGGCGGGCGTGAGGATCGCATGAGGCTCCAGGAGGAGAACCTGACGCCTGAAGCACTGAGGAAGCTTGGCTGAGGTCTTGGTTATGGCTCGGTGGGTTATTAGCCTAAGTTTATTGACCTGGCTAAGATAGGATTAGCCAATGGTCAGCCTGGCTCTGATACCAAGTCTGTGGCGACCGAATTCTCCGGGTGCTAATCCCAGGAAAAATGGTCCTTGTGCTTATCAACCCAGGATAACTGTTAGCTGATAAGGCACTAACTTGATACAGAAAATCAAAGCAGAAAACAATATATGTAGCACAAGACCATTCTGGCCTGTGAGTACAACAAAAGGTTTTACTAAAGGTTGATGGCGGAAGCGGGTTATGAAATATCCTCGTCTATGGGACTCCATTTCCCACAGGAACAGCTGACCAGGATAACTCCTATCTTCGCGTGGCTGTTATCTCCGTTGCCTAGGTTCTGGGACTGTCACCGCAACGCTCCTCTCCAAGCATGAAATCTGGGCAAGACAATAGCCAGGGACAAGCCAGTGAGTACTTTGAATGTACTCGCAAACACATGTACACACATCTTACTAAAGTGACGTATCACTGTGGATGTTGTCGGGGCGGTTCTGGGTAGCTGCGCCAAGGATAGAGAAATCACACTGCATGCTAATACATCCATGCAAAACTACTATATAAAACAGATGCACGATGCCAGGCTGCGCTAAATAAAGGAATCACAGAATTACAAAGCGAGGATACACTGGGACTCGCCACTACTCGAGTGTCTCAGTCTACTTCGTTTACATCCAAGCGGGCGTCCCTTGTGGACGTCGAGGCTTCTCCACGGTTCTCACCGTCGAAATTTGCTGGAGAGGGCTGAGGGGCTGCAGGCTCGGGGTAGTGATGATGACCGTCTCGGGGATTGTTGACCACAACCCCGTTGGAGTGTTCTCCCAGGAGGCGATGAAGCACTTCTGGGGTCATCAAAGCACCTTGGCTGACGGCTGGGGCTGGCCTCAGGGTCTCGATCGGTTGTCCAAACAGCACGATGGGGTTGTCGGCGTTGGGCTCGATCTCCTCCCTCGCTGGGGTTCGACGAACCAGCTCTCCACGAGCTGCGACCAGATCAATAGTGATCTGATCGAATAGGTCCTCCAGTGCACTTACATAGCGCACTAGATGCGATGTCACAGTGCATCTCGTGGTCTCTGTTGGCAACTTGAGGTGGTCTACCATACCCTTCACGCCTAGGGTAGTAGTGGAACGAGCGAAAGTTAACTCTGGGCGACAGGTGCCGGAGATGAACTATAGCCTCTCGAGCAGCTAGTTGGATGGCTTGCGGCTCAAAGGAAGTAGTTCTTCCGGTGAACCTGTAGGGGCGCTGGGTGCAGACCCTACCATAGATATGTACAAAGGCCCCGAATTGACGGCTCTCGCCACTAATGGGTCCTTGGTACACAACATATTCGGGTGGCTCTTCTAACGCATAGGCACGGCGGGTAAGGTTTGCAGTATGGTCACAAAACCTCCAAGGTTGGTTGTTGTAGTCTCATGGTGTACTACGACCGGGCATTGTGGCTTGGTTTTGGGATAGCGGCTGTCTTTGGGCTGGGTTGAGGCGGCGCGTCCTTTTATAGAAAAAGGGGCGGAGTCTTCCTTCGCACGCCATGAATGAGGCATGCCTTTGGTGTTAGTCCTTTGGTGGGTGATAGGCGGGCTAGTTGATAGGTTGGGCACCATTGCGAAGCGTCGGGTCCGTGGTGGCTATCTTGTGCGAGAAGCTTGGCTGAGGTCTTGGTTATGGCTCGGTGGGCTATTAGCCTAAGTTTATTGACCTGGCTAATATAGGATTAGCCAATGGTCAGCCTGGCTCTGATACCAAGTCTGTGGCGACCGAATTCTCCGGGTGCTAATCCCAGGAAAAATGATCCTTGTGCTTATCAACCCCGGGATAATCTGTTAGGCTGATAAGGCACTAACTTGATACTGAAAATCCAAGCAAAAACAATATATGTAGCACAAGACCATTCTGGCTCTGTGAGTACAACAAAAGGTTTTACTAAAGGTTGATGGCGAAGCGGGTTATGAAATATCCTCGTCTATGGGACTCCATTTCCCACAGGAACAGTGACCGGGATAACTCCTATCTTCGCGTGGCTGTTATCTCCATTGCCTAGGTTACGGGACTGTCACAAGAACGCTCCTCTCCAAGCATGAAATCTGGCCAAGACAATAGCCAGGGACAAGCCAGTGAGTACTTTGAATGTACTCGCAAACACAATGAACACAGGCATGATTTAACAATGATGTACTGAAAATATATTATGCTTAAGACGTTAGTCACATGAGATAAGTAAAACTCTGATGCGTACAAGCATGTTATTTATGGATATACAATAATATGGTAGTATAAAAATCATGAAGTAAATAACACAAAAGAAATGCCACAATCGGGCGTCTGAGCGACACCGCATAAAGGGCTTATAAATAAACGATATCAATGCCGCAGTCGGGCATCTGAGCGACACCACATAAAGGGCTTTTAAAAGAAATGCCACAGTCGGGCGTCTAAGCGACACCGCATAAAGGGCTTTAAAAGAAATGCCACAATCGGGCGTCTGAGCGACACCGCATAAAGGGCTTTAAAAGAAATGCCACAATCGGGCGTCTGAGCGACACCGCATAAAGGGCTTTAAAAGAAATGCCACAATCGGGCGTCTGAGCGACACCGCATAAAGGGCTTTAAAAGAAATGCCACACTCGGGCGTCTGAGCGACACCGCATAAAGGGCTTTAAAAGAAATGCCACAGTCGGGCGTCTGAGCGACACCTCATAAAGGGCTTTAAAAGAAATGCCACAATGAATATCCAGGTGGTAGAACCATCCCAGGGATATTCGATAATACCAGAAAAATTTCACGGTTAGTTCACATCCAAAATAGTAATCAAAATTTTTCACAAGTCACAATCGTGCTTCTCGGTTTAACAGTTTCACCTCCGAAGACCGACACTAAGACCGACACTTGACCCATCCCAAACTGTAATCCTTAACCATGGACACGGCTATTCGAATAGGTTTAATCTCTGCAGAGGGTGTACTCTTTACCCACGAGTAACGGATTTCTTTAGTCCATCGGGACTAATTCCGTCTATGGTCTTTTTGTTGAAAACACACCTAACTTGCACACACCAGCTTAACTCACATGTGTCTGGAATCACCCACGACACCTGTTAAGCAAAACTCTAAGTGGGTAGGCCACAACCTCGACGTAACATGGGATCACAAAATTTATACAGCACAAGCTGAGGGAGCTACCCCTTTCAGCTACAACCAAAACACCCATGCTCCGGACCGGTGGTATGACTACCGGATGCCTCCAAAGATCTCCCCACCACGGCCTCTACATGCGGTGTGTGCTAGGAAAGGGTTGACAACTTCTTGAGCCGTACCCTACTTGGTGTAGGGACGAGTGGTAGTACTGAAGCAAGTATGGGGGTTCTTGGCACAAGACTCGATCTACGATCGACTCGGGAGGTTGTAATATTTCTGCATGATTAGCATAACAATGCATATATCTCAAACAACAGATGGAAACATCACGCGACATCCCCTCATGTCATACCGGACACGGCCGTCTCGACGGAGGACTAGGGGCAAGCCCGTGTCTACCCAAGACAGAGGCCTTCTCGTCTTTCCTTCCGGTATGCATGGAAGACGTATGATGGTGATTTCCATCACAAATCATGTCACTTCATTAACATAAACTCATTAATATGCACCCATGAATAGGATCTCATCCTCACATAAAATGACACATGTATGTGTCGGGGTGGTGTTGCCACCGTGCTATGCAACACACACACAAAAATTCACCAGGGTTCAGAATGCTTGCCTTCAGGTCATGGGAAGGAAGGGTGCATCCAAATCATCATGAAATCTTCAAAACCCCTATTTAAAATAATATATTTGAATTAACACACAAAATAAAAACAGCACAAAAAGTTGTTTTAAATTTTTTTCAAATAAATCTTAAAATAAACTAGACAATATTTGAGAGAGGTAGCAGAAAGAATCAATTCATTTGGAGTTGTTTTCAAAAAGATACAGCCGGTCAAAGTTTGGTCAAAATCGATATTTGAAATAAAAATGTAAAAGAAAATGTTTCAAATATACGTACACGTCGAAGGCGCATTTTGAAAATGCTCTTCCATTTATCCAGCGTGATCGCGCTGAGTCACTTGCCAAGGTCAAGGGGGCCCCACTGGTCAGGTTTGACCAGTCTCCTTCCCTCTCGTTCCTCTGGCCGAACGGAGGCGGGGACTCCGGCGATCTTCGCCGGCATTAAGCGGCTCCTCGAGGGCATCCGAGTGCAGGGATGGATCCGCCACTCCTAGGCGGTCCTTCCGGTGGTCGTAGGGTAGCCGGGGGTGGAGGGAGTCGCCCGGCGACTCCATGCGAGGGAGCATTCGGGTGGATAGCGAGTTTGGGGCTGCGGTGGTCTCCGGCCAAAAATTGAGCGAGGTTGTGCTCGCGAGAGGAAGGGAGAGTACTTGGTGGAGAGAGTGGAGAGGGAGAGGCACTGGTGGCGATGGAATCAGCCAGGGCTTGGCGGCGACCGAACCGGCCGGACTCGGGGAAGGCCTTCCCTTGCTCGACTGCTGGCCAAGGCAACACTAGGAGGATCATATGAGGTTGCTCGAGGACTCGGTTGAGCTCCGGGGCCCTTATATCTGTGGTGGAGGTCGGTTACAGGGGCGGCCGGGCGATAAGGACGACGTGAACCGCCTCCTGTAGCTTGGGCGATGGCGGCGACGAGCGCTAGTGGGCCGAGGCTGCGGATGAGCTCGCACTGCTCAGGAGGCAGGTGGCAAGCTGGGGTGGCTTTTGGCGGTGCCGGCGTGGCGAGGCGCTGCGGACGCTGGCGTGCCGCCAAAAGCTCTGTCGGCGGCGCTGTTGGCTGCCAGGGTGGCTTGGCGCGATGCTGAGAGGAGGTTAGTGAGTGGCGTGGTGCTGCAGAGCGGGCCAAAACCAGGGGGGCCAGCGTGTCGGCTCGGGCGCTGTTCGTGCAACAGCGGCGCTCTGGCGCGTCCGGTACTGCCGCGGAAGGTGTTCGATAAAATGCCGTGGCATGCTACAGGTCACAGGTGAGGTTGGCGAGGCAACAGAGCTAGGTTGTGGATAGAGTGAAGCTCGAGGGGCAGGGTGGTTTGGTCAGAGACCAAGTTCACAATGCCAACAACAACTCATGTCAAATCTGATCATGCACTCCAGGTGTTTGACAAAATGCCACAGGCACTAGGCCATTCTCGGAGGGGCCAAATCTTCCAGATCAGTGTCTCCTTGGATGCACAAGAGGGTGGTGAAGTCAGTTTGCAAGAAGGAGAAACTTGCTAGTGCAAGTTTTGCAAAACTACACTTCTGGACAGGGAGTGAGTGGCATCATTACATGGACCAAAAGTGTTCCAAATAGAGTATGCTCCTGGACTTAGGGGTTTTGCAAGGTTGACTACAAGCATGAGAAAACACAAGGTCATTAGAGCAAGAAATAATAGAGTTGTAGTAGAAAACACAAGTCTGGTCTAGAATGAAAAAGAGGTTGTTGCACTCAAATTTTCCAAAGAACATCACTATGTTTTTGCATAAAGTTGGATGGCATGCTACTACTGACATCCCAAAATTTTGGTGGAGGCTCTAGGGAAATATTTAAATGGGTTGTAGTGCAAAAATGCCCATTGGACCAGAGAAGCAAACCAGGTGAAAGAACCCAAAATAAGCAATGAAATAATTTTATTAGTGCACATAATTGATTTAGAGACATCTCATGACATCTCCAAATTTTGGTTGAAATTTTAAGTGATTCTATCAAATGGTTGTAGTACAAATGAGCTCCAAAATCTAAAACAATCCATTTTAATGAATAAAGCTCAGGATGAAATGATCTAATAAATAAATCCGCCGATTAAGAAAATGTTATAAAGAGTTGGCATAGAAGTCCCATATATTTTGGAAAGCTCCACTTGGGAAAAGATGCAAAACTCCTTAACCATAAAAGAGGAGTTCTGAAAATCCACGAAATAAAAATTTAAAACTCCGGCAAAAATTTTAACATCAAAAACTTGGCCGGAGAATTTGGGGTGTTACAACTACTATCCCCTTAGGAAAAATCTCGTCCTCGAGATTTGCAAAGAGTTAAAATTTAAAGCGAATAAGAATTAAAATGAAAGCGGCCACAGTGAGAGCAATAAGTGATGCAAAATACGATTGTGGGATCTTTGGCGCGGTGTGGGGAAAAATCCACGGTTGTGGGGAAAGAAACTAGCGATTTCTACACTGGACAAAAATTTAGAATAAATCCTAAATCTTAAAATAAGCTGGTCGCACCCGAGAGCACAGTGCTCTCTCTGGCTGACTGGTGGACCCGGGCCCACGGTCAGCCTCTTCTCCTTCCTCCGGCTCTTTCTTCTTCCTCTCTTCCGCGCGCTTCCCTACGCTTTCTTCACTGGCGACGCCTAGCGCGTAGGGTACCAAGGCCGTACCATGGTAGTGCGTGGCGCGCTAGCTGCCGGTGCAGCGTGCACTCACCTCGCGGGCCAGTGCGCTGTCGGCCTTTGCTTTCATGGATTCGCCTCCGAACACCGGCGGTCGGGCGACGAGCGGCGCTGGTGGACCTCGCCCACAATACACCGAGCTCGAGCTTATAAAACGACCGCGACGTTCTCCACTTCTTCCTCACACCTGGCCTCGCTCCTCCTTCTCTCTTCTTCTCCTCTGTTTCCGATTGCCGAAGCTCGAGACGAGGCGCTAATGGCGGAGGCGGCGCCGGACTGGTACGTGATCCTGCTGTGCGGAGGGCTGGCAGTGGTCTTTGGGGCTCTCGGTGCTTCGTGTGCGATGATCCTCGGCGATCGTCGTGATGCCGCTACTCGGTTCTTGGCACTCCATGCAGTCGCGATGGCCTACAACGGTAGGTGGGGTGTCGGTGATAACCGTTGTCCGGAGGTGCTTAGTTAGATGCAACACAGTTGCAAAATTTTGCAAGCAGTGTATGTGTTCGTGTAATTGTGGGGGTGAGTCTGCTGCCTTGGGGCTATGTGAAATAAATGATCTATGTCGTGAGAAAACATACGATGCGGCAACTCAGGAAAAAGAAATCACGCTCCAGGATTTCTCGCGAGGGAAAACAGTAATACATTAAAGTCCAAAAGCGACAGAGCTGCTTATACTAAAGATTCACTCGCTGCGAAACTCGGGTACTAAGCATAAGTTACAACACATAAATAAAAATGCGACAATAAACACAGCGGTGCATCTAAATTGAAAACGGTAATTGGACGGGGTCTTGAGAAAACGTTTCCGGTACTAGGATACACTCATCTTCTATCGGAGGAGTGGATTGACCATCGATGTATGTGTCTCTCTGGTCGGGCCTCAAAGATCTGCCGATGGCGATCGAGGATTTAAATCCATGAGCTCTGCAGATAACCCATCACATGTTGGGTCAAACGTTCTTCTTGCGATGACGTATTGGACGAGGTTGGCCAAGACTGGGTCTCTCTCAATACGTCCACCCGAAAGGATGTTACTCCTCCGGGTGCTGCATCTCGGAAAATAATAATACCCTCGTTATTTGGCGTAGGGTACCGCGAATCGAAGGCGCAGCAAGCGCCTTCATCGCAGCAGCTTCTCTGACCATGTCGGGTTGGCATAGATTTCCCCACGAAGGAGACTTCGTGGGGTCTTGGTTTGGGTTCTGGGCGGGATGTGCGGCTGCCCAATATCTCAAGGTGGAAGGGTGATCCTTGATTTGAACAGCTCGTCTTTGGGGTGGCTGGGTTGCGCCCATGGTAATGCGGGTAAAATCCCACAATATCTTGACAAAACTACCCGGTAGCATCCGGAGTCCTCGAGATAAATACTAGGGCTCGGCATGGCAGGAAATGGTTGTGGGGATGGTGCACAAGGTGAAGGTGCTTGGCAAGGTCACTCGGTGGCCCTTTTATAGCACCGGGGCTGGGTCATTTACCGTCGTAAAAGGTAAAGAATCGGCCGTCTCAGCTCGGGGTCAAACACAGGTACACACATCTTACTAAAGTGACGTATCACTGTGGATGTTGTCGGGGCGGTTCTGGGTAGCTGCGCCAAGGATAGAGAAATCACATTGCATGCTAATACATCCATGCAAAACTACTATATAAAATAGATGCACGATGCCAGGCTGCGCTAATTAAAGGAATCACAGAATTACAAAGCGAGGATACACCGACTCGCCACTACTCGAAAGTGTCTCGGTCTACTTCGTTTACATCTGCGGGCGTCCCTTGTGGACGTCGAGGCTTCTCCACGGTTCTCACCGTCGGAATTTGCTGGAGAGGGCTGAGGGGCTGCAGGCTCGGGGTAGTGATGATGACCGTCTCGGGGATTGTTGACCACAACCCCGTTGGAGTGTGCTCCCAGGAGGTGACGAAGCACTTCTGGGGTCATCAAAGCACCTTGGCTGACGGCTGGGGCTGGCCTCAGGGTCTCGATCGGTTGTCCAAACAGCACGACGGGGTTGTCGGCGTTGGGCTCGATCTCCTCCCTCGCTGGGGCTCGACGAACCAACTCTCCACGAGCTGCGACCAGATCAATAGTGATCTGACCGAATAGGTCCTCCAGTGCACTTACATAGCGCACTAGATGCAGTAATGCAGGGTCTGTCTCGTGGTCTCTGTTGGCAACTTGAGGTGGTCTACCATACCCTTCATGCCTGGGGTAGTAGTGGAACGAGCGACGAGTTAACTCACAGGCGGCAGTGCCGGAGATGAACTATAGCCTCTCGAGCAGCTAGTTGGATGGCTTGCGGCTCAAAGGAAGTAGTTCTTCGGTGAACCTGTAGGGCGCCGGTGCCGCACCCCTACCGTGAGATATGTACAATGGCCTGCATTGATGGCTCTCGCCACTAATGGGTCCTTGGTACACAACATATTCGGGTGGCTCTTCTAACGCATAGGCACGGCGGGTAAGGTTTGCGAGTATGGTCACAAAACCTCCAAGGTTGGTTGCTGTAGTCTCATGGTGTACTACGGGACCAGGCATTGTGGCTTGGTTTTGGGATAGCGGCTGTGTTGGGATAGGTTGAGGCGAGCGTGTCCCTTTTTATAGAAAAAGGGGACGGAGTCTTCCTTCGCACGCTTGCGAATGAGACGCCTTTGGTGCTGGTCACTGGTGGGTGATAGACGGGCTAGTTGATAGGTCTGTGTGGCTATCTTGTGCGAGAAGCTTGGTTGAGGTCTTGGTTATGGCTCGGTGGGTTATTAGCCTAAGTTTATTGACCTGGCTAAGATAGGATGAGCCAATGGTCAGCCTGGCTCTGATACCAAGTCTGTGGCGACCGAATTCTCCGGGTGCTAATCCCAGGAAAAATGGTCCTTGTGCTTATCATCCCGTGATAACTGTTAGCTGATAAGGCACTAACTTGATATAGAAAATCCAAGCAAAAACAATATATGTAGCACAAGACCATTCTGGCTGTGAGTACAACAAAAGGTTTTACTAAAGGTTGATGGCGTAAGCGGGTTATGAAATATCCTCGCCTATGGGACTCCATTTCCCACAGGAACAGCTGACCAGGATAACTCCTATCTTCGTGGCTGTTATCTCCGTTGCCTAGGTTACGGGACTGTCACCGCAACGCTCCTCTCCAAGCATGAAATCTGGCCAAGACAATAGCTGTGGACAAGCCAGTGAGTACTTTGAATGTACTCACAAACACAATGAACACAGGCATGATTTAACAATGATGTACTGAAAATATATTATGCTCAAGACGTTAGTCACATGAGATAAGTAAAACTCTGATGCGTACAAGCATGTTATTTATGGATATACAATAATATGGTAGTATAAAAATCATGAAGTAAATAACACAAAAGAAATGCCACAATCGGGTGTCTGAGCGACAACGCATAGAGGGCTTATAAATAAACAAGAACAATGCCGCAGTCGGGCGTCTGAGCGACACCGCATAAAGGGCTATAAAAGAAATGCCACAGTCGGGCGTCTAAGCGACACCGCATAAAGGGATTTAAAAGAAATGCCACAATCGGGCGTCTGAGCGACACCGCATAAAGGGATTTAAAAGAAATGCCACAATCGGGCGTCTGAGCGACACTGCATAAAGGGCTTTAAAAGAAATGCCACAATCGGGCGTCTGAGAGACAAAGCATAAAGGGCTTTAAAAGAAATGCAAAATTCGTGCGAATGAGCGACTCCGCATAAAGGGCTTTAAAAGAAATGCCACAGTCGGGCGTCTGAGCGACACCGCATAAAGGGCTTTAAAAGAAATGTCACAATGAATATCTAGGTGGTAGAACTATCCCAGGGATATTCGATAATACCAGAAAAATTTCACGGTTAGTTCACATCCAAAATAGTAATCATAAATTTTCACAAGTCACAATCGTGCTTCCCGGTTTAACAGTTTCACCTCCGAAGACCGACACTTGACCCATCCCAAACTGTAATCCTTAACCATGGACACGGCTATTCGAATAGGTTTAATCTCTGCAGAGGGTGTACTCTTTACCCACGAGTAACGGATTTCTTTAGTCCATCGACTAATTCCGTCACGGTCTTTTGTTGAAAACACACCTAACTTGCACACACCAGCTTAACTCACATGTGTCTGGAATCACCCACGACACCTGTTAAGCAAAACTCTAAGTGGGTAGGCCACAACCTCGACGTAACATGGGATCACAAAATTTATACCGCGCGCAAACTGGGGAGCTACCCCCTTTCGGCTACAACCGAAACACCCATGCTCCCGGACCCGGTGGTATGACTACCGGATGCCTCCAGTATCTTCCACCACGGCCTCTATGTATGGTGTGTGCTAGGAAAGGGTTGACAACTTATCGAGCCGTACCCTACTTGGTGTAGGGACGAGTGGTAGTCTGAAGCAAGTATGGGGTTCTTGGCACAAGACTCGATCTACTACGACTCAGAGGTTGTAATATTTCCTGCATGATTAGCATAACAATGCATATATCTCAAACAACAGATGGAAACATCACGCGACATCCCCTCATGTCATACCGAACACGGCCGTCTCGACGGAGGACTAGGGGCAAGCCCGTGTCTACCCAAGACAGAGGCCTTCTCGTCTTTCCTTCCGGTATACATGGAAGACGTATGACGGTGATTTCCATCACAAATCATGTCACTTCATTAGCATAAACACATTAATATGCACCCATGAATAGGATCTCATCCTCACATAAAATGACGCATGTATGTGTCGGGGTGGTGTTGCCACCGTGCTATGCAACACACACACACAAAAATTCACCAGGGTTCAGAATGCTTGCCTTCAGGTCATGGGAAGGAAGGGTGCATCCAAATCATCATGAAATCTTCAAAAACCCTATTTAAAATAATATATTTGAATTAACACACAAAATAAAAACAGCACAGAAAGTTGTTTTAAATTTTTTTTTCAAATAAATCTTAAAATAAACTAGACAATATTTGAGAGAGGTAGCAAAAAGAATCAGAGTTGTTTTCAAAAAGATACAGCCGGTCAAAGTTTGGTCAAAATCTGATATTTAAAATAAAAACAGAAAGAAAACGTTTCGAAATATACGTACACATCGAAGGCGCATTTTGAAAATGCGCTTCCATTTATCCAGCGTGGACTACGCTCGAGTCACTACCAAGGGTCAAGGGGCCCCACCGTCGCTTGACCAGTCTCCTTCCCTCTCCTTCCTCTGGCCGAACGGAGGCGGTGACTCCGGCGATCTTCGCCGGCGTTAGGAGGCTCCTCGAGGGCATCCGAGTGCAGGGATGGATCCTCCACTCCTAGGCGGTCCTTCCGGTGGTCGTAGGGTAGCTGGGGGTGGAGGGAGTCGCCGGCGGCGAGCTCCGCGGCGGAGGGGAGCATTCGGGTGGATAGCGAGTTTGGGGCTGCGGTGGTCTCCGGCCAAAAATTGAGCGAGGGGTTGTGCTCGCGAGAGGAAGGGAGAGTTCTTGGTGGAGAGAGTGGAGAGGGAGAGGCACTGGTGGCGATGGAATCGGCCAGGGCTTGGCGGCGACCGAACCGGCTGGACTCGGCGAAGAAGGCCTTCCCTTGCTCGACTGCTGGCCAAGGCAACACTAGGAGGATCATATGAGGTTGCTCGAGGACTCGGTTGAGCTCCGGGGCCCTTATATGCGGTGGAGGTCGGTTCTGGGGCGACCGGCGATAAGGATGACGGCGAACCGCCTCCCTGTAGCTTGGGCGACGTGGCGGCGACGAGCGCTAGTGGACGAGGCTACGGATGAGCTCGCACTGTTCCAGGAGGCAGGTGGCAAGCTGGGGTGGCTTTGGCGGCGCCGACCATGGCAGAGGCGCGCTGCGGACACTGGCGTGCCGCCAAAAGCTCTGTCGGCGGCGCTGTTGGCTGCCAGGGTGGCTTGGCGCGATGCTAAGAGGAGGTTAGTGCGTGGCGTGGTGCTGCAGAGCGGGCCAAAACCAGGGGGGCCAGCGTGTCGGCTCGGGCGCGGTTCAGTGCTGTCTGGCGCGCTGGCGCGTCCCGGCACGCCGGAAGGTGTTCGATAAAATGCCGTGGCATGCTACAGGTCACAGGTGAGGTTGGCAGGCAACAGAGCTAGGTTGTGGATAGAGTGAAGCTCAGGGGACAGGGTGGTTTGGTCAGGAGACCAAGTTCACAATGCCAACAACAACTCATGTCAAATCTGATCATGCACTCCAGGTGTTTGACAAAATGCCACAGGCACTAGGCCATTCTCGGAGGGGCCAAATCTTCCAGATCGCTGTCTCCTTGGATGCACAAGAGGGTGGTGAAGTCAGTTTGCAAGAAGGAGAAACTTGCTAGTGCAAGTTTTGCAAAACTACACTTCGGACAGGAGTGAGTGGCATCATTACATGGACCAAAAGTGTTCCAAATAGAGTATGCTCCCTGGACTTAGGGGTTTTGCAAGGTTGACTACAAGCATGAGAAAACACAAGGTCATTAGAGCAAGAAATAATAGAGTTGTAGTAGAAAACACAAGTCCTGGTCCAGAATGAAAAAGAGGTCACATTGCACTCAAATTTTCCAAAGAACATCACTATGTTTTTGCATAAAGTTGGATGGCATGCTACTACTGACATCCCAAAATTTTGGTGGAGGCTCTAGGGAAATATTTAAATGGGTTGTAGTGCAAAAATGCCCACTGGACCAGAGAAGCAAACCAGGTGAAAGAACCCAAAATAAGCAATGAAATAATTTTATTAGTGCACATAATTGATTTAGAGACATCTCATGACATCTCCAAATTTTGGTTGAAATTTTAAGTGATTCTATCAAATGGTTGTAGTACAAACAGAGCTCCAAAATCTAAAACAATCCATTTTAATGAATAAAGCTCAGGATGAAATGATCTAATAAATAAATCCACTGATTAAGAAAATGTTATAAAGAGTTGGCATAAAAGTCCCATATATTTTGGAAAGCTCCACTTGGGAAAAGATGCAAAACTCCTTAACCATAAAAGAGGAGTTCTGAAAATCCACAGAAATAAAAATTTAAAACTCCTGGCAAAAATTTTAACATCAAAAACTTGGCCAGAGAATTTGGGGTGTTACACTTCCTCCCGCACCGAGGCGCTTCTCCCGCCGTGGTGGATGCGCTGAGGCCGCTTGTGGCGGAACGAGGATCAGATACGCCCAGCGGATCTGGAGCACGAGCATGGCCCCATGCTCTCCACGCTCCGGGAGAGAGCTAACACGGCCTTGGGCAACATCTATGAGGAAGCCGTTGGGGAGCCTCACGCGGTCAACTATGCTGGCAACCTTCAGTTCTTCACTAATGTGGTGACGCAGCTGGAGGTGCGGTCGGGCAGAGCCAACAGGTTGGTGGAGGAGAGGAGCCGCGCCCTGCTCGGGCGCGCCTTTTCTCTCATCTTCAGCCATCTTCGGGACATGGACCCCATCTTCGATTTTGACGCTGCCATCGCCCCAGTAACCCAGGTCGTCCGGGACGACCTGGCGCACTGGGTGGAAGACAACGTGGATGCCCTCGTCAGGGCCTTCGCTACTGACAACGACGGCGTGGTCGTGGCTGCTGATGAAGGCGGCGTGGTGAACGGCCCTGACGCCGCTGACGGCAACACGGAGAGCAATGGAGACGCCAGCGACGCCAGCGAAGATTCAGGAGGTGCCCTTGAGGATGCATTGGGGGATTTATCCGACTGACCGCGTGTTGTTCCTGCTTTCTTACCCTGCGCAGATAGAGTTTGGGCTTTGCCCTGAAGGTTGTAAGAGCATTTTGGGAGGGGGAGCCCCTCGTGTAAAAACTTGCAGTTAGCGTATTAGTAGATGCGATATCACCCTTATGCCTGCGCCAAGTGGCTGGCTTTGCGACGAGCTGGCTGGTTTGTTTACCTTCGACCCGCGTGGGCCCCGAGATAGCCTGCGGAGGGCTGTGGTGTCCCGAGGGTCTCCTGAACGAGCCCATTGAACCTGTAATGAAGACCTCCTGAGAGGGCGCGGCGACGGCAGTTCGGGCTGCACGCAAGCTAGGCCTGGCCCGGCTCGCGAGGGGCACACAAGGGAGGCAAATGAGGCAAAGTGGTAACGAGCGAGAGATTGCTCGAACGAGACTAAACACCCCTTCCCCGAACACACGCAAATCTCAAGCTCAAATCCAACTTAAATCCAACGGGGGAAACGACAGCCAAGGGGAAAACCAAGGAAAGCAGAAAAAGGCCGCATCCGGCACCTAGTCTATCTTGGACGTCTTCTCACCAGCGTGGAGCTAAGTGCTGCCACTGGGCGTGGGAGGGAGCCCTAGGGCCTGAAGCCGGCACCCCTGAGACTCCGGGGCGTGTACAGCCCCACTCATTATTACGTGAGAGTGTCACGAGGCGGCGAGCTTCACAGGCACTGGGCCTTCTTCACAGGTACTGGCCTTGCTTCATATCGCCAGACGAGGGCCCCGCCTTGCGCCATACTCTAGTGCCACCGACGACGACCGGAAACCAAGGACGCCGCCGATGGGGTAGAGCGGTCGCCAGCGGTTCCCCCGACGACCACGGGTCCTCTGCCAGGGGTAGGCCCTGAGGCACCTCCCGGCAGAGGGCCTACCTCCTGAGGACGCCTTGCTCCGAACGCCGCGGTGGTGATGCCGGATCTCGACCCCTCTCCTGCAGCCCCCGCCCTCCTCTGAGGGGTAGGAAATCGCGGGAGTGGGGCAGCCGTCATTGCGGCGACCTTTACCTCCTGCGATCCATGGTTAGCGTATGCCTGCTCGTGAGGAATTAGCGGTACCCGATAATCATTGCTTCCAGCGTGGCCGACGGGGCTTTCCCGGGGCTCCTGGTGCCTCGTCCCCCCAGCTTCTGGTGCCTCGTCCCCCCAGCTTGGGCCGAGGAGCGAGCCATGTTCGTCCTCCTACGCGTGCCCTTGATCCATCATGTGGGGCACGTACTCTTCCGGGGCCGCCATCCCGAATATTGCACCGTAGTGCCCCGTGTGCCACGCAGTCCTGCTTGAGGCGCCCACCTGGGGGTGGTAGCGCGGTGGCCCACTGGGGCCGTGGGTCGTGGCAAGTCCTTCTTCGCTGGCCGGGGGCGGAGGCAGCGCCGCTGCTGGCCCGGTGCTGACGGCCTGGCTGACGTTGGGGTGGCCTTGGAGTCCGCTTGGAGCCGCGCGGGCGTGTGTGGGGCCTCCGCATGGCCCGCCCTGGACCTGAGGTGGGAGTTGGGTGCAGAAGGGGTGAGCCCCCGAGGCGGCGAAGGCCAGGAGCTCTGCCACCCGCTCCAGCAGCACGTCGCGGCCGCCCTCCAGCAGCCTGCATTGCAGTAGCTCTCGGGCCACTGTGAGCGCGGCCCTTGAGTTCTCTTGCTCCCATCGGGTGTACGGCGTCGTGGCCGCGGCGTGGTTGGAGGACCTCGCCACCGACCGAACCTGCCGCGGCGTGAGAGCCGTCGTTGCCTGTCCGCCGCTCATGCCCGCAGCGCCTGCGGATCATGAGCTGCGAGGGCATGGGTCGCCCGAAGGGCGAAGCGGTTCTGCGTGGGGGCCACGCTTCGAAGTCGAGGTTGCCCGCCTGGTCGCCGGACATGATGATGACGATCACGGGCGCGGGCGTATGGATTCCGGCGCACCCCTACCTAGCGCGCCAAATGTCAGATTTCGGGTTTCGGCAGACCCTCTAGGTTCAAACTCTGGGGTGCACGCGGAGATCTCACCCCCTACCTACCTGCACCTCGCCGCCTCGCTAAGATCTAAACTACCAAAGGAACAACACAAGAGACAGAAGGTTTATACTGGTTCGGGCCACCATTGTGGTGTAACACCCTACTCCAGTGTGCGGTGTGGTGGATTGCCTCTTGGGCTGATGATGAACAATACAAGGAAGAACAGCCTCGCGAGGGTCTGTTCTTGTGGCTAGGCTCTCGATCGGACTGGATCAAGCTAAGATGAGGCGAGATGTCTCAATCTCTCTAAGATGCCTCTCTCCAAGATGCCTCTACCCTGTGGGTGGCTAGTCCTACTTATAGGCAAGGGCACTGGGCCTCTTCCCAAATATTGAGCGGGAAGGGCGCCAACAATTGGCCATTTTGAAGGGGAACATCTAGTACACTTATCCTGACTAAAGTTGGTCCTCGCCTGTCAAAGGATCTGGTGGTGACGCCGGCTTGGCCTCCACAATGACTTCCTTCCTGCCGTTGCGACGGTCTTGTTCTTGTTGCACCGAAACGGGTGCCTCTGCTTGATGCTCTTGCCTGCGCTTGCCCCCTTTGCACCAAAGAGGAAATGAGGACATTGCGGCTGGCTGGCGCTCACTGGGCGCCTCTTGGTCGTCATGGCTTGCGTCATGGGCACCTCGTGAGGTACCCCGCCTTGATCTCTCCGCCTCCTCGTGAGCCAGCCTGACGAGGCCGTGCCTGAGGAAGCTCCCTGTCGTCCGCCCCGCAAGGCTTGGCACCTCGCGAGGGTCTTGAGCTTGTGCTGATGAAGATGGGCCGTACTGGGCCACCCCTTGAGCCACACCGCAGGCCGCAGGCAGGCAATTCTGGGTACCCCCGTTCCCAGAACGCCTACAATATTTAACAGATACTTACATATGTAAGAAAACAATATCCCAGATCTTATTAACTTATAAAAATAATTTCTTAACAAATAAAATCCTGGATTGTTTTGGCACGAAAATCCTAGTGATTGCGTACAAAAGCTTGGTAAGATTTAAAGAGAATGTAATAATATCACTTATTATTTAAATATATTTATAACAAAATGCTCAGCCCCTTTTTATTTTTTGATAACATTGCTGGCCCAACCCAACATTATAATTAGAATCAGCCCAAAGAAAATCGTGTATTTCGAGAAAGTGCAAATGGCCTATAATTTTTTAGGAAATAAAATAAATGGGCCGCATGCACGCTACATTATTTGTTCACCCAGCCCAGCTAATGGTTGTAATTCAAAAAAAGATCAAATTGACTGTAAATTCTACCGCGCAAAAAAAAGACTGTAAATTCTAAAAAAATGAGTTGAATACGTGCCACATTTTTCGAGGGTGAAATGTGGGCCAATAGGTCGAAGCCAACGCAAGCCGTTGTCAATTTATTCAACGAATGATTCTGACATGTTAGCCGTTGGACTTACATCCAACGACCGGCATCCATCTTCAATCTCTCGTCTTCTTCCTCCAGCGTTTTCGGGACCACCTCCCGCCTCCTGCTGCTAGCAGCTCTGCTTAGCATGCTTCGCTATGAAGCGCTACTCCACCGTTGGCCAGGCCATCCCTCCACCCCTCCACACCTCTTGTTCTTCTCCACCGATTGCCGAACCACACCGCACTAGAACCAGTTAACCCTCGTACACCTCTCCGTCTGCGACTCTACTCCCGCATCTTCCCATCTCCGGCTCGTTGCTGTCCGGGGCCTCGCCGTTGTCCACCACCTCGGATGCGCTCGGCACGGCGTGGTCAACGTGGTCAACGAACGACACCGTCGGAAGTAGACTATCTGTGGAGAGGCTGACAGCTGAGTCCACGGCCGTACACAAGGAAATGCCTCCTTATTACGCGCAAAATAATGATTCCTCCACCTGACATCTGGGACCCACCGGAAGGGCCTCTGTATTTCGCGAAAATAATGTGCCCCCCGCTGACATGTCGGACCCACCAGCTATCTTCGCACGCAAGGAAGTGCCTCCTTATTACGCACAAAAAAAATGAATACTCCCCCTGCCAGCTGGAGCTGACTTGTGGGCCTACCAAGTTGACGGGGATGGAGGGCTTTGTCAACTTAGTCAATATGAACGATTCTAGCTCCTGTTACCGTCCGATGTTCATCCAACGGCCGTAGTGCTTCTTCAACCTCTGGACTTTTTGCTCCAGCCGCCCAAACCATCGCTAGCCGTGCCGCGTGCTCCTGCCTCCCGTGGCCGGCTGCGATGCCGCGGAGGCCTCACCGCCCCCTACTACTCCCACCGCTGGCCAGGCCATCCCTCTACTCACCCACACCCCCTGTTATTCTGCAGCGATGGCAGCCTCACACCGCAGCCGAACCAGTGAACCCTCGTACTCCTCTCCGCGCGGGCTTCCACTGCTGCGTCTTCCCCGGCTCCGTGTCGTCCCCTTCCTAGGCCTCGCTGTCATCCAGACCACCGCCCTGGTGCTCTCGGCGCGGTGTGGTCAACATGGTCAACGACCGACTTCCATCGGAAGAGTACCGTCACGGAGAGGTCGATACCGGTCCAGCGGCCGCAAGGAAGTGCCTCCTTATTACGCCAAGAAATAATTATTCCTCCACCGACAAATAGGGACCCACCGGACGGGCCACCTTATTTCGTGAAAAAAATGTTTCCCCCCTGACTGCTGGGACCCATCGGACGGGCCAGCGTATTTCGTGAAAAAAACGTTCCCCCCGCTGTCAGCTCGGACCCACCGGAAGTGCCTCCTTATTACGCACAAAAAATGAATACTCCCCCTGCTAGCTGGGACCCACCATGGTGGGAGGCTGACTTGTGGGACTACTAAGTTGACTGGGACGGGGGCCTTTGTCAACTTTAGTCCATATGAACGATTCTAGCTCCAGTGACCGTACGATGTCATCCAATGGCTGTAGTGCTTCTTCAACCTCTGGTCTTCTTGCTCCAGCCGCCCAAAGCAGCGCCGGTCGTGCCGCATTCTCCTGCCTCCCGTGGCCGGCTGTGCTGCCAGGCCTCATCGCCTACTATTCCCACCTGGCGGAGCCTGCGGCGACAGTAACCTCACACCGCCGAACGGTGAACCTCGTACTCCTCTCCACGCTGGCTTCCATCGCCGTGTCTTCCCGACTCCCGTCGTCCCTTCCTAGACCTCGCCTGCCCACCGCTCACGGTGCTCTTGGCGCGGCATGGTCAACGTGGTCAAGGAACGACTTCCATCGGACGTGGACTGTACGTGGAGAGGCTGACAGCTGGGTCCATGGCCGCAGCAAGGAAGTTCCTCCTTATTACGCGGAAAATAATGATTCCTCCACCTGACAGCTGGACCCACCGGATGGGCCACTGTATTTCGTGAAAAAAACGTTCCCCCCTGACTGCTGGGACCCACCAGCTACATCTTCGCACGCAAGGAAGTGCGTCCGCAAAAACGACGGTTCTCGACCGCTGGGACCCACCAGCTACATCTTAGCAGCAAGGAAGTGCACGGCGATACCGAGACCCACCTGGTCGAAGCGTACGTAGCGGTGTCATTCTGGTTGCGAACATGTACGTACATATATACTGGTGGATGTAGAGGCGCGCACGTGTCGTAGTAGAGGCGCGTACGTGTCGTAGTAGAGGCGCGCACGTAGCATGTACACGCGTCGTCTGGCCAGGGTGCAAGAAAGAAAATACGACCTTGTATGTGTACATACGGGCGGGGTCTCGAACCCCTACTCGCGCATACATACGGCCAGGGCTCGTGTACATGGCTGGGTCAGAATGGAGAAACAGTGTCGTAGTCATGTTCATGGGGAGGCAACGGAATGCGTCGTGTTCATGGGGAGGCAACGGAATGCGTCGTGTTCATCGGGAGGCAACGGAACGCGTGGGAGCCAACCGGCTGGGTCAGAACGGAATGCGTGGTCGTGTTCATCGGGAGGGCTTGGACGGAACACGCGATGGAAACAAGGCCTGGCATACCGCACAACGGAGGAAACGGACCTCCTACGTTCGGAACGGGGTCCTGTTGATCGGGAGGGGTGTGGCGTACCGCAAAAAGCGGATTAAACGGACCTCCCTACGGTCGAAACGGGGTCCTGTTGATCGGGAGGGTGTGGCGTCGCAAAACAGACATAAAACGGACTTGTGTTGGAGCGCCACGGTCGAAACGGGGTCATGTTCATCGGGAGGGGTGTGGCGTATCGCAAAACAGGACACCACGGATACCGTTCATCTCCACCGTCGACCTCCTCCAGCCTCCACGGGCTCCTGCTCATCCAGCCTCCACCGCACGCTACTCCACCGGCTCTTGTTCAACCACCCCTCCACCGTCTCACTGCTCATCCAGCCCTCCACACCACGGGTCCTGTTCAACCACCCTCCACGGGCACCCCTCCACCGCCTACTATTCATCCAGCCCTCCACCACACCACGGGTCCTGTTCATCCAGAGGCAACGCCACCGCTCACTGCTCATCCAACCCCCCGCAACGCTCACCGCTCATCCAACCCCCCCCATAACGCCATTGTTCATCCAAACCCTCCCCGCAACGCTCCATCGCTCATCCAATCGATCGGCTTGATTAGCGGCGATGGCGAAGAATCGCCGATCGGGTTCGATTAACAGCCATCGATCGATCCCTCGGGTTCAAGAACTCTTAGCTGCGGTGCAATCGCCGGGTTCGATTAGAGCCCAACGCCTCGCCGGGTTTACTTAGAGCCAACGCCTACACACACGCCAGACGTACGTGTCACGAGAAAGCAGCGCGATCGCTTGGCCCTCGACCTCCCACCGTAACCGGGAACTCCCCGAAATTTTCCTCCCCCTTGCTTCTACCATGGTTTTTTCCATCATGGACGACCCGAAGAATGTCATGCAGTTGCGTCTCCGGCCCGCCCAGGACGAAAAGCCCATTTTCTGTCATGATTTTTTTCATAGAAGTAGAAGCCCACCACATCTATGATGATACCAGGTTTTGTCACAATTATCGTCATAAAAGTGTCATATGTATGACAGAAAAAATTTCGTTTGGCCCAAAATGTCACTGATGACCCATAAGTATGGGGGATCTATCGTAATCCTTTCGATAAGTAAGAGTGTCGAACCCAACGAGGAGCAGAAAGAAATGATAAGCGGTTTTCAGCAAGGTATTCTCTGCAAGTACTGAAATAAGTGGTAACAGATAGTTTTGTGATAAGATAATTTGTAACGAGCAACAAGTAATAAAGTAAATAAAGTGCAGCAAGGTGGCCCAATCCTTTTGTAGCAAAGGACAAGCCTGGACAAACTCTTATAATAGGAAAAGCGCTCCCGAGGACACATGGGAACATCGTCAAGCTAGATCACGTTCATATGATTCGCGTTCGGTACTTTGATAATTTGATATGTGGGTGGACCGGTACTTGGGTGCTGTTCTTACTTGAACAAGCATCCCACTTATGATTAACCTCTATTGCAAGCATCCGCAACTACAACAAAAGTATTAAGGTAAACCTAACCATAGCATGAAACATGTGGATCCAAATCAGCCCTTTACGAAACGACATAAACTAGGGATTAAGCTTACATCACTCTAGCAACCCATCATCTACTTATTACTTCCCAATGCCTTCCTCTAGGCCCAAATAATGGTGAAGTGTTATGTAGTTGACGTTCACATAACACCACTAGAGGCTAGACAACATACATCTCATCAAAATATCGAATCTAATACCAAATTCACATGACTACTAATAGCAAGACTTCTCCCATGTCCTCGTGAACAAAAGTAACTACTCACAAAGCATATTCATGTTCATAATCAGAGGGTATTAATATGCATAATGGATCTGAACATATGATCTTCCACCAAATAAACCAACTAGCATCAACTACAAGGAGTAATCAACACTACTAGCAACCTACTAGTACCAATCTCGGACTTGAAGACAAGAATTGGATACAAGAGATGAACTAGGGTTTTGAGAGGAGATGGTGCTGGTGAAGATGTTGATGAAGATTGCCCTCTCCCTATGAGGGGAGCGTTGGTGATGACGATGGCGATGATTTCCCCCTTTGGGAGGGAAGTTTCCCCGGCAGAACAGCTCTGTCGGAGCTCTAGATTTGTTCCGCCAAGGTTCCGCCTCGTGGCGGCGGAGATTCGTCCCGAAAGGTTTCTTCCTATTTTTTTCTCGACGAAAGACCTCATATAGCAGAAGATGGGCATCGAAAGGCGACCAGAGGGCCCACGAGGTAGGGGGCGCGCCCCCACCCTAGTGGACAGGGTGTGGGCCCCCTGGTCTTCATCTTTGGCGAGGATTTTTTATTATTTATTGTAAGATATTCTGTGGAGTTTCAAGAATTTTGGAGTTGTGCAGAATAGGTCTCTAATATTTTCTCCTTTTCCAAATTTCAGAATTCCAAATTGACATTCTCCCTCTTCATGTAAACCTTCTAAAATAAGAGAGAATAGGCATAAGTATTGTGGCATAACGTGTAATAACAGCCCATAATGCAATAAATATCGATATAAAAGCATGATGCAAAAATGGACGTATCAACTCCCCCAAGCTTAGACCTTGCTTGTCCTCAAGCGAAAGCCGATAACGATAAATAAGTCCCCATGTTTAGACGTAGAGGTGTCGATAAAAATAAAATACGGACATGAAGGCATCATGATTATTCTTATAACAGCAACATATATAGATATTGTCATATGATTTCTTATGTTCAAGTAACAATCTATTCACAATGCGAAAGTACGAATCATAAACCTTATTGAGGACCAACAAACTATAATCTCAGTCATTGAAGCAATTGCAATTTATCATAACATCAGAAAGAGTCTCTGTCAGAGCTTAATAGCAAGTCCACATACTCAACTATCATTTAGTCCTTCATAATTGCTAACACTCACGCGATACTTGTGGTTACAGAGTTTTAATCGGACACATAGAAAGATAGGGGCTTCTAGTTTCGCCTCCCAACTATTTACCTCAAGGGTAAAGTCAACCATAACAACTCATGCTCCCCTACGTCCAATTAGATATATCTATCAGAGTCTTTCCAACATACTGTGCTTGCCAAAGGATAAAATGAAAAAGGAAAGGTGAAGATCACCATGAATCTTGCATAAGGTAGAATATGATAGTAAAAGATAGGCCCTTCGCAGAGGGAAGCAGATGTTGCCATGCGCTTTTATGGTTGGATGCACAAAATCTTAATGCGAAAGAACGTCACTTTATATTGCCACTTGTGATATGAACCTTTATTATGCAATTGTCGCTTTTATTACTTCCACATCACAAGATCGTATAAAGCTTATTTCTCCCACACCAATCAATTATACATATTTAGAGCATTTTTTATTGCTTTGCACCGATGACAACTTACTTGAAGGATCTTACTCAATCCATAGGTAAGTATGGTGGACTCTCATGGCAAAACTGGTTTAAGGGTTTTTGGAAGCACAAGTAGTATCTCTACTTGGTGCAGAGAATTTGGCTAGCATGAGGAGGAAAGACAAGCTCAGCATGTTGGAGGACCATGACAACATACTTTATCTCGTATATAAGAAAAGCGTAACTCATTATGTTGTCTTCCTTGTCCAACATCAACTCTTTAGCATGTCATATTTTAATGAGTGCTCCCAATCATAAAAGATGTCAATAATAGTATATCTATATGTGAAACCTCTCTTTCCTTATTACTTCCTATTAATTGCAACGATGACCAAAGCTATGTTTGCCAACTCCCAACAACTTTTAATCATCATACTCTTTTATGTGAAGTCATTACTCTCAATAAGATCAATATGAACTCTATTATTTTTATTATTTTCTATTTCTTTTATTTTATTCACCCAAGATCAGTGCAAAACAATCAAGCCCTTGACTCAACACTAATCTTCATTATATAGCTCACGGACTCGATTACATAGAGAGATCATAAAGCAAAACTCAAAACTAGATCATACCATAAACTTTATTCTAATAGATCAAGATACTACTAATAGGATCGAGCTAAGAAAAACGGTAAAGATAGGAGTGTGATTGTGATACGATACCGGGGCACCTCCCCCAAGCTTGGCAGTTGCCGAGGAGAGTGCCCATACCCATGTGATTATATCTCCTTTTTCGGGGTTGGTGAAACATTCTTGGCGATGACGCTCTTTAGGATACAATTCTCCTCCTCAAGCTTATTGACTTGCTGCTTGAGGTCCATTATTTCCTTGCGAAGCTTCCCTGTAACTGCTAAGGCTCCTTGCACCCAAGGGTGTTGCATAGCTGCGGGAGAACAACTGACACTCCTCTTCATATTTTCATAAGAAAGAAATCTTACATTGGAAGGGTTAACCGAGTTTGGAATAGTTGAAATTTGTAGTTCCCCCATTGTGAACCCGGCTCAGAAGCGAGAAGTGACTTCTTGATCCTCCATGGCATCTACCCTCATCAAGTCAGCCTCCATCTCCTCCTCTGTTGTTGGTCCAAAGTGGTCAGCGTCACTGGTTGCTCTTGGTTCCGGTGCCGGATTAGATACCCGGCTCTCCCCGACTGACTCTTGAGAAGACATCTTGCTCTAAGCTGCAGCAGCAACAGCTCGAAACAAAAACAGAGGATATTTGCGTGATACGGGAGTCAAAACTTTCGGGAGAATATATAGTGATTTTTTACCGACCAAAATACGTAACGTGCAAGAAAACGGAGTCCGGAAGGCACACGAGGTGCCCACGAGGTAGCGGGCATGCCCAGGGGGGTAGGGCGCGCCCTCCACCCTCGTGGAGCCCTCGTGTCCTTTCCGCACTGCTACTTATTTTTCTATTTTTCTAAATATTCCAAAACGGAGAAATATTCCCTTAAAAACTGTTTTGGAGTCGGTTTACTTAACGTACCACATACCTATTCCTTTTCGGAGTCTGAAACGTTCTGGAAAGTGTCTCTTATGTATTCCTCCGGGGTTACGGTTTAAATAATATTGGTTTCGACATTTATGGGATTACTTGATATATAATGTTTGATTCTTTGACCGTTTACCACCTTCGGATTTGTGCCTTCGAAGTTGTTGATTTTTATGGCACCGGAATGATAGACCTCCTCGATAACGTAGGGGCCTTCCCATTTAGAGAGAATTTTTCCTGCAAAAAATCTTAAACGAGAGTTGTATAGTAATACATAGTCACCTACATTAAACTCACGCTTTTGTATCCTTTTGTCATGCCATCTTTTAACTTTTTCTTTAAACAACTTGGCATTTTCATAAGCTTGGGTTCTCCATTCATCAAGTGAGCTAATGTCGAATAACCACTTTTCACCGGCAAGTTTGAAATCATAGTTGAGCCCTTTAATAGCCCAATATGCCTTATGTTCTAGTTCGAGAGGTAAATGACATGCTTTTTCGTAAACCATTTTATACGGAGACATACCCATAAGATTCTTATATGCAGTTCTATAAGCCCATAATGCATCATCAAGTTTCTTGGGCCAATTCTTTCTAGACCTATTGACAGTCTTTTGCAAAATTAATTTGAGCTCTCTATTACTTGACCACTAGACTGTGGGTGATAAGGAGATGCAATTCTATGATTAACAGCATATTTAGCAAGCATTTTACGGAAAGCACCATGAATAAAGTGTGAACCACCATCAGTCATTAAATATCTAGGGACTCCAAACCTCGGAAAAATAACTTCCTTAAGCATTTTAATAGAAGTGTTATGATCAGCACTACTAGTTGGAATAGCTTCTACCCACTTAGTAACGTAATCAACGGCAACTAAAATATGTGTATATCCATTAGAGGCAGGAAAAGGTCCCATATAATCAAAGCCCCAAACATCAAATGGTTCAATAACGGGTGAATAATTCATAGGCATTTCTTGACGTCTACTGATATTACAAATTTTTTGACATTCATCACAAGATAAGACAAACTTACGGGAATCCTTGAAGAGAGTAGGCTAATAAAAACCGGATTGCAATTCCTTATGTGCAGTTCTATCTCCAGCGTGGTGCCCTCCATAAGATTCGGAGTGACACTTGCGTAGGATCTGTTCCTGTTCATGCTCAGGTACACAATGTCTAATAACACCATCTACTCCTTCTTTATAAAGATGTGGGTCGTCCCAAAAGTAATGTCTCAAATCATAGAAGAACTTTTTCTTTTGCTGGTATGTGAAACTAGGTGGTATGAATTTAGCAACAATATAATTAGCATAATCAGCATACCATGGAGTACTATGAGAAGTATTTATGACATTTAATTGTTTATCAGGAAAGCTATCATCAATAGGCAGTGGGTCATCAAGAATATTTTCTAACCTAGACAAGTTGTCTGCAACGGGGTTCTTAGCTCCCTTTCTATCAACAATATGCAAATCAAATTCTTGTAGCAAGAGAACCCATCTAATAAGTCTAGGTTTAGCATCTTTCTTTTCCATAAGATATTTAATAGCAGCACGATCTGTGTGTATAGTTACTTTAGAATCAACAATGTAAGGTCTAAACTTATCACAAGCAAATACAACTGCTAAGAGTTCCTTTTCAGTAGTAGCATAATTTCTTTGAGCATTGTCTAGAGTCTTACTAGCATAATGGACAACATTTAATTTCTTATCAACTCTTTGCCCTAGAACAGCACCCACAGCATAATCACTAGCATCACACATATTTTCAAAGGGTAAATTCCAATCAATTGGCTGAAAAATAGGTGCATAGACTAATGCTTTCTTAAGTCTTTCAAATGCTTCTACACAATCATCATCAAAAACAAATGGTATATCTTTTTGTAATAAATTAGTCAGAGGCCGAGAAATTTTTGAGAAGTCCTTAATGAACCTTCTATAAAATCTGGCGTGACCAAGGAAACTTCTTATACCTTTGATGTCCTTGGGACATGGCATCTTTTCAATAGCATCAAGCTTAGCCTTGTCAACTTCAATGCCTCTTTCAGAAACTTTATGCCCCAAGACAATACCTTCATTAACCATAAAGTGGCACTTTTCCAAATTCAAGACAAGATTAGTTTCTTCACATCTCTGCAAAACTCGATCAAGATTGCTCAAGCAATCATCAAAAGAAGATCCATAGACGGAAAAGTCGTCCATGAAAACCTCACAGATATTTTCACATAAGTCAGAGAATATAGCCATCATGCATCTTTGAAAGGTAGCAGGTGCATTACATAAACCAAAAGGCATACGTCTATAAGCAAAAGTACCAAAAGGGCATGTAAAAGTGGTCTTAGATTGATCTTTAGCTGACACAGTTATTTGAGAGAAACCGGAATAACCATCTAGAAAGCAATAATGTGTATGTTGCATAATCTTTCTAGCATTTGATCAACAGAAGGTAAGGGGTAATGATCTTTCTTAGTAGCTTTATTTAATTTGCGGAAATCGATTACCATCCTATAACGTGTAATAATTCTTTGTGGAATCAATTCATCTTTATCATGAGGAACAACAGTAATACCTCCTTTCTTAGGGACACAATGGACAGGACTTACCCACTGACTATTAGCAACGGGATAAATTATACCTGCCTCCAGAAGCTTTAGTATTTCTTTTCTTACCACTTCTTTCATTTTAGGATTAAGCCTTCGTTGATGATCACGAACTGGTTTGGCATCTTCTTCCAGATTTATTTTGTGTTGACATAGAGTGGGACTAATGCCCTTAAGATCATCAAGAGTATATCCAATAGCAGCACGGTGCTTCTTCAGAGTTTTCAATAATCTCTCTTCTTCATGCTCTGAAAGGTTAGCACTAATAATAACAGGATATATTTTCTTTTCGTCAAGATAAGCATATTTAAGATTATCATGCAACGGTTTAAGCTCAAAACCAGGATCACCCTTGGGTGGAGGAGGATCCCCTAATATTTCAACAGGCAAACTGTGTTTCAAAATAGGTTCCTGATTAAAGAATACTTCATCTATTTCCCTTCTTTCATTCATAAACATATCATTTTCATGGTCTAGCAAATATTGTTCTAAAGGATCACTAGGGGGTACAGCAATAGAAGCAAGACCAATAATTTCATCCTTACTAGGCAATTCTTCTTCACGGTGTTTTCTACTAAATTTAGAGAAATTAAACTCATGAATCATATCATTCAAGCCAACAGTAACAATATTATTTTCGCAGTTTATCCTAGCATTGACAGTATTCAAGAAGGGTCTGCCAAATATAATGGGACAAAAGCTATCTTGTGGGGAACCAAGAACAAGAAAATCAGTAGGATATTTAGTTTTCCCACACAAGACTTCAACATCTCTAACAATTCCCATTGCTGATATAGTATCTCTATTAGCAAGCTTAATTGTGACATCAATACCTTCTAACTCAGCAGGTGCAATTTCATGCTTAATTTCTTCGTATAAAGTGTGCGGTATAACACTAGCACTAGCACCCATATCACATAAGCCATGATAACAATGATTTCCTATTTTAACAGAAATAACAGGCACGCCTACCACAGGTCTATTTTTATCTTTAGCACAAGGTTTAGCAATTCTAGCAATTTCACCGCAGAATTGAATAACATGCCCATCAATATTATTAGACAAGAGATCTTTAACAATAGCAATATTAGGTTCAACTTTAACTTGCTCAGGAGGTGCGTAAGTTCTAATATTACTTTTACGAACAATAGTTGAAGCTTTAGCATGATCCTTCATTCTAACAGGGAAAGGTGGTTTCTCAACATAAGAAGTAGGAACAATAGGATCATTATAAGTGACAATCTTTTCTTCAACTTTAGTAGGTGCAGCTACTTTTACTTCTATGGGAGGATGATATTTAAACCACTTCTCCTTGGGGAGATCAACATAAGTAGCGAAAGATTCACATAAAGAAGCTACTATCTCAGAGTCAAGTCCATATTTAGTGCTAAATTTACGGAAAACATCGGTATCCATAAAAGACTTAACACAATCAAACTTAGGTGTCATACCTGACTCCTTACCTTCGTTGAGATCCCAATCTTTAGAGTTGCGTTTAATTCCATCCAATAAATTCCATTTGAATTCAATTGTCTTCATCATGAAAGAGCCAGCACAAGAAGTATCGAGCATGGTGTGATTGTTTTCAGAAAGCCGAGCATAAATTTTTTGAAGAATTATTTCTTTTGAGAGCTCATGATTGGGGCATGAATATAACATTGATTTAAGCCTCCCCCAAGCTTGAGCAATGCTTTCTCCTTCGCGAGGCCAAAAATTATATATATAATTGCGATCATGATGAACAAGATGCATAGGATAATACTTCTGGTGAAATTCCAACTTCATTCGTTTATAGTTCCATGATCCCGTATCATCACATAGCCTATACCATGTCAATGCATCTACATTTAAAGATAAAGGGAAGAACTTCTTTTTAATAACATCATCAGGTATAAATGCAAGATTAAATAATCCACAAACTTCATCCACATAGAGTAGATGTTCATCAGGATGCTTTGTTCCATCTCCTGTAAAAGCATTAGCTAGCAGTTTTTCTAACATACCCGAAGGAATTTCAAAGTAGACATTTTAATTTTCAGTAGGTCCAGTAGGTTGAGGAGCAACTCTTTGCTCTACTGGTCGGGGTGAAGATACCCCGAACAAGCCCCTCAGAAGATTACATTCCATAGTAACAAGTAACAGTAATTTCAGCACACTATATAAATTTTTCCTTACCAAATTCCACCTACCAAAGGCGCTTCACTCCCCGGCAACGGAGCCAGAAAAGAGTCTTGATGACCCACAAGTATAGGGGATCTATCGTAGTCCATTTGATAAGTAAGAGTGTCGAACCCAACGAGGAGCAGAAGGAAATGATAAGCGGTTTTCAGCAAGGTATTCTCTGCAAGTACTGAAATAAGTGGTAACAGATAGTTTTGTGATAAGATAATTTGTAACGAGCAACAAGTAATAAAAGTAAATAAAGTGCAGCAAGGTGGCCCAATCCTTTTGTAGCAAATGACAAGCCTGGACAAACTCTTATAATAGGAAAAGCACTCCCGAGGACAGGAACATCGTCAAGCTAGTTTTCATCACGTTCATATGATTCGCGTTCGGTACTTTGATAATTTGATATGTGGGTGGACCGGTGTTTGGGTGTTTTTCTTACTTGAACAAGCATCCCACTTATGATTAACCTCTATTGCAAGCATCCGCAATTACAACAAAAGTATTAAGGTAAACCTAACCATAGCATGAAACATGTGGATCCAAATCAGCCCCTTACGAAGCAACGCATAAACTAGGGTTTAAGCTTCTGTCACTCTAGCAAATCATCATCTACTTATTACTTCCCAATGCCTTCCTCTAGGCCCAAATAATGGTGAAGTGTTATGTAGTTGACGTTCACATAACACCACTAGAGGCTAGACAACATACATCTCATCAAAATATCAAACGAATACCAAATTCACATGACTACTAATAGCAAGACTTCTCCCATGTCCTCAGGAACAAACGTAACTACTCACAAAGCATATTCATGTTCATAATCAGAGGGGTATTAATATGCATAATGGATCTGAACATATGATCTTCCACCAAATAAACCAACTAGCATCAACTACAAGGAGTAATCAACACTACTAGCAACCTACTAGTACCAATCTCGGACTTGAAGACAAGAATTGGATACAAGAGATGAACTAGGGTTTTGAGAGGAGATGGTGCTGGTGAAGATGTTGATGAAGATTGCCCTCTCCCGATGAGAGGAGCGTTGGTGATGACGATGGCGATGATTTCCCCCTCCGGGATCCCTGGCAGAACAGCTCTACCGGAGCTCTAGATTGGTTCCGCCAAGGTTCCGCCTCGTGGCGGCGGAGATTCGTCCCGAAAAGTTTCTTCCTATTTTTTTCTCGACGAAAGACCTCATATAGCAGAAGATGGGCATCGGAAGGCCACCAGGGGGCCCACGAGGTAGGGGGCGCGACCTAGGGGGGGGCGCCCCCCACCCTCGTGGACAGGGTGTGGGCCCCTGGTCTTCATCTTGGGCGAGGATTTTTTATTATTTATTGTAAGATATTCCGTGAAGTTTCAGGACTTTTGGAGTTGTGCAGAATAGGTCTCTAATATTTGCTCCTTTTCCAGCCCAGAATTCCAGCTGCCGGCATTCTCCCTCTTCATGTAAACCTTGTAAAATAAGAGAGAATAGGCATAAGTATTGTGACATAACGTGTAATAACATCCCATAATGCAATAAATATCGATATAAAAGCATGATGCAAAATGGACGTATTAGTCACGGATGTGTCTTTTTTTGTAGTGCTGACCTGAGCCTTGGGAGTTGAAACTCGGGGCGGGGGAAGGATTCGATTGAGTACGAGAAGAAAAAAGGACAGGCCTTGGCCTCTTTATAAAGAGGGTGAATATCAATCATCCTCCTCGTGGTCGTTTGGTACTTGCCTAAAATCAAGGAGGCATACCAACGGGCACAATTGGGTTACCCACATCCGTATTGATGAGAATCCCGTAATAAGGGGGGACACGATCTCTGCTTCGACAAGACGTGCCAATAAAATTGCCTCGCAAAACATGCAGTGGTAGGCTGATTGAGAAAAACGGTTCGAATAATGATCAGGCCGTGGTGTGATGTCACGTTATGAGAAGTCGTCGGCAGATTAGATTTGTGGAAATGTTATTCTCTCTATGGCAGTATGTGGAACTTTTTTGCAGAGCCGGACACTATCCTTGTGTTCAAAATCTTCTATGGAGTATTTGGAGGAGGAACCCGCCTTGCAATGCCGAAGACAATTTGCACGTCGGACTCATCGTCATTGAAGACTGGTTCAGGGGCTACTGAGGGAGTCCTGGATTGGGGGGTCCTCGGACAGCCGGACTATATCCTTTGGCCGGACTGTTGGACTATGAAGATACAAGATTGAAGACTTCGTTTCGTGTCCGGATGGGACTCTCCTTGGCGTGGAAGACAAGCTTGGCAATAAGGATATGTAGATCTCCTCCCTTGTAATCGACTCTGTGTAACCCTAGCCCCTCCGGTGTCTATATAAACTGGAGGGTTTAGTCCGTAGGACAACAACAATCATACCATAGGCTAGCTTCTAGGGTTTAGCCTCTACAATCTCGTGGTAGATCAACTCTTGTAATACTGGTATCATCAAGATCAATCAAGCAGGAAGTAGGGTATTACCTCCATCGAGAGGGCCCGAACCTGGGTAAACATCGTGTCCCCCGCCTCCTGTTACCATCCGCCTTAGGCGCACAGTTCGGGACCCCCTACCCGAGATCCGCCGGTTTTGACACCGACAGTGCGCGGCACCCCTGTATTTGGATGTCTCATGGCGTTCTGATGGTTGTAGGGTTCAGTTTTGATTCTGTGTCAGAGCGCGCTTCCTAGATCCGTAGATGGACTTGGCCCTACCGGCCTTTTCGAGCAAGTCCTCACGTAAGTCGTGTGCTAACGTATATGCGACATCGTTAGCTGCCCTATCGCGGCCACGGGGTGGTCGATTCTGCTGATTGACCGTTTTGTTTTTCGTCTTTATGGGTTCTAGGGCCTCGCCATCGAATTCAGGCAGTAGCTTGCGCTTTGGATAGCTCTTTGTGTGGCGACTGTCACTGTACTTTTCTGCAGTGTCAAGCACTTTGTTCCATCTACTGATGAGTGTATTTTGCACGGCCTTAAGCCTTTGCTTCTGCTTCTTCAGACTCCTCGCGGTGGCAATAAGCCTTCTGTGGAGGTTCTCTTGTTCCAAGTGCCTTTCTGGGATGATTTGTGCATCGTCGTCCGGACCATTATCGTCTCCGGAGACAGGCTGGTGATCTTTTGCCCCGGCATCGTCGTGATCGGACAACGGCTCTGTAGTATGTTTGCCGTCCGCTGGCTCATCATGCTCTGTCGCTGGGTCCATGTGGTCGTCGTTTCCTCTGGCGTTGACCGGGGTATTATTCTTTCTTGCGTTGTTATCGATGTTTTTGCCGAGGCGGGATTTGGAGCTGCGCCTACGTCGTCGCTTTGGTTGCTTCTCGAGGGGATTATCCTTCGCTGCATCCTCTCGTTCCTCGTCATTGTCTTCTTTGGGTGTATCCACCATGTATATATCGTGTGATGAAGTAGCTTTCCAGCGCCCTGTGGCGATGGTTCCTGTTCCTCTCTTCATCGTCGTCCATACCGTCAATGTCTTGGGAGTCGAAATCAAGCATGCTGGTTAAATCGTTGACAGTGGCTATTAAGTGGGTGGTGGGTGGGGAACGAATTTCTTCGTAGTCCGCTTCCCACTCAAGCCAGACACATTTCGGCCAAGGGCCTCCTGACAAGGAGAGAGACCTTAATGAGTTTATCACGTCGCCCAGGGGCGAGTGCTGTGAGAGAGTCCTGGATTAGGGGGTCCTCGGACAGCGGGACTATATCCTTTGGCCGGAATGTTGGACTATGAAGATACAAGATTGAAGACTTCGTCCCGTGTCCGGGTGGGACTCTCCTTGGTGTGGAGGCAAGCTTGGCAATTCGGATTTGTAAATCTCCTCCCTTGTAACCGACTCTGTGTAACCCTAGCCCCCTCTGGTGTCTATATAAACTGGAGGGTTTAGTCCGTAGGACAACAACAATCATAATCATAGGCTAGCTTCTAGGGTTTAGCCTCTATGATCTTGTGGTAGATCAACTCTTGTAATACTCATATCATCAAGATCAATCAAGCAGGAAGTAGGGTATTACCTCCATCGAGAGGGCCCAAACCTGGGTAAACATTGTGTCCCCCGCCTCCTGTTATCATCCGCCTTAGATGCACAGTTTAGGACCCCCTACCCGAGATCCGCCAATTTTGAAACCGACATTGGTGCTTTCATTGAGAGTTCCACTGTGCCGTCACCATAAGGCTTGATGGCTCCTTCGATCATCGATAACGATGCAATCCAGGGTGAGGTTTTTCTCCCCGGACAGATCTTTGTATTCGGCGGCTTCGCACTGCGGGCCAACTCGCTTGGCCATCTGGAGCAGATCGAGAGCTACGCCCCTGGCCGTCAGGTCAGGTTTGGAAGCTTAAACTATAATGCCGACATCCACGGAGACTTGATCTTTGACGAATTCGTGCCCATATCAGGTGCGCCGCACAGTCACGAAGAGCATGACTTAGCTCGGCCGTCGGACGGTGTTCGGGAGATCACACCTGTGGCTACTCATGCCCTCAGTCCGAAGCAGATTGCACCGTGCGAGGACGAGTGGATGGACCCCGCCACGGATGCCATACACTCAGTGGCAATAGAGTCGAATACTGACTTCACCTCCTACAAGACCTGTGGTGTCGGACTTTTGGATTCGTCCCCGGCCACGGGCTCCGAACCGCCCGTGTCAGTGCCTATCGAATCTGATTGGGAACCGATCATGGAGTTTTCCTCTGCGGATATCTTTCAGCACTCGCCCCTGGGCGATGTGCTAAATTAATTAAGGTCTCTCTCCTTGTCAGGAGGCCCTTGGCCAAACTGTGCCCGTCTTGAGTGGGAAGCGGACGACGAAGAAATTCGATCCCCACCCACCACCCACTTAATAGGCACTATCGATGACGACATGCTTGATTATGGCTCCAAAGAGATCGACGACATGGACGACGATGTAGGAGAAGAACAGGAACCACCTCCCATAGGGCCCTGGACTGTCACCTCATCATATGATATATACATGGTGGACACCCCAAAAGAAAGCAACGGCAAGGCAACAGAGGATAATCCCCTCGAGAAGCAATCTAAGCACCGGCGTCAACGGCGCCGCTCTAAGCCCTGCCATAGTAAAAGCGGCGATACCGGCACAAGAAATAATAACATTGCGGATAGTGCCGAAGACGAAGACAATCCCCTCCAGCCAGGCCTCGAGCGAGAGGATGGGCAGGCTAGCCCTAAGGAACAGGCAGCAGATGGAGAATCATAGGATGACAATTACATGCCTCTCTCCGAAGACGAGGTGAGCCTCGGCGACGAAGAATTTATCGTGCCTGAGGATCCCGTCGAACAAGAGCGCTTCAAGCGCCGGCTCATAGCCACAGCAAAAAGCCTGAAGAAAAAGCAACAGAAGCTTCAAGCTGACCAAGATCTGCTAGAGGATAGATGGACTGAGGTCCTGGCGGCCGAGGAATACGAACTCGAGCGCCCAACCAAAAGTTACCCAAAGCACAGGTTACTACCCCATCTCGAGGAGGAAGCATTAAAGCCTGCGCGTCCAGCGTATGATGCGGCTGACCGGCCACCTCGTGGCCGAGATAAAGCGGCATATTAGGCCGAAGTCCAGCCCGCACCCCGCCGCCAGTCAAACAAAAATACCAAGGCCCGGGGCAACATGCAGGACCTGTGAGACATATTGGAAGACAAAGCAGGACATGCAAGGTCGATCTACGGATCAAGGGGGCGCGCCCCAACGCTTGACAAAGACCGTCACGCCGGATATACTAAAAGCAAATCCGGCCGGGCCGAATACAGCAGACAAGACTCGTATGAACTGCGTCGTGATATAGCCCGGCACAGAGGCGCCACACACCCCCTATGCTTCACCGATGAAGTAATGGATCACGAATTCCCAGAAGGTTTTTAACCCATGAACATTGAATCATATGATGGTACAACAGACCCCGCGGTATGGATCGAAGATTTCCTCCTCCACATACACATGGCCCGCGGTGATGATCTACATGCCATCAAGTACCTCCCATTAAAACTTAAAGGACCCGCTCGGCATTGGCTGAATAGCCTGCCGACAAACTACATTGGCAGTTGGGAGAATTTGGAGGACGCATTCCTTGATAACTTCCAAGGCACTCATGTGCGACCACCGGATGCCGATGACTCGAGTCACATAACCCAACAGCCAGGGGAATCAGCCAGGAAATTCTGGACTCGGTTCCTAACTAAAAAGAACCAAATTGTCGACTGTCCGGATGCTGAGGCCTTAGCGGCATTTAAGCATAACATCCGCGACGAGTGGCTCGCCCGTCACCTCGGCCAAGAAAATCCAAAGTCCATGGCAGCCCTCACGACACTCATGACCCACTTTTGTGCGGGCGAGGATAGTTGGCTGGCTCGCAGCAACAACACATCAAGAAACCCTGACAATTCAGATGCTAAAGATAGCAACGGCAGGCCATGCCGCAACAGACACAAGTGCCGCAACAACGGCGACAACGCCGAAGACACGGCAGTTAATGTCGGATTCAGTGGCTCTAAATCTGGTCAGCGGAAGAAGCCGTTCAAAAGAAACAATCCAGGCCCATCCAGCTTGGACCGCATACTCGATCGTTCGTATCAAATTCACGGCACCCCCGATAAACCAGCCAACCACACCAACAGAGAATGCTGGGTGTTCAAACAGGCCGGCAAGTTGAATGCCGAAAACAAGGAAAAGGGGCTGCATAGCGACGACGAGGAGAAGCCCGACCGCCCGAACACAGGAGGATAGAAGAAATTTCCTCCCCAAGTGAAAACGGTAAACATGATATACGCAACCCATATTCCCAAGCGAACGGAAGCAGGCGTAATCGAGGGACGTTTATGCGATGGAGCCAGTTGCCCCAAAGTTCAACCCATGGTATTCTTGTCCGATCACCTTCAATCGCAGGGACCACCCCACCAGTATCCGTCATGGCGGTTCTGCCGCTTTGGTCCTTGACCCCATCATTGCCGGATTTCACCTCACTTGAGTCCTTATGGGCCAGGGCAGCAACTGAACCTGCTCTATCGAGGATACAAGGCGCAAAATGGGTATAGACCCCTCGAGGATCAAACCCACCAAAACCACCTTTAAAGGTGTCATCCCAGGTGTAGAGGCCTGTTGCATGGGCTCAATCACACTGGAAGTGGTCTTCGGATCTCCGGACAACTTCCGAAATGTTAATCTTTGATGTCGTCCCCTTCCGCAGTGGCTATCACGCACTGCTCGGACGAACCGCATTTGCCAGATTCAATGTGGTACCGCATTATGCATACCTCAAGCTCAAAATGCCAGGACCTCGCGGGGTCATAACAGTCAATGGAAACACAGAACGCTCGCTCCGCACAGAGGAGCACACTATGGCCCTCGCAGCAGAAGCACAAAGCAGCCTTATGAGGCAAACCGCCAATTCGGCGAAAAAGACCCCGGACACCTGCAAGCGAGTCCGGAGTACCCTGCAAGAGGATCGCCAAGCATGTTTAGAGCTCGCCTAGCAATTTAGCCTCCGTCCTAGTCCCAGCCAAGCAGCGAAATTTACGCCGCGCGTACATAATTACGCACTCAAGATACCATGGGCATAGGCGGAGGCACAGCCATGGCACCGCCCACAATGTGGCTCAACCGCTTCAGGACCCATATGCCTTTAACATTTTCTTCCTTTCAGGCCCCTATTCTCTGAAGGCCCTCTTTGATCATCCGATTATCGGACCCGTCACGGGAAGGAAACACCAAGGAAACAAGAAGCCTTGACGTACAAGGGAATCCGCAGGTGGTCTCTGATAGCGATCGATATACCTGTTTTGCATACCCACACGCAGCTTGACCTAGGATAGGACATGTCAAATAGTCCTATTTTTTACTTATTGCACTACATGTACGCATACGCTTTGACGTATCATTTAACAATGTACAGCATTAGCTCATTATTGCATTATCTTTTTTTCCCTGGTCTACTTATTTACGACAAATAGCACCCGTACATTTTGATACATCCAGTGCGCCAGGGGCTTTAGTGTACCCCATAACACGGCATGAAAAGTCCGAACACTTTCGACAGTGCGACACCCCGAACTTATAGCATTATATGCATCAGCTCCGAATCATGTCTTGGGTCAATAGTTGGGTTTGCCCGGCTCCCATGTTTTGGTACCTTACGTTCTGCTATATCGGCTAAGGTAGCACTGGGAGAACTACTGGGATTGTGTCCCGGTTCGTCCGGACGAGCACCTCAGTAGAGAAAGCCGAAAACTGACTGTCATGATGCGGCGAGAGCTGGTCGCTGTTCGAGAGGTCTCAAATCCTTAAAGATTTTTTCTGCTTCGGGCGAAGAATCGGCCTTGTCCAATTTAGGCGTACATAGCGCCCCAAGTTCGGCCTTCCGAATACTAGGGGTTTCGCCAAAATTTAAAATTGTAGACTTCTATGGCTAAGTGAGAAGTGATAAAGCCTTATAGTCCGATTGCCTGGTTCATTGTGCTGAACACCTCCTTCGATGGACCCAAAACTGGGATAAAGAGTGACCAGGTTTATCCCCGAACACCTCAGTACTAGTTATATGGGGGCAGAAGCCGACGACTGGCCAACTCTCAAATTTTATAACGGCCGCACAGAAGGTAATATTTTAAATTAACAAAGCGGTATATAGCGCACATGAACTCGTTTCACATTACAGGATCACATGAGTACATTCACTCAAATATTACATCCTTAGCACATTCCTCTGCCACAAGGCGAGCACCCTTCAGGGCACTGTCATAATACTTTTTGGGGTGGCGATGCTCCTTGCCCTCCAGCGGCCCCTCCTTCACCAGCTTTTCGGCGTCCATCTTCGCCTAGTGCACTTTCGCCCGGGCAAAATCCCTGCACGCACCCTCAATGCAGACGGACCGCTTTATGACTTCAAGTCGTGGACAGGCATTCACAAGTCGCCTTACCAAGCTGAAATAACTGCTAGGCAGGGGCTCGCCAGGCCACATCCGGACTATGAGGCCCTTCATGGCCAGTTCGGTCGCCTTGTGAAGCTCGACTAGTTGTTTCAACTGGTCGCTCAAGGGCATCGGATGTTCGGTCCCAGTATATTGAGACCAGAACAACTTCTCCGTCGAGCTCCCTTCCTCGGCCGGGTAGAACTCTGCGGCATCCGACACACTACTGGGTAGATCTGCGAACGCTCCTGGAGAGCTCCGAATTCGGGTAAGTAAAAGGAAAATATCCTTCACATGCTTGCTTTGCTTAATGAAAGCCTTACCCACCGCTATCTTCTTGACCGGCTCAATTTCCTGGAGGGCCTTTTGTGCTTCGGCCTTGGCATTTTGTGCGTTCTCGAAGGCCCTCGCAAGCTCGGACCCTTGCGTCTTAGAGTCACGCTCCAAGGACTCGTACTTCTTGACAAAGTCTTGGAGCTCTTGCTGCACCTCGCCGACGCGGGCCTCTTGCTTCTCGCACTCGGCGCGCTCCTGAGCCACTTTGCCTTAGACCTCGGACAGCACCTTCTTAAGGGTCGCCACTTCGGTCGTGGCCCCTAGCAAAATTCATAACGATCCTGTGATCTAACAAAACACCTTCCTTTTTCTTTATCAATAAACAGACAAGGTATTACTTACCTTTGTTCTCTTCAAGCTGCCTCTTGGTAAGGCCGAGCTCCTCTTTGGACCGCTCAAGGTCCCGCTTGATCTTGGAGACCTCCATGCGTCTGCAGCAATGACAGCGATGAAAGTCTGCTTATTCACATAGGACATATTCTGATTAGACTCATGTGATTATTATTTGATCATCTGTTCGGCCTTTCTTTGCGAACTCCAAACAAAGCATTAGGGGCTACTGTCTATGTTGTAACATTTCCTCATAATTTGATTACTTACCTCAAAGCTTGTTAGGAGGCTGGCACAGGCTTCAGTCAGTCCGCTTTTGACGGACTGAACCTTCTTGACCACCGCACTCATGATAATACGGTGCTCTTCGTCAATGGAAGCGCCACGAAGCGCTTCCAGCAAATTTTCCGGTGCCTCTGGATGGACAGAGGTCATCGGCATAGACAGCTTGCCCCCCTTGGCGAGGGGTCGCCTGACAGAATCCGGAACCACTGGAGGTTCCGGCGCAGTATTCGGCTGGGGGCTAGACTTGCTGCCCCCGTCATTAGGGCCCGTGGGGGTCTTGCCCCTCCTGCGCCCAGCGTCTAGAATGTCACCTTGGGGCGCCTCCGGAACTGTCTCCCCTTGGTTCAGTGCCCTTTGAGACAACACCTCGGCGTCTTCCATAGGGCGGGGGGGGGGGAGGTGGTTGGGAGTGAATCACTGTTCATCACCGACGAGCCCAAAGAATCATCCGAGGAGGATACGTCGATATGGGCTTTGGATGGACTGCATGATCATGTTCGGTATGATAAGAAGCAATAAAATAAAACATACCAAGAACTATTACGGTATCCGGATACTTACGACTTCCCAAGGGCTTGTCTCTGGGTAACCACTCCTCGTCGCTAAGAGCGGCCGCCGTGGAGCAGTCCGGAAGGAGAGTCCTTCCCTCCTTGGACCCTTCGGCCTCCCCTGACGGGGCAGCCTTCATTTTCTTGTCTCCCCGGCTGGGGGGAGAACTTTCCTCTTCCTCCTCCTCGTTTTCATGGGAGGAGGGCACCTCGGTGTTATCGGACGATGAGTCCGATATGACCTTGCGCCGGAGACCTGGTCCCTGTGGCCTTCTTCTTGGCCTTCTTCTCCGGCGCCTCATAGGGCGCCGGAACCAGCATCTCCATTAGGAGAGCTATTGCTGGATCATCGGGCAGTGGGTCCGGACAATCAATCTGCTCCGATGTCGCGACCTAGTCCTGTTAAATGGCATGGAGGCTTAGATCCTCATAAGATTATACTGGGAAAAGGAACATCTTATGAGATACAAGGAGCTTACCAGATTGGCATGGCGCTTTGCACTGAGTCCGCGATCCTCGGTAAGGGGAGGAGGTACCTCGGCGGACTTGAACAGCACCTTCCAGATGTCTTGGTGCGTTGTGTCAAAGACCTCCCGCAGCGTCTGGTGCTTGGCTGGGTCGAACTCCCACAAATTGAATGCCCGTCTTTGACACGGAAGGATCCGACGGAAGAGCATGACTTGGACCACGTTGACAAGCTTGATTTTCTTACTTATCATGTTTTTGATGCAGTTCTGGATTCTGGTCAGCTCCGCCGATGAACCCCGGGATAGGCCCTTCTCTTTCCAAGAGGTGAGCCGCATGGGGATACCGGATCAAAATTCGGGGGCCGCCACCCAGTTGGTGTCGCGCGGCTCAGTGATGTAGAACCACCCCGATTGCCAGCCATTTACGGTCTCCACATAGGAGCCTTCGAGCCAGGTGATGTTGGGCATTTTGCCCATCATGGCGCCTCCGCACTCCGCTTGCTGGCCGACCACCACCTTTGGTTTAATGTTGAAGGTCTTCAGCCACAGGACGAAGTGTGGCTTGATGCGGAGGAAGGCCTCGCACACGATGATAAACATCGAGATGTTGAGGATGCAATTAGGGGCCAGATCATGGAAGTCCAGCCCATAGTAGAACATGAGCCCACGGATGAATGGGTGGAGGGGAAATCCTAGCCCTCGAATGAAATGGGTAAGGAATACAACCATTTCATGGGGTTCGGGGGTAGGGACGATCTGCCCCGCGTCTGGGAGCCGGTGTGCGATATCTGCGGCCAGGTATCCGGCTTCCCGGAGCTTCATAATGTTCTCCTCTATAACGGAGGAGACCATCCACTTGCCTCCCCCTCAGGACATGTTTGGAGTGGTTTTGCGGAGAAAATGCGAACTTGGGCACAGGAGCTCGAGTGCGCGAGAATGGATCGGCAGCGAAGAAGAAGGCATGGGTGAAAAGGAGGAGTCCTTGTCCCTTTATAAGGGCAGAAGGACCTGTGTGCCTCCCCACCTACCTGGTAAAACTCGCTTATTCACTAAACGCCGTGATTGATGGCGTGGTTGGGTAACCCACACCCATATTGATGAGGATCCCATGATAAGGGGACACGATCTCTGCTTCGACAAGACGTGCCAAGAAAACCGTCTCGCAATATGTGCAGTAGCTGGTTGAGAAAAACGGTTCGAATAAGGACTGGGCCATGGCGTGATGTCACGCTACGAAATGTGTCAGCAGATTAGATTTGTGGGATATTGTGCTCTCTACGATGGTATGTGGAATTTGTTTTGCAGAGCCGTACACGATCCTTGTGTTCGAAATCTTCTATGGAGTATTCGGAGGAAGAACCCGCCTTGCAATGTCGAAGACAATCTGTGCGCCGGACTCATCGTCATTGAAGCCTGGTTCAGGGGCTACTAAGGGAGTCCTGGATTAGGGGGTCCTCGGGCATCTGGACTATATACTTTGGCCGGACTGTTGGACTATGAAGATACAAGATTGAAGACTTCGTCCCGTGTCCGGGTGGGACTCTCCTTGGCATGGAAGGCAAGATTGGCAATTCGGATCTGTAGATCTCCTCCCTTGTAACCGACTCTGTGTAACCCTCGCCCCCTCCGGCGTCTATATAAACTGGAGGGTTTAGTCCGTAGGACAACAGCAATCATAATCATAGGCTAGCTTCTAGGGTTTAGCCTCTACGATCTCGTGGTAGATCAACTCTTGTAATACTCATATCATCAAGATCAATCAAGCAGGAAGTAGGGTATTACCTCCATCGAGAGGGCCCGAACCTGGGTAAACATTGTGTCCCCCGCCTCCTGTTACCATCCGCCTTAGACGCACACTTCGGGACCCCCTGCCCGAGATCCATCGGTTTTGACACCGTCATGCTCAAAGATATCCGCGGAGGAAAACTCCATGATCGGTGCCCAATCAGATTCGATAGGTACTGACGCAGGCGGTTCGGGGCCCGTGGTTGGGGACGAATCCAAGGGTTCGGCCACACGGGTCTCGTAGGAGGTAAAATTAGTGTTCGGCTCTGTCACCACTGAGTGTGCGGCCTCCATGGCGGGGTCCATCCACCCGTCCTCGGACGGTGCAATCTGCTCCGGATTGAGAGCCGGAGTAGCCACAGGTGTGATCTCCCGAACACCGTCCGACGGCAGAGCTAGGTTATGGTCGTCGTGACTGTGCGGCGCACCTGGCATGGGCTCGAATCCGTCGAAGATCAAGTCCCCGTGTTGGCAGTATAGTTTAAGCTTCCAAACCTTACCTAACGGTCAGGGGCCTATCTTTCGATCTGCTCCAGATGGCCAAGCGAGTTGGCCCACAGTGCGAAGCCGCCGAATACGAAGATCTGTCCGGGGAGAAAAACCTCTACCTGGATCGCATCGTTATCGATGATCGAAGGAGCCATCAAGCCTTATGGTGGCGGCACAACGGAACTCTCAATGAAAGCACCAATGTCGGTGTCAAAACCGACAGATCTCGGGTAGGGGGTCCCGAACTTTGCATCTAAGGCGGACGGTAACAGGAGGCGGGGGACACAATGTTTACCCAGGTTCGGGCCCTCTCGATGGAGGTAATACCCTACTTCCTGCTTGATTGATCTTGATGATATGAGTATTACAAGAGTTGATCTACCACGAGATCGTAGAGGCTAAACCCTAGAAGCTAGCCTATGATTTATGATTGTTCTCGTCCTATGGACTAAACCCTCCAGTTTATATAGACACCGGAGGGGGCTAGGGTTACATAGAGTCGGTTACAAGGGAGGAGATCTACAGATCCGAATTGCCAAGCTTGCCTTCCACGCCAAGGAGAGTCCCACCCGGACACAGGACGAAGTCTTCAATCTTGTATCTTCATAGTCCAACAGTCCGGCCAATTATATAGTCCGGCTGTCCGAGGACCCCCTAATCCAGGACTCCCTCGCCCTCTACTCTCTTGTGATGGATTGAGTTTTCCCTTTGAAGTTATCTTATCGGATTGAGTCTTTAAGGATTTGAGAACACTTGATGTATGTCTTGCATGTGCTTATCTGTGGTGACAATGGGATATCACGTGATCCACTTGATGTATGTTTTGGTGATCAACTTGCGGGTTCCATAACATTGTGAACTTATGCATAGGGGTTGGCACTCGTTTTCGTCTTGACTCTCTGGTAGAAACTTTGGGGCACTCTTTGAAGTACTTTGTGTTGGTTTGAATAGATGAATCTGAGATTGTGTGATACATATCATATAATCATACCCACGGATACTTGAGGTGACATTGGAGTATCTAGGTGACATTAGGGTTTTGGTTGATTTGTGTGTTAAGGTGTTATTCTAGTACGAACTCTAGGATAGATGGAACGGAAAGAATAGCTTCATGTTATTTTACTACAGACTCTTGAATAGATCGATCAGAAAGAAGAACTTTGAGGTGGTTTCATACCCTACAATAATCTCTTCGTTTGTTCTCCGCTATTATTGACTTTGGAGTGACTCTTTGTTGCATGTTGAGGAATAGTTATATGATCCAACTATGTTATTATTGTTGAGAGAACTTGCACTAGTGAAAGTATGAACCCTAGGCCTTGTCTCCTAGCATTGCAATACCATTTAAGCTCACTTTTATCATTAGTTACCTTGCTGTTTTTATATTTTCAGATTACAAAAACCTATATCTACCATCCATATTGCACTTGTATCACCATCTCTTCATTTGAACTAGTGCACCTATACAATTTACCATTGTATTGGGTGTGTTGGGGACACAAGAGACTCTTTGTTATTTGGTTGCAGGGTTGCTTGAGAGAGACCATCTTCATCCTACGCCTCCCACGGGTTGATAAACCTTAGGTCATCCACTTGAGGGAAATTTGCTACTGTCCTACAAACCTCTGCACTTGGAGGCCCAATAATGTCTATAAGAAAAGGTTGCATAGTAGACATCAATCCTCCAAGTCTACCCAGCTGCCAATAGAGTTCTCTGGGAGGCTATTTAACCAGTGTCGTGCTAGTTGCTTTAGCTTTAGGGGGGTATTTAATGGCGTGGAGATCGTCACTGCGAGCCATGTGAATATGGAGAAGAAAATCTTCAATCCATACAGCGGGATCTGTCGTTCCATCATATGTTTCAATGTTTACGGGTTTAAACCCTTCTGGGAACTGGTGTTGCATTACCTCATCAGTAAAGCACAAGGGGTGTGCAGCTCCTCTGTATCGGGCAACGTCATGACGGAGTTCAGATGACATCCCTGTTCGGTGTTCGGCCCGAGTTTGGTTATGCTTATCGCGCCAAGCTTGATGGTCGTCGTCTCATGTTGGAGCACGTCCCCTTGATCCGTAGATTGATGCAGTCGGACCGGCTCTATTGTCCAGGTCCTGATGTAAGTCGTAGGTATAGCCCGGAACTTCTACCTCTTTGCCTCGACGGCGAGGCGGCGTGGGCTGGTGTTCGGCGTAAGTAGCCACTTTGTCCCGTCCACGTGGTGGTCGGTCTGGTTCGTCAACATGATTATATCTTGAAGGTATTGGCTCAAGGGCCTCGTCGTCAAATTGTAGTAGCAGCCAGTTGTTGTTTCTTTTTTAGGCGCTTTGCAGTGGCGATGAGTTGTGCTACCTCTTGAGCACTGTGTTGGTTTTCCCTTGAAGAGGAAAGGGTGGTGCAGTAAAGTAGCGTAAGTATTTCCCTCAGTTTTTGAGAACCAAGGTATCAACCCAGTAGGAGCCCACGCTCAAGTCCCTCGCACCTACACAAACAAATAAAAACCTCGCAACCAACGCAATAAAGGGGTTGTCAATCCCTTCACGGTCACTTACAAAAGTTAGATCTGATAGATATGATAAGATAATATTTTTGGTATTTTTATAATAAAGATGCAAAGTAAAATAAAAGGAAATAAAAATAGCAAAGTGTTGGAAGATTAATATGATGGAAAATAGACTCGGGGGCCATGGATTTCACTAGTGGCTTCTATCAAGAGCATAAGTATTACGGTGGGTGAACAAATCACTGTTGAGCAATTGATAGAATTGAGCATAGTTATGAGAATATCTAGGTATGATCATGTATATAGGCATCACGTCTGTGACAAGTAGACCAACTCCTGCCTGCATCTACTACTATTACTCCACACATCGACCGCTATCCAAAGATGCATCTAGAGTATTAAGTTCAAAAGAACAGAGTAATGCTTTAAGTAAGATGACATGATGTAGAGGGATAAACTCATGCAATATGATATAAACCCCATCTTGTTATCCTCAATGGCAACAATACAATACGTGCCTTGCTGCCCCTGCTGCCACTGGGAAAGGACACCGCAAGATTGAACCCAAAGCTAAGAACTTCTCACATTGCAAGAAAGATCAATCTAGTAGGCCAAACCAAACTGATAATTCAAAGAGACTTGCAAAGATAACCAATCAGACATAAAAGAATTCAGAGAAGGTTCAAATATTGTTCATAGATAAACTTGATCATAAACCCACAATTCATTGGTCTCAACAAACACACCGCAAAAGAAGATTACATCGAATAGATCTCCACGAGAATCATGGAGAACTTTGTATTGAGATCCAAAAAGAGAGAAGAAGCCATCTAGCTAATAACTATAGACCCGAAGGTCTGAGGTAAAATACTGACACATCATCAGAGAGGCTATGGTGTTGATGTAGAAGCCCTCCATGATCAATGCCCCCTCCGGCAGGATGCCGAAAAAGGCCCCAAGATGGGATCTCACGGGTACAGAAGGTTGCGGCGGTGGAATTAGGTTTTCGTGGATGCTTCTGTTGGTTTGGGGGTACGTAGGTATATATAGGTGGAAGAAGTACGTCGGTGGAGCAACGTGGGCCCCACGAGGGTGGAGGGCGCGCCCAGGGGGGTAGGTGCGCCCCCCTTGCCTCGTGCTCTCTTGGTTGATTTCTTGACGTAGACTCCAAGTCCTCTGGATCACGTTTGTTCCGAAAATGACGTTCCCGAAGGTTTCATTCCGTTTGTTCTCTGTTTGATATTCTTTTTCTGCGAAACTCTGAAATAGGCAAAAAAAAACAGCAATTTGGGCTGGGCCTCCGGTTAATAGGTTAGTCCCAAAAATAATATAAAAGTGTATAACAAAGCCCATTAATCATCCAAAACAGAATATAATATAGCATGAAGCCATCAAAAATTATAGATACGTTGGAGACGTATCAAGCATTTCCAAGCTTAATTCCTGCTTGTCCTCGAGTAGGTAAATGATAAAAACAGAATTTTTGATGCGGAATGCTACTTGGCATAATTTTTAATGTGACCCTCTTAATTGTGGTATGAATATTCAGATCTAAAAGATTCAAGATAAAAGTTTAATATTGACATAAAAGCAATAATACTTCAAGCATACTAACTAAGCAATTATGTCTTCTCAAAATAACATGGCCAAAGAAAGTTCATCCCTACAAAATCATATAGTTTAGTCATGCTCCATTTTCGTCACACAAGAATACTCTCATCATGCACAACCCGATGACAAGCCAAGCAATTTTTCATACTTTAGTAATCTCAAACTTTTTCAACCTTCACGCAATACATGAGCGTGAGCCATGGATATAGCACTATGGGTGGAATAGAATATAATGATGGGGGTTATGTGGAGAAGACAAAAAAGGAGAAAGTCTCACATCAACCCGGCTAATCAACGGGCTATGGATATGCCCATCGATTGATGTTAATGCAAGGAGTAGGGATTGCCATGCAACGGATGCACTAGAGCTATAAATGCATGAAATCTCAACAAAAGAAACTAAGTGGGTGTGCATCCAACTTGCTTGCTCACAAAGACCTAGGGCATTTGAGGAAGCCCATAGTTGGAATATACAAGCCAAGTTCTATAATGAAAAATTCCCACTAGTATATGAAAGTGACAAAACAAGAGACTCTCTATCATGAAGATCATGGTGCTACTTTGAAGCACAAGTGTGGAAAAAAGGATAGTAGCATTGTCCCTTTTTATTTTCTCTTTTTTTGGGCCTTCCTTTTTTTGGCCTTTCTTTTTTTATTGGGACAATGCTTTATGAATGATGATCATCACCCTTCTATTTATTTACAACTCGATACTAGAACAAAGTATGACTCTATATGAATGCCTCCGGCGGTATACCGGGATAGGCAATGAATCAAGAGTGACATGTATGAAAAATTATGAATGGTGGATTTGCCACAAATACGATGTCAACTACATGATCATCCAAAGCAATATGACAATGATGAACGTGTCATGATAAACGGAACGGTGGAAAGTTGCATGGCAATATATCTCGGAATGGCTATGGAAATGCCATAATAGGTAGGTATGGTGGCTGTTTTGAGGAAGATATAAGGAGGTTTATGTGTGACAGAGCGTATCATATCATGGGCTTTGGATGCACCGGCGAAGCTTGCACCAATTCTCAATGTGAGAAAGGGCAATGCACGGTACCGAAGAGGCTAGCAATGATGGAAGGGTAAGAGTGCGTATAATCCATGGACTCAACATTAGTCATAAAGAACTCAGATACTTATTGCAAAAATCTACAAGTCATCAAAAACCAAGCACTACGCGCATGCTCCTAGGGTGATAGATTGGTAGGAAAAGACCATCGCTCTTCCCCGACCGCCACTCATAAGGAAGACAATCAAAGAACACCTCATGTTTCAAATTTGTTACATAACTTTTACCATACGTGCATGCTACGGGACTTGCAAACTTCAACACAAGTATTTCTCAATTTCACAACTACTCAACTAGCACAACTTTAATATCACAACCTCCATATCTCAAAACAATCATCAAGCATCAAAGTTCTCTTAGTATTCAACACACTCATAAGAAAGTTTTTACTAGTCTTGAATACCTAACATATTAGGATTAATTTCCCAATTTAAGCAAATTACCATGATGTTTAAGACTCTCAAAATAATATAAGTGAAGCATGAGAGAATAATAGTTTCTATAAAACAAAACCACCACCGTGCTCTAAAAGATATAAGTGAAGCACTAGAGCAAAAACTATATAGCTCAAAAGATATAAGCGAAGCGCATAGAGTATTCTAATAAATTCCGAATCATGTGTGTCTCTCTCAAAAGGTGTGTACATCAAACATGATTGTGGTAAACAAAAAAGCAAAGACTCAAATCATACAAGACGCTCCAAGAAAAACACATATCATGTGGTCAATAAATATTATAGCTCCAAGTAAAGTTACGGATGGAAGTAGACGAAAGAGGGGATGCCTTCCGGGGCATCCCGAAGCTTTGGCTTTTTGGTGTCCTTAGATTATCTTGGGGTGCCATGGGGATCCCCAAGCTTAGGCTCTTGCCACTCCTTGTTCCATAATCCATCAAATCTTTTACCCAAAACTTGAAAACTTCACAACACAAAACTTAACAGAAAATCCCGTGAGCTCCATTAGCGAAAGAAAACAAAACACCACTTCAAGGTACTGTAATGAACTCAATATTTATTTATATTGGTGTTAAACCTACTGTATTCCAACTTCTCTATGGTTTATAAACTATTTTACTAGCCATAAATTCATCAAAATAAGCAAACAACACAAGGAAAGCAGAATCTGTGAAAAACAGAACAGTCTGTAGTAATCTGTAACTAACGCAAACTTCTGGAACTCCAAAAAACCTACCAAAATAGGAAGACCTAGAAAATTTGTTTAATGATCTGCTGCAATTTGAATCAATATTGTATCACGTTCTGGTGATTTTTAATAATTGTTTTCGTGAACAGAAAGTTTCTGGAATTTTCAGCAAGATCAAATAACTATCATCCAAGAAGATCCTATAGGTCTAACTTGGCACAAACACTAATTAAAACATAAAAAACAAACCTAACCAGAGGCTAGATTAAAGATTTATTCCTAAACAGAAGCAAAAGGCAAAAAAACTAAAAATAAAATTGGTTTGCCTCCCAACAAGAGCTATCGTTTAACGCCCCTAGCTAGGCATAAAAGCACAGATAGATCTAGGTATTGCCATCTTTGGTAGGCAATTCTTCAATAAGACACCTATCACCCTTAGGAGTTTCTTTCTTTATATTAATTATCAAACTTCTAGGCACACAAATGAAAAAATCATTTGCAGCAAATGGTTCCTTAATGATAGCAAAGAGATTGGGGGTGAACACTTATTGATTTGAGATCCGCAGTTTCCTTATTAGAGGATTCACCCTTATTTTTAGGAACGTACATAAGCTTGGCAATTTTAGTAGGAGGACTTGGAGTATTCTTTACGGAAGAAAAGGCGGTCCCCAAGTTGGTGATGACACCCTCAAGTTTATCGATTCTAGTGGAATAATGATTTATTCTTTCATTAACTATGGGTTCCTTTTCCTTAATATTTTTTAAAGTTACTCCTACCTTAGATCCATATTGGGTAATTTGATTATGGATCTTTTTATCCAAATTCTCAATCAATTCCGTAGTGGCAACTTTATTTTCAATAATTTCAAGCCTTTGCATCACATGTTCCAAAGTTAACGTAGTTCCGTTAACCGAGAGAGGTGGTGAGCCAAACAAATCTATCATAGCATTATAAGAATAAAAAGTATGGCTACCCAAGAAATTCCCTCCGGTAATGGTATCAAGAATATATCTATACCAAGGATCAACTCCTACATAAAAATTGCGAAGAATAATGGTAGTAGATTGCTTTCGGGTAGATCTATTTTGAGCATTGCAGATTCTATACCAAGCATCTTTTAGATTTTCTCCCTCCCTTTGTTTAAATTAAGAACTTCATTCTCGGGAGATAAAGGAGTAGATAAAGGACTAGCCATGATGACAAGGCGAGCGGTAAAGAGGCGAAGGGAAAAGGAGAGGGCGAATAAAATGGCAAGGGTGAAGTGGGGGAGAGGAAAACGAGAGGCAAATGGCAAATAATGTAATGCGGGAGATAAGAGTTTGTGATGGGTACTTGGTATGTTGACTTTTGCATAGACTCCCGACAGCGGCGCCGTAAATCCTTCTTGCTACCTCTTGAGCACTGCGTTGGTTTTCCCTTGAAGAGGAAAGGGTGATGTAATAAAGTAGCGTAAGTATTTTCCTTAGTTTTTGAGAACCAAGGTATCAATCCAGTAGGAGGCCACGCTCAAGTCCCTCACACCTACACAAACAAATAAAAACCTAGCAACCAACGCAATAAAGGGGTTGTCAATCCCTTCACGATCACTTACGAAAGTGAGATCTGATAGATATGATAAGATAATATTTTTGGTATTTTTATAATAAAGATGCAAAGTAAAATAAAAGGCAATAAAAATAGCTAAGTGTTGGAAGATTAATATGATGGAAAATAGACCCGGGGCCATAGGTTTCACTAGTGGCTTCTCTCAAGAGCATAAGTATTACGGTGGGTGAACAAATTACTGTTGAGCAATTGATAGAATTGAGCATAGTTATGAGAATATCTAGGTATGATCATGTATATAGGCATCACGTCTGTGACAAGTAGACCGACTCCTGCCTACATCTACTACTATTACTCCACACATCGACCGCTATCCAGCATGCATCTAGAGTATTAAGTTCAAAAGAACAGAGTAATGCTTTAAGTAAGATGACATGATGTAGAGGGATAAACTCATGCAATATGATATAAACCCCATCTTGTTATCCTCGATGGCAACAATACAATATGTGCCTTGCTGCCCCTGCTATCACTGGGAAAGGACACCGCAAGATTGAACCCAAAGCTAAGCTCTTCTCCCATTGCAAGAAAGATCAATCTAGTAGGCCAAACCAAACTCATAATTCGAAGAGACTTGCAAAGATAACCAATCATACATAAAAGAATTCAGAGAAGATTCAAATATTGTTCATAGATAAACTTGATCATAAACCCACAATTCATCGGTCTCAAAAACACACCGCAAAAGAAGATTACATCGAATAGATCTCCACGAGAATCATGGAGAACTTTGTATTGAGATCCAAAGAGAGAGAAGAAGCCATCTATCTGATAACTATGGACCCGAAGGTCTGAGGTAAACTACTCACACATCATCGGAGAGGCTATGGTGTTGATGTAGAAGCCCTCCGTGATCAATGCCCCCTCCGGCAGGATGCCGGAAAAGGCCCCAAGATGGGATCTCATGGGTACAGAAGGTTGCGGCGGTGGAATTAGGTTTTGGTGGATGCTTCTGTTGGTTTGGGGGTACGTAGGTATATATAGGAGGAAGAAGTACGTCGGTGGAGCAACGTGGGCCCCGTTGATTTATTGACGTAGACTCCAAGTCCTCTGGATCACGTTTGTTCTGAAAATCACGTTCCCGAAGGTTTCATTCTGTTTGGACTCCGTTTGATATTCTTTTTCTATGAAACTCTGAAATAGGCAAAACAACAGCAATTTGGGTTGGGCCTCCGGTTAATAGGTTAGTCCCAAAAATAATATAAAAGTGTATAACAAAGCCCATTAATCATCCAAAACAGAATATAATATAACATGAAGCAATCAAAAATTATAGATACGTTGGAGATGTATCAAGTTGTCACTTGAAGCGTTCTTGCTCGAGGGGTTCCTCTGGGATGATAAAATCTTCGTTACCGAGGCTAACATCTTCCTCGAAGATCGGTAGATAATTAATATCCTCTGAAGCCTCGCGGTCGACTAGTTCGTCTGGGTTGACTTGTCCTTCTTCCCACTCATCCTGCTTAAACATCAGGCTTGACGGGGTGGTCGGAGTCTTCTGCATCCTCCGGAGTGTCATTGTCTCTGGTGCCGGGATTGCTTTCCTTTTCGCGACGCGATTGTGAGCGGCGCAGTTGACGTCAGTGTTTTGGTGGTGCCTCTACAGGCTTGTCCTCAATCGGATTTTTAGCGTTGTCATCATCCTTCTTTTCGGGGGTATCCACCATGTACACGTCTTAAGTGGAAGTGGCCGTCCAACGCCCAGTGGTAGGCGGTTTTTCGCCTGGTTCAGCTCCGGCATCGTTGTCCATACCGTCGATGTCTTTGGGAGGCGTAGTCTAGCATGTTGGTCAAGTCCTCGACAGTGGCTATTAAGTGGGTGGTGGGTGGGACGCAAAATTCCCCGCTCTCAGCCCGGCGTAATTCGGAGGTGATACTTCCATAACGGCGAGAGATCGCATTAAGTCCAGAGCCTCGTTTAGGAGCGAAGGCTGGACGGGTGACCGAGGACCTGCGGAGCGGGGCATGGTAAACGCCACCTGAATTTGCTCAATGGACACCGTCCTCGAGAGTTCGGAGTTAGCATCCAGAGGTGAGTCCGGCTTCCCAATGACAGGGAGAGTCCTGTTTGATTCTAGGTCTGCCAATAATATGGTCACCTCTGGGTCTCTGGCAGGGAGCTCCGTAGTAGGAGAGGGTCCGACAGGGTTCGTACTCCCGTCTTCGGACAAGGTGGTCCGCTTTGGATCTAAGGCCAGGGCAGGGACGATGGTTGATCCTTGAATGGAGCCTGATGGTGGATCTGACGGGTTTCCTTCTTGTAGATGAGGAACAGCGGTCGAGGCCGAGAACCCTTCGAAGATCAAGTCTCCTCGGATATCAGTGATATAATGCAGGCTTTCGAACCTGATCTGATGACCAGGGGCGTAGCTGTCGATTTGTTCAAGGTGACCAGTTGAATTGGCACGCAGAGCGAAACCGCCAAACACAAAAGGTTGACCAGGGAGGAAAGTTTCCCCGGAAACAGCATGGTTGTCGATGATCAAATGAGCCATCAAACCTTCTGCCGACAACACAGTGGAACTCTCAATGAAAGCACAATTGTTGGTTTCAAAACCAGACGATCTCGGCTAGGGGTCCCGAACTATGCGTGTGAGGGTCGAAGGTAACAAGGGACAAAGGGAACACGATGTTTACCCGGGTTCGTGCCCTCTTAATGGAGGTAAAACCCTACGTCATGCTTGATTGTATTTGATGAGTATAGGGGTTACAAGAGTTGATCTACCTCGAGATAGTAATGGCTAAACCCTAGATGTCTAGCCTACATGAATTATGATAGCCTCTACAGACTAAACCCTCCGGTTTATACACACACGAGAGGGGCCTACGGTTGTACAGAGTCAGTTTGTAGAGGAAGGAAATTACATATCCGGACGCCAATCTTGCCATCCACGCATAGGCGAGTCCTGCCCGGACACGGGGGAAATTCTTCCGCTTTATATCTTCATGGCCCATCAGTCCGGCCCATATCAAATAGCCCGGTCACCCGATGACCCCCTAATCCAGTCCAGGACTCCCTCGACCACACCCGATCGCCCCGCCGCCTGCTCGGCGCCGCCTGCCCCCCCCTCCGCGCCCACCACCGCCGCCCATCCCCCGGCCCCGTCGCCATCGCCGCCCCACCGATCCGAAGCCCCGGCCGACGTCCTCTTCGGTGAGGCAATTTTTCCTGTTTTTTGCTATTTAATTCTGAGATTAGATATGTTAGTTGTAGGTTTAGTGCAAGAAGAAGAAGAAGAAGAAGAAGAAGAAGAAGAAGAAGAAGAAGAAGAAGAAGAAGAAGAAGAAGAAGAAGAAGAAGAAGAAGAAGAAGAAGAAGAAGAAGAAGAAGAAGAAGAAGAAGAAGAAGAAGAAGAAGAAGAAGAAGAAGAAGAAGAAGAAGAAGAAGAAGAAGAAGAAGAAGAAGAAGAAGAAGAAGAAGAAGAAGAAGAAGAAGAAGAAGAAGAAGAAGAAGAAGAAGAAGAAGAAGAAGAAGAAGAAGAAGAAGAAGAAGAAGAAGAAGAAGAAGAAGAAGAAGAAGAAGAAGAAGAAGAAGAAGAAGAAGAAGAAGAAGAAGAAGAAGAAGAAGAAGAAGAAGAAGAAGGCAATAGCAACATAGTGAGAGGAACATGTATAAGTCATGAAGAAAGCAATAGCAACATACTAAATGATCAAGTGCTAATCTAACGGGATGGGTCAAGTCAATCACATCATTCTCTAATGATGTGATCCCGTTAATCAAATGACAACTCATGTCTATGGCTAGGAAACTTAACCATCTTTGATTCAACGAGCTAGTCAAGTAGAGGCATACTAGTGACACTCTGTTTGTCTATGTATTCACACATGTATCAAGTTTCTGGTTAATACAATTCTAGCATGAAAAATAAACATTTATCATGAAATAAGGAGATAATAATAACTTTATTATTGCCTCTTGGGCATATTTCCTTCAGTCTCCCACTTGCACTAGAGTCAATAATCTAGTTCACATCGCCATGTGATTTAACACCAATAGTTCACATCACCAGGAGATTAACACCCATAGTTCACATCGTCATGTGACCAATACCCAAAGGGTTTACTAGATTCAATAATCTAGTTCACATTGCTATGTGATTAACACCCAAAGAGTACTAAGGTGTGATCATGTTTTTCTTGTGAGAGAAGTTTAGTCAATGGGTCTGCCACATTCTGATCCGTATGTATTTTGCAAATTTCTATGTCAACAATGCTCTACATGGAGCTACTCTAGCTAATTGCTCCCACTTTCAATATGTATCTAGATCGAGACTTAGAGTCATCTAGTTCGGTGTCAAAAGCTTGCATCAATGTAACTTTTTACGACGAACTCTTTGTCACCTCCATAACCGAGAAATATTTCCTTATTCCACTAAGGATAATTTTGACCGTTGTCCTGTGATCTACTCCTAGATCACTATTGTACTCCCTTGCTAAACTCAGTGTAGGGTATACAATATATCTGGTACACAGCATGGCATACTTTATAGAACCTATGGCTGAGGCATAGGGAATGACTTTCATTCTCTTTCTATCTTCTGTCGTGGTCGGGCTTTGAGTCTTACTCAATTTCACACCTTGTAACACAAGCAAGAACTCTTTCTTTGACTGTTCCATTTTGAACTACTTCAAAATCTTGTCAAGGTATGTACTCATTGAAAAAACTTATCAAGCGTCTTGATTTATCTCTATAGATCTTGATGCTCAATATGTAAGCAACTTCACCGAGGTATTTCTTTGAAAAACTCCTTTCAAATACTCCTTTATGCTTTCCAGAAAATTCTACATTATTTCCGATCAACAATATGTCATTCACATATATTTATCAAAAATGGTGTATTGCTCCCACTCACTTTCTTGTAAATACAGGCTTCACCCCAAGTCTGTATAAAACTATATGCTTTGATCAACTCATCAAAGCGTATATTCCAACTCCGAGATGTTTGCACCAGTCCATAGATGGATCGCTGGAGCTTGCATAGTTTGTTGGCACCTTTAGGATCGACAAAACCTTCTGGTTGCATCATATACAACTATTTTTTAATAAATCCTTTAAGGAATGCATTTTTGTTTATCCATTTGCCAGATTTCATGAAATGCGGCAATTGCTAACATGATTCGGACAGACTTAAGCATCGCTAGAGTGAGAAAATCTCATCGTAGTCAACACATTGAACTTTGTCAAAACCTTTTTTTTGACAAGTCTAGCTTTGTAGATAGTAACACTACTATCAACGTCCGTCTTCCTCTTGAAGATCCATTTATTTTCTATGGCTTGCTGATCATCGGGAAAGTCAACCAAAGTCCACACTTTGTTCTCATACATGGATCCCATCTCAGATTTCATGGCCTCAAGCCATTCCGCGGAATCTAGGCTCATCATCGCTTCCTCATAGTTCGTAGGTTCGTCATGGTCTAGTAACATGACCTCCAGAACGGGATTACCGTACCACTCTGGTGCGGATCCTACTCTGGTTGACCTACGAGGTTCGGTAGTAACTTGATCTGAAGTTACATGATCATCATCATTAGCTTCCTCACTAATTGGTGTAGAAGTCACAGGAACAGATTTTTGTGATGAACTACTTTCCAATAAAGGAGCAGGTACAGTTACCTCATCAAGTTCTACTTTCCTCCCACTCACTTCTTTCGAGAGAAACTCCTTCTCTAGAAAAGATCCATTCTTAGCAACGAATGTCTTGCCTTCAGATCTGTGATAGAAGGTGTACCCAACAGTTTCCTTTGGGTATCCTATGAAGACGCATTTCTCCGATTTGGGTATGAGCTTATCAGGATGAAACTTTTTCACATAAGCATCGCAACCCGAAACTTTAAGAAACGATAGCTTAGGTTTCTTGCTAAACCACAGTTCATATGGTGTCGTCTCAATGGGTTTATATGGTGCCCTTTTTAACGTGAATGCAGTTGTCTCTAATACATAACCCCAAAACGATAGTGGTAAATCGGTAGGAGACATCATAGTTTGCACTATATCCAATAAAGTACGGTTATGACGTTTGGACACACCATTACGCTGTGGTGTTCCAGGTGGCATGAGTTTGTGAAACTATTCCACATTGTTTTAATTGAAGACCGAACTCGTAACTCAAATATTCGCCTCTGTGATCAGATCATAGAAACTTTATTTTCTTGTTATGATGATTTTCCACTTCACTCCGAAATTCTTTGAACTTTTCAAATGTTTCAGACTTATGTTTCTTCAAGTAGATATACCCATATCTTCTCAAATCATCTATGAAGGTCAGAAAATAACGATACCCGCCGCGAGCCTCAACACTCATCGAACCTCGTACGACAGTATGTATTATATCCAATAAGTTAGATGCTCGCTCCATTGTTCTGGAGAATGGAGTTTTAGTCATCTTTTCCCATGAGGCATGGTTCGCAAGCATCAACTGATTCATAATCAAGTGATTCCAAAATCCCATCAGCATGGATTTTCTTCATGCGCTTTACACCAATATGACCTAAACGGCAGTGCCACAAATAAGTTGCACTATAATTATTAACTTTGCATCTTTTGGCTTCAATATTATGAATATGTGTATCACTACGATCGAGATCCAACAAACCATTTTCATTGGGTGTATAACCATAGAAGGTTTTATTCATGTAAACAGAATAAAAATTATTCTCTAACTTAAATGAATAACCGTATTGCAATAAACATGATCAAATCATATTCATGCTCAACTCAAACACCAAATAACACTTATTTAGGTTCAACACTAATCCCGAAAGTATAGGGAATGTGCGATGATGATCATATCAATCTTGGAACCACTTCCAACATACATCGTCACTTCACCCTTAACTAGTCTTTGTTCATTCTGCAACTCCCATTTCGATTTACTAATCTTAGCAACTGAACTAGTATCAAATACTGAGGGGTTGCTATAAACACCAGTAAAGTACACATCAATAACATGTATATCAAATATACCTTTGTTCACTTTGCCATCCTTCTTATCCGCCAAATACTTGGGGTAGTTCTGCTTCCAGTGACCAGTCCCTTTGAAGTAGAAGCACTTAGTCTCAGGCTTAGGTCCAGACTTGGGCTTCTTCACTTGAGCAGCAACTTGCTTGCCGTTCTTCTTGAAGTTCCCCTTCTTCCCTTTACCCTTTTCTTGAAACTAGCGGTCTTGTCAACCATCAACACTTGATGCTTTTCTTGATTTCTACCTTCGTCGATTTCAGCATCACAAAGAGCTTGGGAATCATTTTATTTATCCCTTGCATTATAGTTCATCACGAAGTTCTAGTAACTTGGTGATAGTGACTAGAGAACTTTATCAATCACTATCTCATCTGGAAGATTAACTCCCACTTGATTCAAGTGATTGTAGTACTCAGACATTCTGAACACATGCTCACCAGTTGAGCTATTGTCCTCCATCTTGTAGGCAAAGTACTTGTCAAAGGTCTCATACCTTTCGACATGGGCATGAGTCTGAAATACTAATTTCAACTCTTGGAACATCTCATATGCTCCGTGGCGTTCAAAACATCTTTGAAGCCCCGATACTAAGCCGTAAAGCATGGTGCACTAAACTATCAAGTAGTCATCATATCGAGCTTGCCAAACGTTCACAACGTCTGCATCTGCTCTTGCAATCGGTCTATCACCTAGCGGTGCATCAAGGACATAATTCTTCTGTGCAGCAATGAGGATAATCCTCAGATCACGGATCCAATCCGCATCATTGCTACTAACATCTTTCAACTTAGTTTTCTCTAGGAACATATCAAAAATAAAATAGGAGAGCTAAACGCGAGCTATTGATCTACAACATAGATATTCTAATACTACCAGGACTAAGTTCATGATAAATTAAAGTTCAATTAATCATATTACTTAAGAACTCCCACTTAGATAGGCATCCCTCTAATCATCTAAGTGATCACGTGATCCATATCAACTAAACCATAACCAATCATCACGTGGGATGGAGTAGTTTTCAATGGTGAACATCACTATGTTGATCATATCTACTATATGATTCACGCTCGACCTTTCGGTCTCAGTGTTCCAAGGCCATATCTGCATATGCTAGGCTTGTCAAGTTTAACCCAAGTATTCTGCGTGTGCAAAACTGTCTTACACCCGTTGTAGATGAACGTTGAGCTTACCACACCCGATCATCACGTGGTGTCTCGGCACGACGAACTTTGGCAACGGTGCATACTTAGGGAGAACACTTTTACCTTGAAATTTACTGAGAGATCATCATATAAAGCTACTGTCGAACTAAGCAAAATAAGATGTATAAAAGATAAACATCACATGCAAAAATATGTGACATGATATGGCCATCATCATCTTGTGCCTTTGATCTCCATCTCCAAAACATTGTCATGATTTCTATCGTCACCGGCATGACACCATGATATCCATCATCTTGATCTATATCAATGTGTCTTCATATGGTCGTCTCGCCAACTATTGCTCTTGCAACTATTGCTATCGCATAGCGATAAAGTAAAGCAATTATTAGCGATAAAGTAAAGCAGTTATTTGGCGCTTGCATCTTATGCAATAAAGATACAACCACAAGGCTTCTGCCAGTTGTCGATAACTTCAACAAAACATGATCATCTTATAAAATAAATTATATCTCATCACGTCTTGACCATATCACATCATAACATGCCCTGCAAAAACAAGTTAGACGTCCTCTACTTTGTTGTTGCATGTTTTACGTGGCTGCTATGGGCTGAGCAAGAACCATTCTTACCTACGCATCAAAACCACAACGACACTTCGTCAAGTTAGTTGTGTTTTAACCTTCACAAGGACTGGGCGTAGCCACACTCGGTTCAACTAAAGTTGGGGAAACTGACACCCGCCAGCCACCTGTGTGCAAAGCACGTCGGTAGAACCAGTCTCGCGTAAGCGTACGCGTAATGTCGGTCCGGGCCGCTTCATCCAACAATACTGCCAAACCAAAGTATGACATGCTGGTAAGCAGTATGACTTGTATCGCCCACAACTCACTTGTGTTCTACTCGTGCATATAACATCTACGCATAAACCTGGCTCGGATGCCACTGTTGGGGAACGTAGTAATTTCAAAAAAATTCCTACGCACACATAGGATCATGTTGATGCATAGCAACGAGAGGGGAGAGTGTGTCCACGTACCCTCGTAGACCGAAATTGGAAGCGTTAGCACAATGCGGTTGATGTAGTCGTACGTCTTCACGATCCGACCGATCCAAGTACCGAACGTACGACACCTCCGAGTTCAGCACACGTTCAGCTCGATTACGTCTCGCGAGCTCTGATCCAGCAAAGCTTCGCCGGAGAGTTTCGTCAGCACGACGGCGTGATGACGGTGATGATGATGCTACCGACGCAGGGCTTCGCCTAAGCATCGCTACAATATGATCGAGGTGGATTATGTCGAGGGGAGCACTGCACATGGCTGGGAGAGATCAACAGATCAACTTTTGTGTTCTAGGGTGCCCCCCTGCCCCCGTATATAAAGGAGCAAGGGGGAGGCCAGCCGGCCCCTGTAGGGCGCGCCAGGAGGAGGAGTCCTCCTCCTAGTAGGAGTAGGACTCCCCTTTCCTACTCCTAATAGGAGGAGGAAAGGAAGGAGGAGAGGGAGAAGGAAGAAGAGGGAGGAAAAGGAGGAAAGGGGGATCGGCCCCCTAGTCCAATTCGGTTTGGGCTAGGGGGGCCGCGCGCCCTGCCTCCTCTCTTCCACCACTTGGCCCATGAAGCCCATTACTTCTTCCTTGTATTCCCGTAACTCCCCGGTACACCGAAAAATACCCGAATCACTCGGAACATTTCCGATGTCCGAATATAGTCGTCCAATATATCGATCTTTACGTCTTGACCATTTCGAGACTCCTCGTCATGTCCCCGATCTCATCCGGGACTCCGAACTACCTTCCTTACATCAAATCACATAAACTTATAATACCGATTGTCACAGAACTTTAAGCGTGCGGACCTTATGGGTTCGAGAACTATGTAGACATGATCGAGACACGTCTCTGGTCAATAACCAATAGCGGAACCTAGATGCTCATATTGGCTCCCACATATTCTACGAAGATATTTATCAGTCAAACCGCATAACAGCATACGTTGTTCCCTTTGTCATCGGTATGTTACTTGCCCGAGATTTAATCGTCGGTATCTCAATACCTAGCTCAATCTCGTTACCGGCAAGTCTCTTTACTCGTTCTGTAATACATCATCCCGCAAATAACTCATTAGTTGCATTGCTTGCAAGGCTTATAATGATGTGTATTACCGAGAGGGCCTAGAGATACCTCTCCGACAATCGGAGTGACAAATCCTAATCTCGATCTATGCCAACTCAACAAGTACCATCAGAGACACCTGTAGAGCACCTTTATGATCACCCAGTTACGTTGTGACGTTTGGTAGCACACAAAGTCATGAAGAAAGCAATAGCAACATACTAACGATCAAGTGCTAAGCTAACAGAATGGGTCAAGTCAATCACATCGTTCTCTAATGATGTGAACCCGTTAATCAGATGAAAACTCATGTCTATGGCTAGGAAACTTAACCATCTTTGATTCAACGAGCTAGTCAAGTAGAGGCATACTAGTGACACTCTGTTTGTCTATGTATTCACACATGTATCAAGTTTCCGGTTAATATAATTCTAGCATGAATAATAAACATTTATCATGAAATAAGGAAATAAATAATAACTTTATTATTGCCTCTAGGGCATATTTCCTTCACTAGGAGGATGCGTGTAGTACATTGTTTTGATGACTAATAGAGTTTTGCAATAAGTATGTGAGTTCTTTATGACTAATGTTGAGTCCATGGATTATACGCACTCTCACTCTTCCATCATTGCTAGCCTCTTCGGTAACGTGCATTGCCCTTTCTCACCTCGAGAGTTGGTGCAAACTTCGCCGGTGCATCCAAACCCCGTGATATGATACGCTCTATCACACATAAGCCTCCTTATATCTTCCTCAAAACAGCCACCATGCCTACCTATCATGGCATTTCCATAGCCATTCCGAGATATATTGCCATGCAACTTCCATCATTATCAGATAAATGACTTGAGCATTTATTGTCATATTGCTTTGCATGATCGTAAGATATCTAGCGTGATGTTTTCATGGCTTGTCCGTTTTTTTATGTCATTGCTACGCTAGATCATTGCACATTCTGGTACACCGCCAGAGGCATTCATATAGAGTCATATCTTTGTTCTAGATATCGAGTTGTAATATTGAGTTGTAAGTAAATAAAAGTGTGATGATCATCATTATTATAACATTGTCCAGTGTGAGGTTATAAAAATAAAAGTGGTCAAAGAAGCCCCCCAAAAAAAAGAGGCCAAAGAAGCCTACAAAAAAAGAAAAAAAAGAAAAAAATAAAAAAAATGAGAGAAAAGAGAGAAGGGACAATGTTACTATCCTTTTACCACTCTTGTGCTTTAGAGTAGCACCATGTTCTTCATATAGAGAGTCTCTTGAGTTATCACTTTCATATACTAGTGGGAATTTTCATTATAGAACTTTGCTTGTATATTCCAACGATGGGCTTCCTCAAATGCCCTAGGTCTTCATGAGCAAGCAAGTTGGATGCACACCCACTTATTTTCAGTTTGAGCTTTCATACACTTATAGCTCTAGTGCATCCGTTGCATGGCAATCCCTACTCCTCACATTGACATCAATTAATGGGCATCTCTGTCGGTGTACTAGAGTAGGGGTACCCTAGTATCCCGTACTCGTGCACGGACAGTTGCAAGACTCAGCAGGGTTTGCCTCACACCGCTAAGATCCTCCGTGGCTCCTTTGGAGCCATTCAAGAACAAAGTATTTGATTAAGAAGACAAGGCCCCGCAAGAGGAGCTTGCCGGAAGGCCACTCAAGGCATGCAGAAGACAAGGGCCCGGCAAGAGGAGCTTGCCGGAAGGCTCGAGCGCCGACAAGCCTCCGGACGCGACAAGGATTCGGCCGCGGCAAGGCGCTTGCCGCGGCAAGCAACCTTCTCTCCATCTCCGCTCCAGCTCATCCAGCAACGTGTCGCCATGGGACCATTCCATGCGCTGCGTGTCGAGAGGCTGTCTCCCGGCGGAGAGAAGCGATAAGCGGCCCGACAAGCTTGTCATCGTGGCGGCGGTGGCGCACTGACGGTCTCTGTTGCCTTTGTTTGGGCGACAACGACGGGCATTTATTGCTTTTGTCCCTTGCCGTCGAGTTAGGTATTTTGCACTGCATAATCGCTCGAGTAGGTGTACCAACTCCTGTTTTACATTTGTACCCTCGCCTATGTTGCCACCTGCCGGAGACCCCTTGAGCATATAAAAAGGAGGCCCGTGCATAGCGTAGAGGGGGTTTGAGGTTCGGTTCATTCGACTCACTAGAGACCAGATATCGCCAAGACGCTAGGTTTTGTAGCTCGCATCGCTCCCTAGCAAGAACACAATACATCAAACAAGCAGCAGAGGGAGTTTTATCTCTCCGGAGAGCTCGAAGCTGGGTAAACTGCTCGTGTGCCTCGTCTCGATCCGCTCTTCGTGCGATCTCCGCCCCCCTCCAAACCACAAAGGGGCCTGGTCCGCCGGCCCCATAGGTGTTCGTGGGTACGATCAGCCTCCCCGACATCTTTAGTGCGCCAGGTAGGGGGCGTCGAGGCCGTGTGAATCTGATCCGACGTTCACACGAGCAGCGTCCTCCACATCTTCCTCAACATGCCACCGAAGAAGAAGGCTTCGGCGGCAGCAGAGCCGTCCGCGTCGTACCCACCCTCACCGCAACAAACGGGTGGTGGGGCAGACGCCGGCGGAGGAACGGGCGCCGACGAAGGTGTCCGCGACGTTGCCAAGTCCAAGGACAAGGCCCCGCAAACCTCGGCGTCCGCACATCCCCCGCGCCCATCTCAGGAGACGCGGGACCAACAACGTCATGGCGTTCACAATGCCATACGTTCATTGGATCGGGACCCTCAAGACCAGCATGCGCGCCAACATGCTGGCACGAGTGAGATACGGTCGCCCGGACGGGGTGCTGCTCCTTCTAACGTAGTTAGAAGTCCGAGCATATCCCGCTCCTCGCACCGTTCGCGAATGCCACCCACTACTCCAGCGAAGCTACTGGCGAGAGCTCAGGCTGCTCCTCGACTACCCTCCAACGGCCAACAAGGTCGACGAGTGGAGGGCCACTATCCGAGCCTCATCGGCTTTGCCAGCAGCGATGCTCCGCGGCAACCAACGCCATCATTGCCGCGGCAAGGCGACAAGGCACGAGCCGGTGGCGATGAGACTGTCGGAGGTGCAACCACCATGCACTCTCCGCCACGAAGGCCAAGATCGCCGACTCACCGGATCCACCTCGACAGCGACTCCACCGCGTCGCCGGATCCATGAGCTCGCCGCGATCAGCGCCAAGTTCTTCATGAGCGACAACAAGAGGACGCTCGAACTACGCATCGAGCACCGGAGAGAAGCGCGACGTCGATCCGACATGCGCGATGGGCCTTCGTTGACGTCTTGGCGCGCCGGAGGAGCGGGCGACTTGCCGTATCACGGTAGGTTGCCCTGCGTTCACTCGTGAGCTGCGGCAAGTCCGATGTGCCCACCGGAAAAACTTCAAACCAGACGTGCGGAGAAGTATGATGGCGGGGCGCATCCGTCGGGTTCCTCGGCATCTACACCATCGCGGTGCAGGCTGCGGGGGACGGGACGACAAGATCCTCGCCAACTACTTCACGCCGTGCTCAAGCCCAACGTCCGATCTTGGCTCATGCACTTGCCGGACAGCTCCATATCCTCTTGGGCAGATCTGCCATCGGTTTATTGGCGCCTTCACGGTGGCCACAAGCCTCATGGCCAAGAGAGTGACCTTCATCTGCCGCCCGGAAGGAAGGAGAGTCCTGCGCCAAGTTCATTCAGAGATTCGATCGTGTGCACTACAACATCCCGGATGTCCACCCCGCCGCGGTGATCGGTAGCGTTTCATCGAATGTGCGGAACCGCAGGATGAGGGAGGAGATGGCGATGTGCAAAGTCAAGGACGTCGATGAGCTGTACGCCTTGGCCGACAAGTGTGCACGCACCGAGGAAGGAGGAGACTCGAGGAGAGAATGCGAAGCAGGATCTCGACAAGGAGGAGGCCGCCTGGCAAAGAAGGGCCAATGGCGAGGCAATAGGAAGAAGAAAGGTAGAGAAGTGCTAGCTGTTGAGCAGTCCGCAGCGGAGGTGGCGACAAGAACACCAAGGCTGGTGGCTCCGGCAAGGAGGTTGCACGACGCCAACCACCGGTCGGTGGCGGCTGCCGACAAGAAGGACGGCTCCGGCAAGCGATCTTGCAAGATCCACCGCACCAAGGGCCACGACCTCGAGCTGCAAGAAGGTCGAGCAGCTTGTCGAACAGCAGAGGGCTGAGTACGAGCGGCGCGACAAAGAGAAGGCCCAGGAAGGTGCTGGGGGAGCAAGCAAAACACGTCCCGGCCGGGGAGGACGCCGCGGCAAGGCCAAGCAACGGCAAGGAGACAGACCTCCTCGCGGCCGCGACAAGGATGAAGATGATGACGACGACGAAGATATGGAAGACGACAACGCCGATGAGCAGGAGTTTCAGAATGCCACAGAGGTCCTCTGCGTTGATGGGGTGCTTCCTGCATACCTCCGCCGCCAACTCAAGCAATGGATGCGGAGGTCAATGCAACGGAACCATCCGTAGAGTCACGCAAGCCTCTGAAGTGGTCCAGCACGCCTATCGTTTTTGATATTGAGGACCACCCTGATCGCATAACTGCGGTCGGGTGCTTGCCGATGTTGGTCTCACCAACCATCCGCAACCTCAAGGTCACCAAAATGCTAGTTAACGGCGGGGCCGGCTTGAATCTGATCTCCTCCGCGGTGCTCCAGAAGCTTCAAATCCCTGACAGCGAGCTCGAAGAGACCGGCACCTTCCAAGGAATCAATCCGGAAGGAGCAAGCGAAGGGAAGATTACGTTGCGGTAACATTTGGCGGCGAGCTGAACTTTAGGACTGAGAGGGTCACATTCGACGTTGCCGATTTCCCATTGCCTTACAATGGGATACTTGGCCCAAAGCACTCGCCAAGTTCATGGCAGCCTCTCACTACGCCTACAACTTACTCAAGATGCCAGGCCCGATAAGCGTCATCTCCGCCCATGGCGACAAGAAGGATGCCCTTATCTGTGCCGACAAGATCTACCGGGATGCAGCAGCGACAGATTGCCAAACACTTGTCGCTGAAGCTCCTGTGGGAAGAAAACAAAGTCCAAGTCCGGCAAGGGCTCTGATGCTTACTCCGGCAAGCGCACCTCTTCGGAGTGCTGCGCTACCGTCGAGGACGCACCACCGAGCTCCACCGGCAAGTGCAAGAAGATGGTAGCTCCGCCAAAGACCAAGAAGGTGCCCGCGAAGGAGGACGGCGCTGGTGGTACCTTTACCATCAGTGCCTCTCTCGACCCTAAATAGGAAGGCGCTTGTTGCTTTCCTGCGGGCGAATGTCGACGTGTTTGCATGGCAACCGTCTGACATCCCCGGTGTTCCCAGGAAAGTGATTGAGCACCGCCTGGCCGTTTGTCCTCATGCACGGCCCGTCAAGCAAAAAAGTCGAAGCAAGCGGTGGAACGCCAAGAATTCATAGCGAAGAGATCAAGAAACCGGAAGCGGGCCTTGTCGAGGAGTGCTCCATCCTACGTGGTTGGCCAATCCTGAGTCGTGCGCCAAAGCAAATGGAAAATGGAGACTTTGTATTGACTTCACGGATGTTAATAAAGCTTGTCCCAAAGATCCATTTCCTTGCGGCGCATTGACCAGATTGTTGACTCCACGGCTGGATGTGATTTGCTTTCGTTTCTTGATGCATACTCGAGATACCATCAGATCTTCATGGCTGAAGAAGATGAGGAGAAGACCGCATTCATTACACCATGTGGCACATACTTTATTTCATACGGATGCCTTTCGGTTTGAAGAATGCTGGTTCAACATTTGCAAGGAGTAGTCCATGGCGCTTTTGAGCCGCAAATGCACAGAAATGTAGAAGCCTACATGGATGACATAGTGGTCAAAAGCAAGGACAAAGCAACTCTGGTTCAAGATTTGGGCCGAGACCTTTGCAAATCTGCGCAAGATCAACCTTAAGCTCAACCCCGAGAAGTGCGTGTTTGGAGTCCCTTCCGGCAAGCTTCTCGGGTTCTTCGTGTCTCAACGAGGGATTGAAGCTAATCCCGACAAGATCAAGGCCATTGAGCAGATTGAAGCACCAAAGCGCGTCAAGGATGTATGAAGACTTTACGGTTGCGTAGCTCCTCTCGGCAGGTTTATTTCTAGGACTGCTGAGCGCGCCCTGCCGTTTTTCAAGATATTGAAAAAGGCAGGTCCAATGAAATGGACTCACGAAGCGGAGTCTGCGCTGCAAAAATTGAAGAGATACATCCTCCACTCCAACACTTGTCGCACCTAAGCCACAAGAGAAGTTGTTGCTATATATAGCAGCAACCAATCAAGTGGTTAGTGCTGCGTTAGTAGTGGAGAGGAGGCGGATGACGAGCCAAAGAACCACGGCAAGCATATCCAGCGACAAGCGGGGGCTTCACGACAAGCTCTGGTACCGACAAGGGCGAATCCAGCAGACGCATGACCAGATCACGAGAAAAGGATGGTGCGGCGCCCAGTCTACTTTGTCGATTCCCTCCTGCGAGGCTAGGTCAAGGTACTCTGGTGTGCAGAAATTGCTTTTTGGCCTCCTCATGGCCTCGAGAAAGCTGCGTCATTACTTCCAAGCACATGAGATCACAGTTGTCACTCGCTTTCCGCTGAAGAGGATACTTTGCAGAATCCGAAGCAGCAGGCAGGATTGTCGAGTGGGCATTGGGCTGTCAAGCTTTGGTCTCAAGTTTGAAAGCACATCAACTATCCAAAGCGAGGCGTTGGCGAAATTCATAGCGAATGGGCGTAACGCCGGATGAAGAGATTCGGAGGCGAGCATTCCCGTCAAGGAAGCAAGCAAAGAGTGGCTGATGTACTTTGATGGTGCCTTCTCGCTTCAAAGGCGCCGGTGCGGCGTCGCTTATCGCACCCACCGGAGAGCACCTCAAGTACGTAGTCGATGCACTTTCCCAAGGAGCAAGCAACAAACAATCTTGCGAGTATGAAGGTTTGCTTGCCGGTCTCGAGATCGCAGTGGACCTTGGGATCAAAAAGCTTATTGTCATGGGTGACTCGCAACTTGTCGTCCGCCAAGTGAACAAAGATTACGAGTCCGTTGATGGAAGCCTACGTTGATGAAGTGAGGAAGCTAGAAGAGCACTTTGACGGCCTGCAAATGGAACATGTTCCAAGAGCTCAGAATGATATTGCTGACGGCCTGTCAAAGTGCGCTGCACTTAATTTGCCTGTGGAACCAGGGATTTTCGTGCTCAAGCTGACTCAGCCAACCGTAACACCATCAACTAGACAAAGCAAGAAGAGGAAGTTGATCTCTGGTGACTACTTTGCGGCAGAGCTTCCCGAAGCCGTCGTTGCGAAGGTCCCCAAGATCAACGCCAACTTGATCTTTGAGGGCGATCTGCTCCGACAAGCCCCGAGGTTTGTTTCGTTGAAGCGAGCGCTTCCGCCAAGTTTTGCTCCGGCAAGCTTGCCGGGAGTGTCAAGCTCCGGCAGAGCCGCAGGTTCTTGCCGTGAAGATGATGTTCCCAAGAAGCAGCAGATTTGCCTTTGGTCCTTGTTGTCGAGCCGCAAGCTCCAAAGCATGGCGCAGCAGATTGTCCATTTCCTTGAGACGGAGAACTTCCGAAGAGCAAGAAGAAGCGGAAAGAGTAGCCCGGCGGTCAAGTATGTACCGGTTTGTCGACGACATCTTTGTAAGAAGATTCAACGGTGTGAAATTGAAGTGTATTCCCGGGAAGATGGATGTAAGCTGTTGGCGAGAGATACGGAGGCATATGTGGTCACCACATTGGCGCAAGAGCACTTGCCGGCAAAGCTTTCCGGCAAGGTTTCTTCTCGCCGACAGCCCTCCGGGATGCAACTGCACAAGTAACCAAGTGTGAAGCGTGCGATTCCATTCCAAACAGATACACCAACCAGCTCGGGCTCTCGGGCGATCCCTTTATCACCGCCATTTTCGGTGCAGGGGCTCGACATCCTCGGCCCCTTCCCCGAGCTGTCGGGGCTTTGAATACTTGTATGTCGCCATCGACAAGTTCACAAACCGGCGGAAGTGGAAGCGGTGAGGAAGGTGACAAGATCGTGATCAAGTTCTTTAGGTCGATTGTTTTCCATTTCGAATCCCTAACAGGATCATCACCGACAACGGCACACAATTCTGAGTCGCACCTTCATGCGATGCGTCCAAGATCTTGGCGCCAAAGATGCGCTTTGCTTCCGTTGCTCACCCGAGAAGCAGCGGTCAAGCGAAGAAGGGCAAATGCTGAAGTGCTGCGCGGGCTCAAGACCAGAACTTTCGACAGGCTGCACAAGTGCGGAAGAAACTGGATCGAGGAGTTGCCGGTAGTTCTTTGGTCGATCGGGACGACGCCAAATCGAGCCACCAGCCAGACACCTTTTGCTCTAGTCTATGGAGCAGAGGCAGTTCTCCCGACGGAACTCGTATACGGATCGCCTCGAGTGCTCGCTTATGATGAGCTTGAGCAAGAGCAGCTGCGACAAGATGACGCTGCTCCTTGAGGAGGATCGTCTTCAGTCATTGCGAGCTGCTCGCTACCGACAAGCTTTGCGTCGCTACCATAAGCCGCAGAGTTAGTGCCGAAGTCTCGAGGAAGGCGACCTTGTTCTTGGTAGCGTTCGGACCGCCGAGAATTCAAACAAGTTGACGCCAAAGTGCGAAGGCCCTTATCGGGTGAAAGCGAGTCACTAGGCCTGGCGCTGTCCGCCTTGAGACCGAAGATGGCATCCGGTGAGCAACTCCTGGAACATTGAGCATCTTCGTAAGTTTTACCCATAGGCGCGGTTGCGTAACCCGTTCCGGCAACCACCTTTTACAAGTCTTGCCGCTGTTGCATGTAATCCTTTGTACAAAGCCGGGCGAGACCCGTCGTCGATAAAGCTCATGTGTTGCGCACGACTTGTCAAATTCATGCTTTCATCATTTTATTGCATGTTTTGGCTAACACTTTGTGCAAGCAACCACACCGGTAAGCAAAATCGAGCCGCTGGGCTCCATAACTTATTTCCTCTTATTTCTCTTTTCTCAAAGAAAGGAAGGCTCCCTCGCGCACAAGTTAACCAGGAGGAAGGAGAAGATAATACTATGGACCGGGCACCGCTCGAGGAAGTTTAAGCCTCATAAGGAAGCAAGAGACGGAAAAGCTAAGTTGCCAAAGTTTGAGCAATCAATTTTTAAATTTTTAAGTTATCTTCCTTGAACGATAGTACTTTGTATGGAAAACACATGCGCGGAAGGAACCAACTCGCAGGCTAGTCGCGCCCTTACTTTGTTTCGAGTCCGCTCAACAACTTAAGTGAGCTGCGGCTAGTCGCGACAAGGTTGCTTGTCGGAGGCGGCACCTTGCCAGCCGACGTTCGCACTCGGCCTTCATGACAAAAGTGCCCGCACCGACAAGTCCCCCAAATGCGTAAAGGCGTAAGCATTACAAAGGAAGGAATCAAGTAGAGGAAATAACGTTGCATTGATCGCCTAATATAGAGTATATTACAAAATAACTTGTCGCTGATCTAACAAAGTGTTCTAAACATGATCGGCGGCGACAAGGAAAGATAAAATTGGCGACCTAGTCTACGCGGTCGCCATCAATCCGCTTGATCTTGTTCACCTTGTCCACAATGGGTGCGACAAGGGCTTTGAAACTCCTCCACGTTGGCATCTGGCGGCAAGGATCTAAGGACGCCGTTAAGGTTGAGGCCCGGATTGCGGAAGGCCACCTTATCAACACCTTCTCGAGGGCTCCTGCACAGATCTGGCGTGATTCCTCGGCCAGCTGCTTTGGGACCTCTTCCCGGAGTCACTGGAGACCCGTCCTGCACGCCTTTGAAGAATAAACTGAGTTTGGCACTTTGGGTTGGAGATGCTCGTCGGAGGAGTATGCAAGGTTCGCCATCCCAGCTCCATCACGTTGCTGGGATGTCGGCGGTGTCCACAAGACCTTCAGTCCAGTGCTCCACGCTCTCCCTCGAGGTGCTCTGGGTGGAGGCAGCATTCGCTAGCAGCTCCTCCTTGGCCTTGATCGTCTCCAACAAACCCACCTCCCGCTCTCTGGCGCCGTCCAACGCCTCTGCGTCCCGGGGTGGTCGGCTTCAGCTCAAGATCCGCCTTGGAATCCTTGGCGGCGTCGAGCTCCTTGCCCCTATCGGCGAGGCGACTCTGCAGCTCGCCAAGAGTGTAGGCGTCCTTCTCACGCTCATGCTTGAGCGCGGCAAGCTCTTCGCCCCTCTTCTTGAGGCTGGCCTCCAGCTGTGCCACCTTCGCCTTCAACTCTTCCTTGGCGGCCTCGGCGGCTGCGGCAGCATCGCCCGGCTTCCTTAAGCGCCCCACCAAGTGACTCCTCGCATGGCAGCAAGGTCTTCTTCGTGGCTGTCCAGGTTGACCTTCCGCTGCGCCCGGCTTCCTTTCTGCGCGGAGAGCTTCTCGGCAGCCAGCCGCTGCTCCTCCTCACCGGCCTTCTCAAGGATGAAGGCGTGCGCTCTTCTGCAAGTTGCCCCAGCTTCGCTACGTCGCGGAGAGTTTCTTGGTTGGCGCTCGGAGCTCTTCTGCGCGCTTCTCCATATCTGCTCCTGCCCTCGCGACGTGTGCTTCCCGGGACTCCAACTTGGCTTGCCGGGCGCAGTAGAGCGACAACAGCCTCTTCAGCAGCTCCTCCTCCTCAGACTCGCCGCTGCTGCTGCTTGGCGCGTCCACCAGCGTCAGCCCAGCAGCGGCCGAGTAGCTTCGCCGTCGAAGGTCTCTCCTCGACCGGCGCCACAGGCTTCGGTTCCTGGGGAGTTTGATGAAGACACCCTCGCCCGGCCTTGGTAGGCACGGGCTGGGGCTCCTCGGGCCTGACGCAAGCGCGGCGTGGGGAGTCGGCTGTCGGTGTGGCGCTGGCGCTCCTGCGGCCTCGGGGCCGTTAGTGCGATCACCGACCCCTCGCCCGGCCTGCGTCGGCAGCCTCGGTGGCCTTCTCGCCAACAGGCTCGTCGGCGATGGCCTCTTCTTCCACAGCAACGACCTCTTCTTCCTCGACGGCGGCCTCGTCGGTGTTGCCGCGCGCTTCCTCCTCGCCGGCGGCCTCGACCTCCATCGGCTCTGCGTCAGACGAAGAAAGAGCAGTCAAGCAAATGTTCAAAAAGAGAAACAAAAGAAAACAAGCCCAAGGGAGATTTTCGTGTAAGGAAATTACCTGCAACGGGATCCGCAGCCATGGCCTCGACCACTGGAGGGTCACTGGCGCTGTCCCTTGCCGGGGTAGCCTCCCTTGCCGGAGTGGCCTCCCTTGTCGGAGGGTGCTCCCTTGCCGGAGAATCCTCCCTTGGCGGCGTAGTGGCAGCAGCAGGATTTGAGGCGGCTTCAAGCCCTCTGATGAGGCTGCTCTGCTCCTACACAAGCAAACAATCAGGTATCAACAAAGAAGGAGCACCCCTACACACCTAATAGTAAGGAGAAAACCGCACACTTACTTTGGGGGCTGTCTTTGGGGGCTGCTCACGAGGAAGGGTTGCAGGTCCGGCAAGGGGTCTCAGACGCGTCCCCTGTTGCCACGGAGAATCGTCCTCAACGGCGGCGACCGTCGGGATCTTAGCCCTCTTCGACGCTCTGGGCCAAGCGTCACGAAAAGGAAAGAGTCGAGCAAGCCTATCAGATTCAAGATGAAGCAATAAAATTGAAGAAATACCAGCACAATCTGAAGAGCTTACTCTTCGTCTTCCTCCTCGGAGCTGGCGCGGAGAAGTCAAACTCCGGCTCGCCTCCGGTCTGACGAGGCGGGGAGTAGGCTCTCTTGGCCGCTTAAGCGGGCGTCGGCGGTGGCTCGAGAAGATCCCGCCCGGTTGTCGCATAGCGGTGTGGCGCTCAGCGGCAACATCGCTTGCCATGTAGAGCGCGTCAGCTGCAGCCTTCTTTCTGGGCCAGTCTGCCGCCCCGACTCGTCTCCGTCCTTGCGGAGACGCCTCTTCGGCGGAACCGGGGGCTCTGCTGGCGGCAAGTCGCTGGGTGGTGGAGAAGAAGTGCCCTCGGCGGGTCCACTCGACCTGGCCTCGGGCTCGACAAGCTCGTCCTCGCCGGCGATCTCCCTTCGCTCGGCAAGGCTTGCCGCCTTCGCGGCGTCCGCCTCCTCCACGGTATACCCGAAGGCTCCAGCGGCAGCTGCTGCCGCCTCCTCCACCTCAGTGGCAATGTCGCGCCATCTCCTCGTCGGTAGTGTCGCGAGTGAGCCTTTTCGCTCGTCGGGCGGATCGGCACTTCTTCCAAGTCGTCGAAGAACTGCTGCACGACCTCGTCGAGGGCTCCTGCCGAGTTGGAACGATCCCATGGGAATCGCACAACAGCATCATGGCGCGGATGCGGTCGAAGCGCCAGTTGTTGCACAATGGGGCGACCCCCTCGGCAACCTAAACCACTCAGGTGATCGGGTCGTTCTTGAACAGCTCTAGCAGCATCGCATCCAACTCCAAGACGGTGAAATTCGATTCGAGGCCAGGCGCAACCTCATAATGTACTGCCGCATTTTGGAACTCCCAAGCAGGCCTCCTCCTCTCCTGCAAGGGAAGCGTCTGCGGCGAAGGAAGTCTGCGCCAACTGCGCCTACGGTTAATCCGGCAAGCACGAGGCGCAAAATCGAGTCACAGCTATCTTCAACCTCGCATCCTCGGCGCCAAGTTACTCCAATCTACGCCGCGCACTATTGGGGTTTGGCGCCTGCAGCGATGAAAGGCTGCGGGTTCTCCTCTATGACCCAACACCAATTGGCTCTCCACTCCTCCCACTTGTTGCGGAACTCTCCTTCCAGATAGGCTTCTTTCTTGCCGATCCACGGAGACCCAAGCTATCCCTCCGGCAAGTGGCTCTCCTCTCTCGGCAGGGGCACGAAGAAGTGGCGGAAGAGTGCCACGTTTGGGTGGACTCCGACAAAATTTTCGCAAAGGTGCGCGAAAACTGCCATGGTCAAGACGGCGTTGGGGGTGAAATCAAGGAGGCGGAGGCCATATGTGTTCATGATATCGCAGAAGAACTCGGAAAAGGGTGGGCAAAGCCCGCAATAGAAGAAAAGGGCAAAAAAGGGGTACCCAGTTGGGGCCAAATCAGAAGCGGAGGCGGGGAGTACCTTCGTGCGCGGATGCGCACGCGTCTCCGTCGACCAAAAGAGGTAGAAGACATCCCGCAGCTCCCTTGCGCCGAGCTGGGGGGGAAGATGGCCCGCTCCTTGCGCAGCACCACGAGCCGCTGCGCCTCGGCCGACTTGACACCCTTCTCCTTGTCGGCTTTCGGAGCCATGGCGAGGGCGGCGGAGGAGGTCGACGGCGGTGAGCGCGCTTGTGGCGAAGGGGGGCGGGGCGCTGCTCTCTTCGCACCGGAGAAGAAGGGGGGAGCAGCGGTGGTTTTCTTGACAAGACAACAATGGCGGAGTGGACGGCCTACCCCTGTTTTCTCCGCTTATAAAGAGGGGGAGGGGGCGGACGTTCCGCTTTTCCTAATAAAGAAACCCCCACGACCACGCCCACGATCTCTCGCACGGCGCCACGACCGGTGCGTGCCGTTAGTGGGGGTCGTGGTGGGTCCGGGCGAAGTTGCGGCGTGGTCGAGGCCGCGTGTGACCGTGCTTTGGGCTCGGCCCGACAACGCTTCGGCACCGTGTAATGCCCAGGCCGGGGATGTGTCGGTGTACTAGAGTAGGGGTACCCTAGTATCCCGTACTCGTGCACGGACAGTTGCAGCACCCCACGGAAGGGTTTGCCTCGTCACCGCCAAGATCCTCCGTGGCTCCTTTGGAGCCATTCAAGAAAAAAGTATTTGATTAAGAAGACAAGGCCCCGGCAAGAGGAGCTTGCCGGGAAGGCCACTCAAGGCATGCAGAAGACAAGGGCCCGGCAACAGGAGCTTGCGGGAAGGCTCGAGCGCGACAAGCCTCCGGACGCGACAAGGATTCGCCGCGGCAAAGGCGCTTGCCGCGGCAAGCAACCTCTCTCCATCTCCGCTCCAGCTCATCCAGCAACGTGTCGCCATGGGACCATTCCATGCGCGGCGTGTCGAGAGGCTGTGCAGCCGGCGGAGAGAAGCGATAAGCGGCCGACAAGCTTGTCATCGTGGCGGCGGTGGCGCACTGACGGTCTCTGTTGCCTTTGTTTGGGCGACACCGACGGGCATTTATTGCTTTTGTCCCTTGCCGTCGAGTTAGGTATTTTGCACTGCATAATCGCTCGGTAGGTGTACCAACTCCTGTTTTACATTTGTACCCTCGCCTATGTTGCCACCGTCGGAGACCCTTGAGCATATAAAAGGAGGCCCGTGCGCTTAGCGTGGGGGGTTCGAGGTTCGGTTCATTCGACTCAATAGAGACCAGATACGCTCACGCTAGGTTTTGTAGCTTGCATCGCTCCCTAGCAAGAACACAATACATCAAACAAGCAGCAGTAGGAGTTTTATCTCTCCGAAGAGCTCCGAAGCTGGGTAAACTGCTCGTGTGCCTCGTCTCGATCCGCTCTTCGTGCGATCTCCGCCCCCCTCCGAACCACAAAGGGGCCTGGTCCGCCGGCCCCATAGGTGTTCGTGGGTACGATCAGCCTCCCCGACAATCTCCATAGCCCGTTGATTAGCCGCGTTGATGTGAGACTTTCTTCCTTTTTTGTCTTCTCCACACAACCTCCACCATCATATTCTATTCCACCTATAGTGTTATGTCCATGGCTCACGCTCATGTATTGCGTGAAAGTTGAAAAGGTTTGAGAACATCAAAAGTATGAAACAATTGCTTGGCTTGTCATCGGGGTTGTGCATGATTTGAATATTTTGTGTGGTGAAGATGGAGCATAGCCAAACCATATGATTTTGTAGGGATAACTTTCTTTGGCCATGTTATTTTGAAAAGACATGATTACTTTATTAGTATGCTTGAAGTACTGTTGTCTTAATGTCAAATGATAGTTATTGCTTTGAATCACTCGTGTCTTAATATTCATTACATGATCAGATTACATGATCAAGATTATGCTAGATAGCATTCCACATAAAAAATTATCTTTTTTTTATCATTTACCCCACTCGAGGACGAACACGAATTAAGCTTGGGGATGCTGATACGTCTCCGTCGTATCTATAGTTTTTGACTGTTCCATGCCATTATTCTACAACTTTTACATACTTTTGGCAACTTTTTATACTATTTTTTGGACTAACATACTGATCCAGTGCCAGTTCCTGTTTGTTGAATGTTTTTTTGTTTGGCAGAAAATCAATATCAAACGGAGGCCAAACGGGATAAAAACTGACGGAGATTTTTTTGGAATATATGTGAATTTTGGGAAGTGGAATCAACGCGAGACGATGCCCGAGGGGCCCACGAGGGTGAGGGGCGCGCCCCAGGGGGGTCAGGCATGCCCTGGGCCCTCGTGGCCACCCTGTAAGGAGGTTGGTGCCCTTCTTTCACTGCAAGAAAGCTAATGTCCGGATAGAGATCGTGTCCAAAATTCAGCCCAATCAGAGTTACGAATCTCCGGGAATATAAGAAACGGTGAAAGGCCAGAATCTGGAGCGCAGAAACAGAGAGAGACAGAGAGACAGATTCAATCTTGGAGGGGCTCTCGCCCCTCCCATGCCATGGATACCATGGACCAGAGGGGAAACCCTTCTCCCATCTATGGAGAAGGTCAAGGAAGAAGAATAAGGAGGGGGCCTCTCTCCCCCTCTCTTCCGGTGGCGCCGGAACGCCGCCGGGGCCATCATCATCACCGCAATCTACACCAACACCTCCGCCAACATCACCAACATCTCCATCACCTTCCCCCCTCTATCTATAGCGGTCCACTCTCCCGCAACCTGTTGTACCCTCTACTTGAACATGGTGCATTATGCTTCATATTATTATCCAATGATGTGTTGCCATCCTATGATGTCTGAGTAGATTTTCGTTGTCCTATCGGTAATTGATGAATTGCTATGATTGATTTAATTCGCTTGTGGTTATGTTGCTGTCCTTTGGTGCCCATTGCTACCTCTTGAGCATTGCTTTGGTTTTCCCTTGAAGAGGAAAGGGTGATGCAGTAAAGTAGCGTAAGTATTTCCCTCAGTTTTTGAGAACCAAGGTAGCAATCCAGTAGGAGGTTACGCACGAGTCCCACGCACCTACACAAAACAAATAAATCCTCGCAACCAATGCGATAAGGGGTTGTCAATCCCTACACGGTCACTTACGAGAGTGAGATCTGGTATATATGATAAGATAATATTTTTGGTATTTTTATGATAAAGATGCAAAGTAAAATAAAAGCAAAGTAAATAGATAAGTGTTGGAAGATTAATATGATGGAAGATAGACCCGGGGGCCATAGGTTTCACTAGTGGCTTCTCTCAAGAGCATAAGTATTTTATGGTGGGTGAACAAATTAATGTTGAGCAATTGACAGAATTGAGCATAGTTACAAGAATATCTAGGTATGATCATGTATATAGGCGTCACGTCCAAGACAAGTAGACCGACTCTTGCCTGCATCTACCACTATTGCTCCACACATCGACCGCTATCCAGCATGCATCTAGAGTATTAAGTTCATAAGAACAGAGTAACGCCTTAAGCAAGATGACATGATGTAGAGGGATAAATTCATGCAATATGATAAAAAACCATCTTGTTATCCTCGATAGCAACAATACAATATGTGCCTTGCTGCCCCTCATCCGGGAAAGGACACCGCAAGATTGAACCCAAAGCTAAGCACTTCTTCCATTGCAAGAAAGATCAATCTAGTAGGCCAAACCAAACTAATACTTCGAAGAGACTTGCAAAGATAACCAATCATACATAAAAGAATTCAGAGAAGATTCAAATATTGTTCATAGATAAACTTGATCATAAACCCACAATTCATCGGTCTCAACAAACACACCGCAAAAAGAAGATTACATCGAATACATCTCCACGAGAGAGGGGGAGAACATTGTATTGAGATCCAAAAAGAGAGAAGAATCCATCTAGCTAATAACTATGGACCCAAAGGGCTGAGGTAAACTACTCACACATCATCGGAGGGGCTATGGTGTTGATGTAGAAGCCCTTCGTGATCGATGCCCCCTCTGGCGGAGCTCCGGAACAGACCCCAAGATGGGATCTCGTGGGTACAGAAGGTTGCGGCGGTGGAATTAGGTTTTTGGCTCCTGTTCTGATCGTTTGGGAGTACGTAGGTATATATAGGAGGAAGGAGTACGTCGGTGGAGCAACAGGGGGCCCACGCGGGTGGAGGGCGCGTCTGGGGGGGTAGGTGTGCCCCTTACCTCGTGGCCTCCTCCTTTGTTTATTGGTGTAGGGTCCAAGTCCTCTGGATCATGTTCGTTCCGAAAATCACGTTTCCCAGAGGTTTCATTCCGTTTGGACTCTGTTTGATATTCTTTTTCTGCGAAACTCTGAAATAGGCAAAAACAGCAATTCTGGGCTGGGCCTCCGGTTAATAGGTTAGTCCCAAAAATAATATAAAAGTGAATAATAAAGCCCAGTAATGTCCAAAACAGAAGATAATATAGCATGGAGCAATCAAACATTATAGATACGCTGGAGACGTATCAAGCATCCCCAAGCTTAATTCATGCTCGTCCTCGAGTAGGTAAATGATAAAAGCAGAATTTTTGATGTGCAATGATACTAGGCATAATTTCAATGTAATTATTCTTAATTGTGGTATGAATATTCAGATCCGAAAGATTCAAGATAAAAGTTCATATTGACATAGAAATAATAATACTTCAAGCATACTAACTAAGCAATTATGTCCTCTCAAAATAACATGGCCAAAGAAAGTTCATCCCTACAAAATCATATAGTTTAGTCATGCTCCATTTTCGTCCCACAAGAATGCTCTCATCATGCACAACCCCGATGACAAGCCAAGCAATTGTTTCGTACTTTAGTAATCTCAAACTTATAAACCTTCACGCAATACATGAGCGCGAGCCATGGATATAGCACTATGGGTGGAATAGAGTATGATGATGGGGGTTATGTAGAGAAGACAAAAAAGGAGATAGTCTCACATCAACGAGGCTAATCAATGAGCTATGGAGATGCCCATTGATTGATGTTAATGCAAGGAGTTGGGATTGCCATGCAACAGATGCACTAGAGCTATAAATGTATGAAAGCTCAACAAAAGAAACTAGTGGGTGTGCATCCAACTTGCTTGGTCACGAAGACCTAGGGCACTTGAGGAGGCCCATTGTTGGAATATACAAGCCAAGTTCTATAATGAAACATTCCCACTAGTATATTGAAGTGATAAAACAAGAGACTCTCTATCATGAAGATTATGGTGCTACTTTGAAGCACAAGTGTGGTAAAAAGATAGTAACATTGTCCCTTCTCTCTTTTTCTCTCATTTTTTTGTTTATTCCTCACTTGGGACAATGCTCTAGAAAATGATGATCATCACACTTCTATTTATTTACAACTCAATGATTACAACTCGATACTAGAACAAAGTATGACTCTATATGAATGCCTCCGTGATGTACGGGATATGCAATGAACCAAGAGTGACATGTATGAAAAATTATGAACGGTGGCTTTGCCACAAATACTATGTCAACTACATGATCATGCTAAGCAATATGACAATGATGAATGTGTCATGATAAATGGAATGGTGGAAAGTTGCATGGCAATATATCTCGAATGGCTATGGAAATGCCATAATAGGTAGGTATAGTGGCTGTTTTGAGGAAGATATAAGGAGGTTTGTGTGTGAAAGAGCGTATCATATCACTGGGTTTGGATGCACCGGTGAAGTTTGCACCAACTCTCAATGTGAGAAAGGGCAATGCACGGTACCGAAGAGGCTAGCAATGATGGAAAGGTGAGAGTGCGTATAATGCATGGACTCAACATTAGTCATAAAGAACTCACATACTTATTGCAAAAATCTACAAGTCATCAAAAACCAAGCACTACGCGCATGCTCCTAGGGGGATAGATTGGTAGGAAAAGACCATCGCTCATCCCCGACCGCCACTCATAAGGAAGACAATCAAAGAACACCTAATGTTTCAAATTTGTTACATAAAGTTTACCATACGTGCATGCTATGGGACTTGCAAGCTTCAATATAAGTATTTCTCAAATTCACAACTACTCAACTAGCACAACTTTAATATCACTACCTCCATATCTCAAAACAATCATCAAGCATCAAACTTCTCTTAGTATTCAAAACACTCATAAGAAAGTTTTTACTAATCTTGAATACCTAGCATATTAGGATTATTTAAGCGAATTACCATGCTATTTAAGAAACTCAAAATAATCTAAGTGAAGCATGAGAGACCAATAATTTCTATAAAACAAATCCACCACCGTGCTCTAAAAGATATAAGCGAAGTACTAGAGCAAAACTATATAACTCAAAAAGATATAAGTGAAGCACATAGAGTATTATAATAATTTCCGAATCATGTGTGTCTCTCTCAAAAGGTGTGTACAGAAAGGATGATTGTCGGTGTCAAAACCGGCGGATCTCGGGTAGGGGGTCCCGAACTGTGCGTCTAGGCGGATGGTAACAGGAGACAAGGGACACGATGTTTTTACCCAGGTTCGGGCCCTCTCGATGGAGGTAATACCCTACTCCTGCTTGATTAATATTGATGATATGGGTAGTACAAGAGTAGATCTACCACGAGATCAAGGAGGCTAAACCCTAGAAGCTAGCCTATGGTATGATTGTTGTTAGATCCTCACGGACTAAAACCCTCCGGTTTATATAGACACCGGATAGGTTAGGGTTACACAGAGCCGCCATTACAATGGTAGGAGATCTACATATCCGTATCGCCAAGCTTGCCTTCCACTCCAAGGAAAGTCCCATCCGTACACGGGACGAAGTCTTCAATCTTGTATCTTCATAGTCTTAGAGTCCGGCCGTGACGATAGTCCGGCTATCCGGACACCCCCTAGTCCGGGACTCCCTCAATAGCCCCCGAACCAGGTTTCAATGACGATGAGTCTGGCGCGTTGATTTTCTTCGGCATTGCGAGGCGGGTTCTTCTCCAAATTCCATATACTTGTCAAATAGTGTCCGGCTTCTGATAAATGCTGCGCTCCTCGGCTTCTACGCCCAATAATGGCCATCTTCCATGTGTTTGAATGAATGCGAAAAGCCAGGGTATTTTTACAATTACCCCCTAGTTGCGCAAATGAGCCGCCTATAAAAGGGGCAAGGATCTAGATCTGAGTCACACCATCCCTCCTTCGCGAGCTTTCATCGGAGCGCCTCTGACCAAAGCCCATTCCATCATGGACAGTCGACGTGGCTCCTCCTCTCGCGCTCCCAGCCCTCAGCCTGGAAATTGGGAGAGATGCTCAGTCCCGCATAGCGAGCTAGTTATACTCCAAGCCAAGGGATTTCTCCCCCTGGCCTTCATGGTTCCGGTTCGAGCCGGACTTGCCACCTACAAGGGGTTCCGGTTCCGGTTCTGGTTCCGGTTCGAGTCCCGCATAGCAAGCGGAGAGCGTCCCCGGTCCCTCTAAAGGAGAGTGGGTATGCTTCATCTCTTATCTAGTAAGAGGACTCGGATTTCCAATCCATCCGTTTCTCCGGGGGCTCTTGGAGTTCTACGGCCTCCAATTGCACCACCTTACTCCTGCCTCCATCCACGCACATCGCGGGCTACGTGGCCCATTGCAAACTATTCCTTGGCATCGAGGCTCATTTCGGGCTATGGAAGAGAATATTCTGCCTAGTACCCCGTTCTCATGAGGGGTCAATATATCAAGTGGGCGGAGCCGAGCTATGGCGCATCGCCGGGACCGGATACTTATCCGGAACCCCAAAGAAGGCGTCCGAAGACTGGCCTTCGGAATGGTTTTACATGGAGGACGTCCCGCTGCCGGATCCTGTTCGGATCGGCCTTCCGGAGTTCAGCAATGCTCCTTTGAAGAAGCGCCTAAGCTGGCGCCCTCGGAGCCCCCGGAGAGAAGATGACCGGGATGTCCTTTATTTGATGAGCCGAATAAAGTTACTGGCTCATGCCGGATTGACCATGACAGGAGTCATGGCAATCTGCATTATGAGGGGAGTGCAGCTGCTCCAGTACAGGGGCCACCCCATGTGGGACTTCAACAGGGAGGACGATGCCACCCGCCATGGCCGCAAAGGGCCAGGATTGGTCACCGAACTAGTGAAGATCTTGTCTGCTATGTATAAAGGGGAGGAGGAGGATTTCCTCCGTGTCAATCCACTGAAGGAGTTTTCCTCGAATAATCCTCGAAGCTGGGTAAGCAAACATCTTTGTGACTTGTCCGATCCATGTTCCCATGGTTAAATATCTCATTTCGTGGTTTCTGCGCAGGAACTGCGCCGAACTGTGGAGAAGATACACAGCCCGCCCCCACAACCCAAGGATCCGGAACGGTCCCTCGATCCGACCTCCGAAGAGGATCCGGATATAAAGGTGCAGTTGATCGACGGGGTATTCCACCAACTTAGCATCGACAATGCGTTGGTTGCCGTTACGGCCGATTACCCCGGAATACTTCCAGCCTCACAGGTAAATGAGACCGAGATCCCAAAACCCTGATAATGACCCATCCATGCTTATTTTCGACCACCGTATACCAATGGTGCTTCGCAGGGGGTACCTTCGAGGCAGGAAGCCGAGCCCGCGGCGGCTGGCCAACAAACGGCAGTGCGGCCCGCAGGTTAAAAAGAAGTGCGGTCCGGATTGAAACTCCGCCGCAACGGTATGGCGTGTCACCATACTCCCAGGATTGATTCCTGGAAGGCGTACTAACGTTGATGCTCTTTTCAGGAAAAAGAGCGCTCGCCGGACTGAGTCCGGAGAGGTTATAATCGAACCTTCACCGGCCAAGCTTCAAAGCCGGGTCCGGAGGCTGAGGCGAGCACCAGACGTGCGTCGGATGCTCCTCCGACAGAGGATGCTGACAGGTTGTCCGCCACCAACTCCGAGGTGGAGAGCGCCTTGAATCACAGCCATCGCCGGACAGTTCTTCGTGACGCATGTTTCTCCCAAGAGGCCTTGAATGCCTTTGATTCGGGAGATGCGCACCTCCGTGCCGCTCAAGATGGTCTAGCCAGAGCCACGGAGAAGTATGTAAAGGACATACGGGTAAGAAAATTTGACAGTTATATATGCCAGTAGCCCCCGAGACTTAAAATAGTTAAAATAACTGATTTAAGGATCATTTGTTATCTTGAGGATCTTCTGAGAAAAGAATACCCGACTGTCCCAGAGCTTGAAGAGTGCAGGCCCAACTTGAGGCCGCACTAGCCGCTCTGAGGAGCCACAGAGACCCCTCTGGTAATATACGCTTGAAGATAAATAGTTTATGAAGTGTGGCGGGTGTGTAAATCGACAAAATATTGCAGATGGCGCCGGTCTAGTTCCAGACAAGCATCAGCTCTTGCGCCAGCTTAAGGCCGGCGAGAGCGTCTTGTGAGGGTGCGGCAGGAGAAAAATAACCTCCAAGACGCCAACACCAAGCTGGGTGAGGAACTAAAGGATGTTCGTGCCCAGCTGTCTGACTCCGTAAAGGAGAATCGGCGGCATCATCGCGGCATTTTCAGTAAGTGCTTGAGCGAACTTTGAAAGAGTTCGGCGAGGAAGGCAACTAACATAAACGTGTATGTAGGTTTGCTCACAGGTCGTCCTGAGGAGGAGATGCCCAGTTCTTCGGGCGATCTTCTTCCCGAACTGCATCAGCTGCACGAACGAGTCCGGCAGGTGATGAAAGGCGTCGGCCAGGCCTTGTGGCCATCTATCTCCCTGCCCGAAGGCATTGGGGAGCTGGCAGAGCGGCTTCAAGGAGCACGGCGGCGCTTCCGGCTATGGAAGATATCGGCCTGCCGTCAAGGCGCCAGGAGGCACAGGCCATGGTGAAGACGCGGTACACGGCTGACCCAAACCACATGGCCTAGGTCGGACCTGTGGGGCGGATGGGATGGAGATCCTGTAAGCAGTGTACGGCCAAGTAGAATTGGCCGCCAAGTATTCCCAAAGCAAGATTGTAAATTAGATAGCCTATTAGATGGCATTGAGGAGGAATACAATGAGTCAAGTTGACTTATGTAAAAATATGACATGAAAGAATGTCTTCTAGCGGATTGTAGATCGTTTGTCATAGCGGACCTTTTAACCCGACCTCCGGACCCAATAGTCCGGAGTGTGTCCGAATACCTTTGTGGTTATATAAGAACCGTGGTATGCATGGAGACAAAGGCGTAGGGGTCATTGTTGCTGTATCGGACAAGTGCCCAACTAGTTATGTTATATTACATGGGTAGTAAGAAACATCTTCCAGGGAGAGTAGTTCCGTTAAGGGTTCCTTTCACTGGGATGCATGCCCTAAAGTGCATGTCAAAGCTGCTATGAAAGCATAAAATCATCTGGGGGCAGATGGGTAAATAGTTAAAAATCATCTTTCAGTTCACCGACTGAATATTCCCTTAAGAACGCTAGCTTTCGGCTTCACCCAGTCTGAGGTACACATCTGGCTGACCAGCAAGAATAATCGCAGAGGTGCTCCCTTTACCACCTAGCCGAACAATCGGGAACGTAGGGGTAAGCACAGGAGCCGCAACCCAGCTTGGCCAAAACTTAAGTCATATCGATGCATATAATGGTGAATAAAAGGTACATGCGGAAGTTTAACGCATGTGTTGGGCATGAAGCCCGTATAAATAAGCTTCATTAAAGAAGCCCCGGAGTATAATGGCGCTGGCAGCGCGTCAAGTGTGTCTTGAAAAAAGCGCAAACGAGCCTCTAGAGGCTACAAGAAGAAGAAGGAGGAAGGAGAGAAATAAAAGATAGCACAAAAGCAAAAATAAAGAATGCGTACGGAGGAAGGAGACGAACTTGGAGTCCGGCACTTAGGCGTAGAATCTTCGTAGGCGGGCTGCGTTCCATGGGTTCGGCTCGAGTCGGTTATCTGATGCGTTTCGCAGACGGTATGCTCCACCGGTCAGGACCTGGTCAATGATGAAGGGACCTTCCCATTTGGTCTTGAGTTTGTCCTTTTTCTTGTCCGGCAGGCGTAGAACTAGTTCGCCAACGTTATAAGCTTTGGCCCGTACTTCCCTGCTTTGATATCTTCGAGCCTGCTGTTGATAGAATGCGGAACGAGCTTTTGCCACATCGCGCTCCTCCTCCAATGCGTCCAAACTGTCCTGCCGATCGAGCTCGGCTTCTCTTTCTTCATACATGCACACGCGAGGTGAGTCATGTATTATGTCGCAGGGCAAGACTGCCTCTGCGCCGTACACCATGAAGAATGGTGTGAATCCGGTAGTACGATTCGGCGTGGTCCGCAGCCCCCAGAGTATGGAGTCGAGCTCCTCAGCCCAGTGCGTGTTAGATTCCTTGAGGGACCGCACCAGTCTGGGTTTAATGCCGCTCATGATTAGACCATTTGCCCTTTCGACTTGGCTGTTGGTTTGAGGGTGATAGATCGAGGCGTGTCGAGCTTGACGCCCATGTTTTTGCACCATAATTTGACCTCATCGGCCGTGAAGTTGGTGCCATTATCAGTGATGATACTGTGGGGGACACCGTAACGGTGCACTACCCCTGATATGAAGTCTATCATTGGTCCGGATTCGGCTGTTTTGACAGGCTTGACCTCTATCCATTTGGTAAATTTATCGACCATGACCAATAGGTATTTTTGCTTGTGGGTTCCTCCCTTGAGGGGTCCAACCATGTCAAGCCCCCAGACCGTGAACGGCCAGGTGATGGGTATAGTTTTAAGGGCGGTGGGTGTCATGTGGCTTTGGTTAGCAAAGAGGCTGGCAACCGACGATCGTTGGACTAAGTCCTGTGCATCTGCCGGGTCATCGGCCAATAAAATCCTGTCTGGAAGGCCTTGCCTACAAGGGCCGGGCTGCGGCGTGGTGCCCACCCAGTCCTGCATGAATTTCAGCCAGGAGGTTTCGCCCTTCCTCTTCGGAGATACACCTTTGAAGGACTCGGGTAGTGCTTTTCTTATAAATCTCTCCCTATGGACTTTATAGGCTTTAGAGCGCCGCACTATGCAGCGAGCCTCATTTTGGTCTTCGGGGAGTTCCTGCCTAGTTAGGTAGGCTAGGAATGGTTCCATCCACGGGGCGATAACCGCCATTATTTCGTGAGCAGAGGGTGTTATCTCGGGGGCGGAGCCCCCGGTTGTGTCAGAGTGTTCGGCGTCAAGCGGTGCGGTTGGGTCCGGATTGTTATTGCCGGACTCCCCTTCCCATAGTACAGATGGCTTGAACAGTCATTCCAAAAAGATATTGGGTGGGACGGCATCACGTTTTGCACCGATGCGTGCCAATATATCCGCCGCCTGGTTGTTATCCCGGGCTATATGATGAAATTCGAGCCCTTCAAACCGTGCTGACATTTTTAGGACCGCATTGCGGTATGCTGCCATTTTCGGATCTTTGGCATTAAAGTCACCGTTTGTTTGAGATATTGCGAGGTTCGAATCCCCGCGCACCTCTAGGCGTTGAATGCCCATGGAGACTGCCATCCGGAGGCTGTGCAGAAGAGCCTCGTATTCGGCTGCGTTGTTGGAGTCCGTATACATTATTTGAAGGACGTACTGGACTGTGTCCCCGGTTGGGGACGTCAGGACGACGCCAGCCCAGTGCCGCCAACATTTTGGAGCCGTCAAAGTGCATGATCCAATTGGAGTATCTGGCGTACTCTTTAGGGAGTTCGGCCGGTCCATTCGCCATGAAGTCGGCCAAAACCTGCGACTTAATAGCTCGTCGTGGCTTATAAGTTATGTCAAATGGGAGGAGCTCTATGGCCCATTTAGCAATCCGCCCGTCGCGTCATGATTGTTTATAATGTCATTAAGAGGTACTTCGGAGGCCACCGTTATCGAACACTCTTGAAAGTAGTGTCGCAGCTTCCGGGATGCCATGAACACCGCGTATGTTATCTTTTGATAGTGTGGGTACCGGGATTTGCATGGAGTTAGGACAGTGGACACATAATAAACCGGTTTTTGAATAGGGAACCGGTATCCGTCCGTTTCTCGTTCGACAACGAGCACCGCACTGACCACTTGATGTGTTGCGGTGATATATTATAGCATTGGTTCGCCCACGTTGGGCGTGGCCAGGACCGGATTTGTTGCCAAAATGGCCTTTATTTCTTCGAGTCCGGCCGTGGCGGCATCCGTCCACTCGAAGTGTTCGGTGCGGCGGAGGAGGCGGTAAAGAGGTAATGCCTTTTCTCCTAGACGGGATATAAAGCGGCTTAGAGCCGCTACGCATCCCGACAATTTTTGTATTTGTTTGAGGTCTCTAGGAATATCCAATTGTGACAGAGCTCGAATCTTGGCTGGGTTTGCTTCAATTCCTCTACCGGACACAATGAAGCCCAGGAGCTTTCCGGCTGGAACACCGAAGACGCATTTTTCCGGATTGAGCTTGATGTCATATTTTTGAAGATTGTCGAATGTGAGCCTCAAGTCGTCTACTAGAGTTTCGACGTGCTTGGTTTTGACGACCACGTCATCTACATATGCTTCCACCGTTTTGTCGATCTGGTTTGCGGACATGTATACGAATCATGCGCTGATATGTTGTGCCGGCGTTTTTGAGCCCAAAGGGCATTGTGTTGAAGCAGAACGGGTTGTATGGAGTGATGAATGTTGTTGCAGCTTGGTCTGGCTCCGCCATCTTGATTTGGTGGTAGCCGGAGTACGCGTCGAGGAAGCACAATGAGTCGTGTCCTGCTGTAGCGTCAATGATTTGATCAATTCGAGGGAGGGGACAGGATCCTTTGGGCAAGCCTTATTAAGGTCTTTGAAATCAACACATAGGCGCCAGGATTTATCCTTCTTTGGTACCATCACCAGGTTTGCTAGCCAGTCCGGATGTTTTATATCTCTGATGAATCCGGCTTCCAAAATTTTGGCTAGCTCCTCTCCCATGGTCTGTCTCTTGGGTTCGGAAAAGCGTCGAAGAGCCTGTTTGACTGGCTTGAATCCTTTTAGGATATTTAGATTGTGCTCGGCCAGCTGACGTGGGATTCCTGGCATGTCTGAAGGGTGCCAGGCGAAGATGTCCCAGTTTTCTTGTAGAAATTCTCGTAGTGCAGCGTCTACATTAGGGTTTAATTGTGCCCCAATGGAGGCCGTCTTTGCAGGGTCCGTTGGGTGGACTTGGAATTTGACTATTTCATCCGCTGGTTTAAAAGAGGTGGACTTGGATCTTTTATCAAGTATCACATCGTCCCTGTTCACCGTGGAGCGCATCGCGGTGAGTTCCTCGGCCGCTAGGGCTTCGGATAGTGCCTCGAGGGCTAGTGCGGCTGTCTTGTTTTCGGCGCGGAGTGCTATGTTCGTATCACTAGCGAGAGTGATGATTCCGTTAGGTCCGTGCATTTTAAGCTTCATGTACCCATAATGGGGTATAGCTTGAAAGATTGTGAATGCCTCTCGTCCTAATAGCATGGTATCCGCTGTTGAACGGGGCCACTTGAAATGTGACCTCCTCGGACCTGTAATTGTCCGGCGAGCCGAACACTACGTCCAGTGTAATTTTTCCTGTGCAGCATGCTTCCCGGCTAGGGATAATTCTTCTAAAGGTTGTGCTGCTTCGCTCAATGCGGTTCCAGTCTATTTCCATTTTCCGGAGGGTTTCCTCATAGATGAGGTTTAGTCCGCTGCCGCCATCCATGAGTACCTTAGTAAGGCGAAAGCCGTCCACTATCGGGCTGAGGACCAATGCGGCTGGTGCCCGGGCAGTTCGGAATTTAGGTTCGTCACTGGCATTAAAGGTAATAGCCGTGTCACTCCATGGATTTATTGTTGCTACTTGGTAGACTTCGGCAAGGTTGCGGAGTGTTCGTTTTCGCATGTTATTTGATGCGAAAGTCTCGAAGACTGTTAACACCGTACTGGTGTTGCTGGGCTGGGATTCTGAAGCTAGAAGCTCCTCGCCACTTTTGGCCACCTGTCGTAGTATCCAACATGCTCGAAGGCTGTGAGTTGGAGCGGCGCCATCTGTGCTATGAATTTTGCAGGGTCCGTTTAGCCAACCCTCCAGTACGGTTCCGTACCCTTTAGGGGGTTTTGGTTTTTTGGTATTTAACCCAGGTGCTTGATAATGATGCACCCTTTTGTTTCGGACTAGGGATGTATTCAGGGCCGGATTATCCCAAAATTTACTTTCGGTTTTCCAGGCGCTCTCCATCGCACAGTACTTTTGTACTATGGTCGCCAAGTCAGCAAAGCGTGTAATTTCGCGACGATTTATGGCGTTTAGGATTCCCTTGTCCGTGCAATTATTGCAGAAGATTGGGATTGCGTCCTCCTCTCCATGATCCTTTATCCTGTTCATAACCAGGAGGAATCTGGCCCAGTAATGATGTACGGCGGGCTCTTGCCGAATTCGAGAGAGATCGCTAATGTTTGGGTGGGCGGGTGGCACTAAATCCGGAACCCCGTCCAATTTAGGACTCAAGGGCCGAGAAGTTTCCGAACTCAGAAGTTTGGATTTTTGAGTGCTATCCAATGAGTACGACCCGCCGCCTGACTTTAACTTCAGGGCTTGATCGACATCCATCCCTCCGCGGGAATCCGGCATGGAGGGATCGGGAATCCGGACGTAGCTAGTCCTTAAGATAGAAGAAGAATCGCCACATTGCTCCTCTATCACAGCAACATGATGGGTAGCACAGGAGAGTTGATCTCTCTCGGATCGGTTTTAGGCCAGATCCGGTCGTGATAGTCTGTGGCGACTCCGAGCGGCGATTCGATCCAAGAGCTTCGTTCTGGAGGAGAGCTCGATCGGATCTAATTGTTCGGCAAGTTCCGAATTGACATGAAGATTGGTTTCGATGACTCGAGAGGTCATCGTCGGCGCGGTGGCCGGACTGACGGTCATAAGAAAACCACCTAGCCGAAGAATCTGGCCAGCGGCCAAGGCTCCTTTGGCGATAGTATCGTCTTTAAAAGGCGAGATGAGGCATCCTACCGATGGCGGCGACACGGAGGAACTCTCAATGAAAGCACCAATGTCGGTGTCAAAACCGGCGGATCTCGGGTAGGGGTCCCGAACTGTGCGTCTAGGCGGATGGTAACAGGAAACAAGGGACACGATGTTTTACCCAGGTCCGGCCCTCTCGATGGAGGTAATACCCTACTCACTGCTTGATTAATATTGATGATATGGGTAGTACAAGAGTAGATCTACCACGAGATCAAGGAGGCTAAACCCTAGAAGCTAGCCTATGGTATGATTGTTGTTCGTCCTATGGACTAAAACCCTCCGGTTTATATAGACACCGGATAGGTTAGGGTTACACAGAGTCGGTTACAATGGTAGGAGATCTACATATCCGTGTCGCCAAGCTTGCCTTCCACGCCAAGGAAAGTCCCATCCGGACACGGGACGAAGTCTTCAATCTTGTATCTTCATAGTCTTGGAGTCCGGCCGTGACGATAGTCCGGCTATCCGGACACCCCCTAGTCCGGGACTCCCTCAATGATTGTGGAAAACTAAAAATCAAAGACTCAAATCATACAAGACGCTCCAAGCAAAACACATATCATGTGGTGAATAAAAATATAGCTCCAAGTAAAGTTACCGATGGAAGTAGACGAAAGAGGGGATGCCTTCCGGGCATCCCCAAGCTTTGGCTTTTGGTGTCTTTAGATTATCTTGGGGGTTCCATGGGCATCCCCAAGCTTAGGCTCTTGCCACTCCTTGTTCCATAATCCATCAAATCTTTCACCCAAAACTTGAAAACTTCACTACACAAAACTCAACAAAAAATCTCGTGAGCTCCGTTAGAGAAAGAAAACAAAAGACCACTTCAAGGTACTGTAATGAACTCATTATTTATTTATATTGGTGCTAAACCTACTGTATTCCAACTTCTCTATGGTTTATAAACTATTTTACTAGCCATAGATTCATCAAAATAAGCAAACAACACAAGGAAAGCAGAATTTGTCAAAAACAGAACAGTCTGTAGTAATCTGTAGCTAAGGTAAACTTCTGGAACTCCAAAAAATATACCAAAATAGGAAGACCTAGAAAATTTGTATATTGATCAGAAGCAATTGGAATCAGTATTTTATCACGCTCTGGTGATTTTTCAAAATTATTTTCGTGAACAGAAAGTTTCTGGAAATTTCTGCAAGATCAAATAACTATCATCCAAGAAGATCCTATAGGTTTAAATTGGCACAAACACTAATTAAAAAATAAAACACATCTAACCAGAGGCTAGATCAAATATTTATTCCTAAACAGAAGAAAAAGCAAAAAAACTAAAAATAAAATTGGGTTGCCTCCCAACAAGCGCTATCGTTTAACGCCCCTAGCTAGGCATAAAAGCAAGGATAGATCTAGGTATTGCCATCTTTGGTAGGCAATCCATAAGTGGCTCTCATAATAGATTCATAAGTTAATATTATTTTCTTTACGGAAGTGCTCCATGCCTTTCTTTAATGGAAATTGGAATCTAATATTCTCTTCCTTCATATCAGTAATTGCCCCAATCGTTCTAAGGAAAGGTCTACCAAGAATAATAGGACATGAAGGATTGCAATCTATATCAAGAACGATAAAATCTACGAGCACATAGTTCCTATTTACAAAAATAAGAACATAATTAATTCTTACCATAGGTTTCTTAATAGTGGAATCTGCAAGGTGCAAGTTTAGAGAGCAGTCATCAAAATCACGGAAACCTAGCAAATCACATAAAGTCTATGGAATCATGGAAACACTAGCACCCAAATCACACAAAGCATAGAATTCATGATCTTTAATATTAATTTTAATAGTAGGATCCCACTCATCATAAAGTTTTCCAGGGATAGAAACTTCCAACTCAAGTTTTTCTTCATAAGATTGCATCAAGGCATCAACTTATGTTTGGTAAAAGCTTTATTTTGACTATAAGCATGAGGAGAATTTAGCACGGATTGCAACAAGAAAATACAATCTATAAAAGAGCAATTATCATTATTAAATTCCTTGAAATCCAAGATAGTGGGTTTATTAAAATCTAATGATTTGATTTCTTCAGTCCCACTTTTATCAAATTTAGCTTCAAGATCTAAAAACTCTGAATTTTTGGAATGCCTTCTAGGTAAAGGTGGATCATATTCAGTCCCATCATTATCAAGATTCATATTGAAAAACAGAGGTTTAGTAGGGGACACATCAATAACTTTTAGATCTTCATCTTTCTTTTCATAGAACTGCTAGAACACGCTCTTATAAAGGAATCTTTCTTAGCACGCATCCTAGCGGTTCTTTCTTTGCACTCATCAATGGAAATTCTCATGGCTTTGAGAGACTCATTGATATCATGCTTAGGAGGAATAGATCTAGGTTTTAAAGAATCAACATCAAGAGAAATTCTATCAACGTTCCTAGCCAAATCATCAACTTTAAGCAATTTCTCTTCAAGCAAAGCATTGATATTCTTTTGAGAATTCATAAATTCCTTAACACTAGTCTCAAATTCAGAGGGCATCTTATTAAAATTTCCATAAGAATTGTTGTATGAATTACCATAATTATTAGAGGAATTACTAGGATAAGGCCTAGGATTAAAGTTTCCTCTATACGCGTTGTTACCAAATTTATTCCTAACAAAATTCACATCCATAGATTCATTATTATTCTCAATCAAAGTAGACAAAGGCGTATCATTAGGATCAGAAGAAACACTCTGAGTAGCAAATAATTTCATAAGTTCATCCAACTTTCCACTCAAAACATTAATTTCTTCTATCGAATGCACTTTTTTATTAGTAGATCTTTCAGTGTGCCATTGAGAATAATTAACCATAATATTATCTAAGAGTTTAGTAGCTTCTCCTAAAGTGATTTCCATAAAAGTGCCTCCCGCGGCCGAATCTAAAAGATTTCTAGAAGCAAAATTCAATCCGGCATAAATTTTTTGTATAATCATCCACAAATTCAAACCATGAGTTGGGCAATTACGTATCATTAATTTCATCCTCTCTCAAGCTTGTGCAACCTTTTCATGATCAAGTTGCTTAAAATTCATAATATCGTTTCTAAGAGAGATGATCTTAGCGGGAGGAAAATACTTAGAGATAAAATCATCTTTGCACTTATTCCAAGAATCAATACTATTTTTAGGCAAAGACGAAAACCCAGTTTAGCACGATCTCTAAGCAAAAAAGGAAATAGCTTCAATTTAACAATATCATTGTCCACATCTTTCTTATTTTGCATATCACGCAAATCAACGAAGCTATTTAGATGAGTAGCGGCATCTTCACTAGGAAGGCCGACGAATTGATCTTTCATAACAAGATTCAACAAAGCAGCATTGATTTCACAAGATTTGGTATCGGTAAGAGGAGCAATCGGAATGCTAAGGAAATCATTATTGTTGGTATTGGTAAAGTCACACAATTTGGTATTATATTGAGCCATCGTGACAAGCAAGCAATCCAACACACGAGCAAACAAGAAGAAAGCGAAAAAGAGGCGAACGGAAAAGAGAGGGCGAATAAAACGGCAAGGGTGAAGTGGGGGAGAGGAAAACGAGAGGCAAATGGCAAATAATGTAATGAGGGAGATAAGGGTTTGTGATGGGTACTTGGTATGTTGACTTTTGCGTAGACCTCCCCGGCAACGGCGCCAGAAATCCTTCTTGCTACCTCTTTAGCACTGCGTTGGTTTTCCCTTGAAGAGGAAAGGGTGATGCAGCAAAGTAGCGTAAGTATTTCCCTCAGTTTTTGAGAACCAAGGTATCAATCCAGTAGGAGGCTACGCGCGAGTCCCTCGCACCTACACAAAACAAATAAATCCTCGCAACCAACGCGATAAGGGGTTGTCAATCCCTACACGGCCACTTACGAGAGTGAGATCTGATAGATATGGTAAGATAATATGTTTGGTATTTTTATGATAAAGATGCAAAGTAGAATAAAAGCAAAGTAAATAGATAAGTGTTGGAAGATTAACATGATGGAAGATAGACCCGGGGGCCATAGGTTTCACTAGTGGTTTCTCTCAAGAGCATAAGTATTTTACGGTGGGTGAACGAATTACTGTTGAGCAATTGACATAATTGAGCATAGTTATGAGAATATCTAGGTATGATCATGTATATAGGCATCACGTCCAAGACAAGTAGACCGACTCCTACCTGCATCTACTACTATTACTCCACACATCAACCGCTATCCAAAGATGCATCTAGAGTATTAAGTTCATAAGAACAAAGTAACGCCTTAAGCAAGATGACATGATGTAGAGGGATAAATTCATGCAATATGATAAAAACCCCATCTTGTTATCCTCGATGGCAACAATACAATACGTGCCTTGTTGCCCCTACTGTCACTTGGAAAGGACACCGCAAGACTGAACCCAAAGCTAAGCACTTCTCCCATTGCAAGAAAGATCAATCTAGTAGGCCAAACCAAACTGATAATTCGAAGAGACTTGCAAAGATAACCAATAATACATAAAATAATTCAGAGAAGATTCATATATTGTTCATAGATAAACTTGATCATAAACCCAGAATTCATCGGTCTCAACAAACACACCGCAAAAACAAGATTACAACGAATAGATCTCCACGAGAGAGGGGGAGAACATTGTATTGAGATCCAAAAAGAGAGAAGAAGCCATCTAGCTAATAACTATGGACCCGAAGGTCTGAGGTAAACTACTCACACATCATCGGAGGGGCTATGGTGTTGATGTAGAAGCCCTCCGTGATCGATGCCCCCTCGTGAGCTCCTAACAGGCCCCAAGAGGGATCTCGTGGGTCTGAGAAGGTTCTTGGCGGTGCACTTAGGTTTTTGGCTCATGTTCTGATCGTTTGGGGGTACGTAGGTATATATAGGAGGAAGGAGTTCATCGGTGGAGCGACAGGGGGCCCATGAGGGTGGAGGGCGCGTCTGGGGGGTAGGCGTGCCCCCTACCTCGTGGCCTCCTCCTTTGTTTCTTGGCATAGGGTCCAAGACCTCTGAATCATGTTCGTTCCGAAAATCACGTTCCCGGAGGTTTCATTCCGTTTGGACTCTGTTTGATATTCTTTTTCTGCGAAACTCTGAAATAGGCAAAAAAACAGCAATTCTGGGCTGGGCCTCCGGTTAATAGGTTAGTCCCAAAAATAATATAAAAGTGAATAATAAAGCCCTGTAATGTCCAAAACAGAAGATAATATAGCATGGAGCAATCAAAAATTATAGATACGTTGGAGACGTATCAAGCATCCCCAAGCTTAATTCCTGCTCGTCCTCGAGTAGGTAAATGATAAAAACAGAATTTTTTATGTGGAATGCTACTAGGCATAATTTCAATGTAATTCTTCTTAATTGTGGTATGAATATTCAGATCCGAAAGATTCAAGATAAAAGTTCATATTGACATAGAAATAATAATATTTCAAGCATACTAACTAAGCAATTATGTCCTCTCAAAATAACATGGCCAAAGAAAGTTCATCCCTACAAAATCATATAGTTTAGTCATGCTCCATTTTCGTCCCACAAGAGTGCTCTCATCATGCACAACCCCGATAAAAAGCCAAGCAATTGTTTCATACTTTATTAATCTCAAACTTATAAACCTTCACGCAATACATGAGCGCGAGCCATGGATATAGCACTATGGGTGGAATAGAGTATGATGATGGGGGTTATGTAGAGAAGACAAAAAAGGAGATAGTCTCACATCAACGAGGCTAATCAATGAGCTATGGAGATGCCCATTGATTGATGTTAATGCTAGGAGTAGGGATTGCCATGCAACGGATGCACTAGAGCTATAAATGTATGAAAGCTCAACAAAAGAAACTAGTGGGTGTGCATCCAACTTGCTTGCTCATGAAGACCTAGGGCACTTGAGGAGGCACATTGTTGGAATGTACAAGCCAAGTTCTATAATGAAACATTCCCACTAGTATATGAAAGTGATAAAACAAGAGACTCTCTACCATGAAGATTATGGTGCTACTTTGAAGCACAAGTGTGGTAAAAAGATAGTAACATTGTCCCTTCTCTCTTTTTCTCTCATTTTTTTGTTTATTCCTCACTTGGGACAATGCTCTAGAAAATGATGATCATCACACTTCTATTTATTTACAACTCAATGATTACAATTCGATACTAGAACAAAGTATGACTCTATATGAATGCCTCCGTGTGTACCGGGATATGCAATGAACCAAGAGTGACATGTATGAAAAATTATGAACGGTGGCTTTGCCACAAATACTATGTCAACTACATGATCATGCTAAGCAATATGACAATGATGAACGTGTCATGATAAATGGAATGGTGGAAAGTTGCATGGCAATATATCTCGGAATGGCTATGGAAATGCCATAATAGGTAGGTATAGTGGCTGTTTTGAGGAAGATATAAGGAGGTTTGTGTGTGAAAGAGCGTATCATATCACGGGGTTTGGATGCACCGTGAAGTTTGCACCAACTCTCAATGTGAGAAAGGGCAATGCACTGCAAACCGAAGAGGCTAGCAATGATGGAAAGGTGAGAGTGCGTATAATCCATGGACTCAACATTAGTCATAAAGAACTCACATACTTATTGCAAAAAATCTACAATTCATCATAAACCAAGCACTACGCGCATGCTCCTAGGGGGATAGATTGGTAGGAAAAGACCATCGCTCGTCCCCGACCGCCACTCATAAGGAAGACAATCAAAGAACACCTAATGTTTCAAATTTGTTACATAACGTTTACCATACGTGCATGCTACGGGACTTGCAAGCTTCAATACAAGTATTTCTCAAATTCACAACTACTCAACTAGCACAACTTTAATATCACTACCTCCATTTCTCAAAACTATCATCAAGCATCAAACTTCTCTTAGTATTCAAAACACTCATAAGAAAGTTTTTACTAATCTTGAATACCTAGCATATTATGATTATTTAAGCGAATTACCATGCTATTTAAGACACTCAAAATAATCTAAGTGAAGCATGAGAGACCAATAATTTCTATAAAACAAATCCACCACCGTGCTCTAAAAGATATAAGCGAAGTACTAGAGCAAAACTATATAACTCAAAAAGATATAAGTGAAGCACATAGAGTATTCTAATAATTTCCAAATCATGTGTGTCTCTCTCAAAAGGTGTGTACAGAAATGATGATTGTGGAAAACTAAAAAGAAAATACTCAAATCATACAAGACGCTCCAAGCAAAACACATATCATGTGGTGAATAAAAATATAGCTCCAAGTAAAGTTACCGATGGAAGTAGACGAAAGAGGGATGCCTTCCGGGGCATGCCCAAGCTTTGGCTTTTTGGTGTCTTTAGATTATCTTGGGGGTTCCATGGGCATCCCCAAGCTTAGGCTCTTGCCACTCCTTGTTCCATAATCCATCAAATCTTTCACCCAAAACTTGAAAACTTCACTACACAAAACTCAACAGAAAATCTCGTGAGCTCCGTTAGCGAAAGAAAACAAAAGACCACTTCAAGGTACTGTAATGAACTCATTATTTATTTATATTGGTGTTAAACCTACTGTATTCCAACTTCTCTATGGTTTATAAACTATTTTACTAGCCATAAATTCATCAAAATAAGCAAACAACACAAGGAAAGCAGAATCTGTCAAAAACAGAACAGTCTGTAGTAATCTGTAGCTAAGGCAAACTTCTGGAACTCCAAAACATATACCAAAATAGGACGACCTAGAAAATTTGTTTATTGATCAGCAGAAATTGGAATTAGTATTTTATCACGCTCTGGTGATTTTTAACAATTAATTTTGTGAACAGAAAGTTTCTGGAAATTTCTGCAAGATCAAATAACTATCATCCAAGAAGATCCTATAGGTTTAAATTGGCACAAACACTAATTAAAACATAAAAACACATCTAACCAGAGGCTAGATCAAATATTTATTCCTAAACAGAAGCAAAAAGCAAAAAACTAAAAAATAAAATTGGGTTGCCTCCCAACAAGCACTATCGTTTAACGCCCCTAGCTAGGCATAAAAGCAAGGATAGATCTAGGTATTGCCATCTTTGGTAGGCAATCCATAAGTGGCTCTCATAATAGATTCATAAGGTAATATTATTTTCTTCCTACGGAAGTGCTCCATGCCTTTCTTTAATGGAAATTAGAATATAATATTCTCTTCCTTCATATCAATAATTGCCCCAATCGTTCTAAGGAAAGGTCTACCAAGAATAATAGGACATGAAGGACTGCAATCTATATCAAGAACGATAAAATCTACGAGCACATAGTTCCTATTTACAAAAATAAGAACATAATTAATTCTTCCCATAGGTTTCTTAATAGTGGAATCCGCAAGGTGCAAGTTTAGAGAGCAGTCATCAAAATCACGGAAACCTAGCAAATCACATAAAGTCTTTGGAATCGTGGAAACACTAGCACCCAAGTCACACAAAGCATAGCATTCATGATATTTAATCTTAATTTTAATAGTAGGTTCCCACTCATCATAAAGTTTTCTAGGGATAGAAACTTCCAACTCAAGTTTTTCTTCATAAGATTGCATCAAGGCATCAACGATATGTTTGGTAAAAGCTTTATTTTGACTATAAGCATGAGGAGAATTTAGCACGGATTGCAACAAGGAAATACAATCTATCAAAGAGCAATTATCATAATTAAATTCCTTGAAATCCAAGATAGTGGGTTTATTAACATCTAATGATTTGATTTCTTCAATCCCACTTTTATCAAATTTAGCTTCAAGATCTAAAAACTCTTAATTTTTGGAACGCCTTCTAGGTAAAGGTGGATCATATTCAGTCCCATCATTATCAAGATTCATATTGAAAAACAAAGGTTTATTAGGGGACACATCAATAACTTTTAGATCTTCATCTTTATTTTCATAGGAACTACTAGAACACGCTCTTATAAAGGAATCTTTCTTAGCACGCATCCTAGCGGTTCTTTCTTTGCACTCATCAATGGAAATTCTCATGGCTTTGAGAGACTCATTGATATCATGCTTAGGAGGAATAGATCTAAGTTTTAAAGAATGAACATCAAGAGAAATTCTATCAACGTTCCTAGCCAAATCATCAACTTTAAGCAATTTCTCTTCAAGCAAAGCAATGCAATTCTTTTGAGAATTCATAAATTCCTTAACACTAGTCTCAAATTCAGAGGGCATCTTATTAAAATTTTCATAAGAAATGTTGTAGGAATTACCGTAATTATTAGAGGAATTACTAGGATAAGGCCTAGGATTAAAGTTTCCTCTATACGCGTTGTTACCAAATTTATTCCTACCAACAAAATTCACATCCATATATTCATTATTATTCTCAATCAAAGTAGACAAAGGCATATCATTAGGATCAGAAGAAACACTCTTAGTATCAAATAAGTTCATAAGTTCATCCAACTTTCCACTCAAAACATTAATTTCTTCTATCGCATGCACTTTTTTATTAGTAGATCTTTCAAAGGTGCCATTGAGAATAATTAACCATAATATTATCTAAGAGTTTAGTAGATTCTCCTAAAGTGATTTCCATAAAAGTGCCTCCCGCGGCCGAATCTAAAAGATTTCTAGAAGCAAAATTCAATCCGGCATAAATTTTTTGTATAATCATCCACAAATTCAAACCATGAGTTGGGCAATTACGTATCATTAATTTCAATTTCTCCCAAGATTGTGCAACATGTTCATGATCAAGTTGCTTAAAATTCATAATATCGTTTCTAAGAGAGATGATATTAGCGGGAGGAAAATACTTAGAGATAAACTCATCTTTGCACTTATTCCAAGAATCAATACTATTTTTAGGCAAAGACGAAAACCAAGCGTTAGCATGATCTCTAAGCGAAAAAGGAAATAGCTTCAATTTAACAATATCATTGTCCACATATTTCTTCTTTTGCATATCACACAAATCAACGAAGCTATTTAGATGAGTAGCGGCATATTCACTAGGAAGGCCGGCGAATTGATCTTTCATAACAAGATTCAACAAAGCAGCATTGATTTCACAAGATTTGGTATCGGTAAGAGGAGCAATCGGAATGCTAAGGAAATCATTATTGTTGGTATTGGTAAAGTCACACAATTTGGTATTATCTTGAGCCATCGTGACAAGCAAGCAATCCAACACACGAGCAAACAAGAAGAAAGCGAAAAAGAGGCGAACGGAAAAGAGAGGGAGAATAAAACGGAAAGGGTGAAGTGGGGGAGAGGAAAACGAGAGGCAAATAGCAAATAATGTAATGCGGGAGATAAGGGTTTGTGATGGGTACTTGGTATGTTGACTTTTGCGTAGACCTCCCCGACAACGGCGCCAGAAATCCTTCTTGCTAGCTCTTGAGCACTGCGTTGGTTTTCCCTTGAAGAGGAAAGGGTGATGCAGCAAAGTAGCGTAAGTATTTCCCTCAGTTTTTCAGAACCAAGGTATCAATCCAGTAGGAGGCTACGCATGAGTCCCTCGCACCTACACAAAACAAATAAATCCTCGCAACCAACGCGATAAGGGGTTGTCAATCCCTACACGGTCACTTACGAGAGTGAGATCTGATAGATGTGGTAAGATAATATTTTTGGTATTTTTATGATAAAGATGCAAAGTAAAATAAAAGCAAAGTAAATAGATAAGTGTTGGAAGATTAACATGATGGAAGATAGACCCGGGGGTCATAGGTTTCACTAGTGGCTTCTCTCAAGAGCATAAGTATTTTACGGTGGGTGAACGAATTACTGTTGAGCATTTGACAGAATTGAACATAGTTATGAGAATATCTAGGTATGATCATGTATATAGGCATCACGTCCAAGACAAGTAGACCGACTCTTGCCTGCATCTACTACTATTACTCCACACATCAACCGCTATCCAGCATGCATCTAGAGTATTAAGTTCATAAGAACAGAGTAACGCCTTAAGTAGGATGACATGATGTAGAGGGATAAATTCATGCAATATGATAAAAACCCCATCTTGTTATACTCGATGGCAACAATACAATATGTGCCTTGTTTCCCCTACTGTCACTGGGAAAGGACACCACCAAGACTGAACCCAAAGCTAAGCACTTCTCCCATTGCAAGAAAGATCAATCTAGTAGGCCAAACCAAACTGATAATTCGAAGAGACTTGCAAAGATAACCAATAATACATAAAAGAATTCAAAGAAGATTCAAATATTGTTCATAGATAAACTTGATCATAAACCCACAATTCATCGGTCTCAACAAACACACCGCAAAAAGAAGATTACATCGAATAGATCTCCACGAGAGGGGGGGAGAACATTGTATTGAGATCCAAAAAGAGAGAAGAAGCCATCTAGCCAATAACTATGGACCCGAAGGTCTGAGGTAAACTACTCACACATCATCGGAGGGGCTATGGTGTTGATGTAGAAGCCCTCCATGATCGATGCCCCCTCCGGCGGAGCTCCGGAACAGGCCCCAAGATGGGATCTCGTGGGTACAGAAGGTTGTGGCAGTGGAATTAGGTTTTTGGCTCCTGTTCTGATCGTTTGGGGGTACGTAGGTATATATAGGAGGAAGGAGTACGTCGGTGGAGCAACAGGGGGCCCACGAGGGTGGAGGGCGCGCCTGGGGGGAGGCGCGCCCCCCTACCTTGTGGCCTCCTCCTTTGTTTCTTGGTGTAGGGTCCAAGTCCTCTGGATCATGTTCGTTCCGAAAATCACGTTCCCGAAGGTTTCATTCCGTTTTGACTCTGTTTGATATTCTTTTTCTGCGAAACTCTGAAATACTCAAAAAACAGCATTTCTGGGCTGGGCCTCCGGTTAATAGGTTAGTCCCAAAAATAATATAAAAGTGAATAATAAAGCCCAATAATGTCCAAAACAGAAGATAATATAGCATGGAGCAATAAAAAATCATAGATACGTTGGAGACGTATCACCCATCATATGAGCAAGCGCGTGGATCACACCATAGGGTTAGTTGTATGTTGATAGGACTGTGTATTGGAGGGCAAGAGTGACAGAAGCTTCAACCTAGCATAGAAATTGATGCATACGGGATTGAAGCGGGACCAATATATCTTAATTCTATGGTTGGGTTTTACCTTAATGAACGTTAGTAGTTGCGGATGCTTGCTAATAGTTCCAATCATAAGTGCATAGAATTCCAAGTCAGGGATGACATGCTAGCAGTGGCCTCTCCAACATAAAACTTGCTATCAGTCTAGTAAAGTATTCAATTTCTTAGGGACGATTCCGCAACTCCTACCACCACTTTTCCACACTCTCTATACTAACTTTATTGCTTCTTTACCTAAACAGCCCCTAGTTTTTATTTATGTGCTCTTTATTATCTTGCAAACCTATCCAACAATACCTACAAAGTACTTCTAGTTTCATACTTGTTTTAGGTAAAGTGAACGTTAAGCGTGCGTAGAGTTGTATCGGTGGTCGATAGACCTTGAGGGAATATTTGTTCTACCTTTAGCTCCTTGTTGGGTTCGACACTCTTACTTATCGAAAGAGGCTACAATTGATCCCCTATACTTGTGGGCTATCAGTGCCGATGAAACTTGTTAGCTATATGTGTCTTCAATCATCAGTATGCGTGACCACTAAGCGTCTCCCGTTCGAAAAGGTTACATCTATAAATATGCATGCATTTGCATATTTATAACCGTGATTCTTTCAAATTGTCCAACATTATCCATGGACAGCCCGAGTATGTGTAGATTGGGTTCGTTTTCCCATATGCTCTGCTCCAGATCCGATGCAGAATTTTGTCAGTGCCTCCCGTTGTTCTCCAGGTACACATCCTCTCTGCTTATTGCCGAGATGTGTATCAGGAGAACAACGAGGAGGTGCTGCCGAAATTTTGCGTCGGATCCGGAGTAGAGCATGGGAAACGAACCAATCTACCTACACATACTCGGGTGGGATTAGGACCTATCTTTACCAATTAGCATCTAGGTTGCATGCACGTAATAAAACTGACAAACTCCATTAACTGATGAATATGGTTTGCTAAATTATGTATATATTTCTTGTGTGTCCAGTTGCTAGGCAAGATGAGTGATCGTGTGTGGATGTACACCAGACACACTAGTCAGAAAGACCGGTGAATGGTTAACAAAAACCAAGTGGTTTGTGAGAGCCGCATTTGCAAATGGCCAGAGAAAAACCCGGTGTCCCTGTGTCCAGTGCGACAACTATCATAGGAGGATAGAGCTTGAAATGAGTAAACACCTGCAGAAGTGGGGTTTTGCGCCTGCTTATACAGTCTGGATATTTCATGGTGAGTCTGCCCAACGTGCTAGAGCCGAGGTGGTTCGTCGTCGCACCGATGAGCATGGTATCGGGATGGAAGACGTGAGGCAAAACTATGATGATGCTCGGGACTCAGACGATGAGATGGAGGAATCTACAAAGGCCTTCAATGAAATGTTGGAGTCTTCAAAACATCCTGTCCACGAGCACACTGAGCTTTGTCAACTGGATGCCATCTCACAAATAATGGCTCTGAAGGCTCAATTCAACTTGGGAAGAGAATGCTACGATGTGATGATGACAGTATTCGGACTTTTTCTACCCAAAGGCCACGTAATGCATGCAAACCTGTACCAGTCAGAAAAAATCCTCCGTGCTCTTAAGATGCCCTATGAGAAGATACATGCCTGTGAGAAAGGATGTTCCTTATTTAGGCTTGAGTATGCAGACTTGAACTATTGTCCCATTTGCAAGTCTTCCAGGTATGTTGTGGTAGACAACGGTATCGGCGAGAAGACGCAGACCAAAATCCCTGTTAATGTTCTTCGGTATAGGCCAATTGTACCAAGACTTCAACGTCTTTTCATGGTCGAAGAGACGGCCAAACAGATGACATGCACAAAACGGGTAAAAGAACTGAACTAGATGCAGATGGGAATGTAATGATGGTACACACATCGGATGGTGAAGTGTGGAAGCGCTTCGATGCGTTACATGCGCAAAAAGCGGCAGATCCAAGGCATCCTCGAGTCGCCATCAACACGGATGGGTTCAGTGTGTTTGGTCTGACGACAACCCAATACAGTTGTTCGCCCGTATTTGTCTTTCCACTCAATCTCCCCCCCCCCCCGGACAGATTATGCAAAGAAAAAACATGGCTTCTTCTCTCTCTTTCATTCTCAATACCATGTTCTCCTCGATGTTCTTGGAGATCTATCCGATGTAATCTTCTTTTGCGGTGTGTTTGTCAAGATCCGATGAATTGTGGTTTTATGATCAGCTTATATATGAATATTATTTGAATCTTCTCTGAATTCTTATCTGCATGATTTGATATCTTTGTATTTCTCTTCAAACTATCGGTTTGGTTTGGCCAACTAGATTGGTTTTTCTTGCAATGGGAGAGGTGCTTAGCTTTGGGTTCAATCTTGCGTGATTTCCCCCAGTGACAAAGTAGGGGTAGCGAGACACGTATTGAATTGTTGCCATCGAGGATAAAAAGATGGGGTTTTCATCATATTGCTTGAGTTTATTCCTCTACATCATGTCATCTTACTTAAGACGTTACTCCATTCTTTATGAACTTAATACTCTAGATGCATGTTGGATAGCGGACGATCTGTGTAGTAATAGTAGTAGATATGATGTAGGCAGGAGTCGGTCTACTTGACACGGACGTGATGCCTATATGCATAATCATTGCCTTGGATATTGTCATAACTTTGCACTTTTCTATCAATTGCTCGACAGTAATTTATTCACCCACCGTATTATTTGCCATCATGAGAGAATTCTCTAGTGAAACCTATGGGCCCCGGGTCTATTTTCCATCATATTTGTTTCCAGTCTACTATTTAGCAATCTTTTATTTTCAGATCTATAAACCACAAAAAACCCAAAAATATTTTATCTTTTGTTTAGTTCTATCTATCTCTATCAGATCTCACCTTTGCAAGTGACCGCGAAGGGATTGACAACCCCTTTATCACATTGGGTGCAAGTGTTTGATTGTTTGTGTAGGTGCATCTATTGGGGACTTGCGCGTTTCTCCTACTGGATTGATACCTTGGTTCTTAACTGAGGGAAATACTTATCTCTACTATGTTGCATCACCCTTTCCTCTTCAAGGGAAAAACGAACGCAAGCTCAAGAAGTAGCACCCGTCTACCTGTGGCCCGGAGCGCGGCGCCAGCAGAGGGCCAGACCTGGCCAAACGACAAGACTCCATGAGCAAGGCCCTCGCGAGGAGACCCTCTTCGCGAGGCGTGCATCGTCAAGCTTCATCAGCGGCCTCGCGAGGCGGCTTCCCGAGGCCCCTCGTGGAGGCGTGTAGAACAAGGATCAGACAGAGGAGTCACGTGAACCTGCTATTTCACATGGGTGACGAGCGTGACAACGAGTGGAGCCAGAGAGGCGCTAGCAGACGCGGATAAGGAGGCTTTCCTCTTTAGTGCTAAGGGAGCATGGACGGGCGTCGATTCCTGAAGCAATCCCCAAAGGTTGTCGCTTTGGCGCAAGAAGACCAGGACAAAGGGTTTGCCAAGATGGAGATCATCTCCGAGCCCACCAGCTGCTACCTCTTGAGCTTGTGTTGGTTTTTTCCTTGAAGAGGAAAGGGTGATGCAGCAAAGTAGAGTAAGTATTTCCCTCAGTTTTGAGAACCAAGGTATCAATCCAGTAGGAGACAATGCACAAGCCACCGAATACATGCACAAACAAACACCAACTTGCACCCAACGCGAGAAAGGGGTTGGCAATCCCTTCACGGTTATTTGCAAAGTGAGATCTGATATAGATGGATAAACGGTAAAGTAATAGTTTTGGTATTTTTGGTTTATGGAACGGAAAGTAAAAGATTGCAAAGAAATTAAGTAGGAAACTAAAATTGTAGATCGGAAACTTATATGATGGAAAGTAGACCCGGGGGGCATAGGTTTCACTAGAGGCTTCTCTCAAGATAGAAAATATTATGGTGGGTGAACAAATTACTGCCGAGCAATTGATAGAAAAGCGCAAAGTTATGACGATATCTAAGGCAACGATCATGAATATAGGCATCACGTCTGTATCAAGTAGACCGAAATGATTCTGCATCTACTACTATTACTCCACACATCGACCGCTATCCAGCATGCATCTAGAGTATTAAATTCATAAAGAACGGAGTAACGCATTAAGAAAGATGACATAATGTAGAGGAATTAACTCAAGCAATATGACGAAAACCCCATCTTTTTATCCTCGGTGGCAACAATACTATACGTGCCTTGCTTCCCCTATGTCACTGGGAAATAGGGATGAAAATGGAGTGGAAAGTTTCCGCTTTTTCGGAGGAAAAATGGAAACGGAGAGGAGATATGAAAACGGAAATGGAAATTTGCAAAACAAAAATGAAAATGGAATTTTTTATGCGGAAACGGAAACAAAAACGGAACAGTGTTTTCCGGTGGAACAAATGTGGAAACGGAACTTTCCATTTCCATAAATATGGAATTTCCGTTTCTACTATAGGCCTATTGCTGCTTTTTAGCCCAACTACCAAACAACACACAATGACGAGTAGAATGAGCAGAATGGATCATTTGAGGACCAACTTTTATTACCAGACACGTACTCAACTAGACCATATACAGGATTGTCATGTACTACTACAATACTATCCTATGTTACTAACACAACCATATTATTTTGTAGTCAGGTTAACAATTCCATAAATTTGTTTGTTTTTGTCTATATTTCTCTATGATTCAAAGAGGTTTTAAGTTCTGGTCAACAAACCGTTTTGTTTTTGTGTCCGCTCTGCATTCGCTCCGTGTCTGTTTCCGGTAGTATTTGTTTCCGTATTCGTTTTCGGGGTTTCTGTATTCATTTCTGCTTCTGCAAAAAAATATGAAAACAAATATGGTAGCACCCAGTTCCGTCCGTTTCCGCCGTTTTCATCCCTACTGGGAAAGGACACCGCAAGATTGACCCCAAAGCTAAGCACTTCTCCCATTGCAAGAAAAAACCAAACTAGTTGGCCAAACCAAATCAATAGTTCGAAGAGACTTGCAAATATATCAAATCATGCATATAAGAATTCAGAGGAGATTCAAATAATATTCATAGATAAGCTGGTCATAAATCCATAATTCATCAGATCTCGGCAAACACACCGCAAAAGAGTATTACATCGAATAGATCGCCAAGAACATCGAGGATAACTTTGTATTCAGAATCAAAGAGAGAAGAAGCCATCTAGCTACTAGCTACGGACCCGTAGGTCTGTGGTAAACTACTCACGCTGTTGGGGAACGTTGCATAAAATAAAATTTTCCTACGTTCACCAAGATCCATCTATGAGTTCATCTAGCAACGAGATAGAGAGATGCATCTACATACCCTTGTAGATCGCGTGCGGAAGCATTCAAGAGAACGGGGTTGAGGGAGTCATTCTCGTCATGATCCAAATCACCGGAGATCCTAGCGTCGAACGGACGGCACCTCCGCATTCAACACACGTACGGTCAGCATGACGTCTCCTCCGTCTTGATCCAGCAAGGGGGAAGGAGAGGTTGATGAAGATCCAGCAGCACGACGGCATGGTGGTGGATGCAGCAGGCTCCCAGGCTTCGCCAAGCAACTACGGGAGGAGGAGGAGGTGTAGCAGGGAAGGAGGCGCCAAGACTTAGGGTGCGGCTGCCTCCCTCCCCTCCTTTATATAGGCCCCACAGGCGCCGGCCTGAGATGGGAATCTCCCAAGGGGCGGCGGCCAGGGGTGGAGTGCCCCAAGGCAAGTGGGTGCGCCCCCCTAGGGTTTTCAACCCTAGGCTAGGGGGCCCAAAGGGGCGCACCAGCCCACTAGGGGCTGGTTCCCCTCCCACTTCAGCCCATGGGGCCCTCCGGGATAGGTGGGCCCACCCGGTGGACCCCGGGACCCTTCCGGTGGTCCCGGTACAATACCGGGTGACCCCGAAACATTCCCGATGGCCGAAACCGCACTTCCTATATATAATTCTTTACCTACGGACCATTCTGGAACTCCTCGTGACGTCCGGGATCTCATCTGGGACTCCGAACAACATTCGGTTTGCTGCATACTCATATTCATACAACCCTAGCGTCACCGATCCTTAAGTGTGTAGACCCTACAGGTTTGGAGACATGCAGACATGACCGAGACGGCTCTCCGGTCAATAACCAACAGCAGGATCTGGATACCCATGTTGGCTCCCACATGCTCCTCGGTGATCTCATCGAATGAACCACGATGTCGAGGATTCGAGCAACCCGGTATACAATTCCCTTTGTCAATCGGTATGTTACTTGCCCGAGATTCGATCGTCGGTATCCCAATACCTTGTTCAATCTCATTACCGGCATGTCACTTTACTGCATCAGTAATGCATGATCCGTGACCAAACACTTGGTCACTCTGAGCTCATTATGATGATGCATTACCGAGTGGGCCCAGTGATACCTCTCCGTAATACGGAGTGACAAATCCGATCTCGATCCGTGACAACCCAATGTACACTTTCGGGATACCATGGTGCACCTTTATAGTCACCCGATTCGTTGTGACGCTTTGGTACACCCAAAGCACTCCTACGGTATCCGGGAGTTACACGATCTCATGGTCTAAGGAAAAGATACTTGACATTGGAAAAGCTCTAGCAAAACGAACTACAGGATCTTGTGCTATGCTTAGGATTGGGTCTTGTCCATCACATCATTCTCCTAATGATGTGATCCCGTTATCAATGACATCCAATGTCCATAGTCAGGAAACCATGACTATCTATTGATCAACGAGCTAGTCAGCTAGAGGCTCACTAGGGACCTATAGTAGTCTATGTATTCACACGTGTATTACGATTTCCGGATAATACAATTATAGCATGAATAAAAGACAATTATCACGAACAAGGAAATATAATAATAATCCTTTTATTATTGCCTCTAGGGCATATTTCCAACAGTCTCCCACTTGCACTAGAGTCAATAATCTAGTTACATTGTGATGAATCGAACACCCATAGAGTTCTCGTGTTGATCATGTTTTGCTTATGAAGAGGTTTAGTCAACGGATCTGCGACATTCAGATCCGTATGCACTTTGCAAATTTCTATGTCTCCATCTTGAACATTTTCACGAATGGAGTTGAAGCGACGCTTGATGTGCTGGTCTTCTTGTGAAACCTGGGCTCCTTGGCATGTGCAATAGCTCCAGGTGTTGTCACGGAAGAGTTTGATCGGCCCCGACGCATTGGGTATGACTCCTAGGTCGGTGATGAACTCCTTCACCCAAATTGCTTCATGCACCGCCTCCGAGGCTGCCATGTACTCCGCTTCACATGTAGATCCCACCACCACGCCTCGCTTGCAGCTACACCAGCCATCGCTCCACCATTCAACATATACACGTATCCGGTTTGTGACTTAGAGTCATCCAGATCTGTGTCGAAGCTAGCGTCGACGTAACCCTTTACGACGAGCTCTTCGTCACTTCCATAAATGAGAAACATGTCCTTAGTCCTTTTCAGGTACTTAAGGATATTCTTGACCGTTGTCCAGTGTTCCTTGCCGAATCCTGGTTATTGATCTAGGAGGAATGTAGTACCTTTGAATTAAAAATTAACTTACAACTCGGTGGAGGGCTGGCCCGTTGGTGGGCACGACACGGTGAGGGTGCCCATCGGGGCAGAGCCCCCTGGTGTTATCTTTTTCCCTGGTTTAGGCATCTCCGTCTCCGAGTCTTTGGAGGCAGCCCTCTTCTTCCCGCGCGGGGAGGAGGCCTTAGCCTCCCTTCCGACTATCCTCCTTAGGGGAGGTAACAATTCCCCAGTTCGGATGCGAAGCGTGTGAAGTTCTGATTCTACGTTCTTATCCTTGTTTTTCCTCGAGGGCATCATGCTGAGTACCCGGTCAAGCATCTAGGCCAAGGTGGGACTAGGCGAGCCTTCGAAGTGGCGCCGGACACCTGATTCTCTCCGCTTTGTCGAGCCATTCCCGCCACGTAAGATTTTCAGAATAAACACTTATAACAGATACAAAATAAGGTGTCCGGTATCAAGTTTACTTACTTGGGTATCTAGGCGATTGCAGCTTAGGCTCGCATCCTCGGTGGTGCCCGGACACTTTACTTTCGGTCCGAAGAATAATTTGCACATCCCTTTGAGCTTCAGGCCGAAGAAGTGCTTGACAGTCCGCGGACCCTCTGGATTGAATTCCCACATCCGGAGAGGCCGACGTTGGCACGGCAACATCCGTCGGATTAACATCACTTGCATTATGTTGACAAGGTTAATGTCCCGCTCAAGAAGCTCTCGGTTGTGGTTCTGCAGTACTGGTACGTCACCAGCGGGCCCCCAATTCCGTCCTACGTCGGTCCAAGACGCTAGTTGTGACGGAGGGGCTGGGCGGCACTCGGGGGCGGCCACCCACTTTGTGCCCCTGGGAGCCGTGACATAAAGCCACCTCCGTTGCCATACATCTGATACTTCTGGGAAAGAACCCTCTGGCCATGGCGCGTCAATGTTCCTGCTTATTACGGCACCTCCGCACTCCGCGTGTCGCCCCTCGATCATCTTCGGCTTCACATTGAAGGTCTTGAGCCATAAGCCGAAGTGTTGGGTGACATGGAGGAAGGCCTCGCACACTATAATGAACAACGAGATATGGAGGATAGCGTCCGGAGCCAGATCATGAAAATCCAACCCATAATAGAACACGAGCTCCCTCACAAAAGGATCGAGGGCGAGACCCAAGCCACGGAGGAAGTGGGGAACAAACACGACACACTCATTGGGCTCCGGTGTAGGGATGACCTGCCCTGGAGCAGGAAGCCTGTGCTGGATGTCGGCGGTCAGATATCCAACCTCCCTAAGCTTCACAATATCCTCCGCTTGAATCGAGGAGGCCACCCACCAGCCTTGAGGGTCGGATCCGGACATATTGGAGGATCTGTGGTGTTGGAGCTTAGATCTCGGGTGTTAGAACTCAAGGTGCGAGAAGGCGCGAGCGAGGTGGAAAAGAGGCATAGGCCTCGGCCCCTTTTATAAAGGGGATGAATATCAAGAGTCCTCAGGGGACCGCTTGAGGTTTACCTGGCGGCACACGAAGTCACACCAACGGCCGTCGTAGGGCTACGCACACCCTGATTAATGGAAGATCCCATAATAAGAGGAACACGATCTCTGCCTCGAAGGGACATGCCAATAAAACCGCCTCGCAGTGCGAGACGAGGTGGGGCGGAAGCACCGGTTCGCGTTGAACTGGGCCACGATGCGAGGGCACGGCGTATGAAGATCGCCAGTGGATCAGATTTATGCTATGTTCCCTACAACGGTATGTAAGAATCCCCTCGTGGATCCGGACACGATCTAAATGTTCAATAATTACTTTGGAGTATTCGGAGAAGGAACCCGCCCTGCAATGCCGAAGACATGACTGCACGCCGGACTCATCGTCATTGAAGCCTGGTTCAGGGGCTACTGAGGGAGTCCTGGATTAGGGGGTATCCGGACAGCCGGACTGTATACATCATCCGGACTATTGAAGCGTGAAGATACAAGACTCAAGACTTCGACCCGTGTCCGGGTGGGACTTTCCTTGGCATGGAAGGCAAGCTTGGCGATCCGGATATTATATTTCCTTCCTTGTAACCAACTCCATGTAAACCCTAGCCCTCTCCGGTGCCAATATAAACCGGAGAGGTTGGTCCTTAGAAGGCCGATCACAATTACAATCATACCATCATAGGCTAGCTTCTAGGGTTTAGCCTCTATGATCTCGTGGTAGATCTACTCTTGTACTACCCATATCTTCAATATTAATCAAGCAGGAAGTAGGGTTTTACCTCCATCGAGAGGGCCCGAACCTGGGTAAACATCCGTGTCCCTTGCTTCCTGTTACCATCAGCCTGGACGCACGGATCGGGACCCCCTACCTGAGATCCGCCGGGTTTGACACCGACACGCGGCGGCGGGGTTCAGCGGGCGGGGCGAGTGAGGGAGTCCTGGATTAGGGGGTGTCCGGATAGCCGGACTATAACCTTTGGCCGGACTCCTGGACTATGAAGATACAAGATTGAAGACTTCGTCCGTGTCCGGGTGGGACTGTCCTGGGCGTGGAAGGCAAGCTTGGCGATACGGATATGTAGATCTCCTCCCATTGTAACCGACTGTGTAACCCTAGCCCACTCCGGTGTCTATATAAACCGGAGGGTTTTAGTCCATAGGACGAACAACAATCATACCATAGGCTAGCTTCTAGGGTTTAGCCTCCCCGATCTCGTGGTAGATCTACTCTTGTACTACCCATATCATCAATATTAATCAAGCAGGAGTAGGGTTTTACCTCCATCGAGAGGGCCCGAACCTGGGTAAAAACATCGTGTCCCTTGTCTCCTGTTACCATACGCCTAGATGCATTGTTCGGGACCCCCTACCCGAGATCCGCCGGTTTTGACACCGACATTGGTGCTTTCATTGAGGGTTCCGATGTGCCGTCGCCATCAGGAAGGATGCCTCATCCCGTCTTTAAAGACGGCACTGATGCTAAAGGATCTTTGGCTATCGGCCAAACACTTCGGCTAGGAGGTTTTCTTATGACCGCCTGTTCGGCCGCCGCGCCGACGATGACTTCTCGGGTCATCGAAAGCAATCTTCACGTCAACTCGGAACTCGTCGAGCAGCTAGATCCGATGGAACTCTCTTCCTTAAACGAGCTCTTGGATCGCGTCGCCGTCCTGGGAGTCGCTACAGACTACGATCAGATTGGGCCTAAACCCGATCTGAGAGAGATTAACTCTCCCGTGTCACCCATCACGTTGCGGTGGTGGAGGAACAATGCGGCAAGCCTTCATCTATCTTAAGGACTAGTTATGTCCGGATTCCCGATCCCTCCAAGACGGATACCCGCGGAGGGGAGGACGTCCTCAAGCCACGAACCTAAAGTCGACAATGGGCCGATTCATTGGACAACATCCAAGAACCCAAGCTTCCGAGTTCGAAACTCCTTGGCCCTGGGTCTCAGATTAGGCGAGGTTCTGGATTTAATTCCACCCGCCCACCCAAACATAAGCGATCTATCCCAAATTCGGCAAGAGCCCGCAGAAACAGTACACCATTACTGGGCCAGATTCCTCCTGGTCATGAACAGGATAAAGGACTGCCGCGAGGAGGATGCGATTTCATTCTTCTGCAATAATTGCACGGACAACGGAATCCTCAATGCCATAAGTCGCCGTGAAATTACATGCTTCGCTGACTTGGCGTCCATAGTACGAAAGTACTGTGCGATGGAAAGCGCCTAGAAAACCGAAATAAAATTTTGGGACAATCCGGCCCTGAACACAAATCCAGTCCGAAATAAAAGGGTGCATTATCGCCAGGCACCTGTGTTAAACACCAAAAAGCAAAAACCCTCTATAGGGCATGGAACCGTACTGGAGGGATGGTTCAATGGACCCTGTAAAATTCATAGTACAGAGGGCGCCACACCAACTCATAGCCTTAGAGCATGTTGGATACTCTGGCAGGTGGCCAGAAGTGGCGAAGGGCTTCTAACTCCAGAATCCACAGAGCACCAACCCAAGGATACCAGTACGGTATTAACAGTCTTCGAGACTTTCGCATCAAATAATATGCGGAAACGAACACTCTGCAGCCTTGCCGATGTCCAAATGGGCCATTGAGCTCCTCCCATTCGACATAACCTATAAGCCACGGCGAGCTATTAAGTCACAAGTTTTGGCCGACTTCGTCCCCGAATGGACTGAAGCCGAACTCCCTAAAGAGTACGTCACATATTCCAACTGGATCATGCACTTCGACGGCTCCAAAAGGTTGGCTGGTCTGGGGGCTGGCGTCATTCTGACGTCCCCAACAGGAGATACATTTCAATACGTACTCCAGATAATGTATACGGACTCCAACAACGCAGCCGAATACGAAGCCCTTCTACATGGTCTCCGGATGGCAGTCTCCATGGGCATCCAACGCCTAGAGGTGCGCAGGGATTCGAACCTCGCGATATCCCAAATAAATGGAGACTTTGATGCCAAGGATCCGAAAATGGCAGCTTACCGTAACGTCGTCCTAAAAATCTCAGCTCGGTTCGAGGGGCTCGAATTTCACCATATAGCCCGGGAAAACAATCAGGCAGCAGACGTCTTGGCACGCATTGGCGCAAAGCGCGATGCAGTCCCCCCCCTCCCCAACATTTTCTTGGAGAGGCTATTCAAGCCATCCGTATTATGGGAAGGGGAATCCGGAAATAACAGCCCGGACCCAACCGCACTGCCCGACACCGAACATTCTGACACAACGGGAGGCTCTGCCAACGAAGTAACATCCTCAGCCCACGTAATAATGGCAGTCATTGCCCCGTGGACAGAACCATTCCTAGCCTACCTAACTAGGCAGGAACTTCCCGAGGACCAAAACAAGGCACGCTGCATAGTGCGGCGATCTAAAGCCTATAAAGTCCATGAGGGAGAGCTTTATAAGAAAAGCACCACCGGAGTCCTTCAAAGGTGTATCTCCGAAGAGAAAGGCGGAATCTTCCGCTGAAATTCATGCGGACTCGGCGGGCACCACGCTGCAGCCCGGGCCCTTGTAAGCAAGGCCTTCAGACATGATTTTATTGGCCGACGGCCGGCAGATGCTTTCAGGACTTAGTCCAACGATGCGTCGGTTGCCGCCTCTTTGCTAACCAAAGCCATATGCCACCCACCGCCCTCCAAACTATACCCATCACTTGGCCCTTGGCATGTGCAGGGGCTTGACATGGTTGGACCCCTTAAAGGAGGAACCCACAAGCAAAAATACCTACTGGTCATGGTGGATAAATTCACCAAATGGATAGAGTCCAAGCCTATTAAGACGGCTGAATCCGGACTGGTGATAGACTTCATATCAGGGGTCGTACACCGTTATGGCGTCCCCCACGGCATCATCACTGATAACGGCACGAACTTTACGGCCGACGAGGTCAAACTCTGGTGCAAAAACATGGGCATCAAGCTCGACTATGCTTGATCTATCACCGTCAAACTAACGGTCAAGTCGAGCGAGCAAATGGTCTAATCATGAGCGGCATCAAACCCAGATTAGTGCGGTCCCTCAAGGAATCTAACATGCACTGGGTAGAGGAGCTCGACTCCGTACTCTGGGGGCTGCGGACCACGCCGAATCGCACCACCGGATACACACCATTCTTTATGGTATACGGCGCAGAGGCGGTTCTGCCCTGCGACATAATTCATGACTCACCTCGCGTGCGCATGTACGAAGAAAGAGAAGCCGAACTCGATCGGCGAGGACAGTTTGGACGCCTTGGAGGAGGACCGTGGCGTGGCAAAAGCCCGTTCGAATTCTATCAACAGCAGGCTCGAAGATATCAAAGCGAGAAAATGCAGGCCAAAACTTACAATGTTGGCGAAGTTAGTTCTCGCTGCCGGACAAGAAAAAGGACAAACTCAAGCCCAAATGGGAAGGTCCCTTTATTATTGACCAAGTCCTGACTGGTGGAGCGTACTGTCTGCGAGATGCATCGGATAACCGACTCAAGCCGAACCCATGGAACGCAGCCCGTCTCCGAAGATTCTACGCTTAGCGCCGGAATCTGTGTTCGTCTCCTTCCTCTGTCTATTTTTTTACACATTAGCTGTCTTATATTCCTCCCCTTCTCCCTCCCTTTCTCTTACAGCCTTTAAGGGCTCGTTCGCGCCTTGTTCAAGACACTTTTAACCGACGCACTATCCGTGCTCATTATACACAGGGGCTTCTTTAATGTAAGCTTATTTATCTGGGCTTCATGCCCAACACATGTGTCACACTTCCGCATGTACCTTTTATTCACCATTATATGCATCGATATGACTTAAGTTTTGGCCAAGCTGGGTTGCTTGGCTCTGTGCTTACCCCTCGTTCCCGATTGTTCGGCTAGGCGGTAAAGGGAGCACCTCTGCGATTATTCTTGCCGGGTTAGCCAGATGTGTACCTCGGTACCGGTGAAGCTGAAAGCTAAGCGTTCTTAAGGGAATATTCGGTTGGTGAACTAAAGATGATTTCTCACTTGTTTATTTATCCGCCCCAGATGCTTTTCTCGCTTTTTCGTAGTCCCGACATGCACTTTAGGGCATGCCTCCTGTGGAAAGGAACCCCTAACGGAACTATTCTCCCTGGAAGATGTTTCCTACTAACCATGTAATATAACATAACTAGTTGGGCACTTGTCTGTTCAAGCACTAATGACCCCTACGCCTAGTCTCCACGCATGCCCTAGTTCTTACATTACCGAGAGGGTATTCGGACACACTCCAGACTATCGGGTCCCGAGGTTGAAGCGAAAAGGTCCACCATGACAAACGATCTACAATCCGGCTAGAAGGCATTTTACATGTCATCTTAAATTACATAGTCAATTTGACTGGGTATATTCCTCTTCAATACCATCCAACAAGTTGTCTAGTTTACAGTCCTGTTGGGAATATTTGGCGGCCAACTCTACCTGGCCGTACACTAAGCTCACAGGGATCTCCTTCCCATCAGGCCCCACAGGTCCGACCTCGGCCATGTGTTTTGGGTCAGCCTTCGTGTACCGCGTCTTCACCATGGCCCAGGCCTCCCTGGCGCCTTGTCGGCTGGCCGATATCTTCCATAATCGGAAACGCCGCCGCACTCCCTTAAGCCTCTCTGCAAGCTCTCCAAGATCTTCGGGCATGGAGACAGATGGCCACAAGGCCTGGGCGACGCCTTTCATCACCTGCCGAACTCGTTCATGCAGTTGTAAGAGCTCGGGAAGAAGGTCACCCGTAGAATCGGGCATTTCCTCTGCAGGACGACCTGTGAGCATACCTACAGACATATCTCTGTTAGTCGACTTCCTCGCCGAACTCTTATTCAAAGTTTGTTCAAGCACTTACTAAAAATGCCGCGTCGAAGCCGCCGATTCTCCTTCACGGAGTCCGACAGCTGGGCACGAACATCCTTTAGTTCCTCGCCCAGCTGGGTGTTGGCATCTTGGAGATTATTCTTCTCCTGCCTCACCTTCATAAGCACGCTCTCGCCGGCCTTTAACCGGCGCAATAGTTGTTGTTTGTTCGGATCTACTCCGGCGCCATCTGCAATGTTATTGTCAGATTTGCACACACGCCGCACTTCACAACATACTTATCTTTCGAAGAATATATTACCAGAGGGGGTCTCCTTGGCCTCCCCTGCCACGGCTAGTGCGGCCTCAAGTTGGGCTTTGCACTCTTCCAGCTCCTGGGACAGTTGGGTATTCTTTTCTGTAAGAACATGCATAATAAATGATCCTTAAATCAGTTATTCTAACTGTTTCAAGTCTCGGGGGCTACTGATATATATATAATCATCAAATTTTCTCACTCGTATGTCTTTTACATACTGCTCCGTGGCCCTGGCTAGACCATTTTGAGCGGCACGGAGTGCGCATCTCCCGAGTTGAAGGCGTCCAATGCCTCTTGGGAGAAACAAGCGTTCTGAAGAACTGTCGTGGCGCTTTGTGATTCATGGCACTCTCCACCTCGGAATTGGTGGCGGATAGTCTGTCCGCATCCTCTGTCGGAGGAGCGTCCGACGCACGCCTCGTGTTCACCTCTGCTTCTGGACCTGGCTTTGGATCCTGGCTGGTGGAGGCGCGATTGGCAATCTCTCCGGATAAAGTCCGGCGATCCCTCTTTTTCCTAAGAAAAAAGAGAGCACGGGCGTTAGTATGCATCGTAAGAATAATACCTTGGAATAAGGCGGTACTTCTTTGCTGCGCCGGTGCCTCGACCCAGACTGCGTGTCTCTTTAGCCTGCCCGCCCTCGCGGTCCCTTGTTGGCTAGTCGCCGCAGGCTCGGCATTCCGCCTCAAGATCCTCCCCTGTGAAACACCATTGGTATACGGTGATAAAAAAAGCACGGACGGATCATCTTCGAAGTATTAAGACTTCGGTCTCGATTACTTGTGAGGCAGGGAGCAGTCTAGGATAATCGGCTGTAATAGCCACCAAGGCATTGTCGATGCTCAGTTGGTAAATACCCCATCGATCAGCTCCACGGATATGTCCGGATCCTTTTGGGAGGCCGGATCGAGGGACCGTTCCGGATCCTCGGGTTGTGGAGGAGGGTTGTTTATATCCTTTATGGCCCGGCGCAATTCCTGCGTCGAAATCACAAGATAAGGTACTTGACTATGGGAATATGGAATGGATGGGCAAAAAAGAAGTGTCCGCTTACCCATCTTGGAGGATTGTACATAGAAAATCCGCCCTGAGAATTGACGCGGAGGAACTCCTCCTCTTATCCCTTGTACAAAGTGGGCAAGATCTTCATTAAAGCGGCAATCGAGTCCGGCCCCTTATGGCCGCAGCGGGTGGCGTCATCCTCCCCATTGAAATCCCACATGGGGTGGCCTCTATACTGAAGCGGCTGCACCCCCTGCATAATGCATGTGGCCATGACCTCGATCATGGTCAGCCCGGAATGAGCTAACAGCCTTATCCGGCTCATCAGATAAGGAACGTCCTTGTCATTTTCCTTCTGAGGGCTACGTGGACGCCAGCTCAGGCGCTTCTTCAAGGGAGCATTATCAAACTCAGGGAGGCTGATCAGGATCTGGCAGGGGGACATCTTCTATATAAAACCATTCCGAAGGTCAGTCTTCGGACGCCGTCTTTGGGGTTCCGGATAGATATCCGGTCCCGGCGATGCGCCATACTTCGGCTCCGCCCACTTGATATATTGGCCCCTTCTGGGAACGGGGCACAAGGCAGAACAGTTTCTTCCACAGCGCGAAATGAGCCTCGCAGCCCAAAAACAGATCGCAAAGGGCTACGAAGCCCGCAATATGCAATATGGAGGCGGGCGTAAGGTTGTGCAACTGGAGGCCATAGAACTCCAGGAGCCCCCGGAGAAACAGATGAATTGGAAATCCAAGCCCTCTTATCAAATAAGGGACAAGGCATACCCGCTCTCCCTTGGAGGGATTGGGGACGCTCTCCGCTTGCTCTCCGCCATTATAGGTGGCGAGCCCGGCTCGAACCGGGACCATGAAGGCTGGAGGGAGAAATCCCTTGGTCTGAAGCATCACTAGCTCGTTGTGCGGGACGGAACATCTCTTCTAATTTCCAGGCTGGGGGCTGGGAGAGCGAGAGGAGGGGCTGCGTCGACTGGACATGATGGAATGGATCTCTGTCGGATGCACTCGATGAATGCTCGCGAAGGGAAGATGGTGTGATTTGGATCTAAATCCTCGTCTCTTTAAAAGGCAGCTCATTTACACAGCTAGGGGGGTAAATGTAAAAACACCCTGGCTTTTCGCATTAAATGCGACACATGGAGGATGGCCATTATTGGGCGTGGAAGCCAAGGAGCGCAATATTCATGAGAAGCCGGACATTATTCAACAGGTACACGGAATTTGGAGAAGAACCCGCCTTGCAATGTCGAAGACAATCTGCGCGCCGGACTCGTCGTCATTGAAGCCTAGTTCGGGGGCTACCGAGGGAGTCCTGGATTAGGGGGTGTCCGGATAGCCGGACTATAACCTTTGGTCGGACTCCTGGACTATGAAGATACAAGATTGAAGACTTCGTCCCGTGTCCGGGTGGGACTGTCCTTGGCGTGGAAGGCAAGCTTGGCGATACGGATATGTAGATCTCCTCCCATTGTAACCGACTCTGTGTAACCCTAGCCCTCTCCGGTGTCTATATAAACCGGAGGGTTTTAGTCCATAGGACGAACAACAATCATACCATAGGCTAGCTTCTAGGGTTTAGCCTCTCTGATTTCGTGGTAGATCTACTCTTGTACTACCCATATCATCAATATTAATCAAGCAGGAGTAGGGTTTTACCTCCATCGAGAGGGCCCGAACCTGGGTAAAAACATCGTGTCCTTTGTCTCCTGTTACCATCCGCCTAGACGCACAGTTCGGGACCCCCTACCCGAGATCCGCCGGTTTTGACACCGACAACGAGGTTGCTAGTCGGCCCGCGGCGGTGGGGATGGGGATCGAGAAGATTACTCACAGGAGGTGGGGGTGGGTTTGGAGTGGGTTTTTTTGTGTGGAGTTCGGGAGGATCGGCCCTATATAGGCCATTGTGATCAGAATAACTATTCTGATCCCAGGATCAGAATAGTGTTACTATATATATATATATATATATATATATATATATATATATATATATATATATATATATAGTGTTGGACTATTACATTGCATTAACAGAATATTATTCTGCTACCCTCGCCCCTATAAGGCGCGACGCGTCCACGACCGACTCCAGCCCCAATCCGACTGCTTCCTACCGCCGGAGGCAGCCGTCATGGGCGAAGCGAGCAACGGCGGCCGAGCGAGGGAGCCAGCGGTGCCGTGATTGGCCGGGACGGATCCGCCGCCGCCTCCTCCTTCCTTCGCCGCGGATCCATCGTCGGGTCGCCATCCCCGCCTCCGCCTCCCTCCGTCGCTGGATCCATCGTCGGGTCGTGATCCCCGCCTCTGTCTCGCTCGCGCGAGATCCATCGACAAGGCCGTGATCCCCGCCTCCTGCCTCTCTCCGTCGCCGGATCCATCGTCGAAGCCGTCATCCCCGCCTCCTGCCTCCCTCCGTCGCCGGGTCTCCTTCTCCGGGGCAGTTATCCCCGCAAGGTGCTTCCTCAACGAACCTCTTCGCCAGACGTCCACCACAAGCAGGTGATGCGTCAATGGTGCCGCCTCGCAAGAACATGCCAGTAAGACGCCCACGAGAGGTAGAAGAAGAAGACAGTACACTGGAGGTAATGTCTGCTCCCCACGTTTGTGTCACTCCATCAGTTCGTCGATCTGCTATGAAGAAGAACCCGATGGTACATTGCAAATGCTAGCATCAGTTCATTGACACCCCTGCCACTTGATGCACGATTAGGATGTCGAGGTTACTGTCAGTGCATCTAATATGCATTGCGTCAGTTCAAGTTAAAAAAATTAAACATATGCGTCAGTCCAGGTATAGTGACAAGGTTCAGCTACCGCTGAGAGTTGTATGTTGTTATTCCTAAGAGTACAAGTCATGTAATTGCGTCAGTTCGAACGAGTAACAAAACTGTTACCAAAAAAAATATAAAATTGCTACACAATAAGTTCAGTGATACATAAGCTAGCAGTACTTGTAATGTATATGCATTGATGCACGATTAGGATGTCGAGGTTACTGTCAGTGCATCTAATATGCTATCTTGAGTTCAAGTTAAAAAAATAAACATCGCGTCGATCCCGTAGATAGTGACGAGAGTGCCACAGCTACACAAAGAAGTTCAATGATACATAAACTAGGAGTACTTCTAGTGTAGTTGCATAAGTTATAGAAGAACAGAGGAGAAGTCATGCATGAGTTCAATGTCCAGTTTACAAAAACAGTGCTAAAAAAAGAGCATCAGTACATCCGTGTTTTGAACATGAACGTTCATCATTCGATCAAAACGAAACCAGATTAATCACAAAAACTTTTGAATGTTGTTTGCGAAGCATGCAAGGCGGCGCATGCAAAGAAGCATTTCATGAGCAAAACAGATATGGGGCACCACCGTTGGGTAACACCGTAAATACCGCTGGATATTTCAACAAGACAGCAGATTTGAAGATACACCACAATCATCGTAAGCAGACGGGTCCTTCTATACAAAGCAAACAGCAATGTCCGGGAATGCAAGCTTTGCCGCCATCGGGTTGCAACTAGGCCAACAATATCACCAACAACAAACGTTTTCCTTCCCCAAGATGCAAAAAGCCAAGGACAGGAAGCCGTGGATGGGTTGCAAGAAGGCTTCCACCGGTCGCTCCATCAACATCAATCATCCGTGCTGCAAAAGCGCTATGACGGAAGACCAGGAAAAAGACAGAATTTTTGCCACTCTAGCAGGTTCAAAAGTACAAGATATGAGCCATATACAGGAGCAACATCACAATGAATCCGAGGAGAGACGTCCGTAACGAGAGACGGAGATCTTCGCCATCGTTGTTCCTCCAAGAGATGCATTGCTGCATGTGCCAAGGGTGACACCACCAGCGCCCATAAACCAGGGAGAACAACAAACACCAGAGGCAACGCAGAGCTATACACATGTAAGTTTCCATATAGGAAAAAAATTACAAGCACAGTCCATACTATGGTGTTTTGACCACCCCATCTAACATTTTTGTTTTGTCACTATTGTGTGCAGCCACCTGACATTGAAGCTTATGTTCTGCCAAGGCTGGAGATGAGGTTTGAAACTTTCGAAGAAACTAAGAACTTCTACAACGTATATGCGAAGCACGCTGGTTTTGCTGTCAGGGAAGGCCCCAAGTTTAAGACCAGAGCCTACCTTTATTGCACGTGCCATGGAGTTTATGAATCAAAGGTGTCTGAAGCAAATAGACAGCGTAACAAGACGACAGCCAGAACTAACTGCGGGGCTAAAATGAGGCTGAAGAAGGAAAAGGATGGAACATTTGTCTTTTAAGAGATAGTCTGGGAACACAACCACAAAGCTACAACAAGACCGCAGAAATGCTTGTCTTTTTGCACTCCCACAAAAACTTTGACAAAACAATCTTGGAGTACGTCAAGTACTTGCAGTTCAAAGGCATTGAACACACGCAAATCATGAGCATTCTGGGCGGTGATGACCCTGGTAGCTACTTCCTCGAAATGAATGCCAAAGACCTGATTAACCTGTAAGTAAAAACTTGTTCTCCTCCCATAAACCGCCTACGTCTTTTTTCCTCTGTCAGTACAAACATATCACGCAACGCATGACCTGACGCCAGTTCAACATGCATTTTTCAATGAACTTTTAATATGCAGGAAAGCAAAGAATTCAAGGATTGATGATGTGGACGATGTCCTAAAGACTGCCAACTTCTTTAGGGAGACGAAAGCTATAAACAGGGAATTCTTACATGACATGCAACTCGATGAGTCCCGATGAGTTAAGAACATATTCTGGGCGAACGCAAGCTGCCGAGGAGCGTATCAGGACTTCGGGGACTGCGTAACATTTGACACAACATATAAGACCAACAAGTACCATATGCCACTTGGGGTGTTTGTCGGAACTAACAACCACTTACAGACTACATTCTTTGGTTTTGCCCTGATAAGAGATGAGGATGCAGATTCATTCAAGTGGCTGTTCAGGACATTTTTAAGTTGCATGAGAAGGAAGGCTCCTACATGCATTCTCACAGGTACACCCGCTAAAACCACCCCCAACCACCACGCCCCTACCAAAAAAGAAAAGGAAAGTAACAGAATACAAATGTTGTGTCAGTTCTATTGGTATATATGCACAACCATCCGCTGACCACTCTGAGTCTATTTTCTCATTACTGCACCGATTGCGGCAATGGCTTTGGCGATAGCAGATGTTTTCAAGAACACATTACATAAGCTATGCCGCTGGCACATTATGAAGAAGTACAAGGAACACCTCGCGTACCTGTATTTCCTGCACGACGACTTTAAGGATGAATTCACATCAATTCTCAACTGGCCCCTCATGCCAACTGAGTTTGAGGATGCCTGGAAAAGATTGATGGATAAGTACAACCTCCACGATGATGCCACAATGGTGGGCATGTGGAACGAGCGTGAGAAATGGATATCAGCCTACTTCAAAGAAATTTTCTGCACCAAAATGACATCCGCACAGCAAAGTGAGAGCATGAACTATGTGCTCAAGAAGAACTACGTAAATGAGAGACATAACCTGCACCCGTTTGTCAGCCAGGTAAACTCCTGCGTCAAAACCAGGAGGCAGACAGAGAACTAGGAGACAATGGGTAACCGGGTATAGCTCTATCACTTGTCGTAAGACAAAAAATTACATGCTTACTAAAGTAAAAACTTTATTAGAAGTTTTTCCTGCAAGAAAACTAACAATTTGGTCATCATTCTTGCATCTGCGGAAAGGCAGAACACGCCGACCTTCTATGGGTTTGACACCCAGATGGCAAAAGCTGTACACGAAGTTGTGTACAGCGAGATCAGAGATAGGCTAAAACTGAGCACTCTCTTCACGGCGACAGAGACGGAAGAGCCCACAAAGTACCTAGTGCGCTACAACCACCCGGAAAAACTATCTGTGTGGGCTCAAAGACGCTGCGTTCGGTGGTTGCAGACCCGTGGGAGAAACATATGAGTGCGAAAAGTCAGTGCTATGGAACCACAGTGTAAGGACTACAAAAAGATGTTACATATCAGACTACTTTCTTTGCAAAGTTTTTGTTCGAATGAAATAACAAAAACATGCACCTCTTCCAAAAACAAATACAGGTCTTTTCTGCGTCCATGTCACATGCATGATGCGCATAATTAAGGCTGAAAGTGTTCCGTAGAAATACATACTCGGGAGATACACCAAACGCCCGAACATCCAGCCAACATTTGATGAAATGACTTGAGGACGATGGCGTCAAACAAGGCATCCCAATACTGCATTGAAAGCTCACTCGACGCTCAACATGAGGGTGCATGTAAAAGCTTGAGAAGCCAAGAGCAAATGGCAAGGACGCGATACGTCATGGACAAACTTGAACAAGAACTCGACGCCATGCATTCTGCTGAAAATGGAGGTGTCGCAGACAATGAAGCCATTGAGCAGGATATTGCTACAATGTTATCCGAGATGAACCATATGGGAGCTATTGCACCGTTTGAGAACGAGGAAGATGAGCAGCAGCAACCGGAGCTTGCCTGTGTGCACACTCAAGAGCACCGACAAACTCACATGCGAGATCATGAGCTCGATGGTCTTTGTAAGCCGACGACATGACAATAGCACATCCTACCAGCAGCAGCAGGAAAGGGTGATTAAACCCCCAATATTCTCAAACACAAAGGGGAGGAAGAGCAAGACGCAAGCAGCAGCCAAAAAGCCGCCACGCCCCATCAGGCGCGTGCAATTTGGCCCGGACGGCAAACCCCTCGGGGTAAGGGCATGCGGATTCTGCAACGTCGTGAGCAACCATAACTACCGCACATGCCCACTCCGCACAGATGCCACTGTCAACAAGAACAAGCAGATTGGAGCCACCCAGCTTTCTACCAATGGAGACAACACACGTAACAGCTACACTTGCCGCAAGTGTGGCGGAACTGACGGACATAATGCCCGCACGTGCAAAGTGGGCAAGGAGGTCAGTGGAGTTGAACATAAACAGGGCAACGTACAAAGTTCCAAGCAATCAAATGAAGACGATGAAGAAGAAGAGTTTGATGACAATGACGGGCAATTAGACAAAGACAATGAAGATGATTAAAGGTCGGGGCGAGGAAACTGAAACTGACGATGAAGCTGCCAAGGCTAAACCTGGAAAGAGCGCCGGCAAGGCACAACATTCGGGGACAGTTAGGAGAAGCTCAAGACTGAACAATACATAGTGGTTTTCCTGCTGCGTCAACTAAAAATAACCTTGTAGTCTCAGTTGCATCAAGACACAATGAGGAAGCATTTCACAAAACAACCTCGTTACTAAAACTTATTTAGCTTTATCGTTGATTTCTCTATCGAACTAAAGTTATTTTTTAGTTTCGATTTGTGCTCATGAAGCAGTGACATTATTATGTAAACCATTTGATAATCATTTTGAATGCGGTCACGAAATACGTTTGAAAAAACTTATCTGGATATATCCGACGCAAAACGCTAATGTGAACCAGTAACTCAGGAAAAAAATATGTCAAGGAAAGTTTTAAACTCTTGTAGCACATCAGTACTGATAACTCTCATTCGTCAAGACAAGGCGTAGTACACATCGATGCTGATATAATTTCTGATTTGTGCCCGCTGAAGTAGTGACATTATTATTTAAACCATTTGATAATCCTTTTGAATGCAGTCAAAAAAAATTGAAAAAACTTATCTTGATATATCTGACGCAAAACGCTATTGTGAACCAGGAACTCAGCAAAAAAAATGTCAAGGAAAAATTTAAACTCTTGTATTACATCAGTACTGATAACTCTTTGTCGGCAGTACAAAAGGCATAGTAATAACAAACACACCAGTGAACGACTGGAAAAAAATCATTTTGAAAAAACAAAGCTATGCCTGCTCGCCAATTCCAATTCGGAAAGACCATCAAGACATAAAAATAATTACCTCAAGCAAAATGCGAATATAATACCTCCTGTACTGGTGAAAATCTAATTTATCTGTAAAAAATACTCACAGGTTATCTTGATATAAACAATCCTTAAAAAATACGAAAATTGTTTTAAAAAAACATTAGCACCACACATAGTCTCGCTGGTAATTGGTACGTTCAATTACACTTCAATCACCAGTCCGAGTACGACTGTAGAGGAGTTCAGACCTCCACCAACACCGACACGACACGCAGTAAGTGGGATAAGCAGCTGATAAGTACAGCTTGACTATAATGAATCAGTGCCACAAGAAATGCCATCATCACCACCGCAGACGTGCAAGTGGGATTTTGCAGGTCATAAGTACAGCTTGACAAGACTAGTCAGTTCAACAGTAAAAGCCATTTAAATTGGACGGTTAGTTCTTCGACGCCACCACCTGCGCCACCCACTGGGCGGTTGCCACGACAAGACCGTGAACGGCGACCCCACGCCACAACACCCACTACACACACGCCCGACGAACCGCCTCCCACACACCACCGCCGGGCGCCGAGAAAATACCCCATTGTCTTCCATCTCTCCTCGCTCCCACAAACTACCATTGCCGCTTCCATTTCCATCGCACACAAACCTCCGCCGCCTCTCTCCAAAGCCCAAAGTCGCCGGAGGAAGGCCATGGCGGAGGAACCGTCCGCCAAGCGTCATCATGCCGAGACGTCGGACAAGAGGAGCAACCTCGTCGACATTAAAGTCCCCGGCGAGAAGCGCGACTACACCAGAACGCTCAAAGGGGTTGAGCTCCACGGCAAGGAGACGCTGGAGATCGTCTCGCACCAACAACCGCATAAGGCCGACGAGGTGATCTCCGTGCTCGGAGGAAGCTTGGCGGCAGGTTTCAGGATCGCCCGGCGTTGGTGTGCACTACACCAACGAAGATGAACCTCCCGGATGGCGGCAGTCCTGCAGCTTGTGCGTCGACGAACTCGCTTGGTGTACCACATCGTCATGCCACAAAATGGTGAGCAATCCTACTCATTTTCCCTGCATACGCTTTTATCTGCTTTATTAGTATCAGATCCCTGAAAATTTAATCACACTTGTTTCCCAACTAGATGTACTAGTGTGGTTTGTGAAAAGTGGATGCACTACTGCATTTTCTCAAGTAGATATACTATAAATGTATTTTTGAACCTGATGCACTGGATTACTATTTGGAAAATCTTGCGGAAGATTAAATTCTGAAGTTGATCGACTAGTGTAGTTTATGAAGTTGATACAATAGAGTAGTCTATCTACTCGATGTATTAAAAAAGATATTTCTGAACTTGATGTAGTGAAGTATTTTCTGAATTTGATGTAATGTTATTTTCGTAAGAAAATAAACTAAGGACTTGGTGAAGCACTGGTTCTTTGTTATCCTATTTCAACAAAAGTACACTAAACTAGTAGCAATGCAGAACATACAACATTGACTGAAACTATGTATAATCCAAGAAGAAGAATAACATGATGTACTTAATTTAATTTCAGAACTTTCTTTACTAGTTTTTGAAGTACATTCATCCATTGTTTATCCTACATAAATAACTACTTCATGGATTCATCACTTGTAAAACAAAACAAAAATGGATAATTCAAACATCAAAGTAATGCTAATATTCAAAATGTCTACGCTTCTTGCAGGCCCAAGCGCTTCTGACCGACATGTCAGATGACAAGTTGTTCACATTTGCCGGTTTCAGCATTGAAAGTGACAAACAGAAGCTGAAGTTGTCCAGTATGGAGATCAACCCCAACAAGTTCATCGACATTCAGCACAAGTGGAGAGTTCCATACACCGGAAAAGAGTATGACTCCTTAACTGATGTTGCAGCCATCGTCATCCACCCATTCTACAAAGGCATGAAGAACAAGATCAACACGCAGAAGACTATAAACCGTGGGGACAAGCGAGCTGCCATACAACCTCATCGAGTACGCAGGGAGTAGATGCGTACGCCGCGTACAAGTCATGGTTCATGATCGACTACATCACAGATGGTTCGGAATTTGTGAAAGAGCGGGAGGCTAACAACTTCTACGACCACCCCTATTGCCCCTTTTAGGGATGAAGATACATCAGAGCCTGCCTTTGTTTTACTTCCGCTTGTGCTTGCCTTTTATCTTGTTGTTTCAAATTAGTAGTTTGCTCTTGTTGGGTTGAACCAGTATAATTATGTCGTGCTTGTCATGTTTGAACAAGTTTAGTTATGTCATCAAGTACAATGTTTTGCTTATCTCATTATATAAGTTTGGTTTGGTAGCTTCGTATGTTGTTAATCCATCATTTCAAAATTGAAAAGTAGCTTCTGAATGGAACGTTGTCGTTGCTCTAAAGTACTAGTTATGATGCAACTCATCACGCAACGTTGTTCCATGCCAGCACAACTCAGTACACTTGATCGGACATTACATACTTACTACAATAAAAAGTACAAAGAAGCATCAGTCCGTAAGCGCTACTATGAATGCACTATCAGTACAACTCAGTCTACATGAAAGTATCATAGTTCTGAAAATGACACCAGAAGACACTTGAGAATAATCTCAATAACAAACTCAAAAAGAAGTCAAATAACTAAAATGAAAATAAGTTTACACTCACACAAAACTTACAAGAACTAGAACTAAAAGTATCACCAAGTTATCGGAGGAGTCAAGTACTAGATTCAAACAAACAAAAAAATTGACTGCCCAAGGTCAGGCGCAGGCCCTGACAATGCTAGATACTTGAACTCGAGCCCGTGGGCGAATCCCTAGTAATCCGCACAATGCAGGACCCGCCGACCAGGGCCCACAGGTCAAGAGAGAGAGCGAGCGCCGTGTATAAGCACCCAGGTAAGTGTTCAGAGGAGTTTTACTGGTGAGCGTCGGCTGCGCTTATAAACAGGTTTGGAGCCCCCTCGACTAACGAGGTGGGACTAAACCCAGAGCGCACGTGCACGACGCACTGCACAGGCGCGTGGGCGAGCTATCTGGGCCGGAAAACGGCCCAATAGCCTACATCGTCAACAAAACACCCCACCAAATAAGCCTGTATACAAACCAGAGGCGGGACAAAGAAATATAAACCACAAGAAAAATGTTTGTCAATTAACCTCTACAAGAAAAAGGAAAAAATATGATACAAAAACAATGAACCTCTTAAAAGAACAAAACTTAATAGCCTTTTCATTAAATGTGCATAATTTTAAAACAAAATTAAATATTACTTTCAAGTTCAACTACTAAAACTAAAAAAGTTCAAAACATATAATGTTTGTCAATTATGCTAAAATTCTTATTTATATAAAAACTGACAAGTTCAACTACTAAAGCTCAAAAAGTTCAAACATATAATGTTTGTCAATTATGCTAAAATTCTTATTTATAGAAAAACTGACAAGTTCAACTACTAAAAATCTAAAAGTTCAAACATATAATGTTTGTCAATTATGCTAAAATTCCTATTTATATAAAATCTGACAAGTTCAACTACTAAAATTCAGAAAGTTCAAATAGAATTTATTTGTCAATTTTGCTAAATCTATTATTTATATATAGTCTGTCCACACCACAACGAACGATCTGGCCGTAAAATAATCTCAAACCCCCACCCCCAACCTAAGTTATAAAAAAAATCAGTTCAAACATACATACAACATCAAGATTAAAACAAGCAGGATCGGCCAAAGCCACTCGCACCACTCTGACATCAAATTTCAAACCCATGCGCTCTTTGAAATTACAATTCAGTTCACACAGTACTAAAACATAAGTACACTAAAAATGAGAATACAAAAACTATAAAGGCCTAACTTAGGTTGGTACAGATGAAAATAAAATAAGTACAATTTATGAGCAACAACTCCTGTGGCAATCGAAAAACTGTTTTGACATACACTAGTGTATAAAGGCTTCAATAGAAAAACAATACTTAAATATCCACACGAAAAACATCACAGATCCATAAGTACAACTTGACTATATGAATCGGTGCCACAGTAAAATGCCATCATCACCACCGCAGAGACGTGTAAGTGGGATTTAGCAGATCGTAAGTACAGCTTGACAAGACTAAACAGTGCACCAGTAAAAAACATTTGTCTTGGACGGTTAGTTCTTCCACGCCACCACCCGCGCCACCCACTGGGCGGTTGCCTCGACGCACTGCAAACGGCGACCCCCCCCCCCACGACTACTACACACACGCCCCCGACGAACAGCCTCCCACACACCACCGTCGGCGCACTGCAAAAATACCCCATTGTCTTCCATCTCTCCCTCGTTCCCACAAACCACCATTGCTGCTTTCATTTCCACTGCACACAAACCTCCAGCGTCTCTCTACAAAGCCCACAATCGCCGGAGGAAGGCCATGGCGGAGGAACCGTCCGCCAAGCGTCATCATGCAGAGACGTCGAACAAGAGGAGCAACCTCGTCGACATTAACGTCCCCGGCGAGAAGCGCGACTACACCAGAACGCTCAATGGGGTTGAGCTCCACGGCAAGGAGACGCTGGAGATCGCTCGCACCAACGAACCGCATAAGGCCGACGAGATGATGAGCGGGCTCAGGAGGAAGGGCGGCGGCTTGTATCCGAGCTTCATCGAGTTGATGTGGAGTACACCGACGACGAAAAACCTCCACAGATGGCGGCAATCCTGCAGCTAAAGCGTCGAGGAACTCTGCTTGGTGTACCACATCGCAGCGGCCACAAAATGGTGAGCAATCCTACTCATTTGCCCTGCATATGGTTTATCTGTTTTATTAGTATTGTATCCTGAAAATTTAATCACACTTGGCCGCGGCAAGGCGCTTGCCGCGGCATGCAACTCCTCTTCGCCTCCGCTCCAGCTCACCCAGCGACGTGTCGCCATGGGACCATTCCATGGGCGAGTGTCGGGCGGCTGTGCAGCCAGCGGAGAGCAGCGACACGCGGCGCAGACAGGCTTGCCATCGTGGCGAACGGAGGCGCACCTGACGGTCTCTGTTACACTGTTTAGGCGACAACGACAGGCATTTATTGCTTTTGTCCCTGTCAGTCAATTAGGTATTTTTGCACCTTACACTGTTCAAGTAGGTGTACCAACCCCTATTTTTACGTTTGTACCCCCGCCTATGTTGCCACCTGTCGGAGACCCCTTTAGCATATAAAAGGAGGCCCGAGTGCAACGTAGAGAGGGTTCCGCGGTTGGCCAAGTTTCGATTCATTCAACCCACCGCAGACTAGCCACACTCACGCTAGGTTTTGTAGCCTGCATTGCTCCCTAGCAAGGACATAATAGATCAAACAGGCAGCAGTAGGAGTTTTATCTCTCCGGAGAGCTCCGAAGCTGGGTAAAACCGCCCGTGTGCATCGCCTCGATCCGCTCTTCGTGCGACCTCCGCCCCCCTCCGAACCACAAAGCCGACACACTTGTTTCCCAACTAGATGTACTAGTGTGGTTTGTGAAAAGTGGATGCACTACTGCAATTTCTAAAGTAGATATACTATAAATGTATTTTTGAACCTGATGCACTGGATTACTATTTGGAAAATCTTGCGGAAGATTAAATTCTGAAGTTGATCGACTGGTGTAGTTTATGAAGTTGATACAATAGAGTAGTCTATGTACTTGATGTATTAAAAAAGATGTTTCTGAACTTGATGTAGTGAAGTATTTTCTGAATTTGATGTAATGTTATTTTCGTAAGAAAATAAACTAAGGACTTGGTGAAGCACTGGTTCTGTGTTATCCTATTTCAACAAAAGTAGACTAAAGTAGTACCAATGAAGAACATACAACATTGACTGAAACTATGTATAATCCAAGAAGAAGAATACCATGATGTACTTAATTTAATTTCAGAACTTTCTTTACTAGTTTTTGAAGTACATTCATCCATTGTAACTCATACTACTGTTCATTCATCTGTTGTACCAGTACTAGTCACTAAAAACTTAATTAAAAATTGTATCCCAACTAGATGAACTACTATAGTCTATGAATTGGATGCACGATTACATGTTTATCAAGTTACATGCATTTCTGAAACTGTGAAGTGGATTGTTTCACCAGATTAGCATCTGAAAAAGTTTATAGCATTCTGAACTTTATGCACCAAATTAATTTCTGAACTTGATGAACTAGCATAGATTCTGATCTTGATGCACTAGTATAGTTTATAGAATTGATGTATTAAAAGATCTTTGGTGAAGTGGTATAGGTCCATATCTTGATGCACATGTTTCTCAAACTAATTTTTGAACTTGATATAGAATTAATGCACAAAGATGTATCAAGCACTGGTATAGGTCTTTTATTCAACCAATAAGAAAACTAAACTTGAATCAAGTAGCGCATATATCATTGACTCTGGTAAAATGATTCTCTAATTTGGTGAAGCATTTGGTAAAGCAAAGAAGATAGCAAAAAAGAAAAAATAACATGGTGTAGTTGAATTTAATTTCAGGACTTTGTGTACTAGTTTCTGAATTACATTCATGCATGACTCATAATATATAAGCATCTACCTCATGGATTACCACTTGTAGAACAAAAAAAAGTAGAAGAATTAAATCCTCAAAAAAGAAGACTAATCTATAAATGTGTGTCTCCCCCCTTGCAGGCCCAAGCGCCTCAAAGACTTCCTGCAGGAGGAGAAATTGTACACATTTGTTGGTTTCAAGATTGGAGGTGACAAGCGGATGTCGGAGAAGTCTGGTTTGAAATCAACCCCAACAACTTCATCGACATGCAGCGCAAGTGGAAAGATCCAAAGACCGACAAATACTACGACTCCTTGGCCGATGTTGCGGTGGCGTCATCCACCCATTCTACGAAAGCATGAAGAAGAAGATGAACAGGAAGACCACAAACTGTGGGGAACAGCCCGCTGCCGGACAACCTCATCACGTGCAGGGAATAGATGCGTCACGCAACATACAAGTCATGGAAGACAATCGACAACATCGTGACAGGTTGGGATATTTCAAAAGAGCAGGAGTCTGACCCATACTACCACTGCAACTTCGCGGATGAAGATGCATGAAAGTATGCATTTGTTATGTTGAACCACATACCTTATGCTCTGTGTGTCCTTAATATTATTGTTTCAGATTTGTAATTTGCTTTCGTTATGTTGAACCAGCTACCTTATGCTATGTGTGTCAGGGTTTGAACAAGTTTGCCTATGTCTATCAAGTACATCGTTTGCTTATGTCGTCCAACAAATTTGCTAGCTTCCTATTTTGTTCATCCATCATTTGAAGTTGAAGTAGGTTGAAGTTGAAACTTGATGGCTGCACGCATAGCAGCACTAGTCATGGAGAAAAAATAACACATGAATATTTTCGCAAAAAAAGTGGCGGACTAAATAAAGGCCAAAAGCAAATAGTAGCCTTCGACGCCAAGACAGCTTAGACATGAACGGAAGTACTATCACGCTTAAAATATCAGTTTTTAGTTTCGCATTTAACACTAAAAAGACTAAGTTTCAGCCGAGGACAACATTCAAGATTAAAAAGCATCGTGGTAAAAAGTAGTTAGAAATTCACTAAGTACTGCATCAGAAAAAGCAAAGAAACACCAGTACGTATTTCCTAGTCACTAGCATCCTAGGACTGAAAAGTTCTGGTACAGTTGAACACACGGTACGTTCATTCTACAAATATATAAAAAGGAACTGGAAGCTTGATTCGCATTCCTTAAAACAAGTGACATACTAAGAATTAACAAAGGAAATACAACTGAAATCTCAGTACAACTTAGTCTATGCAGCAAGTGCTAGGATTATACCAAACATTGCCTGGAGAAGAACCACAACCTAGAAAAAAAGAAGGCCAAAAACTAAATCAAAAAGATATAAGTTCGACAAAAGAGAAAAATCACAAGAAACACAACAGAAGACATACTAGCATCAAACAACACAAACAATAAATAATTAATCAAAAGTACTAGCACAATTGGAATCTCAGTACAACTAAGTTTATTCGGTAAGTGCTATGATGATACCAATTAATGCATTGAGAAAGACATATTTTTGAACTTAATAGGACTATCTCTTAAACGTAGCTAATTTAAAATAGTAATTTAACTTTTACTATGAAGTTCAACTACTAAAGTTCAAGAAGTTCAAAAAGAAATTTGGCACTAAAATTTTGAAAGCCTTACGCTGAATGAGACTACAAAACAAAGACTAATGTAACTATATCATAAGTACAAGAAAACGAGAGTACATAAACTATAAAGGTCCAAGTTAGGATGGAATCACATAAAATAAAATAAATCTCACTTTCTGAGCAACAACGCAAAAATACACTTGAAAAAAAAATGTTTTCAGTTCAACTACTATATAAGTCTTCAGTACAAAAAAACTTAACCAAAATGAATTCCCGATGAAACATTGTGCCACACTTAAAACACAACACAAAATATACTAGTTATTACATAGTACTCGACAAGACTCAAACACTTCAAAATAGAGCCTACAATGTTTTCAAGAGATATATCACACAACTATCCAATTCACTATGCAAATGATGACCATTTATCCTATGCATCAGGAGCCAAAGCCTGAACCTCCTTGGGAAGCTCCGTCACCATAAGATGGTTATTCCGGTTGAACACAACTCTATACAGATCCTCAGCGTTCCAATCAACAATGCGTGGCTGCAAAACAATAAAACAAATTATCAAAAATCATGACACATAAAAAAAGGATGCACAATAAGCCAAAAACAGAAATTGAAAAGCTCAACAAGAAACCCACGTCATTATTTCGAATGTTCTCAACGATCTTTTCACCATCATAGCATTCCGCATACTTCACAGTATAATGGCCACATTCATTTTTACCTTTAAGTGGAACCTTGACAAACGTTGGTTTCTTTGCAAACAGCTCCCAATTGGGCTGCTTGCTTGCATTGTACTGAGCATCACTATACACAACCTTCATTACTTTGACCAATCTAGAAATCTGTAAAAAACAAAACAACCGACCACGCTTTTAGGTCTCGTAAACAGCGTAAACAAAGATGCGTAAATATTAATTCAATACAGATAATAAATGTCACTCACAATCTTCTCGCAGCCTTTGTGATAGGTGTTCTTCAAGGACGGTGGTTCTTCGGATAAGGTAAAGAGTCAAGGATGTCAACGCTACTTCGCACCGATTCATGACATATAAGGAATAGTGGTTCACTTTCCTATCCTTTGATAAAACCATAGGCTTGAATAAAGGCATCATGATCTAAAAACAAATGACCAAAAAAGAGATGTTAAATATTCAAAGTAAAAACCAGCATCACAACAAACAAATAAAAACCAAAAATCAGCTAGTAGATCTCACAAGGTCGGCACTGAGCAAGTCTTCATTTGCTTTAACATAGCTCTTGAAATCTCTCGTTGCAGTCTCCACATTAAACACTTTATTTTCATCCTCATAAAACGAACAGTCAAGCACAACCTGCAAAAAAGCCAAAATAGAAAATAGAGAGCAGAAAAGAATCAACAAGCAAAGTATTATTAAAAATCATAAAAACAATAGACAGTCTTGTTCAACATAAAGAAACCGATCTGATTGATTACCGTGATGAAATATGGACTCAGCAATATCCTTTTCCCGGATGCGAAATCAGCATTTCTATCGGGATCTTGCTTCCAATCATCAATGAGGAAGTCCATTACATCACCCTCCATCATTTGCCCAGGTGAAAAAACTTCCCAGATGCGATTCCCAGTGAAGTTAGTTACGTTTCCATCAGGCTGAGGTATCATTGAGAATGTATTCCTGGAGCACACACAAGAACAAAAAGAAGGAGAAGCAAGATAAGGCATTTATAGCAGTTCGAGTTGTATAAAAAGGAACAGTTCAGGCCATATTTATCTAGCAGTTACAAACAACACAAGAAAAGGAAGAGGAAAAATAATGAGAGATACTCACTCGGCATACTTCTCACGCCATTCATCACTAACCAACAGATTATACAACCTGCGAGCCTTGTCCAGGTGAGGGAATTTATAAGAGTGAAGCTGCTGCACAGGGGAGCAAAACTTTATAGGAGCTCTGGGCGCACGCTTCATGCTTACAACATTGCCAGAATCCAAAGCGGGATCTTTCCTAGCACCACCAGCTCTACGAGCCACTATTCCAGCAAGGGGAGATAAACCTTTGGCAGCAGCGCTTCTCGTGACTCTTCCAACGCCCAAAGAATCTTGTCAAACACATCATCATCGCCTGTCTATCAATTCCACAATGGGATTCTTGGGTGTAGTAGGGCTAATCGCACAAGCAGCCGTAAAACCTCTCGTAGCTCCCAACCGCCCCTTCATAACACCGGATCTTGTCTTTTTCGGAGAACGCCTGCTAAGATCAATAGCTATGCGCCGAGCTCCAAGAACTGGCTACCAAAGAACCTCAGTCATGCTCACCAAGATCCAGCCACTCACCTGAAAAAAAGACCGCACAAAGCGTAAGTTCAAATACATATTTCATGACAAGACTAATAGAGAAGTACAAGCTGCAAAAAATTACAAAAGTCCATGCACACGTCATGGTTCGATGCCAAACAAACCCGGAAGTCAACATCAAACAAATCGCTAGTTGCGCAGGTATACAGCAAAGTCTTCCTAATGTCCAAAATGTCTTCATGGTTGTAATCGACCATTTCAATTACACCATCCTCCCGGCAATAATAGGTCTTGCAGTTTTGTGGCATAAAGAATCCACAATCATGCCTGTAAACAAAGGAAAAAACAAAAAATGGTACAACACAAAATCCAAAAAATACAGGAACAACATCCTCCAGCAACAAAAACAACCAGCAAAAATCATTAAAAATGGATACTCACGTGTTTTCCTGCTGAGGCACCCGCACAAACTCGCAAGAGAAACCATCAATATGCGCCGGTGAGAACGGTTTGGCCCTGTCTACACTGGACTCCCTGCAAAGCTTCTTTATATTATCTGTCATATTCCTTAAGAATCTAACTGCATCACCCTGTGTTTCATCACGGAGTGAATCAAGACACTCGAAGCAGCGGAACTTCAAATTCGTAACAACCAAGCACCAATGCCCAGATTCTTCACTAGGCTTCATGGTAGCCACAAATGATGGCGGATCAAATGTAGGGAAAAGAAGTCAAAAAAATCGCAGAGGAAAAATGAATTTACCAAATCATAATGAAACAAAAATTCAGCCTCCAAACAATAAAATAAAAGAGGGAAATTGAAATTCATAAGTACAAACAAAAAATCACATAATCATAAAGAAATTATATCCACCGCCCAAAATTGAGGAACAATCATATCAGTTCAATTCCCTTGCAACAATAAGTGCAACTTTAATAAAAGAAGCACAGATCAAGTTCATTCCCCCCACAGCCCAAAACTGCAAAGAAAACATGACAGTTCTAGTTAATGAGTACAAAAAGTCCAAGTTCACCTACTTGGTCAAAACCATCAGCACCTGATCTTGTGAACCAATTTAGCACATTGGAATCAATATTTCCATCACGGATCTTGGTCTGTTGTACAAAAAGGACAATAATAGTTAGAAAATTGGCAAAACAAGTTATCATCCTATTTACAGAAAAGCAAAATACTAACCGTTACCCATCTGGGAACTATCAACTTGTCGTTGTCTCAAGATTTCGACATAGAGAATATAAAACAACATCAAGATCGTTTAAGTTGAGCATGCCGATTGGGGACAAACGCTTTAGCAATAGAACCAACACCGGCATCACATTCTTTATTTTGAAACATCGGCTTGTGACTAGAAAAACACAAAAGATTACATGAATTAAAACTACTGCAACAACAACAATAATCAAACTAGAGAAAGAAAAGAGACAAAATGGTAATGCAGGCAAAATCGCAAACTAACCATTTCAGACGGTTAAATGCGCAACCTCGTAATAAATAAGAAAAACGTATCAACCTTAACAACATTACCACTTTCTCGCTTGTAAAATGATGAAAAATAATAAGTTCAACAACTACAAGAGAACATGTCCAAAATACCAAAATTGAGAAGTACACCCCATTTACAAGTCCTTACCTGGACTATCAGGGTTTGACGATGACGGTAGTTCCTGTGATGAGACCATTAAGCCTCCAGTTTCAGGGTTTGATGATGGGACATCTTGAGAGGACGCAAATATTGATGCGCTTTCAGGGTCTGTAGAAAGAAAATCCTGGGACGACAAGAGCGCCTCCTGCATCAAGGGGTCAGAAGAAATTGACAGAAGTAAATCATCATCCTCGGATGGCACCTCCTCCACGCTAGAAGCATCTTGCAATGCATCACCGTAATCAAGACCTCCAGGCGGGAAATTCTCCGGCGGCAAATCTTCACAACCAGAAACATTTTCATTCCCAGCAATACCAACACCAGGCGATTTGGCATCAAGTATGCTGGCAGCACTAGCATCCTCATCAGCAACTTTGGTACCAACATTGCGCCCACTACTCAATGGAACATCATGAGCATCATCTCCACCACTAAGGACAACCTCACGCTCAACATCAGTAATCTCATGAAAATAAAAATTCAGAAAAAGTGAATAATATGAAAAAAACTAACAATAAAAAATTAAGCTACCAATAGGTGCACAGAAAAATAAACCTTGGAAGCATTCACAGCAACATCATGGAACTTGCTGCTGCTAACATTCAAAGCGACATCACCAACAGGCAAACAAGGATCATCGCCAACAATAGGACCCTGATTCAAATGTAATGAGAGAAAAAAACAATGCTATTATGAGCAACAATAAACGGTGTGGGATAGAAAAATGAACAAGCAAGACACATCGGTGCGCATGAAATTTTAAGAAAATATTAATAAACACAATGAAAATAAAAATAACCTTGAACTTATCAAGGATAGATCATTAACTCCACCGTCAATGTAACTCTCAACATTATGATTGGTCTCCTGCATGAAAAGAAAAATTAATAAACAGATGTAGATCAGGAAGTTCAACTACAATACTGACAGCAGAAAAACATAGTAAAAACATACAAACAATGAGGACTGACTCACATCAACAACAAGGTATCATGAGCCAACATCGTTAAATGCAGCTGATCGAAACATTAGCCTCAAGATTATCATCAGCCCTGGCCGGTGCCCGGCAGCCTCATCGTGATCAATCTGCATGAAAGAAAATTATTAATAAATAGATGAACATGAGGAAGTTCAACTACAACACCGACATCGTGACAACAACATAAAAATTGCAAACACCAACGACTGACTCACATCAACATCAGGACGCTCAAAGCCAACATCATTCGTTTCGTGATAAAAAACATTAGCCTCAGTACCATCACCAGCCCTGCTGTCGGTGGCAGCAGCCTCATCCTGCTCAAACTGCTTGATAACAACATTTAAACTTTCTTCATATGGCTTGCAGCGAGAGTTTTGCGTAGTTCTGAAACGCTTCATGTTGTTCAACAGACGAACCGATCTATGAACTAGATTAGCGGCACCGTCGCACATATCACCGATTAAAATCCTCTCCATCTCAATGTAGTCAACAACTTCCTCAGCGTTAAATTGATGACCTTCAGGAAGGATACCATTGATACAACTCAAACGCTCAACTGCCGTTGGGACCTTTTGCGACTCGTAACACACATTACTTAAGATATGCTCGGTAGCGCTCCAACGCTGAAACAACAACATCAATACCAAAACCCTGCCTCTGTGAAGCACTAGCATTACTAGAGCCAGGGGGGCATAACCAGCACCCTCAACACCAAGGCCATCCCTCAACTCATCGGGCAGAGATGAAAACTTCGAAACCTGAGACGACGGCATCTCCAGGACTGGCCGTTTATACACTCGGAAAAAAACAACCTCCTCTTGAGTTTTCCACTACAAACAAAAGGGAAAAATAGTTAATCAATCAACACAACACATAGGGAAAAATAAATCATGATATTAACAGATTTAAAATCAACACCACCAATAAAACTTTAACTATCATTGCCAATTTGTTAGTATTTACCAACAGGCCAGTTGAACAAAGTTATTCAGTTCAACAACACACGAAACAACAAAGATTAAAAACCATACCTAAACCATACAAAATATAAACAGACAACTCTACAAGACACATGTCCACTACAAAGAAAAATAGCTATACCTAAAATAAAAAAAAAAGGTCGCTAAGACACAAAACAAACAAAACTCACGGAAGCTTCCCAAACACCCAAGTCTTTGGATCTGCATTGCCTTTTTATCAAATCTGCATCAACCAGATCGTAAAGCTTGGCGAGGATCCATGTAACATATGCGGGGACTCGCATGTCGAGCTCCATGATTTTGCCCACGGATAAGGCAGTCAAGGTACATTAGTACAGGCCCTATGGCACAGCCTGTGATTGCCTTCCCCATGGTATGACCACTTTGGTACTTGGCAACAACCCTTCTAAGCTCATCAACCATCAGCTGGCAATAATCCATATTTTCCATGTCCTCAAAGACGAGACCCTCAAACATTGCTGCCTCTCTGGAAACACGCAGGCGAGATCCGAGCAACACAACCTTCATAAACACAATAATGAAGAACACTTTCAGAGCAAGGTCATCTTTGCTAGGATCCTTGACGAGCACCTTGAGCTTATTCCTCAAATCCTTTGTCTTGATATCTTTGTCCCTGCTAATGTCAAGCTCCGATCTTAACTTCATCAGAGCGTCATCATATCTGTCCTCTAACGGCCTTGGCGCAGAACGACCACCACGAGGGAAACCAAATAATTGTTGTATACCATCACTAGTGATGCGAAGCTTCTTATTAGCCTCACCCATGTCAAGAGTCATTGTATAACAATCTATCCTCGTGTACAAAACTCCCCATCGAGGGCGGAAATGTTAGACTTCACCCTCCACCGAAGATAGAACCAAAACCGGATGCATGAACCCTAGCCACATGCCGACTCTCGAGCAATTTAGCACAATCTTCAACCTCTCTCAACGAACATCGCACAGTTAAGTTCAATTTCCGTTGGTCACCTTCATCCAAGGCAACTTTTCCGGCATTGCCTCCCACCGGCTTGATTGGACTCATAACGCTAACAGGCTGTAAATGAAAACAAAAAAGCCACACCTTAAAAAATTAATATAGAAAACAACAAAAGCATATGAATGCAAGTAAAAAGAAAAAGAAAAGATTGCACAAGTTCAACTATTAAAACAACATCAAGATTCACCCCTCAATTGATGCAAACAATGATCAGCCTAACTCCGGCCGCAATACCAGCCGAAACACAATTAAATCATTGAAAGTACAACTAGTAAATCACATGCAAGACAAAACACAAACCACTACAAACAATGAATATTGAAAACAAATCTATCATACGAATGTAAGTAAATAATAGATTGCACAAGTTCAAATATTAAAACAACATCAGTACCACCCTCAATTAATGAATACAATGACAAGCCTCACCGCCAAAGATACCATCCCAAACACAAAGTAAATCATTACAATTACAATTAGTAAGTCACATGCACAACAAAACACATACCACTGCAAACAATGAATATAGGAAACAAAACAAGCATATGAAGGCAAGTAAAACAAAGAAAAGTTTGCACAAGTTCAACTATTAAAACAACATCAAGATTACAATCAAAATAGATGCAAAACAATGACCAGCCTCACCTAGCCAAAGATACCAGCCCAAACACAATTAAATCATTGCAAGTACAACTAGCAAGACACATGCAATACAAAACACATACCATCGCAAATTCATCTTCCGAATCAACTTCAATATCATCTTCTTCAGATGCAAAGATCTTCGACTTCAACACGAGCACGCTTCTTCACACCTTTGTTCACTTTTGCAGGATGAACTTTACGCTTCTTATTTTCTTTCAACAAAGACCGCTCTTGAAGAGGAGACGAAGAAGGCTTCTAATTTGTCAAACCTCGTGGACTCCGACGAACAGAGGAGCCACCAAGTTTGCTTGGACCAATTTTCACAGCAACACTAGCCGCATCAGCTTTGTTATTACCAGGTTGGGAAACAACTTTCACACGTGGACTACGCCTCTGTGTGCCATCAGGATTTCGATCTGACATCTTCCTCTTCAAAACAGCTTTCTTCTCCTTAACTCCATCATGATCAAACACTTGCGTCAAACGAGTTTGCATCAAGTTTGTCTTCACAGGCATGTCACTTCCATGAGATCCGACATGAACAGTTGAAAAACCCGCGTCACCACCTTCATCGCCTACACATTTAGGAGCTTGAGCAACATCAACATCACTTTCTGGCACACAGGCAGCCTTTTGACGCTGTTCCAATTCCTTTCTCTTCTGGAATTCATACTTCTTCTTTCTTATCCTTTCGTCCTCGAGCTGTAACTGCATAGGAACATCCTCAACTTGGGTAACAGGCTCAGTGCTATCAACACTTTGAGACTGAGTAACAAACAACTGCAAGCTGCCATCACCATCATCAATGTTAAGTGAATACATTCCATCATTAATATCTTTAACAACATCAGCAATGTCCTCTGGAACACCATGGCTGTCATTAACTGCATAAACCAATAACATAACCACACACATAAAAAATTAAAACACAATTAACATTGCAGACACAAAGATAAATAAAGCGCATAGCATCAGACAAAAACAAAACGGAACAACTGATGTAACTAAGCATATATATGTATTAAAGGCTGATAAAAATAGAGCAAATATAAGGGAAACACCAAAGAACATTCGCAAGTTCTTCTAGAGGATTTGGTGTCTCAAAATAACATTCACAAGATCTTGAAAGCGTTACGATTTGTCGAATCAGGAGGCACCCCACTCCAACATCTCGCAACAACATCATAATTAGCAAAAAAGTACAAGAACAATCAATCAGTTCAACTATGTGAACACTACAAGTTCACCGAATAAAACAAATATGAACCCAGCACTTGCAGAACAAACTTCAGAAAACACAACTCTTTCAACACCATACTCGTTCTTCATTGACTACTACAACCTATTCAAATGCTAGGACAGCAGTTCAAAATACACATGGTGATGAGTACTACATCCTGTCTGCAGGTTGCATCAACTGCCAAAACCATACACGCCATACAATCCAGGACAAAATTAGCACATATCAAAATACATACAACTTATAAAGTCGATACGACAACAATCAGACAACATAAAAACCAGATCTATTAAAACATCATCCAAAATACAGGAAAATCACCTGCATTCAATTTGTCCGACTGGATGATGTACCCATTGAGATCTACAGTCCTAAAATCTGCCGAACCAGATCTGCAAGACACATGAACAAAAATTAGGGATTTGAACTATTTCAGAAACGAACCACGCCATACAAAAGCAAAACTCTTACCAGCAAACACAAAATCCGCCACGCAATCCAGTATCACTGCCGCAAAACACTCGTTCAACAGCAAAGGAACCCTAGCGAGTGCAGCCTGGGACAACAAAGAGAGCAAGAGATCAGAAATAGAGAGAAAATCTGAACATAAGAGGACGCAAGCAAAGTCAATGGCAGAGCAAAAAGAACAAAACAGAACACCCGGACCTCCACCCTCAGGGTTGAGCCCTCCGCCGACGCTCCAGCGGCGAACAGAGGTAACAACTCCCCTCCGAGAAGAGAAGAAGAGGGGAACGAAGACGGAATCGATTTGGGGACGGGAGAGGAGCGGAACGGGGAAGATCGGAGGTTAAAAGGTGAGTGGGAGGGTTAAAAGATGACTGGGAGAAAACGGAAGACTAAAGTCCATAACCGTGGCGAAGCCCACTATCTCTAGCCAGTTACAAAAGATAATACCAAAAATCAAATACAAATAAAAAAATTAATATAGATGGTGAAAACAAACGGCTAAAGTACAAATAATAACTCACAACAGTAAAAAAATTATCAAACAAGTACAAATGAAAAAATAATTCATAACGGTCATGTTTTTCCCCTAAAAAAATAAAGATAAGATAATGGGGCAAGTCATGTTACGGACTCGCCTCCGCATGCGACGCCGCGGCATGCTGCGTCGTCGCCTGCTACGGCTCATTCCTGGCTCGGCCTCGCCGGGATGGGAGAGGGGGGTCCCGACCCAGCCTCCCCCCCGGCTCGGCCTCGCACTAACGCGGCAGTGCACTCGTTTGATAGGCGCAGTGCGGTTATTCTGTTTCCCCCCACCCCACGCACCCACACCCCTAAGATAGATAATGGGGCAAAGTCCATACAAGGAAGATGTGTCAGTATAACTATGCCCCTCGGTACGGTTCGGTGCGGGTGCAAGTCATGTTTCCCCCACGCACCCACACCCCTAAAGATAGAAAACGCGGTTATTGTGTTTCCCCATGCACCCACATCCCTAAGATAAGATAATGGGGCAAGTCATGTTACGGACTCGCCTCCACATGCGACACCGCTGACACGCCGCCGTCACTGCCACGGTTCGTTCTGGCTCGGCCTCGCCGAGATGGGGAGGGGTCCCGATCCCCCTCCTCCCCTGGCTCGACCTCGCTAACGCTGCAAAGGCGCTCGTTTGACAAAGCGCAGCGGTTATTCTGTTTCCCCCCACCCCACGCACCCACACCCCTAAGATAGATAATGGGGCAAAGTCCATACAAGGAAGATGTGTCAGTACAACTATGCCCCTCGGTACGGTTCGGTGTGGGGGCAAGTCATGTTTCCCCCACGCACCCGCACCCCTAAGATAAAATAATGGGGCAAGTCATGTTACAGACTCGCCTCCGCATGCGGCGCCATGCACGCCGCTGCCGTCATCAAGCACTCATTCTGGCTCGGCCTCGCCGAGATGGGGAGGGGGTCCCTACCCTCCCCGGCTCGGCCTCGCGCTAATGCGGCAGTGCGATCGTTTGACAGGCGCAGTGCGGTTATTCTGTTTCCCCCCACCCCACGCACCCACACCCCTAAGATAGATAATGGGGCAAAGTCCATACAAGGAAGATGTTTCAGTACAACTATGCCCCTCGGTACGGTTCGGTGCGGGGCAAGTCATGTTTCACCCACGCACCCACACCCCTAAAGATAGAAAACGCGGTTATTCTGTTTCCCCACGAACCCACACCCCTAAGATAAAATAATGGGGCAAGTCATGTTACGGACTCGCCTCCGCATGCGACCTTGGCCGCCAGCGCCGTCGCCTGCTGCTTCGTTCCTGGCTCGGCCTCGCCGGGATGGGGGAGGGGGGTCCCGACCCCCTCCCCCTGGCTCAGCCTCGCGCTAACGCGGCAGTGCACTCGTTTGACAGGCGCAGTGCGGTTATTCTGTTTCCCCCCACCCCACGCACCCACACCCCTAAGATAGATAATGGGGCAAAGTCCATACAAGGAAGATGTGTCAGTACAACTATGCCCCTCGGTACGGGTCGGTGCGGGGGCAAGTCATGTTTCCCCCACGCACCCACACCCCTAAGATAAGATAATGGGGCAAGTCATATTCTGAGACTACGCCTCGCATGCGGCCTTGTGACGCCAGCGTCGTCGCTGCTCTGACTCGTTCTGGCTCGGCCTCGCCGGAGATGGGGAGGGGGTCCCGCCCCCTCCCCACCCGGCTCGGTCTCGCGCTTAACGCGGCAGGCACTCGTTTGACAGCGCAGCGGTTATTCTGTTCCCCACCCCACGCACCCACACCCCTAAGATAGATAATTGGTCAAAGTCCATACGAGGAAGATGTGTCGATCAGCTATGCCCCTCGATGCAGTTCGGTCGCAGGGCAAGTCATGTTTCCCCCACGCACCCACACCCCTAAAGATAGAAAACGCGGTTATTTTGTTTCCCCACGCACCCACACCCCTAAGTTAAGATAATGGGGCAAGTCATGTTACGGACTCGCCTCTGCATGCGACGCCGCGGCATGCCGCGTTGTCGCCTGCTACGGCTCGTTCCTGGCTCGGTCTCGCCGGGATGGTGGAGGGGGGGTCCCGACCCCCTCCCCCCTGGCTCGGCCTCGCGCTAAGGCGGCTGTGCGCTCGTTTGACATGCGTAGTGCTGTTATTCTGTTTCCCCCCACCCCACGCACCCACACCCCTAAGATAGATAATGGGGCAAAGTCCATACAAGGAAGATGTGTCAGTACAACTATGCCCCTCGGTACGGTTCGGTGCGGGGGCAAGTCATGTTTCCCCCACGCACCCACACCCCTAAAGATAGAAAACAAGGTTATTCTATTTCCCCACACACCCACACCCCTAAGATAGATAATGGGGCAAAGTCCATACAAGGAAGACGTGTCAGTACAACTATGCCCCTCGGTTAGGTTCGGTGCAGGTGCAAGTCATGTTTCCCCCACGCACCCACACCCCTAAAGATAGAAAACGCGGTTATTCTGTTTCCCCATGAACCCATAGCCCTAAGATAAGATAATGGGGCAAGTCATGTTACGGACTCGCCTCCACATGCGACACCGCGGCACGCCTGGCCGCCTCGCTACGGGCTCGTTCTGGCTCGGCCTCGCCAGATGGGGGAGGGGTCCCGATCCCCCCTCCTCCCCGGCTTCGGCCTCGCGCTTAACGCTGGCAAAGGCGCTTGCTTGACAGCGCAGCGGTTATTTTTTCCCCACCCCACGCACCCACACCCCTATGATAGATAATGGGGCAAAAGACCATACAGGGACGATGTGTCAATACACCTATGCCCCTCGGTACAGGTCGGTGCGGGGCACGTCATGTTTCCCCCACGCACCCACACCCCTAAGATAAGATAATGGGGCAAGTCATGTTACGGACTCTCCTCCGCATGCGACGCCACGGCACGCCGCGTCGTCTTTCACGGCTTCGTTCTGGCTCGGCCTCGCCGGAGATGGGGAGGGTCCCGACCCCCCCTCCCCGGCTCGGCCTCGCGCTTAACGCTGCAAAGGCGCTTGTTTGACAAAGCGGCGGTTATTCTGTTCCCCACCCCACGCACCCACACTCCTAAGATAGATAATGGGGCAAAGTCCATACAAGGAAGATGTGTCAGTACAACTATGCCCCTCAGTACGGTTCGGTGCGGGGGCAAGTCATGTTTCCCCCACGCACCCACACCCCTAAAGATAGAAAACGCGGTTATTCTGTTTCCCCACGCACCCACACCCCTAAGATAAGATAATGGGGCAAGTCATGTTACGGACTCGCCTCCGCATGCGACGCCGCGGCACGCCGCGTCGTCGCCTGCTACGGCTCGTTCCTGGCTCGGCCTCGCCGGGATGGGGGAGGGGGTCCCCCCCCCCAGCTCGGCCTCACGCTAACGCGGCAAAGGCGCTTGCTTGACAAAGCGCCAGGCGGTTATTCTGCGTCCCCCCCACCCCACGTACCCACACCCCTAAGATAGATAATGGGGCAAAGTCCATACAAGGAAGATGTGTCAGTACAACTATGCCCCTCGGTACAGTTCAGTGCGTGGGGTAAGTCATGTTTCCCCCACGCACCCACACCCCTAAGATAAGATAATGGGGCAAGTCATGTTATGGACTCGCCTCCGCAAGCGACGCCACGGCACGCCGCCGTCACGCCTTCTGGCTCGTTCTGGCTCGGCCTCGAGATGGGGGAGGGTCCCGACCCCTCCCCCGGCTCGCCTCGCTTAACGCGGCAAAGGCGCTTGTTTGGCGCGGTTATTCTGTTCCCCCACCCCACGCACCCACACTCCTAAGATAGATAATGGGGCAAAGTCCATACAAGGAAGATGTGTCAGTACAACTATGCCCCTCAGTACGGTTCGGTCCGGGGCAAGTCATGTTTCCCCTATGCACCCACACCCCTAAAGATAGAAAACGCGGTTATTCTGTTTCCCCACGCACCCACACCCCTAAGATAAGATAATGGGGCAAGTCATGTTACGGACTACTTCCTCCGCATGCGACGCGTACATGCGCCGTAAATGCACCTTTCGACTCGTTCTGGCTCGGCCTCGCCCGGGATGGGGAGGGGTCCCGACCGCCCCTCCCAGGCTCGGCCCTCACGCTTCTTGCCAGCAAAGGCGCTCGTTTGACGGTATGCGGTTATTCTGCTTCCCCACCCCACGTACTCCACACCCCTAAGATAGATAATGGGGCAAAGTCCATACAAGGAAGATGTGTCGGTACAACTATGCCCCTCGATGCAGTTCGGTGCGGGGAAGGTCATGTTTCCACGCACCCACACCCCTAAGATAAGATAATGGGGCAAGTCACACTACGGACTCGCCTCGCATTATCTTGACAACCGCAGCCGCAGCGTTATACTTCTGGCTTCGTTCTGGCTCGGCCTCGCCCGGAGATGGGGAGGGTCGACCCCCCTCCCGGCTCGGCCTCGCGCTAACGTGGCAGTGCGCTCGTTTGACAGGGGCAATGCAGTTATTCTGTTTCCCCCCCACCCCACGCACCCACACCCCTAAGATAGATAATGGGGCAAAGTCCATACAAGGAAGATGTGTCAGTACAACTATGCCCCTCGGTACGGTTCGGTGCGGGGCAAGTCATGTTTTACCCACGCACCCACACCCCTAAAGATAGAAAACGCGGTTATTCTGTTTCCCCACGAACCCACACCCCTAAGATAAAATAATGGGGCAAGTCATGTTACGGACTCGCCTCGCATGCGACGACGCCATGACACGCCGCCGTGCTGCTACGGCTTCGTTCTGGCTCGGCCTCGCCGGGATGGGGAGGGGGTCCCTCCCCTCCCCGGCTCGGCCTCGCGCTAACGCGGTGCACTTTCGTTTGGCGGTAGCATCACGGTTATTCTGTTCTCCCACACCACGCACCCGCACCCCTATGATAGATAATGGGGCAAAGTCCATACAGGGACGATGTGTCAGTACAACTATGCCCCTCGGTACGGGTCGGTGCGGGGGCAAGTCATGTTTCCCCCACGCACCCACACCCCTAAGATAAGATAATGGGGCAAGTCATGTTACGTACTCGCCTCCGCATGCGACGCCGCAGCACGCCGCGTCGTCGCCTACTACGGCTCGTTCCTGGCTCGGCGTCGCCGGGATGGGGAGGGGTCCCACCCCTCCCCGGCTCGGCCTCGCGCTTGCTGGCAAGTCGCTTTCGTTTGGACAGCGCAGGCGGTTATTCTGTTTCCCCCCACCCCACGCACCCACACCCCTAAGATAGATAATTGGTCAAAGTCCATACAAGGAAGATGTGTCAGTACAGCTATGCCCCTCGGTACGGTTCGGTGCGGGGGCAAGTCATGTTTCCCCCACGCACCCACACCCCTAAAGATAGAAAACGCGGTTATTTTGTTTCCCCATACCCACACCCCTAAGTTAAGATAATGGGGCAAGTCATATTACGGACTTCGCCTCTGCATGCGGCCGCATGACATGCCGGCGTTAACACTTCCTGACTTCGTTCTGGCTCGGTCTCATGGGATGGTGGAGGGTCCCACCCTCCCCCGGCTCGGCCTCGCGCTAACGCGGCAGTGCGCTCGTTTGACAGGCGCAGTGCGGTTATTCTGTTTCCCCCACCCCACGCACCCACACCCCTAAGATAGATAATGGGGCAAAGTCCATACAAGGAAGATGTGTCAGTACAACTATGCCCCTCGGTACGGTTCGATGTGGGGGCAAGTCATGTTTCCCCCACGCACCCACACCCCTAAAGATAGAAAACGCGGTTATTCTATTTCCCCACACACCCACACCCCTAAGATAGATAATGGGGCAAAGTCCATACAAGGAAAACGTGTCAGTACAACTATGCCCCTCGGTTAGGTTCAGTGCAGGTGCAAGTCATGTTTCCCCCACGCACCCACACCCCTAAAGATAGAAAACGCGGTTATTCTGTTTCCCCATGCACCCACAGCCCTAAGATAAGATAATGGGGCAAGTCATGTTGATGACACGCCTCCACATGCGACACTGCTGCACGCGCCGTCTCTCCTACGGCTCGTTCACTGGCTCGGCCTCGCCAGATGGGGAGAGGTCCCGATCCCCCTCCTCCCCCGGCTCGGCCTCGCCGCTTAACGCGCAGTGCGCTCGTTTGGCAAAGCGCAGGTTATTTTTCCCCCACCCCACGCACCCACACCCCTAAGATAGATACTGGGGCAAAGTCCATACAAGGAAGATGTGTCAGTACAACTATGCCCCTCGGTACGGTTCGGTGCGGGGGCAAGTCATGTTTCCCCCACGCACCCACACCCCTAAGATAAGATAATGGGGCAAGTCATGTTACGGACTCTCCTCCGCATGCGACGCCACGGCACGCCGCGTCGTCGCCTGCTACGGCTCGTTCCTGGCTCGGCCTCGCCGGGATGGGGGAGGGGGGGTCCCGACCCCACTCCCCCCGGCTCGGCCTCACGCTAACGCGGCAAAGGCGCTTGTTTGACAAAGCGCAGCGGCGTTATTCTGTTCCCCACCCCACGCACCCACACTCCTAAGATAGATAATGGGGCAAAGTCCATACAAGGAAGATGTGTCAAGACAACTATGCCCCTCGATGCAGTTCGGTCCGGCAAGTCATGTTTCCCCTATGCACCCACACCCCTAAAGATAGAAAAACGCGGTTATTACATTTCCCACGCACCCACACCCCTAAGATAAGATAATGGGGCAAGTCATGTTACGGACTCGCCTCCGCATGCGACGCCGCGTCGTCGCCTGCTACGGCTCGTTCCTGGCTCGGCCTCGCCGGGATGGGGGAGGGGGGTCCCGACCCCCCTCCCCCCCGGCTCGGCCTCGCGCTAACGCGGCAGTGCGCTCGTTTGACAGGCGCAGTGCGGTTATTCTGTTTCCCCCCACCCTACGTACCCACACCCCTAAGATAGATAATGGGGCAAAGTCCATACAAGGAAGATGTGTCAGTACAACTATGCCCCTCGGTACGGTTCGGTGCGGGGGCAAGTCATGTTTCCCCCACGCACCCACACCCTAAGATAAGATAATGGGGCAAGTCCAGTTACGGACTCGCCTCCGCATCTTGACGCCGCGGCACGCCAGCGTCGTCGCCTGCTTCTGGCTCGTTCTGGCTCGGCCTCGCCGGAGATGGGGAGGGTCCCACCCCCCTCCCCGGCTCGACCTCGCGCTAACGCTGCGATGCGCTTCGTTTGGCGAGGGCAATGCGGTTATTCTGTTTCCCCACCCCGCACCCACACCCCTAAGATAGATAATGGGGCAAAGTCAAGGAAGATGTGTCGATTACAACTATGCCCCTCGATGCAGTTGGTCGCGGGGAAAGTCATGTTTCCCCACGCACCCACACCCTAAGATAAGATAATGGGGCAAGTCATGTTACGGACTCGCCTCCATATGCGACGCCATGACACGCCGCGCATAAATCGTTGCTACGGCTTCGTTCGGCTCGGCCTCGCCCGGGATGGGGAAGGGTCCCGACCCCCGGCTTCGACCTCGCGCTAACGCGGCAGTCGCGCTCGTTGTGGCGCTTGATGCGGTTATTCTGCTTCCCCACCCCACGCACCCACACCCCTAAGATAGATAATGGGGCAAAGTCCATACAAGGAAGATGTGTCAAGACAACTATGCCCCTCGATGCGGTTTGGTGCGGGGCAAGTCATGTTTCCACGCACCCACACCCCTAAAGATAGAAAACGCGGTTATTTTGTTTCCCACGCACCCACACCCTAAGATAAGATAATGGGGCAAGTCATGTTACGGACTCGCCTCAAGATGCGACGCCATGACACGCGCCAGCGTCGTGACTACGGCTCATTCTGGCTCGGGCTCACGGGATGGGGGAGGGGTCCCACCCCCTCCCCTCCCGGCTCGACCCTCAGCGCTTCTGATAGTTCGCTCATTTGACAGCCTTTGTGCGGTTGTTCTGCTTCCCCCACCCCACCCCACGCACCACACCCCTAAAAAGATAGATAATGGGGCAAAGTCCATACAAGGAAGATGTGTCAAGACAACTATGCCCCTCGATGCAGTTCGGTGCGGGGGCAAGTCATGCCACATTACTATATTCAAACAAACAAAAAAAAGAAAAAGAAAAAAATTGACAGCACAAGGACAAAAAAGTACCAGTCCAAGTTACTGGTGTAGTCAAGTACTAGATCCAAAGAAATAAAAAAAATTGACCGCCCAAGGACAGGCGCAGGCTATGACAATGCTAGATACTTGAAGTCGAGCCCTTGGGCGAATCCATAGTAATCCGCACACCCGCAGGGCCTGCCATCCAGGGCCCACAGGTCAAGAGAGAGAGAGAGCGAGCGTCGTGTATAAGCGCTCTGGTAAGTGTCCAAAGGAGTTCGACTGGTGAGCGTCGGCTGCGCTTATAAACAAGTGTAGAGGCCCCTCGACTTGCGAGGTGGGACTAAACACATAGCTCATCTTGCGCCCGTCTTTACTGACCGCATGCGAGAGAAGCTATCCGGGCGAATACAACGACCGGGCCGATGGCCCAACAAAGTACTTGCCGCCCATTACAAAAATCCAAGAGATCACATACGACAAAAAATAAAAAATGAAAATAATTTAAAACAAACTCACAAGAAAAATCAGTTAATAAACAAAAATATTGTGACAAAGTTCAATCACATCTTAATGGTAAGAAGTAAAAAAAATATAAGACTATAAATAAAAATTTCAGAAACGAATTTACAAAAAAGTTCAACTACTACAATTCATAAGGTTCACGTACAAATAAAAAGAAAGTACTGTGCAGCGAAGATTTTTTTATTTTATAGAATACCAAAACTATCATTATTCATCTATAAAAAAGAAAAAAATCGTGCTCCAAAATTCATGTAAAATAGTAAGAAAAAATATTATACAACAAACAAATTTGATTGGTAATTGACAGCCTAAAATAGAGCAGTACTATCATTAACAGAATGTAAGTTCAGCAAACTCAATAACAAAAAGGGGTTCTAAAAAAATCATCAGCGTATAGCACCGTCTTCTAGTTATGAACATGAAAAATATACCAGCCAAAACAAAGGATGCCCATCAGTTCAACTATAGAAATTGTTCCAGTACTAATATAAAGAATGTATAAATAAAACACTTATAATTGAAGCGTAACAATAGGAAAAACATTACATAACTAGTTCCATACCATTACGATAAAACAATACAATTCAACCATCTCACATGCAAATGTTTTAAAAGAAAAATACTGCAACATAATCAACCATACACAAATCTCAAAAGCCGGCGTCATTTGCCACATTTAAACCTACAAAGACATAAATTCTGAGCGTCGAGAGTCGTCTTCTCTCAAGAACATAACCATAACCACATCACCATCCTCAAATCCAGACTCACCGCAAACTCCTTCCACCCGGTAGTTAGGTTGATGCAACCATCAAAGTCGATGTGGTAGGCAACATCCATCAAGCGATACCCATTCTTGTCTCAAGTCTCCATCTTGAACACCGAACTAGGAGCAACAATCCTGATCCCTGGGTGACATTTTACGCAAATGGACATGGGAGTACAAAACAAAATGAACACCTGACATAACTGAATTTTTACACAGATATAGGAACGATTTGCATAACAAACTAAAATGGAAAAATTTGAACCAAAACAATAACACAAAACTAACTAGACATGTGAACTGACTAAACTGAAAAATATACATATCAATACACCTACAGTAAAAACATCTATTCATAAACAGATCAGGGATTATACAAAAATGGTTTAAATACTGTTAAGTAATGAACAAATACACAGAAATCCCTGCTGTTAAAATCCAACAAAACCTAATTAAAAAAATATAGACAAGCTATTCATAAGACAAAACTGCAGATCCAGTCCATGGATTTCGAACAGAAACCAACAAGAAAGTAGAAAACAAAACGAATAGAAACACATACCCATGATTCCTTCAATTCACCATCCGTCAAGCGACAAACATAGGGTGTACGAAAACCATGGTTGCCGTACAGCAAACAAGAAAGTTGCCCACGCCGCTGAGTCTGAGTGAGCTCCAAACCGGACTCGTACACACAGCCGTCAGCTATGCGCGCCATCTTTACCAGGCATCCACATGAACAATCCTCCATCAAACACACAGGAACAGAGAAAAAGGCAACGAAGAGACGAGAGAGGAACCTAGATCTGATTCTGGAAGAATGAATAAAAGGGAGGGGGAAGACTTGGCCACACACCACACATAGATGGATAATGTTTATAGTCGGGGACACTTTCATGATTATAAAAATAATAAATAGGCGGATGGGCAGCCAATTTGGTAGGAAATAGTTATTACACATGTCATCCAACATTTGACCACAAATTAGTTCAACTTCAGAAAAGCAAGCAGTTCCAAGGTGCACATGTCGAACATATGCAGACAAAAGAACACATTCAGAGACAAAAACAAAGTTGAATTCATTTAGTCATTCGAACATCTGCTCCCTCACAACAAAAATCTTAAAAACATAATATTCACTACTTCAGTCATAACGATCAAAGGAACAACGCCATTTTGCCCTGGTAGATGGATGTGGAGCCGTGGCTGCTCTCGCCCTAGCCCAACTAATGATCTGAATATGGTTCCTTCCCTTGCCCTCTGGGAAAAAGAAGCTCCAATTCATTGGAGTTGCAAGTATCCATCACCTCACGCGCCAAGTCGTGCATTGAACTCTGCCTCCGGTTCCTCCTCGGCACGTCGCGCCATCTGCATGCGCATGCGCCTCCTCCTCCTCTGCTCCGCTACTGCAGCCCTCACATCTATGGCGTCCCCCTCCTCCTCTGTAACCTCTCCCAGCTCAGGATCCATCTCCCTTTTCTTTGGTTGCAGCTTGTAGAATGAAACTGACAGAGGGCTCGGGCTTTATAATCAAAGTGCAGCGCCATCGGTGCGGCTCCAATGTCAACACATAGTAACAAAACTTTGACACGGCAGCAGTCCAACTACACATACGGGCATCAATTCAAAACAACACTGAAAAACATGCAACTTAATTACACCGTTTGACCAGATTACCCGAAATTGCAGAAGCATAAATACCGCCATACGCAACTCAAGCGCCAACGACAAAACAACATGGGAATCCAGGGTAGAAACAACTCAAAAAAGCAAAATTGACAACGCAAATCTTTTCATACAGTCCTTATATCTCTCCCTGCAACACCAATTCGAAAGTAAAACAACAGAAAAAGACGAACAGATTTCCATGGCGGGCGTGGAAAACGACCAAGAACACAAAAGCTTGTAATCATAAATTACAGATGAAAAAAATCTCAAAAAACTATAACATACCGATAATTCTCACATCAAAAACGACAAACACGACGTAAATTGAGGCCCACGAACACCACGATTAAACACTGATGCCCAAAATCACGTCCGCCGCCAAAATGCCCATGCCGTCACCTCCGGTGACTACAGATCGCAAAACTCATCCAGCTGAGCGCGCGGACGTGCGGAACCCCTTACATGTCTCCTCTAGCAACGAATGGCCCGCAGCATCACGCCGGGGAACGACCGGAAGCTCCATGTTGCATCCCCTGTTTCCGTCCGTCGTGCACGCGGGAAGATCAGTTCTTGTTGAAAAACACGTCAGTCCAAACTGTGAACCACGTCGATGCAGAGGGTATGAGAATAATATTACATTACAGCGTATGTAATAGCCGGATGTATATATATATATATATATATATATATATATATATATATGTTGCTATTCTAAGAATGATCATGATGCCCTCATGTCTGTATTTTATTTTATCGACTCCTCTATCTCTAAACATGTGGACATATTTTTCGATATCGGCTTCCGCTTGAGAACAAGCGAGGTCTAAGCTTGGGGGAGTTGATACGTCCATTTTGCATCATGCTTTTATATCAATATTTAGCATTATGCACTGTTATTACACATTATGTCACAAATACTTATGCCTTTTTTCTCTTATTTTACAAGGTTTACATGAAGAGGGAGAATGTCGGCAGCTGGAATTCTGGGCTGGAAAAGGAGCAAATATTAGAGACCTATTTTGCACAACTCCAAAAGTCCTGAAACTCCACAAAAGTCAGTTTTGAAATATGTTAAAAATATTGGGCGAAGAAAGCACCAGAGGGGGCCACCCACTGTCCACAAGGGTGGAGGGCGCGCCCTACCCCCTGGGCGCGACCCCTACCTCGTGGGCCACCTGGAAGCCCCCCGATGCCCATCTTCGGGTATAAGGTGTCTTTTGCCCTGGAAAAAATCATAGAGAAGCTTTCGGGATGAAGCGCCGCCGTCTCGAGGCGGAACCTTCGCGGAACCAATCTAGGGCTCCGGCGGAGCTGTTCAGCGGGGGAAACATCCCTCCGAGAGGGGGAATCGTCACCATCGTCATCACCGTCAATTCTCTCATCGGGAGGGGGTCAATCTCCATCAACATCTTCACCAACACCATCTCCTCTCAAACCCTGGTTCATCTCTTGTATCCGATCTTTGTCTCAAAACCTCAGATTGGTACCTGTGGGTTGCTAGTAGCGTTGATTACTCCTTGTAGTTGATGCTAGTTGGTTTATTCGGTGGAAGATTATATGTTCAGATCCTTTATGCACATTAATACCCCTCTAATTATGAACATTAATATGATATGTGAGTAGTTACGTTTGTTCCTGAGGACATGGGAGAAGTCTTGTTATAAGTAGTCATGTGAATTTGGTATTCGTTCGATATTTTGATGAGATGTATGTTGTGTTTCCTCTAGTGGTGTTATGTGAACATCGACTACATGACACTTCACCATTGTTTGGGCCTAGGGAAGGCATTGGGAAGTAATAAGTAGATGATGGGTTGCTAGAGTGATGAAGCTTAAACCCTAGTTTATGCGTTGCTTCGTAAGGGGCTGATTTGGATCCATATGTTTCATGTTATGGTTAGGTTTACCTTAATTCTTCTTTCGTAGTTGCGGATGCTTGCGAGGGGGGTTAATCATAAGTGGGATGCTTGTCCAAGGAAGGGCAGTACCCAAGCACCGGTCCACCCACATATCATATTATCAAAGTAACGGGCGCGAATCATATGAGCATGATGAAAACTAGCTTGATGATAATTCCCATGTGTCCTCGGGAGCGCTTTCCTTTATATAAGAGTTTTTTCAGGCTTGTCCTTTGCTACAAAAAGGATTGGGCCACCTTGCTGCACCTTGTTTACTTTTGTTACTTGTTACCCGTTACGAATTACCTTATCACAAAACTATCTCTTACCGATAATTTCAGTGCTTGCAGAGAATACCTTACTGAAAACTGCTTGTCATTTCTTTCTGCTCCTCATTGGGTTCGACACTCTTACTTCTCGAAAGGACTACGATAGATCCCCTATACTTGTGGGTCATCATGAGTACATACTTGGTAAGTCCTGAGTGGTAGTTGCTGGGGCACTTCATCTTGGCCAGAGTCTGCCCAAAGTCAGCGGCGGCGGAGGCGAGCTGTTCCTCCGGGTCGAAGCGTGGATCAGTGCCACTGACATGTGTACCTACAGGCAACCAGTAAATGGTAGAAGTTAAACTGCAATTGCACAAATGATGTGAAATACTGTAAGACAAGGGATGCAGCTAACCTCGACGGCTGCTACCTCTTGAGCATGCGTTGGTTTTCCCTTGAAGAGGAAAGGGTGATGCAGCAAAGTAGCGTAAGTATTTCCCTCAGTTTTTGAGAACCAAGGTATCAATCCAGTAGGAGACAACACGCAAGTCGCCTAGTACCTGCACAAACAATCAAGAACCTTGCAACCAACACGATAAAGGGGTTGTCAATCCCTTCACGACACTTGCAAAAGTGAGATCTGATAAAGATAATAAGATAAATATTTTTGGTATTTTTATTGTATAGATTAGAAAATAAAGATTGCAAAATAAATAGTAAACTAGAATTATAGATCTAAAACTTATATGATGTAAAGTAGACCTAGGGGCCATAGATTTCACTAGTGGCTTCTCTCAAGATAGCATATAATGGTGGGTGAAAAAATTACTGCCGAGCAATTGATAGAAAAGCGCATAGTTATGAGAATATCTAGGAATGATCGTGAACATAGGTATCACGTTCGTTTCAAGTAAACCGAAACGATTCTATATCTACTACTATTACTCCACACATCGACCGCTATCCAGCATGCATCTAGAGTATTAAGTTCATAAGAACGGAGTAACACATTAAGCAAGATGACATGATGTAGAGAGATAAACTCAAGCAATATGATACAAACCCCATCTTTTTATACTCGATGGCAACAATACAATACGTGTCGGTTCCCTTTCTGTCACTGGGATCGAGCACCGCAAGATTGAACCCAAAGCTAAGCACTTATCCCATTGCAAGAAAGATCAATCTAGTAGGCCAAACCAAACTGATAATTCGAAGAGACTTGCAAAGATATTAAATCATGCATATAAGAATTCTGAGAAGAATCAAATATTGTTCATAGATAATCTTGATCATAAACCCACAATTCATCGGATCTCGGCAAACACACCGCAAAAAGTATTACATCGAATAGATCTCCAAGAACATCAAGGAGAACTTTGTATTGAGAACCAAAGAGAGAAGAAGCCATCTAGCTAATAACTATGGACCCAAAGGTGCATGGTAAACTACTCACACATCATCGGAGAGGCTATGGTGTTGATGTAGAAGCCCTCCATGATCGAATCCCCCTCCGGCAGATCGCTGGAAAAGGCCCCAAGATGGGATCTCATGGGTACAGAAGGTTGCGGTGGTGGAAAAGTGATTTCATGGCTCTCCTGCATGTTTTCAGGGTATAAGAGTATATATAGGCCAAAGAAGTAGGTCGGTGGAGCTACGAGGGGCCCACTACCCCCTGGGCGCGCCCTCCTGCCTTGTGACCGCCTCGTTGCGTCTATGACTTCCACTCCAAGTCTCCTGGATTGCGTTTGTTCCAAGAAAGATCCTCGCGAAGGTTTCGTTCCGTTTGGATGCCGTTTGATACTCCTTTTCTGCGAAACACTGAAATAGGCAAAAAAACAGCAATTTGCACCGCGCCTTCGGTTAATAGGTTAGTCCCAAAAATAATATAAAAGAGCATATTAAAGCCCGTTAAACATCCAAAATAGATAATATAATAGCATGGAACAATAAAAAATTATAGATACGTTGGAGACGTATCAACGGCAAACAACAGCATCGGCCGTTATGACCCTGCGTAAGTACATGGACAGGCATGTTAAGTACAAAAGGGTTAGCATCCACTAAAAATAGCAAATGGGCAGCATCTCTAGTGATATCCTGAGTCATGTATTGTAAGTTTGTTGCTGGTATTGGTGAAATTGAGCTGGACAGTTAATATTTTAACATCACACAGTGTGCAGTACTGAAATAAACAAGGCACGAACACGCTTAATACATCAACCGTACAAATCATAGCCGTTGCAAGTGGTATTGGTAAGATCTAGCTGGTCAGATCTTACCTGTTAAGTCTTGGGGGGTAGTCGCTGGGGCACTTCATCTGGGCCAGAGCCTATGCTACCTCTTGAGCATGCGTTGGTTTTCCCTTGAAGAGGAAAGGGTGATGCATCAAAGTAGCGTAAGTATTTCCCTCAGTTTTTGAGAACCGAGGTATCAATCCAGTAGGAGATAACACGCAAGTCACCTAGTACCTGCACAAACAATCAAGAACCTTGCAACCAACGTGATAAAGGGGTTGTCAATCCCTTCACGGTCACTCGCAAAACTGAGATTTGATAAAGATAATAAGATAAATATTTTTGGTATTTTTGTTGTATAGATTGGAAAGTAAAGATTGCAAAATAAAATAAATAGGAAACTAGACTTGTAGATCGGAAACTTATATGATGGAAAATAGACCCAGGGGCCATATGTTTCACTAGTGGCTTCTCTCAAGATAGCATATATTACGGTGGGTGAACAATTTACTACCGAGCAATTGATAGAAAAGCGCTTAGTTATGAGAATATCTAGGAATGATCATGAATATAGGCATCACGTCTGTGTCAAGTAGACCGAAACGATTCTGCATCTACTACTATTACTCCACACATCAACCGCTATCCATCTTGCATCTAGAGTATTAAGTTCATAAGAACAGAGTAACGCATTAAGCAAGATGACGTGATGTAGAGGGATAAACTCAAGCAATATGATATAAACCCCATCTTTTTATCCTTGATGGCCATAATACAATACGTGCCTTGCTGCCCCTACTGTCACTGGGAAAGGACACCGCAAGATTGAACCCAAAGCTAAGCACTTCTCCCATTGCAAGAAAGATCAATCTAGTAGGCCAAACTAAACCAATAATTCTAAGAGACTTGCAAAGATATCAAATCATGCATATAAGAATTCAGAGAAGAACCAAATATTATTCATAGATAAAATTGATCATAAATCCACAATTCATCGGATCTCGGCAAACACACTGCAAAATAATATTACATCGAATAGATCTCCAAGAACATCCAGGAGAACTTTGTATTGAGAATCAAAGAGAGAGAAGAAGCCATCTAGCTAATAACTATGGACCCGAAGGTGTGGTAAACTACTCACACATCATCAGACAGGCTATGGTGTTGATGTAGAAGCCCTCCGTGTTCGATTCCCCCTCCGGCGGAGCGCCGGAAAAGGCCCCAAGATGGGATCTCACGGGTAGAGAAGGTTGCGGCGGCAGAAAAGTGGTTTCCTGGCTCCCCCTGATGTTTTTAGGGTATAAGAGTATATATAGGTGATACGTCTCCAACGTATCTATAATTTTTTATTGTTCCATGCTATTATATTATCCATCTAGGATGTTTTATATGCATTTATATGCTATTTTATATGATTTTTGGGACTAACCTATTAACCTAGAGCCTAGTGCCACTTTCTGTTTTTTCCTTGTTTTTGAGTATCGCAGAAAAGGAAAACCAAACGGAGTCCAATTGAGCTAAAAATTGACAGAGATTATTTTTGGACCAGAAGAAGCCCACGGAGCATCGGAGATGGACCAGAAGAGTCCCGAGGCACCCACAAGGGTGGGGGGCGCACCCTACCCCCTGGGCGCGCCCCCTACCTCGTGGCCGCCTCGGAGACCCCTGACTTGTTTCCGACGCCAAAACCTCATATATATATAGAAACCCCTAGAACATAACCTAGATTGGGAGTTCCGCCACCGCAAGCCTCTGTAGCCACCAAAAACCAATTAGGACCCTGTTCCGGAACCCTGCCGGAGGGGGAATCCCTCTCTGGTGGCCATTTTCATCATCCCGACGCTCTCCATGACGAGGAGGGAGTAGTTCACCCTCGGGGCTGAGGGTATGTACCAGTAGCTATTTGTTTGATCTCTCTCTCTCTCTCTCTCTTGTGTTCTTGATTTGGCACGATCTTGATGTATCGCGAGCTTTGCTATTATAGTTGGATCTTATGATGTTTCTCCCCCTCTACTCTCTTGTAATGGATTGAGTTTCCCTTTGAAGTTATCTTATCGGATTGAGTCTTTAAGGATTTGAGAACACTTGATGTATGTCTTGCATGTGCTTATCTGTGGTGACAATGGGATATTCACGTGATCTACTTGATGTATGTTTTGGTGATCAACTTGCGGGTTCCATAACATTGTGAACTTATGCATAGGGGTTGGCACACGTTTTAGTCTTGACTCTCCTGTAGAAACTTTGGGGCACTCTTTGAAGTTCTTTGTGTTGGTTGAATAGATGATCTGAGATTGTGTGATGAATGTCGTATAATCATACCCACAGATACTTGAGGTGACACTGGAGTATCTAGGTGACATTAGGGTTTTGGTTGATATGTGTCTTAAGGTGTTATTCTAGTACGAACTCTAGGATAGATCGAACGGAAAGAATAGCTTTGTGTTATTTTACTGTGGACTCTTGAATAGATCGGTCAGAAAGAATAACTTTGAGGTGGTTTCGTACCCTACAATAATCTCTTCATTTGTTCTCCGCTATTAGTGACTTTGGAGTGACTCTTTGTTGCATGGTGAGGGATAGTTATATGATCCGGTTATGTTATTATTGTTGAGAGAACTTGCACTAGTGAAAGTATGAACCCTAGGCCTTGTTTCGAAGCATTGCAATACCGTTTACGCTCACTTTTATCATTATTTACCCTGCTGTTTTTATATTTTCAGATTACAAAAACCTATATCTACCATCCATATTGCACTTGTATCACCATCTCTTCGCTGAACTAGTGCACCTATACAATTTACCATTGTATTGGGTGTGTTGGGGACACAAGAGACTCTTTGTTATTTGGTTGCAGGGTTGCTTGAGAGAGACCATCTTCATCCTACCCCTCCCACGGATTGATAAACCTTAGGTCATCCACTTGAGGGAAATTTGCTACTGTCCTACAAACATCTGCACTTGGAGGCCCAACAACATCTACAAGAAGAAGGTTGTGTAGTAGACATCAAGCTCTTTTCTGGCGCCGTTGCCAGGGAGGTGAGTGATTGAAGGTATATCTTTAGATCTTGCAATCGAATCTTTTAGTTTCTTGTTTTATCACAAGTTTGTTCTATAAAAGAAAACTACAAAAAATGGAATTGAGGGTGCCCCATATGCTTCATCATTTTAATGTCTTTCATGAAAATGATTGGAAGGAAAATTGTGCTCAAGTACTAGAAGAAGAATTACATAGAATGTTTGGCATAAAATATTTGAATGATGAGCATGATTGTAATGTTGTTAGTATGAATTCTTTGAATACCCATGATGCTAATGATATGCAAAGCCACAAGCTTGGGGATTCTATGTTTGATGAAGATGATATGTTTAGTCCCCGAAGTTTTGATGAGAAAATTTATTATGATGAAAGAATGCCTCCTATTTATGATGATTATTGTGATGACACATATACTATAAGGAATAAATGTAACCATGAAACTTGTCATCATGATTTTAATTTTCAATTGGATTATGCTTCACATGATAGTTATTTTGTTGAGTTTGCTCCCACTACTATTGATGAGAATAAATTCGCTTATGTGGAGAGTAATAAATTTTCTATGCTTGTAGATCATGAAAAGAATGCTTTATGTGATGGTTATATTGTTGAATTCATTCATAATGCTACTGAAAATTATTATGAGGGAGTAATATATGCTTGTAGGAATTGCAATAATATCAAGTTTCCTCTCTATGTGCTTAAAGTTTTAAAGTTATGCTTGTTTTGCCTTCCTATGCTAGTTGATTATTGTTCCCATAAGTTGTTTGCTCACAAAATCCCTATGCATAGGAAGTGGGTTAGACTTACATGTGCTATTCATATTATTCATGATGCTCTCTTTATGTTTCAATTCTTATCTTTTATGTGAGCATCATTGAAATCATCATGCCTAGCTTGGGGCGTTAAACGTTAGCGCTTGTTGGGAGGCAACCCGATATTATTTTTGTTATTGCTTTTTGCTCCTGTTTAGTAATAAATAATTCATCTAGCCTCTGTTTAGATGTGGTTTTATGTTTTAGTTAGTGTTTGTGCCAAGTAGAACCTTTGGGAAGACTTGGGTGAAGTCTATGCAATCTTGCTGTAAAAAACAAAAACTTTTGCGCTCACGAGATTAGATGACATTTTTTACTGGAGAGTGCTTTTAGGTTGATTATTTTTTTAAGATGGTTAATAGACAAATTCCTCACGTCCACCAATTTATCTCATAATTTTTGGAGTTCCAGAAGTATTCGAATGATACAGATTACTACAGACTGTTCTGTTTTTGACAGATTCTGTTTTCTATGTGTTGTTTGCTTATTTTGATGAATCTATGAGTAGTGTCGGAGGATATGAACCATAGAGAAGTTGGAATACAGTATATATTACACCAATATTAATTTAGAATGAGTTCACAACAGTACCTAAGTGGTGGTTTTATTTTCTTATACTAACGGAGCTCATAAGATTTTCTGTTGAGTTTTGTGTTGTGAAGTTTTCAAGTTTTGGGTAAACATTCGATGGACTATGGAATAAGGAGTGGAAAGAGCCTAAGATTGGGGATGACCAAGGCACCCCAAGGTAATATTCAAGGACAACCAAGAGGCTAAGCTTGGGGATGCCCCGGAAGGCATCCCCTCTTTCGTCTTCGTTCATCGGTAACTTTACTTGGAGCTATATTTTTATTCACCACATGATTTGTGTTTTGCGTGGAGAGTCATTTTCTTTTGTTATTATTTTCTTTCTGTTATTTATAATAATGTCTTGCATCTTTATTTTCAATAAAAATGTCAAGGATAGCCTTTACCATGTTTATTTTGCAAGTATACATGTTGCTGTTTCAAAACAAAAAGTTTATCGCTGTTGCAAAAATTCCCTAGAAAAGCCAGTATATGATAAAATGTTGAAATTTTTTGCATAATAAGCTATGATAAATTTTCTAAAGTGTGGTAGAATTTCATAATTTTTGGAGTTAGGGAAGTATTGATACTCTTGCATTCTTTACAGACTGTACTGTTTTGGCAGATTGTTGTTATGTTTGCATTGTTTGCACATGTTTGCTTGTTTAATGATTCTGTTTGAGGATAGGAGTATTAAATATGCATAGGCATTTAGTATGCAATGTTGAATAATATTTTTTTTGATTTGCTACAGTAGAGAATGATAAGGTTTTTGCATTGGTTTATACTAACTTATCTCACGAGTTTTTGTTGAGTTTTGTGTGGATGAAGTTTTTGAGATTTAGGGAAACCAAGATATAAAAGGAATTAAGGAGACACAAAAACTCAAGCTTGTGGATGCCCAAGGCACCCCAAGATAATATTTCAAGAAGTCTCAAGCATCTAAGGTTGGGGATGCCCCGGTAGGCATCCCACATCCCACCTTTCTTCTTCAACAATTATCAGTTAGTATAGGTTGAACCTAAGTTTTTGCTTCTTCACATAATGAGTGCTATCCTTGAAATGTCATTTTATTTTGTTTTGCTTGCTGTTTGAATAATATACCAAGAGCTGAAATTCCTAAATAAGAGAGAGTCTTCACATAGCTACATAATTGTTTAACTACTCATTGATCTTGACTTATATCTTTTGGAGTAGTTCGTCATTTGCTCTAGTGCTTCACTTATATCTTTTTAGAGCATGGCGGTGGCTTTATTTTGAAGAAATAGATGAACTCTCATGCTTTACTTATATTATTTTGAGAGTCTTTTAGAACAGCATGGTAATTTGCTTAGGTTATGAAACTAGTCCCAATATGATGGGCATCCAAGATGGGTATAATAAAAACTTTCATATAAAGTGCATTGAATACTATGAGAAGTTTGATTCTTTATGATTGTTTTGAGATATGAAGATGGTGATATTAGAGTCATGCTAGTGGAGTAGTTGTGAAATTGAGAAATACTTGTGTTGAGGTTTGCAAGTCCCGTCGCATGCACGTATGGTAACCGTTGTTTGACAAATTTGAAGCATGATTTATTCTTTGATTGTCTTCCTTATGTGTCGAGGTCGGGATCGCGCGATGGTTAACTCCTACCAACCCTTCCCCTAGGAGCATGCACGTAGTACTTTGTTTGATGACTAATAGATTTTTGCAATAAGTATGTGAGTTCTTTATGACTAATGTTGAGTCCATGGATTATACGCACTCTCACCCTTCCACCATTGCTAGCCTCTCTAGTACCGCGCAACTTTCGCCAGTACCGTACATCCACCATATACCTTCCTCAAAACAGCCACCATACGTACCTATTATGGCATTTCCATAGCCATTCCGAGATATATTTGCCATGCAACTTTCCACCGTTCTGTTTATTATGACACGCTCCATCATTGTCATATTGCTTTGCATGATCATGTAGTTGACATCGTATTTGTGGCAAAGCTACCATTCATAATTATTTCATACATGTCACTCTTGATTCATTGCATATCCTGGTACACCGCCGGAGGCATTCATATATAGTCATATCTTGTTGTAAGTATCGAGTTGAATTCTTGAGTTGTAAGTAAATAAAACTGTGATGATCTTCATTATTAGAGCATTGTCCCAGCGAGGAAAGGATGATGGAGACTATGATTCCCCCACAAGTTGGGATGAGACTTCGGACGGAAAATGAAAAAAAGAGGGGGAAAAAGAGGCCATAAAAAAGAAAAGGCCCAAATAAAAAAATAAAAAATGAAAAAATGAGAGAAAAGAGAAGGGGCAATGCTACTATCCTTTTACCACACTTGTGCTTCAAAGTAGCACCATGATCTTCATGATAGAGAGTCTCTTATTTTGTCACTTTCATATACTAGTGGGAATTTTTCATTATAGAACTTGGCTTGTATATTCCAATGATGGGCTTCCTCAAATTGCCCTAGGTCTTCGAGAGCAAGCAAGTTGGATGCACACCCACTTTGTTTATTTTGTTGAGCTTCCATACACTTATAGCTCTAGTGCATCTGTTGCATGGCAATCCCTACTCACTCATATTGATATCTATTGATGGGCATCTCCATAGTCCGTTGATACGCCTAGTTGATGTGAGACAATCTTCCTCCTTTTTGTCTTCTCCACAACCACCATATTCTATTCCATCTGTAGTGCTATGTCCATGGCTCATGCTCATGTATTGCGTGAAAGTTGAAAAGGTTTGAGAATACTAAAGTATGAAACAATTGCTTGGCTGAAACTAGGGTTGTTATGATTTAAATATTTTGTGTGATGAAGATAGAGCATAGCCAGACTATATGATTTTGTAGGGATAGCTTTCTTTGGCCATGTTATTTTGAGAAGACATGATTGCTATGTTAGTATGCTTGAAGTATTATTATTTTTATGTCAATATTAAAGTTTTGTTTTGAATCTTATGGATCTGAATATTCTTTCCACAATAAAGAAGATTACATTGATAATTATGTTAGGTAGCATTCCACATAAAAATTCTATTTTTATCATTTACCTACTCGAGGACGAGCAAGAATTAAGCTTGGGGATGCTCGATACATCTCCAACGTATCTATAATTTTTGATTGTTCCATGCTATTATATTATCCAACTAGGGTGTTTTACATGCATTTATATGCTATTTTATATGATTTTTGGGACTAACCTATTAACCTAGAGCCTAGTGCCAGTTTCTGTTTTTTCCTTGTTTTTGAGTATCGTAGAAAAGGAAAACCAAACGGACTCCAATTGACCTAAAAATTGACGGAGATTATTTTTGGACCAGAAGAAGCCCACGGAGCATCAGAGATGGACCAGAAGAGTCCTGAGGCACCCACGAGGGTGGGGGCATGCCCTACCCCCCTGGGCATGCCCCCCTACCTCATGGCCGCCTCGGAGACCCCCCTGACTTGTTCCCGACGCCAAATCCTCTTAGATATACAGAAACCCCCAGAACATAACCTAGATCGGGAGTTCGCCGCCGCAAGCCTCTGTAGCCACCAAAAACCAATCGGGACCACTGTTAAGACCTGCCGAGGAGGAGGAATCCTCTTCGGTGGCCATCTTCATCATCCCGGCGCTCTCCATGACGAGGAGGGAGTAGTTCACCCTCGGGGCTGAGGGTATGTACTAGTAGCTATGTGTTTGATCTCTCTGTCTCGTGTTCTAAATTTGGCACGATCTTGATGTATCGCGAGCTTTGCTATTATAGTTGGATCTTATGATGTTTCTCCCCCTCTACTCTCTTGTAATGGATTGAGTTTTCCCTTTGAAGTTATCTTATCGGATTGAGTCTTTAAGGATTTGAGAACACTTGATGTATGTCTCGCATGTGCTTATCTGTGGTGACAATGGGATATTCACGTGATCTACTTGATGTATGTTTTGGTGATCAACTTGCGGGTTCCGTAACATTGTGAACTTATGCATAGGGGTTGGCACACATTTTTGTCTTGACTCTCCGGTAGAAACTTTGGGGCACTCTTTGAAGTTCTTTGTGTTGGTTGAATAGATGATCTGAGATTGTGTGATGAATATCGTATAATCATACCCACGGATACTTGAGGTGACATTGGAGTATCTAGGTGACATTAGGGTTTTGGTTGATATGTGTCTTAAGGTGTTATTCTAGTACGAACTCTAGGATAGATCGAACGGAAAGAATAGCTTTGTGTTATTTTACTACGGACTCTTGAATAGATCGATAAGAAAGAATAACTTTGAGGTGGTTTCGTACCCTACAATAATCTCTTTGTTTGTTCTCTGCTATTAGTGACTTTGGAGTGACACTTTGATGCATGTTGAGGGATAGTTATATGATCCGGTTATGTTATTATTGTTGAGAGAACTTGCACTAGTGAAAGTATGAACCCTAGGCCTTGTTTCGAAGCATTGCAATACCGTTTACGCTCACTTTTATCATTAGTTACCTTGCTGTATTTATATTTTTCAGATTATAAAAACCTATATCTACCATCCATATTGCACTTGTATCACCATCTCTTCACCGAACTAGTGCACCTATACAATTTACCATTGTATTGGGTGTGTTGGGGACACAAGAGACTCTTTGTTATTTGGTTGCAGCGTTGCTTGAGAGAGACCATCTTCATCCTACGCCTCCCACGGATTGATAAACCTTAGGTCATCCACTTGAGGGAAATTTTCTACTGTCCTACAGACCTCTGCACTTGGAGGCCCAACAACGTTTACAAGAAAAAGGTTGCATAGTAGACATCAATAGGCGAAAGAAGTACGTCGGTGGAGCTCCATGGGGCCCACGAGGGTGGGGGGCGCCTACCCCCGCTGGACGCGCCCTCCTGCCTCGTGGCCGCCTCGCGGAGTTCCAGACTTCAACTCCAAGTCTTCTGGATTGCGTTTGTTCCAAGAAAGATCACCACGAAGGTTTCATTCCACTTGGATTCCATTTGGTATTCCTTTTATGCAAAACACTGAAATAGGCAAAAAACAGGAATTGGCATTGGGCCTTCGGTTAATAGGTTAGTCCCAAAAATAATATAAAAGAGCATATTAAAGCCCATTAAAACATCCAAAACAGATAATATAATAGCATGGAACAATCAAAAATTATAGATACGTTGGAGACGTATCAAGCATCCCCAAGCTTAATTCCTGCTCGTCCTCGAGTAGGTAAATGATAAAAACAGAATTTTTGATGTGGAATGCTATCTAACATATTTTTCAATGTAATTTCCTTTATTGTGGCATGAATGTTCAGATCCGAAAGATTCAAGACAAAAGTTTAATATTGACATAAAATAATAATACTTCAAGCATACAAACAAAGCAAATATGTCTTCTCAAAATAACATAGCCAAAGAAAGCTCATCCCTACAAAATCATATAGTTTGGCTATGCTCCATCTTTGTCACACAAAATATTCAAATCATGCACAACTCTGACGCCCGGATAATTAAGCTACGGTAATCCCATGTTAATGGTGCCATGTCATCACTCTTACTGTTACTAATCCCCCTTTGCATTCAAATACAGTTCAAATTCCAAATTCAAATTGAAGTCAAAATTCAAAATTCTCAAACATGCAAATAAAAATGTTCAATGTGTGGCAAATAATCCCTGGATAATTGCCATGTTGGAAACAACCCCTTTTGGATTCCCAAAGTGCCCCTGGAAATTATTTAGTGGTCCAGCAGTATTTTAAATTGGCCTTTCCAATTTTTAAAATTGGTTAACAACTACTTTTGGCCTCAAAACTTTTTGTGACTCCTAGAAATAATGTGCTTGTTTAGTTTGACAAGCCTCTTTTCTAACAAAGCTCTTTTAGTCTTGTTTTTTTAAAGAAAACAGTGGGGCAGTTTTATTAGAAGAAACTCACCCCCTCCCCCCACTGCCTTTGGGCCTTGGCCAACCGACTGGCCCAGCTGGCCAACCGCGCCCCCTTGGGCCTCAACCCACCAGTGCCCACCGCCGCCCACCCCCTGGCCTATAACCCCAACTCCCCCAACCGAACCCTAGCCCTATCCTCTCGTCCACCCTACTCCCCTCGATCTCCCCCACTCTCCCCACATCGCTCGCTCTCCCTCCCCCCTCGATCGAATCGGGGCAACCCCGACCGGCCCCGCACCACACCGAGGCCGCCTCGCCGTCCCCGTCGTCCTCCCTGTTGCTGGATCTGGATCGGGCCGTTCACCCCCTTTTCCCAGGATCTGGACGCGCCGTCGCCGGACCTCGTCATCTCCTCCCCGTCGGACTACCTCCCCGCCTCCAACGTGTCGTCCTCATCTTCCACCCCGAGCCCTGCTGCCGAACCCCTACGGCCACCGTGAGCTCCGGCCTCCCTCCCTCTCTCCCCTTGTTTTCTGTCAACGGCGCTGTCCACTCGCGCGCGCATGACCGCATTCAAGCGCGCCGCCTCGCTGCCGCCTGACAGCCTCCGTGACCGCTTGCCACCACCACGGCCTCGCCCGCTTCGTGCTCGCCACACCGGGTTGCACACCGCCCACGGTCACCGTGACCTCGTTTTCCCTGCTTTCGCGCCCAGCTGAAACCACCTGGCCTCGCCTCGCCGCCTCCTGCCGTAGTGCTGCCAGCGCCGTTGCATAACGATATGCGGTGGCACTTTTCGCGCCCGTTCGCGACCGTTAAGCCCCTAGGCGATGACAGGGGAGCCCCGCCCCCAGAACGATTTTGTCTACATAAAAAAAGAATATAAAAAATGTTAGAATAAATAAATTATTGATTAATTAATTAATTAATGAGTTAATTAAGTTAATTAATCTTGTTTAACTAAACTAATTAAAATTAGTTAATCTAATCTTTTAGTTAAAACTAATTAACCTTGCTTAATTACTCTAAGCCTATGACGAACGGGATCCACATGTCAGTTTGACTGGTCAACGGTCAACTTTGACCGCTGATGTCATGCTGACATCATGATGGCACATTAATTCTTTTTCGATTTAGATAAATAATAATAATCCCAGAAAATGGTTAATTCTTTATAAAATCATATAAAATGAACCGTATCTCGGATCAAAAAACTTTGTACATGAAAGTTGCTCAGAACGACGAGGCGAATCCGAATACGCTCTCCGTTCATCTGTCACATGCCTCTAGCATAGCAAACATGCAACCTTCCCCCTCCGTTTCGTCTGCCCAAAAAATGCCAAACTTCGGTAAAACATTCCCGGAGGTTTCCCCCCTTCGCCGGTAGCCTGTAGCACTGCATTAGAACACGTCTAGCTCTGTCTGTTGTCCTGTTATGCACTTGCCTGCTATGTATTTACTGTTTCTTCCCCTTCTTCTCTCCGGTAGACCCCGAGACCGATGTTGATGTCCCTGTGATCGACTACGTCGACGACGACCCTCCTTCTTGTCTGAGCAACCAGGCAATCCCCCCTATGATCATCCTGATATTGCCCATTCTATACTCTCATGCTTTCATTAGATTTTGCTACTGTTATTGTTTGCTCCTATTCTGATGCATAGCCTGCTTTTGTACCTGCTTATTGTTACCTACCTGCTTATCCTAAAGTGCTTAGTATAGGTTGGCTAGTGATCCATCAGTGACCCCCACTTGTCCTTGTTACCACTGCTTCATCATCGACGCCTCGATCGACGTGATCGACGACCAGAGCCTGACACCTCACATCACATCACGCCCCTTTTGTTGCTGGACTCTGCAGAGCTACTATCGAGTGCCGAGGGTGATCCCTCATAACGCACTCCTGATGATAATTCTGTAGTGTAGCTATTCGGTCGTGGTCATCGAGGGTGATTTCCTATTTCACCATTCCCGATCTGGCTCGGTTGCTCAACACCTCAAGTGTGAACCTCAAGGGTGGTCCCTCTTACGTTCACCTTGATGATTACATTGAGTGGAATCCTCCGGGGGTGATTCCTCGGGTTTTCCCCTTGATGTTTGGACACACGGTTACCTTGACTTTACTTGAGATCTTGGTGAATGTCGGGCGGGCCCGGAGAGCACCCGCAAGATAATGACGTGGCATGGCCGGGCATTCTAGGCCCTTGTCATAAGTCCACGAGACGGGGCGACGGGGTCACTTTCGATCGTGAGTCTCTGCTCGTCTCCACAAGCTAATAATACACTATGGTTTGGGTATTTGTTCTGAGTTGGCCTTTGGCCTTTACGCACCAACCACCATGCGAGAATCGATATGGGCCTCGGCGTCGTGGTATCAGCCGAAGCTTTGTCAGACGTCCAGTTCAGCAGTGCGGCACGGTCGGATCGTGTTGGCCATTCGAGGCGGTGCTGGTATTCACCCTACGCGCAACGACCCGGAGTGCTGCGGGCGATGGGCCCAAGACCCCGGAGCGCTTAGGATGTAGACCGGCAGGGACCTCTCTGTTGAGCCTAGGTAGGGCTGCGACGTGTTGATCCTCCGAGGCCGGGCATTGACCCCAGAAAGGTGTGTCCGGCCAGAGTGATCGAGCGTGTTGGAAAACATGGTGCACCCCTATAGGGAAGATTATCTATTAATAGCCGTGTCCATGGTAACGGACGGTCAGCCCTATATCCTGATCTTATACAACTACAAATGGATACCTGAATATGTGGCTCCGGGATTGCTTTCTCGCAGGGAGTCGAGGAAGGATCTCTGGGCATCAATGTTACAACATGCTTGTTAAATATAAAGTGCTATTCTTTACTCTTCCGCATGCTGCAAGATGCTCGGAGCTGCGTGAAGATGCTAGTCTTTGATAGGCTAGGCTTTCCCCCTCTGTTTTGGCATTATGCAGTTCAGTCCACAGATACAACCCTTCCATTTGATACAAATGCATACTTAGTATAGATCTGATGCTTGCGAGTAATTTGGATGAGTACTCACGGTTGCTTTGCTACCCCTTTCCCCCCTTCTTTCTTCTTTCCGGTTGATGCAACCAGATGGTGGATCCTTGGAGCCAGATGCCACCGCCGATGGATGCTACTACGTGAAGACCGCCGAAGTCCAGGAGTAGTTAGGAGGTCCCAGGCAGGAGGCCTTGCCTCTTTGATCGTGTTGCTTTTGTAGTAGCCTTCTTAAGGCGGTCTTGTTTAACTTATGTTTGTACTCATATATTGTTGCTTCCGCTGACGCTTATGTATCGAGCTTATGTATTCGAGCCCTCAAGGCCCCTGGCTTGTAACATAAAGCTTGTATTATTTTATTTGTGTCTAGAGTTGTGTTGTGATATCTTCCCATGAGTCGCTGATCTTGATCGTACACATTTGCGTGTATGATTAGTGTATGATCGAATCGGGGGCGTCACAAGTTGGTATCAGAGCCGACTGCCTGTAGGATCCCCTTTTCTAACTCCTTGGCCGAAGTTGAGTCTAGTCTTTGAAAAACTGATTTGCTAACATGGCTGTGTGGCTTACGGGCCCACGTCGCCATTGGGTGGTATTAGGATCTTTTACTCCTCGCCTATGCTCTGGGACTCTGATCTCTCTTCTATTCGGGTTAAATGATTTTGTTAACTCTTAACTCTAGGATCTCGTAAATACTTTCTCCCGGAGAGCCCCTCACTCCAGATGATTGCTTGGTGCACCAGAAGATTCTGAAGATACTCTCCGATGTTTTACCGAGTCTCTTGTACCCTTCACCATTGCGATCCTTGCCACCGATAATCCTTATGCGTAACTACCTGCGTTGTCGTTCATACCTTCATCTCCAGTTGCTCTTGTTATTACAAGATGTCCTGAAATACTCCTCGATGTTTTGAGGATCCTTTATGCTTACTGCCCTGCAGTCCTTGCCGCATGAATACCCCTATGGAGAATTACTCGCTCTTATCGAGTACCCATTCATCCCCAGTTATTCTTATGCTTCATAAGATACTTTTTAATACAATCCGAGCTTTCGATGACCTCTATCGCCTATTGATCTAGAAGGTCTTACCTGCCTACACTCTGGTTAATTCCATATGCCTAGCAGTATCCATTGACGTCCTTTGTCATTATCATCTTGAGTCTTCCGATTTGATATGTTTGTGTCGCAATCATCAGTTGATCCTTATAAATTATCTTTCCTGCTCAAACGTATTCTTGAACATGAGCTGGTTCTCGGCCAATCAGATTGCCATCGGTTGTGCCTAAGTCTATTCAACCTATCCATTCTTGATCAGAGTGTTTACTTCTGATCCCTTGATTTGGAAATCATAATTCATTTGCATTTGAACTCTGAATTAGTCAGTTGCTTCTATAATATGACCTCCTTGCATTCTTCCTTCTTCTGGTTGAGTATCGTTATTCACATCAGATCCCTCGTGGACCACCAAATTCTTGGTGTATTTTATCCGACAACATCCTTCATATTCGGTAACCTTGCGAGCTTTTCCTCGGATACATAATACCTTTGGTAAATTGTATCCCCTGCTTTTGTCAACCATGCTCTGCTTCCGAGCTTGAGTTATTTATTCCTAAAGTTTGTGGTATGTGTTCCTAAGATGCCCCAATGGGTTGAACCTATGCCTTCCACAATCTGTGTGAACCCGGAAACTTCTACGGGTCATACTCTACTAGTGTTATGCTAGATAAAATCTGAACACTATGGCTTTGTCGAAAATGAGAAGTGAATGATAGGTTATGCATTGATGAAGTGCGAGTCGACCTTGATCCTTTGTGTTCATGCCCATGGACCCAATGTGGAACTTATCATGGAAGCTTCTTGAAATAATAATAATCCCCTTTTGATAAGTTCATCTTGTATCTATGTTTGGTCCTTTGCCACTGTGGTTCCGACCAGATTGTTCTTCTTTGATCTCATTTCTCAGACAAGTTAAAAGTACTTGTCTTCTGCATATCTTTTCTTCTGTCCAACCTCTATCCGGTTCTACCTTCGAGTATTACCCTCTGGTATCTCGAGAATATCACGGAACTGTATAGCCTCTTAGGAGTTCTTCGTCAACTATTATTTCTTGCCGATTCCAATTTTCCATGGGTTCTGAGTTGTTAGACACTCGAGAATACCGATGAGTCTACTTTTCCTTCCATTGTTTGCTTAACCTTTCTTGTAACCTAACATATCTGAGCAGTGATAATTCTCTGCTTATGTAAACACCTCGGTGAACAAACTCAGTCAGTAAGACCTTGTTACTAATGTTGATGACATTCCGGTAACCACCGATGGATGAGAACTTTGCCTATTGGTCTGCCTTGTCTTAACGAGCAGGAAAATGGTTCTCTTCGTCCCTCGCGCTTGGTACCGACGTTGTTGCCAACATAATTGACAGGCTATCCTCTAACTTGCCTTGCTTTCATGACCGTGCAAAATGATTAGCGCCTTCCTGGTGTTAACCCACATGGTGGGCCCATAACCCCAGTTCCACAGGATCGAAACCTGACTCTCCTGTACATCCCTATTTTTCAAAAATTGTTCCTCGCACTTGGCTTCGTATGTAAATCACGAGCCACATTCCTAGTAATCTATTCTGGTATCAGACACAATACTTATTCTCATTGCTCTGAACCCTTTTCACCCTTTGTTTCAGGCAACGAACGATTGCCTACCCGCTTAAAGCTTCTTATTGCACCTCCTTACCTTGTTCTCGATGACTTATTAAATTTCAACCCGAGAGATGCCTCTATGCCATGTTCAGTGAGATAGCCCCCAGGTACCTATCAGTTGAGCTCCGTCCTTCCTAAGTATTTCCCCCTTACTCCATCCCTTAAATCTCGGGACGAGATTTTAGGTAGTGGAGGAGAATTGTGACGCCCGGATAATTAAGCTACAGTAATCCCATGTTAATGGTGCCATGTCATCACTCTTACTGTTACTAATCCCCCTTTGCATTCAAACACAGGTCAAATTCCAAATTCAAATTGAAGTCAAAATTCAAAATTCTCAAACATGCAAATAAAAATGTTCAATATGTGGCAAATAATCCATGTATAATTGCCATGTTGGAAACAACACCTTTTGGATTCCCAAAGTGCCCCTGGAAATTATTTAGTGGTCCAGCAACATTTTAAATTGGCCTTTCCAATTTCTAAATTGGTTAGGCAACTACTTTTGGCCTCAAAACTTTTTGTGACTCCTAGAAATAATGTGCTTGTTTAGTTTGACAAGCCTCTTTTCTAACAAAGCTCTTTTAGTCTTGTTTTTTTTAAGAAAACAGTGGGGCAGTTTTATTAGAAGAAACTCACCCCCCCCCACTGCCTTTGGGCCTTGGCCAACCGACAGCCCGGTGGCCAATCGCGCCCCCTTGGGCCTCAACCCACCAGGCCGCCCACTAGGCCGGCCCACCCCCTGGCCTATAACCCCAACTCCCCCCAACCGAACCCTAGCCCTATCCTCTCGTCCACCCACTCCCCTCGATCTCCCCCACTCTCCCCACATCGCTCGCTCTTCCTCCCCCTCGATCGGATCGGGGCAACCCCGACCGGCCCCGCACCTCACCGAGGCCGCCTCACCATCCCTGTCGTCCTCCCGTTGATCTGGATCGGGCCGTTCGCCCCCTTCTCCCCGGATCTGGACGCAACGCCGCCCGAAGGCCTCACCGTCGCCGGACCTCCTCATCTCCTCCCCGTCGGACTACCTCCCCGCCTCCGACCGCGTCGTCCTCGTCTTCCACCCCGAGCCCGCTGCCGAACCCCTACGGCCTCTGTGAGCTCCGGCCTCCCTCCCTCTCTCCCCTTGGTCTCTGTCAACGGTGCTGTCCACTCGCGCGCGCATGACCGCAGCTGAGAGCCACCTCTGGCTGCCGCCCGCATGGCCTCCGGCGGCCGCTCGCGCACCACCACGGCCTCGCCCCGCTTCGTGCTCGCCACACCGGGTCGCGCACCGCCCACGGTCGTCGCGACCTCGTTTTCCTGCTTTCACGCATGAAGCACCACTCACTGGCCTCGCCTCGCCGCACTCCTGCCCGTGAGTCTTGGCATCAGGCGCCAGCGCCTGCTGCGACACATGGCGCTCGCCCGTTCGCCCGACCCGTTAAGGCCCCCTAGGCCAATGACAGGGGGGCCCCGCCCCCAGAACGATTTTGTCTAAATAAAAAAAAGAATATAAAAATGTTAGAATAAATAAATTATTGATTAATTAATTAACTAATGAGGTAATTAAGTTAATTAATCCTGTTTAACTAAACTAATTAAAATTAGTTAATCTAATCTTTTAGTTAAAACTAATTAAGCTTGCTTAATTACTCTGAGCCTATGACGAACGGGACCCACACGTCAGTTTGACTGGTCAACGGTCAACTTTGACCGCTGATGTCATGCTGACATCATGATGGCACAGTAATTCTTTTTCGATTTAGCTAAATAATAATAATCCCAAAAAATGGTTAATTCTTTATAAAATCATATACAATAAACCGTATCTCGGATCGAAAAACTTTGTACATGAAAGTTGCTCAGAACGACGAGGCGAATCCGAATACGCTCTCCGTTCATCTGTCACATGCCTCTAACATAGCAAACATGCAACCTCCCCTCTGTTTATTCTGCCCGAAAATGCCAAACTTCGGGAAAACATTCCCGGAGGTTCCCCCCTTCGCCGGTAGCGTGTAGGAACGCGTTAGAACACGTCTAGCTCTGTCTGTTGTCCTGTTATGCACTTGCCTGCTATGTATTTACTGTTTCTTCCCCTTTTTCTCTCCGGTAGACCCCGAGACCGATGCTGATGTCCCTGTGATCGACTACGTCGACGACGACCCTCCTTCTTGTCTGAGCAACCAGGCAAGCCCCCCTTTGATCATCCCGATATCGCCCATTCTATACTCTCATGCTTTCATTAGATTTTGCTACTGTTATTGTTTGCTCCTATTCTGATGCATAGCCTGCTTTTGTACCTGCTTATTGTTACCTACCTGCTTATCCTAAACTGCTTAGTATAGGTTGGCTAGTGATCCATCAGTGACCCCCACTTGTCCTTGTTGCCCCTGCTTCATCATCGACACCTCGATCGACGTGATCGACGACCAGAGCCTGACACCTCACATCACATCATGCCCCTTTTGTTGCTGGACTCTGCAGAGCTACTATCGAGTGCCGAGGGTGATCCCTCATAACGCACTCCTGATGATAATTCTATAGTGTAGCTATTCGTTCATGGTCATCAAGGGTGATTTCCTCTTTCACCATTCCCGATACGGCTCTGTCGTTCAACACCTCAAGTGCGAACCTTGAGGGTGGTCCCTCTTATGTTCACCTTGATGATTACATTGAGTGGAATCCTCTGGGGGTGATTCCTCGGGTTTTCCCCTTGATGTTTGGACACACGGTTACCTTGACTTTACTTGAGACCTTGGTGAAAGTCGGGCGGGCCCGGAGAGCACCCGCAAGATAATGACGTGGCACGACCGGGTATTCTAGGCCCTTGTCGTAAGTCCACGAGACGGGGCGACGGGGTCACTTTCGATCGTGAGTCTCTACTCGTCTCCACAAGCTAATAATACACTATGGTTTGGGTATTTGTTCTGAGTTGGCCTTTGGCCTTTATGTACCAACCACCACGCGAGAATAGATATGGGCCTCGGCGTCGTGGTATCAGCCGAAGCTTTGTCAGACGTCCAGTTCAGCAGTGCGGCACGGTCGGATCGTGCTGGCCATCCGAGGTGGTGCTGGTATTCACCCTGCGCGCAACGAACCGGAGTGCTGCGGGCGATGGGCCCAAGACCGGGCGCTTAGGATGTAGACCGGCGGGGACCTCTCTTGAGCCTAGGTAGGGCTGCGATGTGTTGATCCTCCGAGGCCGGGCATTGACCCCAGAAAGGTGTGTCTGGCCAGAGTGATCGAGCGTGTTGGAAAATGTGGTGCACCCCTGTTGGGATGATTATCTATTAATAGTCGTGTCCACGGTAACAGACGTTCAGACTTATATCCTGATCTTATACAACTACAAATGGATACTTGAATATGTGGCTCCGGGATTGCTTTCTCGCAGGGAGTCGAGGAAGGATCTCTGGGCATTAATGTTACAACATGCTTGTTAAATATAAACTGCTATTCTTTACTCTTCTACATGCTGCAAGATGCTCGGAGCTGCATGAAGATGCTAGTCTTTGATAGGCTAGGCTTCCCCCCTCTATTCTGGCATTATGCAGTTCAGTCCACAGATACAACCCTTCCATTTGATACAAATGCATACTTAGTATAGATCTGATGCTTGTGAGTACTTTGGATGAGTACTCACGGTTCCTTTGCTACCCCTTTCCCCCCTTCTTTCTTCTTTCCGGTTGATGCAACCAGATGGTGGATCCTTGGAGCCATATGCCACCGCTGATGGATGCTACTACGTGAAGACCGCCGACGTCCAGGAGTAGTTAGGAGGTCCTAGGCAGGAGGCCTTGCCTCTTCGATCGTGTTGCTTTTGTGCTAGCCTTCTTAAGGCGGTCTTCTTTAACTTATGTCTGTACTCAGATATTGTTGCTTCCGCTGACGCTTGTGTATCAAGCTTATGTATTCGAGCCCTCGAGGCCCCTGTCTTGTAACATAAAGCTTGTATTATTTTATTTGTGTCTAGAGTTGTGTTGTGATATCTTCCCGTGAGTCCCTGATCTTGATCGTACACATTTGCGTGTATGATTAGTGTACGATCGGATCGGGGGCGTCACAACAACCCTGGTTTCAGCCAAGCAATTGTTTCATACTTTAGTATTTTCAAACTTCTTCAACTTTCACGCAATACATGAGCGTGAGCCATGGACATAGCACTATAGGTGGAATAGAATGGTGGTTGTGGAGAAGACAAAAAAGAGGAAGATGGTCTCACATCAACTAGGCATATTAATGGGCTATGGAGATGCCCACCAATAGATATCAATGTGCGTGAGTAGGGATTGCCATGCAACGGATGCACTAGAGCTATAAATGTATGAAATCTCAACAAAAGAAACTAAGTGGGTGTGCATACAACTTGGTTGCTCACAAAGACCTAGGGCATTTGAGAAAGCCCATCATTGGAATATACAAGCCAAGTTCTATAACGAAAATTTCCACTAGTATATGAAAGTGACAAAATAAGAGACTCTCTATAATGAAGATCATGGTGCTACTTTGAAGCACAAGTGTGGAAAAAAAGGATAGTAGCATTGTCCCTTCTCTCTTTTCTCTCATTTTTATAGAGACTCCCTTCCTTTTTTGGAGACTTTTTCTCTCTTTTTTGGAGACTCTTTTGGCCCCTCTTTTTTTCCTCACACGGGACAATGCTCTAATAATGAAGATCATCACACTTCTATTTATTTACAACTCAAGAATTACAACTCAATACCTAGAACAAAATATGACTCTATATGAATTCCTCCGGCGGTTGAATCAAGAGTGACATGTATGAAATTATGAAGGGTGGCTTTGCCACAAATACGATGTCAACTACATGATCACGCAAAGCAATATGAGAATGATGGAACGTGTCATAATAAAGAGAACAATGGAAAGTTGCATGGCAATATATCTCGGAATGGATATGGAAATGCCATAATAGGTAGGTATGGTGGCTTTTTTGAGGAAGGTATTGGTGGGTGTATGGTATCGGTGAAAGTTGTGCGGTACTAGAGAGGCTAGCAATGGTGGAAGGGTGAGAGTGTGTATAATCCATGGACTCAACATTAGTCATAAAGAACTCGCATACTTATTGCAAAAATCTACAAGTCATCAAAACCAAGCACTACGTGCATGCTCCTAGGGGAAGGGTTGGTAGGAGTTAACCATCGCGCGATCCCGACCTCGACACATAAGGAAGACAATCAAAGAATAAATCATGCTTCAAATTTGTCAAACAACGGTTACCATACGTGCATGCGACGGGACTTGCAAACCTCAACACAAGTATTTCTCAATTTCACAATTACTCTACTAGCATGACTCTAATATCACCATCGTCATATCTCAAAACAATCATCAAGCATCAAACTTCTCATAGTATTCAATGCACTTATATGAAAGTTTTTATTATACCCATCTTGGATGCCCGTCATATTAGGACTAGTTTTATAACCAAAGCAAATTACCATGCTGTTCTAAAAGACTCTCAAAATAATATAAGTGAAGCATGAGAGATCAATAATTTCTATAAAATAAAACCACCACCGTGCTCTAAAAATATATAAGTGAAGCACTAGAGCAAAATTATCTATATCAAAAGATATAAGTGAAGCACTAGAGAAAAATTATCTAGCTCAAAAGATATATGTGAATCACATAGAGTATTCTAATAAATTCCGATTCATGTGTGTCTCTCCCAAAAGGTGTGTGCAGCAAGGATGATTGTGGTAAACTAAAAAGCAAAGACTCAAATCATACAAGTCTCTCCAAGCAAAACACATATCATGTGGTGAATAAAAATATAGCCTCAAGTAAAGTTACCGATAGATGAAGAAGAAAGAGGGGATGCCTTCCGGGGCATCCCCAAGCTTAGGCTTTTGGTTGTCCTTGAATTTTACCTTGGGGTGCCTTGGGCATCCCCAAGCTTAGGCTCTTGCCACTCGTTATTCCAAAATCCATCAAATCTTTACCCAAAAAGTTGAAAACTTCACAACACAAAACTTAACAGAAAATCTCGTGAGCTTCTTTAGTATAAGAAAACAAACCACCACTTTAAGGTACTGTAATGAACTCATACTTTATTTATATTGGTGTTAAACCTACTGTATCCCAACTTTTCTATGGTTCATACTCCCTGATACTACTCATAGATTCATCAAAATAAGTAAACAACACACGAAAAACAGAACCTGTCAAAAACAGAACAGTCTGTAGCAATCTGTAACTTTCGAATACTTATGTAACTCCCAAAATCCTGATAAATTAGGAAGTCCTAAGAAATTTGTTTATTAATCTTCTGCAAAAAGAATCAACTGAAAATCACGTTCCTATGATTTATGAAAATTATTTTCATGCGCGCAAAAGTTTCTGTTTTTCAGCAAGATCAAATTAATTATCACCGTAGGTTATCCTAAAGGTATTACTTGGCACACACTAATTAAAACACAAAACCACATCTAACCAGAGGCTAGATGAATTATTTATTACTAAACAGGAACAAAAATAAAGAACAAAAATAAAATTGGGTTGCCTCACAACAAGCGCTATCGTTTAACGCCCATAGCTAGGCATAAAAACAAGAATAGATCTAGGTATTGTCATCTTTGGTATGCAATCCATAAGTGGCTCTCATAATAGATTCATAAGTTAATTTAATTTTATTTCTAGGGAAGTGTCCCATGCCTTTCCTTAACGGCAATTGGAATCTAATATTTTCTTCTTTCATGTCAATAATTGCACCAATCGTTCTAAGGAAAGGTCTACCAAGAATAATATGACATGTAGGATTGCAATCTATATCAAGAACGATGAAATCTATAGGCACATAATTCCTATTTGCAACAATAAGAACATCATTAATCCTTCCCATAGGTTTCTTAATGATGGAATCCGCAAGGTGCAAATTTAAAGAACAATCATCAAATTCACGGAAACCAAACACATCACACAAAGTTTTTGGAATCGTGGAAACACTAGCACCCAAATCACACAAAGCATAGCATTCATAATCTTTAATATTAATTTTGATAGTAGGTTCCCACTCATCATAAAGTTTTCTAGGAATAGAAACTTCTAGTTCAAGCTTTTCTTCATGAGATTGCATTAAGGCATCAACGATATGTTTACTGAAAGCTTTATTTTGATCATAAGCATGAGGAGAATTTCGCACGGATTGCAACAAGGAAATACAATCTATCAAATAGCAATTATCATAATTAAATTCCTTCAAATCTAAAATAGTGGGTTCATTTCTATGTAAAGTTTTGACCTCTTCAATCCCACTTTTATTAATTTTAGCATCAAGATCTAAAAACTCCGAATCATTGGGACGCCTTTTAACTAAAGTTGACTCATCTCCATTCCCATATTTATCAAGATTCATATTGGAAAACAAAGATTTAATAGGAGTCACATCAATCACTTTTAGATCTTCATCTTTATTATCATGAAAACTAGAAGAACACGCTTTCACAAAGCAATCTTTTTTAGCATGCATCCTAGCGGTTCTTTCTTTGCACTCATCAATGGAAATTCTCATGGCTTTGAGAGACTCATTGATGTCATGCTTAGGCGGGATAGATCTAAGTTTCAAAGAATCAAGATCAAGAGAAATTCTATCCATGTTCCTAGCCAACTCATCAATATTAAGCAATTTTTCTTCAACCAAAGCATTGAAATTCTTTTGCGAACTCATAAATTCTTTAACACTAATCTCAAAATCAGAGGGCATATTATTAAAATTTCCATAAGAGTTGTTGTAGGAATTACCATAATTATTAGAGGAATTATTAGGAACCGGCCTAGGATTAAAGTTTCCTCTGTATGCGTTGTTACCAAAATTGTTCCTACCAACAAAATTCACATCCATAGATTCATTATCATTCTCAATCAAAGTGGACAAAGGCATATCATTAGGATCAGAAGAAACACTCTTATTAGCAAACAATTTCATAAGCTCATCCATCTTTCCACTCAAAACATTAATCTCTTCAATCACATGAACTTTTTTACTAGTGGATCTTTCGGTGTGCCATTGAGAATAATTAACCATAATATTATCTAGGAGTTTAGTAGCTTCTCCTAAAGTGATTTCCATAAAAGTGCCTCCCGCGGCCGAATCTAAAAGATTTCTAGAAGCAAAATTCAATCCGTCATAATTTTTTTGTATAATCATCCATAAATTCAAAGCATGTGTAAGGCAATTACGTATCATTAATTTCATTCTCTCCCAAGCTTGTGCAACATGTTCATGATCAAGTTGCTTAAAATTCATAATGTCGTTTCTAAGAGAGATGATCTTAGCGGGAGGAAAATACTTAGAGATAAAAGCATCTTTGCACTTATTCCATGAATCAATACTATTTTTAGGCAAAGAAGAGAACCAAGTTTTAGCATGATCTCGAAGCGAAAACGGAAATAGTTTCAATTTAACAATATCATTATCAACATGTTTCTTCTTTTGCATATCACATAAATCAACGAAGTTGTTTAGATGGGTAGCGTCATCTTCACTAGGAAGGCCAGAAAATTGATCTTTCATAACAAGATTCAACAAAGCGGTATTAATTCCACAAGATTCATGCATCGATGGTAGGAGCAATCGGAGTGCTAATAAAATCATTGTTGTTGGTATTGGAAAAGTCACATAATTTAGTATTATCTTGAGCCATCATGACAAACAATCAATCCAACACACAAGCACAGAAGAAGCAAGCGAAAAGGCGAACGGAAGAGAGATGAAGAAAAGACAAAGGCAAAGGTTTTTCAAAAATCATTTTAGAAGTGGGGGAGAGGAAAACAATACGCGAATGGCAAATAATGTAATGCGAGGGAGAAGAGTTTGTGATGGGTACTTGGTATGTCTTGACTTGAGCGTAGATCTCCCCGGCAACGGCACCAGAAATCCTTCTTGATACCTCTTGAGCATGCGTTGGTTTTCCCTTGAAGAGGAAAGGGTGATGCAGCAAAGTAGTGTAAGTATTTCCCTCAGTTTTTTAGAACAAAGGTATCAATCCAGTAGGAGATAACACGCAAGGCACCTAGTACCTGCACAAACAATCAAGAACCTTGCAACAAACGCGATAAAGGGGTTATCAATCCCTTCGCGGTCACTCGCAAAAGTGAGATCTGATAAAGATAATAAGATAAATATTTTTGGTATTTTTTGTTGTATAGATTGGAAAGTAAAGATTGCAAAATAAAATAAATAGGAAACTAGACTTGTAGATCGGAAACTTATATGATGGAAAATAGACCCGGGGGCCATAGGTTTCACTAGTGGCTTCTCTCAAGATAGCATATATTATGGTGGGTGAAGAAATTACAGTCGAGCAATTGATAGAAAAGCGCATAGTTATGAGAATATCTAGGCAATGATCATGAATATAGGCATCACGTCCGTGTCAAGTAGACCGAAACAATTCTGCAGCTACTACTATTACTCCACACATCGACCGCTATCTAGCATGCATCTAGAGTATTAAGTTCATAAGAACAGAGTAACGCATTGAGCAAGATGACATGATGTAGAGGGATAAACTCAAGCAATATGATATAAACCCCATCTTTTTATCCCCGATGGCCACAATACAATACATGCCTTGCTGCCCCTACTGTCACTGGGGAAAGGACACCACAAGATTGAACCCAAAGCTAAGCACTTCTCCCATTGCAAGAAAGATCAATCTAGTAGGCTGAACTAAACCGATAATTCGAAGAGACTTGCAAAGATAATCATGCATATAAGAATTCAGAGAAGAACCAAATATTATTCATAGATAAACTTGATCATAAATCCACAATTCATCAGATCTCGGCAGCCACACCGCAAAAGAATATTACATTGAATAGATATTCAAGAACATCGAGGAGAACTTTGTATTGACAATCAAAGAGAGAGAATAAGCCATCTAGCTAATAACAATGGACCCGAAGGTCTGTGGTAAACTACTCACACATCATCGGAGAGGCTATGGTGTTGATGTAGAAGCCCTCTGTGGTCGATTCCCCCTCGTGAAAGCACGGAAAAAGGCCCCAAGATGGGATCTCACGGAGTGTAAGGTTGCGGCAGTGGAAAAGTGGTTTCGTGGTTCCCCTGATGTTTTTAGGGTATAAGAGTATATATAGGCAAAAGAAGTACGTCGGTGGAGCTCCGTGGGGCCCATGAGGGTGGGGGGCGCCCTCCTACCTCGTGGACGCCTCGCGGAGTTCCAGACTTCAACTCCAAGTCTTCTGGATTGTGTTTGTTCCAAGAAAGATCATCGCGAAGGTTTCATTCCGTTTGGATTCTGTTTGTTATTTCTTTTCTGCAAAACACTGAAATAGGCAAAAAAATAGGAATTGGCACTGGGCCTTCGGTTAATAGGTTAGTCCCAAAAATAATATAAAAGAGCATATTAAAGCTCATGAAACATCCAAAATAGATAATATAATAGCATGGAACAATCAAAAATTATAGATTCATTGGAGACGTATCAGCCCGCACCATGTCGGCGGCGGCGGAGGCGAGGTGTTCCTCCGGGTCAACTCCATAGCAGCCATCATGCCATGGACCGCCATCAGCTCCTGGCGGTGGGTATTTGGAGGCATGAGGATGTTTCGCTGGCGCCATTTAAGCAATCAAGCCGGGGCCATGATAGAGATCAGTGGGTTACCTGACTGGATCCGAGCAGAACGTAGATGTGGTTGAAGCTATGGTTGCGACGACGGCGGTTTGAGCTGCTGGTAGGGGGAGGCGCGGGGGGGGGGGGGGAGGTACTGAGGAAATTTGATGGGTGGGGATGTGGTTGGAGGAATAAATTCTGAAATCACGCGCCTAATGAAAATTTTGCTACGAAACTTGAAACTTGGGTGGGGGAACACACAACACAGACGAAGCGCGTAAAATACTCGTGTGCGAGAGAACATAAAATTGGCAGATCCCGTCTCCAAAAAATGTACATGTGTAGTTGATTTTCGTCGTTCAATGGTACGCCTGGTTTATTAGGAAACATCACACAGGTAACTGACTTATGGATCATTAATGCAAAAAAACGCAGATGGTTACGACATAGAAACCATGTGTTTTGTGATCTTCTAATGATTAACGCAAAAAAACGCACATGGGCACACATGCTAATCAACGCTCAAATCCCTCAAAGGATGCTCTTACCGACATTGTACATTAATACTACAAACTTAAAGTACTACTGGTAATTTTCTCTAATACTACAATTGTAAACTACTTCTCACATGCTGCCATCGGGCATGCTGGCCAGACGCCGGCGTTCTCCTTCCTGGCCTTGTAGGCGGCATCCCACCGTGCTTCAATCTCCGCCAAGCTCTCCTCACCATGGCGTGCGGCCTCTTCTTTCTTGTGGCGGCGTGACTCTCTTTTCTTGACTGCTTTCTGCCTTTTCGGCTCCTTCTGTGCGGCTTTGGCCGCCTCTATATCCGCCGCCAATTCGGCCATGGCAGCCTCAAAGTCCGGCCACATAACTGTGTGGCCGCTGATACGTCCATTTTGCATCATGTTTACCTACTGTTATTTATAATGTTTTTATGCATAGTAATGCTTTTTGGAGTAATTCTAGTGCCTTTTCTCTCATAATATGAAGGTACACACAAAGAGGGAGAATTCCGGCAGCTGGAAATCTGGACCTAAAAAAGCTACGTCAGGCTACCTATTCTGCACAACTCCAAATGAGCTGAAACTTCACGAGGATTTTTTATGGAATAAATAAGAAACACTGGAGCAAATAACCACCGAAGGGGGGCCACCTGGTGAGCATAAGACACCAGGGCACGCCTGGCCCCCAAGGCACGCCCTGGTGGGTTGTGCTCAGCCGAGCCCACCTCCGGTGCCCATCTTCTGGTATATAAGTCATTTTGACCTAGAAAAAATAGAGAGAGGACTTTTGGGATGGAGCGCCGCCGTCTCAAGGCGGAACTTGGGCAGGAGCACTTTTGCCCTCCGGCAGAGCAATTTTGCCGGGGGAACTTCCCTCCCGGAGGGGGAAATCATCATGATCATCATCACCAACAACTCTCCCATCATGGGGAGGGCAATCTCCATCAACATCTTCAACAGCACCATCTCCTCTCAAACCCTGTTCATCTCTTGTGTTCAATCTGTGGACCGAAACTATAGATTAGTGCTTGTGGGTGACTAGTAGTGTTGATTACATCTTGTAGTTGATTACTATATGGTTTATTTGGTGGAAGATTATATGTTCAGATCCTGTATGCTATTTAATACCCCTCTGATCTTGAGCATGATTATCATTTGTGAGTAGTTACTTTTGTTCTCGAGGTCACGGGAGAAATCGTGTTGCAAGTAATCTTGTGAACTTGAAATGTGTTCGATATTTTGATAGTATGTATGTTGTGATTCCCTTAGTGGTGTCATGTGAACGTCGACTACATGAAACTTCACCATATTTGGGCCTAAGGTAATGCATTGTCGAGTAGTTATTAGATGATGGGTTGCGAGTGTGACAGAAGCTTAAACCCTAGTTTATGCGCTATTCCGTAAGGGACCGATTGGATCCAAAAGTTTAATGCTATGGTTAGAATTTATTCTTAATACTTTTCTCTAGTTGCAGATGCTTGCGAGGGAGTTAATTATAAGTAGGAGGTTTGTTCAAGTAAGAACAACACCTAAGCACCGGTCCACCCACATATCAAATTATCAAAGTAGCGAACACGAACCGAATCAACATTATGAAAGTGACTAGATGAAATTCCTGTGTACCCTTAAGAACGCTTTGCTTATTATAAGAGACCGTTTTGGCCTGTCCTTTGCCTCAAAAGGATGGGGATACCTTGCTGCACTTTTGTTACTACTATCATTACTTGCTCGTTACAAATTATCTTGCTATCAAACTACTCTGTTACTTACACTTTCAGCACTTGCAGACATTAGCCGCCGGCGGCGATGAACTTGGCGCGGCGAGATGCCATCGCTTCCTTATCATATGTGCGGTCGTGGGCGGCGAAAAACGCGGCGTGGCGGGGTGCCATCTCTTCCTTACCAGTTACTGTGCATCGCGGTGCCATGAACGACGCTTGGAGAGAGCTCTGGGACAGAGGGGCCAGGTAGCCATAAAGTGTGGTGGTACTCAAGAGCTCAACGACAAACGAGAAAGGAAATTTGGCTTCCCTTACAAATTCGCTCGTTCATTATCGCACACGGTTCATCTCCGTCGGTTCCGGAAACAGTGTGCGCTGAGCCTATTGTGTGTTGCGTTATGACTGGCTGGAATCCCAGCCACACGGATCGCATGTGTGCACTGTAGGATGCGCCGCGATCGAACGACAATCCACGTCCCTCACATCACACCCGTGCAGCTGTAGCTGGATTGGATTTATATGTGCTAAATGCCTAGAAAATGCACATAATCCCCTAAATATGGTAAATGAGCCCAGAAAAATGCCAAATTTGAACACGGTGATTTGCAGGGTGTATGTTCGTCGTAGAAAAAAACTCCAGGGCAAAGAACGAAGAAAATTTGGATTCCCCTGCAATCTTTGTGATTTCGCTCTCGGAAGCATGGAACTTCCTCGGTGATGGTTCGATTTATGAAGGGTGTGCATGACGAAATAAGCCAAGCCTTCTCAAATTTTTACCAGGGCATGGTGAGGTCATACCATGGCACCATGCCAGGCGTCATGTTTTTCAAACATTTATTTCATTTTTTCTACAGTTGAAAACCCAATAAACTAACGTTTGTGGTTGACTATTGCCACACATTTCATCGAAATATCTGTCCATTCCTTGTAAAGGCATGAGAATTTACTAAATGGCACGAGCATGGTTTTCCATGCCATTCTTGTGCACCCTTTCATGCACTGATTGTTTGAACTTGAATTATGTGCATTAATGCCTAGGAAATGCACATAATCCCCTAAATATGGTAAATGAACCCGGAAAAGTGCCAAATTTGAACACGGTATTTGCAGGGTGTATGTTCATCGTAGAAAAAACTCATGGACAAAGGACAAAGGAAATTTAGACACCCCCCTTCAATCTTGGTGATTTCCCCCTCGAAACCATGAAACTTCCTCAGTGATGGTTCGATTTATGGAAGGCGTGCATGACGACATAAGGAAAACATTCTCCAATTTTTACAAGGGCACGGTGAGGCCATACCATGGCACCACGCTAGGCGTCATGTTTTCCAACCATGTATTTCATTTTTGTACAGTTGTTAACCCAGTAAACGACGCGTTTATGGTTGACTATTGCCACACATTTCCTTGAAATATCTACCATTCCTTGTAAAAGGCATGAGAATGTACTAAATAGCACGAGCATGGTTTTCCAAACTGTTCTTGTGCACCTTTTCATGCACCGATTGTTTGAATTTGAATTATGTGCATTAATGCCTAGAAAATGCACATAATCCCCTAAATATGGTAAATGGGCCCGAAAAATTTCAAATTTGAACACGTTGCATTTGAGGCGGTATGTTGACCGTTGGAAAAAAAACAGAATGACAAACTAGGACGGAAATTTGGATTCCCCTTCAATCTTGGTGATTTCCCTCTCGAAAGCATGGAACTTCCTCGGTGATGGTTCGATTTATGAAGGGCGTGCATGACGACATAAGCCAAACCTTCTCAAATTTTTACCAGGGCATTGTGAGGTCATACCATGGCACCATGCCAGGCGTCATGTTTTTCAAGCATTTATTTCATTTTTTCTATAGTTGAAAACCCAATAAACAAACGTTTGTGGTTGACTATTGCCACACATTTCATCGAAATATCTGTCCATTCCTTGCAAAAGGCATGTGAATTTACTAAATGGCACGAGCATGGTTTTCCAGGCCGTTCTTGTGCACCCTTTCATGCACCGATTGTTTGAACTTGAATTATGTGCATTAATGCCTAGGAAATGCACATAATCCCCTAGATATGGTAAACAAACCCGGAAAAGTGCCAAATTTGAACACGATGATTTGCAGGGTGTATGTTCACCGTAGGAAAAAAATATCATGGACAAAGGACAAAGGAAATTTGGATCCCCCTCAATCTTGGTGATTTCCCCCTTGAAACCATGAAACTTCCTCGGTGATGGTTCGATTTATGAAAGGCGTGAATGACGACATAAGGAAAACATTCTCAAATGTTTACCAGGGCACAGTGAGGCCATACCATGCCACCACACCAGGCGTCATGTTTTCCAAGCATGTATTTCATTTTTGTATAGTTGTTAACCCAAAGGCAGCGCGTTTATGTTTGTCTATTGCCACACATTTCCTTGAAATATCTGCCCATTCCTTGTAAAATGCATGAGAATGTACTAAATAGCACGAGCATGGTTTTCCCGGACCGTTCTTATGCACCTTTTCATGCACCGATTGTTCGAATTTGAAATATGTGCATTAATGCCTAGAAAATGCAAATAATCCCCTAAATATGGTGAATGAGCCCAAAAAAATGTCAAATTTGAACGCGTTGCATTTGAGGCGGTATGTCGATCGTTGGAAAAAAACTGAATGACAAACTAGGACGGAAATTTGGATTCCCCTTCAATCTTGGTGATTTCGCTCTCGAAAGCATGGAACTTCCTCGGTGATGGTTCGATTTATGAAGGGCGTGCATGACGACATAAATCAGACCTTCTCGGCTTTTAACCAGGGCACGGTGAGGCCATACCATGGCACCATGCCAGGCGTCATGTTTTTCATGCACGTATTTCATTTTTCTATAGTTGATAACCCAGTAAATGACGTGTCTGTGGTTGACTATTGCCACGCATTCCCTTGAAATCTCTTTCCATTCCTTGTAAAAGGATTGAGAATTTACTAAATACCACGAGTATGGTTTTTCCAGACCGTTCTTGTGCACCTTTTCAAGCACCGATTGTTTGAATTTGAATTATGTGCATTAATGCCTACAAAATGCACAAAATCCCCTAAATATTGTAAATGAACCCAGAAAAGTGCCAAATTTGAACACAGTGATTAGCAGGGTTTATGTTCATCATAGAAAAAAACTCATGGACGAAGGACAAAGGAAATTTGGATTCCCATTGAATCTTGGTGATTTACTATCGCACACGATTCATCTCCATCGCCTCTGCGAACCGTGTGTGTTCACTCACACATGCAAAAGGAAAAAAGAAAACCCTCGCCCACTTCGTCCCCACCCACTCGCCGCGGACTCCTCCGCAACTCTACACCTCATCAACTTCTATCGCAGCGGCCACCTTAAGCTCGACAACTGTTGTTGGCCGGCGGAGGTCACGCTCCAAACGGCACCGGATTTCGCCCCTACCGCTTTCCGCCGCCTATCTGCACCGACATTCTAGACTCTGGTCGACTGGGGTTTTCTGCGGGATTGGGCCGGGGATTTTCTCATGGAGAAGGTAATCAACTTAGCGAAATATTCACTCATCTCTTATCGCAATCCGTCCGTCATTGTTAATCAACCGGCGGAAATCACCGTGGAACCATTTTTGTTCTAGCTGATTCGTGGGTGTTCATTCATGTGTCCACAGTGTGAGCACAAATCGGGCAAGTGTGGTCGCGGCCAGTCGGAAACGAAGTTCTATCTAACCATTCCGGATGACTTCAGGGAGCGCTCGATATGTTCAATCTCAACCTACCATGGTCGGCATGGCCTAAATTTATGAAGATATACCGTCTGTTGCTACATTATCTATATATTTGCATCAAATCTTTGTTACATTATCTATTTTTTAATTCTATATTTTTGTACTTTGCTTTCATCTATATATTGATCTGTTCTATCACTTACTCCCATATTTGCATCTTACTCTGTTATTTCAATATATATATATGTATATATATATATATATATATATATCTGATTTACGATCTTAATTTCCATTTCAAGCAGTACATCCCTTGCTTTGCAAGAACAGGAGTAGAAGGAAATCTTGGGCTTTACTCTGTTAATGACTCCCAGGATGTCATATTGACAATGCAGCATGGATTTACAATGAAGGTTAGCGTAGAACTTGATAAAGATGGTCACTCCTATTTTAATGCGGACCTTTGGAGAAAAATGTCTAAGTGTTATGAACTGAAAGCTGGCAATAAAATTCTAGTGCGTGCACCACAGCCTGGTCTAATTAACATGGATGTTTACTTCCCCAACGTCATCAGCCGATCAAAGTCTGATCGAGGTTAGTGTCCTTTCAACTTTCTCCATACTGTCATATTACTTAGCAAAATCGGGGTATTATTCCGACTAACTGGTCACTATTTAAGCAACCAATTGTGATTTCATTTTCTGACTCCGTTCCTAGGCAGTAACAAATTTTGTTTACCAATTTATGCGCACTATATATTCTTCTGCCATGTTCTGAATAAATAATACCTTTCCACATTTTAAGCAGGATATGTTGGATGCATAGTGAATGATCTATATGTTACTAAGCGTACCAAATTTCATTGGAAGGACTTGAAGCATGTCATAAACTTTTGTTGATAATCTGACAGAGATAGCACAGCGTATGAACGCTAGATTTTGAATGGGATTAATTATACCTATGGTTCACACATTGAACAAGACCAAGTGTGTGCACAAAACGCTGGTAAAAAGTCTTATTTTAATGTTGATGCTCATAAACTATATATATCTTCAACGATATTTTACAATTGGTTTTTATTCTACATGTCAACAGAAATTGCCCGTTGTAGCAGTTCCTGGATCGATTTGCCGACGTGGTCGAATTACACTTGTGCCTGCTAATAACGCCAAAGTGATTGCAAGGTGTTGCATTTCCCGCAGAAATGGAACCATTCAAATTAACAAGTTCTCTCTTGTCGTGGCAATGCATCCATATTGGAAAATTGGAGACACTGTTCTACTCATACTCTACCAAGGCACAGGAGGGCTCTTCCTTTTCATTGACGAGATGTCGAGTCGCCGTGATCAAGCTGCTTCCAGTGGATAGTTGTGGTTGTTGGCCCTCAGCCTCTTAAAATGTGCTAGCTGTTACTATGTTAAGTATGTAGATATGGACCATATGGTTGTTGTCCCTTAGCCTCTTAAAATGTGATAGTTGTTACTATGTTAAGTATGTAGATATGGACCATATGGTTGTCAAAACCGTGTTACGAAGATCCTCCTTTTGTCGAATAGTGTAACCATTATATATATGTTACTCAAATGTTGTTACCCCAGTTCTTAAATTTTCATGGAAAGTATTAGTATCGTACACAGTTCATTGAGTTTAAGCGTGTGCCCGATGTCCAGAAGGCATTTGCATATTAACTGTCCATATTGCAAAATCACACACATTTTAACATAAGGAAACGTATGTGTAACTTACTAATCATCGCACACGAGTACTCGCAGACGCATCGTGTGCGATACTCCTAGCCACCGCAAGCAACTAGTTCGCATTTTTCAAAGTTTTTTGTACACACAGAATCGAGCACGAACTAACTGTATTAACCGTTTTTGTTGTAATTTCTCATCGCAAACAGTTCATCCGAGTCGGCTACTTGTCACGTATCACACACATCTTGTTTCCACGACTCGTTTGTGTTCTTTTGGCTCATCGCAAACAGTTCATCCATGTGAACTTTATGCCGCATATCACACACATCTTGTTAAGTTGAACCATTTCTGTTGTGTTCCCTAATCAAAAACAGTTCGTCGAGTGAACCGTATGCCGTATATCACACATACATTGACATGGCTGCCCGTTTCTGTTGTTCTGCCTCATCGTAAACAGTTCGAATGGATTAACCGTGTGCCCTGCATCTGAAAGTCCTAGTTATCGACTAGAGGGGGGGTGAATAGGCGATTTTTATGGAAGTCTTCAAAACATGAGAGTTTGAAAGACAAACAATAGAAATGAACCTATTGATATGCAGCGGAAGGTAAACTACACTAAGCAACCCATAGTCAAGTATGCAATGAAGTGAAAGCACGAAGACTGATAGCAGCTAGGTAGTAAGGATCAGGATGGAAGATGGTATGAAGCCAAACAACGATGGTAGTCACACAGTGAAGACCAATAGGTAAAGCAAACGGGCAATGGCTTCATGAAGACAAACTGTAAGTAATGAGAGGGAGAGGATAGAACCAGTCACTTGTTGAGGACACAGGATTTGTTGGACCAGTTCCAGTTGCTGTGACAACTGTACGTCTGGTTAGGGAGGCTGAGATTCAACTCAGAAAACCGTGTCTTCACCTTATTCCCCTTGAGCTAAGGACACCCAGTCCTCGCCCAATCACTCTGGTAAGTCTTCAAGGTAGACTTCCAAACCTTCACAGACTTTGTTAACCGGCGATCCACAATGACTCTTGGATGCTCAGAACGCGACGCCTAACCAGTTGGAGGATTCACAGTCCTCAAGTGCAACAAGTCTTCAGGTCACGCGGACAGAAAGACTTCAGTGATGCCTAACACTCTTTGGCTCTGGGTGTTTGGGCTTTGTCCTCGCAAGGATTTCTCTCTCTCGAAAGCTTCGAAGGCGGGTTGCTCTCAAACGACAAAAGTCGTGCACTAACTCTGAGCAGCCACCAATTTATGGTGTAGGGGGTGGGATATTTATAGCCACTAGGCAACCCGGCCTGGTTTGTCCGAAATGACCCTGGGTCACTAAGGAACTGACACGTGTTCCAACGGTCAGATTTCAAACACACGCGACTACTTTACTTGGGCTACAAGTAAAGCTGACTCATCCAGCTCTGGATAAGATTTGCTCTCATTGTCTTCGCTCGAAGACATAGGATTTTGGCTGAGCATCACTTCAGTCACTCTGACTTTGTTCACTGGGACCCCACTTAACAGTACGGTGGTTCCTACGACTCAACAAATAAGAAAAGGAAACAACGAAACAACTAAGTCTTCGCGCTCCATAGTCTTCACGCAATGCCTTCTCTTGTCATAGTCTTCAATGTGAATATCTTCACATACCACCATTGTCTTCAGTGTCTTCATACATTTTTAGGGGTCATCTCCGGTAGGTAAACCGAATCAATGAGGGACTACTACCTGTGTTATATATCCTGCAATTCTCACAAACACATTAGTCCCTCAACCAGGTTTGTCGTCAATACTCCAAAACCAACTAGGGGTGGCACTAGATGCACTTACAATCTCCCCCTTTTTGGTTATTGATGACAAACTGGTTGAAGTTTTCAACGGGATAAAAGTATGTGAAATTGTAAAGGATAAAGGTATTGTCTTCATAAGTAGCAAAAGGCTCCCCCTAAAGATGTGCATATAAGTAATTTGCTTTTGGAATGCAAATGCACATGGCAGGTTGTACTTGTGGAGATCCTCTTCAACTTATGAAGATAATTCATCATGCATGATTTGATATAACAAAGATAATGACATGCATAATGAAAAATGGACGTCTGCAAAATGACTAAGTGCGGAATTTATCATCGCACATGCGGAATTTATCATCGCATCACAGAATAGCAGAAAACGTAGCAGACGACCATCAAGTTTAATTGTTACAACTCAAAGAACTAAATGCATCAAAAGCAAGAGTTGTAAACAATAGGCAAAATATAAAGCAACCGCCCATATGGACCCGCTTGAAGACTATCAACTCATATGCTTCTCCCCCTTTTGTCAGTAAGGACCAAAAAGTTTTGAAGACATAGAGCCTCTACTCGATCCCAGAAGGAGTAGGAGAAGATGCAGGGTCGGCGTTGGGGTTTGGCGGTGCAGACGAACTTGGTGCAGTGTCGATACACGCTGAAGTTGGAGGTGGTGAAGTAGCATCGTCTTGATCATCGATCACTCTGGCATCCACCGTTGCAGCGGAGGAGGAATAATCAGAGTCTTCAAGAGACGGAGTTCAATGCAAGACATCATTCCTTGGGGGAGTAGAGTCAAACTTGAATCTTTCAGTGAAGCCATCGTCTTGAAGATCTGCTTCAGCACTCAACAATGTCAAACTCTTCCATGACCTTCGACAGGTTTCATGTGTAACAAAGGCATTCTTGGTGTCAAGATTGCGGATGCGATTGACGTCCACCAAGAGGCTTTGCATCTGCCGCTTCAGCCAGAAGTGATGCTTATCCTGTTTCTGATGCAGGGCAACGAGAAGTTCTCGGTCATTGAGAACACAAGATCCTGTCCGAGGCCTTTGAGCAATAGTGCTTTCAGTGGCTTCAGTTTGAGCACGGTGAGGTAAGCGTGTATTGCCAGCCAAAGGATAAACTCAAGTGACTGCCTGGACTCCTTCAATGGGTTGCGTGAAGCTTTGGTGATGAGCATTGTGAAGACAAACAGGCTCCTTGGCGGGTTCTGGGTATATGACTTCAACTGACATATCAACCTCTGGCAGAAAGATCAAATGGTTGCGAGCAGAGGGCTGATAGTTGACAGCTGAGTGTAGCTTGATGAGGCGCATGACCCATGGAGCGTAGAACTTCAGTCCAAAGAGATCAGAGCCTGATGCAGCCAACTGCCTGATAAAGAAGTCTTGAGCATTGAAGTTGATGCCATTGAATATATAAAAGACCAAAGTCTTCATTGCTCCTTCAAGTTTTGCTGCTGACGAATGTCCTTTGACAGGCCATAGAGTTCGCCTGATGATGTGATAAATAGTGCGGGGCAGATACACTAGGTCTTCGACAAAGAACTGTTTTGGGTAAGCAGCGTCGTGTGGCAGAGGCTTCATCATGCTCATCATTTGGCTCATGTTGAGCTCTGTCTTATGGAAGATACTCTCCAAAGCATTGCGGTGAAGCTGACAACCAGGTTCATATAATTCTCCTGGAGCGGGCAGGACGGTTAGCTCAATGATGTCAAAAGCTTTGGCTTCATGATGGACATTGCCTGTCATCCACTCAAGGACCCAAGTCTTCGGATCCCTGTTGTATCCGCGAATGTGGAGGGTAGCATAAAATTGAAGCAGAAGTTCGTCATTCCAATGCTCCTTAACAGTCACAAAGTTCAGCAGTCCAGCATCACGGAAGCAGTCAAGGGCTTCTTCAAGGCATGGCAGTCCAGCAATGGCTTCACAGTCAAGACGCATATGAGGGAAGGTGCGCCCTTGATCATAAAGAACACATGAATAATTACTGCGCTCCTGATAGCTCCAGAACCGATCTGATGAAATCCTTGGCTTGAAATAGGGGTTCTTGGCACTATCAAAGAAAGTGTTGTGCGCAATGAATCCATTTGCATTGAAGGACACTGGTGAAGTTGCAGTACCTGGAAACCTGGGCAGTCTTGGCTTTGGCTTCTGGACCTGTGGCCTGTGCTCGACATGATAGTCAAATTGCAGACCAGCAGCAGGAGGAGGAACCAGAATAGACCATCTGACAGTGACCAGCTGACCATAGTTGTATGCTTGCTCAATAGTATGTGGCCTGGGAGGCGGTACCGGAGCGATGGCGGTTTCAGTGGCTGATTGGCATCGTGCAGCATTGACTTCAGTGCTATCACCGGGCACCACATTGACTTCAGGTGCCACATTAGCTTCAGCCATGACAACGTCATTGGCTTCAGCGTTGGTGTTGGTGGTCGCCTCAATGTTGTTAACCTCCACTTGAGTAGCTGGAGGGTCAGACACGTTCTCCTCGAGAACAACTTGGTTGGTTGGGGGTGTAGCAACACGTTCTTCTTCTTCTCTTGGTTCTTCTTGGTCATCAACTGATGCAGCCGGAATATCTTCAGCCATATTGGCTTCAGTCTCGGGGTTGTTCACAGTTGGAGAGGCTTCAGGAAAGACTTGGCGTGAAACGGATTGGCGCTCTTCTCCTTCTGGAACACTTGACAGAGGGACCTGTGGCCTTGGTCCTTTGTGAAGCCTGCAAAACGCTGGCGACGCTTGTGGAGATGGAGTTGGTTGGGCCACAAAGTCTTCATCTTCAATCACCGGAGTGGTGACCTGTGTTGGGGGAGTAACAGGTGTTTCTGCTTGACGGGGGGAGTCTTGTGGGTGATCAGCCCATGAGTCATCCTGAGGAATTGGCGTCAATGGACGACCAATGCTGATGAGTTCGTTGTTCATAAGAACAGGCGATGATACCACATTGTGCTCGATCTAAGGAAGGACTTCACCATCTTCAACATTGTCATGATGACCAATGTCTTTGGCTATGGTGGGGTCAACAGCTGGAATGTCTTCAGCTTCAGGAGCTTCTGTGGAAGCAGGCTCATGAACTATCATTCGACGTTCTTGTTGTGCAGATTCAGGACAAGCAACAGAAATCGACTCGACTACATGGGGCTCTGTGGGAGCAGCTCGATCTCTCTTCTTGGTCTTGAGCTTCTTGGTGGGTGGAGCATCATCAGTGGTGTTCTTGGTCTTGCGCTTTCTGGCCTTGGCTTTAGCTGCCCTTGTCTTCTGAAGCTCTGAAGCCACTTTGGGGACCTTAGGCTTCACGCTTTGTCTTCTTGGCTGGGAAGACAAAGGTCGAGGTTCTTCCTACCGGATGGTTCAGCTTGGTCCACAGATGGCTTCTTCTTCTGCTTGGCAGCCATCTTAGGGTCGATGCCAGGACGCCCAAGTGCCTTGCGCTTCTCAGCTTCATTGTAAGCTTGAACACACTTGGCAACGAGAATCTTCATGCGGTCACAAGAACCTTTGGCTTCATCACGTTTCTTGTGAAACACTTCCTTGAGCTCATGCAGCATGACCTTGAAGTTCTGGACGTCTGCCATGCTGAACTTGGCCATGTGCTTCTTGAACTGAGCCTTTTCATTATCGATCTTGTGCTTCAACTCAACAATTTTCTGAGCAAGAGCCAGCTCAGGAGCAATGGCGCCATGGAAGGAGACTCTTAGGCCAATGGGAAGTTGCGGATCGTCAAAGCTGAGATTGGGGGTGTCAAACCACTCATCAATGAAGTTGTTCAAAACTTCCACGTCAAAGAGAGGCAAATCATTGAAGATTTCCGCCTCTTGCTTGCTCTTTATCAGCTGCTCAAGAGAATCATCAGCAAGATCGTCGTCACTTGACAGATCAATGGCGTCATTCTCGTTCCTCAGAACAGCAGAATGGGTCAGAGCTGGACCAGTGGTGTGCATAGGCTTCTTTTTCTTCTTCTCAGACTTGGAGATGCATGAGAGATCTTCAGACTGCACACTTGGTGCATGAGGAGCGATGGCGGAGGCTTCACCATGAAGCTTTTGATGCAGGGGAAGGCTTCGAAGCTTTAGGTTTCTTCAGCTTCTTTGGCTTCGGTGGTGCAGGTGCTTCGTTAGAATCAGCGTCGTCTGCAGGTTCATCCACGGCTGTCCCTTGAACCATTATATGAGTGATGAGACCTTCTAGGTTGTAGAAGGGCCCAACAAGATTGGGTTCAGCTTTGCGTGTGCCATCGGTACGAGGATAAGAGGGGCCTGGATTGAAGTCTAATCCCCGTGACTTCTTGTTTTCTTTGGCCGTGTTCTTGGCAAACTGGAAGTTGCGCTTGAACAAATTGTCGTCACGACACCATAGCAATGAAGATGGGTCGGCATTTGCGTGTCGTGGTCCACGGACCATGCAAGGGTAGAAGCCTTGTTCAATGGCTTTAGCTCGACCTGGTGGAAGATTTTTGTACAAGATGTCTCCCCAGGGTCGCTTGATGGCATTCTTCTCAGCATATTCCTGGGTCACGAGCCTGTACTTGTACCATTGTTCTGTCCAATATCTTCGAATCCATTGGATTCGGGATTTTATCTGATTGTAGTCCTCCTCTGGATCTGTCTTGTACATCTCATAGAGGTCAGGAGGCAAATCTCTTGAGGTGTTCCCACGGTGATGTCTGCCACCCTTCCTTGTAGACTTCTCTGTTTCCATGAAGTTCAGACTGAATGGCTTCAACACTGTCAAAGGCTTCCGTCTGCTGGTCAGACAGGAACTGGCTTCGGGAGAGTTGATGTGATGCTATAAGAATTCTGCAAATGAATGCAGACTATGAGAACCAAGGGATTCTCCCACGGACAAGTACCTTTGACAGCATTAGAGATGCGAGGGAAGGGGAAGAGGTCATATGCATTCTCAGAAGATTTTGAAGATAAATCAGTTTAGAAGACAATGACCTCATAGCGCAAAGACATCCACTTATATGTTGAGAGTTGGTTCCAGATTTGCACGAATCCAAGAATAAGTACAAGTGAGGAATCTAACTATGTGTGAAGCATAAGTGAATATACTAGGCATCATATGAGATGCGCATGTGATAGATCCAAATTTGTGGAGGCAGAAACCACTTTTGGTATAAAGGATGAATCTATAGGATCAAAAAGACGGTAAAAAGAGGGTTTTAATTTACCACACGATGAACTGCTAGACGGAGTAGAAGATGAGGCCGAGCAGTTCGATCTTCCATGCCCTAACTTGGCGACGGAGGACACCTACGGCGGCGGCGGAGAACGATGTCCGCGGCCGGGGTGAAGACGGCGTCGGAGAGGTTGCAATAGCTAAGCGCTTCATCACCGGCGTCGTCGAGAGCTAGCGGTGGCGCTAGGGTTTATCGAGGTGGAGAGGTGGAAGAAGGATTTTGACCGCGATTGGACGGGTATTTATAGGGAAAGGGACGGCATAGTGCAATTATGCATGTGCCCCTGGTGGTTCGCGTCTGAGGGACACGTGGCGAACATGCAACACATTGGGGAGTTGTCCCACATTCCCACGCCCGCCTGGACTGTCGGATGGTTGTTCCGGCTTCTCCGGGTTTCAGGCAATAAGAATTGAACATTTAAAATAGATTTAATGTTTGTCTCTGTATCTTCTGCTGACAAGGACGGAGAGAAGACATTCGACAGTTTTAACAGAATGCATATGATTTGGATAGATAGAGTTTGGGGTAGGAAGCATAGAGAAGTTAGGGTCCTATCACATTCACTTAGTTCAAAAGATTCAAACGTGAAGACATAGCTATAAGTGAATGTTGTAGAGGACAGAACACTAAAATATGTATATATATCAGAATACAACCAAATCAACATAATGAAGATAATCAAGAAGACATGTTGAAATTGAAGCCAAACCAAATGCGAAGACATAGCAAATGTAACGCCATGAGAAAACACTTCAAATGTAAGAATTTGGTGGTGGCGTTACCCATCGTGATAGGAAGTATTAGACCTGCACACGGCGCACAATTATCGTGGCGCTCTGAAGTCAAATTCCGCATTAATGTATTCACACTTAGAATGTAAGTCTTCATTGATTGAAGATATACTTTACTTCGTGTGTTGCACATCTAAGTCATCAACATGCATAAGTGTTAGGATGTGTGCCTGATCACAGGACATTTGAGGATTCCAAGATATTTAGCTCACACTGTAACTTGCAAAACCTTTTCTCATCCAAGGGCTTTGTGAAGATATCTGCCAGTTGCTCTTCAGTGTTGACGTGTATGATATCAATATCTTCCTTCATGACATGATCTCTGAGAAAGTGATGACGAATTTCAATATGCTTTGTCTTCGAGTGCTGAACTGGGTTGTTGGCAATCTTGATGGCGCTTTCGTTGTTGCGATAGAGTGGTACTTGTTTCAGATGGATGCCATAGTCCTTGAGTGTTTGCTTCATCCATAGAAGCTAAGCGCAGCAAGATCCAGCATCAATATATTCAGATTTAGTAGTGGAGAGTGATACACAGTTCTGCTTCTTTGAAGACCAACAGACAAGAGATCATCCCAGAAAGTGACATGTGCCTGATGTATACTTGCGATCCACCTTGTCACCAGCATAATCAGCATCCGAGAATCCAACTAGATCAAATTCTGAGCCCTTTGGATACCATAATGCTAATGTTGGGGTGTAAGCCAAGTATCGAAGAATTCGCTTCACAGCTAAGTGATAAGATTCCTTTGGTGCCGCTTGGAATCGAGCACACATGCAAACACTAAGCATAATATCTGGCCTAGATGCACATAAATAAAGTAAAGAACCAATCATGGAGCGGTATACCTTTTGATCGAACTCTTTACCATTGGCGTCAGGACCCAGATGACTCTTGGTTGGCATTGGCGTCGTGTAACCTTTGCGGTCTTGCATTCCAAACTTCTTCGTGCAATCTTTGAGGTATTTCTCTTGAGATATGAAGATGCCATTTCTTTTGTCGATTTAATTTGAAGACCAAGGAAGAATTTCAGCTCACCCATCATGGACATCTGATATTGCTCTTGCATCATGTGTCCAAACTCATCACTGTATTTCTGGTTGGTGCAGCCGAAGATAATGTCATCCACATATATTTGGCACGTAAACAGTTCACCATCATATATCTTCGTGAAGAGTGTGGGATCCAGGGAACCAGGTTTGAAGCCTTTGCTCTTCAGGAAGTCTTTGAGCGTGTCATACCAAACGCGAGGGGCTTGTTTTAGGCCATACAGTGCCTTGTTTAGCTTGTACACCATATCAGGATGTTTTGGATCTTCAAAGCCGGGAGGTTGTGCAACATACACTTCTTCTTCAATCTTGCCGTTGAGAAATGCACTCTTCACATCTATTTGATACAGCAAGATGTTGTGATGGTTAGCATAGGATAGCAATATGCGAATAGCTTCAAGCCTAGCCACAGGAGCAAATGTTTCATCGAAGTCAATCCCTTCAACTTGAGTGTATCCTTGAGCAACGAGACGAGCTTTGTTTCTGACAACTTGACCATGCTCATCTTGTTTGTTGCGATATATCCATTTTGTGCCTATTATGTTGTGCTTATGGGGTCGTGGACGCTTGACAAGTTCCCAGACATTGTTCATCTTGAACTGTTGAAGCTCTTCTTGCATAGCTTGAATCCATTCAGGTTCCATGAAGGCTTCAGCCACTTTCTTGGGTTCAGATATTGAGACGAAAGCAAAGTGCCCACAGAAATTTGCTACTTGTGTTGTGATACGTCTCTGTCGTATCTATAATTTTTGATTGTTCCATGCCAATATTATTCAACTTTCATATACTTTTTGGCAACTTTTTATACTATTTTTGGGACTAACATATTGATCCAGTGCCTAGTGCCAGTCCCTGTCTGTTGCATGTTTTTGGTTTTGCAGAATATCCATATCAAACGGAGTCCAAACAGGATAAAAATGGACGGAGCTTATTTTTGGAATATTTGGAAAATCTGGGAGAAAGATCAATGCGAAACGGTATCTGAGGTGGCCACGAGGCAGGGGCCCACGCCCACCCCAAGAGGGCACGCCCCCCACCCTCGTGGGCCACCCGTAAGGCGGTTGATGCCCTTCTTCGGACACAAGATTTTTGGTAAAAAATCACGGTGAAGGTTTCAGTCCAATAGAAGTTACGGATCTCCATATATATACGAAACGATGAAAGGGCAGCAGAACAGAACGCAGAAACAGAGAGAGACAGAGAAATAGATCCAATCTCGGAGGGGCTCTCGCCCCTCCCACGCCATGGAGGCCAAGGACCAGAGGGGAAACCCTTCTCCCATCTAGGAAGGAGGTCAAGGAAGAAGAAGACGAAGGGGCCCCCTCTCCCCTTCTCTTCCGGTGGTGCTGGAACGCTGTTGTGGCCATCATCATCATCACCGCGATCTTCACCAACACCTCTGCCATCTCCACCAACATCTCCATCACCTTCCCCCCTCTATCTACAGCGGTCCAATCTCCTGCAACCCGCTGTACCCTCTACTTGAACATGGTGCTTTATGCTTCATATTATTATCCAATGATGTGTTGCCATCCTATGATGTCTGAGTAGATTTTTGTTGTCCTATCGGTGGTTGATGAATTGCTATGATTGATTTAATTTGCTTGTGGTTATGTTTCTGTCCTTTGGTGCCCATCATATGAGCGCGCGCGTGGATCACACCATAGGGTTAGTTGTATGTTGATAGGACTATGTACTGGAGGGCAAGGGTGACAGAAGCTTCAGCCTAGCATAGAAATTGATGCATACGTGTAGCGACCCGACCTCAGACGGTCAAGCCTCTGTGTTGCTATGCCATCCCTGGATCATTATGCTGGCACAAACAGTACATCAATGTATATATCAAAGTGCAATCACATGTATAATTAACGTAAAACTGATATATACCTCATAATTCACAGCGGAAACAAATAGTCGGGTGTGGAGTCCCATCAACGCCATCGGCAGGTTGAGTGTAGACCGTAACCCTGTATCGTAACTCTAACTCGTCGAGGAAATATCTGCAACATGATACGTTGCAGCCGTGTAAGTCAGTACATTGAATGTACCGGCAAGATCACACTAAGAGAAAACAGATGATAAACTATACTATATGCAGTATGGCTTTGTGGATCTGTGTCTGAGTTTTGTTTGCGTAAAAGCTGGTTTATTTTCCCTACATCAAAGGAATAAATGAAGTCCGTACTATGGAGTTTTCTATCATGACATGGTTCCGCCAACCGATGTCTCATAGCCCAAAATCATCATAAGTTGCCCACAATTAAGTTATCATCCGTGTTGAGAGTTCCGAGATAGATCCAAGTCCCGATGCTCAAGTTGTCCGTGAATCGGGACACGGCTAATCGATTAGGTTTAAACCCTCTGCAGAGGTTTGTACACTTTACCCGCAAGATTCGATCCCTCTTTTACGCTCTCGCACTTCGTGGTGTTTGAGAACAAGATGACCGAAACATGGTCTTCCGAAGAGTTCCCCGACCACCGTCCGGTGCCCATCCAATCCTACCGTAGTTCTACATCTCGCTAGCACCGCCCCAGCCAGAGTCACAACTAAGGTCAACCAAGCCAGAGCCCATAGTGACTTGTGGTTGCATGTAAGCTTCCGGGCATGAAGTATTCTTCCGTCTCTTTGAGTCTGGGTGAAGCTTTCCGCAAGATGTCATGGCGCTTCTCCATGCATCCCGGCCAACCACTGCAATCTCCAGGGTGCCCTTCAACCGACCTTCACCCAAAGAGTGTGTATTGAATTCTTGTCTCGAATCTTGAAGTCTTGAGGCCTTGAAGATGCAGTCCTTGCAGATTCCATCATGGAGTTGTCGCCATTGACGTAGATCCTCCATTCTCACACCACTCTGTGCACTTATACCAACCGCGTCTACTATAGCGTAGCATTAAAATAAATAACGTCCCGGGCTTGGTAACATGGTGATGGGTTCCTACCTCATGCATACTACTCAACTACAAGGATTCAATGTCACTACTGGAGGGATTGTTGCGAAGATGACACTAGATGCAATAAAACTCATAGGTATGAAAAGCATGGTCAAAGTGAACTTGCCTGGTAAGTTGATGAAGACAACAACACTCTCGAATAATGACTTGGTAGAACTATTCGTCACTCCGTTGAAAATCTATATAGTCATAGCATTCATATAAGCAAACATCCTAGCAAACAATTCTAACACTCATAATAAAACCAACAAATAAAAATGCAAATCAAGGGACACCAAATAAAAACAAAGGAAAACTACACAACAAAACTACCAAAAAAAACTCGGAGAAAACAAATCAAGGTTTTCACCACATCAAGCATCAACTAAGAAATAGTTTTACACAACTAAAACTTTTCTTAACAGAACCTAAGCATGGGTTTTGCTAAGTAACAGAAGGGAAAACATCATGCAAACTAGGAGCAAAAAGGAATCACATCAAAAACTATTATAGAACTCCTATTATGCCTATAACCATTCTAGCAAGAAAAATAAAATAAAATTTTATTTATTGTAAATAAAAGTTCATGTTCTTAAACTACAGAAACTAATCTAAAATAAACTATGACATAGGTAAAATAAAATTATTTACTAAACAAAACAATAGGAAAAACAGTAGCTAGTTAAATAAATAAGAAACACATGATTTTGATTAAAACTATTTTTTTATTAAATCTAAAATACCCAAATAAATCCTACGGTTAGGCAAGGTCAAAACAAAGTAGTGACAAAAAGAATCACTAAAATAAAATAATCCTAACTCATTTTATAGCAGAATTACTAATCTGTCTAAAACTAAAATAAAACAATTTCTAATAATTTAAACATGGCCAAACATATTTTCTACAGAAACTACAACAAATTTGCAAACTAACAAAAAAAGAATCAACTAAAAATATTAAGTAACCTAAAAGATATGGATTTTACAAAACTGAAACTATTCTGTTAAAAAGAGAAACGAAAAATAAAACTAAAAAGAAAATCTGGCGCTAACGGGCCTATCTAACGCTCGGGCGACAAATAACTAAAACGCGCTCGCGGCTAACAGGAAATAAACCGATCGGGCCGGTCTAACTAAACCACTAACTAAACCAAAATAAAAACCGTGAATTCAAAACCGGATCTTTAAAATAAACCATACCCCTTGAGATCTAATCTAAAGCGTCGATTTTGATCGGACGGTGGCGGGAGTTCAGCGATTCATCACATGGCGACGACGGCGACGGTCGGCTCGGGCGAAGAAAACGGTGCAGTGGCTCCGGTGGTCGGGAAGACGGCGGAGGCGGCGTCCGTGAGTGCAATGGAGCAAGGAGCCTCGAGGTGGAGTAGTTGGAGCTCGGGGTGACGGAGTCGGCGGTGAGGCGGCAATGGCGCCGCGAGGCTCGGGTTCGGCGAGAATCATGGCGAGGAGAGGGTTTCGGGTCGGGGAGGCGGAACAGGGTGAGGGGTTATTTATAAGGGGGCGGCTTGGAGGAGGCGGATCGGGGAGGATCCCGGGTCTCCATGGTGCGGGCGCGGTTTCAGCGTGGGCGAGGCGTGGGCGAGGAAAGGGACGAGGTGGGGTCAGGCGTCGTGAGAGAGAGAGAGGGTGAGCGACAGGCGACCGATCGGGAGGATTCGGGCGCGGTGGCTCGAGGCGTGCCGGGCACTGGTCAAGTTGGGCTGGTCAGCCTGGTGGGTGCCTCTACCGGGTCAAGTTATTGGCTGGCATACTGGGTTTTTCTATTTTTTGAATTTAGGGAGAGGGGGAATATATATATATAATATATATTTATATTTATATAGGACATATATATATCAAAATTTTCAGAAAAATATATCCTACACGATGAACTTTATTCCAGCTTCAAATAAAATACACAAAAATTCAAATAAAACAAAGAGTGTTTCTGCTCTAATAAAATCCAATAAAAATTATTTTAAAAATACCAAAATGATTTCAAAATTATTTTCTCCTAATTTTCCATTAAAGGGAATCATTTTACCCTTATTTATATTTATTTATTTTTAGGAGAAAAATAATTTGAATAAAATTCAAATAATTTCAAATTTCAAAGGGAGTTTCAAAATACTTTCAAATGACTTTCAATTTGATTCTTTTTAACCTCCAACTCATATTTCATATCATTTAAGAAGTCATTTTATATTCTCTCATGAAAATCATTGAGTTGCATAAAGTTTCTAAAATTTGAAATATTCTTCAGATGGAACTCAAATCTTTTCAAAACCCTTTTCATTTATTTAAATGGAAGAGTCATATCATCTTCACTCTAGGGTTTTGTGATGAAATGAATTTGAATTCATGGAGATCATAAATGCAAGGTGGAAGTTTGGGAAAAATCATTTCATTTCCTCTCATTCAACTTTCAGAAAGATTCAAATTTCACTCAATTTCACACAAGCAATCACTCAACAATCAAACAAACAATCAGAATTTTTTATTTAATATAACATTCCAAAATTTAGAATTTTGGGATGTTACAATATGGGATTGAAGGGGGACCAATATATCTTAATGCTATGGTTGGGTTTTACCTTAATGAACGTTAGTAGTTGCGGATGCTGGCTAATAGTTCCAATCATAAGTGCATAGAATTACAAGTAAGGGATGACATGCTAGCAGTGGCCTCTCCCACATAATACTTGCTATCGGTCTAGTAAAGTAGTCAATTGCTTAAGGGACAATTTCGCAACTCCTACCACCACTTTTCCACACTCGCTATATTTACTTTAGTTTTTTCTTTATCTTAACATCCCCTAGTTTTATTTTCGTGCTCTTTACCTTCTTGCATACCTATCCAAAAACACCTACAAAGTACTTCTAGTTTCATACTTGTTCTAGGTAAAGTAAACGTCAAGCGTGCGTAGAGTTGTATCGGTGGTCGATAGAACTTGAGGGAATATTTGTTCTACCTTTAGTTCCTCGTTGGGTTCGACACTCTTACTTATCGAAAGAGGCTACAATTGATCCCCTATACTTGTGGGTTATCAAGACCTTTTCTGGTGCCGTTGCCGGGGAGACATAGCGTGGGGTGAATATTCTCGTGTGTGCTTGTTTGCTTTATCACTAAGTAATTTTTATTTGTTGTTCTTAGTTGTTCTTTATCTTTAGTTATGGATATGGAACACGAAATACCAAAAGAATTAGGTGTACTTTCTGCTCATGGAGATGGGGAACCTCCTAAAACCCTCGATGCTCAATATGTGAAAAATATTATGTACCACTTTGATAATCCTGAGAAAACCTCATACAATTTGGTAATGGGAGTAATGTTAGATCAACGTGAATACTTTAGGAATTATCGCTTGACACAAAAAGGGAAACTATTATGGGATCAAATTTATATATTGAAGTGGTATGCTCGGCAAGTATGCTTGAATTATGATTATACTTGTTGCTCTAGGATCAAGGCTCCACACTTTCCCTTTTCATGCAAATTTAATGATAATGAAACCTTGGCTTCTTATGCTAGAGGTATATATGATTACTATGATGTGGAACAAATAGAAGAATTTGTTGCTTTTAAGGGTGCTTGTGAAATTAAATCTATGTTTGAAAAGTATGAAGCTTTTGATGATGATGTTTATAGGCCTGAAAATTTAGCTAACCTAAAATATTGCTATGATAATTATGAATATAATTCCTATATTAATGCACTTATTAAGAAAGTCTCCGTTGTCCAAGAAGAGATTAATATTTTGCAGGAATCTATGGAAGAAGAAATTGATGAAACTGTTAGCTCATTGGATGAAAAAGATGAGGAGGAGAGCGAAGAACAAAAGGAGGAAGAGCGGATTAGCTACCCGTGCCCACCTTCTAATGAGAGTAACTCTTCAACTCATACATTGTTTAATTCCCCTTCATGCTTACCGTAGGATGATTGCTATGATGACTGTTATGATCCCTTTGATTCTTTTGAAATATCCCTTTTGATGATGCTTGCTATGCTTATGCCAAGATGCCAATATGAATTATGCTTATGGAGATGAACTTGCTATAGTTCCTTATGTTATGAATGAAATTGTTGCTATTGCACCCACGCATGATAGTCCTATTATCTTTTTGAATTCTCCCGACTACACTATGTCGGAGAAGCTTGCACTTATTAAGGATTATATTGATGGGTTGCCTTTTACCGTTGCACATGATGATTATGATGAATATAATATGCATGTGCTTGCTGCTCCTACTTGCAATTGTTATGAGAGAGTAACTATATCTCCACCTCTCTATGTTTCCAACACGATAAAATTGCAAGAAACTGTTTATACTATGCATTGGCCTTTACTTTGTGCGCATGAATTGTTATTTTATGACATGCCGATGCATAGGAAGAGAATTAGACTTCGTCATTACATGATATATGTTACTTTGTGCTCACTACTAAATTACAAATCATTGCTAATTAAAATTGGCTTTGATATACCTTGGGATCCGGGTGGGTTCACTACTTGAGCACTATATGCCTAGCTTAATGGCTTTAAAGAAAGCGCTGCCAGGAGACAACCGGAAGTTTTAGAGAGTCATTTATTTCTGTTGAGTGCTTTCATATAGTTTAAAAACAAAAAAATAAAGAGGGGAACCCAAAACTTTTCAAAAGAAAAGTGAAAGTGAGAGAGACGAGCATTGTGAAAGTGGGGACGTCCTTGAACTTTGTTCATGCCCATGGGAACTTTGTGAATCTTAATTACAGAAACTTTTCAATAAAAATAATTATCCCCTTGTACAATTCCATTGTATTATAAAAATAATGTGCCAAGGTTTGCCTTTAGGATGTTTACAATGCTTGTTGGTTTGTGCAGTGCAGGACAGAAACTTTGGCTGTAGTGCTGATTCTTTTTGCACTGTCTTTCTGTATGAATTTTTTATTTTTCCTAATGTTTTAAGAATTTTTCAAGTATCAGAAGTATGGTGAATGTTCATATTATTACAGACTGTTCTGTTTTAGACAGATTCTGTTTTTGATGCATAGTTTGTTTGTTTTGATGAAACTATCGATTTATATCAGTGGATTAAGCCATGAAAAAGTTATATTACAGTAGACACAATGCAAAAATAAAATATGAATTGGTTTGCAACAGTACTTAGAGTAGTGATTTGCTTTATTATACTAACGGATCTTACCGAGTTTTCTGTTGAAGTTTTGTGTGGATGAAGTGTTCGATGATCGAGAAGGTCTCGATGTGAGAAGAAGGAAGAGAGGAAAGAGCTCAAGCTTGGGGATGCCCGAGGCACCCCAAGTAAATATTCAAGGAGAATCAAGCGTCTAAGCTTGGGGATGCCCCGGAAGGCATCCCCTCTTTCTTCAACAAATATCGGTATGTTTTCGGAATCATTTCGTTCATGCGATATGTGCAAATCTTGTAGCGTCTTTTGCTTTAGTTTTCATTTTTCTTTTTAGCACCATGCTTGCATGAGATAGTCCTTGGTTGATTTATAGAATACTCATTGCACTTCACTTATATCTTTTGAGTATGGCTTTATAGAATGCTTCATGTGCTTCACTTATATCATTTGAAGTTTGGATTGCCCGTTTCTCTTTACATAGACAACCGCCATTTCTAGAATGCTCTTTTGCTTCACTTATAATTCTTAGAGCATGGGCATATCTTTTGTAGAAATAATTAAACTCTCTTTCTTCACTTATATCTATTTAGAGAGATGACAGGAATTGGTCATTCACATGGTTAGTCATAAAATCCTACATAAAACTTGTAGATCACTGAATATGATATGTTTGATTCCTTGCAATAGTTTTGCGATATAAAGATGGTAATATTAGAGTCATGCTAGTGGGTAGTTGTGGATTGTAGAAATACTTGTGTTGAGGTTTGTGATTCCCATAGCATGCACGTATGGTGAACCGTTATGTAACAAAGTTGGAGCATGAGGTTATGTAACAATGGTGAATCCCTACTCCTCACATTGACATCAATTGATGGGCATCTCCATAGCCCGTTGATTAGCCGCGTCGATGTGAGACTATCTCATTTTTTTTTCTCCACATAACCCCCACCATCATATTCTATTCCACCTATAGTGCTATGTCCATGGCTCATGCTCATGTATTGCGTGAAAGTTGAAAAGGTTTGAGAAACATCAGAAGTATGAAAAAATTGCTTGGCTTGTCATCGGGGTTGTGCATGATGTGAATTTTTTGTGTGGTGAAGATGGTGCATAGCCAGACTATACGATTTTGTAGGGATGAGCTTTCTTTGGCTATGTTATTTCGATAAGACATAATTGCTTGGTTGGTATGCTTGAAGTATTATTGTTTTTATGTCAAAGGATAGACTATTGCTCTGAATCACTCGTGTCATAATATTCATGCCATGATTCGACATATGATCAAGATTATGCTAGGTAGCATTCCACATCAAAAATTATCTTTTTTATCATTTACCTACTCGAGGACGAGCAGGAATTAAGCTTGGGGATGCCGATACATCTCTGTCAGATCTATAATTTTTGATTGTTCCATGCCAATATTATTCAACTTTCATATACTTTTTGGCAACTTTTTATACTATTTTTGGGACTAACATATTGATCCAAAGGCCCAGCCGATTCTGTCTATTGCGTGTTTTTGGTTTCGCAGAATATCCGTATCAAACGGAGTCCAAACGGGATAAAAACGGACGGAGCTTATTTTTGGAATATTTGGAAAATCTGGGAGAAAGATCAACGCGAAATAGTGTCTGAGGTGGCCACGAGGCAGGGGCCCACGCCCTCCCCAGGAGGGCGCGTCCCCACCCTCGTGGGCCACCCGTAAGGCGGTTGATGCCCTTCTTCAGCCACAAGAAATCTATTTTTTGGTAAAAAAATCACGTCGAAGGTTTCAGTCCAATCGGAGTTACGGATCTCCATATATATACAAAACGGTGAAAGGGCGCAGAATGTAACGCGTAAGCAGAGAGAGACAGAGAAATAGATCCAATCTCGGAGGGCTCTCGCCTCCCACGCCATGGAGGCCAAGGACCAGAGGGGAAACCCTTCTCCCATCTAGGGAGGAGGTCAAGGAAGAAGAAAACGAAGGGGCCCCCTCTCCCCTTCTCTTCCGGTGGCGCCGGAACGCCGCCGTGGCCATAATCATCATCACCGCGATCTTCACCAACACCTTCGCCATCTCCACCAACATCTCCATCACCTTCCCCCCTCTATCTGCAGCGGTCCACTCTCCCGCAACCCGTTGTACCCTCTACTTGAACATGGTGCTTTATGCTTCAGATTATTATCCAATGATGTGTTGCCATCCTATGATGTCTGAGTTGATTTTGGTTGTCCTATCGGTGGTTGATGAATTGCTATGATTGATTTAATTTGCTTGTGGTTATGTTGCTGTCCTTTGGTTCCCATCATATGAGCGCGCGCATGGATCACACCATAGGGTTAGTTGTATGTTGATAGGACTATGTATTGGAGGGCAAGAGTGATGTAAGCTTCAGCCTAGCATAGAAATTGATGCATACGGGATTGAAGGGGGACCAATATATCTTAATTCTATGGTTGGGTTTTACCTTAATGAACGTTAGTAGTTGCGGATGCTTGCTAATAGTTGCAATCATAAGTGCATAGAATTCCAAGTAAGGGATGACATGCTAGCAGTGGCCTCTCCCACATAATACTTGCTATCGGTCTAGTAAAGTAGTCAATTGCTTAAGGGACAATTTCGCAACTCCTACCACCACTTTTACATACTTGCTATATTTACTTTAGTTGTTTCTTTATCTTAACAGCCCCTAGCTTTATTTTCATGCTCTTTACCTTCTTGCATACCTATCCAAAAACACCTAAAAAGTACTTCTAGTTTCATACTTGTTCTAGGTAAAGTAAACGTCAAGCGTGTGTAGAGTTGTATCGGTGGTCGATAGAACTTGAGGGAATATTTTTCTACCTTTAGCTCCTCGTTGGGTTCGACACTCTTACTTATCAAAAGAGGCTACAATTGATCCCCTATACTTGTGGGTTATCATGTTGCTCTTGAACGAGTGAGTGGACCAGGCGCATTGATGCTATCAATTATCTTCTCAATTTGTACTTCATTTGCAACACGAGGATGAACTGGACGAAGATTTTGCTCTTGCTGATCATTGTCATCATTGGGAGGATTGTCTTCGGGCTAAGCATTGTCTTCAGGTTGATTAGGTGCAGAAATGATAAGTTCCTCTTCAGGCTGTCCTTCAGACGGTATGATTTCTCCAGTTCCCATTAGCTTGATGGATTCAATGGGTGGAACTTCATCTAGCACATTTGGCAGGTGTTCTCTTTGCGAGCCATTAGTCTCATTGAACCGCACATCCACAGTTTCAACCACTTTATAGTGAAAGAGGTTGAAGACTCTGTAGGAGTGCGAGTCCTTTCCGTAACCAAGCATAAAACCTTCATGTGCTTTCGGTCCAAATTTTGAAGTGTGATGTGGATCCTTGATCCAGCACCTAGCACCAAATACTCAAGTAGGCGACATTTGGCTTCTTACCGGTGAGGAGTTCATAGGATGTTTTCTTGAAGCTTGTGAAGATAAACACGGTTGATGACATGGCATGCAGTATCAATAGCTTCAGGCCAGAACTTTCTTGGTGTCTTGTATTCATCGAGCATCGTCCGAGCCATCTCAATGAGTGTTTTGTTCTTGCGCTCCACGATGCCATTCTGCTGAGGGGTGTACGGAGCTAAGAACTCATGAGTGATGCCTAATGTATCCAAGTACAGATCGAGGCCGGTGTTCTTGAACTCTGTGTCATTGTCACTCCTGATAAGCTTGATCTTGACGCCATAGTTGTTCATGGCACGGTTGGCGAAGCGTCTGAAGACATCCTGCACTTCAGTCTTGTAGAGAATTATGTGAACCCATGTATATCTTGAATAATCATCAACAATGACGAAGCCATAGAGACAAGCAGTAGTGAGAGTAGAGTAGTGAGTAGGGACAAATAAGTCCATGTGTAGCAGCTCGAAGGGTTGAGATGTCGTCATGATTGTCTTCGAGGGATGCTTGGCCCTAGTCATCTTTCCAGCTTTGCAGGCACCGCACAAATGATCCTTCTTGAACTTGACGCCCTCGATGCCTATGACATGATTCTTCTTCGCGAGAGTGTGTAAGTTCCTCATGCCAGCATGCCCTAGCCTCTGATGCCAGAGCCAGCACTTTGAAGCTTTTGCAAGAAGGCATACGGTAAGTTGTGGCCCTGCTGAGAAATCTACCATGTATAGATCATCTTTCCGGTACCCTTCAAAGACTAGAGACTTGTCAGATTCCATTAGTACAATGCAACGATATTTTCCAAATATCACAATCATGTTCAAGTCCCAAAGCATTGAGCAGACATTAAGTTGAAACCAAGGGATTCAACAAGCATCACTTTGTCCATGTGTTGATCCTTTGATATTGCAACTCTACCTAGACCCAATACCTTGCTTTTACCAAAGGTCAAGAATGTGATGTGACTCTTGTCGATGGATGTAAGGTTGAGTCCATGAGAAGACTTGATCACCGATCCATATGATTAGTGCATCCGCTATCCATAATCCATTACGAAGCATGAGGTGTCATACCCTCTGATGCAGTTAGGGATAGGCTTCACCAAGAGTGTTGTGAAGCATAAACATTTGACGGCAAGAGGATTATCAAAGCTCAGATCAAGATTAGGACTGATAGGATGATTGGCAAATGATTCAGGAACAAAATACATAGTGAGACCATTTGGGCATTTGATCTTGCGCCCTACAAGATGTTTTAGGTCCCCAGCAATAGCATCAGACGCCTTTGATTTCCGGCTGGAGACCTTTCCTGCAAAAGAAAGTTAATTCTTCTTAACCACCCACATCTTCAGGGGTGGCTTAGAAGCAATGAGTCTAAGTGCAGCATCTAAGAACTTCGGCTTTGAAGCCCTAGCAAATAGCCTTGCAGGAGGTGAATAGTACTCATATGAATAAGCAAAATAGTTCTTAGTTTTATGAACATAGCGGTTTGAAGAAACACACTCATATTCATAAGTCTGAGTATGGTTTCCCTGCAAAACATTGGCGTTAGGGTGACTCAGGTGAGACCTCTGTCTGTATGAAGCCTTTGCACCATATTAAGCCTTTGGTCTGGGATTTGTTTTCTTCCCAGGTGGTGTCATGATGACATTCACAGGAAGATTCTCGAGACAACTTTTGGGAACCCAGATCTTCTTCATAGGTGGCCCATTCCTGTAGTTAGTACCAATATACAGCAAACACTTCACCATTCTGATTCTTAAACAGTTTATAGTTTGCATCAAATGATTCATCAATGATAACAGGTTAGCACAAGTGAAGCCGGATAAGGTGGATGGATCCTTTGAAGGTCCCTTTGCAAAGAACTCCATGTGGTTTTGGGGTACCGCCAAAGCTTCCAAAGAGGAGCCATCAACATTCATTTTCCTCTCGAACCCAACACCCTCTTTCCTAGGGTTTCGGTTCAGACCGCTTTTGAGGACATCGCATGCTGTCTGATGCCCTTTGAGACTTTTGTACATCCCTGTTTCAAGCAATGTCTTCAACCTAGCATTTTCATCAGCAATAGTAGTGGTATCCTCCACAGAGGGGTTAGTCACCACATCGGCAGTTGAAGATATTGCAACAGTAGTAGCAATAGAACATTCAGCAACAGATGTAGCATTATCACGCTCAAGGCATTTTAGAAATGGTGGTTCAAATCCTTCCTGAGCGCGAAGTGACTCATTCTCTTTTTGAAGATCTTCATGAGCCGCTCTCAATTTCTCAAGCTCTTGCTTCCTTTGAAGATAATCATAGGAGAGCTTTTCATGAGTGGTTGAGAGCGTTTCATGACGACTTTCAAGTTCCTGGTACTTAACATGAAGATTTTTTATGTCTTCAATTAAGGACTGAGAACGGGTCATTTCAGCGTCCAACAGGTCATCGCTTTTGTCTAACAATTTTTGAGTATGTTCCATAGCTTTCTGTTGTTCAGTTGCAATTTTAGCAAGTGCTTTGTAGTTGGGTTTGGATTCACAATCAGAGTCATCTTCACTTGATGTTTGAAAGTAAGCATCGCGTGATTTTACCTTGGCACCACGTGCCATGAAGCAGTAGGTGAGAGCAGAGTCGTCCTTGTCATTAGCTTCAGCGTTGGTGACGGAGCCATTGTCTTCAATGTTGAAGATGGACTTGGCAACGTAGGCTGTAGCTAGAGCCAGACTTGCAACGCCAGGATCGGACTCCTCCTCGGACTCCACCTCCGCCTCCTCAGAAGCAGACTCCTCCTCTAAATCCATCTCCTTGCCAACAAAAGCACGAGCCTTGCCATATGAGCTCTTCTTATGAGATGAAGACTTGGAAGAAGACTTTGAGGATTTCTTCTTCTTCTTCTTGTCATCACAATCATATTCCTTGCTCTTCTTCTTCTTGTTGTTCTCATTGTCCCACTGTGGACACTCAGAGATGTAGTGTCTAGGTTTCTTGCACTTGTGACATGTTCTCTTCTTGTAGTCATGAGTGGAAACTTCATCATTTCTTGAGCTGGATAGTGAAGACTTTCTGAAGCCCTTCTTTTTAGTGAACTTCTGGAAATTCTTCACAAGCATAATAAGTTCCTTTCCAATGTCTTCAGGATCATCAGAACTGCAGTCAGATTCTTCTTCAGATGAGGAAACATCTTTTGCCTTCAAAGCACGAGTTCGGCCATAGTTGGGACCATAGATATCTCTTTTCTCAGATAGCTGGAACTCATGTGTGTTGAGCCTCTCAAGTATATCAGACGGATCGAGTGTCTTGAAGTCAGGGCATTCTTGTATCATCAGGGCAAGGGTGTCGAACAAGCTGTCAAGTGATCTCAAGAGTGTCTTGGCGATTTCAAGCTTGGTGATCTCGGTGGCGCCGAGAGCACGAAGCTCATTTGTGATGTCGATGAGCCGATCAAGCGTGAGCTGGACATTCTCATTGTCGTTTCTCTTGAAGCGGTTGAAGAGGTTCTGAAGAACACCGATACTTTGATCTCTCTGGATTGAGACGCCATTGACCTTGGAGAGCTCCCTGCACTAGCTTCGACGCTTCCAGAGCACTCACACGGCCATACTGTCCTTTGGTCGATGACCACAGTATGATGTTCTTGGCGGTAGAATCCAGCTTGAATGAACTTCTTGACATCGCCAGGGTGACACCTTCACCAGTCTTGGGAACGCCGTTCTTGACGACATACCAGAGGTCGACGTCAATGGCTTCAAGATGCATGCGCATCTTATTCTTCCAGTAGGAATATTCAGTTCCATCGAAAATGGGGCAAGCAGCGGAGACTTTGATTATCCCTGTAGTCAACATAGCTAAAACTCCAGGTGGTTAAACCGAATCACACCGAACAAGGGAGTACCTTGCTCTGATACCAATTGAAAGTGTTAGTTATCGACTAGAGGGGGTGAATAGGCGATTTTTATGAAAGTCTTCAAAACATGAGAGTTTCGAAGACAAACAATAGAAATGAACCTATTGATATGCAGCGGAAGGTAAACTAAACTAAGCAAACCATAGTCAAGTATGCAATGAAGTGAAAGCACGAAGACTAATAGCAGCTAGGTAGTAAGGATCAGGATGGAAGATGGTATGAAGCCAAACAACAATGGTAGTCACACAGTGAAGACCAATAGGTAAAGCAAACGGGCAACAACTTCACGAAGACAAACTGTAATTAATGAGAGGGAGAGGATAGAACCAGTCACTTGTTGAGGACACAGGATTTGTTGGACCAGTTCGATTCTTTGTGACAAGCTATGCGTCTGGTTAGGGAGGCTGAGATTCAACTCGAAAAACCGCGTCTTCACCTTATTCCCCTTGAGCTAAGGACACCCAGTCCTCGCCCAATCACTCTGGTAAGTCTTCAAGGTAGACTTCCAAACCTTCATGCACTTCGTTCACCGGTGATCCACAATGACTCTTAGATGCTCGTAACGCGACGCCTAACTGGCCGGAGGATTCATGTCCTCAAGTGTAACAAGTCTTCGTGTCACGCGGATAGAAAGACTTCAGTGATGCCTAACACTCTTTGGCTCTGGGTGTTTGGGCTTCGTCCTCGCAAGGATTTCTCTCTCTCAAAAGCTTCAAAGGTGGGTTGCTCTCAAACGAAAAAAGCCGTGCACTAACTCTGAGCAGCCACCAATTTATGGTGTAGGGGGTGGGCTATTTATAGCCACTAGGAAACCCGACCTGATTTGTCCGAAATGACCCTGGGTCACTAAGGAACTGACACGTGTTCCAACGGTCAGATTTCAAACACACGCGGCAACTTTACTTGGGCTACAAGTAAAGCTGACTCGTCCAGCTCTGGATAAGATTTGCTCTCATTGTATTTGCTCGAAGACATAGGATTTTGGTTGAGCATCAGTTCAGTCACTCTGACTTTGTTCACTGGAACCCCACTTAACAGTACGGTGGTTCCTACGACTCAACAAAGAAGAAAATGAAACAACGAAACAACTAAGTCTTCGCGCTCCATAGTCTTCACGCAATGCCTTCTCTTGTCATAGTCTTCAATGTGAATATCTTCACATACCACCATTGTCTTCAATGTGTTCATACATTTTTAGGGGTCATCTCTGGTAGGTAAACCGAATCAATGAGGGACAACTACCTGTGTTATCCTGCAATTCTCACAAACACATTAGTCCCTCAACCAGGTTTGTCGTCAATACTCCAAAACCAACTAGGGGTGGCACTAGATGCACTTACAGCATCGCACACGCAACTAAAATCTGAACCGTGTTTGATGGCTCCGCCATCGCAAACATTTTGCACCTTTTTGATGGTTTTTTGACACCCTCGTTTGTGATTAATGCATCGCACACAGTTTCGTCAAAGGGTCTCTAATCGTAGTGTCGCGTTAGCAGTGTCCTGCAGTAGTGTGACAACCCCTTTACCGCATCGGGTTGCAAGTATTTGTTATTTGTGTGCAGGTATCGTTTATGTAGTGTTGTGTGGTTCTCCTACTGGTTCGATAACCTTGGTCTCATCACGAGGGAAATACCTTACCGTTGCTATGATGCATCCTCCCTTATTCCTTGGGGAAACACCGACGAATCTGAAGTGACATCAAAGGAAATTTCGGGCATCGTTGCCGGGGAGACATCACCAACATCTATTAGGTTCCTAATCACAAATCTCATCTCCTTGTAATTTACATTATTTGCCATTTGCCTCTCGTTTTCCTCTCCCCCACTTCACAAAAAAATGCCGTTTATTCGCCCTCTTTTCCGTTCGCCGTTTTCTTGCCGGATCTATCCACTTTCTTGCTTTCTAGTCATAATGGCTAGCATGACTACTCCTCCTTTGTCACCAGATTTTGAATTTTTATACTTCAAGCAATGACAAGGAGAAAATTTGAAAGATGCTTGGTATAGGCTAATGGAATCCTATCGTGTTTTCAACCTAAAGGGAGACACAAAGATTTTGCTTCGTAATTTTTACATAGGATTGTCTTTGCATCATAGACAACTCTTAGATTTTACCGCTAGAGGGAATTTTATTGAGCTTGATGCTAATGCTGCCTATGAAATCTTAGAAGGAATTCTGGGGGTTCCACCACAAAATAAGGGGATTTATTTCACCCCAGAGGGAGTTTAAATTTTGGACAAACTTGGTGATTTGCACAAACATATGGTTGAATCGCATAAATATAATGAACCTCTCAAACATCTTAATGGTAGTGTCAATCGCTTGAATACTTTGATTACCCTTTGCAATAAACAGTTGGATATTTTAGATCTCAAGATGGTTTCTTTTCTGGAAAATTTAGGTAAGTGCAAAGAGCCTCTTGGAATTTAGAAAGTGCTTACTAAAGTGGCAAAGACTAAAGACAACAATATTTAGATCCTTTGCATTATGCCTAGCTAGGGGCGTAAAACGATAGCGCTCGTTGGGAGGCAAACCAACTTGTATCTTTTTGCTTTTTGTTTTTCTTGTTGTTTTCAATAAAATACCCAATTTTGCCTCTATTTAGATGTGTTTTGTGGTTTAAATTAGTGTTTGTGCCAAGCAAAGGCTTTGGGATGATTTGGATGATAGTTGATTCGATCTTGTTGAAAAACAGAAACTTTTGCGCTCAGAAAAACAATTTTCATAAATCACGGAAAAGTGATTTTGCTCTGAATTTTTTACACAAGATTTATATACAAATTTCTTTCGTTTTCCTAATTTTTCAGAATTTTTGGAGTTATAGAAGTATTCGAAATATTCAGATTGCTACAGACTATTCTGTTTTTTACAGATTCTGTTTACGTTATGTTATGTGCTTGTTTTGATGATTCTATGGTTTCCTTTGAAGAGTTTTTCCATGGAAAAGTTAAAATACAGTAGATATAATACAATACAAAAATATGAATGGGTTTGCAACAGTACTTAAAGTAGTGATTTGCTTTCTTATACTAACGGATCTCACGGAGTTTTGTTGAGTTTTGTGTGATTGAAGTTTTCAAGTTTTGGGTGAGATCGCGATGGATGAAGGAATAAGGATTAGCAAAAGGATAAGATTGGGGATGCTCGAGGCATCCCAATATAATATTCAAGAAGTGTCAAGCAACTAAGCTTGGGGATGCCCTCGAGTGGCATCCCCTTCTTTCTTCTAACGACCATCGGTATTTTACTTGGAACTATATTTTTATTCGTCACATATTATGAGTTTTGCTTGGAGCGTATTGTATGATATGAGTCTTTGTTTGTTTTTCTTTTTAAGTTTTAATAAGCATCCTTTTTGTACACACCTATTTTGGAGAGCAACTTATGCTATGCTTGCTCCTATGCTTCACTTAAATTTTTAGAGCCTTGGAATTGCTCTAGTGTTTCACTTATATCTTTTTGAGCACGGTGTGCTTTGTTATCTTTGAAGAAATTCTCTCTTGCTTCACTTAAATTATTTTGAGAGAAGAAATTATGATGCTCATGTTCTTCACTTATATTTGTTTGAGCTTATTAAAAGCAACATATGAAACTAGTTCTAAAGTGATAGATATCCAAGGAGGATATAATAAAAACTTTCATGAAGATCATTGGACAAAATAAACTTGATTCTTTGTGATAGTTTTGAGATATGATGATAGTGATATGTGAGTCATGTTGATGCGTAATTATGCTTTAGTAAGAATATTGGTGTTAAGGTTTGTGATTCCCTATGCAAGCACGAAAGTCAATAGTTATGCAATGAAATTACACCCTACTTGTCGTGCATTTTTTGGTGTTAGTTATGCTTAATGCTCGCTTATGAGATTTTTTGTTTCTTGGTTGGATGCTTCTCAATATTTTGCTAGCCTTCATTTGCACTAAGTATGATCACTACTTGTGCATCCAAAATCCTTTAAACCAGTTTTTGGCACATGAGTCCACTATACCTACCTATATGCGTTATTCTTTTGCCGTTCTAAGCAAATTTGTATGTGCCACCTCTAATTTTCAAAATAAAATTCTCTTTTGTGTGCTCGTACCACTCATGAAACGGTAGGGGGTGTCTGATATATTTCCATGCTAGATGCGTTATTCTCAAGATGAGTGTTCATTCACTTGTCATTGCACGAGAGTACGACAAAGGTATTAGGGATGCCCAGTCCCAAGCTGAAACATGAATTTACTTTATGTTGTCTGTCGGTGTCAAAACCGGCGGATCTCGGGTAGGGGGTCCCGAACTGTGCGTCTAAGGCGGATGGTAACAGGAGGCGGGGGACACGATGTTTACCCAGGTTCGGGCCCTCTCGATGGAGGTAATACCCTACTTCCTGCTTAATTGATCTTGATGATATGAGTATTACAAGAGTTGATCTACCACGAGATCGTAGAGGCTAAACCCTAGAAGCTAGCCTATGGTATGATTGTTGTTGTCCTACGGACTAAACCTTCTAGGTTATATAGACATCGGAGGGGGCTAGGGTTACAAAGAGTCGGTTACAAGGGAGAAGATCTACATATCTGTATTGCCAAGCTTGCCTTCCATGCCAAGGAGAGTCCCACCCGGACACGAGATGAAGTATTCAATCTTGTATCTTCATAGTCCAACAGTCCAGCCAAAGGATATAGTCCGGCTGTCCGGAGACCCCCTAATCCAGGACTCCTCAAAGAGTCTCCCTGAACCAGGCTTCAATGACGATGAGTCCGGTAGCGCAGATTGTCTTCGGCATTGCAAGGCGGGTTCCTCCTCCGAATACTCCATAGAAGATTTTGAACACAAGGATAGTGTCCGGATCTGCAAAACAAATTCCACATGCCACCGTAGAGAGAATAATACTTCCACAAATCTAATCTGCTGACACATTCTGTAGCATGACATCACACCACGGCCCGGTCATTATTCGAACCGTTTTTCTCAACCAGCCATGGCACATATTGCGAGGCGGTTTCCTTGGCACGTCTTGCCGAAGCAGAGATCGTGTCCCTTTATCACGAGATTCTCATCAATACGAGTGTGGGTAACCCAACCGCGCCATCAATTACGGCGCTTGGGTAATAAGCGAGTCTACTAGGCAGGTGGGGGGCGTATAGTTTCGTCCGCCCTTATAAAGGGATAAGGGTTCACCTTTTTCACCCACGCCTTCTTTCTCCTTGCTCATCCATTCTTGCGCACTCGAGCTCCAGCACCCAAGTTCGCGTCCCTCTGCTCAAACCGCTCCAAGCATGTCCGGAGCGGGAGGCAAGTGGATGAAATCCTCCGTCATGGAGGAGGACATCACAAAGCTACGGAGAGCCGGACACCTGGCCGCGGATATCGCGCACCGGCTGCCCAATGTGGGACAGATCGTCCCTACTCCAGAACCCTATGAGAGGGTAGTTTTTCTTACCCACTTCGTTCGTGGACTGGGATTTCCCCTCCATCCGTTTGTCCGCGGCCTCATGTTCTAGTACGGGCTGGACTTCCATGATCTGGCCCCTAACTTCATCCTCAATATCTCGGCGTTTATCGTCATGTGCGAGGCCTTCCTCCGCATCCGGCCCCACTTCGGCCTGTGGCTGAAGACCTTCAATGTTAAGCCGAAGGTGGTGGTCGGCCAGCAAGCGGAGTGCGGAGGCGCCATGGTGGGCAAAATGCCTAACATCACATGGCTCGAGGACTCCTATGTGGAGACCATAAATGGGTGGCAATCGGGGTGGTTTTACATCACCGAGCCACGCGACACCAACTGGGTGGCGGCCCCTGAATTTCGATCCGGCGTCCCCATGCGGCTCACCTCTTGGAAGGAGAAGGGCATATCTTGGGGTTCCTCGGTGGAGCTGACCGGACTACAAAAATGCATCAGAAACATGATGAGCAAGAAAATCAAGCTCGTCAACATGGTCCAGGTCATGCTCTTCCGCCGGATCCTCCCGTGTCAACGACGGGCATTCAATTTGTAGGAGTTCGACCCGGCCAAGCACCAGATGTTGCGAGAGCTCTTCGACACGACACACAAGGACGTCTGGAGGGTGCTGTTCAAGGGCGCCGAGGTACCTCCTCCCCTTACCGAGGACCGCGGACTCAGCGCAAAGCGCCATGCCAATCCGGTAAGTTTTTATATCTCACAGGATATTTATTTTCCCCAGTTTAATCATGTGCGGGATCTAAGCTTCCATGCCATTAACAGGACTGGATAGAGACGGCGGAGCAGATCGATTGCCCAGCCCCCCTGCCTGAAGATCCTGCAGATGCTCTCCTAACGGAGATGCTGGTTCCGGAGCCTTACGAGGTGGCGGTGAAGAAGGCCAAGAAGAAGGCAACGGGAACCCAAAAGGGTCTCCGGCGCCAGGTTATATCGGGCTCATCGTCCGATAACTCCAAGGCGCACTCCTCCCACAAAAACGAGGAGGAGGAAGAGGAAAGTTCTCCCACCAGACGGGGGAGACAAGAAAAGGAAGGCCGCCCCAACCGGGGAGGCCGAAGGGTCCAAGAAGGGAAGGACCCTCCTTTCGGACTGCTCCACGACGGCCGCCTACAGCGGCGACGAGTGGTTACCCAGGGACAAGCCCCTGGCGAAGTCGTAAGTATCCGGATACCATAGTAATTCATGGTATGTTTTATTGCACTGCTTCTCTTTACACCGAACATGATTATGCAGTCCGTCCCGAGCCCGTATCGACGTATCTTCGTCGGATGGTTCTCTGGACCCCTCGGATATGAATAGCGATTCACTTCCGACCGCCTCCACCCCACGCCCTACGGACAACGTCGAGGTGTTGTCTTAAAGGGCATTGAGCCGAGGGGAGGTAGTCCTGGAGGCGCCTCAAGGCGACCTTCCGGACCCTGGGCGCAAAGGGAGCAAGACTCCCATGGGCTCCAAGTTCGGCCCCCAGCCGAACACTGCGCCGGAACCTCCAGCGGTTCCGGACTCCGGCAGGCGACCCCCCGTTAAGAGGGGCAAGCCGCCCGTGCCGGTGGCCTCTGTCCATCCAGAGGCACCGGACAACTTGCTGGAAGCGCTTCGTGGCGCTTCCATCGATGAAGAGCATCGCACTATCATGAGTGCGGTGATCGAGAAGGTTCGGTCCGCAAAAAACGGACTAACTGAAGCTTGTGCCAGCCTCCTAACATGCTTTCAGGTAAGTAATCAAAATATAGAAAAATATTACCGCATAGACAGTAGCCCCTAATGCTCTGTTTGGCGTTCGCGAAGAAAGGCCGAATAGAGGATCAAATAATGACTCAGGAGTCTAATCAGAATATGTCTATGTGCATATGCAGGCTTCATCACTGTTGCCGCCGCACGTATCATGGAGGTCGCCAGATCAAGCAGGACCTTGAGCGGTCCGAGGAAGAGCTCGGCCTTGCCAAGAGGCAGCTCGAGGGGAGCAATGGTAAGCAATACCTTGTCTATATATTAAAAAGAAATTTGGTTGCAAAATAATAGGATCGTCATGAATTTGCCAGGGGCCACAAACAAAGTGGCGACCCTGAAGAAGGCGATGTCCGAGGCCGAAGACAAAGCGGCCAAGGAGCGCATCGAGCAACAAAAGCAAGAATCCCGGGTAGGCGAGGTGCAGCAAGAGCTCCAGGCTCTCGCCAAAAAACACAAGTCCTTGGAGCTTGACTCTAAGACGCGAGAGTCCGAGCTTGCGAAGGCCCTCGAAATCGCAAAACATGCCAAGGCCGAAGCCCAAAAGGCCCTCCAGGGAATTGAGGCGGTTAAGAAGATAGCGGCGGGTAAGGCATTCATTATGCAAAGCAAGCATGTGAAAGAAAATTTCCTTTTACTTACCCGAGTTCGGAGCTCTCCAGGAGCGTTTGTAGATCTACCCCGCAGTGTGTCAGATGCCGCGGAGTTCTACCAGGCCGAGGAGGGGAGCTCGACGGAGAAGTTGTTCTGGTCTCAGTATACTGGGACCGAACGCGCCATGCCTTTGAGTGACCAGCTGAAGCAACTGGTCGACCTTCACAAGGCTGCCGAATAGGCCATGAAGGATCTCATAGTCCGGATGTGGCCTGGCGAGCCCCTGCCTGGAAGCTACTTCGGCCTGGTGAGGCGGATTGTGAATGCCTGCCCCCAGTTTGAAGTCATCAAGCGGTCCGTCTGCATCGAAGGTGCACGCAGGGCCTTTGCCTGTGCAAAAGTGCATTGGGCGAAGATGGACGCCGAGAAGCTGGTGAAGGAGGGGCCGCCGCAGGGCAAGGAGCATCGCCACCCCGAAATGTATTATGACAGTGTCCTGAAGGGTGCCCGCCTTGTGGCGGAGGAATGTTCTAAGGATGTAAGATATGAATGAATGTACTCATCTGATCCTGTAATATGAAAACGAGTTCATTTGGGCTATGCAACGCTTGTGAATTTAAAATATTACCTTCTGTGTAGCCATTTATAAAATCTGAGAGTTGGCCAGTCGTCGGCTTCTGCCCCCATGTAACTAGTATTGGGGTGTTCGGGATAAACCTGAGCACTCTTTTTCCCAATTTTGGGTCCTTCGAGGGAGGTGTTCAAAGACAACGAACCAGGTAATCGGACTATAAGGCTTTATCACTCTCACTTAGCCATAGAAGTCTACAATTTTAAATTTTGGCGAAGCCCCTAGTATTCGGAAGGCCGAATTTGGGGCGCTATATACGCCTAAGTCGGGCAAGGCCGACTCCTCGCCCGAAGCGGAAAAAGTCTTTAAGGACTTGAGACCTCTCGAACAGCGATCAGCTCTCACCTTATCATGACAGTCAGTTTTCGGCTTTCTCTACTGAGGTGCTCGTCCGGAAGAATCGGAACACAATTGCAGTAGTTCTCCCAGCACTACCTTAGCCGATATAGCGGAATGTAAGGTACCAAAACATGGGAGCCGGGCAAACCCAACAATTGACCCAAGACATGATTCGGAGCTGATGCATATAATGCTATAAGTTAAAGTGCCGCCTTTGTTGAAAGTGTTCAGACTTCTCACACCGTATTATGGGGTATACGAAAGCCCCTGGCGTACTGGCCGTACCAGAATGTACGGGTGCAAATTGTTGTAAATAAACAGACAAAAAAATAAGGGTAATGCAATTATAGACTAATGCTACGCATTGTTATTTAAATAATACGTCGAAGCGTACTGATACAAGTAGTGCAATAAGCAAAGAATAGGACTATTTGGCATGTCCTATCCAAGGGCAAGCTGCGTAGGGGTATTTAAAACAGGTATTTCGATCGTTATCAGAGACCATCTGGGAATTCCATTGTACGACTTAGCTTCTTGCCTCCTTGGTTGTTCCTTCCCGTAATGTGTCCGACAATCATACTGCCGGAAATGGCTTCCAGAGAGTAAGGTCCTGAAAGAGAAAAAATAAAGGTATGCAGCCCCTAGGGCAGTTGAGCCGCATTGCAGGACGTGCCCTGATCGTGCCCCTGCCTATGCCCATGGTATTTTCAGTGCGTAATTATATGCAGCGCACGGATTTCGTCGCTTGACTGGGACTAGGACAGGGGCCGAATTGCTAGGAGAGCTCTGAACGTGCCAGGCGATCCTGCTGCAGGTTACTCCAGACTCGCTTGACGGTGTCCGGGGGCTGTATCGCCGAATTGGCGGTTTGACTTAAAAGGCTACTTTGTGCTTCTACTGCGAGGGCCGCAGTGTGCTCCTCCGTGCGGAGCGAGCGCTCTGTGTTTCCATTGACTATTATGACCCCCCTAGGTCCTGGCATCTTGAGCTTGAGGTATGCGTAATGTGATACCGCATTGAATTTTTCAAATGCGGTTCGCCCGAGTAGTGCGTGATAGCCACTGCGGAACGGGACGATATCGAAGATTAACTCCTTGCTTCAGAAGTTGTCCGGAGATCCGAAGACCACTTCTAGTGTGATTGAGCCCGTGCAATGGGCCTTTACGCCTGGGATGACAACCTTAAAGGTGTTTTTGGTGGGTTTGATCCTCGAGGGATCTATACCCATTTTGCACACTGTATCCTGATAGAGCAGGTTCAGGCTGCTACCACCGTCCATGAGGACTCGAGTGAGGTGAAATCCGTCAATGATGGGGTCTAGGACTAATGCGGCGGATCCGCCATGACGGATACTAGTGGGGTGGTCCCTGCGATCGAAGGTGATCGGACAAGAGGACCATGGGTTGAACTTTGGGGCGACAGGCTCCATCGCATAGACGTCCCTTAGTGCATGCTTCCGTTCCCTCTTGGGAATATGGGTTGCGTATATCACGTTCACCGTCTTCACTTGTGGGGGGAACCTCTTCTGTCCTCCCGTGTTCGGCGGCCGGGGCTCCTCCTCGTCATCACTATGCAGCCCCTTGTCCTTGTTTTCGGCATTCAACTTGCCGGCCTGCTTGAACACCCAGCATTCTCTGTTGGTGTGATTGGCTGGCTTATCGGGGGTGCCGTGGATTTGACACGAGCGATCAAGTATACGATCCAAACTGGACGGCCCCGGAGTACTTCTTTTGAATGGCTTTTTCCACTGACCGAATCTAGAGCCTATGAATCCGGCATTGACTGCCGTATCTTCAGTGTTATCGCCATAGTTGCGGCGCTTGTGTCTGTTATGACGTGGTCTGCCGTTAGCATCTTTAGTATCTGAAGTGCCCGGATTCCTGGATGTGTTGTTGCTGCGAGCCAGCCAGCTATCCTCACCTGCGCAAAAGCGGGTCATGAGTGTCGTGAGGGCTGCCATAGATTTCGGCTTCTCCTGGCCGAGGTGCGGGCGAGCCACTCGTCACGGATATTATGCTTGAATGCCGCTAACGCCTCAGCATCCGGACAGTCGACAATTTTTTTCTTAGTTAGGAACCGTGTCCAGAATTGCCTGGCCGATTCCCCTGGCTGCTGAGTTATATGGCTCAAGTCATCAGCATCCGGTGGTCGCACATAAGTGCCCTGGAAGTTGTCAAGGAATGTATCTTCCAAATCCTCCCAACTGCCGACGGAGTCTGCTGGCAAGGGACTCAGCCAATGCCGATCTGGTCCTTTGAATTTTAGTGGGAGGTACTTGATGGCATGTAGATCATCACCGCGAGCCATGTGGATATGGAGGAGGAAATCCTCAATCCATACTGCGGGGTCTGTTGTACCATCGTACGATTCGATATTTACGGGTTTAAAACCCTCCGGGAATTCGTGATCCATAACTTCATCAGTGAAGCATAGGGGGTGTGCAGCGCCTCTGTGCCGGGCTATATCACGACGCAGTTCATATGGGTCTTGTCTGCTGTATTCGGCCCGACCGGATTTACTTTTAGTGTGTCCGGCGTGACGGTCATCGTCCCGCATTGGTGCACGCCCCCGTGACCCGTATATCGATCTTGCATGTTTTGCCCTGCTTTCCAATACGTCTCGCAGGTCCCGCGTGTTGCCCCGGGCCTTGGTATTTTTGTTTGAGTGGCGGCGGGGTGCAGGCTGAACTTCAGGCTGAAACGCCTCTCTGTCTCGGCCACGAGGTGGCCGGTCAAACGCATCGTACGCTGCTGAAGTAGGTTTCAATGCTTCCTCCTCGAGTCGGGGTAGCGACCTGCGCTTTGGGTAACTCTTGGAGGGGCGTTCGAGTTTGTATTCCTCGGCCGCAAGGACTTCGGTCCATCTGTCTGCTAGCAAATCTTGATCAGCTCGAAGCTGTTGTTGCTTTTTCTTCAGGCTATTTGTTGTGGCTATAAGCCGGTGCTTGAAGCGCTCCTGCTCGATGGGATCCTCAGGCACGATAAATTCTTCGTTGCCGAGGCTCACCTCGTCTTCGGAGAGAGGCATGTAATTGTCATCCTCCGTTTCTCCATCTGCTGCCTGTTCTGGAGGGCTAGCTTGTTCATCCTCCTGCTCTAAATCTGGCTGGAGGGGATTGTCATTGTCTTCAGCACTATCCGGAGTGTTATTGTCTCTTGTGCTGGTATCATTGCTTTTGCTATGGCGGGACTTAGAGCGGCGCCGCTGACGTCGGTGCTTGGGTTGCTTCTTGGAGGGGTCATCCTCCCCTGTCTTGTCGCCATTGCTGGGGGTATCCACCATATATATATCGTATGATGAGGTGGCGGTCCAGCGCCCTGTGGGCGGTGGTTCATGTTCGTCTCCTGCATCGTCGTCCATACCGTCGATGTCTTCGGAGTCAAATTCGAGCATGTCGTTTAAATCGTCAATAGTGGCTACTAAGTGGGTGGTGGGTGGGCAGCAAATTTCTTCGTCGTCTGCATCCCATTCTAGCCGGACATAGTCCGGCCAAGGTTCTCCTGACAAGGAGAGAGACCTTAACGAATTTAGTATGTCGCCGAAAGGCGAGTGCTGAAAGATATCCGTGGAGGTAAACTCCATGATCGGCGCCCAATCGGATTCGATAGGCACGGACGCAGGTGGCTCGGAGTCTGTGGCCGGAGACGAATCCAGTGGTTCGGCATCACGGCTCTCGTGAGGGGTGAAGTCAGTATCCGGCTCTATCGCCGTTGGGAGTGCGGCCTCCATGGCGGGGTCTATCCACCCGTCCTCGGATGGCGCAATTTGCTCCGGATTGAAGGCCGGAGTAGTTGCAGGTGTGATCTCTCGAACACTGTCCGATGGCAGAGCTAAATCATGCTCGTCGTGATCGTGCGGCGCACCGGGCATGGGCTCGAATCCGTCGAAGATCAAGTCTCCGCGGATGTCGGTCGTGTAGTTCAAACTTCCAAACCTGACTGATGGCGGGGGCATAGCTTCGATCTGCTCCGGATGGCCAGCGAATTGGCCCGCGATGAAGCCGCCCGAATCACGAAGACCTGTCCGGGAGAAAACCTCACCCTGGACCGCATCGTTACCGATGATCAAAGGAGCCATCAAGCCTTATGGTGACAGCGCAGTGGAACTCTCAATGAAAGCACCAATGTCGGTGTCAAAACCGGCGGATCTCGGGTAGGGGGTCCCGAACTGTGCGTCTAAGGCGGATGGTAACAGGAGTTCGGGCCCTCTCGATGGAGGTAATACCCTACTTCCTGCTTGATTGATCTTGATGATATAAGTATTACAAGAGTTGATCTACCACGAGATCGTAGAGGCTAAACCCTAGAAGCTAGCCTATGATATGATTGTTGTTGTCCTACGGACTAAACCCTCCGGTTTATATAGACACCGGAGGGGTCTAGGGTTACACAGAGTCGGTTACAAGGGAGGAGATCTACATATCCGTATTGCCAAGCTTGCCTTCCACGCCAAGGAGAGTCCCATCCGGACAAGAGATGAAGTCTTCAATCTTCTATCTTCATAGTCCAACAGTACGGCCAAAGGATATAGTCCGGCTGACCGGAGACCCCCTAATCCAGGACTCCCTCATTGTCAAATAATAAATTCCTTGGAAAGTGTTGGTATGGACGGCAACCGTGGATTCGGTTAGCCGTGGAATGTGAAAGTATGGTGGAAAAAAGAATAAACTTTACTTTCTTTTTGGGAACCGCCTAGGATATATCTAACATTGAAAGTATTGGGAACTACTCGATCGTTTTCGTTGACAGGAAAAGCATGCAAAATGTTGTATCTCTATCTTTTTCGCTTTGAGCTCTGGCACCTCTACAAATCCCTACTTCCCTCCGCGAAGGGCCTTTCTATTTACTTTATGCAATTTTTATTTTTACTTGAGGCTCCATCTTATCTTATAAAGAACCAACTAAGGGGCACTATGATCGTACTTGAGCATTGAGTGTAGCTAATACGCGAGTGTGTTTCCTGAATGGGTCAATGATTGAGCATAATGGGCTAGGGATAACTTGCTTTAGTATTGATATTTTGAAAGACATGGTTGTTTGTTGATGTGCTTGAGTATTAAAGTCCTCATGTCAAAACTAGACTATTGCTTTGAACCATATAAAAGTCCAATTGTCCATGCTATAAAGGAAAGAATATGTGATGAACATGTTAGGTAGCATTCCACATCAAAAATTCTATTTTTATCATTTACCTACTCGAGGACGAGCAGGAATTAAGCTTGGGGATGCTGATACGTCTCCAACGTATCTATAATTTTTTATTGTTCCATGCTGTTATATTATCAGTCTTGGATGTTTTACAATCATTTTATATCATTTTTTGGGACTAACCTATTGACATAGTGCCAAGTGCCAGTTGCTGTTTTCTGCTTGTTTTTTACATCGCGGAAAATCAATATCAAACGGAATCCAAATGCAGCGAAACTTTTTGTGGATTTTTTTGGACCAGAAGACACCAGATGGGCCAGAGAAGCACCTGGGGGGTGCCCCGAGGGGGGCACAACCCACCAGGGCGCGCCTGGGCCCCCAGGCGCGCCCAGGTGGGTTGTGCCCACCTCTGTGGCCTCCCGCGCCGTCTCTTCGCTCCATAAATACCTCCTTGCTCCAGAAACCCTAGGGGAGTCAACGAAATTTTATTCCAACCACCGCAAGTTCCAGAACCACGAGATCCAATCTAGAGCCCTATTTCGGCACTCCGTCGGAGGGGAACACGATCATGGAGGGGTTCATCATCCTCATTGGTGCCTCTCCGATGATGCGTGAGTAGTTCAACTCAGACCTATGGATCCGTAGGTAGTAGCTAGATGGCTTTTTCTCTCTTTGTATCTCAATACAACGGTCTCTTGGAGATATATTTGATGTAATGACTCTTTGCGGTGTGTTTGTTGAGATCAGATGAATTATGAGTTTATGATCAGATTTGCCTTGATTTAATATCCAATCTTGATTGTTATAGCCTCGTATTTCTTCTATGATATTTGGGTTTTGTTTGTCCAACTTGATCTATTTATCTTGCAATGTGAAGAGGTGCTTTGTAATGGGTTCGATCTTGCGGTGTCCTTTCCCAGTGACAGAAGGGGCAACAAGGCACACATGTATCATTGCTATTAAGGATAAAAAGATGGGGTTTGTTCCTACATGAATAGATCTTGTCTACATCATGCCATCATTCTTATTGCATTACTCTGTTTTTCCATGAACTTAATACACTAGATGCATGATGGATAGCGGTCGATGTGTGGAGTAATAGTAGTAGATGCAGGTAGGAGTCGGTCTACTAATCTTGGACGTGATGCCTATATACATGATCATTGTCTTGGATATCGTCATAATTATTTGCTTTTCTATCAATTGCCCAACAATAACTTGTCTACCCACCGTTGCTATTTTCTCGAGAGAAGCCACTAGTGAAATCTACGCCCCCGGGTCTATTTTCCTATCATATACTTTCAGATCCATATTGGCAATTGCCTTTTATTTTATTTGCTTCTTTTATTTTTAGATCCATATTATCAAAAACCCAAAAATACCTTGTTGTGTTTTATTTACTTTTATTTGCATCTATCAATCTACTACAATTTTATCCCATCCTTACGTCACTTTTTGGCACCACTACCCGAGAGGGATTGACAACCCCTTTAACGCGCTGGGTTGCAAGTATTTGTTATTTGTGTGCAGGTACCGTTTACGTAGTGTTGCGTGGTTCTCCTACTGGTTCGATAACCTTGGTCTCATCACTGAGGGAAATACCTTACCATTGTTGTCCTGCATCCTCCCTTATTCCTTGGGGAAACACCGACGCATCTCAAGCGACATCACCCAATGGCTAAAGTTGATGTGGGTTGGCTTTGGCATCGCCGACTAGCTCATGTCAATATGAGATCTGTGCAAAGTCTCCTCAAAGGGGACCACGTTCGTGGACTAACAAATGTGAGTTCTGCCAAAGACCGTGCCTGCAGTGCTTGTATCGAAGGAAAGCTTCATGAAACAGCTCACTGACCCTCGACTATCATCTATTCGAAGAGGCCCTTGGAGCTCCTTCACATGGATTTCTTTGGACCTCCTTCTTTTGATAGTCTTGGGGGAAGAAAGTATTGCTTGGTGCTTGTGGATGACTACTCAAGATATACATGGGTATATTTCTTCAAGAGGAAGAGTGAGACTCAACAAACCGTCATCAACTTTGCAAATGAAGCTCAACGTCAACATGAAGCAAATATCTTGATGATTAGAAGTGACAACAGCACCAAGTTCAAGAACTACACCTTGGATGAGTTTCTTAGTGACGATGGGATCAAGCACCAATATGCCGCACCCTATACCCCTCAACAAAATGGTGTGGCGGAGAGGAAGAACCGGGCGTTGATGGATGCGGCAAGAACCATGATGGCGGAATTCAAATCTTCGTACAACTTTTGGGCCGAAGCCATCAACACCGCATGTCATGCATCCAATAGGCTCTATCTCTGCAAAGGCTTGAACAAGACTCCATATGAGATACTTACCGGTAACTAGCCCAACCTCAAGTACTTCCGGGTGTTCGGTTGTAAGTGTTTCATTCTCAAAATAGGTGTTCGTTTGTCTAAATTCGAACCTAGAGCTCAAGAGGGCATATCTGTTGGTTATGCTACAAACTCTCATGCTTACCGTGTTCTCAACAAGTCCACCGGACTCATTGAGGAGACGTGTAACGTGGAGTTTGATGAAAATAACGGCTCCCAAGTGGAGCAAAGTGGTCTTTGTGATGTAGGTGATGAAATGCCTCCCCAAGCCATAAGAAGAATGGGGATTGGTCAAATACTTCCCATTGAGGAACCCCTTGTGGCCGAAGGAGAAGGACAATGCTCTACTGGAGCCATCACCTACGCTAGACCCGCACGCTTCCGGAAAACAAAATGAAGGCCCTCAGCCCGATGAGCAAGATCAAGGGCAAATATCAAATCCATGGATATGGTGATGCACCAAATGATGTCCAAGATCAAGTTCATGCCTCTGAGCTTGCTCAAGACCAAGAGCAAGCTCAAGGTCAAGAGCAAGCTCAACACGGTGCTCAAGATCAAGAGCAAGCTCAACACGGTGCTCATGATGTGCAAGATGATCCTCAAATGCCCATCGAGGAACTTTTGGAGTGTCGTGCCGCTAAGGTGGCTTCCAAGCTCGAGCGTCAACAACATGTCATGGAGAATGTTCTTGGAAGCTTGAGATAAGGGGTAACTACTCGCAAACAATTATCAAACTTTGTGAGCATCACGCGTTTGTTCCGTGTGTTGAACCCCAAAAGGTACATGAGGCGCTTGATGATGAGGATTGGCTTGAAGCAATGCACGATGAACTCAACAACTTCAAGCGCAATCAAGTTTGGGAATTAGTGCCTAGGCCAACGAAGGAACATAATGTCATTGGAACCAAATGGATCTTCAAGAGCAAGCAAGATGCAAATGGTGTGGTTGTTCGAAACAAGGAAATATTGGTGGCACAAGGCTACTCCCAAGTCGAGGGTATCGACTACGGTGAAACCTTTGCCCCCGTTGCTTGTCTTGAATCTATTCGCATGTTGCTTGCTTATGCATCTCATCATGACTTTAAATTGAAACAAATGGATGTGAAAAGTGCATTTCTTAATGGTCCTTCAAATGAGTTGGTGTATGTCAAACAACCTTCGGGGTTCGAGGATCCCAAGTTCCCCACTCATGTATACAAACTCAAAAATGCGCTCTATGGCCGTAAACAAGCCCCACGTGCGTGGTATGAGCACCTTACCGATTTGTTGCAAGATCGTGGGCTTGAAATTGGGGAAATCGATCCCACTCTTTTTACTAAGAGGGTCAAAGGGGATTTGTTCATATGCCAACTATATGTTGATGATATTATTTCTGGTTCTCCTAACAAATCTTTCAATGATGAGTTTTCCGCACTAATGACCAAGAAGTTTGAGATGTCTATGATGGGAGATTTGAAGTTCTTTCTCGGGTTTGAAGTCAAGCAAAGAAGAGAAGGAACATCCATCAACCAAGCCAAGTATACCCAAGACATGCTCAAGAGATTCAAGCTAGATGATGTCAAGCCGGTCAAGTTTCCCATGCCAACCAAATGCAAGCTCGACAGTGATCCCAATGGTAAAGCGGTGATCAAAAGGTATATCGTTCCATGATTGGATCCTTGCTTTACCTTTGTGCATCTAGACCAGATATCATGTTGAGTGTGGGAATTTGTGCACGATTTCAAGCCGCATCTAAGGAAAGCCACTATGTGGAGGTCAAGCGAATCTTCCGATATTTGGCTCATACCCCAAACTTTGGCTTATGGTACCCCAAAGGAGCAAGCTTTGATCTCATTGGTTACTCGGATTCGGATTGGGCGAGAGATTGTGTGGATAGGAAGTCAACTTCCGGAGGGTGCCAATTCCTTGGTCGCTCTTTGGTTAGTTGGTCTTCGAAGAAGCAAAATTGTGTGTCTCTCTCGTCCATAGAGGCCGAATGTGTAGCCGCCGCAAGTTGTTGTGCACAATTGCCATGGATGAGGCAAACGTTAAAGGATTACGGTGTCACGTGTGACAAAGTGCCTCTTCTATGTGACAATGAAAGTGCTATCAAGATTTCTCACAATTCGGTGCAACATAGCAAGACGAAGCATATTGAGATTCGGCATCATTTCATTAGGGATCACATCAAGCGGGGAGATATTGATATCATCTACATCAACACTCAAGAGCAACTAGCGGATATTTTCACCAAGCCTCTAGATGAAGCAAGATTTCGCGAGTTAAGGCATGAGCTAAATATCATTGATTTGAGCAATGTGGCTTGAATCTAGGTACACTCCACCACACTCATCATCATATTTTGTTCTAGATGTAGGCATGGACATAGGGGGAGTGTTGTTCTCTCAATGAAATCTCCCTCCCCCCATTATGCATAAATCGATCAAGTCTTTCATATTAGCCATTTTATGGTACTTGTGCTTCAAAGATGAGTTTTGGTCATGGGCCCAAGGTTAAAATCTTCGCGGTGCCATACCAATTGACTCAAACATAGGTGGCCTCGGCCACTGCCCTCTCCCTGCGAGGTGTGTGGTTTTGTCCTTTTTCCTCGAGTTGGTTTGGTGTGTGTTTTGGTTGTGTTTTGCTTCTAGTCTCCGTGGGGGCATCTCTGGTCTTTGGTACTGTTTTGCTCTTTGAGGTGCTCCCTCGGCTCGCGTCGGTTTTTATTTGTGTTGGAGTTGTGCCTTTTTCTGTCCTGTCTCGACGTGTTCTGCGCTGGGCGGCACTACCGCTGCAGTCGGGCGGTACTACCGCTGAGTAACATCAAGCGTACTACCGCCCGCCAGAGCGGTACTACCGTTGCGAGGCGGGACTGGGGGGTTATGTCGGGCAGGGGGGTTTCTTTTCTACCCCCATACCCATTCGACTCGCCCCTCTTGCTCCTCCCTCTCTCCAGCAACAAACTCGCCGTGGAAGGCCGCCGCCGAGCCGCCTTTTTGGGCCGTCCTTCACCTTTCCGTCTAGGGAAACGATCCCCACACCTTCCTCTTGCCATGGATGCTGGTATTGCCCCGGTTCTTCTCCTCGTTGCTTCTAGTTTTCAGATCTAGGTTTTTGGGGCAATAGTCTTAGCCTTTATTGATTTTTTGGCCAAATCGAGGCTTGAGTAGGATGTTGAAAGCTGCTAGACTAGTTGGATTGAAGTTTGGTAGGAGTATTTTTGAATTTGGCACCCCCAGTATTACCGGATTTGACCGCGGAAGTAGTCAAACTGCGCCCCCAGCTCGGCGGTACTACCGCTCGGGGAGCGGTAGGCGATCTCTTCATGCTGGTAGCGGTACTACCGCTGGGATGGCAACTTCCATACCTCTCCTACCATACCTTGATCTTTGTTGCTTTCTCTGCTGGCTTATGCTCGTTTGGTTGGCTTTATTTGCCCATGTGTGTGTGGTTCCAGGTGATGGCCCTTCGGAGCACCCTGTCCGTCGTATCAACCCCGAGCGTCCTAGAGGATCAAAGCGTTGTCGCACTCCTGAGACAACGGCTTCTTCCTCAAGTGCTCCTCCAACTCAGACAAGCCACACACCAAGAGCGTTGCTAAGAAGCCTAAGACGAAGCCCAAGTTTGTGACAAAGTTGTCTGCTAAGGAATTCTGTGTGGCTCGTCACCGCAACCCGTATGCTCAAGATCAAGACCCAGTTCTTGTCAATCGTCCTTTCTGGAACCGGTTTCAGTTCTCAGTCTTCTTTGATGTGCTGAAGGCCAAGAAGAACCTCTATGTTGATGTGCGTGTTGGGAAAAGTAGTAATTTCAAAAAAAATCCTACGCACACGCAAGATCATGGTGATGCATAGCAACGAGAGAGGAGAGTGTTGTCCACATACCCTCGTAGACTGAAAGCGGAATATCACAACGCGGTTGATGTAGTCGTACGTCTTCAAGATCAAACGATCAGTGTCTCCAAGGGGTGCCCCCCCCTCCCTGTATATAAAGGAGTGGAGGAGGGGGAGGGCCGGCCCTCTCTATGGCGCGCCCTAGGAGTCCTACTCCCACCGGGAGTAGGATTCCCTCCCTTCCAAGTAGTAGGAGTAGGAGTCAAGGAAAGGGGAGAGAGAAGAGAAGGAAGGAGGGGGCGCAGCCCCTCCCCCTAGTCCAATTCGGACTAGGCCTTGGGGGAGCATGCAGCCTCTCCTCTCTCTTTTCCCTAAAGCCCAATAAGGCCCATATACTCCCCGGCGAATTCCCGTAACTCTCCGGTACTCCGAAAAATATCCGAATCACTCGGAACCTTTCCGATGTCCAAATATAGTCGTCCAATATATCGATCTTTACGTCTCGACCATTTAGAGACTCCTCGTCATGTCCCCGATCTCATTTGGGACTCCGAACTACCGTCGGTACATCAAAACACATAAACTCATAATATAACCGTCATCAAACTTTAAGCGTGCGGACCCTACGGGTTCGAGAACAATGTAGACATGACCGAGACACGTCTCCGGTCAATAACCAATAGCGGAAACTGGATGCTCATATTGGCTCCCACACATTCTACGAAGATCTTTATCGGTCAAACCGCATAACAATATACGTTGTTCCCTTTGTCATCGGTATGTTCCTTGCCCGAGATTCGATCATCGGTATCCTAGTTCAATCTCATTACCGGCAAGTCTCTTTACTCGTACCGTAATACATCAACCCGCAACTAACTCATTAGTTACAATGCTTGCAAGGCTTATAGTGATGTGCATTACCGAGTGGGCCCAGAGATACCTCTCCGACAACTGGAGTGACAAATCCAAATCTCGAAATACGCCAACCCAACAAGTACCTTCGGAGACACCTGTAGAGCACCTTTATAATCACCCGATTCGTTGTGACGTTTGGTAGCACACAAAGTGTTCCTCCGGTAAACGAGAGTTGCATAATCTCATAGTCATAGGAACATGTATAAGTCATGAAGAAAGCAATAGCAACATACTAAACGATCGAGTGCTAAGCTAACGGAATGGGTCAAGTCAGTCACATCATTCTCCTAATTATGTGATCCCATTAATCAAATGACAACTCTTTGTCTATGGCTAGGAAACATAACAATCTTTGATCAACAAGCTAGTCAAGTAGAGGCATACTAGTGACACTCTGTTTGTCCATGTATTCACACATGTATCATGTTTCCGGTTAATACAATTCTAGCATGAATAATAAACATTTATCATAATATAAGGAAATAAATAATAACTTTATTATTGCCTCTAGGGCATATTTCCTTCAGTCTCCCACTTGCACTAGAGTCAATAATCTAGTTCACATCGCCATGTGATTTAACACCAATATTTCACATTACCATGTGATTAACACCCATCGTCATGTGACCAACACCCAAAGGGTTTACTAGAGTCAATAATCTAGTTCACATCGCTATGTGATTAACACCCAAAGAGTACTAAGGTGTGATCATGTTTTGCTTGTGAGAGAAGTTTAGTCAACGGGTCTACCATATTCAGATCCGTATGTATTTTGCAAATTTCTATGTCTACAATGCTCTGCACGGAGCTAATTTAGCTAATTGCTCCCATCTTAAATATGTATCCAGATTAAGACTTAGAGTCATCTGGATTAGTGCCAAAACTTGTATCGACGTAACCCTTTATGACGAACCTTTTGTCACCTCCATAATCGAGAAACATATCCTTATTCCACTAAGGATAATTTTGACCGCTGTTTAGTGATCTACTCCTAGATCACTATTGTACTCCCTTGCCAAAATTAGTGTAGGGTATACAGTAGATCTGGTACACAGCATGGCATACTTTATAGAACCTATGGCTGAGGCATAGGGAATGACTTTCATTCTCTTTCTATCTTCTGCCGTGGTCGGGCTTTGAGTCTTACTCAATTTCACACCTTGTAACACAGGCAAGAACTCTTTCTTTGACTGTTCCATTTTGAACTACTTCAAAATCTTGTCAAGGTATGTACTCATTGAAAAAACTTATCAAGCATCTTGATCTATCTCTATAGATCTTTATGCTCAATATATAAGCAGCTTTACCGAGGTCTTTCTTTGAAAAAATCCTTTCAAACACTCATTTATGCTTTGCGAATAATTCTACATTATTCCGATCAACAATATGTCATTCACATATACTTATCGGAAATTTTGTAGTGCTCCCACTCACTTTCTTGTAAATACAGGCTTCACCGCAAGTCTGTATAAAACTATATGCTTTGATCAATTTATCAAAGCGTATATTCCAACTCCGAGATGCTTGTACCAGTCCATAGATGGATTATTGGAGCTTGCATATTTTGTTAGCACCTTTAGGATTGACAAAACCTTCTGGTTGCATCATATACAACTCTTCTTTAATAAATCCATTAAGGAATGCAGTTTTGTTTATCCATTTGCCAGATTTCATAAAATGTGGCAATTGCTAACATGATTCGGACAGACTTAAGCATAGATAAGTGAGAAACTCTCATCGTAGTCAACACCTTGAACTTGTCAAAAACCTTTTGCGACAATTCTAGCTTTGTAGATAGTAACACTACTATCAGCGGCCGTCTTCCTCTTGAAGATCCATTTAATCTCAATGGCTCACCGATCATCGGGCAAGTCAATCAAAGTCCATACTTTGTTCTTTATACATGGATCCCATCTCAGATTTCATGGCCTTAAACCATTTTGCGGAATCTGGATTCATCATCGCTTCCTCATAGTTCGTAGGTTCGTCATGGTCAAGTAACATGACCTCCAGAACAGGATTACCATACCACTCTAGTGCGGATCTTACTATGGTTTACCTACGAGGTTCGGTAGTAACTTGATTTTAAGTTACATGATCATCATCATTAGCTTCCTCACTAATTGGTGTAGGATCACAGGAACAGATTTCTGTGATAAACTACTTTCCAATAAGGGAGCAGGTACAGTTACCTCATCAAGTTCTACTTTCCTCCCACTCACTTCTTTCGAGAGAAACTGCTTCTCTAGAAAGGATCCATTCTTAGTAATGAATATCTTGCCTTCAGATCTGTGATAGAAGGTGTAACTAACAGTTACTTTTGGGTATCCTATGAAGATTTTACTTCTCCGATTTGGGTTCGAGCTTATCATGTTGAAACTTTTTCACATAAGCATCGCAGTCCCAAACTTTAAGAAACGGCAGCTTAGGTTTCTCGCCAAACCATAGTTCATACGGTGTCATCTCCACGGATTTAGATGTTGCCCTATTTAACGTGAATGTAGTTGTCTCTAATGCATAACCCCAAAACGATAGTGGTAAATCGGTAAGAGACATCATAGATTGCACCATATCTAATAAAGTACGGTTACGATGTTCGGACACACCATTACGCTGTGGTGTTCCAGGTGGCATGAGTTGCGAAACTATTCCGCATTGTTTCAAATGAGGACCAAACTCATAAATCAAATATTCTCCTCTACGATCAGATCGTAGAAACTTTATTTTCTTGTTATGATGATTTTCCACTTCACTCTGAAATTATATGAACTTTTCAAATGTTTCAGACTGATGTTTCATCAAGTAGATATACCCATATCTGCTCAAATCATCTGTGAAGGTCAAAAAATAACGATACCCGTTGTGAGCCTCAACAATCATCAGACCGCATACATCAGTATGTATTATTTCCAATAAGTCAGTTGCTCGCTCCATTGTTCCAGAGAACGGAGTCTTTAGTCATCTTGCCCATAAGGCATGGTTCGCAAGCATCAAGTGATTCATAATCAAGTGATTCCAAAATCCCATTAGTATGGAGTTTCTTCATGCGCTTTACATCAATATGACCTAAACGGTAGTGCCACAAATAAGTTGCACTATCATTATTAACTTTGCATCTTTTGGCTTCAATATTATGAATATGTGAATCACTACGATCGAGATCCAACGAACCATTTTTCATTGGGTGTGTAACCATATAAGGTTTTATTCATGTAAACAGAACAACAATTATTCTCTAACTTAAATGAATAATTGTGTTGCAATAAACATGATCAAATCATATTCATGCTCAATGCAAACACCAAATAACATTAATTTAGGTTCCACACTAATCCCGAAAGTATAGGGAGTGTGCGATGATGATCATATCAGTCTTGGAACCACTTCCAACACACATCGTCACTTCACCCTTAACTAGTCTCTGTTCATTCTGCAACTCCTGTTTCGAGTTACTAATCATAGCAGCTGAACTAGTATCACATCTTTGAGGGGTTGCTATAAACACTAGTAAAGTACACATCAATAACATGTATATCAAATATACCTTTGTTCACTTTGTCATCCTTCTTATCCGCCAAATACTTGGGGTAGTTCCGCTTCCAGTGACTAGTCCCTTTGCAGTAGAAGCACTTAGTTTCAGGCTTAGGTCCAGACTTGGGCTTCTTCACTTGAGTAGTAACTTGCTTGCCGTTCTTCTTGAAGTTCCCCTTCTTCCCTTTGACCTTTCTCTTGAAACTAGTGGTCTTGTCAACCATCAACACTCGATGTTTTTCTTTATTTCTACCTTCGCCGATTTTAGCATCGCGAAGAGCTTGGGAATTGTTTTCGTCATCCCTTGCATATTATAGTTCATCACGAAGTTCTACTAACTTGGTGATGGTGACTAGAGAATTCTGTCAATCACTATTTTATCTGGAAGATTAACTCCCACTTGATTCAAGCGATTGTAGTACCCAGACAATCTGAGCACATGCTCACTGCTTGAGCTATTCTCCTCCATCTTTTAGCTATAGAACTTGTTGGAGACTTCATATCTCTCAATCCGGGCATTTGCTTGAAATATTAACTTCAACTCCTGGAACATCTCATATGCTCCATGACGTTCAAAACATCATTGAAGTCCCGGTTCTAAGCCGTAAAGCATGGCACATTGAACTATCGAGTAGTCATCAGCTTTGCTCTGCCAGACATTCTTAACGTCGTTAGTTGCATCAGCAGCAGGCCTGGCACCCAGCGGTGGTTCCAGGACGTAATTCTTCTGTGCAGCAATGAGGATAATCCTCAAGTTACGGACCCAGTCCGTGTAATTGCTACCATCATCTTTCAACTTTGCTTTCTCAAGGAATGCATTAAAATTCAACGAGAACAACGACAGGCCATCTATCTACAATCAACATAGACAAGCAAGATACTATCAGGTACTAAGTTCATGGTAAATTTAAGTTCAATTAATCATATTACTTAAGAACTCCCACTTAGATAGACATCCCTCTAATCCTTTAAGTGATCACGTGATCCAAATCAACTAAACCATAACCGGTCATCACGTGAAATGGAGTAGCTTTCAATGGTGAACGTCACTATATTGATCATATCTACTATATAATTCATGCTCGACCTTTCGGTCTCAGTGTTCCGAGGCCATATATGCATATGCTAGGCTCGTCAAGTTTAACATGAGTATTCTGCGTGTGCAAAACTGGCTTGCACCCGTTGTAGATGCACGTAGAGCTTATCACACCTGATCATCACGTGGTGTCTGGGCACGACCAACTTTGGCAACGGTGCATACTCAACACTTTTATCTTGAAATTTAGTGAGAGATCATCTTATAATGCTACCGTCAATCAAAGCAAGATAAGATGCATAAAAGATAAACATCACATGCAATCAATATAAGTGATATGATATGGCCATCGTCATCTTGTGCTTGTGATCTCCATCTCTGAAGCACCGTCATGATCACCATCATCACCGGCGCGACACCTTGATCTCCATCGTAGCATCGTTGTCGTCTCGCCAATCTTATGCTTCTAAGACTATCGCTACCGCTTAGTGATAAAGTAAAGCATTATAGGGCGTTTGCATTGCATACAATAAAGCGACAACCATATGGCTCCTGCCAGTTGCTGATAACTCGGTTACAAAACATGATCATCTCATACAATAAAATATAGCATCATGCCTTGACTATATCACATCACAACATGCCCTGCAAAAACAAGTTAGACGTCCTCTACTTTGTTGTTGCAAGTTTTATGTGGCTGCTACGGGCTGAGCAAGAACCGTTCTTACCTACGCATCAAAACCACAACGATAGTTTGTCAAGTTGGTGCTGTTTTAACCTTCGCAAGGACCGGGCGTAGTCACACTCGGTTCAACTAAAGTTGGAGAAACTGACACCCGCTAGCCACCTGTGTGCAAAGCACGTCGGTAGAACCAGTCTCGCGTAAGCGTCTGGCGTAATGTCGGTCCGGCCGCTTCATCCAACAATACCGCCGAACCAAAGTATGACATGCTGGTAAGCAGTATGACTTATATCGCCCACAACTCACTTGTGTTCTACTCGTGCAAATAACATCAACGCATAAAACCTGGCTCTGATGCCACTATTGGGGAACGTAGTAATTTCAAAAAAATTCCTACGCACACACAAGATCATGGTGATGCATAGCAACGAGAGAGGAGAGTGTTGTCCACGTACCCTCGTAGACCGAAAGCGGAAGCGTTACCACAACACGGTTGATGTAGTCGTACGTCTTCACGATCCTACTGATCAAGTACCAAACATACGGAACCTCCGAGTTCCGCACACGTTCAGCCCGATGACGTCCCTCGAACTTCGATCCAGCCGAGTGTTGAGGGAGAGTTTCGTCAGCACGACGGCGTGGTGACGATGATGATGTTCTACCGACGCAGGGCTTCGCCTAAGCACCGCTTCTGACATTATCGAGGTGGACTATGGTGGAGGGGCACCGCACACGGCTAAAATATCAAACGATCAATTGTTGTGTCTCCAAGGGTGTCCCTCCCCAGATATAAAAGAGTGGAGGGGGGGCGGCCCTCTCTACGGCGCGCCCTAGGAGTCCTACTCCCACCGGGAGTAGGATTCCCTCCCTTCCAAGTAGTAGGAGTAGGAGTCAAGGAAAGGGGAGAAAGAAGAGAAGGAAGGAGGGGGCGCAGCCCCTCCCTCTAGTCCAATTCGGACTAGGCCTTGGGGGGGCGCGCAACCTCTCCTCTCTCTTTCCCCTAAAGCTCAATAAGGCCCATATACTCCCCGGCGAATTCCCGTAACTCTCCGGTACTCCGAAAAATACCCGAATCACTCGGAACCTTTCCGATGTCCAAATATAGTCGTCCAATATATCGATCTTTACGTCTCGACTAGTTCGAGACTCCTCGTCATGTCCCCGATCTCATCCGGGACTCCGAACTACCTTCGGTACATCAAAACACATAAACTCATAATATAACCGTCATCGAACTTTAAGCGTGCGGACCCTACGGATTCGAGAACAATGTAGACATGACCGAGACACGTCTCCGGTCAATAACCAATAGCGGAACCTGGATGCTCATATTGGCTCCCACATATTCTACGAAGATCTTTATCGGTCAAACCACATAACAACATACGTTGTTCCCTTTGTCATCGGTATGTTACTTGCCCGAGATTCGATCCTTGATATCTCAATACCTAGTTCAATCTCGTTACCGGCAAGTCTCTTTACTCGTACCGTAATACATCAACCCGCAACTAACTTATTAGTTACAATGCTTGCAAGGCTTATAGTGATGTGCATTACCGAGTGGGCCCAGAGATACCTCTCCGACAATCGGAGTGACAAATCCTAATCTCGAAATACGCCAACCCAACAAGTACCTTCGGAGACACCTGTAGAGCACCTTTATAATCACCCAGCTACGTTGTGACGTTTGGTAGCACACAAAGTGTTCCTCCGGTAAACGAGAGTTGCATAATCTCATAGTCATAGGAACATGTATAAGTCATGAAGAAAGCAATAGCAACATACTAAACAATCGAGTGCTAAGCTAACGGAATGGGTCAAGTCAATCACATCATTCTCCTAATGATGTGATCACATTAGTCAAATGACAACTCTTTGTCTATGGCTAGGAAACATAACCATCTTTGATCAACGAGCTAGTCAAGTAGAGGCATACTAGTGACACTCTGTTTGTCTATGTATTCACACATGTATCATGTTTCCGGTTAATACAATTCTAGCATGAATAATAAACATTTATCATGATATAAGGAAATAAATAATAACTTTATTATTGCCTCTAGGACATATTTCCTTCAGTGCGCTCCATTGACACCGCGCATATGGAAACGCGTCGTGCCTACTTTGGCAAGGCACTGGATATGTGTGCTCAGTTGAACATTCTCAAGATCATGGAGTTCAATAAGGATTTTGATGCAGATATGGTGGCTTAGTTTTATGCCACTGTCCACCTTAGCACTAATGAGAAAAGGACCTTGACTTGGATGACCAATGGCAGACTTCTCTCAGTCAAGTGGAAGGCATTCATGGAACTGTTGGGTGTTGAAGACCAAGGACTTGACAACCCGGTTGGCTTTCATCCTCACAAGAATGAAACCTCTACTCACAAGCAAGCTCTCTGACCGTACAACACTGTGAAGATTCTCCCCGTGACGGAGAAGAAGACCTATGAGTTGTTTCCTTTCTTGGATATCCTTCATCACATCTTCAGAGAGACTCTTTTTCCTCTCATTGAGAACCTGGATATGGTCCATTCGTACCTTGTGGATATGCTTCTGTTTTGCCGGCATGAGAAGGACAACAACACAGGGGAGACCTTGGATATCTCCCATGTCATGTGGTCAGAGCTCCTCTCTGCCATTACTGAGCGCAAGTGCCCCATCTACGCCCCCTACCTGATGCTGCTCATTGAGAAGGCATGGGAGCACACCTATCCTGGTGTCTTGTTGGAGACTGGTGAAATGGTCTCTCACGAGGTTAAGCGTCTGAGACAGAAGTAGCACTGAGGCACTCCTACTTCGGAGTCTGGGATTCCGTCAGGTGCTGACGAGGTTGAGGTGGAGGCTGAGGCTGAGGATGATGAGGACTATGAGCCCTCTGGTATGGAGCCCTCATGGACAAAGAAGCTCAAGCACAAGATGAAGAAGTTGTTCTGCATGGAGTCTCACAGGCAGTATATGGCCCATGTGGCTGAGAAGAAGTCACGCAGCCGTCACAAGGTCCTGATGCGCCACCTGGGTGCAGAGATTGCTAGTGGATCAGAGGACAAGGTCACTAACGAGGAGGAGTGGGTCTCTCGGCACTGCCCATGGACAGATTCAGACACTAAGCAGCCGCCTGCCGATGACGGAGGAGCAAGCGATCACACGGGGATGTGATGATGGAGATCGTCGGCTTGGCTATCACCTGTGACCGTAGCAGCACTCTTTGCCCTTTTGGTGTCTCGATGCCAAAGGGGGAGAGAGTTTAGGGATTTGTCGAGTTGCGAGTGCGTCTTATTTTCCTTGTCTTTCTCTCTCGCAAACTCTTTTCTCGTCATTTTCTTTGGTGTGGTTTGTGTCTGTGAGACCTGGTTACCGTGTCATATGGTGTGAGACATATGCTATCCTATCTTATGCTTATCTATTGTATGTCTAGTACTTTGGTAGTTTGTGAGTTGCATGCTTAATGATCCTTTTATTCTCACTTACTACTCCTTGCATCCTAGCTTATTTGTCTCTTATCTTAGATGCAAGTGTTGTCTGGTTATAAAATATAGGGGGAGTTTTGATCCTAATGTGTGTACTTTGCATTCCAAAGGCACGCATAATTAAGTGCACACATCTAGGGGGAGCCCGTCTATATTTTGTAGTCTCTCGGGTTGCTTACTCTCTTGTTATATCTTTATGCAAATCCCGTGTTGTCATCAATCCACCAAAAAGGGGGAGATTGTTAGGGCATGTCTCTCTTTAAGTGTTTTGGTGATTAATGACAATACTTTTGCGGACTAATCGTGTGCATTGAGCATTTCAGATATTCATTCATTGGCACGAGACGATTCTTTCCCCCTCGGTGTTTAAGGAGAAGACGGTGTGTTTCCTTCGTTTCAGTTGTGGTGGTCTTGAGTCGTAGGAAACACCGTACTATCAAGAGGGGGTCCATATCGGAAAGGTTGGGTGGAATCAACATGTACACGTCTACTTTGCACCCCCTACTCTTTCCCGCAACTTTGGAGGATCCTTCGTTGTCTCGGAAGTGGGCTTGATTGTGATCCGGCGGTAGTACCGCAGTCACGAAAGCGACAAGTAAGCTTAGAGCCGCAGCGGCAAGATCATTGCTCATCATGGTAGTACCGCTCGGGGTTCTCGGTACTGTAATCTTGCTTGATGCCGTGCTAGTACCGCCTCGATTCGAGAGCGTCTCTTCTCGTGTCGGGTTGTGCGGCAGTAGGAGCTGCAGTAGAGGCGGTAGTACCGCTCATGAGCAGTAGTACCACCCCTATCACCGCTGCTAGTGCCGCCCAGGATCTCGCTCTCCTTCCCCTTCCCCCTCCGGGCCCCTGCTCTCAGTCTTCACTGTAGTACCGCTGGGGCTCGCGGTAGTACCGCTCCCATGAGCGGTAGTACCGCTCTGTGCGGGCTGAGGAGGGGATAACGGTTGGATTTGTTCCCCCACTATAAAAGGAGGTCTTCTTCCCCAAGAAGACTCACCTCTTTTCCCCCAAGCTCCATTGTTGCTCCAAAGCTCATTTTCGCCCGATCTCTCTCCCTAGCCAATCAAACTTGTTGATTTTCTAGGGATTGATTGAGAAGGCCCGGATCTACACTTCCACCAAGAGAAATTTGATTCCCCCCACTAATCCCTTGCGGATCTTGTTACTCTTGGGTGTTAGAGCACCCTAGACGATTGAGATCACCTCGGAGCCACATTCCATTGTGGTGAAGCTCTTCGGTATCATTGGGAGCCTCCAATCAAGTTGTGGAGATTGCCCCAACCTTGTTTGTAAAGGTTCGGTCGCCGCCTTCAAGGGAACCACTAGTGGAATCACGACATCTCGCATTGTGTGAGGGCGTGAGGAGAATACGGTGGCCCTAGTGGTTTCTTGGGGAGCATTGTGCCTCCACACTGCTCCGACGGAGACGTACTTCCCCCAAAGGGAAGGAACTTTGATAACACATCCTTGTCTCCATCGGCTCCACTTGTGGTTATCTCTTCCCTTTACTTTGTGCAAGCTTTTATTGTGTTGTATCTTTTGCTTGCACTTGTTGTTGTTGTTGTTGTTGTTGTTGTTGCTAGCATCATATAGGTTGCTCACCTAGTTGCACATCTAGACAGCCTATTTGTTGCTAAATATAATTTGTTAAGAAAAGCTAAAAATTGGTAGTTGCCTATTCACCCCCCCCCCCCCTCTAGTCAACCATATCGATCCTTTCAGAAGGTTCCTTTGTGAATTTTGGTGGCTCTCACTCTGGCTAGGTTGCCTTCGACGGTGAGATGCCATCTATGGATGATGGCTAGACGCAGAGGGTATGATTTACAGCGGTGGTGGCATTTCTAAGAGCATTTTCAATAGATGATGCAAATTTGGAGATGTAAAATTTACATCACCAAAAAATGCATTTTACATCTTCAAAAAAGAGGCAACTCCAACAGATTATGTATATTGGAGATGTAAAAGTGCAACTCCAATAGATGATGCAAAATGGAGATGTAAAATCGGCCGGCGACATTTCGTCAAACACGTTGGATGCGGTGGCCGTGGGCGTGACCATGTGTTCCTCAATCGCCGTCGACGGCGGCGGCGAAGGTGGAGCAGGGGTTCCTTGATCGGGTGCGGACGCCACGGCTGCCGGCAGCAACGAATCGGCCGCCTTGGATTTTTTTTTTTTGCTACTCGAGATGGGTTCATTGCCAGGTTGCGCTCCGCCGGCCGCTTCACACCTACACCGCAGGGATTTGTGACTCGCTGCTTATTTGTCTATGGCGCAACCGCGGCGATGACTGGCCAGGGTGGGGCGGAACCGTGGCGGTGGCATGGAGGCGGAGGCCGGATTGGGGACGGCGGTCGCGCCGGCGAAGGCCGCGATGGGGTTGATGGCTGCGGCGGAGGAGGCGTCGGGTCGTTGGAGTCGGCCAAGGCCCAGGCGGCGGGCGGAGGAAGGGCGGCATGAAGAAAAATGAAAGTGTTGGGCAGTTGGCGCGCGGACACCAGTTTTACATCTCCTGGATGTGGAGATGCAAATTTACATCTTCAGGTCTCTTGGAAATGGAAATGTAATTTTTTTGCACCTACATCATCTGTTGGAGGTGAGTTTTTGGACCTCAAAGATGTATAAGTTAGTTATTTTTGCATCTACGTCATCTATTGGAGATTCTCTAAGCGGTGGTGGCATTTCTAACCAAGTGGATGTAGCTGTTAGGATCACGGAAAGTGGTGGCGATACATGATTGGCTTCAATTTGCTGGTGCTTCTCGAGTATCCAGTCTGGATCTCGGATGTGAATGAACTGTGTTGATTTACCTACAATGGCGATGTTTTTGCGTAGTTACTTTTCTGAAGGCATTGCTCGAAGCCAAAACCGAATCTACCCTTTGGTGGTTGGATTCGATGACGGTGGCGCTTGAGCGTCATTCCCTTCATGAAGGCGCGGATGTTGAAGAACCTTTCTTAGTGTCCTTATGGTGACAAAAGATGGTTGGTGCAGCCATTGATGTAATTTGTCGATCGTTGTTTTGATTACTTCAAGATTTTTTCTATGTTAGCTTGTTGGTAAAATATGTCATGTCATCAACCAACACCTTAACATACAACAACTCCAATAGATAATAAATAAGGTGTTCTCTCATTCTACATTGGAGCTTGTGCAAGAATGTTGGTTCATGTACATACAATCTTCCTCTCTTTCCTCATTTATTGTATGACACATCATTAAAAATCATAGGTGACAAAATCTACCAGCAACTATCTTACCACCATTAGAGATGCCCTTAGGCATAACCTCGGCCTTTCATGACTTTGTTATTTGACAGCCTGTTTATATGCATGTTGGTGTTGGCTATATGCATTCTAGCTATGCGGGGTCTGGTGTGCGCTCGTTGTGCTTGTTTCCCCTTAATGCTTCATTTCGAGTCAATAAAATCCACCATATACCAGAAGAAAACCCAAAACAACAGTTGAGCCGTTCAGTCCAGACGCTATTCTTTCCTAACATTAGTAGCTACAATTGACAACCAATGAACATAAGTACTCTTTTTTTACGGCGAATAAAAGTACTCTGTAAGCAAGAGAAGCGACCAAATCTGTGTACATTTAAAATGTCATAGGAGTAATAACATGCAAAAGAAGCACATTCTCATGCAGTCATGTGGTTCCTACATCGAAATCGAATAGCTAGTAATCTAAAAGGATACACGACCCGAGTATTCCTGCGGGCAGATATAGTAAAGATAGCAGAACATCATCACCGCACAACCAACAGAGGAAAAATGGGCTCTTTTTGAGTTGGAGATTGTAACAGGTTATGTTCTGGCGTTATTCAGTATTTTGGGGGTCTTACAGTACCTTCCTGATTGTTTTGAACCATAGGGACGATCCAAAAGCAATGTGTGGTCAGTTTCACCAATGAAATTGGGAGCGCCAAATTCCCAAAATATAGTGCAATTATATGACAGAAATCTGAAATGATCAGCTACCAAAGATAAGAAACTGTAAGAACACAAGCTTTACCTATGAATGGCCTTAAGGACAAAATGTTTCTCATAGCTTCAGTAAGAAGCAAGCTTTGTACATCAACATCAGGAAACTGTCCTGCGGAAGGCCTGAATAACAAGGTGGCTGATATGTCCTCATAGTTTGCGACGATCTTCCGCGCTTGACAAAGCCATATGACAAAAAGGAAAAGCGAAATAGCCTGTACTCCAGAGTATCAGGGGACAAATACATACCTTATTAGGGATTAGAGGATACGTGGAAATACTTCCATTGCTCGTATAGAAAGAGAAGTGTCACTGCAAAATAGTTGTCTAATAAACGATGATCAGCCACCCAAACAGTACACAGAAAGTAACAATCTGCTGCCAGATATGCTAAGTTTGACATGAACAAATGGAAAGCACAGCACTGAGCACTGGTCGGTCAATAAGGTGCAGCATCAACCTGTCAACCCACCAAGGCTCGAACCTGGGGTGGCTCACTACCTCTAACTAAAAGAAATGCACAAAGAGTAACATTGCTGGAGTTGCACAGGTAATACTACATGATTCTAGTCCTGACATTTGACAATACTATCGGTATTTTAATAAAACCACAAAACAATTGCTTATTTGATTACATGCTTAATTTTTTTTCATAGTTTGAACTCTCGGAAGAATTTTGAGGATAGTCTCAAAGCCTAGCAGTTTCATACTGAAGTCAATTTCATCACAAAAACACAGCCTTTATTCAAAATGAGTAAATATGGTAAATGCTAAATTGCATTCTGTGTATATTCTCGTAATTAAAGGAGGTCGGCTCCTACCATCTTCTTAGAAAGCAAGAATCCGAATTGTGAGAAATCTGTAGTTCACCTACTATCCTAATTCATACAGTTCTTCCTTGTTTGGTTTACAACTCTACTAGCTCACTATATGATGAAATATGAAGATCAGTTAAAAAAAGGTGAAAAACAAAGCTCACTACAGCAAATGAAAATAGTACAACTATTAACCCCTAGTTTGGCAAACTAGTAACCTGACAAACTACTATTGAAGCTAATCATTGATCAAAGACCTTTTAACTTCATGTATGTCACATTTGCATTGTCCATGCTTCGAAGAGAAATACTATAATAAAAAATAAGAATCAACAAAGTGGGAGGTATGTGTGTTTATCTTCATCACAGAGCTAACAGTTGAATCATCAATATCTAGAAAATAGAAGTATCCATAAAGTACACAACTCTTGGAGGATGTTTCCAAACACAAATATTACATTCATACAAGGAATTTGATGCAACAAGAAAAATCAGCACAAGCAAGACATTGCAGATAAGAATAAAGACTTCCTGTGGATCTCTTCTAAAATGGATAAAAAGATTTTCAATAAGTATTACATCACAGGGCAAGCTAAACCAATACCTTATTAAACTAGTTAAACCACTACTTCAACTTGCACTTCTTGTTCTATCATGCAAACAGAGAAACTGAGTAAAACAAGTCATGGTGAAATTTGGCATGCATCAGTCAAAGCCTGACCAATGAATTTTACTTTTCAGTCTCGTGTTCCACTTCACACTACTTTTCTTCTGATATTGCTTCTTACTCATCAGTTTCAGCTCTTAATTCACTGCCTTTTGCATTACCTCGCATTCTCAAACCCTTTCGTGAGTAGTAGTACTTCTTCCGCCCGATATCAACAAGCTTGGCAGCCTCCTCCACCCTCGATGCATCTACCAATGCATTCACTACATCCTGCAGCACACCACACTCCACTCTACCGCTCCTTTTACCACTAAACATTTCATAGCAGTACCTCAGTGCACAATCCAGGTCTCCAGCCTGCAGAAGGTGTGGCACGAGAGTCTCATATGTTCCCTTATTTGCGGCACAGTGATTTTTTACCAAATCATCATACAGCTTCTTGGCCTCCTGTAACCTCCCTGCTTTCAAATATCCTCGAATCAACTCATTGTAGGATACCGTGTCGGGTTTTGGCCCGTCCTTCTCCAACCTCTCAAGCACAGCAGCTGCATCATCAATCCTCCCTTCTGCAACCAAACCCCGCAGCTTGGCATTGTAGCACTTTGCATCTGGCTCCAAATTCCTCTCCTTCATCATCTCCCATACTGTCTCTGCTTCATCCGTGGGGCCATTGTTACAAAACCCATTCAACAGCGTGTTGAAAGTAATAATGTCAGCTGAAACACCGTGCTTCTCCATGAGAAGAACAACATCAAGAGCAGCTGAGAGGTCAGGCTTCTGGCACAATGCGCGGATGAGTATGTTGTAAGAGTATACGCTGGGAACAATCGAGGGGTGGGTGGCTGGGATCTCCCGGAATGCAGCAGTGAGCCCGTCCAAATCCCCGGCTTCTGCATACGCTGCAAGAAGGGCGTTGAATGTCATGGTGGATTTATGCTGCGTGGGAAGTTCATGGAAGGTTGCGGCAGCGTGGGATGGCATGGAGGCACGGCCGTAGAGGCGGATGAGGCGCGTGGCGAATCCCTCGTCTGAGGTCTCGAGGAAGGGCTTCTGCGCTTCGATGATGGTCTCGATGCAGTCTTGGCGGCCGAAGGAAGTGAGGCGGCTCACCGCTACCTCGTACACGCGGTGCCGCTCGCGGAAGCGCGACGACACGGTTGACGCTTGGACGAACTCGGAGACCAGCTTATCAGGGTTGCGCTGCCGGATGAGGGCAATGAGGATATCGTCAAGGGGCTTCGGGAGCTTGTGGTCCGCGTCGGACTCAGCTTTGGCGGCGGGCTGTGCGCCGAGGGGCTTCAGAGCTTCTGGCCCGCGATGGAGTCAGCATCGGCGGCGGGCGGTTTCGGCGTCGGCGCCGGCGCGCGCTTGGTCTTGGGATTGTGCTTGGGTAGTTTTGCCGTTGGCGAGGAGGAGGAGAAGATGCGGGAGAGGCTGTTCGCCCGGGTGGCGGCGGCGGCGGCGGCGGAGGCCATGGGAAGGCGGCGGATGGGGGCGGTTTGAGGCGAGAGGAGCGGGATGGGCGAATGAGGGTTTTCCCTGCTCTATGCACTTCTTCTTAGTTTTTTTTTTTAGGGGTACTTCTTCTTAGTTAGGTCGTCAAAATGTTAGCCCATCTGACGACCGTCTCCCAAGTACCAGCCCGGCCCAGCCCAGCACAGCCACGTGATCAACATTTTTTAAATGTTAGAAAGTGATTAACATTTTTTTGTATACACGTTCAATATTGTTCAAACGCTTATTCAATATTTTAAAATACTTGTTCAACTTTTTTCAAATACATGTTCTACATTTTTCAAATACTTGTTTAGCATTTTCTAATAGTTATTCAGCATTTTCAAATACTTCTTCAATATTTTTAATACTTATTCAACATTTTGAAATACTCGTTCATACTTTTTCAAATACTCGTTCAATAATTTTTAATACTTATTCAATATTTTTCAAATTCTTGTTCAACATTTTATAATACTTTTTAAACATTTTTCAGATACTTGTTTAACATTTTAAAATATGTTTTGAAGACTGTTTTGTGTGTGTGTGTGTGTAGTGATGCTATTCATCATCCAGGGTGCAGAATAAGTTATTCTTCACCCAAGGTAATCTTACGACACTTCATAATTAAATTACATTTGGAATTCGAATAGTTACATTCGTATTGATTCACTACGTAAAATTTGGTATAAGAAAATAAAAATATAGGTCATAAGACAAGAAAATTTAGAGTTATGATATTTTACACTATGTTTTTACGTTTGTAATTTTACATAACATAAAATATTTTTTATGGCGATTTTATATTTTCTTACGGTCTCTTTTTACGTTAGAAATAAGACAAAAGTTACGGAAAGGGGCTTGCTACGTGTCGGCTGACGGATTTTTTAAAAAGATTCGTCGCCTCGCTAGCCGTTCGATCTAGCTCAATCTAACGACCGAGCGTCGTGTTCTATTTTTGCAACAAAACTCTTGTTGCAAAACTCTTCGCAACCGAGATCTTATTTCAGAAATATTTGCAACAGAGGTTGTGTTGCAGAAATTTACTTTTGCAACGGAAGTCTTGTTGTAGAATCCTTTGCAGCATAGATCTTGTTTCAGAAACATTTGAACAGAGGTTTGAGTTGCAAAAAAAATTCCATGATAGATCATGTAGCAAAAAACATTCCTCTATTTTTTTGCAACAGAGGTCAAGTTGTAAAAAAATTATGCAACGAAGGTAATGTCGCGGGAACTCTTTGTGCGGCAGCACCAGAAGCATTCTGGTGAAGCTCAACGAGGCGATGGACATAGACGCTAGTGCTTTTCTGAGGCGGCGGCGACATGGATTGACGGGCGAAGGTTGCATGCCTTGCAGAGGCAAGCGATGAAGGAGTGTTGCATCTCGATCTAGAGGCAGCAGTCGATTGGATCTCATGTGTGTGTGTGTGAGAGAGAGAGAGAGGAGGAGGAGGAGGAAGGAGAATATGAGGGACGCGGGCAGTAAAGCACTTGCTCGCCGGCGCTAGCCACCGCTGCAGAAGCAGCAGCAGGAGGGGATCTGCAGATGGGAATGGATTGTTGAACAAAAAAAATGTGGCGGTTGTTGCTCTGGGGATAAGGATGAGAGTGCATGCGGTTCTGGGCCCATGTACACGTGGCGCACGCACACGAGAGGATTGACACGATGGTGAATATTTTTTTGCGTGGAACTGAAGGGCTTTATTTAATCAACCGAGCTCCGGTGTTGTCTGCCATGAGGCAAGTCACCAAGAACCCAGGGGGAGAGGACATCCAGCAGTCTGTCACCTCGAGTGTGCAAGCATTTTTCGCACACAAGTGGGCAGGAACATTCGAATGCCTCTTTACATTACGGATACTAAAAGAAGTAAAACTATCTGCTAACCCTTCAATATCTAGAAGCACTGGCGCTATCAAGGAGCACGAAGAACGGCGCGAGTTACAGAGATCGACCACATCTTGACTGTCAGTCTCCAATTGCACTTGCTCAAAGCCACGAAGGTTTGCGAAGACTACACCTTCACGGAGGGCTAGAGCCTCTGCGACAAGTGAATCAGTGATGCCATGAATCGGCTTGCACCAGGCACCGAGATAAGTTGTAGATGAACGAGCAACTCCTCCCACACCTGCGAGCCTAGCTTCCATAGAGATACCTGCATCAACATTGATCTTTATGAAACCTTCAGCAGCAGGACACCAGCCGTGTCTAGGCAGGATCTTAGGCAATTCTAGGATCGCCAGAGCCTCTCTGGTTCTCTTCATTGATTCCACTGGATCCAAGCTTTGTTTGTCATGAGTAACATTATTCCAAGACATCCAGATTGCCCACATTACCGTAACAATCTTTGCGCGATCGGCTTCATCAAACCTGGTGTCACATAAAATGTCCATCGACCAAGTGGAGGGGTGCAGCTCCGGTAGCTTAATGCTCAGCCACTCCCTCGCTTCCCTCCAAAACATCTTTGCATGCGTGCATTTTATCAATGCATGGTACAAATCTTCATCTGCATCAAGGTAGACTTTGCAGCGTGCCAACTGAGTAATGTGTCTGTACTTCAGAGTGCTCTCAACAGGTAGGATTTTCCGTAGCACTCGCCACCAAAACACACGAACTTTTGGCACGACCTTGAGCTTCCAAAGTCTAGACCAACACTGTTTTTGATTCTCTGAAGATTATGTAACCGTCCCTTCCCCTAGAGCTGAATGCTCGTTATGGTTCACGAGAGCGCGGTACGTGGATTTTACAGTGTAGTTTCCGGACTTTTCAGCAGCCCAAGCCCATGAATCAACCCCTCCTCCAACCCCCAAAGGGATGTTAAGAATAGCGTCAGCTTCTGGGGCTATAAAGTTTTGTCTTACCAATTCAATCTTCCATGATCTTGTCTCAACGTCAATCAGATCTGCCACAAAAGGAATATTAGCATTACCGATTTGAAGTGACGGTCGCAACGAAAGGAGGCCCGGTATCCAGCTATCATTCCATGTGGACACGGATGAACCATCTCCAATTCTTCTCACCAAGCCAGTTTCCAAAGCCTGCCTCCCTGCAACTATTGCCCTCCAAGTGGCTGACGCATGTTTAGGTACTGTTGCGTCCACGAACTCACTTGTTGGAAAGTATTTTCCCTTCAAAACGCGCGCGCACAAGGATTCTGGGTTCGTTATAAGCATCCAGCCGTGTTTGCCCAGGAGAGCTAGGTTGAACAAATCCAACTTCCTGAAACCCATCCCGCCCGCACTCTTTGGTTTGGTCAGAGACTCCCAATCGATCCAGTGTAGAGACCTGCGATCCACTGAGCTGCTCCACCAATATCGAGCCATGTTTGAAGAGAAACTTTTGTAGATCTTCTTCGTTAGCTTAAAACAACTCATCGAAAAGGATGGGATTGCCTGCGCAATAGCTTTGAGGCGAACTTCCCTTCCTGCACATGAAATAAGCCTTTTAGTACCTCCTTGCAACTTGCCTCTGATACGTTCACAGAGATACTCAAAAGTTCCACTGGTGATCCGTCCTGTAGCCGTTGGGAGACCCAAGTAGCGTTCATTAAAGGCCTCTACTGAAATACCCAACACTGTTTTTAGCTCCTACCGGAAGGCGTCAGGTGTGTTTGGACTAAAATAAATGGAGCTTTTGTCACGATTAACACACTGTCCCGAGCAGTCGCCATAGATCCTCAACACCCCATTCAGCCTGAGGGCACTTGCCACATCTGCTTTCAGAAAAATAAGACTGTCATCGGCAAAAAGCAAATGGTTGACCCAAGGAGAAAGAGGGCTAACACGTATTCCTTTGTCCACATTCACTCCCCCAAAGAACTTGAGGAGTGATGTAAAACCCTCTGCACAGAGGAGAAAAAGAAACGGGGAACTGGGGTCTCCCTGTCGGAGTCCTCTGGAAGGTGTGAAGAACGGTAGAAGTTGCCCATTCACCCGAATTGTGAATCTCACAGAAGTAACACACTGCATGATCAAACTAACGAAATTGGAGCTGAACCCCAAACGTAGCATGATAGCTTCCAAGAAATGCCACTCGACCCGGTCGTACGCCTTCATCATATCCAACTTAACTGCACACACACAAATTTTACATTTCTTGCGCCGTCTCATTGCGTGCACACTCTCGTAAGAGATTAAGACATTATTAGTGATGAGACGCCCGGGTACGAATGCACTCTGTTCTTCACTTATTATCTCCCCCATAAAACATCTCAACCTGTTGGTGATGCACTTAGAAGCAATCTTGTACAATACAGAACATAGTGATATGGGTCGGTATTGAGCAATGCGCTGCGGGTGTCTCACCTTTGGAATCAACGTTATTGAAGTGTCATTCAGCCCCTCTGGTAGTACACCCCCTGAGGGAGTCCTGGATTAGGGGGTGTACGGATAGCCGAACTATCACCGTTGGCCGGACTCCTGGACTATGAAGATACAAGATTGAAGACTTCGTCCCATGTCCGGATGGGACTTTCCTTGGCGTGGAAGGCAAGCTTGGCGATACGGATATGTAGATCTCCTACCATTGTAACCGACTCAGGTAACCCTAACCCTATCCGGTGTCTATATAAACCGGAGGGTTTTAGTCCGTGGGACGAACAACAATCATACCATAGGCTAGCTTCTAGGGTTTAGCCTCTCTCGATCTCGTGGTAGATCTACTCTTGTACTACCCATATCATCAATATTAATCAAGCAGGAGTAGGGTATTACCTCCATCGAGAGGGCCCAACACAGGTAAAACATCGTTCCCTTGTCTCATGTTACCATCCGCCTAGACGCATACGCTCGGGACCCCCTACCCGAGATCCGCCGGTTTTGACACCGACATTGGTGCTTTCATTGAGAGTTCCTCTGCGTCGCCGCCGTCGAAGGATGCCTCATCCCGTCTTTAAAGACGATCTTTGCCGCCAAAGGAGCCTTTGGCCACCGGGTCGACTCTTCGGATAGGTGGTTTTCTTATGACCGCCGGTTTGGCCACCGTCAGCGATGACTTCTCGGGTCATCGAAACCAATCTTCACATTAACTTCCGGAACTTGCCGGCGGTTAGATCGATCGAGCTCTCCTCCAGAACGAAGCTCTTGGATCGCATCGCCGCCTGGGGTCGCCACGGACTACGACCAGATCGGGCCTAAAACCGATCTCGAGAGAGATCAACTCTCCCGGGCTACCCATCATGTTGCTGGTGATAGAGGAGCAATACGGCGATTCTTCTTCTATCTTAAGGACTAGCTACGTCGGATTCCCGATCCCTCCATGCCGGATTCCCGTAGAGGGACGGATGTCGATCAAGCCACGAACTTAAAGTCAGCGCGGGTTGGATTCATTGGATAGCATTCAAAATCCAAACTCCCAAGTTCGGAAACTTCTCGCCCTCGAGTCTTAAATTATGCACGGGTTCCGGATCTAGTTCCACCCGCCCACCCAAACATTAGCGATCTATCCCGAATTCGGCAAGAGCCCGCTGAAACAGTACATCATTACTGGACCAGATTCCTCCTGGTTATGGACAGGATAAAGGACTGCCGAGAGAAGGACGCAATCTCACTTTTCTGCAATAGTTGCACGTACAAGGGAATCCTGAACGCCATAAGTCATCACGAAATTACACGCTTTGCTGACTTGGCGACCATAGTACAAAAGTATTGTGCGATGGAGAGTGCTTGGAAAACCGAAAGTAAATTTCGGGATAATCCGGCCCCGAATACAGCCCTAGTCCGAAATAAAAGGGTGCATCATCACCAAGCACCTGGTTTATACACCAAAAAAACAAAAAACCCCTAAAGGGCACGGAGCCGTACTGGAGGGTTGGCTAAACGGACCCTGCTAAATTCATAGCACAGAGGGCGCCACTCCAACTCATAGCCTTCGAGCATGTTGGATACTACAGCAGGTGGCCAAAAGTGGCGAAGAGCTTCTAGCCTCGTAATCCCAGCCCAAAGCAACACCAAGACGGTATTAATAGTCTTGAGACTTTCGCATCAAATAACATGCGGAAACGAACACTCCATAACCTTGCCGAAGTCTACCAAGTAGCAACAATAAATCCATGGAGTAACACGGCTATTACCTTTAATGCCAGTGATTTAACCCAAATTCCGAACAGCCCGAGCACCAGCCGCATTGGTCCTCAGTCCAATCATGGACGGCTTTCGCCTTACTAAGGTACTCATGGATGGCGGCAGCGGACTAAACCTCATCTACGAGGAAACCCTTCGAAAAATGGAAATAGACTGGAACCGCATTGAGCGAAGCAGCACAACCTTTATAGGAATAATCCCTAGCCGGGAAGCATGCTGCACAGGAAAAATCACACCGACGTAGTGTTCGCTCACGGACAATTACAGTCCGAGGAGGTCACATTTCAAGTGGCCCTGCTCAGCAGCGGATATCACGCTTTATTAGGGCGAGAGGCCTTCACAATTTTCAAGCTATACCCCATTATGGGTACATGAAGCTTAAAATGCCCGGACCTAACGGAATCATCACTCTCGCTAGTGATCCTAACATAGCACTCCGCACCAAAAACAAGACAGCCGCACTAGCCCTCGAGGCACTATCCGAAGCCCTAGCGACCGAGGAACTCACTGCGATGCGCTCCACGGTGAATGGGGACGATGTGATACTTGATAAAAGATCCAAGTGCACCTCTTTTAAACCAGCGGATGAAATAGTCAAATTCCAAGTCCACCCAACGGACCCCGCAAAGACGGCCTCCATTGGGGCACAATTAAACCCTGATGTAGACGCCAGACTACGAGAATTTCTACGAGAAAATCGGGGCATTTTTTCCTGGCACCCTTCAGACATGCCAGGAATCCCACGTCGGCTGGCCGAGCACAGCCTAAATATCCTAAAAGGATTCAAGCCACTCAAACAGGCTCTTCGGCGCTTTTCCGAACCTAAGAGACAAGCCATGGGAGAGGAGCTAGCCAAACTTCTGGAAGCCGGATTCATCAGAAATATAAAACATTCGGACTGGCTAGCAAATCTGGTGATGGTACCAAAGAAGGATAAATCCTGGCGCCTATGTGTTGATTTCAAAGACCTTAATAAGGCTTGCCCAAAGGATCCCTTCCCCCTCCCTCGCATTGATCAAATTATCGATGCTACAGCAGGACACGGCTCATTGTGCTTCCTCGACGCGTACTCCGGCTACCACCAAATCAAGATGGATGAGCCAGACCAAGCAGCAACAGCATTCATCACTCCATACGGCCCATTCTGCTTCAACACAATGCCCTTCGGGCTCAAAAACGCCGGCGCAACATATCGGCGCATGATTCAGACATGTCTGGCAAACCAGATCGGCAAAACACTGGAAGCATATGTAGATGACGTGGTCGTCAAATCCAAGCATGTCGAAACTCTAGTAGACGACTTGAGGCTCACATTCGACAATCTCCGAAAATATGACATTAAGCTCAATCCGGAAAAATGCGTCTTCGGCGTTCCAGCCGGAAAGCTCCTGGGCTTCATTGTGTCCGGTAGAGGAATTGAAGCAAACCCAGCCAAGATCCGAGCTCTGTCACAATTGGATATTCCAAAAGAACTCAAACAAATACAAAAATTGACTGGATGCATAGCGGCTCTAAGCCGCTTTATCTCTCGTTTGGGAGAAAAGGCGTTACCCCTTTACCGCCTCCTCCGGCGCACCGAACACTTCGAGTGGACGGATGCCGCCACGGCTGGACTCGAAGAAATAAAAGCCATATTGGCAACAAATCCGGTCCTGGCCGCACCCAACATGGGCGAACCAATGCTATTATATATCGCCGCAACACATCAAGTTGTCAGCGCGGTGCTCGTCGTCGAACGAGAAACGGACGGACACCGGTTCCCTCTTCAAAAACCGGTTTACTATGTGTCCACTGTCCTAACTCCATGCAAGTCCCGTTACCCACATTATCAAAAGATAGCATACGCGGTGTTCATGGCATCCCAGAAGCTGCGACACTACTTTCAAGAGTGTTCGATAACGGTAGCCTCCGAAGTACCTCTTAACGACATTATAAACAATCGCGACGCGACGGGCCGGATTGCTAAATGGGCCATAGAGCTCCTTCCATTCGACATAACCTATAAGCCGCGACGAGCTATTAAGTCACAGGTTTTGGCCGACTTCGTGGCGAATGGAAGCCGAACTCCCTAAAGAGTACGGCACATACTCCAATTTGATCATGCACTTTGACGGCTCCAAAATGTTGGCGGCACTGGGGTCGACGTCGTCTGGACGTCCCCAACCGGGGACACAGTCCAATCGCCCTTCGGATAATGTATACGGACTCCAACAACACGGCCGAATACGAGGCCCTTCGCACGGCCTCCGGATGGCGCCTCCATGGGCATTAAACGCTTAGAGGTGCGGGGATTCGAACCTCGCGATATCTCAAATAAACGGAGACTTTGATGCCAAAGATCCGAAAATGGCAGCGTATCGCAATGCGGTCCTAAAAATGTCAAGACGGTTCAAGGGCTCGAATTTCATCATATAGCCCGGATAACAACCAGGCGACGGACATATTGGCACGCATCGACGCAAAATGCGATGCCGCCCCGCCTAACATCTTCCTGAACGGTTGTTCAAGCCATCCGCATTACTATGGGAAGGGAGTCCGAAATAACAATGCGGACCCAACCGCATCGCCTCGACACGTAACACTTCGACACAATCGGAGGCTCGCCATCGAGATAACACCCTCGCCCACGAAATAATGGCGGTTATCGCCGATGGGACGGAGCCATTCCTAGCCTACCTAACTAGGCAGGAACTCCCCGAAGACCAAAATGAGGCTCGCTACATAGTACGGCGATCCAAAGCCTATAAAGTCCATGAGGGAGAGCTCTATAAGAAAAGCACAACAGGAGTCTTTCAAAGGTGTATCTCCGAAGAGGAAGGGCGAAACCTCCTGGCTGAAATTCATGCCGGACTGGGTGGGCACCACGCCGCAGCCCGGGCCCTTGTAGGCAAGGCCTTCCGTACAAGATTTTATTGGCCGACGGCAGAGGCGGAATCTTGAGATTTAGTCCAACGATGCGTTGGTTGCCGCCTTTTGCTAACCAAAGCCACATGCCACCCACCGCCTCAAAACTATACCCATCACCTAGCCGTTCGCGGTCAGGGGCTTGACATGGTTGGACCCCTTAAGGGAGGAACCCAAGCAAAAATACCTATTGGTCATGGTGGATAAATTCACCAAATGGATAGAGGCCAAGCTCGTTAAAACGGCGAATCCGGCCGGTGATAGACTTCAGATCGTGGGTAGTGCAATCACACGGGCGTCCCCACAAGATATCATCATCGATAACGACACCAACTTCACAGCCGATGAGGTCAAATTATGGTGCAAAAACATGGGCATCAAGCTCGATTACGCCTCATCTATCACCCTAAAACCAACGGTCAAGTCGAGCGGCAAACGGTCTAATCATGAGCGGCATTAAACCTGCACTAGTGCGGTCCTCAAGGAATCTAACACGCCTTTGGGTTGAGGAGCTCGACTCCGTACTGGGGCTGCGGACCACGCCGAATCGTACTACCGGATTCACGCCATTTTTATGGTGTACGGCGCAGAGGCGATGTGCCTGCGACATAATGCATGACTCACCTCACGTGCGCATGTATGAAGAAAGAGAAGCCGAGCTCGATCGGCGGGACAGTTTGACGCATTGGAGGAGGAGCGCGACGTGGCAAAAGCTCGTTCCGCATTTTATCAACAAAGCAGGCTCGAAGATATCAAAGCAGGGAAGTACGGGCCAAAGCTTACAACGTTGGCGAACTAGTTCTACGCTCACGGACAAGAAAAAGGACAAACTCAAGCCCAAATGGGAAGGTCCCTTCATCATCGACCAGGTCCTAACGGCGGAGCATACCGTCTCACAAACGCATCGGATAACCGACTCGAGCCGAACCCATGGAACGCAGCCCGCTCACGAAGATTCTACGCCTAAGCCACGGACTCCAAGTTCGTCTCTTTCCTTCATCCACATTTTCTATTTTTGCTGTCTTTTATTTCTCTCCTTCCTCCTCCTTCTTCTTGAAGCCTTTAGAGGCTCGTTTGCGCTTTGTTCAAGACATACTTGACGCTACTGTTCAAGGCTCATTATACCCGGGGCTTCTTTAACAGAAACTTATTTATACGGGCTTCATGCCCAACACATGTGTCAAACTTCCGCATGTACCTTTTACTCACCATTATATGCATTGATATGACTTAAGTTTTGACCAAGCTGGGTTGCTCGGCTCTGTGCTTACCCCTACGTTCCCGATTGTTCGGCTAGGTGGTAAAGGGAGCACCTCTCGATTATTGTTACCGCCGGTCACCGGATGTGTACCTCGGTGGGTGAAGCCGAAAGCTAGTGCTCTTAAGGGAATATTCGGTCGGTGAACTGAAAGATGATTTTTAACTATTTATCCATCTGCCCCTCGATGACTTTCGCTTTCTTAGCAGTTTGGACATGCACTTTAGGGCATGCCTCCCAGGGAAAGGAACCCTTAACGGAACTATTCTCCCTGGAAGATGTTTCTTACTATCCATGTAATCTAACATGACTAGTTGGGCACTTGTCTGATACAGCAATCATGACCCCTACGCCTTGTCTCCATGCATGCCCCGGTTCTTACATAACCGCGAGGGTATTCGGACACACTCCGGACTATTGGGTCCCGAGGTCGGGTTTAAAAGGTCCGCTATGACAAACGATCTACAATCCGGCTAGAAGATATTTTTCATGTCATATTCAATTACATAGTCAACTTGACTAATTGTATTCCTCCTCAATGCCATCTAATAGGCTATCTAATTTACAATCTTGCTGGGAATACTTGGCGGCCAATTCTACTTGGCCATACACTAAGCTTACAGGATCTCCTTCCCATCAGCCCCACAGTCCGACCTCGGCCATGTGGTTTGGGTCACAACCGTGTACCGCGTCTTTACCATGGCCCGAGCCTCCTGGCGCCTTGACGGCAGGCCGATATCTTCCATAGTCGGAAGCGCCGCCGTGCTCCTTGAAGCCGCTCTACCAGCTCCCCAATGCCTTCGGCAGGGAGATGGATGGCCACAAGGCACAGGCGACGCCTTTCATCACTGTCGAACTTCGTTCGTAGCCGACGCAGTTCAGAAGAAGATCACCCGAAGAACTGGGCATCTCCTCCTCAGGACGACCTGTGAGCAAACCTACATACATGTTTATGTTAGCCGCCTTCCTCGCCGAACTCTTTCAAAGTTCGTTCAAGCACTTACTGAAAATGCCGTGACAAAGCCGTCGATTCTCCTTTACGGAGTCAGACAACTGGGCACGAACATCCTTTAGTTCCTCACCCAGTTGGGTGTTGTCATCTTGGAGGGTATTTTTCTCCTGCCGCACCCTCGTAAGCACGCTCTCGACGGCCTTCAACCGGCGCAAGAGCTGTTGCTTGTCCGGATCTAGACCGGCGCCATCTGCAATATTATTGTCAGATTTACACACACGCTGCACTTCATAAACTATTTATCTTTTGAGGCATATATTACCAGAGGGGGTCTCTGTGGCTCCCCCTGTAGCGGCTAGTGCGGCCTCAAGTTGGGCCTTGCATTCTTCAAGCTCCCGGGACATTCGGGTACTCTTTTTTTAAGATCCTGCATAACAAATGATCCTTAAATCAGTTATTCTAACTATTTTAAGTCTCGGGGCTCTTGGCATATATAATCGTCAAATTTTCTCACCAGTATGTCCTTTACATACCGCTCTGTGGCTCTGGCTAGACCATCTTGAGCGGCACGGAGGTGCGCATCTCCGAATTGAAGGCATTCAAGGCCTCTTGGGAGAAACATGCGTCACGAAGAACTGTTCCGGCGGCGCCTGTGATTCATGGCGCTCTCCACCTCGGAGTTGGTGGCGGACAATCTGTCGGCATCCTCTCGCTTGGAGGAGCATCCGACGACGCCTTGTGCTCGCCTCCGCTTCGACCCGGCTTTGGAGCACTGGTGGCGGAGGTTCGATTATAACCTCTCCGGACTCGATCCGGCGAGCGCTTTTTTCCTGAAAAGGGCACCGGCGTTAATCGCCTTCCGTGAATCAATCCTGGGAATATGGTGACGCGCCATACCGTTGCAGCGGAGTTTCGATCCGGACCGCACTTTTTTTAGCCTGCGGCATCGCCCCTTGTTGGCTAGCCGCCGCAGTTCGGCCTCCGCCTCAAGGCACCCCTGTGAAACACCATTGGTATACGGTGATAAAAAATAAGCACGGATGGGTCATTATCGAGTATTGGGACCTCGGTCTCGCCACTGTGAGGTCGAAGTATTCCGGTAGTCGGTCAGAATGGCAACCAAAGCATTGTCGATGCTAAGTTGGTGGAACACCCCGTCGATCAGCTCCACCTTTATATCCGGGTCCTCTTCGGAGGTCGGATCAAGGGACCGCTCCGGATCCTCGGGTTGTGGGGCGGGCTGTATCTTCTCCACGGCCCGGCGCAGTTCCTGCGTAGAAACCATGAAATGAGATATTTAACCACAGGAACATGGATCGGACAGGCCACAAAGATATTTGCTTACCCAACTTCGAGGATTATTCGAAGAAAACCCGCTTAGTGGACTGACGCGGAGAAAATCCTCCTCTTCCCCTTTATACATGGCGGACAAGGTCTTCACCAGTTCGGTGACCGATCCTGGCCCTTTGCGGCCATGGCGGGTGGCATCGTCCTCCCCGTTGAAGTCCCACATGGGGTGGCCCCTATATTGGAGCGGCTGCACTCCCCTCATAATGCAGATTGCCATGACTCCAACCATGGTCAATCCGGCATGAGCCAGTAATCTTATTCGGCTCATCAAATAAAGGACGTCCCGATCATTTTCCCTCTGGGGCTCATGGGCGCCCGGCTTAGGCGCTTCTTCAGAGGAGCGTTGCTAAACTCCGAAGCCGATCCGAACAGATCCGGCAGCGGGACGTCCTCCATGTAAAACCATTCCGAAGGCCGGTCTTGGACGCCTTCTTCGAGGTTGATATCCGTCCCGGCGATGCGCCATAGTTCGGCTCCGCCCACTTGATATATTGATCCCTCATGAGAACGGGTACTAGGCGTAATAATCTCTTCCACAGCAAACATGAGCCTCGACGCCCAAGAACAGTTCGCAAAGGGCCACGAAGCCCGCGATGTGCAAAATGGAGGCAGGCGTAAGGTGGTGCAACTAGAGGCCGTAGAACTCCAAGAGCCCCCGGAGAAACGGATGGATTGGAAATCCGAGTCCTCTTACTAGATAAGAGATAAAGCACACCCGCTCTCCTTTAGAGGGACCAGGGACACTCTCCGCTTGCTTTCCGCCCTTGTAGGTGGCAAGTCTGGCTCGAACCGGAACCATGAAGGCCGGGGGAAGAAATCCCTTGGTTTGGAGTATAACTAGCTCACTATGCAGGACTGAGCATCTCTCCCAATTTCAAGGCTGAGGGCTGGGAGCGCGAGAGGAGGAGCCGCGTCGACTGTCCATGATGGAATGGGTTTTTGTCAGAGGCGCTCCGATGAAAGCTCACGGTGGGGGAATGGTGTGACTCAGATCTAGATCCTCGTCCCTTTTATAGGCGGCTCATTTGCGCAGCTAGGGGGGTAAGTGTAAAAATACCCTGGCTTTTCGCATTCATTCAAACACGTGGAAGATGGCCATTATTGGGCGTAGAAGCCAAGGAGCGCAACTTTTATCAAAAGCCAGACACTATTCGATAAGTATATGGAATTTGGAGAAGAACCCGCCTCGCAATGCCGAAGACAATCAACGCGCCGGACTCATCGCCATTGAAACCTGGTTCGGGGGCTACTGAGGGAGTCCTGGATTAGGGGGTGTCCGGATAGCCGAACTATCACGGTTGGCCGGACTCCTGGACTATGAAGATACAAGATTGAAGACTTCGTCCCGTGTCCGGATGGGACTTTCCTTGGCGTGGAAGGCAATCTTGGAGATACGGATATGTAGATCTCCTACCATTGTAACCGACTCAATGTAACCCTAACCCTATCCGGAGTCTATATAAACAGTAGGGTTTTAGTCCAGAGATCTAACAACAATCATACCATAGGCTAGCTTCTAGGGTTTAGCCTCTCTGATCTCGTGGTAGATCTACTCTTGTACTACCCATATCATCAATATTAATCAAGCAGGAGTGGGGTATTACCTCCATCGAGAGGGCCCGAACCTGGGTAAAAACATCGTGTCCCTTGTCTCCTGTTACCATCCGCCTAGACGAACAGTTCGGGACCCCCTACCCGAGATCCGCCGGTTTTGACACCGACACCCCCATTCAAAAAACCTAGTACAGCTGGGATTATATCATCTTTTAGTAATGACCAATGCCGTTGAAAAAATCCCGCCGTAAAGCCATCCACGCCCGATGCTTTGGACGGTGCCATTTGGAATAGCGCAGTCCTGACCTCCTCTGTTGTGAACGGTTTGTCAAGTTCCACGTTCATTTGATCTGTCACCTTGGGAGGGACAAAAGCTAGTAGCTCGTCCATCGGCTTAAACCCTTGGCTGGTGTATAATGCTTGGTAAAAACCTTGGACTTCAGAGTAGTTCGGCTCCGGAGTTTGACATATGGAGCCATCCGCCCTTTCCAATCTTTCTATCTTGTTCATCCATTTCCTCTGTGCTTCTTGGGCATGAAAGTAACCCGTGTTTCGATCTCCCTCTCGCAGCCAAGGAACTCTAGATCTCTGGCGCATCCAGATCTCTTCCTGCCGGAGTGCCTCCCTAAGTTGTTTGGCGACAACAAGCTCTTCCTCGTCTGGGCCTCGCCTGGATGGCCGGCGATGAAGTCGATCAAGTTTGTCCCTAAGTTTCCGAAGTCTGCGTGTAAGACACCCGAACTCTTTCGCCCCCCATGTAGCAAGTTAAGACTGCATGCTAGTCAAGGCATTCATAATACCTTGTAATCCATTCAGGCCAGCTCCTTTGTGCCACTCTCTAAGTACAAGTGAGTCGTACTCCGAGTGGGTTTGCCAAACGTCGTCATATCTGAACTGCCTCGTCCTTCCTTCTCGCGGCTCATCCACACTTTCTCGCAGGTCGACCAAGATGAAACAATGATCAGACTCCGTGTACTGATGTGGCGAACCAAAGTATGTGCGAATAGCTGGGTAAGTTGGAGGTTTCCAACCCCCCTATCGAGTCTAGCTTTGACATTTAACTCGCCTCTCTACCCATTATCCCATGTGTGCTCCACTCCCGACCAACCAAGATCAAGGAGTGAGCAATCATCCAGTGCCTCTCTGAATGCCCTCATTTGCCACTCCGGACGTGCGGCTCGAGAGAAGTGCTCAGATGCAAACATCGTTTCGTTAAAATCCCCAACACAAAGCCACGCTTCGTGACGAATATTGAAGAGTGTACGCAGGAACCTCCAACTTTGGCGTCTATCTTCCACCCTTGGAGCTCCATAAAAACCAGTAACTCTCCACTCAAAAGAGTTTCGAGCTTTCTGCCTCACCATCACATCGATATGTGCCGAGCTATAGTTTTTCAGTTCCACCTCAACCTCGGCCGACCAAAACATACCGATCCCACCACTCAGCCCGTTGTTGTTCACTGCAAAACAGCCCGCAAAACCCAACTGATTTTGCAGCCTCTCCACTCGCTTTGCTGAGATCTTAGTCTCCATCAGGAATAGGAGACTAGGCACTTCTTGCTTCGCTATGTTGCGAAGCTCGCGAACTGCCTCCGGGTTCCCAAGCCCGCGACAGTTCCAGCTTAGACACTTCATTGGCTCCGGCAGGGCTGCACCGCAGCCTCTGCCGATGTTCCTGAATTGTTGGGTGCCGGTTTCTTCTTCTTTGGCTCTCGCACCAAATCCTCCTCCAGCTCCTCCCTCGCCTCCTGCACCCCACCTGGGACAAGTAAGCTATTTGTGTCACCACCTTCAGTGTGCGGGGCGTTAGCGAGCAGAGGTAGTTCAACCCTCCTGTAAACTTGTTTCTGCACCTGGGGTCCCCCTTTACGTTTATTCTGATTTCCATTGCTCTTCATGGGGGACGTAACTTCAGCTGCATCCTTCGCTTCAAAGAGTTGATTGCCTTGTTGCTGTTTTCCTAGTCTCATACCGAAGTTTGCTCCCTGTATGAACCATCCCCTGAAGCATTTTTCCTCCTTTCGTCTGGGGCTCTCAGACCTTTCCCGAAGGGTAGATCACAGTTAGCGTCTCTGGCACCAGGCGTCAGGCAGTATAGATCCAAGTGGCCTATATAACCGGCCGCAGGAAAAGCAGAAGTGAGGAACGTTTTCATACAAGATGTCATATAGATCCATGCACTTCCTCCTTCTAGACTCGATCAGAATCCACCTCCTTAGGGGTTTGTCCACATCCATAGTGACCCTAGCCCTAAGGTATCCCGCATCATGATCAAACATGATATCTGTGGCCTTTTTATCTATTTGGCCTGCAATCGCAGCACTCCACTTTTCATCACGAAGATTAAAGGGTAAGTTCATGACTCTTGCCCAAAGCTGCAACTTGTCAAATTTCAACTCCGAGGGTCTCATGCACTCATCAAACTCTGAAAGTATCACAACATGTTTACTGACATGCCACGGCGAGCCCTCCCAAACACGGTCCCTATCCTTCTTCGTGGCAAAATCTGCCACAAAGGTGTTGTCTCCCACAGATATGATTCCCAAACCTTTTGGATTACCCCAGGCTGGGCGGAGGGTGTTGGTAATCGTTTGAATATGAAGAATGTTCCTATGAAGCACCTTACCCGCCAGCATCCACTTCTCCTATTCGTCTTCCTCCAGATCGTCCACGACCAGCGGGGTCGCTTCCTCCTTGGTGATCTCCAACTTCCCCATTGCCTCAGCCAGTTTCGCCCGCGCCTCCCTAGGGGACAGGGGCTCCTTCTCCTTGCCTACGCCAGAAGTCGTTGCCATCTTCTGCCCGGCCGAAAACGCGCCCCGACGGTAGATCCGTCGTGCGCTGCCGCAGTTCCACCCTAAACCCTAATCGCCTTTCGCAAGGCACCGGGTTTTCAGGGGGGAAAAAGACATCCACGATGGTGAATATCAGCCGGCTGAACTGAACCTTTTCTCATATTTTTAAGTATAAAGAAAAGTATAAAAATAAAGCAAAAACCACAGGCTGTAGCCTCCTCATGGCTGGGCCGCCCATCTGGTTCCCCAGACGCGAGGCTTCTGTGCTCGCTTAAAGCGAGAAATAGGGTGCCCCCGTATAGGGTCGATTAATCGCACAGGTGCACGACCACTTGGTCCTGCCCATCTCCCACTGTTCGCATCGCTTAGCCGTTTTGGTTTTGCGAAGCTCCTATAGAAGTTTCCCAGACATTTTTTCAGGTATGGGAACCGTATAGAAGGTTTATTATACGGCTTTTTCCTTTTCTTTTTCTGCTTCCTTTTTTTCATTTTAAATTTTTGTTTTTTTGTTTTTGATTTTTAAAGGCTTTGTTGTTCTACTTCTTCTTCTTCTTCTTCTTCTTCTTCTTCTTCTTCTTCTTTCTCTTTTCTTCCTTCTTTTTTTCCTTTTTTTCTTTTCCAAAAAATGTTGGCATTTAAAATCAATTGTTCAGAAATTCATATTTTTTAGGAAATTAAGAACATGTTCGTATTTTAACATAATTTGTTCATAAATCCAAACATAGTTACTAAATTTCAGAAAATGTTCTCGTTTCTCAAATCTGTTAACAGATACAATTTTTTTTTCTAGTTTTCAAAAAATATTACCATTTTCAAAAAAATCACAAATTCAAAAAAAATTTGGAATTTTAAAATGTGTTCCAATTTTCAAAGGTTGTTTGTGTTTTCTAAAAAAATCATTTTTCAAAATATTCATAGACTCAAAAGATTTTTGTGTATTAAAAATGTTCTTTCATTTAAAATAATCATGTTTTCTTCAAGTTATGAACAAATGTTCATAGTTTCAAAATTGTTGGTGTTTCCAAAAATTGTTCGGTATGTTAATTTTTGTTCTCATTTTCATAATTTGTTCAGAACTTCAAAATATGTTCTAATTTTTCAAAGATTGTTAGTTCAATAAATATGTTCTACTCCCTCCGTCCCATAATTGAAGATGCTTTTTAACGCTACTACTAGTGTTAAAAAGCGTATTACATTATGGGACGGAGGGAGTAATTTTTTAAAATTTGTTCATAGATCAAAAGATGTTCAAAAATTAAAAAAAGTTGTGTATTAAAAAATGTTCACGGATGTCAAAATATGTTCCCGCTTTCTAGTTTTGTTTTGAGTTTTGAAAATTGTTTTTGCTTTCAAAAATTGCTCACAAATTTGTAAAATGTTCAGGATTTCAGAATTATGTCAAGTTTTCAAAAAAATATGCAGAGTAAAAAAGGTTTTCAATTCCAAAAAAAATTCATTTTCAAAACAATATTCAGCATTTAATTGTTTTCCTAGATTTTCTAGAAATGTTCGAAAAATTTGTAAAGATTGTTTTAAATGTGTCGCTTCGGAAATTAAAAAGGAAATTGCACGTTCGCTCCAGTGGCTAGTGGCACATGTTCAACAATAAAAATTCGCGTGTTCGATTCCAGGCAGCGCCTCGCTGGTTTCTTTTTCTTTGGGCAATGCTAGGCGCTGGCGCGCCGGCCTTGGCCCGGAGCCATCTGCCCTGCACGCGTACAATAGTTAGATCTGTCCCACGTTCTCCCCCATCATCAACTTCCTGCACAGGAAAAAGAGAGCGCCGCCTCCGCACGTGCCGGCCGCCTCGCCTCGCCTCCTCGTCTTCCCTTGCAGCACCGCCGCGAACACCGCTGCGCAGCCGACTTTCCGCCTCTCGCCTGTCTCCGCGCGACTGTCCCGCCTCTCCTCTGTCGGGCCCGTCGCATTGTCGTGCAGCGCCGCCAACCTCGTCGCACCAGGCGGCCGCCGGTGTTGCAACAAAATGCCGCTGATGGTTTGCAGCCCCCTCTGTTGCAACTCTTGTCGCCAACGGTGGTAGCCCCTCATCACCAAAGGTTTTCGGCATGGCCAACATTGCAAAGTTGGAAGACGGTGGTAGCAAAAAACTAGGCTGCTTCCAAAAAACTAGGAGAAATTGGTCTGGTTCCAGCAAAAATAAAAAAGGTGGTATAAAAAATGTTTCTCGTTCCAGCAAAAAATGACCCTGGTTCCTGCAAAACTAGAGAGGAGAAAAACGCACTACATGCCCACGCTCACCATGGTCACCATTGAGGGAGGAAAAGCCGGTTCCAGCAAACGATGATAATGGTTCCAGCAAATCACCACGCTGTTTGCAGCATTTCATCGATCTTGCGATGGGTGCTTCCAGCAAACGCGGTCTCTGGTTCCAACAAAATGCGACTCCGATTCCAACAAATCGTGACGCCAGTTGCAACATTGTCGTGGCGTCCTCAACATGCCTTCGCCCCAATGTAGCACTTGGTTTGCAGGTTCCACCTCACCATGAAGGCGGTTCCCAGCATCTCTGGTGGCGGATGCAGGACCGCGCCAAGTCGGTTCCAACACCACCGCCGACCAGGTCCAACAAAATATGATGCTAGTTGCACTGTAGCGACCCGACCTCAGACGGTCAAGCCTCTGTGTATCTGTGCCATCCCTGGATCAGTATGCTGGCACACACAGTACATCAATGTATATATCAAAGTGCAATCACATGCATAAATAACGTAAAACTGATATATACCTCATAATACTCAGCGGAAACAATCAAACGGGTGTGGAGTCCCATCAACGCCATCGGCAGGTTGAGTGTAGACCGTAACCCTGTACCGTATTCTTACTCGTCGAGGAAATATCTGCAACATGATACGTTGCAGCCATGTAGGTCAGTACATTGAATGTACCGGCAAGATCACAATATGAGAAAAACAGATGATAAAACTATACTATATGCAATATGGCTTTATGGCTCAGATTCTGAATTTTGTTTGCGTAAAAGCTGATTTTATTTTACCTACATCAAAGGAATAAATGAAGTCTGTACTATGGAGTTTTCTATCATAACATGGTTCCGCCAACCGATGTCTCATAGCCCAAAATCATCATATGTTGCCCACAATTAAGTTATCAATCCGGTGTTGAGAGTTCCGAGATAGATCCAAGTCCAGATGCTCAAATTGTCCGTAACCGGGACACGGCTAATCGATTAGGTTATAACCCTCTGCAGAGGTTTGTACACTTTACCCGCAAGATTCGATCCCTCTCTTTACGTTCTCGCACTTCGTGGTGTTTGAGAACAAGATGACCGAAACATGGTCTTCCAAAGAGTTCCTCCGACCACCGTCCGCACTCCATCCAATCCTACCGTCATTCTACATCTGCTAGTACCGGCCCCAGCCAGAGTCACAACTAAGGTCAACCAAGCCAGAGCCCATAATGACTTGCGGTTGCACAGTAAGCTTCCGGCGTGAAGTATTCTTCCGTCTCTTTGAGTCTGGGTGAAGCTTTCCGCCAAGATGTCATGGCGCTTCTCCATGCATCCCGCCAACCACTGGTTTCTCCAGGTGCCCACAACCGCCCTTCACCCAAGAGTGTGTATTGAATTCTTGTCTCGAGTCTTGAAGTCTTGAGGTCTTGAAGATGCAGTCCTTGCAGATTCCATCATGGAGTTGTCGCCATTGGCGAGGGTTCTCCTTCTTCACACCACTCGAGCACTCATACCAAACCCCGCCTACTATAGCGTAGCATTAAAACAAATAACGTCCGGGCTTGGTAACAGGGTGATGGGTTCCTACCTCATGCATACTACTCAACTACAAGGATTCAATAACACTACTGAGGGGTGGTTGCAATGGTGCCACTAAATGCAATAAAACATAGGTAAGAAAAGCATGGTCAAGTGAACTTGCCTGGTTGACGATCTTCGAAAAAAACTAGGGTTTCAGAGTAGCAATCTTCGCACTCCGAAATTCTACCGAGGCAAACAATAACTATAATAAGCACATAGCAATAGGATCACATAACACAACATAACAAAAGTAACATAACACAACAAAACAACCAAACCAAATCCAAAAGAAAAACTCAAAGAAAGGCCACTCAAAGTTTCCCTACTTCAAACCATAGCAAAAAATAGTTTTTATATAAAAAAATTTCTTAATATAACCTAATCGTGGTTTTAGGTTAACTTAACAGAAAAGGTTGCACTAAGCAACTAGGAGCAAAAAGAATTAATTAAAAAGCTATTATAAAACTCATTTTAGGCCTAATCCAATTTCTATTAAGAAAATAATTTAAAACTTTTATTAATTATAAATAAAAGTTCATCTACTAGAATGACAGAAACTAACCTAGAATAACTAATCACAAGTTAAAAATAAATTAATTTACTAATTAATATATTAGGAAAACAGCAGCTAGCTAATTAATTAGGATTAATAGGATTCTGCTTAGAACTAATTATTTATTAATCCTAAAATACCCAAATTAATTTCTAGGGATTGGCAATGTCAAAATAAAGTGGTGACAAAAAGAATCATGCAAAATAATTTTTCTAACTAAAGTTATAGCAGATTTACTATTCTGGCTAAAACAATATTAAAGCATTTTTAATTATTTTTAACATAGCTAAATATGCATTCTACAGAAACTACATAAAATTTGCAATCCAACAAAAAAGAATCACCTAAAAATATTAAACAGAATAAAAGATATCAATTTTTGAAAACAGAAACTATTCTGCTAAAACAGAAAATCAAATTAAAAAGAAAAAGGCCTAATGGGCCTATACTGTGCCCTGTGCGTTAGATAGCCTAACGGGCTCTAGGGTTTACTAAACACGAACCGGGCCTAAAAAAATAAACCTAAACTAAAACTAAACCGATCGGAACCGGCCGGTTTTATAAATAAAACCTAACCTTCGGGGCTTCTAATCTAGGCCGATCTAAGATCGGATGGGGGAAGATTCCGGTGGCTTACCGGAGTCCCGACGGCGGCGGCGGCGAGAGTGCGTCAGGCGTCCAAGGCCCGAGCTCCCATGACTCGTCGGAGATGCGGGAGCACGAGGGTGGTTCGGTGGGTCCTGGTGGGTCGGGGAACTAGGGCGTCGGCGGCGACTTTGGCGGGCGATGGCGAGCTCGGTGCTCGGCGAGCTCGGGAGAGAGAGGGAGAGGGGTCCGCGAGGCTAGGGGGAATGGGGTGCGGAGGGCTCGGCTTTATAGCCTGGGCCTCGGGTAAGCGAGGCGATCGGGAATCGGCATCCCGGATCCTTCGATCCGGCGATCCATGGGCGGCGACGGGCGTGGCGTGGCGAGGAAGAAGATGGGGGCGGGGCCGCTGGCGATGGGGAGAGGGGCGCGGTCTCGGTCGGTCAGCCGAGCCGGAGAGGTTTCGGGCGAGGAGGGTCGGTCGGCTCGGGCTCATTGGTCAAGGCTGGCAGTTGGGCACTTTGGTGGGTGATGGGGGCTTCGGTATTTGGCTGGGCAGGGCTGGCTGGCGCTGGGAGTTTTTCTTTATTATTTTTTTAAATAAAACTAAAATGTAAATAAAACAATATCTATATATATTTTATATAGGGTATATATATACCAAAATGATCGTGGGAATATTCCCTTTCATTTGAACATTTTTCCAAAGGCAAAATCCAAACTTTATAAAAATCCATTTTTTTCAAATTCAAATAAAATTCAGATTTGAATCCAAAACTTTTGGCATTGTTTCCTCTGATATTTTTGGAGTGTCATGTGTGCTCCTCTCATACTTTTGATCAAGTATTTATCAGGCTTAGTTTTTGAAATGATTCCCACTTGCCAAGTTTGAATTCAAATATGAAAACTCAAATTTGAAAGAGGGTTCCAAAGCACCTTCAAATGATTTTCAACTTGATTCATTATAACTTCCAACTCCTATTTCATATAATTGAAGAAGTCATTTTATCTTCCCTCATGAAAATCATTGAGTTGCATAAAGCTTTGAATTTGAAAACTTCCCAAATGAAATTCAATTCTTTTTCCAAAACCCTATTCATTTCAAAATGGAAGAAGTCATGTCATCTTCACTCTAGGTTTTGGTGTTGCAATGAACTTGAGTTCAATTGGGATCCAAAATGCAAAATGGAAAGTTTGGGAAAGTCATTTCATTCCCTCTCATTCAACTTTCAAAAGTTTCAATTTCCACTCAATTCCATTCAATCAATCAGTCAAACAATCAGACAACAACCATAGTTATTTATTTATTATAACATTCCAAAATTTAGAATTTTGGGATGTTACATGCACCACCGCTCCAGGCCGGTTCCAGCACCACTACCGGCCGGTTCTAGCAAAACCCGCTGCTGGTTGCAACATTTGGTCGGCTTTGAAGCTTGCAGCATGTCGGGAGGCTTCTCGCGCACGAGCACATCGTTTTCGGTGAGAGCTTGTTAGTGGTTCCACCATCAGCTAGGCTGGAGGTCATGACGGCCGCCCAACCCCCATCCATCGCGCCGCAACGCCAAGATACTTCCCTACCGCTTGCCTCACAATCGACGGTTCATGCCAACGCTCACCATCGACACTCGCAACAACAAAAAAAGCTTTTCAAAGAGCAGAGCCCGTCGCGAATGGATGTAGAAAGAAAGGGGAAAAAGAGAGGCGAGGAAAAGGATAAGGGAGAAAGGGGAGAGGTCGCGCGGGACCCACCACGTACTCGCATCGCGTCTGGGGAAGGGTAACATGGCGAGTGAGCCGGGCGAAAGTTTGGCCGGCTAACTGGCTACAATCGTTTACCTTTATTTTTTACGGCAAGCTCTCCTTCGTTTCCTGTTGGACGCAAAGAGCGCGCGAGAGCTAGTTCTCGCGTTAAGCGAGACGATAGTTTGCTCTCATTGAAAAAAAATTTGTTCTCGCATACGAATTGAGCCGACCCATTTACATCTCCTCCCTCGCCCACGCAAACTTGAAAACAATGAAGAAAAAGGAGGAGAACTCATGGATCGAACCGAGGCCTTCGGGATGATGCGCATCACTCCTGGCCACTAGGCTAGCGTCGGGTTCTTGCTTAGGTAGCTGGGCGCAACCACACTTTTGGCGAACATATCTGTTTTTTCACTACATTTTTTGAGTTTTGTTTTTCTATTTTTGCCATTTCCCCCTATTTCTCTATTTTTATTGGGTTTTCCATTCCTGCCTTTTCTTTTCATTATTTCTTGTTGTCTTTCTTTGATTTTCTTTATGTCTTTCTCAGTTTTCACCGTGTTTTTTCCTTTTATTTTCTTTTTCTTTGTATTTCTTCCGTTTATTTCTTTCATTCTTGTTTTTAACGGTTTTCTTCAAATACCAGATTAGAAAAATTTAAGTACATGATCAACATTTTTCTATACACATTCAACATTCTTTGGGAATTCTAGATTAACATTTTTCAAATAAAAGTTTACCAAGTTTTAATACATGATTAACATTTTTTTGATACACATTTAACATTTTTCAAATGCTAGATTAATATTTTTCAAATACTTGTTAAACATTTTTCTTAATTTCTTTATTAATATTTTACATACATGGTCAACTTTTTTCACCATTCTTTAATACATTCTCAACATTTTTATATTCACATTTAACACTTTTCAAATGCTTGATTAAGATTTTTCAAATACTTGTTAACCATTTCTTTCAAATGGTTGATTAACATTTTAATTACATGATAAAAATATCATCATTTTCATGGTCCACAATTTTCTAGTACACGTTATTAACATTTAGTAAATCCTTCATTAACATTTTTTAAATACTTGTTCAACATTTTTCCAGATGCTTGCTTAACATTTTTATATACTCCCTCCTTCCCATATTCTAAGGCGTATTAGTAGCTAGCACGAAAATCAGCGTAGTTTTGAAGGAAATATGCCCTAGAGGCAATAATAAAGTTGTTATTTATATTTCCTTATATCATGATAAATGCTTATTATTCATGCTAGAATTGTATTAACCGAAAACTTGATACATGTGTGAATACTTAGACAAAATATAGTGTCCCTAGTATGCCTCTACTTGACTAGCTCGTTAATCAAAGATGGTTAAGTTTCCTAGCCATAGACATGTGTTGTCATTTAATGAACGAGATCACATCATTAGAGAATGATGTGATGGACAAGATCCATCCGTTAGCTTAGCACTATGATCGTTTAGTTTATTGTTATTGCTTTGTTCATGACTTATACATGTTCCTCTGACTATGAGATTATGCAACTCCCGAATACCGGAGGAACACCTTGTGTGCTATTAAACGTCACAATGTAACTGGGTGATTATAAAGGTGCTATACAGGTGTCTCCGAAGGTGTTTGTTGGGTTGGCATAGATCGAGATTAGGATTTGTCACTCCGTGTATCGGAGAGATATCTCTGGGCCCTCTCGGTAATGCACATCACTATAAGCCTTGCAAGCAATGTTACTAATGAGTTGGTTGCAGGATGATGCATTACAGAACGAGTAAAGAGACTTGCCGGTAACGAGATTGAACTAGGTATGGTGATACCGACGATCGAATCTCGGGCAAATAACATACCGATGACAAAGGGAACAACGTATGTCGTTATGCGGTTTGACCGATAAAGATCTTCGTAGAATATGTAGGAGCCAATATGAGCATCCAGGTTCCGCTATTGGTTATTGACCGGAGATGAGTCTCGGTCATGTCTACATAGTTCTCGAACCCGTAGGGTCCACACGCTTAACGTTCGATGACGATTTGTATTATGAGTTATGTGATTTGATGACCAAAGTTTGTTCAGAGTCCAGGATGAGATCACGGACATGACGAGAGTCTCAAAATGGTCGAGAGGTAAAGATCGATATATTGGAAGGCTATATTCGGATATCGGAAAGGTTCCGAGTGATTCAGGTATCTTTCAGAGAGTTACGGGAATTTGCCGGGGAGGTACTGGGCCTTAGTGGGCCATACGGGAAAGGAGAGAAGGGCATCAAGGGGTGGCCGCGCGCCCCCATGGTAAGTCCGAATTGGACTAGGGAGGGGGCGGCGCCCCCCTCTCTTTCCTTCTCCCTCTCCTACTCCTTCCCTCTCTCCCCTCTTGGAAAAGAGGAAGGGGACTCCAACTAGGATTGGGAATCCTAGTTGGACTCCCCCTATAGGCGCGCCCATCCTAGGCCGGCCTCCTCCTCCTCCCTCCTTTATATACGTGGCCAAGGGGGCACCCCAAGACACACAAGTTGATCTTTTAGCCGTGTGTGGTGCCCCCTTCATAGTTACACACCTCGGTGATATCGTCGTAGTGCTTAGGCGAAGCCCTGCGCCGGTAACTTCATCATCACTATCGACACGCCGTCGTGCTGACGGAACTCTCCCTCGGCCTCAACTGGATCAAGAGTACGAGGGACGCCATCGAGCTAAATGTGTGCTGAACACGGAGGTGCCGTACGTTCGGTGCTAGGATCGGTCGGATCGTGAAGACGTACGACTACATCAACTGCATTCCCCAACTCTCCCCTCTTGCTACTATGCATCACCTAGATAGATCTTGCGTGATCGTAGGAAAATTTTGAAATTACTGCGTTCCTCAACAGTGGCATCCGAGCCAGGTCTATGCGTAGATGTTATATGCACGAGTAGAACACAAAGAGTTGTGGGCGATAATAGTCATATCGCTTACCAAAGAACGTCTTACTTTGATTCGGAGGTATTGTTGGATGAAGCGGCCCGGACCGACATTACATGACCGCGTTCATGAGACTGGTTCTACCGACATGCTTCGCACACAGGTGCCTAGCGGGTGTCAGTTTCTCCAACTTTAGTTGAATCAAGTTTGACTACGCCCGGTCCTTGTTGAAGGTTAAAACAACACACTTGATGAAAAATCGTTGTGGTTTTGATGCGTAGGTAAGAACGGTTCTTGCTAAGCCCGTAGCAGCCACGTAAAACTTGCAACAACAAAGTAGAGGACGTCTAACTTGTTTTTGTAGGGCATGTTGTGATGTGATATGGTCAAGACGTGATGAGATATAAATTGTCGTATGAGATGATCATGTTTTGTTAAAGTTATCGGCAACTGGTAGGAGCCTTATGGTTGTCTCTTTATTGCATAAGATGCAAGTTCCATATAATTGCTTTACTTTATCGCTATGCGATAGCAATAGTTGCAAAAGCAATAGTTGGCGAGACGACCATGTGACGACACATTGATAAAGATGAAGATGATGGAGATCATGGTGTCATGCCGGTGACGATGGAGATCGTAATAGTACTTTGGAGATGGAGATCAAAGGCACAAGATGATGATGGCCATATCATGTCACATATTTTGATTGCATGTGATGTTTATCTTTTATGCATCTTATTTTGCTCAGTACAACGGTAGCTTTATAAGATGATCCCTTACTAAAATTTCAAGGTCTCCCTGAGTATGCACCGTTGCGACAATTCTTCGTGCTGAGACACCACGTGATGACCGGGTGTGATAAGCTCTACGTTCACATACAACGGGTGCAAGCCAGTTTTGCACACGCAAAATACTCGGGTTAAACTTGACGAGCCTAGCATATGCAGATATGGCCTCGGAACACTGAGACCGAAAGGTCGAGCGTGAATCATATAGTAGATATGATCAACATAGAGATGTTCACCATTGAAAATTACGCCATCTCACGTGATGATCGGACATGGTTTAGTTGATATGGATCATGTGATCATTTAGATGACTAGAGGGATGTCTATGTAAGTGGGAGTTCTTAAGTAATATGATTAGTTGAACTTAATTTATCATGAACTTAGTCCTGATAGTATTTTCATATCTATGTTGTAGGTCAATAGCTTGCGATGTATGTTGGGGAACGTAGTAATTTCAAAAAAAAAATCCTACGCACACGCAAGATCATGGTGATGCATATCAACGAGAGGGGAGAGTGTTGTCCACGTACCCTCGTAGACCGAAAGTGGAAGCATTATGATAACGCGGTTGATGTAGTCGTACGTCTTCACGATCCGACCGATCCAAGTACCGAACGCACGACACCTCCTTCAGCACATGTTCAGCTCGATGATGCCCCACGAACTCTGATCCAGCAGAACTTTGGGGAGAGTTCCGTCAGCACGACAGCGTGATGACGGTGATGATGTTGCTACCGACGCACGGCTTTGCCTAAGCATCGCTACGATATTACCGAGGTGGATTATGGTGGAGGGGGGCACTGCACACGGCTAAGAGATCAATGATCAATTGTTGTGTCTCCAAGGGGTGCCCCCTCCCCGTATATAAAGGAGTGGAGGAGGGGGAGGGGGCCGGCCTCCTATGGCGCGCCCCATGAGGAGTCCTACTCCCACCGGGAGTAGGACTCCCCCCTTCCAAGTAGGAGTAGGAGAGGAGAAGGAAGGGAGAGAAGGAGAGAAGGAAAGGGGGCTGCCCCCCCTCCTTGTCCAATTCGGACTAGAGGGGGAGGGGCGCGCGGATGCCCTGGCCGCCCCTCCTCTTCTCCCACTAGGGCCCATTAGGCCCAATATAATCCCGGGGTTCCAGTAACCCCCCGGTACTCCGGTATATGTCTGAAACCTCCCGAAACACTTACGGTGTCCGAACATAGTCGTCCAATTTATCAATCTTTACGTCTCGACCATTTCGAGACTCCTTGTCATGTCGTGATCATATCCGGGACTCTGAACTACCTTCGGTACATCAAAACACAAAAAATTCATAATACCGATCGTCATCGAACTTTAAGCGTGCGGACCCTACGGGTTCGAGAACTATGTAGACATGACCGAGACACGTCTCCGGTCAATAAACAATAGTGGAACCTGGATGCTCATATTGGCTCCCACATATTCTACGAAGATCTTTATTGGTCAAACCGCATAACAACATACATTGTTCCCTTTGTCATCGGTATGTTACTTGCCCGAGATTCGATCGTCTGTATCTTAATACCTAGCTCAATCTCGTTACAGGCAAGTCTCTTTACTCATTCCATAATGTATCATCCCGCAACTAACTCATTATTCACATTGCTTGCAAGGCTTATAGTGATGTGCATTACCGAGAGGGCCCAGAGATACCTCTCCGACAATCGGAGTGACAAATCCTAATCTCGATCTATGCCAACTCATCAAGTACCATCTGAGACACCAGAGAGCACCTTTATAATCACCCGATTCGTTGTGACGTTTGGTAGCACACAAAGTGTTCCTCCGGTAATCGGGAGTTGCATAATCTCATAGTCATAGGAACATGTATAAGTCATGAAGAAAGCAATAGCAGTAAACTAAATAATCAAGTGATAAGCTAACGGAATGGGTCAAGTCAATCACATCATTCTCCTAATGATGTGATCCCGTTTATGAAATGACAACTCATGTCTATGGCTAGGAAACATAACCATCTTTGATTAACGAGCTAGTCAAGTAGAGGCATACTAGTGACACTCTGTTTGTCTATGTATTCACACATGTATTATGTTTCCGGTTAATACAATTCTAGCATGAATAATAAACATTTATCATGATATAAGGAAATAAATAATAACTTTATTATTGCCTCTAGGGCGTATTTCCTTTAGTCTCCCACTTGCACTAGAGTCAATAATCTAGATTACACAGTAATGATTCTAACACCCATTTAGCCTTGGTGCTGATCATGTTTTGCTCGTGAGAGAGGCTTAGTCAACGGGTCTACAACATTCAGATCTGTATGTATCTTGCAAATCTCTATGTCTCCCACCTGGACTTGATCGCGGATGGAATTGAAGCGTCTCTTGATGTGCTTGGTTCTCTTGTGAAATCTGGATTCCTTTGCCAAGGCAATTGCACCAGTATTGTCACAAAAGATTTTCATTGGACCCGATGCACTAGGTATGACACCTAGATCGGATATGAACTCCTTCATTTGCTGCTTCCGAAGCAGCTATGTACTCTGCTTCACACGTAGATCCCGCCACGACGCTTTGCTTAGAACTGCACCAACTGACAGCTCCACCGTTCAATAAAAATACGTATCCAGTTTGCGATGAGCTCTTTGTCACCTCCATAAATGAGAAACATGTCCTTAGTCCTTTTCAGGTATTTCAGGATGTTCTTGACCGTTGTCTAGTGATCCACTCCTGGATTACTTTGGTACCTCCCTGCTAAACTAATAGCAAGGCACGCATCAGGTCTGGTACACAACATTGCATACATGATAGAGCCTATGGTTGAAGCATAGGGAACATCTTTCATTTTCTCTCTATCTTCTGCAGAGGTCGGGCATTGAGTCTTACTCAACTTCACACCTTGTAACACAGGCAAGAACTCTTTCTTTGCTTGATCCATTTTGAACTTTTTCAAAACTTTATCAAGGTATGTGCTTTGTGAAAGTCCAATTAAGCGTCTTGATCTATCTCTATAGATCTTGATGCCCAATATATAAGCAGCTTCACCGAGGTCTTTCATTGAAAAACTCTTGTTCAAGTATCCTTTTATGCTATCCAGAAATTCTATATAATTTCCAATCAACAATATGTCATCCACATATAATATTAGAAATTCTACAGAGCTCCCACTCACTTTCCTGTAAATACAGGCTTCCAAAAGTCTGTATAAAACCATATTCTTTAATCACACTATCAAAACGTTTATTCCAACTCCGAGATGCTTGCACCAGTCCATAGATGGATCGCTGGATCTTGCACACTTTGTTAGCATCCTTTGGATCGATAAAACCTTCAGGTTGCATCATATACAACTCTTCTTCCAGAAATCCATTGAGGAATGCAGTCTTTACATCCATTTGCCAAATTTCATAATCATAAAATGCGGCAATTGCTAACATGATTCGGACGGACTTAAGCATCGCTACGGGTGAGAAGGTCTCATCGTAGTCAACTCCTTGAACTTGTCGAAAACCTTTTGCAACAAGTCAAGCTTTGTAGACAGTAACATTACCGTCAGTGTCAGTCTTCTTCTTGAAGATCCATTTATTCTCGATGGCTTGCCGATCATCGGGCAAGTCAACCAAAGTCCATACTTTGTTCTCATACATGGATCCCATCTCAGATTTCATGGCTTCAAGCCATTTCGCGGAATCTGGGCTCATCATTGCTTCCTCATAGTTCGTAGGTTTGTCATGGTCAAGTAACATGACCTCCAAAACAGGATTATCGTACCACTCTGGTGCGGATCTTACTCTGTTTGACCTACGAGGTCCGGTAGTAACTTGATCTGAAGTTACATGATCATCATCATTAGCTTCCTCACTAATTGGTGTAGGAGTCACGAGAACAGTTTTACGTGATGAACTACTTTCCAATAAGGGAGCAGGTACAGTTACCTCATCATGTTCTACTTTCCTCCCACTCACTTCTTTCGAGAGAAACTCCTTCTCTAGAAAGGATCCATTCTTAGCAACAAATGTCTTGCCTTCGGATCTGTGATAGAAGGTGTTGTAACATCCCAAATTTTCAATTTGGAATGTTATACATAGATCATTCATGCATATCATATCTTATTGCATTTTTCGTTTCGCGATCCTTGAAATCCTAAGAAACTCAAGGACCCTCAGAGAGAGTTGGGGATTTCCCGATTTTCATATTTTATTTTTATCAAATATTGAAACGAGGATCTTGGTTTTAATTATTTTTCTCTCCGAAAAATATTTCATATTAAAATATATGAGAGGAGATAATATGACTTCTCCAAAATAATTGAAATATTGGAGGAAAAATATTAAAATCAAATATTTGATTTTATTCGGATTTTATCACAATTTTATTTGCATTAGAAAAATTGCACGTTTTTCAAAATTGCATTTTAGGGCCAAGAAAATGTTCATCTCGTTCTAAATATTTTATTTAGACGGTGAAATTTTGTTTTGGAATTTTTAGATTTTTATTTTATTTTCTAGGATTTATTTTACGCTTTCGTGGAATTGTTTCAAAAAACTTCCAACTTGATCGGGCCGAGGCCCACTGAGCCTCCCACCTTCCTCAAGGCCATTGCCTCCCACTGGAGACCGCCTTGCGCCGCCGCCCGACGACTCGGACGGAGACCGAGCCGGACTCCTCCTCCCCCGCCGCCTTGCCCCCTCCTCCAAGCCGCCGCCCCGCCCCCTCTTAAATACCCCCCGGACCCCCTCCACCACCACCAAGCCGCCACCCCGCCGCCCCAAGCCGCAGCCGCCGCCTCCCGCGCCGCCGCCGCTGCAGTTCCGCCGCAGCCGCCCCTCGCCACAGCCCCGCCACCCCGCCGCCGCAGCCCCGCCTCGCCGGAGCTTCGCTGGAGGTAACGCCGCCGTTCGCCGCCGCCGTTTTTTTAGAAAACCGCTTCGGTTTTTTTAAAAACCCTAGTTCATTTTCCGGTTTATCTACTTAGCGGACGTTCATTCGTACGTTTGTTTTAACGAACGGTTTTCGCTCGATAGTTACGGACAACGAACGTTCGTTCGTTAGCATGTTCGTCAGTTTTCTTTTTCTCAGATTTTTTCGCGGTTATTTTCGATCGCGATTTCTGATCCGATTTTCGTTCCAGTTTATCTTTTCGCTCGCTTATCAGAATCAGGCGATTCAAGCGCCTGGATCTTCCTCTCGAAACCCTCTTTCTGTTTAATCAACTTGAACAAGATTTCGGTACTGTAAAATTTGACTTTAGTTCAGATTAGTAAACGGATCTTGTTTCTTTCGCCGTTTGAGTTTCGTTGCTCCGTTTGATTTGATTCTTTTTGCAAACCGGAGTTCTTAAGTTGAACTTTCTGGTCAATTCTTCTTATTTGAGTTTTGCACATGCATCCTTGCTTGATTGCTTATGTACGCTATTGTTTGTTTGCGATATAATTCCCGGAGTGCGAAGCGTGCTACTACGAGTCCCTAGGTTTCACGGATTGTCAGCAAGGCAAGTAACACATTGATCATACTCTTTCCATACCCAGTTTTTATGCATTAGTTCAATCCTCAAACATTGCATGATTAGGATGTCATTAACATGTGGGTTGGGAAGTAGTTGATGAGGTAGAACTTATTGCCCTGTTATATCAAACCCTTGGGAGTTACTTCTACGTATTGCTTATATTGCTATGCTATGCTCGTAGACGTGGTTTGGGTGAGTGAAATCCATGACAGATGTGAGTTTGTTAATTAATGGTTCAACTTAAGGTGGCAACTTAAATACACATCTGGGTGGATTGAGGCACCTGGAGAATCCAGTGTTGCCTGTATTTTTGGAAATCTCGGGGTCCCGTGTGATCTTCCTATGGACCGCCACCCAGGCTCAAAGGGAACTGAGATAATTTCATGCTAGAAACTTCCGTGTGCAGCCACAAGCTATTTTGGGCTCTAGCATAGTTGAGTAAGTTACGTGAAGCTCTTGAAGAGGTGGATCAGCAGGTAGAGGGTTGTAGGTTTGGTATGGTCTGCCGGAGTAGAGAGTTAATGTTTCTGAAAGACTGTGTCTCGGTCATCCGTTTCTCAAACACCATGTAGTGCGAGAAATCCAACGGAGGCGATCGAGTCTTCTGGGGAAAAGTGCGCAAACCTCAGCAGAGTGTACAATCTAATCATGGTTAGCCGTGTCCCCGGTTATGGACGATCTTGAGTATCTAGTACTTGGAGTATCTTAAGTATCTCATCACTTTAAATTAATATTGTTGGGTTGATAATTATTTTAATTGGGATTGAGTTGGAGGAACCTTCTCAATGATGTTTCAACTACCATGATAGTTAAATTAAAATATATTCCTTTGTTGTAGAAAAAACATTGGCTTTTCGCAAAAACTATAACCATAGAGCTTTCCACCAACCAAATATGCATGTAGTGATAACATTATTCTGTTCTTGCTCTACTGTGTTATATTGCTAGCATATTCCATGTGCTAACTCGTTTTCAGGCTGCAACGTATTATGTTGCATACTTTTCAGACGAGGAGTAAGGTTCGTTAGGTCGTTGCCGTGCAGCTCAGCTATGACGTTGGAGTTGATGGACTCACTTTATCTTCCAAGCCTTCCGCTGTTATCGTATTAGATGGCCTTAAGCCATATTTATTGTAATAACTTCTCTTTTGAGACATTTGATGTAATAAGTGTGTGATTGCTACTCTGTTATAAATCCTTCGAGTACTGTGTGTGTCAGCATTACCGATCCAGGGATGACACTGAAGCATAGAGACTTGACCGTTTGAGGTCGGGTCGCTACAGGTGTACACAACAGTCTCCTTTGGGTATCCTATGAAGACACATATCTCCGATTTGGGTTCGAGCTTATCAGGTTGAAGCTTTTTCACATAAGCATCGCAGCCCCAAACTTTAAGAAACGACAACTTTGGTTTCTTGCCAAACCACAGTTCATAAGGCGTCGTCTCAACGGATTTAGATGGTGCCCTATTTAACGTGAATGCAGCCGTCTCTAAAGCATAACCCCAAAATAATAGCGGCAAATAAGTAAGAGACATCATAGATCGCACCATATCTAGTAAAGTACGATTATGACGTTCGGACACACCATTACGCTGTGGTGTTCCGGGTGGCGTGAGTTGCGAAACTATTCCGCATGTTTCAAATGAAGAACAAAATTGTAACTCAAATATTATCCTCCATGATCAGATCATGGAAACTTTATTTTCTTGTTACGATGATTTTCCACTTCACTATGAAATTCTTTGAAGTTTTCAAATGTTTCAGACTTATGTTTCATCAAGTAGATATACCCATATCTGCTCAAATCATCTGTGAAGGTGAGAAAATAACGATACCCACCGCGAGCCTCAACATTCATCGGACCACATACATCAGTATGTATGATTTCCAACAAATCTGTTGGTCGCTCCATTGTTCCGGAGAACGGCGTTTTAGTCATCTTGCCCATGAGGCATGGTTCGCAAGCACCAAGTGATTCATAATCAAGTGATTCCAGAAGTCCATCAGTATGGAGTTTCTTCATGCGCTTTACACCAATATGACCTAAATGGCGATTGCCACAAATAAGTTGCACTATCATTATCAACTCTGCATCTTTTGGCTTCAATATTATGAATATGTGTATCACTACTATCGAGATTCAATATAAATAGACCACTCTTCAAGGGTGCATGACCATAAAAGATATTATTCATATAAATAGAACAACCATTATTCTCGATTTAAATGAATAACCGTCTCGCATCAAACAAGATCCAGATATAATGTTCATGCTCAATGCCGCACCAAATAACAATTATTCAGGTCTAAAACTAATCCACGAAGGTAGATGTAGAGGTAGCGCTACCGAAGATCGTGGATGTCACCTAGAGGGGGGGGTGAATAGGCGCTTTAAAATATTTACGGTTTAGGCTTGAACAAATGCGGAATAAACCTAACGGTTAATTTGTCAAGCACAAAACCTAAAACATCTAGGCTCACCTATGTGCACCAACAACTTATGCTAAGCAAGATAAACAACTATGTGATAGCAAGATATATAACAAGGAACACTATGGCTATCACAAAGTAAAGTGCATAAGTAAAGGGGCTCGGGTAAGAGATAACCAAGGCACGCGGAGACGACGATGTATCCCGAAGTTCACACCCTTGCGGATGCTAATCTCCGTTTGGAGCGGTGTGGAGGCACAATGCTCCCCAAGAAGACACTAGGGCCACCGTAATCTCCTCACGCCCTCGCACAATGAAAGATGCCATGATTACACTAAGGGACCCATGAGGGCGGTCACCGAACCCGTACAAATGGCAACCCTTGGGGGCGGTCACCGAACCCGTACACTTTGGCAACCCTTGGGGGCGGTCACCGGAACCCGTCAAATTGCTGGGCGATCTCCACAACCTAATTGGAGACCCTGACGCTTTCCGGAGCTTTACACCACAATGATTAAGCTCCGAACACCACTAACCGCCTAGGGCGCCAAGGCACCCAAGAGGAACAAGCTCTAGGGTGCCCAAACACCCAAGAGTAATAAGCTTCTCAAACTTCACTTCCACGTATCACCGTGGAGAACTCAAACCGATGCACCAAATGCAATGGCAAGGGCACACGGAGTGCCCAAGTCCTTCTCTCCCAAATCCCACCAAAGCAACTAATGCTAGGGAGGAAAATGAGAGGAAGAACGAAAGAAGAACACGAAGAACTCCAAGATCTAGATCCAAGGGGTTCCCCTCACTTAGAGGAGAAAGTGATTGGTGGAAACGTGGATCTAGATCTCCTCTCTTTTCCCTCAAGAACTAGCAAGAATCATTGGAGGGATTAAGAGTTAGCAAGCTCAAGAAGGTCAACAATGGGGAAGAACACGAGCTCAAGAGATAAGGTTCATTGGGGAAGAAGACCCCCTTTTATAGGTGGGGAAAAATCCAACCGTTATGCTCACAGCCCGACAGAAGCGGTACTACCGCTTCCAGGAGCGGTACTACCGCTTAGGGCGGTAGTAGCCCTTTGAAACACAACATCGAGGAGGCAAAAGCCGGAAGAACCGTCGAGCGGTAGTACCACTTGACCTCACGGTACTACCGTAGGGGTAGCAGTACTCGCTAATGGTAGCGGTACTACTGCTATGAAGCGGTACTAAAAAATTACATCCGTGCCTACCACCGCTGGACTTATGACGAGTTTTTGGTCCCGAGCGGAAGTAGACACGGAAGTAGTCGCGGTAGTACCGCTCCCAAGAGCGGTACTAAAAAATTACATCCGCAGCAGCCCCTTTTAAGGACACCAAAACTGACACAACTTCTGCAAACAGACTCCGAATTCGACGAAACCAAGTTTGTTGGAAAGCTAGTGACAAGGGCTAACACAATCTTGATAGAAATATCAATAAGAAGCAAATGATAAAAGGCCCAAAAAAATGGTGAGAACCCTTCCTCGGATAAGACCAGTAAAACCTCCAACACCGAAAACATCATAGAAGACGCATGCAAACTCCGTTTTCGATGAACTCAAGCTTGTCATCAAGATGACCATAAGATCTAAGACTCACAAAGAGAACCAAACAACAACCAATAAACATGATTCAAGGATGCAATGGTTTGAGCTCTCGACGAACGATACGATCAAGCTACTCACTTGAGAGCCCCCCTTGATAGTACGGCTATCGATCCTATAACCCGGTCTCCCAACTACCACCATGAGACCGGTAAAATAGAAAACCTATCAAGGGAAAACCTTTGCCTTGCACATGATCCACTTGAGCTAGATGATGATGATCTTGTCCTCCTCAAGATGGACCACCTTTCTTGATTGCGTTGGGTCGATGGAGACTAGATGATTGCTCCCCCATACTCCACTATGGGTGAGCCACTCTTGACACATCTTCACAAGTCCATTGACACCACAATGGATGGCAAGCTTCAAGCACTTGATCTCTTCGTGATGCTCCACTTGAACTTGCACACATCAATCTTGATGACGATCACCACTTGATGTCATCCTTTCCATGGGTTGTATGATATCTTCCTCTTGACGCAAGCCCATGGACATGTACCTAACCCCACATAGACTCTCACATAGACCATGGGTTAGTACACAAAGTGCAATGGACAATGCTTACCATACCATGGGATCACTTGATCCCTCTCGGTACATCTTTACGCTTTGTGAGTTGATCAACTTGATTCACTCTTGACTTAGTCTTGATCAACCTTAAATCTTTCCAACTCTGTTCGTTTGGATGATGTCTTCAAGGTAAACATGAATGATCACACAATCTTCTTCTTCAAGACATGCTTGCAATAAGCTCAACACTCACATGACCAATCTTTGGATAATTCCTTAATAGCACCTTGGTCAACACATAATCTCCTTGAAACCAACACATGGACTTCAAGAAATGCATATGGACAAATCCTTCAAATATAACTCAATGCAACCATTAGTCCATAGAGAATGTCATCAATTACCAAAACCACACATGGGGGCACTGCATGTCCTTTCAATCTCCCCCATTTTGGTAATTGATGACAATCACTTTCAAGAGAGTTTATATAAGGAATTATGCATCACCATGCCAAGCAACAACCAATAATGCATGCGTAGGAGGCGTATGCTTAGGAACAAACCAAAGCCAGAAGAGACAACTCTCTAAACTTCTCCACAAAACTCTCTGAAACTTCTCCCCATTGGCATCGATTGCCAAAATGGGCGAAAAGCTTAGAAGGCCAATATAAATTGTGGTCCTCCATAAATTGTGTATTTCTCAACAAGTGAGTGGAGTGCAACACACATATCCAAAGGTAAATACTTGGAGGAACACAAACTATATTGAGGCACAAAGATAGCAAAAGAATGATATGCCACAAAGACATAAAAAGAGAAACAAGCAATCAAGCAATCAAAAGATACCAATTGAAGCAAGCTATCAAAAGATACCAATTGAACCAACTAGGCCAATGAACCCTACGAGCCACATGCATGAATAAAGGATATTATGATAAGATCAAAGGAGTGATCTAAAGAAACTAGAGAATCTCCCCATGATTTGTGCACACATAAGAATATTTTGTATTATGATACCAAGTGCACAAAATAGGATCATCACTCCTCGAAAATCAATAGAAACTCACAACAAGAGAAAGTGAGCATGTAGGAAACAAAGCCTAGCACAAGAAACAAACACATGGTTGAGCAACATGTAAAAGAGGCAACTTATAAGAATGGGCTCAACCAAAAAGATGTGTGTGAGTCAAGGCAATGCACTTGAGAAGAGTAATGTACGGATGAGCATCAAGCATCAATAAAGTCTTGAAAGAATGAGGCACACGGTGCAAGGCCTATCATTCCCACACACAACTAGCAAATGGGTTCACAAGCTTACTAATAAGCAAATAGAGAACCTGTGCTTGTGACAACCCGTGGTGAAGATAGAAGATGAAATCCTCATCAAGACGAGGGATACCAATTAAGATGGCAAAAGCCTCGTAAAGATAAGCATGAGGAAAATGATCTTCACCACACAAGAGTGCATCAACATGCAACGAGATAAGACACGCACTCAAGGCAAAAGCTTTCACGGAGCCACCCAAGAAATAACAAAAGAAAGACAAGGTGGACGTGAAAGAAAGGATATCATCTAGAGATGTAATTTCTCTCAAGTGTATAAGGTTCTAGGTAGATGAAATCATGATGATATATATCTACAAAGAAGGATGTACACCCGAAATAGTTACAACATTAAGGAACAAGATATCCAAAAGGAAGTCATACATATACCAATAAGATATTTGCTTGAGAGCATAGCACATGGCTAGATATGGTCTTATTGTATATAAATGAATTCCAAGCACCACGAACATCAAAGACATCACAACTAGCAACAAGACATCATTGTTGGGATGCTTTGAGAAAGGAAACAAGTATCACAAGAAAGAATGGATAGCATGCCATGATACAACCTACACAAGGTTGATGCAAGAAATGTGTGCATGAAGTATATGAAGATACTTGTTACCAAGATAACATTGGAAGGATGTAGGAGATACCAATTGAAGGTACAAAGTAGTTCATTGATCATCCTAGCTTGACTCCAATAAGTACATGGTGACAACACCTTCCTTGTGAGTGAGCCGAGCATCCAATGCATCTCCACTTGTTCCTAGAACAACAACACAAGTAAAATGGTACCCAAACTCATTGGGACCAAAGAGTTAGAGAACCAACAACACATAGGACAAACTCCACATAAATATGTGCATATAGATATGAAAATGAATTTCATGCACATCTCATCCAATTTGAGACTTGGTGGAGTTCCCCCTATATATTGGGTCAAAGAAAGAAAGCATGCCAAAGAAACTACAAGAAGTAAATATGCATGCTCAAGACTTTCAAGAACTGAGACCAAAAGACAAAGAAATACCAAGCGAAGAACAGATACCAAATGAATAAATCATCACTTGGAGGATATCCATAAAAGATAAATCAAGGAATGAGATATCCATTGATATACTCAAAATAAAAAAATATCAAACTCCCAAAAGAGAGGATGGTTCCAAACAAACCAAGCTCTCTACAAAGTTTCATGATGGCACAAAGTACCAAAACGAAACGGCTTGCCTTCCACCAACACACACTTGATAAGGATCGCAAGATGAGTGTTTTATAGAAAATAGGATAGCTCCCCCAAGCCTAGTGCATTATAGAGAATTTGCATTTGAATACAAAATGCACAAGGTGGGATCACCAGTTTCACTATATCTAGAAAAACTGGACAAGATCAAGAAACAAACAAGATCCACAAGTGTTATGGAAGACAAAGGGAGTTGATACCTTCCTAGGCAAGAGACAAGGCAAATAAAAGCAAAGGCCAATGTAAAGATGATCAATAATTTCTACCGCACATAAGTGCGTACCAATTGTCATAAGACAAGAAGTATTTGGAAATAATTCCCGTTGGTAGAAAGCAAGGATATCCAACATCATCTTCACTCCAAACACAAGCAAATTGCAACTTGTAGAGCTAACATGCCACCTAGGAACAAGATAAATTACAATATCAATTCTAGGTGACAATATCTCAAACGTACGCATTTTTAGGCTTGTCATATGCACATAGCACATTACTCCCCCATAATGTGATACCAATTAAAGATAGACAAGAGGCAATTAAAAGGATCCAACAAGAGATAATTAATGGACTATTTAGAATTTGAATTTCTAATGAGAAGACATACCACATAGCGACTAGATAATCTTGTAATATCAATACTAGATGGTATTACTCATATCCACACATTTATAGGATTGTGAGGTGCACAAAGCACATCACTCCCCCATAATGGGATATTCCGTTAATCTCTCACAAGAGCCAACTAAGATACAACCAAGATGCGCAAAGGCTCAACGAATGACACACATGTACATGAAGTGCAAACCAACATACATATACTTGATTACTCAAGATAAGCAATTTGGAGACACAACATATACAAACAGATGCAAGGAACAAAACCAAAACATGCAAAGGAGCAAGTAACTTTCAATGTAAACAATTTAAGTACAAGTTACATAAGGAGGCACATTGGGTATGAGATGGAAACTTGATAATCCGAATGACTTGGCTTGAGGCAATATGAATGATGAAGACCCCTTAATTCTTCATAATGTAGCCAAGTCTCCAATGACCTCCAACACCACCTATTGATCAAGTATGAGCTAGTTGGTCCCCAACCAAGTTGGGTCCTAAGAGGTTAGTCACAATAGGCTTGGCTACCCAAATGGTTCTTTTCTTGACACCACTTTGAGCACCAACAAATTTGGCAAACACATTGCCAACCTTATCCTTCCCAAGAGAATAGATATCATCAATTAGAATAGGGTTGGATAAGGTACCATTCGTGCATGAAGAAGCGGCGTGACCTTTTTCACGACATAGGTAGCAACGTCTACTCTTTACTTTCTTCTCACTTGATTTCTCAACTTGAGAAGCATTAGCTTGAGTTTTCTTGGGAAGAGGCCTTTCTTCAACTTGAGGTTGAGAATGAGAGTGAACCTGTGGCCGCTTCCCTTGTTGCTTGTCACTAATGGCCTTCTTCTTCAAAGGGCAAGATCTAACTTGATGCCCTTCAATTTTGCACTTGAAGCAAATAATCTTGGCCGAATTCTTGAGTTGTTCTTGGCCCTTATTCTTGTTGCTCTTGGACTTCTTCTTCTTATTGGAGTTGAATCCAAGTCCACCTTTGTCATTTGGGGATGATACGTCTCCAACGTATCCATAATTTTTGATTGCTCCATGCTATATTATCTACTGTTTTGGACCATATTGGGCTTTATTTTCCACTTTTATATTACTTTTGGGACTAACCTATTAACCGGAGGCCCAAATTTCAGATTTGTCGCTTTTTTGCCTATTTCGGTGTTTCAAGAAATGTAATATCAAACGGAGTCCAAACGGAATGAAACCTTCGGGAACGTGATTTTCTCACCGAATATGATCCAGGAGACTTGGACCCTATGCCAAGGAAGCTTCGAGGTGGGCACGAGGTAGGGGGGCGCGCCCTCCCCCCAGGTGCGCCCTCCACCCTCGTGGGGCCCACGAAGCTCCACCGACGTACTTCTTCCTCCTATATATACCTCGCATTCCCAAACGATCGACACGGAGCCAAAAACCTAATTCCACCGCCGCAACTTTCAGATCCACGAGATCCCATCTTGGGGCCTGTTAGAACTCCGTCGGAAGGGAATCCACCACGGAGGGCTTCTACATCATCATCATAGCCTCTCCGATGAAGTGTGAGTAGTTTACTTCAGACCTTCGGGTCCATAGTTAGTAGCTAATGGCTTCTCTCTTTTTGGATCTCAATACAATGTTCTCCCCCTCTCTCGTGGAGATCTATTCGATGTAATCTTCTTTTTGCGGTGTGTTTGTTGAGATCGATGAATTGTGGTTTTATGATCAAGATTATCTATGAGCAATATTTGAATCTTCTCTGAATTCTTTTATGTATGATTGGTTATCTTTGCAAGTCTCTTCGAATTATCCGTTTGGTTTGGCCAACTAGATTGGTAGTTCTTGCAATGGGATAAGTGCTTAGCTTTGGGTTCAATCTTGCGGTGTCCTTTCCAAGTGACAGTAGGGGCAGCAAGGCACGTATTGTATTGTTGCCATCGAGGATAACAAGATGGTGTTTTTATCATATTGCATGAATTTATCCCTCTACATCATGTCATCTTGCTTAAGGCGTTACTCTATTTTCATTAACTTAATACTCTAGATGCATGTTGTATAGCGGTCGATGAGTGGAGTAATAGTAGTAGATGCAAAGGTGAGTCGGTCTACTTGTCTTGGACGTGATACCTATATACATGATCATACCTAGATACTCTCATAACTATGCTCAATTACATCAATTGCTCAATAGTAATTCGTTCACCGCCAGAAAATACTTATGCTCTTGAGAGAAGCCACTAGTGAAATCTATGGCCCCGGTCTATTTTCATCATATTAATCTTCCTACGCTTTATTATTGCTTTGCTTTTTTACTTTGCTTTTTATTTTACTTTGCACCTTTATACCAAAAATACCAAAAATATTATCTATCATCTCTATCAGATCTCACCCTCGTAAGTGACCGTGAAGGGATTGACAACCCCTAATCGCATTGGTTGCGTTGAGATATTTGTTTTGTGTAGGTACGAGGGACTTGCGCGTGGCCTCCTACTGGATTGATACCTTGGTTCTCAAAAACTGAGGGAAATACTTATGCTACTCTGCTGCATCATCCTCTCCTCTTCGGGGAAAACCAACACAAACTCAAGACGTAGCAAGAAGGATTTCTGGCGCCGTTGCCGGGGAGTCTACGCAAAAGTCAACATACCAAGTACCCATCACAATTCCTTATCTCCGCATTACATTATTTGCCATTTGCCTCTCGTTTTCCTCTCCCCCACTTCACCCTTGCCGTTTTATTCGCCCTCTCGTTTCCGTTTGCCTTTCTTTACGTTTGCCTTTTTGTTTGCTCGTGTGTTAGTTTGCTTGCTTGTCACAATGGCTCAAGATAATACCAAATTGTGTGACTTTACCAATACCAACAATAATGATTTCCTTAGCACTCCGATTGCTCCTCTTACCAATACTGAATCTTGTGAAATCAATACTGCTTTGTTGAATCTTGTTATGAAAGATCAATTCGCCGGCTTTCCTAGTGAAGATGTCGCTACTCATCTAAATAGCTTCGTTGATTTATGTGATATGCAAAAGAAGAAAGATGTTGATAATGATATTTTTAAATTGACGCTATTTCCTTTTTCGCTTAGAGATCGTGCTGAAGCTTGGTTTTCGTCTTTGCCTAAAAATAGTATTGATTCTTGGAACTGTAACATCCCGAATTTTCAATTTGGATTGTTATACATAGATCATCATTGCATATCATATTTTATTTGCATTTTGGCTTGATCCTAGAAGTTTCACGCAACTCAAGGACCCACGGAGAGAGTTGGGGATTTCGTTATTTTCATATTTGAGTTTTCTCAAATTTTGAAAATAGGATCATTTGATTTTATTTATTTTATCTTCAATTATTAAAATTATAAAAAAAAGAGAGAGGGAATAATAGTACTTTACAAATATAAAGGAATATTGAGGATTTAATAAAAATCAAATAAGATTTATTTTAGTTCTATTGCTATTTTATTTGAATTTAGGAAAAATGCGCGTTTTTCAAAATTGCATTTAGGCCCCAAATAAATGTTCATTTTGTCCGGCTTGATTTTATAAGTCGGGGAAAATTTATTTCGGGATTTTTGGAGTCTGTTTAGTATTTCTTTTATTTGTTTTTCTGCGCGAAGCTATTTTAAAAAAACGCGCGACCGACTTAGGGCCGTACTCGGCCCGGACTTCTCGGGTCAGGCCTTTATATGCCGTCGCCCCCAGCCCGTTAAGCCGCCAGCCCCGAAACCCTAACCCGCCGCCCGATCCGCCGCCGCCCGATCGCCATTGCCGCCACGCCACCGCCCGCGTCGCGCCGCCGCCGCCCGCCGCATCATTGCACGCCGCCTCATTGCGCCACCGCACCACCCGCGCCACGCCACCCTATGTCGCCGCCTGGGAGCCCACGCCGTCGCCGACCCCGCCGGACCCGAGGTAGACGCCTTGGTTTTCGTAAGAAAATTGTTTGTTTTTTAAACAAACCCTAGGTCCGTTTTTTTATTAGATCGGTTTAGTTCGGTTTTTTTCGGTTTAGTTTATTTAGTGGACGTTCGTCCATACGTTCGCTTTAACGAACGGTTTTCGTCATTTAGCCGCAGACAGCGAACGTTCGTTCGTTAGCCTGTTCGTCGTTTTTCTTTTTCTCGGATTTTCCGCGATTATTTCTAATCCGATTTTCGTTTTAGTATAACTTTTCGCTCGTTTATCAGAATCAGGCGATTCAAGCGCCTAGAGTTTCGTCTCGAAACCCTCTTTCTGTTTAACCAACTCAAACAAGTTTTGCTTCTGTAAAATTTGACTTAGATCCAGATTAGTAAACGAAGCTTGTTTCTTTCGCCGTTTGTTTTTCGTCGCTTCGTTTGATTTGATTCTTTTTGCAAACCGGAGTTCTTAAGTTGAACTTTCTGGTTAGATCTATTATTCGAGTTTTACCTGTGCATTAGATGAGTACTTATTGTTTTTTTATTTGTTTGCGATAGAGTACCCGGAGTGCGCCGCTTGCTACTTCGAATCTCTAGGTTTCACGGATCATCAGCAAGGCAAGTAACACTTTGATCATATCCCTTTCATACCCAGCTTTTATGCATTAGATCACTCCTCAAACATTGCATGATTAGGATCTAATTAAATTGTGGGTTTTGGGATAGTAGATGAGGTAGTACCTATTACATTTTATTATCAGACCCTTGGGAGTTACTTCTACGTTTGCTTATATTGCCATGCTATGCTAGTAGACGTGGATTGGGTGAGTGTATCCATGACAGATGTGATATTGTTAATTAATGGTTTATTTAAGGTGGCAACTTTAATACACATCTGGGTGGATTGAGGCACTGGGTATTCCAAATGATTGCCTGTTTTTTCTTTATGGACCGCCACCCGTGCTCAAAGGGATCATGAGATTATTCATGCTAGAAACTTCCGTGTGCAGCCACAAGCTACTATGGGCTCTAGCATAGTTGATTAAGTCGTCACGAACTCTTACGGTGGTAGACTAGCAGATGTAGGGGAAAGTAGGTGTAACGGTCTACCCGATCGTAAGGTGCTAGCGCTTCTGAAAGACTATGTCTCGGTCATCCGTTTCTCAAACACCACGTAGTGCGAGGATTCCAACGGAGGAGATTGAGTCTTGTGGGGAAAAGTGCGCAAACCTCTGCAGAGTGTATAAACTAATCATGGTTAGCCGTGTCCCCGGTTATGGACATTTTGAGTATCTAGTACTTGGATTATCATGTGAATCTCATCATGTTACTTTAAATTAATTTTGTTGGGTTAATGATGATGCTTAATTGGGATTGAGAGGGTGTCTACACTCTCAATGTTTAACAACCACCATGATAGTTAAATAAAATTTATTCCTTTGTAGTAGGGAAAAATTGGCTTTACGCAAAACTGTAACCATAGAGCTTTCCACCAGCCATATATGCATGTAGTATAGCCTGTTTCTGTTCATTACTCTCTATGTGTTACATTGCCAGCATATTCCATGTGCTGACCCGTTTTCGGGCTGCAACATTCATGTTGCAGATTTTTCAGACAACGAGTATGGTGCCTTTAGGTCGTGGTTCTATACTCACTGATGCCGTTGGAGTTGATGGACTCGCTTATCTTCCAAGCCTTCCGCTTTTATCGTTATTAGATGGCTTTAAGCCATATTTATTGTAATAAGTTCTCTTTTGAGACTTTTCGATGTAATAAGTGTGTGATTGCTACTCTGTTATAAATCCTTCAAGTCGTGTGTGTCAAGACATTCTTGATCCGAGGATGACACCGATGCACAAATATCGACTGTTTGAGTTACGTCGCTACAAGATGGTATCGAGCACATCTTGTTGTGAGACACGACCACTAAGCTAAAAGCCCTAGATCACTATTCACTCTTCTCTTTTCTGACTCCTCATCTTTTCTACTCTTTTAGGATGGCGGATGCAAGGAACAAGTTCACGCAACTGGATGAAGATACACCCTTTGGACGCCACTTGAAGGAAGTCACTAGATACGTGAACATCAGAGTACCAAGCTTCATCGGGACCTACAACGCCACTTTACCCGAAGAGGAGCGCTGGATGATTCAAGTTCAAGTTCCAGGAAGGACATTCGCTCCAGTCACTAAGCCCATAGAGTTTTCCTTTGATGCACCAACCTGGAGTCTAGGAAAGAGTACGGCAGCCCACATCACCATGGGACGCATTGGAGAAGTTTACCACAATGATCTCAAGGACACTATCTACCAGATTTGTGGGCGCCGAGATGAGCAATGGGAGATGATCAGCACCAGGAAGGATAGATCAATTGCAGCTTTTATCCAGGAGTTAAACCAGCACATTAGATGCCAAGAAAATCAGATGTGCGCAGGCATGCTAGATCTGCAGAAGGCCTTGACCAAGATCACGGAGCTGGAGGAATAACTCAAGGCTACACGCGAAGATTATATGGAGTAAATCGAAGTATTAGTGGAGAAGAATGACGACCTAACCAGGAAGCTAGGAGTTTTCATGGGAGACCCCGCGCCAGGAGGAGAAGATGACGATTCCACTTGCCCGAAGAACTATATCATCATCGACGACATCGACTCGGACCCAGACAACAACGATGATGACTATGTTGATGAAGCTGGAGCGGATATCATGGAGTCTTCATCGGAGCAGTTTTTCTAGTCGACCACCATAACAGCAGTAGTATTTCCCCCATGTACCTAGTATAGTCCGAGCACTTTTATAACGATAGTTAGGCCGTTGTATGCCCTTGTTAAATTGATTGAAGTGATATTGATTGAATTTTTCTCATGTGCATAAGGGTAGTGTTTTTCTCTGTAGACCTCATTCTATTCTATATTCTCATCTTTTCTAAACCCATCAGATGCCTCCATGACGTGACACCGGATTTGTTTTCCCACCAGAGATCACTCAGTTGATTCAGCAGTAGAATGTCTTGATGCAAGCACTAGTACAGAACCAAGGCAACAACAACAACAACAACAACAACAACAACAACAACAACAACCCACTACCACCACCACCTGTTGACCATTTGACCCGTTTCTTGAGGCTGAATCCGCCGGTGTTTTCCAGTAGCACCGAGCCGATTGTTGAAGATGATTGGCTCCGCAAGGTTGGAAGGGAGCTAACCACTACAGGATGCACAGATGCGGAGAGAGTGCGTTTTGCCGCTTTGTCGGCTTGATGGACCCGCAACATCATGGTGGGAGAATTACACAACCACACACCCTATTGACACTTTGTATCATGGGACCCGGTTTGACAAGCTTTCCGTACTGCCCATGTTTCAGCAGGAGCTATGGCCATGAAGAAGCATGAGTTTCTCAACTTACGCCAAGGAGGACGCACTGTAGGCTAGTATGTGGAGGACTTTAGTAAGTTAGCACGTTATGCCCCAGATGACGTTGCTACAGATGCAGCTAAGCAGGAGAAGTTTCGAAGGATCGAATGATGAGTCGAGCATGCAGTTGATGGTAGCAACTTTCAACAACTACCAGGAGTTGGTAGATCATGCTCTTATGATTGAAGGGAAGCAGCAGCAGATTGAAAACTGCAAGAGGAAGTATGGACAAGGGAAGTACAATTCTGGAGCTCAGCAGAAGCCACGTTTTACCCTGAAACAGGGAGGACAATTTCAGCATACCCATGGAGGAGGGAATTCGCATAATCATAATGGCTCCAAGAATGGTAATGGGAATGGAGGAAGCAACGACCAGAACCGTACCAACCCATCAACCCCAGCCAAGAGAGACCTGAGCCAAGTCACTTGCTTTAAGTGTCAGAAGACTGGACATTATGCCAATGAATGTCCTGAAGCCCAGAATGGAAATAGCAATGGAAGCTCTGGGAAGAAGCCGAACCCTTTCAACAGGGGACAGGTGAACCAAGTTAACGTGGAGGAGGTTGAAGCCCAGCCAGATGCAGTAATAGGTAAGTTTTTGGTTAAGTCATTTACTGCAATCGTTCTTTTTGATACTGGTGCATCGCATTCATACATATCAAGGGGATTTGTGGATAAATAGAAACTTCCAACCAAGGTTCTTAGAACACCTATGTTAGTAAGCTCACCAAGAGCGGAGTATATGGCCAGTCGAGGATGTTTTCAAGTGCCATTGAGTATAGGTAGGCATGTTTTCCCCTCGGATTTAATCATTCTGGAATCACAAGGTTTGGATGTGATTCTAGGTATGGATTGGCTATCGATGTATGGAGGAAATGTCGATTGCGCCAGTAAGTCGATTTTGCTTACCACCCCAGAAGGAAGAAGGATCAAGTATGTGTCACGGCATGAGCCGAAGAGGACACGAGTAAATTCCTTATCAGGAGTTGTGCAGGAGGAAGTACTAGTGGTGAAGGATTACCCGGACGTATTTCCAGAGGAGTTGCCAGGCATGCCACCGGATAGAGACACTGAGTTTTTGATTGAGCTTTTGCCAGGCACAGGGCCGATATCTAAGAGACCGTGCGGATGCCCGCACAAGATTTGGAGGAAATTAAGAAGCAGATTAAGGAGTTACTGGATAAAGGTTTTATTCGCCCAAGTTCTTCACCTTGGGGATCGCCAGTACTTCTAGTGGAGAAGAAGGATGGATCTTTGAGAATGGTTGTTGATTATCGAGGATTAATGAAGTAACTATCAAGAACAAGTACCCATTGCCGATGATCAATGACTTGTTTGACCAATTGCAAGGAGCTAAGGTATTTTCCAAGATCGATTTGCGATCAGGATACCATCAGTTGAAGATACGAGAGCAGGATATACCTAAGACGTCTTTTACCACCAGGTACGGGCTGTACGAGTATACCTTTATGTCATTTGGTCTGACTAACGCACCTGCATATTTCATGAACATGATGAACAAGGTGTTTATGGAGTTTCTGGATAAGTTCGTCGTGGTGTTCATTGATGATATTTTGGTCTACTCGAAGAATGAAGAGGCGCATAAGGAGCATTTGTGTTTGGTACTGGAGAAGCTCAGAGAACATCAGTTATATGCCAAGTTCAGCAAATGTGAGTTTTGGTTGAAGGAAGTTGGATTTCTCGGACATGTTATATCCGGAGAAGGAATAGCAGTGGATCCCACCAAAGTTGTCACTGTGACAAACTGGGAAGCACCAACGACAGTTGGAGAGATCCGGAGTTTTCTTGGACTGGCAAGATACTATCGAAGATTCATTGAGAATTTCTCGAAGATTGCGAAACCTATGACAGAGTTGTTGAAGAAGGACACTAAGTTCAATTGGACTGAGGAATGTGAGGCCAGTTTCCAAGAGTTGAAGAAACGTTTGGTTACATCGCCCGTGTTGATTCTGCCAGATCATCGCAAGGATTATGAGGTGTATTGCGACGCCTCACGTCGAGGAGTTGGAGCAGTGCTTATGCAGGAGGGAAGAGTTGTTTCGTATGCTTCACGATAGCTTAAGCCCCATGAGTTGAATTATGCTACACACGATTTGGAGTTAGTAGCCGTAGTGCATGCATTGAAGACTTGGAGACATTTTCTCATTGGAAAACATTGTGAGGTGTACACGGATCACAAGAGTTTGAAGTACATTTTCACGCAGAAGGAGTTGAATCTCAGGCAAAGGAGATGGTTGGAGCTCATCAAGGATTATGACACGAGATTGCATTATCAACCCGGAAAGGCTAACATAGTAGCCGATGCGTTGAGCCGCAAGAGCCATGTCGACACACTCATGACCGGAGATTTACCAAAGGAGTTAGCCGAGGATCTTCGCGAGCTAGGTTTGAAGATAGTTCCGAGAGGCTATGTAGCAGCATTGGAGATTTAGTCTACTTTGATGGATAAGATCAGAGAAGCTCAGAAGACTGACAAGGATATTGCCTCTATTAAAGAGAAAATGAGCCAGGGAAAAGCTAAAGGATTTCGTGAGGATGAGCACGATACCCTATGGTTCGAGGACCGCGTTTATGTGCCTAATGATCCGGAGATCAGGAAGTTGATTCTGCAAGAGGCCCATGACTCACCATACTCGATTTACCCAGGAAATTCCAAGATGTATTTGGATTTGAAGCATACTTTCTGGTGGACCGGAATGAAGAAGGATATTCTTTGAGTATGTAGCGATTTGTGATGTATGTCAGAGAGTGAAGGCAGAGCATCAGAAGCTAGCCGGATTGTTACAGCCATTGCCGATACCCGAATGGAAGTGGGATAAGTTAGGCATGGACTTTATCACGGGATTGCCTAGGACTCGTTCAGGCTATGACTCGATTTGGGTTGTAGTCGATCGTTTGTGAAGGTAGCTCATTTCATCCCAGTGAAGACTACTTACAGTAGTGCCAAGTTGGCTAAGATATACATGACCAGGATCGTATGTCTGCATGGAGTTCCGAGGAGCATTGTATCAGATAGAGGAACCCAGTTTATCTCAAAGTTCTGGAATCAGTTGCACGAAACTTTGGGAACCAGACTAGAGTTCAGTACAGCTTTTCATCCGCAGACATATGGACAGACCGAGAGAGTCAATCAGATTTTGGAGGATGTGTTGAGAGCTTGTGCGCTAGATTATGGATCTAGTTGGGACGACAATTTGCCGTATGCAGAGTTCTCTTACAACAACAGTTATCAATCCAGTTTGAAGATGGCCCCTTTCGAAGCTGAAAGCACAAGTGCTCCCTAGGTGGTTTTGGTAATTAATGTTAACATATCTCTTGTTGGACTAACACTTTTATCTAGTATGTTTCAGATAAGTTCAACAATGGAGTGGCATGGACTAAAGGATGTGGGAACTCCTTCATGATGCTAAGGACAAAGGATTGGCTCAAGTTTCAAGCTCAAGACTCTTCATTTTACATTTTAGTGATCCAAGATCACATTGAGTCTATAGGAAAAGCCAATACTATCAAGGAGGGATGAGGTGTTGCTTAATGAGCCTCTTGCTTCATGTGCTTAGTGATATGCTCCTAAAACCCTCAACTACTTTCCCACTTCCACATATATGACCTAAACCTAAAGTCAAACTCGGCCCTACCGATTCTTTCTATCCGGCGCCACCGAGTTCAGATGTCATAGCCACTGCCACAAACCCTAGGCAAATCTGTTTCACCGATAGGGATCTCGGTCTCACCGAGATGGGATTGCAATCTCTCTGTGTATGTCCATTACCAAAATCGTTCTCACCGATTTTGTGTAATCGGTACTACCGAGATTACAATGTAAATTCTCTGTTTCCCTTTCGTAACTTTTCGGTCTCAACGAAAGAGCGAATCGGTCCCACCGAGTTTACCTGACCAACTCTGGTTAGCTAATTACCAAATTCGGTCTCACCGAGTTTGTGTAATCGGTCTCACCGAGATTACGTTATGCCCTAACCCTAATCATATCGGTCCTACCGAGTTGCATGTCAGTCCCACCAAAAACCCTAACGGTCACTAGGTTTACTAAATCGGTCCGGCCGAGTTTGATGATTTGGTCCCACCGAGTTTGGTAAATTGTGTGTAACGGCTAGATTTTGTGTGGAGGCTATATATACCCCTCCACCTCCTCTTCATTCATAGAGAGAGCCATCAGAACAAGCCTACACTTCCAGCATCCTATTTCTGAGAGAGAACTACCTACTCATGCGTTGAGGCCAAGATATTCCATTCCTACCATATGAATCTTGATCTCTAGCCTTCCCCAAGTTGCTTTCCACTCAAATCTTCTTTCCACCAGATCCAAATCCTATGAGAGAGAGTTGAGTGTTGGGGAGACTATCATTTGAAGCACAAGAGCAAGGAGTTCATCGTCAACACACCATTTGTTACTTCTTGGAGAGTGATGTCTCCTAGATTGGCTAGGTGTCACTTGGGAGCCTCTGACAAGATTGTGGAGTTGAACCAAGGAGTTTGTAAGGGCAAGGAGATCGCCTACTTCGTGAAGATCTACCGCTAGTGAGGCAAGTCCTTCGTGGGAGACGGCCATGGTGGGATAGACAAGGTTGCTTCTTCGTGGACCCTTCGTGGGTGGATCCCTCCGTGGACTCGCGCAACCGTTACCCTTCGTGGGTTGAAGTCTCCATCAACGTGGATGTACGATAGCACCACCTATCGGAACCACGACAAAAACATCCGTGTCTCTAATTGCATTTAAATCCTCCAAAACCCTTCCCTTTACATTCTTGCAAGTTGCATGCTTTACTTTCCGCTGCTCATATACTCTTTGCATGCTTGCTTGTTATGTATTGAGGATGTTAAACTTGTGCCTAAACTCCACTTAAACCTAAAGAAGTTAAAAACTGCAACTTTGGTACTTAGTGTCTAATCACCCCCCTCTAGACACCTCTTCTCAAGATCCTACAGAAGCCTTGTACGGAAGGAGGTGCAGAACCCCGCTGTTGTGGAATGAAGTTGGAGACCGCCAGTTGTTTGGTCCGGATTTGATTAAAGAGTCTGAACAGAAGGTGAAGTTGATTCGTGATAGGCTCAAGATAGCACAGTCCAGGCAAAAGAGCTATGCAGATTCTAAAAGCAAGGAGATAGTTTACGAAGTCGGAGACAGAGTTTATCTTCGTGTATCTCCGCTTTGAGGATTTAAGAGCTTTGGAGTTAAGGGAAAATTAGCGCCACGTTTTGTGGGACCATACAAAGTTTTGGAGCATATGGGAGAAGTTGCTTACAAGTTGGAGTTGCCCGAAGGATTGTCAGGAGTTCACGATGTGTTCCACGTTTCCCAGTTGAAGAAGTGCCACGCAGAGATGGCTGATATACCGCTAAGAGATACAGTGCCGCTGGAAGCGATTCAGTTGGATAGTGATTTGACCTACGAGGAGAAACCAGTCAAGATTCTCGAATATGCCAGCCGAGTCACCCGCAGCAAGGTTATCAGGTTTTGTAAAGTTCAGTGGAGCCACCACACCGAGGATGAAGCCACACGGGAGGCGAGAGGAAGATTTGCTGAAGGACCACCCTCACCTATTTTCTAGCCAACCCGAATCTCGAGGGCGAGATTCATCTTAAGAGGGGTAGGTTTGTAACATCCCAAATTTTCAATTTGGAATGTTATACATAGATCATCATTGCATGTCATATTTTATTTGCATTTTGGCTTGATCCTAGAAGTTTCACGCAACTCAAGGACCCACCGAGATAGTTGGGGATTTCGTTATTTTCATATTTGAGTTTTCTCAAATTTTGAAAATAGGATCATTTGATTTTATTTATTTTATCTTCAATTATTCCAATTATAAAAATAAGAGAGAGGGAATAAAATGACTTTCCCAAAATAAAGGAATATTGAGGATTTAATAAAAAAATCAAATAAGATTTATTCCGGAGTTTTATTGCTATTTTATTTGAATATAGGAAAAATGTGCGTCTTTCAAAATTGCATTTAGGCCCCAAATAAATGTTCATCTTGTCCGGCTTGATTTTAGAAGTCGGGCAAAATTTATTTCGGGATTTTTGGAGTCCGTTTAGTATTTCTTTTATTTGTTTTTCTGCACGAAGCTATTTAAAAAAAAGGGCGACCGACTTAGGGCCGTACTCGGCCAGGACTTCTCGGGCCAGACCTTTATAAGCCGCCGCCCCAGCCCGTTAAGCCGCCAGCCCCAAACCCTAACCCACCGCCCGCCCGATCCGCCACACAGTCATCGCACGCCACAGCCGCCTTCACCATCGCCAAGATCGCCTCGCCGCCGCCAAGACCACTCACCCGCCGCCATTCGTCGCCGCCTCACCGGAGCCCACAGCCGCTCGCCGGAGCCCATGCCGCCGCGACCCCGCCGGACCCGAGGTAGACGCCTCGGTTTTCGTAAGAAAACCGTTTGGTTTTTTTTTTAAAAACCCTAGGTCCGTTTTTTTATTAGATCGGTTTAGTTTGGTTTTTTCCGGTTTAGTTTATTTAGCGGACATTCGTCCGTATGTTCGTTTTACCGAACGGTTTTCGTCGTTTAGCCGCAGACAGCGAACATTCATTCATTAGCCTGTTCGTCGTTTTCTTTTTCTCGGATTTTCCGCGATTATTTCTGATCGCGATTTCTGATCCAATTTTCGTTTTAGTATAACTTTTCGCATGTTTATTGGAATCAGGCGATTCAAGCGCCTAGAGTTTCGTCTCGAAACCCTCTTTCCGTTTAACCAACTCAAACAAGTTTTTGCTTCTGTAAAATTTGACTTAGATCCAGATTAGTAAACGAAGCTTGTTTCTTTCGCCGTTTGTTTTTCGTCGCTTCGTTTGATTTGATTCTTTTTGCAAACCGGAGTTCTTAAGTTGAACTTTCTAGTTCGATCTCTTATTCGAGTTTTACCTGTGCATTAGATGAGTACTTATTGTTTGTTTGTTTGTTTGCGATAGAGTACCCGGAGTGCGCCGCTTGCTACTTCGAATCTCTTGGTTTCACGGATCATCAGCAAGGCAAGTAACACTTTGATCATATCCCTTTCATACCCAGCTTTTATGCATTAGATCACTCCTCAAACATTGCATGATTAGGATCTAATTAAATTGTGGGTTTTGGGATAGTAGATGAGGTAGTACCTATTACTTGTTTTATTATCAAACCCTTGGGAGTTACTTCTACGTTTGCTTATATTGCCATGCTATGCTAGTAGACGTGGATTGGGTGAGTGTATCCATGACAGATGTGAGATTGTTAATTAATGGTTTATTTAAGGTGGCAACTTTAATACACATCTTGGTGGATTGAGGCACCTGGGTATTCCAGCGATTGCCTATTTTTCTTTATGGACCGCCACCCAGGCTGAAAGGGATCATGAGATTATTCATGCTAGAAACTTCCGTGTGCAGCCACAAGCTACTATGGGCTCTGGCATAGTTGATTAACTCTTGCAAACTCTTACAGTGGTAGACTAGCAGATGTAGGGGAAATTAGGTGTAACGGTCTACCTGATCGTAAGGTGTTAGCGCTTCTGAAAGACTATGTCTCGGTCATCCGTTTCTCAAACACCATGTAGTGCGATAATTCCAACGGAGGAGATCGAGTCTTGTGGGGAAAAGTGCGCAAACCTCTGCAGAGTATATAAACTAATCATGGTTAGCCGTGTCCCCGGTTCTGGACATTTTGAGTATCTAGTACTTGGATTATCATGTGAATCTCATCATGTTACTTTAAATTAATTTTGTTGGGTTAATGATGATGCTTAATTGGGATTGAGAGGGTGTCTACACTCTCAATGTTTAACAACCACCATGATAGTTAAATAAAATGTATTCCTTTGCAATAGGGAAAAATTGGCTCTACGCAAAACTGTAACCATAGAGCTTTCCACCAGCCACATATGCATGTAGTATAGCCTGTTTCTGTTCATTACTCTCTATGTGTTACATTGCCAGCATATTCCATGTGCTTACCCGTTTTTGGGCTGCAACGTTCATGTTGCAGATTTTTCGGACGACGAGTAAGGTGCCTTTAGGTCGTGGTTCTATACTCAGTGATGTCGTTGGAGTTGATGGACTCGCTTATCTTCCAAGCCTTCCGTTGTTATCGTTATTAGATGGCTTTAAGCCATATTTATTGTAATAAGTTCTCTTTTGAGACTTTTCGATGTAATAAGTGTGTGATTGCTAATCTGTTATAAATCCTTCAAGTACCGTGCATGTCAGCATTACTGATCCAGGGATGACACTAATGCACAGAGATCAGACTGTTTGAGGTCTGGTCGCTACAAGTGCAAAGATGCTTTTATCTCTAAGTATTTTCCTCCCGCTAAGATCATATCTCTTAGAAACGATATTATGAATTTTAAGCAACTTGATCATGACCATGTTGCACAAGCTTGGGAGAGGATGAAATTAATGATACGTAATTGCCCTACTCATGGTTTGAATTTGTGGATGATTATACAAAAAATTTATGCCGGATTAAATTTTGCTTCTAGAAACCTTTTAGATTCGGCCGCGGGAGGCACTTTTATGGAAATCACTTTAGGAGACGCTACTAAACTCCTAGATAATATTATGGTTAATTATTCTCAATGGCACACTCGAAAGATCCACTAATAAAAAAGTGCATGCGATAGAAGAAATTAATGTTTTGAGTGGAAAGATGGATGAACTTATGAAATTATTTGCTACTAAGAGTGTTTCTTCTGATCCTAATGATATGCCTTTGTCTACTTTGATTCAGAATAATAATGAATCTATGGATGTGAATTTTGTTGGTAGGAATAATTTTGGTAACAACACGTATAGAGGAAACTTTAATCCTAGGCCTTATCGTAGTAATTCCTCTAATAATTATGGAAACTCCTACAACAACTCTTATGGAAATTTTAATAAGATGTCCTCTGAATTTGAGACTAGTGTTAAAGAGTTTATGAATTCTCAAAAGAATTTTAATGCTTTGCTTGAAGAGAAATTGCTTAAAGTTGATGAATTGGCTAGGAACGTTGATAGAATTTCTCTTGATGTTGATTCTTTAAAGCTTAGATCTATTCCTCCTAAGCACCAATTGATTCTTTAAAGCTTAAATTCTCCTCATGCTTATAGTCAAAATAAAGCGTTTACCAAACATATTGTTGATGCCTTGATGCAATCTTATGAGGAAAAACTTGAGTTGGAAGTCTCTATCCCTAGAAAACTTTATGATGAGTGGGAACCAACTATTAAAATTAAGATTAAGGATCATGAATTTTATGCTTTATGTGATTTGGGTGCTAGTGTTTCCACTATTCCCAAAACTTTGTGTGATTTGCTAGATTTCCGTGATTTTGATGATTGCTCTCTAAACTTGCACCTTGCGGATTCCACTATTAATAAACCTATGGGAAGAATTAATGATGTTCTTATTGTTGCAAATAGGAATTATGTGCCCGTATATTTTATCGTTCTTGATATAGATTGCAATCCTTCATGTCCTATTATTCTTGGTAGACCTTTCCTTAGAACGATTGGTGCAATTATTGATATGAAGGAAGGGAATATTAGATTCCAATTTCCATTAAAGAAAGGCATGGAACACTTTTCTAGGAAGAAAATAAAATTACCATATGAATCTATTATGAGAGCCACTTATGGATTGCCTACCAAAGATGGCAATACCTAGATCTATCCTTGCTTTTATGCCTAGCTAGGGGCGTTAAACGATAGCGCTTGTTGGGAGGCAACCCAATTTTATTTTTAGTTTTTTGCTTTTGTTTCTGTTTAGGAATAAATAATCCATCTACCTTCTGTTTAGATGTGGTTTTATGTTTTAATTAGTGTTTGTGCCAGGTTAAACCTATAGGATCTTCTTGGATGATAGTTATTTGATCTTGCTGTAATTTCCAGAAACTTTTGGTTCACGAACAAAATTGTTAAAAATTACCAGAACGTGATAAAATAGTTATTCCAATTTCTGCTGATCAATAAACAAATTTCCTAGTTCTTCCTATTTGTGCTTAATTTTTGGAGTACATAAGTTTGCGTTAGTTACAGATTACTACAGACTGTTCTATTTTTGACAGATTCTGTTTTTCGTGTGTTGTTTGCTTATTTTGATGAATCTATGGCTAGTAAAATAGTTTATAATCCATAGAGAAGTTGGAATACAGTAGGTTTAACACCAATATAAATAAAGAATGAGTTTGTTACAGTACCTTGAAGTGGTCTTTTGGTTTCTTTTGCTAACAGAGCTCACGAGATTTCTGTTGAGTTTTGTGTTGTGAAGTTTTCAAGTTTTGGGTGAAATATTTTTTGATGGATTATGGAACAAGGAGTGGCAAGAGCCTAAGCTTGGGGATGCCCATGGCATCCCCAATATAATCCAAGGACACCAAAAAGTCAAAGCTTGGGGATGCCCCCGGAAGGCATCCCCTCTTTCGTCCACTTCCATCGGTAACTTTACTTGGAGCTATATTTTTATTCACCACATGATATGTGTTTTGCTTGGAGCGTCTTGTATTATTTGCATCTTTGCTTTTTAGTTTACCACAATCATCCTTGATGTATACACCTTTTGAGAGAGCCATACATGAATTGGAATTTGATAGAATACTCTATATGCTTCACTTATATCTTTTAGAGCACGGTGGTGGATTTGTTTTATAGAAACCTTTGATCTCTCATGCTTCACTTAGATTATTTTGAGAGTCTTAAATAGCATGGTAATTTGCTTAATAATAATGATATGCTTGGTATTCAAGATTTGTAAAACTTTCTTTTGAGTGCGTTGAATACTAAGAAAAGTTTGATGCTTGATAATTGTTTTGAGATATGGAGGTAGTAATATTAGAGTCATGCTAGTTGAGTAGTTGTGAATTTGAGAAATACTTGTGTTAAAGTTTGTGATTCCCGTAGCATGCACGTATGGTGAACCGTTATGTGATGAAGTCGGAGCATGATTTATTTATTGATTGTCTTCCTTATGAGTGGCGGTCGGGGACGAGCGATAGTCTTTTCCTACCAATCTATCCCCCTAGGAGCATGCGTGTAATACTTTGCTTTGATAACTTGTAGATTTTTGCAATAAGTATATGAGTTCTTTATGACTAATGTTGAGTCCATGGATTATACGCACTTTTCTTACCCTTCCACCATTGCTAGCCTTTCTAATACCACGCACTTTTCGCCGGTATCATACACCCACCATATACCTTCCTCAAAACAGCCACCATACCTACCTATCATGGCATTTCCATAGCCATTCCGAGATATATTGCCATGCAACTTTCCACCGTTCCGTTTATGACACGCTCCATCATTGTCATATTGCTTAGCATGATCATGTAGTGGACATCGTATTTGTGGCAAAGCCACCGTTCATAATTCTTTCATACATGTCACTCATGAATCATTGCATATCCCGGTACACCGCCGGAGGCATACACATAGAGTCATATTAAGTATCGAGTTGTAATTGTTGAGTTGTAAGTAAATAAAAGTGTGATGATCATCATTTTTTGAGCATTGTCCCAAGTGAGGAAAGGATGATGGAGACTATGATTCCCCCACAAGTCGGGATGAGACTCCGGACGAAAAAAAAGGAGAAAAGAGGCCATAAAAAAAGAGAAAAGACCCAAATAAAAAAAATGAGAGAAAAAGAGAGAAGGGACAATGTTACTATCCTTTTACCACACTTGTGCTTCAAAGTAGCACCGTGATCTTCATATTAGAGAGTCTCTCATTTTGTCACTTTCATATACTAGTGGGAATTTTTCATTATAGAACTTGGCTTGCATATTCCAATGATGGGCTTCCTCAAATTGCCCTAGGTCTTCGTGAGCAAGCGAGTTGGATGCACACCCACTTAGTTTCTTTTGTTGAGCTTTCATATACTTATAGCTCTAGTGCATCCGTTGCATGGCAATCCCTACTCACTCACATTGATATCTCTTGATGGGCATCTCCATAGCCCGTTGATACGCCTAGTTGATGTGAGACTATCTTCTCCCTTTTTGTCTTCTCCACAACCACCATCCTATTCCACATATAGTGCTATATCCATGGCTCACGCTCATGTATTGCGTGAAGATTGAAAAAGTTTTGAAAATGTCAAAAGTATGAAACAATTGCTTGGCTTGTCATCGGGGTTGTGCATGATTTAAATACTTTGTGTGGTGAAGATAGAGCATAGCCAGACTATACGATTTTGTAGGGATAACTTTCTTTGGCCATGTTATTTTGAGAAGACATGATTGCTTTGTTAGTATGCTTGAAGTATTATTATTTTTATGTCAATATTAAACTTTTGTCTTGAATCTTTTGAATCTGAATATTCATACCACAATTAAGAAGAATTACATTGAAATTATGCCAAGTAGCACTCTGCATCAAAAATTCTCTTTTTATCATTTACCTACTCGAGGACGAGCAGGAATTAAGCTTGGGGATGCCTGATATGTGATACGTCTCCAACGTATCTATAATTTTTGATTGCTCCATGCTATATTATCTACTGTTTTGGACCATATTGGGCTTTATTTTCCACTTTTATGTTACTTTTGGGACTAACCTATTAACCGGAGGCCCAGCCTAGATTTGCTATTTTTTGCCTATTTCAGTGTTTCAAAGAAACGGAATATCAAACGGAGTCCAAACGGAATGAAACCTTCGGGAACGTGATTTTCTCACCGAATATGACCCAGGAGACTTGGACCCTACGCCAAGGAAGCTTCAAGGTGGGCACGAGGTAGGGGGGCGCGCCCTCCCCCCCCCCCCCCAGGCGCGCCCTCCACCCTCATGGGGCCCACGAAGCTCCACCGACGTAGTTCTTCCTCCTATATATACCTACGTACCACCGCCGCAACTTTCTGTATCTACGAGATCCCTTCTTGGGGCCTGTTCCGGAGCTCCGCCGGAAGGGGAATCCACACGGAGGGCTTCTACATCATCATCATAGCCTCTCCAATGAAGTGTGAGTAGTTTGCCTCAGACCTTCGGGTCCATAGTTAGTAGCTAGATGTCTTCTTATCTCTTTTTGGATCTCAATACAATGTTCTCCCCCTCTCTCGTGGAGATCTATTCGATGTAATCTTGTTTTTGCGGTGTGTTTGTTGAGATCGATGAATTGTGGGTTTATGATCAAGATTATCTATGAGAAATATTTGAATCTTCTCTGAATTTTTTTATGTATTATTGGTTATCTTTGCAAGTCTCTTCGAATTATCCGTTTGGTTTGGCCAACTAGATTGGTAGTTCTTGCAATGGGAGAAGTGCTTAGCTTTGGGTTCAATCTTGCGGTGTCCTTTCCCAAAGGATGAGGGGCAGCTAGGCACGTATTGTATTGTTCCCGTCGAGGATAACAAGATGGTGTTTTTATCATATTGCATGAATTTATCCCTCTACATCATGTCATCTTGCTTAAGGCGTTACTCTGTTTTCATTAACTTAATACTCTAGATGCATGCTGGATAGCGGTCGATGAGTGGAGTAACAGTAGTAGATGCGGTGAGTCGGTCTACTTGTCTCGGACGTGATGCCTATATACATGATCATACCTAGATACTCTCCTAACTATGCTCAATTCTGTCAATTGCTCAATAGTAATTTGTTCACCCGCCGTAAAATACTTATGCTCTTGAGAGAAGCCACTAGTGAAATCTATGGCCCCCGGGTCTATTCTCATCATATTAATCTTCCTACGCTTTATTATTGCTTTGCTTTTTTACTTTGCTTTTTATTTTACTTTGCATCCTGATACCAAAAATACCAAAAATATTATCTATCATCTCTATCAGATCTCACCCTCGTAAGTGACCGTGAAGGGATTGACAACCCCTAATCGCGTTGGTTGCGTTGAGCTATTTGTTTTGTGTAGGCACGAGGGACTTGCGCGTGGCCTCTGTAACACTCCAAAAAAAAATTATTTGGTTTTCATCAAATTCTTTAATTAATTGGAAGGAGGTTATTTAAATTTTTTTTCCTAAAGCCTCTCCTTCTCAAATCTTTTATGACAAATGTTTTATGTGTTCTTCTCAACCTTAATTTTGGGTCTTAAGGGTTTTTCATTTTGTGTTGGCTCAAAACAAATAATCTTGGAAAGTTTTTACAATTCTGTCTATTAAAAAGTATTCCTACAAATTATGGATTTATTCTTCTCCATTCAAAAATTTCTCTCTTGCCATGGCCTATGTAGAAAATTTTCTTCCAAAACCCACCTCCCTACTTTGGATCAAGCCTAGCATCAAATTCCAACAAGTTTCAACCTCCCCCAGATTTTATTCCTATTTACTTTAACCTCAAAATCTTTTCTGTCATTAAATTTGGACCTTAAAGATTTACAAAGGAACTGCCAGATTTCCTTTGAGTTTTGACTCCAAATAAATTCCTATGGCTAGTCCTTAGCACCCTCAACCAAGATCCCTCAAGATCTGCTGGTCCACAGTTCAAATTTTTCTAAATGTGCTTGCTGCAAGTTTGGACCAGATTTGCCATTTTTGGTAAAATTCATTCTTTTTCTTTTCCTAAAAATCTGAGATAATTCAGGCAGTCTCCAGATGCATCAAGAGATCACCTCACCAAGGATTAGCTCAAGAAAAATCTTCCACGTGCCTAAAACATTTCGTCGAACAGCTGGCGTGCACTGTTTCTGTTCATATTCAGAAATTCAGTGTTTCAGTTCACAGACGATGTCGTTTTCGTCAGTCGGGAGCATCAATCTCGCCAGTGCTCTCGTTGGCCCGTTGCTCACTGCTCCCCCTTCTTATCCATCGCGCCGCACGGTCTTCTGGATGGGTGCGAGCATCGGCGGTGAGCTGGCGGGGGTAAATCGCCCTCGTGAGCGGCGGCAGCAACGCTCGCTGCGGCCGCCAGACATGCACATCGTGGAACGACGCTGTCCAGCATCGCCCACACCACCAGGAGCCTCCGCGTGGCCATCCCCTTCCCTGTGCGTGCTGCAGAGCCGTTGTCATGGCCTGGAAAGCGCAGAGCGTGCTCCCTGCCGCCGACGTGCCCGTGAGGCCGTTCCGTCGAGAACTTGGAGTGTCACCCAAATTGTACCAAGTTTAGCCGTTGAACGGAACCAGTGAACCAATCCGTTGATGCCCAGTCGCTTAAACCTCCAGTCCAACCTCTGCCTCGCCGTAATCACTCGCCGGAGAAATCCCGTTCTCGGCAACCGCCTCGGGCCGGCTATAAATGGAGGCCCCGAGCTCATTCCTGACCCAGCACCTCCCCTCCTCCCCTCAGAACCTCGCCACGCCCATCAGAGGGCCTTGGGAGAGCCTTCTTCCCCGACTCCGGCCGCCCCGATCCGCTTCGGGCTTCGGCAAGATTCTCTCTGGTGAGTGCATCCCCGCCTCCCAAACTGCGTCAGTGGCCTCCTAGTACACCCACTCCTCTAACCCGCGCTTCAATTTGGCGTCTGCAGCCCTCCCCGGCGAGATCCATCCTCGACCGAGCCACCGTCCGCCGGAGAGGAGGCCGTCGTCGACGTGGTGGTCGTCGACGACCAACTCCACCACCCACATACGCGGGAGAGCTCAGTGAGTCCGTAGGTACTTTCCGTTCCCCCTACCTCGTCGTGGATCGACGCCAGCGACCACCGCGATCCTCGGGCGCTGGTGTGCTCTGTTTTGAACTTTTAAACCTGATGGGTGCGACCCCCTCGTCAGCCTCTCCTCTCTTATTCGAACCGTTTTCTGAAAATGCCTTCGGGCGAAGTACGTGTTCCCTTTGGGTTGACGTATTTCCAGCCGAAGCGTTTTATATTTTTCTAAACTAGCCCCAGGAAAGTTTCTTTTTCATTACAGTTTATCCCTGGACTAAAACCTTAATAAATTTAAAATAAAAGATGATTTTGAGTTGATTCTTTTTCTATCATCTTTATTTTTCAATCTAGTTTTTTATCATATTTATTTGAAAAATATTTGGAACAATTTTTATGCACGCACGGTATTTACATTAGTATCCGATTTCTTTTATAACATAGATACCGAAGGAGGTGACAGAGCCGCAAACTTCGCCGAGCTAGACTCCGACTACTCTGAACCAAGGAAGCATGTTTGAACCTTTGATATGATGAGTGTCTTGCATGTTTGCTTGAGTAGTTTTCTCATGGCATGTTTATATATGTATTAGTGAATGTTATATTGCATGCAAGGCGGCTACAAGTGAGCTTCAAAATTTTGATGTGTTGATATGATGGTGATATAACATGATCGTGTGGTGGCATGATAGGTTGCAAGCTGGTATTGTTAAAGCATGCCAGTCTTATGTCAACCGTTTAACTCCAGTATTAACGTGGATCAAGTCATGTTCCCGTTCGTTCTTTTTTTTCGTGCTGCCACATGTCTTCTGCAAATAATGCGGTCTAGTCAGTTGCAAACCTCTTTCCTTGTACACACCAAATAGAGGGGCCGCAACGAGGGTTCCATGGCCCTGGATTAAAGCCCATCATCCGGTCAGGGGGCATGGGTGTTTCCAGTTGGGACCGAGAGGGGGGCACCCCTTAGAGCGCGTGATATAAATTTGATCCCATGCTACTCGAGGTTGTGGCCTCCCGTCTTAGAGTTTTTCTTGAGCGTTGACTAGGGTGATTCCTGGCAGCGGAATGTGGAATGGGTGTGTACTGGTCAGATGTGTTTCTTCTAAAATACCGTAAACGGAACTAGTCCTCTGTGACTACGGAAATCCGTTGGCTGTGGGTAAAGAGTACAAACTCTGCAGAGTCAAAACCATTCGAGTAACCGTGTCCATGGTCAAGGACTGTGATCAACATATCAATGTCAGTATCAGTGTCAGTCTCAATGTCTGTCTCAGCATCAGTCTCAGTGTCGGTCTCAGTGACAATCTCCGGTGAATAAACATGAGTGGTAAACACGGCTGAATGTTATTCATGTGGATGGACTAACCAGTTTATTATTATGTACTGACTATTTCCTTGGGATGATTTAAATTCATGAGCTACTTAAATTCGAATGGTGAAATATGAGCCCTTTATGTGATGTCGCTCAGACGTCCGACTGTGGCATTCTTGTTATTTACTTTTGATATAAGCCCTTTATGTGATGTCGCTCAGACGTCCGACTGTGGCATTCTTATTATTTACTTTTGATATAAGCCCTTTATGTGATGTCACTCAGACGTCCGACTGTGGCATCCATGTTATTTACTTTCATTTTAAGCCCTTTTCGAGATGTCGCTTAGATGTCCGACTGTGGCACGCACTGTCATTTACATTTCAATATAAGCCATTTATGTGGTGTCGCCCTGACGCCCGACTGCGGCATGTTAATTTATTCTTACCTTTCGAGGCGTCGCTTCAGACACCCGATCGGTCTTCACTTATTTTATTGGGATTTCGAGAGGACTACCGCCTGACTTCCTTTTTATTTTACATGCAGTGAAAAATTTATTGTCTGAGTGCGCATTACTAGTCTGCTCATGTGCATCATGTTTGCATTTGTTATATCTTATGTCCAAACTGTCTTGCCAGTACATTCAAAGTACTCACCTGGCTTGTTGATTTGGCCAGATGTTGACGAAGGCGATCTTATGGATGAAGAGTACGATAGCGAGTCCGACGCCTAGAGGAGTCCCAGTCAGTCCCGTGCGATCCTGGAATTGGCCACTTGTATTATATACGCTTCCGCTACCCAAATAAATTCATCGAGCCTCACTCCGGCGCTCGATGAGCTGTAAGATTTTGGAGTCATGTCACCCACTTCACTGTGACATATCCACCACCACTTTTATTACGAGTCAGTAGTTATGCCACCATACCCTTTGTGTCATATCCGCCTTTATGTATAATATCGGCGTGCTTGTAATAAATTGTTGAGCAACCTCAGCTCAACCCTGTATAATACTTAGTACTTCTGGATTTCTGTATCAAGGGTTTGTCTACCAGTAAGGAGGATTCTTCTAAACTGGTCGGATATAATGGTCGGTCTCCCGATAAATGTTTTATTGGAAACCGGTCCTGACAACCTTGGTACCAGAGCCAGGCTGACTGTAGGAAGCCACTAGGTGCGATCGCTAATCGGTTATTAGCATATTTATCGCTGTTATTTAACATTTTGCAAATGTAGCAATTTTCTGTTGGTCATCATAAATTTATGATTTGAATATTCGGAATTTTGTCTACCTTTGTAGATGGCTGGCAGCGACTGTGAGTCACAGGTGTTCGCCAATGTACCTGAGGGGTTTATCAAGCTTCTTGTCTCCATCACCAAGGTCGCGATCGGGCCATCGGCTCGTCCGAAGTTCACACTCTACCAGCACAAGCTCAGCGACATCGTATCTATGCACCAGGCCGCGGTGCAATTCAAGGGAGGACGTTCTGAGTCACGCCACTTCCGATTTGTGGGAAGGGCCATGCCTACGGAGAGGCATGCCATGCAGATGGCTGCCCGTGAGGCGATAGCTCATCTCCGGGATGCTCTTCCTTCGATGAAGGCTCGTCGCTACCGCTACCTCCCATGCCACGTGCCATACACTTGTCACTATGCATTCACTTGCCCTAGGGGGAGAGAGAGATGAGGCTATTGAAATGTTGGTTGAGTATCTCAAGGCTCTTGAGGCAGCTTTTGATAACCTTGTGGACGACCTTGTGGCTGCTCGTATGGACTTTGTTCAAGGTTGTTTCGCCAACAGGAGGGAGCTCCTCCATACGGCACCACCACTGACTTTCGTCTCGTCCTCAGCATCCTATACACTTGCCATCTTAGCCACCGCTCGCCGCCTGCCTACCACTGAGGAGTTTGACCAAGTCATTGCTCCTACTCCGGTCGATCTTGCACCACTGCCGCGCCCGCACCAACTCCTCAACTCAAGATTGCTACCTTTGGAGCCTATTAGTGAGGAGGAGGTTGAGTCTCCAAAGATCTTGGGTCTTACCCTCGGCAGCCGAGGGAAGTTTTTACCATCTCCGATCGAGTGCGCCTAGCAGCCGTGCGATGTACCAGCTTGTATGATATGTTTATATGTATATAGGTTTGATGAGAAGTAGTTTGTGTGCGCATCATGTAGGAACTCGGAGAAGTGCACTAGCCTAAATAACATGTCAGGAAGGTGTACGCACATCTTGAATGATGTATTGTATAATTACGACTTGCGTGTAAGATATGTACTGAGCGGTCCTTCTCCATGCGCAATCAAATATTTTCTTGGAAAAATCTTGGAGTCTTTAAAAATTCCGCTTTCACAAAATTATTTATTTTTGCCACTCAGTTTTTCTCATGAGTTCTGCAAAAATACCCCAGAGTGGAAAATGCCTCGTCCCTGGACTCGTTCCATGCCAAGTCCGCCGGAAGAGAATTATGGTACCCAGACAAGCAACAATTTCACACATGGGTAGTCAAGTCGGCAAGGCAGTGAAGCAGCATTTTCTCAAGTATGCCGCCTTTATGAGCAAAGCCAGCAGCAGCATCAAGAAATGATGAATCATGTTATCAACATGGGAAATCACCGTGAACCATATCAGCAGCATTCCAAATTGTCTGAACTACAAAATACGCGTCCCCCAACGTTCTCTCACACTGATAGACCTCTTGAGGCCGATGATTGGCTTCGAGACATTGAAAGGAAGTTGATTATTGCACAATGTTCGGACCGTGAGAAGGTACTTTACGCACCTCACTACCTCACTGGAGCAGCTGCATCATGGTGGGAAAATTTCCTACACAGGCACCCCAATGAAAATAGCATCACCTGGGAAGAATTTAAAGAAGGTTTTCATGGGGCGCACATTCCCAGAAGCATTATGAAGATCAAGAAAAGGGAGTTTGATGACCTCAAACAGAGAAGCATGATGTGGATCGAGTACAATAGTCGGTTTACTCAATTATCTCGTTATGCCAACGAAGAGCATATGCCTGAAAATAAAAAGATGGAAAAAATTGGACGGTCTGGCACAAACACTTAAATGCCAGCTGGTCGTACACACCTTTCCGGATTTCAAAACACTTGTGGACAAAGCCATTACATTGGAAAATGAGCGCCGCAGCTTGGAGGATTTTCGCAAGCGCAAAATGGACCAGAATACTCATGCTCGCAACAACCGGAACAAGACTGATTTTCAGAAAAATGGAGCAAACAAGTCCATGACCAATGTTCCACGCCCAAACAAAAAATTTCATGCAAGGGACAAGGATTTTACGTGTCGCCCAGGTGTTACTTGCTACGCTTGTGGAGAGGAAGGACACTATGCCAAACAGTGCCCAAAACCAAGAAACTCGGCCCCCAAGCCGAACAACGGTGAAATAATTCAGCCCCCAAGCGTAACAACTTCAACCCCAATAACAATCACAAGAAGGGCCACTTGAACCATGTGACCAAGGAGGAAGCCTGAGAATGCCCCGGATATCGTACTGCATGCGTTCCCTGTCAACACAATACCTGCCATGGTTTTGTTTGATTCAGGAGCTTCTCATTCGTTCATTTCAAAGAAATTTGCTTTGCAACATGATTTTTCGATGCTTCCCTTGGAAAAATCCATGATCATCAAGTCCCCCGAGATCAAGCAAATCACTCAGAGTTACTGCCAAGGTATGGTTATTGAGATTGAGGGACTGAAGTTTCAGGCAAACCTCATTGTATTGGAAAATAAGGGACTGGATGTTATCCTAGGAATGGACTAGTTAACCACCAACAAGGGATTTATCAACTGCTTCAATCGGACTGTAATTCTTACCCATCATCACGGGAAGACGATAAAAAATTGCAGCTCAAGAAAGACCAATATCACGGCAACCAAGGTTGAACAAGGTGGACATTTCAGAGTTAAGAAAAGTTCCAATGGTGTGTGAGTTCCCTGTCGTATTTCCCGAAGAACTATCAGGCATGCCACCAGACCGGGAAATAGAGTTCAACATTTAACTAGCACTTGGAAGCACCCCCATTTACAAGAAACCCTATAGAATGGCACCCTCCAAGTTGGTAGAATTAAAGAAGAAAATAAAAGAATTACTGGACAAATGATTTATTCGGGCCAGCTCCTCACCTTGGGGTTCACCAGTGTTATTTGCCAAGAAAAAGGATGGGACACTGAGATTATGTATAGACTATCGAGCACTCAACATGGTCACCATCAAGAACAAATATCCGATGCCACAGATAAATGATTTATTCGACCAGCTCGCACAAGCCAAGGTTTTCTCAAAAATTGATTTAAGGTCGGGGTATCATCAATTAAAAGTACGGACAAAAGATATCCCTAAGACAGCATTCACCTCCAGATACGGATTATATGAATTTGCAGTAATGCCGTTTGGACTGACAAACGCCCTCGCATATTTTGTCCACCTCATGAACAAAGTGTTTATGAAGTTTATGGACAAATTTGGTGTGGTGTTCATTGATGATATTCTGGTATACTCTAAGACACCAGAAGAACATGTTGAACATCTTAGAATTGTACTGGGAGAATTAAGGAAACATCAATTATACGCCAAATTCAGCAAATGCGAATTTTGGTTAAGACATGTTGGTTTTCTAGGCCACGTATTGACCCAAGAAGGTGTTGCCGTGGACCCAGAAAAGGTCAAGGCCGTACTTGGTCGAAACCACCAATAGCGTAATGCATCGTCTGAAGTTTCCTAGGAATGGCTGGATATTACCGAAGGTTTATTGAGGGTTCTCCACCATAGCAAAACCAATGACACAGTTACTCAAGAAGGATAAGAAATTTGTATGGACTGAAGCGTGCGAGAAAAGTTTCCAAGAACTCAAAAGGAAATTAACGACATCACCAGTATTGGTTATACCAGACACACACAAGAGTTTTGAAGTATATTGTGACGCATCCTGGAAGGGCCTCAGATGCGTACTAATGCAAGAAGGCAAAGTAGTCGACACGCCTGTGCAACTACGAAAGCATGAAGAAAATTATCCTACTCATGACTTGGAATCGGCAGCAGTCATTCATGCACTCAAAGAGTGGAGGCACTTTTTGCTTGGAAATCATTGTGAAATATATACGGACCATAAAAGCCTCAAATATATTTTCACGCAACCAGAACTCAATTTACGGCAACGGCGCTGGTTGGAATTAGTGAAAGATTATGATGTTGACATTCACTACCATCCAGGAAAGGCGAATGTAGTGGCAGATGCTCTTAGTCGAAACCCCAGCTCGGGCAATGACAATCTACAAAACTTGAGACCTGAATTTCAGCAGGAGTTCGCCAAACTCAACTTGGTGATGGTCACTAAAGGCGATGTGTCAAATTTGGAAATACAGCCCACCCTAATGGAACAGATTAAGAAGGCTCAGCATGGACACCCCAGCAACGAAGGCATAAAGAGGAAAGTGAATCTGGGAAAAGCTTCAGAATTCGTCGTAGATGATAAGGGAATATTATGGTACGGGAACAGACTTTGCGTACCAAATATAGAGGACCTCAAACAGCAAATTCTGGTTGAAGGCCACACCGCTCCATATTCAATCCACCCTGGAGGAACCAAAATGTACAAGGACATTCAGGAACATTTTTGGTGGCACGGTATGAAGAGGGATATAGCCACATTCATTGCATGTTGTGATTCATGTCAGCGCATTAAAGCCGAGCACCAAAAACCAGCAGGGCTATTACAGCCAAACAGGATACCTGAGTGGAAATGGGACGAAATTGGGATGGATTTTATTGTCGGACTACCTCGGTCACAACATGGAAATGATGCCATATGGGTCATCACAGATAGATTAACTAAGGTGGCACATTTCATCCCAGTAAAGACAACCCACACCACTCAGAAAACTTGCCAAACTTTACCTCTCCCGTATAGTTTATGCGCATGGAGTTCCGAAGACTATAATATCCGACAGGGGCACTCAATTCGTCTCCAAATTTTGGGATCATTTACAACAAGCTCTGGGAACTCAACTAGTGTTCAGTACAACATACCACCCCTAGGCTGGAGGACAAACTGAACGTGTGAACCAAATTCTAGAGGACATGCTGAGGGCATGTGTTCTCACCTATGGAACCAGTTGGGAAGAAAGCTTGTCGTATGTCGAGTTCGCATACAACAACAGTTACCAAGCCAGTATACAAATGGCGCCTTTTGAAGCCTTGTACGGGCGAAGATGTCGTACCCCATTAAATTGGTCAAAAACAGGAGACAGTCGTATCTTCGGCCCGGACATGCTCAAGGAAGCTGAGGAGAAAGTTAGACTAATCAGGGATCGACTCAAGACAGCCCAGAGCCGACAAAAGAGCTATTACGATCAAAAACATCGTGAAGTCAGCTTTGAACCTGGTGAATATGTGTATCTACGAGTATCTCCTATGAGGGGCCTGCAACGATTCAAAGTTAAAGTAAAGCTAGCACCACAGTTTATTGGACCCTTTTGTGTAATTGCATGAAGAGGCACAGTAGCCTACCAGCTAGACCTACCCGAAGAGCTGTCAGACGTCCACGACGTGTTCCACGTCTCACAGTTGAGGAAATGTGTAAGCAACCCAGAGAAGCACGTATCTCACGAGAGCATTGACGTGCAACCAGACCTCACCTACAGGGAACGTCCAATAAAAATATTGGAGGAATCTGAAAGGAGGACCCGTCAGAAAACAATTAAGTTTTTCAAGGTTCAGTGGAGCAATCACACCAAGGATGAAGCAACATGGGAAAGACATGACTTTCTTCGGACAGAGTACCCACACCTATTTGAGGATCAGCTGAAATCTCGGGGACGAGATTTTTCCTAAGGGGGTAGGTGTTGTAACACTCCAAAAAAATTTTATTTGGTTTTCATCAAATTCTTTAATTAATTGGAAGGAGGTTATTTAATTTTTTTCCTAAAGCCTCTCCTTCTCAAATCTTTTATGACAAATGTTTTATGTGTTCTTCTCAACCTTGATTTTGGGTCTTGAGGGTTTTTCATCTTGTGTTGGCTCAACACAAATAATCTTGGAAAGTTTTTACAATTCTTTCTATTAAAAAGTATTCCTACAAATTATGGATTTATTCTTCTCCATTCAAAAATTTCTCTCTTGCCATGGCCTATGTAGAAAATTTTCTTCCAAAACCCACCTCCCTACTTTGGATCAAGCCTAGCATCAAATTCCAACAAGTTTCAACCTCCCATAGATTTTATTCCTATTTATTTTAACCTCAAAATCTTTTCTGTCATTAAATTTGGACCTTAGAGATTTACAAAGGAACTGCCAGATTTCCTTTGAGTTTTGACTCCAAATAAATTCCTCTGGCTAGTCCTTAGCACCCTCAACCAAGATCCCTCAAGATCTGCTGGTCCACAGTTCAAATTTTTCAAAATGTGCTTGCTGCAAGTTTGGACCAGATTTGCCATTTTTGGTAAAATTCATTCTTTTTCTTTTCCTAAAAATTTGAGATAATTCAGGCAGTCTCCAGATGCATCAAGAGATCACCTCACCAAGGATCAGCTCAAGAAAAATCTTCTACATGCCTAAAACATTTCATCGAATAGTCATGGCGTGCCTTTGTTTCGCTCATATTCAGAAATTCAAGAGTTTGATTCGTAGACGATGTCGTTTTAAATCGGTCAGCGGCGTCAATCTACTTGATGCTCTTGTTGGCCCGTTGCTCACTTGCTCCCCTTCTTATCCATCGCGCCGCACGGTCGTCCGGACGGGTGCAAGCGTCGGCGGTGAGCTGGCAGGGGTGCATCGCCCCCCTGAGCGGGGGCAGCAACGCTCGCTGCGGCCACCAGAGAAGCACAGCGTGGAACGGCGCCGTCCAGCACCGCCCACACCACCAGGAGCCTCCGCGTGGCCATCCCCTTCCCTGTGCATGCTGCAGAGGCGTCATTGTGGCCTGGAAAGCGCAGAGCGCGCTCCCTGCCGCCGACGTGCCCGTGAGGCCGTTCCGTCGAGAACTTGGAGTGTCACCCAAATAGTACCAAGTTACCCGTTGAACGGAACCAGTGAACCAATCCGTTGATGCCCAGTCGCTTAAACCTCCAGTCCAACCTCTGCCTCGCCGTAATCACTCACCGGAGAAACCTCGTTCTCGGCAACTGCCCCGGGCCGGCTATAAATGGAGGCCCCGAGCTCGTTCCTAACCCAGCACCTCCCCTCCTCGCCTCAGAACCTCGCCACGCCCATCAGAGGGCCTCGGGAGAGCCTTCTTCCCTGACTCCGGCCGCCCCGATCCGCTTCGGACTCCGGCAAGATTCTCTCCGGTGAGAGCACCCCCGCCTCCCAAACTGCGTCATTGGCCTCCTAGTACACCCACTCCTCTAACCCGTGCTTCAATTTGGCGTCTACAGCCCTCCTCGGTGAGATCCATCCTCGACCGAGCCACCGTCCGCCGGAGAGGAGGCCGCCGTCGGCGTGGTGCTCGCCGATGACCAACTCCACCACCCACAGACGCGGGAGAGCTTAGTGAGTCCGTAGGTACTTTCCGTTCCCCCTACCTCGCTGTGGATCGACGCTGGTGACCACCGCGATCCTCGGGCGCCGGTGTGCTCTGTTTTGAACTTTTAAACCTGACGGGTGGGACCCCCTCGTCAGCCTCTCCTCTCTTATTCGAACCGTTTTCTGAAAACGCCTTCGGGCAAAGTACGTGTTCCCTTTGGGTTGACGTATTTCCAGCCGAAGCATTTTCTGTTTTTCTAAACTAGCCCCTGGAAAGTTTCTTTTTCATTACAGTTTAGTCCCTGGACTAAAACCTTAATAACTTTTAAACAAAAGATGATTTGAGTTGATTCTTTTCTATCATCTTTATTTTTCTATCTAGTTTTTTTATCATATTTATTTGAAAAATATTTGGAACAATTTTTATGCACGCACGGTATTTACATTAGTATCTGATTTCTTTTATAACGTAGATACCGAAGGAGGTGACGGAGCCGCAAACTTCGCCGAGCTAGACTCCGACTACTACAAACCAAGCAATCATGTTTGAACCTTTGATATGATGAGTGTCTTGCATGTTTGCTTGAGTAGTTTTCTCATGGCATGTTTATATACGCATTAGTGAATGTTATATTGCATGCAAGGCGGCTACAAGTGAGCTTTGAAATTTTGATGTCTTCATATGATGGTGATATAACATGATCGTGTGGTGGCATGATAGGTTGCAAGCTGGTATTGTTAAAGCATGCCAGTCTAATGTCAACCGTTTAACTCCAGTATTAACATGGATCAAGTCATGTTCTCGTTCATTCTTTTTTTTCATGCTGCCACATGTCTTCTGCAAAGAATGCGGTTTAGTCAGTTGCAAACCTCTTTCCTTGTACACACCAAATAGAGGGGCCGCGATGAGGGTTCCATGGCCCTGGATTAAAGCCCGTCATCCGATCAGGGGGCATGGGTGTTTCCGGTTGGGACCGAGAGGGGGCACCCCTTAGAGTGCGCGATATAAATTTGATCCCATGCTACTCGAGGTTGTGGCCTCCCCGTCTTAGAGTTTTTCTTGAACGTTGCCTAGGGTGATTCCTGGCAGTGGAATGTGGAATGGGTGTGTACTGGTCAGATGTGTTTCTTCTAAAATACCGTAAACGGAACTAGTCCTCTGTGACTACGGAAATCCGTTGGCTGTGGGTAAAGAGTACAAACTCTGCAGAGTCAAAACCATTCGAGTGACCGTGTCTATGGTCAAGGACTGTGATCAACATATCAATGTCAGTATCAGTGTCAGTCTCAACGTCCATCTCAGCGTCAGTCTCAGTGTCTGTCTCAGTGACAATCTCCGATGAATAAACATGAGTGGTAAACACGGCTGAATGTTATTCCTGTGGATGGACTAACCAGTTTATTATTATGTACTGAGTATTTCCTTGGGATGATTTAAATTCGTGAGCTACTTGAATTCGAATGGTGAAATATGAGCCCTTTATGTGATGTCGCTCAGACGTCCGACTATGGCATTCTTGTTATTTACTTTTGATATAAGCCCTTTATGTGATGTCGCTCAGACGTCCGACTGTGGCATTCTTGTTATTTAATTTTGATATAAGCCCTTTATGTGATGTCGCTCAGACGTCCGACTGTGGCATCCATGTTATTTACTTTCATTATAAGCCCTTTTTGAGATGTCGCTTAGACGTCCGATCGCGTAACGCATCATCATTTACATTTCAATATAAGCCCTTTATGTGGTGTCGCCTTGACGCCCGACTGCGGCATGTTAATTTATTCTTACCTTTCGAGGCCTCGCTTCAGACACCCGATCGGTCTTCAGTTATTTTATTGGGATTTCAGGAGGACTACCGCCTAACTTCCTTTTTATTTTACATGCAGTGAAAAATTTATTGTCTGAGTGCGCATTACTAGTCTGCTCATGTGCATCATGTTTGAATTTGTTATATCTTATGTCGAAACTGTCTTGCGAGTACATTCAAAGTACTCACCTGGCTTGTTGATTTGGCCAGATGTTGACGAAGGCGATCTTATGGATGAAGAGTACGATAGCGAGTCCGACGCCTAGAGGAGTCCCAGTCAGTCCCGTGCGACCCTGGAATTGGCCACTTGTATTATGTACGCTTCCGCTACCCAAATAAATTCATCGAGCCTCACTCCGGCTCTCGATGAGCTGTAAGATTTTGGAGTCATGTCACCCACTTCACTGTGACATATCCACCACCACTTTTATTACGAGTCAGTAGTTATGCCACCATACCCTTTGTGTCATATCCGCCTTTATGTATAATATCGGTGTGCTTGTAATAAATTGTTGAGCAGCCTCAGCTCAACCCTGTATAATACTTAGTACTTCTGGATTTCTATATCAAGGGTTTGTCTACCAGTAAGGAGGATTCTTCTAAACTGGTCGGATATAATGGTCGGTCTCCCAATAAATGTTTTATTGGAAAACCGGTCCTGACAGCCTCCTACTGGATTGATACCTTGGTTCTCAAAAACTGAGGGAAATACTAACGCTACTCTGTTGCATCATCCTCTCCTCTTCGGGGAAAACCAACGCAAGCTCAAGACGTAGCAGGGGATTTTTGCACACTCACGATATTGTTGAGTGTGGATTTCCCTTCATGACACTTGTCCAAGTCTTTCTTCAAAGAAGTGACTTGGGCCTTGAGCTCTTTGATTTCCTCTACATGTTTAGTATCAACACAAGTACTAGAGGAAGTATAAGCTTCATTGTTAGAGCAACAAGGCAAGGAAAGTAATTCATCACTAGAAGTACCAATGTTATGAGTAGATGAATTACAAGGACTAGCACATGGCAATATAGCATTTTGAATAGACATAGTGCTTATGTCCACATGAGACTCACTAGATGTTACCTTAGTAATCATAGCCTCATGAGCTAACTTTAGCACCTTATGGGATACTAGAAGATCATCATGAGAGCTTGCAAGCTTTACATGACTTTCTTCCAATTTCCCATAATTGCTAGATAGCAACTCAAGTTGAGCCCTTAGCTCAACATTCTCCTTCAAAATGGATTCTTCACTAGAAATAGAGTTAGTAGCACAAGCATCATCATTAACAACAAGAGGAGAAGGCAACTTGGCAAGATCTTTTGAATATGAAGCTTTAAGTTGTGCATGAGACTCGGTGAGTTTGATGAGCTCACTCTTAATGACCCTTGAGCCATTTTCGAGGTGCCCAAAGTCCTCAAGGAGTTTAGCATGCGCAACTTCAAGCTTCTCATGAAAACATTAGCCACCTCAAGAGCTCTATCATGAGATTCCTTCACTCTAGATAATTCTAGAGCAAAAGTCTCCTCAAGAGATTCCTTGGTGGTTTGTTCAAGTTCGAGAGCTTGGGAGAGGTCCGCGATCTCATTAGCGTAATAACGCTCATGACATTCCATTTTATCAATGGTGACCTCATGCTCCTCAAGACGAGATTCCAACTCATCAATATATTTCTTGCCCTCAATAGCAATAGACATGATTTCCATGAAGTTGGAACGAGCAATTTTATTCTTAAGAAGAGCTTTACAAATCATTTCCCCTTAATTTTTAAGAAGGCAACATCATCATTCTCTTCATCATAATCAACATCATCATCACTCTTGCCATCATCAATATGATCACAAGATATATTGGGATTCAAAGTGGGAGATACCTTTGAAGCCTTGGCCATAAGGCAAAATGCAATAGATGATCATGTAGGATCCCTTGAAGCACCATTCAAGACCACATTTTGTTCCATGGAGTGTTGGATTTCCTCTACATTGTTAGCACAACAACTCGAGGAAAAACATGCGTTTTTATTATGGCAACAAGATATAGCAAGCATATCATCATGAGATTTAGTCAAGCAATTTCTACATGATATGCAAGGACTATCAACACAAGCATGTGAAACATGTAAGGTGCTCAAGTGTTAAAGTCCAAAGAGAGACCATTGCAATAAGATAATGATGAAGGATCACCAAGAACAAGCACACTATCATCATTGCAATGAACACCACTACTCACCCTAGCATTACCTTGTGGCAATCCACATGTAGGTGAAGTAGAAGAAGTTGAGAAGGCAACACGGCCGGAGGTGGAGGGAGAACAATCATCCCCACAAATCTTGGACACACCATATTTATCCTGAAGCTTTGCCCATAACTCATGAGCATCCCGGGCAGCATGAGTTGAAATATAACTGCATTGCTCAAAGCATCGAAAAGCACATTAGAAGCTTGAGCATTGAGATAAGAGTTTTTCTCATCCTCTAAAGATAATCTTTGGGGATCTTTTGGAGGAGAAAAACCCATATCTACAATTCGCTCTAAATTTGGGTCCATGACCCTAAAGAGATTAAGCATGTGAATTACCCAAACATCAAAATTTGTGGCATCAAAACTAAGTGTGTCAGAGAATCCTAATCCCCTAGTCGACATCTTTACTCTCTAGGTGGTTAAGCCTAACAAAGAGAGACGAGGCTATGATACCAATTGGAAGATCGTGGATGTCGCTTAGAGGGCGGGGGTGAATAGGTGCTTTAAAATAATTATGGTTTAGGCTTGAACAAATGCGGAATAAACCTAACGGTTAATTTGTCAAGCACAAAACCTAAAACATCTAGGCTCACCTATGTGCACCAACAACTTACGCTAAGCAAGATAAAGAACTATGTGATAGCAAGATATATAACAAGGAACACTACGGCTATCACAAAGTAAAGTGCATAATTAAAGGGGCTCAGGTAAGAGATAACCGAGGCACACGGAGACGACGATGTATCCCAAAGTTCACACCCTTGCGGATGCTAATATCCGTTTGGAGCGGTGTGGAGGCACAATGCTCCCCAAGAAGCCACTAGGGCCACTGTAATCTCCTCACGCCCTTGCACAATGCAAGATGCCGTGATTCCACTAAGGGACCCTTGAGGGCGGTCACCGAACCCGCATAAATGGCAACCCTTGGGGCGGTCACCGAACCCGTACACTTTGGCAACCCTTGGGGCGGTCACCGAACCCGTCAAATTGCTCAGGCGATCTCCACAACCTAATTGGAGACCCGGCGCTTGCCGGAGCTTTACACCACAATGATTGAGCTCCGAACACCACTAACTGCCTAGGGCGCCAAGGCACCCAAGAGGAACAAGCTCTAGGGTGCCCAAACACCCAAGAGTAATAAGCTTCTCAAACTTCACTTCCACGTATCACCGTGGAGAACTCAAACCGATGCACCAAATGCAATGGCAAGGGCACACGGAGTGCCCAAGTCCTTCTCTCCCAAATCCCACCAAAGCAACTAATGCTAGGGAGGAAAATGAGAGGAAGAATGAAATATGAACATGAAGAACTCCAAGATCTAGATCCAAGGGGTTCCCCTCACTTAGAGGAGAAAGTGATTGGTGGAAACGTGGATCTAGATATCCTCTCTCTTTTCCCTCAAGAACTAGCAAGAATCATTGGAGGGATTGAGAGTTAGCAAGCTCGAAGAAGGTCAACAATGGGGGAAGAACACGAGCTCAAGAGATAAGGTTCATTGGGGAAGAAGACCCCCTTTTATAGGTGGGGAAAATCCAACCGTTATGCTCACAGCCCGCACAGAGCGGTACTACCTCCAAGGAGCGGTACTACCTCTAGGGCGGTAGTAGCCCTTTGAAACACAACAACGAGGAGGCAAAAAAGCCAGAAGAACCGTCGGAGCGGTAGTACCGCTTGACCTCACGGTACTACCGCTAGGGGTAGCGGTACTACTGCTAAGGGTAGCGGTACTACTGCTTGCGAGCGGTACTAAAAAATTACATCCGTGCCTACCACCGCTGGACTTGTGACGAGTTTTTGGTCCCGAGCGGAAGTAGCCACGGAAGTAGTCGCGGTAGTACCGCTCCCAAGAGCGGTACTAAAAAATTACATCCGCAGCAGCCCCTTTTAAGGACACCAAAACTGACACAACTTCTGCAAACGGACTCCGAATTCGACGAAACCAAGTTTGTTGGAAAGCTAGTGACAAGGGCTAACATAGTATTGATAGAAATATCAATAAGAAGCAAATGAGAAAAGGCCCAAAATAAAATGGTGAGAACCCTTCCTCGGATAAGACCGATAAAACCTCCAACACCGAAAACATCATAGAAGACGCATGCAAACTCCGTTTTTTATGAACTCAAGCTTGTCATCAAGATGACCATAAGCTCTAAGACTCACAAAGAGAACCAAACAACAACCAAGAAACATGATGCAAGGATGCAATGGTTTGAGCTCTCGATGAACGATACGATCAAGCTACTCACTTGAGACCCCCCCTTGATAGTACGGCTATCGATCCTATAACCCGGTCTCCCAACTACCACCATGAGACCGGTAAAATAGAAAACCTATCAAGGGCAAACCTTTGCCTTGCACATGATCCACTTGAGCTAGATGATGACGATCTTGTCCTCCTCAAGATGGACCACCTTTCTTGATTGCGTTAGGTCGATGGAGACTAGATGATTGCTCCCCCATACTCCACTATGGGTGAGCCACTCTTCGGCACATCTTCACAAGTCCATTGACACCCCAATGGATGGCAAGCTTCAAGCACTTGATCTCTTCGTGATGCTGCACTTGAACTTGCACACGGCAATCTTGATGACGATCACCACTTGATGTCATCCTTTCCATGGGTTGTATGATATCTTCCTCTTGACGCAAGCCCATGGACACGTACCTAACCCCACATAGACTCTCACATAGACCATGAGTTAGTACACAAAGTGCAATGGACAATGCTTACCATACCATGGGATCACTTGATCCCTCTCGGTACATCTTTTACGCTTTGTGAGTTGATCAACTTGATTCACTCTTGACTTAGTCTTGATCAACCTTGAATATTTCCAACTCTCTTCGTTTGGATGATGTCTTGAAGGTAAACATGAATGATCACACAATCTTCTTCTTCAAGACATGCTTGCAATAAGCTCAACACTCACATGACCAATCTTTGGATAATTCCTTAATAACACCTTGGTCAACACATAAACTCCTTGAAACCAACACATGGACTTCAAGAAATGCATATGGACAAATCCTTCAAATATAACTCAATGCAATCATTAGTCCATAGAGAATGTCATCAATTACCAAAACCACACATGGGGGCACCGCATGTCCTTTAGTGCCGACCGCGATCACATCGACTTTGGAACCATTTCCCACGCGCATCGTCACCTCGTCCTTAGCCAATATTCTCTTAATACGTAGTCCCTGTTTCGAGTTGCAAATATTATCAACAAAACCAGTATCAAATACCCAGATTCTACTACGAGAATTAGTAAGGTACACATCAATAACATGTATATCACATATACCTTTGTTCACCTTGCCATCCTTCTTTTCCGCCAAATACTTGGGGCAGTTCCGCTTCCAGTGACCAGTCCCTTTGCAGTAGAAGCACTCAGTCTCAGGCTTAGGTCCAGATTTGGGCTTCTTCACTTGAGAAGCAACTTGCTTGTCGTTCTTCTTGAAGTTCCCCTTCTTCCCTTTACCCTTTTTCTTGAAACTGCCGGTCTTGTTGACCATCAACACTTGATGCTCCTTCTTGATTTCTACCTCCGCAACCTTTAGCATTGCGAAGAGCTCGGGAATTGTCTTATCCATCCCTTGCATATTATAGTTCATCATGAAGCTCTTGTAGCTTGGTGGCGATGATTGAAGAATTACATCAATGACACTATCATCCGGAAGATTAACTCCCAGTCGAATCAAGTGAGTGTTATACCCAGACATTTTGAGTATATGCTCACTGACATAACTATTCTCCTCCATCTTGCAGCTGTAGAACTTGTTGGAGACATCATATCTCTCAATCCGGGCATTTGCTTGAAATATTAACTTCAACTCCTGGAACATCTCATATGCTCCATGACGTTCAAAACGTCGTTGAAGTCCTGGTTCTGAGCCGTAAAGCATGGCACACTGAACTATCGAGTAGTCATTAGTTTTGCTCTGCCAGACGTTCATAACATCTAGCGTTGCTCCTGCAGCGGGTTTGGCACCTAGCGGTGCTTCCATGACGTAATTCTTCTGTGCAGCAATGAGGATAATCCTCAAGTTACGGACCCAGTCCGTGTAATTGCTACCATCATCTTTCAACTTTGCTTTCTCAAGGAACGCATTAAAATTCAACGGAAAAACAGCACGGACCATCTATCTACAACAACATAGACATGCAAAATACTATCAGGTACTAAGTTCATGATAAATTAAAGTTCAGTTAATCATATTACTTAAGAACTCCCACTTAGATAGACATCCCTCTAATCATCTAAGTGATCACGTTATCCATATCAACTAAACCATGTCCGATCATCACGTGAGATGGATTAGTTTTCAATGGTGAACATCACTATGTTGATCACATCTACTATATGATTCACGCTCGACCTTTCGGTCTCAGTGTTCTGAGGCCATATCTGCATATGCTAGGCTCGTCAAGTTTAACCCGAGTATTCTGCATGTGCAAAACTGGCTTGCACCCATTGTATGTGACGTAGAGCTTATCACACCTGATCATCACGTGGTGTCTCGGCACGATGAACATTCACAACGGCGCATACTCAGGGAGAACACTTATACCGTGAAATTTAGTGAGAGATCATCTTATAATGCTACCGTCGATCTAAGCAAAATAAGATGCATAAAAGATAAACATCACATGCAATCAATATAAGTGATATGATATGGCCATCATCATCTTGTGCCTTTGATCTCCATCTCCAAAGCACCTTCATGATCACCATCGTCACCGGCGCGACACCTTGATCTCCATCGTAGCATCATTGTCGTCTCGCCAACTATTTCTTCTACGACTATCGCTACCGCTTAGTGATAAATTAAAGCAATTACATGGCGATTGCATTTCATACAATAAAGCGACAACTATGTGGCTCCTGCCAGTTGCCGATAACTTGGTTACAAAACATGATCATCTCATACAATAAAATTTAGCATCATGTCTTGACCATATCACATCACAACATGCCCTACAAAAACAAGTTAGACGTCATCTACTTTGTTGTTGCAAGTTTTACGTGGCTGCTACGGGCTGAGCAAGAACCGTTCTTACCTACGCATCAAAACCACAACGATATTTTGTAAAGTATGTGATGTTTTAACCTTCTCAAGGACCGGGCGTAGCTACACTCGATTCAACTAAAGTTGGAGAAACTGACACCCGCCAGCCACCTATGTGCTAAGCACGTCGGTGGAACCAGTCTCGCGTAGGCGTACGCGTAATGTCGGTCCGGGCCGCTTCATCCAACAATACCGCCGATTAAAAGTGTGACATGCTGGTAAGAAGTATGACTTGTATCGCCCACAACTCACTTGTGTTCTACTCGTGCATATAACATCTACGCATAAACCTGGCTCGGATGCCACTGTTGGGGAATGTAGTAATTTCAAAAAAATTCCTATGCACACGGAAGATTATGGTGATGCATAGCAACGAGAGGGGAGAGTATTGTCCACGTACCCTCGTAGACCGAAAGTGGAAGCGTTATGACAACGCGGTTGATATAGTCGTACGTCTTCACGATCCGACCGATCCAAGTACCGAACGCACGGCACCTCCGAGTTCAGCACACGTTCAGCTCGATGACGTCCCACGAACTCCGATCCAGCAGAGCTCTGCGGGAGAGTTCCGTCAGCACGACGGCGTGATGACGGTGATGATGTTGCTACCGATGCAGGGCTTCGCCTAAGCACCACTACGATATTACCGAGGTGGATTATGGTGGAGGGGGTACCGCACACGGCTAAGAGATCAATGATCAATTGTTGTGTCTCCAAGGGGTGCCCCCTCCCTGTGTATAAAGGAGTGGAGGAGGGGGAGGGGGCGGCCTCCTATGGCGCGCCCCATAAGGAGTCCTACTCCCACCGGGAGTAGGACTCCCCCTTCCAAGCAGGAGTAGGAGAGGAGAAGGAAGGGAGAGAAGGAGAGAAGGAAAGGGGGGGGGGGCGCCATCCCCCCTCCTTGTCCAATTCGGACTAGAGAGGGAGGGGGCGCGCGGATGCCCTGGCCGCCCCTCCTCTTCTCCCACTAGGGCCCATTAGGCCCAATATAATCCCGGGGTTCCGGTAACCCCCCGGTACTCCGGTATATGTCCGAAACCTCCCGAAACACTTCCGGTGTCCGAACATAGTCGTCCAATATATTGATCTTTACATCTCGACCATTTCGAGACTCCTCGTCATGTCCGTGATCATATCCGGGACTCCGAACTACCTTCGGTACATCAAAACACAAAACCTCATAATACCGATCGTCACCGAACTTTGAGCGTGCGGACCCTACGGGTTCGAGAACTATGTAGACATGACCGAGACACGTCTCTGGTTAATAACCAATAGTGGAACCAGGATGCTCATATTGGCTCCCACATATTCTACGAAGATCTTTATTGGTCAAATCGCATAACAACATACGTTGTTCCCTTTGTCATCGGTATGTTACTTGCCCGAGATTCGATCGTCGGTATCTCAATACCTAGCTCAATCTCGTTACCTGCAAGTCTCTTTACTCGTTCCGTAATGTATCATCCCGCAACTAACTCATTAGTCACATTGCTTGCAAGGTTTATAGTGATGTGCATTACCGAGAGGGCCCAGAGATACCTCTCCCGACAATCGGAGGACAAATCCTAATCTCGATCTATGCCAACTCAACAAGTACCATCGTAGACACCTGTAGAGCACCTTTATAATCACCCAGTTACGTTGTGACATTTGGTAGCACACAAAGTGTTCCTCCGGTAGTCGGGAGTTGCATAATCTCATAGTCATAGGAACATGTATAAGTCATGAAGAAAGCAATAAAAGTAAACTAAAACGATCAAGTTCTAAGCTAACAGAATGGGTCAAGTCAATCACATCATTCTCCTAATGATATGATCCCGTTTATCAAATGACAACTCATGTCTATGGCTAGGAAACATAACCATCTTTGATTAACGAGCTAGTCAAGTAGAGGCATACTAGTGACACTCTGTTTGTCTATGTATTTACACATGTATTTTGTTTCCGGTTAATACAATTCTAGCATGAATAATAAACATTTATCATGAAATAAGGAAATAAATAATAACTTTATTATTGCCTCTAGGCAATATTTCCTTCAATGTAGCTTCCCGTTTATTTTTGATATGCTCCTAGAGAAAAATAAGTTGAAAGATGATAGTAGCAATGATGCGGACTTGGTCCGTGATATGAGGATTATCCTCATTGCTGCACTGAAGAATTATGTCCTTGATGCACCGCTAGGTGACAGAACTATTGCAGGAGCAGATACAGACATTATGAACATTTGACAAGCTCATTATGATGACTACATGATAGTTCAGTGCACCATGCTTTACGGCTTAGAACCGGGACTTCAAGATGTTTTGAACGACATGGCGCATATGAGATGTTCCAAGAGCTGAAATTGGTATTTCAGACTCATGCCCGAGTCGAGAGGTCTGAGACCTCTGACAAATATTTTGCCTACAAGATGGAGGAGAATAGCTCAACCAGTGAGCATGTGCTCAGAGTGTCTGAGTACTACAATCAATTGAATCAAGTGGGAGTTAATCTTCCAGATAAGATAGTGATTGACAGAGTTCTCTATTCACTATCACCAAGTTACTAGAAGTTCGGGATGAACTATAATATGCAAGGGATAACGGAAACGATTCTCAAACTCTTCGCGATGCTAAAATCGGCGAAGGTAGAAATCAAGAAAAAGCATCAAGTGTTGATGGTTGACAAGACCACTAGTTTCAATTAAAAGGGCAAGGGAAAGAAAGGGAACTTCAAGAAGAATGGCAAGCAAGTTGCCACTCATGTGAAGAAGCCCAAAGCTAGACCTAAGCCTGAAACTGAGTGTTTCTACTGCAAAGGGAACGGTCACTGGAAGTGGAACTACCCTAGATACTTGGCGGATAAGAAGGATGACAAAGTGAACAAAGGCATATTTGATATACATGTTATTGATGTGTACTTTACTAGTGTTTATAAGCAACCCCTCGGTATTTGATACTGGTTCAGTTGCTAAGAGTAGTAACTCGAAACGGGAGTTGCAAAATAAACAGAGACTAGTTAAGGGAGAGGTGATGATGTGTGTTGGAAGTGATTCCAAGGTTGATAAGATCACCATCGCACACTCCCTTTACCTTCGGGATTAGTGTTGAACCTAAAATAAATGTTATTTGGTGTTTGCATTCAGCATGAATATGATTGGATCATGTTTATTGCACTACGATTATTCATTTAAGTCAAAGAATAATTTTTTTTCTGTTTACATGAATAAAACCTTCTATGATCATACACTTAATATAAATGGTTTATTGAATCTCGATCGTAGTGATACACATAATATTGATGCCAAAAGATGCAAAGTTGATAATGATAGTGTAACATACTTGTGGCACCGCCGTTTAGGTCATATTGGTGTAAAGCGCATGAAGAAACTCCATGCGGATGGACTTTTAGAATCACTTGATTATGAATCATTTGATGCTTGCGAACCATGCCTCATGGGCAAGATGACTAAGACCCTGTTCTCCGGAACAATGGAACAAGCCACTGACTTATTGGAAATAATACATACCGATGTATGCGGTCCGATGAGTGTTGAGCCTCACGGCGGGTATCATTGTTTTCTGACCTTCACAGATGATTTGAGCAGATATGGGTATATCTACTTGATGAAACACAAGTCTGAAACATTTGAAAAATTTAAAGAATTTCAGAGTGAAGTAGATACTCATCGTAACAAGAAAATAAAGTTTCTATGGTCTGATCGCAGAGGCGAATATTTGAGTTACGAGTTTGGCCTTCAATTAAAACAATGTGGAATAGTTTCACAAACTCATGCCACCTGGAACACCACAGCATAATGGTGTGTCCAAACGTCATAACTGTACTTTATTGGATATAGTGCAATCTATGATGTCTCTTACCGATTTATCACTATCGTTTTGGGGTTATGCATTATGGACATCTACCTTCACGTTAAATAGGGCACCGTCTAAATCTGTTGAGACGACACCGTATGAACTATGGTTTGGCAAGAAAGCTAAGCTGTCGTTTCTTAAAGTTTGGGGTTGCTATGCTTATGTGAAAAAGTTTCAACCTGATAAGCTCAAACCCAATCGAACAAGTGCGTCTTCATAGGATACCCAAAAGAAAATGTATGTACAAAAGTAATTAAAAAATAAAGTATAAACAAAAATAATTAAAAAATAAAGAAAAAATAAATAGATTTTTTGACATATTTTTCAAATATTATACATATATTTTTTGAAATATATATTTAGAATATTTAAAGTATAAACAAAATTAATTAAAAAATAAAGAAAAAATAAATAGAGAAAACGTAAAAACCAGGAAAAGAAGGCAGTAGCCTCCCGCATGGCTGGGCCGGCCAATTAGTGGCCCCCGGACGCGAGGCTTGCCTCTATCTCGCGTACAGCGATGTTTAAAAAAAATCTCGCATACACCGAGACATAGGGGCGCCACAAAGAGTGTCCAATAGGTCCTCTCCTGCTTCACTGCCCGGGCTATGTCTCGCTGACAGCGAGACCTGGGAGCTCCTATTTGCCGCATTCTGCAGCAAATAAACGCCCCGCCGCACAGGGCGCTCCGACTTGGCCGACCCATTCAGTGCACTATGAAAACAAGTCTGAAAAATCGCAAAAAAGGTGGAGCTCGGGACCGCTTGCTAGCCAGTGCGATAGAACATACCTGCTAACCAAAATACAGCGGGACTCTATAAGAAACCAAGTACAGTTCCGGACTTAACACTATTTGACAAAATCCCGATTTTTTTTTCAAATTTTGAGTAATTTTTTGAACGTACCATATTTTCTCACAAACACAGTTTTGTTATGAAAACAAACAAATTTTGAATTTCCCACACATTTTTCGAAAACATTAACATTTTTCGAATTTGTGAACCATTTTTTAAACAAGGAACATTTTTTGAATCTTCAGAACAAATTTTAAAATGGAGAACAAATTTGGAAGCGCGAACCATTTTTTAAACGCACGGACATTTTTTGAATCTTAAGAACAACTTTTGTAATGGAGAACAGTTTTGAAAAATCCCGAACAAAATTGGAAGCGCGACCATTTTTTGAATATGTGAACAAAAAATTGAAATCCCGTACATTTTTTTAGTTTTAAAAGTTCTGATTTTTTTGTGCAACGAGAATTTTTTTGTGTAACGAGAATTTTTTTGTGAATTTTGAGAACATTTATTTCGAAATCTGAAGATTTTCGGAAACACGAACAAAAACTTGAATAATTTCAAAAAAAAGGAGAAGAAAAGATAAAGAAATAAAAACCACAGAAAGAAAACAAACAGAAAAAACGAAAATAAAAGAAAATAAAAATAGAAATAACTATAAACGAAAAGATGAAAATGAAATAAAAAATAAAACCAGAAAACCCGGTTCGAGAACCTTCTGGAAGGTTCCCAAAACCGGCCAGGAACCAACCAGAAGGTTCCCAAAACCGGAAAAAGATCCCACCTGAAAAGGAGCTAACTGGGCCGGCCCAGTTACTATCGGCCCCTTTTGCCTGGTGGCGCTCACGTCCAACTCACTTGGGCCAGCCCATTTAGCTGGATCAGATTCCCTTTGTTGGATCTCTTCCGTTGTTAAAAAGCAGCTCGCTCGTTCGATTCAATTGACCGTTGATCGTTCAGCTGAGTTGACCGCATTGACCATTAAACTTTTCACTCCTTCACTGTTGAACATGTTGACGTAAAAAAAACAAATTTGAGAAAATGTTCCATGATTTGAAAAAGTTCACTCGATTTTGAAAAAAGTTCATCAAAATTTGGAAAGTTCATCGATTTGGATAAAATGTTCACCACATTTAAAAAAGTTCATCAATTTTAAATAAAAAGTTCACCAATTTTTAAAAAATTTCATGGGATTTCAAAAAAGTTAATCGAATTTGGAAATGAGTTCATCGAATTTGAAAAATTTCAACCCATTTGACAAAAGTTCATCGATGTTGAAGAAAAAGTTCACGGATTTCAAAAAAAGTTCATCAAACCCAGGAGGAAGAAAAAGAAAAAGAAAAACTGAAGAAGAAAAATGAAAAAGAATAAACGAAAAAGAAAAACTGAAGAAAAATAAACGAAATAAAAGGCATAGAAAGATGAAATTAGCACGTCCAGTTGCAGCAGGCGGGGTTACGCAGCTTAGCGTTAAGCAGGAGGTCCCGTGTTCGAATCAAAGCACTAGCAGTTTTTTTTCGCGTTTTGAAAAAGCTAGATGGGCCGGCCTAGCGGAGAGGTGGGGGTTTGCGCCCGATTGCGAATTGTACTGTAGCAGGCGCAGCGGGCGCCAAATAGGATTTAGCTTCCGCGAGACGGGAGCTCCTAACCGGTTGGACCTTCTGGCGCCCACGCTGCTCCTGTTATGGGCCCGGCCCAGGAACACGCAGCAGTCCAACGCAGTAGCCCGTAAAAATACCAAAAATATATGGCGCTACTATGGAATCGAACCCGCGTCGCTTACCTCCTGTAAATGGTTTGCCAACAACTCGAGCTACCACGCAGTACTGAAACATTTCAGCGCGACAAATCTTGAGAACAAAACGCTGCAGCCACGTAGATTTTTTGGATTATTTAAAAACATTTAGAGAAACATGATTTCTTTTGAACAACAATGTTAAATATTTTTGAAGGTTCACAGATTTTATAAAGAATCACGAATAAAAAAAGTTCATGGATTCAAAAAAAAGTTCACCGATTTTGAAAAAAAGTTCATCGGTTTTGAAAAAAAGTTCACGAACGTAAAAAAAAGTTCATCGAATTTTAAAAAAAGTTCACCAACTTAAAGAAAAGTTCATCGAATTTTAAAAAAGTTCGTCAAATTTTTAAAAAGTTCTCCGACCTAAAAAAAGTTCATCAAATAATGAAAAGAAATCACAAAATTGAAAACATATTCAACGATTTTGAAGAAAAATTTCACGGATTTTAGTAAAAGTTCATCCTATTAGAAAAATGTGCATCAAATTTGAAAAAAGTACATCGATTTAAAAAAATGTTCATCCAATTCGCAAAAGTTCATCGAATTTGAAAAATTGTTCATAATATTCAGTGAGCTTCTTTGCATCGAATTAGAAAAAGGAAAAAATAATAAAAAAGAAAAACCAAAAAGAAAACGAAAAAAGAAAAAGAAAAAGAAAAAGAAAAAAAGGAATAACAGAAGAAGAAGCAGTACATTAGCACAGCAGGTGGAGTGGCAGGCGTGGTTGGCATGTCTTGCACCGAAGCTCGAAGGCGCGGGTTCAAATGCAATACAGCACCATTTTTGCAGACTTTCACAAAAGGAAAAAAAAGAGAAATGGGCTGGCCCATGGCGGAGCGGGGGGTGTGCGTCCTGTACCGTTAAAGCTGTAGCGGGCGCTTAGAGCGCCGTTTAGGATTTGCCCCGCGGGACCTAGCGTGGCAGCGTGCCCTCAAGTAAGGCGCCTCCCAAAATGGGCTGGCCCAAGCGCGCGGCAGGCCACAGCCTCGTTTTTTTACCTTTTTCTTTGCATCCATTTACACCTCCAAATATTCTAAACAAATATAATATGGAAATACACATTTCATAATATTTTTAATAAATTTAATGAAGTATTTGAAAAATGTTAAATGTATATAAAGAAAATGTTTCTCATGTATACAAAAAATGTATATACAAAATATACAATGTGTGTGAGAAAAGTTAATGATGCATTTAAAAAAAGTTAATGAAACATTGAAAAAATGTTGAACAAGTATTGGAAAAATGTTAATCAAGCAAACATAAAATGTTAAATGCGTATTAAAAATATTGACCATGTATTAAAAAATGTTTAACATGTATTTGAAAAATGTAAATCAAGCATTTGAAAATTGTTAAATGTGCATAGACAAAATGTTGACCATGCATGAAAAAAATAACCTTGTATTGTATTCAAATGTTGCTAAACTTGTATTTGAGAAATGTTAATCAATAATTTGAAAATTATTAACTATGTACATAAATATCTTGATTGTGTATTAAAAAATAGTTTTTTTTGCATATGAAAATATTTTCATCAAGCATTTGAAAAATATTAAATGTGTATATAAAAATGTTGAATATGTATTAAAAATATTATTGTTGTATTTAAAAAAATTTAATCAAAGATTTGAAAGTAATAAAAATGTGTATAGAGACAATGTTGACCATGTATTAAAAACGTTAAACTTGTATTTCAAAATGTTAATCAGGTACTTGAAAATCGTGTACAAAAAATGTTGACGATGTATTAAAATACCTAGAAAGAAACAACGAAAAATAAGAAAGCGAAGAGAGAAACAAAAGAAAAACGAAGATAGAAAACCAAAAAGGAAAGAAAAGCAAAAAAAAAATGAAAACCTAGAAAGAAACAAAGAAAGACGAAAAAAAGAAAGAAAATTTAGTGAAAACAATGAAAGAAACAAAGAAAACCGATGAAAAAACTAAAAAGACATAATACTAAAAACCTTTGAAGGAATAGAGAAAACTGCAAGAAAAGAGTAATAGTAAACAAAAACAGGAAAAAACAAAAAAAGGGGGAAGAAACAGGTTTCTTTCAGGGATCCTGTCACTTATTTAATTCGAAGCAAAATTCATAGGGACACAAAGGGGGTCATGCGGATGTAGAAGCCACAAGTGGCGGCCCTGAGGAAGCAAAACAATTTTTTTACAAGATTGTGTGCACCCTGGTTCGAAGATTGGCCTTTGAACATAAACTTGCAGCTAACAAAACTTGCTCTCCTTATATCTATCTCCTTCACAATTGTGATATGCATGCCTCCTAATCCTTTTTCGATATTGTCCACAATCGGTTCGCAATCGCACGCAATCACAAGATGACTCAAAGAAATCAACAACTAGTGCCAAGACCTCACGATATGCTATGGCTTCAAGACCTGTTGTATTATTCACTCCGAGTAGAACGATCGTTAAGATCCGAGGTAATTACCTTGTTCATCTCTGCACACTGCCGCGGCTACACCCATGCAACCATTATGAGACAGTCCGCCAGCTACATAAATTTTTGCGTGGCCGTTCGGAGGAGGCTTCCAAGTATTTGACGTGTTGATTGCATGGGCGCATCTCCTCGGCATGGTAGCATTACGAGCGATCTTTTCGACCGGAAACATACAGTGGAAAAAACAGATGAAAAACGGGTGGCCCAGTACTGTAACATGGTGTGAACACTCGCTGATATAGCCTTTGTGGCGCTATACTAGATGGCTTCATGCGAGCTGTACGACTAGTCAGACTACCTCGCCAACATGCGCTCAAGCATGGGCCGGTCCACTGATAGATATATCCTTTTTGTTCGACTTTCTGCAATCACGCTGTACCTCCAACTTGCTACGATCATGTTCTATCTTTTTTTTCATCTTGTTCTTTCTTTTATTTATATTTTGAAAAATTATAAATACATATTTTTCGAAAAATAATTAACTTAAATTTTTAACATGTTCATCGTGCATCTAAATTTTTTTCATGAAGTTTAAAATTTTGTTCTTGAACTTATTAAATATGTTTGAACAATTCAAAAAAAAATATGTATTCGGAAAATGTTTAATATGTATCCAGGAAAATATTTAAACACGCACTTAAAAAATGCTCATCATGTAGGGAATATTGTTCTTCGTGTTTTAAAAAAATGTGTATCTGAAAAATGTTTCACATGTATCCAAAAAATGTTCAACTTGTATTCAAATAAATTGTTCAACATGTATAAAAAAATGTTCAGCGTGTATACAAAAAATGTTCAATGTGTAAATGTTCAAGGTGTATGAATATAAACTTCAATGCATAATAAAAAAAGTTCTACATGTATTAAAAATGTTTAACATGTATTTACAAAAAAATGAACATGCATTTGAAAAAATATGTTCAAACATGTATTTGAAAAAAATCCCCATCATAAACTTGAGAAATGTTGAAATTGCAAATAAAAATTCACGCATATACAATTTTTTTATAATATGTATTAGACAAAGTCGACATGTATTTGAAAAGGATAAAAAGTAAAGAAGACAACATGAACAAAGAAACAAAATAGAAAACCTATGTAAAGCATTAAAGAAAAACACAGAAGATAATAAAAAAAACACATGGAAAGCTTCTCAAAATTGATCTGCCAAAACCACTCGCTTACACATTGTATTGGACCGGCCCACCTCGCCGCTCCTTTATGCGAGATGGATGATTCTCTCACAATAAGCTAGATATATAATCTCGCCTAAAAAAGCCAGATATATAATCATATAGACATGGCAACATCCTTTATGTGACACAATAGGTTTCTTCAGTCACGCAAAAGAGACCTAATATAGAGAGCAATACTAGACCTATATAAAATTGGTCACGGATTCTACATTAGGGTGGAACCTTAGCATTGGATCGATAGTGGGAGAAAATGGGCCACCTCCGTAAAATTCAGAGAACCAGAGTTAGTTAGAAAGGTTACATAGCTGAGTATTTTGCCCATAGCCATAGATTATTGTAAATTCCAAATAACTAAAGAGCATCCAAAAAGTGCCCAAGAAGCAGGAGCTACGTTGGTAACTCCCCGACTAAACATCATGTAAAAAATCTTCATAACTAAATTCCAATATATAGTGGTAGTGTGAAAACAATCGGCTCGACTTTATTTTTCATTTTTGATAACGGATGAATTTTATTGGCTCAAAACAAAGCAGGAAGAAGATACATAATACGATGAACACACACTCGGTCTCCCTATAGTTAGAATGTACACAACCAAATTAACTCACACACATGCAAAAACACACCAACAACTGGGAAAGTCATATAAGACCAAAGCTATGCATAGGCCAGGTAAAAAACCAAAGCGACCATATCTGTATGATCGACAAATTGCAATAATGACCATATCCACATCAATCATCTCATTAGATCACATGGACGATAAGGTTCTTCAATAGCAACGTCTTCAGGAAGGGAGCGGAACTCAAGCAACGCCATCACCGAATCCAACCATAAGGCCAGAATCAGGCCCGTCATATCTGAGCAGTGCCTTCAACAAAGTAATGACGTAAGAAAACATGTCCATTGCCAGGTATACAACTGAAGTATGAACTAGTCTTTCGCCCTAGAGCTCCAGACCGGGTGCTCGAGTAGCAGCACCATTGAAGTCACTCATGTGTTGTCATCATCACTTTTCCATTATCCCAACAACTATATGTGATGCGACCGCCGCCACTGCGCAACCATTCTATGCATCAAGCCACCGCCACTGCACAACCATCCTATGCATCAAGTTGTCGCCCATAAATTGTATTAAACAAATATCGTGTCCCTGGCGAGCCTCGACTAGACATGAGTTTGATAAGGAGAGCACATCATTAGGAGAATGATGTGATGGACAAGACCCATACGTTAGCTTAGCATATTGATCGTTCAGTCTATTGCTATTGCTTTCTTAATGTCAAATACATATTCCTTCGACTATGAAATTATGCAACTCCTAGATACCGGAGGAATAGCTTGTGTGCTATCAAACATCACAACGTAACTGGGTGATCATAAATATGCTCTACAGGTATCTCCGAAGGTGTTTATTGGGTTGGCATAGATCGAGATTAGGATTTGTCACTCCGAGTATAGACAAGTATCTCTAAGCCCTCTCAATACACATCATAAGAAGCCTTGCAAGCAAAGTGACTAAGGTGTTAATTGCAAGACGATGTATTACGGAACGAGTAAAGAGACTTGCCGGTAAAGAGATTGAACTAGGTATGAAGATACCGATGATCAAATCTCGGGCAAGTAACATACCGAAAGACAAAGGGAATTACGTATGTTGTCATAAGGTTCGACCGATAAAGATCTTCCTAGAATATGTAGGAGCCAATATGGGCATCCAGGTTCCGCTATTGGTTATTAACCGGCGAGGTGTCTCGGTCATGTCTACATAGTTCTCGAACCTGTAGGGTCTGCACGCTTAACGTTCGTTGACGATATAGTGTTATATGAGTTATATGATTTGGTGACCGAATGTTGTTCGGAGTTGATACGTCCATTTTGCATCATGCTTTTATGTTGATATTTATTGGATTATGGGCTGTTATTACACGTTATATCACAATACTTATGCCTATTCTCTCTTAGTATTTTATAAGGTTTACATGAAGAGGGAGAATGCCTAAATTGGAATTCGGATCAAAAAGGAGCAAATATTAGAGACCTATTCTGCACAACTCCAAAAGTCCTGAAACTTCACGGAGCATGTTTTTGGAATATATAAAAATATTAAACAAAGAAAGTACCAGAGGGGGACCACCAGCAAGCCACAAAGGTGGAGGGCGCGCCCCCCGTCCTTGTGGGCCCCCTGGTAGGCCTTCGGTGCCCATATTTGGCTATATGGTGTGTTTTGACCTGGAAAAAATCAGAAGGAAGCTTTTGGGACGAAGCGCCACCATCTCGAGGCGGAACCTGGGCAGAACCAATCTAGGGCTCCGACAGAGCTGTTCTGCTGGGGAAACATTCCTCCGGGAGGGGGAAATCATCGCCATCGTCATCACCATCGATCCTCTCATCGAGGGAGGGTCAATATCCATCAACATCTTAACCAGCACCATCTCCTCTCAAACCCTAGTTCATCTCTTGTATTCGATCTTGGTCCCAAAACCTCAGATTGGTACTTGTGGGTTGCTAGTAGTGTTGATTACTCCTTGTAGTTGATGCTAGTTAGTTTATTTGGTGGAAGATCATATGTTCAGATCCTTAATGATAATTAATAATCCTCTGATTATGATTATGAATATGCTTTGTGAGTAGTTACGTTTGTTCCTGAGGACATGGGAGAAGTCTTGTTATATGTAATCATGTGAATTTGGTATTCGTTCGATATTTTGATGAGATATATGTTGTCTTTCCTCTAGTGGTGTTATGTGAATCAGGACTACATGACACTTCACCATTATTTGGGCCTAGGGGAAGACATTGGGAATTAATAAGTAGATGATGGGTTGCTAGAGTGACAGAAGCTTAAACCCTAGTTTATGCTTTGCTTCGTAAGGGGCTGATTTGGATCCATATGTTTCATGCTATGGTTAGGTTTACCTTAATTCTTCTTTCGTAGTTGCGGATGCACGCGAGAGGGGTTAATCATAAGTGGGCGACTTGTCCAAGTAAGGGCAGCACCCAAGCACCGGTCCACCCACATATCAAATTATCAAAGTAACTAATGTGAATCATATGAGCATGATGAAAACTAACTTGACAACAATTCCCATGTGTCCTCGGGAGCGCTTTGCATTATATAAGAGTTTGTCCAGGCTTGTCCTTTGCTACAAAAAGGATTGGGCCACCTTGCTGCACCTTAGTTACTTTTGTTACTTGTTACCCGTTACAAATTATCTTATCACACAACTATCTGTTACCGATAATTTCAGTGATTGTAGAGAATACCTTGCTGAAAACCGCTTGTCATTTCCTTCTGCTCCTCATTGGGTTAGACAATCTTACTTATCGAAAGGACATAGATAGATCCCCTATACTTGTGGGTCATCAAGACTCTTTTCTGGCGCCGTTGCCGGGGAGTGAAGCGCCTTTGGTAAGTGGAATTTGGTATGAGAGCATTTATATAGTGTGCTGAAATTTACTGTCACTTGTTCCTATGGAAAATAATCCTTTGAGGGGCATGCTCGGGGTATCTTCACCCCGACCGGAAGAACAAAGAGTTGCCCCTCAACGTACTGCACCTACTGAAAATATTTATTATGAAATTCCTTCGGGTATGATAGAGAAACTGCTAGCTAATCCTTATGCAGGAGATGGAACATTACATCCCGATATGCACCTAATCTATGTGGATGAAGTTTGTGGACTATTTAAGCTTGCAGGTATGCCCGAGGATGTTGTCAAGAAGAAGTTCTTCCCTTTATCTTTGAAGGGAAAGGTATTGACATGGTTTAGGCTATGCGATGGTATTGGATCATGGAACTACAACCGATTGAAATTGGAATTTCATCAGAAGTTTTATCCTATGCATCTAGTTCATCGTGATCGGAATTATATATATAATTTTTGGCCTTGTGAAGGAGAAAGTATCCCTCAAGCTTGGGGGAGGCTTAAGTCAATGTTATATTCATGCCCCAATCATGAGCTCTCAAGAGAAATTATTATTCAAAATTTTTATGCCCGGCTTTCTCATAATGATCGATCCATGCTCGATACTCTTGTACTGGTTCCTATATGAAGGATATTGAATTCAAATGTGATTTATTGGAAAGAATGAAATGCAACTCTGAAGATTGGGAACTCGATGAAGGTAAAGAGTCAAGTATAAACCTTAAGTTTGATTGTGATAAATCTTTTATGGATACCGATGCTTTTCGTGATTTTAGCACTAAATATGGACTTGCCTCTGAGATAGTAGCTTCTTTTTGTGAATATTTTGCTACTCATGTTGATCTCCCTAAGGAGAAGTGGTTTAAATATCATCCTCCCATTGAAGTTAAAGTAGCCGAACCTGCTAAAGTTGAAGAAGAAACTATTATTTATAATGTTGATCCTATTGTTCCCACTGCTTATATTGAGAAACCACCTTTCCCTGTTAGAATAAAGGATCATGCTAAAGCTTCAACCATGATTAACAAAAGTAATATTAGAACACCCAAGCCCTCTGAGCAAATTAAATTTGAACCTAGTATTGCTATGGTTAAAGATCTCTTGGTTGATATATTGATGGGCATGTTATTTATTTCTGTGATGAAGCTCCTAGAATTGCTAAACCCGATACTAAAGATAAACACATACCTGTTGTTGGCATGCCTGTTGTTTCTATTAAAATAGGAGATCATTGTTATCATGGCTTATGTGATGTGGGTGCTAGTGTGAGTGCAATTCCTTATACCTTATATAAAGAAATTGTGAATGATATTGCACCTCCTGAGATAGAAGATATTGATGTTACTATTAAGCTTGCTAATAGGGATACATATCACCAATTGGGATTGTTAGAGATGTTGAAGTCTTGTGTGGGAAGATAAAATATCCTACTGATTTTCTTGTTCTCACTTCCCCACAAGATAATTTTTGTCCCATTATATTTGGTAGACCTTTCTTGAATATCGTTAATGCTAAGATAGACCGCGAGAAATATATTATTACTGTTGGTTTAGGAGATGTGTCTCATGATTTTAATTTCTCTAAATTTCATAGACAACCCCATGATGAAGAATTGCCTAGTAAAGATGAAATTATTGGTCTTGCTTCTACTGCCGTGCCTCCTGATGATCCTCTAGAACAATATTTGCTAGACCATGAGAATGATCTGTCTATGAATGACAGAAGAGAAATAGATGAAGTATTCTTTAAGTAAGGGCCTATTTTGAAACACAATTTGCCTGTTGAAATCCTTGGGGATCCTCCTCCACCCAAGGGTGACCCCGTGTTTGAGCTAAAACAATTACCTGATACTTTGAAATATGCTTATCTTGATGAAAAGAAGATATATCCTGTTATTATTAGTGCTAACCTTTCAGAACATGAAGAAAAGAAATTACTAAAAACTCTAAAGAAGCACCGTGCCGCTATTGGATATACTCTTGATGATCTTAAGGGCATTAGTCCCACTCTATATCAGCAGAAAATAAATTGGAGAAAGATGCTAAACCAGTTGTTGATCATCAACGACGGTTAAATCCTAAGATGAAAGAAGTGGTAAGGAATGAAATACTAAAGCTTCTCGAGGCAGGTATAATTTATCCTATTGTTGATAGTCAATGGGTGAGCCCTGCTCATTGTGTCCCTAAGAAAGGAGGTATTACTGTTGTTCCTAATGATAAGAATGAATTGATTCCCCAAAGAATTGTTACATGTTATAGAATGGTAATTTATTTTTGCAAATTGAATAAAGCTACTAGAAAATATCATTACCCTCTACCTTTTATCGACCAAATGCTAGAAATATTATCCAAACATACTCATTTTTGCTTTCTAGATGTTTATTCTGGTTTCTCTCAAATACCAGTATCAAAAGAGGATCAAGAGAAAACCACTTTTACTTGCCCTTTTCGTACCTTTGCTTATAGACGTATGCCTTTTGGTTTATGCAATGCACCTGCTACCTTTCAAAGATGTATGACTGCTATATTGTCTGACTATTGTGAAAAGATTGTTGAGACTTTTATGGATGATTTCTCCGTTTATGGAACTTCTTTTGATGATTGCTTAAGCAACCTTGATCGAGTTTTGCAGAGATGTGAAGAAACCAATCTTGTCTTGAATTGGGAGAAGTGCCACTTTATGGTTAATGAAGACATTGTCTTGGGGCATAAAATTTCTGAAAGAGGTATTGAAGTTGATAAAGCTAAAGTAGATGCTATTGAAAAGATGTCGTGTCCTAAAGATATCAAAGGTATAAGAAGTTTTCTTGGTCATGCTGGTTTCTATAGGAGGTTTATTAAAGACTCTTCTAAAATTTCTAGGCCTGATACGTCTCCGTCGTATCTACTTTTCCAAACACTTTTGCCCTTGTTTTGGACTCTAACTGTTATGATTTGAATGGAACTAACCCGGACTGACGCTGTTTTCAGCAGAATTGCCATGATGTTGTCTTATGTGCAGAAAACAAAAGTTCTCGGAATGACCTGAAACTCCATGGAACATCTAGTTAAAAATAATAAAAAAATCCTTGCCAAAGATGAAGACCAGGGGGACCACACCCTGTCCACGAGGGTGGGGGGCGCCCCCCTAGGGCACGCCCCCTACCTCGTGGGCCCCCTAGAGCTCCTCCGACGCCAACTCCAACTCTATATATTTGCTTTCGGAGAGAAAAAAATCAAGGAGAAGAAATCATCGCGTTTTACGATAAGGAGCCACCGCCAAGCCCTAAAACCTCTCGGGAGGGCTAATCTGGAGTCCGTTCGGGGCTCTGGAGAGGGGGATTCGTCGCCGTCGTCATCATCAACCATCCTCCATCACCAATTTCATGATGCTCACCGCTGCGTGAGTAATTCCATCGTGAGGCTTGCTGGACGGTGATGGGTTGGATGAGATTTATAATGTAATCGAGTTAGTTTTGTTAGGGTTTGATCCCTAGTATCCACTATGTTCGAGATTGATGTTGCTATGACTTTGCTATGCTTAATGCTTGTCACTAGGGCCCAAGTGCCATGATTTCAGATCTGAACCTATTTTGTTTTCATGAATATATGTGTGTTCTTGATCCTATCTTGCAAGTCTATAGTCACCTACTATGTGTTATGATCCGGCAACCTCAAGTGACAATAATCGGGACCACTCCCGGTGATGACCATAGTTTGAGGAGTTCATGTATTCACTATGTGCTAATGCTTTGTTCCGGTTCACTATTAAAAGGAGGCCTTAATATCCCTTAGTTTCCATTAGGACCCCGCTGCCACGGGAGGGTATGACAAAAGATGTCATGCAAGTTCTTTTCCATAAGCACGTATGACTATATTCGGGATACATGCCTACATTACATTGATGAATTGGAGCTAGTTCTGTGTCACCCTGTGTTATGACTGTTACATGATGAACCACATCCGACATAATTATCCATCACCGATCCAATGCCTACGAGCTTTCCATATACTGGTTTACGCTTATTTACTTTCCCGTTGTTCCTGTTACAATCATTACAAAGCACCAATAATATTACTTTTGCTTTCATTACTCTTTTGTTACCATTACCACTACTATCATATTACTTTGCTACTAAATACCTTGCTGCAGATATTAAGTTATCCAGGTGTGGCTGAATTGACAACTCAGTTGCTAATACTTGAGAATATTCTTTGTCTCCCCTTGTGTTGAATCAATAAATTTGGGTTGAATACTCTACCCTCGAAAGCTATTGCGATCCCCTACACTTGTGGGTTATCAAGACTAATTTCCGCGCGATTGCGGGGAGCATATCTCTATTCTTTGAGTTACTTGGGATTTATATCTGCTGGTCACTATGAAGAACTTGAAAGACGCTAAGACAACAATGTATCCCTCAACTACGAGGGGAGGTAAGGAACTGCCATCTAGCTCTGCACTTGATTCACCTTCTGTTTTGAGTAAGCTTGCGATACCTAAACCTGCTTCTGCTATTCGTTCTGATATGTCACACGTTATTGATGATGCCACTTCTGCTATGCTTGATACTTATGATGAAACTACTTCTATGCTTGATACTACTGTGCCCCTTAGTGAATTTCTTGATGAACAAATTGCTAGGGCTAGAGAGAAAGAAATTATTGAAACTGATCATGTTGATGAAAGTTATGATGAAGATAGGCCTGCTATTCCTGAGGGTTATATTTTTGATAAAGAAGCTTCACTGCTATTTTTGCTTGCAAAGATAACAATGAGCTTAGAAGGTTATTAGCTAAATGGAGTAAGGAATCTCTTAGAGATAGAATGAGGCCCGACCTGCTTTTGCTACTTCACCTATTTGTGTTGCCGATAAGGACTATGAATTCTCTGTTGATCCTGATATAATTACTTTGGTTGAATCTGATCCCTTTCATGGCTATGAATCTGAAACTGTTGTGGCACATCTTAATAAATTAAATGATATAGCCACCCTGCTCACTAATGATGAGAGAACTCGCTACTTATATATCCTTAAAATATTTCCATTCTCATTAAAGGGTGATGCTAAGATATGGTTTAATTCTCTTGATCCTGGTTGTGTGCGTAGTCCCCAGGATATGATTTATTACTTCTCTGCTAAATATTTCTCTGCTCATAAGAAACAAGCTGCTTTAAGGGAAATGATTAGGATGATGAGGATTTTGAGCGCTTTGCTGAAATGATTAGACCTATTTTTTTGCGTATGCGGTTAACTGATATGCTCAAAATGAATCCTTATGCTAAGTATATGAAAGATATTGTTACAAATAAGAGAAAGATACCGGAAGCTGAAATTTCCACCATTCTTGCTAATTATACTTTTAAGGGTGGAATACCAAAGAAACTTGGAGATCCAAGAGTACCTACTATACCATGCTCCATTAAAAGAAATTATGTTAAAACTGCTTTATGTGATCTTGGAGCCGGTGTTAGTGTTACGCATCTCTTTATATTGTAGACTTGATTTGAATAAGTTGACACCTACTGAAATATCTTTGCAAATGGTTGATAAATCAACTGCTATACCTGTCGGTATTTGTGAGGATGTGCCTGTTGTGGTTGCAAACGTTACTATTTTAACAGACTTTGTTATTCTAGATATTCCCGAGGACGATAGTATGTCTATTATTCTTGGAAGACCTTTTTTGAATACTGTAGGGGCTGTTATTGATTGCAACAAAGGCAATGTTACTTTTCATGTTAATGGTAATGAGCACACGGTACACTTTCCGAGGAAACAACCTCAAGTTCATAGTATCAAATCTATTGGAAAAATTCCATCGATTATATTTGGAGGTTTTGAATTTCCTCTTCCTACTGTCAAGAAGAAATATGATATTCTTATTGTTGGGGATGTGCATATCCCCGTTGAGGTAACATAGTGTTATTTGAAATTTCTCCGGTTCCATGTTATTCGGAATGAGTTTGTTAACAAGACCTGATCAACCTTGTTAGTAGATTCCTTTTGATGAGCATGAGATGGATGAAACTAGAAGGCACAACCTTCTGTACCCTCTTTATACTTTCTGTTATTTAGTTGAAATAAAGTAAAAATAGTATTTTTCTGTCTGTTTCCTGATTTATCTGTGCAATATAAAAATACCCCGAAAATAGAAGTCCTCCAAATGCCATGCCAATTTAATATGATTTTTTCGGGAATATTTGAGGATTTATGGTACTGAAAACACTGCGGGAGGAGCTGCCACCTGGCCACGAGGGTGGAGGGCGCGCCCCCTGCCTCATGGGCCCATGGTGGCCCTCCTCCACTTATTCCTACACCCATCCTCTTCTTCTTCCTCCCACAAACACGAATATCTGGCTCAAGCACGAGTTCCAGCTCACTTTCTTTGTGATTTTCGATCTCCTTGCTCAAAGCACCTCTCACAAAACTGCTTGGGGAGATTGTTCCTTGGTATGTGACTCCTCCATTGGTCCAATTAGTTTTTGTTCTAGTGCTTTATTCTTTGCAAATTTGTGTTGCATAGGTGACCATGTTCTTGAGCTTGCATGTCAAATTTATATGGTTCCAAGTAGTTCTAATGCTTGATAGAGGCTCTAGGCACTTGTAGAAGTAGTTGCTATCAATTTTACTGAAGTTGGTTCACTTTTGTTTGAAGTTACTAAAAATTTCAGAAATTTTTCAGCGGAAGAAAGTTGTTTAGGAAAATGTTCCAGGGTGGTTCTTCAAGAAAGCAAGGACCCAGGCTTGCAATACGTGATGCTGACGAGGAACCACCAAGAGACGCTCCAGTGCGGCATTGTGAGTGGCCTTCAGAAAATCTTATGGATCGAGCGGGAATCAAAGAAGAATTTAACGCATATTTGCGTAACGCCGATCTTGTGGACTTTGAGGGAGACAAATGCCCCCAATACCATCAACTCACAAGCTCATTTGTGAGGAGGTTTGAATTTTCATCTTCACGTAATTCTCCAACAGTCATGTTTGATCTTTATGACAAATCTTATACCATGGACTTAGAGGATTTTACTTTTGCTTGCAAACTCCCACAATGGGGTAGTATTCATGATCCCCGTAAATCTGAATTTAGAAACTTTCTTGCTGGTATAACTGTGGGGGAATCTAGAGATATAACACAAGCTACTATAGGGAGCATCCATTTTCCTGCTATACATTATTTCTCTCTCTTCATTGGCAGATGCATAAATGCTAAGGATGAAGCATGTCACATGTGTGTCCCTGATCTCAGTATTCTTAGGAGTGCTGTGTTAGGAGACCAATCTTATCATATGGGAGCCATTGTAGCACGTAGGTTGCATCATAATAGATATAATTGAGATTTCTTTGGAGGAATTTATGCAACCCGCTTAGCTAATTTTTTTGAGGTGGATGTTCGTGAGGATGATATGGAGTTGCCTCCTACTTATTTAGATTTTAATTCTATGGTCTCTCACCAGTTTGTCGAGAGGAATGAATCACCTCTCCTATACCGACTAATCTTTGATAAACGACGTGTTGTCTGTATTACTCTCCCTGCTCCTGCCTTCTTTGATTATCAGGCAAAAGGAAGGCATGTTATTACCAAAGAGGAGGCAGATGAGTACGAGAGGAGAGCGGAGGCAGCTCGACGCCACGCTACAGCTCAGGAGGAGATAGCCGCTGCATCACAGTACGAGCCCAGCTACACCTATGGGTATCCGCCAGGCCATCCCTGACAATGAACCAACTTAGGCCAAAAGCCTAAGCTTGGGGGAGTACGTATTTCCCACCGACATTACATTTATGTTCACACACACACATTACTAGATGTCGGTGCTCATACTCTTTCACTGTAATATCCATGCTAGTTTATTTTTCTTTTTCCTGCTTTCTTCTTCTGTGTTTGTTAAACTTTAAGAAAACAACAAAAAAATTAGTGTAGCTTCTAGTTAGTTTACTTTTCCTGCTGTAGTAGTAATAATTAAAAAGAAAACCCAAAAAGATTTCCCATTCTTCTTTTGCTTGTTGGGAGCTTTCCCGTGTAAATAGTTTTTTATTTCCTTTCTTTTCTTTGGGGGTCGATAGGAGAAGACCATAATTAAATTGTTGAAGTGGCTCTTATATGCATTATTGTTGATTTAACCAAGAGCCCATATTGCCTTGTCTTCTCCTGCTTATTGAATGCTCGCAGATTCCAGCTTAGTCCAATGCACGTGCACTCTTATTATTATTCACATCGTTCGGTCGTGCAAGTGAAAGACAATAATGATGGTATATGATGAATTGATTGGGATAAGCGAAGCTGGTATGAACTCGACCTCTCTTGTTTTTGTAAATATGATGATTTCATCGTTCTTGATTCAGCTTATTATGAATAAACATGTTTGCAATGACAATTAGAGATCATAGTTGCTTATGCCATGCTTGATTAGCTATGAGTTATAATGATTTACATTGCGTGCCAACATGCTATTAAAATGGTTGTGATGTGGTATGATGGGGTGGTATCCTCCTTTGAATGATTTAAGTGACTTGACTTGGCACATGTTCACACATGTAGTTGAAACAAATCAACATAGCCTTCACGATATTTATATTCATGGTGGATTATATCCTACTCATGCTTGCATCCAATATTTATTAATTTTAGTGCATGTTCATGGCTGTTGTCGCTCTCTAGTTGGTCGCTTCCCAATCTTTTGCTAGCCTTCTGTCGGAGTAAATGACCACGGGTAGCCTAGCCGGCTCCCCCTGGGGCTTCTGAAAAAATTACAAGCCAATCCAGCCATCCAACACCCAAGACGCAGGGCCGCCTTCCCCCGGCCGGCTGACCCTCAGGCCGGCTGTCAGGGGGCGACCCGGCCCCAAAACCTACAGGAAGAAGGCCACAAGAGGGCCGGCTCCCGCGGAGCCGGCTACCAGAGGACCGACTCCACGTAGCCGGCCACGAGAAGGCCGACTCCGAGAAGCCGGCCACCCGGCAAGCGGCTAAGGCCGCGCCCTCAGAATCTGCACCCACATAACGGTGATGGGACGGGGCGTGGCTACAGTGAAGCCTGCCACCCCCGCATCCCAGAGCGCGCATGGCCATAGTGCGCCGTACGGGGCGGCCATCGCCCGTCCGGCGCGACACTGTTACCATGCTGACCATGACATCACCCACGGCGGGCTATCAGTACGACCCGCAGGTGGCGGGCCCCTCCGGTTAGAGAGATGCCCGAAGGCGGCTCGGCCTCCCCCAGTCGGCCTGTGATACGGCCGGCTTCCCATAACCGGCTTGATCCCCCCTCGAAGGAAGCGCCTCATTAATTAGACAAGACGAGGTGAGGCTACAGTGATCGCCGCGAAGATGGCGGCGCTGTATCCATGCTTACCCCGCCAAAGCCCTCGTCATCAGGATTGAGGCAACAGTAACCAGCCTCCGACAAAGCCCTCAACGGTGGGGCCAGCCTGTCGACTAAGAAGCCGGCAGCCGGCGGGACCCACCAGTTGATGGGCCCCAGCGGCCGACAGATAAGCCGGCAAGCGTAGACACTGACGGCTAGGGCCCGCACCCAGCCGGATTACCATTGTACCCCTGGGGGGTAGGCCTATATAAACCCCCCAGGGCACCCATGCAAAGGGTTGATCTCTTAGAGTTTTAGACACCACATAGAGAGAAAGGAAGAGCTAGCCGTGCCCTTCTTCTTCCTCTCACCGAGCAGCTCAAGGAGCCTCTTGTAGCCACTTGTTCACCTAGTGATCATGCGGAGACCCCGCAGAGCAGCAGTAGGGGTGTTATCTCCACGGAGAGCCCCGAAGCTGGGTAAGATCCGTCGGCGTGCATGTCTTCGCCTCATCCCATTTCCAGGCACCGGCGACGTCTTATTGGCTCCCACAATGATAAGCCACCCGTTGGCATATGTCGCACCTACAACCCGACACCTTCACTTGTACTAAGCGGGAATACTGCTTGTGCATCCAATCCCTTAAACCCCAAAGTTATTCCGTATGAGTCCACCATACGTTCTTATATGCGGTATCTACCTGCCGTTCCAAGTAAATTTGTATGTGCCAAACTCTAAACCTTCAAACAAACATTATGTTTTGTACGCTCGAATAGCTCATGTATCAACTAAGGCTGCCCTTATCTTCCATGTTAGGCGGGTTATTTTCAAGAGGAGTGGACTCCGCTCCTCACTCACGAGAAAATGGCTGGTCACCGGATGCCCAAATTCCATGCTTTATGCAAACTAAATCAAAATAATTGCAAACAAAACTCCCCCTGGAACCTGATGTTAGTTGGAGGCACTCGTTGTTTCGAGCAAGCCATGGATTGATGCTTGTTGGTGGAGGGGGAGTATAAACTTTACCATTATGTTTGGGAACCGCCTATAATGTGTGTGGCATGGAAGATATCGCCATCTCTTAGTTGCTATGTTGACAATGAAAGTATGCCGCTCAAAATATTATTTATGTCTATTTCAAAACCGAGCTCTGGCACCTCTACAAATCCCTACTTCCCTCTGTGAAGGGCCTATCTATTTACTTTTATGTTGAGTCATCACCCTCTTATTAAAAAGCACTAGCTGGAGAGCACAGCTGTTATTTGCATCCATTACTGTTAATCTATATTGGGTATGACTATGATTGGTTCTCTTTTACCATGAATTACAATGTCCAGTCAGTCCTTGATCTTTAAAGGTGCTCTGCATTTATGCTTTATGTTTCAGGAAGGGCTAGCGAGATACCATCTTGTTATATCATATTATGATTGCTTTGAGAAAGTTTTGTCATCCGAGATTTATAATTATGACTCGCTAGTTGATTATGCCATTGATATGAGTAAGTATGAGACCTGAGAATTATTGCAAATGTGGCTAGTTATAATCTTTGCTGAAAACCTGAATGCTGGCTTTACATATTTACAACAACAAGAGCAAACAGAGTTTGTAAAAGTTTTTCTTTATCTCTTTCAGTTTATCAACAGAATTGCTTGAGGACAAGCAAAGGTTTAAGCTTGGGGGAGTTGATACATCTTTGTCGTACCTACTTTTCCAAACACTTTTCCCTTGGCGAGGCTCGCATCTCCGATGAGTCCGCCTCTGACGCGGGCACAGGCTGCCTCGAGAGCCACCTCGTCAGCCTCCTCGACCAACTCCACGTTTCCAGCGAGCCCGCTGTGGATTTGGAGTAGGTTGGCTCCACCGACACGATGCTTGTCGACTCCGACACGACATCGCTCGATGCTTTCCCCACCAACGTCGTGATCTTCAACGACCCGCTCCCCCAAGCCGACAGCTGTGGCAGTGCAATCACCGAGGTGCTGGTCATCAGTCACGGCGGCCCCTCTGGCGAGAACGCCCACGACGACCTGCAAGCGGTGCTGCATGACCTGTCCGCCCCTCTCCCGGCCGATGCCGATGCTGAGGCGTTGGAGGCGCGCCGCCTCGCCCTCCACGCGGAGGGCCAGAGGATAGCCTCCATGAGACGCCTCACCGAGGCCCACCAGCGCGAAGTCGACCGCGCCGCCTTTGGCACGCCGCCTCCCGACGGGCCGAGCCGAATCGGTGTCGTCAAGAAACACGGCGCAGTCATCGCCGACATGTTGGGAGTGGACCGCCCAGTCTACGCCACGCCCCTCGAGAACCTACGCGCCGCCCAGGTGGCCGTAGAAGAGCTTAACGGACTAGGTCCTGACGAGCTCCCCTATATGGCTAGGTGCATCCAGCAACTGATTGGCGCTGCCGCAGAGCGGCATGAAGACAGTGCCCGCGCCGAAAGCCGTCCCCGCACCGAGAGCACGGTGCAACGTCACGCACGCCGACTGCGGGCAACACCCGCGCACGGCGAGAAAAGGAGCCGGCTGCCAGCCGCAGCCGAACCCGGATCTCCATCGAGCGCAACGCAGAAGGCCGCCCTCGAGCCGTGGAGCGGCGAAGCAACCCGCCCCCTCCTCCGCCTCGCGGGGAAAGATATCCCACCCCGCCGCCTGTCACGCACCTGACTCTCAGCGGCCGACTAGGCCGCCGTGAAGGAGTCGGCGAAAACGACGCCCGCCACCGAATCGACCGCCTAGCGCGATCCCTAGCATTGGAAGAAGAAGACGATGTCGGTCCGTCTTGCTTCGGCCCCCGCATCCGCGACGAGCCCTTCCGTAAAGGGTTCTCGCTCCCAAGAGACACGCCCAAGTACAACGGCTCTGTGAAGCCGGAGGATTGGCTGATCGACTACTCCACCGCCACAAGATATCGAGCGACAACGGTAGCGTTGCCGTGAAATATGTGCCCCTCATGCTTGTGGCACGGGCGCGAACCTAGCTCAACAGCCTCATGCCGTCTGGCGTCAACAAATGGCTAGACTTCACCGAAACCTTCATCCGCAACTTCACCAGCACCTACAAGCGGGCTCCCAAGCCCAGTGCAGCTCTCCCAGCGCATAAGGACCCACCGAGTCAACTCGCGACTACCTCACGCGTTGGGCCGAGCTCCGCAACTCCTGCGAGGGGGTGCACGAGGTTCAAGATATAGAGTACTTCACCGCCGGGTGCCGAGAAGGCACCCTCCTCAAGCACAAGCTCCTCTGCGATGAGCCGACTACCCTCGACGAGCTACTAGTCATAGCGGACAAGTACGTCACCGCCGACTCCTCGATGAAGACCGAGCTCCGGGTAGACGCCTCCAGGAAGGTGCTCAACCCGGCTCCCAAAATGCTGGCTGGCGACTTCGGCCGACGTCCGTACCAGGGCGACAACAAGCGCAAGGGCGCAATGCCGCCTCCAGCCAGTCGGCAGGTGGCCACCGTCGAAGACGAGAAACCCGAAGGGCGGCCTGCGCCCAAGAAGCCGAAGGGCGGCAGGCCGGCTTGGCAGCCGGCTTTCTCCTACAAGCAAGCCCTCGAAGCCCCATGCAAGTTCCCAATGCCGCGCCGTCCAACTATACGACCGGAAATGCCACTGGCTCACCCGAATCACCAAAAGCGAAGGGCTGGTGCCGCCTCCGCCTGCTGGACAGCCGCCTCCGGCTCCCCAACAACCGGCCGCTCGACCAGCAGTCGGGACCGTCCAAGACGAGTTCCCCAACGAGCATGCCGCCTACGTCGTCTTCACGAGCCAGTTCAAGATCAAGCAGCCGGGCGCCGACAAAGACCAAGAAGTCAACACGGTCGCCTCCAACAACCCCGAGTACATGCTTTGGTCGAGAGGCCTATCACCGGAGCCGGGCCGACCACCCAGAGGTGATGCCGTCCCCGGGATCTTATGCATTGGTTTTGGAGGCAACCCTAGCAACGGACAAGCTCGCTGCCCGATTCTCCCACGTACTGATAGATGGCGGGAGCAGCATCAACATCCTGTACCGAGACACCATGGAGAAGCTGAACATCAAGGCCAAGCACCTCATGCCAAGCCGGACCGTGTTCCATGGCATCGCATCCGCCTGTCCTGCTCACCAATCGGCAAGATCAAGATAGATGTTCTCTTTGGAGACAAGGATCATTTCCGCCGAGAAGCGGTCTGGTTTGAAGTGGTGGACCTTGAGAGCCCCTACCATGCACTACTTGGCCGGCCTGCTCTGGCCAAGTTCATGGCTGTACCCCACTAAGCCTACCTCAAGATGAAGATGCCAAGAACCAAGGGCATCATCACCATAGCCGGCGATTACAAGAAATCCTCCGAGGCCGCAGCCAGCCTTGGCCGCCGAAGTCCCTTATGGTCGCTGAAGAGAAGAAGATGTTGGACCGAGTCGTGGCCATGGCCGGCAAGCAGATAGCCCTGTCCCCCGACCCCAAGGAATGTGATGCCCAAGGTTCTTTCCAGCCGGCCAAGGAAACGAAGAAGATACCTCTGGACCCAGAGCACCCGGAAAGGTTTGCCGTCATTGGGGCAAACCTGGACGGCAAATAGGAAGGCGAGCTCGTCGATTTCCTCCGTGAGAATCGGTACATCTTTGCATGGCCCCCCAAGGACATGCCGGGTGTTCTAAAGGAATTCACCGAACACAAGCTACACGTCCGAGCAGATGCCAAACCAGTCAAGCAGCCCCTCCGCCGACTGTTAGAGGAGAAGAGAAGGATCGTAGGAGAAGAGATAGCCCGGCTCTTGGCGGCCGACTTCATAATGGAGGTGTTCTTTCCAGAGTGGCTTGCTAACTCGGTGCTTGTTCTGAAGAAGAATAACAAGTGGCGCATGTGTATAGACTACACAAGCCTCAACAAAGCCTGCCCCAAAGATCCCTTCGCCCTGCCAAGGATTGATCAGGTGATAGACTCCAAGCCGGATGCGAGCTGCTGAGTTTCTTGGATGCCTACTCGGGTTACCACCAGATAAAGTTGAACCCGGCTGACCGCCTGAAGACCGCCTTCATCACGCCATTCGGAGCTTTCTATTACCTGACTATGACATTCGGCTTAAGAAATGCCGGTGCCACTTTCAGCGTTGCATGCAGAAATGCCTCCTCAAGCAACTCGGCAGAAATGCCCACGTCTATGTAGATGATATCAGGCTTAGGGAACCAAGCAGGCGGCCCGGGAACTTCGATAGGCGGCTCGGGGACTGCCTTAGTCGCACCCGGCCCGGGGACTTCAGAACCCGGCCCGGGGACTACTGATGGTCGGCAGGGATCGATCAACACCACAGCGGTGGCCAATTCCAGCTCTTCAGCACCCAGCCCACCCGCCCTGGTCGCAGTAGCCGTGTTGGCTATAGAAGAAGTCATAGCTCCATCATGGGCTCAGCCCATCCTCAACTTCCTGGTAAACAGAGAACTGCCGGCTGACGAGATCGCGGCAAGACAAGTCCAACGCCGAGCCGGAGCATATATAATTGCTAACAGAGAGCTCGTCAGACGCAGTGTCACTCGAGTCTTCCAGCGCTGCGTCGAGCCAGAGAAGGGCATAGCAATCCTCAAGGACATTCACCAAGGCGAATGCGGCCACCACGCAGCCTCAAGATCCCTCGTTGCCAAAGCTTTCCGCCATGGATTCTTTTGGCCGACTGCCTTGGACGACGCCAAGGAGTTGGTCAAACATTGCAAAGGGTGCCAAGTCTTCAGCTCCAAGCAACACCTGCCGGCTTCAGCTCTCAAGACCATCCCCCTCACCTGGCCTTTTGCCGTCTGGGGACTGGACATGGTGGGCCCATTCAAGACGGCACGCGGCGGCATGACACACTTGCTTGTCGCCATGGATAAATTTACCAAGTGGATCGAAGCAAAGCCGATTAAGAAGCTGAACGGGCCGACTGCCGTGACATTCATCACAGACATTACAACTCGGTATGGCGTGCCACACATCATCACCACCGACAACAACACGAATTTTGCCAAGGGAGCATTGGCACGTTTCTGCGCGACGCAGGGCATCCGACTGGACCTAGCGTCCGTTGCCCACCCGCAGTCAAACAGCCAAGTTGAGCGAGCCAACGGCCTCATCCTCTTCGGCATCAAGCCCCGACTGGTCGTGCCGCTGGAGCGTTCGGCCGGCTGTTGGCTCGACGAGCTGCCGGCCGTCCTCTGGAGTCTGCGCACTACCCCGAACAAGTCAACCGGCTTCACCCCTTTCTTCCTTGTATATGGTGCCGAGGCTGTCATCCCAACTGACATCGAGTTCGACTCACCTCGGGTAACCATGTACACGGAAGCAGAGGCCAAAGAAGCGCGAGAAGACGGCGTCGACCTGCTGGAAGAAAGCCGGCTGTTAGCCCTCAGCCGGTCCGCCATCTACCAGCAGGGTCTGCACCGCTACCACAGCCGGAAGGTCAAGCCAAGATCCTTTCAAGAGGGCGACCTTGTGCTCCGGCTGATCCAGCGAACAGCCGGCCAGCACAAGCTCTCGGCCCCTTGGGAAGGCCCCTTCGTCATCAGCAGAGCATTGGGAAACGACTCCTACTACCTAATTGACGCACAGAAGCCGAAGGCGCGAAAGAGAGATGATTCCGGCAAGGAGTCGGAACGACCATGGAACGCCAACCTCCTCCGAAGATTTTACAGTTAAAATGCAGTATGTATCACACTACCTTTTTGTACTAAGCATAAGACAATAGGCCCCCCGAGGAGCGCTCGGGGACTGCCACCTTTTATCTATGAATGACGAGTATCATGCTTATGATTTTGTCATTACATTCTTCCCCCTCGCCCGGCACCGGGTTCGACTAGTCGGCCCGGGACCGCCGCTATGAGTTATATTCAAGTTCCACCTGCAGTCAGACAAGTAGTGTGCCGGCACCCAAGCCCTCTCTTGTCGAAAGTCGTAGCTCGAAGAACCAACTGTCCGGCCGGCAAGAGTCAAAGACAAGAAAGGGTGCCCACACGAAAAACGGCTAAGGACTAACGAACTCATATAACAAACGCCGGCTTCCTCCCATCGCCGACCGGCTACCACAGTAGCCGGCCGGCCGGCTTCCCATTCCACCTTGCTACAATCCAAGAAAGCTTAAGTACTTGTCTTCCCACAAATGGCCAAGTTCCTCCCCAGCCACAGACTGCAGAGCAGCTGTTCGGCTGGGAAGGCGGCGACCAAGGGAAGACGGCAAAGGAAACAGCCTAAGGATAAAAAGCAAATTCAAATGGAAGCCAAACACATGCATAATTATATTTACACAAGAGCCTTCAAAAGGCCGGCATTCAACATAGTTTGAATACACCCCCAGTGGGTGGAGCCGCGCAAATTTAATAAAAGTTGTTCAAAGAGTAACAACAGGAAAGCAAGAACGGCAGATCAGGCCAAAGGAGCGATGGGCGAGTCGGGCAGGTCGACGGAGGCGGCTGGCTGGAGGAGTGGCCGGTGGCGGGTCTCGGCTGATCATCACCACTGGCGGCGCGGCGCGCTTAGCGCGCCTCCTGGGTGCAGGAGGCATCGGTGAAGCTGGCTGGTCGCTTCGCCGTCGGGCACGACGTCTTCGCTGCCCTCCTCTTCTTTGTCTTCGGCTTCGTCGCTGGAAGCAATCTCCTCCGCCGAGTCCTCGCCTTTCGCTGAGTTCAGACCGAACCATTCCTCCGGCTGGGCGACGCCGTTGTCATTTACTTCAGGAGCAAAAATGCTGGTGTCAGTATACCCGGCGATAGCCGAGGCGCGCTGGATGATAGTCGGCCGCACCGCCACCAGCTCCTCGTCAGCCTCCTGCCTCCAAGTGCTCAGCTGGCGCAAGCTCAACCCAGGATACCAGGCCCGAACGAACTCCAGCGCCCGCCCGGCGCCGGACCGAGCAGCGGAAGCCTTCCAAGCCTCAAAGCGGCCAACCGCAACCTCCAGCCAGTCGGCAGTCCGACTGGGGGTACGGGGAATCACCTCGCCAGGCCAGAGAGCGGCCAGCACTTGCGCCCCGGCACGCTGAAGCCAGCGGAGCATGCGGTGAGCCGGCTGCAGCCGGGCCTGGATCACCAAAAGTTGCTCCTCAAGCGTCCGGCTGGCGTCTGGCGCGACCTCAACCCCTGCTTGCCGGCGTGTCTCGCGGTGGGCCTCGATGGCTTGGCTGGCGGCGACGGAGTAACCAGGGAAGTAATCTGCGTGAAGCGCAAAGAAACATCACAAAAATTAGAAGATGAACAAGAGGGCAAGGAGCAAGCAAAGGGGTGAAAAGTAAGGCGGCTTACCGTCGATCAGATCCTCAATCCGACCATAGCCCTCGCTCAGCGCTTGCCTCGCTTCAGCCCAGCCCGCCGCCTCGGTCTCGAACTCGGCCTTAAGGGCGGCCTCGCTGTCCTGCGCCTTCTTCAGGGCCGCCTTATGGCTCTCCTCCTGGTCGGCCAGTCTCTTGGCCAGGCGGTCACGTTCCTGGGCCAAGGCGATGCTCTCGGCCACCTTGGCACGAAGGGCGGTCTGGGCCCCGCCTAGCTGCTCCCTTAAGTCAGCATTAGCCCCTGCAAGCATGGAGAAAAAGGAAAAAAGCAATAAGGAAAAAGTCGCCAGGAAAGATCCGACCCAGCCTCGTGATCGGCCGAATCTTGGGGACTACACCCGATGGAGTCTTGTTGGCCCACATGAGATAAAAGAAGCAAAGCACTCACTCGGCTATTAGTCGGTCGGTGGCCTTCGGCTCAGCTCCCGGGCACAGGAGTTGAAGGCAGCCAGCGAAGATTGTGATACTCACGAAAATCAGGCGGAGTCACCGAATAAGAACAAGATTGCCGACAAGGCCTGCTCAAAAGTTCCAAGCCGCCTGCTCAGCAGCCGACTCAAAACTCGGGGACTACACCCAGTGGGTGCGCTGACGCGCCCCCACGGAAGAAATCAAAAGAGAAATCGACCAACGCCAGAAGACTCACCCGGATGACCGCGAGCGTAGCAAGAAACTCCTGGGTGTACCGTTGCAGCGAGGCGGCCTGGGTCTGAAGCCAGCGTCGGACCTCCTGCGCCGCCATGTTCAGCTCGGTCGTCCCGCCGCTGGGCGTCCACTCGGACGTGCTGGTGCTGGCCGCCTCCAGGTCCTGAGCCGTCGAGCTAGCGCCCGCAGCTCTTTGCGGCTCCGGCGCCGAGGATACCTCTCCCGCGCGCCGGCGAGGCGCTGACTGCACCACAAGATCTGCCTCCGCCGCCGACTCGCCCCCGACCGGCTGCTCAAGCGCCGCGGCAGGTCGGCCGCCTTGGCCTGCTCCAGTCGGCGCCGGCTGTGGCGCCTCCCCCAGGATCGTCACATCATCCTCCCTCCTCTCCATCACCGGCTGGTCACGGTCGGCTTCCTCCGATGGAGGCACGGGGACATTGGGAGCCATGGCGCGAAGAGGAATGACGAGCTGCGGAGGCTAATTGTGCAGAGCCTCCGCCTCCCTCTCTGCGGCAGCGGCCTCCGCCTGGCCTTGGCTGCCGCGTCGGCTTGCGCCTCGGCCGACTTCTCCGCCGCCTCCTGGATGGCCCTCCGCTCCGCCGCTTCCCGCTCCTTCCGTGCCTCCCGCGCGTTACGCTCCGTTGCCTCCATAAGGTCGGCGTGGGGATCCACGCGGCGGGAACTAGAAGACCCTCCTGTTGGTCCGACTATGGAGGCGGCGTCAACCCGTTCAAGGGAAAGCGGCGCCCTGTTCAGCAAATCAAGAAGACGGCTTAGATGAGCCTCAACCAAAGAAGACAACAAAAAGTACAAGACATCCAACACTTACGCCGAGACCGCCTGTGGCTGCTTCACCACCTTGCGGAAGCGGGCTTCTTTCGCGGCCGCCTCGTCCCGCTTGGTCGCCGCCGCGGAGCTCTTGGGTTTTTTCGGCCGGCTGCCGAAGAGATCCGGCCCGGCCCTACGCTTTTGTGCGCCACCCCGAGCAGCTGGCGCAGCAGAAGGTCCCGTGCCTTGGCGATCGGCCGCCGGCTGGCGGCATGGGATGGCCTCAGTTTCGTCATCATCCGGCCAGTCCCCGAAGCTGGCCGTGAACTCAGGGCCGCCTGCCTCTCCACCGGCTCCGACTGTTGCGTCGTCCATGGCGGCCGCCCCTAGATCTGGGTCGTCGGGGTCGTCCATCGTGTGGTCGGCCATAAACTGGCGCTCCGGCCCTGCGGCCCCGGGCGCCGGTCGAAGAAGGGGGTTCTGCTCAAAGACAAGCCGACTAGTCAAGAGTCGGCCGTCGCGAACCCGGCAACAAAAGAAACAGAAAGTAAGGAAAACTCACCACAGGCGGGGGATCAACTCGAGAATATAGCGCCTTGCCATACTGCCACTCCTCAGTGAGCTTGCAGTTGGAGATGTAGTTCACCATGTAAGATACCTCGCCACGAGGCATCTCTCTGGCGCTCAGCCGGCATGGGTCGAAGCGGCCGCTCATCTGGCAGATCATGTGCGGCCGGCTTTGGAGCGGGAGCACCTGGCGTTCCACGAAGGCGGCAACCAGGTCGGCCCCCACCGAGCCCTCCGATTGGATCATCACTCGGAGCCAGGTGACGGCGGTGTTCCCGGCCAGGGTCAGCTACCGGGCTCGGAAGGACCAAGACGACTGCCTCCCAGGCGGCGGGCCGACTACGTAAGCCGGCAGATTCAAGTAGTCGCCTTGCGAGGCGACGTTCTTCACGTAGAAGTATGATTGCTGTTAGAGCTTCACCGACTGGATCAGCGGGATAGGCGGAAAGAGGTTGTTGTCGGCTGTCCTCCACCTGGCGATGAAGGCGCCACAAGGGGCGGGCACACTCGCGGAGAAGATGCCGAGCTTGCACTGGAAGAACTCCCCAAAGAGCTCAAGGGTGGGGAGCACTCCAAGAAAACCCTCGCACAGGTGTGAAGGCCGGCAATGACATCACCGTGTTCGGGGTGAGGTGGTGTGGCCGGAGATTGTAGAACTCGAGGAAGGACCGGAAGAACCCGCTCGCCGGCAGGCCGAGGCCACGCAGGCAGTGCGAGCGGAAGATGACCCGCTCGCCCTCCTCCGGCACCGGCGAAACCTCTGCCTTCGGCGCGAGGCGGGTCTTCACGAGGTCCTCGCCCGACAACCGCCGCGTCTTGCGAAGCCAATCTATGTGGTCTTCATGGATGTTGGAGCCGTCCCACGAGCTAGACAGCGCCATGGGAACAAGAGGAAATGAGAGAGGCACGGCGGCGGAGAGCACAACCACGCAGCAGAGGAACTGCGGCAAGACAAGAGGGTTCGCCGCGGAACGGTGCGGTGGTGAGTGCGCTGCGGCGGCGGAAGAACGAAGAAGGAGGTAGAGGAAAGAGAGGAGCGAGGGCGAGCGTGCGAGCCTCTACCGCTCCCCCTACTTATAGGCTCGCGCGGCGGAGCCGAGGAGGGGAGGCGTGGGGGAACGTGGGATTAACTGCGCCCACTACCCCCACGTCCCGCGATTATTGCGTCCTAAAGGCGTGCACTACTAGGAAAAGGCCTACTAATGACGCACCAGGTTTGCCTACTAATGGCGCACTACTGGTGCGCCATTAGTATCACGCCACTAGTATTTTTTACTAATGGTGCACCTGTGGTGCGCCATTAGAATCTAGTATTCTAATGACGCACCGCTGGTGCGCCATTAGTATGGCCCACGGTGCGCCATTAGTATGGCCCACGGTGCGCCATTAGTATCTGGTATACTAATGGCGCACCACATAGAAGTGCCAATTTTTTTTTCAGAATTTTTTTTATTTTTTTTTTCAAATTTTTTCTTAATCTCAGGTCACTATGGCTTAATCTCGGGTCAATATGCTTAATCTCAGGTCAAATCGCACTCCGTGGTCAAACTTCCTAAAAGGTCACCCATCCTCACACTACTCCATTACAAGCACGCTTAACTTCGAGTTCTATCCAACCCCAAAGAATAGCTCACTTCACGTGCACTTGTTGATATATCTAGCATATCAATCCTATTATACCTTGTTGATGTCTAGGACTTTGTTCATGTTCATGACTATGATGAAATTTTGAAAAATATTTCAAACTTCCCGGTCATATTACGTATCATTTTTTAAAACAAAATTCAAAAAAAAAAATCCAAAACCAATTTTTTTGAATTTTTTTGCCTCTAAATCTTGAAAGCCCCGTAACTTTTTTCTGTTAGGTTTTTGGGGATTTTGAAAATTTTTAACGGGGTACCCCCCGTTAAATCCGGATGTAACTTTTCTATTAGATGATTTTTTATATATAAAACTTTTTAATCCGAGTTCGTATGCAAAAGTTATGCCCATTTTACATATTTCCAAAGAGATTTTGCAAATAAAGTCGAAATTTATATTTGTAAATTTTCCCAACAACTAGACCACATATCACATGGTAAACTTATTTTCTTTTATTTTTTTGACATTTTTATCATTTATTTATTTATTTTTTAAACTGAAAAGGCGGTCCACGGGGGGGGGGGGGTGCATTCGGTGGAAACCGGGCAAACAAGTAATGGCGCACCGTGGGGTGGTGCGCCATTAGTAGTTAAACTAGTAATGGCGCACCACACCCACGGTGCACCATTACTAGTTTTGAAAAAAAATTAAAAAAATTTCAATTTTTTTATTTTTTTTTGACAAAAACTTAGTAATGGCGCACCAGTGGACAGTGCACCATTACTAACAATTTTTTTTTAATTTTTTTACTTTTTTTTCAAAACATCTAATGGCGCACCGTGGGTGTGGTGCGCCATTACTATGTCAACTAGTAATGGCGCACTGTCCCACGGTGCGCCATTAGTAACAATTTTTTTTTATTTTTTTTCAAAACTTCTAATGGCGCACCGCACACCAGGTGCGCCATTAGTAATATATTACTAATGGCGCACCTGTATGTGGTGTGCCATTGCTATATACTAACGGCGCACCACACATGTGGTGCGCCATTAGAGTCCATTTCATCTATAGCCGTTTTCCTAGTAGTGGTGCTGAAACCGCCACGGGAAGACGAGCGGTCCATTCGGGCCGCAGAGGATCCGCACATGGGCCGAGGCGTAGGTTTGGTGGGCCTCGGCCTGCGGCGACGTCCCGTCGCGCGCGTGGGCTGGCAGGCCTTTCTGGCCATGTGGCGCGCCGAGTGACGCGCGGTCAACGCGCAAGTCGGCTCGCGTTCTCTCCTTCTGGCTGCGGAACCTCCCGAAGACGGCGCACCCACTCGAGGCCGGCTCCTAGCTGCCGGCTCCTCTGGATAGGAAGCTGATCGAGCTTCTCGTCCTCCATTCAACCTCGAAGCTCAATCAGCTTCGGAGACTACTGTCGGAGTAAATGACCACGGGTAGCCTAGCCGGCTCCCCCTGGGGTTTCTGAAAAAATTACAAGCCAATCCAGCCAATCCAGCCATCCAACATCCAAGACGCAGGGCCGCCTTCCCCCGGCCGGCTGACCCTCAGGCCGGCTGTCAGGGGGCGACCCAGCCCCAAAACCTACAGGAAGAAGGCCACAAGAGGGCCGGCTCATGAGTCCGGGCTACCGAGGATCGACTCACGAGTCGGCCACGAAGGCCGACTCCGAGAAGCCGGCCACCCGGCAAGCGGCTAAGGCCGCACCCTCAGAATCTGCACCCATATAACGGTGATGGGACGGGGCGTGGCTACAGTGAAGCCTGCCACCCCCGCATCCCAGAGCGCGCATGGTCACAGTGCGTCGTACTGGGCGGCCATCGTCCGTCCGGCGCGGCACTATTACCATGCTGACCATGACGTCACCCATGGCGGGCTGTCAGTACGACCCGCAGGCGGCGGGCCCCTCCGGTCAGAGAGATACCTGAAGGCGGCTCGACCTCCCCCAGTCGGCCAGTGATATGGCCGGCTTCCCGTAACCGACTTGTTCCCCCCTCGAAGGAAGCGCCTCATTAAGGAGACAAGACGAGGTGAGGCGCTGTAGCCATGCTTACCCCGCCGAAGCCCTCGTCATCAGGATTGAGGCAACAGTAACCAGCCCCCGACAAGGCCCTCAATGGTGGGGCCAGCCTGTCGACCAAGAAGCCAGCAGCCGGCGGGACCCACCAGTCAGCTGGCCCCAGCGGCCGACGGAGAAGCCGGCAAGCGTAGACATTGACGGCTAGGGCCCGCGCCCAACCGGATTACCATTGTACCCCTGGGGGGTAGGCCTATATAAACCCCCCAGGGCACCCATGCAAAGGGTTGATCTCTTAGAGTTTTAGACACCACATAGAGAGAAAGGAAGAGCTAGCCGTGCCCTTCTTCTTCCTCTCACCGAGCAGCTCAAGGAGCCTCTTGTAGCCACTTGTTCACCTAGTGATCATGCGGAGACCCCGCAGAGCAGCAGTAGGGGTGTTATCTCCACGGAGAGCCCCGAAGCTGGGTAAGATCCGCCGGCGTGCATGTCTTCGCCTCATCCCGTTTCCAGGCACCGGCGACATCTTATTGGCTCCCACAATGATAAGCCACCCGTTGGCATATGTCGCACCTACCACCCGACACCTTCACTTGTACTAAGCGGGAATACTGCTTGTGCATCCAATCCCTTAAACCCCAAAGTTATTCCAGATGAGTCCACCATACGTTCTTATATGCGGTATCTACCTGCCGTTCCAAGTAAATTTGTATGTGCCAAACTCTAAACCTTCAAACAAACATTATGTTTTGTACGCTCGAATAGCTCATGTATCAACTAAGGCTGCCCTTATCTTCCATGTTAGGCGGGTTATTTTCAAGAGGAGTGGACTCCGCTCCTCACTCACGAGAAAATGGCTGGTCACCGGGATGCCCAGTCCCATGCTTTATGCAAACTAAATCAAAATAATTGCAAACAAAACTCCCCCTGGAACCTGATGTTAGTTGGAGGCACTCGTTGTTTCGAGCAAGCCATGGATTGATGCTTGTTGGTGGAGGGGGAGTATAAACTTTACCATTATGTTTGGGAACCGCCTATAATGTGTGTGGCATGGAAGATATCGCCATCTCTTAGTTGCTATGTTGACAATGAAAGTATGCCGCTCAAAATATTATTTATGTCTATTTCAAAACCGAGCTCTGGCACCTCTACAAATCCCTACTTCCCTCTGTGAAGGGCCTATCTATTTACTTTTATGTTGAGTCATCACCCTCTTATTAAAAAGCACTAATTTGGAGAGCACAGCTGTTATTTGCATCCATTACTGTTAATCTATATTGGGTATGACTATGATTGGTTCTCTTTTACCATGAATTACAATGTCCAGTCAGTCCTTGATCTTTAAAGGTGCTCTGCATTTATGCTTTGCGGTTTCAGGAAGGGCTAGCGAGATACCATCTTGTTATATCATATTATGATTGCTTTGAGAAAGTTTTGTCATCCGAGATTTATAATTATGACTCGCTAGTTGATTATGCCATTGATATGAGTAAGTATGAGACCTGAGAATTATTGCAAATGTGGCTAGTTATAATCTTTCTTTGAAAACCTGAATGCTTGCTTTACATATTTACAACAACAAGAGCAAACAGAGTTTGCAAAAGTTTTTCTTTATCTCTTTCAGTTTATCAACAGAATTGCTTGAGGACAAGCAAAGGTTTAAGCTTGGGGGAGTTGATACATCTTTGTCGTACCTACTTTTCCAAACACTTTTCCCTTGTTTGGACTCTAACTTGTATGATTTGAATGGAACTAACCCGGAATGACGCTGTTTTCAGCAGAATTGCCATGATGTTGTTTTAAGTGCAGAAAACAAAAGTTCTCGGAATGACCTGAAACTCCACGGAACATCTAGTTAAAAATAAAAAAATCCTTGCCAAAGATGAAGACCAGGGGCCCACTCACATCCACGAGGGTGGCGCGCCCCCTAGGGCGCGCCCTACCTCGTGGGCCCCCTGGAGCTCTTCCGACGCCAACTCCAACTCTATATATTTGCTTTCGGAGAGAAAAAAAATCAAGGAGAAGAAATCATCGCGTTTTACGATATGGAGCCGCCGCCAAGCCCTAAAACCTCTCGGGAGGGCTGATCTGGAGTCTGTTCGGGGCTCCAGAGAGGGGGATTTGTCACCGTCATCATCATCAACCATCCTCCATCACCAATTTTATGATGCTCACCGCCTTGCGTGAGTAATTCCATCATAGGCTTGCTGGACGGTGATGGGTTGGATGAGATTTATCATGTAATCGAGTTAGTTTTGTTAGAGTTTGATCCCTAGTATCCACTATGTTCTGAGATTGATGTTGCTATAACTTTGCTATGCTTAATGCTTGTCACTAGGGCCCGAGTGCCATGATTTTAGATCTGAACCTATTATGTTTTCATGAATATATGTGTGTTCTTGATCATATCTTGCAAGTCTATAGTCACCTACTATGTGTTATGATCCGCAACCCCAGTGACAATAATCGAGACCACTCCCGGTGATGACATAGTTTGAGGAGTTCATGTATTCACTATGTGCTAATGCTTTGTTCCGGTTCACTATTAAAAGGAGGCCTTAATATCCCTTAGTTTCCATTAGGACCCCGCTGCCATGGGAGGGTAGGACAAAAGATGTCATGCAAGTTCATTTCCATAAGCACGTATGACTATATTCGGAATACATGCCTACATTACACTGATGAATTGGAGCTAGTTCTATGTCACCCTATGTTATGACTATTACATGATGAACTGCATCCGGCATAATTATCCATCACCGATCCAATGCCTATGAGCTTTCCATATACTGGTTTACGCTTATTTACTTTCCCGTTGTTACTGTTACAATCATTACAAAACACCAAAATATTACTTTTGCTTTCATTACTCTTTTGTTACCGTTACCACTACTATCATATTACTTTGCTACTAAATACCTTGCTGCAGATATTAAGTTATCCAGGTGTGGCTGAATTGACAACTCAGTTGCTAATACTTGAGAATATTCTTTGGCTCCCCTTGTGTCGAATCAATAAATTTGGGTTGAATACTCTACCCTCGAAAGCTGTTGCGATCCCCTACACCTGTGGGTTATTAAGGCCTCTGAGTAATCTCTTACAAAAAGATGTTCCTTTTGTTTTTTATGATGATTGCGTAGAAGCATTTGAAATACTTACGAAAGCCTTGATTTCTGCTCCTATTGTTCAGTCACCTGATTGGAATTTACCCTTTGAAATTATGTGTGATGCTAGTGATTATGCTGTTGGTGCTGTTCTAGGACAAAGAATTGATAAGAAATTAAATGTTATTCAGTATGCCAGTAAAACTCTAGACAGTGCCCAGGAAATTATGCTACTACTAAAAAAGAATTTTTAGCAGTTGTTTTTGCTTGTGATAAGTTTAGACCTTATATTGTTGATTCCAAAGTAACTGTTCACACTGATCATGCTGCTATTAAGTATCTTACAGAAAAGAAAGATGCTAAGCCTAGACTTATTAGATGGGTTCTCCTGCTACAAGAATTTGATTTGCATATTATTGATAGAAAGGGAGCCGAGAACCCTGTTGCAGACAACTTGTCTAGATTAGAAAATGTTCTTGATGACCCACTACCTATTGATGATAGCTTTCCTGATGAGCAATTAAATGTCATAAATGCTTCTCGTAATACTCCATGGTATGCTGATTATGCTAATTACATTGTTGCTAAATTTATACCGCCTAGTTTTACATACCAGCAAAAGAAAAGGTTTTTCTATGATTTAAGACATTACTTTTGGGATGATCCACACCTTTATAAAGAAGGAGTATACGGTGTTATTAGACGTTGTGTACCTGAGCATGAACATGGTCAGATCCTACACAAGTGACACTCCGAGTCTTACGGAGGACAGCATGCTGGAGACAGAACTGCACACAAGGTATTGCAATCAGGTTTCTATTGGCCCACTCTCTTCAAGGATGCTCGTAAGTTTGTCTTGTCATGTGATGAATGCCAAAGGATTTGTCGTGGTTTTGTCACAGGAGATGTCCTTAGTGTTAGGACTTAGTCGTGAGGCCAACGCATCTATGTGGTAGCTTGAGAGGGGTTGAGCGGAATCGAGAGACGCTACACAAGACAAGGATTTAGACAAACGGGCCCCGGAAACATCATCCGGTAACAACCCTACATGTTGTTTGAGGCTAGGTCTCATTATGATCACGAGGGAGTCGCCGGTAAACCGGCTCTTTATGTCTAGCCCTAGAGATTGTTTCTTCTTGCTTCTCTCTCTTTGGGGAGCCCTGCCCCTCCTTATATATGTTGAAGGGGCGGGTTACATGTGGAGTCCTATTAGCATTAGGACTAGACTACCTTCTAATACAAACGGGATACAAGTCCGGATCTTTAACTCCTTGTAAGGTAATATTCTTCACGCCTTTCCTCTTAAACCGGTCCACCATTAATATAAACCGGCCCTCTGGGCCTTGGGCCTTGTCATCCGTCTGTCCCTGCCCGCCGGGTTACCAGTGAGTTATAATGTCCAGGCAGGTTGCTTGTAAACCGTCTAGTCAGGGCAGGTCGCCAGTGAATCACCAAGTGTCAATCGAGTCTCAAGTAAACCACCAAGCCCGGCCGGGTTATACTTCCGGCCGGTTTACGCCGCGGGGTATATCCCCGACATTGGCCCCCAGTTTAATTTGGATTTATCCATGTTAAACTGATCTGCAACATAAACACAAGAACAAATTTGCGGGTTGTGCTCCGGTTTAAATATTCTTATAAATCGGCCCTTGATCATCCTTAAGTCCTTGTCATCTCTTCCTTCTGAAAAATCCGAGTCAATAGACCAGCTTCATACTCAATTTGCTGACATTGGTTTCTCACAGAGAAATATTGTGAAGAATAATCCACTTGAGCCGGCTTTCAAAGCGCCGGTTTAAAAAATATTGGCCTTCAAATACTCATTTGATATTCAGCCGGCTTGAAGATGGAAAACGTGCCGGTTTATCATTACCAAAATTGCCGAGTTATATAGCGTATTTATGCGGGTCATAATTGTTGTTGACACTGGGTCATGTAATTGATCTTCCTGATTTGCTCAAAACTGATAATTTGAGATAATTTGAAAATGTTCCTCCTTATATATATGCATAATACCTGTAGCCCCTAAGTCTTAAGAGGAGAACATAGTGATAGCTTAGGACTTGATCCAATATAAGTGTTGCAACCTTGAAGAAATCCGGTTTGTTCATCTCAGTCATTAATCATAAACTGAATATTCCACACATGTAGCCCCCAAGTGCCGGGTTGTCATGCTTGCAGCAACCTGGGACTTTGTAATTGCCTGATGCTCAAAAAACTTCAACCGGTGTAGCCCCCAAGGGCCGGGTCATTATGCAATAATGAACAGGGACTTTATAAATATGATCATGTAGAATTGAACAACAACATGTAGCCCCCAAGGACCGGCTCAGTAAGATAATATTGAGCTGGGACTTTATATATACTTCATTGAAAATAACATCATATGATGTAACCCCCATCATGGGGCTTGAACCCATGTCCACAAGGTTAAGAGCTTTGTGCTTTACCAACTGAGCAATAAACCTTGGCTGGATGTCATGTCTATGTAAACACCCCATTTATATAGATATGTGAAAAAATAGTAGGGGTTTCCCCCTACTATCAAGTTTCTCAAAAAAAAACTGAGCAATAAACCTTCAATATAATGGATTAAGACTTGTGTACCTTGAATTGTTGATAGGAGCAATTGGTAGCCCCCAAGGGCCGGCTCATTACACTGTGATGAGTCGGGTCTTCAATAAGGTGAGCAAAAAAAATGACTTTGCATTAGCCCCCAAGTGTCATGGTGCGTGCTTGCAGCGACATGAGACTTGCATATTTGATATAATCTCAACTTTGAATAATCTAGTCCCCAAGTGCCGTGTCGTAAGCCTGCAGCGACTCGGGAATATTTCTTTCAATTGTAGAATAAATCATATCCATTGATAATATAATAGCCATTGCGCTAAAGCGACTTTGAAAACCTTAATCATAATACTGGTTAATAATAACCATAATAAAAATCCAGCCATGTTGGCTATTCAAGATAACATAATCCGGTATGATAACCTTATTCATTCAATATCATAATGAAAATTCAGCCAAGTTTGGCTATTGAATAATATAACCCAATGATTTATAAGCGCATGATTCCAATGACGCAATCCAAATATATACTGGCGACTTATAGTCAAAAGACAGGCCGGTTTAACAAACACCGGATAATTTCTCATCATATACTGGCGACTTATTGTCTTAAAGCCAGGCCAGTTTAATAAACACCAGATAATTTATCATCATACTGGCGACTTATAGTCAAAAGCCAGGCCGGGTTAATGAACACCGGTAATTTATAATAATGCTTTATTCAACCTGTTTCTGCATACAACAAGTTTAAAGTGTCCTGGTGGTTTACCGCCAGACGGGTCATAATGCCCAACATATAACCTGGGTTTATAACCAAGGCTGCACTTAAGAATAATCAAATATGAAATATATCATACCTATGACATTGAATCACATCGTTGGTTTACCAACTTTTTGTAGTAAGAGTGATAACCCTAATCTTGAGTAATGATAACTCCTTTCATACTGTGCTGGTTTATGATAAAACCGTACCGGGTTGTGATAAACACCGGTTTAACCATATATAATACTGGCGACTCGTAGTCAAACCAGACCGTGCTGATAGTCTCCGGATTATAACTTGATCGTGTACTAACAACTTGTAGTTGAAAGCCGAGCCGGGTTGATAAACGCCGGTTTGAAAGCATCACAAATCTTTATGAAAACAAAGAAAACTTAGCAACGGCAAAAAAAACCGTTGTAGGCGAGGCTTTGAGCCAATCAAGAGGTGTGAGTATGGTTCGGATATGACCAAGCCCCCAAATGACGTTGTGGCATTACGCCGATCAAGAGGTGTAGCTATGGTTCGGGTTCGACCAAGCCCCCAAGTGATGATGTGGCATTGCGCCGATCAAGAGGTGTAGCTATGGTTCGGGTTCGACCAAGCCCCCAAGTGATGCTGTGGCATTGCGCCGATCAAGAGGTGTAGCTATGGTTCGGATACGACCAAGCCCCCAAGTGATGTTGTGGCATTGCGCCGATCAAGAGGTGTAGCTATGGTTCAGATACGACCAAGCCCCCAAGTGATGTTGTGGCATTGCACCGATCAAGAGGTGTAGCTATGGTTCGGATACGACCAAGCTCCCAAGTGATGCTGTGGCATTGCACCGATCAAGAGGTGTAGCTATGGTTCGGATACGACCAAGCCCCCAAGTGATGTTGTGGCATTGCGCCGATCAAGAGGTGTAGCTATGGTTCGGATACGACCAAGCCCCCAAGTGATCAATAATATGATAGGCCAATAAGGCGGGATACTCATGTTCAAATCACGCATCATGGCAGCAGGTCCTCTTCGGCAACTTTTAACTTTCTGCAAGAGATAAATTCTTCTTGAACCGAGATTTGAACCGGATATTGAGAGCTTCAAAGCTTTGTGGGAGACATCTTTCCCTTGAACCGGATTGTAAACCGGAATCTTCATTTTCAGCCAGAAATTTTCTGACGGTCTTTAAACTCGAACTTGCGAGAAGTTAATTCCTTTTTGAACCGGACATTTTTAAACCGGATTTGTGAGCTTCAAAGCTTTGTGGGAGAACATATTTCCCTTGAACCGGATTTTAAACCGGCATTCTTCATTTTGAACCGAAAATTTTCTGACGGCCCTTAAATTTTCATCCATATGGTAGTAGCCTCGGGGACCAGGTTATCTTTCCCTCCAGCGTCATAGTGTTCTTGACTTCACTGAAAAACCGGCAACCTTTGCTGAGTCATGTCATTGTAGCCCCCGAGTCTCAAGGTGACTCGAAGAGTTGGCTTGAGATTCTCCATATTTGATCGTGATATAAACCGGCATAACTTGTATATCATTGGTGTTGATAGCATGATGTGAATCCACAGAAGGTTGAGGTGATCATGCGGGTTATAAATGATCCCGTATGAGCCGTGTCAGCAACTCGGCCAATGGTTCCTTCCAACTGGCGATTTCAAGTTAACCAAACTGTAGTGGCGGCGACTTGTGCGCCTGCCCATTGAGCCATTCAGTACAGACGGCGGTTGATAGTATATGATAATTTGCCTCCATTTTATTGAAAGAAAACCGGGCTACCCAAGCTGTGACTTGCTCAAACAGCTCATGCAGATAGGTGCGGCCCGGTGTGTTGATGTAGACTGGGTCGCGAGAGACGGACAGCAAAGACGACCGCATCATCAGAGGCAGCTCCGACAGATGAGTCGGCCGCGGTGTTGTAAACCAGTGCGGACGAGCGAGTTAACCACATCATGTTGATGTAAACTGGTCTGCAGAATGACGGCTTGCAGATATATTCACCGAGCTTGATGTTGTGGTCAGATGCTAGCGCATTATAATGGTGGCGCGAGCTATACATCCTTGACACGGCCATAGCTTTTGTGGTGAATAATAGCTCTTGCATAAATAATATCGCAAGCAGGAGTAATTTGTTCTTTTAAAGAATACAAAATGTATCAAAAAATAGACCGGATGGATTTCACCTGTTTCGACCGGACGAGAGATGAGCTGCATATAGCGTCATCGTGGATCCCCTCCAATAATTTCAGTGGTGATTTAATCATTCTCGAGGCCGAGGCAGAGGTGACGTTGGTGAGTAAAAGCTCTTATGAGAGCATTGAAACCTGCAGAATCAGGCGCTCCTCCTCATGGTATTATTAGACTTATGGAGTTGCTTCTCCGACAGGTATAGCCTTTAGTTCCCTGATTTTTGACAGCAAGCCGGTGAGGGTGGCTTGAGCACGACCGAGGCGAGCACAACGCCGGGATGACTAACAGCGACCGCGGCCTGGTGGATGCTTAACGCGGAGGCGCAGGTCGCGATCCGGCAGATGTCCTTCACTTTTAAGGCGGCTCGACGCGGCAAAAGTAGCCCGGCGCGGCGAGTCAGCCAAGGTGGAAGCGCTAGCGCCGCGAGGCTGCGGCTAAAGGCACACGAGGCCGGTGTTGGCTTGGTGGCTCGTTCAATCATGGCACGCTGGAATCTTCCCTTAATGCTTATGGTGTCTTCACGTGATGAATATGAGTTGATCTTGCTAGAACTCATGTACTAAAAGTAGCAGTACTACTACTCCAAAAATCAGAACAGACTTTGTAAACCGTGCAACCACCAGTACTTGGCCATGACTTCCGTGAATGCAGCACAGCAGTGACCGATTCAATCTTCTTGGGAGTTCATTGTGGACAACTTCCTGAAGAGCAAAACACGAACCAATACAGCATCAATCCTTGTAAACACTTCTTTCTGCTAGTCATCATATGATTCATCAGTATTCCACTCCGCCGCCAGCCGCTTGTCTCCAGTAACAAGCGTCCCCAATATACAACCCGGCCACCAAACATTTGAATTACGCCCTCATTCAAATCGAACAAGCAGCGCTCAAAGTGATCAAAGTGAAAGCAGTCCAGCCGGAGGCAACCTAGCAGCAACCTCTCGTTGTTCCAATCAGCTCTCCAATCCCCCTTTCCTCAGGCAGTAGCCAACATGAGAGATGTAGGGGCGCAGCGTCTTCAGAGGAAAATAGAGCGAGGGCGACGGAGTCAGCGGCTCTCCCGCTGTAATTGAGACGAACGGCGTCTGGTGTAAGCAGCCCGGTGCTGTTGGGGTCGAGGCGCGGGCTGCAGCTGGTGGATTGGTGCAACGGAGTAGAGGCAAGGCGCGATTGCGGCGGTTTGGCGACTTGGAGGCAGGGTGCCTTGAGGCCGCGGGGGCGACGGGCTGAGCCTGCAACGGGGACGAGGTCGCACACCGGCCGGCTCGGCTCGCAGGCGGGGGCGACCCACGACGGTTCAACGGGGGTGGCGATGTGGGCGGCCGGCGGACTTGGAACAAGCAACGGCGGCTCGAGGCAGGGGAGGCCGTTGTAGCAGACGGCTCGCGAAGCAGTAGCTCGCAGTGAGGTAGCAGACGGCTCACGCCGGCGAGGCCGCGGAGGCAAACAGCGACCGAGGCAGTCGGCGGCTTGAGGCACACGGGGCGGCTCTCCGTGGCGGCGGCTCGAAGGTGACACCGACGAGGTGAAGCGGTGTTGTCGGCGGGTCAACGGCCAAGGCAAACCGGGCGGCACGGGGTGCTGTTGCAGCTGTAATAGAGACAGAAACCACGGCAGCAGAGCAGCAGAGGGTGAGGCCAGTGGATGCAATTCGACGCTGGTAGAGGCAGCTTCCACGGCTGGTGAGGAGGCCCGTCCTGGGTCGGGTCATGGCGGCGACTTGGTGCGCTAGTGACAGCGGTTTGAGGCGTGGCCCCCCAAACGGGGCTACGGCCACGGAGCTACGGCACGACCGGCAAATCAAGGGAGGCCGGGGCGTACAAGGCGGCAGGTGAAGCGGGATCACACCCGCGGCGGGTTGCGGCGGAGGCAGAGGCGGCCTGCGGTTGAAGAGGAGGCCCGCAGCGAGGCGGCTCGACCGGCTGCAGCAGAAGAGCGGAGGGCCTGACTCCAGCCGCGAGGTGGCTCCAGGGGAGAAGGCGAGGCCGCCCGGCGACTCGGCACGGAACGGCAGCGGAGGAGCAGAGGGCCAGCTCCAGCAGCGAGGCGGCGGAGGGTCGTCCCGAGGTGTGCTCTGTTCGTCGCCGCGGCTCGGAGTCTGATTCCATGCTCAACCACATCTTCCGGACCGTGGTTAACTTTAACCAATCCTCAACCGAGACTTCCTTCAGTTCGGCTAACCCTAGTCCTTGGACAACTCGAAGACGCACGACTTGACGGTTCTAATTTGATAGCAGTGGTCGCTCGCAACTTGACGATCCCGCGAAAACGCTAGTCTCGGCAACTTTTCTTTTTGATCGCTGATGCAGACGAACGACTGTTGATTTCTTTTGAACCCTAATCTCGCGATCCCAGATCCAAAGTTGAATAGCAAATTTAATTCACCCAGTAATGGCTCAGATCTGACTTAAACTGCTGATAAAAAACACAACCCACGTAAATTTCTTCCAGACTGGTTCTTCTTCATCCGGAAACTTGCAATTTCTCGATCCCTGGATAAATCCCTTCAAGAACTCATCACCATCGTGCGTCTAGCCCCACGGTGGGCGCCAACTGTCGTGGTTTTGTCACGGCAGATGTCCTTAGTGCCAGGACTTAGTTGCGAGGCCAACGCATCTATTTGGTAGCTTGAGAGGGGTTGAGTGGAATCGAGAGACGCAACACAAGACAAGGATTTAGACAGCTTCGGGCCCCGGGAAACATCATCCGGTAACAACCCTACATGATGTTCGAGGCCAGGTCTCATTATGATCACGAGGGAGTCGCCGGTAAACCGGCTCTTTGTGTCTAGCCCTAGAGATTGTTTCTTCTTGCTTCTCTCTCTTTGGGGAGCCCTGCCCCTCCTTATATATGTTGAAGGGGCGGGTTACATGTGGAGTCCTATTAGGATTAGGACTAGACTACCTTCTAATATAAACCAGATACAAGTCCGGGTCTTTAACTCCTTGTAAGGTAATATTCTTCACGCCTTTCCTCTTAAACCGGCCCACCATTAATATAAACCGGCCCTCTGGGCCTTTGGGCCTTGTCATCTGTTTTTCCTTGCCCGCCGGGTTACCAGTGAGTTATAATGTCCAGGTAGGTTGCTTGTAAACCGTCTGGTCAGGGCAGGTCGCCAGTGAATCGCCAAGTGTCAATCGAGTCTCAAGTAAACCACCAAGCCCGGCCGGGTTATACTTCCGGCCGGTTTACGCCGCGGGGTATATCCCCGACAGGATTGGTAATATTAGTTGACGTCAGGAAATGCCTATGAATTATTCACTTGTTATTGAACCATTTGATGTTTGGGGCTTTGACTATATGGGACCTTTTCCTTCCTCTAATGGGTATACACATATTCTAGTTGCTGTTGATTACGTTACTAAGTTGGTAGAAGCTATTCCAACAAGTAGTGTTGATTAGAACACTTCTATTAAAATACTTAAAGAAGTTATTTTTCCGAGGTTTGGAGTTCCTAGATATTTAATGACTGACGGTGGTTCACATTTTATTCATGGTGCTTTCCGTAAAATGCTTGCTAAATATGATGTTAACCATAGAATTGCACTCCATATCATCCTTAGTCTAGTGGTCAAGTAGAATTGAGCAATAGGGAGATTAAATTAATTTTGCAAAAGACTGTTAATAGATATAGAAAGAATTGGTCTAAGAAACTTGATGATGCATTGTGGGCATATAGAACTACTTATAAGAATCCTATCAGTATGTCTCCATATAAAATGGTATATGGAAAAGCATGTCATTTACCTCTTGTACTAGAACATAAGGCATATTGGGCTATTAAAGAGCTCAACTACGATTCCAAGCTTGCCGGTGAGAAGAGGTTATTTGACATTAGCTCACTCGAGGAATGGAGAACCCAAGCCTATGGAAATGCTAAGTTGTTTAACGAAAAAGTTAAAAGATGGCATGATAAAAGGATACAAAAGCGTGAGTTTAATGTAGGTGATCATGTTTTGCTATACAACTCTCGTTTAAGGTTTTTTGCAGGAAAACTTCTCTCTAAATGGGAAGACCCATACATTATCGAGGAGGTCTATCGTTCCGGTGCTATAAAAATCAACAACGCCGAAGGCACAAATCCGAAAGTGGTAAACGGTCAAGGAATCAAACATTATATCTCAGGTACTCCCATAAATGTTGAGACCAATATAATTGATACTGTAACACCGGAGGAGTACATAAGGGACACTTTCCAGAATGTTTCAGACTCGGAAATGGAATAGGTATGTGGTACGGTAAGTAAACCGACTCCAAAACGTTTTCAATGATAAATATTCTCTATTTTGGAATATTTAAAAAATTAGGAAAATTAAAAGTAGTCCAAAAGAGACACGAGGCGTCCACAAGGGTGGAGGGCAAGCACTACCCCTAGGCGCGCCCCCCGTCCTTGTGGCCACCTCGTGTGCCCCGTGGACTCCGTTTTCTTGCAGAATACTTCTTATGGTCGGTAAAAATTCATTATATATTCTCCCGAAGGTTTTGACCATCGTACCATGGTAATATCTCCCTTTTTTGTTTTGAGCTGTTTTTCTGACAGATCTAGATCACCATGACGTCTCCAAGCGCCCCCAAGGACAAGTTTTTCGAGAAGGTCATCAACCCCTACCTTGCGGAGTTGCTGCGACACCCTCAAGCCATTGAGATGCATGAGGGGGTGCTGCACATCCGCGATGTTGAGGGGCCGAAGAAGACCGGAAGCATGGAGACAAGACTCGAAGCAATGGAGCAGCAAATTTTCAAGTGTCAAGGGATGGTGGAACATGGACTCAACTCCAAGCAAATGATGATCACAGAGTTCACTAACAAGCACAAGCTGGACCCCAAGAGCATTGAGGAGGCCATCTTCAGGCTTCATGAGAAAATCGAGCATCTCCAAGCCCAGATCTACGACCTGCAAAACCAAAACTATGAGTATGAATATAGATTCAAGAGGATGAGTTTTGCTGCAGATTTGAGGATCCCGTAGACCCGCTCATCTTTCTATGATGGTGAGCCTATGCCTTGGAAGATGGACGACAAACCTACTTCATCAACAACTCCATCATCACCACCTCCGAAGAAAGAGACATAAATACATGGGTATGGGCACTCCCCTTGGCAACCGCAAAGCTTGGGGGAGGTGCCCGGGTATCGTATCACCATCACACCTTTATCTTTGTCGCTTTTCTTAGTTTGATCCCTTTGGTTATATTTTGATCTAGTAGATAAAGTTTTAGTATGATCTAGCTTTGAGTTTTGCTTCGATCTCTATCTATGTAATCGAGTCCTTGAGATATATAATAAGGAGTAGTTTTGAGTTGAGGGCTTTGCTTTGCTTTCTTGCTATAATCTTGAGGGAATTATATAAAAGAAAGAAATAAAAAGTTCATATATTGATCTTATGGAAAGTAATGAGTTCACATATAAAGAGTATGATGAATAAAAGTTGTTGAGAGTTGACAAGCATAGTTTTGGTCATTGTTGCAATTAATAGGAAGTAATAAAGAAGGAGAGGCTTCACATATAAATATACTATCTTGGACATCTTTTGTAATTGTGAGCACTCATTAAAATATGACATGCTAAAAAGTTGATGTTGGACAAGGAAGACAACATAATGGGTTATGTTTTCTTATATCTGAATAGAAGTTATATATTGTCATGGATCATCCAACATGCTGAGCTTGCCTTTCCCTCTCATGCTAGCCAAATTCTTTGCACCAAGTAGAGATACTACTTGTGCTTCCAAACATCCCTAAACCCAGTTTTGCCATGAGTGCCCACCATACCTACCTACGGATTGAGTAAGATCTTTCAAGTAAGTTGTCATCGGTGCAAGCAATAAAAATTTCTCTCTAAATATGCATGATCTATTAGTGTGAAGAAAATAAGCTTTATACGAACTTGTGATATGGAAGAAATAAAAGCGACAGACTGCATAATAAAGGTCTTTATCACAAGTGGCAATATAAAGTGACGTTCTTTTGCATTAAGATTTTGTGCATCCAACCTTAAAAGCGCACGACAACCTATGCTTCCCTCTGCGAAGGGCCTATCTTTTACTTTTATCTCCTACCCTTATACAAGAGTCATGGTGATCATCACCTTTCCTTTTATACCTTTTCCTTTGGCAATCACTATATGTTGGAGAGATCCGGATATATATATCCACTCGGATGTAGGTTATCATAAAGTATTATTGTTGACATTACCCTTGAGGTAAAAGGTTGGGAGGCGAAACTATAAGCCCCTATCTTTCTCTGTGTATGATTGAAACCTTGTACCCATAAGTATCGCGTGAGTGTTAGCAATTGCGAAAAATTAAATGATAGTTGAGTATGTGGACTTGCTGAAAAGCTCTTATATTGAGTCTTTATGATGTTATGATAAATTGCAATTACTTCAAAGACTGAGATCATAGTTTGTTAGTTTTCAATGAAATTTCTGATGCATACTTTACATTGTGAATGGATTGTTTCTTTAGCATAAGAAATTATATGGCATTATATGTTGCTGTTCTAAAGATGATCAAGATGCCCTCAGGTCCGTATTTTATTTTATCGACACCTCTATCTCTAAACATGTGGACATATTTATTGACTAGCATAACATGCCCGTGCGTTGCAACGGGAGAAAAAAATCTTCGTATGCGCCAAGCAACCCATTCGTGTTGCCACTTCTGTACGACACCATCATCAACGATGGTCATGTGGTCCAACTATTCATGTCTTTCAACTCCAAGCCGATGAGCTTGGTTGCGCAGCAATGCCGTGTACGGGAACTTGCGATTGAGCTTAGGTTTCCGATGAAGGGACTTGAGGCCTTCTTACGTTGGGGAGAATATCATACGGAAACCAATATTCGGTGGAAACCGGTGAAAGCAATGAGACAAAAAAGTTTTGAAGTTTCGAGAAAACCTGAAAGAAATACGGGATGTTGAGAGGATGGTGTTTTATTGCCACACAAATTTTCAAGTTGAACACATTGTGAGATGTGAGCTACAAAAAAGAAAAAAATCAGCGTTGAATAGTATCGAACAGTAAATCACTATTCAAGGCTGATTTTGTCTTTTTCGTAGCTCACATCTCGCAATGTGTTCCAACTTGAAATTTTGCGTGACAATAAAACATCACCTCCCTAACATCCCGTATTTTTTTCAGAATTTTTCAAAACTACAAAATATGGTTTGCACGAAGTTTTCATTGAATATTGGTTTCCATATGATACTCTTACATGTGACTTCGGCATGCAAAATGGGCATATAGTTAGTGTCAATCAGTAAGCCGTTAAAAAAATGTATGAACTTATTGGTTCATGGAGAGAGTATTGGACTAATCTTGCATGTCCTTACTCCTTTCATCTTATTTAATTATCCTTATAACCCCCCACGAACAGTAAGCACTGTACTCTAATTGCACGTATAATCTTGCATGTTGCTCAGGCACCAGATGCATGCCTCTTCCATCCATACTTATTTTAATTTCCCAACAAAGCTTGTTCCTGAATGTTGCTCATTTCACATATAATTTCCTGAGCTCGCCCCTCTCTTTTGTTTTTCCATCAGATCGATGCCTCACCCTTCAATTATTTAATTCCCAAGAAGGCTTGTTCGTAGGTAACTTGCTCACATATTTAAACTGATGAGATTCAGTGTTAGAAAGTGAGGTGGGACTATCTTCTTAATGAGTAAATTATAACATGAAAAGTCTGATTAGGAGCCCACTTGGACCTTGGTGGAGCTGCGTGGATGGGCCGACCTTATATAGCTTGGACGTGTTGGTATTTTTGGATTGGAAGAGTGCTAGACTGGTCGTGTTGATCACTAATCTAAACGATCTTATAAAAGTCTATAGAGGAAGTACATTATTGTAACCTTTATATATGAATCTTAATAAATTTCCTGCTTGCTCACAAAAAATATGATTATTTCCCTATATCAAATTTCAAATGGGCCTATCTTTAACACTCTGCATATTTTGAAATTGATTACTATAATGCATTAGCAATTTTAAAAATTAATGAGCCCCAATGACAATTGAGAATTAAATTATTTTTATGTAAGGACATGCCCTGAACTTGGTACTTGGAAGCTATACCTGAATGAAACCATGAAACGAGGTAAATATAGGATTGTATTGCAGCAAAACATACTTTCAACAAGTATGGTAATGGTGCGAGTCATTATCATTTATCATAAACATAAAGACTGATTATTTGCACAACAAAATTAATAAAACACTATTGTGTAGGCACATAAGTAAAGAGAATAGGCAAGCGCCATTGGGTTATTTTCTGAACAAAAGTCCACTGATAAATATAATCAAACCCTGACCATCCCATGCAGAATGAGTAAATGGACAATCTCTGGTAACATCACAAGATTTCTTAACTTTGGCATGAACAAACCTTCAACGCTGAGTAGAATATAATCCAATCACGAAAAAAAGAAAAAAAGCATAGCTGGGCAACCCCTAATGAATGAGCTAGCCTGCATCATCAAAGAAGGGGGGAAACTGTTAAAAGGATGTCCCTTGTGAAAAATAATAAGGACTGCATGCTTGTAAAATGACTTTTATTTATGGAGAAGTGGGTATCACATATAGTTGGATGCCAATAAGTTCAATTTAGTAGAAGGGGATCCTTTGCGTGGACAAGATGTTGCAATAGCGGATGCCTCGCATAATGAGCTGTGCTCTGTAAGGAAAGTACAACCCCTTCCGTGATGAGATGACGTTGTTTCATCGATTCTTTGTACCAACAAAACACTTTCAATAACACTAAAAAGTATATACGATATAAGTGTGTATATTGAAAGAAAAAAATGAATACCACCTGGTAGAAACAAATCACACATTTAAATGTCTAAGCAAAGCAGGACATGCAAAAAAATCCAAAGAGAACAATACCATGGATTTAATGCACCAACCACTATTCTGGGGGTCTTGTATTAGACATCTTTGCCATCATCACCACTCCTGTCAGATTTTTCTGGGCTTCTCCCAGCTGATTACCCAGAATGCCCCAACTTTCTTGTTCATTGTTTCATCAAAATGATTTCTGCACTCTCCAATACTAAATTATTATGAGGTTAAGCAAGTCGTAACTTCAAGTTTAGAAGATCAGCACTACTAAGCTTTTCACTAATGTATTTCAGGAGATGCGGCAAAAATAAACCAATGCAAGTTAAGGATCTCAATCATCTCAGACTAAGTACATAAAGCACTCCGATGAAGCAAACATGCCAAACCATGAATCGTATAGGTCAAGAAGCTTTACTCATGTCCACCACTCATTGACGACCTTGCCTGGTGGTTGGTGCCATTGTTGTCTACTCTTGTATTCTGCACGAGCAATCATCATCACACGCAACTTCTGATCTAATTAATCAGAGTTCTCTTTCTCATCTAGCTGAAGAATCTCTTCCCCTGAAAAAAAAACTGTATGAACTCCCTAAGCAAAAGAAAACCAAAGGCACATATAGAAACAATTTCTTCCCTGAAAATTTAAGCTCAACAGAAAATGGTACCTTCGACCAATCAATTATTGCCCAGTGCCTTCGAAGAACTATTGCTGCCTCAGGCCCTCAACTTTGTCCACCTGCTAGTTTCTTCTATGGCTCGGGAGCATGCATTCTTCTACAGATTTGTCCCATAAAAAAATGGATCCCAAGACTTAGTAGGCACAAGTGATCTTTGAGAAACTAAATGGGTTCCACAAGCTCAGAAGAGGCATAAACGTAAGAAAACAATCAGAAACCGTATATGGTCAACAAAGGGCATTCAAGTATCCATGATCTCGGGCAAAAGCAAATACAGTCAGTTGCTAGATCCATGAATAGCTCATTATCAAGAAGAATTAAGGAGTCAGCATGAACTACCTAAAGCAGGGCAGACCAAAAAGAATGCCAGATTAGAAGGATCAGTTTCCCCTAAACAGTACATTCGGTGATAAGAAATGTATCATGCGCATGGAGTGAAAATATACTTAATGCAGACCTTTGAACTAAAAATCTACACGGATACACTTTTTAGGCAAATGTAGCAACATACATGGGAGCTTTATATAGACGTACCAAACCATAAGAAGCAACCAGTTGAATACCAACATGAACCAACTCTCATCGCCCCTCGCCTGTAACTCTGGACATAACTGTAGCATTTTGTTGCTTAACAAAAATAATGATTGCATGTAGGCCTGCAGATGCTACACCCAGAAAAGAAAGAGTGAACTTCACAAATCTCGGCATGGAAATGTGAATTGAAATTCAATATAATAAAGAATGAGTCACCCAAAAGTGGATTTAGAAAGATTTGCATGGAAATGTCACGAGGACTACTTCCCAATCTTTAGAAACTGAAGCATGTATCAGCATCAATTCACTTGCACAATTCAATTTTATATTTCATTATCATTTGGACACATCAATGGAACACCAATTACTTATCTAAGGTTCATGTCTGCATAGATAAACCACAACTCCTAGAAGTGCAAGGCATCAGAAATTCATCTGTAACACTGAAACCCAAAAGTAAGAGTTGTGACCCAGTTGCAGTTTATCAGCTGGTTTGTGATGATCTTCGCCTCTACAGGGAGGCCTTTCGGGAGTGATTGCTTTAGTGTTTTGACAGGATCTGGAGATGTACATAGTTTGGGGTCTCCCTCCTGTCACTTTTGTGAGTGTGTTTTAACTCTGTAAGCTGATTTCCTCATCCCATTGTACATCCATTCCCCCTTCTTAACTGAAAAAGCAGAGCTCCTACTGTGCCCGGTCAAGAAAAAGCAATATATATATATATATATATATATATATATATATATATATATATATATATGGTGGAGCTAACGTATATATGTCTGGTTTGGTTTGGTTGCTAATTAAGTAAGGGCACTGTTCATGAATTACTCGAAATCAGTTTTCAGTGTACACAAATGGATCGTTACTTAATAGACAAGAATCAGGATTTTGCAAGTGCCCATCGACAGTGTGTGTGCTTATTTGGAAACAAACTTTGGGAAAGTGCAGCAAGTAGGGGAAGATATGGTTCTAGAATTCCTTCCTGTTGGTACAGAATTGTCTAACTTTCTACACTGGATTCCCTTATAAAATTCTAACAACTGCATCCAGCCGCAACCATCCAAAATTCTCTTGAATACAACCTTGTGCAATCGCTAGTGTGTAGCTCAGATCAGCACTAAACTACACGAGGCTCCAATTTCAGCCAAACAAATCTAATCAAAGGTAGCAAATTAATGGGGAAGGGAGAGGGGATGTAGCTTACGTGTGAGGAAGAGAGGAATTAGGAGATGGCGAAGATGTAGACAGCTGATACGTCTCCAACGTATCTATAATTTTTGATTGCTCCATGCTATATTATCTACTGTTTTGGACCATATTGGGCTTTATTTTACACTTTTATATTACTTTTGGGACTAACCTATTAACCGGAGGCCCAACCCAGATTAGCTGTTTTTTTGCCTATTTCAGTGTTTCGAAGAAACAGAATATCAAACGGAGTCCAAATGGAATGGAACCTTCGGGAACGTGATTTTCTCACCGAATATGACCCAGGAGACTTGGACCCTACGCCAAGGAAGCTTCGAGGTGGGCACGAGGTAGGGGGACGCGCCCTCCCCCCAGGCACGCCCTCCACCCTCATGGGGCCCACGAAGCTCCACCGACGTACTTCTTCCTCCTATATATACCTACGTACCCCCAAACGATTAGATACGGAGCCAAAAACCTAATTCCACCGCCGCAACTTTCTGTATCCACGAGATCCCATCTTGGGGTCTGTTAGAGCTCACGGAAGGGGAATCCACCACGGAGGGCTTCTACATCATCATCATAGCCTCTCCGATGAAGTGTGAGTAGTTTACTTCAGACCTTCAGGTCCATAGTTAGTAGCTAGATGGCTTCACTACTAGGAAAAGGGCTATAGATAATATGCCACTACTATATACTAATGGCGCACCATGTGTTGGTGCGCCATTAGTGTCCAAATACTAATGGCGCACCACATCCACGGTGCGGCTCTACTAACAATTTTTTTTTCTTTTCAAAACTAGTAATGGCGCACCAGGGGATAGTGCGCCATTACTAGTTAAACTAGTAATAGCGCACCACACCCTCGGTGCGCCACTACTAATTTTTTTTCAAAACTAGTAATGGCGCACCTGGGGATAGTGCGCCATTACTAGTTAAACTAGTAATGGTGCACCACACCCTCGGTGCGCCACTACTAATATTTTTTCAATTTTTTTTGAAAACAAGTAATGGCGCACCGTGGTGTGGTGCGCTATTAGTAGTTGAACTAGTAATGGCGCACCACTCCCACGGTGCGCCATTACTAGCTTTGACCAAAAATCTACCAAATGCACCCCCCCCCTGTGGACCGCCTTTTCAGTTTTAAAAACACTAAAAGAAAATGATGGAAATGTCAAAAAAAACAAAGAAAATAAGTTTCCCATGTGATATGTGGTCTACTTGTTGGGAAAATTTACAAATATGAATTTCGACTTTATTTGCAAAATCTCTCTAGAATTTGTAAAATGGGCATAACTTTTGCATACGAACTCGGATTAAAAAGTTTTTTATATGAAAAATCATCTACTCGAAAAGTTACATCCAAATTTAACCCGGGGAACCCCGTTAAACATTTTCAAAATCCTCAAAAACCTAACAGAAAAAAGTTACAAGGCTTTTAAGATCTAGAGGGGAAAAATGGGAAAAAAATTCAAACTTACTAGTGGCGCACCATTTGCTAGGTGCGCCACTAGTAACAGAAAAAAAAATTGGTTTTGAATTTTGTTTGGGATTTTTTTTTCAAAAAATTATACGTAATATGACCGGGAAGTTTGAAATATTTTTCAAAATTTCATCATACTCATGAATATGAACAGTCCTAGACATCAACAAGGTTTAATAGGATTGATATGATATATATATCAACAAGTGCATGTTAAGTGAGGTGGTGCTGGGGTTGGATAGAACTGCGAAGTTAAGCGTGCTCGGGCTGGAGTAGCGTGAGGATGGGTGACCTTCCGGAAAGTTTGATCACTTAATGCGATTTGACTTGAGATTAAGCATATTGACCCGAGATTAAGCCATAGTGACCCGATATTAAATTCTAATGACGTGGTGCTAGTGGCGCACCTGTAGTGCGCCATTAGTAGGCAAAAAAGGTGCGCCACTAGCAGGCCTTTTCCTAGTAGTGCTTCTTCTCTCTTTTTGGATCTCAATACAAAGTTCTCCCCCCTCTCGTGGAGATCTATTCGATGTAATCTTCTTTTGCGGTGTGTTTATTGAGACCGATGAATCGTGGGTTTATGATCAAGATTATCTATGAGCAATATTTGAATCTTCTCTAAATTCTTTTATGTATGATTGGTTATCTTTGCAAGTCTCTTCGAATTATCCGTTTGGTTTGGCCAACTAGATTGGTAGTTCTTGCAATGGGAGAAGTGCTTAGCTTTGGGTTCAATCTTGCGGTGTCCTTTCCCAAGTGATGAGGGGCAACAAGGCACATATTGTATTGTTGCCATCGAGGATAACAAGATGGGGTTTTTATCATATTGCATGAATTTATCCCTCTACATCATGTCATCTTGCTTAAGGCGTTACACTGTTTTCATTAACTTAATACTCTAGATGCATGCTGGATAGCGGTCGATGAGTGGAGTAATAGTAGTAGATGCAGGCAGGAGTCGGTCTACTTGTCTCGGACGTGATGCCTATATACATGATCATACCTAGACTCTCATAACTATGCTCAATTCTGTCAATTGCTCAACAGTAATTCGTTCACCCACCGTAAAATACCTATGCTCTTGAAAGAAGCCACTAGTGAAATCTATGGCCCCCGGGTCTATTCTCATCATATTAATCTTCCTATGCTTTATTGTTGCTTTTCTTTTTATTTTACTTTGCATCTTTATACCAAAAATACCAAAAATATTATCTATCATCTCTATCAGATCTCACCCTCGTAAGTGATCGTGAAGGGATTGACAACCCCTAATCGCGTTGGTTGCGTTGAGCTATTTGTTTTGTGTAGGTATGAGGGACTTGCGCGTGGCCTCCTCTTTGGATTGATACCTTGATTCTCAAAAACTGAGGTAAATACTTACGCTACTCTGCTGCATCATCCTCTCCTCTTCGGGGAAAACCAACGCAAGCTCAAGACGTAGCAAGAAGGATTCCTGGCGCCGTTGCCGGGGAGTCTACGCAAAAGTCAACATACCAAGTACCCATCACAATCCCTTATCTCCCGCATTACATTATTTGCCGTTTGCCTCTCGTTTTCCTCTCCCCCACTTCACCCTTGTTGTTTTATTCACCCTCTCTTTTTCGTTTGCCTTTCTTTGCGTTTGCCTTTTTGTTTGCTTGTGTGTTGGATTGCTTGTTTGTTACGATGGCTCAAGATAATACCAAATTGTGTGACTTTCCCAATACCAACAATAATGATTTCCTTAGCACTCCGATTGCTCCTCTTACCAATACTGCATCTTGTGAAATCAATACTGCTTTGTTGAATCTTGTTATGAAAGATCAATTCGCCGGCCTTCCCAATGAAGATGCCGCTACTCATCTAAATAGCTTCGTTGATTTGTGTGATATGCAAAAGAAGAAAGATGTTGATAATGATATTGTTAAATTGAAGCTATTTCCTTTTCGCTTAGAGATCGTGCTAAAGCTTGGTTTTCGTCTTTGCCTAAAAATAGTATCGATTCTTGGAACAAGTGCAAAGATGCTTTTATCTCTAAGTATTTTCCTCCCGCTAAGATCATCTCTCTTAGAAACGATATTATGAATTTAAGCAACTTGATCATGAACATGTTGCACAAGCTTGGGAGAGGATGAAATTTATGATACATAATTGCCCTACTCATGGTTTGAATTTGTGGATGATTATACAAAAAATTTATGCCGGATTGAATTTTGCTTCTAGAAACCTTTTAGATTCGGCCACGGGAGGCACTTTTATGAAAATCACTTTAGGAGACGCTACTAAACTCCTAGATAATATTATGGTTAATTATTCTCAATGGCACACTGAAAGATCCACTAATAAAAAAGTGCATGCGATAGAAGAAATTAATGTTTTGAGTGGAAAGATGGATGAAAACTTATGAAATTATTTACTACTAAGAGTGTTTCTTCTGATCCTAATGATATGCCTTTGTCTACTTTGATTGAGAATAATAATTAATCTATGGATGTGAATTTTGTTGGTAGGAATAATTTTGGTAACAACGCGTATAGAGGAATTTTAATCCTAGGCCTTATCCTAGTAATCCTTCTAATAATTATGGAAATTCCTACAACAACTCTTATGAAAATTTTAATAAGATGCCCTCTGAATTTGAGAATAGTGTTAAAGAGTTTATGAATTCGCAAAAGAATTTTAATGCTTCGCTTGAAGAGAAATTGCTTAAAGTTGATGAATTGGCTAGGAACGTTGATAAAATTTCTCTTGATGCTGATTGTTTAAAACTTAGATCTATTTCTCCTAAGCATGATATCAATGAGTCTCTCAAAGCCATGAGAATTTCCATTGATGAGTGCAAGGAAAGAACCGCTAGGATGCGTGCTACGAAAGATGCCTTTATTAAAGCGTGTTCTTCCAATACCTATGAAAATAAAGATGAAGATCTAAAAGTTATTGATGTGTCTCCCATTAAATCTTTGTTTTGCAATATGAATCTTGATAATGATGAGACTGAATATGATCCACCTTTACCTAGAAGGCGTTCTAAAAATTCGGAGTTTTTAGATCGATGCTCAAATTAATAAAAGTGGGATTGAAGAAAGTAAAACCCTAGATGTTGCTAAACCCACTATTTTGGATTTCAAGGAATTTAATTATGAAAGTTGCTCTTTAATTGATTGTATTTCCTTGTTGCAATCCGTGCTAAATTCTCCTCATGCTTATAGTCAAAATAAAGCGTTTACCAAACATATTGTTGATGCCTTGATGCAATCTTATGAGGAAAAACTTGAGTTGGAAGTCTCTATCCCTAGAAAACTTTATGATGAGTGGGAACCAACTATTAAAATTAAGATTAAGGATCATGAATTTTATGCTTTATGTGATTTGGGTGCTAGTGTGTCCACTATTCCCAAAACTTTGTGCGATTTGCTAGATTTCCGTGATTTTGATGATTGCTCTCTAAACTTGCACCTTATGGATTCCGCTATTAAGAAACCTATGGGAAGAATTAATGATGTTCTTATTGTTTCAAATAGGAATTATGTGCCCGTAGATTTTATCGTTCTTGATATAGATTGCAATCCTTCATGTCCTATTATTCTTGGTAGACCTTTCCTTAGAACGATTGGTGCAATTATTGATATGAAGGAAGGGAATATTAGATTCCAATTTCCATTAAAGAAAGGCATGGAACACTTCCCTAGAAAGAAACTAAAATTACCATATGAATCTATTATGAGAGCCACTTATGGATTGCCTACCAAAGATGGCAATACCTAGATCTATCCTTGCTTTTATGCCTAGCTAGGGGCGTTAAACGATAGCGCTTGTTGGGAGGCAACCCAATTTTATTTTTAGTTTTTTGCTTTTGTTTCTGTTTAGGAATAAATAATCCATCTACCTTCTTTTTAGATGTGGTTTTATGTTTTAATTAGTGTTTGTGCCAAGTTAAACCTATATGATCTTCTTGATGATAGTTATTTGATCTTGCTGTAATTTCCAGAAACTTTCGGTTCACGAAAACAATTGTTAAACATTACCAGAACGTGATAAAATAGTGATTCCAATTTCTGCTGATCAATAAACAAATTGCCTAGGTCTTCCTATTTTTTATGAATTTTTGGAGTACCAGAATTTGCGTTAGTTACAGATTACTACAGACTGTTCTGTTTTTGACAGATTCTGTTTTTCGTGTGTTGTTTGCTTATTTTGATGAATCTACGGCTAGTAAAATAGTTTATAATGCATAGATAAGTTGGAATACAGTAGGTTTAACACCAATATAAATAAAGAATGAGTTCATTACAGTACCTTGAAGTGGTCTTTTGTTTTCTTTCGCTAACGGAGCTCACGAGATTTCTGTTGAGTTTTGTGTTGTGAAGTTTTCAAGTTTTGGGTGAAATATTTTTGATGGATTATGGAACAAGGAGTGGCAAGAGCCTAAGCTTGGGGATGCCCATGGCACCCCCAAGATAATCTAAGGACACCAAAAAGTCAAAGCTTGGGTATGCCCCCGGAAGGCATCCCCTCTTTCGTCCACTTCCATCAGTAACTTTACTTGGAGCTATATTTTTATTCACCACATGATATGTGTTTTGCTTGGAGCGTCTTGTATTATTTGCGTCTTTGCTTTTTAGTTTACCACAATCATCCTTTCTGTACACACCTTTTTAGAGAGCCATACATGAATTGGAATTTGATAGAATACTCTATGTGCTTCACTTATATCTTTTGAGCTATATAGTTTTGCTCTAGTGCTTCACTTATATTGTTTAGAGCAAGGTGGTGGATTTGTTTTATAGAAACCTTTGATCTCTCATGCTTCACTTAAATTATTTTGAGAGTCTTAAATAGCATGGTAATTTGCTTAATAATAATAATATGCTTGGTATTCAAGATTTGTAAAACTTTCTTTTGAGTGCGTTGAATACTAAGAAAAGTTTGATGCTTGATAACTATTTTGAGATATGGAGGTAGTAATATTAGAGTCATGCTAGTTGAGTAGTTGTGAATTTGATAAATACTTGTGTTAGAGTTTGTGATTCCCGTAGCATGCACCTATGGTGAACCGTTATGTGATGAAGTCGGAGCATGATTTATTTATTGATTGTCTTCCTTATGAGTGTTGGTCGGGGACGAGCGATGGTCTTTTCCTACCAATCTATCCCCCTAGGAGCATGCGCGTAATACTTTGCTTTGATAACTTGTAGATTTTTGCAATAAGTATATGAGTTCTTTATGACTAATGTTGAGTCCATGGATTATACGCATTTTTCTCACCCTTCCACCATTGCTAGCCTTTCTAATACCGCGCACTTTTCGCCGGTATCATACACCCACCATATATCTTCCTCAAAACAGCCACCATACCTACCTATTATGGCATTCCCATAGCCATTCCGAGATATATTGCCATGCAACTTTCCACCGTTCCGTTTATTATGACACGCTCCATCATTGTCATATTGCTTAGCATGATCACGTAGTTGACATCGTATTTGTGGCAAAGCCACCGTTCATAATTCTTTCATACATGTCACTCATGAATCATTGCATATCCCGACATCACGGAGGCATACACATAGAGTCATATTTTGTTCTAAGTATCGAGTTGTAATTGTTGAGTTGTAAGTAAATAAAAGTGTGATGATCATCATTTTTAGAGCGTTGTCCCAAGTGAGGAAAGGATGATGGAGACTATGATTCCCCCACAAGTCGGGATGAGACTCCGGACAAAAAAAAGAGAAAAGAGGCCATAAAAAAGAGAAAAGGCCCAATAAAAAAAGAGAAAACGAGAGAAGGGACAATGTTACTATCCTTTTACCACACTTGTGCTTCAAAGTAGCACCATGATCTTCATGATAGAGAGTCTCTCGTTTTGTCACTTTCATATACTAGTGGGAATTTTTCATTATAGAACTTGGCTTGTATATTTCAATGATGGGCTTCCTCAAATTGCCCTAGGTCTTCGTGAGCAAGAGAGTTGGATGCACACCCACTTAGTTTCTTTTGTTGAGCTTTCATATACTTATAGCTCTAGTGCATCTGTTGCATGGAAATCCCTACTCACTCACATTGATATCTATTGATGGGCATCTTCATAGCCCGTTGATACACCTAGTTGATGTGAGACTATCTTCTTCCTTTTTGTCTTCTCCACAACCACCACCCTATTCCACATATAGTGCTATATCCATGGCTCACGCTCGTGTATTGCGTGAAGATTGAAAAAGTTTTGAGAATGTCAAAAGTATGAAACAATTGCTTGGCTTGTCATCGGGGTTGTGCATGATTTAAATACTTTGTGTGGTGAAGATAGAGCATAGCCAGACTATATGATTTTGTAGGGATAACTTTCTTTGGCCATGTTATTTTGAGAAGACATAATTGCTTTGTTAGTATGCTTGAAGTATTATTATTTTTATGTCAATATTAAACTTTTGTCTTGAATCTTTTGAATCTGAATATTCATACCGCAATTAATAAGAATTACATTGAAATTATGCCAAGTAGCACTCCTCATAAAAAAAAATCTCTTTTTATCACTTACCTACTCGAGGACGAGCAGGAATTAAGCTTGGGGATGCCTGATACGTCTCCAACGTATCTATAATTTTTGATTGCTCCATGCTATATTATCTACTGTTTTGGACCATATTGGGCTTTATTTTACACTTTTATATTACTTTTGGGACTAACCTATTAACCGGAGGCCAAGCCCAGATTTGCTATTTTTTTGCCTATTTCAGTGTTTTGAAGAAAAGGAATATCAAACGGAGTCCAAACGGAATGAAATCTTCGGGAACGTGATTTTCTCACCGAATATGACCCAGGAGACTTGGACCCTACGCCAAGGAAGCTTCGAGGTGGTCACGAGGTAGGGGGGCGCGCCCTCCACCCTCATGGGGCCCACGAAGCTCCACCGACATACTTCTTCCTCCTATATATACCTACGTACCCCCAAACGATCAGATACGGAGCCAAAAACCTAATTCCACCGCCGCAACTTTCTGCATCCACGAGATCCCATCTTGGGGCCTGTTCCGGAGCTCCGCCGGAAGGGGAATCCATCACGGAGGGCTTCTACATCATCATCATCATCATAGCCTCTCCGATGAAGTGTGAGTAGTTTACTTCAGACCTTCGGGTCCATAGTTAGTAGCTAGATGGCTTCTTCTCTCTTTTTGGATCTCAATACAATGTTCTCCTCTCTCTCGTGGAGATCTATTCGATGTAATCTTCTTTTTGCGGTGTGTTTGTTGAGACCGATGAATTGTGGGTTTATGATCAAGATTATCTATGAGCAATATTTGAATCTTCTCTGAATTCTTTTATGTATGATTGGTTATCTTTGCAAGTCTCCTTGAATTATCCGTTTGGTTTGGCCAACTAGATTGGTAGTTCTTGCAACGGGAGAAGTTCTTAGCTCTGTGTTCAATCTTGCAGTGTCCTTTCCTAGTGACAGTAGGGGCAGCAAGCCACGTATTGTATTGTTACCATCGAGGATAACAAGATGGGGTTTTTATCATATTGCATGAATTTATCCCTCTACATCATGTCATCTTGCTTAAGGCGTTACTCTGTTTTCATTAACTTAATACTCTAGATGCATGCTGGATAGCGGTCGATGAGTGGAGTAATAGTAGTAGATGCAGTCTACTTGTCTCGGACGTGATGCCTATATACATGATCATACCTAGATACTCTCATAACTATGCTCAATTATGTCAATTTCTCAACAGTAATTCGTTCACCCACCGTAAAATACCTATGCTCTTGAAAGAAGCCACTAGTGAAATCTATGGCCCCCGGGTCTATTCTCATCATATTAATCTTCCTATGCTTTATTATTGCTTTGCTTTTTTACTTTACTTTTTATTTTAGTTTGCATCTTTATACCAAAAATACCAAAAATATTATCTATTATCTCTATCAGATCTCACCCTCGTAAGTGACCGTGAAGGGATTGACAACCCCTAATCGCGTTGGTTGCGTTGAGCTATTTGTTTTGTGTAGGTACGAGGGACTTGCGCGTGGCCTCCAACTGGATTGATACCTTGGTTCTCAAAAACCGAGGGAAATACTTACGCTACTCTGCTGCATCATCCTCTCCTCTTCGGGGAAAACCAACGCAAGCTCAAGACGTAGCAACAGCCCAGGAGATCAGGGAAAGAATCGTTAGAGAGAAGGCCGAGGGGATAAGGCACGCGAGCGGAACGGACGAAGGCGACGACGGAACGACCCCTAGTGCCTCCAACCGCGAGGGAGGAGAGCTCCTTGATCCCCGACGCCTCCGCGCACCCGAGTCCCACCTCTGCCGATGGCCGGCGAACCACCGGCAAGAAGCAGCAGCAGGACCGCCGCCGTGCCTCACCACTCTCTTCTCTCTCCCTCCAGCCTCCCATCTGCTTCCTCCTGTCCTCCCTTTTCTTTCTGCTCGTCTCTCTTCTCTCGCAGTTACCCGATGCCATGGCGCCCCAGCCAGCCATCATGCTCCAAGGTCTGGCCACCTTCCTTTCAGATTCGCCGCCTGCGCGCCATTCCCCACCGGATCCGTCAAGGTCCGGCGGTTCCTCGTCATCGGCGGTGGAAGGCCGAGGGTCACCGGCAGAGGAAGGCTGCGGGTGTGGGGGCACTTGGGTTAGGGTAGGCGCGCCGGTGGGGTGGGCGACGGCCGTGACTTCGCGTGGCCGGCCGGCCTTGTGATGTGAGGCGGGGTGGGCGTGGAAGGAGGCGGCGGCGCGCTGGAGGTGCCGGGGGAGGCAGGATTGTGCGGGTGGTTGTTTTTTTCTTTTATCTCACACGCATCGGTTCGGGTTTACTAACATGAGGATTGCGGGTTGATTTGCTGTAAACCGAGGGGCTTTTTTGCAAAACAACCATGACGGACGACCAGAAGCAATCGCTGGTTTATTAGTAGGTAAAAGATATCGGCTTTCGCTTGAGGAAAAGCGAGGTCTAAGCTTGGGGGAGTTGATACGTCCATTTTGCATCATGCTTTTATGTTGATATTTAATGCATTATGGGATGTTATTACACATTATATCACAATACTTATGCCTATTCTCTCATTTTATAAGGTATACATGAAGAGGGAGAATGCTGACAACTGGAATTCTGGACTGGAAAAGGAGCAAATATTAGAGACCTATTCTGCACAACTCCAAAAGTCCTGAAACTTCACGGAGCATGTTTTTGGAATATATAAAAAATATTGGGCGAAGAAACTACCAGAGGGGGGCCACTAGCCAGCCACAAGGGTGGAGGGCGCGCCTCTGACCTTGTGGGCCCCCGGCAGGCCTCCGGTGCCCATCTTTGGCTATATGGTGTGTTTTGACTTAGAAAAAAAATCAAAAGGAAGCTTTTGGGATGAAGCGCCGCCGTCTCGAGGCGGAACCTGGGCAGAACCAATCTAGGCTTCATGCGGAGCTGTTATGCCGGGGAAACATCTCTCCGGAGGGGGAAATAATCGCCATCGTCATCACCATCGATCCTCTCATCGAGGGAGGGTCAATCTCCATCAACATCTTCAACAGCACCATCTCCTCTCAAACCCTAGTTCATCTCTTGTATTCGATCTTGGTCCCAAAACCTCAGATTGGTACCTGTGGGTTGCTAGTAGTGTTGATTACTCCTTGTAGTTGATGCTACTTGGTTTATTTGGTGGAAGATCATATGTTCAGATCATTAATGATAATTAATACTCCTATGATTATGATTATGAATATGCTTTGTGAGTAGTTACATTTGTTCCTGAGGACATGGGATAAGTCTTGTTATAAGTAATCATGTGAATTTGGTATTCGTTCGATATTTTGATGAGATGTATGTTGTCTTTCCTCTAGTGGTGCTATTTGAACATTGACTACATGACACTTCGCCGTTTTTGGGCCTAGGGGAAGGCATTGGGAAGTAATAAGTAGATGATGGGTTGCTAGAGTGACAGAAGCTTAAACCCTAGTTTATGCGTTGCTTCGTAAGGGGATGATTTGGATCCATATGTTTCATGCTATGGTTAGGTTTACCTTAATTCTTCTTTCGTAGTTGCGGATGCTTGCGAGAGGGGTTAATCATAAGTGGGAGGCTTGTCCAAGTAAGGGCAGCACCCAAGCACCGGTCCACCCACATATCAAATTATCAAAGTAATTAACTAACACGAATCATATGAGCATGATGAAAACTAACTTGACAACAATTCCCATGTGTCCTCGGGAGCGCTTTGCATTATATAAGAGTTTGTCCAGGCTTGTCCTTTGCTACAAAAGGATTAGGCCACCTTGCTGCACCTTAGTTACTTTTGTTATTTGTTACCCGTTACGAATTATCTTATCACACAACTATCTGTTACCGATAATTTCAGTGCTGGCAGAGAATGCCTTGCTGAAAACCATTTGTCATTTCCTTCTGCTCCTCATTGGGTTTGGCACTCTTACTTATGGAAAGGACTACGATAGATCCCCTATACTTGTGGGTCATCAGGAGTCCCGGATGAGATCACAGACATGACGAGGAGTCTTGAAATGGTCGAGAGGTAAAGATTGATATATATGATGATGGTATTCGGACACCGGAAGAGTTTTGGGATGCACCAGGTATTCATCGGGTCACCGGAAGGGGTTCTGGACACCCCCGGTAGGTATATGGGCCTATTGGGCCAGGGGGGGGACAGACCAGCCCACAGGGGGTAGTGCGCCGCTCTCCCTGGCCGGTCAGCCCTAGGGAAGGAATGGGGGAGGGCTATCCCCTCCTGCCTTCCCCTTCTCATGGTAGAAAGGAAAGGGGGGGGGGGCTCCCTCCCCTCCCTTTCCCCCGCACCTATACATGGAAGGAGGGAGCGCGGATTGGGGCAGGACCCCAAGTGGGATTCGGCCCCACTTGGGGCGCCTCCACGCTGCCTCCTCCCTCGCCCACCTATATATATGTGGGAGGGGGGCGTCTAGCACAAGCACAACATTGTCTTAGCCGTGTGCGGCGCCCCTCCACCGTTTACACCCCCAGTCATAATTTTCCTAGTGCTTAGGCGAAGCCCTGTTGAGGGAGTCCTGGTAAGGGGTCCTCGGGCGTCCGGCCTGTTAGCCATGGGCCGGACTGATGGGCTGTGAAGATACGAAGACCGAAGACTACACCTGTGTCCGGATGGGACTCTCCTTGGCGTGGAAGGCAAGCGTGGCGACCAAATATGTAGATTATTTTCCTTTGTAACCGACCTTGTGTAACCCTAGATCCCCCCGGTGCCTATATAAACCGGAGGACATAGTCCAGAAAAGAGAGAGACTCATTACCATAGTCATACATGCTAGACTTCTAGGGTTTAGCCATTACGATCTCGTGGTAGATCAACTCTTGTAATACTCATATTCATCAAGATCAATCAAGCAGGAAGTAGGGTATTACCTCCATAGAGAGGGCCCGAACCTGGGTAAACATCATGTCCCCTATCTCCTGTTACCATCGACCTTAGATGCACAGTTCGGGACCCCCTACCCGAGATCCGCCGGTTTTGACACCGACATTGGTGCTTTCATTGAGAGTTCCACTGTGCCGTCCCCAAAAGGTTTGATGGCTTCTTCAATCGTCAACAACAATGCTGTCCAAGGGGAAACCTTCCTCCCTGGACAGATCTTCGTCTTCGGCGGCTTCGCACTGCGGGCCAACTCGCTTGGCCACCTGGAGCAGATCGACAACTACGCCCCTGGCCATCAGGTCAGATTTGGGAGCTTGAATTACGTCGCGGACATCCGTCGAGATTTGATCTTCACCGGATTCAAAAACGTGGCGACCGCTCCCGGTCACCTTGATGAACATGACCTAAATATGTCGTCAGAACGCATCCAGGAGATAGCTCCTGTGACCACTCCGGCCTTAGATCCAGAGCACATTGCGGCATCCAAGTATCGGAGGTTCAACCCCACCATGGAGGTCACAGATTCTCCGGTGTTGGAGCTGCACATGGACTCAACCTCACGCAATACTGGTGTCACCGGAACTCCGGACTCTTCTCCGAGTATAAGTTCCGAACCATGTGAGTCCGCGGATACCGAACTTGATCGCTTATCGAACTTCGAGTTTAGCGTCGCAGACATCTTCCAGCACTCGCCCTTTGGCGATGTGCTGAACTCATTAAAGGGAGAACTATTGCGATTGTGCTTCCGGTTCATCTGGTTAAGCACCTTAGTAGAGAAAGCCGAAAACTGACTGTCATGATGCTGCGAGAGCTGGTCAACCACACGATGACTTATCGGAATCTGTCGCGATTCCCTCCGTATCAAATGAAGGACTTTTTTTTTCCAGGTCATATATGTAACGCACCATATTGTAATAAGCTGTGCACATACCAGGGGCTATATCATAGCCCCCCCCCCCTATAAAACTCCTATGGCTAAGTGAAAGTGTTAACGCCCTATAGTCTAATTGCCTAGTTTGCCGCATTATCACCTCCTTCATGGACCAAGACGTTGGATCAAGAGTGATTAAATGCTTTTTCAAACACCCCCGTACTTCCTACGAGGGGGCTGAAGCTGACGACTGGAAAACTTTCAGATTATATTAAAACAGCCACACAGGAGGAACATAAGCTTTTGAGCAAAACATAAAAATAGATTAACTATAAAATTATCTTTTACAATTCTCATACGCCTCACTTGAATATTATGTCCTTCGAGCATTGACCCTCTATCAAGTGGGCGGCCTCTAGGACGTCTTCAAAATAAAGCTCTGGTGCGTGACGGTCCTTGCCCTTGGGTGGACTCTTCGCTGCAACATCGATGGCCTTCATCTTCCCCCAGAATGTCTTGACACGGGCAAAGGCCATCCGTGCACCCTCAATGCACGCCGACCGCTTCACAACGTCGATACGCGGCACCGCATCAATGAGCCGCTGCACCAAGTCGAAGTAGCTATTCGGAACAGGCTCAGTCGGCCACAGCCGGATTATGACGTTCTTCATGGCAGCGCCGGATATCCTATGAAGCTCGGCCCATAGAGACATCTGTTCATTCAGCAACAGAGGGCGCTTTGACGCACCAAACTCTGACCAGAAAAGCTTCTCAGTTGCATACCCCTCTCGCGCTTGGTAAAACTGCGCCGCATTGGAAGAACTCTTCGGCAAGTCTAAAAACTCGTCCGGAGAACTCCACACTTGGTTAAGCTGAGCATAGTTCGGATCGCCGAACTTAGTCTGTAGCAAAAAGGGCTTACCGGCCGCAATCTCCCCAACTTGCCAGATCTCCTCACGGGCTGCTCTGGATTTAGACCGCGCTTCTCTCGCCTCTCGTAAGGCCTTGGCAAGTTCAGCCATTTTGGCCTCATTTTCCTTATCAAGAAGTTCACAACGGCTAGCAGCATTTTTTTAATTCGAGCGCCATCGTGGATATCTTCTCCTCGTCTTGGCGCCGAGCAGCTTGTTCGGCTGTTAACTCAGCCGATGCCTTTTCGGCAGCCGCATTACTGAACCGGGCCTGCTCCTTGGCCCGGGCCAGCTCCGCCCGAAGAATTTCAACGGCGGCAGCACCATCTGCAGTCATGCATATTCCAGTATATAACCTTCAGCGTCATGCTTATATCACAAAAATGTATGTGAAGGGACTGCCCCAAATACATACCTTGCGACTCGTCCAGGCGCATATTGATTAACGCAATGTCATCCCCTGCCACATCAAGCTTCCGCTGCAGCTCGGCAATATCCGTAGTCTGGGAAGTAGCCAGGGGGAAGCAGCCTGTGTTTCAGTTAATCAGATTAGTCCTTGAGTATTTCTTCTTGATCCTCCGTTCGCCTCCCATGGGGAGCCAACCCGAGTCTCAGGGGCTACTACCTATACACAGGTGCATCTTTGCAAATAAAATATAGTTGAAAACATTACATTACAAACCTCGAAGCCTCTTAGCAGGCTCATGAAGGCTTTATTCAATCCGCTCTTTGCGGACAGAAACTTCTCAACCACCTTACCCATCAAGGTACGCTGTTCCCCCGAGACAGATTCTTTCCGCAGCATATCCCTCAGGATATCCGGCGCCGCCGGGTCTCTGGAAGCCGCTGTAGGAGCACGACCATCCTTTGAAGGAACCTGTTCGCCCGTTTCCAGAATCATCGTTGGCTGAAAACCGGACAGTCTGGGACCTTCATTATTGGCCCCTGAATCCCGAACGGTTGGAGGTCCACCTTCGGGTACCGCCTCCTTCATCCCCTGCACCGCTTGTTGATCAAGAATAACCCTCCAAGATGACACTTCGGAGTCGTCCGCCTTATTGGGCTAGGAGGTCGGGGGAGGCGTCTCGCTTTCCATCATCTCTGGGAGGAGATCTCCCAAAGAAGAAGTTTGCCCAGAAAAACTCTGTGCCGGACTATAAAAATACACAGGCACATTACGTATCTCTTCGGTAACAACAAAGAAGCGGGACGCTGTCAAAGTACCCCGGATTCACTTACTGTTTGGTTGAGGGCTTGTCCTCATGACGGAGCTATTCACTGGCGTCGCCTTCCGATCCCGAGCCGCTCGACGGTGGCATCTTGCCTCTCTTAGGAAACCGCCCCTCCCAACCTTCGGAGGCGGCCCTTTTCCTCTTGAATGGAGAAGGGATACTGGCTTCTCTTTCGCCTTCGTCTTCGGGCGAGGAAATGTCGATTTCTCCGGACTCAGTATCTAATTTACCTCCGGAACGAAGGTCACCCCGGGTCTTCTCACTCTCCACCTTGCCCTCCCCTGCCGGCGCCTGGTACGGTGCCGGTGCCAGCATCCTTGTTAACACGGGGTCCGCCGAGTCTTCGGAAAGAGGGGCCGGACAGCTAATCCGTTCCGCTTTCTTTATCCAGCCCTGGAAGAAGATGGTTTGCTCAGTGTCTTACCATAGAATATCTGATTATGAGGTGTTCAGCGGACGAGTACTTACCGGGGTGTCTGGATGGTTACAGTCTAGGCCAGTATCTTCGGCGATGTCCGGCCATTGTTTTCATCTCCTGAAGAATAATTTCTACATTCCTTCGTATGAAAAGTAAGAAGTGCTAAAGAGTCCATGGCCCTTCTCGGGTTAAACTCCCACAGGAGGAGAGGCCGTCATTGCACGGCAGGTCCGCGGACTAGCATTACACGAATAACATTGACAATATTGATATTCTTTTCAATGAGGCTTCGGATGCGACTTTGCAGAGTCCGCACCTCGTCAACTGATCCCCAGTCCAACACCTTATTAATCCACGATGCAAGCTGAATCGGGGGGCTGGATCGAAACGCAGGCGCAGCTGCCCACTTGTAACCACGGGGCTCGGTGATATAGAACCACTCCTGCTGCCATAAGTTAGAAGATTCTTTGAAAGATCCTTTTAGCCAGACATCATTGGTAAGCTTGCTCACTGAGGCACCACCGCACTCCGCCTGCTCCCCTTCTATCATTTGCGGTTTCACAGTGAAGGTCTTGAGCCACAAGCCGAAGTGTGGAGGAGTTCGGAGGAAGGCTTCGCACATGACGATAAACATCGTGATGAGAAGAACAGAGTTCGGGGCGAGATCGTGAAAATCTAACCCGTAATAGAACATGAGCCCCCGAACGAAGGGATTGAGGGCGAACCCTAATCCTTGGAGGAAGTGGGAAACGAACACGAACCTCTCGCCAGATCTGGGGGTAGGGATAACCTGCCCCTCTGCGGGAAGCCAATGGAGGATTTCTGCGGTCAGGTATCTTGCCGACCGAAGCTTTGCGATACCCTCCTCTGTGACAGAAGAAGCCACCCACCGGCCTTGACGGCTGGATCCAGACATGACTGAGGCTTACGGGGGGTGAAACCTGGGTGTTGGAACCCGAGCTAGTAAGAGTCAAGGAAGAAGCAAGCGCGGAGAGGAAAGGCAGGTCTATGCCCCTTTATAAAGGCCGAGAATATCGAACGCCTCCTCCCCGGCCTTAAAGTTTGCCTATTCCCAAGGAGCTGTACCCTAAGGATGGTTGGGTTACCCACGCCCGTGTCGATAAAAGAATCCCTTAATAAGGGGACACGATCTCTGCTTGGATAAGACGTGTCAATGGCAACCACATTTCGGAACGTGGGGCCGCAGGCGAAACAGCGGTTCGAAATAATGACTGGACTGACATAATGTCATGTTGTAAAAGGGGGGGGGGGGTTGCTAGAGGATTGGGCTTATAAATTATCATTCCCTCTGGGAAGTGTATGATGCTCGTGCTGCCAAGCCAAACTCGATCGTTCATTGTGAAGTATCCGGAAAGAAGGGAACCCGCCTTGCAATGCCGAAGACAAATCTACGCGCCGGACTCCTCGTCATTGAAGCCAGGTTCAGGGGCTACTGAGGGAGTCCTGGACTAAGGGGTCCTCGGGCGTCCGACCTGTTAGCCATGGGCCGGACTGATGGGCTGTGAAGATATGAAGACCGAAGACTGCACCCGTGTCCGGATGGGACTCTCCTTGGCGTGGAAGGCAAGCTTGGTGACCAAATATGTAGATTCTTTTCCTTTGTAACCGACCTTGTGTAACCCTAGATCCTCCCGGTGCCTATATAAACTAGAGGACTTAGTCCGGAAAAGAGAGAGACTCATTACCATAGTCATACAGGCTAGACTTCTAGGATTTAGCCATTACGATCTCGTGGTAGATCAACTCTTGTAATACTCATATTCATCAAGATCAATCAAGCAGGAAGTAGGGTATTACCTCCATAGAGAGGGCCCGAACCTGGGTAAACATCGTGTCCCCTGTCTCCTGTTACCATCGACCTTAGACGCACAATTCGGGACCCCCTACCCGAGATCCGCCGGTTTTGACACCGACACCTGTGAAGATAGCTTCACCATCACTTTCACGACACCGTCGTGCTCCCAGAACTCATCCACCGCCTCGCCGCCTTGCTGGATCAAGAAGGCGGAGGACGTCACCGAGCTGAACGTGTGCTGAAAGTAGAGGTGTCGTACATTTGGTACTCGATCGGTTGGATTGCGAAGAAGTTCGACTACATCAACCATGTTACTAAACGCTTCCGCTTACGGTCTAGGAGGGTACGTAGACACACTCTCCCCTCTCGTTGCTATGCATCTCCATGGATAGATTTTGCGTGTGCGTAGATTTTTTTGTTTTCCATGCAACGTTTCCCAACAGTTTGTCTGTCCTGAATGGTTACTAAGAGCATGCCAATCATTGATGGTTACAAATAGCAATGCTCGTAGGTCTAATTCCTGTTGTTTGTGCTCATCCCACACACGTACACATTTCCAATTCCACAGTTGTAAAAATTCTTCAACTAATGGCCTTAGGTACATATCAATGTCGTTGCCGGGTTGCTTAGGGACTTGGATGAGCACTGGCATCATAATGAACTTCCGCTTCATGCACAACCAAGGAGGAAGGTTATAGATACATAGAGTCACGGGCCAGGTGCTATGATTGCTGCACTGCTCTGATACGTCTCCAACGAATCTATAATTTTTGATTGTTCCATGCTATTATATTATCTGTTTTGGATGTTTTATATGCATTAATATGATATTTTATATTATTTTTGGGACTAAACTATTAACCTAGAGCCCAGTGCCAGTTTATGTTTTTTCCTTGTTTTTGAGTTTCGCAGAAGAGGAATACCAAACAGAGTCCAAATGGAATAAAACCTTCGCCATGATTTTTCTTGGACCAGAAGACACCCAGGAGACTTGGAGATCAAGTCGGAGGAGCCACGAGGCGGCCACAAGGGTGGAGGGTGCGCGCCTCTGCCTTGTGCCCCCCCCCCCCCCGTGACTCCCCTGACCTAATTCCTTCGCCTATATATTCACATATATTCTCAAACCACCAAAAGTATCCACGAAAACACTTTTCCACTGCGGCAACCTTCTGTACCCATGAGATCCCATCTAGGGGCCTTTTCCAGCATCCTGCCGGAGGGGGATTCGATCACAGAGGGCTTTTACATCAACTCTATTGCCCTTTCGATCAAGCGTGAGTAGTTTACCTCAGACCTACGGGTCCATAGCTAGTAGCTGATAACCCACAACTATAGGGATCGTTTGTATCCTTCTAAGATAAATAAGAGTGTCGAACCCAACGAGGAGCTAAAGGCAGAACAAATATTCCCTCAAGTTCTATCGACCACCAATACACCTCTACGCACACTTAACGTTTGCTTTATAAACAATTATGAAACTGTTTTGCAAGAGTAAAACTACGAGTACTTTGCGAGAATAAAGCTACGAATAAATTGCAAGGTAATAAAAGTGGATAGCTTTTGTCAACAAGAAAGTCATTTGTCCCTAGGCAATCGATAACAAGTACCAGTAATCATTCTTGCAATTTTACATGAGGGAGAGGCATGAGCTAACATAATTTCTCTATGTGGATCATATGCACTTATGATTGGACCCCTAGCAAGCATCACAACTACTAAAGATCATTAAGGTCGTGAAACCCAACCATAGCATTAAGTATCTAGTCCTCTTTACTCCCATACACCATAACCCACCTATCCGCTGCTTAGGGCCGGGCACCCCATAACACCGACAATAAGCAAAACATGAACATATTGCAACACCCTACAGCGGGGGGCCTCACGTTTACGCAAGACGGATGGCACCATAGGACAGTGATACGTCTCCAACTTATCTACTTTTCCTAACGCTTTGCCTCTTGTTTTGGACTCTAATTTGCATGATTTGAATGAAACTAACCCCGGACTGACGCTATTTTTGGCAGAACTACCATGCTGTTGTTTTTGTGCAGAAATAAAGTTCTAGGATCGGAATGAAACTTTGCGAGGACCTTTTATATAATATATAAGAATTTCTGGAGCCAAGACCTACCGGAGAGGGGCCCCTGGGTGGGTGCAACCCACCAGGGCGCGCTCCCCTCTCCTAGCGCGCCCAGGTGGGTTGTCCCCACCTGGTGGCCCCGCAGACCCTGATTCCAACGCTATAAAATCCTATTTTCAGAGAAAAAATTCAGGGAGAAAGAATTATCACGATCCACGAGACGGAGCCACCGTCACCTCTTGTTCTTCGTCGGGAGGCCAGATCTGGAGGCCGTTTGGGGCTCCGGAGAGGGGGATCTTTGTTCGTCATCATCACCAACCCTTCTCCATCGACAATTCCATGATGCTCCCCACTGTGAGTGAGTAATTCCTTTGTAGGCTCGCTGGTCGGTGAGGAGTTGGATGAGATTCATCATGTAATCGAGTTAGTTTTGTTAGGGCTTGATCCCTAGTATCCGCTGTGTTCTAAGATTGATGTTGCTATGACTTTGCTATGCTTAATGCTTGTCACTTTGGGCCCAGATGCCATGAACTCAGATCTGAACCGTTTATGTTATCATCATTATATCCATGTTTTAGATCCGATCTTGCAAGTTATAGTCACCTACTATGTGTTATGATCCGGCAACCCCGGAATGACAATAGCCGGGCCCACTCCCGGTGATGACCGTAGTTTGAGGAGTACATGTATTCACTATGTGTTAATGCTTTGTTCCGGTTCACTATTAAAAGGAGGCCTTAATATCCCTTAGTTTCAAATATGGACCCTGCTGCCACGGGAGGGTAGGACAAAAGATGTCATGCAAGTTCTTTCCATAAGCACGTATGACTATTTACGGAATACATGCCTACATTATATTGATGAACTGGAGCTAGTGCCAGTACGCCCTAGGTTATAACTGTCTCATGATGAATATCATCCAACAAGTCACCGATCCAATGCCTCACGAATTTATCTTATATTGTTCTTGCTAAGTTACTATCATATCATCAACTTTGTTACACTTGCTACAAAATTACTGCTATCACTGTTACTCTTACCGTTGCTGCTGCTACTATTATCAAAACTATCATATTACTTTGGTACTGATTACTTGCTACAAATAATTAATTTCCAGGTGTGGTTGAATTGACAACTCAGCTGCTAATACCTTCAAATATTCTTTGGCTCCCCTTGTGTCGAATCTATAAATTTGGGTTGAATACTCTACCCTCGAAAACAGTTGCGACCCCCTATACTTGTGGGTTATAAAGACCTTTTTCTGGCGCCGTTGCCGGGGAGCATAGCAATATTTGCTGAGTCACTTGGGATTATTATCATATTATCACTATGAAGAATCTGATGGATCCAAAGACTAAGATTTATCCCTCTAAGACGAGGGGAGGTAAGGATCTGCCATCCAATTCTGCTTTAGATTCATCTTCTGTTATGAGTAACTTGCAACACCACCACATGCTATCAAATCTAATATGTCGCAAGTTATTGATGATGCTACTTCTACTATGAATGATGTTTATGATGATGCTAGTACCTTGCTTGATAATGATGATGTGCCACCTGGTGAATTTATTGATGAACAAATTGCTAGGGTAATACAACATGATGTTGTTGAATCTGATGATGAGCTTGAAACTGAAACTCCTGAAACACCTGCTAGAACTACCCTTCCTAGATATGAATTGCCTAAGGTACCGGAAGGTTATGTTATGAATGAGGAGACAACTAGAGATATTCTTGCTTGTGGGGATAGAGATGATCTAGAGAAATTACTATGGAAGTATAAAGAAAAATCTCTGAATGCTAGAATAAAATATGATCCTAAGTTTGCTACTTCACCTATTTTTATTGATGATAAGGATTATGAATTCTCTGTTGAGCCAGAGTTAATTACTTTGGTTGAATCTGATCCTTTCCATGGTTATGAAACTGAAACTGTTGTGGCACATCTTACTAAGTTGAATGACATAGCCACCCTTTTTACTCGTGATGAGAAGACTTGCTATTACTTTATCCTCAAATTATTTCCTTTCTCAGTAAAGGGTGATGCTAAAGCTTGGTACAATACTCTTGCTCCTGGTTGTGTGCGTAGTCCCCAGGATATGATTTATTAGTTCTCTGAAAAATATTTTCCTGCTCATAAGAAACAAGCTGCCTTACATGAAATATTTAACTTTTTTCAAACTAAAGAAGAGAGTCTCCCACAAGCTTGGGGGAGGCTTTGCCAGTTACTTAGTTCTTTGCCTGATTATCCTCTTAAGAAAAATGAAATACTTGATATCTTCTATAATAGACTAACCGATGCTTCTAGGGACTTCCTAGATAGTTGTGCTGGTTGTGTTTTCAGGGAACAAACTATTGGACAAGCTGAAGAATTATTGAATAACATATTGAAAAATTATGATGATCGGACTCTTCCTAAACCACCAGCTAAACCCACTCCAAAGAAGAGGGTATATTATATCTCAGTCCTAAAGATATGCAAGTGGCAAAGTAATCTATGAAGGAAAAAGGTATTAAAGCTGAGGATGTTAAAAATTTACCTCCTATTGAAGAAATACATGGGCTTAATACACCACCACTGCCTAAGGGGGTAGAGGTAATTCTTTAATGATGTTCAATGATAATGACAATCCTCACAATATGCATCCTAGTCAATGCCTTTATGAGTTTGAAAACTACATTAGAAAACAAGATCACTTCAATGCAAATGTTATGAAACAATTGAAATATAAATCTGATATGATTGCTCGCTTGAGTGACTTGTTATTTAGAATCTCAAATGATGTTAGAGGTGTTGGAAAACATGCTTCTATGGTACAAACCCAGTTAGAACAAGTTGCTAAATCACAAAGAGAATTGCTTGATGAAATGAATAATAATATGCATGACTTTGCTATTAGAGTTGCAACCAGAGGAGGTAAAATGACTCAGGAACCACTTTATCCTGAGGGACACCCAAAAAGAATTGAACAAGACTCACAAAGAAAGAACACTAGTGCACCTAGTCCTTCTAGAAAGAAGAAGAAGAAAAATGATAGGACTTTGCATGCTTCTAATGAAACTGAAATAGAAAAACCTCCTGATAATGAAAATGAAATTTCTATCCCTGATGCCGAAACTCAATCTGGTAATGAACATCCACCTAATGATAATGAAAAACATAATGCTGATGTTCATGAAGATACTCAACCAAACAATGAAAAAGAACCAAATAATGATGTTGAGATAGAACCACCTGTTGATCTTGATAACCCACAACCTAAGAATAAAAGGTATGATAAAAGATACTTCATTGCTAGAAAACACGGTAAAGAAATAGAACCGCGGGTTCAAAAACCTATGTCTTTTCCACCCACGTCAACTAAAAATAATGATGATGAAGAATTTGAACGCTTTGCTGAAATGTTGAGGCTAGTCTTTTTGCGCACTCGCTTGACTGATATCTTGAAAATGCTTCCTTATGCAAAGTATATGAAAGACATCATCACTAATAAGAGAAAAATAACGGAAGATGAAATCTCCACTATGCTTGCTACTTATACTTTCAAAGATGGAGTACCTAAAAAACTTGGAGATCCGGGAATACCAACTATACCCTGCTATATAAAAAAGAATTATGTGAAAACTGCTTTGTGTGATTTAGGAGCTGGTGTTAGTGTTATGCATTTCTCTTTATATAAAAGACTTGACTTGAATAAACTCACACCTACTGAAATATCTTCGCAAATGGCTAACAAATCAACTGCCATACCTATCGGTATCTGTGAGAATGTGCCTGTTGTTGTTGCTAATGTTACTATTTTGACCGACTTTGTTATACTCGAGATGCCCGAGGATGACAACATGTCAATTATCCTTGGTAGACCCTTCTTTGAATACTGCAGGGGCTGTTATTGATTGCAATAAAAGCAAGGTCACTGTGACGACCAGTTTTCTGGGTAATAAATTCCAGAAAATGGCCGTTGTGCTCACCAGCCCTGTGATTATCAAGTTAGGCGATGAGGCACCAACTAGATACGTAAATTCCAAGCAAAATACAAAATATGTGGTACAGGACCATTCTGGCATGTGAGTACAACAAATGGTTTCTAGTGGTTGATGGCGGAAGCGGTTTGTGGATCATCAACGTCTATGGGACTCCATTTCCCACAGGAACAAATGACTGTGTTAACTCCTATCTTCGCGAGGCTGCTATCACCATTGCGTAGGTTTTCGGGCTGTCATCGCAACGCTCCTCTCCACGCAATAAATCTGGCCAAGACAATAGCCAGGGACAAGCCAGTGAGTACTTTGAATGTACTCGCAAACATTTTGAACACTGGGATAATATAAATGACAATCATGCACTTGAAATACTCTATTGTCACATCATTAGTCACAAATAAAATCTTTTACACATGCAAGCAGGTTATTTATATGAATATGCAACAATGGAGTGGAAGTAAAATTCCACAGTCGGGCGTCTCGGCGACACCACATAAAGGGCTTATAAGTAAATTAAATAACAAGCATGCCACAGTCGGGCGTCTCAGCGGCACCACATAAAGGGCTTATAACTAAATTAAATAACAAGCATGCCACAGTCGGGCGTCTCAGCGACACCACATAAAGGGCTTATAAAGTAAATAAAAAACAAGCATGCCACGATCAGGCGTCTCGGCGACACCACATAAAGGGCTTATAAAGTAAATAAATAACAAGCATGCCATAGTCAAGGCGTCTCAATGACACCACATAAAGGGCTTATAAAGTAAATAAATAACAAGCATGCCACGATTCAAGGCCTCAAATGACACCACATAAAGGGCGTATAAATAATCACAGTGAATATCCAGGAGGTAGAACCATCCCAGGGATACTCGATAATTCAAATAATATAACGGTTTAGTCCATAACAAAATAATAATCATAATCATTACAAGTCTCAAGTCGCGATCCCAGTTCTTGTTTAACGGTTTCTCCTCCGAAGACCGACACTAAGACCAACACTTGACCCATCCCAGACTGTAATCCTTTACTACAGACACGGCTATTCGAATAGGTTTAAACTCTGCAGAGGGTGTACTCTTTACCCACGAGTAACGGATTACTTTAGTCCATCGGGACTAATTCCGTCTACGACCTTTTAGTTGAAAACACACCTAATTTGCACACACCAGCTTAACTTACTGGTGTCTGGAATCACCCACGACACTTGTTAAGCAAAACTCTAAGTGGGGAGGCTACAACCTCGCATAGCATGGGATCAAATTTATATCAAGGCTCTAAGGGTGGCCTCCCTCTCGGTCTCAACTGAAACACCCATGCCCCGGACCAGGTGGCTTGCCTACCAGCTACAACCGTATCTTCCACCATAGCCTCTCATGCAGTGTGTGCTAGGAAGGGTTGACGACTTCATTGAACTGCACCTACTTGTTGTAGAGCCAAGTGGTAGTACGAAACATGTATGGGGATTATCGAACAAGACTCGATCTATGGTCGACTCAGAGGTTTAAGTATTCCCTTCATGATTAGCATAACGAATATATTTCATCCAATGTATAGAATCACCACTCATCATACCCCTCATGCCATGCGGGACACACTCGTCTCGACGAGGAACTAGGGACAAGCTCGGGTCTACCCCAAGACAGAGACTTTCCTGCTTTCCTTCCGTAGGCACGAAAGGCATCTGAGGATGATCATTATCACAAGCATGTCCATTTCCAACAGCAAGGAAATTTCAAATAAGCATTTATGCAAACGATCACATCACCACATAAAATAACGCAGTTCCACGTATTGAGGTGGTGCCATAATCGTGTCAAACAATGCACGCAAAATATTATGCCGTGGTTCGTAATGCTTGCCTTCAAGGTGTGGAAAGGCAGGGTGTACTCCAAAACTTTTGAAAGCCTCCTTCTTTCTCTCCCAAAAAAAAATCCTATTGTAAATAAGTTTGAATTAACACACATTTCCAAAACAGCACAAAAAGTTGTCTTGAAAAAAATTTCAAGAAAAATCTTAAAATAAACTAGACAATATTTGAGAGAGGTAGGAAAAAGAATCAACTCATTTGGAGTTATAATTAAAAAGTTATAGGCAGTCAAAGTTTTGGTCAAAATCTGTTATTTAAAAATAAAACAGAAAAAGAAAACGGTTCGATTATACGTACACGTCGAAGGCCTATTCTAGAAATACGTTTCCACTTAACCAGCATGGACTGCGCGAGGAGTCACTGACAGTGGGTCCAGGTGGCCTACTAGTCAGGTTTGACTAGTCCACCTTCCCTCCTCTTCCTCTGACCGAGAGGGGCGGAACTCCGGCGACGCTTGCCGGCGAACGGCGGCTCCGTTCGAGAAACAGAGGTCACCCGCGGGCTCAGGGGGCCGAGGCGGTCACTCCGGTGGTCGCTTTGGTCTCTGGTGGGACGGAGCTGCGGCGGCGAAGCCAGCAGACGGTGGCCGTCGGGCAAAGTGATTTTTTCCTTCGGCGAGTCCCGATAAAAATTGAGTAGGGGGATGTATCCACGAGGGGGAGAGGAAGTTCCTGGTGAAGAGAGTGGAGAGGGGGAGGCTCTGGTGGCACCGGAATGGCCGGGGCAGTGGCGGCGGCTGCAGTTGCTGGAGATGGGGAAGAAGACCTCCCCGGGTCGATTGGCTGCCACGGAAGAACTAGGGGAGCATGCTGAGGCTGCCTAGTGAACGGAACGTGCTCGGGGGCCTATTTTATAGCGCAACAAGGTCGGTTTGCGGCGGCCGTGGATAAGTTCGCCGGCGAACCGCCTCCCTGTAGCGGCAGGGTGTCGTGGCGACGACGAGAGCTAGAGGACGCGCGAGAGGATGAGGCTGAGTTGTTCCAGGCAGGTGTGGCGAGCAGTGAGGCTTGGGCGGCACCGACCGGGCAGAGATCTGCATGGACGCCCCATGCCGCCAAGGGGCTCTGTCGGTGGTCTTGCAGGCACCGTGGCTGCTTGGCGTGATGCGGTGAGAGGGAGAGTCGCGGGCGCGGCTCTTCGGGCAAAACCAGTAGGCGCGACGTGGCGACTTCGGGCGGCACGCGTGCAAAACGCGTGCTCTTTCGCGCCTAGAGCACGCAACGTGCTCGACAGAATGCCAGGGTGTGCTAGAGGTCTCGGGTGAGGTTGGGGTTTAACAGACCTAGGTTAGGAGTAGCTAGAAGTCTATTGGACAAGGTGGTTATGCAAGGGAAGCAAGTTCATATTGCAAACTAAAACTCATGTCAAAACTGGTCATGCCCATAAAGTGTTCGATAGAATGCCACATGCACCTAGGCATTTATTGGAGTGGTCAAATCTCCCAGGGTGGGGTCTCTTTAGATGGATGAGAGGGTGGTGAGGTTAGTTTGTCCAAAGCACAAACTTGCTAGTGCAAGTTTTGCAAAACTTCAATTCTCGATGAGGTAAATGGCATCATTACATGGACCAAAATGATCCAATGGTGTCGGGAGGCTGATCGCACTCCACGAACACCTATGGGGCCGGGCGGACCAGGCCCCTTGTGGTTCGTGGGTACGATCAGCCTCCCCGACACCATTGGATCATTTTTGGTCCATGTAATGATGCCATTTACCTCCTGTCGGGGCCGGCGGACCAGGCCCCTTGTGGTTCGGAGGGGGGCGGAGATCGCACGAAGAGCGGACCGAGGCGAGGCACACGAGCAGTTTACCCAGCTTCGGAGCTCTCCGGAGAGATAAAACTCCTCTGCTGCTTGTTTGATGTATTGTGTTCTTGCTAGGGAGCGATGCAAGCTACAAAACCTAGCGTGAGCGTATCTGGTCTCGAGTGAGTCGAATGAACCGAACCCTTTCTACGTTGCACATGGGCCTCCTTTTATATGCTCAAGGGGTCTCCGACAGGTGGCAACATAGGCGAGGGTACAAATGTAAAAACAGGAGTTGGTACACCTACTCGAGCAAAGGTACAAAGGCAAAATACCTAACTCGACGGCAAGGGACAAAGCAATAAATGCCCGTCTGTGTCGCCCAAACAAAGGCAACAGAGACCGCCAGTGCGCCACCGCCGCCACGATGGCAAGCTTGTCAGCGCCGCTTATCGCTGCTCTCCGCTGGCTGCACAGCCTCTTGACACGCGTGCATGGAATGGTCCCATGGCGACACGTTGTTGGATGAGCTGGAGCGGAGATGGAGAGAGGTTGCTTGCCGCGGCCGAGTCCTTGTCGCGTCCGGAGGCTTGTCGCGCTCCGAGCCTTCCCGACAAGCTCCTCTTGCCGGGGCCCTGTCTTCTGCATGCCTTGAATGGCCTTCCCGGCAAGCTCCTCTTGCCGGGGCCTTGTCTTCTTAGTCAAATACTTTGTTCTTGAATGGCTCCAAAGGAGCCACGGAGGATCTTGGCGGTGACCAGTAAACCTGCCCGCTGGTGTGCAGAATCGTCTGCACGAGTACGGGATACTAGGGTACCCCTACTCTAGTACACCGGCCAGGAGCCCCGGCTCGGGTCAGACACGGTGCCGAGCGCTGTCGGGCCAGGCCCAAAACAGTGCACGGTCACACGCGGCCTCGATCACGCCGTAACTCGCCCCGAACCCACCACGACCCCCACTAACGGCACGCACTGAACGTGGCGTCGTGCGAGAGATCGTGGGCGTGGTCGTGGGGGTTTCTTTATTAGGAAAAGCGGAATGTTCGCCCCTCCCCCTCTTTATAAGCAGGGGAAACAGGGGCAGGCCGTCCACTCCGCCATTGCTGTCTTGTCAAGAAAACCACCGCCGCTCCCCCCTTCTTCTCCAGTGGGAAGAGAGCGGCGCCCGCCCTTCGCCACAAAGCGCACTCACCGCCGTCGGCCTCCTTCGCCGCCTCGCCATGGCTCAAAGCCGACAAGGAGAAGGGCGTCAAGTCGAGGCGCAGCGGCTCACGGCGCTGCGCAAGGAGCGGGCCATCTTCCCCTCAGCTCGGCGCCAAAGGAGCTGCGGGATGTCTTCTATCTCTTTTGGTCGACGGAGACGTGCGCATCTGCGCATCGAAGGTACTCCCCGCCCGCTTCTGATTTGGCCCCAACTGGGTACCCTTCTTTGCTCCTTTTCTTCTATTGCGGGCTTTACCCGCCCTTTTCCGAGTTCTTCTGCGATATCATGAACACATATGGCCTCCGCCTCCTTGATTTCACCCCCAACGCCGTCTTGACCATGGCAGTTTTCACACACCTTTGCAAAAACTTTGTCGGGATCCACCCAAACGTGGCACTCTTCCGCCACTTCTTCGTGCCCCGCGTCGAGAGAGGAGAGCCACTTGCCGGAGGGATAGCTTGGGTCTCCAGGATCGGCAACATAGAAGCCTATCTGGAAGGGGAGTTCCGCAACAAGTGGGAGGAGTGGAGAGCCAATTGGTGTTGGGTCGTAGAGGAGAACCCGCAGCCCTTCGATCGCTGCAGGCGCCAAACCCCAATAGTGCGCGGCAGAGATTGGAGTAACTTGGCGCCGAGGATGCTAGGTTGAAGATAGTGACCCGGATTTTGCGCCTCGAGGCTTGCCGGACTAACCGTAAGCGCTTGGCGCAGACTTCCTTCGCCGCCGCATTGCTCCCTTGCAGGAGAGGAGGAGGCCTGCTTGGGAGTTCCAAAATGCGGCGGAACATCATGAGGTTGCGCCCGGCCCGAACTGGAATTTCACCGCCTTGGAGCTGGATGCGATGTTGCTAGAGCTGTTCAAGAATGACCCCGATCACCCCGAGTGGTTTAGGTTGCCGAGGGGGTCGCCCCATTGTGCAACAACTCGGCGCTCGACCGCATCCGCGCCATGATGCCGCCAGCGATTCCCATGGGATCGTTCCAACCTGGCAGGAGCCCCCCGACGAGGTCGTGCAGCAGTTCTTCGACGACTTGGAAGAAGTGCCGATCCGCTCCGATGAGCAGAAAAGGCTCACTCGCGACACCACCGACGAGGAGATGGCGCGTATTGCCACCAGGGTGGAGGAGGCGGCAGCAGCCGCTGCCGCTGGAGCCTTCGGGTACACCGTGGAAGAGGCGGACGCTGCGAAGGCGGCAAGCCTTGCCGAGCGCGGGGAGATCGCCGGCGAGGACGAGCTTGTCGAGCCCGAGGCCGGGTCGAGTGGACCCGCCGAGGGCGCTTCTTCTCCACCACCCAGCGACTTGCCGCCAGCGGAGCCCCCGGCTCCGCCGAAGAGGCGTCTCCGCAAGGCCGGAGACGAGTCGGGGCGGCAGACTGGCCCACAAGAAGAAGGCTGCGCGACGCTATCATGCGGCAAGCGATGTTGCCGCGGAGTGCCTCACATCACTGCGACAAGCTGGGCGGGATCTTCCTGTGCCACCGCCGACGCCTCCGCCAAGCGGCCAAGAGAGCCCACTCCCCCGCCTCGTCGCACTGGAGGCGAGCCGGAGTTTGACTTCTCCGCGCTCAGCTCCGAGGAGGAAGATGAAGAGTAAGCTCTTGAGATTGTGTTTGTATTTCTTCAATTTTGTTGCTTCATCTTGAATCTGATTTGCTTCGTTCTGAACTCTTTCCTTTTCAGGACGCTAGCCCAGAGAGCGTCGAAGAGGGCCAAGATCCCGACGGTCGTCGTTGAGGACGATCCACCCGTGGCAACAGAGGAGGCGTCGAGACCCCTTGCCGGACCCGCAACCCTTCTTGAGCAGCCCCAGACAGCCCAGGGTAAGTGTGCGGCTTTCTCCTTACTCATAGGTGTGCAGGGGTGCTCCTTCTTCGTTGATACCTGATTGTTTGCTTGTGTAGGAGCAGAGCAGCCTCATCGGGAGGGCTCGAAGCCGCCTCAAACCCCTGTCTGCTGCCACTACGCCGCCAAGGGAGGATTCTCCGGCAAGGGAGCGCCCTCCGACAAGGGAGGCCACTCCGGCAAGGGAGGCTACCCCGGCAAGGGACAGCGCCAGTGACCCTCCAGTGGTCGAGGCCATGGCTGCGGATCCCGTTGCAGGTAATTTCCTTACACGAAAATCTCCCTTGGGCTTGTTCTCTTTTGTTTCTCTTTTTGAACATTTGCTTGATCGCTTCTTCTTCTTGACGCAGAGCCGATGGAGGTCGAGGCTGCCGCGAGGAGGAAGCGCAAGGCAACACCGACGAGGCCGCCTCGTGGAAGAAGAGGTCGTTCTTTGTGGAAGAAGAGGCCGCCAACGTAGCCTCACATGGCGAGAAGGCCACCGAGGCTGCCGACACGTAAGCCGGGCGAGGGGTCGGGCGATCGTGACCGACGGCCCCGAGGCCGCAGGAGCGCAAGGCGCCTACACCGACAACCGACTCCCCCGCTGCTCAGCCAGTTCGAGGAGCCTCAGCCGCGCCTACCAAGGCCGGCGAGGGTGTCTTCATCAAACTCCCACAGGAGCCGAGCTCAGGCGCCGGTCGAGGGAGAGACCTTCGACGGCGAGCTACTCGCCTCCGCTGGGCTGACGCTGGTGGACGCGCCAAGCAGCAGCAGCGGCGAGTCTGAGGAGGAGCAGCTGCTGAAGAAGCTGCTGTCGCTCTACCACGCCCGGCAAGCCAAGTTGGAGTCCCGGGAAGCACTTGTCACGAGGGCAGGAGCAGATATGGAGAAGCGCGCAGAAGAGCTCCGGAGTGCCAACCAAGAAACTCTCCGCGATGTAGCAGAAGCGCGAGGGCAACTTGCAGAAGAGCGCACGGCCTTCATCCTTGAGAAGGCCGCAGCTGAGGAGGAGCAGCGGCTGGCTGCCGAGAAGCTCTCCGCGCAGGAAAGCGAGCTGGCGCAGCGGAAGGTCAACCCGACAGCCACGAAGAAGACCTTGCCGCGCGAGAGTCACTTGGCGGGCGCTTAAGGAAGCGGGCGATGCTGCCGCCACCGCCGAGGCCGCCAAGGAAGAGTTGAAGGCGAAGGTGGCACAGCTGGAGGCCAGCCTCAAGAAGAGTGGCGAGGAGCTTGCCGCGCTCAAGCACGAACGCGAGAAGGACGCCTACACTCTTGGCGAGCTGCAGGGCCGTCTTGCCAATAGGGGCAAGGAGCTCGCCGCCGCCAAAGATTCCAAGGCGGATCTTGAGCTGAAGCTGACCACTCTGACGCAGACGCTGGACGGCGCCAGAGAGCGGGAAGTGGGCCTGTTGGAGACGATCAAGGCCAAGGAGGAGTTGCTAGCGAATGTTGTCTCCACCTGTAGCGCCTTGAGGGAGAGTGTGGAGCACTGGATCAAGGTCTTGTGGACACCGCTGACATCCACAACGAAGTGATGGAGCTGGGGATGGCGGACCTTGCATACTCCTCCGACGAGCATCTCCAACCCAGCGCCAAACTCAGTTTATTCTTCAAAGGCGTGGTGACGGGTCTCCAGCGACTCGGGAAGAGGTCCCAAAGCAGCTGGCCGAGGAATCACGCCAGATCTGTGCAGGAGCCCTCGAGAAAGTCTTGATAAAGGTGGCCTTCCGCAATCTGGGCCTCAACCTTAACGGCGTCCTCGCATCCTTGCCGCCAGATGCCAACGTGGAGGAGCTCAAAGCCCTTGTCGCACCCATTGTGGACAAGGTGAACAAGATCAAGCGGATTGATGGCGACCGTGTAGACTAGGCCGCCAATTTTATCCTTCCTTGTCGCTGCCGATCATGTTTAGAACACTTTGTTAGATCAGCGACAAGTTATTTTGTAATATACTCTATCTTAGGCGATCAATGCAACGTTATTTCCTCTACTTGATCCCTTCCTTTATGCGTTTCTGCCCCTCGCATTTGGGGACTTGTCGGTGCGGGCACCTTGTCATGAAGCGCCGAGTGCGGAACGTCACAGCCTGGCGGCAAGTGCCGCCTCCGACAAGCAACCTTGTCGCGACTAGCCGCAGCTCACTTAAGTTGTTGAGCGGACTCGAAACAAAGTAAGTAGCGACTAGCCTCATGAAGTTGGTTCCTCTGCGCACAGGTTTTCCATACAAAGTACTCTCGTTCGAGGAAGATAACTTAAAATTTTAAAAATTGATTGCTCAAACTTTGGCAACTTAGCTTTTCTATCTCTTGCCTCCCGATAAGGCAAAACTTCCTCGAGCGGTGCCTGGTCCATAGTATTATCTTCTCCTTCCCCACGGTTAACTTGTGCGAGAGCCTTCCTTTCTTTGAGAAAAGAGAAAGAAGAGAAAATAAAGTTATGGAGCCCAGCGGCTCGATATTGCTTACCGGGTGTGGTTGCTGCACAAAACGTTAGCCAAAGCTTGCAATAAAATGATGGAAGCATGAATTTGACAAGTTGTGCGCAACGCATGAGTTTTACTGATGCACGGGGTCTGCGCCCGGCTTTGTACAAAGGATTACATGCAACAATGACAAGACTTGTACAAAAGGTGGTTGCGGAACAGGTTCCGGAACCGCGCCTATGGGTAAAACTTACGAAGATGCTCAATGTTCCAGGAGTTGCTCACGGGATGCCATCTTCGGTCTCAAGGTGGACAGCGCCAGCCTAGTGACTCGTTTCACCCGATAAGGGCCTTCCCACTTCAGCGTCAACTTGTTTGAATTCTTGGCGGACTGAGCGCGCCAAGAACAAGGTCGCCTTCCTCGAGACTTCCGCACTAACTTTGCGGCTATGGTAGCGATGCAAAGCTTCACAGTAGCGAGCAGCTCGCGACAATGGGCTGAAGATCGATCCTCCTCAAGGAGCAGCGCGTCATCTTGTCGCAGCTGCTCTTGCTCAAGCTCATCATAAGCGAGCACTCGAGGCGATCCGTGATATCTGAGTTCCGTGGGGAGAACTGCCTCTGCTCCATAGACTAGAGCAAAAGGTGTCTAGCCGGTGGCTCGATTTGGCGTCGTCCTGATCGACCAAAGAACTACCGGTAGCTCCTCGATCCAGTTTCTTCCGCACTTGTGCAGCCTGTCGAAAGTTCTGGTCTTGAGCCCGCGCAGCACTTCAAAGATTTGCCCTCTCGCTTGACCGTTGCTTCTCGGTGAGCAACGGAAGCAAAGCAGACCTTGGCGCCAAGATCTTGGACGTCTGCATGAAGGTGCGACTCAGAATTGTGTGCCATTGTCGGTGATGATCCTGTTAGGGATTCCAAACGACAAACAATCGACTGAAGAACTTGATCATTGATCGTCTTGTCACCTTCCTCATCGCTTCCACTTCCGCCACTTTGTGAACTTGTCGATGGCGACGTACAAGTACTCAAAGCCCCGACAGCTTCGGGAAGGGGCCGAGGATGTCGAGCCCCTGCACCGAAAAGGGCCAGGATAAAGGGATCGTCTGGAGAGCTTGAGCTGGCTGGTGTATCTGTTTGGAATGGAACCTTGCACGCTTCACACTTGGTTACTTGTGCGGTTGCATCCTCGAGGGCTGTCGGCCAAAAGAAACCTTGCGGAAAGCCTTGCCGGCAAGTGCTCTTCTTGCCAATGTGGTGACCACATATGCCTCCGTGTATCTCTCGCCAACAGCTTCCGCCCATCTTCCCGGAATACACTTCAATTTCACACCGTTGAGTCTTCTTCTGTACAGTATGCTGTCGACAAACTGGTACATACTTGACTGCCGGGCTACTCTTTCCACTTCTTCTTGTTCTTCAGGAAGTTCTCCTATCTGAAGGAAAAGGACAATCGGCTGCGCCCATGCTGGAGCTTGCGGCTCGACAACGAGGACTAAAGGCACATCTGCTACTGCGGGAACATCAGCTTCTACGGCAAGAACCTGCGGCTCTGCCGGAGCTTGATGCTCCCCGGCAAGCTTGCCGAAGCAAGACTTGTCGGAAGCGTCTGCTTCAACAAAACAAACCCTGGGGCTTGTCGGAGCAGACTGCCCCCCGGCACTGTTGATGTTGATCTTGGGGACCTTCGCAACGACGGCTACGGGAAGCTCTGCCGGAAAGTAGTCACCAGAGATCAACTTCCTCTTCTTGCTTTGTCCAGTTGATGGTGTTACGGTTGTTTGAGTCAGCTTGAGCACGAGCGGGAAGTAGTTGGCGAGGATCTTGTCGTCCCGTCCCCCCGCAGCTTGCACCGTGATGGTGTAGATGCTGAGGAACTCTGACGGATGCGTCCTGCCATCATACTTCTCCGCACATCTGGTTTGAAGTTTTTTTACGGCTGGGCCCTTTGGACTTGCCGCAGCTCACGAGTGAACGCATAAGGCAACCTACAGCGTCTGACAAAGTCGCTCGGGTCCTCCGGCACGCGCATGTCAACAGAAGGCCCAGCGCGCTTGTCGGACTGACGTCGCGCTTCTCTCCGGCGCTCGATGCGAGTTTGAGCGTCCTCTTGTTGTCGCTCATGAAGAACTTGGCGCTGATCGCGGTGAGCTCGCGGATCCGACGACGCGGTGGAGTCATTTGTCGAGGTGGATCCGGTGAGTCGGCGATCTTGGCCTTGAGGCGAGAGAGCATGGTAGTTGCACCTCCGACAGTCTGCCGCCACCGGCTCGTGCCTTGTCGTCTTGCCGCGGCAACGACGGTGTTGGTTGCCGCGAGCGTCGCCGTTAGCAAAGCCGATGAGGCTCGATAGTGGCCCTCCACTCGCCGACCACTTCGGCCGTTGGAGGGTAGTCAAGGAGCATCGAGCTCTCGCCAAAGCTTCGCTGGAGTAGTGGGTGGCATTGGCGAGCGGTGCGAGGAGCGGGATATGCTCGGACTTCTAACTATGTTAGAAGGAGCAGCACCGCCCAGCGATCAGTATCTCACTCGTGCCGGCATGTTGGCGCCGCATGCTGGTCTTGAGGGTCTTGATCCAACGAGCGTATGGCATTGTGAACGCCATGACGTTGTTGGTCCTGCGTCTCTGAGATGGGCGCGGGGATGCGCGGACGCCGAGGTTTGCGGGGCCTTGTCCTTGGACTTGGCAACGTCGCGAACACCTTCGTCGGCGCCCGTTCCTCCACCGGCGTCTGCCCCACCACCCATTTGCTGCGGTGAGGGTGGGTACGACACGGACGGTTCTGCTGCCGCCGAAGCCTTCTTCTTCGGCGGCATGTTGAGGAAGATGTTGAGGACGCTGCTCGTGTGAACGTCGGATCAGATTCACACGGCCTCGACGCCCCCTACCTGGCGCGCCAAAGATGTCGGGGAGGCTGATCATACCCACGAACACCTATGGGGCCGGCGGACCAGGCCTTGTGGTTCGGAGGGGGCGGAGATCGCCTGAAGAGCGGATCGAGGCGAGGCACACGAGCAGTTTACCCAGCTTCGGAGCTCTCCGAGAGATAAAACTCCCTCTGCTGCTTGTTTGATGTATTGTGTTCTTGCTAGGGAGCGATGCAAGCTACAAAACCTAAGCGTGAGCGTATCTGGTCTCGAGTGAGTCGAATGAACCGAACCCTTTCTACGCTATGCATGGGCCTCTTTTTATATGCTCAAGGGTCTCCGGCAGGTGGCAACATAGGCGAGGGTACAAATGTAAAACAGGAGTTGGTACACCTACTCGAGCGATTATGCAGTGCAAAATACCTAACTCGACGGCAAGGGACAAAAGCAATAAATGCCCGTCTGTCGCCCAAACAAAGCGTAACAGAGACCGTCAGGTGCGCCACCGCTCGCCACGATGGCAAGCTTGTCAGCGCCGCTTATCGCTGCTCTCCGCTGGCTGCACAGCCTCTTGACACGCGTGCATGGAATGGTCCCATGGCCACACGTTGTTGGATGAGCTGGAGCGGAGATGGAGAGAGGTTGCTTGCCGCGGCAAGCGCCTTGCCGCGGCCGAGTCCTTGTCGCGTCCGGAGGCTTGTCGCGCTCCGAGCCTTCCCGGCAAGCTCCTCTTGCCGGGGCCCTGTCTTCTGCATGCCTTGAATGGCCTTCCCGGCAAGCTCCTCTTGCCAGGGCCTTGTCTTCTTAGTCAAATACTTTGTTCTTGAATGGCTCCAAAGGAGCCACGGAGGATCTTGGCGGTGACTGTGCAAACCTCGCCATGGGTGTCAGAATCGTCTGCAGGTACCGAGTACGGGATACTAGGGTACCCCTACTCTAGTACACCGACAAATGGGTGCATGCTCCTGGACTTAGGGGTTTAGCAGGGAGGACTACAAGTAGGAAAAGGAATCATGGATAGAGGAGCAACTAAAATGGTGGTTGCTGTACAAATCCTCAAGTTGGACTAGAATGGAAAAGAGGTTGATCCACTCAAATTTTTCAAAGAACAAAGCTGGGTTTTTGCATAGAGTTGAATTGCATGTTACCACTGATCTCCCAAAATTTTGGTGAAGGCTTTAAAGGAATATTTAAATAGGCTGTGGTGCAAATTTGCCCACTGGACCAGATTTGAAAAAGTGGTGTAGAGCTCAAAATTTCCAATGGACAGAAGATATTTTTGCAAACAAGTGGTTTAAAAACATTACAAGACATCTCCAAATTTTGGTTGGAAAAAATGGATAAATTTATCAAAGGCTTGTAGTTCAAATGGTACCCTAAAACCATGGGGAACCATTTTTAAAGAAATAAAGATCGGGAAAATTATTAATTAATTAATTCCTCGGATGAAAAGAAAAGTTTTACTTGAGAGGGCACACAAGTCCAACAAAACATTAGGAAAGTTCTCACTTGGGGTAAAAACTCCATAATAATCCAAGAAAAGAATGGTTCTGAAATCAAGAAAACCAAGAAAAAAAAGAAAGTTAAATTTCCTGGCAAGATTCTTAATAAACAAAACATGTTTAAGAAAAAAAATTGGGATGTCACAGTCACTTTTCATATTAATGGTAATGAGCATACGGTGCTCTTTCCGAAGAAACAATTCCAAGTGAATGGTATTAATGTTATTGAAAAATCTCCGACAATCACTATTGGAAGATTTCATTTACCTCTACCTATTGTCAAAAAGAAATATGAAATGCTTATTGTTGGGGACATTCATATCCCCATTGAGGTAACTTAGTGATTTACGAAAGTTCTTCGGTTTCATGCTAATCGAAAGTGGTTGTTAATAAGATCTGATCAACCTTATTAATGAATCCTTTTTGAGCGGTATGAAGTTGATGAATTTAGTAAGCACTACCTTCTGTCCCTACTTTTTGTTTTCTGTTTTTATTAGTTAAATAAACTAAAATGCCATGTTTTGTCTGTTTTCTGAATTTCCTGTGCAATAAAAAATGACCCAAAAATAAAATTTCTCAGAATGCTCTGAAAATTTTATACGATTTTTTTGTATATTTCTGAATTTTTGGTGCAAATAATACCAAAGGGAGGTTCACCAGGTGGGCACAACCCACCTGGGCGCGCTAGGACCCCCAGGCGTGCCCTGGTGGGTTGTGGTCCCCACGTGGCCCCCCTCACTTACCTCTTCATCCCACATCATCATTTACCTCCAGAAAAAAAATCTCCATTTCTCTCTCTCTCCCGTGTTCATGCTCTCAAACCCGTGGATTTCGATCTCTTTGCTCGAAGCTCCGTTTCCGAACGTGTTTCGGGGGATTGTTGCTTGGTATGTGACTCCACCGTTTGTCCAATTAGTTTTTGTTTTAGTGGTTTATATTTTGAATAATTAGCTACTCTTGATGCTGCTGTAGATGAGCTTGCATGTTGAATTCTTAGTGTTCTAAGTAGTTTGAATGCTTGCTATGGCCTCTATGTATCCCTATGAGTAGTTGCTATCAATTTAATAAAGTTTTGTTGACAAAATTTTTGTCACCCAATAATTTTCAGAAAATTGTACGCGGACATTATGAACTTGTTTGGAAGGAGTTCTTCGAGGAGAAGATCCTCGGGGGCATCTTCTAGTGACAGTTCCGCCCGCCGGTCTTATGTTGAACCAAGTGAAAGTTCCACACGAGATGCCACTACCAAAACATGCTTATGGCCTTGCGATGAGTATATGATGCGAGTGGGCATTAAGGAGGAATTTGAGCAATATGTTCACAATGCCAGTCTCGGTCCGTACATTTTAGATAAGTGCGAGCAACGCCACCTTCTCACTGAGACGTTTGTCAAAGGATTTAAAATTTTCCCTCGTGAGTCTAGGGTGTCTTTTAAGCTTTATGATAATCCATTTACCATCTCATTGGAGAATTTTTCCTACCATTGCAAACTCCTATTTTGGGGTTCGCTTGACGACCACCAAATGTTGAGTTCGAATCTTTCTTGATTAGTCTTTGTTACGGTGAAGGGAGGGGAGTGACAGAAGGTAGAATAAAGAGCATTAATTTTCCTGCAATTCAGTACTTTGCATTATTTAACGTGAAATATATAGTAGTCAAGAAAGACTATAGTACACTTTGTGCTCCAGACTTGAGCCTCATACGCACCGCTCTCACTGGTGAAAGAAATTATAACCTTGGGGCGATTGTTGCACGCAGACTTCAGCATAATGCTAACAGTGGCTATTTCTATGGTGGAATTTATGCCATGCGTTTAGCGTGAGGGCTGGGTGTTTCACCTTTTCCCTTTGATACTATCCTACCCACGCAGTATTTAGATTTTTACACCTTGAAAGATCATAATCCTTAAGGGAAAGATTCATGACTTCACTTACAATCTGTTATTTAACCAATTATCTGTTGTGCACACATATTTGCCTGCGCCTGCTCTTTTTGACTATCACAACAAAGGAAGATATTTTGTTCTTGAGAGCGAGGCCCGAGCACACAACACTGCACTGGAGGCAGCACGGCGGGCCGAGGCATCCGCACCAAGAGCCTCCGTGAGCTATCACGCCGACTACTACCCTCCAGGCTACCGATCGACTACCAAGTTAGGACAAAAGCCTAAACTTGGGGGAGTACGTGTTTCTCACCGACATTATATTCATGTTCACGCATATCATTCTATTTGTCAGTGTTCATACTTTTTCATTGTATCATCCATGTTTAAAATTTATTTTCTTGCTTTCTTCTTGTGTGTTTGAAATTTTTTAGGAAAACCAAAAAAATTATTTGTAGTTAGATTACTTTCTATGCATGCTTAGTAGTAGCACTAAAATAAAATCCAAAAAGATTTCCTTGTTCTTCTTTTTGCTTTTTGGGAGCTTTCCCGTGTAGATAGTTTTTCTCGTTTTTTGGTTTTCCCTTTTATTTGCTTGTTCAAGAAAACCAAAAACTCCAAAAATATTTCAGTGTGTTTATCTGAATTTATTTTCTTTTTATTCGAGTCTTACCAAGGAGAAGACCACGGTGAAAATGTTGAGTGATTCTCACATGAGTAAATGATTAATCTAATAAAGAGCACATTTTACCTTGTCTTCTCCTGTTGAATAAAATGTTTGCAGATTCCAGCTTAGTCCACGACACTCTTGCACTATTATTATTTTCTTATCGTTCGGTCGTGCAAGTGAAAGGCAATAATGACAATATTCGATGAACTAGCTGTGGCAGAGAGAAACTAGTATGAACTCGAATCTTTCTGTTCGTGTAAATATGTTTAACCTAGTATCCATGATTTAGCACATTATTATTAAACATGTTTGCAATGATAATTAGAGATTATAGTTTCTCATGCCATGTATAAGTAGCTAGGAGTTGATAATGATTTATCTTCCATATCAACATAGCGTTAAAATGATTGTGATGTAGTATGATGATATGGTATCCTCCTCTTAATCACTCGAGTGGCTTGACTTGGCATATGTTCATGCATGTAGTTGAATCAAAACCAACATAGCCTCTATGATATTTATGTTCATGGTGCTCATATCCTACTCATGCTAGTGTCCAATGTTACTTATGCATAATGCATGGTTATGATCGTTGTTGCTCTCTAGCTAGCCGCTTCTCAATCTAATTGCTAGCCTTCGCCTGTACTAAGTGGGAATTCTGCTTGTACATCAAAAACCTTGAACCCAAAGTTATTCCAGATGAGTCCACCATACCTACCTATATGCGGTATTACCCTGCCGTCCTAAGTAAATTTGCATGTGCCACCTCTAAAAATTTCTAAAAATTATCCTTTTGTGTGCCTGGATCGTTCATGGAACGAGAGGAGGTGGTCGGTATCTTCCATGCTAAGCGGGTTATTCTCAGGTCGAGTGTTTTTTCACTCGCCATTGCACAAGAAAAGGGCGGTAATAGGGATGCCCAGTCCCAAACTGCAAACATGAAAAGAGTTTATCTCTTAAATAATCAAACAAAAACTCCTAATTGAGTCAAAACCTTTACTTTTATCGCTTGGGAACCGCCACTAGCGTTCTTAGAATGGAAGATATTGATCATTGATGGCCGTGAAGTAAATGAGAAGGGTTCATGTCTCAAAATATCATTTATCTCTGTTTTAAAACTTGATCTCTAGCATCTCTGCAAATCACTGCTTCCTTCTGTGAAGGGACTATCTATTTACTTTTATGTAGTGTCATCACCTTCTGAAACAAGTACCAGAACCTGAGAGCATAGTTGTCATGATTTATGCATTGTGTATAGCTAATGTTGGGTGCATCTTGACTGGATCTTTTCTACCATGAATTACAATGTTTAGTCACTGCTTGAACTTTGGAGGTGCTCTGCATTTATGTTTTGTGGTCTCAGAAAGGGCTAGCGAGATACCACTATTGTCATATTATATCATGGTTGTTTTGACAACGTGTTGCCGTTCGAGATATCTTATTATTGCTCGCTATCTAATCATGTCAGTGGTATGAGTTAATATAATCTTTAAGAGTTATTGTCGGCATGGTTAGTTATAATGTTGGCTGAAAATCTGGGTGTTGTTTAAGCCTATTTATGCAAACAAGAGCAAAAGAGTTCATAAAAGTTTTTCTTTTTCACTTTCAGTTTACCAACTGAATTGCTTGAGGACAAGTAAAGTTTTAAACTTGGGGGAGTTGATACGTCTCCAACGTATCTACTTTTCCTAACATTTTTACCCGTTACGAATTATCTTATCACACAACTATCTGTTACCGATAATTTCAGTGCTTGCAGAGAATACCTTGCTAAAAACCGCTTGTCATTTCCTTCTGCTCCTCATTGGGTTTGACACTCTTACTTATGGAAAGAACTACGATAGATCCCATATACTTGTGGGTCATCAGGAGTCCCAAATGAGATCACGGACATGACGAGGAGTCTCGAAATTGTCGAGAGGTAAAGATTGATATATATGACGATGGTATTCGGACACCGGAAGAGTTTTGGGATGCACCAGGTAGTCATCGCGTCACCGGAAGGGGTTCCGGACACCCCCGGTAGGTATATGGGCCTATTGGGCCAGGGTGCGCCCCCCTCCCTGGCCGGCCAGCCCTAGGGAAGGAAAGGGGGAGGGCTAGCCCCTCCTTCCTTCCCCTTCTCATGGGAGAAAGGAAGGGGGGGGCCTCCCTCCCCTCCCTTTCCCCCACACCTATACATGGAAGGAGGGAGCGCGGCTTGGGGCAGGACCCCAAGTGGGATTCGGCCCCACTTGGGGCGCCTCCAGGCTGCCTCCTCCCCCCACCTATATATATGTGGGAGGGGGCGTCTAGCACAAGCACAACACTGTCTTAGCCGTGTGCGGTGCCCCCTCCACCGTTTACACCACCAGTCATATTTTTTGTAGTGCTTATGCGAAGCCCAGTTGAGGGAGTCCTGGACTAAGGGGTCCTCGGACGTCCGGCCTGTTAGCCATGGGCCAGACTGATGGCCTGTGAAGATACGAAGACCGAAGACTGCACCCGTGTCCGGATGGGACTCTCCTTGGCGTGGAAGGCAAGCTTGGCGACCAAATATGTAGATGCTACCTCTTGAGCACTGCGTTGGATTTCCCCGAAGAGGAGAGGATGATGCAGCAAAGTAGCGTAAGTATTTCCCTCAGTTTTTGAGAACCAAGGTATCAATCCGGTAAGAGGCCACACACAAGTCCCTCGTACCTGCACAAAACGATAGCTCCTCGCAACCAACGCGATTAGGGGTTGTCAATCCCTTCACGGTCACTTACGAGAGTGAGATCTGATAGAGATGATAGATAATATTTTTGGTATTTTTGGTATAGAGATGCAAAGTGAAAAGTAAAAGGCAAAGTAAAAACAAAGCAAATATTAAAGTAATGGAGATTGATATGATGAGAATAGACCCGGGGGCCATAGGTTTCACTAGTGGCTTCTCTCAAGAGCATAAGTATTCTATGGTGGGTGAACAAATTACTATTGAGCAATTGACAAAATTGAGCATAGTTATGAGTATATCTAGGTATGATCATGTATACAGGCATCACGTCCAAGACAAGTAGACCGAAACGATTCTGCATCTACTACTATTACTCCACTCATCGACCGCTATCCAGCATGCATCTAGAGTATTAAGTTAAAAAGCAGTAACGCCTTAAGCAAGATGACATGATGTAGAGGATAAATTCATGCAATATGATAAAAAACCCATCTTGTTATCCTCGATGGCAACAATACAATACGTGCCTTGCTGCCCCTTCCATCCTTTGGAAAGGACACCGCAAGATTGAAACCAAAGCTAAGCACTTCTCCCATTGCAAGAACTACCAATCTAGTTGGCCAAACCAAACGGATAATTCGAAGAGACTTGCAAAGATAACCAATCATACATAAAAGAATTCAGAGAAGATTCAAATATTATTCATATATAATCTGGATCATAAACCCACAATTCATCGGTCTCAACAAACACACCGCAAAAAGAAGATTACATCGAAAAGATCTCCACGAGAGAGGGGAGAACATTGTATTCAGATCCAAAAAGAGAGAAGAAGCCATCTAGCTACTAGCTATGGACTCGAAGGTCTGAAGTAAACTACTCACACTTCATCGGAGGGGCTATGGTGATGATGTAGAAACCCTCCATGGTGGATGCCCCCTCCGGTGGAGCCCCGGAACAGGCCCCAAGATGGGATCTCGTGGATACAGGAAGTTGCGGCGGTGGAATTAGGTTTTTGGCTCCTGTTAGGTATATATAGGAGGAAGGAGTATGTCGGTGGAGCAACAGGGGCCCCACGAGGCAGGGGGCACGCCCTAGGGGGGGTGCTCCCCACTCTCGTGACCGCCTCTTTTGTTCCTTGGAGTGCGGTCCAAGTCTCCTGGATCACGTTCGGTGAGAAAATCACGTTTCTGAAGGTTTCATTCCGTTTGAACTCCGTTTGATATTCCGTTTCTTCGAAACAATGAAATAGGCAAAAAAACTGCAATTCTGGGCTGGGCCTCCGGTTAATAGGTTAGTCCCAAAAATAATATAAAAGTGGAAAATAAAGCCCAATATAGTCCAAAACAGTAGATAAAGTAGCATGGAGCAATCAAATATTATAGATACGTTGGAGATGTATCAGGCATCCCCAAACTTAATTCCTGCTCGTCCTCGAGTAGGTAAATGATAAAAAGAGAATTTTTGATGCGGAGTGATACTTTGGCATAATTTCAATGTAAATCTTCTTAATTGTGATATGAATATTCAGATCCGAATGAATACAAAATAAAAGTTCATATTGACATAAAAATAATAATACTTCAAGCATACTAATCAAAGTAATCATGTCCTCTCAAAATAGCATGGCAAAATAAAGTTCATCCCTACCAAATCATATAGTTAGGTTATGCTTCATTTTCGTCACACAAAGATGTTCCCAACTTCTATACCCCCGATGACAAGCCAACCAATTGTTTCATACTTAAATAATCTCAAACTTTTTCAACCTTCACGCAATACATGAGCGTGAGCCATGGATATAGCACTATGGGCGGAATAGAATATGATGATGGGGATTGTGTGGAGAAGACAAAAAGGAGAAAGTCTCGCATTGACGAGGATAATCAACGGGCTATGGAAATGCCCATAAATTGATGTCAACATGAGGAGTAGGGATTGCCATGCAACGGATGCACTAGAGCTATGAATGCTCAACAAAAGAAAACTAGTGGGTGTGCATCCAACTTGCTTGCTCATGAAGACCTAGGGCATTTGAGGAAGCCCATTGTAGGAATATACAAGCCAAGTTCTATAATGAAAAGTTCCCACTAGTATAAAAAGACAACTTATGAGACTCACTATATGAAAAACATGGTGCTACTTTGAAGCACAATATATGAGACTCACTACATGAAGAACAAGGTGCTACTTTGAAGCACAAGTGTGGAAAAAGAGATAGTAACATTGCCCTTTTTATTTATTTTCTTTTTTTGGCCTTTCTCTCTTTTTTTTCTTTTTGGCTTTCTCTTTTTTTGGGCAATGCTCTAATAATGATGATCATCACACTTCTATTGATTACAACATAAGGATTACAACTCGAAACTAGAACAAGATATGACTCTATATGAATGCCTCCGTGATGTCGGGATGGTGCAATGAATCAACAGTGACATGCATGAAAAATAATGCATGGTGGCTTTGCCACTAATACGATGTCAACTACATGATCATGCAATGGCAATATGACAAAATTAAGTATGTCATGATGATGATGAACGGAATGGTGGAAAGTTGCATGGCAATATATCTCGGAATGGCTATGGAAATGCCATAATAGGTAGGTATGGTGGCTGTTTTGAGGAAGATATAAGGAGGTTTATGTGTGATAGAGTGTATCATATCACGGGTTTGGATGCACCGTGAAGTTTGCACCAACTCTCAAGATGAGAAAGGGCAATGCAGTCTTGAAGAGGCTAGCAAAGGTGGAAAGGTAAAAGTGCGTATAATCCATGGACTCAACATTAGTCAAAAGAACTCATATACTTATTGCAAAAATTTAGAATTCATCAAAATCAAGTACTACGCCAAGATGCTCCTAGGGGGATAGATTGGTAGGAAAAGACCATCGCTCGTCCCCGACCGCCACTCATAAGGATGCACAAGCCAGGTACACTTCATGTTTCAAATTTGTTACACAACTTTAACCATACGTGCATGCTACGGGATTTGCAAACTTCAACACAAGCATTTCTCAAATTCACAACTACTCAACTAGCACGATTTGATATTATCATCTCCATATCTCAAAACAATTATCAAGCATCAAACTTTTCTTAGTATTCAACGCACTCAAAAGAAAGTTTCACATATCTTGAACACCAAGTATATTAATATTAAGCAAATTACCATGCTATTAACGACTCTCAAAATAATTTAAGTGAAGCATGAGAGAGCAATAGTTTCTTTAAAACAAATCCACCACCGTGCTCTAAAAAATCTAAGTGAAGCACTAGAGCAAAAATTATCACGCTCAAAAGATATAAGTGAAGCACTATGAGAAAAATATCAAGCTCAAAAGATATAAGTGAAGCACTATGAGCAAAACTATCAAGCTCAAAAGATATAAGTGAAGCACATAGAGTATTCTAGCAAATTCAAATTTATGTATGGCTCTCTCAAAAGGTGTGTACAGCAAGTATGATTGTGGTAAACTAACAAGCAAAAATAAAAATAATACAAGACGCTCCAAGCAAAACACATATCATGTGGTGAATAAAAATATAGCTCCAAGTAAATTACCGATGGAAGTAGACGAAAGAGGGGATGCCTTCCGGGGCATCCCCAAGCTTTGAATTTTTGGTGTCCTTGGATTATCTTGGGGGTGCCATGGGCATCCCCAAGCTTAGGCTCTTTCCACTCCTTGTTCCATAATCCATCAAAAGAATTTACCCAAAAACTTGAAAACTTCACAACACAGAACTCAATAGAAATCTCGTGAGCTCCGTTAGAGAAAGAAAAAAAAAAGACTACTTTAAGGTACTGCAATTAAATCATTCTTTATTGATATTGGTGTTAAACCTACTGTATTCCAACTTCTCTATGGATTATAAACTATTTTACTAGCCATAGATTCATCAAAATAAGCAAACAACACACGAAAAACAGAATCTGTCAAAAACAGAACAGTCTGTAGTAATCTGTAACTAACGCAAACTTATGGAACTCCAAAAAATCTACCAAATTTATACGACCTAGAATTTTTTTTATTGACCATAAGCAATTGGAATAAGTATTTTATCACGTTCTGGTGATTTTTAATAATTAAGACGCTGAGCGCCAAAGTTTTCGGAAATTACAAAGCAAGATCAAATAACTATCATCCAAGAAGATCCAATAGGTCTAGCTTGGCACAAGCACTAATTAAAACATAAAACCACATCTAAACAGAGGCTAGATGGATTATTTATTCCTAAACAGAAGCAAAAACAAAAAAACAAAAAATAAAATTGGGTTGTCTCCCAACAAGCGCTATCGTTTAACGCCCCTAGCTAGGCATAATAGCAAGGATAGATCTAGGTATTGCCATCTTTAGTAGGCAATTCTTCAATGAGGCATCTACCTTCTTTAGAATTTTATTTCTTTATAGTAATTATCAAATTTTTAGGCAAAAGATCGAAAAATTCATTCATAGCAAAAGGTTCCTTAATGATGGCAAAAAGATTGGGATGAACACTTATAGATTTAAGATCCGCAGTTTCCTTACTAGATGATTCACCCTTATTCTTAGGAACATAAATAAGCTTAGTATTTTTAGTAGACGAACTTGGATGGTTTTTTACGGAATAAAAAGCGGTTCCCAAGTTGGTAATGATACCCTCAAGTTTATCGATTCTAGTGGAATCTAAATTTATTTTCTCATTAACTATGGGTTCCTTTTCTTTAATATTTTTCAAAGTCATTCCTACCTTAGATCCATATTGGGTAATTTGATTGTGGATCTTTTTATCAAGATTTTCAATTGATTCAAGGGTAGGAACTTTATTCTCAATAATTTCAAGTCTTTGCATACCATGCTCCAAAGTTAACATAGTTCCATTAACCAAAAGAGGTGGTGAGCCAAATAAATCTATTAAAGTATTATAAGAATCAAAAGTATGGCTACCCAAGAAATTCCCTCCGGTAATGGTATCAAGGATATATCTATACCAAGGATTAGCACCTACGTAAAAATTACGAAGAAGAACTGAAGTAGATTGCTTCCTGGTAGATCTATTTTGAGCATTGCAAATTCTATACCAAGCATCTTTTAGATTTTCTCCCTCCCTTTGCTTAAAATTTAGAACTTCATTCTCGGGAGATAACGAAGAAGATATGAGACTAGACATAATGACAAGCAAGCGAACTAACACACGAGCAAACAAGCGGACGAGGAAAAGGCAACGGGAAAAAGAGGAGGAGATTGGGAAAGAGAGGGCGAATAAAACGGCAAGGGTGAAGTGGGGGAGAGGAAAACGAGAGGCAAATGGCAAATAATGTAATGCAGGAGATAGGGATTGTGATGGGTAGTTGGTATGGTGCTTGACTTGCTCTTGCGTGAGCCTCCCCGGCAACGGCGCCAGAAATTCTTCTTGCTACCTCTTGAGCACTGCGTTGAATTTCCCCGAAGAGGAGAGGATGATGCAACAAAGTAGCCTAAGTATTTCCCTCAGTTTTTGAGAACCAAGGTATCAATCCAGTAGGAGGCCACGCACAAGTCCCTCGTACCTGCACAAAACGATAGCTCCTTACAACCAACGCGATCAGGGGTTGTCAATCCCTTCACGGTCACTTACGAGAGTGAGATCTGATAGAGATGATAGATAGTATTTTTGGTATTTTTGGTATAGAGATGCAAAGTGAAAAGTAAAAGGCAAAGTAAAAACAAAGAAAATATTAAAGTAATGGAGATTGATATGATGAGAATAGACCCGGGGGCCATCGTTTTCACTAGTGGCTTCTTTCAAGAGGATAAGTATTCTACGGTGGGTGAACAAATTACTGTTGAGCAATTGACAAAATTGAGCATAGTTATGAGTATATCTAGGTATGATCATGTATATAGGCATCACGTCCAAGACAAGTAGACCGAAATGATTCTCGCATCTACTACTATTACTCCACTCATCGACCGCTATCCAAAGCATGCATCTAGAGTATTAAGTTAAAAAGAGTAACGCCTTAAGCAAGATGACATGATGTAGAGGGATAAATTCATGCAATATGATAAAAACCCCATCTTGTTATCCTCGATGGCAACAATACAATATGTGCCTTGCTGCCCTTCCACATCCTTTGGGAAAGGACACCGCAAGATTGAACCCAAAGCTAAGCACTTCTCCCATTGTAAGAACTACCAATCTAGTTGGCCAAACCAATCGGATAATTCGAAGAGACTTGCAAAGATAACCAATCATACATAAAAGAATTCAGAGAAGATTCAAATATTATTCATAGATAATCTGGATCATAAACCCACAATTCATCGGTCTCAACAAACACACCGCAAAAAGAAGATTACATCAAATAGATCTCCAAGAGAGAGGGGGAGAACATTGTATTGAGATCCAAAAAGAGAGAAGAAGCCATCTAGCTACTAGCTATGGACCCGAAGGTCTGAAGTAAACTACTCACACTTCATCGGAGGGTCTATGGTGATGATGTAGAAGCCCTCCATGGTGGATGCCCCCTCCGACGGAGCTCCGGAACAGGCCCCAAGATGGGATCTCGTGGATCTGAGGAAGTTGCGGCGGTGGAATTAGGTTTTGGCTCCTGTTACGATCGTTTGAAGTGCGTGAGGTATATATAGGAGGAAGGAGTACGTCGATGGAGCAACAAGGGGCCCACGAGGCAGGGGCGTGCCCTAGGGGGGGCGCCCCCACCCTTGTGGCCGCCTCTTTTTTTCCTTGGAGTAGGGTCCAAGTCTCCTGGATCACGTTCTATGAGGAAATCATGTTTCCGAAGGTTTCATTCCGTTTGGACTCCGTTTGATATTCCGTTTCTTCGAAACACTGAAATAGGCAAAAAAACAGCAATTCTGGGCTGGGCCTCCGGTTAATAGGTTAGTCCCAAAAATAATATAAAAGTGGAAAATAAAGCCCAATATAGTCCAAAACAGTAGATAAAGTAGCATGGAGCAATCAAAAATTATAGATACGTTGGAGACGTATCAGTAGATTCTTTTCCTTTGTAACCAACCTTGTGTAACCCTAGATCCTCCCGGTGCCGATATAAACCGGAGGACTTAGTCCGGTAAAGAGAGAGACTCATTACCATAGTCATACATGCTAGACTTCTAGGGTTTAGCCATTACGAATTCGTGGTATATCAACTCTTGTAATACTCATATTCATCAAGATCAATCAAGCAGGAAGTAGGGTATTACCTCCATAGAGAGGGCCCGAACCTGGGTAAACATCGTGTCCCCTGTCTCCTATTACCATCGACCTTAGATGCACATTTCGGGACCCCCTACCCGAGATCCGCCGTTTTTGACACCGACATTGGTGCTTTCATTGAGAGTTCCACCGTGCCATCCCCAGAAGGTTTGATGGCCTCTTCAATCATCAACAACAATGCTGTCCAAGGGAAACCTTCCTCCCCGGACAGATCTTCATGCTCGGCGGCTTTGCACTGCGGGCCAACTCGCTTGGCCACCTGGAGCAGATCGACAGCTACACCCCTGACCATTAGCTCAGATTTGGGAGCTTGAATTACGTCACGGACATCCGTGGAGATTTGATCTTTGCCGGATTCGAGACCGCGGCGACCGCTCTCGGTCACCTTGACGAACATGACCTAAATCTGTCGTCAGACCGCATCCAGGAGATAGCTCCTGTGACCACTCCGGCCTTAGATCCAGAGCACACTGCGGCATCCAAGGATCGGAGGTTGAACCCGACCACGGAGGCCACAGATTCTCCGGCGTTGGAGCTGCACATGGACTCAACCTCATGCAATACTTGTGTCACCGAAACTCCACACTCTTCTCCGGGTATAAGTTCGAAACCATGTGAGTCCGCGGATACCGAACTTGATCGCTTATCGATCTTCGATTTCAGCACCGCAGACATCTTCCAGCACTCACCCTTGGGCGATGTGCTGAACTCATTAAAGAACTTGTCCTTGGCGGGGTACTCACAGCCGAACTATGTACGGTTCGAACTAGGGGCTGATGATGGGGAATTTTGCTTCCCACCCTCCACCCACTCCATAGCCACCGTCGAGGACTTAACCGACATGCTTGATTACAACTCCGAAGACATCGTCAGTACGGACAACGATGCTGACGAGGAGCAGGGCCAAAACCCGCCATTAAATGAGCGATGGACGGCCACTTCTACCTACGACGTATACATGGTGGATACGCCTAAAGAAACTAACAACGATGACAAAGAGGATTCAGTTGAAGACAAACCTCCTGAGACAAAGCCCAGTCGCCGGTGTCAGCGGGGCCGCTCTAAGTCACGTCGTACAAAAGACAACAACACCGACACGGCAGAAAACAATACTCCAGACGATGCCGAAGACAATGAGGACCCTGTTGGAGCAACCTCCGAACAGGATGAACAGGCCATACACGAAGACTCGGATGTAACATCCCAAATTTTCAATTTGGAATGTTATACACTAGATCATCATTTTCATATCATATTTTATTGCTTTTGGCCTGATCTAGAAATTCCACGCAACTCAAAGACCCTCGGAGAGAGTTGGGATTTCGTTATTTTCATATTTGAGTTCTCTCAAATTTTGAAAATAGGATCATTTGATTTTATTTATTTTATCTTCAATTATTTCTATTAAAAAAATATAAGAGAGGGAATAAAATGACTTTCCCAAAATAAAGAAATATTGAGGATTTAATAAAAAATCAAATAAGATTTTATTTCAGAGTTTTTGGCTATTTATTTGAATTTAGGAAAATTGCACGTTTTTCAAAACTGCATTTTAGGGCCAAGAAAATGTTCATCTCGTTCTAAATAGTTTATTTAGGCGGTGAAAATTTATTTTGGAATTTTTATAATTTTATTTTATTTTCTAGAATTTTTCTTAGTTTCTGCGTAACTTATTTAAAAAAAATACCGTCTTGGATCGGGCAAGGCCCAGCCTAAGCTGCCCAGCCTGCCGTCTCCCCAAGACGGACCGAGTCCCGAGCCGCCGCCGCCGCCCGAGTCTGGGAGGAGCACGCCTCCCGAGGCGGCCCCTCCCCCAAGGCAGGACGCCGGACCCCGCCGGAGCCGCCAGACCTCACCGGAGCCCCGACGAGGTAGCCGCCCGCCGCCGCCCTGTTTTTCTAAAGAAAACCGACTCGGATTTTTTTGAAAACCCTAGGTTTTATTTTTTAGATCGGTTTTTTTATTTTTATCGGTTCACTTATTTAGCGAGCGTTCGCTCGTTCGTTCGTTTTAATGGACGAGTTCATAATTTAGTTGCATGTAACGAACGTCCGTTCGTTAAACCGTTCGTCGGTTTTTCTTTTTCTCGGATTTTCTGCAATTTTTCCAGATCGTGATTTCTGATCCGATATTCGTTTTCATTTATCTTTTCGCTCGTTTATCGGAATCAGGCGATTCAAGCGCCTAGAGTTTCATCTCGAAACCCTCTTTCCGTCTAACCAACTCAAACAAGCTTTTTGCTTCTGTAAAATTTGACTTAGGAGCAGATTAGTAAACGAAGCTTGTTTCTTTCGCCGTTTGACTTTCGTTGCTTCGTTTGATTTGATTCTTTTTGCAAATCGGAGTTCTTAAGTAGAACTTTCTGGTTAGATTTCTTATTTGAGTTTTACCCGTGCATTAGTTGAGTTCTTATTGTATGCTTGTTTGTTGCGATAGAGTACCCGGAGTGCGCCGCTTGCTACTTCGAATCGCTAGGTTTCACGGATCATCAACAAGGCAAGTAACACTTTGATCATACCTCTTTACTACCAAGTTTTATTGCATTAGATCAATCTTCAAATAATTGCATGGTTAGGATCTGATTAATATGTGTGTTTTGGGAAGTAGATGAGGTAGTACCTATTACCTGTTTTATTATCAAACCCTTGGGAGTTACTTCTATGTTTGCTTATTGCCATGCTATGCTAGTAGACGTTGATTGGGTGAGTGTATCCATGACAGATGCGAGATTGTTATTTAATGGTTTATTTAAGGTGGCAACTTTAACACACATCTCGGTGGATTGAGGCACCTAGTTACTCCAACGATTGCCTGATTTTTCTTTATGGACCGCCACCCAGGCTCAAAGGGATCATGAGATTATTCATGCTAGAAACTTCCGTGTGCAGCCACAAGCTACTATGGGCTCTAGCATAGTTGATTAAGTCCTACGAACTCTTACAGTGGTAGACTAGCAGATGTAGGGGAAAGTAGGTGTAATTATCTACCCGATTGTAAGGTGCAAGTGCTTCTGAAAGACTATGTCTCGCTCATCCTTTTCTCAAACACCATGTAGTGCGAGAATCCCAATGGAGGAGATCGAGTCTTGTGGGGAAAAGTGGCAAACCTCTATAGAGTGTATAAACTAATCATGATTAGCCGTGTCCCCGGTTATGGACATCTTGAGTATCTAGTACTTGGATTATCATGTGAATCTCATCACATTACTTTAATTAATTTTGTTGGGTTTTAATGAAGATGCTTAATTGGGATTGAGAGGGTTTCTACACTCTCAATGTTTAACAACCACCATGATAGTTAAATAAAATTTATTCCTTTGCAGTAGGGAAAAATTGGCTTTATGCAAAAACTGTAACCATAGAGCTTTCCACCAGCCTTATATGCATGTAGTATAGCATACTTCTGTTCAATACTCTCTATGTGTTACATTGCCAGCATATTCCATGTGCTGACCCGTTTTCGGGCTGCAACGTTCATGTTGCAGACATTTCGCATTTACTAGTAAGGTGCCTTAGGTCGTGGTTCTATACTCAGTGATGTCGTTGGAGTTGATGGACTCACTTATCTTCCAAGCCTTCCGCTGTTATCGTTATTAGATGGTCTTAAGCCATATTTATTGTAATAAGTTCTCTTTTGAGACATTCGATGTAATAAGTGTGTGATTGCTACTCTGTTATAAATCCTTCAAGCATCTTGTGTGTCGACATTCTTGATCCGAGGATGACATCAAGCACGTAGATCGACTGTTCGAGGTCTGGTCGCTACATCGGAGGACAGTAACTATCTTCCGCTCTCCGAGGAAGAGGAAAGCCTCGGCAACGAGGATTTTATCGTGCCCGAGGAACCTCTCGAGAAGGAGCGCTTCGAACGCCAGCTAATAGCCACTACAAGAAGCCTGAAAAGGAAGCAGTTGTAGCTTCAAGCGGACCAAGATTTGCTCAATGATAGATGGACCAAAGTCCTGGACGCCGAAGAATACGGCCTTAGTGGCCCAACCAAAAGCTACCCGAAGCGTAGATTGCTACCTCAGTTCGATGACAAGGCGCTGGAGCCCGTACAATCATCGCACAATGCGGCAGGCCGACCACAACTTGGTCCGGATAAATCGGCAACTCAAGCCGAACACCAGACCGCCCCACCTCGATGTAAAAGCAAGAATAAAACAGCTCGGGTGAGGGAGTCCTAGATTAGGGGGTATCCGGACAGCCGGACTGTCGGTGTACTAGAGTAGGGGTACCCTAGTATCCCGAACTCGTGCACGGGCAGTTGCAGCACCCCGCGGCAAGGCTTGCCTGGTCACCGCCAAGATCCTCCGTGGTTCCTTTGGAGCCATTCAAGAACAAAGTCTTTAACCAAGAAGACAAGGCCCCGGCAAGAGGAGCTTGCTGGGAAGGCCACTCAAGGCACGCAGAAGACAAGACCCCGGCAAGAGGAGCTTGCCGGGAAGGCTCGGAGAACGACAAGCCTCCGGACGCGACAAGGATTCAGCCGCGGCAAGGCACTTGTCGCGGCAGGCGACCACTCTTCATCTCCGCTCCAGCTCATCCACCAACGTGTCGCCATGGGACCATTCCATGCGCGCGTGTCAAGAGGCTGTGCAGATAGCGGGGAGCAGCGATAAGCGGCGCTGACAAGCTTGCCATCGTGGCGAACGGTGGCGCTCTGACGGTCCACATTGCCTTTGTTTAGGCGACGAGGACGGGCATTTAATGCTTTTGTCCCTTGCCGTCGAGTTAGGTATGTTGCAATCGCATAATCGCTCAAGTAGGTGTACCAACCACTGTTTTTCCATTTGTACCCTCATCTACGTTGCCACCTGTCGGAGACCCCTTGAGCATATAAAAGGAGGCCCATGCGCAAAGTAGAGGGGGTTGGTCATTCGATCATTTCCCTCGTAGGTTCGGTCCGTTCGACTCATTCGGGACCAGAGAATACTCACGCTAGGTCTTGTAGCTCTCATCGCTCCCTAGCAAGAACACAATACAAATCAGACAAGCAGCAGTAGGAGTATTATCTCTCCGGAGAGCTCCGAAGCTGGGTAAACTGCTCGTGTGCTTCGCCTCGATCCGCTCTTCGTGCGACCTCCGCCCCCCTCCGAACCAAAAGGGACTCGGTCCGCCGGTCCCATAGGTGTTCGTGGGTCCGATCAGCCACCCCGACATCTTTGGCGCGCCAGGTAGGGGGCGTCGAGGCTGTGTGAACCTGATCCGGTGTTCACACGGGCAACATCTTCATCATCTTCAACATCTTCATCAACATGCCACCGAAGAAGAAGGCTTCAAGGGCGGTAGCGGAGCCGTCGCCGAACCCACCATCACCGGGCAAACGGGTGGTGGAGCAGACGCCGACGGAAGAACGGGCGCCCGGCGAAGGAGTTCGTGGCGCTGCCAAGTCAAGGACAAGGCCGCGCAAACCTCGGCGTCCGTGACATGTCGCGCCCATCTCAGAACAGCAGGACCAACAGCGTCATGGTATTCACAATACCATACGCTCGTTGGATCAAGACCGAGCTGGAGGATCTCGAGACCCTCAAGACCAGCGTGCACGCCAACATGCTTGTACGAAGCGAGATACGGTCGCTGGGCGGGATGCTGCTCCTTCTAACATAGTTAGAAGTCCGAGCATATCCGCTCCTCGCACTGCTCACCACCGCCACCCACCACTCCGGCCAGAAGCTGGCGAGAGCTCAATCGCTCCTCGACTACCCTCCAACGGCCGACAAGGTCGACGAGCGGAGGGCCACCATACTGAGTCTCATCGGCCGCTTAACGGCGACGCTCCGCTGGCAACCGAGTGCGTCGCTGCCGCGGGCAGAACGCTAAACGCGAGCCGGTGGCGGCGAGACCGGTGGGGGTGCAACCACCATGCACTCTCCGCCCGAAGGCCAAAAGGTCGCCGACTCGCCGGATCCACCTCGACAGCGACTCCATCAAGGCCATCGGATCCGCGAGCTCATCGCGATCAGCGCCAAGTGCTACACGATCGACAACAAGAGGACGCTCGAACTCGCATCAAGCGCCGAAGAGAAGCGCAACGTCAATCCGACAAGCGCGCAGGGCCCTCTGTTGACATGCACGCGCCAGAGGAACCAGACGACTTGCCGTACGTGGTGGGTTGCCCTGCGTTCACTCGTGAGCTGCGGCAAGTCCAGTGGCCCAGCAAGAAGAACTTCAAGCCAGACATACCGGAGAAGTATGACGGCAAGACGCATCCATCGGAGTTCCTCAGCAACTACACCATCGCGGTGCAGGCTGCCGGGGGGCGAGACGACAAGATCCTTGCCAACTACTTCCCGCTGGTGCTCAAGCCCAACGTCAGGTCCTGGCTCATGCACTTGCCGGACAACTCCATATCTTCTTGGGCAGATCTATGCCATCGGTTTGTCGGCGCCTTACAAAGTGACCACAAACCCCATGGCTAAGAAAGTGACCTTCATCTGCCGCCGTAAGGAAGGAGAGCCCCTGCACAAGTATATCCGGAGATTCAGCCGCGTACAGCACAACATCCCAGATGTCCACCCTATCGCGGTGATCAGCGCGTTCCATCAGAACGTGCGGAACCGTAGGATGCGGGAGGAGATGGCGATGTGCAAGATCAGAGACGTCAGTGAGCTATACGCCCTGGCCGACAAGTGCGCGTCTTTGAGGAGGGAGGAGACTCCCGAAGAGAATGCAGATGCAGGATCTCGACAAGGAGGAGACCGCCCAGAAAGAAGAGCCGCGGCGGGCAACAGAAGAAGAAAGGCGTAGATGTGCTAGTCGTCGAGCAGTCCGGCAGCGGAGGTGGCGACAAGAATGCCAAGGCTGGTAGCTCCGGCAAGGAGGTTGCTTCTTGGCACCAACCACCAGCCTGTGGCGGCCGCCGACAAGCGGGGCCCGGCTCCGGCAAGCGATCTTGCAAGATCCACCGCACCAAGGGCCATGACCTCCAGAGCTGCAAGAAGGTCGAGCAGCTTGTTGAACAGCAGAAGGCTGAGTACGAGCGGCGCGACAAGGAGAAGGCCCGGGAAGGTGCTGGAGGAGCCAGCAAGAAACGTCCCGGCCGGGGAGGGCGCCGCGGCAAGGCCAAGCAGCGGCAAGGAGACAGGCCTCCCCGCGGCCGCGACAAGGATGAAGACGAAGACGACGATGAAGATATGGATGATGACGACGCCGATGAGCAGGAGTTTCAGAAAGCCACGGAGGTCCTCTGCGTTGACGGAGGTGCTTCCCTGCATACTTCCCACCGCCAACTCAAGCAGTGGATGTGGGAGGTCAATGCAGCGGAACCATCCGTAGAGTCACGCAAGCCTCTGAAGTGGTCCAGCACGCCTATCATCTTTGATATTGAGGACCACCCTGATCGCATAACCGCGGTCGGGTGCTTGCCGATGTTGGTCTCACCAACTATCCGCAACCTCAAGGTCACCAAGATGCTAGTTGACGGCAGGGCCGGCTTAAACCTGATCTCATCTGTGGTGCTCCAGAAGCTTCAGATCCCTGACAGCGAGCTCGAAGAGACCGCACATTCCAAGGAATCAATCCGGGAAGGAGCAAGTCAAGGGGAAGATCACGTTGCGGTAACATTTGGCGTGAGCTGAACTTTAGGATCGAGAGGGTCACATTCGACGTTGCTGATTTCCCATTGCCTTACAATGGGATACTTGGCCATCCAAAGACTCGCCAAGTTCATGGCAGCCTCTCATTATGCATACAACCTCCACGAAGATGCCAGCCCGATAAGCGTCATCTCTGTCCATGGCGACAAGAAGGATGCTCTTATCTGCGCCGACAAGATCTACCGGAAGCGAAGCGGCAATGCAGAAAGCAAAACACTTGCCGCTGAAGCTCCCGGGGGGGAAGAAGAAGACCAAGTCCGGCAAGAGCTCTGATGCCCACTCTGGCAAGCGCACCTCTTCGGAGTGCTGCGCTACCGTTGAGGACGCACCATCGAGCTCCACCGGCAAGTGCAAGAAGACAATGGCAGCTCCGCCAAAGACCAAGAGGGTGTCCGCCAAGGAGGACGGCACTGGTGGTACCTTCACCATCAATGCCTCTCTTGACCCTAAATAGGAAGGCGCGCTCGTTGCTTTCATGCGGGCGAACTTTGATGTGTTTGAGTGGCAACCGTCTGACATCCCCGGTGTTCCCAGGAAAGTAATTGAGCACCATCTTGCCGTTTGTCCTCATGCGCGGCCCGTCAAGCAGAAAGTCAGGAAGCAGGCAGTGGAGCGTCAAGAGTTCATCGCAGAAGAGATCAAGAAACCGGAAGCAGCAGGCCTTGTCGGAGGAGTGCTCCATCCTACGTGGTTGGCCAATCACAGAAGTTGTGCGCAAGGCTAACGGGAAGTGGAGGCTTTGTATCGACTTTACAGATGTCAATAAAGCTTGTCCCAAAGATCCATTTCCCTTGCTGTGCATCGACCAGATTGTTGACTCCACGGCTGGATGTGATTTGCTTTCGTTTCTTGATGCATATTCAGGATATCATCAGATCTTCATGGCAGAAGAAGATGAGGAGAAAACCACATTCATTACTCCGTGTGGCACATACTGTTTCATACGGATGCCTTTCGGTTTGAAGAATGCTGGTTCAACGTTTGCAAGGGCAGTTCATGATGCTTTTGAGCCGCAAATGCACAGAAATGTAGAAGCCTACATGGATGACATAGTGGTCAAGAGCAAGGACAAAGCAACTCTGGTTCAAGATTTGGATGAGACCTTTGCAAATCTGCGCAAGATCAACCTCAAGCTCAACCCCGAGAAGTGCGTGTTTGGAGTCCATTCCGGCAAGCTTCTCGGGTTCTTCGTGTCTCAGCGGGGAATTGAAGCCAATCCCGACAAGATCAATGCCATTGAGCAGATCGAAGTACCAAAGCGCGTCAAGGATGTACGAAGACTTGCCGGTTGTGTAGCTGCTCTCAGCAGGTTTATCTCTAGGTCTGCTGAACGCGCCCTGCCATTTTTCAAGATTTTGAAAAAGGCAGGTCCAATGAAATGGACTCCCGAAGCGGAGGCTGCGCTGCAGGACTTAAAGAGGTACCTGTCCTCCACTCCAATACTTGTCGCACCTAAGCCGCAAGAGAAGTTGCTGCTATATATAGCGGCAACCAATCAAGTGGTTAGTGCTGCGTTAGTAGCGGAGAGGGAGGCGGACGATGAGCCGCAACCATGGCGCATACATCCAACGACAAGCAGGGGGCTTCGCCGCAAGCTCTGGTCCCGACAAGGACGAATCTCTGCAGACACATGAGCAGATGCGAAAAGGATGGTGCAGCGCCTTGATTTACTTTGTCGGGCCCTTCCGCAGGGGGCTAGATCAAGGTACTGGTGTGCTTAAATGGCTTTTCGGCCTTCTCCTGGCCTCTAGATTGCTGCGCCATTACTTTCTAGCACATGCGATAACAGTTGTCACTCGCTTTCCGCTGAAGAGGATACTGCAGAATCCAGAAGCGACAGGCAGGATTGTCGAGTGGGCACTGGAGCTATCAAGCTTTGGCCTCAAGTTTGAGAGCACATCAACTATCCAAAGCAGAGCATTGGTAGAGTTCATAGCGGAATGGACGCCGACGCAAGATGAAGAAATTTCAGAGACGAGCATCCCCGTCAAGGAAGCGAGCAAAGAGTGGCTGATGTACTTTGATGGTGCCTTTTCATTGCAAAGGCGCCCGGTGCCAAGTCGCTTTGTCGCACTCCACCGGAGAGCACCTCAAGTACGTAGTCCAGATGCACTTTCCCAAGGAGCAAGCAACAAACAATACACCAGAGTATGAAGGTTTGCTTGCCGGTCTCAGGATTGCAGTAGACCTTGGGATTAAGAAGCTTATTGTCAGGGGTGACTCGCAGCTTGTCGTCCGCCAAGTGAACAAAGATTATCAGAGTCCATTGATGGAAGCCTACGTTGATGAAGTGAGGAAGCTAGAAGAACACTTTGACGGCCTACAAATGGAACAAGTTCCAAGAGCTCAGAATGATATTGCTGATGGCCTGTCAAAGTGCGCTGCACTTAAGTTGCATGTGGAACCAGGGATTTTTGTGCTCAAGCTAACTCAGCCAACCGTAACACCATCAACTGGACAGAACAAGAAGAGGAAGTTGATTTCTGGCGACTATCTTCCGGCAGAGCTTCCCGAAGCCGCCGCCAAGAAGGTCCCCAGGATCGACACCAACAGAGCTGGGGGGCAGTCTGCTCCGACAAGCCCCAGGGTTTGTTTCGTTAAGCGAGCGCTCGACAAGTTTTGCTCCAGCAAGCTTGCCGGGAACGTCAAACTCGGTGAGCGGCAGGTTCTTGCCGTGGAAGCTGATGTTCCCCGCAGCAGCAGATGTGCCTTTAGTCCTTGTTGTCGAGACGCAAGCTCCAAAGCATGGGCGCCAGAGATTGTCCATTTCCTTGAGACAGAGAACTTCCCGAAGAGCAAGAAGAAGTGGAAAGAGTAGCCCGGCGATCAAGTATGTACCAGTTTGTCGACGACACCTGTATGTAGAAGACTCAACGGTGTGAAATTGAAGTGTATTTGCCGGGAAGATGGACAAAAGCTGTTGGCAGAGATACATGGAGGCATTTGTGGTCACCACATTGGCGCCAGAGCACTTGCCGGCAAAGCTTTCCGGCAAGGTTACTTTTGGCCGACAGCCCTCCAGGATGCAACTGCACAAGTAACCAAGTGTGAAGCATGCCAGTTCCATTCCAAACAGATACACCAGCCAGCTCAAGCTCTCCAGACGAACCCTGTATCATGGCCATTTTCGGTGCAGGGCTCGACATCCTCGGCCCCTTCCCCGAGCTGTCGGGGCTTTGAATACTTGTACGTTGCCATCGACAAGTTCACAAAGTGGCCGGAAGTGGAAGCGATGAGGAAGGTGTGACAGCAAAGTCAGCGATCAAGTTCTTGGTCGATTGTTTGCCGTTTGGAATCCCTAACAGGATCATCACCGACAACGGCACACAATTTACGAGTCGCACCTTCATGCAGACGTCCAAGATCTTGGCGCCAAAGGTGCGCCGCTTCATTGCTCATCCGAGGAGCAACAGTCAAGCGGAGAGGGCAAATCTTTGAAGTGCTTTGCGGGCTCAAGACCAGAACTTTCGACAGGCTGCACAAGTGCGGAAGAAACCGGATTGAGGAGCTGCCGGTGGTTCTTTGGTCAATCAGACGACGCCAAATCGAGCCACCGCCGCACACCTTTGCTCTAGTCTATGGAGCAGAGGCGGTTCTCCCCACGGAACTCGTGATCTGGATCGCCTCGAGTGCTCGCTTATGATGAGCTTGAGCAAGAGCAGCTGCGACAAGATGACGCTGCTCCTTGAGGAAGATCGTCTTCAGGCGGCATGCGAGCTGCTCGTTACCGGCAAGCTTTGCGTCGCTACCATAGCCGCAAAGTTAGTGCCGAAGCCTCGAGGAAGGCGACCTTGTTCTTCGCCGTTCAGTCCGCCAAGAATTCAAACAAGTTGGCCTTGAAGTGGGAAGGCCCTTATCGGGTGAAACGAGTCACTAGGCTGGCGGCTGTCGCCTTGAGACCGAAGATGGCATTCGGTGAGCAACTCCTGGAACATTGAGCATCTTCGTAAGTTTTACTCAGAAGCGCGGTTGCCGGAACCTGTTCCGGCAACCACCTTTTGTACAAGTCTTGCCGCTGTTGCATGTAATCCTTTGTACAAAGCCGAGCGCAGACCCCGTGCATCAGTAAAGCTCATGTGTTGCGCACAACTTGTCAAATTCATGCTTTCATCATTTTATTGCATGTTTTGGCTAACACTTTGTGCAGCACCCACACCCGGTAAGCAATATCGAGCCGCTGGCTCCATAACTTTATTTTCTCTTCTTTCTCTTTTCTCAAAGAAAGGAAGGCTCCTTAGCGCACAAGTTAACCAGGGGGGAAGGAGAAGATAATACTATGGACCAAGCGTTGCTCGAGGAAGTTTCGCCTTATCGGGAAGCAAACGACAGAAAGCTAAGTTGCCCAAGTTTGAGCAATCAGTTCTTAAATTTTTAAGTTATCTTCCTCGAACGATAGTACTTTGTATGGAAAACCTGTGCGCAGAGGAACCAACTCGCTGGCTAGTCGCGCCCTTACTTTGTTTCGAGTCCGCTCAACAACTTAAGTGAGCTGCGGCTAGTCGCGACAAGGTTGCTTGTCGGAGGCGGCACCGCCAAATAGGTCTTGACGTTCGCACTCAGCCATGACAAAAGGTGCCTGCACCGACAAGTTCCCTAAAAGCGTAGGGCAAAAACGTACAAAGGAAGGGATCAAGTAAAGTAAATAACATTGCAATCATTGCCTAAGATAGAGTTATATTACAAAAATAACTTGTCGCGGATCTAATAAATTGTTCTAAACATGATCACCAGCGACAAGGGAAAGATAAAATTGGCGGCCTAGTCTACGCGGTCGCCATCAACCCGCTTGATCTTGTTCACCTTGTCCACAATGGGTGCGACAAGGGCTTTGAGCGCCTCCACATCGGCATCTGGCGGCAAGGATCTGAGGACGCCGTTGAGGTTGAGGCCTGGATTGCGGAAGGCCACCTTCATCAACACCTTCTAGAGGGCTCTGCCGCAGATCTGGCGTGATTCCTCGGCCAGCTGCTTTGGGACCTCTTTTCGGAGTCGCTGGAGGCCCGTCACCACGCCCTTGAAGAATAAGCTAAGCTTGGCGCTGGGTTGGAGGTGCTCGTCAGAGGAGTATCCGAGATCCACCATCCCCAGCTCCATCAGCTCGTTGTGGATGGCGGCAGCAGTATCCACAAGACCTTCGGTCCAATGCTCCACACTCTCCCTAAAGGCGCTCTGGCTGGCAACAGCATTCGCCAGCAGCTCCTCATTGGCCTTGATCATCTCCAACAGGCCCACCTCCCACTCCTTGGCGCCATCCAGCGTCTGCGTCAGAGTGGTCAGCTTCAGCTCAAGATCTGCCTTGGAATCCTTGGCAGCGTCGAGCTCCTTGCTCCTATCGGCGAGACGGCCCTGCAGCTCGCCAAGAGTGTAGGCGTCCTTCTCGCGCTCGTGCTTGAGCGCAGCAAGCTCCTTGCCGCTCTTCTGGAGACTGGCCTCCAGTTGTGCCACCTTTGTCTCCAGCTCTTTCTTGGCGGCCTCGGCGGCTGCGGCAGCATCCTTCGCTTCCTTAAGAGCCCCGCCAAGTGACTCCTCGCGCGCGACAAGGTCTTCCTCGTGGCTGTCCAGGTTGACCTTCCGCTGCGCCAGCCCGCTTTCTTGCGCGGACAGCTTCTCGGCGGCAAGCCGCTGCTCCTCCTCAGCTGCGGCCTTCTCGAGGATGAAGGCCGTGCGCTCCTCGGCGAGTTGCCCCCGCTCCTCCGCCAAGGACCGGAGAGCTTCCTGGTTGCGGCCCCGGAGCTCCTCTGCGCGCTTCTCCATGTCTGCTCCCGCCCTCGCGACAAGTGCTTCCCGGGACTCCAACTTGGCTTGCCGGGCGCGGTAGAGCGACAACAGCTTCTTCAGCAGCTCCTCCTCCTCAGACTCACCGCTGCTGCTGCTTGGCGCGTCCACCAGCGCTAGCCCAGCGGAGGCGAGCAGCTCTCCATCGAAGGTCTCTCCTTCGACCGGCGCCCTGGAGCTCGACTCCCATGGGAGTTTGATGAAGACGCCGTCGCCGGCCTTCAATTAGGCACCGGGCTGGGGCTCTTGAACTGACAGCTGCAGCAGCCGGGCGGGAGTCGGCGGTCGGTGTAGCGCCTGGCGCTCCTGCGGCCCAGGCCGTCGGTCGATCGCTGCACCCTCGCCCGGCTTCTGCGGCGGCAGCCTCGGTGGCCTCCTCGCCCGGCAGGCTCGTCGTGCCGGCCTCTTCTTCCACGACGGCGGCTTCACGGTGTTGCACAGCGTCCTCCTCGCCGGCGACCTCAGTCTCCATCGGCTCTGCGTCAGACAAAGAAAGAACAGTCAAGCAAATGTTCAAAAAGAAAAACAGAAGAAAACGAGCCCAAGGGAAATATTCGCGCAAGAGGATTACCTGCTATAGGATCTGCAGCCATGGTCTCGACCACTGGAGGATCACTAGTGCTGTCCCTTGCCGGAGTAGTCTCCTTGCGGGCGCTCCTTGCGGAGAATCCTCCCTTGGCGGCGTGGTCGGGCAGATAGAATTTCAGGGGCGGCTTCCGAGCCCTCCTGATGAGGCTGCTCTGCTCCTACACAAACCAACAGTCAGATATCAATGAAGAAGGAGCACCCATGCACGCCTAACAGTAAGGAGAAAACCGCATACTTACTCTGGGGGCTGTGCTGGGGGCTGCTCTGAGGAAGGGTTGCCGGGTCCGGCAAGGGGCGCCTCCTGTTGCCACGGGTGGATCATCCTCAACGATGACCACCGAGGTCTTGGCTCTCTTCGACGCTCTCTGGGCCAGCGTCCTGAAAAGGAAAGGGTTCAGAACGAAGCAAATCAGATTCAAGATAAAGCAACAAAATTGAAGAAATACAAGCACAATATTGAAGCTTACTCTTCTTCTTCCTCCTCGGAGCTGAGCGCGGAGAAATCAAACTCCGGCTCGCCTCCAGTGCGACGAGGTGGAAGAGTGGGCTCTCTTGGCCGCTTGGCGGAGGTGTCGGCGGTGGCCTGGGAGGATCCCGCCCCAGTTGTCGCAGCAGTGTGGGGCGCTCCCGCGGCAACATCGCTTGCCGCGGTAGAGCGCGTCGCGCGGCGCTGCTGCTGTGGGCCCGTCTGCCGCCCCGTCTCGTCTCCGGCCTTGCGGAGACGCCTCTTTGGCGGAGCCGGGGGCTCCGTTGGCGGCAAGTCGCTGGGGGGTGGGGAAGAAGCGCCCTCGGCTGGTTCGCTCGACTCGGCCTCGGGTTCGGCAAGCTCTTCCTCACCGGCGAACTCCTCTCGCTCGGCAAGGCTTGCCGCCTCTGCTGCATCTGCCTCCTCCATGGTGTACCCGAAGACGCCAGCGGCAGCAGCTGCTGCCGCCTCCTCCAACCTTGTGGCAATGCGCACCATCTCTTCATCGGTGGTGTCGCGGGTGAGCTTCTTCTGCTTGTCGGGGCGGTTCGGCATTTCTTCCAAGCTGTCGAAGAATTGCCGCACGATGTCGTCGGAAGGCTCTTGCCAGGTTGGAACGATCCCATGAGAATCGCACAACGGCATCATGGCACGGATGCGGTCGAGCGCAGAGTTGTTGCACAATGGGACGACCCCCCTCGGCAACCTAAACCACTCGGGGTGATCGGGGTCATTCTTGAACAGCTCTAGCAGCATCGCATCCAACTCCAAGACGGTGAAATTCCAGTTAAGGCCCGGGCGCAACCTCATGATGTCCGCCGCATTTTGGAACTCCCAAGCAGGTCTCCTCCTCTCCTGCAAGGGAGCGATGCGGCGGTGAAGAAAATCTGCGCCAACTGCGCCTACGGTTAGTCCGGCAAGCCTGAGGCGCAAGATCCGGGTCACAGCTATCTTCAACCTAGCATCTTCCGGCGCCAAGTTGCTCCAATCGTTGCAGCGCACTATTGGGGTTTGGCGCCTGGCGATGAAAGAACTGCGGGTTCTCCTCTACGATCCAACACCAATTGGCTCTCCACTCCTCCCACTTGCTACGGAACTCTCCTTCCAGGTAGGCCTCCTTCTTGCCGACCCTAGAGACCCAAGCAATTCCTCCGGCAAGCGGCTCCCCTCTCTCAACGCGGGGCATGAAGAAGTGGCGGAAGAGGGCTACGTTGGGGTGGATCCCGACAAAGTTTTCGCAAAGGTGTGCGAAAACCGCCATGGTCAGAACGGCGTTGGGGGTGAAATCAAGGAGGCGAAACCCGTAGGTGTTCATAATGTCGCAGAAGAATTCAGAAAAGGGTGGGCAGAGCCCGCAATAGAAGAAAAGGGCAAAGAAAGGATACCCAGTTGGGGCTAATTCAAGCGGTGGCGGGAGTACCTTCTTGCGCGGATGCGCACGCGTCTCCGTCGACGTAAGAGGTAGAAGCCCTCCCTCAGCTCCTTTGCCGAGCTGGGGAGAAGATGGCCCGCTCCTTCCGCAATGCAGCGAGCCGCCACGCCTCAGCCGACTTCACACCCTTCCCTTGTCGGCTTTGAGCCATGGCGGAGGCGGTGGAGGAGACCGACGGCGCGTTGATGGTGCTTTGTGGCGAAAGGGGCGGGCGCTGCTGTCTTCGCACTGGAGATGAAGGGGGAGCGGCGGTGGTTTTCAAGACAAGACAGCAATGGCGAGGTGGGCGACCTGCCCCTGTTTCCCCTGTTTATAAGGAGGGAGAGGGGGCGGACGTTCCGCTTTTCCTAATAAAGAAACCCCCACGACCTCGCCCACGATCTCTCACACGACGCCACGTTAGTGGGGGACGTGGTGGGTCCGGGTTGAGTTACGGCATGATCAAGGCCGCGTGTGACCGTGCACTGTTTTGGGCCTGGCCCGACAGCGCTCGGCACCGTGTGCGGCCCAGGCCCGGGGGCTCCTGTCGGTGTACTAGAGTAGGGGTACCCTAGTATCCCGAACTCGTGCACGGACAGTTGCAGCACCACGCGGCAAGGCTTGCCTGGTCACCGCCAAGATCCTTCGTGGCTCCTAAGGAGCCATTCAAGAACAATGTATTTAACCAAGAAGACAAGGCCCCGGCAAGAGGAGCTTGCCGGGAAGGCCACTCAAGGCACGCAGAAGACAAGACCCTGGCAAGAGGAGCTTGCCGGGAAGGCTCGGAGAGCGACAAGCCTCCGGACGCGACAAGGATTCAGCCGCGGCAAGGCACTTGCCGCGGCAGGCAACCTCTCTTCATCTCCGCTCCAGCTCATCTACCAACGTGTCGCCATGGGACCATTCCATGCGCGCGTGTCAAGAGGCTGTGCAGCCGGTGAGGGAGCAGCGATAAGCGGCGCCGACAAGCTTACCATCGTGGCAAACAGTGGTGCTCCCGACGGTCCTCACTGTTGCCTGTTTAGGCGGCTGTGGACGGGCATTTAATGCTTTTGTCCCTTGCCGTCGAGTTAGGTATGTTGCACTTTGTACCTTTGTTCAAGTAGGTGTACCAACCACTGTTTTTCCATTTGTACCCTCATCTACGTTGCCACCTGTCGGAGACCCCTTGAGCATATAAAAGGAGGCCCATGCGCAACGTAGAGGGGGTTGGTCATTCGATCATTTCCCTCGTAGGTTCGGTCCGTTCGACTCATTCGAGACCAGAGAATACTCACGCTAGGTCTTGTAGCTCTCATCGCTCCCTAGCAAGAACACAATACAAATCAGACAAGCAGCAGTAGGAGTATTATCTCTTCGGAGAGCTCCGAAGCTGGGTAAACTGCTCGTGTGCCTCGCCTCGATCCGCTCTTCGTGCGACCTCCGCCCCCCTCTGAACCAAAAGGGACTCGGTCCGCCGGTCCCATAGGTGTTCGTGGGTCCGATCAGCCTCCCCGACACGGACTGTATACATCGTCCGGAGTATGAAAGCGTGAAGATACAAGGCTCAAGACTTCGACCCGTGTCTGGATAGGACTTTCCTTGGCGTGGAAGGCAAGCTTGGCGATCCGGATATTATATTTCCTTCCTTGTAACCGACTCCATGTAAACCCTAGCCCTCTCTGGTGCCTATATAAACCGGAGAGGTTGGTCCTTAGAAGGCCGATCATAGTTACAATCATACCATCATAGGCTAGCTTCTAGGGTTTAGCCTCTACGATCTCGTGGTAGATCTACTCTTGTACTACCCATATCTTCAATATTAATCAAGCAGGAAGTAGGGTTTTACCTCATCGAGAGGGCCCGAACCTAGGTAAACATCTCGTCCCTTGCTTCCTATTACCATCAGCCTAGACGCATATCAGACCCCCTACCCGAGATCCGCCGGTTTTGACACCGACATTGGTGCTTTCATTGAGAGTTCCTCTGTGTCGTCGCTATAGGGCTCGATGGCTCCTCCAATCATCGTCAACAACACGATCCAGGCTGAGACCTTTCTCCCCGGACAGATCTTCGTGCTCGGCGGCTTCGCCCTGCGGGCCAACTCGCTTGGCTATCTGGAGCAGATCGACAGCTACGCCCCTGGCCACCAGATCAGGTTTGGAAATCTGAACTACACGGCGGACATCCGCGAAGACTTGATCTTCGACGGGTTTGGGCCTAGGCCAGGAGCACCGGACAGTCACGACGAGCACGTCTTAGACCTGCCGTCAGAGGAAGCTCGGGGTATCACCCCCATAGTATCCCCGGACCTAAATCCGGAGCAGGCGGCGCTGCCTAAGGACGGAGGGATGGACCCCGCCCCGCAGGTCGCGCACTCATCGGCAATGGAGCCGAACACGGGTCTTACCTCTGTGGTGACCTATGACTTCAGACCCCAGGATTCGTATCCGGACGTGGGTTCTAGTCCGCGCACTCCCGAGCCAGCCGAGCCAGGTTGGGCTCCGTTAATGGAGTTCACCGCTGCGGATATCTTCCAGCACTCGCCCTTTGGCGACATGCTGGACTCATTAAAGTATCTCTCTCTTTGTCAGGAGGCTCGGGGCCGAACTATGTCCGGCTCGAGTGGGAGGCAGGCGATGAAGGGATTCGTTGCCCACCCACCACCCACTTCATTGCCATGGTCGATGATTTAACCGAGGTACTGGACTTCGACTCCAAAGACATCGACGATATGGACGACGATGCAGGAGAAGAACATGAACCACCGCTCACTGGGTGGTGGACATCCACCCTTCTTAGGATATATATATATATATATATATATATATATATATATATATATATATATATATATATATATATATATATATATATATAGTGGACACTCAAGGAAACAAATGGCGATGAGGCAACGGAGGATAAAACCTCAGGGAAAAAAAGCAAAGAATGGGCATCGTCGGCGCCACTCCAAGCCCCGCCATAGCAATACCGGCCCAGGAGACGAAAACAATCTGAATGGTGCTGAAGGAGAATACAACCCTGATCAGCCCGCCTTTGAGCAGGCCGAACAGGAGGATGAGCAGGTCAGCCCAGAAGAACAGGCGACGGACGAATACCCGGAGGAGGACAGCTACATGCCCCCCTCCGAAGACGAGATTAGCCTCGGCAACGACGAGTTCGGCGTGCCTGAGGATCCCGTAGAGCAGGAGCGCTTCAAGCGCCGGCTTATAGCCACTGCGAGGAGCCTGAAAAAGAAGCAACAGCAACTCCAAGCTGATCAAGATGTCACGCCCAATATGCGACCCTATCCAAAAGGAACTCGAAGGTCCCACCAAGGATAGACCCGCATATTGAAACGCTTTTGCAAGGTGGATATCATTACATCAACATTATATAATAGATGGGGATACATACAAGAGGCATACAATGCCACACGAATACAACATCACAATACATAAGGGCATCATCCAACTACGGATGAAACACAAACAGAAACTCAAACGACATCCACCCTGCTAGCCCAGGCTGCCGACCTGGAACCTATCCCCTGATCGAAGAAGAAGCAGAAGAAGAACTCCAAACAAGCAAACATCGCTCTCGCGTCAAGATCATCGCATGAACCTGTACCTGCAACTGTTGTTGTAGTAATCTGTGAGCCACGAGGACTCAAAGAATCCCATTACCATGGGTATCAAGACTAGCAAAGCTAAATGGGAAGGAAGGGGTAAAGTGGTGAGGCTGCAGCAGCGACTAAGCATATATGGTGGCTAACATACGCAAATAAGAGCGAGAAGAGAGCAAAGGAACGGTCGTGAAGCTAGCAATGATCAAGAAGTGATCCTGAACTCCTACTTGCGTCAAACATAACCCAAAAACCGTGTCCACTTCCCGGACTCCGCCGAAAAGAGACCATCACGGCTACACACACGGTTGATGCGTTTTAATTCGAATCTGGTGTCAAGTTATCTACAACCGGACATTAACAAATTCCCATCTGCATATAACCGCAGGCACGACTTTCGAAAGATTATACCCTGCAGGGGTGTCCCAACTTAGCCCATGACAAGCTCTTGCGATCAATGAAGGATATACCTTCTCCCAGGAAGACCCGATCAGACTCGGAATCCCGGTTTACAAGACATTTCGACAATGGTAAAACAAGACCAGCAAAGCTGCCCGAATGTGCCGACAAATCCTGATAGGATCTGCACATATCTCGTTCTCAGGGCACACCGGATCGTCCAAACTTCCGGTAGGCCAGCCTAGAGTTGCCCCTGGTGATCACCGGCGGTTGACAGGTTGGACCAACACTCACGACGAGCACTGGCCCGGGGGGGGTAAAATAAAGATGACCCTCGAGAGGGTGACTCCCAAGGGAAAAAGGGCTAGGTGAGGCAAATGGTAAAACCAAGGTTGGGCCTTGCTGGAGGAGTTTTATTCAAGGCGAACTGTCAAGGGGTCCCATAAATCACCCAACCGCGTAAGGAACGCAAAATCCGGGAACATAACACCGGTATGACGGAAACTAGAGCGGCAAGAGTGGAACAAAACACCAGGCATAAGGCCGAGTCTTCCACCCTTTACCAAGTATATAGATGCATCAATAATATAAGAGATATTGTGATATCCCAACATAATCCTGTCCACCATGGAGCAATCTTCAACTTCACCGCAACTAGCAACGCTATCAGAGGGGCTGAGCAAAAGCGGTAACATAGCCAAACAACGGTTTGCATAGGAAAGGTGTCAAAGGTTAGAGGTTCATGGCAATATGGGAGGCTAGATAAACAGGTGATAGGTAGCGCAGCAAAGCGATAGAACGAAGCAACTAGCATAGCAATGATAGTAGTGAGATCCAGGGCTGCGGTCATCTTGCCTGAAATCCCGCTAGGAAGAAGAACGAGTCCATGAAGAAGATGAAGCCACGAAGACGAACCAAGAGTAGACGAACGAATCCTCACGATCGCAACGAAACAGGCACACAACACGGTAAACACACCACACATGGACAAAACATGATGCACAACCAAGCATGATGCATGACAAACTAGATGAGGCTACTCATGGCAAGAGATGATGCAAACAAGAGCAACACATCAAAGCAAGTTTAAATGAGGTCGGAAACAACATATAACAATTCCGGTAAGTCCTCATATGCATATTTCAAAATTGGTCCAGATCTGAATAAACCTTATGTTCAAGTTGTTAAGCAGCAAGTTAAGATGCACCAAGATGATCTACACGAGATTCTAGTCAAGTTACATATAAAGTTCATTTAGTTCGGAGCTACGGCCTAGAAGATATGAGCAAAACAAGTTAAACATGGCATTGATGCAAAATGCATACAAACATCAAGCAAACACTCTCAAAACATGGATGCAGCATGATAATATGAAACTAGATGCAAAATCAAGCAAGTTTCATATAGAGCACACTCAAAACGGAGGAACGGTTCAACACACACACACACTATACAAGTCATAACAATCTGTCCAAAACAGCAACTACGCATCTTGCAAGCACCAAAACAATATGCTACAACATCTCGACATAATAACAAAAGGCATGGGCATGATGTACAGGTAAAGCATAACAAAACATGAACACTGAGGTATCTCCAGAAATCACTAGAACATGCTCAAACACACATGGCAAGATTGTAAATAATAACAGTTCAGACTTTGCAGAAAATTACATCAGGTTGCAATGTTTAGATCTATCAAACAACATGTTACAGGAACTTATCATGGAAAAAAAGGCATGGCATGATACTACTAAATGCATAGAACAAGAGTCCCTTACTGACCATGAGCTACAAAGGATCAGAAAATATGAGGACACCCATGTAAACATGGCAAGTTATATTACAGATTCATACATGGCAGGAACAACGATAAGTAGGCATGTAGATGAGATTGTACCACTCACCACAGAGCAATACATGGCATGGAAAGGCAACCAACAGTAATCAGACATGATTATGAAGCTAAGCATGGCAATAACAAGTTCATAGGGTGCATGGATCAGTAGCAAAACGCATGACAAAACTGAACTTAAAGTTAACAGGCTGACAACAACATTGTTTAGCAACTTTGGAGCAAGATTACAACAATCTACAGCAGGATATAAATGCAACCAGGGGCATGGATGGATAGAGCATGATATTTATAACAAATCCTCCTTAGTGAACATCTCCATATTACTCATAGAATGACTTGTAGCAGCAGGTTTACATGGCAACAAAATATAACAGAATCAGCCTAGCAAAACAGTAACAGCAAGTACCATATTTAACAAACTTGATACACTCACTACACAACTCACAAAAATACATGGATGGCACCCCTATAAAGATGGCATTATGTAGAACAAAACACATGTAGAGCTCATGCTCATAGGATGCACACATCAAATTCAACAAAAATGACAAATCACCAAGTTATAACAGTTTCAGCAGATTAACATCATATAGCACTCTTGCAACGATGATACAGACATCAGGATGAACTCAAACAAGCATGCCACAAAGGAATGCAATGAAGTAATCATTGAGACGAACAATTTGACATATTACACGCACAAAACGGAGCTACATGCATGGAGATATGATCACGATGAACAAGGGACCAGAATGCAAAAATTAAATGACTTGGAGAAAATCCGGGGGCGGGAAGTCAACCTTCTTTGAGATCTAGATCGGGACGCGGATCGAGGCGGGACGGGCTCGCCGGAGCAGGGCGCCGGAGTTGGAGGGGGAGGCGGATCCGGCACCAGGGAGCTCTCCTCCGGCCGGATGTCACCGGATCCGGCGCGGGGCGAGGCGCGGACGACGAGGGGGCGCTGGCGCGAGGCGGCGGCGGGCGAGGCGCCGGCGAGGCGACGCCGGGCGGGCGGCGGACGGGCAACGGGTCGGGCGGAGGCCGGGCGGCGGCGGCGGCAGGCGGCGCAGGGCCCGACGCGACGGGCGGCGGGTCCGCCGGCAGCGCGGCGCGGGCCGTGACGGGCGGCGTGAGGGCGCGAGGCGCGCGACGCGGGAGGCGGCTATGGGTCGGGCGGCCTGGCTGCTCGCCGACGCAGCGGCGGGGGGCGGCGGAGGTGCCACGTGGCCGGATCTGATATGACGAGGGCGGCTGGCGGACGTGTCCAGGCGGCGGGTGGACGTGTTCATCGGCGGGAGGAGGGAGAAGCTAGGGTTTCGGGGGATTCATCCATGAATTTCGGGGGGAGGGGCATATATATAGATAGAGGGAGCTAGGAGAGGCCAAATGAGGCACGGTTTTCGCCCACACGATCGTGATCGAACAACTGAGAGCATGGAGGGGGTTTGGATGGGTTTTGGGCCACTTTGGAGGGGTGTTGGGCTGCAAGACGAAAGGGGGGTTTCGGGCTACGCGGTTAACCGTTGGAGTATCAAACGACCTCCAAATGGCACGAAACTTGACAGGCGGTCTACCGGTGGTATACCAATGCTGCTTGGCAAACCTCGGGCCATTCCGAGAAAGTTTAACACCCGCACACGAAACAAGGTCGGAGAGGGGCGACGGGGCACGCGCGAGAGGTCTGGACTCCGAACGGATAACAGAGAAAACCGACGGAACACGAATGGATGCAAGTTTTGAAAAACATGCAGATGAAATGCAGATGATGACATGATAAAATACAACACGCAAGCAAATGACATGGCAACAACGGCGAATAATTAGCAGACACCTGGCGCATCGAATCTGGGGCGTTACAACACTCCTCCACTAACAAGAGATCTCGTCCCGAGATCTTAGGACCGAGACGGAAGGGAAAAAGGGATGAGGTGAAACAAGAACTTAAGAGAAGAATCAAAAAATCGAGAGCACTTGACAAGAAGAGAGGAACAACGAGAATGACGAGAATCAAATGCTCATGGAAACAGATAGACTATGAAAACGGAAAAAAACGACTTCTGACATACTCTGGATGGGTAAGAAAAGAATATCTGACAAGTGGATTAATTCGCGAGGATAACATGAAGCTAGAACCACGATACTTCGAGAGAACAGACAAGATTTAGAGGAAAACTCTTCTTCGGTCTTCAAAAGACGACGAGAAACACCACCAAAATTACTGAGATACTCCGGGAGAATGAAAAGAGGAAGGGTTGACCCAAAGATGAAAAGAATTAGAAATCGATCTTGGAGAAGGCATGTGACTGATGGAATCCATTCTTACGTCACAACTTGAAAAGAATTGAGAATAACTCCAGGGGAATTAGAAGAGTCAGGTAAGATCCTGGGAAAAGACCTGTGGGTTAGGGCCCACTGAAGAGATAACACCGTTGAAAAAGGATGTTGAGCAGATAGATGATGCACCGGAACAGTTGAAATATTTGAATGAGGTGACAACCTCGAATTAATTGGAACACGGACGAATCTCCTGAGATGTCTTGAACACTCCGGAAGGATAAAATGGCGAGAGGCAAACGAGCAAGGAGAACACTTGAGCCAAGGAAAAGAATGTGATCAACCCAACAAAAGGAAAAAAACTTGAATTGAGTCCACCGGAGAAGAAAAGAGATGAAGAATTTCCACCGAGACGAGAATTCACCGGTTGAAATAATTTACGAAAGACTGAAGAGGTTCCACATGAATGAAATAGCTGGTCGAGAGAGAGTCAGACTCCGGGAAGAAAAGGGTGGGTGGGCGGGAAAAACAAAGGCAACTCGGGAGGGGAAACCGACGAATATCTTGAAGAGACAACACCGGTTGAAATCATTGACGAAAGAAAAGCAAAGACTTCGCACGAGTAGGGTGGATACTCGATTACGGACTCCGGTTCCGAGAAGAAAAGAGGTGGGTGGGTGGGAAAAGAAAACAACTGATGATTGAACTTGGCAAAGAAGAAGAGGGTCGAGTCAACTTGACGAGAAATGCACCGGATAAAAAGAGCTGAGGAACAACTACCGGAAAACCAACTACGTGAACCTAAAGAAAAATTTGAAGGGGAAGAGGAGTAATTCAAAACACCTATGTCAAGATTCCTGACCAGAGCGACGAAGGGCTGAGGAGTAAATAGAATTCCTACTCTCCGATATAACTAGACTCCGAAAACAGTTTTCTTTTAGACTCAACAACGGCCAAAATACACGATCAATCAAGGGGCTCCTAGGGTCATCGAGGCTCGATACCAACTTATCACGCCCAATATGCGACCCTATCCAAAAGGAACTCAAAGGTCCCACCAAGGATAGACCCGCATATTGAAACGCTTTTGCAAGGTGGATATCATTACATCAACATTATATAATAGATGGGGATACATACAAGAGGCATACAATGCCACACGAATACAACATCACAATACATAAGAGCATCATCCAACTACGGATGAAACACAAACAGAAACTCAAACGACATCCATACCGCTAGCCAGTGCCGACACCGAACCTATCCCCTGATCGAAGAAGAAGCAGAAGAGGAACTCCAAACAAGCAAACATCGCTCTCGCGTTAAGATCATCGCATGAACCTGTACCTGCAACTGTTGTTGTAGTAATCTGTGAGCCACGAGGACTCAGCAATCCCATTACCATGGGTATCAAGACTAGCAAAGCTAAATGGGAAGGAAGGGGTAAAGTGGTGAGGCTGCAGCAGCGACTAAGCATATATGGTGGCTAACATAAGCAAATAACAGAGAGAAGAGAGCAAAGGAACGGTCGTGAAGCTAGCAATGATCAAGAAGTGATCCTGAACTCCTATTTGCATCAAACATAACCCAAAAACCGTGTTCACTTCCCGGACTCCGCCGAAAAGAGACCATCACGGCTACACACACGGTTGATGCGTTTTAATTCGGATCTGGTGTCAAGTTATTTACAACCGGACATTAACAAATTCCCATCTGCCTATAACCGCAGGCACGGCTTTCGAAAGATTATACCCTGCAGGGGTGTCCCAACTTAGCCCATGACAAGCTCTCGCGATCAATGAAGGATATAACTTCTCCCAGGAAGACCCGACCAGACTCGGAATCCCGGTTTACAAGACATTTCGACAATGGTAAAACAAGACCAGCAAAGCCGCCCGAATGTGCCGACAAATCCTGATAGGAGCTGCACATATCTCGTTCTCAGGGCACACCGGATTGTCCAAACTTCCGGTAGGCCAGCCCAGAGTTGCCCCTGGTGACCACCGGCGGTTGACAGGTTGGACCAACACTCACGACGAGCACTGGCCCGGGGGGGGGGGTAAAATAAAGATGACCCTCGAGAGGGCGACTCCCAAGGGAAAAAGGGCTAGGTGAGGCAAATGGTAAAACCAAGGTTGGGCCTTGCTGGAGGAGTTTTATTCAAAGCAAACTGTCAAGGGGGTCCCATAAATCACCCAACCGCGTAAGGAACGCAAAATACGGGAACATAACACCGGTATGACGGAAACTAGGGCGGCAAGAGTGGAACAAAACACCAGGCGTAAGGCCGAGTCTTCCACCCTTTACCAAGTATATAGATGCATCAATAATATAAGAGATATTGTGATATCCCAACATTATCCTGTCCACCATGGAGCAATCTTCAACTTCACCTGCAACGAGCAACGCTATAAGAGGGGCTGAGCAAAAGCGGTAACATAGCCAAACAACGGTTTGCATAGGAAAGGTGTCAAAGGTTAGAGGTTCATGGCAATATGGGAGGCTTGATAAACAGGTGATAGGTAGCGCAGCAAAGTGATAGAACGAAGCAACTAGCATAGCAATGATAGTAGTGAGATCCAGGGTAGCGGTCATCTTGCCTGAAATCCCGCTAGGAAGAAGAACGAGTCCATGAATAAGATGAAGCCACGAAGACGAACCAAGCGTAGACGAACGAATCCTCACGGTCGCAACGAAACAGGAACTATCGAGAAGAAGCACACAACACGGTAAACACACCACACAAGGAAAAAACATGATGCACAACCAAGCATGATGCATGACAAACTATATGAGGCTACTCATGGCAAGAGATGATGCAAACTAGAGCAACACATCAAAGCAAGTTTTAATGAGGCCGGAAACAACATATAACAATTCCGGTAAGTCCTCATATGCATATTTCGAAATTGGTCCAGATCTGAATAAAACTTATGTTCAAATTGTTAAGCAGCAAGTTAAGATGCACCAAGATGATCTACACGATATTCTAGTCAAGTTACATATAAAGATCATTTAGTTCGGAGCTACGGCCTAGAAGATATGAGCAAAACAAGTTAAACATGGCATTGATGCAAAATGCATACAAACATCAAGCAAACACTCTCAAAACATGGATGCAGCATGATATGAAACTAGATGCAAAATCAAGCAAGTTTCATATAGAGCACACTCAAAACGGAGCAACGGTTCAACACACAGACACTACGTCATAACAATCTGTCCAAAACAGCAACTAGGCATCTTGCAAGCACCAAAAAAATATGCTACAGCATCTAGACATAATAAAAAAAGGCATGGGCATGATGTACAGGTAAAGCATAACAAAACATGAACACTAAGCTATCTCCAGAAATCACTAGAACATGCTCAAACACACATAGCAAAATTGCAAATAATAACAGTTCAGACTTTGCAGAAAATAACATCAGGTTGCAATGTTTAGATCTATCAAACAACATGTTACAGGAACATATCATGGCAAACAGAGGCATGGCATGATACTACTAAATGCATAGAACAAGAGTCACTTACTGACCATGAGCCACAAAGGATCAGAAAATATGATGGCACCCATGTAAACATGGCAAGTTATATTACAGATTCATACATGGCAGGAACAACGATAAGTAGGCATGTAGATGAGATTGTACCACTCACCACAGAGCAATACATGGCATGGCAAGACAACCAACAGTAAGCAGACATGATTATGAAGCTAAGCATGGCAATAACAAGTTCATAGGGTGCATGGATCACTAGCAAAAGGCATGACAAAACTGAACTTAAAGTTAACAGGCTGACAGCAACATTATTTAGCAAATTTGGACCAAGATTACAACAATCTACAGCAGGCTATAAATGCAACCAGGGGCATGGATGGATAGAGCATGATATGTATAACAAATTCTCCTTAGTGAACATCTCCATATTAATCATAGAATGACTTGTAGCAGCAGGTTTACATGGCAACAAAATATAACAGAATCAGCCTAGCAAAACACTATACAGCAATTACCATACTTAACAAACTTGATGCACTCACTACACAACTCACAAAAATACATGGATGTCACCCCTATAAAGATGGCATTATGTAGAACAAAACACATGTAGAGCTCATGCTCATAGGATGCACACATCAAATTCAACAAAAATGACAAATCACCAAGTTATAACAGTTTTGACAGATTAACATCATATAGCACTCTTGCAACGATGATACAGACATCAGGATGAACTCAAACAAGCATGCCACAAAGGAATGCAATGAAGTAATCATTGAGACGAACAATTTGACATATTACACGCACAAAACGGAGCTACATGCATGGAGATATGATGCGATGAACAAGGGACCAGAATGCAAAAATTAAATGACTTGGAGAAAATCCGGGGGCGGGAAGTCAACCTTCTTTGAGATCTAGATCGGGACGCGGATCGAGGCGGGACGGGCTCGCCGGAGCAGGGCGGAGTTGGAGGGGAGGCGGATCCGCACCGGGGAGTTTCCTCCGCCGGATGTCACCGGATCCGGCCTTGGGCGAGGCGCGACGACGACGAGGGCGGCGCGGCAGGCCCGGAGGCGACGCGGGCGGCGGCGCCGGGCGACGGGTCGGGCGGAGGCCCGCGGCGGCGGGCGGTAGGGCAGGGCGCAGGGCCACGCTGCGGCGGCGGGTCCGCCGGCAGCGCGCGGCGCGGGCCGAACGGCGGCGAGGCGCGAGGCGCGCGACGCGGGAGGCGGCTATGGGCCGGGCGGGCCCGCTGCGGGCTCGCCGGGACGCAGCGGCGGGGGGCGGCGGAGGTGCCACGTGGCCGGATCTGATTGGGCGAGGGCGGCTGGCGGACGTGTCCAGGCGGCGGGTGGACGTGTTCATCGGCGGGAGGAGGGAGAAGCTAGGGTTTCGGGGGATTCATCCATGAATTTCGGGGGGAGGGGCATATATATAGATAGAGGGAGCTAGGAGAGGCCAAATGAGGCACGGTTTTCGCCCACGATCGTGATCGAACAACCGAGAGCATGGAGGGGGTTTGGATGGGTTTTGGGCCACTTTGGAGGGGTGTTGGGCTGCAAGACGAAAGGGGGGTTTCGGGCTACGCGGTTAACCGTTGGAGTATCAAACGACCTCCAAATGGCACGGAACTTGACAGGCGGTCTATCGGTGGTATACCAAGGCCGCTTGGCAAACCTCGGGCCATTCCGAGAAAGTTTAACACCCGCACACGAAACAAGGTCTGAGAGGGGCGACGGGGCACGCGCGAGAGGTCTGGACTCCGAACGGATAACGGAGAGAACCGGCGGAACCCGAACGGATGCAAGTTTTGAAAAACATGCAGATGAAATGCAGATGATGACATTATAAAATGCAACATGCAAGCAATTGACATGGCAACGACGGCGAATAACTGGCAGACACTTGGCACATCGAATCCGGGGCGTTACACAAGACCTGCTCACAGATAGATCGACTGAAGTCCTGGAAACCGAGGAATGCGGACTCGAGCACCATATGGCTGACCGGCCACCTCGTGGCCGGGATAAAACGGCATATCAGTCCGCATACCAGCCAACACCCCCACGCCAACATACTACGGCCCGGGGCAACAAAACAGAACAGCCAAGATTGATCTACGGATCGCGGGGGTGCGCCTCGGCACACGACGACGACAGTCAGGCCGGATACACCTTCATCAAGTCCGGCCGGGCCGAATATAGCCACTCAGAGCAATTCGACCTGAGTAGCCACATAGCCCGGCACAGAGGCGCCGCGCACCCCCTCTGCTTCACTCACGAAGGGTTCAAACCCGCAAACACCGAATCATACGATGGCACAACAGACCCCGCAGTATGGATCGAAGATTTCCTTCTCCACATTCACATGGCCCGCGGAGACGATCTACATGCCATCAAGTATCTTCCCCTTAAGCTCAAAGGACCAGCCCGACACTGGCTAAACAGCCTGCCAGCAAATTCCATTGGCAGTTGGGAAAACCTGGAAGACGCATTCCTCAACAACTTCCAGGGCACATATGAGAGACCACCAGACACCGATGACTAGAGCCACAATACTCAACAGCACGGAGAGTCAGCCAGGAAATTCTGGACTCGGTTCCTAACTAAAAAGAACCAAATAGTCGACTGTCCGGACGCCGAAGCCCTGGCGGCTTTTAAGCATAATATCTGTGACGAGTGGCTCGTTCGACACCTCGGCTAGGAAAAACCCAAGTCCATGGAAGCTCTCACAACACTAATGACCCGCTTTTGCGCGGGCGAGGATAGTTGGTTGGCTCGCAGCAGCACTACGCCACATTCTGGCACTTCGGATGGCCTTGACAATAACGGCAAGCCACGGCGTAACAGACATAAGCGACAGAACAACGGCGACATCACTGAAGACACGTGTTCAAAAGAAATAATCAAGGACCATCTAGTCTGGACCGCATACTGGAGCGCTTGTGCCAAATTCATGGCACCCCGGACAAGCCAGCCAACCACACCAATTGAGATTGCTGGGTATTCAAATAGGCCGTCAAAATAAACGCCGAAGACAAGGACACGGGGCTGCACAGCGACGATGACGAGGAGCCCCGACGTCCGAACACGGGGGGACAGAAGAAATTTCTCCCCCAGGTGAAAACGGTCAACATGATCTACGCCATGCACATCCCCAAGTGGGAACGGAAGCGGGCACCGCGGGACGTCTATGCGATGGAGCCAGTCGCCCCCAAATTCTACCCATGATCAGCTTGTCCGATCACCTTTGATCGTAGGGATCACCCCTACTAGCATCCGTCACGGCGGCTCGGCCGCATTGGTCCTAGACCCAATCATCGATGGATTCCACCTTACTCGCGTCCTTATGGACGGTGGCAGCAGCCTGAACCTGCTTTATCAGGATACAGTGCGCAAAATGGGCATTGACCCTTCAAGGATCAACGCCACCAAAACCACCTTTAAAGGTGTGATTCCTGGAGTAGAGGCCCGTTGCACGGGCTCTATAACATTGGAAGTGGTCTTCGGATCTCCGGATAACTTCCGAAGCGAATAGTTAATCTTCGACATCGTCCCTTTCCGCAGTGGTTACCATGCACTGCTCGGACGAACCGCATTCGCTAGATTCAATGCGGTACCGCACTACGCATACCTCAAGCTCAAGATACCAGGACCACGCGGGGTCATAACAGTGAACGAAAATACGGACCGCTCTCTCCGAACAGAAGAACATACTGCAGCCCTCGCGGCGGAAGTACAATGCGGCCTCCTCCGACAAACCAATCCGAGCACCGTCAAGAGAGTCCGGAGCACCCCGCAACAGGATCATCAGGCACGCCAAGAGCGTGACTAGCAGTCCGGCCTCCACTTAAGCCCCATCAAAGCAGCATTCATGCCACGCGTACACAATTACGTACTCAAGATACCATGGGCACAGGCGGAGGCGCAACAACGACTCAGTCAACAGTGCGGGATAACCGCCACATACCTTCATAACCTGTCTTTCTTCTTTTTCAGGACAGTGCTTTAGAGCAGCCTCTTCAGAAGAGCCGGACTGTCGGACTTACATAGGAGAGTAAACCAAGGAGGCAACAGGCTTCGCGCACACAAGGAAACACCCAGGTGGAATCTATTTACGATCGTTATACCTGTTTTATATATCCATACGCGGCCTGCCCCCGGATAGGACATGTTAAATAGTCATATTTATCTCCGCTTAATGCCTTCATTGTAAACATACGCTTAAACGTATTTTCATCAATGGGAGATTATATATTGCGTCAACTCATTATTGTTATTTGAACATTTTTTTACAAATGTTTCTTTGATATTGCATCCGTACACTTTGGTACGGTCCGTTTGCCAGGGGCTTCCTATGGTGCCCCGTTCCACGGCAACTAAAGTCCGAACACTTTAAACAGTGCGGCACCCCGAACTTATAGCACTATATGCATCAGCTCCGAATCATGTCTTGGGTCTACAGATTGGGTTAGCTTTGGCTCCCTTGTTTTGGTACCTTACGTTCCGTTATATCGGCTAAGGTAGCGGGGAGAACTATCATGCGATTGTGTCCCGGTTCTTCCGGACGAGCACCTCGAGAGAAAGCCGAAAATCAAGTAGAGCTGGTCGCTGTTCGAGAGGTCTTAAAATCCTTAAAGATTTTCCGCTTTAGGCGATAAATCGGCTTCGTTCGATCTAGGCGTATATAGCGCCCCAATTCGGCCTTCCGGATTCTAGAGCCTTCGCCGAAATTTAAAATTGTAGACTTCTATGGCTAAGTGAAAGTTATAAAGCCGAATAGTCTGATTGCCTTGTTCGCTGCGCCGGATACCTCCTTAAGGGACCAAACATTTGGATAAAGAGTATCCGGGTTTTTCCAGGAACACCCCGGCACTAGTTGCATGGGGGCGGAAGCCGACGACTGGACTACTTTCAGTATTCTATAAACAGCCGCACAGAAGGTAATATTTTAAATCAAACAGTGCTACATAGATCAAGTAACTTCGTCTTTAATTTACAACAGCGGCAGAGGTACATTTTAATCAAAGATCTTGTCCTTGGAACACTCATCGTCCATGAGACGAGCGCCTTTCATAACGCCATCATAGTACTTCTCGGGACGGCGATGCTCCTTGCCCTCGGGCGGACCGTTCTTCACCAACTTCTCCGCATCCAGCTTGCCCCAATGCACCTTTACGGGCAAAGGCCCGGTGGGCACCTTCGATGCAAACGGATCGCTTGATTACTTCAAGCCGCGGACAGGCATTCACCTTCCGCTTGATCAGGCCGAAGTAGCTAGTGGGCAGGGGCTCACCAGGCCACATCCAGACTATGAAATCTTTCATAGGCACTTCGGCCGACCTGTGGAGTTCGACCAACTACTTCAGTTGGTCACTCACAAGCGTTAGGTGTTCGGCCCCAGCATACTGGGACCAGAACAGCTTCTCCGTTGAGCTCCCCTCTTGGGCACGGTAGAACTCCGCATCTCGACACGCCATGCGTGGCAGATCTGCGAATGCCCCTACAGAGCTCCGAATCCGACTAAGTAAAAGAAACGCCTCCTCCACATGTTTGCTTTGCACAAAGAATTTCTTACCCGCCGCTATCTTTTTGGCCTCCTGGATCTCCTGTCGCGCCTTCTCGGCTTCGGCCTTAGCGTCTTTCATACTCACAAGGGCTTTCGCAAGCTCGACCTCTTTCGTCTTTAGATCATGCTCCACGGACTCAAACTTCTTGCCGAGGTCCTGGAGCTCTTCTTTCTCTCTCGCCCACTCTAGCACTTTGCTTCTCGCGCTCTCTGCATTCCAAGGCCGCCTTGTCTTCATCCTCGGATAGAGCTTTCTTCAGGGACGCCACTTCGGCTGTGGACCCAGTCACACAGTCACGATGCTTTGCCATCAGACTAAACAATTTTATCTATCTTTACATACATAAGAGTGGAGAATCACTCACCTTTGCTCTCTTCGAGCCGCCTCTTCATGAGGTCGAGCTCTCCCTGCGCCTGCTCCAGGTCCCGCTTTAGTTCGGCAACCTCGGCTGTGCGGGCAACAGCGGCAAGCAGCACGGCCTGCTTATTCACATAAACACTTATTAGACTCCTGCGGATTATAATTGACCCTCCATTTGCCTTTTCTTTCCAACACAAAACAGAGTATCAGGGGCTACTACCTATCGGGTTGTCATTTCACACATTTTTATTACTTACCTCGAAGCCCGTCAGGAGGCTTGTGCAGGCTTTGGTTAGTCCGGTTTTGGCAGACAGAACCTTCTGAATAACCGCACTCATAAGAGTACGGTGCTCGTCATCTATGGAAGCACCTCGAAGCGCTTCCACCAGACTATCCGGCGCCGCTGGCGCGACGGAAGTCCTCGGCACGGACGGCTCGCCCTCCCTAACGAGGGGCTGCCCGCCTAAATTCGGAACCGTTAAGGGTTCCAGAGCAGTGTTCGGTCAAGAGTCCGCCTTGCTGCGGCTCTCATCGACGCGATCCGCAGGGATCTTGAAACCTGCATGTCCGACATCTGAAAATCCGCCTTGGGGCGTCTCCAGGGTCACCTCCCCCTGCTCGGGGAACCTTCGGGACAACACCTCCGTGTCATCAGCAGGTTGAGGAGTGGTGGCCGTCGGGAGCGAGTTCATCTCTGGCCAGAGACCCATCCGAGGGCGACACCTCCGGATAAGCCCGGGCCGGACTGCATATATGTTCGGCGTTATTAAACTACTATGAAGTAAAATCACGGTAGAGTGCGGACACTTACGATCGTGCTAGGGGCTTCCCCCTGGGCAGCCACCCTTCCTCGCTATGTGCGGCCGTGGTGGAGTAGTCCGGAAGGGACGTCTTTCCCTTCTTGGGCGTCCCAGCCTCCCCCTCCGGGGCAGCTTTCCTCTTTTTCTCCTCCCCAGTGCGGGGAGGTAGAGTTTCTTCTTGCTTCCTCCGCCTCTGCGGGAGGAATCTGTTTCGTCGTCATCGGACGACTTGGGTATGACGGCCTTGCGTCAAGGGCCTCTCCCGGCCCCACGGCCCGTCCCCTCAGGCGTCTCATCCTTTTCGGATTGGGTGGCTTCTTATTCTTCTTCCTCCTCTTCGGGGGAGGAGTGCGCCTCGTCTTCTTCGGACGAGGCTTCCGGGACAACCTTACGCCGGAGACCCTTCCTGGTCCCCGGGGCCTTCTTTTCAGCCTTCTTCTCCGGTGCCTTGTAGGGTGCCAGGATCAGCATCTCTGTCAAGAGATCATCACCGGATCTTCCGCAACGGAGCCGACGATCAATCTGCTCATGTCTCCACATAGTCATGATCAAATATACACAAGTACTTAAGTCTCCCCCATGAATGTATTGGGAAAAACCGAATCCGGTGGTAGTCCCAAAACTCACCGGATGCGGGGGCCGCGCTGCATGAAGTCTGCGGTCCTCGGATGTGGGAGGAGGTACTTCGGAGGCCTTAAACAATTTCTTCCACATGTCTTTGTGCTTCATGCCATAGAGCCTCTGAAGCGTCTAGTGTTCGGCCGGGACGAACTCCCACAGATTGAATGCCCGCCTTTGGCATGGCAGAATCCGGCGAACGAGAATGACCTGGATCACGTTGACGAGCTTAATGTTCTTGTCCTTCATGCTCTTGATGCAGGTTTGGAGTCCGGTCAGCTCAGAGGTTCGCCCCAAGTCAGGCCCTTCCTTTCCCAGGAGGTGAGTCGCATGGGGGCTCCGGATCGGAACTCGGGGGCCGCCGCTCAGTTGGCGCCGCGCTGCTCGGTGATGTAGAACCACCCCGACTGCCACCCTTTTACGGTCTCCACAAAGGAGCCGTCCAGCCAGGTGACGTTAGGCATCTTGCCCACCATGGCCCCTCCGCGATCAAGGCTTGTTGGCAGCGTACAATCTTCGGCTTCACGCAGAAGATTTGTAGCCACATGCCGAATGAGGCCGGATGCGGAGGAAAGTTTCGCATAACGATGAACGCCGAGATGTTGAGGATGAAATTCGGGGCTAGATCATGGAAATCTAGCCCGTAGTAGAACATGAGCCCGCGGACGAAGGGGTGAAGTGGAAACCCCAGTCCTCGGACGAAGTGGGCGACGAACACGACCCTCTCGTGGGGTCCCGGGTCGGAATGACCTGCCCTGCCCAGCGTCCGGTAGCCGGTCTATGTCTGCTGACCAAGTATCCGCCGCCTCAAGATTTGCGATATGCTTCTCCTTGACGGTGGAAGCCACCCACTTGCCTCCTGCTCCGGACATGTTTAGCTATGCGGAGAAGACTTGGGCTTGGGCGCTGGAGCTCGAGGGGGCAAGAGTGGGCAATGGAAGAAGAAGGCGTGGGTAAAAATGGGGAAATCTTATCCCTTTATAGAGGCGGCCAGCGGTCGCCTCCCCACTTGCCGTTGGGAATTGCTTGCTTCCCAAGCGCCACGATTGATGATGTGGGGGGATTACCCGTACCCGTATTGATGAGAATCCCGTGATAAGGGGACACGATCTCTGCTTTGACAAGACGTGTCAAAGAAACCGCCTCGCAATATGCGCTATGGCTGGTTGTGGGAAAACGGTTCGAATAATGACCTGACCGTAATGACACGTCGCGTTGCCTAAAAAGTTGTCAGCAAATTGCATTTGTGAAATACCATTCTCTCTACGGTGGCATGTGAAGATCATTTTGTGGATCTGGACACGATTTAAGTGTTCGATAATTACTTTGGAGTATTCGGAGGAGGAACCCGCCCTGCAATGCCGAAGACAAGACTGCGCGTCGGACTCATCGTCATTGAAGCCTGGTTCAGGGGCTACTGAGGGAGTCCTGGATTAGGGGGTATCCGGACAGCCGGACTATATACATCGTCCGGACTATGGAAGCATGAAGATACAAGACTCAAGACTTCGACCCGTGTCCGGATAGGACTTTCCTTGGCGTGGAAGGCAAGCTTGGCGATCCGGATATTATATTTCCTTCCTTGTAACCGACTCCATGTAAACCCTAGCCCTCTCCGGTGCCTATATAAACCGGAGAGGTTGGTCCTTAGAAGGCCGATCACAATTACAATCATACCATCATAGGCTAGCTTCTAGGGTTTAGCCTCTATGATCTCGTGGTAGATCTACTCTTGTACTACCCATATCTTCAATATTAATCAAGCAGGAAGTAGGGTTTTACCTCCATCGAGAGGGCCCGAACCTGGGTAAACATCTGTGTCCCTTGCTTCCTGTTACCATCAGCCTAGACGCACAGATCAGGACCCCTACCCGAGATCCGCCGGTTTTGACACCGACATCGGGGTTGTACATACGACCTTCGACAGGACTTGGACAGTAGAGCAGGACACACAAGATCGATCTATGGATCGTGATGACGTGCCTCGACACATGACGACGGCTACCTACTCGGACGTGACAAACCTAGCCACACCCGGGCAGAAAACCACAAATGGACTCCATCGGAGGTATGCCGCAGTGTGGCCCAGCGTAGAGGCGCCGCACACCCTCTTTGCTTCACAGACGAAGTAATGGAGCATGAATTCCCAGACGGGTTCAAACCCATGAATATCGAATCATACGATGGAACAACGGATCCCGCGGTGCGGATCGAGGACTTCCTCCTCCATATCCACATGGCCCGTGGAGATCTTCATGCCATCAAATACCTACCACTAAAACTCAAAGGACCAGCTCGGTACTGGTTAAACAGTCTGCCGAAAAATTCTATTGGCAGCTGGGAAGATTTGGAAGACGCCTTGCGCGACAACTTCCAAGGAACATATGTCCGGCCACCGGACACCGATGACTTAAGTCACATTGTCCAACAGCCCGGAGAGTCAGCCAGGAAGCTCTGGACCAGGTTCTTAGTTCAAAAGAACCAAATCGTCGACTGTCCGGACGCGGAAGCCCTTGCGGCCTTCAAACACAGCGTCCGGTATGAATGGTTGGCTGATAACCCACAAGTATAGGGGATCAATTGTAGCCTCTTTTGATAAGTAAGAGTGTCGAACCCAACGAGGAGCTAAAGGTAGAACAAATATTCCCTCAAGTTCTGTCGACCACCGATACAACTCTACGCACGCTTAACGTTTGCTTTACCTAGAACAAGTATGAAACTAGAAGTACTTTGTAGGTGTTTTTGGATACGTTTGCAAGAAGATAAGAGCACGTAAATAAAAAGTAGGGGCTGTTTAAGTCAAGAAGAAATAAAGTAAATATAGCGAGTGTGGAAAAGTGGTGGTAGGAGTTGCGAAATTGTCCCTAAGCAATTGACTACTTTACTAGACCGATAGCAAGTTTTATGTGGGAGAGGCCACTGCTAGCATGTCATCCCTTACTTGGAATTCTATGCACTTATGATTGGAACTATTAGCAAGCATCCGCAACTACTAACGCTCATTAAGGTAAAACCCAACCATAGCATTAAGATATATTGGCCCCCTTCAATCCTCAGATGCATCAATTTCTATGCTAGGCTGAAGCTTCATCACCCTTGCCCTCCAATACATAGTCCTATCAACATACAACTAACCCTATGGTATGATCCACGCTACCATATGATGGGCACCAAAGGACAGCAACATAACCACAAGCAAATTAAATCAATCATAGCAATTCATCAACCACCGATAGGACAACGAAAATCTACTCAGACATCATAGGATGGCAACACATCATTGGATAATAATATGAAGCATAAAGCAACATGTTCAAGTAGAGGGTACAGCGGGTTGCAGGAGAGTGGACCACTGTAGATAGAGGGGGAAGGTGATGGATATGTTGGTGTAGATCGCGGTGATGATGATGGCCCCAGCGGTGTTCCTCGGCCACATCGAAGCGAGGGGAGAGAGCCCCTCCTCCTTCTTCTTCTTCCTTGACCTTCTCCCTAGATGGGAGAAGGGTTTCCTCCTGGTCCATGGTCTCCATGGCGTAGGAGGGGCGAGAGCCCCTCCGAGATTGGATCTGTCTCTCTGTCTCTCTCTGTTTATGCATTCCCAGATTCTGCCCTCACACCGTTTCTTTTATATCCGGAGATCCGTAACTCCGATTGGGGTGAATCTTTCGCCCAGATATTTCTCATAAAATTAGCTTTCTTGCGGCAAAAGAAGAGCATCAACCGCCTTACGGGGTGCCCACGAGGGTCCAAGGCGAGCCTGCCCCTGGGCGCCCCACAGCTCGTGGCCCCTCGGGCACCGTCTCGCGTTGATTTTACTTCCCAAAAATCATAAATATTCCAAAATAATTCTCCGTCCGTTTTTATCCTGTTTGGACTCCGTTTGATATTGGGTTTCTGCGAAACATAAAACATGCAACAAACAGGAACTAGCACTGGGCACTGGATCAATATGTTAGTCCCAAAAATACTATAAAAAGTTGCCAAAAAGTATATGAAAGTTGTATAATATTGGCATTGAACAATAAAAAATTATAGATACGGCGGAGACGTATCAGCATCCCCAAGCTTAATTCCTGCTCGTCCTCGAGTAGGTAAATGATAAAAAGATAATTTTTGATGTGGAATGCTACCTAGCATAATCTTGATCATGTATCTAATCATGGCATGAATATTAAGACACGAGTGATTCAAAGCAATAGTCTATCCTTTGACATAAAAACAATAATACTTCAAGCATACCAACCAAGCAATTATGTCTTATCGAAATAACATAGCCAAAGAAAGTTATCCCTACAAAATCATATAGTCTGGCTATGCTCCATCTTCACCACACAAAATATCCACATCATGCAAAACCACGATGACAAGCCGAGCAATTGGTTCATACTTTTTAACGCGCTTTAGCATTTTCAACCCTCACGCAATACATGAGTGCAATCCATGGACATAGCACTATAGGTGGATGATACGTCCATTTTGCATCATGCTTTTATATCGATACTTATTGCATTATGGGCTGTTATTACACGTTATGTTACAATACTTATGCCTATTCTCTCTTATTTTACAAGGTTTACATAAGGAGGGAGAATGCCGGCAGCTGGAATTCTGGGCTGGAAAAGGAGCAAATATTAGAGACCTATTCTGCACAACTCCAAAAGTCCTGAAACTCCATGAAAGTCATTTGTGGAAATAATAAAAAATATTGAGCGGAAGAAGTTCACCAGAGGGGGACCCACCTGGCCACGAGGGTGGGGGGCGTGCCCTACCCCCTAGGGCGCGCCCCCTACCTCGTGGGCCCCCTGTTGGCTGTCCGATAGCCATCTTCTGCTATATGAGGTCTTTCATCAAGGGAAAAATCATATGCAACCTTTTGGGACGAATCTCCGCCGCCACGAGGCGGAACCAATCTAGGGCTCCGGCAGAGCTGTTCTGCCGGGGACACTTCCCTCCGGGAGGGGGAAATCATCGCCATCATCATCACCAACGCTCCTCTCATTGGGAGAGGGCAATCTCCATCAACATCTTCACCAGCACCATCTCATCTCAAAACCCTAGTTCATCTCTTGTATCCAATTCTTGCCCCCAATCCGGGATTGGTACTAGTAGGTTGCTGGTAGTGTTGATTACTCCTTGTAGTTGATGCTGGTTGGTTTATTTGGTGGAAGATCATATGTTCAGATCCTTTATGCATATTAATGCCCCTCTGATTATGAACATGAATATGCTTTGTGAGTAGTTACGTTTGTTCCTGAGGACATGGGAGAAGTCTTGCTATTAGTAGTCATGTGAATTTGGTATTCGTTTGATATTTTGATGAGATGTATGTTGTCTAGCCTCTAGTGGTGTTATGTGAACGTCGAATACATAACACTTCACCATTATTTGGGCTTAGAGGAAGGCATTGGGAAGTAATAATTAGATGATGGGTTGCTAGAGTGACAGAAGCTTAAACCCTAGTTTATGCGTTGCTTCGTAAGGGGCTGATTTGGATCCATATGTTTCATGCTATGGTTAGGTTTACCTTAATACTCTTGTTGTAGTTGCGGATGCTTGCAGTAAAGGTTAATCATAAGTGGGATGCTTGTTCAAGTAAGAACATCACCCAAGCACCGGTCCACCCACATATCAAATTATCAAAGTACCGGACGCGAATCATATGAACGTGATGAAAACTAGCTTGACGATATTCCCATGTGTCCTCGGGAGCGCTTTTCCTTATATAAGAGTTTGTCCAGGCTTGTCCTTTGCTACAAAAAGGATTGGGCCACCTTGGTGCACTTTATTTACTTTTATTATTTATTGCTTGTTACAAATTATCTTATCACAAAACTATCTGTTACCACTTATTTCAGTACTTGCGGAGAATACCTTGCTGAAAACCGCTTATCATTTCCTTCTGCTCCTTGTTGGGTTCGACACTCTTACTTATCGAAAGGACTACAATAGATCCCCTATACTTGTGGGTCATTAAGACTCTTTTTTGGCGCCGTTGCCGGGGAGTGAAGCGCCTTTGGTAGGTGGAATTTGGTAAGGAAAAATTTATACAGTGTGCTGAAATTTACTGTCACTTGTTATTATGGAAAGTAATCCTTTGACAGGCTTGTTCGGGGTATCTTCACCCCGACCATTAGAGCAAAGAGTTGCTCCTCAGCCTACTGAACCTATTGAAAATGAAAATATTCTCTTTGAAGTTCCTTCGGGTATGTTAGAAAAACTGCTAGCTAATACTTTTACAGGAGATGGAACAAAGCATCCTGGTGAACACCTAATATATGTGGATGAAGTTTGTGGATTATTTAAGCTTGCAGGTATACCCGATGATGTTGTTAAGAAGAAGGTCTTCCCTTTATCTTTGAAAGGAGATGCATCGACATGGTATAGGCTATGTGATGACACGGGATCATGGAACTATAAAAGAAATGAAGCTGGAATTTCATCAAAAGTATTATCCTATGCATCTTGTTCATCGTGATCGCAATTATATATATAATTTTTGGCCTCGCGAAGGAGAAAGCATCGCTCAAGCTTGGGGGAGGCTTAAATCAATGTTATATTCATGCCCCAATCATGATCTCTCAAAATAAATAATTCTTCAAAAAAATTATGCTCGGCTTTCTGAAAACAATCGCACCATGCTCGATACTTCTTGTGATGGCTCTTTTATGATGAAGACTATCGAATTCAGATGGAATTTTTTGGATAGAATTAAACGCAACTCTGAAGATTGGGATCTCGACGAAGGTAAGGAGTCAGGTATGACACCTAAGTTTGATTGTGTTAAGTCTTTTATGGATACCGATGTTTTCCGTAAGTTTAGCACTAAATATGGACTTGACTCTGAGATAGTAGCTTCTTTCTGTGAATCCTTTGCTACTTATGTTGATCTCCCCAAGGAGAAGTGGTTTAAATATCATCCTCCCATAGAAGTAAAAGTAGATGCACCTATTAAAGTTGAAGAAAAGATTGTCACTTATAATGATCCTGTTGTTCCTACTTCTTATGTTGAGAAACCACCTTTCCCTGTTAGAATAAAGGATCATGCTAAAGCTTCAACTGTGGTTCGTAAAAGCAATATTAGAACTTATACACCTCCTGAGCAAATTAAAGTTGAACCTAATGTTGCTATTGTTAAAGATCTCTTAGCTGATAATATTGATGGGCATATTATTCAATTCTGTGGTGAAACTGCTAGAATTGCCAAACCCTATGCTAAAGATAAACATAGACCTGTGGTAGGCATGCCTGTTATTTCTGTTAAGATAGGGGATCATTGTTATCATGGCTTATGTGATATGGGTGCTAGTGCTAGTGTTATACCTCATACTTTATACGAAGAAATTAAGCATGAAATTGCACCTGGTGAGTTAAAAGGTATTGATGTTACAATTAAACCTGCCAATAGAGATACTATATCAGCAATGGGAATTGTTGGAGATGTTGAAGTCTTGTGTGGGAAAACTAAATATCCTGCTGATTTTCTTGTTCTTGGTTCCCCACAAGATAGCTTTTGTCCCATTATATTTGGTAGACCCTTCTTGAACACTGTTAATGCTAGAATAGATTGCGAAAAGAATGTTGTTACTATTGGTTTGGGTGATATGTCTCATGAGTTTAATTTCTCTAAATTTAGCAGACAACACAGTGAGGAAGAATTGCCTAGTAAGGATGAAATTATTGGTATTGCTTCTATTGCCGTACCTCCTAATGATCCTTTAGAACAATATTTGCTAGACCATGAAAATGATATGTTTATGAATGAAAGAAGGGAAATAGATGAAGTATTCTTTAATCAGGAACCCATTAACACAATTTGCCTGTTGAAATCCTAGGGGATCCTCCTCCACCCAAGGGTGATCCCGTGTTTGAGCTTAAACCGTTGCCTGATAATCTTAAATATGCTTATCTTGATGAAAAGAAAACATATCCTGTTATTATTAGTGCTAACCTTCCAGAGCATGAAGAAGAGAGATTATTGAAAACTCTGAAGAAGCACCGTCTTTGCTATTGGATATACTCTTGATGATATTAAGGGCATTAGTCCCACTCTATGTCAACATAAAATAAATTTGGAAGAAGATGCCAAACCAGTTCGTGATCATCAACGAAGGCTTAATCCTAAGATGAACGAAGTGGTAAGGAAAGAAATATTAAAGCTTCTAGAGGCAGGTATAATTTATCCCGTTGCTGATAGTCAGTGGGTAAGTCCTGTCCATTGTGTCCCTAAGAAGGGAGGTATTACTGTAGTTCCTAATGATAAAGACGAATTGATTCCGCAAAGAATTATTACAGGTTATAGGATGGTAATTTATTTCCGTAAATTAAATAAGGCCACTAAGAAAGATCATTACCCCTTACCTTTTATTGATCAAATGCTAGAAAGACTTTGCAAACATACACATTATTGCCTTCTAGATGGTTATTCTGGTTTCTCTCAAATACCTGTGTCAGCTAAAGATCAATCAAAGACCACTTTTACTTGCCCTTTTGGTACTTTTGCTTATAGACGTATGCTGTTTGGTTTATGTAACGCACCTGCTATCTTTCAAAGATGCATGATGGCTATATTCTCTGACTTTTGTGAAAAGATTTGTGAGGTTTTCATGGACGACTTTTCCGTCTATGGATCTTCTTTTGATGATTGCTTGAGCAATCTTGATCGAGTTTTGCAGAGATGTGAAGAAACTAATCTTGTTTTGAGTTGGGAAAAGTGCCACTTTATGGTTAATGAAGGTATTGTCTTGGGGCATAAAGTTTCTGAAAAAGGTATTGAAATTGATAAAGCCAAGGTTGATGCTATTGAAAAGATGCCATGTCCCAAGGACATCAAAGGTATAAGAAGTTTCCTTGGTCATGCCGGATTTTATAGGAGGTTCATTAAGGACTTCTCAAAAATTTCTCGGCCTCTAACTAATTTATTACAAAAAGATATACCATTTGTCTTTGATGATGATTGTGTACAAGCATTTGAAATACTTAAGAAAGCATTGATCTCTGCACCTATTGTTCATCCACCTGATTGGAATTTACCCTTTGAAATTATGTGTGATGCTAGTGATTATGCTGTAGGCGCTGTTCTAGGGCAAAGAGTTGATAAGAAATTAAATGTTATCCATTATGCTAGTAAGACCGTACACAATGCTCAAAGGAATTATGCTACTACTGAAAAAGAACGGTTAGCAGTTGTATTTGCTTGTGATAAGTTCAGACCTTATATTATTGATTCTAAAGTAACTATTCACATTGATCATGCTGCTATTAAATATCTGATGGAAAAGAAAGATGCTAAACCTAGACTTATTAGATGGGTTCTCTTGCTACAAGAATTTGATTTGCATATTGTTGATAGAAAGGGAGTTGAGAACCCCGTTGCAGACAACTTGTCTAGGTTAGAAAATGTTCTTGATGACCCACTACCTATTGATGATAGCTTCCCTGATGAACAATTAAATGTCATAAATACTTCTCGTAGTACTCCATGGTATGCTGATTATGCTAATTACATTGTTGCTAATTTATACCACCTAGTTTCACATACCAACAAAAGAAATATTTCTTCTATGATTTGAGACATTACTTTTGGGATGACCCACATCTTTATAAAGAAGGAGTAGATGGTGTTATTAGACGTTGTGTACCTCAGCATGAACAGGAACAGATCCTACGCAAGTTTCACTCCGAAGCTTATGGAGGACACCACGCTGGAGATAGGACTGCACATAAGGTATTGCAATCTGGTTTTTATTGGCCTACTCTCTTCAAGGATGCCCGTAAGTTTGTTTTATCTTGTGATGAATGTCAAAGAATCGGTAATATTAGTAGACGTCGAGAAATGCCTATGAATTGTTCACTTGTTATTGAACCATTTGATGTTTGGGGCTTTGATTATATGGGACCTTTTCCTGCCTCTAATGGGTATACACATATTTTAGTTGTTGTTGACTATGTTACTAAGTGGGTGGAAGCTATTCCAACTAGTAGTGCTGATCATAACACTTCTATTAAAATGCTTAAAGAAGTTATTTTTCTGAGGTTTGGAGTCCCTAGATATTTAATGACTGATGGTGGTTCACATTTTATTCATGGTGCTTTCCGTAAGATGCTTGCTAAGTATGATGTTAATCATAGAATTGCATCTCCATATCATCCACAGTCTAGTAGTCAAGTAGAATTGAGTAATAGGCAGCTCAAATTAATTTTGCAGAAGACTGTCAATAGGTCTAGAAAGAATTGGTCAAAGAAACTTGATGATGCATTATGGGCCTATAGAACTGCATATAAAAATCCTATGGGTATGTCTCCGTATAAAATGGTTTATGGAAAAGCATGTCACTTACCTCTCGAACTTGAACATAAGGCATATTGGGCTATTAAAGAGCTCAACTATGATTTCAAACTTGCCGGTGAGAAGAAATTATTTGATATTAGCTCACTTGATGAATGGAGAACCCAAGCTTATGAAAATGCCAAGTTGTTTAAAGAAAAAGTGAAAAGATGGCATGACAAAAGGATACAAAAGCATGAGTTTAATGTAGGTGATTATGTATTGCTATACAACTCTTGTTTAAGATTTTTTGCAGGAAAACTTCTCTCTAAATGGGAAGACCCCTACGTTATCGAGGAGGTCTATCGTTCCGATGCCATAAAAATCAATAACTTCGAAGGCACAAATCCGAAGGTGGTAAACGGTCAAAGAATCAAACATTATATCTCAGGTAATCCTATAAATGTTGAAACCAATGTTATTGAAACCGTAACCCCGAAGGAATACATAAGAGACACTTTCCAGAACGTTTGAGACTCCAAAAAGGAATAGGTATATGGTACGGTAAGTAAACCGACTCCAAAACAATTTTAAAGGCAATATATCCCCGTTTTGGAATATTTAGAAAAATAGAAAAATAAGTAGCAGTCCGAGAAGGACACGAGGGCCCCAGGAGGGTGGAGGGCGCGCCCTACCCCCCTGGGCGCGCCCCCCTACCTCGAGGGCACCTCGTGTGCCTTCCGGACTCCGTTTTCTTGCACAATACGTATTTTGGTCGATAAAAATGCATTATATATTCTCCCGGAAGTTTTGACTCCCGTATCACGCAAATATCCTCTATTCCTGTTTCGAGCTGTTCTCTGTCAGGGTTGCCAAGGCCAGGCATCATGTCGTCCCCCTCCTCCAACAATGGTGACAAAGATGCTTGGCTAATGAAGATAGAGCTGAAGAGGGAAGAACCCATGGAGATTAACAAGGATGAAGGGATCAAGAAGGCCATGGAGAACCAAGCTCCAGCAGCAGAAGACATCCTTCAACTTGATCACAATCTTCTTACCCCAACTGAGATCGAAGCTTTCAAGATGATTGAGTTAGCTCATATTCAAAACAAGTATCTCACAAGTGAAAATGATTTATTGAAGGAGCATATCGTTGCACTCAAGGGCATTATTTGCAAGTTGGAGGACCTCTTACGCTCGATGTGCAACTATCCATCATCTCCACCTTCTTCCCCGACAACAAAGGAGACATTATCACATGGGTATGGGCACTCCCCTTGGAAACTGCCAATCTTGGGGGAGGTGCCCCGGTATCGTATCACAATCGCATATCCTATCTTTACCATTTTTCTTAGTTCGATCCTATTAGTAGTATCTTGATCTAGTAGAATAAAGTTTATGGCATGATCTAGTTTTGAGTTTTGCTTTATGATCTCTCTATGTAATCGAGTCCGTGAGCTATATAATAAAGATTAGTGTTGAGTCAAGGGCTTGATTGTTTTGCCATGACCTTGAGTGAATAAAAGAAAATAAGAAAAAGAATAAAAAGAAACAAAGAGATCATATTGATCTTATTGAGAGTAATGACTTCACATAGAAGAGTATGATGATTAAAAGTTGTTGGGAGTTGGCAAACATAGCTTTGGTCATCGTTGCAATTAATAGGAAGTAATAAAGAAAGAGAGTATAAATATACTATTATTGACATCTTTTATGATTGGGATCACTCATTAAAATATGACATGCTAAAGAGTTGATGTTGGACAAGGAAGACAACGTAATAGGTTATGTTTTCTTATATCTGAGATAAAGTATATTGTCATGGATCATCCAACATGTTGAGCTTGCCTTTCCCCCTCATGCTAGCGAAATTCTCAGCACCAAGTAGAGATACTACTTGTGCTTCCAAAACCCTTAAACCAGTTTTGCCATGAGAGTCCACCATACCTACCTATGGATTGAGTAAGATCCTTCAAGTAAGTTGTCATCGGTGCAAAGCAATAAAAATTTCTCTCTAAATATGTATGACTTATTAGTGTGGGAGAAAATAAGCTTTATACGATCTTGTGATGTGGAAGAAATAAAAGCGACGGACTGCATTATAAAGTTTCATATCACAAGGGGCAATATAAAGTGACGTTCTTTCGCATTAAGATTTTGTGCATCCAACCATAAAAGCGCATGGCAACCTCTACTTCCCTCTGCGAAGGGCCCATCTTTTATTATCATCTCCTACCTTATACAAGAGTCATGGTGATCTTCACCTTTCCTTTTTCATTTTATCCTTTGGCAAGCACAGTATGTTGGAAAGATCCTGATTGATATATCTAATTGGATGTAGGGGGGCATGAGTTATTATTGTTGACATTACCCTTGAGGTAAAAGGTTGGGAGGCGAAACTATAAGCCCCTATCTTTCTCTGTGTCCGGTTAAAACTCCGTAACCACAAGTATCGCGTGAGTGTTAGCAATTATGAAAGACTAAATGATAGTTGAGTATGTGGACTTGCTATTAAGCTCTGACATAGACTCTTTTTGATGTTATGATAAATTACAATTGCTTCAATGACTGAGATTATAGTTTGTTGGTTCTCAATAAATTTTATGATTCGTACTCTGCATTGTGAATGGATTATTACTTGAACATAAGAAATCATATGACAATATCTATATATGTTGCTGTTATGAGAATAATCATGACACCTTCATGTCCGTATTTTATTTTTATCGACACCTCTACCTCTAAACATGGGGACATATTTATCGTTATCGGCTTCCGCTTGAGGACAAGCAAGGTCTAAGCTTGGGGGAGTTGATACGTCCATTTTGCATCATGCTTTTATATCGATATTTATTGCATTATGGGCTGTTATTACACGTTATGTTACAATACCTATGCCTATTCTCTCTTATTTTACAAGGTTTACATAAAGAGGGAGAATCTTGTGGCAATTGGAATTCAATTTGGAAAAGGAGCAAATATTAGAGACCTATTCTGCACAACTCCAAAAGTCCTGAAACTCCACGAAAGTCATTTTTGGAAATAATAAAAAATATTGAGCGGAAGAAGTTCACCAGAGGGGGACCCACCTGGCCACGACGGTGGGGGGTGCGCCCTACCCCCCAGGGCGCGCCCCCTACCTCATGGGCCCGCTGTTGGCTCTCCGATGGCCATCTTCTGCTATATGAGGTCTTTCGTCAAGGAAAAAATCATAAGAAACCTTTAGGGACGAAACTCCGCCACCACGAGGCGGAACTCTTGAGAACCAATCTAGGGCTCCGTGAGCTGTTCTCCCGGGGACACTTCCCTCCGGGAGGGGGAAATCATCGCCATCGTCATCACCAATGCTCCTCTCATTAGGAGAGGGCAATCTCCATCAACATCTTCACCAGCACCATCTCATCTCAAAACCCTAGTTCATCTCTTGTATCCAATTCTTGCCTCCAAGTCCGGGATTGGTACTAGTAGGTTGCTGGTAGTGTTGATTACTCCTTGTAGTTGATGCTAGTTGGTTTATTTGGTGGAAAATCATATGTTCACATCCTTTATGCATATTAATACCCCTCTGATTATGAACATGAATATGCTTTGTGAGTAGTTACGTTTGTTCCTGAGGACATGGGAGAAGTCTTGCTATTAGTAGTCATATGAATTTGGTATTCGTTCGACATTTTGATGAGATGTATGTTGTCTAGCCTCTAGTGGTGTTATGTGAACGTCGACTACATAACACTTCACCATTATTTGGGCCTAGAGGAAGGCATTGGGAAGTAATAAGTAGATGATGGGTTGCTAGAGTGACCGAAGCTTAAACCCTAGTTTATGCGTTGCTTCGTAAGGGGCTGATTTGGATCCATATGTTTCATGCTATGGTTAGGTTTACCTTAATACTTTTGTTGTAGTTGCGGATGCTTGCAATAAAGGTTAATCATAAGTGGGATGCTTGTTCAAGTAAGAACGGAACCCAAGCACCGGTCCACCCACATATCAAGTTATCAAAGTACCGAACGTGAATCATATGAACGTGATGAAAACTAGCTTGACGATATTCCCATGTGTCCTCGAGAGCGATTTTCCTTATATAAGAGTTTGTCCAGGCTTGTCCTTTACTACAAAAAGGATTGGGCCACCTTGCTGCACTTTATTTACTTTTATTACTTGTTGCTTGTAACAAATTATCTTATCACAAAACTATCTGTTACCACTTATTTCAGTACTTGCAGAGAATACCTTGCTGAAAACCGCTTATCATTTCCTTCTGCTCCTCGTTGCGTTCGACACTCTTACTTATCAAAAGGACTACGATAGATCCCCTATACTTGTGGGTCATCAGTGGTATAGAATATGATGGTGGGGGTTATGTGGAGAAGACAAAAAAGGAGAAAGTCTCACATCGACGTGGCTAATCAACGGGCTATGGAGATGCCCATCAATTAATGTCAATGTGAGGAGTAGGTATAGCCATGCAACGGATGCACTAGAGCTATAAGTGTATGAAATCTCGAACTGAAACTAAGTGGGTGTGCATCCAACTTGCTTGCTCATGAAGACCTAGGGCATTTGAGGAAGCCCATCGTTGGAATATACAAGCCAAGTTCTATAATGAAAATTCCCACTAGTATATGAAAGTGATAACTCAAGAGACTCTCTATATGAAGAACATGGTGCTACTTTGAAGCACAAGTTTGGTAAAAGGATAGTAACATTGCCCCTTCTCTTTTTTTCTCTCATTTTTTTGTTTTTTTCCTTCTCTTTTTTTGGCCTTTCTCTTTTTTATATTTTTTTTTCGTCCGGAGTCTCAACCCGACTTGTGGGGGGATCATACTCTCCATCATCCTTTCCTCACTGGGGCAATGCTCTAATAATGATGATCATCACACTTTTATTTACTTACAACTCAATATTACAACTCGATACTAGAAGAAAGATATGACTCTATATGAATGCCTCCGGCGGTGTACTGGGATGTGCAACAATCTAGCGTAGCAATGACATCAAAAAACGGACAAGCCATGAAAACATCATGCTAGCTATCTTACGATCATGCAAAGCAATATGGCAATAAATGCTCAAGTCATGTATATGATGATGATGGGAGTTGCATGGAAATATATCCCGCAATGGCTATGGAAAGGCCATGATAGGTAGGTATGGTGGCTGTTTTGAGGAAGATATAATGAGGCTTATGTGTGATAAAGCGTATCATATCACAGGGTTTGGATGCACCGGCGAAGTTTGCACCAACTCTCGAGGTGAGAGAGGGCAATGCACGGTACCGAAAAGGCTAGCAATGATGGAAGGGTGAGAGTGCGTATAATCCATGGACACACATTAGTCATAAAGAACTCATATACTTATTGCAACAGTCTATTAGCCCTTCAAGCAAAGTACTACTATGCATGCCCCTAGGGGGATAGATTGGTAGGAAAAGACCATCGCTCGTCCCCGACCACCACTCATAAGGAAGACAATCAATAAATACCTCATGCTCCAACTTCGTTACATAACGGTTCACCATACGTGCATGCTACGGGAATCACAAACCTCAACACAACTATTTCTACAATCCACAACCACCCACTATCATGGCTCTAATATCACCATCTTTATATCGCAAAACTATTGCAAGGAATCAAACATGTCATATTCAGTGATCTACAAGTTTTATGTAGGATTTTATGACTAACCATGTGAATGACCAATTCCTGTCATCTCTCTAAATAGATATAAGTGAAGAAAGAGAGTTTAATTCTTTCTACAAAAGATATGCCCACGCTCTAACAAATATAAGTGAAGAAAAAGAGCATTCTACAAATGGCGGTTGTCTAAGTGAAGAGAAACATGCAATCCAAACTTCAAATGATATAAGTGAAGCACATGAAGCATTCTATAAAGCCATACTCAAAAGATATAAGTGAAGTGCAAAGAGCATTCTATAAATCAACCAAGGACTATCTCATACCGGCATGGTTCATAAAAGAAAAAAAATGAAAACTAAAGCAAAATACGCTCCAAGATTTGCACATATCGCATGAACGAAACGAACCCGAAAACATACCGATACTTGTTGAAGAAAGAGGGGATGCCTTCCAGGGCATCCCCAAGCTTACACGCTTGAGTCTCCTTGAATATTTACTTGGGGTGCCTTGGGCATCCCCAAGCTTGAGCTCTTGCCTCTCTTCCTTCTTCTCATATCAAGACCTTCTCGATCATCGAACACTTCATCCACACAAAACTTCGACAGAAAACTCGGTAAGATCCGTTAGTATAATAAAGCAAATCACTACTCTAAGTACTGTTGCAAGCAAATTCATATTTTGTTTTTGCATTGTGTCTACTGTAGCATAGCTTTTTCATGGCTTAATCCACTGATATAAATTGATAGTTTCATCAAAACAAGCAAACTATGCATCAAAAACAGAATCTGTCTAAAACAGAAGAGTCTGTAATAACCTGAACATTAACCATAATTCTGATACTTTAAAAATTCTGCCAAAATTAGGAAAAATAAAAAATTTGTGTATAAAGACAGTGCAAAAAGAATAAGAACTATTTAACATTCCAGTAAAAAATTAAAAACCACGCACTACAGCCAAAGTTTCTGTCCTGCACCGCACAAACCAACAAGCACTGTAAACATCCTAAAGGCAAACCTTGGCACATTATTTTTATTTCTAAACTTTATAGAAGCACACAAAAGAAATAAATGACTCTCTAAAACTTCTGGGTTGTCTCCCTGGCAGCGCTTTCTTTAAAGCCATTAAGCTAGGCATATAGTGCTCAAGTAGTGAATCCACCCGGATCCCAAGGTATATCAAAGCCAATTTTAATTAGCAATGATTTGGCATTTAGTAGTGAGCACAAGGCAACATATATCATGCAACAACGAAGTCTAACTCTCTTCCTATGCATCGGCATGTCATAAAAGAACTATTCATGCATACAAAGTAAAGGCCAATGCATAGTATAAACAGTTTCTTGCAATTTTATCGTGTTGGAAACATAGAGAGGTGGAGATATAGTTCCTCTCTCATAATAATTGCAAGTAGGAGCAGCAAGCACATGCATATTATATTCATCAAAATCATCATGTGCAACGGTATAAGGCAACCCATCAATATGATCCTTAATAAGGGTAAACTTCTCCGATATAGTGTAGTTTGGAGAATTCAAAAAGATAATAGGACTATCATGTGCGGGTGCAATAGCAACAATTTCATGTTTAACATAAGGAACTATAGCAAGTTCATCTCCATAAGCATAATTCATATTGGCATCTTGGCCACAAGCATCATCAAAAAGGGATATTTCAAGAGAATCAACGGGATCATAATAGTCATCATAACAATCATCCTTCGTAAGCACGAAGGAAATTAAACAATGTATGAGTTGAAGAGTTACTCTCATTAGAAGGTGGGCACGGGTAGCTAATCCGCTCTTCCTCCTTTTGTTCTTCGCTCTCCTCATCATCTTTTTCATCCAATGAGCTCACAGTTTCATCAATTTCTTCTTCCATAGACTCCTGCAAAATATTAATCTCTTCTTGGACAGCGGAGTAGTCCTCAATATATGGTTCAACATAGGCATTAGAAGCATAATTATCATAGCAATATTTAAGTATGGCAAAATTTTCAGATTTGTAAAGAGCAGCACCATACTTTTCAATCAAAGAAGCAATTTCATAAGCACCCTTAAAAGCAACAAATTATTCTATTTGTTGAACATCATAGTAGTTGTAAACACCCTTAGCATACGAAGATATGATTCCATTATCACTAAACTCACATTGATAGGGAAGGTGTTTCTTAGGGTTTTCAGAGCAACAAGTAAAATCATATATTTCACATAAATTCCAAGCATAGCATTGCAAACGATGAATTTGACCCAGTAAAAGTTTCCCTTTTTCAGATATCTGATTATGCACATAACAGGCATGCTCGTCTAAAGATTTTCCCTCAACTAAGCTAGTTGGGGTTTCAGCACGAGCACAAAGGGATCGAAGATGATCCAAGTAATAAGCTTCAGGAGTGTGATAGATTTTGAGTGGTTCTTCAACCATTGGTTCAATAGGTACAACTAATTTTTTTGGTATTTTGCGTTTCCTACCCATAACTAAAGATAGAAAACAACTAAGAACAGCAAATAAAAATTACTTAGTGATAAAGCAAACAAGCACACAGGAGAATATTCGCCCCATGCTATTGCTCCCCGGCAACGACGCCAGATAAAAGGTCCTAATAACCCACAAGTATAGGGGATCAATTGTAGCCTCTTTCGGTAATAAGAGTGTCGAACCCAACGAGGAGCTTAAGGTAGAACAAATATTCCCTCAAGTTCTATCGACCATCGATACAACTCTACGCACACTTAACGTTTGCTTTACCTAGAACAAGTATGAAACTAGAAGTACTTTGTAGGTGTTTTTGGATAGGTTTGCAAGAAGATAAGAGCACGTAAATAAAAAGTAGGGGCTGTTTAAGTAAAGAAGCAATAAAGTAAATATAGGGAGTGTGGAAAAGTGGTGGTAGGAGTTGCGAAATTGTCCCTAAGCAATTGACTACTTTACTAGACCGATTGCAAGTTTTATGTGGGAGAGGCCACTGCTAGCATGTCATCCCTTACTTGGAATTCTATGTACTTATGATTGGAACTATTAGCAAGCATCCGCAACTACTAACGTTCATTAAGGTAAAACCAACCATAGCATTAAGATATATTGGTCCTCCTTCAATCCCGTATGCATCAATTTCTATGCTAGGCTGAAGCTTCTGTCACCCTTGCCCTCCAATACATAGTCCTATCAACATATAACTAACCCTATGGTGTGATCCACGCACGCTCATATGATGGGCACCAAAGGACAGCAACATAGCCACAAGCAAATTAAATCAATCATAGCAATTCATCAACCACCCGATAGGACAACGAAAATCTACTCGGACATCATAGGATGGCAACACATCATTGGATAATAATATGAAGCATAAAGCACCATGATCAAGTAGAGGGTACAGCGGGTTGCGGGAGAGTGTACCGCTGTAGATAGAGGGGGAAGGTGATGGATATGTTGGTGAAGATGGCGGAGGTGTTGGTGTAGATCGCGGTGATGATGATAGCCCCCGGCGGCGTTCCGGCACCACCGGAAGCGAGGGGGAGAGAGCCCCCCTCCTTATTCTTCTTCCTTGACCTTCTCCCTAGATGGGCGAAGGGTTTCCCCTCTGGTCCATGGTCTCCATGGCGTGAGAGGGGCGAGATCCCCTCCGAGATTGGATCTGTCTCTCTGTCTCTATTTGTTTCTGCGTTCCCAGATTCTGCCCTGGCACCGTTTCTTTTATATCCGGAGATTCGTAACTCCGATTGGGGTGAATCTTTCGCCCAGATCTTTCTCATAAAATTAGCTTTCTTGCGGCAAAAGAAGAGCATCAACCGCCTTACGGGGTGCCCACGAGGGTCCAGGGCATGCCTGCCCCCCTGGGGCGCGCCCCCTGCCTCATGGCCCCCTCGGGCACCGTCTCGCGTTGATTTTACTTCCCAAAAATCATAAATATTCCAAAATAATTCTCTGTCCGTTTTTATCCCGTTTTGACTCCGTTTGATATTGGATTTCTGCGAAACATAAAACATGCAACAAACAGGAACTGGCACTGGGCACTGGATCAATATGTTAGTCCCAAAAATAGTATAAAAAGTTGCCAAAAAGTATATGAAAGTTGTATAATATTAGCATGGAACAATAAAAAGTTATAGATACGGCAGAGACGTATCACTGGCACGCCACCTCGTTCTAGAAGGACCTAAATCCATGACAGCCGTTACCGCTCTAATGACCCGCTTTTGCGCGGGAGAAGACAACTGGCTCGCTCGTAGAAGGCGCAGCGCCGGCGACTCGGGCACTTCCAAAATCCGAGACGGCAATGGCAAGCCATGACGAAGCAAACACAACAGTCGCAATGATAATGAAAGATCACGCGACACAACGGTCAACGCCGGATTTTGCAATCCCAAACCTGGTCAACGGAAAAAGCTATTCAAGGCGAACTGAGACGGGCCATCCAACCTAGACATGATATTTGACCGACCCTGCCAGATTCACGACCACCCCGATAAACCAGCTAATCATACCAACAGAAGCTGTTGGGTCTTCAAGCAGGCCGGCAAGCTCAACGTCGAACACAAGGGGAGGAGGCCGCCAGGCGATAGGGACGACGGAGGGGTTCACCAACCAAATACCGGAGGTCAGAAGCAATTTCCCCCCGAGGATCGACCAATCCGGAGCGGAAATAGCAGTTCGGCTTCCGCCGCCCACCTCATATACCCACAAAATTTGTATCGCGCATACATCACTACGCACTCGAGATACCATGGGCATTGGCGAAAGCACAATACAGACAAGCCTGCAAGCATTCCCGTAACATTTCTTATCTACTTTCTTTTTACTTCTTTCTTCATTATCTCTTAAAAACAGGTGACGCAAAGGACAAACATTTAAAACTGACTCTATCGGAGTTCGGATCCGTACACTCACCTAAGTGGCTACTTCCGTCAAGGATCCCCCCTCGCCGAGGACAGGCGGCGCATACGTGCGACAGGAGGTCCAAAATAACTTTTTGTAGACCGTACTCTTTATTTCTAGCCTGTAATATGCCTTTTTCCTCCGCCTTCGACCCCGGGCATGTCAAAAAGCCGGGGTTGTGGTCTTTATATATATAAAGTAATCATTGGCATATCGCTCAGGTCCCAGTAAACATTACACAAAGTAATCGTTCGTGTCTTTTCGCCAATGAATATGGCTCCTATGGTTGTTTCACAGATATACCTCGGCATAACCTGCCAGGGGCTCGGTATGGGAACAAATGAGTTGCCAACAAAGTCCGAACAACTTTACAAAGATACTTCGGCGTCATGAAGTTTGGCCTTATATGCATCAGCTCCGAATCATGTCTTGGGTCAATGGTTGGGTTGCCCGGCTCCTGTGCTTGCTACCTTACGTTCTGATCTATCGGCTAGGGTAGTAAAGGGAGAACTACTGCGATTGTGCTTCCAGTTCATCTGGTCAAGCACCTCAGTAGAGAAAGCCGAAAATCGATTGTCATGATGCTGCGAGAGATGGTCAACCACTCGATGACTTATCGGAATCTGTCGCGATTCCCTCTGTATCAAATGAAGTCGTACACATACCAGGGGCTATATCATAGTCCCCCCTATAAAACTCCTATGGCTAAGTGAAAGTGTTAACGCCCTATAGTCTGATTGCCTAGTTCGCCGCATTATCACCTCCTTCATGGACCAAGACGTTGGATCAAGAGTGATTAAATGCTTCTCCGAACACCCCTGTATTTCCTACGAGGGGGCTGAAGCTGATGACTGGAAAACATTCAGATTATATTAAAACAGCCGCACAGGAGGAATATAAGCTTTTGAGCAAAACATAAAAATAGATTAACTATAAAATTATCTTTTACAATTCTCATACACCTCACTTGAATATTATGTCCTTCGAGCATTGACCCTCTATCAAGCGGGCGGCCTCTAGGACGTCTTCAAAATAAAGCTCCGGTGCGTGACGGTCCTTGCCCTTGGGTGGACTCTTTGCTGCAACATCGATGGCCTCCATCTTCCCCCAGAATGTCTTGACACGGGAAAAGGCCATCCGTGCACCCTGAATGCACGCCGACTGCTTCACAGCGTCGATACGCGGCACCACATCAATGAGCCGCCGCACCAAGTCGAAGTAGCTATTCGGAACAGGCTCAGTCGGCCACAGCCGGATTATGACATTCTTCATGGCAGCGCCGGATATCCTATGAAGCTCGGCCCATTGAGACATCTGTTCATTCAGCAACAGAGGGCGCTTTGACACACCAAACTATGACCAGAAAAGCTTCTCCGTTGCATACCCCTCTCGCGCTTGGTAAAACTGCGCCGCATCGGAAGAACTCTTCGGCAAGTCTAAAAACTCGTCCGGAGAACTCCACACTTGGTTAAGCTGAGCATAGTTCGGATCGCCGAGCTTAGTGTGTAGCAAAAAGGGCTTACCGGCTGCAATCTCCCCAGCTTGCCGGATCTCCTCACGGGCTGCTCTGGATTCAGACCACACTTCTCTCGCCTCTCGTAAGGCCTTGGCAAGTTCAGCCGTTTTGGTCTCATTTTACTTCTCAAGAAGTTCACAGCGGCTAGCAGCATTTTTTTAATTCGAGTGCCAGCATGGATATCTTCTCCTCGTCTTGGCGCCGAGCAGCTTGTTCGGCTATTAACTCAGTCGATGCCTTTTCAGCAGCCGCATTACCGAACCGGGCCTGCTCCTTGGCCCGGGCAAGCTCCACCCAAAGAATTTCAGCGGCGGCAGCACCATCTGCAGTCATGCATATTCCAGTATATAACCTTCAGTGTCATGCTTATATCACAAAAATGTATGTGAAGGGACTACCCCAAATACATACCTTGCGACTCGTCCGGGCGCATATTGATTAACGCAATGTCATCCCCTGCCACATCAAGCTTCCGCTGCAGCTCGGCAATATCCGTAGTGTGGGAAGTAGCCAGGGGGGAAGCAGCCCATGTTTCAGTTAATCAGATTAGTCCTTGAGTATTTCTTCGTGATCCTCCGTTCGCCTCCCATGGGGAGCCAACCCGAGTCTCAGGGGCTACTACCTATACATAGGTGCATCTTTGCAAATAAAATATAGTTGAAAACATTACATTACAAACCTCGAAGCCTCTTAGCAGGCTCATGAAGGCTTCATTCAATCCGCTCTTTGCGGACAGAATCTTCTCAACCACCTTACCCATCAAGGTACGATGTTCCCCCGAGACAGATGCTTTTTGCAGCATATCCCTCAAGATATCCAGCGCCGACGGGTCTCCGGAAGCCGCTGTAGGAGCACGACCATCCTTTTGAAGGAACCCGTTGATACGTCTCCGTCGTATCTATAATTTTTTATTGTTCCATGCCAATATTCCACAACTTCCATATACTTCTTGGCAACTTTTTATACTGTTTTTGCGACTAACATATTGATCCAGTGCCCAGTGCCAGTTCTTGTCTGTTGCATGTTTTATGTTTCGCAGAATATCCATATCAAACAGAGTCCAAACGGGATAAAAACGGACGGAGCTTATTTTTGGAAAATATGGAAAATTTGGAAGGAAAATCAACGCGAACCAGTGACCGAGGTGGTCACGAGGCGGCGCGCGCCCTGGCGCGCCTACCCTCGTGAGCCCACCGTAAGGCGGTTGATGCTCTTCTTTGCCGCAAGAAAGCTAATATTCGGAAAAAAATCACGGCGAAGGTTTCAGGCCAATCGGAGTTACGGATCTCCATATATACGTGACGGTGAAACAGAGCCGAGTAACGCAGAAACAGAGAGATAGATCCAATCTCGGAGGGGCTCTCGCCCCTCCCAAGCCATGGGAGCCAAGAACCAGAGGGGAAACCCTTCTCCCATCTAGGGAGGAGGTCAAGGAAGAAGAAGAAGAAGGGAGCATGTCGGTGTCAAAACCGGCGGATCTCGGGTAGGGGGTCCCGAACTGTGCGTCTAGGCGGATGGTAACAGGAGACAAGGGACACGATGTTTTACCCAGGTTCGGGCCCTCTTGATGGAGGTAAAACCCTACGTCCTGCTTGATTAATATTGATGATGTGTGTTACAAGACTGGATCTACCACGAGATCAAAGAGGCTAAAACCTAGAAGCTAGCCTATGGTATGATTGTTCTTCGTCCTATGGACTAAAGCCATCTGGTTTATATAGACACCGGAGAGGGCTAGGGTTACACAGAGTCGGTTACAATGGTAGGAGATCTACATATCCGTATCGCCAAGCTTGCCTTCCACGCCAAGGAAAGTCCCATCCGGACACGGGACGAAGTCTTCAATCTTGTATCTTCATAGTCTTGGAGTCCGCCGATGATGATAGTTCGCTATCCGGACACCCCTAGTCCGGAACTCCCTCGAGTCTCCTGAACCAGGCTTCAATGACGCACGAGTCCGGCGCATATTGTTTTCGGCATTGCAAGGCGGGTTCTTCCTCCGAATAATTTATAGAAGATTGTGAACACCGGGATAGTGTCCGCTCTGCAAAGATAAATTCCACGTACCACCGTAGAGAGAATAATATTACACAAGTTCAATCTGCTGAAGTATTTAGTGGCGTGACGTCATGCCATTACCAAGCCTTTACTCGTTTTTATTTGTTCCACCTCCGTGCGTTTAGCGAGGCGGTTTCCTTGGCACGTCTTGTCGAAGCAGAGATCGTGTTCCCCTTATTCCGGGATTCCCGTCAATATGGACATGGGTAACCCAACCGTGCCCGTTGGCCTGCCTTCTCTATCAAAGGCGAGTCCTAATCGACCACGGGGTGGGCTCTTGATATTCAACCTCTTTATAATGAGACGAAGGCCCTCTTCTTTTTACACCCTCCATCGAGTTCGCCTCGCGCTTCGAGTTCCAACACCCAAAGCTTCAGATTTAGGCGCTTCGGACTTTCGACGATGTCCGGCTCCGACCACCATGGCCGATGGATGTCTTCCTCCGTCATAGAAGAGGATGTGCTAAAGCTGCGAGACGCCAGGTATCTAACCGGCGAGATCTCGCATAGGCTGCCTGCTCCAGGGCAGGTCATTCCCACTCCTGAGCCCAGCGAGAACGTGGTCTTCGTGTCCCACTTCCTTCGGGGTTTAGGCTTCCCGATGGATCCCTTTGTGCGGGGGCTCATGTTTTATTATGGGCTGGAATTCCACGGCTTGAATCTGGAGTCCATCCTCCATATCTCGTCATTCATTGTCGTATGTGAGGCCTTCCTCCATATTACCCCCCACTTTGGATTGTGGCTCAAAACCTTCAAGGTGGAGCCAAAGGCGATCAAGGGCAGCAAGCAGAGTGCGGAGGGGCAGTCATAAGCAAATGTGCTGATGTTCCGTGGCCCGAGGGCTCTTTTCAAGGGGAGCTTGGTTTGTGGCAACGGGAGTGGTTTTATATCTCCGCTCCCAAGGGCACCAAATGGGCAGCGCCCCGCCTTCCGCCAGTCCACCACAGCGGCTGGCATCATGGGTCAGCAAGGGGCTCGACTGGGGGCCATCCAAGGACGTTCCCCTGCTGCAGGGCCGTATTCAAGATCTCCAGGAAAGAGGGATCAATCTTGTTGCAGTGGCGTAGGTTATGGTGATCCGGCGCCTTCAGCCCTGCAAACGTCGCCCCATCCGCCTGTGGGAATTCAATCCGGAGGGACCACGAGCTCTCCAAAATTTCATGGGCACGACGCCCGTGGAGATGTATGAACTGTTCTTTGGACCACAAGAGAAGTGTCCGGACTTGACCGAGGACGCAGGACTAAGCTGTAATCGCCCAGATACTCAAGTAAGTAGTCCTGTAACCGGACAAGCTGTTCATTCATTTATTTCATATATATGCCCTTTAAAGGAGCCATTTCTTGAACATGAGTGGATAGCCAAGGCAAAGTTAATAAGGTGTCCGGCTCCCCTCCCCGAGACCGCGCCAGATCCCATGCTGACCAAGATGTTGAAGGTCGCGCCTTTTGAAGAAGGCGAAGGGGGAGCGGGAAGCAACTGCTTTATGAAGGAGGCTATCAAGGAAGGAGGGATTAAGAGTCCCGCCTTCCGAGGAGAGAAGAGGACCGCTTGGAAGACCCGGAGGTCAAGGCCTCAAAGAGGGGAAGGAATCTCCGGCAGAGAGTCCGCGCTGGGAAGTAACCCAGCCGCATTATTTCCCGAGGATCAGCCTCCAATGAGCCGTAAGTAGAAAGAAGGGGTCTTGTAAATAAGGAACATCCTGTGTTTATTCATGAGGATAACCGAAATTGTACCTTGTAGTTCGGACCTCGGCCCTTCTCAGCAGAGCTCGTCTTGAGGATCTTCTTCCGGAGATGATGGAGAGCCAACGCCTCCACCTATCACATCCTCATGTGAAGCGGACTGACCCGGAGGTGTCGTCGCGGAGGGTTCCCCAAATCGGCGGGGCCGGAAGATGCAGAGCCAAGTGGCGTGCGGTCGGAGAAGTGAAGGATCTGCTCGGGCAAGCGGATATTTTAAGATCACCGTGCTCTAATGGGTACGGTGATTGAAAGAATTGCATCCGCATGAGCGGATTACATGAAGCCGTCGAAGCTTCTTGGCGACGGGTTTGAGGTACGCAGAAATGATGTACCTTCTAACAGTTATGCATATAAAATGCTACTGTATAGATAGTAGCCCTGAGACTTGGTATCTTTGTCGAAAACGACAGCGTGCCTAGGATCATAATCTCAGTTATTAACTGTCGCCTTTCCTATGCAGGTGGCGGAACGTTCGATGGCCATCCAGACTGATGGATTCGCCGAGCTGAAGAAGCAACTAGATGCTGCAGATGCGGACATCTCGCTGGTCAATAAACGACTTGATGAGTCACAAGGTATGTGGTTGCTCCGCGGTCGCTTAGTAAGGGAGCTGATGCCCATTCCTTACAAGTTGTATGCTTGATGCAGATGGTGTTGCTGCTGTGGAAGACCTTCGAGCAGAACTTGCTCGGGCCAAGGAGCAAGCCAGAAAAAGTGAGGCGGCTGCCTTGAAGGCATCGAAAGAGCTAGAAGCCAAGAAGGCTGCTCACTGCCGAAGCAGGGAGGAGATGGCCGGAATGGCCATGAAATTAAAAGTTGCTACCGACCTCCTGGAGGTTCTTGAAGGAGAATGCCAAGCGGAGCAAGAGGACCTGAAGAAGGCCGATGCCGAAGCCAAGGATGCCCGTAGTGCGATGCGGGCTATGAAGGAGGAACTGCGTCAGGTCGAAGACATTGTGGCTGGAAAGCCCTTTATGCTGCGTAGGAAGTTCACGGATCCGAAGTATGCTCAGCTGGGCCGTTTGTACGGTGCGGAGGATCCTTATTTGGACTTGGCGACGAGTGCGGCGGACGCAGTCGTACACTTTCGAAGCCAGGAGGATCATGAAATGGAAGAGCTTTTTTGGTCTCAATTCCATAGTTTGGAGCGTCCACTTCCGTTGAGTGATCGGCTGGTTGAGTGGGCTGAGCTGAATAGATTGTCCGGACTAGCCATGACGGATGTGGTCGCTCATCTGTGGCCGAAAAGGCCCAAGCCGAAGAGTTATTTTGGCTTGTTGCAGCAATTCATTTGGGAATTGCCGCATACTAAGGCGATGAAGCGGTCGGCATGCATAGAAGCTGCACGTATGGCTCGCCCGTGGTAAAACACACTGGGCGGAGATGGATGCCACCGCTGTTGCATCCCGGGGTTCGGACAAAAGCCGATTCCCCACCGAGCATTACTTTGAGGAGGTCCTGCAGGGCGCTCGTATAATAGAGTCGCAGTGCTCGAAAGATGTTATGTTTGAATGACATGTATGATTTCTAGGATCATGTTTATAATGCAATGACTTTTTATACTTGTGTGTTCAAGTATTGAACTATCTCCTGTGCGGCCGTATATGTATGTATAATTTGAAAGATGGCAGTCTTTGGCTTCAGCCCCCACGCACATGGTGCGGGGGTGTTTGCAAAAAGAAAAACGCTTTTTCACACTTAATCCAACGTCTTGGTCCTTTTAAGGAGGTGATAGCGTAGCAAACTAGGCAACCGGACTATAATGCTTTATCACTTTCACTTAGCCATAGGAGCTCGAATGTGGGGCTACTATATAGCCCATGATGGCACCGCCTTCTCGAACTTCGGCGGCGTATGTGCTCGACCGAAGCGGTCCTTCGTCAAGGCGGAGGAATTCTAAACATTCCAATGGTCGATCGAGTGGTTGACCAGTCTCTCGCTATATCATGACAGTCAGTTTTCGGCTTTCTCTACTGAGGTGCTCTCCCGGTCGAACCGGGGCACAATCGCAGTAGTTCTCCGGGTGCCGCGTTAGCCGATGATACGGAACGTAAGGCAGCAAAACACAGGAGCCGGGCAAACCCAACATTTCACCAAAGACATGATTCGGAGCTGATGCATATAAGGCCCTAACTTCGAGACGCCGAACACTCCACGAGGTGTTCGGTCTTTATGATATCGGGCGAGAACAAAGCCCTAAGCCCCTAGTGTCCGTGCAGGCGGGAACTTCCGACGCGCCGATGCCAAAACGCCACCTCCTCCTCGGCTCGTAGAGAACCGGGGATGTGTATCAACAAGAGACAGTAAGAAAGGTTTACGCAGGTCTTAATCTGAAAAGAATCCTTGCAACGGGTCCCTCTTGCGCGTCTCGCTTTGTGTCTCCGTTGTCTTTGTATCCTCGGGGTGTAACACGTGCTTCATCTGTAAAAAGAGAAGGACTTAGTTTCTAAGAAATATCGTGCAAAAAATGTATGAAAATAAAGTATAATTTGGAAGATGAAGAAAGTTGAGCTTTATTGGCTTTCATCATTTATGCGCGCGCCCCCCAAAAAAAGGGGTATGCGGCTGGGAAGCCCCTTGTTAAGTTACGCCGGACTCGTCTAACCATGTCCGAGGTCTAAATGACCTGTTTTAGGGCTTTGACCTGCAAGGTCGGATTAATGTGTGGCTGTCGAGGCAGCCGCACATTCTCCGTGGTCGAGAGACACCTGAGTTTTGAGATTATGCCACGTGGACGGGCATTTTTAAGCGTAAGAGACGCGTAATGTGGTATTGCATTAAAGCGGGTGAAAGTTATGCCCCAAGATGGTGCTTAAGGGCTACTGCTAAATGGGGCGATGGGGAGTGAGCTTTTCGCGACGGTGGTTGTCGGATGAACCGAACACAACCTCTAGTGGTACAGAGCCTGTATAATAAAGAAGGCCTGGCGTCATTCCTTTGAAGGAAGTGCTGCTATAGCGAATTTTGGTAGGTTCTATCCCCATTATGCGGACGGTGTCCTGGTATGGCAGGTGCCGCTCTGTGTTATCACATGAAGTGAGTTTACTGTTTTGACTTCTAGTGGGAAAGTCTTCTGTTATCCGGCGTGCTGCTTGTGGGGTTCGTCGTCTTCGCTTGGTGTGTCGAGCCCCTTGTGTTCGGCGTTAAGTCGGCCGGACTGCTTGAAGACCCAACAATCTCTGTGGGTATGGTTTGCAGGCTTCCCGGAGGTACCATGTATTTGACACAGTCTATCTAGAATCTTGTTTAGGTTGGATAGCTCGTCACTGTTATCCTTTAGGGGCAGTGTTTTGTTGTTCGGCCGAGAGCTTTTGAATCCGGCGTTGACCGCCGTACTATTTGGGTCATTTTCCTTATTCCGGTGCTGATCTTTTCTGCGTCGTGATTTCCCATTTCCATCCCTGATTTCAGATGTACTCGGGTCGCTGGTGCTGCATCTAGCCAGCCAGCTGTCTTCCCCTGCGCAAAAGCGTGTCATGAGGCTTGTTTGTGCGGCCATTGTTCTTGGTTTTTCCTGGCCGAGGTGTCTGGCGAGCCATTCGTCTCGGACGTTGTGTTTAAAGGCCGCTAAGGCTTCAGCGTCCGGACAGTCGACTATTTGGTTCTTTTTAGTGAGGAACCTGTTCCAGAATTTGCGTGCTGACTTTTCGGGCTGTTGAGTTATGTGACTTAAATCGTCTACATCCGGAGGCCGGACATAAGTCCCCTAAAAATTTGCTCGAAACACATCCTCAAGCTCTTCCCAACTTCCAATCGTATTTTCTGGGAGGCTTTTAAGCCAATGCCGAGCCGGCCCTTTGAGCTTGAGGGTAGGTATTTTATGGCATGGAGATCGTCTCCTCTTGCCATATGTATGTGTAGGATATAATCCTCAATCCAGGACTCAAAGTGCATTGTTCCGTCGTATGCCTCTATGTTTACGAGGTTGAACTCACTGAAATCCATGATCCAGTACCTCGTCGGTAAAACATAGTGGGTGTGCGGCGCGCATGTATTTGGGTGTGCCGTTGTCTTCAAATGCTCGGCTGGTTGTGTTACTTCCTGGAGTCTTCTTTTTTGGCCCATAGATAGACCTGGTCGGGTTATCCTTTTTCCGAGGATCTTTATGCTGATCGTGTGCCGGCTTGTGTGCGGCGCCCCTTGTTGCTCTTGGCCTGTCATCTGGTCGTCTATCCGGCCAGGCGGCTTCTTTTTTTTTGACTGCAGGGGCTCTAAGGCCTCCTCGTTAAATTCGGGCAACAGCTTGCGCTTCGGGTAGCTCTTTGTCTGGTGACTAGTGCCATATTTATCTGCGGTGTTGAGTACTTTGCTCCATCTCATTCTGAGTGCGTCCTCCGCTGTTTTGAGCTTCCGCTTTTGCTTCTTCAAACTTCTTGCAGTGGCGACGAGCCTTTTATGAAGATTCATATGCTCTGGTGATGTGAGATCATCTTCGCCGGGATGGGTTGCTTGTCCAGTTCATGTCCGGTGGCTGCTTGTTGACATGTGCGTCGTCCACCGCTTCGCCTGCTCTAGGGCGGGTCCGTCAATGGGTGCCGCTTTTGTCGATGCGGTCTTGAGCGGCGCTTGCGTTGCCGCTTTGTTTGTTTGTTGGGGGAGTTGTCCTTCGCCACGTCCCGTTTTTCCTCATTGTCGCTTCCTTTTGGTGTATCCACCATGTATACGTTGTGAGCTGGGGTGGCTTTCCAGTGCCCGTTAGGCGCTGGTTCTTGGTCGTCTTCGGCATCGTCGTCCATACCGTCGATGTCTTCGGAGTCGTCGTCTAGCATGTCGGTTAGATCGTCGACAGCGGCTACCAAGTGGGTGGTGGGTGGGCTTTGAATTTCTTCGTCGTCCGCATCCAAACCTTCCTGACCGCAGTCCGGCCAGGGCTCTCCTGATAACGAGAGATACATTAGCGAACTCAAGATGTCGCTGAAAGGTGAGTGTTGAAAGATGTCCGCTGCGGTGAATTCCAAGACAGGCGCCCAACCGGATTCGATCGGAGGGGGCGCGGGAGGTTCGAAGTCCGGCACCTCGGAGTCGCAAGCTTTATGAGGGACAAGATCAGTGTTCGGCTCTATCGCCGTAGAGGTTGCAGCCCTCGAGGCGGTGTCTAGCCATCCGTCCCCGATCTGCGCAGCCGGCTCGAATTGAAGATCGGAGCGGTTCGAGTCACGGCCTCGTGGTCTTGTCTGCTGCGAGCTAAATCATGCTCGCCGTGTGATGCGGCACGCCGACTCCATCGAGGATCAAGTCCCCGCGGATGTCAGCCATGAAGTTCAAACTTCCAAATCGACTTGACGGCCAGGCGTAGCTTCGATCTGCTCCGGATGGCTGTTTAACCGGCCCGCGGTCGCGAAGCCACCGAATCTGAAGATCTGTCCGGGAAAAAGTCTCACCACTGGACTGCGTCGTTGATGATGGTCGAAGAAGCCATCGAGCCTATCGGTGGCGACACGGAGGAACTCTCAATGAAAGCACCAATGTCGGTGTCAAAACCGGCGGATCTCGGGTAGGGGTCCCGAATCGTGCGTCTAGGCGGATGGTAACGAGGAGACAAGGGACATGATGTTTTACCGAGTTCGGGCCCTCTTGATGGAGGTAAAACCCTACGTCCTGCTTGATTAATATTGATGATGTGTGTTACAAGACTGGATCTACCACGAGATCAAAGAGGCTAAACCCTAGAAGCTAGCCTATGGTATGATTGTTCTTCGTCCTATGGACTAAAGCCATCTGGTTTATATAGACACCGGAGAGGGCTAGGGTTACACAGAGTCGGTTACAATGGTAGGAGATCTACATATCCGTATTGCCAAGCTTGCCTTCCATGCCAAGGAAAGTCCCATCCGGACACGGGACGAAGTCTTCAATCTTGTATCTTCATAGTCTTGGAGTCCGGCCGATGATGATAGTTTCGGCTATCCGGACACCCCCTAGTCCGGAACTCCCTCAGAGCCTCTCTCCCCCTTGCTTCCAGTGGTGCCGGAGCGCTGCCGGGGGCCATCATCATCACCGCGATCTTCACCAACACCACCGTTTTCTTCACCAACATCTCCATCACCTTCCCCCCTCTATCTACAACAGTCCACTCTCCCGCAACCTGCTGTACCCTCTACTTGAACATGGTGCTTTATGCTTCATATTATTTTCCGATGATGTGTTGCCATCCTATGATGTCTGAGTAGATTTTCGTTGTCCTATCGGTGATTGATGAATTGCTATGATTGGTTTGAATTGCATATTTTACTATTGGTGTTGTCCTATTGTGCCCTCCATGTCGCGCAAGTGTGAGGGATTCCCGCTGTAGGGTTTGCAATATGTTTATGGTTTGCTTATGGTGGGTGGCGTGAGTGTGAAGCACAGACCGAGTAAGTAGGTTGTTTGTGTATGGGATAAAGGGGACTTGATACTTTAATGCTATGGTTGGGTTTTACCTTAATGAATCTTTAGTAGTTGTGGACGCTTGCTAGAGTTCCAATCATAAGTGCATATGATCCAAGTAGAGAAAGTATGGTAGCTTATGCCTCTCCCTCAAATAGAATTGCAATAGTGATTACCGGTCTAGTAACATAGTCAATTTCTTAGGGACAATTCCACAACTCCTACCACCACTTTTCCACACTCGCTATATTTACTTTAGTTGTGTCTTTATCTAAATAGCCCCTAGCTTTTATTTATGTGCTCTTTACTTTCTTGCAAGCTTATCCAAAAACACCTACAGAGTACTTCTAGTTTCATATCTGTTCTAGGTAAAGCGAACGTCAAGCGTGCGTAGAGTTGTATCGGTGGTCGATAGAACTTTAGGGAATATTTGTTCTACATTTAGCTCCTCATTGGGTTAAACACTCTTACTTATCGAAAACTGTTGCGATCCCCTATACTTGTGGGTTATCACCCATTCGCCCGTCTCCAGAATCATCGTTGGCTGAAAACCGGACAGTCCATGACCTTTATTATTGGCCCCTGAATCCCGAACGGTTAGAGGTCCACCTTCGGGTACCGCCTCCTTCATCCCCTGCAACGCTTGTTGATCAAGAATAACCCTCCAAGATGACACTTTGGAGTCATCCGCCTTATTGGGCGAGGAGGTCGGCGGAGACCTCTCGCTTTCCATCATCTCTGGGAGGAGATCTCCCAAAGAAGAAGATTGCCTAGAAAAACTCGGTTCCGGACTGTAAAAATACACAGGCACGTTACGTATCTCTTCGGTAACAGCAAAGAAGCGGGACGGTGTCAAAGTACCCCGGATTCACTTACGGTTTGGTTGAGGGCTTGTCCTCATGACGGAGCTGTTCACTGGCGTCGCCTTCCAATCCCGAGCCGCTCGACGGTGGCATCTTGCCTCTCTTAGGAGACTGCCCCTCCCAACCTTCGGAGGCGGCCCTTTTCCTCCTGAATGGAGAAGGGGCACTGGCTTCTCTTTCGCCTTTGTCTTCGGGCGACGAAATATCGATTTCTTTGGACTCAGTATCTAATTTACCTCCGGAACGAAGGTCACCCCGGGTCTTCTCACTTTCCACCTTGCCCTCCCCTGTCGGCGCCTGGTACGGTGTCGGTGCCAGCATCCTTGTTAACACGGGGTCCGCTGAGTCATCGAAAAGAGGGGCCGGACACCTAATCTGTTCCGCTTTCTTTATCCAGACCTGGAAGAAGATGGTTTGCTCAGTGTCTTACCACAGAATATCTGATTATGAGGTGTTCGCGACGAGTACTTCTTGGTGTCCGGATGGTTCTGATCTAGGCCAGTATCTTCGGTGATGTCCGGCCATTGTTTTCGTCTCCCAAAGAATAATTTCCACATTCCTTCGTGCGTAGTGCCGAAGAATTGCTGAAGAGTCCATGGCCCTTCTGGGTTAAACTCCCACAGGCGGAGAGGCCGTCGCTGCACGGGAGGGTCCGGCGGACTAGCATTACCTGAATAACCATGACAATATTGATATTATTTTCAATGAGGCTTCGGATGCGACTTTGCAGAGTGCGCACCTCGTCAACTGATCCCCAGTCCAACCCCTTAATAATCCACGATGCAAGCTGAATTGGGGGGCTGGATCAAAACGCAGGCGCAGCTGCCCACTTGGAACCACTGGGCTCGGTGATATAGAACCACTCCTGCTGCCATAAGTCGGAAGATTCTTTGAAAGATCCTTTTAGCGAGACAACGTTGGTAAGCTTGCTCACTGAGGCACCACCGCACTCCACCTGCTCCCCTTCTATCATTCGCGGTTTCACAGTGAAGGTCTTGAGCCACAAGCCGAAGTGTGGAGGAGTTCGGAGGAAGGCTTCGCACGTGACAATAAACACCGAGATGAGAAGAACAGAGTCCGGGGCAAGATCGTGCAAATCTAACCCGTAATAGAACATGAGCCCCCGGACGAAGGGATTGAGGGCGAACCCTAATCCTTGGAGGAACTGGGAAACGAGCACGACCCTCTCGCCAGATCTGGGGGTAGGGATAACCTGCTCCTCTGCAGGAAGCTGATCGAGGATTTCTGCGGTCAGGTATCTTGCTGACCGAAGCTTTGCGATACCCTCCTCTGTGACAGAAGAAGCCACCCACCAGCCTTGACGGCTGGATCCGGACATGACTGAGGCTTACGGGGTGAAACACAGGTGTTGGAACTCGAGGTAGTAAGAGTCGAGGAAGAAGCAAGCGCGGAGAGGAAAGGCAGGTCTATGCCCCTTTATAAAGGCCGAGAATATCGAATGCCTCCTCCCGGGCCTTAAAATTTGCCTATTCCCAAGGAGTTGTACCCTAAGGACGGTTGGGTTACCCACGTCCGTGTCGATAAAAGAATCCCTTAATAAGGGGACATGATCTCTACTTGGATAAGACATGTCAATGACAACCACGTTTCGGAACGTGGGGCCGCAGGCGAAACAACGGTTTGAAATAATAACCGGACTGACATAATGTCATGTTGTAAAAAAAGGGGGGTTGCCAGAGGATTGGGCTTATAAATTATCATGCCCTCTAGGAAGTGTATGCTGCTCGTGCTGCCGAGCCGAACTCGATCGTTCATTGTGAAGTATCCGGAAGAAAGGGAACCCGCCTTGCAATGCCGAAGACAAATCTACGCGTCGGACTCCTCGTCATTGAAGCCAGGTTCAGGGGCTACTGAGGGAGTCCTGGACTAAAGGGTCCTCGGGCGTCTGGCCTGTTAGCCATGGGCCAGACTGATGGGCTGTGAAGATACAAAGACCAAGGACTGCACCCGTGTCTGAATGGGACTCTCCTTGGCGTGGAAGGCAAGCTTGGCGACCAAATATGTAGACTCTTTTCCTTTGTAACCGACCTTGCACTACAAAAAAAATACACTCCCGTGATGATACGTGTTTGTCACAGTAGGTCGCGTTTTTTGTCATGCATGTACATCCATGACAAATTTATGACAGAATCAAGATAGTCATACCGTCTTTGTCATAGAAGTGTTCCATGACATTACCAAAATTATCATCACGGAAGTGTCCACTTCCATGACGATAAATCGCGCGTCACAGAAGTGCTTTCGTCAAGGGTGACCGACACGTGGCATCCACCGTAACGGAACACTGTTAAGCTATCGGGTCGGGTTTTGGATCCGATAACCCGTTAACAGCCCCGACCAATGGGGATTTTCCACGTGTAAAATCATCATTGGCTGGAGGAAACATGTCGGCTCACCGCGGGGACAGATGTCATCCACTCATTGGATGTAAGCGCCTATGATACATCGACACGTGGCACGGCCCAACAAGTTTAATTGGGCCGGCCCAATTAAAGGCCCACAAGTTTTGTGGACCATAATGGGCCGGCCCAGCTAAAGGCCCACAAGATTTTGTGGACCATAATGGGCCGGCCCAGCTAAAGCCCACGAGATTTTGCGGGCCATAATGGCCCGACCCAGGTAAAGGCCCACAAGATTTTGCGGGCCATAATGGGCCGGCCCAGTTAAAGGCCCACAAGATTTTTGTGTGCTATAATGGGCCAGCCCAGGTAAAGGCCCACAAGATTCTTGCGGATCATAATGGGCCGGCCCAGCTAAAGGCCCACGAGATTTCGCCGAGATTAATGTGCCGGCCCAGCTTTAGGCCCACAAGATTTTGAGGACCCTAGTAGGCCGGCCCAATAACTGGCTGCCATGTTTTGGGCCAAATGCCGGCCCATATCTGATCCGGTCCATTAATGGCCTTCCACGTTCCGGGCCTAAAAGTGGCCCATATGAGATCCGGCCCGTTATAAGCCTACCACGTTCGGGGCCGAATTACGGCCCAGATCAGGTCCGGCCCTTTAAGAGGCTTTGGGCTCAATTATGGCCCATATCAAATTCGCCCCGCAATCGACACTATGCTTTTTGGCCCACTTGCTAAAGGCCCACTTAGTAATTCAGCCTGATATTAGTTTTGGCCTGTTAAGAGCCCGTTTAACATTTCGGCCCTATATTAATTTCGGTTGTTAAAAGCCCGTCATATAGTTGGGCCTAACTACGGCCCGATTTGCATCCGGCCTGCTCGCAGCCGATATCTGATTGGGCCAAACAAGGACCGAGACAATTTTGGCCTGTTAAAAGCCCGTGATTTGATTCGCACAATCATGGGCCGGGGTTCATTTCGGCTGCCGCCGCCCGTATGCGGCACGTTCGTGCCCAACCTACATCGTGATTGCATGACGGCCCGATTATGTACCGTAATTTTACGGTTTGGCCGGTTTACTACGAAGACAGGATATATATACAGTAAAATAACTGCATCATCATGAATAAGAAAAAACCTAGACTATACAATAAAGAAATTACGGCATATTACATCCACTGGGCATCAAAGTTCGCCACTATGATAATAAAGCACAAGCGAATAGATTACATACACTTTGGGCATCAAAGATCGCCACCAAAGTGCAAATAAACACGCCGACAAAATAATATACAAAACCGACGACTTCAATAGAGTTCAAGAAAGGTTAGCCTGGGGAGCTGCAACGCATAGCAAATGAGCAAGATGATGAGATCGCTTTTTCAACACTTATATCTTCCTCACTCTGAAAGATAAACAAGCAGACAGATAATGTGTTTTGCACATAAAAGTATCGGTCTTGACAATTCATCACATTTCTTCTTGACGAATAAAGTGACACAGTTTAAAATTGCATTAACACAATATGGTATTGTTCAGGTCAAGACATGGCAGGAAATGACATTGTGAAGGAGTTGGCAGCTTCACGACAACACCGGATTACGTGATCAAGAACTCATAAGTATCAATGGTTAGTGTCTTTGTCAATTTATACCATTTCAAATTGGCAAATAAAGAGATAGTTTAAATAATAGTAGAATGATATGACATTGTTCATAGTTAAGACATTGCAGAATATGACATTGTCTTTGTAGTGGGTAGGTTCACCACACCCTTTGGATTACAGATGAAGAATGAAGCATACATGCAAAGGTGCAAAAGAAGATCACTTGCTCAGAGTAGTTTAATTTGCATGGTATGAAGAAGGAACTTGGTTGTACAACTAAAAACTTAAATTGAGGAAGGACAAACTTTTGTTTATGAACTACATAATAAACTTTAAATAAGCAATTTGATGCAAACACCAAAAATAAACAATTTATTGCAGTCATGCCTAACCAAATATATACAACAAAGTTTGAAGGCTTGAGATGGACAAACTTACATTATTGGTGAAGACAGGCTCTATAAAGGCCTTGTCCATGCCGATGGGGGGCAATTCAAGAAGTTTACCACAGAATCTTCTTCAAAAGCATTGCTTTTATTCTACATTTTAAGAGTAAATATAGATGTGATAATATACGAAAAAATGGAGAATATTTAAGATAAGATGAACAGTCATGCTACATAACCAAGTAGCTATAAATGTAAGTGTAGCGATACAGGCAAAAGGTACAGCCAAGAGCAATGCATGCCTAAACTTCTTCAAGACCAACCCGATGGTAAGAGTAAATATAGATCTGATGTGTAGAAAATGGAGGGCAAAGGAAAATAAGCTGCAGAGTGATGGTACATGAACAACTACCTATCATTATAAGTACACTGATAAAGAACAGCATGTACTTACAAGAACAATGCAGAGCTAAAAACATTGGCATTGGATATATTCTACACTAATGTAACCATTCATACAGATCAGATAATTTGGAGCGAACAATTGATTAGCAAGCTATCATGTATACTGATGTCACATAATGAACCGGTATGTATGCAAGTACAAAGGATACAGACAACAGGTACTAACAAGAGCAAAGCAGCGGGCAGCATATTTGCGATATCATGTCGTTCTTTTCAAACCGAATTCTTCTTCGCAGATTTCCTGCAAAAAGATCCGTAAGGCACATGCGGAAAAGTAGAAGTTCAAATTGTCATGTGATTTCATAGACGGTACCTCATCCGTGGAATGAGACCAAGTGCATAATAAGGTTTTTCCATTCAATGTCTTCTAAATTTAGCACAGGAGACTTCACCGAAATTCGCTTATAGACTTGCCACCAAAGTGTGATTTCCTCAGTAACACCGACATCGCTGCAATGCTTCCTTGAAAAGCACAAGCAAGCGTTGCTCGTCATGACTATCCAGATTGACCCTCGCCTAGTTACAACAATGTAATGTAAATCATTGATGTGTTCAATCAGCAGAAAACAGGAAAATAATAACCATGAATAATAGCACTTACACGTAAGTTGGACAGGAAGATGTGAAAATGTTGTTTGTCTTCACAATAATCTTCCCATGATGGGAATATATGCATGTAGTCCCTAACAATGTTGAAAGTATTGTCTTTTAAACTGGGAATAAATGGAATGGGGTTCCAATCTGCAGGAATTGGCCGTCTCTGCAGTTGGGATAGGTCTTCGGCCGGTGGACTTGGTCAGTACTTTTTGCCGGAGTGGAATTTTTCTGTGGTACATCCGGTGCTATGGCAAATGAAATCGGTAAACCTTTTGCTGGAGTGCAGGACATTAGTGGTGGGGCCAATGGTGTGGCCAGTGAAGTATGGGTACAGTCTGCTGGAGTCGGTCCTACGTTTTGTGTCATTGGTTGTACAGCCAATATAAGTGGGGTGATGTCTGATTTCTTCGGCACCACCATGTTTTTCAAGGACTTTGCTGGTGCTCCTTCAGGTTCGGCAATCACCCTCTTCCTTTTTGATGTCTGATGCACACGAACAACATTTGAGTGGAAAAACATGGTATGATGATAGATGGAATATGTATTGATAATGGATGGGCATGGCATCTTGACATATATGATGAGTAAACTAAGCAGATGGCGGTGCAACAAAGTAGAAGAAATGGAAGACAACATATGAAAGATACCCGCAATCAATAAAACATTGCCAAATTAGAATAGGCACCTTGATGGGTGAACAGGACAGGCCATCTGCCTTTGACTCCTCGAGGTTAGAATAGTCATTAGGATCATATTCTGAACAAGAGTCAACAGGTGGGAAGCGTATGAGTTTCATTGCATCCAGAATGGCACTCGATGCCTTGGTGCCAATTTTGTAAGTCATTGCAGTGTTTAGCTTCAAGAGTGGACTGCTGCTAGTGCGACACAAAGCAGCTACACAGATCATAGTGTAGATATCATGGGAAAACCTTAAGCATCAGAGTAAAATCAGCAAAGTGGAACTTGCTGGAATATATGTGCTAGTATTGCCGGTACGGCTAGAAAGGCTTCGGATACCAGCTCTCTTCAAGTGAAGGTGCGGTACTTGTAACTCTCAAAGGCGACACATCTCCTACAGATCCTATTTCCTTGCTATTATTATAGGATTCAAGTGGGCAGGCCACTACAAATCATATTCCTATGTTTACAAGATCCTACGAATCAAAGAGGCTCAAAGTGTCCATCACAACGGACCATATAGACCTCTACACTACAAATGTCCCTGCTCATCTTCAGTACAAGGAACATACTGTACTACTATCATACTCCCTCCCTTTCCAAAATATAAGTCTTGGTAGAGATTTCCACTATGGATCACATACAGATGTATCCAGATACATTTTAGAGTGTAGATTCACTCATTTTGCTCCATATGTAGTCCATGGTGGAATCTATACAAAGACTTGTATTTAGGAACGGAGAGAGTACATATTAAAGAAGAACGGAAGAGGAACATGGTAAAGAAAAGCAAGCAGATTTTGGATAATAGAATGTTGGTTGCGCAGTGCCCACACAAGATGAACCAGAGCGCATTAAGAATGCAACTCCCAGCTGTCTCTTGACCATTTCAGGCGGTTGGATGAAGATCCTCGCCTCATAACCCTTCTTCTTCCTCGTCTCTTAATTCTTCCCATACGTAACATCAAGACGCACGCCGGCCGGACCACCGCCCCCACCTTTCGTGTTCCTCCGCCACCCCCACCCCCACCCTCATCGAAGTTTTCTTAGATTCGTGAGGCCCCACAACCATCCGAGCCCTTGGATCGCACCGTGAACTCCGTGAAAGCTCTGAAAAATCGATCGACCCAATTTTGAAATTTAGTCTACTGTGATTTAACTAGTGTGGAATATAGAAGGGGAAAACCATAAGCATTGGGAGTATAGTGTTGAGCGTGCCATGGCGGATCTGAAGGTGCAAACCGGATAAAGGCAACTTTGCAACCATGACAAGAAATCAGAGTAAAGTAGTGGCGATCTATTTTCTTGCTACGATAAATAAGTTGAGCAGATACGAAAGAGTACCGCCTCTGGTGCGGCGCCGTGTACGCATCTGCTGAGAATTTGACGGTGCTGCGGTAGCGATGGCTGTCGGCGGCGTGGAAGCAGATCTAGGAGGGTAGACGGTGGCGGCGGGGCGCGGTGGACGAGACGGTCGTAGGAGCAGCGCCTGCAAGGTGGACGACGGTGGGGATGAAGCGAGAGGACATGATGCAAGGATCCCGGTCCGAAGGCGTGGATGAGAGAGGTCGATCTCTTGTAATGGACGGCGGCGTCAGGGTATCAGCTCCGGCATGGTGGAGGAGGACGGCGGTGGATGGGGTGGCGGACGGCGGCGGACGGAGGAGGATGGGGTTGAGATTGTGTTTTGGCGCCCACGGAGTACGAATGGGGAAAAGGGAGGTAGAGAGGAAGGGGGGAACCATGTATTCAAGGCGCGCTTGTCTCAAATGCGAGGATATTTACAAACTTAGGCCCCGTTTCAAATTTCTACTACATCACAGCAACATTAGTCAGTTGGGGATATGACAGTAATCTCGCATACACCAAATATTTGCCGACGAGAGTTTGTTTTTGGCGCCCACCGTGTATGAATATGAATCGGGAGGAGTCGATTTCGCCGAGGGCACACTGTGTTTTGGCGCCCACTGTGTATGAATCCGGGTGAGAGGCGGTTACGTCACGTTTGGGTGAAATTACAAACCTACCCCTATCGAAACCTATAGAAATCAAGCAGATAGGCTTTGCATGGCAGGGATAGGCAGTAGTGATTTCCATCTCGCAGATTTTGGTTTCGGGCGGGGTTACTACGACTTTCCCCGCTTCGTTCAAATTTTGTACAGTGCACATTTACCGTGCCAACTCAATTCGAATCCCGTTTGTATTCTACTATTTTTTTCAGGCGGGATCCATTTTCAGTTGGAATTACATTCTATATACATCAATTATTTTATATATACTTTCAAAAGCACAACAAAGAATTCTGCTCCTTTATATGTATAATATGATTTACAGATACAACGATCTCGAAATCTTAAGGTTGAATTCAAAAAAAATTAACCAAATTATGTTCTACTAAAATGTATGGATCAGTAATATCTACATATTAAATAACATAGATGAGCGTGGATTCATATGAGTATGCATGTTTGATAGATCAATTTTGGTTCGAGCATGGATTACATGTATCATCATCTCGAATTCAAATATTTCAATCCCTTTTTTGTTCACTCCTTTCACGCCCATCTCTATCGCATGAATACTCCTTCAGGTAGCTATCACTCTCTTTTCTCCAGCTCACCCGCACGCTCACTTCATGTTTCTCCTATCCTCGCAAACATGGTCTCTCGACGTCTCCCTTGAGAAGTGTCACACTCTCCCTATCATTATACATTACACGGTTTTCGTTATCTCTCACGTCTCTACTGTTCTCTCTGGTATCACTCGGTACCTAAGCTTTCTTTTTCACCGCCACACACACAGTCTCCACTCAGTATTTCACTTTGTCTTTCTCTCTATGGGATTCTCTCACACACCCTATATGTCTCTACATATGACTCATACCACTAAAATTACTCTCTCTCTCCTATAGACACAACATTTGTTGCGGTCTCCTTTCGCCTCCATCCTGCATCGACATTATTCATTTGTTTACCGATCGACAAGCCCGACCTACCGCCTCCTCTCTCTCTCTCTCTCACAGACACACACACAACTCCTCCTTCCACTCCCCTTCCCGACTACCGCCTCTCTCTCACACACACAAAACTCTCGCTTCGCACCCCGACTCGTATTTCTCTCACAAACATTTATCGACTGGCTAGCCTCTAGATAGGTTTATAAACCCGCACACTCGTGCTTCCACCATCGCATACATGTCTCTCTCCCGCTCCTTGTATCTATGTAGGTTTTTCTTCCCTTCTTGAGACACGCCCTCTCGATCGTGCACACACACACTATCGCCTCATTTTAAGCTGATACCTATCGCACACACACTACTTATGTCTTTGTCACACATGCACTCCGTCCTCCTCCACTCTCCCTCTCTCTCACACACACATGGGCTTTTTGTAACAACTAGCAAGATGCCCATGTGTTGCATGGAAATCAAGATGCATTTGTATGAGTAGTTTATCTTGTGGGGGGAAAGGATGAACGAGGCAAGGCCTTATTTGCAAATGTGGAGAGGGGTGTGGGTATATTTTTGCAAAATTGCCATAGTTTCCTTCCTATCCGTCAGATATAGATCGGACGGCCTATATTGCAGGATGGCAGGCACACGATCATCACCGACAATGCTTTTTATAAGAGTAGGGATAAAAAATAGAGTTGGTGATGATGGTGGGCCTGCCATTCTCAATGTAGGTCGCCGATTTATATCTGACGGATAGGAAGGAAACTATGGCAATTTACCCGCAGTCCTCTCCACACTTGCAGATAAGGCCTTCCCTCATTCATCCTTTTCTCCCACAAGATCTTGATGTTCTGTGCAACGCACGGGCATCTTGCTAGTAAGAGTAGAAATTAGACATATACCACTTTTCGAATCTTGAAACCAACAACATTCCTCCCTTATCTCATCAAAACCGCCAAAGGAATATATTTTGAGTGAAACATAACATATTTTTAGTGATATACGTATTTCAAAACTAGACTTTTTTCTATCAAATCGGTGAATATGTATTAATCTACTTTGATCGTGTGGCAACACATTGGCACATTGCTAGTAGTTATTATAATTTTTGGACACCGCATAAACGGTGGAGTACATATACGAAGAGAACAGCGACGCACGCAATGGCCTCTCTCGCTGTCTCTCGCACACATGAGTGTTACGTAAAGGTGACGTTAACAAATAAACCCTAAAACCCTAGGCGCACGATTGCTGCATTCGCGGGTACCGGGTACGTGGTGGAGCACCTTTGTAGGAGTTGATGGTTGGGACCACAGGTGGACGACTTGGAGCGCGGTGGCTCGCCAGTTGCCACAGATCGAGTAGCCATGTTTAAAATATCATTTTTTTAGCGGGGTTAAGAGTTCTGATTTTCAATGGCACGTTATAAGTAATATGTAGTTTTTAGAATGATTGGTATGGAGCGAAAATGGAATTCAAAGTACTACGTACCTCCTTGGCGTATGGTTGTATGGGTTTATGTGGCGAGATGTTGAACCTGGTAGTTCTAGGGAAAATAATATGGTTTAGATTTAGATGCTGGTTTTTAGTAATCGGAAGGGGAAACCCTTCTTTGATTAAAAAAACTACTACCTCCATTCTAGTTTACTAGTCCCCATCGTACTTTGGCTCAAAGTTTGTCCATGAATTTTACTTGTAAAATGTGAATGGAAAATGAGATTTTGTTATACCCAAACAAAAAAGGACTAGAGGGAGTGATTTCTCTGACACGGACGCGGCCTCTCATAACGCAGGCATTGAACCGGCGCGCCGGCCAAGTGGCCCCTTTTCGTTCACGGCCGAAAGCACGCCTCCTCGCCACAAGTGCAACCAGCTTAAGACTGCCCCGCCTGCCTTCATTGAATCCGCTGCAGCAGTGCCGCAACACGCCCTTCCGCGAGCCGGGCGGGCATTTTAGAACAGAAAACATGACTAAAATATACTCCCTCCGTCTCATAATGTAAGACGTTTTTGACACTATACTAGTGTCAAAAAGCGTCTTATATTATGGGACGGAGAGTAATTAATTTACGCATGGTCTTGACTTGTTGTGCTCGTGACCGTAGCAGGAACTAGTAGAGGTTTTTCTTTATTTATAACTCTCCTCACATTTTTTTTGGCTTTGAAGTGAATCATGGTTGTGGACATTATGTATGAATGTGCGATATCTCGTGAACATGAGTTTGATGTGGAAGTTGAACTTGGAATGTCGGGCTTGGCGTGAACTATACCATGTCCAATGCTTCGTCTCGTTATTGTTTGGAAAGTAATTGTTGTTATAACATGACCCCAAAAACATTTTGTGCCACATCAAGAGATGCACAGACATCACAACAGCATACCGACCGGATAAACATTTGAACCTAGCTATTATGAAGGAAATTTTGTATTGACAATAGTTTTAGATAGCAGGAGACGCCTAGCCTGCTCTGCCTCTGGTAGCTTATTTCCGGCTTCTTCCATCTCTTCTTTGGCTTGGGTGAAGAGAGCATCTGATTGCTCTTTTCGCTTCTTCAGGAACTCAGCTACATTCTCAAGGGCTGTCAGACACTTTCTTTTCAAATTTCTTTACTAATGCCACGAGGACACGAACAGTGACGACTCCATCCGGCTTGTGTGTAATCCAAAGCATCATCTGGGAATTTGCACCTTGTGTCTAATCCGACATCATTAGGGAACCGGCACCTTGTGTGTAATGCAGCCTCATTTTGGAAACATGATCTCGAGGTTGACCATACTTCCCTCCTCGCAGGAACTGCATCCTGACATGAAGTTACTTCTTTTTTAGATCAATACTAAGAGAAACCTAGATCCATTTAGTAGAAGCCAGATAAACAGAACTCAGAGAAGTGAATTCAAAAGGAAAAGAAATATAAAAACATACTACAAGGTGAGAACACCCACTTCCTACATCAAGTTAAAAACGAAAGCATTGGGACGATTAAGACTCTTCTTATTACACATCGAAGACCACCACGCTTAAGAGAACAGAAACTACAACATATACACATCGAAGAACATGAGGCTAAACGAAAGTAATTGAAAGGGTGTTACTTACCAAAGCTCGTTTTACGTGTTCGTGCAGCTCCTCTTTAACTTGCCACGCTCCTTGAAGATGTCCCGAATATCCCGTGTTTGGTCTTCATTGCTCCTCCGCATGTTCACACTCGTGGTTTTAAAATCTCAACATGGCAAGAAAAATACTACTAGTAATACTCACAGCATCTTGTGGGAAACATTAAAGCACTGCCTGCCATGTTAGAGCATCTTCAACAGAATCAAGAACGCGGCGCTTTAAAAAAGCGTTTACAGTGCTCAGATCGAGAAGTAGATACTAGAGAGTAGAGGACAGTTCTCAGCATAGATAGATACAAAAAAGAAAATTCAACTACTCCTCGCCGTCCGACTCCTCCTCGGTGATGTCCTCCTCCGACGTCCCGATCAGAGGCGTGAAGATACCGATCATCGTCGGATTCCCAGGGCGACGCTGCTCCTAGCCTCATGTTCAATTGAGCGTCCGCTTTTCGCCTACGCTTGTCCTCGCGATAGGCGGCTCGCTCCGCCCTCCTCTTATCCATTTCCTCCCTCCTTTGCGCGTAGAACTCATGCTCGTTGATGATGTCCTGCTGGAAATGTTGGCGCCACAGCGCCATGGCTTCCTCGTCCATCTCGGCGATGCCGAGACGGTGCTCCCGCCTCCGGTTGTTGCGACGATCCTCGTCGGTGCTAAGCCGCGGCAGAGGCGCTGAGCTCCTCGCGCCGCTTCCCGCCACAAGACGTCAGGGAAGTTCAATGTTCTATGAGGCCACCGGAGGAGCCACGCCGCCGCGTCATCCGTGCGGGCGGCCTCATTGGTGTGTCGAAATTGCCGAGGCCGAGGCGCATCCCTCGGAACCGGATCTCGGCGGAGAAGCCGCCGGAGGGGCGCGCGCGGACGCCGCGGTATCCGCAAGTTTCCCGGCAACGCGGCGGCATGGTGGTGCGGCGGCGGCGAGGCGAAAAAGGGCGGGGAGAGAGCGGTGGCGAGGCACAGAGCGGTGGCAAGGCACAGAGCGTTGGGAGGACGTTGGATTTTATAAAGCGCATCGGACACCGCGCGCCAAAACTAGCGCACCCCCGGCCACTTTTTCCCGCGCGCGCGCGATCCTTTCCCGACGTTTCTGCTATCTCTACTCTCTTCTCTACGGTTATATTTATTTAATATTTAATATTTAATATTTATCTCTACTTCCTTTACTATCTACTTTTTTTTCTCTATACTTTTTTTTCTTGCAATATAAGCCGTCTGATTTATATCTGATAGATAGGAAGGAAACAAATGGGAATTTTACAGAAAGATACCCATACCCCTCTCCATATTTGCAAAGAAGGCCTTCCCTCATTCATCCTTTTCTCCCACAAGATAAACTACTCATACAAATGCATCTTGATGTGTGCAACGCATGGGCATCTTGCTAGTTCTAAAAACCTTTCCATCATTTGCCACAGTACAGGTTGCAGATGAAAAACCTACCCAAGCACAACGCGATACAGGAGCGCCGCACAATTACCAGCTGATATTCTGTTGGACAATGGAGGCTATAACCAATTACTTTTACGGGAACAATAGCACCCAGGAAAATTGAAGGGTAGGTATGAACAAAACTGGAACTGCACATGTACTGCAAAGTGATTCAATACACACATTACCAATCGAGGAGGAGAATGATGGTCGCGGCAGCCTCTGTGAGTCATGGTCGGCAACGGAGTCGCTTCATTGTCCACGACGGTGGTACTTTCTGCGCTACGCCGGCTTCCGGGAAGCAGATCCGAGACCGTGGAAGACGATGCCGGGGAAGAGGCTGCGTCTACGACGATGATGGTGGACCGGCTCCAGTGCGGCGTACGAGGTCGTCGATGAGGCATATGCACTGCGGTGGACGAGTGCGCTGATGTAAAGGGGAGGAGTACGAAGGCTGCCGTGCCGTGGAGAAGTCTATTTTGCGGTGGGGATATAAAATGAGGAGTATTCACGTGTACTACTCTGGGTGCCGGGGTGGGTTTGGCTGCGTAGGGTGAACCTGAAGTTACGAAAATAGCCCCCTACCAAGCGTCGTCCGTAGGCCTGTTCCGAAGGCTATGATGGTAACTTCCCACTGCTTGAATCAGGGTCGCGGGAGATTTTCCCGCCGACCTCAAAATTTTGTGACACTGGACTCCTCGTGTGGCGTGTTGAGTGATTCGGCTAAGCAACTAGCGAGTAGTAGTAGTTAACTTTGCATATTAGGTTTGACCAAAGTCAAACTTCCTAAAGTTTGACCAAGTTTATATAAAAATATAAACATTTACCATAACAAATATGTATGATGTGGAAGTACATTCAATAATGAATCTAATGGTATTTATTTGTTATTGTATATGTTAATATTTTTTGTTATAAGCTTTCTGAGAGTTTACAAAACTTGACTTTGACCAATGCTAATATGCGGAGTTAAATAAAAACGGAGGGAGTACACATTTGTTTTCTTAGTTTGTAGTGAACTAATCATTTGTTGAAATTGTGAAATAAATATATTAGGCTATTGACTTCGAATGTAATGGTCTATACAATTCAATAGTTACAATCATTGTCGAATCCCAAGATGTATACAAGGTCTATAGTACTTCACAACATGCTCAAACTCACATAATCCCAAATAAATGAGAATCTAAATGCATTTCATAGTTATTACTTTGTAGGATGCAACAAAACAACCAAAACTCTACATCAGCCATTATAGAAGCAACATTTTGACATATCCCATTGTGTGAATGAAACGTGCAGAGAGAGCTTTTGAAGATGGAGCAGATAGGGCGGGAAAGATTGTATGTATGTGGACGAGAGAGTAGGAGACAAAACTAACGAGACGGGGAGAGAGAGAGAGAGAGAGAGAGGAAGAAGTTAGGTCTGTGAGAAAGATGGAGACATGTAATATACGTGAGATGCGTGTGCATCCGGATTCTGTATATGTGGAAGGAGAAGAGACAACATGTTTGATGAGAGAGCTGGAAAACATGGACGAGAGGGGAAGGATCTCATGGGTTGAGGGATTGACATTTTTGTGCGGGGGAGAGGGATTGGTAATTTTGTGCAAGAGAGAGAGAGAGGGTGGGGGGGAGTCAGTCAGCCGTCGTCACATCACCCTGCTTCCAAATGACCCCGCATTCTCTAGCGCGGTGTGGTCGCCGTCTTCGATATGCTCGATGCCCTCTTTGAAGATTGAGGTGTTGTGCATGTTGGGGTGCAAATAAGCACAAGCGAGAGTGGTCGCCGTATAACCTTGGATGGGGATGAATTGTGTGCTCGGGGGAGTGTGCGTGTGTGTTGTGTTGTGTGTGTGTGTGTGCTGCTGCTGCAGTGTGTCGAGATATTGAGCGAAAACAAACCTAAGGAGAGAAATGGGTATTCACGAAGAGATTGTGAGGGCCTTGAGGTGGGCAGGGGTCGAGTGAGGGTGTCAAAATGTGTGCGTTGATGCATGTGTTGCATGCGATCATGCGAGGGACGGACGAATCGAGAGAGATGGTTGTTGTGTTACGGATTCTCCTCTCTCTCTCTCTCACACACACACACACACACAAGTAAACTAGAAGACCGTTCTCTCATTTATACACACCATATCGGCATCTGTCTATGTCTCACTCATGCATGATCATTTGCACATTCACACCTCTCTATGTCTCAGCATCACACGCACACCGCCTCCACATTGCCCTTCCGCACAACACACATATGGACACATACACACGTTCTCTCAGTCACACACACAAAATAAGTATTAAAAAACTAGGGCGCACCTAAAATGTCCAAATCCAAATAAACACAAACTGGAGCTAAATTCAAATATATGAAAATATTGCAGCGTCAAGAACTTTCCTGTGAAAAAAACTTGAGTAATATTCGAGGATTGTTTTCACGCACACAAAAAGGTTCGGTGGATGTCCTTCGAGCGCGACACGGTGACGCACCGTTCGATCGACCGCGCGGCCGCGGTTCACGCGCTTGCACAGGATTCCGTATCGTGGCTGTGGTACTAACTTCAATTTTTTTAATAAAAGCGCTGCCTAAGTCTAATGTTTACGTGTACTAGTATGGTTTTCTTTTAAGTTCGACCAACCTTATATAAAACTAAAGTAAGCTCCCATACGCGCACTCAACAATATGCCGCCGCCTTTGCGCATGCCGGCGCCCGCCTGCTCCGGCCAACAATTTCTCGCCCATCACCGCCGTGTCGTCGCCATCCCTGTGCCATGAAGCCGAAGGCTCGCCCGCTCACGTCGTCTCCAGTCCCTCCTCGCCATGCCGCCGCGCTGCCAAGCACGCAAGCAGCTGGTGGAGCCGCGTCTATGCACGCAGCGAACGAAGAGGAGGACGAGCGCGTGCTCCAGCACGCCGGCGAGGAGGAACTAGCGTGTCATTGTCGTCTCCCGCTGGAGGAGGCGCTGATGGTGGCTGTCGCGGCGGAAGCCGGTCGCTGCTACCTTCGAGACCTTGAATGCCACGTGGATCCTGCAATCAAGGAGCAATTTGGGTCACCGACTCATGTGAGCCGCTTGATGCAACATGGATGGCTAGAAGGGCTTCTTCCACCTCATCTGTCGCCTTCTTCCTTCGCCTCCGTGGAACTTCTTTCACAAATCGACCGACCCAAATTATACTACTAGTACGAACGTATTAAGTACAAGAGGAACATCGAAGATACGAAAGCAGAGTATCAACTGCAAGAAGAACAGTAGTAAGACATAGTACTAGTACTACTCTACGTACTAAAGAGTTCAAATAACAAGAAAGAACATAAACATAGTTCTCATTGGGGCCTCAAAGACAACACACCCTTGAAAATAAACTAAGCAACTAGTCCGCTTGACACCGCAGAGAACCAAAGCATGAGCGATGGCATCGCCACCTACTCGAGTCCGAGTCCACGCCCCTCGACTTCGTCCTCATCCCTCTTCCTCTTCCTCTTCGCCGACGCTTCTTTGCATGAACCGGACACTGGGCTCTGCTTCTTCATCCAACCCATGTAGATATTTAAACAAAGGTAGGCATCCATTGCTGTGTACAGGATGTGATCTTCATCTAATGTCTTCGACTCCCATGCATGATGAAACTCGTGATGAGGTTTCTTCAGTTTAGCGTATGAAGGATCAATCATGGTTGCTTCTGTGGTCAGCATTGAAGGTTGAGAGGAGGACACCGAGCTTGCCTTCCGGAGATCGAAGGGCTGGCCTACAACGAGACCTATCCGACGCAGGACATCTCTGCTGCTCTTAAAGCCTACAGTAACGAATTTCACTCTTTTGTCCTTGAGGAAGTTCTTAAAATCCTGGCACTCAACGTCGGCATGGAATATGTGGTATACCAAGCAAACGTTATGTACGCAAACCTGGATCACGGCGGGCTTCTTCCTCTCTTCGTCCTTTAGATCCTTCTCTCGTCCCAGGACTATGGTGTACTCAACATCTAGCCCAGCGACCCACTCATCCATTGAACTGTTGAACATGCGTAGGAAGCGAGCAAGCCATGCTTTCACCGTCACGGATCCACTTGTGTAGATGACGATGAACTGATCGCCGGTGATGGCTCTAACCTTGTACTCAGCGGCGACCATGGAGATTTAGGAGATCATGGATTTTGGAGGAGGGTTAGGAGAAGTTGAACTGTTGTACCCCGCAAAAACTAGGAGCGAACTAATGTGAAAGGACGGGACGACTGGGAGCGAACTGTTGTGAGGTAGAAGACGGGGACGAGTAGGGCGTGCGAACGGCGTGGGGTTGCTGGCTTGCCCGGTGGATAAACGGCTGCAAGCCCCCAAAGAGTTCTCGAGAACTATGCGGGACCCACTAGATGTCATGTCTACTAGACCCATATCGTAGGCCTGACGGTATAGCTTCTGCCTGTTCGCACGCCATGCCGGCGCGTGGATGTAACTTCACTTAATTCTGTCAACCGTCGTGCCTCCCGCGACCTTCGCCTCCCTTGCGCGGTCGCGCCCTTTGAGACGGGGCGGCGGCCTGCGCGGGCCTCGCCGGTGCCCACGATCAAGAGGAAGACGCTGCCGTCCTCCTCCGAGACTAGCAGGCGGCGGTGATCCTCTAGCGACTCCGGCATGGTGAATCGGTAGCACGTGTCGTACTTGATGTTCTCTGCCAAGGGCCAGTAGTGACCGCTGCACGCATCCGTGAGGTGATGCACCATGTCCGCCGGCGAGCCACAAAACGGCATCGGGCACTCATAGCAGTGGACGAAGGGCTCCTTGGAGGCATCGACTAGGCCGTCCATGAAACGGGAGTGGCTGTAGGGGACGTTGCGCCAGTTGAATATGTGAGCAAGTTACTACGAGATTTAATCTGAATAAGCACAAAATAAATCATGACGGCTATAACAAAGATGAAACTAATCATGTGGACTAGCATAGTGATATAGAGTAGAAACATGAATTCTACCATGATTTCGAACAGGAAGGACAGAAACACATACGGTGCAACGGGAGCAGCACCGTTGGCGTTGAGGTTGTCGCCCATGTCATTGAGGAAGAGGTTGCCGAGGTCGGTGAAGAAGTCGCCGTCGGTGAAGTCGTGGCTGCTAGCAGTCGCGAGAGTGCACTCCCCAGATTTCAACAGCGCCCGCCGAATGGAGCCTAGGAGGGAGTGGCTGTAGGGGATGTTGCGGCCGCCGAATGGAGCGTAGGAGTAGCACACGAAGCAGTAGAGGTGTCCTTACTAGAACTCCCTAGTCTCTATCTATCTATATCTATATATATCTGCTCTTATAGAAAACCGAGTTGGTGATGATGGTATGCCTGCCATCTTGTAATATAGACCGTTCGATCTATATCTGACGGATAGAAAGCCAACTATGACAATTTTACAAAAGATACCCGCACCTCTCTCCACATTTACACATAAGGCCTTTCCTCGTTCATCCTTATCTTCCACAACTTCGTGCTCCTCCCTATGTCTCTATCTCTACTACTTTTTTTATAACAAATCGAATAGTGATGCGCCGTCCGCTGCACGCCCGGCTGAACACGCCTCCTCGCCTCCATCATCACCAACTGAGTCTTTTATAGGAGTAGGAGTAGAGAAAAAACCGAGTTGGTGATGATGGTGTGCCGTGCAATGCACGGGCATCTTGCTATTTTTTGCATATAAGTCCAAACACCATGTAGACACGGTCTTTGAGCATGGTTCGTAGTCGTTCCACGTTCGGGCATTGAAGTTTGTAACTATTTTAGATTAGAATATACTACTCCTCCGGTGCTAGTAGTAGATCAGAGTCCTACTCTACTACTCTACTCTAGCAAGCTAGGGCATAGTAATGTAGTAGGTACTATAGGGAGTACCAGTACTGTGATCACTCAAGCAAGTTGTCTGGCATCGATATGACCCTACGCTGCTGGTATGTGTCTCGTAAGTCAAGCGGCGTGCTGTAGTCATCATCACCTGTCCACTTCCTGCAGCACATATTCGCTTCTCCATCTTTGTCCGCACATAATCTCGTCCAAGCTTCCATCCCCGCTAAGGCGCCTCCCCCCCTCGTCCGAAACCCAAGCACTAACAATGGCAGAACCGAGCAGCGTCTGCCGAAAGAGTGGCTGGAATTCGCTCCCCACAGAGGTAATCAAGCTCATTGTTTCGCGTGTGGAAAATCTCAGTACCATGCCGCTTGTTGCGTGCTCGTCGGGGCTGTACCGTTTACTCAAAGCCCTCAGGCCGGAGCTTTTTAAGCCAGCTCCATGCTTGCCGATGTCACCGATCTTCGTAAACAGCGTGTCACGCGGCATAACGATCATAGGGTGGCGAGCATCAACCCCTTCATCGCGATCCGATCCCCGGCCAGCCTCGGCTACATTAATGGTATGTACCGGTCGGCATGAACATGTCTTGGATGGAGCTCGTCAACGGTCGCGACAATTTGGATGATCGTGGAGGTCTACACCGCGATTGATCCCCTTCCTTCGATTAAAACTGCAAGCTTTGGCACCGCTGCCCGTAATACTCGGAATCTTACAGAGCCAACATGATACCAAGTTTGATTTGCTCAAGGTTGTAATCTGCCAAGTGCCCACAAGATCTGTGAATTATAAAGATTTCAGGCTAATTATGCGTTCTTCAACCGCGGTCTCGCCTATCTCGATGTGTCACCGCGGTAAGTGGATAAATCTGCACGTCCATCGCAGGATCATACATCCTCCATGGTTCTCTCGATGCCATTGAACACAAGGGCTTCATTTACGCTGTCGACTCCTTCTATGGCTGGACGTATTGTCGGCCTACTCCAAATATCGATACAAATGGCTGTTACAGCAGTATGTTACTTTCCTATGATATCATGATGGCTTGCTTATATTATCACAACATTTCTTTGAAAAATATTCATGCTCATAACATGTTGTTCTTAAGATTGACTAAATCAAGAGCCCTGTTTTATTTGACTCCAACTTGATATGATGTTGTAGGCCGCCTGGTGTCCCTACCCTTCCTAATCCCAGAACCTTTCAAAGAAAAGCGGCATGGCAGTTGCAGGTGGTTCCTGGCTCGATCAGACGACGGTGAAAGAGTGATGATCGTTCGCACGTACGTGATGTGTTGTTTCGTGGAATACAATCACAGTCACTGCAAGGTCTTTGAGCAGAATCCCAGCTTCTCTGGGCCTTCAGGAATTTTTGACTGGAGGCTGGTAAGTAGCCTTGGTACACGCTCTCTGTTTGTCAGACTGAATTATCCGATTAACCAGGAGATAACCGACGGCAAGGATCATGATGGCAGCGCCGTTTCGTTCATCAGGAAAAACTGTGTACACAGCTGCATCACGCGTCTCTGCTTGCACCATACCTCGATATGTGCCGCCACGCTCTGCAGCCCAAAGTAGGAGAGAGGGTTGCAAGTATCGACTTCAACCTGCTGGCTGGAGTTTCCCGTCGATCACCCATCCGGTTCAAGCCACAACCAATCTCCACAGCTTAATAAATAGTAACGCCTAATCGAGCGCTTAGTTAGATCCGTATACTTGGTGTAGTATGATCTTTATTTAGTTTGATGCATACACTTGTTCTTTTTTGGTAGCCCTTTTGTAATGATGGCTGATGTTTGGTTTGGAAGAGAGAGCTGCGTCTTCACTCTTCTGGCCTGCTTACTACTTCTGTTGCACCCCCAGCCCTGGTTGCTGCTGCTGCTGTTTTCAATGTACAATCAGTAGTATATTTCGTCTGTTGGTTGAATAAATGTGTTGTTTTGGAAGTCGTTGCATTGTTCGATCCTTTGGTGCCCCATACCGTACGTAGCTCATACTATTTTTCGTACGGAACACATTTTCCACTTGTTGATAACATGTAGCCCACTGATGAAGGCCCAATAGAGAAGCCCATAATTAACTAGAAGGGAGGCTCTCACATGAATCCGGCCCTGTACATGCTCATGGTCCCTAAACATAAATAAGTAAATAAATAAATAAAGCTAAATGCTCATGCACCAGCTTCTTTGGGAAAATAGGTAGCCCAAGATTTCTCTTTGAAGAATACCCAAGCTAGGCCTATTTGTTTTCTCCGACCATCGGGCTGCTAATCTTTCAAGACAGGAGGGATGCATTTCGTCACGGCCAAAGAGTATGGTCAATGTCTGTTAAAAGTAATATCAACAGGGGTTGAAAATTCCAAAAAAATTATAGCAAATGGGATATTAGTTTTTTTTTAATTTTGTTCTTCACTGATATCTTATACGTATTTCATTGGATTTAACATGACATAGTACTAATTTATTTTTAAATTTGTTTTAGTATGGCTATTAATTTTTGGATTAAGAATGTGTTGTTCCCCTGCAAAAATTTGCGAATTTTCAAAATTTACCACATATTTAGTTAATTTTTTGACCCTGGTACTGACCAGAAAATGGCCGGCAATTCTAAAATTGGAAAACGGGCTGCAATAAATTATGTATGAATTAGAAAATGAGTAAAAATTATAAAAATAATAGCAAATGGGTTGTACACGCCACAGATTTCGAGGCTGACTTGTTTACGCAAGGCTTTGTCAGTGAACACACGATTCTAGCAGAAGGATCGTTGGATGTCCATCCAACGACCGACGCGTCTTCTTCAATCTCTGATCTTCCTGCTCCAGCCGCCTAAACTAGCGCCGCGGACTGCTCGCCCTCCTCTTGTGGCCCATCGTGATACCGCAGGCTTCCCCGGCCCACCCTACTCCCTCCGCTGGCCTGGCCGCACGCAATCAACTGCCTCCTTATTACGCGAAAAAAATGATTCCTCCCACTGACATCTGGGGCGCATCGGTTGGGAGGCTGACCTGTGGGCCTACTACGTTGACGCGTACGCAGGGCTTGTCAACTTAGTCAACAAACGATTCTAGCAGCAGTAACTGTTGGATTTGAATCGAACGGTCCTGCTGCTTCTTCAATCGCTGCTCTTCTTGCACCAGCCGCCCAAACCAGCGCCGGGGAGACCGCCTGCTCCTGCCTCCAGTGGTCGGCTGTGCTGCCGTTGAGGCCTCATCGCCCCCTACTACTCCCACCGCTAGCCAGGCCCTACGACGGCAGCCTCACACCGCAGCCGAACCAAGTGAACACTCAGACCTCTACGCAGGGCATCCACCGCCGTCTTCCCGGCTCCAGCGTCATCCCTTCCTAGGCCTCGCCGTCGTCCACCGCCTTGGTGCTCTCGGCGTGGCGTGGTCAATGTGGTCAACGATATTCCATCGGAAGAGTATTGTACGTGGAGAGGCTGACAGCTGGGTCCACGGCCAGAGCCCAGTTTTTTTTTATTTGCCATGAAAGTCGCTTTGTCAGGCCTGTTGGGCTGCAAATCTTTCAAGACAAGGAGAGCTTTCATTCGGCTGGCCGAGAAAATGGCCCATCAGTAATGAGAAATGGGATGTACATTTTTAAAACACATCAAACCGTCAATTAGTTTCAAATATCTTTTTTTCATTTCGAGATTTTAAATTACATTAATTTTTATGCGTGGAGAATTTGTTGGATTTTATATTGATATACATTTATTTTTAAAATCAGTTTGAATGTGAGTCAAAAATTCGGGATTAAAAACAGTTCGGCCCGCACCGAAATATGCAAAATTTTGTATAATTTTTTAATCGTGGCCACAATAGGGCTGTAATCCTAACAAAAAGAATATGGGCTCCAAGAAAAACCTTAAGAATTAGCAAACGGGCTGTAAATTATTAGAAATAATGGCAGATGGGCTGTATGCTGTTTTCCACAGATTTGGGGCTTTCCTAAAAAATGGTTGACGCACAAGCAGTGACTGTTGGATGTCCATGCAACGGTTGTCGTGCTTCTTCAATCTCTTCTCTTCCTGCTCCAGCCGCTCAAACAAGCGCCGGCGGGACTACCTGCTCCCTCCTTCCCGCGGTCGGCTGTGCTGCCGCGCAGGCCTCACCGCTCCACCATACTCCCATCGTTGGTCTAGCCATCCCTCTACTCACTCACACCAGCCGTTATTCTCAGGCGACGGCAGACGAACCAGTAAACCCTCGTATAGTCGTACTCCCCTTCGCGTGGGAAACAACTGCCGAGTCTTCCCTGCCTCTGTGTCGTTCCCTTCCTAGGCCTCGCCGTCGTCCATCGCCCTGGTGCTCTCGGCGCGGCCTGGTCAACGTGGTCAACGACCGACATGCATCTGAAGTGGACTGTACGTGGAGAGGCCGACAGCTGGGTCCACGGCCGCACGCAAGGAAATGCCTCCTTATTACGCGCAAACTAATGATTCCTCCAGCTGACATCATAGACCCACCAAAAGGGCCTCTGTATTTCACGAAAAAAATGTTACCGCCGCTGACAGCTCGGACCCATCAGCTATATCTTCGCACGCAAGGAAGTGCCTTCTTATTACGCACAAAAAAATGAATACTCCCCTTGTTAGCTGGAACCCAGTATAGTGGCAGGCTGACTTGTGGGCCTACTAAGTTGACGGGGATGGAGGGCTTTTCAACTTAGTCAATATGCACGATTCTAGCTCCAGTGATCGTACGATGTCCATCCAACGGCCGTAGTGCTTCTTCAACCTCTGGTCTTCTTACTCCAGCCGCCCAAACCAGCGGCGGTCGTGCCTCGTGCTCCTGCCTCCCGTGGCCGGCTACGATGCGGCAGAGGCCTCACCGCCCCCTACTACTCCCACCGCTGGCCAGGCCATCCCTCTACTTACCCCCTATTATTCTTCGGCGACGGCAGCCTCACACCGCAGCGAACCAGTGAACCCTCAGATTTCACGTGTGGCATCCATCGCCGCGTCTTCCCCGGCTCGCCGTCCCTTCCTTGGCTCGCCATCGCCCACCGCCTGCGTTTCTCGGTAGGCGTGGTCAACGTGGTCAAGGAACGGCTTCCATCGGACGTGGATCATGCGTGGAGAGGCTGATAACTGGGTCCACGACCGCAGCAAGGAAGTGCCTCCTTATTATGCGCAAAATAATTATTCCTCCACCTGACAGCGGGGACCCACCGGACGGGCCACCATATTTCGCGAAAAAAACGTTTCCCTCCTGACTTCTGGGACCCACCAGCTACACCTTCGCATGGAAGGAAGTGCGTCTGGGTAAAAAAAACAAAATGATTCGCCCCCCTGACTGCTGGGACCCACCAGCTACATCTTCGCACACAAGGAAGTGCGTCCGGGCAAAAAAAACAAAACGATTCGCCCCCCTAATTGCTGGGACCCACCAGCTACATCTTCGCAGGCAAGGAAGTGCCTGACAGTCGAGACCCACCTGGTCGAACCATACGTAGCGCTGTCATTCTGGTCGCGAACGTGTACGTATATATATACTGGTGGATGTAGAGGCGCGCACGTGTCGTAGTAGAGGCGCGCACCTAGCATGTACACGTATGTACAGCGGCAAGGGTGCAAGAAAGAAAATACGGCCACGTACGTACATACGGGCAGGGTCTCGAACGCCTACTCGCGCATACGTACATGGCTGGGTCGGAACGGAGAAACAGCGTCGTCGTCGTGTTCATGGGGAGGCAACGGAATGCGTCGTGTTCATGGGGAGGCAACGGAATGTGCCATGTTCATCGGAAGGCAACGAAACGCGTGGGAGCCAACCGGCTGGGTCGGAACAGAATGCGTGGTCGTGTTCATCGGGAGGTCTTGGACGGAACAGGCGATGGAAACGAGGGCTGGCGTACCGCACAACGGAATAAACGGCCTTGTGTTCGACCGGCCATGTTCGAAACGGGATCCTGTTCATCGGGAGGGGTCCGCGCATCAAGAACGGAGGAAACAGACCTCCTACGGTTGAAACGGGGGTCCTGTTGATCGGGAGGGTGTGGCGTACCGCAAAATGGAGGAAACGGACCTCCTACGGTCGAAACGGGGGTCCTGTTGATCGGGAGGGGTGTGGCGTACCGCAAAACGGACGAAACGGACTTGTGTTGGAGCGCTACGGTCGAAACGGGGGTCCTGTTCATCGGGAGGGGTGTGGCGTACCGCAAAACGGGACTCCACGGGATACTGTTCATCTCCACCGTCGACCTCCTCCAGCCTCCATGGGCTACCGTCGACAAGCCAGGTACACTTCATGTTTCAAATTTGTTACACAACTTTAACCATACGTGCATGCTACGGGACTTGCTAACTTCAATACAAGCATTCTTTAAATTCATAATCACCCAACTAGCATGACTTTAATATCACTACCTCCATATCTCAAAACAATTATCAAGTATCAAGTTGATCATAGCATCCAATTCACTTCCTATGATAGTTTTTATTATACCCAACTTGGATGCTCATCATTCTAGGACCAACTTTAAGATCATAGCAAATACCATGATGTTCTAAAAGACTCCCAAAATAATATAAGTGAAGCATGAGAGACTAGAAATTTCTTCAAAATTAAGACACCACCGTGCTCTAAAAGATATAGGTGAAGCACTAGAGCAAAAACTATCAAGCTCAAAAGATATAAGTGAAGCACATAGAGTATTCTAGCAAATTCTAATCAAATAGGCTTCTCCCAAAAGGTGTGTACAGAAAGGATGATTGTGGTAAGCTAAAAATCAAAGACTAATATAATACACGACGCTCCAAGCAAAACACATATCATGTGGCGAATAAAAATATAGCTCCAAGTAAAGTTACCAATGAACGAAGACGAAAGAGGGGATGCCTTCCCGGGGCATCCCCAAGCTTAGACTTTTGTATATTATTTAATATCTTGGGGTGCCTTGGTCATCTCCAAGCTTAGGCTCTTGCCACGCTTTATTCCATAGTCCATAAAAGCTTTACCGAAAACTTGAAAACTTCACAACACAAAACTCAACAGGAAATCTTATAAGCTCCGTTAGTGAAAGAAAACAAAACCACCACATAAGGTACTGAAATGAACTCATTATTTATTTAATTTGGTGTTAAACCTACTGTATTCCAACTTCTCTATCGATTATAAACTATATTATTGGCCATAGATTCATCAAAATAAGCAAACAACACACGAAAAACAGAATCTGTCAAAAACAGAACAGTCTGTAGTAATCTGTAACTAATGCAAACTTCTGGAACTCAAAAAATTCATACAAAATAGGAAGACCTAGGAAATTTGTTTATTGATCATCAGCAATTGGAATTACTATTTTATCACGTTCTCGTGATTTTTAACAATTGTTTTCGTGAACCGAAAGTTTCTGGAAATTACAGCAAGATCAAATAACTATCATCCAAGAAGATCCTATAGGTTCTACTTGGCACAAACACTAATTAAAACATAAAAACACATCTAAACAGAAGGTAGATGGAAGACTTATTACTAAACAGGAGCAAAAATAAAAAACACAATGAAAATTGGGTTGCCTCCCAACTAGCGCTATCGTTTAACGCCCCTAGCTAGGCATAAAAACAAAGATAGATCTAACGAGTGCCATCTTTGGCACTAAATTCATAAGTAGATAGATTGTGATCTCTAGGGATCTCTCCCTTTTCAGTAATGGCTAAACCTTTAGGCAAAAATTCAAGAAATTAATTGGTAGCAAAAGGTTCCTTAATGATAGAGAGACAATTGGGGAGAACACATATGGATTTGAGATCCGCGTCTCCCTTGGAAGATTCACCCTTATTTTTAGGAACATAAATAAACTTGGCAGTTTTAGTAGGGTGTTTTGGAGTGTTTTTCATAGGGGAAACCCGGAAACTAAGTTTGTAATGATATCCTCAAGTTTACCGATTCTAGCCGAGTCTAGATCTATTTTTTCATTGACTATAGGTTCTTTTTCTTTAAGATTTTTCAAAGTAGCTCCAACCCTAGATCCAAATTGGGTAATGTGATTATGAATCTTCTTATCCAAATTTTCAATCAACTCAACAGTGGCAATTTTATTTTCGATAATATCAAGCCATTGCATCACATGTTCTAGAGTTAAAACTGTCCCATTAACCAAAAGAGGTGGTGGGCCAAACAAATCTAACATAGCATTATAAGCATCAAACGTATGGCTACTCATGAAATCACCTCCGGTAGCAATATCAAGAACACATCTATTCCAAGGAGTAATGCCTACATAAAAATTGTGGATAAGAACGGAAGTAGCAAGCTTCCTAGTAGCTTTATATTGGGCATTGCAAATTCTATGCCAAGCATCTTTTAAACTTTCCCTCTCCCTTTGCTTAAAATTGTGAATTTCTTGTTCGGGAGTGAGAATAAGGATATGAGGACTAGCCATAATGACAAGGTAAACGTGCTAACACATGGCAACGGAAAAACAAGCAAAAAGAGGAGGAGATTGGGAAAGAGAAGGCGAATAAAACGGCAAGGGTGAAGTGGGGGAGAGGAAAACGAGAGGAAAATGGCAAATAATGTAAATGCGAGGGAGATGGGTTTGTGATGGGTACTTGGTATGTCTTGACTTGAGCGAAGACCTCCCCGCAAACGGCGCCAGAAATCCTTCTTGCTACGTCTTGAGCTTATGCTGGTTTTCCTCGAAGAACAGAGGGTGATGCAGCAAGTGTAGCGTAAGTATTTCTCTCAGTTTTGAGAACCAAGGTATCACCAAAGAGGAGGCTCCTCAAAAGTCCCACGCACCTACACAAACAAACTGAGAACTCGCAACCAACGCAATAAAGGGGTTGTCAATCCCTTCACGGCCACTTGGGAAAGTGAGATCTAATAAAGATAGTATGATAAGATAAATATATTTTTGGTATTTTATAATATAGATGCAAAAAGTAAAGATGCAAGTAAAAGTAGATTGAAAGCAAATATGGTAAGAGACAGACCCAGGGGCCATAGGTTTCACTAGTGGCTTCTCTCAAGATAGCATAAGTATTATAGTGGGTGAACAAATTACTGTCGAGCAATTGATAGAAAAGCGCATAGTTATGAGATTATCTAGGCATGATCATATATATAGGCATCACGTCCATAACAAGTAGACCGACTCCTGCCTGCATCTACTACTATTACTCCACACATCGACCGCTATCCAAAGATGCATCTAGAGTATTAAGTTCATAAGCACAGAGTAACGCATTAAGCAAGATGACATGATGTAGAGGGATAAACTCAAGCAATATGATATAAACCCCATCTTGTTATCCTCGATGGCAACAATACAATACGTGCCTTGCAACCCTTTCTGTCACTGGGTAAGGACACCGCAAGATCGAACCCAAAGCTAAGCACTTCTCCCATGGCAAGAAAGACCAATCTAGTAGGCCAAACCAAACTGATAATTCGAAGAGACTTGCAAAGATAACTCAATCATACATAAAAGAATTCAGAGAAGATTGAAATATTATTCATAGATAAACTTGATCATAAACCCACAATTCATCGGATCTCGACAAACACACCGCAAAAAGATTTTACATCGAATAGATCTCCACAAGAGAGGGGGAGAACATTGTATTGAGATCAAAAAAGAGAGAAGAAGCCATCTAGCTAATAACTATGGACCCGTAGGTCTGTGGTAAACTACTTACAACTCACCGGAGGCGCAAGGATGTTGATGTAGAGGCCCTCCGTGGTTGATTCCCCCTCCGGCGGAGTGCCGGCGAAGGCTCCAAGATGAGATATCGCGGATACAGAAGGTTACGGCGGTGGAGATTGTGTTTCGTGGTGCCCCTGGATGTTTTCGGGGTACGTAGGTATATATAGGAAGAAGAAGTACGTCGGTGGCCGCCCGAGGGGCCCACGAGACAGGGGGCGCGCCCTACAGGGGGGGGCGCTGCCTCCTATCTCGTGGCTTCCTCGGAAGCTTCTTGACTTGCACTCCAAGTCCTCTAGATCACATTTGTTCAAAAATCACGCTCCCGAAGGTTTCATTCCGTTTGGACTCCGTTTGATATTCCTTTTCTTTGAAATACTGAAGTAGGCAAAAAAACAACAACATGGGCTGGGCCTCCGGTTAGTAGGTTAGTCCCAAAAATGATATAAATGTGTAAAATAAAGCCCATAAACATCCAAAAGAGGTAATATAATAGCATGGAACAATCAAAAATTATAGATACGTTGGAGACGTATCAATCAACTGTTGTAATACTCATATTCATCAAGATCGATCAAGCAGGAAGTAGGGTATTACCTCCATAGAGAGGGCCTGAACCTGGGTAAACATCGTGTCCCCTGTCTTCTGTTACCATCAACCTTAGACGCACAGTTCGGGACCCCCTACCCGAGATCCGCCGGTTTTGACACCGACACCTGTGAAGATAGCTTCACCATCACTTTCACCACGCCGTCGTGCTCCCAGAACTCACCCACCGCCTTGCCGTATTGCTGGATCAAGAAGGCGGAGGACGTCACCGAGCTGAACGTGTGCTGAACGTAGAGGTGTCGTACGTTCGGTACTCGATCGGTTGGATCGCGAAGAAGTTCGAGTACATCAACCATGTTACTAAACGCTTTCGCTTACGGTCTACGAGGGTACGTAGACACACTCTCCCCTCTCGTTGCTATGCATCTTCATGGATAGATCTTGCGTGTGCGTAGATGTTTTTTGGTTTTCCATGCAACGTTTCCCAACAGTTTGTCTGTCCTGAATGGTTACTAAGAGAAGGACAATCATTGATGGTTACAAATAGCAATGCTCGTAGGTCTAATTCCTGCTGTTTGTGCTCATCCCACACATGTACACCTTTTCCATTCCACAGTTGTAAAAGTTCTTCAACTAATGGCCTTAGGTACATATCAATGTCGTTGTCGGGTTGCTTAGGGACTTGGATGAGCACTGGCATCATAATGAACTTCCGCTTCATGCACAACCAAGGAGGAAGGTTATAGATACATAGAGTCACGGGCCAGGTGCTATGATTGCTGCACTGCTGTGATACGTCTCCAACGTATCTATAATTTTTTATTGTTCCGTGCTATTATATTATCTGTTTTGGATGTTTTATATGCATTATTATGATATTTTATATTATTTTTGGTACTAAATTATTAACCTAGAGCCCAGTGCCAGTTTATGTTTTTCCTTGTTTTTGAGTTCCGCAGAAAAGGAATACCAAATAGAGTCCAAACGGAATAAAACCTTCGCCACGATTTTTCTTGGACCAGAAGACACCCAGGAGACTTGGAGATCAAGTCTGAGGAGTCACGAGGCGGCCACAAGGGTGGAGGGCGCGCCCCCTGCCTTGTGCCCCCCCCCCCCCGGTGACTCCCCTGACCTAATTCCTTCGCCTATATATTCACATATATTCCCAAACCACCAAAAGTATCCACGAAAACACTTTTCCACTGCCGTAACCTTCTGTACCTGTGAGATCTCATCTAGGGGCCTTTTCCGGCATCCTGCCGGAGGGGGATTCGATCACAGAGGGCTTCTACATCAACTCTATTGCCCTTCTGATCAAGCGTGAGTAGCTTACCTCAGACCTACGGGTCCATAGCTAGTAGCTGATAACCCACAACTATAGGGATCGTTTGTAGCCTTCTAAGATAAGTAAGAGTGTCAAACCCAACGAGGAGCTAAAGGCAGAACAATTTTTTATCACGTAAATTTTTATCACCAAAATAATTCTCCGTAAATTTTTATCACGTTTGGACTTCGTTTGATATGGATTTTCTGCGAAACAAAAAACATGCAACAAAGCGAGGCGGCATCAAGCCTTTGGATCAATAGGTTAGTCAAAATAAATCATATAAAATGTTGCCAAAATTTTATAAAAGTTGTATAATATTGGCATGAAACGATCAAAAATTATAGATACGACAAAGACGTATCGGCATCACCAAGCTTAATTCCTGCTCGTCCTCAAGTAGATAAATGATGAAAAAGATAAATTTTGATGTGGAATGCTACCTAGCATAAACTTGATCATATGTCTAGTCATGTCATGAATATTAAGACATAAGTGATTCAAAGCAATAGTTTATAATTTGACATAAAGACATCAATACTCAGGCATCCCAACAAACAATCGTGTCTTTCAAAATATCAAAGCTAAAGAAAGCTATCCCTACAAAATCATATAGTCTTGTCATGCTCTGTCTTCTTAACACAAAGTATTTATCATGCACAAACCCGATGACAAGCCGAGCAATTGGTTCATACTTTTAACGAGCTTCAGATTTTTCAACCCTCACGCAATACATGAGCGCGAGCCATCAATATAGCACTACGGGTGGAATAGAGTATGATGATATGGGTAAATATAGAGAAGACAAAAAAGTAACAAAGTCTCACATCGACGCGGCTAACCAACGGGTTATGGAGATGCCCATCAATTGATATCAACGTGAGAAGTAGGGATTGCCATGCAACGGATGCACTAAGAGCTATAAGTGTATGAAAGTTCAATATGAAAACTAAGTGGGTGTGCATCTAATCCTATAATGAAAAATTCCCACTAGTATATGAAAGTGACAACATATGAGACTTTCCATATGAAAAACATGGTGCTACTTTGATGCACGAGTGTGGAACTAGCATGCCCCTTCTCTCTTTATTTCTTTTTTATTTCTTTATTTTATTTTATTTTATTTTCTTTTTCCTTCCCTTTTTTATATTTCTTTCTCTCATTGTCCGTAGTCTCATCCCGACTTGTGGGGGAATCATAGTCTCCATCATCCTTTCCTCACTGGGGCAATGCTCTAAAAATGAATAATGATCATCATCACACTACTATTTACTTATACTCAAAAGAAATGAAAATTACAACTCGATACCTATAACAAAGAATGACTCTATATGAATGCCTCTGGCAGTGTACTGGGATGTGCAATGATCTAGCATAACAACGATATCAAAAAATGGACAAGCCATGGAAATATCATGCTAGCTATCTTACGATCATGCAAAGCAATATGACAATGAATGCTCAAGTCATCAAAATAGAAGCGGTGGAAGTTGCATGGAAATATATCTCGGAATGGCTATGGAAAGGCCATAATAGGTAGGTATGGTGGCTGAGGAAGATATAATAAGGCTTATGTGTGATAGGGCATATCATATCACGGGGTTTGGATGCACGGGCGAAGTTTGCACCAACTCTCGAGGTGAGAAAGGGCAATGCATGGTACCGTAGAGGCTAGCAAATTGCGGAAAGGTAAGAGTGTGTATAATCCGTGGACTCACACTAGTCATATATAACTCATATACTTATTGCAAAAGTATATTAGCCCTCGAGGCAAAGTACTACTAGCATGCCCCTAGGGGGATATATTGGTAGGAAAAGACCATCGCTCGTCCCCGACCGCCACTCATAAGGAAGACAATCAATAATAAATCATGCTCCAACTTCATAGCATAACGAGAGACTATACGTGCATGCTTCGGGAATCACAAACCTTAACACCAATATTCTTACTAACCACAACCGTTTACTAGTACCTCCCAACCATCTCCATATCGCAAAACTATTGCAAGGAATCAAACATATCATATTCAGTGACCCACAAGTTTTATGTAGGATTTTATGACTAACCATGCAATTGACCAATTCCTTTTGACTCTCTAAATAGATATAAGTGAAGCATGAGATTTTAATTATTTCTACAAAATATCATTCTCTAACAAATATAAGTCAAGCAAAAGAGCATTCTTCAAATAACGGTTTTCTATGTGAAGAGAAACAGGAAATCCAAACTTCAAATGATATAAGTGAAGCACATGAAGCATTCTATAAAGCCATACTCAAAAGATTTAAGTGAAGTGCAATGATAATTCTATAAATAAACCATGGACTATCTCATACCAACATGGCGCATAAAAGAAAAATGAAAAATAAACACAAAAGATGCTCCAAGATTTACACATATCACATGAACGAAACGAGAACGAAAACATACTGATACTTGTTGAAGAAAGATGGGAAGCCTTCCGGGGCATCCCCAAGCTTAGACGCTTGAGTCTCCTTGAATATTTACTTGGGGTGCCTTGGGCATCCCCAAGCTTGATCTCTTGCCTCTTCTCCTTCTCCTCATATCGAGACCTCCTCGATCTTTGATCACTTCATCCACACAAAACTCAACAAAAAGCTCGGTAAGATCCGTTAATATATTAAAGAAAATCACTATTCTAAGTACTACTGCAAACCAATTAATATTCTGTTTTTGCATTGTAGCTACTGTAATATAACTTTTTCATGGCTTATTCCACTGATAGAGTCGATAGTTTCATCAGAATCTGTCTTAAACAGGACATCCTGTAGTAATCTGAAAATTCACTATACTTCTGGTACTCCAAAAATTCTGAAAAATTAGGAAATAAATAAATAATTCGTATAGCAATACTGTGCAAAAAGTTTCAGAAACTTTCGATGTTCCAGTAAAAAAATTAAAATCGCGCACTACAGCGAAAGTTTCTATTTTTGCACGGCACATACCAACAAGCAATCTACTCATCGTAAAGGAAAATCTTGGCACATTATTTTTATAATACAATGGAGTTGTAAAAGGGGATAATTATTTTTGTGAGAATCTTCATGAAAAATTCTACATTGTTTCCATGAGCATGAACAAAAGTGTTCAAGGTCGACCCTCACTTCTCCAATGCATAACATCCAATCGCTTATCTTTTGTGAAAAAGTTTTTAAGTTACCCTCTATATTTTTTGTTTTAAAACTTTATAAAAGCACTCAACAGAAATAAATGACTCTCTAAAACTTCCGGGTTGTCTCCCTGGCAGCACTTTCTTTAAAGGCATTAAGCTAGGCATAAAGTGCTCAAGTAATGGATCCACCCGGATCCCAAGGTATATCAAAGCCAATTTTAATTAACAATGATTTGGCATTTAGTAATGAGCACAAAGCAACATATATCATGCAATGAGAAGTCTAACTCTCTTCCTATGCATTGGCATGTCATACAAGAACAATTCATGCACATCAAGTAAAGACCAATACATAGCATAAGAAGTTTCTTGCAATTCTTTCGTGTTGGAAACATAGAGGTGGAGATGTAGTTCCTCTCTCATAATAATTGCAAGTAGGAGCAGCAAGCACATGCATATTACATTCATCAAAATTACCATGTGCAACAGTAAAAGGCAACCCATCAATGTAATCCTTAATAAGTGCAAACTTCTCCGATATAGTGTAGTTGGGAGAATTCAAAAAGATAATAGGACTATCATGTGTGGGTGCAATAGCAACATTTCATTCTTAATATAAGGAACTATAGCAAGTTCATCTGCATAAGCATCATTCGTATTGGCATCTTGGCCACAAGCATAGCAAGCATCAAGTTCTCAAAAAGGGATATTTCAAATGAATTAACGGGATCATAGCAATTATCATATCATTCATCCTTCAGTAAGCATGAAGGGAAATTAAATAATGTATGAGTTGAAGAGTTACTCTCATTAGAAGGTGGACATGGGTAGCTAATCCGCTCTTCCTCCTTTTGTTCTTCGCTCTCCTCGTCATATTTTTCATCCAATGAGCTCATAGTTTCATAAATTTCTTCTTCCATAGACTGCTGCAAAATATTAGTCTCTTCTTGGACAGTGGAGACTCTCTCAATAAACGCATAAATATCGGAATTGTATTTATAATTATCATAGCAGCATTGAAGGATAGAAAAAATTTCAGGTCTATAAACATCATCATCAAAAGCTTCATACTTTAGAAACAAAGATTCAATTTGATAAGCACCCTTAAAAGCAACAAATTCTTCTATTTGTTCCACATCATAATAATCATATCTACCATTGGCATAAGAAGCCAAGGTTTCATTATCATTTAATTTGCATGAAAAGGGAAGATGTGGAGAGCTCATCCTAGACCAACAAGTATAATCATATCTTAGGCATAGCTTCCGAGCATACCAATGCAACATATGAATTTGATCCCATAACAATTTCCCTTTATGAGTCAAGCGACAATCACTAAAGTATTCATGTCAATACAAAAAAAAGACACATCTGTGACATTTTGGGCCGAATGAATTTTTTTCTGTCATGCTTATGACACTTCTATGACGATAATTGTGACAAAACCCGGTATCATCATAGATGTGGTGGGCTCCTACTTCTATGACAAAAAATCATTACATAAAATGGGATTTTCGTCCTAGGCGAGCCAGAGACGCAGCTGCATGACATTCTTTGGGCAGTCCATGATGGAAAAAACCGTGGTAGAAGCGAGGGCGAGGAAAATATCGGGGAGTTCCCAGTTACGGTGGGTGGTCGGGGGCCGAGCGGTGCGCATTTTTCTCGTACACGTACGTGCGTGGGTGCGAGGCGTTGGGCTCTAACTGAACCCGAGTGAGGCGTCGCCTACTGAACCCGAGCGGTTGCACTATAGGCTATGCGTTACTGAACCCGAGCGATCGATTGATCCCTGGCTGTTAACTGAACCCTATCGAGTGATTCCTTTGCTACCGCTGCTAATTGAAGCGGATTGAACCTGCTGCCTCTTGATGAACAATGAGTGTTGTCGGGGGGGGGGGGGGATGAATAGTTCCTGGTGGGAGGTTGGATGAACAGGACCCCGTGGTAGTAGAGGCCATTGCCGCTGGATGAACAGGACCCCGATCGAGCCAGTTGGGGGTGGATGAATGTGACAGCCTGGTTTTTTGCTTTCTCTCTTTTTTCGGACTTCCAATTGCATTTGCTTTGGATTTAGAGTTTTTGAATCAATTCAATTGGACTTGAACACTTGGGTCTACCCTTGATTTTTACCCAAGTGACCTCTCCACCTCTAACTCATCCTTTCCTTCTCTGATAAACTCCACAAAAGCCCAAGGAATATTTTTCATAAAGGAAAAATATTCATTTTCTTCCCTGAAAATCATTTCACAGAAGTATGTTCCAAAGCAACCCTCATTTTCTTTGGCCACAAAAATCTAACAAAATTCCCAAATATTCTTTGAACCCTAGGGCACCTTCCTGAGCAAAAATATTGCATAACTTTTTGTAATATTTTTGCTACAGAAAATCATTTCTGTTCTGGACAGAATGGTCACTTTCTACAGCAAGTACCATTTTCTTTGATCCAATGAGGCTGATTTTTCTTGAGCATCATTACCCTCGTAAGAAACTGCTAACCACCAAAAATCAGCCCTAAACCCTCTCTGGTTTGACCACAGTCAAGCTCACAAGTTTCTGTCCAGAAACTTACCAGCAAGAGAGCCACTCCCATAGTGCACCTGTGACCAAGCCAACTATGCAAAACGACCAAAACCACTAAGGACTAACTACCAGACATGAATTTATGGCAAGCCGTGGCTCCATGCCAGAGTTCACGCGGTGACCACGCGTGTGCATGATGCCAACGTGCTAGTCGACGCGCTCTGGATGTCGTCGTGTGCTCTGTTCAGCGTGTGCTCGCTTCCCCGGCTGCTGCACCTTGCCAAACCGCGCCACCATCACCGTCTCGACGTCCTTAACTCCCTCCTGGCGCTCACTGAAGCCGGAGCTCGCCGCAGCAAGCACGGGCATGGCGCGGCCAAGGCAACAGTGCGCCCGTGCCCCTGTGCTCGTCGCGTACCGCGCTCCTGTGCTCGTTGCCGCTTGTCTACAGCCTCCGCATGATCCCCGGTGTCTTCCCCCTCTCTCACTGATGCCATTCGTCGCCGGGCGATGCTCCAGAGAGCTCCGGCGAGCTCTCGGTCCCCGCCTCTGCCTCGCCTATATATAGTCCCTCCCGAGCTCGTTCCCCTCCTCACTCACCACCACCACATCACCACGACCCTGTCGGAAGCCGCAGCCCAGCCAGGCAGGCCTCTGGCCGTCGCCCCCGTCCAGAGCTCACCGGCGATCCCCGTCCTAGGCTCCCTCCCTCTCCAGAGCCGCTCGTGCTCCACCGACTCCTCAGGCGTGTTCGTGGTGGTCCACTGGTGCGAGCTGGTGCTGTTGGAGCGGCTGGACCGGCCTTGCCTTGCCGGAATCGCCAACTACGACAAGCACTGTCGCTGCTGAGAGCTCAGTTTCGACCCCGTCCGGCCACCTCTAGCTATGCTACGGGTATGGGCAGGTGCGTCTCAACCTCCTCTCCAATCCTATCCCTTTGGATCGGGCCAAGGAGCCCCCCTTGCCGGCGTGCACTCCGGCGGAGCCTTGCCGTGCTCTGTCTCTCTCCCTGTCCCCCTCCGACCTGACTAGCGGGGCCCGCTGTCAGCCACTCAGGCCGTGCACAAAGCAGTATGAGTGGTGGCGCCGGGGTGTTTTACGCCTTCGACTTCACCCCCTAGGTTTTCTTTTTAATTCAAATTTAGTTTAAATTTGACAAGAACTTTGACCAGCTCTAACTCTTATTCTAAAGTCCAAATGAGTTGATTCTTTTTTCATTCTGTTCTTAGTGGAAAACTCTAGCAGCACACCCAAGATGGGGATTTTTCCTTTCTTCCTAGAATGTCTGGTGATTTTTAGAAGTGTTCTTGATATTTTCTTTTTGTCATTTGAATTATTTTCAGATGGTGAAGCTTGTCTTGAAGGCATCCAGGAGGAGTGTGAAGCTCCTCTGCACTAAGGCAAGCCACATCAACATTATCATGGTGCCTTTGCAATATTCATGATTTTCTACTTGAATATATATATTATTCATTGCATATAGTATTAAAAATCAATTATGCTTGTGTTATTTAGTTTGTCATGGTCAAAGGTCTTAGTTAATAGAAGTGAATACTTGAACTAGTGAGGTATAGATTGAGTTGTTGATCTAAGTAAGTTTGTCATGACTATGATGATATGATTATCGGTCTTATTTTGCTATATTCTTGCTAAGAAAAGTTTTAGTTGATTAATGCCAACCAAAGTGATGAGTTTAAATAACAAGTAAGGAAGGACCAGAAATGTTGAAAGTTAAGTTTGTGCAAGTAGAACTTTGAATGAAGTTGATCTGTTGTGATTTGTGATGCATGATATATGGTTGCATGAGCAAGGCATATCTTTGACTCGAGCATTTTATTTCAAGTTATACCTGATGATAATTGAACTTGAACATAAAAGTTGGTCGAGTCATGGTGCCACTGAATCGGGCTAACGAGTGCAACCACACTTGCCTTTGTGGGGAGGCCGGTAGTCGTCCATTGTCATGCCTTTTGTCGGTGCCTCCAAAGAGAGAAGGTTATGGGCGTGCGTTACCCTGGTCCGGTAAGCAGACATAACCTTGTGAACCTGTTGTTGTTATGGTACCGTGTCCCCGTTTGGGACTGTTTGTTTGCCGCGATGATGGTAGTTTTGCCTTTGGTAGGCTGGGTCATCCAGGACTAATCCTAGTGGGGAGTTGGTCGGAGTGGCCGTAAGAGTGTCATGGCAATGGGAGAGTTCTGTTGGAATGCCGTTGGTCCACCCGAATGGGAGTGTGAGGCCATGGATTACGTGGTGTGGGTAAAGTGCGCTACATCTGCAGAGTGTATTAATCTATCGATAGCCGTGCCCGTGGATAAGGGCCCAGTTCATAAGTAAGTCACACCATGGATCAACTGTTATTAATGAAACTTGCACACTAATCAACTTGCATTGCACTGGTTAGAGGATGATGAAGTCAGTGAGGCTGACTGTTGTGATTTTATTTGTGATCCGGGAGCGATCACGGTTCGGTTACGAGGTAACCAGTTGGACCAAGTATGGTTCCGTTCGTGCTTTGTCGTGAGCACTGTTCGGTTGCGAGGCAACCGGTTGGTAAGGGAGTCCGTGTGACTCGATGCACAAGTTTGGTTTCACTGCATGAGTAGCATGTTGTTGTTTGCATATAACTTGATTAAATGTCATGATGTTGTTTGTCATTATGGTTCTATTTGCTGTGAGCTTGCAAGTACATTCAATGTACTGACCTGGCGTGTTATGCCAGATTTCAGGAAAGTCTAAATGGATCGAAGAGCTACCGTGTCTAGACCGTGTCCACATCGGTGTCCCTGTGCTATGGAGTCCCACTACGTCGTTGTTCCGCTGCCGTGTAGATGTCATGTTCGAGGCCCCTTTATGTCTACTAAATAATGTACATATTGTTCACCAAGACCGAAAGTGTGCCGGTTGGCCTCGCAACTTGTTGTAATGTCACTCTATGCTTCCGCTAGATTCAATAAAGCGGTGATTTCTGTACCAAGATGTTGTGTGTTGCTAAAGACATGATCTCTGGGTTGGCAATACAGGGTAAATCGGTCGCTCTGAGCCGGGGTGCCACAACGCTTAGTATCAGAGCCTCGCTGACTGTTGGACACGCTAGACTACCGACGTGTTAGCTGGACATTAGTTTGAGTAAAAGTTGAGTACCGGTAGTGTTTGTAGCTGATTGTTGCACCTAATGCACTCGTTCTATTTTTATTCCTAACCCACTAATGGTTGTGAGTGTAGATGGCTCCGGTGTCGTATCCGTGTCAGTTGCAGCTGATGCCAACCTCGCCGCATCTCCTTCGTGGTGTGTGGTGTCGACTGTACCCTCATGGTGATGACCCTGCATATTGGGTGTACCGGGAGCGTCTAGCCGACTCCATGTATGAGTATCATGTTGTGGTTACTCTGCACACCAGTTCGTCAACAGGCTCTTACACTCGTACCTCTCGGAGTGGTTATGCCTCCACCACCGCTCAGGCTGTCCAGTATGCTGCATTCGAGATTCTTGTTGAGTTATGCTACACAGAGGCTCAGATGCAGAACCAACCAGGTTTTCATTTCTACCCATCTTTGCACGATGATGGTCATGTTCGCTTTCATTCTGTTGGTCCGGCGTCTGGTAGTGACACTAGCCACCTTTCTCGATATATCACTGCTAGTTATTTTCTGATTCATGAGTTGGCTCGAGAGCTGGATCGTGCTCGTTATGCTTTAGCCGCTGCTAGATCCTACCCTACTCCACCCTCTATGGGATTTACTCATATTGTGCCCAGTTCTAGCTCGCCTATTTCTCCGGTTACTCCCCCGAGTAGCTCGGGCACTTCGGCAGTGAACCCACATAGTGCTCCTGCTGAGTGGGCGTCTCTTCTTGCTTCCCCCGCAGCTCCTATGATCCCTTCTCTTCCCGCGCCTACCCCTGAGGGAGAGCCCTCGAGGCAGCATCGTCGTGTTACATTTAACCCGGAGGTCTCGGTTGGCGTCCTCGTTCTAGGATCTGGGTCTGACTCAAGAGAGGATCCGGCAGCACCGGCAGAGTCTTAGAGCGTCTGAGTATCCACAATGGTCATGTGATCTACGGATGTAGATGTATGAGCCATGGTGTATCGTTGCGTGTACACGAGTAGTCGCACCAGTCATGATGTTTATCTTTCATGTATGAGTCTATGTATAATTATGTGGAACTTTTTATTCGATCGCTGTGTTTCTTGTGTTTTTCGTTCCGCTCTTTCGGGTTCGTCACTGCCTTTTCTTCCCATGTTTGGATGTTCCTCATCGCGGTTGCTCTTATTGGAAAAAATAAACAGTAGGATGACGCGAGGAGGTAGCAGCTCATAGGCTTGTGAGGATGTCCCTATTCGTGGCTCATCAAGGCAGGCATGACACTCCCCCGAGCCGTATCCGCAGCCACCGTCTCCACCGCAAAATCCACCCTCCACTGAACAAATTATGCGCATGTTTGAGGAAAGAAGGAACAATGATCTAATTGAGCTATTAAGAAGTGTGCAAGCTATGGTTGGGCAGAATGGAAAACAAAATGGCCATCACTCCAAACTGTCAGATTTACAAAGGACTAAGCCTCCCAGTTTCAGTCAAGTGGTTGACCCTTCGGAAGCAGATGAATGGATACGCACCATTGAGAAGAAACTTGAAATCGCTCGCACTCAAGAGGCTGACAAGGTTCCGTTTGCTACCCACTATCTTGAAGGAGACACTGCCATATGGTGGGATAATGCTAAAGCTCTATGGCCCGCGGGAAAAAAATTACGTGGACTAATTTCAAGGACCAATTTCTCAAGTATCATATTCCAGCTGGTATCATGAAGATCAAGCAACAAGAATTTCTTGGTCTCACTCAAGGCAGTCTGTCCATAAGTGAATATTTGCACAAGTTCAACCACCTGGCCCGTTATTCTCTATATGATGTGGCCACAGAAGAAAGGAATATTGACAGGTTCCTTAGCGGATTAAATCAACACCTCAGGAGTGTTCTCTGCATGCTTGATTTTCCAAATTTCCAGTCTCTGGTAAATAAGGCCCTCATCACAGAAAGAGAATACAAGCCTGTGCAAGACAACCGACCTGCAAATAATGACAACAAGCGCAAATTTGAGCCAAAGAAGGACAGACAGCCCATACAGAAGGCCCGTACATGGCAACAGACTCAAGTGGAGTACAAACCCAATTGGCAGCAGAATGTGCACAAGACCACTACTCAAGTTAAGAATGTCGTGACTAGTCCGGTACACAAGGAGCGCCAGCGCAATAATGCCTGCATTAACTATGGACAGACCGTACATTATACCAGGCAGTGTCTCAAGAAGTCAAATGCCCCGTTCCAACCGCAAGTCAATCATATGGGGCCATATCATACCCAGCAGATCGTCCAAGGGCAAGTGCACCACCTCTCCACAGATGAGGCTCAGGAAAACCCCGAAGTCGTCATTGGTATGTTCCCTGTTAATACCATACCCGCAATAATTTTATTCGACTCTGGGCTTCCCACTCTTTTGTTTCTCGAAGTTTCATTGCCCAAAACAAATTTCCTTGCTCTCTTTTGGGGAAAAGTATGCTGCTTCAGTCCCCGGGATTTGTGCTCAAAAGCAAATTGGTCTGCTGAAATTTGGAAATTGATATCAAGGGGGTCCGCTTTCCAACCGCTTTGATAGTAATCGAGTCTGCCAAGTTGGACGTTATTTTGGGAATGAACTGGTTGACTCAATATCAAGTATGCATAAACTGTGCAACTCTAGAAGTCACCTTGACAAATCAGGAAGGGCAGACTACAAAATTCTATGCTCGCAGGATTATACCCAAGAAAGAAATGATTTTCACTGTTGTGGCGAACGAGTTGGGATTAATTCTTGTGGTCAGTGAGTTTACCGATGTATTCCTAGAAGAATTGCCAGGCTTGCCACCGGACCGAGAGCTTGAGTTTGCAATTGATCTTGTGCCTGGAACTACACCGTTGTACAAAAAGTATTATGGGATGCCTTCCTCCAAACTCGTGGAATTAAAGAAGCAGTTGGATGAAATGATACAGAAAGGATATATCCGCCCCAGTTCATCACCATGGGGATCACCTGTAGTATTTGTGGACAAGAAAGACGGTGGTCTCAGAATGTGCGTTGACTATCGTTAGTTGAACGGTGTCACCATCAAGAACAAATACCGGTTACCAAGGATTGATGACTTGTTCGATCAGCTCAGTGGTGCAAAAGTATTTTCCAAGGTTGATTTAAGGACCGGATATCATCAACTAAAAATCAATAAGGAAGATATCCCTAAGACTGTGTTCACGACTCGGTACGGTCTGTATGAATATACGATGATGTCCTTCGGCCTCACAAATGCCCCCGCCTTCTTTATGCATATGATGAATAAGGTGTTCATGGAATTCTTGGACAAGTTTGTGGTGGTTTTCATCGATGATATTCTCATTTACTCCAAGAGTAACGAAGAATATGCAAAACAACTCCGAGTAGTCCTACAAAGACTCCGTGACCATCAGCTGGATGCAAAATTCAGCAAGTGTGAATTTTGGCTCAAACAAGTCGGATTTCTGGGGCATCTTATTTCAGCAGAAGGTATCGCAGTGGATCCTAGCAAAGTGAAAGATGTGCTTGATTGGGAAGCACCCACGACCGTAACCCAAGTAAGGAGTTTCCTTGGATTAGCCGGGTACTACCATCGGTTCATCGAAGGATTCTCCAAAATTGCCAAGCCAATGACAGAACTTCGCAAGAAAGACAAGAAGTTTGAATGGACTGAGGATTGCGAGCGGAGCTTTAACGAGCTAAAAACCAGATTGACATCAGCACCGGTCTTGACTCCCCCAGACATTTACCGCAGCTTTGATGTGTATTGCGACACATCCAGACAGTGTTGGCGAACGTAGTAATTTCAAAAATATTCCTACGCACATGCAAGATCATGGTGATGCATAGCAACGAGAGGGGAGAGTGTTGTCCACGTACCCTCGTAGATAAAAAGCGGAGGCGTAATGACAACGCCGTTGATGTAGTCGTACATATTCACGATCCGACCGATCCAAGTACCGAACGCACGGCACCTCCGAGTTCAGCACACGTTCAGCTCGATGACGTCCCACAAACTCCAATCCAGCAGAGCTTTGCGGGAGAGTTCCATCAACACAACGGCGTGATGACGGTGATGATGATGCTACCGACGTAGGGCTTCGCCTAAGCACCGCTATAATATTACCGAGGTGGATTTTGGTGGAGGGGGGCACCGCAGACGGCTAAGAGATCAATGATCAATTGTTGTGTCTCCAAGTGGTGCCCCCTCCCCGTATATAAAGGAGTGGAGGAGGGGGAGGGGGCCAGCCTCCTATGGCGCGCCCCATGAGGAGTCCTACTCCCACCGGGAGTAGGACTCCCCCCTTCCAAGTAGGAGTAGGAGAGGAGAAGGAAGGGAGAGAAGGAGAGAAGGAAAGGGGGCGCCGCCCCCCCCCCTTCTTGTCCAATTAGGACTAGAGGGGGAGGGGCACGCGGCTGCCCTGTCCGCCCCTCCTCTTCTCCCACTAGGGCCAATTAGGCCCAATATACTCCCCGGGGGGTTGTGGTAACCCCCCGGTACTCCGGTATATGTCGGAAACCTCCCGAAACACTTCCGGTGTCTGAACATAGTCGTCCAATATATCGATCTTTACGTCTCGACCATTTCGAGACTCCTCGTCATGTCCATGATCATATCCGGGACTCCTAACTACGTTCGGTACATCAAAACACAAAAACTCATAATACCGATCGTCACCGAACTTTAAGTGTGCGGACCCAACGGGTTCGAGAACTATGTAGACATGACCGAGACATGTCTCCGGTCAATAACCAATAGCGGAACCTGGATGCTCATATTGGTTCCCACATATTCTACGAAGATCTTTATTGGTCAAACCCCATAACAACATACGTTGTTCCCTTTGTCATCGGTATGTGAGGGAGTCCTGGATTAGGGGGTCCTCGGACAGCTGGACTATATCCTTTGGCCGGACTGTTGGACTAGGAAGATACAAGATTGAAGACTTCGTCCCGTGTCCGGATGGGACTCTCCTTGGCGTGGAAGGCAAGCTTGGCAATACGGATATGTAGATCTCCTCCCTTGTAACCGACTCTGTGTAACCCTAGCCCCCTCCGGTGTCTATATAAACCAGAGGGTTTAGTCCATAGGACAACAACAATCATACCATAGGCTAGCTTCTAGGGTTTAGCCTCTACGATCTCGTGGTAGATCAACTCTTGCAATACTCATATCATCAAGATCAATCAAGCAGGAAGTAGGGTATTATCTCCATCGAGAGGGCCCGAACCTGGGTAAACATCGTGTCCCCCGCCTCCTGTTACCATCCGCCTTAGACGCACAGTTTGGGACCCCCTACCCGAGATCCGCCGGTTTTGACACCGACATTGGTGCTTTCATTGAGAGTTCCACCGTGCCGTCACCATAAGGTTGGATGGCTCGTCTCGTTGTCAAGGACAATATCACCTCTGGGGGAGCCCTGGATATAGGCCAAACTCTCTGGCTAGGCAGTTTCATCATGACCGCCTGTTCGGCTGCTGCGCCGATGATGACTTCTCGGGTCATCGAAAATAGTCTCCACGTTGGCTCGGAATTCGCCGAGCAGTTGGATCCAATGGAGCTCTCTTGATTGAACGAGCTATTGGATTGCATCGCCGCCTTGGAGTCGCTACGGACTATGATCAGATCGGGTTTAAACCCGACCAAAGGGAGATTAACTCCCCGCTGGTCACCCATCAGATAGCGGTGGTAGAGGAGCAATGCAGTGATTCTTCCTCTATCTTGAGGACAAACTATGTCCGGATTTCCGAGCTCTCCGAGCCGGATGCCTGTCTACAGGAGGACATGGCCGAAACCTTGAACCTAGAATCAGGCAGTGGGCCAGACCTGTTGAGCAACATCCCGGGGCCCGAACTACCAAGCTCGAAAACTCCTTCGCCCCTGGGTCTCAGATCGGGTCAGGGTTCGGACTTAAATCCACCCACCCACCCAGGTATAAGCGATCTTTCCCACATTAGACACGAGCCCCAAGAGACAGTACACCACTATTGGGCCAGATTCCTCCTTGTAATGAGCAATGTTAAGGACCGTCTCAAGGAAGTCGCAATCTCATTATTTTGCAATAATTGCACGGACAAGGGAATCCTCAATGCCATAAGTCGCCGTGACATAGCACACTTCGCCTACTTGGCAGCCATAGTACGAAAGTACTGTGCAATGGAAAGCGCCTGGAAAACCCAAACAAAATTTTGGGATCCTCCGGCTCTCACAAACCCCCCGTCCGAACTAAAAGGGTGTACTCTCGTAAGTCACCCGACCCAATTACAAAGAAACAAAAGCCCACTACACGGCGCAGAACAGTATTGGAGGGATGGCTTAACGGGCCATGCAAAATTCACAAAGACAATGGATACCATGCCAACACACAGCCTTAGAGCATGTTGGGTACTCCGGCAGGTGGCCAAGAGCAGTGAGGATCTCCTCATCACCAACACTGCAGAGCACAATCCCACAGAAAACAACAATACAGTATTGACAGTCTACGAGACCTTCGCCTCAAATAATAGGCGTAAGTGAGCACTCCCCAGCCTTGCCGAAGTCTGCCATGTAGCAGCAATAAATCCATGGAGCGATACGGCTATCACCTTCAATGACAGTGACGAACCTAAATTCCGAACAGCCCGATCACCAGCCGCCTTGGTCCTTAGTCCAATTGTGGACGGCTTCTGGCTTACTAAAGTGCTCATGGACGGCGGCAGCGGATTAAACCTCATCTATAAAGAAACTCTTAGCAAAATAGAAATAGACAGGAGCCGCATTGAGCAAAGCAGCACGACCTTCAGAGGAATCATCCCTAGTCGGGAGGCACGCTGCGCGGGAAAAATCACACTAGACGTGGTATTCGGCACACCGGAGAATTATCGGTCTGAAGAAATCACATTCCAAGTGGCCCCGTTCAGTAGCGGATACCACGCCCTTTTAGGGCGGGAGGCATTCATGATCTTCCAAGCTATACCCCATTACGGGTACATGAAGCTCAAAATGCCCGGGCCCAATAGAATCATCACTCTAGATAGCGATCCGGACATAGCACTCCGCGCCGAGAATAAAACCGCCGCACTAGCCCTTGAGGCGTTATCCGAAGCCCTCGCGGCCGAAGAACTGATGGCGCTGCGCTCCATAGTGGACAGGGACGATGTGATACTCGACAAAAGATCCAAATCCACCTCTTTTAAACCAGCAGATGAAATAGTCAAATTCCAAGTCCACCCAACGGACCTTACCAAAACAGCATCCATCGGGGCACAATTAAACCTAACAGTAGACGCTGCACTACGGAAGTTCTTGCGCGAAAATTGGGACATCTTCGCCTGGCATCCTTCAGACATGCCAGGAATCCCACGCAGGCTGGCCGAGCATAGCCTTAACATTCTAAAAGGGGTTCAAGCCGGTCAAACAGACTCTTCGGCGTTTCTCTGAACCTAAGCGACAAGCCATGGGAGAAGAACTAGCCAAGTTACTGGAAGCCGGATTCATCCGAGAAATAAAACATCCGGACTGGCTAGCAAACCTGGTGATGGTACCAAAGAAGGACAAATCCTGGCGCCTATGTGTCGACTTCAAGGACCTTAATAAGGCTTGCCCCAAGGATCCCTTCCCTCCCTCGTGATCGATCAAATTATCGACCCTACCGCAGGACACGACTCATTGTGTTTCCTCGACGCATACTCCGGATACCATCAAATTAAGATGGCAGAGTCCGATCAAGCCGCAACAGCATTTATCACTCCATATGACCCCTTCTATTTTAACACCATGCCTTTCGGGCTCAAAAACGCCGGTGCAACCTATCAACACATGATTCAGACATGCTTGGAGACACATATCGGCAAAATAGTGGAGGCATACATAGACGATGTGGTCATTAAAACCAGACACGTCGAATCCTTAATAGACGACTTGAGGCTCACGTTCGATAATCTCCGAACATACAACATTAAGCTCAATCCAAAAATGTGTTCGGGCGTGTTCGCCGAAAGCTCTTAGGCTTCATCGTCTCCAACAGAGGAATCAAGCAAATCCGCTAAAATCAGAGCTCACACGATTGGCCATCCCAATGCACCTCAAGCAAATCCAGAAACTAATCGGATGTGTGGCTGCCTTAAGCCGCTCCATCTCCCGATTAGGGAAAAGGCATCGCCTCTTTATCGCTTTCTCCGACGCACCAACACTTCGAGTGGATTTGATGCGGCCACGACCGGACTAGAGGAAATAAAAGCCGTTTTGGCCACAAACCCAATCTTGGTCGCGCCAAATGTAGGCGAACCAATGCTTCTATATATAGCGACAACACACCAAGTTGTAGGTGCAGTGCTCGTCGTCAAACGAGAGACGTACGGACATAAGTTCCCGCTTCAAAAGCCGGTATACTATGTATCCACTGTCCTCACTCCATGCAAATCACGGTACCCACATTATCAAAAGATAGCATACGCGGTCTTCATGGCATCCCAGAAACTACAACACTACTTTCAAGAGTGTCCAATTACGGTGGCGTCTGAACTACCACTCAACGACATAATAAACAACCGTGAAGCCACGGGCCGGATTGCTAAATCGGCTATTGAGCTCCTCCCGTTCGACATAATACACAAACCACGGCGAGCCATTAAGTCACAAGTACTAGCCGATTTCGTCGCCGAATGGACAGAAGCCGAACTCCCTAAAGAGTACGGCGCATACTCCAATTGGATCATGCACTTTGACGGCTCTAAAATGTTGGTTGGTCTGGGGGCTGGTGTCGTCCTAACATCCCCCACCGGAGATACAGTCCAGTACGTACTCCAAATATTATACACATACTCCAACAACGCGGCACAATATGAGGCCCTGTTACACGGCCTCCGGATGGCAGTCTCCATGGGCATTCAACACCTAGAGGTGCGGGGGGATTCGAACCTCACAATATCTCAAATAAATGGAGACTTTGATGCCAAGGATCCAAAAATGGCGGCTTATCACAACACCGTCCTCAAAATGTCAGCTCGGTTCGACGGGCTTGAATTCCACCATGTGGTCTAGGAAAAAAATCAGGCGGCAGATATCCTTGCCTACATCGGCACTAAGCGCGACCCGGTCCCACCTAATATCTTTTTGGAAAGGCTGTTTAAGCCATCTATGGTATGGGAAGGAGAGACCGGAAATAATAGTCCAGACCCGGACACAATGCCGGATCCGGAACACCTTGACGAAATCGGAGGCTCTACCACCGAAATAACACCTTCCGCCCACGTGATTATGTCTGTCATCGCCCCGTGGACAGAACCCTTCTTGGCCTACCTAACTAGGCAGAAACTACCTGAGGACCCAAACGAGGCACGTTGCATTGTGCGACGGTCTAAAGCCTACAAGGTCCACGAGGGAGAGCTTTATAAGAAAAGCGCTACCGGAGTCCTTCAAAGGTGCATCTCCGAAGAAGAAGGACGACAACTTTTCGAAGAAATTCATGCTGGACTTGGCGGCCACCACGCCGCAGCCGGGCCCTGGTAAGCAAGGCCTTCCGTACAGGTGTTTACTTGCTGACGGCCCGAGCAGACGCACGGGATCTCGTTCAACGATGCGTCGGTTGCCAGATTTTTGCAAACCAAAGTCATATGCCACCTACCGCTCTCCGAACAATCCCCATCACTTGGCCCTTTGCGGTCTGGGGGCTTGATATGGTCGGACCCCTCAAAGGGGGAAGCCATAAGAAAAAATACTTATTAGTCATGGTGGATAAATTCACCATGGATAGAAGCCAAACCAGTGAAAACGGTCGAGTCCGGACCAGTGATAGACTTCATATCCGGGGTTGTACACCGTTACGGCGTCCCCCACAGCATCATCACCAATAACGGCTCGAACTTTACAGCCGACGAGGTAAAAATTTGGTGCAGCAGCATGGGCATTAAACTCAATTATGCTTCTGTCTATCACCCGCAAACTAACAGTCAAGTTGAGCGAGCAAATTGTCTTATCATGAGCGGCATTAAACCTAGATTAGGTCAATCCTTAAAGGAATCAGATACGTACTGGGTAGAGGAGCTCGACTCCGTACTATGGGGGCTGCGAAACACGCCGAATCGCACTACCGGATACACACCGTTTTTCATGGTGTATGGCGCAGAGGCGGTACTGCCCTGCGACATAATTCATGACTCACCTCGAGTGCGCATGTACGAAGAGAAAGAAGCCGAGCTTGATCGGCAGGACAGTTTGGACGCCTTGGAGGAGGAGCGTGACGTAGCAAAAGCCCGTTCCGCATTTTATCAGCAACTTGCTCGAAGGTATCAAAGCAGAGAAGTACGGGCCAAAACTTATAATGTCGGCGAACTCGTTCTACGCCTACCGGAGAAGAAAAAGAACAAGCTCAAGCCCAAATGGGAAGGTCCCTTCGTTATTGACCAAGTTCTGACCAGTGGAGCGTACCGTCTGTGGGATGCATCGGACAATTGACTCGAGCCAAACCCATGGAACGCAGCCAGCCTCCGAAGGTTCTACGCCTAGTGCCGGACTCTATGTTCGTCTCCTTACCTCCGTCAATTTTTTATATATCCGTTATCTGTGTTTTATTTCTTTCTTTCTTCCATTTCCCTTCAAGGCCTTAAAAGGCTAAATTGTGTCTTGACTACACAATCTTGACGCGCTAGCCGCGCTCATTATACCTGGGGACTTCTTATACAGAAGCTTAATATAACTATTTTCCGGGCTCTATGCTCCACACATGTGTTATTCTTCCACATGTGCCTTTTTTCGCCATTATATGCATCGATATGACTTAAGTTTTGGCCAAGCTAGGTTGCCTGGCTCTTGTGTTTATGCCCTACGTTCCCGTTAATTCGGCTAGGGCATAAGTGGAGCACCTCTGCGATTGTTACTGCCGGGTCAGCTGGATGTGTACCTCTGACTGGGTGAAGCCGAAAGCTAGCTTTCTTAAGGGAATACTCGGTCGGTGAACAAAAGATGACATTTACTTATTGTAAATACATGCCCCCAGATGTTTATATCATGCGTCTCTTTTCGCAACTCGGACATCCACATTAGGGCATGCGTACCTAGGGAAAGGAACCCTTAACGGAACTATTCTCCCTGGAAGATGTTTCTTACTACCCATGTAATATAACATAGCTAGTTGGGTACTTGTCTATTCAAGCACTTATGACCCCTACGCCTGGTTTCCACGCGTACCCCGGTTTTTACATAACTGAGCGGGTATTCGGATACACTCCGGAATGTCGGGTCCAGAGGTCGGGTTAAAAGGTCCGCCATGACAAATGATTTACAATCCGACTAGGGACAATACATGTCACTTGAAGTACACAGTCACTTAGACTGACTAAATTCTTCTTCTATACCATCCAACAGGCTGTCTAGCCTACAATCCTGTTGGGAATACCTTGCGGCTAATTCTACTTGGTCATACACCATTAAAAATCAATTATGCTTGTGTTATTTAGTTTGTCATGGTCAAAGGGCTTAGTTAACAGAAGTGAATACTTGAACTAGTGAGGTATAGATTGAGTAGTTGATCTAAGTAAGTTTGTCATGACTATGGTGATATGGTTATCGGTCTTATTTTGCTATATTCTTGCTAAGAAAAGTTTTAGTTGATTAATGCCAACCAAAGTGATGAGTTTAAATAACAAGTAAGAAAGGACCAGAAATGTTGAAAGTTAAGTTTGTGCAAGTAGAACTTTGAATGAAGTTGATCTGTTGTGATTTGTGATGCATGATATATGGTTGCATAAGCATGTCATATTTTTGACTCGAGCATTTTATTTCAAGTTAAACCTGATGATAATTGAACTTGAATATAAAAGTTGGTCGGGTCATGGTGCCACTGAATCGGGCTGACGAGTGCAACCACACCTGCCTTTGTGGGGAGGCCGGTAGTCGTCCATTGTCATGCCTTTTGTCGGTGCCTACAAAGAGAGAAGGTTATGGTCGTGCGTTACCCTGGCCCGATAAGCAGACATAACCCTGTGAACCTGTTGGTTTTATGGTACAGTGTCCCTGTTTGGAACTGTTTGTTTGCCATGACGGTGGTAGTTTTGCCTTTGGTAGGATGGGTCACCCAGGACTAATCCCAGTGGGGAGTTGGTCAGAGTGGCCGTAAGAGTATCATGGCAATGGGAGAGTTCTCTCAGAATGCCGTTGGTCCACCCGAATGGGAGTGTGAGGCCATGGATTCCATGGTGTGGGTAAAGTGCGCTACCTCTACTGAGAGTATTGATCTATCGATAGTCGCGCCCGCGGATAAGGGCCCAGTTCGTAAGTAAGTCACACCATGGATCAACTGTTATTAATGAAACTTGCACACTAATAAACTTGCATTGCACTGGTTAGAGGATGATGAAGTCAGTGAGGCTGATTGTTGTGATTTTATTTGTGATCCGAGAGCGATCACGGTTGGATTACGAGATAACCAGTTTGACCAAGTATGGTTCCGTTTGTGCTTTGTCGTGAGCACTGTTTGGTTGCGAGGCAACCGGTTGGTAAGGGAGTCCGTGTGACTCGATGCACAAGTTTGGTTTCACTGCATGAGTAGCATGTTGTTGTTTGCATATAACTTGATTAAATGTCATGATGTTGTTTGTCATTATGGTTCTGTTTGCTGTGAGATTGCAAGTACATTCAATGTACTGACCTGGCGTGTGTTATGCTAGATTTCAGGAAAGTCTAACTGGATCGGAGAGCTGTCGTGTCTATACCGTGTCCACATCGGTGTCCCTGTGCTATGGAGTCCCGCTACATCATTGTTCTGCTGCCGTGTAGATGTCGTGTTCGAGGCCCCTTTATGTCTACTAAATAATGTACACATTGTTCAGCCGCACCGAGTGTGCCGCTTGGCCTCGCAAATTGTTGTAATGTCACTCTATGCTTCCGCTACTTTCAATAAAGCGGTGATTTCTGTACCAAGATGTTGTGTGTTTTGCCAGAAGACATGATCTCTAGGTTGGCAATACAGGGTAAACCGGTCGCTCTGAGTCGGGGTGCCACAATGAACAGGACCCCGTGGAGGGTTGGTTGAATAGTAGCCGGTGGAGGGCTGGATGAACAATAGCCGTGGAGGGGTGGTTTAAAAGGACCCCGTGGAGAGGGCTGGTTGAACAGTAGCCGATGGAGGAGCAGTGGAGGCTGGATGAACAGGAGCCTGTGGAGGAAGGAGGGGAGGTGCCATGGATGAACAGTCGCAAGTGGAGGCTGGAGGAGGTCGTCGGTGTATGAACAGTAGCCCGTGGAGGCAGTCGATGGTGGAGATGAACAATATCCCGTGGAGTCCCATTTTGCGGTACGCCACAGCCCACCCGAAGAACAGGACCACCATTTCGACCGTAGCGCTCTAACACAAGTCTGTTTCCTACGCTTAGCGGTACGCCACACCCCTCCCGATCAACAGGACCCCGTTTCGACCGTAGGAGGTTCAAGAGAAGTCCGTTTCCTCCGTTTTGCGGTACGCCAGACCCCTCCCGATGAATTGGACCCCGTTTCGACCGTGGCCGGTCGAACACAAGGCCATTTCCTCCGTTTTGCGGTATGCCAGGCCTCGTTTCAATCGGTTGTTCCGTCCAAGCCGGTTGGCTCTCGATCAACACGACGGCGCAGTTTCTTCATTCCAACCCAACCATGTACATGAGCCCTGGCCGTACGTATGCGCGAGTAGGCGTTCGAGACCCCGCCCGTATGTACGTACGTGGACGTATTTACTTTCTTGCACCCTGGCTGTACGTACGGGTACATGCTACGTCCACGCCTCTACTATGACATGTGCCCTTCCTTACTCGGCTACGGTTCGTCGCTGCAGCCTGTGGACAGACCGATCGATTAGTATGTACGTACGCGTTCGCGACCAGAATGACAACGCTGCGTACACTTCGACCAGGTGGGTCCCGACTGATGAAGCCACGTACCTAGGGTAGGGTCATGGACCTGTCCAAGGTACCCTCCCCAAGGACATCTCTAGAAGAAACCACCTGTCAGTCGACCTAGAAGTATGCCACTCGAAGGACTTGAAGACACTCGACTATGAGATCTAAAGTCACTTGACCGCCAGGAGATCTAAAGTCAGTCTGCACACAAATGGTCGGTTATTAAGTAGCTTTTATGGTCATCATAGCGCTTTATGTGGGGCGTTACCAGTAACCCCCGACCTTAATGTACTTTAAAACCTACATAACTGAGGGCCGGAGGGGTCTGGCGAACTCTATATAAGCCACCCCCCTCCCAGTGTGAAGGGTTCGCACCCTTGTAACTCATACACATATAATCCAGTCGACCGCCTCCGGGCTCCGAGACGTAGGGCTATTACTTCCTCAGAGAAGGGCCTGCACTCGTAAATCTCTTGCGTATACAACTACTCCATAGCTATGATCTTGCCTCTCCATTCCTACCCCCCTATTCTACTGTCAGACTTAGAACCACGACAGTTGGCGCCCACCTTGGGGCGGGTGTCTTAGCAACTTATTGGAGAAGTTGCAATTGTTCCGATCTCCTTCATCATGGTTTCAAAGCGGAGTTTTGGTTGAGGGTCATGAGATCCGCCTTTGGCGCGCCACGTTCATCGCCGACGACTCCGCTTGGCTTCAGGAGGCTCCACTCGACATCGACGCGCCTCGTCCCGCTGGGCGATGCACTTTCGCAAGGCGTCGTCATGGCGCCCTCCTGCGGCAACCGTCGACCCAGTATCGGTCGACCCATGTGTCGCCCTCCCTCCCTGTCTCCTGCCGGCGCAAGCTCTCCGGTTGGTCGAGGCTTCAGCAGTGGGTGAGCCCGACGAATCTCTCTACGGCCTGTTCGACCTGTCAACTGGCTCCGTAGAGACTGCATCCGAGTGCGACAGCAGTGATCCAGCGGCGGAGGTCCTGATGGTCAATGGACCATGCAGTCCTCCCGGTTTTCGCTGCACCGACGGAGTCGATGGCGGAGGCGATCCGGCGCACGCCCACGAAGAATATCAGCCCGAGCCCCTCACGTCGCTACAAAGGGAAGAACTTCGCCGCCGGAACATGGATGCACTGCATACTCCTATCGTTGGAGAAACCCCCGAGGCTCGTGCCTTAGAGGACGCGTTTGGCCAACTTGGCTGGCGCACTCGACCGGAGAACCTCCGGTGAGCACTCGACGAAGCGTCTTGGCGCAACGGGTTCCGCACTCGATCGGCGCCAACTCTTTCCACCACCGACTCGTATATCGAACTCCGGTTCAGAATCTAGCAGCTGCAGTCTGTATAGCAGAGTCGATTCAGCCTTCCCAATCAGAGGCTGGCAGAGGCTTGCAACAGATCAGAGATTTACTCCGGGCAGCAGGAGATCAAAATTTAGCTGCATCGCAGTCGCGGAATAGGATTCACAGCAGATCCGTCGCTGCGAATATAGTCCAGTCGGCCCATAGCCCAAGATCGCCCCTGAGGCATGAGGGACGTGGAGGCCGGCGTGATCAGTATGATGACCGATTCGATCATGGTGATCGACGTCGAGTGCCCTCTCCTCCCCCAAGGGGTGGGTCGTACACGCCTCGACAACAGGATGACAGACGTCATCACAGTGTTGGGCGAAGGATTCCAGTCGACCCTAGGAAACCAGGCTTTGATGCAAGATCCATTATCGTTCAAGGTTTGGTCGACAGGAACAGAGCTCACCGAGAAGGCCATGACAGAGATGTTCCCACCAGCAGCAGAGTACACGTCTCAGGACCAGAGTGTTTTAGCAGAGCCATCAGGGTCGTGGTGATTCCTCCCAACTTCAGGTTGGCGACTGGAGTTATTAAGTTCACTGGTGAGTCCAAGCCTGATACTTGGCTTGAGGACTATCGAGTGGCTGTTCAGATTGGCGGCGGCAACAATGAAGTGGCCATGAAACATCTGCCTCTTATGTTGGAGGGCTCAGCCAGAGCATGGTTGAATCAGTTAGCACCCAGCAGCATTTACACTTGGGAAGATCTTGCCCGAGTGTTTGTCAGGACATTTGAAGGAACTTGCAAGCGGCCAGCAGGGTTGACAGAGCTGCAGTCGTGTGTGCAAAAGTCGAATGAAACTCTGAGAGATTACATCCAGAGATGGATCACATTGCATCACACAGTAGAGAATGTATCTGATCACCAGGTAGTCTGTGCTTTCAAGGAAGGCGTTAAGAACAGAGAGCTGAGTCTGAAATTCGGTCGAACCGATGACATGACCCTGAGTCGATTGATGGAGATTGGGACCAAGTATGCTAATGGTGAAGAAGAGGATCGGCTCCGGAGTGGCAAGTACAAGTCAGCTGTCCATGAAACCGGGGGAGGGAACTCGGTCGAAGCGAAGCGGAAAGTCGAGCCACCGCTCTGGAGAAGCCTTGGCTGTAACTCAAGGAAAATTTAAAGGGAAGCCCAAAGGGCCTTGGAACCCCAAAAAAGTGAAGGATCAAGACAGAAATGATGTATTGGACTTGCCATGCCACATTCACACAAAGAAGGATGAAGAGGGTAAGCTCATTTACCCGAAGCATACCACTCGACAGTGTCGGCTCTTGATCCAAAGCGCCCAGGGAAGCCGCCCAAGGATAAGGAAAAGGAGTCGGACAAAGTTGAGGACAAGGAAGATGGTGATGGTGGGTACCCCCAGGTCAATTCCACCCTGATGATTTTTGCTGATGTTGAAAGTAAAAGTCGATTGAAAATTATCAACCGAGAAGTGAATATATCGCCTCCAATGACACCCTTGTTATTTGAAATGGTCTCGCATCGCCATCACATTCGACCAGTCTGACCACCCGACGCACATCGCCAGCCCTGGGAGGCAAGCTTTGGTGGTCGACCAAGTCGTCGAAGGCACTCGACTAACTAAAGTGTTGATGGATGGTGCCAGTGGCCTAAATATACTGTATGCAGAGACATTGAAAGGGATGGGCATTACGATGTCCAGACTCAGTACCAGCAACATGAGCTTCCATGGAGTCATTCCTAGAAAGAAGGCTGAGTCACTCGGCCAAATTGCTCTTGATGTGGTTTTCGGTGATTCCAAGAATTTTCGTAAAGAAAAGTTGACGTTTGAGGTCGTGGATTTCTAGAGTGCTTATCACGCTATTCTGGGAAGGCCAGCGTATGCATGTTTCATGGCCCGACCATGTTATGTATACCTTAAGCTGAAGATGCCATGCCCCAAAGGTGTGATCACTGTCACCGGCAATCGGAAGAAAGCGGAAGAGTGTTTCCAGAAAGGCTCGAAGATCGCCGATGCTCAGATGGCAGTGGTAGAGCTGCAGGAATACCAGAAAACTGCAGACCTGAGTGATTTGTTGCGAGCCAAGAAGCCCGCTACGGAATCAGCGTTTCAGTCCTCCGGTGAGACAAAGCCGATTCACATTCACCCGACCGACCCCGATGCAGCTCCGACTCATATCTCTACAACACTGGACTCCAAATAGGAAGAAGCGCTCATCCAGTTCCTCCGTGAGAACTGGGACATCTTCACATGGAAGCCTTCTGACATGCCGGGTGTTCCTAGGGGGCTGGCTGAGCACCGCTTCACGAAGTCGACCCAAAAGTTAAACCTGTCAAAGAACATCTTCGACGGTCCGCCATCCAGAAGAGAAAGGCCATTGGCGAGGAAGTGACTCGACTCCTTGCAGCGGAGTTTATCCGAGAAATTTACCACTCTGAGTGGCTCGCCAATGTTGTCATGGTCCCCAAGAAGGACAAGTCACTCCGCATGTGCATTGACTTCAAACATATCAATGAAGCCTGCCCGAAAGATCATTTTCCTCTCCCCTTCATCGACCAAATAGTCGACTCGACTGCGGGCTGTGAGCGCCTGTCTTTTTTAGACGCCTATTCTGGTTACCATCAGATCCGTCTGTATGGACCCGATGAAATCAAAACAGCTTTCATCACTCCATTCGGGTGCTTCTGCTATGTCACCATGCCATTCGGCGTCAAGAATGCCGGAGCCACGTTCATGAGGATGATTCAGAAGTGTTTGCTCACTCAAATCAGTTGGAATGTGGAAGCATACATGGATGATATTGTGGTCAAGTCACGGAAGGGTTCCGACCTGCTGACTGACCTTGCTGAGACATTTGCCAACCTCAGGAGGTATGATATCAAGCTTAATCCATCAAAGTGCACATTCGGAGTTCCTGGCGGAAAGTTACTCGGTTTCGCTTTCGAACGAGGAATCAACACCAATCCGGAAAAAGTTGATACTATACTCCGAATGAAACGTCCTGTGCGTGTGCATGATGTCCAGAAGCTTACTGGTTGCTTGGCCGCTTTAAGTCGATTCATCTCTCGACTTGGTGAAAAGGCATTGCCTCTTTACCGACTGATGAAGAAGTTAGACAAGTTCGAGTGGAATCCTGAAGCTGATGCAGCGTTTGCAGGGTTAAAAACTCTGCTCTCCACCCAGCCGGTGCTTGCTGCCCCAATCAGCAAAGAGCCTTTGCTGCTTTACATTGCAGCCACAGGACAAGTTGTCGATAAAGATTACTTACGGTCGAGCGGGAAGAAGAAGGAAAAGCCTTTAAAGTTCAGCGCCCAGTATATTATGTTTCTGAAGTTTTGACCCCATCAAAGCAAAGACACCCTCATTATCAGAAGCTTGTATATGGGATTTATATGACCACGAAGAAGGTTGCTCATTACTTCTCGACCACTCCATTACAAATCGTCGGCGCTCCATTGTCGAGAGATTCGCACAACAGAGATGCAATCGGTCGAGTGGCAAAATGGGCGATTGAACTCCTTCCCTAGATATCAAGTTTGAGGCAAAGAAAGCCATCAAGTCCCAAGCAATAGCAGATTTCGCCGCCAAGTGGATTGAACAACAACCGCCGACTCAAGTTCACTCGAACCTTGGACCATGTTCTTTGACGGTTCCAAGATGCTGAATGGTTCCGGTGCTGGGGTTGTGTTAGTTTCCCCCCAGGAGATAAGCTCAGATATGTTCTCCAAATTCACTTTGATTCCTCCAACAATGAAGCAGAGTACGAAGCGCTTTTGTATGGGTTGTGTATGGCCATTTCACTCGGCGTCCGTCGCCTCATGGTCTATGGCGATACAGATTTAGTGGTTAATCAAGTGATGAAGGAGTGGGATGTCAGAAGTCCGGCCATGACTGGTTACTACAATGCAGTGAGAAAGCTGGAGAAGAAATTCGAGGGGTTAGAGCTTCATCATATACCCCGACTGAAAAATCAAGCAGCTGATGATTTAGCAAAAATAGGTTCCAAGAGAGAAGCCATTCCCAGAAATGTGTTTTGGAACACATCCACTCACCCTTAGTTCAAGAGGATCCTTTCACTGAAGAAGTTCCGCAACCAAAAAGTGCCACGGATCCGACTGAGGTTGAGGTTCCAGCGGTGGTCGACCTAATCATGGAAGTCTTGGTCATCACTCCCGACTGGACGGTGCCGTACATCGCGTACATCCTAAGGAAAGAACTCCCCGAGAATGAAGAAGAGGCTCGACAGATCGTTCGTTGATCGAAGGCCTTTACTGTGATAAAGGGACAGTTATACAGATAAAGCGCGACTGGAGTCGAACAGAAGTGTATAACACCTGAAGAAGGTCAGATAATTCTTGATGATATACACTCAGGGACCTATGGTCATCATGCGTCCTCTCGGACCATTTTGGCCAAAGCATACCGAGCGGGATTTTACAGGCCAAGAGCAAATGAAATGGCGAAAGAGATAGTCGACAAGTGTGAAGGATGTCAATTCTACTCCAATATGTCACACAAACCCGCGTCAGCCTTGAAGACCATTCCACTCGTCTAGCCCTTCGCTGTTTGGGGATTGGATATGATTGGACCACTGAGAACTGGCAGGAGCGGCTTCACTCACGTGCTAGTGGCAGTCGACAAGTTTACTAAATGGATCGAAGCTAAGCCTATCAAGAATCTCGATTCGTGCACTGCTATCAGTTTCATCAGAGAGTTGATATTCATACATGGAGTCCCGCATAGCATCATCACTGACAATGGGTCAAACTTCGATTCCGACAAATTCAAAGACTTTTGCGCCTCTCAAGGCACAGGAGTCGACTACGCTTCAGTCGCTCACCCCCAGTCGAATGGACAAGCGGAAAGAGCAAACGGTATAATTCTCAAAGGACTGAAACCCCGACTAATGCGCGATCTCAAGCACGTAGCAGGCGCATGGGTCGACGAACTTCCGTCAGTTCTTTGGGGTTTGAGGACTACCCCTAATCGGTCAACTGGACGAACTCCATTCTTTCTGGTCTATGGAGCTGAAGCAATTTTGCCGAGTGACTTGCTTCACAATGCGCCCCGAGTCGAGCTCTACTCTAAAGATGAAGCAGAACAAGCCTGGCAGGATGCAGTCGACCTCCTAGAAGAGGAAAGATAGATGGCCCTGATCCGCTCGACTATCTATCAGCAAGACTTGCGTCGATTCCATGCCAGAAATGTGAAGAGTCGAGCCTTCCAAGAAGGAGACTTGGTCCTCCGAGTGGATCAACAAAAACCACACAAGCTCGCTCCCACTTGGGAAGGCCCCTTCATCCTCACCAGAGTTCTCCACAATGGAGCGTACCATCTTTACAATGTCGATTGCCAGATTGACGAGCCACGAGCTTGGAACGCGGAGCTGCTCCGCCCCTTTTATACTTAAGAACTCACTCGGATGAGATGTAATAAGAAATACCTTTGTAGTTTACTAATCAAAGACAAGAGTGTTATAATTTTCCCAGTGATTGTTGTTGCTTTTGTTTACGGGAGAAACTCCTCCAGTGGGTGGCTTGGTTGTGAATCCGTTTTGCCTAAGTTTGTAAAAAAAATCCTACCGAGTGGTGAGCCTGCCTCCCACTCGGAGGCTTAGCTGCAGCCCAAGTGCTCGCCTAAGTTTGAAAAATCCTACCGAGTGGTGAGCATGCCTCCCACTCGGGGGCTTAGCTGCAGTCCAGTACTCGCCTAATTATTTGAAAATCCTACCAAGTGGTGAGCCACCCTCCCACTCGGAGGCTTAGCTGCAGTCCCATTACTCGCCTAAGTATTTGAAAATCCTACCGAGTGGTGAGCCAGCGTCCCACTCGGAGGCTTAGCTGCAGTCCCAGTACTCGCCTAAGTTTAAAAAATCCTACCGAGTGGTGGGCAATCCTCCCACTCGGGGGCTTAGCTGCAGTCCAAGTACTCGCCTAAGTTTAAAAAATCCTACCGAGTGGTGAGCAATCCTCCCACTCGGGGGCTTAGCTGCAGTCCAGTACTCGCCTAAGATAAAAAATCCTACTGAGTGGTGAGAAATCCTCCCACTCGGGGTTTAGCTGCAGTCCAGTACTCGCCTAAGTATTTAAAAAATCCTACCGAGTGGTGAGCAATCCTCCCACTCGGGGGCTTAGCTGCAGTCCAGTACTCGCCTAAGTATTTGAAAATCCTACCGAGTGGAGAGCAGTCCTCCCACTCGGGGGCTTAGCTGCAGTCCAGTACTCTCCTAGGTATTTGAAAATCCCACCGATTGGAGAGCAATCCTCCCACTCGGGGGATTAGCTGCAGTCCAGTACTCGCCTAAGTATTTGAAAATCCTACCGAGTGGAGAGCACTCCTCCCACTCGGAGGCTTAGCTGCAGTCCAGTACTCGCCTAAGTACTTAGTACAACGTGCACTCTGCAAGGATGACGAGGTGCAGGTCGACTGTTACCTTGTCCTTCCGAGCTACGCCACAAATACAATGTGCGCTCTGCAAGGACGACGAGGTGCAGGTCAACTGCTACCTTCTCCTTTTGAGCCATGCCACAAATACAATATGCGTTCCATCCTGATCCGCAAGGAAGCATGTCGACTACAATCTGTGCTCCATCCCTACCTGTGAGAGCGATGAAGTGCAGGTCGACTGAACTTTCCACCTCAGAGCAGCGTCTCGAGCATTAAAGTATATTCCGAGTGAAGAACAATGTTCACTCGAAGGCAAATGCAAGCATATTCAACGATAAGCAAAGTTCAGTTAACGGATTCAGAAGTGCTCAGTCGTCAAGCCTGTAAAAGTTTATCGGTTACAAAACCACTCGGCATTCCGAGGAAAATTTAAGGTGAGGCATAAAAGTTTTTCTTACTCCTCAGGTGGAGGACTGGAGGGCGCGACAAACTGGTCCAGGTCGATTCCATCAAGAATCCGAGTGGCGCAGCAATGAAGGTTTCCATGAAAGATTGAAAGTCATGCTTCTTGGTATTGGCCACTTTGATGGACGCCAGCTTGTCCTCTCGCGCGTCCTTACAGTGAACACGGACCAGGGATAGAGCAACGTCGGCACCACACCGCGTAAGACTTTTTCCATTCTTGCACTTGACCTGGAACATCATCAGTCGAGTCATCAGAGACTCGAGGTCATTTTGAAGCGTCTCTCCTGGCCAGAGTGTCGTGTCGATTCGTGACACCTCAACCTTCAGTTGAGCAAGATAGTCAACAACTCCAGCAACATGAGACTCCAGTCGGAACACGTTCATAGCGGCCTCGTCCTTCACAGGAGAGTTAATGGGGTCCAGTTTGTCCCCAGTCGACTGGTCTCCTCCTTGAAGTTTTGGCAGAATTCTGTAAACACAGTTTGAAGTTAAGCCAACTGTTCTATGATGAGTCGATGATAATGAGTCAGTCAGATAAAAGAGATTACCTTCAAGCATGAGGAATAACTTCTTGGTGAGCCCTTCCAGATAAGCCTCCAGATCGTTCTTCTTCCCCACCAGTTCGCTAGCCTTGTCACTCAGAACTATCTTGTCATTCTTCATACGACTGGCCTCCTTGTTGGCCGCGTCGAGAGCAACTTTCAGATTGGTATTCTCCTCTTCAAGTTTTCCGACTGAAGCCAGCTTTTCTTCTGCAAGCTTCGTCTTGTCCAAAGCTGCCTTCTGCACCTCAGCAAGGTCATGGTCCTTCTTCTTCAGAGCCTCCTTCAGTTTATCTACAAAGTGACAATGAGATCAGAATCAGGAATGGACAAAAAGATAAAGACAGTCGTCAAGATTCTCACCAAACATACCTTTTGCTTCATCCTTCGCCTTCGTAAAGTTCTCCTGAACAAGCTTCAAGTCAAGTTCAAGCTGGATTTGTTTATTCTCCAATTCAGTATAGCGAGCCACAAGCTCGCAAGATTTCTGCGAAAGGACAATCGACAAACATTAAAGATGGGTTGCTTCCGAGTGACTAAGAGAAAAATCATAGCATTTCTAAGACTACGGCCGAATCAAAATATTCAACAGTAGTCTCGGGGACTACACCCAGTGGGTGCACTCAGCGTGCCCCCACTGGTTCTACCGACTCGGTTTGATCAGTCGACCGAAAGAGACAAAAAGGTTATGATCCTAAACCATAGCTCACTGCCAGCAGTCAGCCACGGTATCATCACGATCTAAAAAGAGATAGAGGGAGAGAGAGGTTCTTCAGACCTTAGTCGACTGCCAGCAGTCGACCATGGTCTCGGGGACTACACCAAGTGGGTGCACTCAACGTGCCCCCACTGGTTCCAAGATTCCATTCGACCAGACCGAGTGGAGAAGTTAGAGTGATGAAATTTAAAGTATAAAGACTACAGTCGACTGCAAGCAGTCCACCATAGTCTCAAGGACTACACCCACTGGGTGCACTCAGCGTGCCCCCACCAATCCAAAAATTCAATCGACACACCCAGTGGGTGTACAGATACAAAGATCTTCAGAAAGAAGAGTTTTCAGATACCATATCCTAAAAGAACAAGAAGTGACCAACTAGCCTGGACGTTGCTCTAAAGAGCTGAGCTTGCATCATAAGCCGCTTGGCTGGCGTCCCAGATCGCCTTCACCTGCTCCATCATGACCCCCGCCTGGCGTATAGCCTCCTTAGCAGCACCCGTTTGGTCCTTTGAGACGTGGTGTGTGGCGAAAAGGGAAGGCGGATCAGCAGTCGACGACGAAGGTCGAGCACTCGTCAGTAGCACAGCGAAGGAGACGGAAGTCTGAGTGACGTTGCCACCCTCCTGAACCAGCGTCTCAGGTGCTGATGCAACCTGAGCAGTCTTGCCAGCAGGCACCTTTTTATTCCTCACAGCTTCAGCGGCGCCTCATCGTCATCATCAGGGAGATCAATGACATGAGGTGGGGCTACAAGAAAGATTCAAAGATAAAAGTGAAGATCCAATCGACCAAAAGCGAACCTACATAGATCATACCAAGGTTGGAGGTGGCAGCATCTTCCATTTCTTGGTCTTCGTCCCTGGCTGAGGTCTCGGAGGTAGCAGCACTGCGGATTTCAGAAATCAGTCGGTTAGCCAACGAGTCGACCAAGAGTCTATCCATGCTAAACGAGAAAACACAAGTTCTGCTGTTACCCGGAAATCGTGGGAATGGTAATTCTCATCTTGGGCAGGACCTTCAACGGCTTTGATGACGCCGCTCGGGGATGCTTCGAAGCTTTTTTAGTCGGCGCATGAGAGGACGTCCGAGGGCGTTTCGTCGACTGCCCAACAGGCACAGTCGTTTTACCACGCTCTACCGCGGGGTCGTGGGTGAGCTTGGATCGCCTTTCCGTGCGAGGAGGCTCGACTTCCTCCTCCTCTTCCTCCTCCTCCTCTTCACCGGAGCCGTCGTCATCTTCATCCCCCTCACCATCAGATTGCCACTCCTCCTGACTTTCACCTCCGCTCGCCTCCTCCTCCTCGACCTGTTCTTGCGCCCCGTTGGGCATCGAGTACATCTCAGTAGTGGCCTAGAAGACAACAAACAAGACAGAAGTCAGTCGACTGATTTTAAGCAAAGCAGAGTGAAGAAAACAGGGTCACAGTCGGAGATGCAGAATTGGACCTTGTCTACATCGTATGATTGGTCGAGTGGAGGAATCCTCCTGGCTCCTCGGGAATTGTCCTTGTTCCCTGTGATGGCAGTCATCCACCTCTCCAGCGTGGCATCCTCGACCTCCTCCGGGTGGATCCGAGTGGTGTCTTCAGTGCCAGAATACATCCACACCGGATGGTCTCGATATTGAAGCGGCTGGATGTGTCGTCGGAAGAAGACCTCCGAGAGATCCATGCCTGTCACCCCGTCACGGATAAGCTGGACTACACGCTCGACCAGCTCCTTAACCTGCGCCTTCTCCTCTGGGATCACCTTCAAAGAGGAAGGATTCCTCACTCGATACATAGAAAAAGGAGGGAGTCCAGTCGACTTCCCTGGCGTCGGCTGGTCTTTGCAGTAAAACCAGGTCGACTTCCATCCACGGACCGAGTCAGGAAGGATCATGGCCGGAAAGGCACTTTTTCCCATCATCTGAACTCCAAGACCCCCACACATCTGAATCACTTGGGTTCTCTTGTCACTCGGATTGGCCTTTTTCACCGTCTGGGAGCGACAGGTGAAAATGTGCTTGAAAAGACCCCAATGAGGCCGACAACCCAAGAAATTCTCGCACAAGGACACGAAAGCAGCGAGATACACGATGGAGTTGGGTGTGAAGTCGTGGAGTTGTGCCCCAAAGAAGTTCAGAAATCCCCAAAAGAAAGGGTGAGGAGGCAAAGAAAACCCGCGGTCAACATGGGTGGCCAAGAGGACACACTCACCCTCCTGAGGCTGTGGCTCCGACTCCTTCCCCGGGAGCCGCTACGATCCATGGGGATCAGTCCTTCATCAGCCAGGTCGTCCAGATCATTCTGACGGATCGTCGAGCGGATCCAGTCGCCCTGGATCCAGCCCTGCGGCAGGCCGGCCCTTGACGAAGATCCGCCCCGACTGGTCGCCCTTCCCTTCACCTTCGCCGTCGCCTTCTTCGCCCGCTCCAAAGCCATCGTCTTCTCCTTCACCGTCGTCGTCGGCGAAGCGCGCACAGAGCAGCAGCGCTGAGATGGAGGTGAACGCGGCGGATAAGTATGAGGAAGAGGGAGAGGAAATGAGAGCGCACTGTTCAAAAACCCCCGTACGGCGCCTTATATGAGTTTGCTTCCGAGTGACTGACTTGTAGGCCCGGGCGATCCTGTCAAATCCCGCAATAGTCACGCGCGCGATACGTGGCGAAAAAGGTAGCACGGCGATCGAGGCATTCCTGCCTTATCCCATCCGAGTACCGCGGCCTCCTCCGCCCCGCGCGCTTCCTGAAGTTCGAATCCCGCTAAATCCGCGAACTGCAGAGCAACTTGTCAGACGGGAGATTTCCTCCGCTCTGTCGTTCGGAGTTCTCCAAGTAAAGAAAATTCACTCGACGGATACAAAGAATGGATCAAGGCGACTGAAAAAGAAGTTGATGCCATCACCTAAGTTCATTAATCCAGAACAAGACATGCCCATCGCATGAAAAATGGGTCAGAAGAGTTCTCAACTCCTTCCCCACTCAAACCTCGATCCATTCGGGGGCTAATGATGAAGCCACGTATCTACGGTAGGGCCATGGACCTGTCCAAGGTACCCTCCCCAAGGACATCTCTAGAAGAAACCACCTGTCAGTCGACCTAGAAGTATTCCACTCGACGGACTTGAAGACACTCGACTATGAGATTTAAAGTCACTCGACCGCCAGGAGATCTAAAGTCACTAGATGCACAAGTTTGGTTTCACTGCATGAGTAGCATGTTGTTGTTTGCATATAACTTGATTAAATGTCATGATGTTGTTTGTTATTATGGTTCTGTTTGCTGTGAGCTTGCAAGTACATTCAATGTATTGACCTGGCGTGTGTTATGCTAGATTTCAGGAAAGTCTAACTGGATCGGAGAGCTGCCGTGTCTAGACTGTGTCCACATCGGTGTCCCTGTGCTATGGAGTCCCGCTATGTCGTTGTTCCGTTGTCGTGTAGATGTCGTGTTCGAGGCCCCTTTATGTATACTAAATAATGTACATATTGTTCAGCCGCACCGAGTGTGCCGCTTGGCCTCGCAACTTGTTGTAATGTCACTCTATGCTTCCGCTAGTTTCAATAAAGCGGTGATTTCTGTACCAAGATGTTGTGTGTTGCCAGAAGACATGATCTCTGGGTTGCCAATACAGGGTAAACCGGTCGCTCTGAGACGGGGTGCCACAATGAACAAGACCCCGTGGAGGGTTGGTTGAATAGTCGCCGGTGGAGGGCTGGATGAACAATAGCCGTGGAGGGGTGGTTGAAAAGGACCCCGTGGAGGGGGCTGGTTGAACAGTGGCCGATGGAGGAGCGGTGGAGGCTGGATGAACAGGAGCCTGTGGAGGAAGGAGGGGAGATGACGTGGATGAATAGTCGCAGGTGGAGGCCGGAGGAGGTCGACGGTGGATGAACAGTAGCCCGTGGAGGCAGTCGATGGTGGAGATGAACAGTATCCCGTGGAGTCCCATTTTGCGGTACGCCATAGCCCACCCGAAGAACAGGACCACCATTTCGACCGTAGCGCTCCAAAACAAGTCTGTTTCCTCCGCTTAGCGGTACGCCACACCCCTCCCGATCAACAGGACCCCGTTTCGGCCGTAGGAGGTTCAAGAGAAGTCCGTTTCCTCCGTTTTGCGGTACGCCAGACCCCTCCCGATGAACTGGACCCCGTTTCGACCTTGGTCGGTCGAACACAAGGCCATTTCCTCCGTTCTGCGGTACGCCAGGCCTCGTTTCGATCGGTTATTCCGTCCAAGCCGGTTGGCTCCCGATGAACACGACGGTGCAGTTTCTTCGTTCCAACCCAGCCATGTACGCGAGCCCTGGCCGTACGTATGTGCGAGTAGGCGTTTGAGACCCCGCCCGTATGTACGTACGTGGACGTATTTACTTTCTTGCACCCTGGCTGTACGTACGGGTACATGCTAGGTCCGCGCCTCTACTATGACACGTGCCCTTCCTTACTTGGCCACGGTTCATCGCTGCAGCCTGCAGACAGACCGATCGATTAGTATGTACGTACATATTCGCGACCAGAATGACAACGCTGCGTACACTTCGACCAGGTGGGTCCCGACTGATGAAGCCACGTACGTAGGGTAGGGTCATGGACCTGTCCAAGGTACCCTTCCCAAGGACATCTCTAGAAGAAACCACCTGTCAGTCGACCTAGAAGTATTCCACTCGACGGACTTGAAGACACTCGACTATGAGATCTAAAGTCACTCGACCGCCAGAAGATCTAAAGTCAGTCTGCACACAAACGGTTGGTCATTAAGTAGCTTTTATGGTAATCATAGCACTTTATGTGGGGCGTTACCAGTAACCCCCGACCTTAATGTACTTTAAACCCTACATAACTGAGGGCCGGAGGGGTCTGGCGAACTCTATATAAGCCACCCCCCTCCTCGATGTGAAGGGTTCGCACCCCTGTAACTCATACGCATATAATCCAGTCGATCGCCTCCGGGCTCCGAGACGTAGGGCTATTACTTCCTCAGAGAAGGGCCTGAACTCGTAAATCTCTTGCGTATACAACTACTCCATAGATAGGATCTTGCCTCTCCAATTCTACTGTCAGACTTAGAACCACGACACCGACTATCAGGCACTTCCTTGTATGCGAAGATGCAGCTGGTGGGTCCCAGCAGTCAGGGGGCGAATCATTTTTTTGCCCGTAATATGGACTCACTTCCTTGCGTGCGAAGATGTAGCTGGTCGGTCCCAGCAGTCAGGGGGGAAATGTTTTTTCCGTGAAATACGGTGGCCCATCCGGTGGGTCCATGCTGTCAGGTGCAGGAATCCTTATTTTGCGCATAATGAGGCACTTCCTTGCTGCGGCCGTGGACCCAGCTGTCAGCCTCTCCACGTACAGTACTCTTTCGATGGAAGTCGTTCCTTGACCACATTGGCTACGCCACACCGAGAGCACCAAGGCGGTGAACGACGGCGAGGCCTAGGAAGGGGACGGCGCGGCAGTGGATGTCCGCGTGGAGGGGAGTACGTGGGTTGACTGCTTCTGCTGTGGTGTGAGGCTGCCATTGCCGGAGAATAACAGGAGGTGTGGGTGAGTATACAGGGATGGCATGGCCAGCGGTGGGAGCACAGCCGGACACGGGAGGCAGGAGCAGGCGGCATGTCCGCCCCTGGTTTGGGAGGCTGGAGCAAGAAGACCAGATGTTGAAGAAGCACGACGGCCGTTGGATGGACATCATACGGTAACTGCAGCTAGAATTGTTTATATTTACTAAGTTTACAAAGCCCTTGGTACGCTCCAACTTAGTAGGACCACAGGTCAGCCTCCAGAACGGTGCGCCCCAGATGTTAGGGGGAGGAATCATTTTTTGGGCGGCTGAAGCAAGAATATCCGAGATTGAAGAAGAAGCACGACATCCGTTGGATGGACATCCAACGGCCACTGCTGCTAGAACCATGTGTTGACTATAAGTTGACATAGCCTTGCATATGCGTCAACTAAGTTTTTGTTTTTTCAGGGGACACGTCAACTTAGTAGTACCAAAAGTGTGTGGCAGAGAACATATAACCCATTTGCGATTTGTAAGAATGTACAACCCATTTTTGAATTCTAATGGAATTTACTACAACACATTTACAATTTGTTAAAAGTATAACCCATTTTCTAGCTAGGACAACGATTAATAATTTCAACCAACCGCTCAAAACATAATTCAATAAAATTTCCCACATTTTGATGGGATTCGAAATATTTTTATCCCGAAATTTCTAGTCAGATTAAATATAATTTCAAAATAAATTTGTATTATGTAAAAATCCAACGAAATATTGTGCACGCAACAAGTAATAAAAATAAAATTATCAAATTCCAAAAAAATATATTTTTAAAACTATTACGTGTTTGGTGCATTTTTTATAGTTACTGCCCAGTCTTTATAATTACATCTCATTTATTTCCGTAAAGCCCATTTTCTTGTTAAGCCTAATGCATCCCTGAAAGATTTGTAGCCCAGCGGTGCGGAGAATAACAAGTTGACCCGGATATTAGTTACAAATGTCGGCCCAGTTGCATTGCTGATGTTGAAAAAAAAGGCTTGTGTAGTACAGTACAACCTTACATGGCTACTCAGCCCACATTCAGCGACGCCGGAAAGGCCCAAACAAGGCTTCTGTAAACTTTTTGAAGTCACTGAGCTCTATTAATAACATAAGAAAAAAGTTAGAGTACAGTGGAACCTAATTAAAAGCTTTCACGAGCGAAGAAATAATTCAACGGGTCCCACTTGTGTGTGTGTGTGTGTGTGTGTGCGTGTGTGAGAGAGAGAGACCCATCGGTCGATGCTTGTAAATACATCTTACAGCCATATGCATTGCTGATCCAAAGTAAAAACTTATATAGTTGACACAATCATATAGAACATCATAGCACACTGAACTTGCATACAAAAATTTCACGCAGGCGGCACAATCAGGGTGGAAGCAGTGGATCACTACAGGTAGGGCTATGTTGAAACCAACGAACTCGTACATAACGGTTCATCATCTTTATCAATGATGGGGAAATATCTTGAATGTTGTGCAAAGAAAATAGACAGACAACACAATATATAAGTTCTGCTAGAACATTAAGTTGACGTACACCCCTTTCTAAAAATGTTCAAGTAAAAAATAGAATAGGTCACAATCAAATGTACTGGCACATCAGTGCTTCACACCCATAGCTTGGATTTAACTAGTATCTGACAAGATTCAGTTGTTACCTCAAATTAGAGCACATCCAGGCAGCCAGCCCTGCCTCTTCTCCCAAAGAAGCAATGGCATCCTCCGCGCGATGGAGTAGGCCCTGTGCCATCCATCATTCCAAGCAACACGAGGAAAGTCTGATGTTGACTCCTGTAATGGACGTCGTCGACGGACCCGGGTACCAGCGGTGGCGGCAGGACTTCGATTGATGGATTAACCACTTCTTTGACATGCACGAGCACTCGATACAGGTACATCCCTAACATGTTCCACGGCGGCCTTGGTGGCGACGAATAGTACAACCCCGGTCCTGTACCGGTATCTCAACACCAATCACCTTCGGTATGGTGGATGACTTCTTCATCCATGCCATAACCGTCAGAGCCCAGTTGTATGGAGGAACAAACATATTTACTAGCTCACCTCCAAGGTCGTCGATAAGATCATTCATGGACTCGTTATTCCAAGCACGTCGAGGCATGCCGTGGAAGGTAAGATTTGTTAAAAACTCAAGCTCAAAGGGCACCGAGCCCCATCCTGGGTGCCACCGATCAAAGCTCACCAGTGCGCCATCGCAGAACAAATGCCGGGAAGATTCGAACACGATCAGTAGTCGAAAGTTGTCCGGAACCTGACGAAGAAATCAGCCGGTGGTGGACAGACTTCGACGAGCAAGTCACTTATTTGGATGTCGTGCGCAATGCCAAGAGCTTTGACAAGGTCGTCCGGCAAGATGGGAGGCCGGTCGCCGTTGATGGTTACCATCAGCACTTTGCAAGCAAACTGGTCGTCAAGTGCCGCCATGCCACTGTTGAGCGGCAGCACGTAGCGCCCGAAGGCAGGATGGACCTCAGGATCTCTGTCTCGGAGATCCGCGTTGACTGGCGAGTGCGCCTAAGTACATGGAGTACATGAGGGGGATTTGGGGGAACTGGAGTAGGAATCGAGATTCCAGAGGTGGGGGATGGGCGGGAGATTGGGGATGAAAAGGTAGCATGAATTTCGAACACGCGCCAATATGCTCTCTGCACGCAAGCGTACGAAAATACCGGTGGCGCCCACATGTCAGCGTGCAAGAGTCCCAATTCTTCCGTTTTTAGAGCCTGGCCTTTTTAGGATCTTTTGAGAGCCTGGCCTGAGAGTCATAATTGACCTGTTTGGCATTGCGTTACTACTCGGCCCATATTCAATGACACCTCACTGGCCCAAACAAGTGTACATCATCAAAAAGACACTGAGCTCAAATTATCTATCTACTCTTATAAAAAGCAGAGTTGTTGATGATGGTGTGCCTGCCATCTTGCAATATAGGTTGTCCGATCAATATCTAACGGATAGGAAGGAAACTATGAAAATTTACCCACACTTCTCTCCACATTTACAGATAAGGCCTTCCCTTGTTCATCCTTTTCTCCCACAAGATCTTGATGTTCCGTGCAACGCACGGGCATCTTGCTAGTAACTTGAAAAAGGAGATATGCTTTGAACACTGGAGAATGGTGATGCCCTCATTTAGCCCACCAGCAGTTCGAGACAATAAACAGTTCAAAACAACGATATACACAACATTCAAACACTGACTAGTGACTACTACTGACATAAACATCAAGACATGATAGTTCATAAGAAGTCTTGCTACACCACCAAAACACACCCATCTGCAGCGCTCAGACTCTCGTGATCCGCATTTAGAATGACATTCTAAATAGAGGCAACTATTACATAGTAAGAGTGACATAGACGCGAATGACCAAATTACAAGGAATATGCATAACAAAAGAGAGAACTACCCATCCAGAACAAGCAGCAAAGACAACAAGTCATTCAAAGAGGGATGATCCAACACCATCATAATTTGCAGCCCCGCTTCAGCCACCAGTGATCCGGAGACACCAGTACTCCACCCTTTCGATGCAACAGCCCAATTACCTATCAACCTGAAGGCTTGAACCACATCACTTCCTGCCAGACTCGACACATCCACGGATCAAAGTTAATCAATATGCCTTTGTCATTCTCACCTTCTTTTGGCTGCAGGCTGTATCATTGACAATCAGGGGAGTTTGCTCACGAACTCCTAGGGCTCTCCGTGTAGACACAGTTTTCCATAGCAAACAGAGCCTCTCTGCCATCAAGTTCCTTGCCAACGGTGATCTCTTGGTTAATCGAATAATTGAGTCCAAGAAACAGAGAGTGTGAACCAAGGCTGTTTACCCGCCTCCAACTCAAAAATACTGAAGGCCCCAACAAGTTGGTATCCTGCTTATAGACGTAAAAGCCACTGTCCGGATACTCACGTATTTCACGGTGCTTGTATACAGTGGGGTTTTTGGAATACAACTTTTCCGGCTCATGTGTCCGAATGATCATCAGTCTTTTGCTGTCGTCTGATCGAGCGAGCAGCCAGTTGTGCTTCCCTGTTTTTGGCAAAGGTGGTGTGATTACAAAGGGCAGTAACTATAGGGACACTATATCATATCAAAACGGACAGGCATTGTTAATGTAAGATCAACATTGTTTAGAGTATGAGTAGGATAATGCAAGAAACAACATTGATATGTCCTGTTGAAACTGGGAGGAAAATAAAGGGAAATGTATACTGGGTTCAAAAATATAGAAGTGCCATGCATGGTTATACTCATGTTATCTCACAATTGATTCTTCACAGGAAACTACCATGTCATGCATGTTATGTAATCATGTTCTGTCCTCACAAACAAATTCTTCAAGGAAACTAACATACCATGCATTGTTATATACTCATGTTCTGTGGGAAATTTTTTTGTGAGCATATTATTCTAGCCATGGATTGCTGAAGGGCGAATATAGGTATGTACACATGGTAAGCATTACAGGATTTCACTACTTCCAAATATAGAGTTCTCCATATGCACATTTACTTCCCTAATGTATGGTTAGATGAAACCAACAGTGTGATGCATGTTTCTACATCATGAAAATGAGGAAACTAACATGGCCATTGATACACACTCATATTTAGTAGTATATATATTACTATAAAATAAGGAGAGTATCCATATCTTCCTAACCGTTTGATTATTCAGGGGTACAAATTGGCTGTAATGACATGCACAATCCATTAATTAACTCATTCCAAATATAGCTGATTTAGACGTCTCTAATACATTGCCATAGTTCTACTCAAATTCTGCTCAAACAGGGATATGTCAATCATCACAAAATGTTCAAACAATGTCATGGCGTCATCATTAACATCAGACGGAAACAACTTACACACGCCGTCCTAGCAATACGTGGTGCCATCTGCTTTGTCGATCACGTAGATGATGCCATTGTGTTCGATAGCATCACAGAAGTGTGTATCAGCTTTGACGATGATCCACTACGAGCTGAGTTGTCTCCAGCTAAAGAAGGCACCGTTGTAAAGATAGGCGAGTCTGCGGTCGAACAAGGCAATTAGCTTGAAGTCTGCGTAATCCGCATGTCGTGTGGGCACTTGGCAGATTACAATCTTCTACAAAAAAAGGTCTATCCAACTGACGTGGTAATCTAGATGACTTGGACCGCGATGGTAAAACTCTATATAATCCAACGGAGGAAGGATAATCTCATGGGAGGTCTGGAAGTTCATGAGCACTAACTTTTTCCCGTCTTCTCTACCGGCAGACATCCAGTGGGAGTTCATGCCGACCCAGTACATACCTACCAAGAAGTTTCGGGCGATGGTGATCGGTTCGAAGTCGAGGGAAATGATGTACGGTGACCCACCACATACCTTCAAAGAAGTTTCGGCTAATGGAGATTGAATTGAAGTCGAGGGGCATCATGTACGCCTCCGTGTCATGGTGAGCAAATCTCGCAAGACAAGATAGCGGCAAGCAGGGTGTCTTGAAAAGCTTAGGCCTCACTTCGACGATGGCCGTGTGCATGTCCCTCGAGCATGCAGCCAGCCGCAGGGCGCTCAACATATCCATACACGAGCAACCGAGGTCGAGGATGTCACTGGGGGCTCATATGGATGATGCGTAGTTCGCGTTCGGCCATGGTGGAGTTTGGAAGGTGGGGTTTTTAGGGGCTTGATTTACAGGGGAGAAGGCTCTCGGTGCTGGAGCGGCTAGCGAGGGAATAGTGATAATAGGGGAGGCGAGCAAGGCGAGGGTACACGGGGGCACAGTGAGATGATGAAGAGTGACCTTAGGATCTCCGGCGAGACGGAGATGGAGATGGAGTGGTGCTAGGGGAGAGGAAGAAAAGGCGAGGCATGCTATACAATGGCGGTGACAGTGACTACACAGTGCACAAGGTGGCACTGACTTTGGTAACCCGAACACGCTGCCTGGACTGGTGTCACCTCCGGCGCAGGATCTTGTCACTTCACTGTGAGGACCGGATGAATAATATTTTGACCATCAAGTGTACCACAGTTGTACTACTACTAGTAGATGTAGTAGGAACATGAGCAGTACTGTATAGCGGAAATAGGTCTCTCGTGCTAGCATGCCTCTGGCTTCACTTCATCCTCCAGGTATCATCCATATTGCATGCAGAACCAAATTCTCGTGCATGCGGAAGCGTAAATAAGGCCTTTTCTTTTTTGAGGATAACTGCATATTCCTTAACTAGAGAATGTTGTGTCTCCCATGCACGCACCAATATCCATCCGAACCAGCTACGACACATTTTTTATCCATTTTCTTAGGTCCCACCTGTCAGGAGGGGTGCAGAAATAAAAAGGAACCATAAAATGTCTCGCCACGGTGATTCGAAAGAGTGACCTCAACTAGCTAGTGGCACATGTAGCGCTAGAAGGATGGGCACATACAGGGACACGTACCACTCCTCAGTCTACCCACATAGCCTTTTCGTTTAGTCTACCTAGCTGTCTAATCAACTGCCTGCAAGCCACTTCTCCCATTTACTTCTCCATAGGGAACCGATTTTCCTCGGCTTCTTCACCTCTCCTTCATCTTCATTTGCATCGTTCGCACGGTCGCGCCCTTGGAGATTTAACACGGTGTGTTAGGCTATCTGATGTTGGCATGTCATACATAGTCATCACTTAGTCACTCATACTACAACAAGGTTGGCTATAAGGTTGGCTATAAGTGTATTTTTTACTCCTCTCTATCTCTTTCTTCAGACTCCCTCCGTCCCATAATATAAGAACGCTTTTGACACTAGTGTAGTGCCAAAACGTTCTTATATTATGGGACACAGGAGTACTAGTATTTATTGCATTTGCCAAGGAGTGACCTCTTCCAATGAAATGGTGTTGCTAAGTTTGCTTCATTTAATTAGCTATAGACTCAAAATTGTCTTTTCACCTAGGTACAGGCGCTTAGCACCGTTTCTTCCTTGGGTCACCAAACTAGTCTCTCTCTTCTTGATTAACTTGCCACATCAAACTTTATGCCTCTGTGGCAAGCTTAAGCACCTAAGGGAGCAAGTAAGTACAATAGTGCGCTTTACATGGCATTTTTGCATATGTGGAGGAAAGAGAGGCACGGAAAAGTGGAGAAGTGGGCTCTCATGCAAGAGCCAGCCTCTACTACATGGTGGAGCATTAGGAGAGGCACCTGTATGGAGGTGGTCAGAATCGGAGACTCACGCCCGGTCGTGGCCTTGTGATTAAAATGATAATGGCAAGTCAAATCACGGGGCCCCACCTGTCCAGCAAGAACTTCATTGTCAAATCACACAGCCCTACGTTTGCAGCAGCCTACTCCCTCGTCTTCTCCCATCTATGTCGAACCGACTAGGTGGAACTTCCCCGCTGCCTACCGCACAGGAAAAGCCCCGCCCTCGACTTTTAAATAGTATACAGTATACTAATTTTGTATCCATGGATTGCACCCACGCCATGGAGCAAAGCATCTAGAAAACGTCGGTACACATGTACGGAGTATACAGCACGCCCGTCGCATTCGCATCGCACCCCAGATGGTCGGTCGGTCTGGCACGCTGCTCTACGAATGGAACGCGCGTCATATTGCGTTCGCACACACATGTGGGACGGCAATTGAGAACCGACCATAGGCACACTCCCCTGCCCCGCAAGTCGGGTGACTTAATAGAAGAGGGAGACGAGCGATAGTACTAGAGAAGTTTTGTAGTACTACGTTGGTGCCTAGGCGATCCCTGCAAGACACGGAAGATCAGTTCGTCCATGCATGTGACCAGACTCCAACAGACACGCCTAGATTGGCTATCGTCTACATATCGTGCAGGTTGTGTTGTACATGGCTGTAGTTATGGTGAGAAATCTAAAAAAAGGTTTCTTGTCATCTCGCAAAATTAGGTGTCATGTGCTTCGGATCACTGCGAGGGTTAAACAAATGACAACTGAGTTGGGCTAGTCATTGGGGGCACATGCACGAGCAGTGACTACTCGGCTGCCATCTAGGTCAAGCCGGCTATGTTAATTAGGACATCTATCGACGGACCCCTTTTCTACGAGTTTATCTTTAATTTGAGCTTTGTTCCTCGTCTAGTTTGTCCGTCGATATTCATGTTGTCTCCTTTGGGCAGTGAGCTTATGATTTCTTGTCATGTGGCATTTTTTCGTGTTATATGTTATAATCCGGCGCTTCAAATGAAAATGACGACAATTGCGCCTCCGGGTTACGTGCATGAAGACTACTTGACAGCCATTGACGAGGTCAAGCCGGCTCCGGTAGACAAAAGAAAAATAGTACTACTCCACTATATAGGCAGGAGCCTCCGCGCTTGCTTGCTAGTGTTGCTCTCTTCACACTGTCTCGGCCTCTCCAGATCTAAACACGACAGCGGTGGCCACACTCTCTCTCTCTCTCTCTGCTCACCGCTGGTCACGGATCCAATGGGATCCTCTTCACGGGGAAGGTGGGAAGGTGCAATGTTCACGCTTGGTGCGTCCTCGGCGACGGCTCTTACCCATTGGCGCGTCCGATCAGCCTGCCTTGCCGTTCTCTCCCAAGCACCGCTGGCGAGGGAGGGCCTCCGACCCCTTCTTCCTCGCTGCCATAGTGTGGGCAGATCCGGCCTCCCGCCGCCCACCTAGCGACATCTCGGCGACCATTCAAAAACCACCGCCGGCGAGTGAAGGTGCTGTGGAGAAGTAGATCGATGGAGGAGTACAACCGATACGTGAGGATCATAGACGGCGACCCTGTGAAGCTAGCTAGGATGTTGGAGATACAGTCTTGGTTTGACAACAAGGACCAACTAGCGGCGACGGCGACATCCATGGCCAAATATCTGCAACAGAGCGAAAGGCGGCGATTCTCCCGAAGGGAGTCGCGCCGGAGTACATAGAGCTGCTCCTCTGGGCCATGGAGCAAACAGATTCACCGAATCCGATCGTGAGGGAGCGGTGGTGGGAGTATCGATCCCGGATGGAGCATCCACCGGAGATTGAAGGATCGAGCATCTACAGGGTGCCGTTTGTGAGGGTGTCCTGCCAGAGGCGAGCGGTGGAGTCTTCGTCGACCGAACCCAACTGCAAGAGGAGAAAAGCAGTTGGCCCGACGACGCTTCCTCGCCATCGTCTCCCTCGCCGTTCACATCGTCTCACGGGGCGGCTGTATGTCGCCGAGGAATAGGAGGGGGCTGCCCCCCAGCCCAATAGTCCGGCAGGTTGTGAATTGTCAGGAGGAGCTTAGGGTTGTCAGTATTTGCAGGTTGTGAATTGTGTTTTGTGTTGTGTATTTTGAGAGTACTTTCAGATATGAATGTCTTTTGAATTTTAGATTTGCAGTATTGAGCATATGAAGTATCTTATGAATTCTAGAGATCTATTTTTAGCACTTAAAAAAATGTAGTTTCATAGGAGTATAAAAGTGCGCATAATGCGATTCTCGTGAGAAGAAAAGCTGCAAGTTTCAGTTTTAGATAAGAAACTGCAAGTTCCGTTTGGATAAGAAACATCAACTTTCGAGGCGAGCATTTATATTAACACGGCCTTTTCAAACAGGGTTAACATCATGTTGGAAGTTTTATTCATGGTCGAAAATGGAACTACCAGCCGATTAACATCATGCCGATCAACATTCATGCATAGCACATCTTCATATGATGCAGTCAAAATGCCCACACAATGTCGAGTGTGCGAAACACGAGAAAAGCGAGGGACGAAGTTTTGGCAAGTGTTGGGCGTGGTTTTGGGCTGCCCTGTCTAGGCTTTCATTTTTAACATCGCAACCCACGACCTCGGATGGGAGGTCCATAGGCCTGTTTGTATTTTCTTAGGGCCGTCATGTATCGACCGGCCTATGGACCTCCCATCCGAGATTTTATTTTTGGCAGCCCAATTTATGTATTTTTTTGAAGAAAATGCAGAGGTCTGTTCTATTTTTCTATATAAGAATAAGAACGCCAGGTCCAACTTATGTTTCCCTTCTAACTATATTATATATATTTAAATTATTTTACATGTTGACTGTTTAGTTCACATAATTGGCAAATAGATGACCGCTCTCGTGATCCCCTTCACCCCGCCCACCACCTCCACCCTCGCCGCCGCCCCCGCCACTACCTCCACCCTCGCCGCCACCATAGATCTCGCCGCCACCCCCCGCCTCCTGACTCCAGGTGCGCCTGCCCCCCTCAGCAAGTCCGCTCGCGCGCCCCATGGATTCGTCGGCCATATCCACGGGGAATGGCTGGAAGACAGGCAGATGTACAAGATGCATCTCCCACATGTCTACAAAGCCTTCCCATGGATGCTCCAGCCGCTCGACTCCGTCGCACCGGCGGTGCTGCGGGAGACTCGAGGGAGGAGATGGAGGGAGCGGGCGATGCGAATCTGCGACGACGCTCTCTCCTTTACCCAGTGCACGCACAAATGGAGGGAAGCAGAGGAGGAAGCTACGAGGGAGGAAGCCGAGGAGGGACCGAATCCATTCTCTCACTCACGCAGGTATGCTCGGATGTGCAAGGATCATGTGGATTGGGAGCTGCTGAATCTAGCCCTGCGGATCTACTTCAAAGGAGATTTCTCAGAGAAGCACAAGATGCCCCACCCTAGTGAGCCGCCAATTGCGTTCGTTCGATGGGCGAAAGGAGAAGTGAATTCAGGAGATCCACGCCGTGCTGCGAGAAGGGAATGCTTGACTGGACTCCTGCCCACCAGCACGCCACCGGAGCCGGAGCAGGTGGATCCCCTACCTTACCTCTCCCCCAAACCTGCAGAAGATTGAAATTAGGCTTACAATCTGCTTCAATTGAGCTGTTTCGGTGGTTATTTCTGCTTCCTGAGAGACAGCATCTGGCTGGAGGATGAGAAGGAACCAGGAACTCCGATGAATTTCCCCTATCACAATGGGGGGGGCGCCGGTTGGGCAGTGGTACGGCCCACCTCCGCCCCAAATGGGGGCAATAACTGGGCAGGCTCAGAATTGCCCAAGATCAATCTGCTGGTGGTTCCGACTCTCGGATCGCTGGGAAATCTCAAGGCAGGAATCAGCAAAAGAAGAGATAGGACATCCACAAAACTGCTCCTGCCCCTGCTTCGGGCCTTATGGCATACTCTGAGGTGATCTGCTACAACTGTGGGGAACCAGGGTATTATTTGGATAAATGTGTCAAGCCCAAGAGTTGTTTTATCTGCAAAATGGTTACCCATAAAGATGAGAATTGCCCTGTCAGAAGGAAAACCCACAGTTCTGCTAGATATGTTGGAAGTGCCGCTCGTGATTATGTCCACCATTGATGTAATTTTACGTGACACGTAATTAGATAGTTTCTTTCCCCTTTCTAGTTGTAGAGCTCTGCCCAGATGTGGTAGTGACCACACTCCTTTTCTCTGGGACTCTGGTCTTAACCAAACTCCAAAGAGCAATAGTTTTAAATTTGAAAAGTGGTGGTTTCTTAGAGAAGATTTTACTAAGCTAGTCGGGAAAATCTGGAATGAGCCTACTGGGTGCAGTTGCCCCCTAGAAAATTGGCAGATCAAAATCACGAGATTTAGAAGAACTACCAAAGGGTGGAACTCCAATGAGGAAGCTAATCTTAGAAGATACAAAAGGTTTCTCCTCCTTGAGTTTGATTCTCTAAATATTATGGCAGAAACCACCGGCCTCTCTGAGGCTGAGACTAATAGATTAAACTTTGTCCATAGAGAGCTCAAGAAAATTTGGCTTCAAGAAGAAATCAAAGCCAAACAAAGGTCTAGAGATAGGAACATTAAGGAGGGTGATAGAAATACTGCTTACTTCCATGCAGTAGCTAACCAGAGGAGGAGGAAAACCCTTATTCACACCCTTGATGGCCCTAATGGCCCTGTTACTGAGGTAGATGAGATGCTGAAAGTGGCTAGTGACTTATACAAAGACTTGTTTAAGAAAGAAAACCCTTCTGGGTTCTCTCTACAAAACATTTTTTTCTCTGCTTCTGAAAAAGTCTCTCCTGCTGAAAATGAGCTGCTAGAAGCCCCTTTTTCAGAGACAGAGGTGAAGGAAGCCATTTTTAGCTCTTATCCTGATGGGGCTCCTGGTCTCGATGGGATTCCCTTCTTGTTTTACCAGCATTTTTGGGACGTGGTGAAAAATGATCTCTTAGATCTTTTCCAAGCCTTTCATAGAGGAGAGTTGGATCCAGCAACTTACTCATGGGGGGTCAGTTTGGTTCAAGTTAAATAACTGTGAAAGTGATTTTTTCCTTGCTGGTAAAGGCCTTAGGCAAGGTGATCCTGTCGAATTTCGGGTTCCGGCAGACCCTCTAGGTTCGAACTCTGGGGTGCACGCGGAGATCTCACCCCCTACCTACCTGCACCTCGTCGCCTCGCAAGGATCTAAACTACACAAAGAGCAACACAAGGGACACAAGGTTTATATCGTTCGGGCCACCATTGTGGTGTAATACCCTACTCCAATGTGTGGCGTGGTGGATTGCCTCGAGGCGATGATGAACAATACAAGGAAGAACAACCTCGCGAGGGTCTGTTCTTGGCCGGTGCGACGAACTGCTAGGGGGAGTTCGGTCGCTTTCTCTCTCTCTAGATTGCTTGACCTCTAGCTCTGTTCTGGATTCTGGATCTCGATCCCGATCCCGGATCCCTCTACCCTGTGGGAGGCTAGTCCTATTTATAGGCAGAGGCCCTGGGCCTCTTCCCAAATATTGAGCGGGAAGGGCGCCAACAATTGGCCATTTTGAAGGGGAACATCTAGTACACTAATCCTGACTAAAGTTGGTCCTCGCCTGTCAAAGGCTCTGACGGTGACACCGGCTTGGGCTCCACGAAGACCTCCTTCCTGCCGTTGTGTTGGTCTCGGTCTTGTTGCATTGAAACGGCTGCCTTTGCTTGATGCTCTCGCCTGCGCTTGCCTCCTTTGCACCAAAGAGGAAATGAGGACAACTGCTGGCTGGCGCTCACCGGGCGCCCTTGGTCGTCATGGCTTGCGTCATGGGCACCTCGTGAGGTACCCCACCTTGATCTCTCCACCTCCTCGCAAGCCAGCCTGACGAGGCCGTGCCTGAGGAGGCTTCCTGTCGTCCGCCCCGTGAGGCTTGGCCCCTCACGAGGGTCTTGAGCTTGTGCTGATGAAGATGGGCCGTGCTAGGCCACCCCTTGAGCCACGCCGCACGCCGCAGGCAGGCAAGTCTGGGTACCCCCGTTCCCAGAACGTCGACAGACCCCATCTCCCCGCTTTTGTTTAATTTAGTAGTGGACGTTCTTACTAAAATGCTGAGCAAAGCTGCTGATTATAGTATGATTACAAGGCTCTGTCCTGAGGTCTGCCCTGGTGGCATCATCTGCCTTCAATATGCAGATGATACCATCCTTTTCTTAGACAATGACTCCACACATGCTAGCAATCTGAAAACTGTTCTAACCTGTTTTGAACAAGTCTCAGGCATGAGAATCAACTACTCTAAAAGTGAACTCATCCCTATCAACATGGATGATCAGGAGTTAGCTGACTTCCTCTCTATTCTAGTCTGTAATAAAGGTAGCTTCCCCATTAAGTACCTAGGTATCCCTCTCCACTATGATAAACTAAGGAGAGAGGATATCCAACCCCTTCTGGATAAAATCATTAAAAGGATTGTTGGGTGGAGGGGCAGACTTCTCTCTTACAGAGGTAGATTGATCCTCATACATGCTTGTTTGGCTAGCATTCCAGTGTATCTCCTCTCCTTCTTCAAGTTCCCTAAATGAGCATTGAACCTCATCAATTCTTAGATGTCTCATTGCTTGTGGAATGATTTTGAGGGAAATAGGAAGCTACACCTTGCTAATTGGGCCCTAGTCTCTATGAAAAAGGATTTTGGAGGCCTAGGCATACCTAACCTCCAAGAAAATTAACATCTGTCTTCTAGGGTCTTGGATTGAAAGATTCTATGAGGAAGATCTGAAACCCTGGAAGCTTCTTATTGCCCATAAATACCTAGGAAATAAACCTAATATTTTTGTCCCTTCCTCCAACCCTAAGACCTCTAGATTCTGGAAAGGATTAAAATCTATTATACATGCTGTGAAATTTGGCTACAGATGGAACATAGGGAATGGGAGCAGAACCAGGTTCTGGGAAGATACTTGGTTTGGCACATCCCCCCTAGCAGTCCAATTTTGGCCTATTTACTCATGCGCAATGAGCTTAAAAAAGTGTCAATGAAGTTTGGGACGGTCAATGCCTAAAACTCTCTTTTAGAAGGAACTTTAGTGATAGTCTCATGGAGCAATGGTTCCAGTTGGAGGAAATTGCCAAAAGCATTACCTTTACTGCCGAGCCGGATGCCCTGATTTAGCAGCTGGACAATAAGGGGAAGTATTCCTCCAGCTCCCTCTATCATGTTATCAACTTTAGAGGGGTTCAACCCGTGTTTATCCCTGCTGTCTGTAATTTGAGAGTTCCCCCTAAAATTCATGTATTTCTCTAGCTTCTCTCCAAAAACAAATTGATGACTAGGAATAACCTTAGGAAGAGACACATCATCAAACCCCTTGATTGTGTTTACCGCTTGGAACAAGAGTCTTGTTCTCACCTATTTTTTGAATGTATAGTTGCTAAACATCTCTGGGCCACATTGAGGAATATTTCTCTAGTCAGATTGGCTCATCCTTGAATCTGTCGCCAGATTACGGATTGCTACCAAAAATTGCTCGATTTTAAACACTGTTAGCTCAGCTGTCCTTTGGTGCCTCTGGAAATATAGAAATGCTATGATTTTCAGAACACATCCTGGATTTCCATTCCGCAGGTCTTGAGGTTGATCAGAACATGGTGAGGCTGGGCGATTCTCTCCTCCGGATCGGACAAGGACAAGTTGATGAGCTTCATGGAAACCCTAACAAGATCCCTCCTGAAACCGTTGGCGATCACTTGTGGCTGAACAATACTCGACCTGCTCTGGGGCTGGACCCGTGGGCTCCTCTCAAGATCTCTGATGAAGATGATGGGCACCTGGCGCCGAAAAAGAGGGACATCCACCATGCTATGCCTTCCAACCCAGTGTCTCCGCTTGCTTACTGGTCGCCGCAGGCTGACACGGCCCCTCGGCTGAAGACCATGAAGGCTTCGCTGGACCCTCCTTGTGTCATTTGAGTGCTCTATCCGCCCTGCCTTTGGCACCACTCGGGTGATTTGTGTTATTCAGAGAACTTGTTCATCCACCCCCTAGTTTGTAGCTTTTCTACCTTTGCTTTCGAACTGCTCTTTGAGCATGTATCGACGAATATGTTGTGGTTTCGTTCTCAAGAATGGAACCAGGGAGATGCTCCCTGTTTTTCTAAAAAATATATTTTATATGTTATTATATATTATTTTATATTCATCATATATTTAACAGATACTTACATATGTAAGAAAACAATATCCCACATCTTATTAACTTATAAAAACAATTTCTTAACAAAAAAATCCTGGATTGTTTTGGCACGAAAATCCTAGTGATTGTATACAAAAGCTTGGTAAGATTTAAGGACGAATGTAATAATATCACTTATTATTTAAATATATTTATAACAAAATGCTCAGCCCCTTTTTATTTTTTGATAACATTGCTGGCCCAACCCAACATTATAATTAGAATCAGCCCAAAGAAAATCATGTATTTCGAGAAAGTGCAAATGGCCTGTAATTTTTAGGAAATAAAATAAATAGGTCGCATGGACGCTACATTATTTGTTCACCCAGCCCAGCTAATGGCTGTAATTCAAAAAAGATCAAATTGATCAGTAAATTCTACCGCGCAAAAAAAAGATCAGAATTCTGAAAAAATGGGTTGAATATGTGCCACATTTTTGGAGGCTGAAATGTGGGCCAATAGGTTGAAGCCAACTCAAGTCGTTGTCAATTTAGTCAACAAATGATTCTGACATGTTAGCCGTTGGATTTACATCCAACGACCGGCATCCATCTTCAATCTCCAGTCTTCTTCCTCCAGCGTCGCTGGGACCACCTCCCGCCTCCTGCTGCTAGAGAGGGAGCGCTACTCCACCGTTGGCCAGGTGATACGTCTCCAACGTATCTATAAATTTTGATTGCTCCATGCTACTTTATCTACTGTTTTGGACTATATTGGGCTTTATTTTCCACTTTTATATTACTTCTGGGACTAACCTATTAACCGGAGCCCGGCCCAGAATTGCTGTTGTTTGCCTTTTTCAGTGTTTCGAAGAAACAGAATATCAAATGGAGTCCAAACGGAATGAAACCTTCGGAAACGTGATTTTCTCACCGAACGTGATCCAGGATACTTGGACCCTACTCCAAGAAGTAACAAAGGCGGTCACGAGGCTGGGGGGGCGCCCCCCTAGGGGGCGCCCCCTGCCTCGTGGGCCCCCTGTTGCTCCATCGACGTACTCCTTCCTCCTATATATACCTACGTACCCCAAACGATCAGAACAGGAGCCAAAAACCTAATTCCACCGCCGCAACTTCCTGTATCCACGAGACCCCATCTCGGGGCCTGTTCCTGAGCTCCGCCGGAGGGGGCATCCATCTTTGAGGGCTTCTACATCAACACCATAGCCTCTCCGATGAAGTGTTAGTAGTTTACTTCAGACCTTCGGGTCCATAGCTAGTAGCTAGATGGCTTCTTCTCTCTTTTTGGATCTCAATACAATGTTCTCCCCCTCTCTCGTGGAGAGCTATTCGATGTAATATTCTTTTTGCGGTGTGTTTGTTGAGACCGATGAATTGTGGGTTTATGATCCAGCTTATCTATGAATAATATTTGAATCTTCTCTGAATTCTTTTATGTATGATTGAGTTATCTTTGCAAGTCTCTTCGAATTATCCATTTGGTTTGGCCAACTAGATTGGTAGTTCTTGCAATGGGAGAGTGCATGGCTTTGGGTTCAATCTTGCGGTGTCCTTACCCGATGTGAGAAAGGGTTGCAAGGCACATATTGTATTGTTGCCATCGAGGATAACAAGATGGGGTATTTATCATATTACATGAATTTATTCGTCTACATCGTGTCATCTTGCTTAAGGCGTTACTCTGTTTTTAACTTAATACTCTAGATGCATGCTGGATAGCGGTCGATGAGTGGAGTCATAGTAGTAGATGCAGAATCATTTCGATCTACTTGTCACGGACGTGATGCCTATATATATGATCATACCTAGATATACTCATAACTATGCTCAATTCTGTCAATTGCTCAACAGTAATTTGTTCACCCACCGTAGAATACTTATGCTCTTGAGAGAAGCCACTAGTGAAACCTATGTCCCCCGGGTATATTCTTATCATATCAATCTCCATCACTTTTATACTTGCTTTGTTTTTACTTTGCTTTTTACTTTTCACTTTGCATCTCTATACCAAAAATACCAAAAATATTATCTCTATTAGATCTCACTCTCGTAAGTGACCGTGAAGGGATTGACAACCCCTAATCGCGTTGGTTGTGAGTAGCTATCGTTTTGTGCAGGTACGAGGGACTTGTGCGTGGCCTCCTACTGGATTGATACCTTGGTTCTCCAAAACTGAGGGAAATACTTAGCTACTCTGCTGCATCATCCCTCCTCTTCGGGGAAAACCAACGCAAGCTCGAGACGTAGCAAGAAGGATTTGTGGCACCGTTGCGGGGGAGTCTACGCAAAAGTCAACATACCAAGTACCCATCACAATCCCTATCTCTCGCATTACATTATTTGGCATTTGCCACTCGTTTTCCTCTCCCCCACTTCACCCTTGCCGTTTTATTCGCCCTCTCTTTTCGTTTGCCTTGATGTCTTACTCGGCTCGTTTGCTCGTTTGGTTGAAATGGTTGAGTATTTATTCCTAAACAAAGAAGCCAATATCTATGGATCCTCATCCGCTTGCCAATCTTTTTAAGAGATCCAATTATGATGAACCAATTCCTAGTGATTTGGATGCACTAGATTAACTTTATAAGGTTTTGCCTGAAATCCGTGAAGTGACTCACGATAGATCTTTGAATAAAAAGTATGATTGTAATGATTTTATTATAAATTCTTTTGATGTTAATTGTGCTAATAAGATGCAAAACCCTAAGCTTGGGGATGCTAGTTTTGCTATGTCTACTACTTGTTGCAATGATCATGATTGGGGTGATTCTTCTTATGATCTTGAAAATTTATTTAAGCCCCATGATGAATATGAGATTGATAATATTGTTTGCAATAATATTGAAAGTGGGTTCTAAGAGTGTCAACTTTAGATCCCACATATTTGGAGAATGTTCAATCTTATGAAGTTTTTGATAAAAGTGGGTTTGGAAAGGTCATGACTTTAGTAATGATAATCCTACTATTTTGGAAGAGTATCAACTTTGCATGCATGTGTATCGTGTTGAGAATATACTTTGTGATAGCTATTTTGTTGAATTTTCTTATGATCCTACATGTAATTATTATGAGAGAGGAAAATATGGTTATAGAAATTTTCATGTTACTAAATTACCTCTCGTTATGTTGAGATTGCTATTGTTCCTTTCCGCTTCCTTGCATATGCTAGTTTTTGCTTGCTACAATAATTTGTTTGCCTATAATATGCCTATGCATAGTAAGTATGTTAGACTTAAGTGTGTTTGTCACATGTTTTATGATGCTCTCTTTGTGCCTCAATTTTTGTCTTTCTTGTGAGCATCATTGAATCTCAATGCCTAGCTAAAAAGGCTTTAAAGAAAAGCGCTTGTTGGGAGACAACCCAATATTTTTCCTTGCTGCTTAAGAATAAATAATCCATCTAGCCTATGTTTAGATGTGGTTTTATCTTCTAATTAGTGTTTGTGCCAAGTTAAACCTATTGGATCTTCTTGGATGATAGTTATTTGATCTTGCTGTAATTTCCAGAAACTTTGCGCTCAGTGCCCGAATTGTTAAAAATCACCAGAACGTGATAAAATACTGATTCCAGTTTCTGCTGATCAATAAACAAATTGTCCAGGTCGTATAATTTTGGTAGAATTTTTTGAGTTCCAGAAGTTCGCGTTAGTTACAGATTACTACAGACTGTTCTGTTTTTGACAGATTCTGTTTTACGTGTGTTGTTTGCTTATTTTGATGAATCTATGGCTAGTAAAATAGTTTATGATCCATAGAGAAGTTGTAATACAGTAGGTTTAACACCAATATAAATAAATAATTAGTTCATTACAGTACCTTGAAGTGGTCTTTTGTTTTCTTTCGCTAACGCAGCTCACGAGATTTCTGTTGAGTTTTGTGTTGTGAAGTTTTCAAGTTTTGGGTGATTTTTTTTGATGGATTATGGAACAAGGAGTGGCAAGAGCCTAAGCTTGGGGATGCCCATGGCACCCCAAAGATAATCCAAGGACACCAAAAAGTCAAATCTTGGGGATGCCCCGGAAGGCATCCCCTCTTTAAATCCACTTCCATCGGTAATTTACTTGGAGCTATATTTTTATTCACCACATGATATGTGTTTTACTTGGAGCGTCTTGTATTATTTGCGTCTTTGCTTGTTCGTTTACCACAATCATGCTTGCTGTACACACCTTTTGAGAGAGCCATACATGAATTGGAATTTGATAGAATAATCTATGTGCTTCACTTATATCTTTTGAGCTTGATAGTTTTGCTCATAGTGCTTCACTTATATCTTTTGAGCTTGATAGTTTTGCTCATAGTGCTTCACTTATATCTTTTTGAGCGTGATAATTTTTGCTCTAGTGCTTCACTTAGATCTTTCAGAGCACGGTGGTGGATTTGTTTTAAAGAAACTTGATCTCTCATGCTTCACTTAGATTATTTTGAGAGTCGTTAATAGCATGGTAATTTGCTTAATGTTAATATACTTGGTATTCAAGATATGTGAAACTTTATTTTGAGTGCGTTGAATACTAAGATAAGTTTGATGCTTGATAATTGTTTTGAGATATGAATATGGTGATATTAGAGTCATGCTAGTTGAGTAGTTGTGAATTTAAAGAATACTTGTGTTGAAGTTTGTGATTCCCGTAGCATGCACGTATCGTGAACCGTTATGTGATGAACTCGGAGAATAATTTATTTATTTATTGTCTTCCTTATGAGTGGCGGTCGGGGACGGGCGATGGTCTTTTCCTACCAATCTATCCCCCTAGGAGCATGCGCGTAATACTTTGCTTTGATAACTTCTAAATTTTTGCAATAAGTATATGAGTTCTTTATGATTAATGTTGAGTCCATGGATTATACACACTTTTTCCCATCCTTCCACAGTTGCTAGCCTCTCTAATACCGCGGCACCTTTCGCCGGTATCATACACCCACCATATACCTTCCTCAAAACAGCCACCATACCTACCTATCATGGCATTTCCATAGCCATTCCGAGATATATTGCCATGCAACTTTCCACCGTTCGCTTATTATGACACGCTCCATCATTGTCATATTGCTAGCATGATCATGTAGTTGACATCATATTTGTGGCAAAGCCACCGTTCATAATTCTTTCATACATGTCACTCATGAATCATTGCATATCCGGTACCTTTGCGGAGGCATTCATATAGAGTCATACTTTGTTCTAAGTATCGAGTTGTAATTGTTGAGTTGTAAGAAAAATAAAAGTGTGATGATCATCATTATTAGAGCATTGTCCCAAGTGAGGAAAGGATGATGGAGACTATGATTCCCCATAAGTCGGGATGAGACTCGGACGAAAAAAAGAAGCCATAAAAAAGAGAAAAGGCCCAAATAAAAAATGAGAGAAAAGAGAGAAGGGACAATGTTACTATCCTTTTACCACACTTGTGCTTCAAAGTAGCACCATGATCTTCATGATAGAGAGTCTCTCATTTTGTCACTTTCATATACTAGTGGGAATTTTTCATTATAGAACTTGGCTTGTATATTCCAATGATGGGCTTCCTCAAATGCCCTAAGTCTTCGTGAGCAAGCGAGTTGGATGCACACCCACTTAGTTTCTTTTGTTGAGCTTTCATATACTTATAGCTCTAGTCATCCGTTGCTTGGCAATCCCTACTCACTCACATTGATATCTATTGATGGCATCTCCATAGCCCGTTGATACGCCTAGTTGATGTGAGACTATCTTCCCTCTTTTTGTCTTCTCCACAACCACCATTCTATTCCACATATAGTGCTATATCCATGGCTCACGCTCATGTATTGCTTGAAGATTGAAAAAGTTTTGAAAATGTTAAGATAAGAAACAATTGCTTGGCTTGTCATCGGGGTGGTGCATGATTTAAATACTTCGTGTGGGGAAGATGGAGCATAGCCAGACTATATGATTTTGTAGGGATAACTTTCTTTGGCCATGTTATTTTGAGAAGACATAATTGCTTAGTGAGTATGCTTGAAGTATTATTATTTTCATGTCAATATGAACTTTTGTCTTGAATCTTTTAGATCTGAATATTCATACCATGATTAAGGAGATTTACATTAAAATTATGCCAAAGTATCACTCCGCATCAAAAATTATCTTTTTATCATTTACCTACTCGAGGACGAGCAGGAATTAAGCTTGGGGATGCACGATCGTCTCCAATGTATCTATAATTTTTGATTGCTCCATGCTACTTTATCTACTGTTTTGGACTATATTGGGCTTTATTTTCCACTTTTATATTACTTTTGGGACTAAATCATTAACCGGAGGCCCAGCCCAATTGCTGTTTTTTTGCCTTTTTCAGTGTTTCGAAGAAACAGAATATCAAACGGAGTCCAAACGGAATGAAACCTTTGGAAACGTGATTTTCTCACTGAACGTGATCCAGGAGACTTGGATCCTACTCCAAGAAGTAATAGAGGCGGTCACGAGGGTGGGGGCGTGCCCCCCTGCCTCATGGGCCCCCTGTTGCTACACCGACGTACTCCTTCCTCCTATATATACCCGCGTACCCCCAAACGATCAGAACAGGAGCCAAAAACCTAATTCCACCGTCGCAACTTCCTGTATCCACGAGATCCCATCTTGGGGCCTATTCCTGAGCTCCGCCGGAGGGGGCATCCATCACGGAGGGCTTCTATATCAACACCATAGCCTCTCCGATGAAGTGTGAGTAGTTTACTTCAGACCTTCGGGTCCATAGCTAGTAGCTAGATGGCTTCTTCTCTCTTTTTGGATCTCAATACAATGTTCTACCCCTCTCTCGTGGAGATCTATTCGATGTAATCTTCTTTTTGCGGTGTGATTGTTGAGACCGATGAATTGTGGGTTTATGATCCAACTTATCTATGAATAATATTTGAATCTTCTCTGAATTCTTTTATGTATGATTGAGTTATCTTTGCAAGTCTCTTCGAATTATCCGTTTGGTTTGGCCAACTAGATTGGTAGTTCTTGCAATGGGAGAGTGCATGGCTTTGGGTTCAATCTTGCGGTGTCCTTACCCGATGTGAGAAAGGGTTGCAAAACACGTATTGTATTTTGCCATCGAGGATAACAAGATGGGGTATTTATCATATTGCATGAATTTATTCCTCTACATCATGTCATCTTGCTTAAGGCGTTACTCTATTTTTAACTTAATACTCTAGATGCATCTTTGGATAGCGGTCGATGAGTGGAGTAATAGTAGTAGATGCAGAATCATTTCAATCTAGTTGTCACGGACGTGATGCCTATATACATGATCATACCTAGATATACTCATAACTATGCTCAATTCTGTCAATTGCTCAATAGTAATTTGTTCACCCACCGTAGAATACTTATGCTCTTGAGAGAAGCCACTAGTGGAACCTATGGCCCCCGGGTCTATTCTTCTCATATCAATCTCCATCACTTTTATACTTGCTTTGTTTTTACCTTGCTTTTTACTTTTCACTTTGCATCTCTATACCAAAAATACCAAAAATATTATCTCTATCAGATCTCACTCTCGTAAGTTACCATGAAGGGATTGACAACCCCTAATCGCGTTGGTTGCGAGTAGCGATCGTGTTGTGCAGGTACGAGGGACTTGTGCGTGGCCTCCTACTGGATTGATACCTTGGTTCTCAAAAACTGATGGAAATACTTACGCTACTCTGCTGCATCATCCTCTCCTCTTCGGGGAAACCAACGCAAGCTCGAGACGTAGCACCAGGCCATCCCTCCACCCCTCCACACCTCCTGTTCTTCTCCATCGACTGTCGAACCACACCGCACTAGACCCAGTTAACCCTCGTACACCTCTCCGTCTGCGAATCTACGCCCACGTCTTCCCATCTCCGGCTCGTTGATGTCTGGGGCCTCGCCGTCGTCCACCACCTTGGATGCGCTCAGCACGGCGTGTTACGTCTTGAGCTTGCGTTGGTTTTCCCCGAAGAGGAGAGGATGATGCAGCACAGTAGAGTAAGTATTTCCCTTAGTTTTTTGAGAACCAAGGTATCAATCTAGTAGGAGGCCACGCACAAGTCCCTCGTACCTGCACAAAACGATAGCTACTCGCAACCAACGCGATTCGGGGTTGTCAATCCTTCACGGTCACTTACGAGAGTGAGATCCGATAGAGATAATATTTTTGGTATTTTTGGTGTAAAGATGCAAAGTGAAAAGTAAAAGGTAAAGTAAAACAAAGCAAGTATAAAAGTGATGGAGATTGATATGATGAGAATAGACCCGGGGGCCATAGGTTTCACTAGTGGCTTCTCTCAAGAGCATAAGTATTCTACGGGTGAACAAATTATCGTTGAGCAATTGGATGTAATTGAGCATAGCTATGAGGTTATCTAGGTATGATCATGTATATAGGCATCACGTCCGAGACACGTAGATCGAAATGATTACGCATCTACTACTATTACTCCACTCATCGACCGCTATCCAAAGATGCATCTAGAGTATTAAGTTAAAAACAGAGTAATGCCTTAAGCAAGATGACATGATGTGGAGGAATAAATTCATGCAATATGATAAATACCCCATCTTGTTATCCTCGATGGCAACAATACAATACATGCCTTGCAACCCTTTTACATCCTTGGGTAAGGACACCGCAAGATTGAACCCAAAGCCATGCACTTCTCCCATTGCAAGAACTACCAATCTAGTTGGCCAAACCAAACGGATAATTCGAAGAGACTTGCAAAGATAACTCAATCATACATAAAAGGATTCAGAGAAGATTCAAATATTATTCATAGATAAGCTGGATCATAAACCCAAAATTCATCGGTTTCAACATACACACCGCAAAAAGAAGATTACATCGAATAGATCTCCATGAGAGAGGGGGAGAACATTGTATTGAGATCCAAAAAGAGAGAAGAAGCCATCTAGCTACTAGCTATGGACTCGAAGGTCTGAAGTAAACTACTCACACTTCCTCGGAGGGGCTATGGTGTTGATGTAGAAGCCCTCCGTGGTGGATGCCCCCTCCGGCGGAGCTCCGTAACAGGCCCCAAGATGGTATCTCGTGGATACAAGAAGGTACGGCGGTGGAATTAGGTTTTTGGCCCCTGTTCTGATCGTTTGGGGTACGTAGGTATATATAGGAGGAAGGAGTACGTCGGTGGAGCTCCGAGGGGCCCACGAGGCAGGGGGGTGCGCCCTAGGGGGGGCGCCCTCCACCCTCGTGACCGCCTCGTGGCTTTCTTGACGGAGGGTCCAAGTCTCCTGGGTCTTATATGATGATAAAATTACATTTCTGAAGATGTCATTCTGTTTGGACTCCGTTTGATATTCTGTTTCTTCGAAATACTGAAGAAGGCAAAAAAAGCAATTCTGGGCTGGGCCTCCCGTTAATAGGTTAGTCCCAAAAGTAATATAAAAGTGGAAAATAAAGCCCATTATAGTCCAAAACAATAGATAAAGTAGCATGGAGCAATCAAAAATTATAGATACGTTGGAGACGATCGGGCATCCCAAGCTTAATTCCTGCTCGTCCTCGAGTAGGTAAATGATAAAAAGAGAATTTTTGATGCGGAGTGATACTTTGGCATAATTTCAATGTAAATCTTCTTAATCATGGAATGAATATTCAGATCCGAAAGATTCAAGACAAAAGTTCATATTGACATAAAAATAATAATACTTCAAGCATACTAATCAAAGCAATCATGTCTTCTCAAATAGCATGGCAAAAGAAAGTTCATCCCTAGAAAATCATATAGTTAGGCTATGTTTCATTTTCATCACACAAAGATGTTCCCAACTTCTATACCCCCGATGACAAGCCAAGCAATTGTTTCATCCTTAAATAATCTCAAACTTTTTCAACCTTCACGCAATACATGAGCGTGAGCCATGGATATAACACTATGGGTGGAATAGAATATGATGATGGGGATTGTGTGGAGAAGACAAAAAAGGAGAAAGTATCACATTGACGAGGATAATCAACGGGCTATGGAGATGCCAATCAATTGATGTCAACATGAGGAGTAGGGTTTGCCATGCAACGGATGCACTAGAGCTATGAATTCTCAACAAAAGAAAACTAGTGGGTGTGCATCCAACTTGCTTGCTCATGAAGACCTAGGGCGTTTTGAGGCAGCCCATCGTAGGAATATACAAGCCAAGTTCTAAAACGAAAAATTCCCACTAGTATAAAAAGACAACTTATGAGACTCACTATATGAAAAACATGGTGCTACTTTGAAGCACAATATATGAGACTCACTACATGAAGAACAAGGTGCTACTTTGAAGCACAATATATGAGACTCACTACATGAAGAACAAGGTGCTACTTTCAAGCACAAGTGTGGAAAAAGAGATAGTAGCATTGCCCTTTTTATTTATTTTCTTTTTTTTGGGCCTTTCTTTTTTATTTTTGGACTTTCTCTTTTTTTTTTATTTGGGCAATGCTCTAATAATGATGATCATCACACTTCTATTGATTACAACATAAGGATTACAAATCGAAACTAGAACAAGGTATGACTCTATATGAATGCCTCCCGTGATGTCTGGATGGTGCGATGAATCAAGAGTGACATGTATGAAAAATAATGCATGGTGGCTTTGCCACAAATACGATGTCAACTACATGATCATGCAATAGCAATATGACAAAAGTAATGTATGTCATGATGATGATGAACGGAACAGTGGAAAGTTGCATGGCAATATATCTCGGAATGGCTATGGAAATGCCATAATAGGTAGGTATGGTGGCTGTTTTGAGGAAGTATAAGGAGGTTTATGTGTGATAGAGCATATCATGTCACGGGGTTTGGATGCACCGGCGAAGTTTGCACCAACTCTCAAGGTGAGAAAGGGCAATGCACGGCATCAAGAGGCTAGCAAAGGCGGAAAGGTAAAAGTGCGTATAATCCATGGACTCAACATTAGTCAAAATAACTCATATACTTATTGCAAAAATTTAGAAGTCATCAAAAATCAAGTACTACGCACATGCTCCTAGGGGATAGATTGGTAGGAAAAGACCATCGCCGTTCCCGACCACCACTCATAAGGATGCACAAGCCGTACACTTCATGTTTCAAATTTGTTACACAACTTTAACCATACGTGCATGCTACGGGATTTGCTAACTTCAACACAAGCATTTCTCAAATTCACAACTACTCAACTAGCACGACTTTGATATTATCACCTCCATATCTCAAAACAATTATCAAGCATCGAACTTATCTTAGTATTCAACGCACTCAAAAGAAAGTTTCACATATCTTGAATACCAAGTATATTAACATTAAGAAAATTACCATGCTATTAATGACTCTCAAAATAATCTAAGTGAAGCATGTGAGATCAAGTTTCTTTAAAACACATCCACCACCGTGCTCTAAAAGATCTAAGTGAAGTACTAGAGCAAAAATTATCATGCTCAAAAGATATAAGTGAAGCACTATGAGCAAAACTATCAAGCTCAAAAGATATAAGTGAAGCACATAGAGTATTCTATCAAATTCCAATTCATGTATGGCTCTCTCAAAAGGTGTGTATAGCAAGGATGATTGTGGTAAACTAACAAGAAAAGACGCAAATAATACAAGACGCTCCAAGCAAAACACATATCATGTGGTGAATAAAAATATAGCTCCAAGTAAATTACCGATGGAAGTGGACGAAAGAGGGGTTGCCTTCCCGGCATCCCCAAGCTTTGACTTTTGGTGTCCTTGGATTATCTTGGGGTGCCATGGGCATCCCCAAGCTTAGGCTCTTGCCACTCCTTGTTCCATAATCCATCAAAAGAATTCACCCAAAACTTGAAAACTTCACAACACAAAACTCAATAGAAATCTCGTGAGCTTCGTTAGAGAAAGAAAACAAAAGACTACTTTAAGGTACTGTAATGAAGTCATTCTTTATTTATATTGGTGTTAAGCCTACTGTATTCTAACTTCTCTATGGATCATAAACTATTTTACTAGCCATAGATTCATCAAAATAAGCGAACAACACATGCAAAACAGAATCTGTCAAAAACAGAACAGTCTGTAGTAATCTGTAACTAACGCAAACTTCTGGATCTCAAAAACTTATACGAAAATTTGTTTATTCATCAGAAGCAATTGGAATCAGTATTTTATCACGTTCTGGTGATTTTTAACAATTCAGGCACTGAGCGCAAAGTTTCTGGAAATTACAGCAAGATCAAATAAGTATCATCCAAGAAGATCCAATAGGTTTTACTTGGCACAAACACTAATTAAAAGATAGAACCACATTTAAACAGAGGCTAGATGGATTATTTATTCCTAAACAGAAAAAAACAAAAAACTAAAAATAAAATTGGGTTGCCTCCCAACAAGCGCTATCGTTTAACGCCCCTAGCTAGGCATAAAAGCAAGGATAGATCTAGGTATTGCCATCTTTGGTAGGCAATCCATAAGTGGCTCTCATAATAGATTCATATGGTAATTTTAATTTCCTTCTAGGAAATTGTTCCATGCCTTTCTTTAATGGAAATTGGAATCTAATATTCCCTTCCTTCATATCAATAATTGCACCAATCGTTCTAAGGAAAGGTCTACCAAGAATAATAGGACATGAAGGATTGCAATTTATATCAAGAACGATAAAATCTACGGGCACATAATTCCTATTTGAAACAATAATAACATCATTAATTCTTCCCATAGGCTTTTTAATAGTGGAATCCTCAAGATGCAAGTTTAGGGAGCAATCATCAAAGTCACGGAAATCTAGCAAATCACACAAAGTTTTGGGAATAGTGAAGACACTAGCACCCAAATCACACAAAGCATTAAACTCATGATTTTTAATTTTAATTTTGATAGTAGGTTCCCATTCATCATAGAGTTTCCTAGGGATAGAAACTTCCAACTCAAGCTTTTCTTCATAAGATTGCATCAAGTCATCAACAATGTGTTCGGTAAAGGCCTTATTTTGGCTATAAGCATGAGGAGAATTTAGCACGGTTTGCAACAAGGAAATACAATCAATTAAAGAGCAATTTTCATAATTAAATTCCTTGAGATCCAATATAGTGGGTTTAGCAACATCTAGATTTTTATTTCTTTCAATCCCACTTTTATCAATTTCATCATCAAGATCTAAAAACTCCGAACTCTTAGAACGCCTTCTAGGTAAAGGAAGATCATATTCAGTTTCATAAAGATTCATATTGCAAAACAAAGATTTAATAGGGGACACATCAATAACTTTTAGATCTTCATCTTGATTTTCATAGGGATTCAGTTTAGCGGCCATCTTATTGACTAAGGTAGCTTGCATATCTGAAATTTCAGCGGTCATCTTTTCAAGACGAGCAATTTGGGCTCTTATACCATCAAATTCTTTGGACATATCATCGAGCTCTTTATTCATATAACTCATAAAACTCTTTTGTTCCTTAAGCTCGTTTCTAAAGAAATTATTATGCTCAAATTGCAAAACCATAAACTTCCTGACAATGTTTTCGATCTCCTCTAGCCTTTTAAGGTGAAGATCACCAAATTTAGGTAGGGCCATCGCAACAAACAAGCAATCCAACACATGAGCAAACAAAAGGCAAAGGGAAAAAGAGGAGGAGATTGGGAAAGAGAGGGCGAATAAAACGGCAAGGGTGAAGTGGGGGAGAGGAAAACGAGAGGCAAATGGCAAATAATGTAATGCGAGAGATAGGGATTGTGATGGGTACTTGGTATGTTGACTTTTACGTAGACTCCCCGGCAACGGCGCCAGAAATCCTTCTTGCTACGTCTTGAGCTTACGTTGGTTTTCCCCGAAGAGGAGAGGATGATGCAGCACAGTAGCGTAAGTATTTCCCTCAGTTTTTGAGAACCAATGTATCCATCCAGTAGGAGGCCACGCGCAAGTCCCTCGTACCTGCACAAAACGATCATGTATATAGGCAGCACGTCCGAGACAAGTAGATCGAAATGATTCTGCATCTACTACTATTACTCCACTCACCGAGCGCTATCCAGCATGCATCTAGAGTATTAAGTTAAAACAGAGTAACGCCTTAAGCAAGATGACATGATGTAGAGGAATAAATTCATGCAATATGATAAATACCCCATCTTGTTATCCTCGATGGCAACAATACAATATGTGCCTTGCAACCCTTTACATCGAGTAAGGACACCGCAAGATTGAACCCAAAGCCATGCACTTATCCCATTGCAAGAACTACCAATCTAGTTGGCCAAACCAAATGGATAATTCGAAGAGACTTGCAAAGATAACTCAATCATACATAAAATAATTCAGAGAAGATTCAAATTTTATTCATAGATAAGCTGGATCATATACCCACAATTCATCGATCTCAACAAACACACTGCAAAAAGAAGATTACATCAAATAGATCTCCACGAGAGAGGGGGAGAACATTGTATTGAGATCCAAAAAGAGACAGAAGCCATCTAGCTACTGGCTATGGACCCGAAGGTCTGAAGTAAACTACTCACACTTCATCGGAGGGGCTATGGTGTTGATGTAGAAGCCCTCCGTGGTGGATGCCCCCTCCAGCGGACCTCCGAAACAGGCCCCAAGATGGGATCTCGTGGATACAGGAAGGTACGGCGGTGGAATTAGGTTTTTGGCTCATGTTCTGATTGTTTGGGGGTACGTAGGTATATATAGGAGGAAGGAGTATGTCGGTGGAGCTTCGAGGGGCCCACGAGGCAGGGAGGCGCGCCCTCCACCCTCGTGACCGCCTCGTGGCTTTCTTGACGGAGGGTCCAAGTCTCCTGGGTATTATCTCGATGAGAAAATCACGTTTCGAAGATTTCATTCCGTTTGGACTCTGTTTGATATTCATTTCTTGAAATCTTGAAAAAGGCAAAATCATCAATTATGGGCTGTGCCTCCGGTTAATAGGTTAGTCCCAAAAGTAATATAAAAGTGGAAAATAAAGCCCATTATAGTCCAAAACAATAGATAAAGTAGCATGGAGCAATAAAAAATTATAGATACGTTGGAGACGTATCACGGCGTGGTCAACGTGGTCAACGAACGACACCATCGGAAGTAGACTGTGCGTGGAGAGGCTGACAGCTGGGTCCACGGCCGCACACAAGGAAATGCCAACTTATTACGCACAAAATAATGATTCCTCCACCTAACATCTGGGACCCACCGGAAGGGGCTCTGTATTTCGCGAAAAAAATGTGCCCCTCGCTGACATGTCGGACCCACCAGCTATCTTCGCACGCAAGGAAGTGCCTCCTTATTACGCACAAAAAAATGAATACTCCCCCTGCCAGCTGGAACCCAGCATAGTGGGAGGCTGACTTGTGGGCCTACCAAGTTGACGGGGAGGGAGGGCTTTGTCAACTCAGTCAATACGAACGATTGTAGCTCCTGTTACCGTACGATGTTCATCCAACGGCCGTAGTGCTTCTTCAACCTCTGGTCTTCTTGCTCCAGCCGCCCAAACCAGCGCCGGTCGTGCCGCGTGCTCCTGCCTCCTGTGGCCGGCTGTGATGCCACGGAGGCCTCACCGTCCCCTACTACTCCCACCGCTAGCCAGGCCATCCCTCTACTCACCCACATCCCCTGTTATTCTACGGCGATAGCAGCCTCACACCGCAACCGAACCAGTGAACCCTCGTACTCCTCTTCGCGTGGGCATCCACTGCTGCGTCTTCCCCGGCTCCGAGTCGTCCCTTCCTAGGCCTCGCCATCGCCCACCGCCGTGGTGCTCTCGGCGGGCGTGGTCAACTTGGTCAAGGAACGACTTCCATCGGACGTGGATCAGACGTGGAGAGGCTGACAGCTGGGTCCACGGCCGTAGCAAGGAAGTGCCTCCTTATTACGCGCAAAATAATAATTCCTCCACCTGACAGCGGGGACCCACCGGACGGGCCACCGTATTTCGTGAAAAAAACGTTTCCCCCTGACTGCTGGGACCCACCAACTACATCTTCGCACGCAAGGAAGTGCGTCCGGGCAAAAAAAAAGATTTGCCCTCCTGACTGCTGGTACCTACCAGCTACATCTTCGCACGCAAAGGAAGCGCGTCCGTGCAAAAAAAAGTACGATTCGCCCCCCTGACTGCTGGGACCCACCAGCTACATTTTCGAACGCAAGGAAGTGCCTGATAGTCGGGACCCACCTGGTTGAAGCGTACGTAGCATTGTCATTCTGGTCCCGAACGTGTACATACATACTGGTCGTTGTAGAGGCGCGGACGTGTTGTAGTAGAGGCGTGCACGTAGCATGTACACGTACGTGCAACGGCCAGGGTGCAAGAAAGAAAATACGGCCACGTATGTGTACATACAGGCGGTGTCTCGAACGCCTACTCGCGCATACGTACGGCCAGGGCTCGTGTACATGGTTGGGTCGGAGCGGAGAAACAACGTCGTCATCGTGTTCATGGGGAGGCAACAGAATGCGTCATGTTCATGGGGAGGCAACATAATGCATCGTGTTCATCGGGAGGCAACGGAACGCGTGGGAGCCAACCGGCTTGGATGGAACAGGCGATGGAAACGAGGCCTGGCGTACCGCAGAACGGAGGAAACGGCCTTGTGTTCGACCGGCCACGTTTGGAACGGGGTCCTGTTGATCGGGAGGGGTGTGGCGTACCGCAAAACGGAGGAAACGGACCTCCTACGGTCGAAACGGGGGTCCTGTTGATCGGGAGGGGTGTGGCGTGCATCAAAAGCGGAGGAAGCGGACCTCCTCTGATCGAAGCAGGGGTCTGTTGGCCCAGGAGGGTGTGGCGTCCGCCAAAAGCAGCAGAAACAAACTTGTGTTGGAGCGCTACGGTCGAAAAGGGGGTCCTGTTCATCGGGAGGGGTGTGGCGTACCGCAAAATGGGACTCCACGGGATACTGTTCATCTCCACCGCCGACCTCCTCTAGCCTCCACGGGCTACCGTCGACCTCCTCCAGCCTCCACGGGCTCCTGTTCATCCAGCCTCCACCGCGAGCTACTCCACCGGCTACTGTTCAACCACCCCTCCACCGTCTACTGTTCATCCAGCCCTCCACACCACGGGGTCCTGTTGAACAACCCCTCCACGGGCACCCCTCCATCATGTACTGTTCATCGATCCCTCCACACCACGGGGTCCTGTTCAACCACCCCTCCACGGGCACCCCTCCACCGTCTACTGTTCATCTAGCCGTCCACACCACGGGGTCCTGTTCATCCAGAGGCAAAGCCACCGCTCACTGTTCATCCACCCCCCCGGGCAACGCTCACTATTCATCCCAGAGGCAGCATCGATCGGCTTCAGTTAGCAGCAGTAGCGAAGGAATCGCTCGATCAGGTTCAGTTAACAGCCATCGATTGATCGCTCGGGTTCAGTAACGTGTAGCCTGCAGTGTAATCGCTCGGGTTCAGTTAGAGCCCAATGCCTCGCTCGGGTTTAGTTAGAGCCAACGCCTCGCACACACGCGCGTACGTATACGAGAGAAACGCGCATCGCTCGGCCCCCGACCTCCCACACTAACCAGCAACTCCCCGAAATTTTCCTCGCCCTTGCTTCTACCACGATTTTTTCCGTCATGGATGGCCCAACGAATGTCATGCAGCTGCGTCTCCGGCCCGCCCAGGATGAAAAGCCCATTTTCTGTCATGATTTTTTGTCATAGAAGTAGGAGCCCACCACATCTATGATAATACCGGGTTTTGTCACAATTATCGTCATACAAGTGTCATATGTATGACAGGAAAAAAAAAATTCGGCCCAAAATGTCAAGGATGTGTCTTTTTTTTGTAGTGGCTTTTGACAGGCCGAAAGTTGCGTTGGGCTGAAATGATGTCCTGTAGAACATGGGCCCCTAATGGACCTAAAGTCAATGGCCCAACTGTTGTGTGGGCCGTTAACAGGTCGAGAGACAAAATGGGCTAGGAGTTGGCCCATTTTCGAATGGGCCGAGGACAGGCCTAAAGTCACAGCGGGCTAGAATTGGCCAACCTGCAGAATCGGCCGAGAAAAGGCCGAAAGACGTTTCGGACCGTTAATGGGCTGGAACTGACGATGGGTTGCTTACAGGCCGAAAGAAGCTTGGGCCGCAATTGGGCCCAAAGACGTAGCGAGCCGTTAACGGGCTTAAACTGACGATGGGCTGGAAATTGTCAAATCTAGAATGGGCCTTTGATGGGCTGATTCTGTGTACTTGTATGGGTCGTGCTTGTAAATGGGCCCAACCCAAGTAGGCCACTAATGGGCCGGCCCTCTTATTTTGAAAGGCTCGGCCTTTTAACCGGAATGGGCCACTGTTGGGCCGAGACACGTGTTGACGTATCATAGGCACGTTCCGTCCATTCGCTGGATGACAACTGTCCGAACGCCGGGCCGATACGTGGATCTGCCTGCCAATGAAAATTTTACACGTGGAAAATCCCCATTGGTCTGCGCTGTTAACGGGTTATCGGATCCAACTGGAACCCGATAGCTTAACGACGACCCGTTATGGTGGATGCCACGTGTCAGTCACCCTTGACGAAAGCACTTCTATGACGCGTGATTTATCGTCATGGAAGTGGACACTTTCCGTGATGATAATTTTGGTAATGTCACAGAACACTTCTACGACAGCACAGGTATGACTATCTTGATTCTGTCATAAAATCTTCATGGATGTACATGCATGATAGAAAACGTGACCTACATGACAAACACGTATCATCACGAAAGTGTATTTTTTTTGTAGTGTGTTGATCCAACGTTACTCCCATTATATAGTTGAATGGGGTTTTCTTAGGATTATCAAAGTAGTGCATAATATCTTTCACATAACGAGCAACGAGGGTTATAGGAGGTTCCCTATCTCCATGAGTAGTAAGTACAACTAATTTTTTTGTGTTTAGTGTTCCATATCCATAACTAAAGGTAGTCGACAACTTAAAATAGAAAATAAAAACTACTTAGTGATAAAGCAAACAAGCACACACACGAGAATATTCACCCCAGGCTATTGCTCCCCAGCAACGGCGACAGAAAAAAGGTCTTGATAACCCATAAGTATAGGGGATCATTTGCAGCCTTCTTCAATAAATAAGAGTGTCGAACCCAACGAGGAGCTAAAGGCAGAGCAAATATTCCCTCAAGTTCTATCCACCACCGATATAACTCTATGCAAACTTAACGTTTGCTTTACCTAAAACAAGTAATAAACTATTTTGCAAGAGTAAAACTATGAGTACTTTGCGAGAATAAAACTACGAATAAATTGCAAGGTACTAAAAGTGGATTGATTTTGTCAACAAGAAAGTCATTTGTCCCTAGGCAATCGATGACAAGTACCGGTAATCATTCTTGCAATTCTACATGAGGGAGAGGCATGAGCTAACATACTTTCTCTACTTGGATCATATGCACTTATGATTAGACCCCTAGCAAGCATCCGCAACTACTAAAGATCATTAAGGATGTGAAACCCAACCATAGCATTAAGTATCAAGTCCTCTTTACTCCCATACGCCACAACCCACCTATCCGCGCTTAGGCTGTTGTCACCCCCGCAACACCGACAATAAGCAAACCATGAACATATTGCAACACCCTACATCGGGGGCCCCTCATGTTTGCGCGATATGGAGGGCACCGTAGGACAACACCATAAATAAAATATACAATCATACCAACCAATATCACAATTAACCCACAGGACAAAACGGATCTACTGAAACATCATAGGATGACCATACATCATTGGGAAATAATATATGTAGTTGAGTACCATGTTTAAGTAGAGATTACAATGGGGAGAAGGGGTGTTACACTGCTGCATAGAGGGGCATAAAGTTGGTGTTGACGGTAGAAAGATTGTTGATATAGATCGTCATCACGATCCTTGCCCCGGCGGCACTCCGGCGCCACCGAGAGAGAGGGGGAGAGAGCCCCTCCTTCTTATTCTTCCTTGGCCTCCCCCTAGATGGGAGGAGAGTTCCCCCTCTGGTCCATGGCCTCCATGGCGGCGGAGGGGCGAGAGCCCCTCCGAGATTGGATCTCCTCTCTGTTCTCTTCTGTTTCGCGTTCCCCAAATCTGGCCCTTCACAGTTTCTTAAATTCCCGGAGATCCATAACTCCGATTGCACTGAAATTTTTACACGATTTTTTCCATAAATTATCTTTATTGCACTAGGAGAAGGACCCCAACTGCCTTGCGAGGAGGGCATAAGACACCTGGGCGCGCCTGGTACCCCCTGACGCGCCCTGATGTATCTTGGGGACTATGGGCCCCCATTTGCGTTGATTCCACCTCCCAAAAATCACATATATTCCAAAACAATTCTCCGTAAATTTTTATAGCGTTTGGACTTCACTTGATATGGATTTTCTGCGAAACAAAAAACATGCAACAAACTAGAAATGGCACTGGGCACTGGATCAATAGGTTAGTCCAAATAAATCATATAAAATGATGCCAAAAGTTGTATAATATTGGCATGAAACAATAAAAAATTATATATACAACGAAGACATATCAGTAGCTAGATGGCTTCTTCTCTATCTGTGATTCTCAATACCATGTTCTCCTCGATGTTCTTGGAGATCTATCCGATGTAAACTCTTTTGCAGTGTGTTTGCCGAGATCCAATAAATTGTGGATTTATGATCAGCTTATATATGAATATTATTTGAATCTTCTCTGAATTCTTATATGCATAATTTGATATCTTTGTAATTCTCTTCCAACTATCGGTTTAGTTTGGCCAACTAGATCGTTTTTTCTTGCAATGGGAGAAGTGCTTAGCTTTGGGTTCAATCTTGCGGTGTCCTTCCCAAGTGACAGTAGGGGCAGCAACGCACGTATTGTATTGTTGCCATCGAGGATAAAAATATGGGGTTTACATCATATTGCTTGAGTTTATTCCTCTACATCATGTCATCTTACTTAATGCGTTACTCTGTTCTTCATGAACTTAATACTCTAGATGCATGCAGGAGTCGGTCGATGTGTGGAATAATAGTAGTAGATGCAGAATCGTTTTGGTCTTCTTGACACGGATGTGATGCCTATATTTCATAATCATTGCCTTAGATATCTTCTTAACTTTGTGCTTTTCAATAAATTGCTCGACAGTAATTTGTTCACCCATCGTATATAGTGAAACCTATGGCCCATGGGTCTATTTTCCATCATATAAGTTTCCGATCTTCTATTTCCCATCGTATTAGTTTCCGATCAACTATTTTGCAATATTTTACTTTCCAATTTATAAACCAAAAATACCAAAAAATTTACTTTATCATTTGTTTAGTTTCATCTATCTCTATCAGGTCTCACTTTTGCAAGTAACCGTGCAGGGATTGACAACCCCTTTATCGCGTTGGGTGCAAGTTGTTTGATTGTTTGTGCAGGTATTGGTGATTTGTGCATTGTCTCCTACTGGATAGATACCTTGGTTCTCAAACTGAGGGAAAAACTTATCTCTACTTTGCTGCATCACCCTTTCCTCTTCAAGGGAAAAACCAACGCAAGCTCAAGAAATAGCAGGAAGAATTTCTGGCGTTGTTGCCGGGGAGATCTACGCCAAGTCAAGACATACCAAGTACCCATCATAAACGCTCATCTCTTACATTACATTATTCACAATTTGACTCTCGTTTTCCTCTCCTCCACTTCTAAAACGATTTTCAAAAAAGATTTGCCCTTTTCTTCGCCCTTCTTTCGTTCGTCTTTGCGTTTGCCCTTATGTCTTACTTGATTTGTTTGCTTGTTTGGTTGGAATAATTGTGTGTTTACTGAAAATTAGAAACCAAAGAGTTTATGGATCCTCATCCACTTGCTAATATTTTTAAGAGATCCAATTATGATGAACCTATTGCTAGTGATTTTTGTGCACTAGATTATCTTTATGAAGTTTTGCTTGAAATTCATGAATCTGAAAATTGTGATGAAGAAATTTATGAAGTGATTCACGATAGCTCCTTGAATAAAAAGCATGATTGCAATGGTTTTAATATAAATTCTATTAATGTCAATTATGTTAATGATATGCAAAACCCTAAGCTCGGGGATGCTAATTTTTCTATGTCTACTACTTGTTGCAATGATCATGATTGGGGTGATTCTTCTTATGGTCTTGAAAATTTACCACATGATGAATATGAGATTGATAATAATGTTTGCAATAATATTGAAAGTGGGTTTGGAAGATTGTCAACTTTAGATCCCACATATTTGGAGAATATTCAATCTTATGAAATTTTTGATAAAAGTGGGTTTGGAAAGGTCATGACTTTAGTTAATGATAACTGAGGGAGTCCTGGATTAGGGGGTGTCTGGATAGCCGAAATATCACCGTTGGCCGGACTCCTGGACTATGAAGATACAAGATTGAAGACTTCGTCCCGTGTCCGGATGGGACTTTCCTTGGCGTGGAAGGCAAGCTAGGCGATACGGATATGTAGATCTCCTACCATTGTAACCGACTCTGTGTAACCCTAACCCTATCCGGTGTCTATATAAACCAGAGGGTTTTAGTCCGTAGGACGAACAACAATCATACCATAGGCTAGCTTCTAGGGTTAGCCTCTCTGATCTCGTGGTAGATCCACTCTTGTACTACCCATATCATCAATATTAATCAAGCAGGAGTAGGGTTTTACCTCCATCGAGAGGGCCCGAACCTGGGTAAAAACATTGTGTCCCTTGTCTCCTGTTACCATCCGCCTAAACGCACAGTTCGGGACCCCCTATCCGAGATCCGCCGGTTTTGACACCGACATTGGTGCTTTCATTGAGAGTTCCTCTGTGTCGTCATCCGTAGGCCCAATGGCTCCTTCGATCATCAACAATGACGCGGTCCAGGGTGAGACTTTTCTCCCCGGACAGATCTTCGTGTTCAGCGGCTTTGCACTGCGGGCCAATTCACTTGGCCATCTGGAGCAGATCGAAAGCTACGCCCCTGGCCGTCAGGTCAGATTTGGGAGTTTGAACTACACAGCCGACATCCGCGGAGACTTGATCTTCGATGGATTCGAGCCACAACCAAGCGCGCCGCACTGTCTCGTTGGGCACGATCTAGCACTGCCACCGAACAGTGCCCTGGAGGCCGCACCAACGTCCGCCCCGACCCTTAGCTCGAAGCTGACTCCGCCGATCGAGGACGAGTGGTTGGACACCGCCTCGGGGGCTACGATCTCTATGGCAATTGAGCCGAACTCCATTCCTGTCCTTTGCGAAGACCGTGACTCCAGGGTGCCGGACTCCTCTCCGGACTCCGAACCCTCCGCGCCCCTGCCAATCGAATCCAATTGGGCGCCGGTTATGGAGTTCACTGCCGCGGACATCTTTCAGCACTCGCCCTTTCGCGACATCCTGAATTCTCTAAAGTCTCTCTTTTTATCAGGAGAGCCCTGGCCGGACTACGGTCAGGAAGTTTGGGATGCGGACGATGAAGAAATTCAACGCCCACCCACCGCCCACTTTGTAGCCACTGTCGAAAGCTTAAACGACGTGCTCGATTTCGACTCCGAAGACATCGACGGTATGGACGACGATGTAGGAGACAACCATGAACCAGCACCTATAGGATACTGGACAGCCACCTCATCCTACATGGTGGATACACCTAAAGGAAGTGACGACGAGGAACAATGGGACACTACGAAGGATAAATCCCTCGAAAAGCAGTCAAAACGGCAACATAAACGCCGCACCAAGTCCCGCCGACAAAGACCCAGCCATAGAGCAGGGCGAACCGGTGGGCATTTAACATGCTATCGAAAGCAACCGTCCGAACAGGACAACTTGGATAAACAACCCGTCCCCGGCGAAGATAAAAGTCCGCACGATCTCTCACGCCGGACAAATTGTTGGAGCAGAAGAACCTCCACAAAAGGCTCGCCGCCATCGCGTAGCCTGAAAAAAGCATAAGCGGAAGCTCAAAACAGCGGAAAATGCACCGAGAATCAGATGGAGCAAAGTACTCAACACCGCAGAGAAATACGGCGATGCGCAAACAAAGAGCTACCCGACGCGCAAATTACTGCCCGAGTTCGATGAGGAGGCCTTAGAGCCCCAGCAATCAAAGAACAAAGAGGCCGCTCTGTCGGATAGACGGCCACATGGCAAACATGGAGCGGCAAGCGGCGCCGCACACAAGCCTACACGCGATCCGCATAAGGATTCACATCAAAAGGATGGCCCAGTTAGGTCCATCTATGGGCCGAGAAAGCAAGCTCTTCCAAGCAATGCAACACGCCAAATATCCGAACATCACAGCACACCCAAATATAGGGGGTGCCGCACACTCCCTGTGTTTCACCGATGAGGTGCTGGATCACGAATTCCCAGCGGGATTCAAACCCGTAAACATAGAGGCATACGACGGAACCACAGACCCCGGAGTCTGGATTGAGGATTACATCCTCCACATACACATGGCTAGAGGAGATGATCTCCACGCCATAAAATACTTACCCCTCAAGCTCAAAGGGCCAGCCCGGCATTGGCTCAAAAGCCTCCCTGAAAATACCAGTGGAAGTTGGGAAGAGCTCGAGGATGCTTTTTGGAGAAAATTTTCAAGGGACTTATGTCCGTCCTCCGGATCTGAGCGATTTAAGTCACATAACTCAACAACCCGGAGAGTCAGCCCCAAGAATTCTGGAACAGGTTCCTCATCAAAAGAACCAAATAGTCGAATGTCCGGACGCCAAGCCTTAGCAGCTTTCAAACACAACGTCCGAGACGAATGGCTCGCATGTACACCTCGGCCAGGAGAAGCCGAGAACAATGGCTGCATTAACAAGCCTCATGACCCGCTTTTGCGTGGGAGAAGATAGTTGGCTGGCAAGATGCAGTACCAGCGACCCAAGTACATCCGAAGTCAGGGATGGAAATGGAAAACCACGACGCAGCAAGGACCAGCGCCGGACAAAGGGAAACAGCCCGAAGAGCACGACAGTCAACGCCGGATTCAGAAGCTCCCGGCAGAATCATAAAAAACTGCCCCTCAAGGACAACAGCGACGAGCTATCCAACCTAAACAAAATCTTGGACAAAATATGCCAAATCCACGGTACTCGGGAAGCCCGCAAACCATAACGATAGAGATTGTTGGGTCTTCAAGCAGTCCGCAAACTCAATGTCGAACACAAGGGGCTCGACACACCAAGCGAGGACGATGACGAACCCCACAAGCACAGCACCGAAAACAAAAGAATTTCCCACAAAAAGTCAAAACAGTGAACTCACTTCAAGTGACAAAGGGAAAAACACAAGCGCCCATAGAAACACGCTACCGCACGGTCTATCCCAAAGAGAGTCCCAACGATGGTTGTCAAAACAAATCACCTTCGATCATCAGACTATTCCTAAGTATCCTAACGCAGGATGGACTGCCTTGATATTAGATCCTATAATCGACGGACTCCAATTTACACAAGTCCTAATGGATGGAGGTAGCGATCTAAACCTGCTATATCAGGACACAATCTGCAAAATGGGGATAGACCCAACCAAATATCGCCATAGCAACACCTCCTTTAAAGGGGTAATGCCAGGCCTATATGCCCATTGTACGGGCTCCCTACTGCTAGAATTTTTGTTCGGCTCATCCGACAACTTCCGCCGTGAAAAGTTAACCTTCCACATCGCCCCATTCGAAAGTATCTATCAAGCACTACTGGGACGTGAAGCTTTTGCCCGCTTTAACGCAATACCGCATTATGCATCTCCTACACTTAAAATGCCCGGTCCACGCGACATCATCTCATTAAAAGGAAGTATCAAGTGTTACTCGAGCATGGAAGAATGTGAGACTGCCTTGACAGCCCCACACTAATCCGGCTCCGCTAATCAAAGCACCTGAATAGGTCATTCGAACCCCGGACATGGCTAGACGAGTCCGGCGTAAACATATAAACGCCTACTAGCGGCATACCCCCGTACAAGGGGCTACACGCATGTACAACAAGAGACAATAAAGCTCAATTGTATTCACTTTTCGAACCGTACTCTGTTTATTTATAAAGTACATTTTTCGCACGATCTTTTTTTTCTTTTCAACTAAGTTCTTCTCTTTTATAGACGAACACCATGCTACACCCGTCCAGGATACGGCACAACGGAGACACAGGCGCAGACGTGCAGTAGGGACCCGTTGTAAGGATTCTTTTCAGATTAAGACCCTGTGTAAACCTTTTTTACTGTCTCTTGTTGATACACATCCCCCGGTTTCTTTCTATAACCGAGGAGGAGGCTGGCGTTTTGGCATCCGCCGCACCAGAATTTTTGCACGTACCTGGACACCAGGGGCTTAGGGCATTATTCTGCCCATTTTCATACAGACCGAATACCTTAGGGAGTGTTCGGTGTCTCGTGTTAGGCCTTATATGCATCAGCTCAGAATCATGTCTTTTGTCAAATGTTGGGTTTGCCCGGCTCCCATGTTTTGGTACCTTATGTTCCGTTATATCGACTAAGGTAGCGCTGGGAGAACCACTGCGATTGTGCCCCGGTTGAGCTGGGTTGAGCACCTCAGTGGAGAAAGCTAAAACTGACTGTCATGATATAGCGTGAGACTGGTCAACCACTCGATGACCCACCGGAATGTTTAGAATTCCCCCGCATTAACGAAGGACCGTTTCCCGGTCAGGCACATACGCGCCCCGAATTCGGGAGAGCGCGGTGCCCCTAGGGGCTATATAGTAGCCCCACCATCGAACTCCTATGGCTAAGTGAAAGTGATAAAGCATTATAGTCCGGTTGCCTAGTTTGCTACGCTATCACCTCCTTTACAGGACCAAGACGTTGGATTAAGTGTGAAAATGCGCCTTTTGCAAACACCCCGCACTATGTGCGTGGGGGCTGAAAGCCAAAGACTGCCATCTTTCGTGTTATATACACATATACATCAACGGCCGACAGAGGCGTTTAATACTTGAACGCACAAGTATAAAAAGCTCTTATATTATATTGAAACATTGTTTTCACAAATCCTACATGTCATTAAAACATAATATCCTTGAGCATTGCGTCTCTATTAAGCGAGCGCCTGCAGACTTCCTCAAAATAGTGCTCGGCAGGTACTCGGCTTCTGTCCGAATCTTGGGATGCAACGTCGGTGGCCTTCATATCCCCCCAGTATGTCTTCACACGGGCAAGAGCCATCCGCGCACCCTCTATGCATGCTGACCGCTTCATTGCATCGATATGCGGCACCGCACCAAGGAACTGTTGCACCAAGCCAAAATAAATCTTCGGCTCGGGCCTTTTCGGCCACAAATGAGTCATGACAGCCTTCATGGCAAGTCCGGACAACCTACACAGCTCTGCCCATTCGGCCAAACGAGCAGTTAATGAAAGTGGACGCTCCGGACTATGGAACTGCGACCAAAAAAGCTCTTCCATTCCGTGATCCTTTTGACCTCGGAAGTGTTCGACCGCGTTTGCGGCACTCGCCGCCAAGTCCAGATAAACATCCTCCGCACCCCACAGCTGGTCCAATTGAGCGTACTTAGGAACCATGAATTTCCTCCATATCAGAAAGGGCTTTCCAGCCGCAATATCTCCGGCCTGACATAGCTCCTCCTTCATAGCTCTCATTGCACAGCGAGTATCCTTGGCCTCGGTAGCGGCCTTTTTCAGGTCCTCTTGTTTCGCTCGATCTTCTTTTTCAAGAACCTCGCAAGGTCAGTAGCATTCCTCAATTTCACGGCCATCTCGGCCATTTCTTTCTTTGCTTGGCAAAGGAGCAGCCTGTTCGCTTTTAGCTCTTGACCGCCTTTAAGGCAGCCGCATCACTTTTTCCGCTTGCTCCTTGGCTCGGGCGAGCTCCGCCCAAGGCTCTCCATAGCAGCGGCGCCATCTGCATTAAGCATACATGTTGTAAGGCATGGGCGTCAAGCTCCCTTACCAGTGTCCGCGGAGAAGTTGCATACCTTGTGACTCGTCAAGCCGCTTATTAACAAGCGTGATGTCCGCATCCGCCACGTCAAGTTGCCGCTTCAGTTCGGCAAATTCAACAGCCCGACTAGCCACGGACGCTTCGCCACCTACATAGGAAGAGCGCATATTATACTGGGTTATGATCCTCGCACGCCGTCATTTTTGACACCGCACCAAGTCTCGGGGCTACTATCTATACAGGCGCATTTTATATGCAAAACTGTCGACGGTACATCATTTTGCGTACCTCAAAACCCGTCAGTAAACTTACGACGGCTTCATGCAATCCGCTCTCAGCGGATGAAATCCTTTCAATCACCGTACCCATTAACGTATGGTGATCTTCCGAGATAGATGCAAGCCCGAGCAGATCCTTCAGCTCCTCCGACCGGACACCCGTTGGTGCCGGATTCGTCCAGTGGCCTTTTTGAAGGCCGGACACGGAGGGCTTTGAGGGGACATACGGCTGCCTTCTGGCCCCGTAGGATTCGGAGAAGCCCTCCGCGACGACACCTCAGGGTCGTCCACCTCGCATAACGGTACGGCAGGCGGAGGCGTTTCGCTCTCCATCATCTCCGGATCAAGATCCCCTGAAGACAAGCTCTGCTGTGAAGGGCTGAGATTCGAACTACAAGGTAAACTTTTAGTTACCTTCAGAAATAAAGCGGGGATGTCTCTCTTTTGAAAAAAAAACGCCCCTTTACTTACGGCTCGCTGGAGGGCTGATCTCCTTGGGGAAATAGTGCTGCCGGGGCATCTCCCGCCACAGGACCCTCTGGCGAAGATATCTTCCCCCGCTTCAAGGCTTTGGTCTCCGGATCTTCAGAAGCGGTCCTCTTCTCCCCTTGGAGGGAGGGATTTTCGATCCCCCCTTTCTTGATAGCCTCCTTCATGGAGGTAGTAGTTCCCTTGTTCCCCCCTTCGCCTTCTTCAAAAGGCACAGCCTCTAGCATCTTGATTAATACAGGATCCGGCGTGGTCTCAGGGAGGGGGGCCGGACACCTGATCAGTTTTGCTTTTGCTATCCACTCATGTTTAAAGGATAGCTCTTTTAAGGGCAAGTGTATGATAAATATGCGGATAGCATGTCCGGGTGCAGGACTACTTACTTGAGTATCCGGCGATTGCAGCTCAGACTGCATCCTCGGTTAAGTCCGGACACATTGCTTGTGATCCGAAGAACAGTTGGTACATCTCCACGGGCGTTACGCCCATAAAATGTTGGAGAGCTCGTGGTCCCTCCGGATTAAACTCCCACAAAGTGAGGGGGGCGACGTTTGCAGGGCAAGGTGCGAGGAATCAGCATGACCTGCGCTACTACGACCAGATTGATCTCCCTCTCTTGGAGGTCTCGAATACGGCCCTGCAGCAGAGGTACGTCCTTGGACGGTCCCCAACCGAGCCCTTTATTGACCCATGACGCCCGCTGCAGTGGAGGACCCGAGCAGAAGGCAGGTGGCGCCGCCCATTTGGTGCCCCTGGGAGCGGTGATATAAAACCACTCCTGTTGCCATAAATTGAGCTCGTCTTGAAAAGAGCCCTCGGGCCATGGAGCGTCTGCATTCTTGCTTATAACAGCCCCTCCGCACTCTGCCTGATGCCCCTTGATCATCTTCGGCTCCACTTCGAAGTTCTTGAGCCACAATCCGAAGTGAGGGGTAATGCGGAGGAAGGCTTCACATACGACAATGAACGACGAGATGTGGAGGATGGACTCCGGATCCAAGTCATGGAATTCCAGCGCATAATAAAACATGAGCCCTTTCACAAAGGGGTCCGTCGGGAAGCCTAACCCCCGAAGGAAGTGAGACATGAATACCACACTCTCACCAGGCTCGGGAGTGGGAATAACCTGCCCTTGGGCAGGCAGCCTATGCGAAATTTCACCGGTTAGATACCTGGCGTCTCTCAGCTTTAGCACATCTTCTTCTGTGATGGAGGAAGACATCCACCGGCCGTGCAGGTCGGAGCCGGACATCGTTGAAGGTTCAAAGCGAGGGGCGGAGTCGATTGAGATTGAAAGAAAGGAGCGGGCCTTGGTCTCGTTATAAAGAGGTTGAATACCAAGAGCCCTCCCCGTGACCGTTCGGGACTCGCCTTCGATGGAGGAGGCGTGCCTACGGGCACGACTGGGTTACCCATGCCCGTATTGATGAGAATCCCGGAATAAGGGGGCACGATCTCCGCTCTGATAAGACGTGCCAAGGAAACCGCCTCGCTAAACGCGCTGAGGTGGAACAGTAAAAACGATTCGTATAAAGGCCTGGCCGTGGTGTGATGTCACGCCGCGGAATACGTCAGCAGATCTGTGCAAAGGTTATTCTCTCTACGATAGTATGTGGAACTTGTTTTGCAGAGCCGGACACTATCGTTGTGTTCAAAATCTTCTATGAAGTATTCGGAGGAGGAACCCTCCTTGCAATGCCGTAGACAATATGCGCGCCAGACTCGTCGTCATTGAAGCCTGGTTCAGGGGCTACTGAGGGAGTCCTCGATTAGGGGGTGTCCGGATAGGCGAACTATCACCGTTGGCCGGACTCCTGGACTATGAAGATACAAGATTGAAGACTTCGTCCCTTGTCCGGATAGGACTTTCCTTGGCGTGGAAGGCAAGCTTGGCGATACGGATATGTAGATCTCCTACCATTGTAACCGACTGTGTAACCCTAACCCTATCCGGTGTCTATATAAACCGGAGGGTTTTAGTCCGTGGGACGAACAACAATCATACCATAGGCTAGCTTCTAGGGTTTAGCCTCTCCGATCTCGTGGTAGATCCACTCTTGTACTACCCATATCATCAATATTAATCAAGCAGAGTAGGGTTTTACCTCCATCGAGAGGGCCCGAACCTGGGTAAAAACATCGTGTCCCTTGTCTCCTGTTACCATCCGCCTAGACGCACAGTTCGGGACCCCCTACCCGAGATCCGCCGGTTTTGACACCGACAATAACCCTTCTCCTCGAAACAGGCTTTCGCCTCGCTTCATAGATAAAGCATATCTCCATACAACCACATCTCAAGCACAGTCATAAACGAGAAATGTTGGGGCCACAGCACAAGGATGCCCAAATGAAAGAAGAAGAAACACAAAGCCACCAAGGCAAGCTAAGAAGCCGGAGAGCGTACAGAGAGCCGACGCGCGGTGGACACTAGGGCGTCTTGGAAAAGCTAAAGACGATCACGGTCCCTCGGCCTAGCGAGCGAATGCCAGTGCTGCAGGAAGGCAAGAAATTTGAAGAACGAGTCAGAAGCATGTCGCGGGAACACCCGCTCAATCACCATCTTGTTGCGAGTAGTCCAGAGAGTCCACATCATAGCTGCGAAGATGAGCCAGAATAGTCGGCGCTTACGGCCAACCTGAGTGGCCTTAACCTGCAGAAACCCTGCAAGGTCGTGGGCCTCCCACTCTTGCCCTAAAACCTGACGTACGAAGCACCAAAGTGCCTGCGCTGCTACACAAGAAAATAAAATGTGTGTTCCCATTTCTGGGAGATGGCACAAAGGGGAAAGTCCATTGCCCGTACCATGGTGCTTCAGGACCTCGGTCCTCGAAGGTAGACGGTCTCAGAGAAGCTGCCAAACAAAAATCTTTATCTTCAAGGTAATGGTGGCTTCCACAGTGGGGATAACCACTGTAGAACCTGCATCCGACATAACGCCTGATAGGCCGAACTAACGGAGAATTCTCCCAAAGGGGTAAGGCTCCAAGAAATAGTGTCATGATCCAAGGACAGAGGCAGAGGGACTACTTCCCTCAGGTCGTCCCATTCCTATACCTCATCAGTTCCGAAGGAGCGGCGGAACGCATTGTTCCATCCATCCTCCAAAGCACCCACATATACAAGAATGGTCGGGTCCTCACAAATCGCAAAGAGCCGCGGGAACCGCAAGCGGAGAGGCTCGCCCTCAAGCCATGGGTCCAACCAAAATTGGGTTCCAGACCCATTACCAACCGAGAAACGCAAAAATAGCCTAATCTCTTCCTTGATGGCCTGAATAGATTTCCAGAACTGGGACCCAGCCGACTGTGACAAAACAAGAGGGGTTGGCCCTACAAGTACTTGGACTCAACCAGCTGCTACCACAGCCCCCCATCTCCCCGCAAGATCCGCCAAACCCAACGCAACATAAGCGCAACGTTCATCCGGCGAGATGCAGGGATGCCCAACCCACCTCGGTCCTTCGGCAAGCAAATGTCAGCCCACTTCACCATACGGCACTTGGGCTGACCATCTCCTGCCTGCCAGAAAAACCTAGCCAAATCCTTGTCAAAGGAGCCATGCACACCTTCGGGAAGGATGTACATCCCCATCATATACATGGTGAGGCTGGCAAGGTTAGAGCTAATGAGGAAAGTTTTGCAACCCTTAGAGGTGAACCTACCACACCAGGGCTCCGCACGGGACGCTACTCGTCCCACAAGCGGATCATACCCACTCACCAAGATCCTGGACTCAGCTCGGGGCATCCCCAAGTAAGATATGGGGAATGTCGCCAGCCTACAGTTGAGGTTATCAGCAATCCGAAGCATGTCAGCCTTAGAATAGCCAAGGACCACCACCTCGCTTTTATCAAAGTTAATCTTAAGTCCAGACATTTCCACAAAGCAGAGCAGCAGGAACTTAAGATTAACAATGTCCGAGTCCAAGCCTTCCACCATAATCATGGTATCATCCGCATACTGCAAGTGAGTAACCCCCCCCCTCATCCGGGATGAGGTGACTAACTACACCCTTAAGGTGGCCGGCCAACTTGGCCTTATCTAAGATGCCTACAAGGGCATCACCTGTAAGGTTGAAAAGCAAGGGGGAGACAGGGTCCCCTTGCTTTACCCCTCTGGAAGCCTGGAAAAAAGGTCCCACTTCGCCATTGAAGTTGATCATCGTGTTCCCAGATCTAACCGGTTGCATGATCCAGGAACACCACCTCTCGTCAAAGCCGCGCCGTTCCATCACCAACCTCAAAAAGCACCAATCCAGCCGGTCATACGCCTTATGAAAGTCCAATTTGAGGAAGACCCCCTTAAGCCCCTTCGATGCCACCTCGTGGACGATCTCGTGAAGGGCGAGGATACCGTCATGGATCTGCCGGCCCTTCAGGAACGCAGACCGGAGGGGGTTGGCAATCCTTTCTGCCACCGGGGATAAGCGAGTTAATGATAACCCCACTATTTTGGAAGAGTGTCAACTTTGCATGCATGTCGATCATGTAGAGAATAATTTATGTGATAGCTATATTGTTGAATTTGATTATGATCCTACATGTAATTATTATGAGAGAGGAAAATATGGTTGTAGAAATTTTCATGTAACAAAATTACCTCTCGTTATGTTGAGATTGCTATTGTTTCTTTCGCCTTCCTTGCATATGGTGGTTTTTGCTTGTCTTGATAATTTGTTTTCTTATAAAATTCCTATGCATAGGAAGTATGTTAGACTTAGATGTGTTTGTCACGTGTTTTCATGATGCTCTCTTTGTGCTTCAATTCTTCTCTTTTATGTGAGCATCATTAAAATTATCAATGCCTAGCTAAAAGGCTTTAAAGAAAAGCGCTCGTCGGTAGACAAACCAGTATTTTTATTTCCTGTTTCTGAATAAATAACTCATCTAGCCTCTGGTTAGATGTGGTTTTGTGTTTTAATTAGCGTTTGTGCCAAGTAAGACCTTTGGGATGGCTTACGTTGATAGTTGATTTGATCTTGCTGAAAAATAGAAACTTCTGCACTCAGGAAAAAATATCATTTTTAATAGAAGCATGATAAAATAGTGATTCTTTTTGCAGAAGATTAATAAACAAATTTCTTAGGTTTTCCAAAATTTTCGGAATTTTTGGAGTTACAGATTACTACACATTGTTATGTTTTCTATATGTCGTTTGCTTATTTTGATGATTCTATGGGTAGTATTGGGGGGTATGAACCATGAAAAAGTTGGAATATAGTAGATATTACACAAATATAAATAAAGAATGAGTTAACAATAGTACCAAAAAGTGATGATTTATTTTCTTATACTAACGGAGCTTATGGGATTTTCTATTGAGTTTTGTGTTGTGAAGTTTTCAAGTTTTGCGTAAGGATTTGATGGACTATGGAATAAGGAGTGGCAAGAGCCTAAGCTTGGGGGCGCATAAGGCAACCCTAGGTAATATTCAAGGACAACCAAGAGACTAAGCTTGGTGATGCCCTAGAAGGCATCCGCTCTTTCGTCTTCGTCTATCTGTAACTTTACTTGAGGCTATATTTTTATTCACCACTATGTGTTTTGCTTGGAGCGTCTTGTATGATATGAGTCTTTGCTTTTTAGTTTGCCTTAGTCGTCCTTTCTGTACACACCTTTTGAGAGGAACACACATGAATCGTGATTTATTAGAATACTCTACGTGCTTCACTTATATCTTTTGAGCTAGGCAATTTTGCTCTAGTGCTTCACTTGTATCGTTTTAGACCACGGCGGTGGCTTTATTTTATAGAAATTGTTGAACTCTCATGCTTCACTTATTTTGAGAGTCTCTAAACAGCATGTTAATTTGCTTTGGTTATAAATTTAGTCCTAATATGATAGGCATGCAAGAGGGATATAATAAAAACTTTCATATAAAGTGCATTGAATACTATGAGAAGTTTGATTCTTTATGATTGTTTTGAGATATAAAGATGGTGATATTAGAGTCATGCTATATTATTATTCACCACTATATTCTTAAAGTTTGTGATTCCCGTAGCATGCACGTATGGTGAACCGTTATGTGATGAAATTGGAGCATGATTTATTTATTGATGGTCTTCCTTATCAGTGGCGGTCGGGGACGAGCGATGGTCTTTTCCTACCAATCTATCCCCCTAGGAGCATGCGCGTAGTACTTCGTTTCGATAACTAATAGATTTTTGCAATAAGTATGTGAGTTGTTTATTACTAATGTTGAGTCAATGGATTATACGCACTCTCACCCTTCCACCATTGCTAGCCTCTCTAGTACCGCGCAACTTTCGCCGGTACCATACACCCACCATATACCTTCCTTAAAACAGCCACCATACCTACCTATTATGGAATTCCCATAACCATTCCAAGAATATTGCCATGCAACTTTCCACCATTCTTTTTATTATGACACGCTTCATCATTGTCATATTGCTTTGCACGATCATGTAGTTGACATTGTATTTGTCACCGTTCATAATTCTTTCATACATGTCACTCTTGATTCATTGCACATCCTGGTACACTGCCGAAGTCATTCATATAGAGTCATATTTTGTTCTAAGTATCGAGTTGTAATTCTTGAGTTGTAAGTAAATAAAAGTGTGATGATCTTCATTATTAGAGCATTGTCCCATGTGAGGAAAGGATGATTGGGACTATGATTCCCCAACAAGACATGATGAGACTCCGGACGAACAAAAGAGGCCACAAAAAATGAGAGAAGGCCCAAATAAAAAAATAAGAGAAAAAAGAGAAGGGACAGTGTTACTATCCTTTTACCACACTTGTGCTTCAAAGTAGCACCATGTTCTTCATGATAGAGAGTCTCCTATGTTGTCACTTTCATATACTAGTGGGAATTTTTCATTATAGAACTTGGCCTGTATATTCCAATGATGGGCTTCCTCAAATTTCCCTAGGTCTTCGTGAGCAAGCGAGTTGGATGCACACCCACTTAGTTTCTTTTCAAGCTTTCATAAAATTATAAGCTCTAGTGCATCCGTTGCATGGCAATCCCTACTCACTCACATTGATATCAATTGATGGACATCTATATAGCCCATTTATACGCCTAGTTGATGTGAGACTATCTCCTTCTTTTTGTCTTGTCCACAACCACCTTATTCTATTCCAATTATAGTGCTATTGTCTTTCCCCTTTTCGTAAGAAAAAAAAACTATAGTGCTATGTCCATGGCTCACGCTCATGTATTGCATGAAAGTTGAAAAAGTTTGAGAACATCAAAACTATGAAACAATTGCTTGGCTTTTCATCGGGGTTCGGAAAGTAGCCCCTGAGACTCTGTCCGGTGTTCGGAAAGAAGAGACGAACAGAGGATCGAATGGTTTTCGCAGGAGACTTACCATATATGTCTATGTGAATAAGCATGTGTCGCTGCTGGCTGTGACTTCTCATGCTGCCGAAGTCTTCGGACTGAAGCAGAAGCTGGAGCGGGCCGAGGAGGAGCTCAGCCAAGCAAGGAAACAGCTGGAGGAGAAGGAAGGTATGTGATGACCTACTGTATATCAGAAAGGATTGATGATTTATGTTGACTATAGTGTCATGGTATTTGTAGGAGCGGCGACCGAGGTAGAGACCCTCAAGAAGGCGCTGGCCGAGGCCGAGGAGAGAACGGCCAAGGAACAAGCCGCCCACGAAAATCATGAGGCCAGGGTTGGTGAGGTCCAGCAAGAGCTCCAGGATGCCGTGAAGAAATGCGAGTCCTTGGAGCGCGATATTGCGGATCAAGAGACCGAACTCGCCAAGGCTAGCCGAAGCGCACAAGATGCCCGTGTTGAAGCCCAAGGGCGCTCTCCAGGAGATTCAAGAGGCCAAGAAGATTGCGGCGGGTAAGGCCTTCCTTATGCAGAGCAAATATGTGAAGAAGAGGTATCTCTTACTAACCCGGATTTGGAGTTCTCCAGGATCGTTTGCGGACTTGCCGCGCAGTGTAGCCGATGCTGCAGAGTTCTTCCGAGCCGAAGAGGGGAGCTCGACGGAGAAGCTATTGTGGTCGCAATACCTTGCGCCAGAACATCCGGTGCCCTTTAGCGACCAGCTAAAATAGCTGGCCGAACTACATAGGGTGGCCGAACTAGCCATGAAGGATTTAATAACCCGGTTGTGGCCTGCCGAAGCTATACCCAGCAGCTACTTCGGGCTTGTGAAGCGGCTGGTGAATACCTTCCCTCGGCTTGACATCATCAAGCGGTCGATCTGCATCGAGGGCACGCGGATGGCCTTCGCCCGTGTCAAGGTGCAGTGGGCGAAGATGAACACCGTCAAGCTTGCGACCGAGGGGCCGCCCGCTGGCAAGGAGCACCGCACGCCAGAATGTTATTTTGATGGTGTCCTGGAGGGGTCTCGCATTGTGGCGGCGCAATGTGCAAAAGAAATTATCTTCGAATGAATACATTTGTGTTATCTTTGCCTTGTATGATGAAACAAAGTCGTTTATGTAATATAATGCTTGTTATTTTTAAAAATTTACCTCCTGTGCGGCCATTTTTATTAAATCTGAAAGTTGGCCAGTCATCGGCTTCATCCCCCACGTAGATAGTACGGGGGTGTCCGGGATGGAATCTAAACACTCTTGATCCAAAAATTTGGTCCTTGAAGGAGGTGTTTAGCGCAACGAACCAGGCAACCGGACTATGTGGCTTTATCACCCTCACTTACCATAGGAGTTTGACAATAAAAATGTAGGCGCAACCCCTAGTTAGCATTTAATCCAGACTACGGTGCTGTAAACACCTGATCGGACTTAGGCCGATCTGTCGCATAATGTGGAAAAAATCGTGAAAGATTTGTAACCTCCGAACAGCTGACCGGCTCACGCCACATCATGACAGTCAGTTTTCGGCTTTCTCTGCTGAGGTGCTCATCTGGATAAACCAGGACATAATCGCGGTAGTTCTCCCTTTACTACCCTAGCCGATAGAGCGGAATGTAAGGTAGTAAGCACAGGAGCCGGGCAACCCAACTATTGACCAAAGACATGATTCGAAGCCAATGCATATAATATTGAAATTCGGGGCGCCGGACTATACTGTAGAAGTGTTCGGACTTTGTTGCCATAGTAGGGAGCGTAGTGAAGCCCCTTGCAAATTAAAGCATACCAAAGTGAACGTGCGCAACTGATAAGAATAGCAAAATAAAATGAAGTTGTAAGCTAGTGCCACATAAGTTGGGCCACAAACAGTTTTCACTATAACTAGATTAATACGTCAAGGCGTATTTGTACAAGTGCAAGAAGCACTCGGGCTATTTGACATGGCAAGATCAAGGGGGAGCTTGCGTGTGGGTGCTGAAAACAGGTAGAATGACCGTCGAAGGCGATATCCAGAAATCCCCCCACGCGTCTGTGCTACTTGTCGCCTTGGTGTATCCGACCTTCGAAAGGACCGCTGAGCAGTCCACCGCGAGGGACCTGTGGAAAAGAAACCTGAAAAGGATAAATAAGAAAAGTGAAAGTATGTGTGTCCGGAGAAGGTCGAGCCGTATTGTGACCACAATCTGGTTATGCCTCCGTCTCTGCCCATGGTATTTTCAGTGCATAGTTATGTACGCGTAGTACGTATGCCGCCACTTGGTCAGGACTGAGACAGAGGTCGTATTGCTAGTCTAGCTCCTGGTGAGCCGGATTGTCATGCTGCGGAGTAGTCCGGACTCGTTTGACAGTGTCCGGGAGTTTGGCCGTTGAATTAAAATTCTGTCTTAGAAGGCCGCGCTGTACTTCCGCTGCCAGGGCCGCGGTGTGTTCCTCTGTATGGAGGGAGCGCTCCGTGATTCCATTGACTGTTATGACGCCGCGTGGCCCGGGCATCTTTAGCTTGAGGTAAGCGTAGTTCGGCACCGCATTGAATCGAGAAAATACGGTTCGTCCGAGCAGTGTGTGGTAGCCGCTGCGGAAGGGGACGATATCGAAGATCAACTCTTCACTTCTGAAGTTGTCCGGGGATCCGAAGACGACTTCCAATGTGATTCAGCCCGTGCAGCGGGCCTCTACACCTGGTATAACTCCTTTAAAGGTAGTTTTTGTGGGCTTGATCCTTGATAGATCGATGCCCATTTTGCGCACGGTATCCTGATAGAGCAGGTTAAGGCTGCTGCCTCCGTCCATGAGGACTCGCGTGAGGTGGAATCCATATATTATTGGGTCGAGGACTAGTGCGGCTGAACCGCCGTGGCGGATGCTAGTCGGATGGTCCCTGCGATCGAGAGTGCTCGGACAGGACGACCATGGTTTGAATTTTTGGGCGACTAGCTCTATCGCATAGACGTCCCTAAGCGCGTGCTTGCGCTCCCTCTTGGGGATATGGGTGGCGTATATCATGTTCACCGTTTTGACCTGAGGGGGAAAGTTTTCTGTCCCCCTGTGTTCGGTGGAAGGGGCTCCTCCTCATCATCCTCGCTTTGCGACCCCTTCTCCTTGTTCTCGGCATTTATCTTGCCGGCCTATTTAAAAACCCAGCAACTCCTGTTGGTGTGATTGGCTGGTTTATCGGGGGTGTCGTGTATCTGGCATGGACGATCGAGTATGCCGTCCAAGCTGGATGAGCCTGAATTGTTCCTTTTGAACGGTTTCTTCCACTGGCCGGACTTGGAGCCACTGAATTCGGCGTTGACCACCGTGTCGTCGATATTATCACCGTTGCTTCGACGCTTGTGTCTGTTGCGACGGGGCTTGCCGTTGCTATTTCTGGCTTCCGAAGTGCCAGGTTTGTTTGCAATGTTATTGCTACGGGCTAGCCAGCTATCTTCGCCCGCGCAAAAGTGGGTCATAAGCGATGTAAGGGCTGCCATGGACTTCGGCTTTTCTTGGCCGAGGTGTCGGGCGAGCCATTTGCCCCGGATGCTATGTTTGAAGGCCGCTAGGGCTTCGGCATCCGGACAGTCAATGATCTGGTTCTTCTTGGTTAGGAACCTAGTCCAGAATTTTCTGGCTGACTCTCCGGGCTGTTGAATGATGTGACCTAAGTTGTCGGCATCCAGAGGTCGAACATATGTACCTTGGAAGTTTTCAAGGAAGGCTTCTTCCAAGTCCTCCCAGCTGCCAATGGAGTTTTCGGGCAGACTGTTCAGCCAGTGCCGAGCTGGTCCTTTGTGTTTTAGTGGGAGGTATTTGATGGCATGGAGATCATCACCGCGGGCCATATGGATGTTGAGAAGAAAGTCCTCGATCCATACCGCGGGGTCTGTTGTCCCATCATATGATTCGATGTTTACGGGTTTAAACCCTTCTGGGAATTCGTGCTCCATTACCTCGTCAGTGAAGCAAAGGGGGTGTGCGTCGCCTCTATACCGGGCCATGTCGCGACGTAGCTCGGATGGAGTTCGTCTGCGGTCCTCGGCCTGGGCGTGATTATGATTATTGCGTCCGGCTAGGTAGCCGTTGTCGCGTGCTGTGGCATGCCCCCGTGATCCATAGATCAATCTGTTTTGACCTGCTCTACTGTCCAAGTCCTGCCGCAGGTCATATGTATGTCCCTGAGCTGTTTTATTTCTTCCTTTACGGTGAGGTAGTACGGGCTGGTGTTCGGCTTGAGTTGCCGCTTTGTCCTGGCCATGTGGTGGTCGGTCAGCTGCATTGCACAATGATGGTACTGGCTCCAGCGCCTCGTCATCAAACTGAGATAGCAATTTGCACTTCGGATAACTTTTAACTGGGCGCTTGAGGCCGCATTCCTCGGCTGCCAGGACATTAGTCCACCTATCGTTGAGCAGGTCTTGATCAGCTTGAAGTTGCCGCTGCTTATTTTTCAGGATCCTTGTAGTGGCTATTAGCCGGCGCTTGAAGCGCTCCTGCTCGAGAGGTTCCTTAGGCACAATAAAATCCTCGTTGCCGAGGCTCACCTCATCCTCGGAAAGCGGAAGATAATTACTGTCCTACGAGTCTTCGTTTATGGCCTGTTCACCAGGGCTAACTAGCCCGTCTTCCCGTTCGTCCTGTTCAGAAGCTGGCTCAACGGGGTCTTCATTGTCTTCGGCATCGTCCGGAGTATTCTTTTCTCCTGTGCCAGTATTGCTGTCTTTTCCACGGCGTGACTTGGAGCGGCGCCGCTGACGTCGGCGCTTTGGCTGCATCTCAGGAGGTTTATCCTCGACTGGGTCTTCCTTGTCGTCGCCGCTATTCTCTTTGGGTGTGTCCACCATGTACACGTCATACGAGGAAGTGGTCGTCCAGCGTCCGGTAAACGACGGGTTTTGTGCATCCTCTTCTCCGGCTTCGTCGTCCATACCGTCGATGTCTTCGGAGCCATAATCGAGCATGTCGGTTAAGTCCTCCACAGTGGCTATGAAGTGGGGATGGGTGGGAAGCGAAGTTGCCCGTCATCAGCCCCTAGTTCGAACCGGATATAGTTCGGCTATGAGTCTCCTGCTAAGGAGAGGGTTTGTAATGAGTTTAGCACATCGCCTAAAGGTGTGTGCCCGAAGATGTCTGCGGCGCTGAATTTGACTACCGACACTTGATCGGGCTCGACGGACGCGGGCGCGCGTGGTTCGGAACCTGTGGCCGGAGACGAATCGGAGGTTCCAGTGATGCAGGTCACACTCGAGGTTGGGTCTGTGCGCGGCTCTAACGCCGCTGAGTCTACGGCTCCCGTGGCGGGGTTGAGCTTCCCGTCCTCGGATGGCGCAATCTGCTCCGGATCTAGGGCCGGAGCACTTACAGGTGCTATCTCCTGGGTATGGTCCGATGACAGATTTAGGTCATGCTCATCGTGGTGGCAGGGAGCGGCTGCCATGGGCTCGAATCTGTCGAAGATCAAGTCTCCGCGGGTATCAGCAACGTAGTTCAAGCTTCCAAACCTGACTTGATGGCTAGGGGGGTAGCTGTCGATCTGCTCTAGATGGCCAAGCGAGTTGGCCCACAGTGCGAAGCCGCCGAATACAAAGATCTGTTGGGGGGGGGGGACTTCCCCCTGGACATTATTGTTGTAGATGATTGACGGGGCCATCGAACCTCTTGAAGACGACGCATCAGAACTCTCAATGAAAGCAACAATGTCGGCGTCAAAACCGGTGGATCTCGGGTAGGGGGTCCCGAACTGTGCGGCAAAGGTCGATGGTACCAGGAGACAGGGGGCATGATGTTTACCTAGGTTTGGGCCCTCTCTATGGAGGTAATACCCTACTTCCTGCTTGATTGATCTTCATGAATATGAGTATTACAAGAGTTGATCTACCACGAGATCATAAAGGCTAAAACCCTAGAAGTCTAGCCTGTATGATTATGATTGTATCCATCCCTACGAACTAAGCCCTCCGGTTTATATAGACACGGGAGGGGACTAGGGTTGTACAAAGTCGGTTACAGAGAAAGGAATCTTCATATCCAAACACCAAGCTTGCCATCCACGCCAAGGAGAGTCCCATCCGGACACGGGTGAGAGTCTTCGGTCTTGTATCTGCACAGCCCATCAGTCCGGCCCACATCCAACAGGTCGGACGCACGAGAACCCCTTACTCCAGGACTCCCTCACCCGCACCTCCATCCGTCCCATTTTCTCTTCTTCCTTCTTTCTCTCTTGCCTCTGTCGCCGCTTCACCACCCCGGCCGCCATGACACACCCCTGCCGGAACTCTACTTCTCCGTCACCTCCAGCATTCCAGCCGGACTCGACCCCGCTTCTCCTCCATTCCCTTTCAACCCTTGTCCTCACACCGCCCCGCCAGGTACCATCCGCTAATACTATACTCACCATGCCCGGCAACTGTTCGATGAATTGCCAGAGCTAAAAAAAGTTTCCCCTTCTTCTTTCTAGCAATGGATTCCGATTGGGAGTACATATACGAGCTCTATGTTGAGTCGTCCGACGGCTCATCCAACGAGGAGTACTCGGATGAGATAGCAATGATGCAGGCGGTCCTTGAAGACGTAGAGCGTGCGTAGGAGCATGTTCTCAATTTCAATGGCTCGATCAAGGGTCATCGAGTGCTCAACTGCTACAGGGTGCACGACCATTTGACACTGATGGCTGACTAGTTTGCCCAGGCTGCACTCTTCGCTGATCATTTTAGCTGGCATTTTCGGATGTGCAAGATTGTCCTTGATCATTTGTACCATGGCACCCAGTCCTATGATGGCTACTTCATCTTGAAGAAGAACGTCATGGGAACGATTGGCTTCTCTGGTTACCAGAAGTGCACGACCGCACTACGGATGCTTGCATATGGCACGACCGCTGATTCATGGGACGAGTACCTACGGATCTCTGAGAGCACATGTGGAGATGCCATGGTCAGGTTTGCAACTGTCGTGGTCAAGGTGTTGGGATGTAATATTTGAACTAGTGCTGCATGCGGCTATTTGAACATCCACACTCTATGTATGCGGCTATTTGATCGTGCAGATTAAAAAAAACAAGGGGATGCTGGATGTATGCCGCTATGGTTTGATGACTGCTTCCCGCATCAGTGTCTGCGGACGGATGCGGAAGGAAATTTGCGGGTTGCCATTGCAGAAGCCCTAAGGTGGAAGAAATTGTTGAGCCCCGCACTCACGGTGGGATGAGGTGCTTATCCGCAACGTGTTCTCACCAGTTGATATTCATTGAATCATGCAAAACCAACTCCATGTTGAAGCTCTAGAAGATTTTGTGGCTTGGCAATTCACAAAGTCAGGAACCTTTTCAGTTAGATCGGCCTATCATGTTCTCATATAAATCCAGTTTGGAAGGATCTATGGCAGCTAAGGATTCCTGGAAAAACAAAATATTTTGGATGGAAGGTTTTGAAGGGCTTGTTACCATGTCTGGGTGTGCTAGCTGGACGACACATCCCTCTTATACCCCAATGCCCATTGTGTGAGATTGGATTGGAGGACATCCAACATTGCCTATTCACTTGTGCTCGGGCAAATGAGGTATGGACCGAACTAAATCTTGTTGATGCAATCCATCATGTAGTGGCCGAGGACCGCCCGGGCTCTATCAACCTTGAAGCTCTTCTCCAACTTCACTCGGTGGTGCATGAACACTACAAAAAAAAGACACATCAGTGACATTTTGGGGCGAACACAATTTTTTCTGTCATACATATGACACTTCTATGACGACAATTGTGACAAAACCCGGTATCATCATAGATGTGGTTGGCTCCTACTTCTATGACAAAAAATCATGACAGAAAATGGGCTTTTCGTCCTCGGCGGGCCGGAGACGCAGCTGCATGACATTCTTTGGGCCATCCATGACGGAAAAACCGTGGTAGAAGCGAGGGAGGAAAATTTCGGGAGTTGCGTTACGGTGGGAGGTCGGGGCGGCGATGCGCGTTTCTCTTGTACGTCTGTGGCGTGTGTGCGGCGTTGGCTCTAATCAAGCCGAGCGAGGCGTTGGGCCCTAATCGAACCCGGCGATTGCATTGCAGCTACGCGTTCTCGAACCCGAGCGATCGATCGATGGCTCTTAATCGAACCCGATGGAGCGATTCGCCGCTCTGCTGCTAGCGAAGCCGATCGATGCTGCCTGGGATGAGCGATGGCGTTGCGGGGGTTGGATGAGCGATGGCGGTGGTGTTGCCTCTGGATGAACAGGAACCCGTGGTGTGGAGGGCTGGATGAACAGTAGACGGTGGAAGGGTGGCCGTGGAGGGGTGGTTGAACAGGACCCCATGGTGTGGAGGGTTGGATGAACAGTAGACGGTGGAGGGGTGCCCGTGTGGAGGGGTGGTTGAACAGTAGTCGTTGGAGTAGCGCGCGGTGGAGGCTGGATGAACAGGAGCCCGTGGAGGCTGGAGGAGGTCGACGGTAGCCCGTGGAGGCTGGAGGAGGTCGACGGTGGAGATGAACAGTATCCCTTGGAGTCCCGTTTTGCGGTACGCCACACCCCTCCCCCCCCCCTCCGTTTCGACCGTAGCGCTCCAACACAAGTCCGTTTCGTCCGTTTTGCGGTACGCCACACCTGTCCCGATCAACAGGACCCCCGTTTCGACCGTAGGAGGTCCGTTTCCTCCGTTTTGCGATACGCCACACCCCTCCCGATCAACATGACCCCCGTTTCAACCGTAGGAGGTCCATTTCCTCCATTTTTCGGTACGCCAGGCCCCTCCCGATAAACAGGACCCCGTTTCGAACGTGGCCGGTCGAACACAAGGCCGTTTCCTCCGTTGTGCGGTACGCTAGGCCCCGTTTCCATCGCCTGTTCCGTCCAAGCCCTCCCGATGAACACGACCACGCATTCCGTTTCGACCCAGCCGGTTGGCTCCCCATGAACATGACGACGACAAGCGTTGTTTCTCTGTTCGACCCAGCCATGTAACGTGTCGCGCGATAGGTGTTAGAGACCCTGCCCGTATGTACGTACGTGGCTGTATTTTCTTTCTTGCACCCTCGCCGATGTACGTACGTGTACATGCTACGTGCGCGCCTCTACATCTACGACACGTGCGCGCCTCTACATCAACCAGTATGTACGTACACATTCGCGACCAAAATGACAACACTACGTACGCTTCGACCAGGTGGGTCCCGACTGTCAGGCAGTTCCTTGCGTGCGAAAATGTAGCTGGTGGGTCCCAGCAGTCAGAGGGGCGAATCGTTTTTTTTCGGATGCACTTCCTATGAGGGAGTAGATGTAGCTGGTGGGTCCCGGCGATCGAAGCGAATCGTTTTTTGCGGACGCACTTCCTTGCGTGCGAAGATGTAGCTGGTGGGTCCCAATGATCGAAGTCTGGTCGTTTTTTGCCCGGACGCACTTCCTTGCGTGCGAAGATGTAGCTGGTGGGTCCCAGCGATCGAGATTTTTTTTTGCGAAATCGGAGGCCCGTCCGGTGGGTCCCCGCTGTCGGTGGAGGAATCATTATTTTCCAGCGTAATAAGGAGGCACTTCCTTGCTGCGGCCGTGGACCCATTGTCGACCTCTCCACATACGATCCACGTCCGATGGAAGTCGTTCCTTGACCACGTTGACCACGCCACGCCGAGAGCACCACGGCGGTGGATGACGGCAAGGCCTAGGAAGGGACGACTTCGGAGCCGGGAAGACGCAGCAGGTGGATGCCCACGTGAAGAGAATCTGAGGGTTCACTGGTTAATTTGCGGTGTGTGAGGCTCTTTGTCGCCAGTAGATTAACAGGGGTGTGGGTGAGTAGAGGGATGACCAGGCCAGCGGTGGGAGTAGTAGGGGGTGTGAGGCCTCCGCGGCATCACAGCCGGCCACGGGAGGCAGGAGCACGTGGCACGACCGGCGCTGGTTTGGGCGGCTGGAGCAAGAAGACCAGAGGTTGAAGAAGCACCACAACCGTTGGATGAACATCGTACGGTAACAGGAGCTAGAATCGTTCATATTGACTAAGTTTACAAAGCCTCCGTCCCCGTCAACTTGGTAGGCCCACAAGTCAGCCTCCCAGTATGCTAGGTTCCAGCTGGCAGGGGGAGTATTCATATTTTTTTTGTGCGTAATAAGGAGGCACTTCCTTGCGTGCGAAGATAGCTGGTGGGTCCGACAAGTCAGCGGGGGGCACGTTTTTTTCGCGAAATACAGAGGCCCTTCCGGTGGGTCCCAGATGTCAGGTGGAGGAATCATTATTTTGCGCGTAATAAGGAGGCATTTCCTTGTGTGCGGCGGTGGACCCAACTGTCAGCCTCTCCACGCACAGCCTACTTCCGATGGTGTCGTTCGTTGACCACGTTGACCACGCCGCGCCGAGCGCATCCAAGGTGGTGGACAACGGCGAGGCCCCGGACAGCAACGAGCCGGAGATGGGAAGACGCGGGAGTAGTGTCGCAGACGGAGAGGTGTATGAGGGTTAACTGGTTCTAGTGCGGTGTGGTTCGGCAATGGTGGAGAAGAAGCTGGAGGTGTGGAGGGTTGGAGGATGGCACAGCCAACGGTGGAGTAGCGGTTCATAGCGAAGCGTGCTAATGAGCTGCTAGCGATGAGGCGGGAGGTGGTCCCGGCGCTGGAGGAAGAAGCCGAGAGTTTGACGATGGCTTCCAGCCGTTGGATGTAAATCCAACGGCTAACATGTCAGAATCATTTGTTGACTAAATTTACAACGACTTGCGTTGGCCTCGACCTATTGGCCCACATTTCAGCCTCCAAAAATGTGGCACGTATTCAACCCATTTTTTCAGAATTTATAGTCTTTTTTTGCACGGTAGAATTTACAGTCAATTTGATATTTTTTTGAATTACAGCCATTAGCTGGGCTGGGTGAACAATTAATGCAGCTTTCATGCGGCCCATTTATTTTACTTCCTAAAAAATTACAGGCCATTTGCACTTTATCTAGATACACGATTTTGCTGGGCTGATTCTAATTATAATGTTGGGTTGGGCCAGCAATGTTATCAAAAAATAAAAAAGGGCTGAGCATTTTGTTATAAATATATTTAAATAATAAGTGATATTATTACATTCTTCCTTAAATCTACCAAGCTTTTGTACACAATCACTAGGATTTTCCTGCCAAAACAATCCAGGATTTTATTTGTTAAGAAATTATTTTTATAATTAATAAGATGTGGGATATTGTTTTCTTACATATGTAAGTATCTGTTAAATATATGATGACAATAAAAATAATATATAATAACATATAAAATAATTTAAATATATATAATATAGTTAAAAGGGAAACATAAGTTGTACCTGGCGTTCCTATTCTTATATAGAAAAATAGATCAGACCGCTGCGTTTTCTTAAAAAAAAATACATAAATTGGGCTGCCAAAAATAAAATCTCGGATGGGAGGTCCATAGGCCGGTCGATACATGATGGCCCTAAGAAAATACAAACAGGCCCTCCCATCCGAGGTCGTGGGCTGCGCATGTTAAAAATGAAAGCCTAGATGGGGCAGCCCAAAACCACGTCCAACACTTGCCAAAACTCCGTCTCTCGTTTTCTCTGTTTAGCACACTCAACATTGTGTGGGCATTTTGACTGCATCATATGAAGATGTGCTATGCATGAATGTTGATCAGCATGATGTTAAGCGGCTTGTAGTTCCATTTTTAGACCACGAATAAAACTTCCAACATGATGTTAACCCTGTTTGAAAAGGCTGTGTTAATATAAATTCTCAGCCACTGAAACATGCAGTTACTAATCTGAAAATGAACTTGCAATTTCTTATCTGAAACTGAAACTTGCAGTTTCTTCTCTTCTGCACTTTTATACTCCTATGAAATTACATTTTTTAAGTGCTAAAAATAGATCTCTAGAATTCATAAAATTCTTCATATGCTCTCATTGGTTTTGGCTCTATCCACAGTTAGCTACCATCACTCTGGATTTGTGCATGCACTCCTTACATAATCTCACTATGTTTTATTCCTATGCATGCCAGTTATTGTACACAATGGAACTGATCATGTAGAGCAAAAGAGACGAGCCTTGCGTGGCAATAAAATTTTATGCAGACATCGTTCCATGGTGGGCGCAAAGGCAGCCTCCCCTCCACCCATTTCGGATCGTAATCAAGAGGAAGATAACTGTTTTGAGGGGGATTCAGAAGGAGAAAACCACTCCTATTTACTCCATGAGGTCTTCGCTCTAACTTGGCATGCTGATGTTGGTAATATCATGCATATGGTGCCTTGCATTGCTTACTGTATACATTAAAGATGTCATCTGCTTAGTATAGACATGCTTTGTGTCAATGCCATCTGCTTTTGTTTCTTTATCGTATATGTGAATCATGCAATGCCATCTTGTCTAGCCAGGCATCATATATGTGAATTTTGCAATGCCACCACAGTTAGCCATCATCTTATATGTGAATTATATCATGCCATCATTTTTTATTATGTGTTAAATTTGTCAACAATTTTAGTACATTCAATTACTCTTCTGTGCATTAGCCATTGACGCGGTCATGGAAAAATCTGGAGTGGAAACAAGGTCTTGAGAGGAGACAATGCTATCTCGACGAAGCGCATGTCTTCTTTGGTTACCGATAGCTCCTCGGAGGAGGATTCGAGGACGAGATGACCGGTCATATTTCCCCACGAGGTGCATGCCCTAACTTGGCAGGTTATGTTACTCATATCGTGTGTATGGTATCTTGCATTGCTATGTCATTTGCTTAGTTTAGACATGCTTTGTGTGAACGCCATACACTTGTTTAGTGTCTAATTACCATATATGTGAATTATGCAATGTCATCTTGTTGCAAGACATTATATATGTGAATTATGCAATGTTATCTTGTTGCAAGGCATTATGTATGTGAATTATGCAATGCCATGCTGTTTAGGCAAGCGTCATATATGTGAATTATATCATGCCGTCCTTTTTTGTATTTCTCATTGCTTTTGTCGACAATGTTTGTATATTCAACTGCTTCTTCCTGTGCATCAGCCATTTGAATTGGTGATGGAGAAATGGAGTGAAAACAAGGTCTTGAGCGAGACAATGCTACCTACTGAAGCGTATATCTTGCTGATTACAGATAGCTCTTGAGAGGAGGATCCAGAAGACAGATGACCAGTCCTATTATCCCCACGAGGTGTATGCTCAAACTTGGCAGGGTTATATTACTCATATAATGCATATGTTGTATTGCAATGCTTATCTTTTACATCATATACACAATATTGAATGCCATCTCCTTAGTTGACACATCATATATGCAATTACACTCTCCTCACTTCCTTAGTATATAAATCATATATTTGAATTATGTCATGCCATGATGTTTACATAGACAGCATGTATCTGAATTATGGCATGCCAACCCATTTTCTAAAGACATAATATAGTTATATCATCTCATCCTGTTTACATAGTCATCATATTTTAAATTATGTCATTCTATCCGTGAATTATATCATGCCATCATGTTTCCATCGACGGCATGTTTGTGATTTATGGCATGCCAACCACTTTTATAGACACATCGTATAGTTATATCATGTCATCCACATTTTACATAGTCATCATATTTTGAAGTATGTCATTCTATCCTGTTTAGTTAGCCATCATACATGTGAAATTGTGTCATGCTATCATGTTTAATTAGCCATCATATATGTGAAATTATGCCCTGCTATTCTGTTTGCTTAGACAACATAAATGTGAATTATTTCATGCCATGTTTTCTTCCCTACTATCCATTGCACCTGTCTATCTTACAATGTCTATATATTCAATTACTTTTCTTGTTTATCATCCATTTCAATTGGAGGGAGTGATGGCAGTATCTGTGGGAGTAAAAACACGGTCTTTAGAAAAGATCGTGCTACCTGTCGATGCAGATAGAACCACGGTTGTACTTGCCCAAGAATCAGCCCCACCACACATAACCCACACACATGCAGATTGTACCCCTACCCAGTTGGACAGAGAACCAGCTACACCCCTTCTAACCCCAACCCCAGCAGATAGACACCGGTTCCGTTGACACAAAGACCGTCTCCACCACAGAGCACCCAAACACGGCAGTTAGTAAGGCAAGCTGCGGTGCCCAAATCACGAGGACCACCACTCCGAACCCGAAGTCAACGCTTAAAGCAGAAGAAGAATTGTTCTCGTGTCAGGTTCCGTAGCTATGGTTCATACTACTTTGCTCTTGCATCACTGTATTTACTGATACCAACCAATTTCAAATTTGAAGGATGCAATTGAAACTTCAATGGCGCAATAGGTATGTTTTAAACCTGTTTCTTCAACGTGTTTGGCTGTTTGCTGTTGTAACTTGCTCTATGTTGATTTCAATTTCAATTGAATAAACAGTTATGTTCTCATGCCATGCACATTACAAGTGTTGTTATTGCTGTGTAGTTTCCCACACTTATATTCTGTCTATGCTGCTTTGTCTTAAATAGATATGATTCGAACTGTATCTATCTTGATTTGGCTACATAAAATAGAATGATATAGACCATACAGTGACCATACTACATAGATATATGTTTGTTTCATGCTGTTATCCTGTCCACCTTACTACTGAACTGGTTTACCAAAATGAGTTTCATATACTACATTGTAAACCTGAGATGTGTTTGTTTGTTTCCCTTTTAGAACGCGGATAAAATATTGGAGAAGAGTACCCTGTTATGCAATGGTAAAGGAAGTAATGCAGATAAGGTTCAAGATAGTGAGTCATCCCTGTTGGTATCCAAGAAAGCTGATAAAAACTATATTGAGGACACTGAGACAACCCCAAAGTCCTGTCTTGATGTAGTGTTCGAGTTACTGGCTACCACTGCTGTCACCAGCTCTTTGAACTCGTTGCCTGAATCAGTTCGGCTTCTTGAGTCTCAACTTCAAGTTGAAAGACATCGATCAGATGTTATCACGACGGAAGCCGAAGGACCGAGGAAGTCCTCGCAGAATTCAGATGCATACTTTTTGGTGCAACAGGCGGTATTTGGAGGACTTAAGCGCCAAACAAGAGAAAGTTAATAAGCTTGCTAAGCATCTTGCCGACATTATGGGTACCTGTGATATTGTTTCTTGAGCTCTTGAAGTGGTTTTGATTACGGACTTGTTTTCTTTGCGGCGTTTAAATCTTGCTGTGTTCCCTATATTTGCACTTTGGTGGCGAACTTTGGTGCCCGATGGATGTAATATGTGTAATAAGCCGTGATAGCCTAGAGTAAGTTGCTTGCTTATTTATCTCCTTGTTGTCTTGTTTATTTGTTTGCTTGTAGTCAGTGCAGTTCTTTTTCTGCGGTTTCCTAGTGGCTGCAACAACCTATTTATTAAAACTAGTCCACAATAACCATGGGCTAATATTTACTGTAGTGACACTGCACCTACGGGCCGTAGAAACCGTGGGCCTTCTACGGGCCGTAGAAACAATGGGCCTTCTACCGACGCGAAACAATGGGCCTTCTACGGGTCATTATCATCAATGGGCCTTATACGGCGGTATGATCGATTGGCAAACATGGGCCATTAACGAGCCGCATTATGGCCGTAAGCGGGCTAGAGTTGGAATTGTCCGTTCATGGGCCGACCATAACGGGCCATCGTTAATAGGCCGTGTTCATGACGCTATGAAAAGCGACCCAACGTGTTAACGGACCACAAACGGGCCGATCAGAATTCACGGGCTGAATTTGGCCCATAAGCGAAAATGAGCGATAACGGGCCGTAAGTAAGCGAATCTTTGAAATGAGCCCAAGAATAAATGGGCTCTGAGAAGGCCAAAAGATAACATGGGCTGAAACGGCCCAACGGAATAACGGGCCCTTAATGGGTATAAAGTGATACCTTTATTCATTACGGGCCGATTTCACCACGGCCGTTAATGGGTGTAAAGTAATACCTTTGTTCATTACGGGCGGTTTCACCACGGGCCGTTAATGGGTGTAAAGTAATACCTTTGTTCATTACGGGCCGGATTTCACCACGGGTCGTTAATAGGCCAAGTGTTACATAGGGCCTCATATGGGCGAAAGGCGTCATGGGCCATACATGGGCGAAGTGGCAATTTGGAATCATATTGGGTGGCCCAGATGACACTACTGGGCCTAATTCGGATAGGGCGTAATGGGCCTTGGGTTAGCGGGCTGTAAATTGGCTATATGCGAATAGGCCGTTAACATGCTTTACATGGGCCGGCCCGCCACCTTTTGACCAAGTCAAATGGGCCGGCCTTTTCACAGGAATGGGCCTCTGTCGGGCCGTGCCACGTGTCGACGTATCATAGGCGCCTTCTGTCCACTGAGTGGATGATATCTGTCCCAACGGTGAGCCGACACGTGTTTCCTCCAGCCAATGATGATTTTACACATGGAAAATCCCCATTGGCTAGGGCTGTTAACGGGTTATCGGATCCAAAACCCGACCCGATAGCTTAACGACATTCCGTTACGGTGGATGCCACGTGTCGGTCACCCTTGATGAAAGCACTTCTGTGACGCGCGATTTATCGTCATGGAAGTGGACACTTCCGTGATGACAATTTTCCTAATGTCATGGAACACTTCTACGACAGCACATGTATGACTATCTTGATTCTGTCATAAATTTGTCATGGATGTACATGCATGACAAAAAACGTGACCTACTGTGACAAACACGTATCATCACGGAAGTGTATTTTTTTTGTAGTGGAACTACCAGTAGCGGAGCTGATTCTGGTAGCTATGTGGCATATTTGGTGACAGAGACGGTAAGAAGTAAAAGATGAAACCATCCAAAACCCAGAGAGAACAACGATAACCATCCGAGTTCTAGCTACAAATTCGTTCGGAGCTATACACCGAACCAGCCTATCCGATAATCTCAGCATGTGTGGAAGAAATCAAATGCAGGGTATGTTAAAGTCAATGTTGATGCGTCATTTCATACAGAAACATTGGCAGGGGCATGTGTTTTTATGGCTTGGGACGATCACAATAACTTCATCGCAGAGGCAACATGATCCTTGCCTCATGTATCGAATGTGTACTCAGCAGAGATCAACGCCATTCGCAATGGACTGATCCTAGCGGCTAATATCGGCTGCACTAAAGTTGTCATCGAATCAAGCAGTATGATCGTGTTGGATGCAACTTAGAATCCAGAGGCATATATATGGGCTCGGACTTGCCGATCATTACAGATGCTACTCTCCTGGCGTTGGATTTTTAAATGTTAATTATGTTCATTGTTGTAGGGAATAAAATCTAGTTGCTGATAGTCTAGAAAACATTGTAATGTTTAATGTGAGCTTACCTGAGTCTTGGGATTCTAATACCCCCGTCTTTACTTTGCCTCAAATTGTAAATGATATTGCTTTCGTTTGAGGAATAAAGTTTTGATGATAAAAAAGGTTAGTATGCATGCACGCATTAGTTGTTAGGTGTACACTGTTGGGTTGTCTCTGGCCGTTGAGGAATAGTTGGCAGGTGAGGGAGTCCTGGATTAGGGGGTATCCGGACAGCCGGACCGTGTACAACGTCCAGACTATTGAAGCGTGAAGATACAAGACTCAAGACTTCAACCAATGTCCGGATTGGACTTTCCTTGGCGTGGAAGGCAAGCTTAGCGATCCGGATATTATATTTCCTTCCTTGTAACCGACTCCATGTAAACCCTAGCCCTCTCCGGTGTCTATATAAACAAGAAGAGGTTGGTCCTTAGAAGCCCAATCACAATTATAATCATACCATCATAGGCTAGCTCTTAGGGTTTAGCCTCTACGATCTCGTGGTAGATCTACTCTTATACTACCCATATCATCAACATTAATCAAGAAGGAAGTAGGGTTTTACCTCCATCAAGAGGGCCCGAACCTGGGTAAACATCTGTGTCACTTGCTTCCTGTTACCATCAGCCTTGATGCACAGATCGGGACCCCCTACCCGAGATCCGCCGGTTTTGACACCGACATTGGTACTTTCATTGAGAGTTCCTCTGTGACGTCGCCACAAGGCTCGATGGCTGGTCTCATTGTCAACGACGACATTACCTCGGAGGGGGCTCTGGCTATAGGCCAGATGCTCTGGCTCGGCGGCTTTATCATGACCGCCCCATCGGCGGTGGCGCCGACGATGACTTCTCGGGTCATCAATCATAAATTTCGCGTTAGTTCGGAACTTGCCGAACAGATGGATCCAATGGAGCTCTCCTCCCTTAACGAACTCTTGGATCGCATCATCGCTCTGGGAGTCGCTACAGACTACGACCGGATTGGGCATAAACCCGACCAAAGGGACATCAGGTCCCTGCCGGCCACCCATGAAATAGCGATAGTGGAGGAACCACACGCAGATTGCCCCATAACTTTAAGGACAAGTTATGTTCGGATCACCGAACTCCTTGACCCAAAGACCTGCTCAAAGGAAAACCTGACCCAGGTCCCGGCCTTAGAATCGGGCATTGGGCCGAAGAAATTGGGCACTCCGGATTCTGAGCTATTGAGCTCAGGACCGCCCGTGCCCTTGGGCGTTAGATCGGATCAAAATCCGGACTCTAAACTTGACCTAAACTGTCTCTCCTGCATCAGGCAAGAGCCCCAGGAAACCGTACATCGCTACTGGGCCAGATTCCTCCTTGCGCTTAACAAGGTTAGGGACTGCCGCGAGGAGAACATAGTCTCACTTTTCTGCAAAAACTGCACGGACGAAGGACTCCTCAATGCTATAAGCCGCCGCGACATAGTGCGCTTCGCGGACTTGGCAACCATAGTACGGAAGTACTGTGCGATGGAGAGCGCTTGGAAGGCCCAAACAGATTTTGGGATAGTACTGCTCTCACCAAAACCTTTGCCCGAACTAAATGGACGAACTCCCGTAAGTCGTCCGACCCAACCCCCAAGAAACCAAAGCCCACCCCAGAACAGGGATCCGTATTGGAAGAATGGCTCGACGGGCCATGTAAGCTCCACAGTACTCCGGATACAACACCTACCCATAGCCTTAAGGCATGTTGGATACTCCGGCAGGTGGCAAAAAGTGGCGAGGATCTTCTTGTGGACCATAAAGCGGAATAACATCCTGCCAGCGAAAACAATACGGTACTAACAGTCTTCGAGACTTTCGCCTCGAACAATAGGCACAAGCAAGCTCGTCGAAGCTCCGCTGAAATTTACCGTGTGGCAAAAATAAACCCTTGGAACGACACTGCTATAACTTTTAATGCCAGTGATGAACCTCGATTCCGGGCTGTCTGGGCACCAGCGGCTCTGGTCCTTAGTCCGATCGTATATGGCTTTCGGCTCACTAAAGTACTCATGGACGGCGGAAGCGGATTAAATCTGATTTATGAAGAAACACTCAACAAGATGGAGATTGATAAAAGCCGCATTGAACAAAGCGGCACGACCTTCAGGGGAATTATCTCTACTAGGGAAGTGCGGTGTGCGGGAAAAATCACACTCGGTGTAGTATTCGGCACCACGGAGAATTATAGGTCCGAGGAAATCACATTCCAGGTGGCTCCTTTTAGCAGCGGATACCACACCCTTCTAGGGCGGGATGCGTTTATGAGCTTTCAAGTTGTACCCCATTACGGGTACATGAAGCTTAAAATGCCCGGACCCAATGGAATCATCACTCTAGCCAGTGATCCGGACGTTGCACTTCACGCCGAAAATAAAACCGCAGCTCTAGCCTTGGAAGCACTATCTGAAGCCCTAGCAGCCGAAGAGTTAACAACACTGCGGGCCACCGTGGACAGGGATGACGTGATACTAGACAAGCGACCCAAGTCCACCTCATTCAAACCTGCAGAGATAGTCAAATTCCAGGTCCATCCAACGGACCCCAGGAAGACAGCTTCCATCGGGACACAGCTGAGCCCTTGATTGACACGCACTACGAGATTTCAGTCTGCGATAATTGGGACATTTTACTTTGGCACCCATCGGACATGCCAGGCATCCCACGCAAACTTGCCGAACACAGCCTCAATATTCTAAAAGGATATAAACCAGTCAAGCAGACCCTAAGGCGATTCTCAGAGCCCAAACGACGGGCAATGGGGGAAGAGTTAGCCAAGCTACTCGAGGCCGGATTCATCAGAGTTATCAAACATCCGGATTGGCTAGCAAATTTGGTGATGGTACCAAAGAAGGACAAATCCTGGCGCCTATTCGTCGACTTCAAAGACCTCAACAAGGCCTTCCCCAAGGATCCATTTCCCCTCCCTCGCATCGATCAAATCATCGATGCCACAATGAACCACGACTACATTGTGTTTTCTCGGCGATACTCACGGATACCATCAAATAAAGATGGCAGAGTCTGACCAAGCTGCAACAGCTTTTATAGCGCCATATGGCCCTTTTTGCTTCAACACTATGCCCTTCGGGCTCAAGAATGCCGGCGCAACCTATCAACGCATGATTCAAACATGCCTGGAAAAACAAATCGGCAAAACAGTGGAAGCATATGTGGACGATGTCGTCATAAAAACTAGACACGTCGAAACACTGATAGATGACTTGAGGCTCACATTCGATAACCTCCGGACATACGACATTAAGTTGAATCCGGAAAAATGCGTCTTCGGCGTCCCATCGGGGAAACTGTTGGGCTACATTGTTTCCAATAGAGGAATTGAAGCGAACCCGGCAAAAATCCGAGCTCTGTCTCAGTTGTCTATACCAATAGACCTCAAGCACATCCAGAAGCTAGTCGGATGCGTGGCCGCTTTGAGCCGCTTTATCTCTAGGCTAGGAGAAAAGGCATTGCCTCTTTACCGCCTCCTGCGGTGCACCGAAAACTTCATATGGAAGGATGCAGCCGCGGCCGGACTCGATGAAATAAAGACCTTCGGCGATAATCCGGTCCTAACAGCGCCCGAATACCGAGAGCCTATGCTATTATACATAGCGGCAACACACCAAGTTGTAAGCGCGTGCACAAATGCGTCGAACGATAGGTTGACGGATACAAATTCCTGCTCCAAAAGCCGGTTTATTACGTATCCACAGTCCTCACCCCATGCAAATCCCAATACCCACACTATCAAAAAATAGCATAAGCAGTATTCATAGCATCCCGGAAGCTGCGACACTACTTTCAAGAGTGTTCGATCACAGTAGCCTCCGAAGTACCACTCAATGACATAATAAACAATTGCGACGCTACGGGCCGGATTGCTAAATGGGCCATTGAGCTCCTTCCGTTCGACATAATGTAAAAACCACAGCGGGCCACCAAGTCGCAAGTACTGGCCGACTTTGTCGCCGAATGGACGGAAGCCGAACTCCCTAAAGAGTACGGCGCATACTCCAACTGGATCACGCACTTTGACGTCTCTAAAATGCTGGGCGGATTGGGAGCAGGTGTAGGCCTGACATCCCCACGGAGACACGGTCCAAGACGTCCTCCGGATATTATATCTGAGACTCCAACAATGCAGCCGAATATGAGGCTCATTGCATGGTCTTCGGATGGCAGTCTCTATGGGCATCCAACGCCTGGAAGTGCGAGGGCATTCGAACCTCGCAATCTCACAAATAAACGGAGACTTTGATGTCAAGGATCCGAAAATGGCGGCCTACCGTAATGCCGTCCTAAAAATGTCAGCGCGGTTCGAGGGGCTCGAGTTCCACCATGTGGCTCGAGAAAATAATCAAGCGGTGGACGTCCTCGCCCGCATCGGCGCCAAACGCGACCCTGTTCCACCTAATGTATTCCTGGAAAGGCTGTTCAAGCCATCCGTAGTATGGGAAGGTGAGTCCGGCAATACCAGCTCGGACCCGAATACACCCCCAGATATCGAACCATCAGACACAATCGGAGGCTCTGCCACCGAAATAACATCCTCGGCCCACGAAATAATGGTCGTTATTGCCCCATGGACCGAGCCTTTCTTGGCCTACCTAAATAGGCAGGAGCTACACGAAGACCAAAATGAAGCACACTGCATAGTCCGGCGTTCTAAAGCTTACAAAGTCCACGAAGGGGAACTCTATAAGAAAAGCGCGACTGGAGTGCTCCAAAGGTGCATCTCCGAAGAGGAGGGGCGGCAACTCTTGGCTGAAATCCATGCCGGACTGGGCGGACACCAAGCCGCGGCTCGAGCGCTAGTTAGCAAAGCCTTCCGCATAGGCTTCTATTGGCCGACGGCCCGAGCAGACGCACAAGACCTTGTCCAACATTGCGTTGGTTGCCAGCTCTTTGCCAATTAGAGTCATATGCCCCCTACCGCTCTCCAAACAATCCCCATAACTTGGCCCTTTGCGGTGCAGGGGCTGGATATGATCGGACCTCTTAAAGGGGGAAGCCATAAGAAAAAAATACTTATTGGTCATGGTGGACAAATTCACCAAATGGATAGAAGCTAAACCAGTCAAAATGACTGAATCCGGACCAGTAATAGACTCCATATCCGGGGTCGTACACTGATACGGTGTCCCCCACAGCATCATCATTGATAATGGCTCAAATTTCACAGCCGACGAAGTGAAAACTTGGTGCGCAAAAATGGGCATTAAGCTCGATTACGCTTCCGCCTACCATCCCCAAACAAATGGCCAGGTAGAGCGGGCAAATGGTCTCATCATGAGTGGCATCAAACCCAGACTAGTGCGATCCTTGACAGAGTCGGATACGCACTGGGTGGAGGAGCTCGATTCCGTACTCTGGGGGCTACGGACCATGCCAAATCGCACCTCGGATACACACCATTTTTTATGGTGTACGGCACAGAAGCAGTATTACCTTGCGACGTAATACATGATTCGCCACGCGTACGTATGTACGAAGAGAAGGAAGCTGAGTTAGATCGGCAGCATAACTTAGATGCCCTGGAGGAGGAGCGTGACGTCGGAAAGGCCGGCTCCGCATTCTATCAGCAACAGGCTCGACGATATCAAAGCAGAGAAGTGCGGGCCAAAACTTACAATATTGGCGAGCTCGTTCTACGCCTACCGGAGAAGAAGAAGGACAAGCTCAAACCCAAGTGGGAGGGTCCCTTCGGCATTGACAAAGTTCTCACCGGAGGAGCGTATCGCTTACGTAATGCATCCGACAACAGACTCAAGCCGAACCCATGGAACGCGGCCAGACTACGGAGATTCTACGCCTAGCGCCGAACATAGTGTTCGTCTCCTAACCCCTCCTTTTTAATTATGCTCCATCCCTTTTTCCTTTCTCGACCTTTTTCTCTCTTAACACAAAGTATTCAATACAGTGCGGGTTTCCGGATCACTCCGGCCGCACTAAGTGTGTAAGCAATACCTGGGGGCCTCCTATACGGAAGCTAAAAATGATTACTCACGTGGCTTTCTGCCCATCACATATGCATTCTTTTTCCGTATGTGCCTTATCTTCACCATTATATGCATCGATATGACTTAATATGTTGCCAAGCTGGGTTGCCTGGCTATTGTGTTTATGCCCTACGTTCCCGTTAATTCGGCTAGGGCATAAGGGGAGCACCTCTGTGATTGTTACTGCCGGTTCAGCCGGATGTGTACCTCAGACTGGGTGAAGCCGAAAGCTAGCTTCCTTAAGAGAATATTTGGTCGGTGAACAAAAGATGTATTCGTTTATTATAACTTAAATCCCAGAAGTCTTGTATCCTGCGCCATCGTTCGCAGTCCGGACATGTGCATCGTCGCGTGCGTCCCAGGGAAAGGAACCCCTAACGGAACTATTCTCCCTGGAAGATGTTTCTTACTATCCATGTAATATAACATAACTAGTTGGGTACTTTTCTGTTCAAGCACTTATAACCCCTACACCTTGTTTCCACGCATACCTTGGTTTTGTATAACTGAGTGGGTATTCGGACACACCTCGGACTATAGGATCCGGGGTCTGAAGCGAAAAGGTCCGCCATGACAAATGATTTTAATCCGGATAGGGGCTAATCATGCCCATTAAATTACACAGTCACTTGGACTGACTATATTCCTCCTCTATACCATCCAACAGGCTATCTAGCTTACAATCCTGTTGAGAATACTTAGCGGCTAACGCTACTTGGTCATACACCAGACTCACTGGAATTTCTTGCCCGTTGGGCCCCGCCGGTCCCACTTCGGCCATATGGTTCGGGTCCAGCTTGGTGTAGCGTGTCTTCACCATAGCCTAGGCTTCTCTTGCGCCTTGCCGGCAAGCGGACACCTTCCAGAGTCGGAAGCGCCGCCGTGCTCCTTGAAGCATATTCACAAGCTCCGCCATGCCATCCGGCAGCAAGCTTGATGGCCATAAAGCCTGAGCAACACCCTGCATCACTTGCCGAGCTCGCCCGTGCAGTTGCGTAAGGTCTTGCAGCAAATCACTTGCAGATGAGGGCATCTCCTCCTCAGGGCGACCCGTTAGCATTCCTGCAAGCAAAATCCTTTCAATATACTTCCTCGCCGAACTATACTACAGTTCGTCTAGGCACTTACCGTAAATGCCGCGTCGAAGCCTCTTGTTCTCCTTCACGGAGTCCGCCAGCTAAGCGCGGAGATCTTTTAACTCTACGTCCAGCTGGACTTTGGCATCTTGAAGATCGTTCTTCTCCTGCCTAACTCGCGTAAGAATGCGCTCGCCAGCCTCCATCTGCCTTTTGAGATGCGATGCATCCTCTCCTACGTCCTCCGGATTCACCCCGGGATTGTCTGGAGAATTTTCTGTTAGACTTGTCACATCAGCCATTTACTAACTGGTGCATCTTCGTATAATTGTGACAATTGTTACCAGATGAGGGCTTTTGGGGCTCCTCTAATTTGGCAACTGCGGCCCTCAGTTCGGCCATGCATCCCTCCAGCTCCCGAGACAATTGCTCATTCTTCTCTACAAGGACCTGTACATAAATTGATCCTTAAAACTGTTGTTCCAACCGTTTCAAGTCTCAGGGGCTACTGCTATACATACTTATCAAAATTTCTTACCCGTATGTCTTTGGTATACTGGTTTGTCGCTTGGGCAAGCCCACTCCGAGCAGCTCGGACGTATGCGTCCGCCGAATTGAAGGCATTAAAAGCCTCTTCGGAAAAGATGTTCCAGAGCACGGCCCTCCGGCTCCGGTGATTCATGGTGCTCTCCACTTCGGAGTGCGTGGCCGAACGCATATCTGCATCCTCCGTCGGGAAACTATGCAGTGCTGGCCCCGTGTCCGCCTCTGCCCCCAAAGCCGGTTCTGGAACCCGGCTGGTGGAGGCTTGATTGGTAGGGTCTCCGGATATAGTCCGATTATTCCTCTTCCTGCCAGACACAAAGGGTGTTGTCATATTTTAAATTCTATAATTACAGGACAGGTTATTACTTTACCTTTGTAGCGGTGTGTCAACCCTCACCGCCTTCCTCTTGAGCCTGCCCGATCTGGACGCCCGTGGTTGACGAGTCCCTAGGGGCTCGGCCCCTCGCTCCGGCCGTCGTTTCTGCAAATAAAACGACGCCTCAAGGGTAAATTATAATACCTGGGGGGAGTCCTCTTCAGAGGATATGGTCTTTTAGCTCGGCTCACATGCGACGCGGGGAGCAGTCTAGGATAGTCGGCCGTAATGGCCACTAGGAGGCCATCCCAACTCGCTTGATAGAATACCCCGTTGACAAGCTCCACAGTGATATCTGGATCCACTTTAAGTCCCGGATCTAGGGCCCTTCCAGGGTCCTCTGGTTCTTGAGGAGGGCTGAAGATTCCTTCTCGACCCTCCTTAGTTCCTGCTCAGAAGCATTGATGCAAGTAATCTTAGCAGAAGAACGATAGAGTAAGTAAAGCAGGGAAAAAGAATGGCAACTTACCCATGCTGGGGGGTTGTACATGGAGAATCCGTCCCGCATTTTTATGCGAAGGAATTCCTCCTCTTCCCCTTTGTACAAATCAGACAATATCCTTGCCAAAGCGGCAGCGGAGTCCGGACCCTCACGGCCGCAGCGGGTGGCGTCGTCTTCCCCGTTGAAATGCCACATGGGCTTCCCCCGATATTGGAGCGGCTGCACTCCTCGTCTTATGCATATCGCGATAACCTCAACTATCGTCAGTCCGGATTTGGACAGTAACTTTATCCTGTTCATCTGGAGGAATATTTCCCTTGTGTCCTCTTCTTGAGGGCCCCAGGGGCGCCAGCTTAGGCATGCCCTCGGCAGGGCGTTTCTGAACTTGGGGAGACCTGTCCGGACTGGATCCGGAAGGGGGACGTCATTTATATAAAACCACTCTGAAGGCCAGTTTTCTGGTGCCTTCTCAGGAGTGTCGGACAGGTATCCGGTCTCGGCATTGCGCCATACTTCGGCCCGGTCCACTTGACATAGGGACTCCCCCTGGGTGCGGGGGACGAGGCAGAACAACTTCCTCCATAATCCGAAGTGTGGTTTGCAGCCTAAAAAAAGCTCGCAAAGGGAAACATACCCTGCTATGTGCAGAATAGAGGCAGGGGTAAGATTGTGCAACTGGAGGCCGTAGAACCCCAGGAGCCCACGAAGAAACGGATGGATAGGGAACCCGACGCCCCTCAGCAGATGTGGGATGAGGCATATACGCTCCTCCGGAGACGGGTTAGGAGATCCTCGCCTTGTTCTCCTCCGTCATAAGTGGCTATTCCAGCTCGGGGACGGGGACCATGAGCGCCGGTGGGAGAAACCCTTGGGTTTGTAACTCTATCAAGCGGCTATGAGGAACTGAACACTCTCCCCAATCCCCGACTTGGAGCAAGAAGGGCAAGCAGAAGAGCTGCGACGGCCGGCCTTGTTGGAATGGCTTTTCGCGGAGCACTCTGTTGGATGCTGGCTCTGGGAGGAAGAGTGAGGTTTGGATCTGAGAATCCCCGTCCCTTCAAATAGACGGTTAGCCCGGAGGATCGAGGGTGGCAAATGCAAAAATTCCTTGACTCCTCGCATTCGCTCGACACGTGGAGATGGTCATTACTGAGGCACCAAAGCCGAGGAGCGCAACATTGGTTGGAGGCCGGACACTATTCGTCGTAATAGGTACTTTGGAGTATTCGAATAAGGAACCCGCCTTGCAATGTCGAAGACAATACTGCGCGCCGGATCATCATCATTGAAGCCTGGTTCGAGACTCTTGAGGAGTCCTGGATTAGGGGTATCCGAACAACGGACTGTACAACGTCCGGACTATTGAAGCGTGAAGATACAAGACTCAAGACTTCGACCCGTGTCCGGATGGGACTTTCCTTGGCATGGAAGGCAAGCCTGGAGATCCGGATATTATATTTCCTTCCTTGTAACCGACTCCATGTAAACCCTAGCCCTCGCCGGTGTCTATATAAACCGGAGAGGTTGGTCCTTAGAAGCCCGATCACAATTACAATCATACCATCATAGGCTAGCTCTTAGGGTTTAGCCTCTACGATCTCGTGGTAGATCTACTCTTGTACTACCCATATCATCAATATTAATCAAGCAGGAAGTAGGGTTTTACCTCCATCGAGAGGGCGAACACAGGTAAACATCTGTGTCCCTTGCTTCCTGTTACCATCAGCCTTGACGCACAGATCGGGACCCCCTACCCGAGATCCGCCGGTTTTGACACCGCCAGCAGGCTGGACTTGGGCGTACGTGCATGCGTTTGTGCCAATCCGACCGCTAGTCCCCTTCTGGGTTTGCATAATATGAAGCAAATCAAAGCCTGACGCGGGGCTCCAGTTGTGGTGGAACGCTTCCCTAACCACGCTCCACGCAAACCTTGCTAGTGCACAATGAAAAAAGACATGGTTTGCGTCCTCTTGATTTCCACACAGCATACATGTGCCATTGGAAGGTCCATTCCTTTCGGCCACATTGTCCGCCATTGGGAGGCGATTTTTAAACATTTTCCACAAGAATTTTTTTATCTTGAGTGAGATCTCGGCCTTCCATAGCCCCCTGGCTATGTCCAATGTGTTGCCTACCGACAACTTGGCATACAAGGATTTAACCAAGATTTTTTTGAGGCCGTTAAGCCCCACGAGACCGAGTTAGCTCCCAAGCTAAGCGGGTCAGTCCCAATTTTAGAGATCAACTCATTCCAACTCCCTTGTTGAGGGCGCATGAAATGAATTGCCGGTGGAGACATCCCAAGAGCCTCCCTAACTAGCACGTTAGTATCCGTAGCTAGTTGGAAGAGCGCAGGGTAAGCCTGCCAAAGCGGCCTCGAGTCGATCCAGCTGTCAAGCTAGAACCTCGTGGACAAACCATTGTTGACAGCAAACTGGGCTCCACCTGTAAAGGCTGGTCGGACCGCCTGGATCCCATTCCAGAACGTCGAGCCCCTGTGTTTGGCCTTAAACAAATTTCCATCAGGGAAGTATTTTACCCTAAGGATTTCCGCCCAGAGCACCGACTCGTTTTGGGCAAGGCGCCACTACCACTTTGTTAGGACGGCCACATTCATCAACTTGGAGTTGATAATCCCCAAGCCGCCAAACTTTTTAGGTCTACAAACTGCCGCCCACCAAACTAAGTGATATTTCCTTTTGATTCCAGTTCCTTCCCAAAAGAACCTAGAACGGGGAGCGTCAATCTTCGCGCGAACCCCATCCGCTAGAAGAAACATTCCCATGGTGAAGAGAGGCAGGGAGGATAGACTAGTATTAGTAAGAATCAGCCTAGCCGCTGAGGACATGAACCTCCCTCTCCACGGACTCACCCGATTTGCCACCTTGCCATATAGGGGTTCCCATTCCGAAATCGGGAGTTTCCGGTGAGAAATCGGGAGGCCAAGGTACTTAATTGGGAAGCCCCCAAGCTTAAAATTAAGTAGGTTGGCCGCATGTCTACTTTCTTGTTGACCCATCCCTATGGTAATGACCTTGCTCTTTAGGAAGTTTATTTCCATCCCGAAGAGGAGTTCGAAAGTAATTACCAATAGCTTAATCGATGCGATACTATGCAAGTAAGGCTCGAAAAGGAGCATCGTGTCGTTTGTGTATTGCATGTGCGTAACCCCACCGGGAATGAGGTGGGGCACCAAACCTTTGATGTGACCAGTCGCCCGTGCTTTGTCGAGCATTACCGAGAAGGCGTCCGCCACGAAATTGAATATGAGTGGCGAGCCGGGTCCCCCTGACGAAGGCCCCTTTTTTATGGAAAAACTTCCCCATTTCTCCATCGACCGTGACTGCCGTTTGCCCACAACTAACGAGGTGCACGATCCGATGCTCGAAGCCCGCCTCAAAACCCTTCTTGAGGAAGACCTCCCGAACAAACTCCTAGTTTACTCGGTCATAGGCTTTTTCAAAGTCTAGTTTAAGTAGTACCCCTTTCCCCTTAGTGCGTTTGAGCTCGTGCACTATCTCTAGAAGAGCGATCGGTCCCTCGAGAATATTGCGGCCTTTGAGAAAAGCTGTTTGGCTCTTGATGATGATGTGTTGGGCCACCGGGGCTAGGTGATACGTCTCCAACGTATCTACTTTTCCTAATGATTTCCCTCTTGTTTTGGACTCTAGTTTGCATGATTTGAATGAAACTGACCCCGGACTGATGATGTTTTCAGTAGAACTACCATGGTGTTGTTTTTGTGCAGAAATAAAAGTTCTCGAAATGGAAAAAAACTTTGCGAGGAATTTTTATACAATAAACAAGAATTTCTGGAGTCAAGACCTTTTTCTGGCGCCGTTGCCCGGGAGCATAGCTATATTTGTTGAGTCACTTGGGATTATTATCAATTTATCACTATGAAGAATCTGAAGGATGCCAAGACTAAGATTTATCCCTCTAAGATGAGGGGAGGTAAGGAACTGCCATCCAGTTCTGCTTTAGATTCACCTTTTGTTATAAGTAAACTTGCAACACCACATGCTATCAATTCTGATATGTCGCAAGTTATTGATGATGCTACTTCTACTATGAATGATGCTTATGATGATGCTAGTACCTTGCTTGATAATGATGATGTGCCACTTGGTGACTTTCTTGGTGAACAAATTATTTCCTTTCTCATTAAAGGGTGATGCTAAAACTTGGTACAATACTCTTGCTCCTGGTTGTGTGCGTAGTCCCTAGGATATGATTTATTAATTCCCTGGAAAAATATTTTCCTGCTCATTAGAAACAAGCTGCCTTACAGGAAATATTTAACTTTGTGCAAACTAAAGATGAGAGTCTCCCACAAGGTTGGGGGAGGCTTTGTCAATTACTTAATGCTTTGCCTGATCATCCTCTTAAGAAAAATGAAATACTTGATATCTTCTATAATGGACTATTTGATCACTACTAGGGAAAACATTATACATAGAACTTTAGCTGTAGCGCGTGTTAAAAATGCACGCTGGTGCTAAGTAGCGATGGCAGCGCTTCTTTGTGGCGCTTCTGAGATACAAGCTATGTGATGGCGGCCTTTGAAGATAAAAGCGCTACTACTAAAATTCCCACGGCTTAGCCGATAGGCTACACATAGTAGTACCAATCTACGTAGAACCACGCTACCGCTACTTGCTTTGTAGCAGCGCGTTTACGATGAAATGCGCTACTGCTAAAGGAAATAAAATTAAATGGAAATCAAATAGAGAAGTAAATGAAAATGAAAGAAATAGAAAAAGGTGAAAGGAAAAAAAATAAAATGTGAAGAAAAATAAATGAAAAAGGGGAAAAAGAGAAAGGAATAGCAGTAGCGCGTATGGAGGAAAACGCTGTAGCTAGCTTAGCAGTAGCGCATTTCCTGGAACGCGCTACTGCTACTTCTGACTTAACAGCGCGGTCGTTCTTCCCCACGGACACTTCCCCCAAATCAAACTCCTCCGTTGTCGCCGCCGCCGTCGCCCATCGGCCGCCGCGCGATCAACCGTTGCTCTCCGCACACCCTCGACACCGCCCCCGACCCTGGATTCGACGCCGCCCACGACCCCGACCTCGACGCCACCCCCGACCCCGACCTCGACGCCGCCCTCCGCCGCGCGCCCGAGCCCCGACCCCGACCTCGACGCCGCCTGCCCCTCTCTCGCCGCAGGCACCCGAGGTGAGCACGCCTGCTCCTCCCCCTCCCCTACCTCTGCCTAGATAGGGTTCTTCAAATTTTAGTTCCATCAAATTAGTTAGGGTTCATCTATGGGTGGACATGAATCGTATACGGGTGCGGCTCGTGTATTTTCTTAGATGATTTTTTCTTAGATGATGAATAAACACTACTGTAATGCATAATAAAATGAGTAAAATTTGACCACTTATTTCACTTTTCAGTTGGATAATTGGAATATCCGCTACCACTTTCCACCCCTAGGTTCATCAAATTAGATGGTAATTAGGGCAGTAGTTCCTAGGTACTAATTAGTTAGTAAGAACTAGGTACTAATTAGGTACTAGTTTATTTTTATTTATAGTAAGTTTATTTTTAGTAAGGACTAGTTGAATTAATAGAACTAGTTAGTAAGAACTTGTTGTTATTTTTTTAGTTAAAGCAATTTTTCCCGCATCGACGTCGACGATGCCTATCCACATCCTCGTCGCCGAGTCGGTGAGGACACCTGCGTCACCGGATGGGCCATGTCGAGGACTGGGCTCCGCCCGAGGTAATCTTGGCGGCGCTACCTACCGGGGCGAGGTTGGTGAGGAGCTAGCCTGTCGTTGACCTGAACCTTCTTTGGTGGCGGTCGCGTGGGCGATGGCAGTCGAGGCTAGAGGACCCATGGAGGTGGTACATCACCATGTCGATTGAGGAGGGCCGCGCACGTCCGTCGCTACTTGTTTGCGTTGGAGCACGAGTTCTCTAATACTGGCAGGTTCTCCGAGGATCTCACGGAGCTATGATCCTGTGATGGTTCCTTCTCTGTGGGTGTCCACCGCCCGCGCCGATACCCGTCGTGTGCTAGGGTTTTAGTTGTATTGGTGATGTTATATGTATGATACTATTCGGGATGTATTAGTGATAATATTCGACGATGTACGGACGCATGAGATGATTTACTTTTGCTTATTGAATGCATGCTAATTTGAATACTTATTTATTTTATGATTTGGTTTTGCTTATTGAATGCTCATGTCAATATTTTAGGATATGTGCTTGCCCAAGTGGCCGGTCATGTTTGCAGGTTACACCTCTGAGTGGCCTATGTTTTGCCGGAGTGTTGATTCATTTCCGTTCTGGCAAATTTCAGGCGCTCGATATGTCCTATTTTAGCAAAGGTCATGCCGGATTTTTCCATGAATTTTGGCATGACTTGTGCTAGAGTATGTAGGAAATATCGAGTGCCCCGAATTTGTGTGTTGAGTATCCTGGTAATTGTCTTCGATCGATTTTCAATTAATGTTTCAACTATGAACATAGGAAATGTCCGACAACGAAAAGGATTTTGGTATTTGCAAATACTGCGAAGACGAGCGCGGCATGTGCGACAGAATCTTCCTAGATGATGATAGGCGCTTCAACATCAAGCTAGACGAGAACTTTGAAAAGTGGATACAGTAAGTCACAACGACAAGTCTTTTTTCGTAATTAAGCATGACATCCGCTTCATTTGCCTCAACTTATAATTTATTTATTTTACTATTCTACTAGCGTATCCCCTGCCATGCAAGAGTTTTTGTATTGGATAAGATAGGTTTCAGTCGTACTATGGAGGTAAAGAAAGTTTACTTGAAGACCGAGCATGATTGTATTTTCCATGCAAAATTATACAACGCAGACGACTACACCTATTTTGGATGAAAAACTTGGCGAGCACTATGCAAGACTTATGCATTTGAGCCTGATATGGTTATCACCTTTCGTATTTGTCTGGAAGATGATATTGAAGGTAATATCTGTCGGCGTTCTGGGAACGGGGGTCCCCAGACTTGCCTGCCTGCGGCCTGCGGCGTGGCTCAACGGAGGCCCAGGACGACCCATCTTCATCAACGCAAGCTCAAGACCCTCGCGAGGGGCCAAGCCTCGCGGGGCGGACGACCAGGAGCTTCCTCAGGCGCGGCCTCGTCAGGATGGCTCATGAGGAGGCGGAGAGTTCAAGGCAGGATACCTCGCGAGGTGCCCGTGACGCAAGCAATGACGACCAAGGGCGCCAGTCGGGCGCCAGCCGCGCAGCGTCCTCCTTTCCTCTTTGGTGCAAATGGAGCAAGCGCAGGCGAGAGCATCAAGCAAAGACATCCGTTTTGGTGCAACAAGACCAAGACCAGCCCCAACGGCTGGAAGGGAGTCATCATGGAGCCCAAGCAGGCGTCATCACCAGAGCCTTTGGCGGCGAGGACCAACTTTAGTCAGGATAAGTGTACCCGCTGTTCCCCTTCAAAATGGCCAATTGTTGGCGCCCTTCCCGCTCAATATTTGGGAAGAGGCCCAGGGCCTTCGCCTATAAATAGGAGTAGCCACACTCAGAGTAGCGGGTGGATCAGATCGAGGGATCGCGAGGACGGAGAGAAGGACGGGGAGAAGGATCCGGCAATTGGAATCCAGAGAGAGAGATAGAGACCCGATCCTCAAGCTAGAGCGACGGGACACCACTTAGCAGTTCATCACACCCACCAAGAACAGACCCTCGCGAGGCTGTTCTTCTCATCTTATTCTTCATCAGCCCCAGAGGCAATCCACCACACCACAAACTAGAGTAGGGTATTACACCACAACGGTGGCCCGAACTAGTATAAATCCCGTGTCTCTTGTGCTGTTCTTCGTAGTAGTTTAGGTCCCTGCGATTCGGCGAGGTACGAGACGGTGGAGGGTTGGATCTCCGCGCGCACCCCAGAGTTCGAACCTTAAGGGTCTGCTCGAACCCGAAATCCGACATTTGGCGCGCCAGGTAGGGGTGCGCTGGAATCTGCCTTTCGTCGCCTCGTTCTTCCCCGACCACCGCAACCATGTCTGAGCTCGTCGGGCCCGCGCCGAGCGCCAAGCCGCCCTCGCCTCCCATGTCGCCCAGACGGCTCTCGTCGGCGGGCGTCCTCGTCGTTCCCCGTCACCTGCCATCAACGCCGCCACCGGCCCGACGGGGAATGAGCAGCAAGCGTCGTCCCAGCACCCGTCCATGAGGCGGGACGGCCGCACCGCCACGCCTTCGCTCACCCCCGTTGGTTCTTCGTCGCGCGCGTCCCGCGCGGCCATGGAGGCCCGAGCTGCACTCATCGCGGCCAACGAGCTCCTGCGCTACCGCCCCGTCGACGAAGTCTATGAAGAATGGCTCGACCGCGTCGCCGAGCTCGTCCGCGCTGCGGGAGGCGACCCCGCGCCTTCCGTCTCGCTGCACCGCACCCGCCTGGCGCGGCGATGAAACTCGGGCGCCTCGGCCGCCTTCTCCTCAAGACGGCGCCACAGCTAAGCGCGGTCCCTGGGCCGGAACCTGTTCCGCCAGGCGCCCGCTGCAAGAGCAGAGCTGCCAGAAGTTCCTCGCCCGCAAGAAGCTGCCCGAGTGCTCCCGCTCCAGTAGCGTCAAGACCCTGCGCTGCCCCCAGCGCGGCGCAGGGAGGCCTGCAAGACCAAGCTCTCTGCCGTCCGAGGCCCCCCGTGGCCACGGCGAGCTGCCGCGCCTTCACCACCGAGCTGCGCAGCGTCGCGTGGCCCGCCAAGTTCAAGCCAGACCTGCCTCCTCGCTACGACGGCACGGCTGACCCAACGGAGTTCCTCCAGCTCTACGAGCTGGGCATCGAGGCTGCCAACGGGGACGAAAGGGTCATGGCGAACTGGTTTCCCATGGCGCTCAAGGACGGAGCCCGCACTGCTCCTGAATCTGGCCCAGCACGATCTCTTCTGGGCCGAGATGCGCACCGCTTCATCGCCAACTTCCAAGGTACTCGCGACCAGCCACCCGCCGTGAGCAACATGCGCCGGATCAAGCGGCAGCCGGGAAACTCGCAAAAGTACATCCAGCGCTTCAACAACGCGCCTCAAGATCCCTGTGGTAACGGAGGAGGCCATCATCTCCGCCTTCTCCGACGGCGTGCGCGACGTCAAGATGAAGGAGGAGCCGGCGATGCATGAAGATCTGTGCACCTCCCTGGAGCTGTTCAACTTGGCGACCAAGTAAGGCAGGGCTGAGGAGGGGCGCCTCTCCCTCCTCGAGCTGCCTGCCGCGGATCCCGAAGAGAAGAAGTCCAAGGAGAAGGACGTGAAGCGCAAGGGGGCTGCCGTGCTCGCGGCCGAACCATACACCAAGCGAGGCAGAGATCAGCCCGAGTCCTCTAAAGGCAGCCGGTACTGCGTGTACCACGACCTCCACACCCACAACACCAATGAATGTCAAGAGCTCCGGGCCGTGCTGAAGGAAGGGTCGGCAGACGCCCGGCCGGCGCAGCGACTGCCACGGCCGAGGAGGAGGAAGGAATGCAGGGGCGCCGGAAGACCATGCCCGCGCCAAGGGTGGCGCGACCAACCTCGCGAGGACCGTGGCAAGACCCACCTCGCGAGGGGGCTGGAGGATCAGCCTCGTGAGGATCGTCCGCAAGGGAACGCAGGCCTCCCTCCGTTGTCGCCGCCACCGGGAGAGTTGAAGACCTTCATCGGGGCGAGGGGCTGGGGGCTTCCGAAGCGGCGTCGATCGCGCATCCTGGGCGGAGCTCAAGCCCCAGCCTCTCATCGCATCTTCAAGTAGTTCGCCCGTGAAGTGAATGCAGTCCTCCCCAAGCTCGAGTCCACGCGCCCTCTCAGGTGGTCGGCGTGCGCCATCATGTTCAGCTCAGCGGATCAGCTCAAGTCTTGCAGCCACAGCCGGAGTTCTTCCGATGCTTTGCTCCCCAATCACCAAGAATGTGCTAGTCACCAAGACCCTCATCGACGGCGGAGCAGGGCTCAACGTCCCGTCTGTGGAGACATTCAACAATCTTCAAGTGCCTTACGATCGGCTTCACCAACCAAGCCTTTCTCCGGAGTCACCGACGGCTCCACGGTCCCGATCGGGCAGGTGCGCCTTCCTGTCACCTTCGAGGCCCACGACAACTACCACACCGAGCTCATCGACTTCGACGTCGCTCACATTCGCCTGTCGTACAACGCCATCCTCGGGTACCCAGCGTTGACCAAATTCATGGCCGTAACCCACCACGACTAAAAAATCCTCAAGATGCCAGAAGCGGCGGGGTCATCACGGTGCCACAGTGAAGAGAGATGCAGTGTGCTCCCTGGAGCGAGCTTTTCAGGCCGCATTGCTGGAAGACCCAGACCACAGCAGCAGGATGCCTCCCGAGGCAACACCCAAGAAGAAGAAGACATCGACCGGCCCGGCTCTTCAAGAGACAGGCCCCTCAGGGTCCGCACCGGGACAGGGGGAGCCTCCTTCCATCGCATAGGAAAGCACGCCCGGCGCCCTCCTCAGGCAGGGCTCGGGGGCTCTCCCCTGGAGGGCCACCGACATCGCAAATGTCTCGAGGGAGGCGCTTGGGCACCACGTGGAGGCGTGTTTTGAAGCACGTTTCCTGCAAGCAGGAGCAAGACCAGGAGGACAGAACCCTCAGGAGTTCATCAGCAAGGCCATTCAGGAGCTACAGGAGTCAAGGGTCATGAGGGGCAGCCGCCGCCTACCCGATGTGGCCCCCCATCCAGGCGAGGATGGTGGGCTACGCGTCTGCATCGACATACCAGGGCTCAACCGAGCCGCATCTCAAGAGCGCCTCTGGCCCTCGAGAGTGGGACGTTGCAAGGGTCCGCCCCACAGCTACGTACGCATGCATTATGGCCTGCCAAACGTGGCTGCTGTGCACCAGCGACTCATGAGGACCATCCTGGAGGCTCAAGAGGTCAGGCACGCCGCAGCCCTGGCGGAGATGGAGATGGCCCATGAGGAGCCGTCGGCGCCTCCGGAGCCTCCCGAGGCCCCGGGCTGAGGGGCTCGTGAGGATCGGCTCCCGCAGCCCACCGAGTCTGCTACATCAACAACCCTTCATCCTCAACATCACCAGGTGACATCTTTAAATTTTATTTCTGGCTGGGAGCGCCTTCAGGGCCGCATTATTCCCAGGCCACGTGGGTCCGTCCCTGCGGCATGTATCCCTTTTATTTCATGTCGTTAGCCTATCCTGTTGGGGCGCCTCGGGCTGCATCATCCCCAAGCCGCTCGGGCCAGTCCCAGCGGCATGTATCCTTCATGCTTTTCCCTTGGGATTATGCTCTCGCCCCACCATGCTTGTTATTTGGTGCCTTTTTCTGGGTGGCGAAATCTTGCACGTTAAAGGGGGGGTGCCTGAGCATCGCGAGTCAGGACTCCTACCGGCTCTCCGGCCCTCACCCTCTGGTCTTGTCCATGGCATCGTGACTGGCTTGCGGCTGACAATTTGAGACCAGCCCGAGAGCCGGGACCCGAGGACGTAGAGTTGCGTCATCTAACCTAGCTTGCGCGTTAAAGGGGGGGTGCCTGAGCATCGTGACTCAGGGCTCCTACCGGCTCTCCGGCCCTCACCCTCTGGTCTTGTCCATGGCATCGCGACCTGGCTTGCCAGCGACGGCTGAGACCAGCCGAGAGCCGGGACCAAGACGTGAAACACCGGCATCTGGCCAAATTTGCAGGAACACACTCGAAGATAAGGCCAGAGCCAGGCGCAACCCGCCTTGAGGTAGGGCCTCGTGGAGTCCAGCTGGCTCACGGGTGCCCCGACACACCTCGCGAGGCCTCTCGTGCCTCTCCAAAGCAACTAACGGCAGGACTAACGGTCGCCACGGCGAGCTCTTGTTCCTTTTGTGGTGAACCTGCAGGGTCCCTCCAAGGAGCAAGAAACGACCTCGCCACGCAACCTCTCGCCAGCCAAGGCACGGACCTGGCGCCGCACCAGGAAGCATTGTCCTGACCCTCGAGATAAGTCACCATCCGAAAACACTAGTCATCGCAACACCATCCCCACACTCAATGCAACTTCGTGTTAGCAACGTTGCTCTCCTTTCTCACCGAATGATGGCTGCTTGAGCGCCAAGGGGGACCCCCTGAGCATCGCGACTCAGAGGCTCTTACCGGACCTCGGGCCGCTCACCTCCTGGCCTTGACCACAGCATCGCGACCAGCATACCAATGACGGTGAAGCCGCCTTGGGATCGGGACCTGTCGTGTGAGCACCAAGCCCTCACGAGGTCCGAAAGGAAGAAATCGAGCTAGAACGGAATGAGCATCCCGCATTGCCTCATAATAAGGATCATATTGACAAAGCGAAGCTACAAACATCTTACAAGCCCCATGGGTACATTCTTGGCTCCTCGCAGAACAAAGACGCGAATCCTAAGGAGTCCTATCTATAGGGACCACGATGGCGGGCGCCCGTCATCAATAGTGGGCCACCGGTCCGGAGCCAACCCCATCCAGATCGAGGCGGCGACGACTGTGAAGTTCGCCCTGCTCCGGGAGCGGCGCAGGCTCGGGGGCTCGTAGCTGTCGTCGCTCGTCTCCGGCGTCGCGAGGAGCTCGGCGGAGTCGCTGGATCCTCCGGCGCCTTCGTCGCCTGAGGAGCTGTCAAGGGAGCGGGCGATTGGCCTCTGTCTCACCACAGCAGGACCCCGACCACCTCTCCCGGGGCAGCACTCCAGCCGGCGACCCTCCGCGTCGAAGAGCTTGAAAGACATCACCGAAGAACCGTCGTACTCTAGGTGGATCGTGAGGGCGCCTCTCGTCCTGCAGACCCGGGCGACCTCGTCCCAGCCTCGAGTCATGAAGACCTCGCCCGGGGCAACTACTGTGACCTCTGCCCCGGTCGCGAGGGTGCTGCAGCCAGAGTCCCAGGGGCTCCCACTGCTGGACGATGGAGGCGAAGAAAGAAGGAAGGCGAATCCAAGACTTAGGAGGCGCGGCGACGCGAAACACGAACTCCCGGCAGGAGCCCTTGGCGTGGACTCCAGGGGGGAAGACGCACACCTTCGTGACCCTCCGGCGTCGTCGGCGGCGGCGCCCGTGGCGCCCGGCGTCACCTTCTTCAGGGCCACCAATTTGCGCGTACAAGGGAAGAGGAAACCCTGGTGGCGGCCGCACGCACCAAGGCAGGCGCATCTCACGCTGGCGCTCCTGCTGACACGGAGAGCAAGCCGCTTCTTTGGGAGCGGGTCAGGATCCTCTTGAGGAGCCTTTCCCTTCTCTTCCCTGGAGAACCGGCGGATCGGAGCCATGGCAGCCAGACGAGACGAGGATGAGGAGAAGTAGAAGGATAGACTGGAAGGGCGCACGCCGTTCTGTACTTATAGCCGGCGGAGGCCAACCATCGGCCTCCACGATCACCAGTCATCATGCCCAGCTCTGCATGTAGGGACCTGTCAAATCCGGGCGGTTACCAAGGCGTCGTGGGGGAGCAGGCTCCCACGTCCAATCACCCGCCATGCGGCGCCCGAACATGAGCTGTTAGGGCCTGACGCTTCACACTTGCCCTTCGCCTCTCTGCACAGCAAGGTCGGGCGCCGTGGCCCCAGGGGGCCTCTTGTCGGCGTTACAGGGAACGGGGGTCCCAGACTTGCTCTGCGGCTGCCTGTGGCGTGGCTCAACGGAGGCCCAGGACGGCCCATCTTCATCAACGCAAGCTCAAGACCCTCGCGAGGGGCCGAGCCTCGCGGGGCGGACAACCAGGAGCTTCCTCAGGCGCGGCCTCGTCAGGCAGGCTCATGAGGAGGCGGAGAGTTCAAGGTAGGGTACCTCGCGAGGTGCCCGTGACACAAGCCATGATGACCAAGGGCGCCAGTCGGGTGCCAGCCGCGCAGCGTCCTCCTTTCCTCTTTGGTGCAAAGGGAGCAAGCGCAGGTGAGAGCATCAAGCAAAGGCATCTGTTTTGGTGCAACAAGACCAAGACCAGCCCCAACGGCTGGAAGGGAGTCATCGTGGAGCCCAAGCAGGCGTCATCACCAGAGCCTTTGGCAGGCGAGGACCAACTTTAGTCAGGATAAGTGTACCCATTGTTCCCCTTCAAAATGGCCAATTGTTGGCGCCCTTCCCGCTCAATATTTGGGAAGAGGCCCAGGGCCTTCGCCTATAAATAGGAGTAGCCACACTCGAGTAGCGGGTGGATCAGATCGAGGATCGCGAGGACGGAGAGAAGGGCGGGAGAAGGATCCGCATTTGGAATCCAGAGAGAGAGATAGAGACCCGATCCTCAAGCTAGAGCGACGGGACACCACTTAGCAGTTCATCACACCCACCAAGAACAGACCCTCGCGAGGCTGTTCTTCTCTGTACTGTTCTTCATCAGCCCCAGAGGCAATCCACCACACCACAAACTAGAGTAGGGTATTACACCACAACGGTGGCCCGAACTAGTATAAACCCGTGTCTCTTGTGCTGTTCTTCTTAGTAGTTTAGGTCCCTGCGATTCAGCGAGGTACGAGACGGTGGAGGGTTGGATCTCCGCGTGCACCCCAGAGTTCGAACCTTAAGGGTCTGCCGGAACCCGAAATCCGACAATATCGACATCTGGGTCGATGTGCAGACGCCTCCAGTTATACCATTATGTGAGTTTCTCAACCATATTTATGTCTTTGATATTGTTTATTCAAAAATAGTTGACAACTAATTTATATTGTCAGCTTATTTCCGTTCAAGCAAACATGTCCAGCGCTTGGTAGACATGACCTACTACCATCCCGGGGCTGAACTAAACTACGAGGAGATAAGTCATTATGTTGGCTTGAGGATCTTCATACTGTCAAGACAAATTTTCTTCCTGCACTTAGAAATGTTAGTACTGAAAACGTGCGACCAATAGTGTCGTACTGAACTACGGTCACATCTATTTAGGAAATATGGTAAGATTTTTACTATATGTCTTCAGTGCATCTTTTGCATACATTATTTTTAAGCTAAACTTCACTTCTAAGTATGTTACTATACGATGTTCTTCAATAGGTACTCCCGATGAATATTGTGCCTCGTGGGATCGAGTCTAAAGGTACCATGAGTATTGTTAGCTTACGGCCAAGATATCCTACAATGCACTTTAGTGCATTCAGGATTTCCAATAACGAGGAATGCTTAATAGTGAAAGACTGGACCAAAACTGTGAAGGAGGAGTGCAGAGAAGTACTAGGGGGCAGCAATCAGAAGCGCAGCCCACGATTAGGAGACAGGTTCATCTGCATGCTCCAACTTGATGAAGGAGTGCTACACATGTTTTATGTTATTTTACCTAAGAGAGAGAAGCAGGAGTGATTAGCTAGCTAGAAATGAGTTTGAAGATGATGATGTGCTACACTATGACTATGATGATTAAATAGCTAGTGTTGGTGGTAATGACTATGATGATTATTATTAGCTAGTGTTGGTGGTGATTAGATAGCTACCGCATCTAGTGTTGGTGGTGATTAGCTAGCTAGAATGAGTTTAAAGATGATGATGTGCTACACTATGACTATGGTGATTAAATAAATACTGTTGGTGGTAATGACTATGATGATGATTAAATAGCTTGTCTTTGGCGGATTAGATTCAAGTGGAGGCAACATGTGGTGCACATCGAAAGTACTACTAGTCCAAACTAGATCAAGTTTGGATTAGTAGTATACTGACATGCACCACATATTGCCTCCACTTGAACCTAATCCACCTTCATTTGACACACTGTTATGGACATAATGATATAAACCTCATAATTGGTATTGTACCAAAATTTGTATAACGGCGTATAAATACACTAAAAATAAAAAATTGAAAAAAAGAATACTAGTAGCGATGGATAGTAAACACGCTGCTACTAGCTAGATTAGCAGCAGCACGGGAGAGAACAAGCGCTACGGCTATGTGTCTTAGCAGTAGTGTGTGTCGCACGCGTTACTGCTAAGTAATAGCTATAGCGCCTTATTAGTAGCGCGGCAGCCCGCGCTACTACTAGGGTTTTCCCTAGTAGTGGATGCTTCTAGGTATTTCCTAGATAGTGTGCTGGTTATGTTTTCAGGGAATGAACTGTTGGACAAGCTGAAGAATTATTGAATAACATATTGAAAAATTATGATGATTGGACTCTTCCTGAACCACCGCCTAAACCCACTCCAAAGAAGAGGGGTATATTATATCTCAATCTTGAAGATATTCAAGAGGCAAAGAAATCCATGAAGGAAAAAGGTAGTAAAGCTGAGGATGTTAAAAATTTACCTCCTATTGAAGAAATACATGGGCTTAATACACCACCACTGCCTAAGGTGGTAGAGGTAAATCCTCTAATGAAATTCAATGATAATGAAAATCCTCACAATATGCACCCTAACCAATGTCTTTATGAGTTTGAGAATTATATTAGAAAACAAGATCACTTCAATGCAAATGTTATGAAACAATTGAAATACAATTCTGATATGATTGCTCGCTTGAGTGACTTGTTATTTAGAATCTCAAATGATGTCAGAGGTGTTGGAAAACATGCTTCTATGGTACAAACCCAGTTAGAACAAGTTGCTAAATCACAAAGAGAATTGCTTGATGAAATGGATAACAATAAACATGAGTTTGCTGTAAGAGTTGCAACTAGAGGAGGTAAAATGATTCAGGAACCAATTTATCCTGAGGGACACCCAAAAAGAATTGAACATGATTCACAAAGAAACAATACCACTGCACCTAGTCCTTCTAAAAAGAAGAAGAAAAATAAAAATGATAGGACTTTGCATGCTCCTAGTGAACCTGAAATAGAAAATCCTCCTGATAATGATAATGAAACTTCTATCTTAGATGCTGAAACTCAATCTAGTAATGAACATCCACCTAGTGATAATGAAAAGGATAATGTTGAGGTTCACGAAGATGCTCAACCAAACAATGAAAAAGAACCAGATAATGATGTTGAGATAGAACCACCTACTGATCTTGATAACCCACAACCTAAGAATAAAAGATATGATAAAGGAGACTTTGTCCTAGAAAACACGGTAAAGAAAGAGAACAGTGGGTTCAAAAACCTATGCCTTTCCACCTAAGTCAACTAAAAAGAAAGATGGTGAAGAATTTGAACGCTTTCTTTGAAATCTTTGAGGCCGGTCTTTTTATGCGTGCTAAACAGTGATATCTTGAAAATGCCTCCTTATGCAAAGTATATGAAAGACATCATCACTAATAAGAGAAAAATACCGAAAGCTGAAATCTCCACTATGCTTGCTAATTATACTTTTAAAGATGGAGTACCTAAAAAACTTGGATATCCGGGAATACCAACTATACCTTGTTCTATCAAAAAGAATTATGTGAAAACTGCTTTGTGTGATTTAGGAGCTGGTGTTAGTGTTATGCCTTTCTCTTTATACAAAAGACTTGACTTGAATAAACTCATACCTACTGAAATATCTTTGCAACTGGCTGACAAATCAACTGCCATACCTATCGGTATTTGTGAGGATGTGCCCGTTGTTGTTGCTAATGTTACTACTTTGACTAACTTTGCTATACTTGAGATGCCCGAGGACGACAACATGTCGATTATCCTTGCTAGACCCTTCTTGAATACTGCAAGGGCTGTTATTGATTGCAATAAAAGCAAGGTCACTTTTCATATTAATGGTAATGAGCATACGGTGCACTTTCCGAAGAAACAATTCCAAGTGAATGGTATTAATGTTATTGAAAAATCTCTGACAATCATTATTGGAAGTTTTCAAATACCTCTACCTACTGTCAAAAAGAAATATGAAATGCTTATTGTTGGGGATATTCATATCCCTATTGAGGCAACTTAGTGATTTACGAAAGTTCTTCGGTTTCATGTTAATCGAAAGTGGTTGTTAATAAGACCTGATCAACCTTATTAATGAATCATTTTTTAGCGGTATGAAGTTGATGAATTTAGTAAGCACTACCTTTTGTCCCTACTTTTGTCTTCAGTTTTTATTAGTTAAATAAAATAAAATGCCATGTTTTGTCCGTTTTCTGATTTTCCCGTGCAATAAAAAAATGACCCAAAAATAAAAGTTCTCAGAATGCTCTGAAAATTTAATACGATTTTTTCTAAATATTTAATAATTTGTGGTGCAAATAATATCTAAGGGAGGTGCACCAGGTGGGCACAACCCACCTGGGCGCGCCAGGACCCCCAGGCGCGCCCTGGTCGATTGTGGTCCCCACGTGGGCCCCCTGACTTATCTCTTCACACCACATCATCACTTACCTCCAGAAAAAATCTCCATTGCTCTCTCTCCCGTGATCTTGCTCTCGAACCCGCGGATTTTGATCTCTTTGCTCGAAGCTCCATTTCCGAAACTGTTTCTAGGGATTGTTGCTTGGTATGTGACTCCAACGTTTTTCCAATTAGTTTTTTTTTGTGGTTTATATTTTGAATAATTAGCTACTCTTGGTGCAGCTGTAGATGGGCTTGCATGTTGAATTATTAGAGTTCTAAGTAGTTTGAATGCTTTCTATGGCCTGTATGTATCCCTATGAGTAGTTGCCTTCAATTTTGTGAAGTTTTGTTGAGAAAAACTTGTGGACTAAAAATTTCAGAATTTTTGTTCATAGGAAAAGGATGAATATCCTTAGGAAGTTTGCTTCTAAGAAGAACTCCAAGGGTGTTATTGGGGAGTCGTCTGACAGTGATCTCCATCCTCGGAGGTTGGCGGAGGTACGGCCGTGCGAATGCCCGCATACCTAGTTCATGGAAGAGGCTGGAATCCTACAGGAGTTCACACAATATGCTGCTAATGCCGGCCTCATCGACTTCATCACAGATGAGTGTGAACAACATCAAATCCTCACAAACATCTTTGTTCAAAGTTTTACTTTCCTTTCTAGGAATAATCCTCTTGAAGTGAGGTTTGATTTATATGCTGAAAACCATCAGATACCACTTACTGAATTTTGTAACATATGCATGATCCCTTCTGACGGGAGCTTAGATGAGCCTAGGCCAGCAGAGTTTGAGGCCTTTTATCGCACCTTGACAGTGGGAGATGAGAGAGGGGTGTCAGCTACCACTGCCGCTGGCTTGCATTTTCCTGATGTTCATTACTTTGCTCTTTTCATTACCAAAATGCTTGTTTGCTAGAGAGAAGGTGGGTGCACTTAGTTCACCAGACCTTGCTATTTTACATAGTGCACTAGAGCGCGACAACACTTATAGCTTGGGAGCTATTGTGGCACGTCGTCTCCATATTAATAAATCCAAGGGTAAATTACATGGTGGAATTTTTGCTACTCGTTTGGCGGCTCACTTTAATGTTGATATATGCCCTCATGACTACCCCCTGACCAAGGTTTACCTAGACCGCACAGCTATGGATCACCACCATTTCACTGATAAATATTCTCCTGGCATTCCTATTCCTTATAACCTAGTTTTTAGCATTAAAACTCGTGATATTATTCCATTGCCTGCTCCTGCTTTGTTTGATTCTGTTGCCAGGGGCAGATATAGGATTATGCCTGCGGACATCATTGCCTACCGGAACGCTCAAGTTGCTACAAAGGCAGACGAGCAGCCTCAGTAGTGGGATGAGTGGATGCCCGCTCGTCAGCACCCCAACTACTATCCAGGCTACTGATCTATTACCAAGTTAGGCCAAAAGCCTAAGCTTGGGTGAGTACGTGTTTCTCACCGACATTACTTCATGTTCACACATATCATTCCAGTTATCGGTGTTCACACTTTTTCATTGTATCATCCATGCTTAGATTTATTTTCTTGCTTTCTTCTTGTGTGTTTGAAAAACTTTAGAAAAACCAAAAAAATTAGTTGTAGTAATTTACTTCCTTTGCATGCATAGTTGTAATACTAAAAAGAAAACCCAAAAAGATTTCCTTGTTCTTCTTTTGCTTGTTCGGAGCTTTCCCGTGTAAATAGTTTTTCTCGTTTTTGCTTTCCCTTTATTTGCTTGTTCAAGAAAACCAAAAACTCCAAAAATATTTCAGTGTGTTTCTGTGAATTTCTTTTCCTTTTATTTGAGTTGTACCAAGGAGAAGACCACGATGAAAATGTTGCGTGGCTCTCTTATGAATAATTGTTGATCTAATAAAGAGCCCATTTTACCTTGTCTTCTCTTGTTGACTAAAATGTTTGCAGATTCCAGCTTAGTACATGGCACTCTTGCACTATTATTATTTTCACATCGTTCGGTCATGCAAGTGAAAGGCAATAATGACGATATTCGATGAACTGGCTGTGGCAGAGAGAAACAGGAATGAACTCGACTTGTTCTGTGTGTGTAAATATGTTTAACCTAGTATCCATGATTCAACCCATTATGATTAAACATGTTTGCAATGACAATTAGATATTATAGTTTCTCATGCCATGCATAAGTAGCTAGGAGTGGATAATGATTTATCTTGGATATCAACATTGCGTTAAAATGATTGTGATGTAGTATAATGATATGGTATCCTCCTCTGAATGTTCCAGTGGCTTGACTTGGCACATGTTCATGCATGTAGTTGAATCAAAACCAACATAGCCTCTATGATATTTATGTTCATGGTGTTCATATCCTACTCATGCTAGTGTCCAATGTTACTTATGCATAATGCATGTTCATGACCATTGTTGCTCTCTAGCTGGCCGCTTCTCAACCTATTTGCTAGCCTTCGCCTGTATTAAGTGGGAATTCTGCTTGTACATCAAAAATCATGTACCCAAAGTTATTCCAGATGAGTCCACCATACCTACCTATATGCGGTATTACCCTGCCGTCCTAAGTAAATTTGCATGTGCCACCTCTAAAAAAACTTCAAATAAATATCCTTTTTGTGTGCCTGGATCGTTCAGGGAAGGACAGGAGGTGGTCGGTATCTTCCATGCTAAGCGGGCTATTCTCAGGTCAAGTGTTTATTCACTCGTCATCGCACAAGAAAAGGGCGGTAATAGGGATGCCCAGTCCCAAACTGTAAAAGAAATGATCTCTCAAATAATGAAACAAAAACTCCCAATGGAGTCAAAACATTTACTTTTATTGCTTGGGAACCGCCACTAACGTGCTTAGCATGGAAGATATTGATAACTGATGGTCGTAAAGTAAATGAGAAGAGTGATGTCTCAAAATATCATTTACCTCTGTTTTAAAACATGAGCTCTGGCACCTCTGCAAATCACTGTTTCCCTCTGCGAAGGGACTTTCTATTTACTTTTATGTTGTGCCATCACATTCTAAAACAAGCGCAAGAACCTAAGAGCACAGCTGTCATGACTTATGCACTATGTGTAGCTAATGTTGGGTGCAACATGACTGGATCTTTTCTACCATGAATTACAGTCGCTGCTTGAACTTGAGAGGTGCTCTGCATTTATGTTTTGCGGTCACAGAAAGGGCTAGCGAGATACCACTATTGTCATATTATATCATGGTTGTTTTGATAACGTGTTGCTGTTTGAGATATCTTATTATTGCTCGCTAGCTGATTATGTCTTTGATATGAGTTAATATAATCTTTAAGAGTTATTGTCGGCATGGTTAGTTATAATGTTGGCTGAAAACCTGGGTGCTGTTTAAGCTTATTTATGCAAACAAGAGCAAAAGAGTTCGTAAAAGTTTTTGTTTTTCACTTTCAGTTTATCAACTGAATTGCTTGAGGACAAGCAAAGGTTTAAACTTGGGGGAGTTGATACGTCTCCAACCTCTTGGCCATCTGCTGGCACATGGCAAAGATTATTTGCCATCCACTAGCAGATGGCAAATAATTGGCTGATGGCAACCATGTTCTTTGCCGTCTGTCAGTTCTTTGCCATCTGTTTTTTATAAGCAGATGGCAAAGACGTTCTTTGCCATCAGCTGGCAGATGGCAAAGAGCTGGCTGATGGCAAATTCCCTGTTTCCAGTAGTGGTATCTACTTTTCCTAGCGCTTTTCCTCTTGTTTTGGACTCTAATTTGCATGATTTGAATGAAACTAACCCCAGACTGACGTTGTTTTCAGCAGAACTACCATGGTGTTGTTTTTGTGCAGAAATAAAAGTTCTTGGAATAGAACGAAACTTTGCGAGGAATTTTTATACAATAAACAAGAATTTATGGAGTCACTAGGCGAGTAGCGTAGGCTTTTGCGCAGAGCTTGAATGGGATGTTAATAACGGTGATGGGCCAGAATAGTCTAATGTTATCCGCGCCTTTCACCTTTGGGATAAGGCTAATGGCTCCATAACTGAGTCATGACAGTCAATCGAGCCAAGCGCAAACCCATTCACTAAGTCATAGAAGACATGTTTGAAGCACAACCAAAACCATTTGAAGAACGCCACAGGCCAGCCATCGGGCCCTGGTGCCGTATCAGTCTTCATGTCAGCCAAACCCTTATCGATCTCTTCGGGTAAAAAGGATAGGGCCAACCCATCATTTTCTGCCTAGGAGACCCTATCGGCCGGATCCCAAAAATCCTCCTGGAAGCACACGACTTTCTCCTCGGCCGTCCCCAACAAGCCAATGAAAAAGTTGTAAATGTGACTAACGATATCTGACTGGGAGAGGAGCAACCCATCCTTTGAGTTGAGGTGCAGGATTAAACTTTTCCTTTTCCTACCGTTTGTGAACGCATGGAAGTATCCAGTGTTCGCGTCTCCCTTAGTCACCCACTTGACGTCGCCCTGTTACTTTTTGAGCTTGCAATGGTTTTTCCCTTGAAGAGGAAAGGGTGCTGCAGCAAAGTAGAGTAAGTATTTCCCTCAGTTTTGAGAACTAAGGTATCAATCCAGTAGGAGACAACAAACAAGTCACGGAATACCTGCACAAACAATTAACAACTTGCACCCAACGCGATAAAGGGGTTGTCAATCCCTTCACGGTTACTTGCCAAAAGTGAGATCTAATAGAGATAGATAAACGGTAAAGTAAATATTTTTGGTATTTTTAGTTTACAGATCGGAAAGTAAAAGGTTGCAAAGGAAGTAAATCGGAAACTAAATTTGTAGATCGGAAACTTATATGATGGAAAATAGAACCGGGGGCCATAGGTTTCACTAGAGGATTCTCTCAAGATAGAAAATATTACGGTGGGTGAACAAATTACTACCGAGCAATTGGTAGAAAAACGCAAAGTTATGACGATATCTAAGGCAATGATCATGAATATAGGCATCACGTCCATGTCAAGTAGACCGACTCCTGCATGCATCTACTACTATTACTCCACGCATCGACCGACTCCTGCCTGCATCTAGAGTATTAATTTTATGAAGAACAGAGTAACATATTAAGTAAGATGACATGATGTAGAGGAATAAACTCAAGCAATATGATGTAAACCCCATCTTTTTATCCTCGATGGCAACAATACAATACGTGCCTTGCTACCCCTACTATCACTGGGTGAGGACACCGCAAGATTGAACCCAAAGCTAAGCACTTCTCCCTTTGCAAGAAAAACCAATCTAGTTGGCCAAACCAATTCGATAGTTCGAAGAGACTTGCAAAGATATCAAATCATGCATATAAGAATCCAGAGAAGATTCAAATAATATTCATAGATAAGCTGATCAAAAATCCACAATTCACCAGACCTCGGCAAACACACCGCAAAAAAGTATTACATCGAATAGATCTCCAAGAATATCAAGGAGAACATGGTATTGAGAATCAAAGAGAGAGAAGAAGCCATATAGCTACTAGCTATGGACCCGTAGGTCTGTGGTAAACTACTCACGCTTCATCGGAAGGGCAATAGTGTTGATATAGAAGTCCTCCATGATCGAATCCCCCTCCGGCAGGACGCCGGAAAAGGCCCCTAGATGGGATCTCACGGGTACAGAAGGTTGCGGCGGTGGAAAAGTGTTTTCGTGGCTCTCTCTGTTGGTTTTGGGATATAGTAGAATATATTGTTGGGGAATGTAGTAATTTCAAAATTTTCCTACGCACACACAGGATCATGGTGATGCATAGCAACGAGAGGGGAGAGTGTGTCCACGTACCCTCGTAGACCGAAAGCGGAAGCGTTAGCACAACACGGTTGATGTAGTCGTGCGTCTTCACGATCATACTGATCCAAGTACCGAACGCATGACACCTCCGAGTTCAGCACACATTCAGCTCGATGACATACCGCGAGCTCCGATCTAGCAAAGCTTCGCCGGAGAGTTTCGTCAGCACGATGGCATGATGATGGTCATGATGATGCCACCGACGCAGGGCTTCGCCTAAGCACCGCTACGATATGATCGAGGTGGATTATGGTGGAGGGGGGCACCGCACACGGCTGGGAGAGATCAACAGATCAACTTGTGTGTCTAAAGGTGCCCCCTGCCCCCTTATATAAAGGAGCAAGGGGGAAGGCCGGTCGGCCCCTGTAGGGCGCGCCAGGAGGAGGAGTCCTCCTCCTAGTAATAGTAGGACTCCCCTCTTTCCCCTCTTTCCTACTCCTACTAGGAGGGGGAAAGGAAGGGGGAGAGGGAAAAGGAAAGGGGGCGTCGCCCCCTCTCTCCTAGTCCAATTCGAACCAGAGGGAGAGGGGCGCGCGGCCTACCCTAGGCCATCCCTCTCTCTCCACTAAGGCCCATAAGGCCCACTATTTCTCCGGGGGGGTTCGGTAACCGTCCGGCACTCCGGTTTTCTCCGAAACCACCCGGGACACTTCCGGTGTCTGAATATAGTCGTCCAATATATCAATCTTTATGTCTCGACCATTTCAAGACTCCTCGTCATGTCCGTGATCATATCCGGGACTCTGAACTACCTTTGGTACATCAAACACAAAAACTCATAATACCGATCGTCACCGAACTTTAAGCGTGCAGACCCTACGGGTTCGAGAACTATGTAGGCATGACCGAGACACGTCTCCGGTCAATAACCAATAGCGAAACCTGGATGCTCATATTGGCTCCCACATATTCTACGAAGATCTTTATCGGTCAAACTGCATAACAACATACATTGTTCCCTTTGTCATCGGTATGTTACTTGCCCGAGATTCGATCGTCGGTATCTCAATACCTAGCTCAATCTAGTTACCGGAAAGTCTCTTTACTCGTTACGTAATGCATCATCCCGCAACTAACTCATTAGTCACATTGCTTGCCAGGCTTATTGTGATGTGAATTACCAAGAGGGCCCAGAGATACCTCTCTGACAATCGGAGTGACAAATCCTAATCTTGATATATGCCAACTCAACAAGTACCATCAGAGACACCTGTAGAGCACCTTTATAATCACCCAATTACTTTGTGACATTTGGTAGCACACAAAGTGTTCCTCCGTATATCGGAGTTGCATAATCTCATAGTCATAGGAACATGTATAAGTCATGAAGAAAGCAATAGCGATAAACTAAACGATCATGTGCTAAGCTAACAGAATGGGTCAAGTCAATCACATCATTCACCTAATGATGTGATCCCGTTAATCAAATGACAACTCATGTCTATGGTTTAGGAAACTCAACCATCTTTGATTAACAAGCTAGTCAAGTAGAGGCATACTAGTGACACTATGTTTGTCTATGTATTCACACATGTATTATGTTTCCCGGTTAATACAATTCTAGCATGAATAATAAACATTTATCATGATATGAGGAAATAAATAATAACTTTCTTATTGCCTCTAGGGCATATTTCCTTCAGTCTCCCACTTGCACTAGAGTGGATAGTCTAGATTACACAGTAATGATTCTAACACCCATGGAGTTTTGGTGCTGATCATGTTTTGCTCGTGGAAGAGGCTCGATCAGCAGATGCGCAACATTCAAATCTGTATGTATCTTGCAAATCTCTATGTCTCCCACCTGTACTTGATCTCGGATGGAATTGAAGCGTCTCTTGATGTGCTTGGTTCTCTTGTGAAATCTGGATTCCTTTGCCAAGGCAATTGCACCAGTATTGTCACAAAAGATTTTCATCGGTCCCGATGCACTAGGAATGACACCTAGATCGGATATGAACTCCTTCATCCAATCTCCTTCATTTGCTGCTTCTGAAGCAGCTATGTACTCTGCTTCACACGTAGATCCCGTCGTGACGCTTTTTTTAGAACTGCACCAACTGACAGCTCCACCGTTCAATGTAAACATGTATCCGGTTTGTGATTTAGAATAAATGCGGATCGATGTCAAAGCTTGCATCGGCGTAAACATTTACGACTAGCTCTTTGTCACCTCCATAAGCGAGAAACATATCCTTAGTCCTTTTCGGTATTTCAGGATGTTCTGACGCTGTCCGATGATCCACTCTGGATTACTTTGGTACCTCCTGCTAAGCTAATAGCAAGGCACACATCAGGTCTGGTACACAACATTGCATACATGATAGAGCCTATGGCGAAGCATAGGGAACATCTTTCATTTTCTCTCTATCTTCTGCAGTGGTCGGGCATTGAGTCTGACTCAATTTCACACCTTGTAACACAGGCAAGAACCCTTTCTTTGCTTGATCCATTTTGAACTTTTTCAAAACTTTGTCAAGGTTTGTGCTTTGTGGAAGTCCTATCAAGCGTCTTGATCTATCTCTATAGATCTTGATGCCCAATATGTAAGCAGCTTCACCGAGGTCTTCCATTGAAAAACTCTTATTCAAGTATCCCTTTATGCTATCTAGAAATTATATATCATTTCCAATCAGCAATATGTCATCAACATATAATATCAGAAATGCTACAGAACTCCCACTCACTTTCTTGTAAATACAGGCTTCTCCAAAAGTCTGTATCAATCCATATGCTTTTATCACACTATCAAAACGTTTATTCCAACTCCGAGAGGCTTGCACCAGTCCATAGATGGATCGCTAGAGCTTGCACACTTTGTTAGCTCCCTTTGGATCTACAAAACCTTCCGGTTGCATCATATACAACTCTTCTTCTAGAAATCCATTCAGGAATGCAGTTTTGTCATCCAGTTGCCAAATTTCATAATCATAAAATGCGGCAATTTCTAACATGATTCAGACAGACATAAGCATCGCTACGGGTGAGAAAGTCTCATCGTAGTCAACCCCTTGAACTTGTCGAAAACCTTTCACAACAAGTCGAGCTTTGTAGACAGTAACATTACCGTCAGCGTTAGTCTTCTTCTTGAAGATCCATTTATTCTCTATGGCTTGCCGATCATTGGGCAAGTCAACCAAAGTCCACACTTTGTTCTCATACATGGATCCCATCTCAGATTTCATGGCCTCAAGCCATTTTGCAGAATCTGGGCTCACCATCGCTTCCTCATAGTTCATAGGTTCGCCTTGCTCAAGTAACATTACCTCCAGAATAGGATTACAGTACCACTCTGGTGCGGATCTTACTCTGGTTGACCTATGAGGTTCGATAGTAACTTGATCTGAAGTTACATGATCATCATCATTAGCTTCCTCACTGATTGGTGTAGGGGTCACAGGAACAGATTTATGTGATGAACTACATTCCAATAAGGGAGCAGGTACATTTACCTCATCAAGTTCTACTTTCCTCCCACTCACTTCTTTCGAGAGAAACTCCTTCTCTAGAAAGGATCCATTCTTAGCAACGAATGTATTGCCTTCGGACCTGTGATAGAAGGTGTACCCAACAGTTTCCTTTGGGTATCCTATGAAGACACATTTCTCCGATTTGGGTTCGAGCTTATCAGGTTGAAGCTTTTTCACATAAGCATCGCAGCCCCAAACTTTAAGAAAGCGACAACTTTGGTTACTTGCCAAACCACAGTTCATAAGGCGTCGTCTCTACAGACTATGATGGTGCCCTATTTAACGTGAATGCAGACGTCTCTAAAGCATAACCCCAAAATGATAGAGGTAAATCAGTAAGAGACATCATAGATCGCACCATATCTAGTAAAGTACGATTACGATGTTTGGACAAACCATTACGTTGTGGTGTTCCGGGTGGCGTGAGTTGTGAAACTATTCCGCATTGTTTCCAATCTAGACCAAACTCGTAACTCAAATATTGTCCTCCACAATCAGATCATAGAAATTTTATTTTCTTGTTACGATGATTTTCCACTTCACTCTGAATTCTTTGAACTTTTCAAATGTTTCAGACTTATGTTTCACTAAGTAGATATACCCATATCTGCTCAAATCATCTGTGAAGGTGAGAAAATAATGATACCCGCCGCGAGGCTCAATATTCAATGGACCACATACATATGTATGTATGATTTCTAACAAATCTGTTGCTCGCTCCATTGTTCCGAAGAACGGCGTTTTAGTCATCTTGCCCATGAGGCATGGTTCGCAAGTACCAAGTGATTCATAATCAAGTGATTCCCAAAGTCCATCAGTATGGAGTTTCTTCATGCGCTTATCACCAATATGACCCAAACGGCAGTGCCACAAATAAGTTGCACTATCATTATCAACTCTGCATCTTTTGGTTTCAACATTATGAATATGTGTATCACTACTATCGAGATTCATCACAAATAGACCACTCTTCAAGGGTGCATGACCATAAAAGATATTACTCATATAAATAGAACAACCATTATTCTCAGATTTAAATGAATAACCGTCTCGCATCAAACAAGAACCAGATATAATGTTCATGCTTAACGCGGCACCAAATAACAATTATTTAGGTCTAAAACTAATCCGAAGGTAGATGTAGAGGTAGCGTGCCGTGGCGATCACATCGACTTTGGAACCATTTCCCACAGCATCGTCACCTTGTCCTTAGCAGGTCTTGGCTTAATCCGTAGTCCCTGTTTGAGTTGCAAATATTAGCAATGTAACCAGTATCAAATACCAGTGCTACTACGAGCTCTAGTAAGGTACACATCAATAACATGTATATCACATATACCTTTGTTCACCTTGCCATCCTTCTTATCTCGCCAAATTATTGGGGCAGTTCCGCTTCGATGACTAGTCTGCATTTTGCGGAGAAGCACTCGATCTCGTGCTTAGGTCCAGACTTGGGTTTCTTCTCTTGAGCAGCAACTTGTTTGTTGTTCTTATTGAAGTTCCCCTTCTTCTTCCCTTTACCCTTTTTCTTGAAACTGGTGGTCTTTTTTACCATCAAATCTTTATGCTCCTTCTTGATTTCTACCTCCGTAGTCTTTAGCATTGCGAAGAGCTCGGGAATTGTCTTATCCATCCCTTGCATATTATAGTTCATCACGAAGCTCTTGTATCTTGGTGGCAGTGATTGAAGAATTCTGTCAATGACACTATCATCCGGAAGATTAACTCCCAGTTGAATCAAGTGATTGTTATACCCAGACATTTTGAGTATATGTTCACTGACAGAACTATTCTCCTCCATTATGCAGCTGTAGAAATTATTGGAGACTTCATATCTCTCAATCCGGGCATTTGCTTGAAATATTAGCTTCAACTCCTAGAACATCTCATATGCTCCATGACGTTCAAAACGTCGTTGAAGCCCCGGTTCTAAGCCGTAAAGAATGGCACACTGAACTATTGAGTAGTCATCAGCTTTGCTCTGCTAGACGTTCTTAACGTCGTCAGTTGCATCTGCAGCAGGCCTGGCACCCAGCGGTGCTTCTAGGACTTAATTCTTCTGTGCAGCAATGAGGATAATCCTCAAGTTATGGACCTAGTCCGTGTAATTGCTACCACTATCTTTCAACTTTGCTTTCTCAAGGAACGCATTAAAATTCAACAGAACAACAACACGGGCCTTCTATCTACAACAACATAGACAAGCAAAATACTATCAGGTACTAAGTTCATGATAAATTTAAGTTCAATTAATCATATTACTTAAGAACTCCCACTTAGATAGACATCCCTCACGATCATCTAAGTGATCACGTGATCCATATCAACTAAACCATAACCGATCATCACGTGAAATGGACTAGTTTTCAATGGTGAACATCACTATGTTGATCATATCTACTATATGATTCACGCTCGACCTTTCGGTCTCTGTGTTCCGAGGCCATATCTGCATATGCTAGGATCGTCAAGTTTAACCCGAGTATTTTGCGTGTGTAAAACTGTCTTAAACCCGTTGTACATGAATGTTGAGCTTATCACACCCGATCATCACGTGGTGTCTCGGCACACGAACTTTGGCAAAATGTGCATACTCAGGGAGAAAACTTTTACCTTGAAATTTAGTGAGAGATCATCTTATAATGCTACCGTCAAACAAAGCAGAATAAGATGCATAAAGGATAAACATCACATGCAATCAATATAAGTGATATGATATGGCCATCATCATCTTGTGCCTTTGATCTCCATCTCCAAAGCACCGTCATGATCACCATCCTCACCGGCGCGACACCTTGATCACCATCGTAGCATCGTTGTCGTCTCGCCAACTATTGCTTCTACGACTATCTACCGCTTAGTGATAAAGTAAAGCAATTACAGGGCGATCGCATTGCATACAATAAAGTGACAACCATATGGCTCCTGCCAGTTGCCGATAACTCTGTTACAAAACATGATCATCTCATACAATAAATATAGCATCATGTCTTGACCATATCACATCACAACATGCCCTGCAAAAACAGGTTAAACGTCCTCTACTTTGTTGTTGCAAGTTTTACGTGGCTGCTACGGGCTGAGCAAGAATTGTTCTTACCTACGCATCAAAACCACAACGATAGTTCGTCAAGTTAGTGCTGTTTTAACCTTCTCAAGGACCGGGCGTAGCCACACTCGGTTCAACTAAAGTTGGAGAAACTGACACCCGCCAGCCACCTATGTGCAAAGCACGTCGGTAGAACCAGTATCGCGTAAGCATACGCGTAATGTTGGTCTGGGCCGCTTCATCCAACAATATCGCTGAACCAAAGTATGACATGCTGGTAACCAGTATGACTTGTATCGCCCGCAACTCACTTGTGTTCTAGTCGTGCATATTACATCTACCCATAAACCAGGCTCGGATGCCACTGTTGGGTAATGTAGTAATTTCAAAAATTTCCTACGCACACACAGGATCATGGTGATGCATAGCAACGAGAGGGGAGAGTGTGTCCACATACCCTCGTAGACCGAAAGCGGAAGCATTAGCACAACGCGGTTGATGTAGTCGTACGTCTTCACGATCCGACCGATCCAAGTACCGAACGCACGGCACCTCCGAGTTCAGCACATGTTCAGCTCGATGACGTCCCGCGAACTTCGATCCAGCAAAGCTTCACCAGAGAGTTTCATCAGCACGACGGCATGATGATGGTGATGATGATGCTACCGACGCAGGGCTTCGCCTAAGCACTGCTACGATATGATCGAGGTGGATTATGGTGGAGGGGGGCACCGCACACGGTTGGGAGAGATCAACAGATCAACTTGTGTGTCTAGAGGTGCCCCCTGCCCCCGTATATAAAGGAGCAAGGGGGAAGGCCGGCCGGCCCCTGTAGGGCGCGCCAGGAGGATGAGTCCTCCTCCTAGTAAGAGTAGGACTCCCCTCTTTCCTACTCCTACTAGGAGGGGGAAAGGAAGGGGGAGAGGGAGAAGGAAAGGGGTGCGCCGCCCCCCCTCTCCTAGTCTAATTCGGACCAGAGGGGGAGGGGCGCACGGCCTGCACTAGGCCAGCCCTCTCTCTCTCCACTAAGGCCCATAAGGCCCACTATTTCTCCCGGGGGGTTCCGGTAACCCTCCGGCACTCCGGTTTTCTCCGAAACCACCCGTAACACTTCCGGTGTCCGAATATAGTCGTCCAATATATCGATCTTTATGTATCGACCATTTCGAGACTCCTCGCCATGTCCGTGATCATATCCGGGACTCCAAACTACCTTCGGTACATCAAAACACAAAAACTCATAATACCGATCGTCACCAAACTTTAAGCGTGCGGACCCTACAGATTCGAGAACTATGTAGACATGACCGAGACACGTCTCCGGTCAATAACCAATAGCGGAACTTGGATGCTCATATTGGCTCCCACACATTCTATGAAGATCTTTATCGGTCAAACTTCATAAAAACATACGTTGTTCCCTTTGTCATCGGTATGTTACTTGCCCGAGATTCGATCGTCGGTATCTCAATACCTAGCTCAATCTCGTTACCGGCAAGTCTCTTTACTCGGTACGTAATGCATCGTCTCGCAACTAACTCATTAGTCACACTGCTTGCAAGGCTTATTGTGATGTGCATTACCGAGACGGCCCAGAGATACCTCTCCGACAATCGGAGTGACAAATCCTAATCCTTATCTATGCCAACTCAACAAGTACCATCGAAGACACCTGTAGAGCACCTTTATAATCACCCAATTACGTTGTGATGTTTGGTAGTACACAAAGTGTTCCTCCGGTAATCAGGAGTTGCATAATATCATAGTCATAGGAACATGTATAAGTCATGAAGAAAGCAATAGCAGTAAACTAAACGATCATGTGCTAAGCTAACAGAATGGGTCAAGTCAATCACATCATTCACCTAATGATGTGATCCCGTTAATCAAATGACAATTCATGTCTATGGTTTAGGAAACTCAACCATCTTTGATCAACGAGCTAGTCAAGTAGAGGCATACTAGTGACACTATGGTTGTCTATGTATTCACACATGTATTATGTTTCCCGGTTAATACAATTCAAGCATGAATAATAAACATTTATCATGATATGAGGAAATAAATAATGACTTCATTATTGCATCTAGGGCATATTTCCTTCATATATAGGCGGAAGAAATAGGTCGTTGGAGTCACGAGGGGCCCACAAGGGTGGGGGCGCGCCCTACCCCCCTGGGCGCGCCCTCTGTCCTTGTGGCCGCCTCCTAGCTTCTTTAAATTGCACTCAAAAACAGAAACTGGCACTGGGCTCTAGGTCAATAGGTTAGTCCCAAAAATAATATAAAATAGCATATTAATGCATATAAAACATCCAAAATAGATAATATAATAGCATGGAACAATCAAAAATTATAGATACGTTGGAGACTCTTGGATGTCTATCATATTAGGACTATATTTATAACCAAAGCTAATTACCATGTTGTTCAGAGACTCTCAAAATAATATAAGTGAAGCACGAGAGTTCATCAATTTCTACAAAATAAAACCACCGCCATGCTCTAAAAAGATATAAGTGAAGCACTAGAGCAATATTGCCTAGCTCAAAAGATATAAGTGAAGCACAAAGAGTATTCTAATAAATCACGATTCATGCGTGTCTCTCTAAAAAGGTGTTTACAGCAAGGCTGATTCTGGCAAACTAAAAAGCAAATACTCAAATCATACAAGACGCTCCAACCAAAACACATATCATGTGGTGATTAAAAATATAGCCTCAAGTAAAGTTACCGATAGACGAAGACGAAAGAGGGGATGCCTTCTGGGGCATCCCCAAGCTTAGGCTCTTGGTTGTCCTTGTATATTACCTTGGGGTGCCTTGGGCATCCCCAAGCTTAGGCTCTTGCCACTCCTTATTCCATAGTCCATCAACTCCTTACGCAAAACTTGAAAACTTCACAACACAAAACTCAACAGAAAATGTCATAAGCTCCGTTAGTATAAAAAAAATCACCACTTTTGGAACTATTGTGAACTCATTTTTGATTTATATTTCTGTAATATCTACTGTATTCTAACTTTTACATGGTTGATACCCCCCCCCCCTATACTAGCCATAGATTCATCAAAATAAGCAAACAACACATAGAAAACAGAATCTGTCAAAAACAGAACAGTGTGTAGCAATATGGATATTTCGAATACTTCTACAACTCCAAAAATTCTAAAAAATTAGGACAACCTAAGCAATTTTTTTATTAATCTTCTGCAAAAATAATCAAATCAAAATCACTTTTCTGTTAAAAATGAGAATTGTTTTCCTGAGTAAAAAAGTTTCTGTTTTTCAGCAAGATCAAATCAACTATCACCGTAAGCTATCCCAAAGGTCTTACTTGGCACAAAAACTAATTGAAACACAAAACCACATCTAACCAGAGGCTAAATGAATTATTTATTGCAAAAAACCAAGGATAAATATTGGGTTGTCTCCCAACAAGTGATTTTTCTTTAAAGCCTTTTATCTGGGCATTGATAATTTCAACGATGCTCACATAAAAGAGAAGAATTGAAGCACAAAGAGAGCATCATAAAACACGTGACAAAGACATCTAATTCTAACATACTTCCTATGCATAGGCATTTTATAAGCAAAAAAATTATCAAGGCAAATAAAAACTAGCATATGCAAGGAAGAAGAAAGAGACGATAGCAATCTCAACATGAAGAGAGGTAATTTAGTAACATGAAAATTTAGACAACCATATTTTCCTCTCTCATAATAATTGCATGTAGGATCATAAGCAAATTCAACAATATAGCTATCACATAACATATTCTCAACAGGATCCACATGCATGCGAAGTTGACACTCTTCCAAGATAGTGGGATTAACATTAACTAAAGTCATGACCTCTCCAAACCCACTTTTATCAAAAATTTCATAAGATTGAACATTCTCCAAATATGTGGGATCTAAAGTTGACGCTCCTCCAAACCCACTTTTGATATTATTGTTGGGGAACGTAGCAGAAATTCAAAATTTTATACGCATCACCAAGATCAATCTATGGAGTAATCTAGCAACGAGGGAAAGGGGAGTGCATCTACATACCCTTGTAGATCGCTAAGCGAAAGCGTTGCAAGAACGCGGATGAAGGAGTCGTACTCATAGCGATTCAGATCGCGGTTGATTCCGATCTAAGCGCCGAACCACGGCGCCTCCGCATTCAACACACGTACAGCCCGGGGCGTCTCCTCCTTCTTGATCCAGCAAGGGAGAGGAGAAGTTGAGGAAAACTCGACAGCACAACAGGTGATGGAGCTCGTGGTTCTCGGCAGGCTTCGCCCAAGCACTACGGAGGAGGAGGAGGTGTTGGAGGAGGGAGAGGGCTGCGCCGAGGAAGGTGCGGCTTCCCTCTCTCTCTCACTATATATAGGGAAGGGAGGAGGAGGCGCCCTAGGGAGGCGGCGGCCATAGGGGAAACCCTAGATGGGTTTTGGCGCCCTCACCCCCTTGGAAACTTGCCCCCCAAGCCGGGAGGGGTGGCTGCCCTAGGGGTGGCGCCCCCACCTCTCCAGGTTACGTGAGATGGGGTGGGAGGGCGCTCATCCCTTAATGGGCTGATGTGCCCTCTCCCTTGGCCCATAAGGCCCCCAAAGCTTGCCGGGGCCTCCAAAACCCCTTTCGGACACGCTGGTCATCACCTGGTACCCCCGGAACAATTCCGGACTCCAATATCCTTCGTCCAATATACCGATCTTCACCTCTGGACCATTCCGGAGCTCCTCGTGACGTCCGGGATCTCATCCGGGACTCCGAACAACATTCGGTAACCACGTATATCTATTCCCTATAACCCTAGCGTCATCGAACCTTAAGTGTGTAGACCCTACAGGTTCGGGAACCATGCAGACATGACCGAGACGTTCTCCGGTCAATAACCAACAGCGGGATCTGGATACCCATGTTGGCTCCCACATGTTCCACGATGATCTCATCGGATGAACCACGATGTCAAGGATTCAAGCAATCCCGTATGCAATTCCCTTTGTCTAGCGGTATTGTACTTGCCCGAGATTCGATCGTCGGTATGCCGATACCTTGTTCAATCTCGTTACCGGCAAGTCTCTTTACTCGTTCCGTAACACATCATCCCGTGATCAACCCCTTGGTCACATTGTGCACATTATGATGATGTCCTATCGAGTGGGCCCAGAGATACCTCTCCGTCAACCGGAGTGACAAATCCTAGTGTCGATTCGTGCCAACCCAACAGACACTTTCGGAGATACCCGTAGTGCACCTTTATAGCCACCCGATTCACGTTGTGATGTTTGGTACACCCAAAGCATTCCTACGGTATCCGGGAGTTGCACAGTCTCATGGTCTAAGGAAATGATACTTGACATTAGAAAATCTTTAGCATACGAACTACACGATCTTCGTGCTAGGCTTAGGATTGGGTCTTGTCCATCACATCATTCTCCTAATGATGTGATCCCGTCATCAACGACATCCAATGTCCATGGTCAGGAAACCGTAACCATCTATTGATCAACGAGCTAGTCAACTAGAGGCTTACTAGGGACATGGTGTTGTCTATGTGTCCACACATGTATCTGAGTTTCCTATCAATACAATTATAGCATGGATAATAAACGATTATCATGAACAAGGAAATATAATAATAATAACTAAGTTATTATTGCCTCTAGGGCATATTTCCAACAATTATTACAAACATTATTATCAATCCAATATTCATCATGGGGCTTAAATAAATTTCAAGATCATAAGAAGAATCACCCCAATCATGATCATTGCAACAAGTAGTAGACGTAGCAAAATTAGTATCCCCAAGCTTAAGGTTTTGCATATTATTAGTACAATTGACATTAATAGAATTTATAATAAAATCATTGAATCGTGCTTTTTATTCAAAGATCTATCATGAATCACTTCATAAAGTACTTCATTAAAATTTTCAGATTCACGAATTTCAAGCAAAACTTCATAAAGATAATATAGTGCACAAAACTAACTAGCAATTGGTTCATCATAATTGGATCTCTTAAAAAGACTGGCAAGTGGATGAGGATCCATAGATCTTAGGTTCTCTGATTTTCAATAAATACGCAATTATTTCAACCAAACGAACAAATGAGCCAAATAAGACATCAAGGCAAACGAAAAGACGATCGGAAGAAGGGCAAAGAAAAGGCAAATCTTTTCGAAAATCGTTTTAGAAGTGGGGGAGAGGAAAACGAGAGGCGAATGGCGAATAATGTAAGGCAAAAGATGAGAGTTTATGATGGGCACTTGGTATGTCTTGACTTGGCGTAGATCTCCTCGGCAACGGCGCCAGAAATTCTTCCTGCTACTTCTTGAGCTTGTGTTGGATTTTCCCTTGAAGAGGAAAGGGTGATGCAGCAAAGTAGAGTAAGTATTTCCCTCAGTTTTGAGAACCAAGGTATCAATGAAGTAGGAGACAACGAACAAGTCACCGAATACCTGCACAAATAGTCAACAACTTGCACCCAACACGATAAAGGGGTTGTCAATCCCTTCGCGGTTACTTGCAAAAAGTGAGATCTAATAGAGATACATAAACGATAAAGTAAATATTTTTGGTATTTTTGGTTCATAGATCGGAAAGTAAAATATTGCAAAGGAAGTAAATCAGGAACTAAAATTGTAGATCGGAAACTTATATGATGGAAAATAGACCCGGGGGCCATAGGTTTCACTAGAGGCTTCTCTCAAGATAGAAAATGTTACGGTGGGTGAACAAATTACTGCCGAGCAATTGATAGAAAAGCGCAAAGTTATGATGATATCTAAGGCAATGATCATAAATATAGGCATCACGTCCGAGTCAAGTAGACCAACTCCTGCCTGCATCTACTACTATTACTCCACACATCGACCGACTCCTGCCTGCATCTAGAGTATTAAGTTCATGAAGAACAGAGTAACGCATTAAGTAAGATGACTTGATGTAGAGGAATAAACTCAAGAAATATGATGTAAACCCCATCTTTTTATCTGATGGCAACAATACAATACATGCCTTGCCTCCCATACTATCACTGGGAAAGGACGCCGCAAGATTGAACCCAAAGCTAAGCACTTCTCCCATTGCAAGAAAAACCAATTGTTGGCCAAACCAAATCGACAGTTCGAAGAGACTTGCAAAGATATCAAATCATGCATATAAGAATTCAGAGAAGATTCAAATAATATTCATAGATAAGTTGATCATAAATCCAAAATTCATCGGACCTCGGCAAACACACCGTAAAAAAACTATTATATCGAATAGATCTCCAAGAACATTGAGGAGAACATGGTATTGAGAATCAAAGAGAGAGAAGAAGTCGTCTAGCTACTAGCTACGGACCCATAGGTCTATGGTAAACTACTCATGCTTCATCGGAAGGGCAATGGTGTTGATGTAGAAGCCCTCTGTGACTGAATCCCCCTCCGGCAGGACACCGGAAAAGGCCCCTAGATGGGCTCTCACGAGTACAGAAGGTTGCGGCGGTGGAAAAGTGTTTTCGTGGCTCTCTTGGTTGGTTTTGGGATATATGAGAATATATAGGCGGAAGAAATAGGTCAGTAGAGTCATGAGGGGGCCACAAGGGTGGGGGCGCGCCCTACCCTCTTGGGCGCGCCCTCCGTCCTTGTGGTCGCCTCGTGGCTTCTCTGACTTGCACTCCAAGTCCTCTGGATGTCTTCTGGTCCAAGAAAAATCATCGCGAAAGTTTTATTCTGTTTTGACTCCGTTTGGTTTTCCTTTTCTGCGAAACTCTAAAACAAGGAAAAAAACAGAATCTGGCACTGGGCTCTAGGTTCATAGGTTAGTCCCAAAAATAATGTAAAATAGCATATTAATGCATATAAAACATCCAAAATGGATAATATAATAGCATGGAACAATCAAAAATTATAGATACGTTGGAGACGTATCACGCCCCTACGGCGCCAGTATTCTTCTCCGGCTCTTAAAATGTAGCGACCCGACCTCAGACGGTCAAGCCTCTGTGTTGGTGTGCCATCCCTGGATCAGTATGCTGGCACACACTGTACATCAATGTATATATCAAAGTGCAATCACATGTATAATTAACGTAAAACTGATATATACCTCATAATTCACAATGAAACAAATAGTCGGTGTGGAGTCCCATCAACGCCATCGGCGAGTTGAGTGTAGACCGTAACCACTGTATCGTAACTCTTACTCGTCGAGGAAATATCGCAACATGATACGTTGCAGCCGTGTGAAATCATTACATAGAATGTACCGGCAAGATCACACTAAGAGAAAGCAGGATGATAAACTATACTATATCTAGTATGGCTTTGTGGCTCACGTATGCGAGTTTTGTTTATGCGTAAAAGCTGGTTTATTTTCCCTACATCAAAGGAATAAATGAAGTCCGTACTATGGAGTTTTCTATCATGACATGGTTCCGCCAACCGATGTCTCATAGCCCAAAATCATCATAAGTTGCCCACAATTAAGTTATCAGTCCGGTGTTGAGAGTTAGAGATAGATCCAAGTCCCGATGCTCAAGTTGTCCGTAACGGGGACCACGGCTAATCGATTAGGTTTAAACCCTCTGCAGAGGTTTGTACACTTTACCCGCAAGATTCGATCCCTCTTTTTACGTTCTCGCACTTGAGGGTGTTTGAGAACAAGATGACCGAAACATGGTCTTCGAAGAGTTCCCACGACCCTTTGTCCGGTGCCCATCCAATCCTACCGTAGTTCTACATCTGCTAGCACCGTCCTAGCAGTCACAACTAAGGTCAACCAAGCGAGCCCATAGTGACTTGCGGTTGCAGGTAAGCTTCCGGGCATGAAGTATTCTTCCGTCTCTTTGAGTCTGGGTGAAGCTTTCCGCAAGATGTCATGGCTCTTCTCCATGCATCCCGGCCAACCACTTTGGATTCTCAGGTGCCGATCAACCGTCCTTCACCCAGTAGTGCGTATTGAATTCTTGTCTCGAATCTTGAAGTCTTGAGGCCTTGAAGATGCAGTCCTTGCAGATTCCATCATGGAGTTGTCATCATTGACGTAGATCCTCCATTCTCACACCACTCCTGTGCACTTATACCAACCCCGTCTACTATAGCGTAGCATTAAAATAAATAACGTCCCGGGCTTGGTAACAGGGTGATGGGTTCCTACCTCATGCATACTACTCAACTACAAGGATTCAATGTCACTCTTTGGAGGGATTGTTGCGAAGATGACACTAGATGCAATAAAACTCATAGGTATGAAAAGCATGGTCAAAGTGAACTTGCACGGTAAGTTGATGAAGACAACAACACTCTCGAATAATGACTTGGTAGAACTATTAGTCACTCCGTTGAAAATCTATATAGTCATAGCATTCATATAAGCAAACATCCTAGCAAACAATTCTAACGCTCATAATAAAACCAACAAATAAAAATGCAAATCAAGGGACACCAAATAAAAACAAAGGAAAACTACACAACAAAACTACCAAAAAAACTCAGAGAAAACAAATCAAGGTTTTCACCACATCAAGCATCAACTAAGAAATAGTTTTACACAACTAAAACTTTTCTTAACAGAACCTAAGCATGGGTTTTGCTAACTAACAGAAGGAAAACATCATGCAAACTAGGAGCAAAAAGAATCACATCAAAAACTATTATAGAACTCCTATTATGCCTATAACCATTCTAGCAAGAAAAAATAAAATAAAAATTTTATTTATTGTAAATAAAAGTTCATGTTCTTAAACTACAGAAACTAGTCTAAAATAAACTATGACATAGGTAAAATAAAATTATTTACTGAACAAAACAATAGGAAAACAGTAGCTAGTTAAATAAATAAGAAACACATGATTTTGATTAAAACTATTTTTTTATTAAATCTAAAATACCCAAATAAATCCCTACGGTTAGGCAAGGTCAAAACAAAGTAGTGACAAAAAGAATCACTAAAATAAAATAATCCTAACTCATTTTATAGCAGAATTACTAATCTGTCAAAAACTAAAATAAAACAATTTCTAATAATTTAAACATGGCCAAACATATTTTCTACAGAAACTACAACAAATTTGCAAACTAACAAAAAAGAATAAACTAAAAATATTAAGTAACCTAAAAGATATGGATTTTACAAAACTGAAACTATTAAGTTAAAACAGAAACGAAAAATAAAACTAAAAGAAAAAGCTGGCGCTAACGGGCCTATCTAACGCTCGGGCGACAAATAACTAAAACGCGCTCGCGGCTAACAGGAAATAAACTGATCGGGCCGGTCTAACTAAACCACTAACTAAACCAAAATAAAAACCGTAACTAAAACCGGATCTTTAAAATAAACCATACCCCTTCGGGGGATCTAATCTAAAGCGTCGATTTCTGATCGGACGGTGGCGGGAAGTTCAGCGACTCACCGCGGTGGCGGCGATAAGCGGCAGTCGGCGGCTCGAGGCGAAGATGGTGCGGTGGCTCCGGTGGTCGGGAAGGCGGCGGAGGCGTCCGGCGAGTCTTGTGAACAAGGAGCTCGGGGTGGAGTAGTTGGAGCTGGGCGGCGAAGGCAAGCGGTGGGGCGGCAATGGCCAGGTGAGGCTCGGGTTCATGAGAATCATGAGCGAGGGGAGAGGGTTTGGGGTCGGGGAGGCGGAGCAGGGGTGAGGGGTATTTATAAGGGGGACCGGCTTGGAGGAGGCGGATCGGGGAGGATCCGGAGTCTCCGTGGTCTTGTGTGGTGGTTTCGGCGTGGGCGGCGTGGGCGAGGAAAGGGACGAGGTGGGGTCAGGCGTCGGCGAGAGAGAGAGGGTGGCGACAGGCGACCGATCGGGAGGGATTGGCTGTGGCTCGAGGCGTGGGCAGCTCGGTATTGGTGATCTGAGGTGGGCTGCGCTTTGGTGGAGTGCCTCGGCGGTGTTTGGGCAGTTAGCTGGCGCTGAGGTTTTCTATTTTTTTGAATTTAGGGAGAGGGGGAATATATATAATATATATATTTTTTTATATAGGACATATATATATCAAAATTTTCAGAAAAATATATCCTACACGATGAACTTTATTCCAGCTTCAAATAAAATACACAAAAATTCAAATAAAACAAAGAGTGTTTCTGCTCTAATAAAATCCAATAAAAATCATTTTAAAAATACCAAGATGATTTCAAAATTATTTTCTCCTAATTTTCCATTGAAGGGAATCATTTTACCCTTATTTATATTTATTTATTTTTAGGAGAAAAATAATTTGAATAAAATCAAATAATTCCAAATTTGAAAGGGAGTTTCAAAATACTTTCAAATGATTTTCAATTTGATTCTTTTTAACCTCCAACTCATATTTCGTATCATTTAAGAAGTCATTTTATCTTCTCTCATGAAAATCATTGAGTTGCATAAAGTTTCTAAAATTTGAAATATTCTTCAGATGGAACTCAAATCTTTTCAAAACCCTTTTCATTTATTTAAATGGAAGAGTCATATCATCTTCACTCTAGGGTTTTGTGATGAAATGAATTTGAATTCATGGAGATCATAAATGCAAGGTGGAAGTTTGGGAAAAATCATTTCATTCCCTCTCATTCAACTTTCAGAAAGATTCAAATTTCACTCAATTTCACACAAGCAATCACTCAACAATCAAACAAACAATCAGAATTTTTTATTTAATATAACATTCCAAAATTTAGAATTTTGGGATGTTACAAATCTACCACACTTAAAATGAATCTCGTCCTCGAGATTGAAGAAACTAACAAGAAAAGGTTAGGGTTTGGGGTCTTCCAGCAATTCCGTCGATCGGAATGGTCTAGTGTGCTACCACACTTAAAGAAGGGTTATGGTTCGACAAAATTCATGCACTTCATCCTTAGGGTTGGCGGTGTCGATCTTCTCATATCTTGATTGTGAATCCTTCTTGATACTCTTTCGGTAGGGCATAACCCTTTCCACAATATCATGTGTCATTTCATCATGGTAAGGTTCTTCCAGAGGCTGGGTCTTCATCTCGGCGGGTATGTCGCCAATACTAAACAACTATCGAAAATCTCATGGTGGTCGACAATTCATGGTTTCTCCTGCAGGAAAATGGTCGGGGTTGGATCTCACCGTATATTCTACGATTGGCATCGGTTGCCTGTAAGGGTTCCATCGCCCTACCATTCTATGGTTTTATGGCTTGGCGTGTCGACACTCTTCTAAGGTTTTCAAGGCTCTCTGATTTTCCATCAACATATGATAGTTCATGATAGAAGTCTCCGGTATGGGGGCCAATCCATCCCGTACTTGAACCATTACTACATATGCAGACATCGAATCACGTATTCTATCACTTGGGCATACTCCTTTCAAACGGTGGAGGTGTACCTCCACATACCAAAGTTCCACTCCCTTTTGCATGAAGGGGTAGCCTTTGTAGACTGCATCTCCTTCAAGGTGAATATGCTTCATCATGTCCTTCAGGATCTTGGGTAATCATGATCACTTGTCGGGGTCATGATCGTTTCCGGACCTTTAAGGAAAGACTCATAAAGGGTTGTCATCTGCATGTGTAGGATAAGAGTACTTTCGGAACAAAGAATGTATCTCCATGGGGAAATTGCAATTGTCTCCGAGAAAAGTTTGGTGTTCAGTTGTCCATGGTTTCCAAGATTTGAAGTCTGGTTGAGATAGAAAGAGAAGCAAATACCCACCCATCAACAAAAGAATCCTAGCTCAAAAGTACCGTTTGTAATGGGCCGTTCTACTATGGTTTCGTTTCTAAGTCCTCATTTCTTGGTCTTCAATGCTCGGGAGTTTCCAATTCCTGATGCTTTTCCCATATGAAGGCCTTCTACCATTCTTCCGTAACTTACGTCTCTCAAGGTTGACATAACCAGCCTACGAATATCGCATCTATCCAACCATTCAATAAACACAGAAAATAATAGCAACCAAGCATTTATTCAATTAATTCTTTAGTATCGCCACCCACATAAGTTGGTATGGTCAGATACTTAAATCGAGAAAGCGTTCATCTTTATTTCTCTCATGGTGGGCTACTACTAAGCTAATTTACCGGGAACTTGATCATTGTCCCCATTGGGGCTTCTTACGTAATGGACTTAATCTCCTCCAATTTTTACGCTAGATTTTCCCTGTCGATCACGGAGTTTCTTGTGACGACCTGTATGTCCTGAAGTTGTTCCTTGAGCTTACGGATCTCAACGTCCTTGGCATGAGACATGGTCCTGCTGTTTTCAGTTCTGGCGCATTCTCGGGATCTCGAGGTTCTCCTCCTCCAGGTTGTTTACCTTCAGTCTCTGAGTCTCAACTTCTTCTCATAGTGCTTCATTGTCAAATAGGGCCTCCAGGAGGTCCATCTGAAGATTCTTGATGTATTGTTCTAGATCCTGATTGTACACTAACAGTGGGGAGAACTTCATCTTTTGCACTTCCGTCAAGGCAATAGTTGCTCCATCAAACTTCTGCCATCCAATCCTTCCAAAGAAGTGTGGGTTTAGTGCAACACGATGACGATAGCATAAGCGTGCAATAGCATCATGGACGGCAGTGTTGATGCCCATATCACAGTCACCATTTATGGTGCCGAAGCTGATGTCTGCAGTCTTGGGGTCTTCTTTACGGCCAAAAACTTGGGTCTTGACTCCCCATGATCTAGACTTCCTCTTAGTTGCCTTGATCTCAGGTATCGGTAACTTCAGCAGCCTGACTAGCTCCACAAGGAAGGGGCCTCCAAGAACCTTCTCGTAGTGTTCTCTTTTGTTCGAATGTAGTTCTCCATCTATAGTTTGAAATAAGGAAGGTTCAATAAAAGGAATCAGGTGTTACGAGGTAGTAACAAAAACAAAGGTCGTTCTGTTGGGGTCTTCATATTACTAAGTCATTTCCTAGGGTCACGTCCCTCGGTCAACATGTGCTCACGATACCATATACATGGCGACCCGACCTCGAGATGGTCAAGCCTTTGTGTTCTTTGTGCCATCCACAGATCGATATCTTTGCTTTTACAGTACATCAATGTATATATCAAAGTGCAATCACATGTATAATTAACGTAAAACTGATATATACCTCATAATTCACAATGAAACAAATAGTCGGTGTGGAGTCCCATCAACGCCATCGGCGGGTTGAGTGTGAACCGTAACCACTGTATCGTAACTCTTACTGCGTCGAGGAAATATACGCAACATGATACGTTGCAGCCGTGTAAATCGATTACATAGAATGTAAGCAAGATCACACTAAGAAAGCAGATGATAAACTATACTATATGCGGTATGGCTTTGTGGCTACGTATGCGAGTTTTGTTTGCGTAAAAGCTGGTTTATTTTCCCTACATCAAAGGAATAAATGAAGTCCGTACTATGGAGTTTTCTATCATGACATGGTTCCATAACCGATGTCTCATAGCCCAAAATCATCATAAGTTGCCCACAATTAAGTTATCGATCCGGTGTTGAGAGTTCGAGACAGATCCAAGTCGATGCTCAAGTTGTCCGTAACGAGGGACACGTCTAATCGATTAGGTTTAAACCCTCTGCGGAGGTTTAAACCTGTCGATAACCGTGATTCTGGACATCTGAACTGGACCTATCTCAACTCTCAGTGAAAACTTTGAGAACCACAATTAATATTCTGTCAGTATAAATAACAGGACTTGGTTTTCAAGGGCATAACGGAGTGCCCACTCACTTTCTGCCAAAGGCCTAGCATCAGCTTGTAAATCCATAGCCGCTATCTCCTCCACTAGCCTAGCCCTCTCTTTCTTGGCTGCACTGCCATGGTTGGCACCCCACCCTCTAAGAGAAGTGCACAGTGCCGCGGCCGCCACCGTCCAGAACTCGGCTGGATCCCGTTGGAACCCAAGCTGTGAAATAATAGCCGCCCAGTGCTCCTGCACCATGGGTTCAAAGCCCTGTGCCTCGAACCAGGCCGTTTCGAAATAAAACTCCGCACGGAATCCTCTTCGGAGGAGAAGATAAGGGGGAGGTGGTCATAGCCAATCCGTGTCCCCGCCACCAGGGAACAGAGAGGGAAAAGCACCTCCCATTCTGGATTAAAGAACACCCCTATCAAGGACGATGTGAACTGGACGCAATTGTTTATTAGTCCAGGTATATCTTGCTCTCGTGCGTGCTGCCTCGCGCAGAGCCCCGACTGCAATCGTATTGTTGAACATGTTCTCCCGAGCGCAGTCCATGTTGTCGGTTGTTCTTGTCTGCACCCGAGCGGATCAAGTTGAAATCCCCTCCCACAATGAGAGGCATGAGGAGCGCTCGTTTGTTCCTTACCAAACTAAGCAGCTCGGCGAGCAAAATCAGCTGACCTAGCATGATCTGCCGGTCCATAAATGGACACCACCACCCAAATCCTACCAGAGACACGATGCTTAATCGTAGCTGCAATAAAAAACACACCCTGCTCCCATAAGATTACATCACAAATATCACGATTAGAACCCAATAATAAGCCACCAGAAAGGCCAGAGGACGGCACCCATTGCCACTCGAATCATTGTAACGGGTCTAGCACACGAAGATCTCTGAAAGTAAAGTCAGATTTAATCGTCTCTTGCAAGGCCACAACATCAATGCGCTCTTTGGCCATATACTCTCGGATCTGCGTACGTCGCCCCAAGTGTCCGCAACCGTGAATATTCCAAAACAAATATTTTATTAAATAATGCGATTTCGGAGGCGAACTCCTCTAGAGCTCACCGCTTTTGCCACTCGCTTCCTAGCTGGGGCACGACTGGAAGAAGGAAGGACAGAGGCATCCCTCTCCTCTATTTCCTCTTCGGGCACGGAACCTGCAACAGCTCTTGTTGTTGCCAAGGAACCATCGGCAGTAGTAGCGCATCTGGCCGCCACCTCTGCCAGCAAGACATGGGCCTCTTCCCACGCACGAACCAGGGAATTGACTACATTACTAGCCGTGACCGCCACACCACTATCGCTTAAAATAGAGGCCAGATGATCGTCGGAACAAGAATTTAAGATACGGAAGGATGGGAGAGGATTACCTGAGGTCTCCAAGTTCTTGTCAGCGAGGCGGAGTTTGGCGCTCTCCAAGGACGACATGTCGCCCAGCTCGGCCTTAGCTCGAGCGCTGGCCGCCCGCGGCTCCACTTGGGTCGCCTTGGATCTCTTGGCCTTGGCACCAGTCCTCGCCGCTACCCGCTCCACACCCAACTCCCCGCGCAACACTGTCGAGGGCACCGGCTTCCTTGCTGTCATCTCTTTGGCCGCTGGCTTCCTCCCCGCCGTATTCTTGGGCGGTCTGCTGATACGTCTCCAATGGATCTATAATTTTTGATTGCTCCATGCTATATTATCTACTGTTTTGGACCATATTGGGCTTTATTTTCCACTTTTATATTACTTTTGGGACTAACCTATTAACCGGAGGCCCAGCCCAGAATTGATGTTTTTGCCTATTTGAGTTTCAAGAAAGCGGAATATCAAACGGAGTCCAAGCGGAATGAAACCTTCCGAACGCGATTTTCTCACCGAACATGATCCAGGAGACTTGGACCCCCCGTCAAGAAAGCCAGGAGGTGGCCACGAGGGTGGGGGCGCGCCCTACCCCCAAGGGCGCGCCCCCTGCCTCGTGGGCCCCCCGTTGCTCCACCGATATACTCCTTCCTCCTATATATACCTACGTACCCCCGAACGATCAGATACGGAGCCAAAAACCTAATTCCACCGCCGCAAATTTCTGTATCCATGAGATCCCATCTTGGGGCCTGTTTCGGAGCTCCGCCGGAAGGGGAATCCACCATGGAGGGCTTCTACATCATCACCATAGCCCCTCCGATGAAGTGTGAGTAGTTTACCTCAGACCTTCGGGTCCATAGTTAGTAGCTAGATGGCTTCTTCTCTCTTTTTGGATCTCAATACAATGTTCTCCCCTCTCTCGTGGAGATCTATTCGATGTAATCTTCTTTTTGCGGTGTGTTTGTTGAGACCGATGAATTGTGGGTTTATGATCAAGATTATCTATGAGCAATATTTGAATCTTTTCTGAATTCCTTTATGTATGATTGGTTATCTTTGCAAGTCTCTTTGAATTATCCGTTTGGTTTGGCCAACAAGGTAGTTCTTGCAATGGGGAAGTGCTTAGCTTTGGGTTCAATCTTGCGGTGTCCTTTCCCGATGTGAGGGCAGCAAGGCACGTATTGTATTGTTGCCATCGAGGATAACAAGATGGGGTTTTCATCATATTGCATGAATTTATCCCTCTACATCATGTCATCTTGCTTAAGGCGTTACTCTGTTTTCATTAACTTAATACTCTAGATGCATGCTGGATAGCGGTCGATGAGTGGAGTAATAGTAGTAGATGCAGGCAGGAGTCGGTCTACTTGTCTCGGGCGTGATGCCTATATACATGATCATACCTAGATACTCTCATAACTATGCTCAATTCTGTCAATTGCTCAACAGTAATTCGTTCACCCACCGTAAAATACGTATGCTCTTGAGAGAAGCCACTAGTGAAATCTATGGCCCCCGGGTCTATTCTCTATCATATTAATCTTCCATCACTTTATTATTGCTTTGCTTTTTTACTTTGCCTTTTATTTTACTTTGCATCTTTATACCAAAAATACCAAAAATATTATCTATCATCTCTCTATCATATTAATCTTCCATCACTTTATTATTGCTTTGCTTTTTTACTTTGCCTTTTATTTTACTTTGCATCTTTATACCAAAAAAATTATTTATCATCTCTATCAGATCTCACTCTCGTAAGTGACCGTGAAGGGATTGACAACCCCTAATCGTGTTGGTTGCGTGGAGCTATTTGTTTTGTGTAGGTACGAGGGACTCGCGCATGGCCTCCTACTGGATTTATACCTTGGTTCTCAAAAACTGAGGGAAATACTTACGCTACTTTGTTGCATTATGCTCTCCTCTTCGGGGAAATCCGACGCAAGCACAAGAGTTAGCGAGAAGAAATTCTGGCGCCGTTGCCGGGGAGTCTACACAAAAGTCAACATACCAAGTACCCATCACAATCCCTTATCTCTCGCATTACATTATTTGCCATTTGCCTCTCGTTTTCCTCTCCCCCTCTTCACCCTTGTCGTTTTATTCGCCCTCTCTTTTCCGTTTGCCTTTTTTTCGCTTGCTTTTTGTTTGCTTGTGTGTTGGTTGCTTGCTTGTCACGATGGCTCAAGATAATACCAAATTGTGTGACTTTACCAATACCCACAATAATGATTTCCTTAGCACCCCGATTGCTCCTCTTGCCAATACTGAATCTTGTGAAATCAATACTGCTTTATTGAATCTTGTTATGAAAGATCAATTCGCCGGCCTTCCTAGTGAAGATGTTGCTACTCATCTAAATAGCTTCGTTGATTTATGTGATATGCAAAAGAAGAGGGATGTTGACAATGATGTTGTTAAATTGAAGCTATTTCCTTTTTCGCTTAGAGATCCTGCTAAAGCTTGGTTTTCATCTTTGCCTAAAAATAGTATTGATTCTTGGAACAAGTGCAAAGATGCTTTTATCTCTAAGTATTTTCCTCCGCTAAGATCATCTCTCTTAGAAACGATATTATGAACTTTAACCAACTTGATCATGAACATGTTGCACAAGCTTGGGAGAGGATGAAATTAATGATACGTAATTGCCCTACTCATGGTTTGAATTTGTGGATGATTATACAAAATTATGCCAGATTGAATTTTGCTTCTAGAAACCTTTTAGATTCGGTCGCGGGAGGCACTTCTACGGAAATCACTTTAGGAGATTCTACTAAACTCCTAGATAATATTGTGGTTAATTATTCTCAATGGCACACTGAAAGATCTACTAATAAAAAAGTGCATGCGATAGAAGAAATCAATGTTTTGATTGGAAAGATGGATGAACTTATGAAATTATTTGCTACTAAGAGTGTTTCTTCTGATCCTAATGATATGCCTTTGTCTACTTTGATTGAGAATAACAATGAATCTGTGGATGTGAATTCTGTTGGTAGGAATAATTTTGGTAACAACGCGTATAGAGGGAACTTTAATCCTACGCCTTATCCTAGTAATGCTTCTAATAATTATGGAAATTCCTACAACAACTTATGGAAATTTTAACAAGATTCCCTCTGAATTTGAGACTAGTGTTAAAGAGTTTATGAATTCACAAAAGAATTTTAATGCTTTGCTTGAGGAAAAATTGCTTAAAGTTGATGAATTGGCTAGGAACGTTGATAGAATTTCTCTTGATGTTGATTCTTTAAAGCTTAGATCTATTCCTCCTAAGCATGATATCAATGAGTCTCTCAAAGCTATGAGAATTTCCATTGATGAGTGCAAGGAAAGAACCGCTAGGATGCGTGCTATGAAAGATGCCTTTATTAAAGCGTGTTCTTCCAATTTCCATGAAAATAAAGATGAAGATCTAAAAGTTATTGATGTATCCCCTATTAAATCTTTGTTTTTAATATGAATCTTGATAAATATGAGACTAGATATGATCCATCTTTACCTAGAAGGTGTTTCAAAAATTCGGAGTTTTTAGATCTTGATGCTAAAATCGATAGAAGTGGGATTGAAGAAATCAAAACCCTAGATGTTGCTAAACCCACTATTTTGGATTTCAAGGAATTTAATTATGAAAGCTGCTCTTTAATTGATTGTATCTCCTTGTTGCAATCCGTGCTAAATTCTCCTCATGCTTATAGTCAAAATAAAGCGTTTACTAAACATATCGTTGATGCCTTGATGCAATCTTATGAGGAAAAACTTGAGTTGGAAGTTTCGATCCCTAGAAAACTTTATGATGAGTGGGAACTAACTATTAAAATTAAGATTAAGGATCATGAATTTTATGCTTTATGTGATTTGGGTGCTAGTGTTTCCACTATTCCCAAAACTTTGTGCGATTTGCTAGATTTCCATGATTTTGATGATTGCTCTCTAAACTTGCACCTTGCGGATTCCACTATTAAGAAACCTATGGGAAGAATTAATGATGTTCTTATTGTTGCAAATATGAATTATGTGCCCATAGATTTTATCGTTCTTGATATAGATTGCAATCCTTCATGTCCTCTTATTCTTGGTAGACCTTTCCTTAGAACGATTGGTGCAATTATTGATATGAAGGAAGGGAATATTAGATTCCAATTTCCATTAAGGAAAGGCATGGAACACTTCCCTAGAAATAAAATAAAATTACCATATGAATCTATCATGAGAGCTACCTATGGTTTGCCTACCAAAGATGGCAATATCTAAATCTATCCTTGCTTTTATGCCTAGCTAAGGGCGTTAAACGATAGCGCTTGTTTGGAGGCAACCCAATTTTATTTTTTATTTTTTTTGTTTTTTATTCTGTTTAGGAATAAATAATCCATCTACCTTATGTTTAGATGTGGTTTTATGTTTTAGTTAGTGTTTGTGCCAAGTTAAAACTATAGGATCTTCTTGGATGATACTTATTTGATCTTGCTGTAATTTCCAGAAACTTTCGGTTCACGAAAACAATTCTTAAAAATCACCAGAACGCGATAAAATAGTGATTCTAATTGCTACTGATCAATAAACAAATTGCCTAGTTTGTCCTATTTTGTCTGAAGTTTTGGACTTCCAGAAGTTTGTGGTAGTTACAGATTACTTCAGACTATTCTGTTTTTGACAGATTCTGTTTTTTGTGTGTTGTTTGCTTATTTTGATGAATCTATGGCTAGTAAAATAGTTTATAATCCATAGTGAAGTTGGAATACAGTAGGTTTAACACCAATATAAATAAAGAATGAGTTCATTACAGTACCTTTAAGTGGTCTTTTGTTTTCTTTCGCTAACGGAGCTCATGAGATTTCTGTTGAGTTTTGTGTTGTGAAGTTTTCAAGTTTTGGGTGAAATATTTTGATGGATTATGGAACAAGGAGTGGAAAGAGCCTAAGCTTGGGGATGCCCATGGCTCCCCCAAGATAATCTAAGGACACCAAAAATTCAAAGCTTGGGGATGCCGGAAGGCATCCCCTCTTTAAATCTACTTCCATCGGTAACTTTACTTGGAGCTATATCTTTATTCACCACATGATATGTGTTTCGCTTGGAGCGTCTTGTATTATTTGAGTCTTTGCTTTTTAGTTTACCACAATCATCCTTGCTGTACACACCTTTTTAGAGAGCCATACATGATTTGGAATTTGTTAGAATACTCTATGTGCTTCACTTATATCTTTTAGAGCACGGTGGTGGATTTGTTTTATAGAAACCATTGATCTCTCATGCTTCACTTAGATTATTTTGAGAGTCTTAAATAGCATGGTAATTTGCTTAAACAATCCTAGTATGCTTGGTGTTCAAGATTTGTAAAACATTCTTTTGAGTGCGTTGAATACTAAGAAAAGTTTGATGCTTGATAATTGTTTTGAGATATGAAGATGGTGATATTAGAGTTATGCTAGTTGAGTAGTTGTGAATTTGAGAAATACTTGTCTTATAGTTTGTGATTCCCGTAGCATGCACGTATGCTGAACCGTTATGTGATGAAGTCGGAGCATGATTTATTTATTGGTTGTCTTCCTTATGAGTGGCGGTCGGGGCCGAGCGATGGTCTTTTCCTACCAATCTATCCCCCTAGGAGCATGCGCGTAATACTTTGCTTTGATAACTTATAGATTTTTGCAATAAGTATATGAGTTCTTTATGACTAATGTTGAGTCCATGGATTATACGCACTTTTCTCATCCTTCCACCATTGCTAGCCTCTCTAATATCGCGCACTTTTCGCCGGTATCATACACCCACCATATACCTTCCTCAAAACAGCCACCATACCTACCTATTATAGCATTTCCATGGCCATTCCGAGATATATTGCCATGCAACTTTCCACTGTTCCGTTTATTATGACACGCTCCATCATTGTCATATTGCTTAGCATGATCATGTAGTTGACATCGTATTTGCGGCAAAGCCACCGTTCATAATTCTTTCATACATGTCACTCATGAATCATTTCATATCCCGGTACACCGCTGGAGGCATACACATAGAGTCATATTTTGTTCTAAGTATCGAGTTGTAATTGTTGAGTTCTAAGAAAAATAAAAGTGTGATGATCATCATTTTTAGAGCATTGTCCCAAGTGAGGAAAGGATGATGGAGACTATGATTCCCCCATAAGTCGGGATGAGACTCCGGACAAAAAATAAATAAAAAGAAAAAGAAAAGAAAAGAGGCCATAAAAAAGAGAAAAGGCCCAAATAAAAAAATGATAGAAAAAGAGAGAAGGGACAATGTTACTATCCTTTTACCACACTTGTGCTTCAAAGTAGCACCATGATCTTCATGATAGAGAGTCTCTCATTTTGTCACCTTCATATACTAGTGGGAATTTTTCATTATAGAACTTGGCTTGTATATTCCAATGATGGGCTTCCTCAAATTGCCCTAGGTCTTCATGAGCAAGCGAGTTGGATGCACACCCACTTAGTTTATTTTGTTGAGCTTTCATATACTTATAGCTCTACTGCATCCGTTGCATGGCAATCCCTACTCACTCACATTGATATCTATTAATGGGCATCTCCATAGTCCGTTGATACACCTAGTTGATGTGAGACTATCTTCCCCTCTTTTTGTCTTCTCCACAACCACCATTCTATTCCACATATAGTGCTATATCCATGGCTCACGCTCATGTATTGCGCGAAGATTGAAAAAGTTTTGAGAATGTCAAAAGTATGAAACAATTACTTGGCTTGTCATCGGGGTTGTGCATGATTTAAATACTTTGTGTGGTGAAGATAGAGCATAGCCAGACTATATGATTTTGTAGGGATAACTTTCTTTGGCCATGTTATCTTGAGAAGACATGATTGCTTTGCTAGTATGCTTGAAGTATTATTCTTTTTATGTCAATATTAAACTTTTGTCTTGAATCTTTTGAATCTGAATATTCATACCACAATTAAGAAGAATTACATTGGAATTATGCCAAGTAGCACTCCGCATCAAAAAATATCTTTTTATCATTTACCTACTCGAGGACGAGCAGGAATTAAGCTTGGGGATGCCTGATACGTCTCCAACGTATCTACAATTTTTTATTGCTCCATGCTATATTATCTACTGTTTTGGACCATATTGGGATTTATTTTCCACTTTTATATTATTTTTGGGACTAACCTATTAACCGGAGGCCCAGCCGAAATTGATGTTTTTTGCCTATTTGAGTTTCAAGAAACGGAATATCAAACGGAGTTCAAACGGAATGAAACCTTCGAGAACGCGATTTTCTCACCGAACATGATCCAGGAGACTTGGAACCCCGTCAAGAAAGCCAGGAGGTGGCCACGAGGGTGGGGGGCGCGCCCTACCCCCCAGGGCGCGCCCCCTGCCTCGTGGGCCCCCCATTGCTCCACCGACGTACTCCTTCCTCCTATATATATCTACGTACCCCCGAACGATCAGATATGGAGCCAAAAACCTAATTCCACCGCCGCAACTTTCTGTATCCACGAGATCCCATCTTGGGGCTGTTAGGAGCTCCGCCGGAAGGGGAATCCACCATGGAGGGCTTCTACATCATCACCATAGCCCCTCTGATGAAGTGTGATAGTTTACCTCAGACCTTCGGGTCCATAGTTAGTAGCTAGATGGCTACTTCTCTCATTTTGGATCTCAATACAATGTTCTCCCCCTCTCTCCTGGAGATCTATTCGATGTAATCTTCTTTTTGCGGTGTGTTTGTTGAGACCGATGAATTGTGGGTTTATGATCAAGATTATCTATGAGCAATATTTGAATCTTTTCTGAATTCATTTATGTATGATTGGTTATCTTTGCAAGTCTCTTCGAATTATCCGTTTGGTTTGGCCAACAAGGTAGTTCTTGCAATGGGGAAGTGCTTAGCTTTGGGTTCAATCTTGTGGTGTCCTTTCCCAGTGACAGAAGGGGCAGCAAGGCACGTATTGTATTGTTGCCATCGAGGATAACAAGATGGGGTTTTCATCATATTGCATGAATTTATCCCTCTACATCATGTCATCTTGCTTAAGGCGTTACTCTGTTTTATTAACTTAATACTCTAGATGCATGATGGGAAGCGGTCGATGAGTGGAGTAATAGTAGTAGATGCAGGCAGGAGTCGGTCTACTTGTCTCGGACGTGATGCCTATATACATGATCATACCTAGATACTCTCATAACTATGCTCAATTCTGTCAGTTGCTCAACAGTAATTCGTTCACCCACCGTAAAATACTTATGCTCTTGAGAGAAGCCACTAGTGAAATCTATGGCCCCCCGGGTCTATTCTCTATCATATTAATCTTCCATCAGTTTATTATTGCCTTGCTTTTTACTTTGCCTTTTATTTTACTTTGCATCTTTATACCAAAAATACCTAAAATATTATCTATCATCTCTATCAGATCTCACTCTCATAAGTGACCGTGAAGGGATTGACAACCCCTAATCGCGTTGGTTGCGTGGAGCTATTTGTTTTGTGTAGGTACGAGGGACTCGCGCGTGGCCTCCTACTGGATTGATACCTTGGTTCTCAAAAACTGAGGGAAATACTTACGCTACTTTGCTGCATTATCCTCTCCTCTTCCGGGAAATCCAACGCAAGCTCAAGAGCTAGCACCTGCCCGACTCGCTCGAGCCACGACGGCCAAATGCGGGGGTCAGACCAGCCCCTTCATTCAGAACACAGCCAGAGTCTGCCCCAATTGCCGCAGGAGAGGAGGGGAACAGCGCTCCCTCCTCCTGGGCCCGAGGTGTCTCCACCACCATAGAATCAGAGACCAGCAATGTCACCGGCGGCGCCATGTTCAAGCCATACTCATCAAACGCACCTGCCAGCGTCTTGAATAGCGGAGGGATACTAACTGCGGTGTCTTGCATCGCCACCACCCAAGTCCCAGCGCTCATAGCACCCAGTTTGTCCCATGTCTCAGTGTCGATAGAAGTGTCTTGAATGTTGTCTTCTTGCTCCTCCTCCTGCTCGCCCATATGCACATCACCCTTTGGGGCCGCATCACTGTTCCCACTAGCCACGGCTTTGCCCATCCCTGGACCTCCTCCACTTTGCTTGTTGTTGCCACCCGTGGGCCCTTGGTGATTAGACTTGTCGCCCTCATTTGGGTGGCGAGGATCAGAGGGCCCAGGCCCCAGTGCACCTCCGTCACCCCCGCGTTTGGGCATGCGCTCGAGTTCCACTTTGACTTGGTATCCCTCGTGATTGAACCAGACCTCCACCATGCCATTGAGCTTGTTCGGGGCTTTGCAAGAAATCTTCATCCTCATAGGCCCCAACATAATGAGGGACAGTTCATCCACCACAATTGGTCTGCCCAGCATCTTGAAATCCTCCTTGATCCGGTCCTTCTTGCAATGTTTCTTCGGGATCCCATGTAGCCGCACCCAGGCTTCGGGCATCACCATGGGCTGGATCTCCTCGTGCAGCATATCACGCACCCTAGCCGTGATATCGTTACGAGGGAGGAACAACTTACTACTTGATTTGGCCATGTGCAAGAGATCTACCGAAGGAAACACCACCAGGAAGTCATTGTCACTCACCTAAGAGACCTGCTAGTCCCAATCGCTAGTCACGATGTGCTTGAGCTCCTGTTGGAGAATGTGAAGGGAAAGCTTGCCGGGCTCCGCCGACAAAATGGCTGCATTCTCTATCCGGGCATCCACCGGCACATCCACCTCCGCATCGTCCTCGGACTGCAAGCAAAAGAAACCCTCCCCCGAGATGGCGCTCCCCAAGATCTGGAGGTTGAGGGAGCGGCCCCATGTGGGGCAGTGAGCCGAAGCATGGCCCTCCTCTTTGCACAACACACACAGTGGCTTGAAAGTGCACTTAGATTGGAAATGGCCCCGGCGCCCGCTGTCGGTGTCAAAACCGGCGGATCTCGGGTAGGGGGTCCCGAACTGTGCATCTAGGCGGATGGTAACAGGAGACAAGGGACACGATGTTTTACCTGTGTTCGGGCCCTCTCGATGGAGGTAATACCCTACTCCTGCTTGATTAATATTGATGATATGGTTAGTACAAGAGTAGATCTACCACGAGATCAAGGAGGCTAAACCCTAGAAGCTAGCCTATGATATGATTGTTGTTCGTCCTACGGACTAAAACCCTCCGATTTATATAGACACCGGATAGGTTAGGGTTACACAGAGTCGGTTACAATGGTAGGAGATCTACATATCCGTATCGCCAAGCTTGCCTTCCACGCTAAGGAAAGTCCATCCGGACATGGGACGAAGTCTTCAATCTTGTATCTTCATAGTCCAGGAGTCCAGCCAACGGTGATAGTTCGGCTATCCGGACACCCCCTAATCCGGGACTCCCTCAGTAGCCCCCGAACCAGGCTTCAATGACGATGAGTCCGGCGCGTTGATTGTCTTCGGCATTGCGAGGCGGGTTCTTCTCCAAATTCCATTTACTTGTCGAATAGTGTCCGGCTTCTGATAAATGTTGTGCTCCTTGGCTTCTACGCCCAATAATGGCCATCTTCCACGTGTTTGAATGAATGCGAAAAGCCAGGGTATTTTTACACTTACCCCCCTAGCTGCGCAAATGAGCTGCCTATAAAAGGCGAGGATCTAGATCTGAGTCACACCATCCCCCCTTCATGAAGCTTTCATCGAGCGCCTCGACCAAGGCCCATTCCATCATGGACGGTCGACGCGGCTCCTCCTCTCGCGCCCCAGCTCCCCAGCCCGAAATTGGGAGAGATGCTCAGTCCCGCATAGCGAGCTAGTTATACTCCAAACCCAGGGATTTCTTCCCCCGGCCTTCATGGTTCCGGTTCGAGCCGGACTTGCCACCTACAAGGCGGAAAGCAAGCGGAGAGTGTCCCCGATCCCTCTAAAGGAGAGCGGGTATGCTTCATCTCTTATCTAGTAAGAGGACTCGAATTTCCAATCCATCCGTTTCTCCGGGGGCTCTTGGAGTTCTACAGCCTCCAGTTGCACCACCTTATGCCTGCCTCCATTTTGCACATCGCGGGCTTCGTGGCCCTTTGCAAACTGTTCTTGGGCGCCGAGGCTCATTTCGGGCTGTGGAAGAGATTATTCTGCCTAGTACCCCGTTCTTATGAGGGGTCAATATATCAAGTGGGCGGAGCCGAGCTATGGCGCATCGCCGGGACCGGATACCTATCCGGAACCCCGAAGAAGGCGTCCAAAGACTGGCCTTCGGAATGGTTTTTCATGGAGGACGTCCCGCTGCCGAATCCTGTTTGGATCGGCCTTCCGGAGTTTAGGAATGCTCCTCTGAAGAAGCGCCTAAGCTGGCGCCCTCGGAGCCCCCGGAGGGAAAATGACCGGGATGTCCTCTATTTGATGAGCCGAATAAGGTTACTGGCTCATGCCGGATTGACCATGATTGGAGTCATGGCAATCTACATTATGAGGGGAGTGCAGCCGCTCCAATATAGGGGCCACCCTATGTGGGACTTCAACGGGGAGGACGATGCCACCCGCCATGGCCGCAAAGGGCCGGGATCGGTCACCGAACCGGTGAAGATCTTGTCTGCCATGTATAAAGGGGAGGAGGAGGATTTCCTCCGCGTCAATCCACTGAAGGAGTTCTCTTCGAATAATCCTCGAAGCTGGGTAAGCAAACATCTTTGTGGCCTGTCCGATCCATGTTCCCGTGGTTAAATATATCATTTCATGGTTTCTGCGCAGGAACTGCGCCGGACTGTGGAGAAGATACATAGCCCGACCCCACAACCCGAGGATCTGGAACGGTCCCTCGATCCGACCTCCAAAGAGGATCCGGATATAAGGGTGGAGTTGATCGACGGGGTGTTCCACCAACTTAGCATCGACAATGCTTTGGTTGCCATTACGGCCGAATACACCGGAATACTTCCGACCTCACAGTAATCGAGACCGAGGTCCCAATATTCTGATAATGACCCATCCGTGCTTATTTCTTGATCACCGTATACCAATGGTGTTTCGCAGGGGGTACCTTCGAGGTAGGAAGCCGAGCCCGCGGCGGGTAGCCAACAAGGGGCAGTACGGCCCCGCAGGCTAAAAAGAAGTGTGGTCCGGATCAAAACTCTGCCGCAACGGTATGGCGTGTCACCATATTCCCAGGATTGATTCCTGGAAGGCGTACTAATGCTTGTGCTCTTTTCAGGAAAAAGAGCGCTCGCCGGACTGAGTCCGGAGAGGTTGCCAATGAGCCTTCGCCGGTCAGGCTCCAAAGCCGGGTCCGGAAGCGGAGGCGAGCACGAGGCGTGCGTTGGATGCTCCTCCAACAGAGGATGCCGACAAATTGTCCGCCACCAACTCCGAGGTGGAGAGCGCCATGAATCACAGGCGCCACGACAGTTCTTCGTGGACGCATGTTTCTCCCAAGAGGCCTTGAATGCCTTCAATTCGAGAGATGCGCACCTCCGTGCCGCTCAAGATGGTCTAGCTGTGAGCCACGGAGCAAAGATGTAAAGGACATACGGGTGAGGAAATTTGATGATTATATATGCCAATAGCCCCGAGACTTAAAATAGTTAGAATAACTGATTTAAGGATCATTTGTTATCTTGAGATCTTACAAAAAGAGTACCCGACTGTCCCGGAGCTTGAAGGATGCAAGGCCCAACTTGAGGCCGCACTAGCCGCCATGGGGGAGCTACAGAGACCCCTCTGGTAATATACGCTTCAAAAGATAAATAGTTTATGAAGTGCGGCGGGTGTGTAAATCTGACAAAAATATTGCAGATGGCGCCGGACTAGATCCGGACAAGCAACAACTCTTGCGCCAGCTAAAGGCCAGCGAGAGCGTGCTTACGAGGGTGCGGCAGGAGAAAAATAACCTCCAAGATGCCAACACTAAACTGGGTGAGGAACTAAAGGATGTTCGTGCCCAGTTGTCTGACTCCGTAAAGGAGAATCGACGGCTTCGTCGCGGCATTTTCAGTAAGTGTTTGAGCGAACTTTGAAAGAGTTCGGCGAGGAAGGCGACTAACATAAACATGTATGTAGGTTTGCTCACAGGTCGTCCTGAGGAGGAGATGCCCGATGCCGGGTGATCTTCTTCCCGAACTGCGTCGGCTACTGCACGAACGAGTTCGGCGGTGATGAAAAGCGTCGGCCAGGCCTTGTGGCCATCTATCTCCCTGCCGAAGGCATTGGGGAGCTGGCGGAAGCGGTTTCAAGGAGCATGGCGGCGCTTCCGACTATGGAAGATATCGGCTGCCGTCAAAGGCGCCAGGGAGGCTCTGGGCCATGGTAAAGACGCTGCACACGGTTGTCGACCCAAACCACATGGCCGAGGTCGGACCTGTGGGGCCTGATGGGAAGGAGATCCAGGTAAGCTTAGCGTATGGCCAAGTAGAATTGGCCGCCAAGTATTCCTAGCAAGATTGTAAATTAGATAGCGTATTAGATGGCATTGAGGAGGAATACAATGAGTCGATTTGACTATGTAAAAATATGACATGAAAAAATGTCTTCTAGCCGGATTGTAGATCGTTTGTCATAGCGGACCTTTCCGCTTCGACCTCAGGACCCAATAGTCCGGAGTGTGTCCGAATACCTTCGTGGTTATATAAGAACTGGGGTATGCATGGAGACAAGGCGTAGGGGTCATTGTTGCTGTATCAGACAAGTGCCCAACTAGTTATGTTATATTACATGGATAGTAAGAAACATCTTCCAGGGAGAATAGTTCCGTTAAGGGTTCTTTCGCTGGGATGCATGCCCTAAAGTGCATGTCAAAGCTGCTATGAAAGCAGAAAATCATCTGAGGGCAGATGGGTAAATAGTTAAAAATCATCTTTCAGTTCACCGACCGAATATTCCCTTAAGAACGCTAGCTTTCGGCTTCACCCAGTCTGAGGTACACATCCGGCTGACCGGACAGTAACAATCGCAGAGGTGCTCCCTTTACCACCTAGCCGAACAATCGGGAACGTAGGGGTAAGCACAGGAGCCAGGCAACCCAGCTTGGCCAAAACTTAAGTCATATAGATGCATATATTGGTGAATAAAAGGTACATGCGTAAGTCTGACGCATGTGTTGGGCATGAAGCCCGTATAAATAAGCTTCTGGTAAAGAAGCCCCCGTATAATGAGCGTCTGGTCGTCAAATATGTCTTGAACAAAGCGCAAACGAGCCTCTAAAGGCTTCGGGAAGAAGGGGAGGAAGGAGAGAAATAAAAGACAACAAAAATAGAAAATGTGGACGGAGGAAGGAAAGCGAACTTGGAGTCCGGCGCTTAGGCGTAGAATCTTCGTGAGACGGGCTGCGTTCCATGGGTTCGGCTCGAGTCGGTTATCCGATGCGTTTGTGACGGTATGCTCCGCCCGGTCAGGACCTGGTCGATAATGAAGGGACCTTCCCATTTGGGCTTGAGTTTGTCCTTTTTCTTGTCCGTGAGCGTAGAACTAGTTCGCCAACGTTATAAACTTTGGCCCGTACTTCCCTGCTTTGATATCTTCGAGCCTGCTGTTGATAGAATGCGGAACGAGCTTTTGCCACGTCGCGCTCCTCCTCCAATGCGTCCAAACTGTCCTGTCGATCAAGCTCGGCTTCTCTTTCTTCATACATGCGCACGCGAGGTGAGTCATGTATTATGTCGCAGGGCAAGACTGCCTCTGCGCCGTACACCATAAAGAATGGTGTGAATCCGGTAGTCTGATTTGGCGTGGTCCGCAGCCCCAGTACGGAGTCCAGCTCCTCAACCCAAAGGCGTGTTAGATTCCTTGAGGGACCGCACTAGTCTGGGTTTAATGCCGCTCATGATTAGACCGTTTGCTCGCTCGACGACCGTTGGTTTGAGGGTGATAGGCGAGGCATAATCGAGCTTGATGCCCATGTTTTTGCACCATAATTTGACCTCATCAGCCATGAAGTTGGTGCCGTTATCAATGATGATATCTTGTGGGGACACCGTAACGGTGCACTACCCCGATATGAAGTCTATCACCGGTCCGGATTCGCCGCTTTAACGAACTTGGCCTCTATCCATTTGGTGAATTTATCCACCATGACCAATAGGTATTTTTGCTTGTGGGTTCCTCCCTTAAGGGGTCCAACCATGTCAAGCCCCAGACCCATGACGGCCAGGTGATGGGTATAGTTTTGAGGGCGGTGGGTGGCATGTGGCTTTGGTTAGCAAAAGATGGCAACCGACGCATCGTTGGACTAAATCCTGCGCATCGGCCCGGGCCGTCGGCCAATAAAATCCTGTACGGAAGGCCTTGCCTACAAGGGCCCGGGCTGCGGCGTGGTGCCCACCCAGTCTGGCATGAATTTCAGCCATGAGGTTTCGCCCGTCCTCTTCCGAGATACAAAAGGACTCATGTAGTGCTTTTCTTGTAAAGCTCTCCCTCATGGACTTTATAGGCTTTAGATCGCCGTACTATGCAGCGAGCCTCATTTTGGTCTTTGGGGAGTTCCTGCCTAGCTAGGTAGGCTAGGAATGGTTCCGTCCACGGGGCGATAACCGCCATTATTTCGTGGGCGGAGGGTGTTATCTCGGTGGCAGAGCCTCCGATTGTGTCAGAGTGTTCGGCGCCAGGCAGTGCAGTTAGGTCCGGATTGTTATTGCCGGACTCCCCTTCCCATAGTACGGATGGCTTGAACAACCGTTCCAGAAAGATATTGGGTGGGACGGCATCGCGTTTTGCACCGATGCGTGCTAATATCTCCGCCGCCTAGTTGTTATCCCGGGCTATATGATGAAATTCGAGCCCTTCGAACCGTGCTGACATTTTTAGGACCGCATTGCGGTATGCTGCCATTTTCGGATCTTTGGCATCAAAGTCTCCGTTTATTTGAGATATCGCGAGGTTCGAATCCCCGCACCTCTAGGTGTTTAATGCCCATGGAGATCGCCATCCGGAGGCCGCGTGCGAAGGGCCTCGTATTCGGCTGTGTTGTTGGAGTCCGTATACATTATCTGAAGGACGTATTGGACTGTGTCCCCGGTTGGGGACGTCAGGACGATGCCAGCCCCCAGACCGGCTAACATTATTGAGCCGTCGAAGTGCATGATAATTGGAGTATGCGCCGTACTCTTTAGGGAGTTCGGCTTCAGTCCATTTGGCCACGAAGTCGGCCAAAACCTGCGACTTAATAGCTCGTCGTGGCTTATAAGTTATGTCGAATGGAAGGAGCTCTATGTCCCATTTAGCAATCCGGCCCGTCGCGTCGCGGTTGTTTATAATGTCGTTAAGAGGTACTTCGGAGGCTACCATTATCGAACACTCTTGAAAGTAGTGTCGCAGCTTCCGGGATGCCATGAACACCGTGTATGCTATCTTTTGATAGTGTGGGTACCGGGACTTGCATGGAGTTAGGACAGTGGACACATAGTAAACCGGTTTTGAAGAGGGAACCGGTGTCCGTCCGTTTCTCGTTCGACAACGAGCACCGCGCTGACAACTTGATGTGTTGCGGCGATATATAATAGCATTGGTTCGCCCACGTTAGGCGCGGCCAGGACCGGATTTGTTACCAAAATGGCCTTTATTTCTTCGAGTCCGGCCGTGGCGGCATCCCTCCACTCGAAGTGTTCGGTGCGCCGGAGGAGGCGGTAAAGGGGTAACGCCTTTTCTCCCAAACGGGAAATAAAGCGGCTTAGAGCCGCTACGCATCCCGTCAATTTTTGTATTTGTTTGAGGTCTTTTGGAATATCCAATTGTGACAGAGATTGGATCTTGGCTGGAACGCCGAACACGCATTTTTCCGGATTGAGCTTGATGTCATATTTTCGAAGATTGTCGAATGTGAGCCTCAAGTCGTCTACCAGAGTTTCGACATGCTTGGTTTTGACGACCATGTCATCTACATATGCTTCCACTGTTTTTCCGATCAGGTTTGCCAGACATGTCTGAATCATGCGCTGATACGTTGTGCCGGCGTTTTTGAGCCCAAAGGGCATTGTGTTGAAGCAGAACGGGCCGTATGGAGTGATGAATGCTGTTGCAGCTTGGTCTGGCTGCGCCATCTTGATGTGGTGGTAGCCGGAGTACGCGTCGAGGAAGCACAATGAGTCGTGTCCTGCTGTAGTGTCGATAATTTGATCAATTCGAGGGGGGGGGGAAGGGATCCTTCGGGCAAGCCTTATTAAGGTCTTTAAAATCAACACATAGGCGCCAGGATTTATCCTTCTTTGGTACCATCACCAGATTTGCTAGCCAGTCTGGGTGTTTTATATCTCTGATGAATCCGGCTTCCAGAAGATTGGCTAGCTCCTCTCCCATGGCCTGCCTCTTGGGTTCGGAAAAGCGCCGAAGAGCCTGTTTGACTGGCTTGAATCCTTTTAGGATATTTAGGCTGTGCTCGGCCAGCCGACGTGGGATTCCTGGCATGTCTGAAGGGTGCCAGGCAAAGATGTCCCAGTTTTCTCATAGAAATTCTCGTAATGCGGCATCTACATCAGGGTTTAATTGTGCCCCAATGGAGGCCGTCTTTGCGAGTCCGTTGGGTGGACTTGGAATTTGACTATTTCATCCGCTGGTTTAAAAGAGGTGGACTTGGATCTTTTATCAAGTATCACATCGTCCCTGTTCACCGTGGAGCGCATCGCAGTGAGTTCCTCGGCCGCTAGGGCTTCGGATAGTGCCTCGAGGGCTAGTGCGGCTGTCTTGTTTTCGGAACGGAGTGCTATGTTTGGATCACTAGCGAGAGTGATGATTCCGTTAGGTCCGAGCATTTTAAGCTTCATGTACCCATAATGGGGTATAGCTTGAAAAATTGTGAATGCCTCTCACCCTAATAAAGCATGATATCCGCTGCTGAACGGGGCCACTTGAAATGTGACGTCCTCGGACCTGTAATTGTCCGGCGAGCCGAACATTACGTCCAGTGTGATTTTTCCTGTACAGCATGCTTCCCGGCTAGGGATTCCTCTAAAGTTGTGCTGCTTCGCTCAATGCGGTTCCGATCTATTTCCATTTTTGGAGGGTTTCCTCATAGATGAGGTTTAGTCCACGCCGCCATCCATGAGTACCTTAGTAAGGCGTAAAGCCGCCCACTATCGGACCGAGGACCAATGCAGCTGGTGCTCGGGCTGTTCGAATTTAGGTTAAATCACGGCATTAAAGGTAATAGCCGTGTCACTCCATGGATTTATTGTTGCTACTTGGTAGACTTCGGCAAGGTTGCGGAGTGTTCGTTTCCGCATGTTATTTGATGTGAAAGTCTCGAAGACTGTTAACACCGTACTGGTGTTGCTGGGCTGGGATTCTGAAGCTAGAAGCTCTTCGCCACTTTTGGCCACCTGCCGTAGTATCCAACATGCTCGAAGGCTATGAGTTGGAGTGGCGCCCTATGTGCTATGAATTTTGCAGGTCTGTTTAGCCAACCCTACAATGCAGTTCCGTACCCTTTAGGGGTTTTGGTTTTTGGTGTTTAACCAGGTGCTTAGTAATGATGCACCCTTTTATTTCGGACTAGGGATGTATTCGGGGCGGATTATCCCAAAATTTACTTTCGGTTTTCCAGTGCTCTCCATCGCATAGTACTTTTGTACTATGGTCACCAAGTCAGCAAAGCGTGTAATTTGCGACGACTTATGGCGTTTAGGATTCCCTTGTCCGTGCAATTATTGCAGAAAATTGGGATTGCGTCCTCCTCTCGGCAGTCTTTTATCCTGTCCATAACCAGGAGGAATCTGGCCCAATAATGATGTACTATTTCAGCGGGCTCTTGCCGAATTAGGGATAGATCGCTGATGTTTGGGTGGGCGGGTGGAACTGGATCCGGAACCCCGTCCAATTTAAGACTCAGGGGCCGGGAAGTTTCCAAATTCGGAAGTTTGGATTTTTGAGTGCTATCCAATGAATCCATCCTATCGCCTGACTTTAAGTTCAGGGCTTGATCGACATCCGTCCCTCTGCAGGAATCCGGCATGGAGGGATCGGGAATCCGGACGTAGTTAGTCCTTAAGATAGAAGAAGAATCGCCGCATTGCTCCTCTATCACAGCAAGATGATGGGTAGCCTGGGGAGAGTTGATCTCTCTCAGATCGGTTTTAGGCCCAATCCGGTTGTAGTCTGTGGCGACTCCCAGGGCGGCGATACGATCCAAGAGCTCGTTTACGGAGGAGGGCTCAATCGGATCTAACTGTTCGGCAAGTTCCGAATTAACGTGAAGATTGGTTTCGATGACTCGAGAAGTCATCGTCGGCGCGGTGGCCGAACTGGCGGTCATAAGAAAACCACCTAGCCGAAGAGTCTGACCAGCGGCCAAGGCTTCTTTGGCGATAGTATCGTCTTTAAAGACGAGATGAGGCATCCTTCCTGACGGCGACGCGCAGGAACTCTCAATGAAAGCACCAATGTCGGTGTCAAAACCGGCGGATCTCGGTAGGGGTCCTGAATCGTGCGTCTAGGCGGATGGTAACAGGAGACAAGGGACACGATGTTTTTACCCAGGTTCGGGCCCTCTCGATGGAGGTAATACCCTACTCACCTTGATTAATATTGATGATATGGGTAGTACAAGAGTAGATCTACCACGAGATCAAGGAGGCTAAACCCTAGAAGCTAGCCTATGGTATGATTGTTGTTCGCCCTCTGGACTAAAACCCTCCGGTTTATATAGACACCGGATAGGTTAGGGTTACACGTAGTCGGTTACAATGGTAGGAGATCTACATATCCGTATCGCCAAGCTTGCCTTCCACGCTAAGGAAAGTCCATCCGGACACGGGACGAAGTCTTCAATCTTGTATCTTCATAGTCCAGGAGTCCGGCCAACGGTGATAGTTCGGTTATCCGGACACCCCCTAATCCGGGACTCCCTCACCCGCACTTGAAGCATTCCACTTTGGCCTCCGGGGCGTCTTCCACTAGGATGGGCTCACCCGCTGTGCCCTTGGACGAGAATGGAAGCGCCATCGCCAGCGGCTTAGCACACGCCCGCGGCCTCTTGGCAAGGGGATCCCCGTGGCCACCACCACAATTCGGATGCTCCATGGATTTGCGCTCAAGCTCACGGCGGCGCTGGCAAGCGTTCTTCTTCCTCTTCTTTTCCTGTTGCTGGATCCACCAAGGGGGAGGAGGACTCCAATCCCCCTCGCGCCCTACCTGCACCGAGGCCTAGCCACGTGGCGCACGCTCGTCGCGGCTACCCTGACGAGACCTCACAGAGATCTTGGCCTTGTCGTGCTGCTCCCTTTCCCGACATCGCTCCGCTTCTAGATCGGGCGCCTCCATGTGCCACTTGTCCGCACACCGGTCCCCCATCACCGCCGTCGCGTAGGAGATCAGAAGTGGGAGAAGGAGGCAAGATCTAGAGAGTGCGGGCGGAGAGACCGAAGCGCCGCACCTCCCGACTAGTGGCTGGAAACCCTAAACTAGGGTCCCGGACTCCACGTCTCAACCATATATAGCCCATGACGGGCCGAGTGGCATGGGGCTGATAGTTGGGCCAGGCCCAATCGCACCCATAGTGTCTGCCGACACCCGACTCGCAGCCTTCACAGAAGCCTGGGCCCCACCAAGCCATCCCGCCTCCACTGGCCCAGAAACAGCCCCGGCCCACGGCCCAGCAGCCGAGCCCGCGTCCCCCAACGACGCCACGTCAGCCCTCGACTCTAGAACGGGCTCCCCAGCAGGAGCGCGCCTCACCTCCGGCGCCGCCGCCACCAGCCGCAGGTCCGGCGAGGGCAAGCAAGGCCACTCCTCGGCCTGCCCCGACGTCTCCGAGGGGGGCAGCAGCTCCGCCGCCGCCCGCGAGCCAATCACGCACGCGGCTTCCGCCGCCCTGTTGCAGCTCACCAGCGATGACGGGCGCCAGACACGAAATGCCACCGGCCTCGGGCCCCTACCCCCAGGAGCAAAGCTATGGCCATGCCCCCGAGCACCGCGCCGCGACCTCACCACGAAGGCCAGGAAATCACTTACCAACGGCCCCGACGGCGCCGGCTTCCACGCCCCAGCCCCTTTTCCTCGCCCTCATCCCCTGAGTTCTCGGCCGCCAGAGCCCAGAACCTGCCCCCACATGGTACCAGGGCCAGCGTAGGGGACGGGACAGCATGCGCACACGACGGCGAGCCGCCTGATCCGCCTGAACCCCAGCGGACAAGGGTCCATCCCTCCGGCGAAGCCCATGGCGTGGGCCTGGCCGAGTCGCTAGGGCAGTTGCCCGAGCGCTCCTGCAACGGTTCGCTCAATTCAAAACCTGGGCAAGTCCAAGGTTCACCCAGCCCCTTGCCTTAGTGGCGTGGGGTGGATTAACGAGCTGCTCAGCTCATTAAGCTCGTGCTCGTTAAGGCTCAGCTCGTTAAGCTTAACGAGCAAAAAATCATGCTCGACTCTGTTTATTAAAAGCTCGTTAAGCTCGTGGCGTTAAATGGCCTTCGTTAACATACTACAATGTGTTAAGGCGTATGGGACAAGAGTGTGCGTGTAATTTTTACAAAGGAATATGATGAATATAAGAGGAGGGGCGCTAGTTTGTTGCCTGCTATGGGTTGGTTTGGGTTGATTATATTGAATAGATGGGTTGATGTGCTACAAGAAGGTGTTTACATAAAATAGAAATATGTGTTGTGTTGTACTATTAGCTTGTTCGTCAAGCCTATTAAGAGGCTGTTTGGTTGGAGACTACCGGCGCCACATTTGTTTAGCCGCACTTGCGCCGTGCCACAAAGTGTGGCGTTGAAAACGAGTGCCACAGAGTGTGACGCAAAATCAACTGCAAAATATACTACGTGTTTGTGGCGAGCCTAACTTTAGGAGGAAACCAGACGGCGGCCTAGGGAGCTGTGGCGCGCCGCACCTTTGGCGTGGCAAGGTGCGGCTGACAACCAAACAGCCCCTAAGTTTAACAAGCTAAAATCACTGGTTAGATCTATTGATTAAAAAGTGAGCTACGACGAGTCGAACTGCCGAGTGCTCATTAAACTCATGAGCTTTTGGTCCAGCCGGTGTTACTGACCAGGCTAGGCCGTGTGTGTGAGTCTATTTAAGAAGTGTAAATATGATGGTTTCAGTTGAGACAAAAGAAACGGAAAGAGAAAAGGCCGGTTGTGTGAGGCCATCTCCAGCGCACGACCCCAAACGGACGTCCGTTTTGTCCGGATTCTGTCCGTTTGGGTAGGGATTTGGGGTCGTGTCTGGGTGTGTCCTGGGATGCGGTGGCCGTGCGCCCAGCGCGCGGCCGCATCCATTTGCCCCATCCTGTCCGCGTCTATTTAAAAAAAGAGCAACGTTTCAAATAACAAGCCCTAGTTCACGACCCCAGTTCATCACGCCGGCAACAAAGCCAGCATCCTACACGTCCATCCCCGGCATCGGCCAGCGGCCAGTAACACAGCCAGCCTCCAAAATGAATAGTTGTCCTCGCCGGCAACACAACCAGCGGCCGGCAACACAGCCGGCCTCCAAAATGAATGTTTTCTTGCCGGCACACTGCGAGCGGCCCAGCGGGCGGGAGGCACTCATGCCAGCCTCCAAAAAGAACGGCCACGCTGATCGGATGACCTAGTTCAGGCCTTCGGCGTCGAGCATCTCCTTCTGCCTGGCCTCGAACCAGACCCTCGTCTTGTCGCTCATCTTCGACAAGTCCACGCTCATGATCGCAAGGGCCACCTCCATCGCTTTGGTGGCGGCATTGGTGGCCTCGATGTCGAGCTGCCTCTGCCTGGCCTTGACGTTGTCGGCCTCGATGTCGAGCTACCTTTGTCGAGCGGCCTCTTCCATGTCCAACTGCCTTTGCCGGGCCGCCTCCTCCATGTCGATCTTCCTCTTCTTGGCCGCCTCCTCCATCTCAAGCTTCTTTCTTTGAAGGTCTAGGTATTGCTTCATTTGCTCGTCCTTGCTTTGCCGCTTCTTCTCGTCCCTCACATCCTTTTGAGACATCATGCCATGCAAAGTGTCATGCAATGCCATGGATGAGGCATCACGTATGTCATCAACCTTGGAGTTGATCTTGCCCCTCGGCCTCTTCAACGCCTCGCCATCTCCATCTCCGGCGAACTTGGCCGTCTTCAGTCCTCTCTTCCTTTGTAGTTCACGGTATTGGTCCTTGAACTTAGGGCAATTGTTGATGAGCGTCCAACAATGCATACGATTGAATGGCTTGTCATTGTGCTGGGACTTGAATGCCTCCAAAGATTGAAATGCCTACAACACATGATCAACAAGAAGTGAACATGCAAACATATACAAGGCCGAAGTCTCATGGCCGTAGCAAGGAAGAAGAGAGCATACCGTGTCCCCAATGCCGAGACCACTCACAGGCTGTGCTTCAACACTCTCAAATGCGGCTTGATACTTGTTGCACTCTTGTTGGATGAACACCATCTCTTTTGAATCGAGTCGATGCCACGGTTGCTTGAAATATGGTAGGGCTCGAACATCTTCCTTTCATGGAATGTTTTGTGGACTCTCGTCCAAAAAATGCCCTTTTGTTGCGCGCCGGTCCTCGGATCTTGGCTAATCTCCATCCAAGCTTGGCAAATCAACTTGTCCTCATCTTGTGTGTATGAACCCGTGCGAATGCTCTTCCTCTTCTTTTGTGCTTCTACTCTTTGGGTCAGCTTGTCGATGAACAATGGCTCCCCACTAATATCAATGTCATTTCCTTCTTCTTCTTCTTCATCACCATCACCTTCGACATAGATGTCATCGTCTTTATGCCACGAGTCACCATGGTCGTAGTCTGCACGGTCGTCGGCCTCTTCATCGGGGACGTACTGGGCTGTGACGCCCCCGATTCAATCGTACACTAATCATGCACGCAAACGTGTACGATCAAGATCAGGGACTCACGGGAAGATATCACAACACAATCCTAAAAAACATAAATAAGTCATACAAGCATCATAATACAAGCCGGGGCCTCGAGGGCTCGAATACAAGTGCTCTTTAATAGACTAGTCAGCGGAAAAAACAATTTCTGAGTATGTACATAAGTTAAACAAGTTTTACTTAAGAAGGCTAGCACAATCTGGGATACAGATCGAAAGAGGCGCAGGCCTCCCTACCGATCCTCCTAAACTACTCCCGGTCATCGTCGGCCGGGCTACACGTGGCAGAGGGCACCTCCGGCAAGAGGAGTCATCGTCGGCAGTGGCGTCGGCTCTGAGCTCCGGCATCTGGTTGCGACAACCAGGTAGAAGGGAAGGGGAAAAGGGGAGAAAAGCAACCGTGAGTACTCATCCAAAGTACTGCAAGCAAGGAGCTACACTACATATGCATGGGTATATGTGTAAAAGGGCCATATCGGTGGACCGAATCGCATAATGCCGTAATAAGAGGGGATAGCTAATCCCGTCAAGACTACGCTTCGCCACCTCCATCTTGCAAAGCATGTAGAAGAGAGTAGATGGTAAGTTCACCAAGTAGCATCGCATAGCATAATCCTACTGGCGATCCCTCCTCGTCAGCCTGTTAGAGAGCGATCACCGGTTGTATCCGCACCGGAAGGGTGTGTTTTATTAAGTATCTGGTTCTAGTTGTCATAAGGTCAAGGTACAACTCCAAGTCGTCCTGTTACCAAAGATCACGGCTATTCGAATAGATAAACTTCCATGCAGGGGTGCACCACATAACCCAACACGCTCGATCCCATTTGGCCGGACACACTTTTCTGGGTCATGCCCGGCCGCGGAAGATCAACACGTCGCAGCCCCACCTAGGCTCAACAGGGAGGTCAGCACGCCGGTCTAAATCCTATGGCGCACGGGTCTGGGCCCATCGCCCATTGCACACCTCAAGACGCTATGTAGGGTGGCCGAGCAGACCTAGCCTAGCAGCGCCCACCAATCCGCGCCAAGACCGCCAGCTTGTCGACGCCAAAAGAGCTTCGGCTGATACCACGATGTAGAGTGCCCATAACTTTCCCGCGTAGTTGGTTAGTGCGTATAGACCAAATGGCCAGACTCAGATCAAATACCAAGAACTCGTTAAGCGTGTTATTTTTAAGTATCCGCGGACTCTGACCAGGGCCAGGCCCACTTCTCTCCTAGGTGGTCTCAACCTGCCCTGTCGCTCCGCCACAAAGTAACAGTCGGGGGCCGTCGGGAACCCAGGCCCACCTCTACCGGGATGTAGCCACCTGCCCCTTCAGCCCCCTCATCAGAATCACTTGCGGGTACTCAATGAGCTGACCCGACTTTAGTCACCACATGTGTCATGTATATAAAGTATATAGTATATACTCGTGATCACCTCCCTAGTGATCACGGCCCGATAGTATAGCATGGCAGACGGACAAGAGTGTAGGGCCACTGATGGAACACTAGCATCCTATACTAAGCATTAGGATAGCAGGTAAAGGTATCAACAGTTGTAGCAACAAAGACAGCCTATGCAACAGAATAGGATTAACCGAAAGCAGTAACATGCTACACTACTCTAATGCAAGCAGTATAGAAAAGAATAGGCGCTATCTGGTGATCAAGGGGGCTTGGCTGATTGCTCGCAAGAAGGAGGGGTCGTCAACACCGCAGTCGTACTGGGTAGCAGCGGCGTCGGTCTCGGTGTCTAGCGAGAGAAGAGGGGGAAGAAACAATAAATACAATGCAAACCAATGCATGACGATGCATGACATGACAAAGCGTGATGCTAGGCGTGAACAATCGCGGTAGTAGGTGATACCGGCGAAGGGGGGAAACATCCGGAAAAGTATTCCCGATGTTTCGCGTTTTCGGACAGATGAACCGGAGGGGGAAAGTTGCGAGTTCAATAGGTTAGGGATGTGCGGCAGACGAACGGGTTGCGTATTCGGATTGGTCTCGTCGTTCTGAGCAACTTTCATGTTGAAAATAATTTAATCCGAGTTACGGTTTATTTTATATGATTTTCTAAAGTTTTAAAGCATTTTTAGAATTTATTTAATTAATTTAATTCAACATTATCCAGAATAGTGCATGCTGATGTCATCATGACGTCAGCATGACATCATCAATCAACAGAGGTGTTGACTGGTCAAACTGACGTGTGGGTCCAGTGGGACCCACCTGTCATACTCTGTTTAGGTTAATTAGGGATTAGCTAAACTAATTACTGTTTAATTAAGCTAACAAGTTAATCACATTAATTAACTTAATTAATTAATTATAAATTTAATTAATTAATTTTCATTTTCATTTTTTTATTTTAAAACGTTCTGGGCTTGACCCACCAGTCATTGTCAAAGGCGGGGCCCGGTATCATAAACCCTCGTGGCCTATGCTTGGTCGGCGCTAGTGGTAGGCGCAGCCGAATAAGCGGCTGCGTGTGTGGCTGCAGGGCGCACCGACTCGACGCCTTGGCCACGGCACGACGCCGAGTGGGGAAGGCGGTGGTTCGAGGCGGCAGCGTCTTGAGGGCGACGGCAGTCTTGATTCCGTGGTAGTCTCGACTCCTCCAACTCAATCAATATCAAGAACATTTCGTGAGCATGGGGTTTGGCCGACTACTAAACTATTGGCTAGGGCTTTTCTAGTTATAGCTTCTATAGTGAGTGGCCCTTCCGCTTTGATCTAGTTGTAGTTTGTATTGTACTAAATTGAACACATATCAAAGAAAGGCGAT